>CM051350.1:10297797-13292435 GCA_028015215.1 Gynostemma pentaphyllum
TATTCTCAAAATTTGATATGAAATCTGGATTTTGGCAAATTCAAGTTGCCAAGGAAGATAGATATAAAACTGCATTAATGTTCCATTTGGACAATACGAATGGAATGTTATGCCATTTGGATTAAAAAATACTCCTTCCGAATTTCAAAAAATAATGAATTACATATTCAATCCATACCAAAATTTCACTATTGGTTATATAGATGATGTCTTGGTAATTTCTAATGATATAAGCCAACATTTTAAACATCTCAATATTTTTTATGAAATCATTAAACGAAATGGTTTAGTTGTCTCATTACCACAAATTAAATTATTCCAAACTCAAATTATATTTTTAGGATGTGAAATTAATCAAGGTCAAATTAAGCCAATTCAAAGGTCTATAGAATTTGCAGATAAATTCCCTGACCAAATCACTGATAAGACTCAATTACAAAGATTTATAGAATGTCTCAATTATGTCTCTGATTTTATTCCAAATCTTAGACAAGTTTGTGCACCTTTATTCCAAAGACTTAGGAAAAATCCTAGTCAATGGAATGTACTCATACCCAAACAATTCAAATGGTCAAGTCTTTAGTCAAAACAATTCCTAGTCTACATCTTATTAATCCTGAAGCCAAACTCATAGTAGAAACTGATGCTTCAGATTTAGAATATGGCGGTATCCTCAAACAGGAAGTAGATGGGAAAGAATCTATTGTCAAATACCATTCAGGTATTTGGACTACTGATCAAAAGAATTATTCAACAATTAAAAAGGAAATTCTTTTAATTGTACTTTGTGTTCAAAAATTTCAAAGTGATTTAATTAATAAAGAATTTTTAATTCGAACCGACTCAAAAGCTTCGAAATTTGTTTTAGAAAAAGATGTTAAAAATTTGGTGTCAAAACAAATATTTGCCAGGTGGCAAGCTATTTTGTCTTGCTTTGATTTCAAAATTATGCTTATAAAAGGGACTCAAAATCCTCTTGCTGATTATCTTTCACGAGAGTTTCTTAGTTTGAAAAGCTTAGAGGAAAAATGAGTGATAAGAAAAATATGAGTGACAAGAAAAAGAGTGTTGTTTCTGCTTCTCCTTCTCAAAAACAAAAAGGAAAGTCTCCAGCACCTCAAATAGTTGATGATTACTCAATGGAAGATTTCCATATAGTTACAAGATCCAAACCTAAAAATATTGGATCTAGTAACAAGTTTGCTGATATGAATTATGTAGCCATGCATTTAAGGAATTCAAGCTTAAAGAGTACATGCATTGATGACAACTCAAGCTTATTGATGACAACTCAAGCTTGAAGTGTAGTAGCATTGATGACAACTCTAGATGCATTTATGACAACCCAAGCTTCATTCAAGGCAACTTAAAGCTTCATTCAAGATAACTTCAATACACTTCAAGACAAGCATTAATGGCATTTAAAAGCTACTTTTAAGCATCATGTATCAGTTTCAATTGTTTTAGATGCATTGTAAGTTACAAATTTATAGTGGCAGATTGTAACTCATGTTTTAGCTTTAATTTCGAGGGTTACAAGCTAGGGACATCATGGGGCTGTTATGGGAGCATTATGAACGAAATTTACATGTATTTTATGCCTATAAATAGGCTTTGTTTTAGGTATTGTAAATCAGATTTGAATGATGAATGAAATGTAGCATTTTTATGCACATGGAGAGCCTTGAGCCTCAACCTTTTGTAATCTTGCTTTAGATTACATGTTTAGAAACATTTAAGAGGGGAGTGATCAACCAACTTGTGGAGTGTTTCGAGCCATGAGATGATGGAACGTAATTGTTTGGGTCCATTTCATGATTTTTAGATCACACAAGGCAATCTGTTTTCTAGCCTTTCCTTGGGGTTGTTTCAAATGGTATATGTGGGTTCTTTGGTTGTGATCTTTTTGGGTCCTTAGTTAAGTTTAAGGGTTCTTAAAGCATTTTCGAAAGGGTTTTCGTATCATTTGGTATCAGAGCATCGGTTACGATTTTGTGGCGATCTCTAGAACAGGTTTTACCCAATCTATCCTTTTCTATTCTTGTTGTTTCAATTTGTCTTCATCTTTTCATTTTTGTCCAAGCATGAATTTGTCTTCATCTTTTCATTTTGATCTTGTTTCTATCTTAAAGATCACTTTCTGATCTAAAAAAAAAAGAATTTGCATTCAAGACCACCGGTTTGTTCATCTTGCGTTCTTCTTGCAAATGCTTGAGCTTTTCTGAGTTTGATCTTTGAAATTCGTGTATTTCTGATTGTAATATGTTATTATATCAGTTATATATCACAAACCATCAGTTACACCTTCCTTTGCAAGAATTTAAAGTCCCAAAAACGGCTAAATTAAAAGTGTTTCAAAAACTGTCCACTTTTGTAACTTTCGTATTTAATGCTGCTATTTTGTGTCGAAATCCTTTCATAACGTCCGAATTTTCTTATCCTGAAGAGAAAATATTTATCATCTTGGTATCATTCAAATATTAGAAGGGCTCATAGACAAATTCATAACGAAAAATATTCAAATATTGGGATTCATTTCAGTGCGCAGATTGCTCTTAAATTGCAACACCTTATCTCCGTTGATTGGTGTTTTCATTTGTGAATGAATTTCTGAGTTTGGCCAATTTTATGCTCTTCATAACAGAGATATTAACCTATATATGGGCTGCTTTTCTAAAAGTAAAGGCCAATCTTGAAGGAAATTTGAGTGCAAACACGAGTGGAACAAAGAGAGTTGTAAAAAGTGAAGGAGTGCTTGTAAGGTCTAATTTTTCTGTTTTCTCTCTAACTTTCTTTTCTAGCCACACTTTTAGATTCGAGGACGAATCATTTTGAAGAATGGGGGAATGATATGAATTATGTAGCCATGCATTTAAGGAATTCAAGCTTAAAGAGTACATGCATTGATGGCAACTCAAGTTGCATTAAATGCACTCAAGACGTATTTATGACAACTCAAGCTTGAAGTGTAGTAGCATTGATGACAACTCTAGATGCATTTATGACAACCCAAGCTTCATTCAAGGCAACTTAAAGCTTCATTCAAGTTAACTTCAATACACTTCAAGACAAGCATTAATGGCATTTAAAAGCTACTTTTAAGCATCATGTATCAGTTTCAATTGTTTTAGATGCATTGTATGTTACAAAGTAATAGTGGCAGATTGTAACTCATGTTTTAGCTTTAATTTCGAGGGTTACAAGCTAGGGACATCATGGGGCTGTTATGGGAGCATTATGAACGAAATTTACATGTATTTTATGCCTATAAATAGGCTTTGTTTTAGGTATTGTAAATCAGATTTGAATGATGAATGAAATGTAGCATTTTTATGCACATGGAGAGCCTTGAGCCTCAACCCTTTGTAATCTTGCTTTAGATTACATGTTTAGAAACATTCAAGAGGGGAGTGATCAACCAACTTGTGGAGTGTTTCGAGTCATGAGATGATGGAACGTAATTGTTTGGGTCCATTTCATGATTTTTAGATCACACAAGGCAATCTGTTTTCTAGCCTTTCCTTGGGGTTGTTTCAAATGGCATATGTGGGTTCTTTGGTTGTGATCTTTTTGGGTCCTTAGTTAAGTTTAAGGGTTCTTAAAGAATTTTCGAAAGGGTTTTCGTATCATTTGCAGTTTTAGGTTCTCCATACGAGAGACCTTTTTTCTAAAAAATGGGGTCATCCACCCCTTCTTCTTCTCAACAAAGGGAGTCTTCTCTACTCCTAGAACTTTTTCTCCGGCTGTTTCTCCAACCCCAAAATTTGTTTTAAAACCTGAAATAAAAGGTTACTTTCAAAAAAATAACCCTTTATCCGTTTGCTATATTGAACTAGAATATGAATCCAATCATATTCGTGAAATTATTAAAAAAATATTCCCAAAAGATTTTTATTTCATTTCAGATAATCTCAATAAAAATCGTCTTTTTTATGAATTTATTTTGGTTGATTCTAATTCACCTGAAATTACTCATATCAAAGATAAAATGATTCCAATCGTATATCGCATTCCAAGATTAAACTTCTCAAAGTCCGTACTCCACTAAAATGGAATCAAGATATTTATACTCATAAAACCTTTTCCAAACCTTTTAATCCATCTTCTTATTCATATTTTGATTACCAAAAAGCCTGGTATGCAGTATTCTGGTTCGAAATTTTGACCACACTTGGTTTATATCTTTCGACAAAAATGCTTCACATCATTATTTTCCTCTATGGTTCAAAACTTGGTGGAATGTCTTCCGTCTCACTGAGGATATTTTTCCGATACCGATTCAAGAATCTTATTTTTATAATTCTCAAATTGTTTTCACAAATGCATTTTCTCAGACTATGCAATTTTCAACTTCTTTTCAAATACCATGGATTTTTTTTTGGAATTTCGAAATTCAAGAACATCAAGGAATTCATCAACTTTATAGAACTTTCAAAATTAAATGGTGGGAACGTTTTAACTACCACCATATTTCAAAATCTGACATCAAAAAATGGTTTTCTGAAAATCCTTATTTACAAAACTTTTCTGTAAAGAAAAACTCTGAATTTCTCAATCAAAAATCAAAACTTTTAACAGCAATGGCCAAAGCCACTTCCGAAACTGATCTACAAACATTACTCGTTTCTGCGACAAAGTCTACTACAAGCATCATATCTGACGAAGAAGATGATGATGATGATGACCTTCTCAATGATCCATATTTTTGAAGATGACTACAAAATTGTACTCATGACACTTGTACTCCATTAAAAAAAAAACCATGTAAATTTCTATCCATGTAAATCTCTTAGTCAACACATGGCAACGACATGCAAGGTGACACATGGAAACATGCAAAATGACACGTGGTGACATGCAACGTGACACATGGCGTCATGCAAAGTGACATGTGGCGGTTATAAAATTAGTCTTTATCCATGTTTTTTTGTATAGTTTGTCTTTTTTGCAAGTTGCAAATTGATCAGGGGTCCTGTCCAGTCGATTTGAAGTTATCTTTACTTTTCCTATAAATAGATGTAGTTTGTACATTAAGTGTGTGCTAAGTTTGAGAGTGAATTTAGAGGTTGGACGAGTCTTGTAAAATTTTCAACATCAATAAAATTTCGTTTTGTTAATCTTCTCTCTTTTATTTATTTACTTTTTAATTAATGTTTTAATTAACGTTTTAATTACGTTGGGCTAGTTTTTAATTTTCCTGGATCAATATTTAACTTTTTTATTTTTTCTTTTAATAATATTTTACTTTTAATTAATATGTATTACTTAGTAGTTTAATTTTAAATTTTTTCTAAATTTTCCTTAATCATCCCTAATCCCGTTTTTTGACAAGATTGTTTCGGATCCCCGTTCGACATTTTAGTCCAAAGAGGATTCCCAAAGCATAGGTTCCTCCATATAGATCTTTAGAATGGACCAAATCATTAGGACAACTTTGACAAGATTGTTTCTGATACTCGTTCGACATTTTTGTCCAAAGAGGATTCCCAAAGAATAGGTTCGTCCATTTGGATCTTCAGGAAGGACAAAATCATGAGGACTACAGGTTTCTCCATTTGGATCTCTAGGACGGACCAAATCATGAGGACAAGAGATTCTTCCATTTGGATCTTTAACATGGACCAAATCATGAGGACAACTTTGACGTTCGACATTTTGGTCCAAAGAGGATTGCCAAAGAAGAGTTTCCTCCATTTGAAACTTTAGGATGGACCAAATAATGCAGACAACTTTGACAAGATTTCTTCCAATCCTCGTTTTACATGTTGGTCCAAAGAGGATTTTCAAAAATCGTTTCCTCCATTTGGAACTTTAAGATGGACCAAATCAAGAGTACAAGTTTGAAAAGATTGGTTCGGATCCTCGTTTGATATTTTGGTCCAAATGAGATTGCCAAAGAAGAGTTTTCTCCATTTGAAACTTTAGGATGGACTAAATCATGAGGACAACTTTGAAAATAATGGTTTTTGAAACATGCTTTTCAATTACAAACAAGTTTTTGGATTGGTTCGATCCTTGTTCGACATATTGGTTCAAAGAGGATTCCCAAAGAAGAGTTTCTTCCATTTGGATCCTTAGGATGGGCCAAATCATGAGGACAATTTTTACGTTCGACATTTTGGTCCAAAGAGGATTCGCAAAGAAGAGTTTCCTCCATTTGGAACTTTAGGATAGACCAAATCATTAGGTCAAGTTTGAAAAGATTGGTTTCAATCCTCGTTTGACATTTTAGTCCAAAGAGTATTCCCAAAGAATAGTTTCTTCCATTTGGAACTTCAGGATGGTCCAAATCATGAGGAAAACTTTGAAATGATTGGTTCCGATCATCGATTGACATTTTGGTCCAAAAAGGATTCTCAAAGAAGAGTTTCCTCCATTTGGAACTTTACGATGGACCAAATGATTAGGAGAAGTTTGAAATGATTGGTCCAATCCTCGTTTGACATTTTGGTACAAAAAGGATTACCAAATAGAGTTTCCTCCATTTAGAACTTTAGGAAGGACCAAATCATGAGGACAAGTTTGACGTTCAACATTTTGGTCCAAAGAGGATTCCCAAAGTAGAGTTTCCTCCATTTGAATATTTAGGATGGACCAAACAACTTTAACAAGATTGGTTCCGATCCTC
This sequence comes from Gynostemma pentaphyllum, assembly GCA_028015215.1. Classification (NCBI taxonomy): domain Eukaryota; kingdom Viridiplantae; phylum Streptophyta; class Magnoliopsida; order Cucurbitales; family Cucurbitaceae; genus Gynostemma; species Gynostemma pentaphyllum. Next base: position 10,304,426 of record CM051350.1, read on the forward strand.
GTTTGACATTTTGGTCCAAAGAGGATTAACGAAGAAGAGTTTCCTCTATTTGGAACTTTAGGATGGACCAAATCATGGACAAGTTTGAAAAGTTTGGTTCCGATCCTTGTTTGACATTTTGGTCCAAAGAGGATTCCCTAAGAAGAGTTTCCTCCATTTGGAACATTAGGATGGACAAATCATGGACAAGTTTTAAAAGATTGGTTCAGATCCTTGTTTGACATTTTGATCCAAAGAGGATTCCCAGAGAAGAGTTTCCTCCATTTGCAACTTTAGGGTGGACCAAATCATGAGGACAACTTTGACATTTAACATTTTGGTCCAAAGAGGATTCCCAAAGAAGAGTTTCCTCCATTTGGATCTTTAGGATGGACAAAATCATGGGACAACTTTGACAAGATTGGTTCCGATCCTCCTTTGACATTTTTTTCCAAAGAGGATTCCCAAAGAAGAGTTTCCTCCATTTGGAACTCTAGGGTGGACCAAATCATGGATAAGTATTAAAAGATTGGTTCCGATCCTTGTTTTACATTTTGATCCAAAGAGGATTCGTAAAGATGAGTTTCCTCTTTATGGTTCTTTAGCATGGACCAAATCATGAGGACAAGTTTTTCGTTCGACATTTTGGTCCAAAAAGAGGATTCGCAAAGTAGAGTTTCCTCAGTTTGGATTTTTAGGATGGATCAAATCATTATTACAACTTTGACGTTCAACTTTTTGGTCCAAAGAGGATTCGCAAAGAAAAATTTCCTCCATTTGGATATTTAGGATGGACCAAATCATGAGGACGAGTTTTGCAGGATTGGTTCAGATCCTCGTTTGACATTTTGGTCCAAAAAGGATTCCCAAAGAAGAGTTTACTCCATTTGGATATTTAGAATGGACCAAATCATGAGGACAACTTTGACGTTTGACATTTGGGTCCAAAGAGGATTCCCAAAGAAAAGTTTACTCCATTTGGATTTTTATGAAAGATAAAATCATGAGGACAAGTTTGAAAACATTGATTACGATCGTCGTTTGAGATTTTGGAACAAACAGGATTCCCAAAGAAGAGTTTTCTCCAATTGGATCTTTAGGATTAACCAAATGATGAGGACAACTTTGACGTTCGATATTTTGGTCCAAAGAGGATTCGCGAAGAAGAGTTTCCTCAATTTGGAACTTCAGGATGGACCAAATCATTAGCAAAACTTTGAAAAGATTTGTTCCGATCCTCGTTTGATATTTTGGTCCAAAGAGGATTCCCAAAGAATAGTTTCCACCATTTGGATATTTAGAATGGACCAAATCATGAGGACAACTTTGACGTTCGACATTTGGGTCCAAAGAGGATTCCCAAAGAAAAGTTTACTCCATTTGGATTTTTATGAAAGATAAAATCATGAGGACAAGTTTGAAAACATTGATTACGATCGTCGTTTGAGATTTTGGTACAAACAGGATTCCCAAAGAAGAGTTTTCTCCAATTGGATCTTTAGGATTGACCAAATGATGAGGACAACTTTGACGTTCGACATTTTGGTCCAAAGAGGATTCGCGAAAAAGAGTTTCCTCAATTTGGAACTTCAGGATGGACCAAATCATTAGCAAAACTTTGAAAAGATTTGTTCCGATCCTCGTTTGATATTTTGGTCCAAAGAGGATTCCCAAAGAATAGTTTCCACCATTTGGAACTTTAGGATCGAACAAATCATTAGGACAACTTTGACGTTCGACATTTTTTTCCAAAGAGGATTTGCAAAGAAGAGTTTCCTCCATTTGGAACTTTAGGATGGATCAAAACATCAGGACAAATTTGAAAAGATTGGTTCCGATCCTCGTTTGACATTTTGGTCCAAAGAGGATTCCCAGAGAAGAGTTTCCTCCATTTGGAATTATAGAATGGACAAAATCATGAGGACACATTTGGAAAGATAGGTTGGATCCTTGTTCGACATTTTGGTCCAAAGAGGATTTCTAAAGAAGAGTTACCTCCATTTGGATCTTTAGAATGGACCAAATCATGAGGACAACTTTGACAAGATTTGTTCCAATCTTCGTTTGACATTTTGGTCCAAAGAGGATTCCTAAAAAAGAGTTACCTCCATTTGGATCTTTAGAATGGACTAAATCATAAGGACAACTTTGGCATTCGACATTTTGGTCCAAAGACGATTTCCAAAGAAGAGTTTCCTCCATTTGGAATTTAGGATGGACCAAATCATGAAGACAACTTTGACAAGATTTGTTCCGATCCTCGTTTGTCATTTTAATCCAAGAGGATTCCCAAAGATCGTTTCCTCCATTTGCAACCTTAGAATGGACCAAATCATGAGGACAAGTTTCAAAAGATTGATTTCGATCCTTTTTTATTTTGGTCCAAAGAGGATACCCAAAGAAGAGTTTAATCCATTTGAAACTTTAGGATGGACTAAATCATGAGGACAACTTTGAAAATATTGGTTTTTGAAACATGCATTTCAACTACAAACAAGTTTTTGGATTGGTTCGATCCTAGTTCAACATTTTGGTCCAAAGATGATTCCCAAAGAAGAGTTTCCTCCATTTGGATCCGTAGGATGGACCAAATCATGAGGGCAACTTTCGTGTTCGATATTTTGGTCCAAACAGGATTCGCAAAGAAGAGTTTCCTGCATTTGGAGCTTTAGGGTGGACTAAATCATTAGGACAAGTTTGAAAAGATTGGTTACGATCCTCGTTTGACAATTTGGTTCAAAGAGGATTCCCAAATAATAGTTTCCTCCATTTGGAACTTTAGGATGGTCCAAATCGTGAGGACAACTTTGACAAGTTTGGTTCCGATCCTCGTTTGACATTTTGGTCCAAAGAGGATTCCCAAAGAAGAGTTTCCTCCATTTGGATCTTTAGGATGGACCAAATCATGAGTACAGCTGTGTTTCCTCCATTTGGAACTTTAGGATGGACAAAATCATGAGGACAAGTTTGACAAGCTTGGTTCTGATCCTCGTTTGATATTTTAGTCCAAAGAGGATTCCCAAATAAGAGTTTCCCCCATTTGGATCTTTAGGAAAGACCAAATCATGAGGACAACTTTGACGTTCAACATTTTTGTCCAAAGAGGATTCCCAAAGAAGAGTTTCCTCCATTTGAAACTTTAGGATGGACCAAATCATATGGACAACTATGACAAGATTTGTTCCGATCCTCGTTTGACATATTGGTCCAAAGAGGAATTCTAAAGATCGTTTCCTCCATTTAGAACTTTAAGATGGACCAAATCATGAGTACAAGTTTGAAAAGATTGGTTCTGATCCTCGTTTGATATTTTGGTCCAAAGAAGATTCCGAAAGAAGAGTTCCTCCATTTGAAACTTTAGGATGGATTAAATTATGAGGACAAATTTGAAAATAATGGTTTTTGAAACATGCTTTTTAATTACAAATTGGTTCGATCCTTGTTCGACATATGGGTCCAAAGAGGATTCCCAAAGAAGAGTTTCCTCCATTTGGATCCTTAGGATGGGCCAAATCATGAGGACAATTTTTATGTTCGACATTTTGGTCCAAAGAGGATTCGCAAAGAAGATTTTCCTCTATTTGGAACTTTAGGATTGACCAAATCATTAGGTCATGTTTGAAAAGATTGGTTTCAATCCTCGTTTGACATTTTAGTCCAAAGAGGATTCCCAAAAAATAGTTTCCTCCATTTGGAACTTTAGGATGGTCCAAATCATGAAGACAACTTTGACTAGCTTGGTTCATATCCTCGTTTGACATTTTGGTACAAAGAGGATTCCCAAAGAAGAGTTTCCTCCATTTCGATCTTTAGGATGGACCAAATCTTGAGAACAACTTTGACGTTCGACATTTTGGTCCAAAGAAGATTTTCCTGCATTTGAAACTTTAGGATGGACCGAATCATTAGGGCAAGTTTGAAAAGATTGGTTCAGATCCTCGTTTGACATTTTGGTCCAAAGAGGATTCCCAAGAAGAGTTTCCTCCATTTGGATCTTTAGAATGGACCAAATCAAAAAAACAAATTTGACGTTCGACATTTTGGTCCAAAGAGGATTCCCAAAGAAGAGTTTACTCCATTTGGAACTTTGGGATGGACCAAATCATGAGGACAAGTTAGAAAAGATTGGTTCCTATCCTCGTTTGAGATTTTGGTCCAAAGAGGATTCCCAAAGAAATGTTTCGTCCATTTGGATCTTTAGGATGGACCAAATCATGAGGACAACTTTGATGTTCGACATTTTGGTCTAAAGAGGATTCGCGAAGAAGTGCTTCCTCCATTTGGAACTTTATGATGGTCCGAATCATGTCGACAACTTTGATAAGATTTGTTCTGATTCTGGTTTGACATTTTGGTCCAGAGAGGATTCCCAAAGATCGTTTCCTCTATTTGGAACTTTAGAATGGGAAAAATCATGAGGACAAGTTTGAAAAGATTGGTTCCGATCCTCGTTTGACACATTTTTGTGAAAAGAGGATTCGCAAAGATCATTTCCTCCATTTGGAACGTTAGGATGGACCAGATAATTAGGACTAGTTTGAACTTTGATAAGATTTGTTCTGATTCTGGTTTGACATTTTTGTCCAGAGAGGATTCCCAAAGATCGTTTCCTCTATTTGGAACTTTAGAATGGGCAAAATCATGAGGACAAGTTTGAAAAGATTGGTTCCGATCCTCGTTTGACACATTTTTGTGCAAAGAGGATTCGAAAAGATCATTTCCTCCATTTGGAACTTTAGGATGGACCAGATAATTAGGACTAGTTTGAAAAGATTGGTTGTGATCCTCGTTTGACAATTTTTGTCCAAAGAGGATTCCCGAAGTAGAGTTTCCTCCATTTCGAAATTTAGGATGGACCAAATCATTAGGAAAAGTTTTAAAAGATTGGTTCCGATCCTCATTTGACATTTTGATCCAAAGAGGATTCGCAAAGAAGAGTTTCCTACATTTGGATCTTTAAGATGGACCAAATCATGAGGACAAGTATGACGTTCAACATTTTGGTCCAAAGAGGATTTGCAAATAAGAGTTTCCTCCATTTGGAACTTTAGGATGGACCAAATCATTAGGAAAACTTTGAAAAGATTGGTTCCGATCCTCGTTTTAAATTTTGGTCCAAAGAGGATTCCCAAAGAAGAGTTTCCTCCAGTTGGAACTTTTGGATGAATCAAATCACTAGGACAACTTTGACGTTCGACATTTTGGTCCAAAGAGCATTCCCAAGAAGAGTTTCCTCCATTTGGATCTTTAGAATGGACCAAATCATTAGGACAAGTTTAAAAAGATTGGTTCTGATCCTCGTTTGACATTTTTCTCCAAAGAGGATTCCCAAAGAAGAGTTTCCTCCATTTGGAACTATAGGATGGACAAAATCATGAGGACAACTTTGAAAAGATTGGTTTTTGAAACATGCTTTTCAATTACAAACAAGTTTTTGGATTGGTTCGATCCTTGTTCGACATTTTTGTCCAAAGAGGATTTCCAAAGAAGAGTTTCCTCCATTTGGAACTTTAGAATGGACCAAATCATGAGGACAACTGATATGATAACCCTAGATTTGGATCATGAACCCCTTGAATAACCCTTGAACGAAGATCTAAAACCCCCAAAGCAATTTAGCAAAACCCAAGGAACATAAGTCAAGAAGATTATTCCTAGATATATGATCTTGAAAGAAGATCAACTTGTTTCTTATCTCAAGATTGAAACAATCCACAAACACTTTAGATCAAGAGTGTTTGATTGTTTCTAAACAAGTAATCTAAAGCAAGACTACTAAGTTATGCAATGGACAATCATCCAAGGAAGAGGTTTCAAGCCAAGAGCCAACTTTTCAATTCATCAAATCCGAATATTAGGTTTACAAAAAGTCTTTAAATAGTCAAGGGAGAAACCCTAAGACAATAGGCCAAAAGAAATCAGCCCATAATAAAGTCTTTACATGTGAATAACATTTAAGGAAAGAATAAAGCAAGTACAGCCTAAAACAAAACGCATAGTGGCCCATTTTAGAAAACTTTCCTAAAATGACTTTGACTTCATAATTCATTGCACATGTCTCTAATATTCCTCTTCGAAATGCACTTGCCAAAGATTAAAGTGCATTTCATCCTCTTCCATAGCCTCCAAACTTTGATCATCATAATCTTTTTACACTTTGTAAAAGTAAGCTTGACAATGGATATTTGAGGCTTGTTGAAGCTTCTTGGCATTTGATCTTGTAATTGAATGTTGAAGCATCCTAAGATTGTCTTCTGTCCCTTGTGCTCCATGATACATATCAACAACTTTAACAAGATTTGTTTCGATCCTCGTTTGACATTTTGGTCCGAATAGGATTCCCAAAGATCGTTTCCTCCATTTGGAACTTTAGGATGGACCAAATCATGAGAACAAGTTTGAAAAGATTGGTTCCGATCGTCGTTTGACATTTTGATCCAAAGAGGATTCCTAAAGAAGAGTTTCCTCCATTTGGAACTATAGGATGGACCAAATCATGAGGACAACTTTGAAAATATTGGTTTTTGAAACATACTTTTCAATTACAAACAACGTTTTGGATTGGTTCGATCCTTGTTCGACATTTTTGTCCAAAGAGGATCCCCAAATAAGAGTTTCCTAAATTTGGATCCTTAGGTTGGACAAAATTATGAGGACAACTTTGATGTTCGACAAATTTGGTCCAAAAAGGATTTGAAAAGAAGAGTTTCCTCCATTTAGAATTTTAGGATGGACCAAATCATTAGGTTAAGTTTGAAAAGATTGGTTCCGATCCTCACTTGACATTTTCGTCCAAAGAGGATTCCCAAAGAAGAGTTTCCTCCTATTGGAACTTTAGGATGGTCCAAATCATGAGGACAACTTTGACAAGCTTGTTTCCGATCCTCGTTTGACTTTTTGGTCCAAAGAGGATTCCCAAAGAAGAGTTTCCTCCATTTGAATCTATAGGATGGACCAAATCATAAGGACAACTGTGTTTCCTCCATTTGGAACTTTAGGATGGACCAAATAATGAGGACGAGTTTGACTAGCTTGGTTCTGATCCTCGTTTGACATTTTGGTACAAATAGAATTCCCAAAGAAGAGTTTCCTCCATTTGGATCTTTAGGACGGACCAAATCATGAGGACAAGTTTGAAATGATTGGTTCTGATCCTCGTTTGACATTTTCGTCAAAAGTGGATTCCCAAAGAAAAGTTTCCTCCCGTTAGATCTTTAGGATGGACCAAATCAATAGAACAAGTTTAAAAAGATTGGTTCCGATCCTCGTTTGACATTGAAACTTTAGGATAGACCAAATCATTAGGACAACTTTGATAAGATTTGTTCCGATTCTCATTTGGCATTTTGGTTCAAACAAGATTCCCAAAATATTGGTTCCGATCCTCGTTTGATAATTTGATCCAAAGAGGATTCACAAATAAGAGTTTCCTCCATTTGGATCATTAGGATGGACCAAATAATTAGGACAAGTTAGAAAATATTGGTTCCGATCCTCATTTGACATTTTGGTCCAAAGAGGATTCCCAAAGAAGAGTTTCCTCTTTTTGGAACTTTAGGATGGACCAAATCATGAGATAACTTTGACAAGATTGGTTCCGATCCTCATTTGATATTTTGATGCAAAGAGGATTCCCAAAGAAGAGTTTCCTCCATTTGAAACTTTAGGATGAACTAAATCATGAGGAAACCTTTCACAAGATTGGTTCCGATCCTCGTTTGACATTGGAACTTTACGATGGACCAAATCATGATTACAACTATGACAAGATTGGTTCCGATCCTCGTTTGACGTTTTGATCCAAAGAGGATTTCCAAAGAAGAGTTTCCTCCATTTGGAACTTTAGGATGGACCAAATCATGAGGACAACTTTGACAAGATTGCTTCAGATCCTCGTTTGATATTTTGGTCCAAAGAGAATTCCCAAAGAAGAGTTTACTCCATTTTGAACTTTAGGATGGACCAAATCATTAGGATAAGTTTTAAAATATTGGTTCCGATCCTCGTTTGACATTTTGGTCCATAGATGATTCCCAAAGAAGAGTTTCGTCCATTTGGAATTTTAGGATGGACCAAATCATTAGGACAACTTTGACGTTCGACATTTTTGTCCAAAGGGGATTCGAAAAGATGAGTTTCCTCCATTTACAACTTTAGGATGGACCAAATCATTAGGAAAATGTTGAAAAGATTGGTTCCGATCCTCGTTTGACATTTTGGTCTAAACGCAAAGAAGAGTTTCCTCCATTTGGAACATTAGGATGGACCAAATCACTAGGACTAGTTTAAAAAGATTGGTCCCGATCGTCGTTTGACATTTTGGTTCAAAGAGGTATTCTAAAGAAGAGTTTCCTCCATTTGGAACTTTAGGATGCACCTTAGGACAAGTTCGAAATGATTGGTTCCGATCCTCATTTGACATTGAAAATTTAGGATACACCAAATCATGAGGACAACTTTGACAAGATTTGATCCTATTTTCATTTGGTATTTTTGTCCAAACAAGATTCCCAAAAGATTGGTTCCGATCCTCGTTTGACATTTTGATCCAAAGAGGATTCTCAAATAAGAGTTTCCTCCACTTGGATTTTTAGGATGGACCAAATCATTTGGATAAGTTTGAAAAGATTGGTTCTGATCCTCGTTTGATATTTTGGTCCAAAGGGGATTCCCAAAGAAGAGTTTCCTCCTTTTGGAACTTTAGGATGGAGCAAATCATGAGGAAAACTTTGACAAGATTGTTTCTGATCCTCGTTTGACATTTTGGTCCCAAGAGGATTCTAAAAGAAGAGTTTCATCCATTTGGAACTTTAGGATGGACCAAATCATGAGGAAACCATACACAAGATTAGTTCCTATCCTCGTTTAACATTGGAACTTTAGGATTGACCAAATCATGAGAACAACTATGACAAGATTGGTTCCGATCCTCGTTTGACACTTTTGTCCAAAGAGGATTTCCAAAGAAGAGTTTCCTACATTTGGAACTTTAGCATGGACCAAATCATGAAGACAACTTTGACAAGATTGGTTCCGATCCTCGTTTCATATTTTCCTCCAAAGAGAATTCCCAAAGAATAGTTTCCTCCATTTTGAACTTTTGGATGGACCAAATCATTGGGAAATGTTTTAAAATATTGGTTTCAATCCTTGTTTGACATTTTTGTCCAAAAAGGATTCCCAAAGACGAGTTTCCTCCATTTGAAATTTTAGGATGGACCAAATCTTTAGGACAACATTGACGTTCGATATTTTGGCCCAAAGAGGATTCGCAAAGAAGACTTTTCTCCATTTGGAACTTTAGCATGGACCAAATCATTAGGACAAGTTTGAAAAGATTGGTTCTGATCCTCGTTTGACATTTTGGACTAAATCCCAAAAAAGAGTTTCCTCCATTTTGAACTTTAGGATGTACCAAATCACTAGGACTTGTTTGAAAAGATTGGTCCCGATCCTCGTTTGGTCCAAAGAGGTATCCCAAAGAAGAGTTTCCTCCATTTGGAACTTTAGGATGGACAAAATAATTAGGACAAGTTCGAAATGATTGGTTTCGATCCTCGTTTGAAATTTTAGTCCAAAGAGTATTATCAAAACGATTTTCCTCCATTTGGATCTTTAGGATGGACCAAATCATGAGGACAACTTTAACAAAATTCGTTCCGATCCTCGTTTGACATTTTGGTTCAAAGACGATTCCCAAAGATCGTTTCCTCCATTCGGAACTTTAGTATGGACCAAATCATTATGACAAGTTTGAATAGATTGATTCCAATCCTCGTTTGACACTTTTGGTACAAAGAAGATTCCCAAAGAAAAGTTTCCTCTATTTCAAACTTTAGGATGGACTAAATCATTAGGACAACTTTGATGTTTGACATTTTGGTCCAAAGAGGATTCGCAAAGAAGACTTTCCCCTAATTGGATCTTTAGGATGGACCAAATCATGACGAAAAGTTTTGAATGATTGGTTTCTTATCCTCGTTTGAGATTTTTGTCCAAAGAGGATTCCCGAAGATCGTTACCTCCATTTGGAACTTTAGGATGGACCAAATCATTAGGACATGTACGAAAGGAGAGTTTCGTCCATTTGGAACTTAAGGATGGACCAAATCATGAGGACTACTTTGACAAGATTGGTTCCGATCCTCTTTTGAGATTTTGGACTAAAGAAGAGTTTCCTCCATTAGGAACTTTAGGAAGGACCAAATAATGAGAACAACTATGACAAGATTGGTTCCGATCCTCGTTTGACATTTTTGTCCCAAGATGATCCCAAAGAAGAGTTTCCTCCATTTGGATCTTTAGGATGGACCAAATCATGAGGACAATTTTGACGTTCAACATTTCGGTCCAAAGAGGATTACCAAAGAAGAGTTTCCTCCATTTGGAACTTAAGGATGGAACAAATCATTAGGAAAACTTTGACGTTCAATAAGTTCCAAAGAGGATTCCCAAAGAAGAGTCTCCTCCATTCGGAACTTTAGGATTGACCAAATCAGTAATACAACTTTGACGTTTCTCATTTACGTCCAAAGAGGATTCGCAAAGAAAAGTTTCCTCCATTTGGAACTTCAGGATGAACCAAATCATGAGGACAAGTTTGAAAAGATTGGTTCCGATCTTTGTTTGACATTTTGGTCCAAAGAGGATTCCCAAAGATCTTTTCCTCCATTTGGAACTTTACGATGGACCAAATCATTAGGACAACTTTGAAATGATTTTTTCGATCTTTGTTTGATATTTTGGTCAGAAGAGTATTCCCAAAGAATAGTTTACTACATTTGGATCTTTGGGATGGACCAAATCATGAGGACAAATTTCAAAATATTGCCTCCGATCTTTATTTGAAATTTTGGTCCAAAGAGGATTTTCCAAGAAGAATTTCCTCCCGTTGGATCTTTAGGATGGGCCAAATCATGATGACAACCTTGACAAGCTTAGTTCCGATCCCCGTTTGACATTTTGGTCTAAAGAGGATTTTCAATTAAGAGTTTCCTCCATTTTGAACTTTAGGATGAACCAAATCATGAGAACAACTTTGACAAGATTGGTTCTGATCCTCGTTTCCAATTTTGCTCCAAAGAGAATTTCCAAAGAAGAGTTTCCTCCATTTTTAACTTTAGGATGAACCAAATCATTAGGATAAGTTTTTAAATATATATTTCGATCCTCGTATGACATTTTGGTCCAAAGAGGATTCCCAAAGATGAGTTTCCTCCATTTCGAATTTTAGCATGGACCAAATCATTAGGACAACATTGACGTTCGACATTTTGGCCCAAAGAGGATTTGCAAAGAAGAGTTTCGTCCATTTGGAACTTTAGCATAGACCAAATCATTTGGACAAGTTTGAAAAGATTGGTTCTGATCCTCGTTTGACATTTCGGTCTAAATCCCAAAAAGAGTTTCCTCTATTTGGAACTTTAGGATGGAACAAATCACTAGGACTAGTTTCAAAAGATTGGTCCTGATCCTCGTTTGACATTTTGGTCCAAAGAGGTATCCCAAAGAACAGTTTCCTCCATTTGAACTTTAGGATGGACCAAATAATTAGGACAAGTTTGAAATGATTGGTTCTGATCCTCATTTGAAATTTTTGTCCAAAGAGCATTATCAAAAAGAGTTTCCTCCATTTGGATCTTTAGAATGAACCAAATCATGCGGACAACTTTGACGTTCGACATTTTGGTCAAAAGAGGATTCCCAAAGAACAGCTTCCTCCATTTGGATCTTTAGGATGGACAAAACATGAGGACAACTTTAACAAGATTGGTTCCAATCCTCATTTGACATTTTGGTCCAAAGAGGATTCCCAAAGATCGTTTCCTCCATTCGGAACTTTTATATGGACCGAATCATTAGGACAAGTTTGAAAAGATTGGTTCCGATCCTCGTTTCACATTTCGGTACAAAGAGGATTCCCAAAGAAAAGTTTCCTCTATTTCAACTTTAGGATGGACCAAATCATTAGGACAACTTTGACGTTCGACATTTTGGTTCAAAGAGGATTCGCAAAGAACAGTTTTCCCCATTTGGATCTTTAGGATGGACTAAATCATGAGGAAAAGTTTGGAATGATTGGTTTCTTATCCTCGTTTGACATTTTTATCCAAAGAGGATTCCGAAAGATCGTTACCTCTATTTGGAACTTTAGGATGAACAAAAACATTAGGACATGTATGAAAGGATTTGTTCCGATCCTTGTTTGACATTTTAGAACTTAAGGATGGACCAAATCATGAGGACTACTTTGACAAGATTGGTTCCTATCCTCTTTCTAGATTTTGGACAAAAGAGGATTCCTAAAGAAGAGTTTCCTCCATTTGGAACTTAAGTATGGACAAAATCATGAGGACTACTTTGACAAGATTGGTTCCGATCCTCTTTCGAGATTTTGGACCAAAGAGGATTTCCAAAAAAGAGTTTCCTCCATTAGGAACTTTTGGAAGGACCAAATAATGAGAACAACTATGACAAGATTTGTTCCGATTCTCGTATGAGATTTTTGTCCAAAGAGGATTCCCAAAGAAGAGTTTCCTCCATTTGGATCTTTAGGATGGACCAAATCATGAGGACACCTTTGACGTTCAACATTTTGGTCCAAAGAGGATTTTCAAAGAAGAGTTTCATACATTTGGAACTTTAGGATGGACCAAATTATAAGGACAACTATGACAAGATTTGTTCCTATCGTCGTTTGACATTTTGTCCGAAGAGGGTTCCCAAAAAAGAGTTTCCTCCATTTGGAACTTAAGGATGGATCAAATCATTAAGAAAACTTTGACGTTCAATAAGTTCCAAAGAAGATTCCCAAAGAAGAGTTTTCTCTATTTTGAACTTTAGGATGGACCAAATCCGTTGGACAACTTTGACGTTTCACATTAACGTCCAAAGAGGATTCGCAAAGAACATTCTCCTCCATTTGGAACTTTAGGATGGACCAAATCATGAGGACAAGTTTGAAAAGATTGGTTCCGATCTTTGTTTGACATTTTAGTCCAAAGAGGATTCCCAAAGATCTTTTCTTCCATTTGGAAATTTATGATGGACCAAATCATTAGGACAACTTTGAAAAGTTTGGTTCCAATCTTCGTTTGACATTTTGGTCCAAAGAGTATTCCCAAAGAAGAGTTTCCTCCATTTAGATATTTAGGATGGACCAAATCATGAGGACAAATTTGAAAAGATCGATTCCGATCTTTATTTGAAATTTTGGTCCAAAGAAGAGTTTTCTCCCGTTGAATCTATAGGATGGGCCAAATCAAGAGGACAACATTGACAAGCTTGGTTCCGATCCACGTTTGACATTTGGTTCCAAAATGGATTTCCAATGAAGAGTTTCCTCCATTTGGATCTTTAGGATGTACCAAATCATGAGGACCAGTTTGAAACGATTGGTTCCGATCTTTATTTAACATTTTGGTCCAAAGAAGAGTTTCCTCCCGTTGGATCTTTAAGATGGGCCAAATCATGAGGACAACTTTGACAAGCTTTGTTTCGATCCCCGTTTGATATTTTGGTTCAAAGAGGATTTCCATTGAAGAGTTTCCTCCATTTTGAACTTTAGGATGGACCAAATCATTAGGATAAGTTTTAAAATATTGGTTCTGATCCTCGTTTGACATTTTGGTCCAAAGAGGATTCCCAAAGACTAGTTTCTTCCATTTGGAATTTTAGGATGAACCAAATCATTAGGACAAGTCCCAATGTCAAACAAGTATCAGAACCAATATTGTCAAAGTTTTCCTCATGATTTGGCCAATCCAAAAAATCTAAATGGAGGAAACTCTTCTTTGGGAATCCTCTTTGAACCAAAGTGTCAAACAATGATCGGAACCAATCTTGTCAAAGTTGTCCTAATGATTTGGTCCATCCTAAAGTTTCAAATGGAGGATACTCTTCTTTGGGAATCCTCTTTGGACTAAAATCTGTAATGAGGATCGGAACTAATCTTGTCAAAGTTGTCCTCATAATTTGGTCCATCCTAAAGATCCAAATGGAGGAAACTCTTCTTTGGGAATCGTCTTTGGACCAAAATTTCGATTGTCAAAGTTTTCCTCATGATTTGGTCCATCCTGAAGTTCCAAATGGAGGAAAATCTTCTTTAGGAATCCTCTTTGGACCAAAATTTCGATTGTCACAGTTGTCCTCATGATTTTGTCCATCCTAAATTTCCATATGGAGGAAACCCTTCTTTGGTAATCATCTTTGAACTAATATGTCAAATGAGGATCGGAACCAAGCTTGTCAAACTTGTCTTCATGATTTGGTACATCCTAAAGTTCCAAAGGAGGAAACTCAATTGTCATTTGGTCCATCTTAAAGATACAGATGGAGGAAACCTTTCTTTGGGAATCCTCTTTGGTTCAAAATGTCAAACGAGGATCGGAACCAAGCTTGTCAAAGTTGTCCTCATGTTTGGACCATTCTAAATATCCAAATGGAGGAAACTTTTCTTTGGGAATCCTCTTTGGACCAAAATGTAAAACGAGGATAGGAACCAATCTTGTTAAAGTTATCCTCATGATTTGGTCCATCCTAAAGATCCAAATAGAGGAAACTCTTCTTTTGGAATCGTCTTTGGACCAAAATGTCGAATGTCAAACTTGTCCTCTTGATTTGATCCATCCTAAAGATTCAAATGGAGGAAACTCTTTTTGTTAATCCTTTTTAGACCAAAATGTCAAACGACGATCGAAACCAATCTTTTCAAAGTTGTCCTAATGATTTGGTCCATCCTAAAGTTCCAAATGGAGGAAACTCATCTTTGGGAATCCTCTTTGGACCAAAATATCAAACGAGGATCAGAACCAATCTTTTCAAACTTGTCCGGATGATTTGGTCCATCCTAAAGTTCCAAATGGACGAAACACTTCTTTGGAAATGTTCTTTGGACCAAAGTGTCGAACGTCAAACTTGTCCTAATGATTTTGTCCATCCTAAAGTTCCAAATGGAGGAAACTCTTCTTTGGGAATCCTCTTTAGACCAAAATGTCAAACGAGGATCGGAACCAATCTTGTTTAAGTTTTCCTCATGATTTTGTCCATCCTAAAGTTCCAAAGGGATGAAACTCTTCTCTATGAATGCTCTTTGGGTCAAAATGTCGAACAAGGATCGTAACCAATCTTTTAAAACTTGTCCATGATTTGGTCCATCCTAAAGTTCCAAATGGAGGAAACCTTTCTTTGGGAATCCTCTTTGAACCAAAATGTCGAACGAGGATCGGAACCAATCTTGTTAAAGTTGTCCTTTTTATTTGGTCCATCCTAAATATCCAAATGGAGGAAACTCTTCTTTGGGAATCCTCTTTGGACAAAATTGTCTAACGTTAAAGTTGTCCTCATGATTTGGTCCATCCTAAAGTTCCAAATGAAGGAAACTCTTCTTTAGAAATATTATTTGGACCAAAATGTCAAACGATGATCGGAACCAGTCTTGTCATAGTTGTCCTGATGATTTGGTCTATCCAAAAGGCTCAATGTCAAACAAGGATCAGAACCAACATTGTCAAAGTTTTCCTCATGATTTGGTCAATCCAAAAGTTCTAAACTGAGGAAACTCTTCTTTGGGAATCCTCTTTGAACTAAAATATCAAACGATGATCGGAACTAATCTTGTCAAAGTTGTCCTAATGATTTGGTCCATCCTAAAGTTTCAAATGGAGGATACTCTTCTTTGGGAATCCTCTTTGGACCAAAATTTCGATTGTCACAGTTGTCCTCTCGCTTTGGTCCATCCTAAATTTCCAAATGGAGAAAACTCTTCTTTGTGAAACCTTTTTGGACCAAAATGTCAAAAGTCAAAGTTGTCCTGATGATTTGGTCCATCCAAAAGATCCAATTGGAGGAAACTGTTCTTTGGGAATCCGCTTTGGACCAAAATACCAAACGAGGATCAGAACCAATCTTTTCAAACATTTCCTATTGATTTATTCCATACTAAAGTTCCAAATAGAGGAAACTCTTCTTTGGGAATCCTCTTTGGACTAAAATATCAAACGTGGATCGGAACCAATCTTTTCAAACTTGTCTTAATGATTTGGTCCATCCTAAAGATTCAAATGCAGGAAACTCTTCTTTGGGAATCCTCTTTGGACCAAAATCTTAAACAAGTATCAAAACTAATCTTTTCAAACTTGTCCTAATGATTTTATCCTCATGATTTGGACCATCCTAAAGTTCCAAATGAAAGAAACTCTTTTTTGTGAATCCTCTAAACCAAAATGTAAAACGAGGATCGGAACCAATCTTTTCAAACTTATCCTCATGATTTGGTCCATCCTCAAGTTCCAAATTTAGGAAACTCTTCTTTGGAATCCTCTTTTGATAAAATGTCTAACGAGGATCAGAACCAATCTTTTCAAAATTATCCAAATGGAGGAAACTCTTCTTTGGGAATCCTCTTTGGACCAAAATGTCAAACAAGGATAGGAACGAATCTTGTCAAACTTGTCCTCATGATTTGGTCCATCGTAAAGTTCCAAATGGAGAAAACACTTCTTTGGCAATCCCCATAGGACCAAAATGTCAAACGAGGATCGGAACTATTCTTGTCAAAGTTGTCCTCATGATATTGTTCATCCAAATGTTCCACATGGAGGAAACTCTTCTTTGGCAATCCTTTTTGGACCAAAATATCGAACGTGAAAGTTGTCCGCATGATTTGGACCATCTTAAAGATCCAAATGGAGGAAACTGTTCTTTGGGAATCCTCTTTCGACCAAAATGTCAAACGAGGATCAGAACCAATTTTTTCAAACATGTCCTATTGATTTATTCCATCCGAAAGTTCCAAATAGAGGAAACTCTTCTTTGGGAATCCTCTTTGGACCAAAATATCATACGTGGATCGGAACCAATCTTTTCAAACATGTCTTAATGATTTGGTCCATCCTAAAGATCCAAACGGAGGAAACTCTTCTTTGGGAATCCTCTTTGGACCAAAATCTTAAACAAGGATGAAAACTAATCTTGTCAAACTTGTCCTAATGATTTGATCCTCATGATTTGGACCATCCTAATGTTCCAAATGGAGGAAACTCTTCGTTGGGAATCCTCTTTGAACAAAAATGTCAAACAAGGATAGGAACCAATCTTGTCAAAGTTGTCCTCATCTTTTTGTCAATCCTAAAGATCCAAATGGACGAAACACTTCTTTGGGAATCCTCTTTGGACCAAAAAGTAAAACGAAGATCGGAACAAATCCTTTCAAACTTGTCCTAATGATTTGGTCCATCCTAAAGTTTCGAATGAAGGAAACGCCTTTTTGGGAATCCTATTTGGACCAAAATGTCAAACGAGGATCAGAACCAATCTTTTCAAACTTGTCCTAATGATTTGGTCCATCCTAAAGTTCCAAATGGAGGAAACTCTGCTTTGGAAATCATCTTTGGACCGAAATGTCAAACGAGGATCGGAACCAAACATTTCAAACTTGTCCTAATGATTTGGTCCATCCTACAGTTCCAAATGGAGGAAACTCTTTTTTGGAAATCCTCTTTGAACCAAAATGTCAAACGATAATCGGAACCAAACTTTTCAAAATTGTCCTCAGGATTTGGTCCATCCTAAAGTTCCAAATGGACGAAACTCTTCTCTGGAAATCATCTTTGGACCAAAATGTCAAACGAGGATTGGAAAAAAACATTTCAAACTTGTCCTAATGATTTGGTCCATCCTAAAGTTCCAAATGGAGGAAACTCTTCTTTGGAAATCCTCTTTGGACCAAAATGTCAAACGTCAAAGTTGTCCTAATGATTTTGTCCATCCTAAAGTTCCAAATGGAGGAAACTCTTCTTTGGGAATACTCTTTGGACCAAAATGTCGAACGTCAAAGTTGTCCAAATGATTTGGTCCATCCTAAAGATGCAAATGGAGAAAACACTTCTTTTGGAATCCTCTTTGGACAAAAATGTCAAACCAGGATTGGAACCAATATTTTCAAACTTGTCCAAATGATTTGGTCCATCCTAAAGTTCCAAACGGAGGAAACTCTTCTCTAGGAATCCCTTTTGTACCAATATGTCAAACATGGATCATAACCAATCTTGTCAAAGTTGTCCTAATGATTTTGTCCATCATAAAGTTCCAAATGGTGGAAACTCTTCTTTGGGAATCCTGTTTGGACCAAAATGTCAAACGAGGATCGGAACCAATCTGGTCAAAGCTGTCCTAATGATTTGGTCCATAGAGGAATCGAAAAGAAGAGTTTCCTCTATTTGGATCTTTAAGATAAAAAAAATCTTGTCAAAGTTGGACCAAATCAATAGGACAACTTTGACGTTCGACATTTTGAACCAAAACGTCAAACGAGGAAACTCTTCTTTGGGAATCCTCTTTCGATTAAAATGTCAAACGAGGATCGGAACCAATGTTGTCAAAGTTGACCTCAGGATTTGGTCCATCCTAAAGATCCAAATGGAGGAAATTCTTAAGTGGGAATCCTCTTTGTACCAAAATGTCAAACCAGGACTGGAACCAAGCATTTCAAACTTGTCCTAATGATTTGGTTCATCCTAAAGTTCCAAATTGAGGAAACTCTTTTTTGGAAATCCTCTTTGGACCAAAATATCGAATGTCTTAGTTGTCCTAATGATTCGGTCCATCCTAAAGTTCCAAATGGATGAAACTCTTCTTTGCGATTCTCTTTGGACCAAAATGTAGAACGTCAAAGTTGTGCTAATGAATTGGTCCATCCTAAAGTTCCAAATAGTGGAAACTCTTCTTTGGGAATCCTCTTTGAACCAAAATGTCATACAAGGATCGAAGCCAGTCTTTTCAACCTTGTCCTAATGATTTGGTCTATCCTAAAGTTCCAAATCGACTAAACTTTTCTTTGGGAATCATCTTTGGACTAAAATGTCAAACGAGGATCGGAATCAATCTTTTCAAAGTTGTCCTAATGATTTGGTTCATCCTAAAGTTCCAAATGGAGGAACCTCTTATTTGGGAATCCTCTTTGGACCAAAATGTCAAACGAGGATTGGAACCAATCTTGTAAAAGTTGTCCTAACGATTTGGTCCATTCTAAAGTTCCAAATGGAGGAACTATTCATTGGAAATCATCTTTGGACCAAAATGTCAAACGAGGATCGGAACAAAGCTTCTGAAAGTTGTCCTCATGATTTGTCCAATCCTAAAGATTCAACTAGAGAAAACTCTTCTTTGGGAATCCTCTTTGGACCAAAATGTCAATCAAAGATCAGAACCAATCTTTTCAAACTTGTCATCATGATTTGGTCCATCCTAAATATTCAAATGGAGGAAACTGTTCTTTGGGAATCCTCTTTGGACAAAATGTCAAACAAAGATCGAAACCAGTCTTTTCAAACTTGTCCTAATGATTTTCTTCATCCTAAAGTTCCAAATGGAGGAAACTCTTCTTTGGGAATCTTCTTTGGACGAAAATATCAATTGAGGATAGGAACTGATCTTTTTCAAACTTGTCCTAATGATTTGGTCCATCCTAAAGTTCCAAATGGAGGAATTTCTTCTTTGTGATTCATCTTTGGACCAAAATGTCAAACGAGGATCGGAACTAATCTTTTCAAACTTGTCCTCATGATTTGGTCTATCCTAAAGTTCCAAAAAGAGGAAACTCTTCTTTGCAAATCTTCCTTGGACCAAAATGTCAAATGAGGATCGGAACCAATCTTTTCAAAGTTGTCCTAATGATTTGATCCATTTTAAAGATCCAAATGGAGGAAACTCTTCTTTGGGAATCCTCTTTGGACCAAAATGAAAAACGAGGATCGAAACCAATCTTGTCAAAGTTGTCCTCATGATTTGGTCCATCCTAAAGTTCCAAATGAAGGAAACTCTTCTTTGGGAATCCTCTTTTGACAAAAATGTCAAACGAGGATCGGAACCAATCTTGTCATTGTCCTCTTGATTTGGTCCATCCTAACGATCCAAATGGAGGAAACTCTTTTTTGGGAATCCTCTTTGGACCAAAATGTGAAACAAGGATCAGAACCAATCTTTTCAAACTTGTCCTAATGGTTTTGTCCGAATGATTTAGTCCATCCTAAAGTTCCAAAAGGAAGAAACTATTTTTTGGGAATTCTCTTTTGATCAAAAAGTCGATTACCCTATGTGATCTAAAAATCATTAAATAGACAAACTTTTACGTTCCATCATGTCATGACTCGAAACACTCCACAAGTTGGTTGATCAGTCCCCTCTTGAATGTGTTTAAACATGTAATCTAAAGCAAGATTACAAAGGGTGAGGCTCAAGGCTCTCAATGTGCATAAAAATGCTACATTTCATTCAATCTTTTGAATATCTCAAGTCTTACAAGTCTTATTTACAATGAATGATACAAGGCCTATTTATAGGCTTAAATTACATAATTAATTCGTCCATAATGCTAACATAACAGCCCAATTAAGTCTCTAGCTTGTAACCCCTAAAATTAAAGCTAAAACATGAGTTACATTTAGCTACTATTTAATTGGTAACCTACAATGCAACTAACATATAAAATATATTTTTGAACTCTAAATGAATCTTTTAAATGTTCATTAATGCTTGTCTTGATGTAG
This sequence comes from Gynostemma pentaphyllum, assembly GCA_028015215.1. Taxonomy (NCBI): domain Eukaryota; kingdom Viridiplantae; phylum Streptophyta; class Magnoliopsida; order Cucurbitales; family Cucurbitaceae; genus Gynostemma; species Gynostemma pentaphyllum. Next base: position 10,324,951 of record CM051350.1, read on the forward strand.
CTTTAAGTTCCCTTGATTGATGGTTTAGTTGGCTTGAATGAAACTTGGGTTATCATGAATGCATCTTGAGTTGTAGTTAATGCATCTTAACTTGACTTGTAATAAATGAACTTGGGTTGCCATTAATGGAATCGAAGTGCATTTAATGCACGTATTCTTGAAACTTGAATTCCTCAAATGCAAGGCTACAAAATTCATATCATTCTCCAATTGTTCAAAATGATTCGTCCTCAAATCAAAAACTGTTGCTGCAAAAAAAGTTAGAGAGAAAAAAAAATTGGACCTTACAAGCACTTCCTCACTTTTAAAAAAACTCTCATTGTTTCACTCATGTTTGTAATCAAATTTATTGAAGATTGGCTAAGAATTTTAAAGAACCAGCTCATATATATGTCAATAAAACAGTAATAAAGAGCTTTAAAAAGATCAATTTAAAAAATTTGATCATAATTGAAAATATCAAATAGCAAAATCCAAAGTGCTGGAATTTAGGAGAAATCTGCACACAGAAATGAATCTAACTATTTGAATAATTTTCATTACGAATTTCACTATGAGTCCTTCTGATTTTGGAAAGATAACAAGCAAATAAATATTTTCTCTTCAAAACACACAAACAAATTTGGAGGTTATGAAAGGGTTTGGACATAAAACAGTAGCATTAAATGAGTCAGTTACAAAGGTGGACAGTTTTGAAAAAGTTTTAATTCAGCCGTTTTTGGGACTTTAAATTCATGCAAATGAATGTGTAACTTATGGTTTATGACATATAATTGATATACTAACACATTCCAATCAGATATACACGAATTTCAAGGATCAAACTCAAAAAACCTCAAGAATTTACAAGAAGAACGTAAGATAAACAAACCGGTGCTCTTGAATGCAAAGCTTTTTTTTTTCTTTCAAGATCAGAAAGTGATATTCAATATGAAATAGAGATCAGAACAAAAAGATAAAGAAGAATTCATACTTGGACAAAAACGAAAGGATTGGACAGAATTGAAAATAACAAGAATAGAAAAGGATAGATTGGATAAAACCTGTTCTAGAGATCGATCGGTCACAAAATTGTAACCAATTCTCTGATACCAAATGATAAGGAAAACTTAAATTTCTAGTTCAAACACCCTATGCTATGTGATTAGCATGAACCCTTGAAGCATGAATTCAAAGCTGAATTTACTATTAAAAAGACTTATAACTGAAATAACTTGTTCTCCTTGTCATAAGTGTTGTCTTCAAGATGATAAAGAAAGCTTTAAATGTCTTCAATAACCTTTGACTTGCATTTAATGCTAAAAGAGCAACATTAAATGCAACGAGCATAAATCATGGAAAACTCATTGATCTTCAATGCAAACTCCTTTGTCCATTTGTATATTGCAAAACTTTTGATGTCAAATCTTCATCCAAATTGGGTTTTACATCTTCAAAGATAGCTTGGGCAGAACCGATCCATTCTGTAGCTTCTTTGCTTTGGATCTTGTGATTAGGCTGGTTGGAACATGAATTAGGCTAGAAATTCTTCCATGATCCTTATCATCTCCCTCCTCTTCAAAAAGGTTCATCCTCGAATCAAGGTCATCATCCCCTACATCAAAAGGGCTCAAATCAGCAACATTAAAGGTAGAACTAACCGAATACTCACCTGGAAGGTCAATCTTGTATGCATTGTTGTTGATCCTCTCAAGAACTTGTTAAGGGCCATCTCCCCTAGGATGAAGTTTAGATTTCCTTTGGGAAGGAAATCTCCCGGTTCAAAAAAAAGTTCCCTTCTTCCTTTGTTTATTCTTGTAACAACCTTTGAGTTTTGCTTCTCAATGTGTTCCTTAACCTCCTTGTGCAACTCCTTGATGTAATCAGCCCTAGAAGTAGCTTCATCACTAACAAACACATTAATAGGAAAAGGAAGTAAATCAAGTGGGTAGTAGGGTTAAAGCCATAAACAACCTCAAATGGAGAACAATGTGTAGTACTATGAATAGCACGATTATAAGCAAACTCCACAAAAGGTAAACACTCCTCTCATGATTTTAAGTTCTTTCAAATGATGGCTCTAAGCAAAGTCCCTAAAGTTCTATTAACGACCTCCGTTTGTCCATCCATTTTTGGATGAAATGTAGTTAAAAACAACAATTTAGTTCTAAGTTTACACCACAAAACTTTCCAAAAGTGACTTAGAAACTTAACATCCCTATGACTAACAATAGTTTGAGGAATACCATGCAATCTAACCACTTCTTTAAAGAACAAGGATGCAATATACTTAGCATCATCTTGATACAACTAATTAAGGCTATATGGTTCAAGAGGGAAATGATTGTGGGGAGAATAGTGATGCTAGGTAGAGGGAGGCACAAACTGAGGCGTTTGCTAGGATTAGTCAAACTTTAGAAGAGATTACTGAGTCCTTGGGTATGCTAGAGCTAGCTAATAATCAGCAAAGGAGGGCTAAACTTGAAGAAGATTTAGAGGTTCCGATCCCTCGTTTGACATTTTGGTCCAAATAAGATTCCCAAAGAAGAGTTTCCTCCATTTGGATCGATAGAATGGACAAACTCGTGAAGACAAGTTTGACAAGATTAGTTTCGATCCTCGTTTGACATTTTGGTCCAAAGAGTATTCAAAAAGCAGAGTTTCCTCCAGTTGGAACTTAAGGATGGACCAAATCATTAGGACAATTTTGAAAAGATTGGTTTCGATCCTCGTTTGACGTTTTGGTCCAAAGAGGATTCGCAAAGAAGAGTTTCATCCATTTGGAACTTTAGGATGGACCAAATCACGTGGACAAGTTAGACAAGATTGGTTACGATCCACGTTTGACATTTTGGTCTAAAGAGGATTCCCAAAGATGAGTTTCCTCCATTTGGAACTTTAGGATGAACCAATTCGTGAGGCCAACTTTGAAAAGACCGGTTCTGATTCTCGTTTCACATCTTGGTCCAAAGAGGATTCCCAAAAAAGAACTTCCTCCATTTGAAACTTTAGAATGGATCAAATCATTATGACAAGTTTAAAAAGATTGGTTCCGATCCTCATATGATATTTTGGTCCAATGAGGATTCCCAAAGAAGAGTTTCCTCCATTTGGATCTTTAGGATAGACCAATTCGTGTGGACAAGCTTTAAAAGATTGATTATAATCCTTGTTTGGCATTTTGGTACAAAGAGGATTCCCAAAGAAGAGTTTCCTCTATTTGGAACTTTAGGATGGATCAAATCATTCGGACAAGTTTGAAAAGACAGGTTTCAATCCTCGTTTCACATTTTGGTCCAAAAAGGATTCCCATAGAAGTATTTCCTCCATTTGGAACTTTAGAATAGACGAAATCATTAGGACAAGTTTAAAAAGATTGCCTCCGATCCTCGTTTGATATTTTGGTCCAAAGAGGATTCTCAAAGAAGAGTTTCCTCCATTTGGATCTTTAGGATGGACCAATTCGTGAGGCGAACTTTGAAAATATTGGTTCTGATCCTCGTTTGACATTTTGGTACAAAGAGGATTCGCAAATAAGAGTTTCCTCCATTTGGAACTTTAGGATCTACCAAATCATGAGGACGAGTTTGACAACATTGGTTCCGATCCTCGTTTCACATTTTGGTCCAAAGTGGATTCCCAAAGAAAATTTTCCTCCATTTGGAAGTTTAGAATGGACCAAATTATTATGACAAAGATTTGTTCCGATCCTCGTTTGACAATTTCGTCTAAAGAGGATTCCCAAAGAAGGTGTTTCTTCCATTTGGATCTTTCGGATGGACCAAATCATGAGGACAAGTTTGAAAAGATTGGTTCCAATCCTCGTTTGACATTTTAGTCCAAATAGGATTCCCAAAGAAGACTTTCGTGCATTTAGAACTTTAGGATGCACCAAATCATTTAATCAACTTTGACGTTCGACATTTTGGTCCAATGAGGATTCCCAAAGAAGAGTTTCCTCGATTTGGATCTTTAAGATGGACCCAATCATGAAGATAACTTTGACGTTCGACATTTTGGTCCAAGAGGATTCGCAAAGAAGAGTGTCCTCCATTTAGAACTTTAGGATAGAACAATTAAGGAGGACAACTTTGACAAGATTAGTTCCGATACTTGATTCACATTTTGGTCCAAAGAGGATTCCCAAAGAAGAATTCCCTCCATTTGGAATTTTAGAATGGACCAAATCATTTGGACTGCTTTGAAAAGATTGGTTCTGATCCTAGTTTGACATTTTAGTCCAAAGAGGATTCCCAAAGAAGAGTTTCCTCAATTTAGAACTTTAAGATGGACCAGATTATGAGGACAAGTTTGAAAAGATAGATTCGGATCCTCGTTTGACAGTTTGGTCCAAAGAGGATTCCCAAAAAAGAGTTTCCTCGATTTGGAACTTTAGGATGGACCAAATCATTATTACAAGTTTGAAAAGATTGGTTCCAATCCTCGTTTCATATTTTTATCCAAAGAGGATTCTCAAAGAAGAGTTTTTTCCAATTGGATCTTTAGGATGGACGAAACCATTAGGACAAGTTTGAAAAGATGGGTTCCGATCGTCGTTTGAAATTTTGGTCCAAAGAGGAATCCCGGAGAAGAGTTTCCTCCATTTGGATCTTTAGGATGGAAAAAATCATTAGGACAAGTTTGAAAATATTGGTTTCGATTCTCATTTGACATTTTGGTCCAAAGAGGATTCGCAAAGAAGCGTTTCCTACATTTGGATCTTTAGTATGGACCAAATCATGAAAACAACTTTGGCGTTTGAGATTTTGGTCTAAATCAGATTCCTAAAGAAGAGTTTCCTCCATTTGGATCTTAAGGATGGACTAAATTATGATGAAAACTTTTAAGTTCGACATTTTGGTCCAAAGAGGATTCCCAAAGAAGAGTTTCCTCCATTTGGAACTTTAGGATGGACCAATCATGAGGACAACTTTGACGTTCGACATTTTGGTCCAAAGAGGATTCCCAAAGAAGAGATTCCTCCATTTGGAACTTTATCATGGACCAAACCATTAGAACAAGTTTGAAAACATTGGTTCTGATCCTCGTTTGACATTTTTGTCCAACGAGGATTCCCAAAAAAAAGTTCCCTCCATTTGGAACTTTAGGATGGACCAAATCATCAGGAAAAGTTTGGTTTATATCCTCGTATGACATTTTTCTCCAAAGAGGATTCCCAAAGAAGAGTTTCATCCAGTTGGATCTTTAAGATGGACGAAATCCTGAGGACAACTTTGAATTTCGATATTTAGGATCAAAGAGGATACGCAAAGAAGAGTTTCCACCATTTTAGGATGCACAAAATCATGAGGACAACTTTCACCAGATTGATTCCGATCTTCGTTTGACATTTTGGTCCAAAGAGGACTCCGAAAGAAGAGTTTCCTCCATTTGGATCTTTAGGATGGACCAAATCATCAGGACAAGTTTGAAAAGATTGGTTCCGATCCTCGTTTGACATTTTGGCCCAAACAGGATTCCCAAAGAAGAGTTTCCTCCATTTGGAACTTTAGGATGAACCAAATCATGAGGACAAATTTTACAAGATTGCTTCCGATCCTCATTTAAATTTTATACAAAGAGGATTCCCAAAAAAGAGTATCCTCCAATTAGAACATTAGGATGGATAAAATCATGAGGGCAAGTTTGAAAAGATTGGTTCCAATCCTCGTTTGAAATTTTGGTATAGAGGATTCCCAGAGAAGAGTTTCCTCCATTTGAAACTTTAGGATGGACCAAATCATTAGGACAAGTTTGGAAAGATTGGTTCCGATCCTCGTTTGATATTTTGGTCCTAAGAGGATTACCAAAGAAGAGATTGCTCCATTTGGAACTTTAGGATGGACCAAATCATGAGGATAGTGACAAGAATTGTTCCGATCCTCGTGTGACATTTTTGTCCAAAGAGGATTCCCAAAGAAGAGTTTCCTCTATTTGGATCTTTAGGATGGAACAAATCATCATGACAAGTTTGAAAAAATTGCACTAATCCTCGTTTGACATTTTGGTACAAAGAGGATTCCCGAAGAAGAGTTTCCTCCATTTGGACCTTTACGATGGAATAAATCATCAAGACGATAACTTTGAAAATATTGGTTCCGATCTTCGTTTTACATTTTTGTCCAAAGAGGATTCCGAAAGAAGAGTTTCCTCCATTGGGAACTTAAGGATGGAAAAAATCATTAGGACAAGTTTGACAAGATTGGTTCTAATTCTCCTTTGACATTTTGGTCCAAAGAGGATTCCCAAAGAAGAGTTTCCTCCATTTAGAACTTTAGGATGGACCAAATCATGAGGACAAATTGATTAGGACATGTTTGAAAAGATTGGTTTTTATCCTCGTTTGACATTTTGGTCCAAAGAGGATTCCCAAAGAAGAGTTTCCTCCATTTGAAACTTTAGGATGGGCCAAATAAATAGGATAAGTTTGAAAAGATTGTTTTCGATCCTTGTTTGATATTTTGATCCAAAAGGATTCCCAAAGAAGACTTTCCTCCATTTGGAACTTTAGGATGTACCAAATGATGAGGACAACTTTGACAAGATTCGTCCCGATCCTAGTTTAAGATTTTGGTACAAAGAGGAGTTCCAAAGAAGAGTTTCCTCCATTTGGATTTTTAGGATGGACCAATTCGTGAGGACAACTTTGACAAGATTGGTTCTGATCCTCGTTTAACATTTTGGTTCAAAGAGGTTTCCAAAAGAAGAGTTTCCTCCATTTGGAACTTTAGGATGGACCAAATCATTCGGACAAGTTTGAAAAGACTGGTTTCGATCCTCGTTTCATGTTATGGTCCAAAGAGGATTCCCAAAGAAGAATTTCCTCCATTTGGAACTTTAGAATGGACCAAATCATTAGGACAAGTTTGAAAAGATTGGTTCCCATCCTCGTTTGATATTTTGGTCCAAAGACGAGTCCCAAAGAAGAGTTTCCTCCATTTGGATCTTTAGGATGGACCAATTCGTGAGGACAACTTTGACAAGATTGGTTCTGATCCTCGTTTGACATTTTTGTTCAAAGAGGATTCCCAAAGAAGAGTTTCCTCGATTTGGAACTTTTGGATGGACCAAATCATTATTACAAGTTTGAAAAGATTGGTTCCCATCCTCGTTTCATATTTTTGTTCAAAGAGGATTCCCAAAGAAGAGTTTCCTCCATTTAGAACTTTAGGATGGACCTAATCATGAGGACCTTTTTGAAAAGATTGGTTCCGATCCTCGTTTCACATTTATGTCCAAAGAGGATTCTCAAAGAAGAGTTTTTTCCAATTGGATATTTAGGATGGACGAAATCATTAGGACAAGTTTGAAAAGATGGGTTCCGATCCTCGTTTGAAGTTTTGGTCCAAAGAGGAATCCCAGAGAAGAGTTTCCTCCATTTGGATCTTTAGGATGGACTAAATCATTAGGACAAATTTGAAAATTTTGGTTTTGATTCTCATTTGACATTTTGGTCCAAAGAGGATTCGCAAAGAAGCGTTTATTACATTTGGATCTTTAGTATGGACCAAATCATGAGGACAAATTTGGCATTTGAGATTTTGGTAAAAAGCAGATTCCCAAAGAAGAGTTTCCTCCATTTGGATCTTAAGGATGAACTAAATAATGACGGCAACTTTTAAGTTCGACATTTTCGTCTAAAGAGGATTCCCAAGAAGAGTTTCCTCCAGTTGGAACTTTAAGATAGACCAATCATGAGGACAACTTTGACGTTCGACATTTTGGTCCAGAGAGGATTCCCAAAAAAGATATTCCTCCATTTGGAACTTTATGATGGACCAAATCATTAGGACAAGTTTGAAAACATTGGTTCCAATCCTCGTTTGACATTTTTGTCCAAAGAGGATACCCAAAGAAAAGTTTCCTCCATTTGGAACTTTAGGATGGACCAAATCATCATGAAAAGTTTGAAAAGTTTGGTTTCGATCCTCGTATGACATTTTGCTCTAAAGAAGATTCCCAAAAAAGAGTTTCATCCATTTGGATCTTTAAGATGGACGAAATCCTGAGGACAAGTTTGAATTTTGATATTTAGGATCAAAGAGGATACGCAAAGAAGAGTTTCCACCATTTTAGGATGGACAAAATCATGAGGACAACTTTCACTAGATTGTTTCCGATCTTCGTTTGATATTTTGGTCCAAAGAGGACTTTGAAAGAAGAGTTTCCTCTATTTGGATCGTTAGGATGGACCAAATCATCAGGACAAGTTTGAAAAGATTGATTCTGATCCTCGTTTGACATTTTGGTTCAAAGAGGATTTCCAAAGAAGAGTTTCCTCCATTTGGAACTTTAGGATGAACCAAATCATGAGGACAAGTTTGACAAGATTGGTTCCGATCCTCGTTTGACGTTTTGGTCCAAAGAGGATTCCCAAAGAAGATTTTCCTCCATTTGGAACTTTAGGATGAACCAAATCATGAGGACAACTTTTACAAGATTCGTTCCGATCCTCACTTGAAGTTTTGGTCCAAAGACGATTCCCAAAGAAGAGTTTCCTACATTTGTATCGTTAGGACGTACGAAATAATGAGGACAAGTTTGACAAGATTGGTTCCGATCCTCGTTTGACATTTTTGTCCAAAGAAGATTCCAAAAAGAGAGTTTACTCCATTTGGAACTTTAGTATGGACCAAATCATAAAGACAACTTTGACGTTCGACATTTTTGTCGAAAGAGGATTCCCAAACAAGAGTTTTCTCCATTTGGATGTTTAGGATGGACCAAATCATGAAAACAACTTTGACGTTCGATATTTTGGTCCAAAGAGGATTCCCAAAGAAGAGTTTCCTCCATTTGGATCTTTAGGATGGACCAAATCATGAGGACAAATTTGAAAAGATTGGTTCGGATCTTCATTTGACATTTTCATCCAAAAAGGATTCGAAAGGAAAAGTTTCCTCCATTTGGATCTTTAGGATGGACGATCTCATGGGGACAAGTTTGGAAAGATTAGTTCCGATCCTCGTTTGAAATTTTGGTCCAAATAGGTTTCTCAAAGAAGAAGAGTTTCCTCCATTTGGAACTCTAGGATGGACCAAATAATGAGGACAAGTTGGACAAGGTTTGTTCCGATCCTCGTTTGTCATATTGGTCTAAGGAGGACTCTCAAAGAAGAGTTTCATCCATTTGGAAGTTTAGGATGGACCAAATCATAAGGACAAGATTGATTTTGATCCTCTTTTGACATTTCAGTTCAAAGAGGATTCCAAAAGAAAAGTTTCCTCGATTTTGAACTTTAGGATGGACCAAATCATTAGGACCAGTTTCAAAAGATTTGTTCCGATCCTCGTTTGTCATTTTGATCCAATGAGGATTCGCAAATAAGAAGAGTTTTGATATGAATCATGGAACGTCACAAATAGCTCAAGGATCAATCTCAAGATCAGAGTTCAAGACAAACATTGAACATCCATTTACAAGCCTACTTGAGCAAAGTCAAGACAAGCTTAGAAGATCTGAGCATGGAGGCTATGGAAGAGGACTTGATGAACTTTAATCTATGGCAAATGCATTATGAAGAAGAGTATTGAAGACTTATTCAATCAGAATTGAAGATAAGAGCTAATTAGGAAAGTTGCATCACTTTTGCAAACTTTCCTTATTTGGATCACTTTCCATATTTATTCCCAAACTTTCCATATATGATGTCCACGAATTTGTGATGTATTTGGACATGTTTTAGGCCATTTACATTCAGTTTATTAGCTAGGAAAGAATTAGGAAAGATATTATTCTCTAGGAAAGATTGTCCCCAAAATCTGCCAAATCCATATAAGGCAAGTTTTGGGCAGATTTTATTCTCTTGTTTATTCCGAATTTGCTTGTTATTTTTAGGGTTTCTTTGCCTATTTAAAGGCCTCATTTGTAAACCTAAACATTAAGAATTAATATGATAGAAAATAGCTTTGTTTTGCTTATTGCTTGGTTGATTTTACCTTGTATTTTGTAGCCTTGTTCTAGGTTGCATGTTTTAGAAACATTCAACCATAACTTGATCTATTGTGTTTGTGGATTGTTTCGATCTTGAAATAAGAACAAGTTCTGTTATTTCAAGATATTAGATCATTGGAATAATCTCTCTTCTTTGTTTCCAAGGGTTTTACCTTATTGTTCATTGGGGTTTTAGGATTTGCATCTAGGGGTTCTTTGTCTTCAAAGGGTTTCATATCAAGTTTCCAACATTTGGAACTTTTGGATGGACCAATTCATGAGGACAACTTTGACAAGATTGGTTTCAATCCTCGTTTGACATTTTGGTCCAAAGAGGATTCCCAAAGAAGAAATTCCTCCATTTGGAACATTAGGATGGACCAAATAATTAAGACAAGTTTGAAAAGATTGGTTCCGATCCTCGTTTGACATTTTGGCCAAAGAAGATTCCCAAAGAAGAGTGTCCTCCATTTTGAGATTTAGGATGGACAAAATCATTAGGACAAGTTTGAAAATAATGGTTCCGATCCTCGTTTGACATTTTGGTCCAAAGAGGATTCCCAAAGAAGAGTTTCCTCCATTTGGAACTTTAGGATGGACCAAATCATTAGGACATGTTTGAAAAGATTTGTTCCGATCCTCGTTTGACATTTTGGTCCAAGGAGGATTTCCAAAGAAGAGTTTAGTCCATTTTGAGATTTAGGATGGACAAAATCATTAGGACAAGTTTGAAAATAATGGTTCCGATCCTCGTTTGACATTTTGGTCCAAAGACGATTCCCAAAGAAGAGTTTCCTCCATTTGGAACTTTAGGATGGACCAAATCATTAGGACATATTTGAAAAGATTTGTTCCGATCCTCGTTTGACATTTTGGTCCAAGGAGGATTTCCAAAGAAGAGTTTAGTCCATTTGGAACTTTAGGGTGGACCAAATAATTAAGACAAGTTTGAAAAGATTGGTTCCGATCCTCATTTGATATTTTGGTCCAACAGGATACCCAAAGAAGAGTTTCTTCCATTCGGAACTTTAGGATGGACCAAATCATGAGGACAAGTTTGAAAAGATTGGTTCCGATCCTCGTTTGACATTTTTATCCAATGGGGAATCCCAAGGAAGAGTTTCTTCCATTTGGAACTTTAGAAAGGAACAAATCATTAGGACAAGTTTAAAAGATTGATTCCGATCCTTGTTTGACATTTTGAACCAAAGAGGATTCCCAAAGAAGAGTTTCCTCGATTTGCAACTTTAGTATGGACCAAATCATGATGACAAAATCATTAGGACACGTTTGAAAAGATTGGTTTCTAACCTCGTTTGACATTTTGGTCCAAAGAGCATTCCCAAAGAATAATTTCCTCCATTTGAATCTTTAGGATGGACCAAATCATGAGGACAACTTTGACGTTCGAAATTTTGATCCAAAGAGGATTCTCAAAAAAAGATTCCTCCATTTTGAACTTTAGGATGGACAAAATCATTAGGACAAGTTTGAAAAGATTGGTTCCGAACCTCGTTTGATATTTTGGTCCAAAAGGATACCCCAGGAAGAGTTTCCTCCACATGGAAATTTTGGATGGACCACATCAAGAGGACAAGATTGAAAAGATTGGTTCCGATCCTCGTTTGACAATTTGGTCCAAAGGGGATTCCCAAAGACGAGTTTTCTCCATTTGGAACTTTAGGATGGAATAAATCATGAGGATCGAAACTATAAAAAGATTGGTTCCGATCCTCGTTTGACATTTTGGTCCAAAGAAGATTCCCAAGAAGAGTTTTCTCCATTCGGAACTTAAGGATGGACCGAATCATTAGGACTGTTTGACAAGATTGCTTAGGATTCTCGTTTGACATTTTGGTCCAAAGAGGATTCCCATAGAAGAGTTTCGTCCATTATGATCTTTAGGATGGACCTAATAATTAGGATAAGTTTGAAAACGTTGGTTCTGATCCTCGTTTGACATTTTGGTCCAAAGATGATTCCCAAAGAAGAATTTCCACCATTTGGATCTTTAGGATAGACTAAATCATGAGGACAACTTTGACGTTCGAAATTTTTATCCAAAGAGGATTCCCAAAGAAGAGATTCCTCCATTTGGAACTTTAGGATGGACCAAATCATTAGGACAAGTTTGAAAAGATTGGTTCCGATCCTCGTTTGATATTTTGGTCCAAAAGGATACCCAAATAAGAGTTTCCTCCATTTGGAACTTTAGGATGGACCGAATCATGAGGACAAGATTGACAAGATTGGTTCCGATCCTCGTTTGACGTTTTGGTCCAAAGACGATTGCCAAAGAAGAGTTTCCTCCATTTGGAACTTTAGGACGGACCAAATCATGAGGACGACAACTTTGAAAAGATTGGTTCCGATCCTCGTTTGACATTTTGGTCCAAAGAAGATTCCCAAAGAAGAGTTTCCTCGATTTCAAACATAAGGATAGAGCAAATCATTAGGACAGTTTACAATCCTCGTTTGAAATTTTAGCCCAAAGAGGATTCCCAAAGAAGAGTTTCTTCCACTTGGAAATTTAGGATGGACCAAGTCATAAGGACAAAATCATTAGGACATGTTTGAAAAGATTGGTTCCGATCCTTGTTTGAAATTTTAGTCCAAAGAGGATTCCCAAAGAAGAGTTTCCTCCATTTTGATCTTTACGATGGACCTAATAATTTGAATAAGTTCTAAAAGATTGGTTCCGATCCTCATTTGATATTTAGTCCAAAAGGGTACCCAAAGAAGAGTTTCCTCCATTTGGAACTATAGGTTGGACCAAATCATGAGGATAATTTTGACATGATTGGTTCCGATCCTCATTTCACGTTTTGCTCCAAAGAGGATTCCCAAAGAATAGTTTCCTCCATTTGGAACTTTAGGATGGACCAAATCATGAGTTCAAAATAATAAGGACATGTTTAAAAAGATTCGTTCTGATCCTTAATTGACATTTTGGTTCAAAGAGGATTCCCAAAGAAGAGTTTTCTCCATTTCAAACTTTAGGATGGACCAAATCATTAGGACATGTTTGAAAAGATTGGTTCCGATCCTCGTATGACATTTTGGTCCAAAGAGGATTCCAAAGAAGAGTTTCCTCCATTTGGAACTTTAGGATGGACCAAATAATTAGGATAACTTTGAAAAGATTGGTTCTGATCCTCGTTTGATATTTTGGTCCAAAAGGATACCCAAGGAAGAGTTTCCTTCATTTGGAACTCTAGGATGGACCAAATCATTAGGACAAGTTTGAAAAGATTGGTTCCGATCCTCGTTTGACATTTTGGTCCAAAGAGGATTCCTAAAGAAGAGTTTCCTCCATTTGGAACTTAAGGATGGATGAAATCATTAGGACAAGTTGGACATAATTGGTTCCAATCCTCGTTTGACATTTTGGTCCATAGAGGATTCCCAAAGAAGAGTTTACTCCATTTGGATATTTAGGATGGACCAAATCATGAGGAAAACTTTGGCGTTCAAAATTTCGATACAAAGAGAATTCCCAAAGAAGAGATTCCTTCATTTGGAATTTTAGGTTGGACCAAATCATTTGAACAAGTTTGAAAAGATTGGTTCCAATCCTCGTTTGATATTTTTGTCCAAAAGGATACCTAAGGAAGAATTTCCTCCATTTGGAACTTTAGGATGGACCAATTCATGAGGACAAGATTGACAAGATTTGTTCCGATCCTCGTTTGGCGTTTTGGTCCAAAGAGGAATCCCAATGAAGTGTTTAGTCCATTTGGAACTTTAGGATGGACCAAATCATGAGGACGACAAAATTTGAAAAAATATGTTCTGATCCTCGTTTGACATTTTGGTCCAAAGAGGATTCCCAAAGAGGAGTTTCCTCTATTTTGATCTTTAGGATAAACCTAATAATTTGAATAAGTTTAAAAAGATTGGTTCCGATCCTCATTTGATATTTGGTCCAAAAGGATACCCAAAGAAGAGTTTTCTCCATTTGGAACTCTAGGATGGACCAAATCATGAGGACAAGTTTGACAAGATTGGTTCCGATTCTCGTTTGATGTTTTGGTCCAAAGAGGATTCCCAAAGAATAGATTCCACCATTTGGAACTTTAGGATGGACCAAATCATGAGGACAAAATCATTAGGACAAGTTTGAAAAGATTCGTTCCGATCCTCATTTGACATTTTGATCCAAAGAGGATACCCAAAGAAGAGTTTCCTCCATTTGAAACTTTAGGATGGACGAAATCATTTGGACAAAATCATTAAGACATGTTAGAAAAGATTGGTTCTGATCCTCGTTTGACATTTTGGTCCAAAGAGGATTCTCAAAGAAGAGTTTCCTCCATTTGGAACTTTATGATTAACGAAATAATTAGGACAAGTTTGAAAAGATTCGTTTCGATCCTCTTTTAAAATTTTGGTCCAAAAGGATACCCAAAGAAGACTTTCCTCCATTAGGAACTTTAGGATCGACCAAATCATGAGGACAAGTTTGACACGATTGGTTCCGATCCTCGTTTGACATTTTGGTCAAAAGAGGATTCCCAAAGAATAGTTTCCTCCATTTGGAACTTTAAGATTGACCAAATGATGAGGATCAAGTCATTAGGACATGTTTGAAAAGATTCGTTCTGATCCTTGTTTTACATTTTGGTCCAAAGAGGACTCAAAAAAAGAGTTTCCTTCATTTGGAACTTTTGGATAGAACAAATAATTAGGACAAATTTGAAAAGATCAGTTCCGATCCTCGTTTGATATTTTGGTCCAAAAGGATACCCGAAGAAGAGTTTCCTCCATTTGAAACTTTAGAATGGACCAAATCATGAGGACAAGTTTGAAAAGATTGATTCCGATCCTCGTTTGACAATTTGGTCCAAAGAAGATTCCCGAAGAAGAGTTTTCTCCATTTGGAAGTGTAGGCTGGACCAAATCATGAGGACGAAAACTTTGAAAAGTTTGGTTCCGATCCTCGTTTGACATTTTGGTCCAAAGAGGATTCCCAAAGAAGAGTTTCCTCCATTTGGAACTTTAGGATGGACCAAATCATTAGGACAAGTTTGACAAGATTGATTCCAATTCTCGTTTGACATTTTCATCCGAAGGGGAATCCCTAGTAAGAGTTTCCTCTATTTGGAACTTTAGGCACCAAATCATTAGGACAAGTTTGAAAGAATGGTTCCGATCCTCGTTTGACATTTTGGTCCAAAGAGGATTCCCAAAGAAGTGTTTCCTCCATTTTGATATTTAGGATGGACCAAATCCTGAGGACAGGTTTGGCAAGACTGGTTCTGATTCTCGTTTGCCATTTTGGTCCGAAGAGGATTGCCAAAGAATAGTTTACTTCATTTGGAACTTTAGAATTGACCAAATCAATACGACAGGTTTGAAAAGATTGGTTCCGATCCTCGTTTGACATTTTTGTCCTTTGAGGATACCCAAAGAAGAGTTTCCTCCATTTTGATCTTTAGGATGGACCAAATCATGAGGAAAACTTTGACGTTCAAAATTTTGATCCAAAGAGGACTCCCAAAGAAGAGATTCATCCATTTGGAATTTCAGGATTGACCAAATCATTTGGGCATGTTTGAAAAAAATGGTTTCGATCCTCGTTTGATATTTTTGTCCTTTGAGGATACCCAAGGAAGAGTTTCCCCCATTTGGAACTTTAGTATGGACCAAATCATGAGGACAAGATTGACTAGATTTGTTCCGATCCTCGTATGACGTTCTGGTCCAAGGAGGATTCCCAATTAAGAGTTTCCTCCATTTGGAACTTTAGGATGGACCAAATAATGAGGACGACAACTTTGAAAAAATTGGTTCCGATCCTCGTTTGACGTTTTGGTTCAAAGAGGATTCCCAAAGAAGAGTTTCCTCCATTTGGAACTTAAGGATGGACGAAATCATTACGACAAGTTTGACATGAATTGTTCCAATCCTCGTTGGACATTTTGGTCAAAAGAGGATTCCCAAAAAAGTGTTTCCTCCATTTGGAACTTTAGGATGGACCAAATCATTAGGACAAAATCATTAGGACATGTTTGAAAAGTTTGGTTCCGATCCTCGTTTGACATTTTGGTCCAAAGAAGAGTTTCCTCCATTTGGGACTTTAGGATGGACCAAATCATGAGGACAAGTTTGACAAGATTGGTTCCAATCCTCGTTTGACATTTCGGTCCAAAGAGGATTCCCAAATAAGAGTTTCCTCTATTTGGAGCTTTAGGATGGACCAAATCAGGAGAACGACAACTTGGAAAAGATTGGTTGCGATCCTCGTTTGACATTTTTGTCCAAAGAAGATTTCCAAAGAATAGTTTCCTCTATTTGGGCCTTTAGGAGGGACCAAATTATTAGGACAAGTTTCAAAGATTGGTTCCGATCCTAGTTTGACATTTTGGTCCAAAGAAGATTCCCAAAGAAGAGTTTCCTCCGTTTGGAACTTTAGGATGGACCAAATCATGAGGAAAACTTTGACAAGATTGGTTCCGATCCTCTCTTGATATTTTTATCCAAAAAGGATTCCCCAAAAAGAGTTTCCTCCATTTGGAAATTTAGGATGGACCAAATCATTAGGACAACTTTGAAAAGATTGGTTCGGATCCTCGTTTTAAATTGTGGTCCAAAGAGGATTCACAAAGAACAGTTTCATCTATTTGGAACTTTAGGATGGACCAAATCATTCGGACAACTTTGAAAATATTGGTTTCGATCCTCATTTGACATTTTGGTCCAAAGAGGATTCCCAAAGAAGAGTTTCCTCCATTTGGAACCTTAGGATGAACCAAATCATTAGGACAAGTTTGACAAGATTGGTTCCGATCCTTGTTTGACATTTTCGTCCAAAGGGAATCCCAAGTAAGAGTTTTCTCCATTTGGAACTTTAGGAAGGACCAAATCATTAGGATAAGTTTGAAAGATTGGTTCCGATCCTCGTTTGACAATTTTTTCAAAAGAGGATTCCCAAAGAAGAGTTTCCTCCATTTTGATATTTAGGATGGACCAAATATTAGGATAAGTTTGAAAAGATTGGTTCCGATCCTCATTTGATATTTTGGTCCAAAAGGAAACCCAAAAAAGAGTTTCCTCCATTTGAAACTTTTGGATGGACCAAATCATGAGGACAAGTTTGAAAAGATTGGTTCCGATCCTCGTTTGACGTTTTGGTTCAAAGAAGATTCCCGAAGAAGAGTTTCCTCTATTTGGAACTTTAGGATGGACCAAATCATTAGGACATGTTTGAAAAGATTCGTTCTGTTCCTCATTTGTCATTTTGGTCCAAAGAGGATTCCCAAACAAGAGTTTCCTCCATTTGGAACTTTAGGATGGATCAAATCATTAGGAAATGTTTGAAAAGATTGGTTGTGATCCTTGTTTGACATTTGGGTCCAAAGGGAATTCCCAAAAAGAGTTTCCTCCATTTGCAACTTTAGGATGGACCAAATGATTAGGATCAGTTTGAAAAGATTGGTTCCGATCCTCGTTTGATATTTTGGTCCAAAAGGATACCCATAGAAGAGTATCCTCCATTTGGAACTTTAGGATGGACCAAATCATGAGGACAAGTTTGAAAATATTGGTTCCGATCCTCGTTTGACGTTTTTGTCCAAAGAAGATTCCCGAAGAATAGTTTCCTCCAGTTGGAACTTTAGGATGGACCAAATCATGAGGACGACAAATTTGAGAAGATTGGTTCCGGTCCTCTTTTGACATTTTCGTCCAAAGGGGAATCCTAAGGAAGAGTTTCCTCCATTTGGAACTTTAGGAAGGAGCAGATCATTAAGACAAGTCTGAGAGATTGGTTCCGATCCTGGTTTGACATTTTGGTCCAAAGAGGATTCCCAAAGAAGAGTTGCCTCCATTTTGATCTTTCAGACGGACCAAATCATGAGGACAACTTTGGCAAGACTGGTTCCGATCCTTGCTTGCTATTTTGGTCCAAAGAGGATTCCCAAAGAAGTGTTTCCTCCATTTGGAACTTTAGAATGGACAAAATCATTAGGACAGGTTTGAAAAGATTGGTTTCGGTCCTCGTTTGACATTTTCGTCCTTTTAGGATACCCAAAGAAGAGTTTCCTCCATTTGGATCTTTAGGATGGACGAAATCATGAAGAAAACTTTGACGTTCGAAATTTTGATCCAAAGAGGACTCCCAAAGAAGAGATTCCTCCATTTGAAATTTTAGGATTGACCAAATCATTAGGACAAGTTTGAAAAAATTGGTTTCAATCCTCGTTTGATATTTTGGTCCAAAAGGATACCCAAGGAAGAGTTTCACCCATTTGGAACTTTAGGATGGACCTAATCATGAGGACAAGATTGAAAAGATTGGTTCCGATCCTCGTTTGACGTTTTGGTCCAAACACTTTAAGAATTTTGAGAATAGGTGACGTTTTTTTGGCGTCACCTATTCAAATAGGTGACGTCCATGAGAAACCGTCACCTATACGAATAGGTGACACTGGAATAGGTGACGGTCATAAAATACAAAGGTGACGGGGAAAAACCGTCACCTTTTGCCTAAAATTTGAGAAAAAAAATATTTTTTTCATTAATTGATTCTCAAATAATGTCAATTATTACACCTATCAAATTTAACTAAATATTACAATAAAAGTTAAAATATCACTAAACGCCTACATAAATTACAATATTTTTAAACAAAAATTGAATTACATTATACTTAGACAATAAAACAATAATTGCTAAAAGAACTGAAATCACCACTTCTCCCCTATTATGTGCTCCAACTTCTCATTTGATTGTTAAAATCGCTGATCAACAACAAAAACTATGTTAAATAATGCCAAAAAATATGAACCAATGCAATGAAAATAAAAAAATAAAACTCAGAGGACAATAGGGAAGAAACACTTGTTAACTCACCCTTCTTATATAACAAACATATAAAGATTAACAAATACATGATGATAGAGTTATTTTGTTAAATACCCAAGCCTAATTTAAGATTCCAAGCACGATAATAAAATTTTACATTAAATGTAACATATATAGATTCTCGTGATGACAAAACACGTTGAAACATCTTCTAACTATGAATAAAAATAGCCATATTCAAAGACTGATACATACACAAAATGCAAAAGAATTTATATTAAAAATTAAACTCAAACTATGCAATACAAACACTACAAGTATAAAAGCATCAGCACCTTAATATCTTACTTGTCTTCATCTCTATTGTAATCCTCTAGACATATTCCAAATAGAGAACCCTTCATATAAGAGAGACACAATGAATATAGTCAATAAATGGAGAACTAGGACTCTCATTTGTAAATTTAATCTATAAAATAGAAATGACACATAAATGTAAAAAAAATCTTCTTAATGACCAAAAAAACAGCTTCTTAATGTAAAAAAGGCTTTAATACTGCTATTTTATATAAAATTATTATAATCACTGTCAAAAACAGCACCAAAACATCCAATTTAAGCCTCAAAATAACATTAAAACATATATTTAAAGCCAAACAAATATTAACACGACATTATAATAAGTTTTTGTCCATAAAACATTGTAAAAATGACATTATAATAAGTTTTTATCATTGTCATGACTACCATAACTGCAGGATAGCCATGACAGTCAATCTACAATAACTCTAGAATTTCAATTTATAAACTTACATCATATTTCTAGTAGTCTTTTAAGTTTGGTTTCCAAGAATAGCCAACCTTTCCAATTCTTCCTCATTTAGACCTGCGTATAGATCCTATAGAAATAGATATCTCAAATGAAAACAGGATTAAAATGAGAAAGTCAATTGGGGGATAACAAGGGCAGGGATATAAGGTCTACATCCAAACAATGAGTACAACAAAAAAGAAATGTACCAAACACAACCCCTTCCCCATAAAAAATTAAACTAAAAAGGACAATTCAAGGTTTTAGTTCTAAATAAAACATTTCAAATGATGAGGTGAAATTAGTGAAACAATTGGATAACAAACACTTCAAAAATGCCAGTTCATGATGTAATATACTGAAGTACTTAAAATATTTATCTGCTCCTTGAAGTACTTAAAATATTCATATCAAAGTTTTAATTTCAAATATACAAACTGTTGCAAATATGTGAAATAAATTAATTACTTTGGAGTACCTTTTCCTATTTCTTTGGAATACCTTTTCCTATTCTTTGAAGATACTAATTCTTTGAAGATAAAGCCCATGTACGAATGGATCGAAATACAAGAAATATGGACCAATTTGAATATAAAATACACCCACCAAAGGTGAAGGACCAAAGGAATAAAATGAGACCCTTAAATTCCTCAGGCAGTGAAACAGTGCACTGGCAACAACACGCCAGAATGAATCTTTATCTTCACCACCTGCTAAGCCACCAATAGCATAGCTATCAAAACAAAACATGCAATTTCAGCTCTTCAACTACTAAATCCTAAAAGTATCATAAGAAACCAGACCAAGAATTTGCATGAGTGTTGAGTTGTGATATTATGCACTAGAGACCAATGAAGAGAAATAAAATAAACCTCACACAACATTAATCACCGTTTTACAGATGAATGAAACAAGAGGTGTCCCCAACAAATAAATAAGCAAAACAAGATGAAATGAGAGGATCGAAATCCCATTTTGCTAACTATTGTATCAGACTAGTGAGATATTAGGACTAGTTGTGATGTTTTCTGCATAATAGTAAAGAAGTATCCTCCAAATTAAATACTTTGCAAGCAGAGATTTGAAGGAAAAGCTAAATTTCTTTGCTAAAACAAATAAAAGCATCAATCTAATTAACAATATAATTTAACATATATAGTAATGTTATTGTTGGCATTCTTTTCAATTTTTATAGACTACAAATGGATATGTATCAAAAGCCCCATAAACTTAATAGTAGACATATGAGGCCAACTTATAATGTTGATTAAAAACTTAAGGAAGTTGTATTCAACACAATTAAGTTAATGTTGAATAGCATTAAATTACCACATCATCTGCTGAGAAATTGCCTTATGTGGAGTTCATTTTGATTTCTGCCAATTTGTTATATCTACATCCAAAATAACAGCAAGAACATAACATGGAATCTTAATTATGATACAAGAGTCCATTCCGTTAAAGTAGTAAAATAAATTGAAGCTAGCTCGGCTCTGTTATTAAAAAGTACAATAAATAAATACTAAATACACGCACTATATAGCGCCAAAGACAAGGAGTAGGATAGTGCAAGCATCATAAAAAATGAAAAAACAATACACACAAAACAATATTAAAAGTTCACAGTTTTGGCCTAAACACAAATCTTCTCCCTTTCTTACCTTGAGTATTTTCTTAGGAAAAAATCAGCAAAGTGATAAATTATCTAACCATCGTCATAAAGGAAATGTAGTGTTCTAAAACCGAGATAATTAAACAAAAAAAAGGAGAAAAGCAAGTGTGCATTGTAAACAGCTTCAAGCAAGGCACAAACCCATTATATCCATGATAGCACAGAGAATAAATATATTTAATACTTACCATCAAAGTTGCATACTCCACAACACTTTAACAAGTAAGAAAAAAAAAACAACAAAGTCTTACCATTGGATGAATTTGAGTCTTTAGTAGAGAAAAAGGAAGCTGCAGTGATAGAAATTCAATCAAAAAAGTTAGGAAAAGGGGTTAATCACATTATAGCATTTAACTTATAATGAAACATTGAATAGAATAAAGACAAATACAAAGTTCAATAATTGGATTTAATAAATCAAACAAACTTCTTGCTCATTTCTCGAAGATTGGCCAAACCATAGGGATACACAAACCTGAAGAAGTCGAAATGTAATCAATTTTCTTCTAACTCATCAATAAAAAAAACATAGCTGTTAACAAAGAAATTTAAGAACATTATAAAAAAAACATAGCCAGCTGTTAAAAATAGATCAATAAAAAGGAAATCTTTTTCACAGTTTGTATCAATCTTCTTCTAATACCATGAATTCATTAAAAAACTACTTGAGGGAAGAGGGGAAAAAGGACACTAAAAAGAATCCTCCCAAAACTAGTATCAAATACCTAGTGACTGTCAAAAAAATTGAAGATAATGAGAATATATCCTACTGAAGTGTTCAATAAACAGAGACAAATAAAAAGACAAGAATTTATTTAAACAACAAAAGAATCTTACACTTTTTTTTAGTGGTGGTGGAATGTTGAGGAAATGTTAAACGTGCCCTTTTTTAAAAACAAAAAAAAATGAAAAGAAATTAGTCACAAAACTTTCACACCCAAAACAAAATGAAACATGTTAGTTCCTTGACAAAAGCTCACCTTCAAACAAATATTGAGGGAGATAGAGCATGATAATGAACAGAATATACATAATTAAAAAGTAAGTAGAAATCTCACTCTTGAGATGCTAAAAGAGGTGATCACAAATATACCGAGAAGTCTCAGGGCCTCCATGTCCATCATAAACACCAACAAATGTACCAATGGGGCCAAACTCAAGCAATCTCAAACTAGAAGCTACTGCATCAAGGTAAGAACAATTTATTAATTAAAATTATGGACCAGATAAAACCTTAGATTTCATATAGAAACAAAGGAAGATTGCACAATTCTAAAAGATAATATTTTCATAGGAATTCTAAAAGATATTTTGGATCATAGCAGATAGTCATACAATCTGGAATGCATCCATCACAGAGTCCTGCCTTCATGAATTCATCAGCTTCAACTATCCTTCTTGCAGCTACAAGAGAAAGTGAAGCTGCCCACTCCACTGTAGTTTTGTTCCCAATTGGAAAGTGCTCGAATATATCTTGAAAGAAAAAACAAAATGAAACAACTCAACTCAACTAACCATCAATTTAACCTACATGAAAACATCTTAAAAGAAGAAGCAAACTCAATACAGAAGGGCAAAAGCATATGACCACCGAAATCAATAAATCAAGCATGGAATTTAAACTTGAAAGCTTCAATGCTCAAACAAAATATAAGAACTAAACTCAAATTTTCATAATGAAAAGAGAGTTCAGTCCTCATACTTCTCCGAGTTCACTTTACAAGAATTTAAACACATAATGAAAATAGATAAATTACCTGACGAAATAAGAAAGGATTCAACAATGCATTCAATATTCTAAACAAATTCCACATTTCATATCACAATTTTTTACCACAAAACACAAAAGCCCTAAATTTAAACTGTTGTAAATCCTAAGCCTCCAAAGCCAGGGAGTCTTGGTGCTTCAAACTCTACAAGTTTCTTCGTATAGTTGGAAGATAAAAATAGAGATTGATGTTGGAGAGAGGTATTTGCATTAAATCAAAGTCAAAGAGATTTAGTGAGGTTTGGGGTGTGGTAGATCTAGAGAAGAGATGGAGACTTAGGGCTTGATAGAGGTTAGGATTTCTGGATGTTTTTAACGAGATGGAGACTAAGAGCTTGGTAGATCAATGGAGTTCATGAGACGATTTTGGGGAATCAAAGGAGTGATGAAGAAGAAGACGCGAAGAGGCGAACACGAAGAGAATGGAAATTTTAGGGATTTAAGAGTGAAAGTGATAGAGGGTCTGAGAAATTCTTATGGTGATTTCGTCTCCATTTCGTCTGAGCTTCAAGATTTCGTCTGCGATTCAGAGAGCGATTTGGTTTAGGGTTTGGTAGAGAGCGATTTGAGCGAGAGGGTTTCTTCTACGCGATTTGAGCGAGAGAGCGAGAGTGAAAGGGCGAGAGGGTTTCATCTGCTTTTTCGTTGGAAGGAATGGGTGACGTGGTTTTGGTTCTATTTTTAAAAAAAAAATACTATTCATCCGCTTTTTCTTTTCTTGTGTCATCTATTAAAATGATTAGTGTGTCATATTCCTATTTTTCTTATAGTGAAAGAGGATTCCCAATGAAGAGTTTCCTCCATTTGAAACTTTAGGATGGACCAAATCAAGAGGACGACAAATTTGAAAAGATTGCTTCCGATCCTCGTTTGACATTTTGGTCCAAAGAGGATTACCAAAGAAGAGTTTCCTCCATTTGGAACTTAAGGATGGACGAAATCATTAGGACAAGTTTGACAAGATTCCTTCCGATCCTCGTTCGACATTTTGGTCCAAAGAGGATTTCCTAAGAAGAGCTTCAGCCATTTGGAACTTTAGGATGGACCAAATCATGAGGACAACTTTGATGTTCTACATTTTGGTCTAAAGAGGATTCCCAAAGAAGACTTTCCTCCATTTGTATCTTTAGGATGGACCAAATGATGAGGGCAACTTTGACGTCCGGCATTTTCGTCCAAAGAGGATTCGCAAAGAAGAGTTTCGTCCATTTGTAAATTTAGGATGGACCAAATCATAAGGAAAACTTTGACGTTTGATATTTTGGTCCAAAGAGGATTCCCAAAGAAGAGTTTCCTCCATTTGGAACTTTAGGATGGATGAAATCATCAGGACAAGTTTGAAAAGATTAGCTCTGATCCTCGTTTGACATTTTAGTCCAAAGTGGATTCCCAAAGACGAGTTTCCTCCATTTGGAACTTTAGGATGGACCAAATCATGAAAACTACTTTGACGTTTGACATTTTGGTCCAAAGAGCATTCCCAAAGAAGAGTTTTTTCCATTTGGATCTTTAGGATGGACCAAATAATTAGGACAAGTTTGAAAAGATTTGTTTCGATCCTCGTTTGACATATTGGTCCAAAGAGGATTCCAAAAGAAGAGTTTCCTCCATTTGGAACTTTAGGATGGACCAAATTGTTAGGACAAGTTTGAAAAAATGGGTTTCGGTCGTCGTTTGACATTTTCGTCCAAAGAGGATTCCCAAAGAAGATTTTCCTCCATTTGGTATTGTAGAATAGAAAATCATGAGGACAACTTTGACGTTCGGCATTTTCGTCCAAAGAGGATTCGCAAAGAAGAGTTTCCTCCATTTGTAACTTTAGGATGGACCAAATCATGAGGAAAACTTTGACGTTTGACATTTTGGTCCAAATAGGATTCCGAAAGAAGAGTTTCCACCATTTGGAACTTAAAGATGGACCAAATCATGAGGACAATTTTGACATTTGGCATTTTTGGACCAAAGAGGATTCAGAAAGAAGAGTTTCCTTCATCTGGTACTTTAGGTGGACAAAATCAAGAGGACAAGTTTGAAAAGATTGCTTCCGATCCTTGTTTGACATTTTGGTCCAACGAGGATTTCCAAAGAAGAGTTTCCTCCATTTAAAACTTTAGGGTGGACCAAATCATGAGGACAACTTTGAAAAGATTGGTTCCTATACTCGTTTGACAATTTGGCCCAGAGAGGATTCCTAAAGAAGAGTTTCCACCATTTGGAACTATAGGATGACCAAATCATGGGGACAACTTTGAAACAATTTTATTCCAAGCCTCGTTTGACATTTTGATCTTTTGGATGGACCAAACCATTTGGAACTAAAGATGTGTTTCCTCCATTTTGATCTTTTGGATGGACCAAATCATGAGGACAACTTTGACGTTCGATATTTTTGTCAAAAGAGGATTCGAAAAGAAGAGTTTCCTCAATTTGGAACATTAGGATGGACGAAATTATGGGGAACCGTTAACAAGATTAGTTCCGATCCTTATTTGACATTTTCGTCCAAAGAGGATTCTGAAAGAAGAGTTTCCACCATTTGGAACTTTAGGATGGACCAAATCATTAGGACAAGTGAGAAAAGATTGGTTCCGATCCTCGTTTGAAATTTTGGTCCAAAGAGGATATTCGAAGAAGAGTTTCCTCCATTTGGAACTTTCGGATATACGAAATCATGGGGAAACCTTTAACAAGATTAGTTTCGATCCTTGTTTGAAATTTTGGTCCAAAGAGGGTCGCAAAGATGAGTTTCCTCCATTTGGAACTTTAGGATGGACCTAATCATTAGGACAATTTGATAAGATTCGTTCCGATCCTCGTTTGACATTTTGGTCCAAAGAGGATTCCCAAAGAAGAGTTTCCTCCATTTGGATCTTTAGGATGGACCAAATTATGAGACCAACTTTTACGTTCGACATTTTGGTTGAAAGAGGATTCCCATAAAAGAGTTTCCTCCATTTGGATCTTTAGGATGGACTATATCATGAAGACAACTTTTACAAGATAGGTTTCAATCCTTGTTTGATATTTTGGTCCATAAAGGATTCCCAAAGAAGAGTTTCCTCCATTTGGAACTTTAGGATGGACTAAATAATGAGGACAACTTTGACGTTCGACAATTTGGTCGAAAGAGAATTCCCATAAAACTGTTTCCTCCATTTGGAACTTTATGATGGACCAAATCATTAGGGCAAGTTTGAAAAGATTGGTTTCGATCCTCAGTTGACATTTTGGTCCAAAGAGTATTCCCAAAGAAGAGTTTCCTCATTTTGGAGCTTTAGGATGGACCAAATCATAAAGACAACTTTGACGTTCGACATTTTTGTAAAAAGAGGATTCCCAAGGAAGAGTTTCCTAAATTTGGATCTTTAGGATGGACCAAATCATTAGAACAAGTTTAAAAAAATAGGTTCTGATCCTCGTTTGATATTTTGGTCGAAAGAGGAGTCCCAAAGAAGAGTTTCCTCCATTTGGAACTTTAGGATGGACCAAATCATGAGGACAACTTTAACGTTCTACATTTTTGTCCAAAGAGGATTCCTAAATAAGAGTTTCCTCCATTTGTATCTTTAGGATGGACCAAATCATGAGGGCAACTCTGACGTTCGACATTTTAGTCCAATGAGGATTCACAAAGAAGAGTTTACTCAATTTGGAACTTTAGGATAGACCAAATCATGAGGACAACATTGACAAGATTGGTTCCGATTCTCATTTGATATTTTCGTCCAAAGAGGATTCCTAAAGAAGAGTTATCTCCATTTGGAACCTTAGGATGGACAAAATCATGAGGACAATTTTGACGTTTGGCATTTTGGTCCAAAGACGATTCACAAAGAAGAGTTTCCTCCATTTGGAACTTTAGAATCAACCAAATCATGAGGACAACTTTGACAAGATTGGTTCCAATTCTTGTTTGACATTTGGGTCCAAAGAGGGTTCAGAAAAAACAGTTTCCTTCATTTGGATCTTTTGGATGGACCAAATCAGGAGGACAACTTTAAAATTTGAGATTTTTGTCCAAACGGGATTCCCAAAGAAGTGTCTCCTTGATATGGATCTTTAGGATGGATCACATCACAAGGACAACTTTGACAAGATTGGTTCTGATTCTCGTTTGATATTTTGGTCCATAAAGGATTCCCAAAGAAGAGATTCCTCCATTTGGAACTTTAGGATGCACCAAATTATGAGGACCACTTTACTGTTCGACATTTTGGTCCAAAGAGAATTCATAAGGAAGTGTTTCCTCTATTTGGAACTTTAGGATGGACCAAATCAGCAGGACAAGTTTGAAAAGATTGGTTCCGATCCTTGTTTCACATTTTGGTTCAAAGAGAATTCCCAAAGAAGAGTTTCCTCCGTTTGGAACTTTAGGATGGACAAAATCATTAGGGCGTGTTTTAAAAGATTGGTTTCGATCCTCTTTTGACATTTTTTTCCAAAGAGGATTTCCAAAGAAGAGTTTCCTCCATTTGTAACTTTAGTATGGACCAAATCATGATGAAAACTTTGACATTCGATCTTTAGGATGGACCAAATCATGAGGATAACTTTGGCGTTTGGTATTTTGGTAAAAAGAGGATTCGCAAAGAAGAGTTTCCTCCATTAGGAACTTTAGGATGGGCAAAATCATGTGGACAACTTTAACAAGATTGGTTCCGATCCTCGTTTGACATTTTGGTCCAAAGGGGATTCGGAAAGTAGAGTTTCCTTCATTTGGATTTTTTGGATGGACCAAATCATGAGGACAACTTTAACGTTGGAGATTTTTGTTAAAAGAGGATTCCCAAAGAAGAATTTCCTCCATTTGGATCTTTAGGATGGACCAAATCATGAGGACAACTTTTACGTTCGACATTTTGGTCCAAAGAGGATTCTAAAAAAAGAGTTCCCTATAATTGGTTCTTTAGGATGGACCAAATCATGAGGACAACTTTGACAATATTGGTTCTGATCCTCGTTTGATATTTATGTCCATAAAGGATTCCCAAAGAAGAGATTCCTCGATTTGGAACTTTAGGATCAACTAAATCACGAGTACAACTTTGACGTTCGAAAATTTGGTCCAAAGAGAATTCCCATAGAAGTGTTTCCTCCATTTGGAACTTTAGGATAGACAAAATCATTAGGACAAGTTTGAAAAGATTGGTTCCGATCCTCGTTTCACATTTTGGTCCAAAGAGGATTCCCAAAGAAGAGTTTCCTCCAATATGAGCTTTAGGATGGACAAAATCATTAAAACGGGTTTGAAAAGATTGATTCCAATCCTCATTTGACATTTTGGTCCAAAGAGGATTCCCAAAGAAGAGTTTCCTCATTTTGGAACTTTAGGATGGACCAAATCATGAAGACAAATTTGTCGTTAAACGTTTTGTTTAAAAGGGGATTCCCAAAGAAGAGTTTCCTCCACTTGGACTTTAGGATGGACCAAATCATTAGGAAAAGTTTGAAAAGATTTGTTCCGAACCTCGTTTGTCATTCTCGTCCAAAGATGATTCAAAAAGAAGAGTTTCCTCCATTTGAAACTTTTGGATGGACCAAATCATCAGAACAAGTTTGAAAACATGGGTTCTGATCCTCAATTGACATTTTGGTCCAAAGAGGATTCCCAAAGAAGAGTTTCCTCCATTTGGAACTATAGGATGGACCAAATCATGAGGACAACTTTGACGTTCTACATTTTGGTCCAAAGAGGATTCCCAATAAAGAGTTTCCTCCAATTGGTTCTTTAGGATGGAACAAATCATCAGGAAAAGTTTGAAAAGATTGGTTCCGATCCTCGTTTGACATTTTGGTCCAAAGAGTATTCCCAAAGAAGAGTTTCTTCCATTTAGAACTTTAGGATGGACCAAATCATGAGGACAACTTTGACAAGATTGGTTCCGTTCCGCATTGACATTTTATACAAAGAGGATTCCCAAAGAAGAGTATCCTCCATTTTGAACGTTAGGATGGATAAAACCATGAGGACAAGTTTGAAAAGATTGGTTCCAATACTCGTTTGAAATTTTGGTCCAAAGAGGGTTCCCAAAGAAGAGTTTGCTCCATTTGGAACTTTAGGATGGACCAAATCTTGAGGATAGTGACAAGAATTGTTCCAATCCTTGATTGACATTTTGGTCCAAAGAGTATTCCCAAAGAAGAGTTTCCTCCATTTGGATCTTTAGGATGGACCAAATCATCATGACAAGTTTGAAAAATTGGCTCCGATCCTCGTTTGACATTTTGATACAAAGAGGATTCCCAAAGAAGAGATTCATCCATTTGGAACTTTAGGATGGACCAAATCATGAGGACGACAACTTTGAAAAGATTGGTTCCGATCCTCGTTTGACATTTTTGTCCAAAGAGGTTTCCCAAAGAAGAGTTTCCTCCATTTGGAACTTTAGGATGGACCAAATCATGAGGACAAAATCATTAGGACATGTTTGAAAAGATTGGTTTTTATCCTTGTTTGACATTTTGGTCCAAAGTGGATTCTGAAAGAAGGGTTTCCTCCATTTGAAACTGTAGGATGGACCAAACAATTAGGATAAGTTTGAAAAGATTGTTTCCGATCCTTGTTTGATATTTTGGTCCAAAAGGATACCCAAAGAAGACTTTCATCCATTTGGAACTTTAGGATGGTCCAAATCATGAGGACAACTTTGACAAGATTCGTCCTGATCCTCACTTGAAGTTTTGGTCCAAAGAAGACTTTCCTACATTTGGATCTTTAGGATGGACGAAATAATGAGGACAACTTTGACAAATTGGTTCCGATCCTAGTTTGACATTTTGGTACAAAGAGGATTCCCAAAGCAGAGTTTCCTCCATTTGGAACCTTAGGATGGACCAAATCATTCGGACAAGTTGAAAAAGACTGGTTTCGATCCGCGTTTCACATTTTGGTCCAAAAAGGATTCCCAAAGAAGAATTTCCTCCATTTGGAACTTTAGAATGGACCAAATCATTAGGACAAGTTTAAAAAAATTTGTTCCAATCCTCGTTTGACAATTTTGATCCAAAGTGGATTCCCAAAGAAAAGTTTCCTCCATTCGAAACTTTAGTATGTACAAAATCATGACTTGACAATATTGGTTCTGATCCTCGTTTGACATTTTGGTCCAAAGAGGATTCCCGAAGAAGGTGTTTCTTCCATTTGGATCTTTAGGATGGACCAAATCATGAGGAGAAGTTTGAAAAGATTGGTTCCAGTCCTCGTTTGACATTTTGGTCCAAAGAGGATTCCCAAAGAAGACTTTCGTGCATTTAGAACTTCAGGATGGACCAAATCATGTAGTCAACTTTGACGTTCGACATTTTGGTCCAATGAGGATTCCCAGAGAAGCGTTTCCTCCATTTTGATCTTTAGGATGGACAAAATTATTAGGACAAGTTTGAAAATATTGGTTTCGATTCTCATTTGATATTTTGGTCCAAAGATGATTCGCAAAGAAGAGTTTCCTACATTTGGATATTTAGTATGGACCAAATCATGAGGTCAACTTTAGCATTTGACATATTGGTCAAAAGTGGATTCCTAAAAAGGAGTTTCCTCCATTTGGATCTTAAGGATGGACTAAATTATGACGACAACTTTTACGTTCGACGTTTTGCTCTAAAGAGGATTCCCAAAGAAGAGTTTCCTTCATTTTGAACTTTAGGATGGACCAATCATGAGGACAATTTTGACGTTCGAGATTTTCATCCAAAGAGGATTCTCGAAGAAGAGATTCCTCCATTTGGAACTTTATGATGGACCAAATCATTAGGACAAGTTTGATAAGATTGGTTTTGATCCTCGTTTGACATTGTTGTCAAAAGAGGATTCCCAAAAAAGAGTTTCATCCATTTGGATCTTTAAGATGACCAAATCATGAGGACAACTTTGAATTTCGATATTTAGGATCAAAGAGGATTCGCAAAGAAGAGTTTCCAGCATTTTAGGATGGACAAAATCATGAGGACAACTATCACCAGATTGGTTCCGATCTTCGTTTGACATTTTGGTACAAAGAGGACTCCCAAAGACAGTTTCCTCCATTTGGATCTTTAGGATGGACCAAATCATCAGGACAAGTTTGAAAAGATTGGTTCCGATCCTCATTTTACATTTTGGTCCAAAGAGGATTCCCAAAGAAGAGTTTCCTCCATTTGGAACTTTAGGATGGACCAAACCATGAGGATAACTTTGACAAGATTGGTTCTGATCCTCATTGACATTTTATACAAAGAGGATTCCCAAAGAAGAGTTTCCTCCATTTAGAACTTTAGGATGGATAAAATCATGCGGACAAGTTTGAAAAGATTGGTTCCAATCCACGTTTGAAATTTTGGTATAGAGGATTCCCAAAGAAGAGTTTCCTCCATTTGAAACTTAAGCATGGACCAAATCATTAAGAGAAGTTTGAAAAGATTGGTTACGATCCTCGATTGATATTTTTGTCCAAAGAGGACTCCCAAAGAAGAGGTTGCTCCATTTGGAACTTTAGGATGGACCAAATCATGAGGACAATGACAAGAATTGTTCCGATCCTCATTCGACATTTTGTTCCAAAGAGGATTCCCAAAGAAGAGTTTCCTCCATTTGGATCTTTAGGATGGACCAAATCATGAGGACGACTTTGACAAGTTTTGTTCCTATCCTCATTGACATTTTATACAAAGAGGATTTCCAAAGAAGAGTTTCCTCCATTTAGAACTTTAGGATGGATAAAATCATGAGATCAAGTTTGAAAAGATTGGTTCCAATCCTCGTTTGAAATTTTGGTATAGAGGATTCCCAGAGAAAAGTTTCCTCCATTTGAAACTTTAGCATGGACCAAATCATTAGGACAAGTTTGAAAAGATTGGTTCCGATGCTCGATGGATATTTTGGTCCAAAGAGGATTCCCAAAGAAGAGTTTGCTCCATTTGGAACTTTAGGATGAACCAAATCTTGAGGACAATGACAAGAATTGTTCTGATCCTCATCTGACATTTTTGTCAAAAGAGGATTCCCAAAGAAGAGTTTCTTCATTTGGATCTTTATCATGGACCAAATCATTAGGACAAGTTTGAAAAAAATGGTTTCATTCCTCGTTTGAGATTTTGGTACAAAGAGGATTCGTAAAGAAGAGTTTCCACCATTTGAAACTTTAGGATGGATCAAATCATGAGGACAACAACTTTAAAAAGATTGGTTCCGATCCTCATTTGTAATTTTGGTCCAAAGACGATTCCCAAAGAAGGGTTTCCTCCATTTGGAAATTTAGGATGGACCAAATCATTAAGATAAGTTTGAAAGATTGGTTCCGATCTTCGTCTGACATTTTTGTACAAAGAAGATTCTTAAAGAAGAGTTTCCTCCATTTTGAACTTTAGGATGGACCAAATCATTAGGACAAGTTTGAAAATAATTGTTCCGATCCTCGTTTGACATTTTGGTCCAAAGAGGATTCCGAAAGAAGAGTTTCCTCCATTTGGAACTTTGGAATGGACTAAATCATGATGACAAAATCATTAGAACAGGTTTGAAACGATTGGTTCTGATCCTCGTATGACATTTTGGTCCAAAGAGGATTCCTAAAGAAGAGTTTCCTCCATTTGGCTCTTTAGGATGGACCAAATCGAGAGGAAAACTTTGGGGTTTGAAATTTTGATCCAAAGAAAAGATTCCTCCATTTTGAATTTAAGGATGGAGCAAATCATGCGGTCGACAACTTTGAAAAAATTGGTTCCGATCCTTGTTTGACATTTTGGTCGAAAGAGGATCCCAAAAGAAGAGTTTCCCCATTTGGAACTTTAGGATGGACCAAATCATTAGGACAAGTTTAACAAGATTGGTTCCGATCCTCGTTTGACATTTTCGTCCAAAAGGGAATCCCATGTAAGGGTTTCCTCCATTTGGAACATTTGGAAGCACCAAATCATTAGGACAAGTTTGAAAGATTGGTTCCGATCCTCCTTTGACATTTTGGTCCAAAGAGGATTCCCAAAAAAGTGTTTCCTCCATTTGGAACTTAACTATGGACCAAATCATTAGGACAAGTTTGACAAAATTGGTTCCAATCCTCGTTAGACATTTTGGTCCAAAGAAGAGTTTCCTTCATTTGGAACTTTAGGATTGACCAAATAATGGGGACAACTTTGACCAGATTCGTTCCGATCCTCGCTTGAAGTTTTGGTCCAAAGAGGATTCCCAAAGAAGAGTTTCCTACATTTGTATTTTTAGGTTAGACGAAATAATGAGGACAACTGTGACAAGATCGGTTCCGATCCTCGTTTGACATTTTTGTCCAAAGAAGATTCCTAAAAAGGAGTTTACTCCCTTTGGAACTTTAGGATGG
Organism: Gynostemma pentaphyllum; assembly: GCA_028015215.1. Lineage (NCBI taxonomy): Eukaryota > Viridiplantae > Streptophyta > Magnoliopsida > Cucurbitales > Cucurbitaceae > Gynostemma > Gynostemma pentaphyllum. The sequence continues at coordinate 10,358,229 of CM051350.1, forward strand.
ACCAAATCATGAAGACAACTTTGACGTTCCACATTTTGGTCGAAAGAGGATTCGCAAACAAGAGTTTCCTCCATTTGGTTCATTAGGATGGACCAAATCATGAAAACAATTTTGACGTTCGACATTTTGGTAAAAAGAGGATTCCCAAAGAAGAGTTTCCTCTATTTGAATCTTTAGGATGGACCAAATTATGAGGAAAACTTTGGCGTTCGAAATTTTGATCCAAAAAGGATTCTCAAAGAAGAGATTTCTCCATTTGGAATTTTAGGATGGACATAATCATTTGGACAAGTTTAAAAAGACTGGTTCCGATCCTCGTTTGATATTTTGGTCCAAATCAAGAGGACAAGTTTGACAATACTGGTTTCGATCCTCGTTTGACATTTTTGTCCAAAGAGGTTTCGCAAAGAATAGTTTCCTCCATTTGGAACTTTAAGATGGACCAAATCATGAGGACAAAATCATTAGGACATGTTTGAAAAGATTCTTTCCGATCCTCGTTTGACATTTTGGTCCAGAGAGGACTCAAAAAAAGAGTTTCCTCCATTTGGGACTTTTGAATAGACCAAATTATTAGGACAAATTTGAAAAGATTGGTTCCGATCCTCGTTTGATATTTTGGTCCAAAAGGATACCCAGAGAAGAGTTTCCTCCATTTGGAACTTTTGGATGGACCAAATCATGAGGACAAGTTTAAAAAGATTGGTTCCGATCCTTGTATGATGTTTTGGTCCAAAGAAGATTCCCGAAGAAGAGTTTCCTCCATTGGGAACTTTAGGATGGACTAAATCATGAGGACGACAACTTTGAAAAGATTGGTTCCGATCCTCGTTTGACATTTTAGTCCAAAGAAGAGTTTCCTCCATTTGGAACTATAGTATGGACCAAATCATTAGAACAACTTTGACAAGATTGGTTCCGATCCTCGTTTGACATTTTCGTCCAAAGAGGGTTGCCAAAGAAGAATTTCCTCGATTTGGAAATTTAAGATGGACAAAATCATTAGGACATGTTTGAAAAGATTCTTTCCGATCCTTGTTTGACATTTTTGTCCAAAGAGGACTCCAAAAAAGAGTTTCCTCCATTTGAAACTTTTGAATAGACCAAATAATTAGGACAAATTTGAAAAGATTCGTTCCGATCCTCGTTTGATATTTTGGTCCAAAAGGATACCTAGAGAAGAGTTTCCTCCATTTGGAACATTAGGATGGACCAAATCATGAGGACAAGTTTGAAAAGGTTGGTTCCGATCCTCGTATGATGTTTTGGTCTAAAGAAGATTCCCGAAGAAGAGTTTCCTCCATTTGGAACTTTACGATGAACCAAATCATGAGGACGACAACTATGAAAAGTTTGGTTCCGATCCTTGTTTGACATTTTAGTCCAAAGGGGATTCCCAAAGAAGAGTTTCCTCCATTTGGAACTATAGGATGGACCAAATCATTAGAACAACTTTGACCAGATTGGTTCCGATCCTCGTTTGACATTTTCGTCCAAAGGGGAATCCCAAGTAAGAGTTTCCACCATTTGGAACTTTAGGAAGCACCAAATCATCTGGACAAGTTTGAAAGATTGGTTCCGATCCTCGTTTGATATTTTGGTCCAAAGAGGATTCCCAAAGAAGAGTTTCCTCCATTTGGAACTTATGGATGGACCAAATCATTAGGACAAGTTTGATAAGATTGGTTCCGATCCAAGTTTGACATTTTGGTCCAAAGAAGGTTCCCAAAGAAGAGTTTCCTCGATTTGGAACTTTAGGATGGACCAAATCATTAGGACATGTTTGAAAAGATTGGTTCGGATCATCGTTTGACATTTTCGTCCAAAGAGGATTCCCAAAGAAGAGTTTCCTCCTTTTGAAACTTTAGGATGAACCAAATAATTAGGATAAGTTTGAAAAGATTGGTTCCGATCCTTGTTTGATATTTTGGTCCAAAAGGATACCCAAAGAAGAGTTTCCTCCGTTTGCAACTTTAGGATGAACAAAATCATGAGGACAAGTTTTACAAGATTGGTGCCGATCCTCGTTTGACGTTTTGGTCCAAAGAGGATTCCCAAAGAAGTATTTCCTCCATTTGAAACTTTAGGATGGACCAAATCATAAGAACAACTTTGACAAGATTCGTTCCGTTCCTCGCTTGAAGTTTTGGTCCAAAGAGGATTCCCAAAGAAGAGTTTCCTACATTTGTATCTTTAGGATGGACGAAATAATGAGGACAACTTTGACATGATTGGTTACCATCCTCGTTTGACATTTTTGGACCAAAGAAGATTCCTAAAAGAGAGTTTACTCCATTTGGAACTTTTGTATGGACGAAATGATGAAGGCAACATAGACGTTCGACATTTTGATCCAAAGAGGATTCCCAAACATGAGTTTTCTCCATTTGGATGTTTAGGATGGACCAAATCATGAAAACAACTTTGACATATTATATTTTGGTCCAAAGAGGATTCCCAAAGAAGTGTTTCCTCTATTTGGATCTTTAGGATGGACCAAATCATGAGGACAAATTTGAAAAGATTGGTTTGGATCCTCATTTTGCATTTTGGTCCAAAAAGGATTCCCAAAGAAGAGTTTCCTCCATTTGGATCTTTAGGATGGACGATCACATGAGGAGAAGTTTGGCAAAATTCGTTCCGATCCTAGTTTGACATTTTGGACCAAAGAGGATTCTCAAAGAAGAAGACTTTCCTCCGTTTGGAACTTTAGGATGGACCAAATAATGAGGACAAGTTAGACAAGGTTGGTAATGATCATCGTTTGACATTTTGGTCTATAGAGGACTCTCAAAGAAGAGTTTCATCCATTTGGAAGTTTATGATGGACCAAATCATTAGAACAAGATTTATTTTGATATTCTTTTGACATTTCAGTCCAGAGAGGATTCCCAAAGAAGAGTTTCCCCCATTAGGAACTTTAGGATGGACCAAATCATTAGGACAAGTTTAACAAGATTGGTTCCGATCCTCGTTTGTTATTTCGATCCAATAAGGATTCGCAAAGAAGAAGAGTTTCCTACATTTGGAGCTTTAGGATGGACCAAATCATGAGGACAACTTTGACAAGATTGGTTCTTTTCCTCGTTTGACATTTTGGTCCAAAGAGGATTCCCAAAGAAGAGTTTCCTCCATTTGGAACATTTGGATGGACCAATGGACCAAATCATTAGGACAAGTTTGAAAAGATTTGTTCCGATCGTCGTCGGACATTTTGGTCCAAAGAAGATTATCAAAGAAGAGTTTTCTCCATTTGGAACATTAGGATGGACCAAATAATTAAGACAAGTTTGAAAAGATTGGTTCCGATCCTCGTTTGACATTTTGGTCCAAAGAGGATTCCTAAAGAAGAGTTTCCTCCATTTTGAGATTTAGGATTGACCAAATCATTAGGACAAGTTTGAAAATAATGATTTCGATCCTCGTTTGACATTTTGGTCCAAAGAGGATTCCCACAGAATAGTTTCCTCCATTTGGAACTTTAGGATGGACCAAATCATGAGGACAAGTTTGACAAGATTGGTTCCGATCCTCGTTTCACATTTTGTTCCAAAGAGGATTCCCAAAGTAGAGTTTCCTCCATTTGAAAATTTATGATGGACCAAATCATTAGGACATGTTTGAAAAGATTCGTTCCAATCCTCGTTTGATATTTTGGTCCAAGGCGAATTCCCAAAGAAGAGTTTACTTTATTTCGAACTTTAGGATGGACTAAATAATTAGGACAAGTTTCAAAATATTGGTTCTGATCCTCGTTTGATATTTTGGTCCAACGGGATACTCAAAGAAGAGTTTCCTCCATTTGAAACATTAGGATGGACGAAATCATAAAGTCAAGTTTGAAAAGATTGGTTCTGATCCTTGTTTTACATTTTGGTCCAAAGATGATTCCCATAGAAGAGTTTACTCCATTTGGAACTTTAGGATGGACCAAATAAGAGGATAAGTTTTAAAGATTGGTTCCGATCCTCGTTTGACATTTTGTTCCAAAGAGGATTTCCAAAGAAGAGTTTCCTTCATTTGGAACTTTATGATGGACCAAATCATTAGGACATGTTTGAAAAGATTCGTTCCGATCCTCATTTAACATTTTGGTCCAAGGAGGATTCCCAAAGAAGAGTTTACTCTATTTGAAACTTTAGGATGGACCAAATAATTAGGACAAGTTTGTAAAGATTAGTTCCGATCCTCGTTTGACATTTTGGTCCAAAGATGATTCCCATAGAAGAATTTACTCCATTTGGAACTTTAGGATGGACAAAATCATTCGGACAAGTTTGACAAGATTGGTTCCGATCCTCGTTTGACATTTTTGTCTAAAGGGGAATCCCAAGTAAGAGTTTCCTCCATTTGGAACTTTAGGAAGCCCCAAATCATGAGGACAAGTTTGAAAGATTGGTTCCGATCCTTGTTTGACATTTTGGTCTAAAGGGGAATCCCAAGTAAGAGTTTCCTCCATTTGGAACTTTAGGAAGCCCCAAATCATGAGGACAAGTTTGAAAGATTGGTTCCGATCCTCATTTGACATTTTGGTCCATAGAGGATTCCCAAGGAAGAGTTTCCTCCATTTGGAACTTAAGGATGGACCAAATCATTAGGACAAGTTTGACAAGATTGGTTCCGATCCTCGTTTGATATTTTGGTCCAAAGAGGGTTCCCAAAGAAGAGTTTCCTCGATTTGGAACTTTAGGATGGACCAAATCATTAGGACATGTTTGAAAAGATTCGTCCGGATCATCGTTTGACATGTTGGTCCAAAGAGGATTCCTAAAGAAGAGTTTCCTCGATTTGAAACTTTAAGATGGACCAAATAATTAGGATATGTTTGAAAAGATTGGTTCCGATCCTTGTTTGAGATTTTGGTCCAAAAGGATACCCAAAAGAGTTTCCTCCATTTGCAACATTAGGATGAACCAAATCATGAGGACAAGTTTGACAAAATTGGTTCCGATCGTCGTTTGACGTTTTGGTCCAAAGAGGATTCCCAAAAAAGAGTTTCCTCCATTTGGAACATTAGGATGGACCAAATCATGAGGACAACTTTGACAAGATTCGTTCAGTTCCTCGCTTGAAGTTTTGGTCCAACAAGGATTCCCAAAGAAGAGTTTCCTACATTTGTATCTTTAGGATGGACGAAATCATCAGGATAATTTTGAAAAGATTGGTTCCGATCCTCGTTTGACATTTTATCAAAACAGGATTTTTAAAGAAGAGTTTCCTCCATTTGGAACTTTAGGATGGACCAAATCATGAGGACAACTTGGACAAGATTGGTTCTTTTGCTCGTTTGACATTTTGGTCCAAAGAAGAGTTTCCTCCATTTGGAGCATTAGGATGGACCAAATCATTAGAACAAATTTGAAAAGATTGGTTCCGATCGTCGTCTAACATTTTTGTCAAAAGAGGATTCCCAAAGAAGAGTTTCCTCCATTTGGAACATTAGGATGGACCAAATAATTAAGACATGTTTGAAAAGATTGGTTCCTATCCTCCTTTGACATTTTGGTCCAAAGAGGATTCCCAAAGAAGAGTTTCCTCCATTTTCAGATTTAGGATTAACCAAATCATTAGGCTAGGTTTTAAAATAATGGTTCCGATGCTCGTTTGACATTTTGGTCCAAAGAGGATTCCAAAAGAATAGTTTCCTCCATTTGGAACTTTAGGATGGACCAAATCATGAGGACAAGTTTGACAAGATTGGTTCCGATCCTCGTTTGACATTTTGTTCCAAAGAGGATTCCCAAAGAAGCGTTTCCTCCATTTCGAACTTTATGATGGACCAAATCATTAGGACATGTTTGAAAAGATTCGTTCCGATCCTCATTTAACATTTTGGTCCAAGGAGGATTCCAAAAGAAGTGTTTACTCTATTTGGAACTGTAGGATGGACCAGATAATTAGGACTAGTTTAAAAATATTGGTTCTGATCCTTGTTTAAAATTGTTGTCCAACGCGATACCCAAAGAAGAGTTTCCTCCATTTGGAACTTTAGGATGGACCAAATCATAAAGACAAGTTTGAAAAGATTGGTTCTGATCCTCGTTTGACATTTTGGTCCAAAGATGATTCCCATAGAAGAGTTTACTCCAATTGGAACTTTAGGATGGACAAAATCATTAGGACAAGTTTGACAAAATTGATTCCGATCCTCGTTTGAGATTTTCGTCCAAAGGGGAATCCCAAGTAAGAGTTTCCTCCATTTGGAACTTTAGGAAGCCCCAAATCATTAGGACAAGTTTGAAAGATTGGTTCCGATCCTCGTTTGACATTTTGGTCCAAAGAGGATTCCCAAGGAAGAGTTTCCTCCATTTGGAACTTAAGGATGGACCAAATCATTAGGACAAGTTTGACAAGATTGGTTCCGATCCTCGTTTGACATTTTCGTCCAAAGAGGGTTCCCAAAGAAGAGTTTCCTCTATTTGGAACTTTAGGATGGACCAAATCATTAGGACATGTTTGAAAAGATTGGTTCGAATCATCGTTTGACATTTTGGTCCAAAGACGATTCCCATAGAAGAGTTTCCTCCATTTGAAACTTTAGGACGGACCAAATAATTAGGATAAGTTTGAAAAGATTGGTTCCGGTCCTTGTTTGATATTTTTGTCCAAAAGGATACCCAAAAAGAGTTTCCTCCATTTGCAACTTTAGGATGAACCAAATCATGAGGACTAGTTTTACAAGATTGGTGCCTATCCTCGTTTGACGTTTATGTCCAAAGAAGATTCCCAAAGAAGAGTTTCCTCCATTTGGAATATTAGGATGGACCAAATCATGAGGACAACTTTGACAGGATTCGTTCCGTTCCTCGCTTGAAGTTTTGGTCCAAAGAGGATTCCCAAAGAAGAGTTTCCTACATTTGTATCTTTAGGATGGACGAAATAATGAGGACAACTTTGACAAGATTGGTTACGATCCTTGTTTGACTTTTTTGTCCAAAGAAGATTCCTAAAAGAGACTTTACTCCATTTGAAACTTTTGTATGAACCAAATCATGAAGACAACTTTGACGTTCAACATTTTGGTCAAAAGAGGATTCCCAAACATGAGCTTACTCCATTTGGATGTTTAGGATGGACCAAATCATGAAAAAAACTTGGACGTTCAACATTTTGGTCCAAAGAGGATTCCCAAAGAAGAGTTTCCTCTATTTCGATATTTAGGATGGACCATATTGTGAGGACAAGTTTAAAAAGATTGGTTCAGATCCTCATTTGAGATTTTGGTCGGAAAAGGATTCCCAAAGAAGAATTTCCTCCATTTGGATCTTTAGGATAGACAATCTCATGAGGACAAGTTTTGCAAGATTGGTTCCGATCCTCGTTTGACATTTTGGTCTAAAGAGGACTCTCAAAGAAGAGTTTCATCCATTTGGAACTTTAGGATGAACCAAATCATAAGGACAAGATTTATTTTGATCCTCTTTTGACACTTCGGTCCAAAGAGGATTCCCAAAGAAGAGTTTCCTCCATTTGGGACTTTAGGATGGACCAAATCATTAGGACAAGTATAACAAGATGGGTTCTGATCCACGTTTGTCATATTGATCCAATGAGGATTTGCGAAGAAGAAGAGTTTCCTACATTTGGAACTTTAGGATGGACCGAATCATGAGGACAAGTTTGACAAGATTGGTTCCGATCCCCGTTTGACATTTTGTTCCAAAGAGGATTCCCAAAGAAGAGTTTCCTCCATTTGGAACTTTATGATGGACCAAATCATTAGGACATGTTTGAAAAGATTCGTTCCGATCCTCGTTTGACATTTTGGTCCAAGGAGGATTCCAAAAGAAGAGATTACTCTATTTGGAACTTTAGGATGGACCAAATAATTAGGACAAGTTTGAAAAGATTGGTTCTGATCCTCGTTTGATATTTTGGTCCAACGGGATACCCCAAGTAGAGTTTCATCCATTTGGAACTTTAGGATGGACCAAATCATAAAGACAAGTTAGAAAAGATTGGTTCCTATCCTCGTTTGTCATTTTGGTCCAAAGATGATTCCCATGGAAGAGTTTACTCCATTTGGAACTTTAGGATGGACAAAATCATTAGGACAAGTTTGACAAGATTGGTTCCGATCCTCGTTTGACATTTTCGTCTAAAGGGGAATCCCAAGTAAGAGTTTCCTCCATTTGAAACTTTAGGAAGGCCCAAATCATTAGGACAAGTTTGAAAGATTGGTTCCGATACTCGTTTGACATTTTGGTCCAAAGAGGATTCCCAAAGAAGAGTTTACTCCATTTGGAACTTAAGGATGGACCAAATCATTTGGACAAGTTTGACAAGATTGGTTCCGTTCCTCGTTTGACATTTTGGTCCAAAGAGGGTTCCCAAAGAAGAGTTTCCTCGATTTGGAACTTTAGGATGGTCCAAATCATTAGGACTTGTTTGAAAAAATTGGTTCGAATCATCGTTTGATATTTTGGTCCAAAGGGGATTCCTAAACAAGAGTTTTCTCCATTTGGAACTTTAGGATGGAAGATCTTATGAGGAAAAGTTTGGTAAGATTGGTTCCGATCCTCGTTCGACATTTTGGTCTAAAGAATACTCTCAAAGAAGAGTTTATTCTATTTGGAACTTTAGGATGGACCAAATAATTAGGACAAGTTTGAAAAGATTGGTTGTGATCCTCGTTTGATAATTTGGTCCAACGGGATACCCAAAGAAGAGTTTCCTCCATTTGGACATTTAGGATGGACCAAATCATAAAGACAAGTTTGAAAAGCTTGGTTCCTATCCTCGTTTGACATTTTGGTCCAAAGATGATTCCCATAGAAGAGTTTACTCCATTTGGAACATTAGGATTGACAAAATCATTAGGACAAGTTTGACAAGATTGGTTCCGATCCTCGTTTGACATTTTCGTCTAAAGGGGACTCCCAAGTAAGAGTTTCCTCCATTTGGAACTTAAGGATGGACCAAATCATTAGGACAAGTTTGAAAAGATTGGTTCTGATCCTCGTTTGACATTTTGGTCCAAAGAGCGTTCACAAAGAAGAGTTTCCTCAATTTGGAACTTTAGGATGGACCAAATTATTAGGACATGTTTGAAAAGATTGGTTTGAATCATCGTTTGACATTTTGGTCCAAAGAGGATTCCCAAAGAAGAGTTTCCTCCATTTGAATATTTAGGATGGACCAAATAATTAGGATAAGTTTGAAAAGATTAGTTCCGATCCTTGATTGATATTTTTGTCCAAAAGGATTCCCAAAAAGAGTTTCCTCCATTTGCAACTTTAGAATGAACCAAATCATGAGGACAAGTTTGACAAGATTGGTTCCGATCCTCGTTTGACGTTTTGGTCCAAAGAGGATTCCCAACGAAGAGTTTCCTCCATTTAGAACATTAGGATGGACCAAATCATGAGGACAACTTTAACAAGATTCGTTCCGTTCCTCGCTTGAAGTTTTGGTCCAAAGAGGATTCCCAAAGAAGAGTTTCCTACTTTTGTATCTTTAGGATGGACGAAATAATGAGGACAACTTTGACAAGATTGGTTACGATCCTCGTTTGATATTTTTGTCCAAAGAAGATTCCTAAAAGAGATTTTACTCCATTTGAAACTTTTGTATGGACCAAATCATGAAGACAACTTTGACGTTCGACATTTTGGTCCAAAGAGGATTATAAAACATGAGTTTCCTCCATTTGGATGTTTAGGATGGACCAAATCATGAAACAAACTTTGACGTTCGACATTTTGGTCCAAAGAGGATTCCCAAAGAAGAGTTTCCTCTATTTGGATCTTTTGGATGACCAAATCGTGAGGACACGTTTGAAAAGATTGGTTCGGATCCTCATTTGACATTTTGGTCCGAAAAGGATTCCCAAAGAAGAGTTTCCTCCATTTGGATCTTTAGGATGGACAATCTCATCAGGACAAGTTTGGCAAGATTGGTTCCGATCCTCGTTTAACATTTTGGTCTAAAGAGGACTCTCAAAGAAGAGTTTCATCCATTTGGAAATTTAGGATGGACCAAATCATAAGGACAAGATTTATTTTGATCCTCTTTTGACATATCGGTCCAAAGCGAATTCCCAAAGAAGAGTTTCCTCCATTTGGAACTTTAGGATGGACCAAATCATTAGGACAAGTTTAACAAGATTTGTTTTGATCCTCGTTTGTCATTTTGATCCAATGAGGATTCGCGAAGAACAAGAGTTTCCTACATTTGGAACTTTAGGATGGACCAAATCATGAGGACAACTTTGACAAGATTGGTTCTTATCCTCGTTTGACATTTTAGTCCAAAGAGGATTCCAAAAGAAGAGTTTCCTCCATTTGAAACATTAGGATGGACCAAATCATTAGGACAAGTTTGAAAAGATTGGTTTCGATCGTCGTTTGAGATTTTGGTCCAAAGAGGATTCCCAAAGAAGAGTTTTTTCCATTTGGAACATTAGGATGGACCAAATATTTAAGACAAGCTTGAAAAGATTGGTTCCGATCCTCGTTTGACATTTTGGTCCGAAGAGAATTCCCAAAGAAGAGTTTCCTCCATTTTAAGACTTAGGATTAACCAAATCATTAGGACAAGTTTGAAAATAATGGTTCCGATCCTCGTTTGACATTTTTCTCCAAGGAGGATTCCCAAAGAATAGTTTACTCCATTTGGAACTTTAGGATGGTCCAAATAATTAGGAAAAGTTTAAAAAGATTGCTTCCGATCTTCGTTTGATATTTTGGTCCAACCGGATACCCAAAGAAGAGTTTCCTCCAAATGGAACTTTAGCATGGACCAAATCATAAGGACAAGTTTGAAAAGATTGGTTCCGATCCCTGTTTGACATTTTGGTCCAAAGATGATTCCCATAGAAGAGTTTACTCTATTTGGAACTTTAGGATGGACAAAATCATTAGGACAAGTTTGACAAGATTGGTTCCGATCCTCGTTTGACATTTTTGTCCAATGGGGAATCCCAACGAGGAGTTTTTTCCATTTGCAACTTTAGAAAGGAACAAATCATTAGGAAAAGTTTAAAAGATTGGTTCCGATCCTCGTTTGACATTTTGGTCAAAACTGGATTCCCAAAAAAGAGTTTCCTCGATTTGAAACTTTAGTATGGACCAAATCATGATGACAAAATCATTAGGGCATGTTTGAAAAGATTGGTTTTTATCCTCGTTTGACATTTTGGTTCAAAGAGGATTCCCAAAGAAAAATTTCCTCCATTTGGATCTTTAGGATGGACCAAATCATGAGGACAACTTTACCATTGGAAATTTTGATCCAAAGAGGATTCCCAAAGAAAAGATTCCTCCATTTGGGAACTTTTGTATGGACAAAATCATGAGGACAAGTTTGAAAAGATTGGTTTCAAACCTTGTTTGAGTTTCCTCCATTTGGAAATTTAGGATGGACCAAATCATGAGGACAAGATTGAAAAGATTAGTTGCGATCCTTGTTTGTTGTTTTGGTCCAAAGAGGATAACAAAAGAAGAGTTTTCTCCATTTGGAACTTTAGGATGGACCAAATCATGAGGACAACAACTTTGAAAACATTGGTTCTGATCCTCGTTTGACATTTTAGTCCAAAGAAGATTCCCAAAGAAGAGTTTCCTCCATTCGGAACATAAGGATGGACCAAATCATTAGGACTATTTGACAAGATTGGTTACGATCCTCTTTTATAATTTTGGTCCAAAGAGGATTCCCAAAGAAGAGTTTCCTCCCCTTGGAACTTTAGGATGGACCAAATAAAGAGGATAAAATCATTAGGATATGTTTGAAAAGATTGGTTCCGATCCTCGTTTGACATTTTGGTCCAAAGAGGATTCCCAAAGAAGTGTTTCCTCCATTTTGATCTTTAGGATGGACAAAATCATGAGGTTCCGATCCTCGTTTGACATTTTGGTCCAAAGAGGTGTGACGACCCGTCACTTTTAAATAAATTAAATTCAGAGAAAACAGCGGAAGTCTTTTAATTGACGAAAAATTGGCGTGGTTTTGTTTGAAAATTGGCATGCCGAAAACCTGTTTACATCCTAATTTTTCAATTCTAATAAAATCACATGGACTTTAAGTCCAAGATCAGGAGTTCAAATATGTATATCATATAAACATCAATATTAGGCTCTTAGGAGCCAAATACAAAATACAATTCATTAAAAATTCTTAAAGTTCATCAAAATATGACATAAACTTTAAAAATCCATTAGTCCATCTCGAGGTCAGCATCCCTCGATCACGCAGCACCACCTCCTCTCCCTCATCCTCTGGCCAAGGCATTACCTGAAATTGGTTGTAATATCATGAGCTAACAAACTAAGCCCAGTGAGAATAATAATCATAAAAAGTAAAGATAGACCTCAAACTCGCATTTTGATTTGTGTCCAAGTAATCTGACACTAACTTTCCTAGAATTCTCCAAAGTCTAGGCCATTTTATTTCATATTTTCTAATTGATGATACTAACTAGCACACTTGGTCTAATTGTTCATCCAATAACTTGTCATAACATGAGTAAGAAAAGTAAATCAATAAACTTTGTATAATTATAACATCTCGATTCTCTTTCTCGTCTATCATATGCATAAAAGTAATGAGTACATCCCGTAGGATACACATTCGCCATTTATGCATGGAATGGAGGTAATGTGGATTTTAATATACTATCCACTCTTATCCTTATGTATGAAGTAGTGTGGACAATTATCGTATTCCACCAGTACTTATGTATGAAAGTAGTGTGGGCAATTATCATGTCCCACCAGTACTTATGTATGAAAGTAGTGTGGGCAATTATCATGTCCCACCAGTACTTATGTATGAAAGTAGTGTGGGCAATTATCATGTCCCACCAGTACTTATGCATGAAAGTAGTGTGGACTTTCTCGTATTCCACCATTAACCTTTTGTTTTTCTTTCTCATTTTCTTTTCTTTTCAATAATGCGAGATGTTATGCATATGCTTACATATGCTTACAAAAGTAAATAAAGTAAATGTAAATGATAAAGCAACCGAAATATGCATAAAGTAAATGAGTAAAGTAAAGACATAAAGTAAAGGACAGATAAGAATTCTCGAACGAACGATTTATAAATCGAACTCCGGTATCAATAATAATAAAAGTAAGAACATAACATAACGATTAACCTAAACCTCCAAGGATTCTAAACTTCCAATAATCCGAGGTTCTATTAACCGTTCTAAAAACAAGTTGGATCTTTTAACTTCCAATGGTCCAACCTAAGCTTCGAAACGAATTTAACTTAGAACTTCTAAGGTTCAACACTTTCTTTGAGAACTCCTAAGTTCTCCTTAAAGGATTAACTCTTAATCCTAAGGGCACTAACTCTCACGTCTCTAATCTTAGATTCGGATTCTAATCTTAGTTCAATTCTACAAACCTTCACACTTATTCGATTTCTATAATTACTTTAAATTCTAACTATTCTCACCTTAATAAAAGTGAAGACTTTGCTCCTAAACACCGGAAGAGCAATCAACCACGCGGTTCGAAAACACCTACAATTAAGTTACATCGCAAAAATCATTAACTTTACCAACTAACGATCAAACAACTACTAAACATACAAAGCGACGAAAAACCCAACAAATCCCACAAAGAGGCCCACGGCCCTATCATAAAAATTGGGTCTCGGGTTTGGTTTTCCGGCTTTTTGGCAATTTAAATACATTTCGAGTTGGTTTTTAGCAAATTCGATAATCCCGATTTCAATGGGTATCGATGATTAGGGTTTTCGAACAATAAGCCCTTTCCCAAATTGAATTTAAATAAACATTCATTCACTAATTTCTAACCCATTTTCAATCCCAAAAGGGTAAATTTCAAACGGGAAGGGTTTCGATTGAAACTCGGTTTTAGGGTTATGGAATAGTTTCCAAAAACACTTAAAACTACTCCCGAATTGACAAACACCGAGTTCCACGGCAAGAAATCGAAAGAAAACAAGTAAAACTCCATTAAAACACTATTTGGAGCTAGGGTTTGAAACTTCACTTACCGAGAAGTCCTAGGATCTCGAGAGAAACGGATGATGGGTAGATGGGAAATGATCCTTGACCCGAGGGCTTTCCGAAATATCCAAGCTCGAGTCGATCCAGCAAGAAACAAACAAAAACGAATTTTCTCCCTTTGCTCTTTGAGACCCACGGTAATGAGGAGGAAAAATTGGAGGCTTTTTGGTCAATTTTTGTGGTCAATGATATTTTAAAGAAGATGACAAATAGTATTTTTAGATATTTTGCAAATTGGGTAATTACGGTTTTGCCCTTTTATGACTTTTGGCTTAAAAACGAATCCCAAACATCTCAAACTATCCCAATGGTGATTAATAATTATTAATTGGCCCGTTAATAATTATTAATACCATTAAAACGTATTTAAATAAATAAAGCCATTAAAATGAATTAAAATGAAATAAATTACTAAATTATAATTTAATAATAAATAAATGAATTTTAATTACTCAAATTAAAATAAAATAATAAAAAGTATTTTTTTTTATCACAAAATAACGGGACGTTACAAGAGGATTCCCAAAGAAGAGTTTCCTCCATTTGGAGCTTAAGGATGGACGTAATCATTAGAACAAGTTTGATATGATTGGTTCCGATCCTTGTTTGATATTTTGGTCCAAAGAGGATTCCCAATCAAGAGTTTCTTCCATTTGGATCTTTAGGATGGACCAAATCATGAAGAAAACTTTGGCATTCGAAATTTTGATTGAGGATTCCCAAAGAAGAGATTCCTCCATTTGGAATTTTAGGATGGACCAAATGATTTGGACAAGTTTGAAAAGTTTAGTTCCAACCCTCGTTTGATATTTTGGTCCAAAAGGATAGCCAAGGAAGAATTTCCTCCATTTGGAACATTAGGATGGACCAATTCATGAGGACAAGATTGACAAGATTGGCTCCGATCCTCGTTTGACGTTTTGGTCCAAAGAGGATTCCCAATGAAGAGTTTACTCGATTTGGAACTTTAGGATGGACCAAATCATGAGGACGACAAATTTGAAAAAATTGGTTCCTATCCTCGTTTGACATTTTGGTCCAAAAAGGATTTCCAAAGAAGAGTTTCCTCTATTTTAATCTTTAGGATGGACCTAATAATTAGAATAAGTTTGAAAGTTTGGTTCCGATCCTCATTTGATATTTGGTCTAAAAGGATACACAAAGAAGAGTTTCCTCCATTTGGAACTATAGTATGGACCGAATCATGTGGACAAGTTTGACAAGATTGGTTCCGATCCTCGTTTGACGTTTTGGTCCAAATAAGATTCCCGAAGAAAAGTTTCCTCCATTTGGAACTTTAGGATGGACCAAATCATGAGGACAAAATCATTAGGACATGTTTTAAATGATTCATTCCGATCGTCATTTGACATTTTGGTCCAAAGAGGATTCCCAAAGAAGATTTTCCTCCATTTGGATCTTTTGGATGGACCAAATCATTTGGAAAACTTTGGCGTTCGAAATTTTGATACAAAGAGGATTCCCAAAGAAGAGATTCCTCCATTTGGAATTTTAGGATGGACCAAATGATTTGGACAAGTTTGAAAAATTTGGTTCCGACCCTCGTTTTATATTTTGGTCCAAAAGGATACCCAAGGAAGAATTTCCTCCATTTGGAACTTTAGGATGGACCAATTCATAAGGACAAGATTGACAAGATTGGCTCCGATCCTCGTTTGACGTTTTGGTCCAAAGAGGATTCCCAATGAACAGTTTCCTCCATTTGGAACTTTAGGATGGACCAAATCATGAGGACGACAAATTTGAAACTTTACGATGGACCAAATCTTCAGAACAAGTTTGAAAACACGAGTTCTGATCCTCAATTGACATTTTGGTCCAAAGAGGATTCCCAAAAAAGAGTTTCCTCCATTTGGAACTATAGGATGGACCAAATCATAAGGACAACTTTGACGTAATACATTTTGGTCCAAAGAGGATTCCCAAGAAAGAGTTTCCTCCAATTGGTTCTTTAGGATGGACCAAATCATCAGGAAAAGTTTGAAAAGATTGGTTCCGATCCTCGTTAGATATTTTGGCCCAAAGAGGATTCCCAAAGAAGAGTTTCTTCCATTTAAAACTTTAGGATGGACCAAATCATGAGGACAACTTTAACAAGATTGGTTCCGATCCTCATTGAAATTTATACAAAGAGGATTCCCAAAGAAGAGTATCCTCCATTTTAAACGTTAGGATGGATAAAACCATAAGGACAAGTTTGAAAAGATTGGTTCCAATACTCGTTTGAAATTTTGGTATAGAGGATTCCCAACGAAGAGTTTCCTCCATTTGAAACTTTAGGATGGACCAAATCATTAGGACAAGTTTGAATAATTGGCTCCATTTGGATCTTTAGGATGGACCAAATCTTGAGGATAGTGACAAGAATTGTTCCGATCCTCGTTTGACATTTTGGTCCAAAGAGGATTCCCAAAGAAGAGTTTCCTCCATTTGGAATTTTAGGATGGACCAAATCATCATGACAAGTTTGAAAAATTGGCTCCGATCCTCGTTTGACTTTTTGATACAAAGAGGATTCCCAAAGAAGAGTTTCGTCCATTTGCAACTTTAGGATGGACCAAGTCATGAAGACAACAACTTTGAAAAGATTGGTTCCGATCCTCGTTTGACATTTTTGTCCAAAGAGGATACCCAAAGAAGAGTTTCCTCCATTTGGAACTTTAGGATTCACAAAATCTTAAGGACATGTTGGTCCAAAGTGGTTTTTATCATCATTTGACATTTTGGTCCAAAGTGGATTCTGAAAGAAGGGTTTCCTCCATTTGAAACTGTAGGATGGACCAAACAATTAGGATAAGTTTGAAAAGATTGTTTCCGATCCTTGTTTGATATTTCGGTTCAAAAGGATACCCAAAGAAGACTTTCATCCATTTGGAACTTTAGGATGGACCAAATCATGAGGACAACTTTGACAAGATTCGTCCCGATCCACGCTTGAAGTTTTGGTCCAATGAGGATTCCCAAAGAAGAGTTTCCTACATTTGGATCTTTATGATGGATGAAATAATGAGAACAACTTTGACAAATTGGTTCCGATCCTTGTTTGACATTTTGGTACAAAGAGGATTCCCAAAGAAGAGTTTCCTCCATTTGGAACCTGAGGATGGACCAAATCATTCGGACAAGTTGAAAAAGAGTGGTTTCAATCCCCGTTTCACATTTTGGTCCAAAAAGGATTCCTAAAGAAGAATTTCCTCCATTTGGAACTTTAGAATGGACCAAATCATTAGGACAAGTTTGAACAGATTGGTTCCGATCCTCGTTTGATATTTTGGTCCAAAGAGGATTCCCAAAGAAGAGTTTCCTTCATTTGGATCTTAAGGATGGACCAATTTGTGAGGACAACTTTGACAAGATTGGTTCTGATCCTCGTTTGACATTTTGGTTCAAAGAGGATTCCCAAAGAAGAGTTTCCTCCATTTGGAACTTTCGGATGAACCAAATCATGAGGACAAGTTTGACAACATTGGTTCCGATCCTAGTTTCACATTTTGGTCCAAAGAGGATTCCCAAAGAAGAATTTCCTCCATTTGGAAGTTTAGAATTGACGAAATCATTAGGACAAGTTTAAAAAGATTTGTTCCGATCCTCGTTTGACAATTTGGTCCAAATGGGATTCTCAAAGTAGAGTTTCCTCCATTTGGATCTTTAGGATGGACCAATTCGTGAGGACAACTTTGACAAGATTGGTTCCGATCATCGAATGACATTTTGGTACAAAGAGGATTCCCAAAGAAGAGTTTCCTCCATTTGGATCTTTATGATTGACCAGATCATGAGGACAAGTTTGACAAGATTGCGTCCGATCCCCGTATGACATTTTGATCCAATGTGGATTCCTAAAGAAGATTTTCCTCCATTTCGAACTTTAGGATGGACCAAATCATGAGGACAACTTCGACAAGATTGCTTCGGATCCTTGTTTGACATGTTGAACCAAAGAGGATTCCCAAAGAAGAGTTTCCTCCATTCGAAACTTTGGTATGTACAAAATCATGACTTGACAATATTGGTTCCGATCCTCGTTTGACATTTTGGTCCAAAGAGGATTCCCAAAGAAGGTGCTTCTTCCATTTGGATCTTTAGGATGGACCAAATCATGAGGAGAAGTTTGAAAAGATTGGTTCCAGTCCTCGTTTGACATTTTGGTCCAAAGAGGATTCCCAAAGAAGACTTTCGTGCATTTAGAACTTCAGGATGGACCAAATCATGTAGTCAACTTTGACGTTCGACATTTTGGTCCAAAGAGGATTCCCAGAGAAGCGTTTCCTCCATTTGGATCTTTAGGATGGACAAAATCATTAGGACAAGTTTGAAAATATTGGTTTCGATTCTCATTTGATATTTTGGTCCAAAGAGGATTCACAAAGAAGAGTTTCCTACATTTGGATATTTAGTATGGACCAAATCATGAGGTCAACTTTGGCGTTTGACATATTGGTCAAAAGTGGATTCCTAAAAAAGAGTTTCCTCCATTTGGATCTTAAGGATGAACTAAATTATGACGACAACTTTTACGTTCGACGTTTTGCTCTAAAGAGGATTCCCAAAGAAGAGTTTCCTCCATTTTGAACTTTAGGATGGACCAATCATGAGGACAATTTTAACGTTCGAGATTTTTGTCCAAAGAGGATTCCTGATATGAAAACCTAAGATTTGGATCAAGAACCCCTTGAAGAACCCTTGAGTCACCAAGATCTAAAACCCCCATAGCAATTTAGCAAAACCCAAGGAATATGAGTTAAGAAGATTATTCCTAGATCTATGATCTTGAAATAAGAAGAACTTGTTTCTTATCTCAAGATTGAAACAATCCATAAACACTTTAGATCAAGAGTGTTTGATTGTTTCTAAACAAGTAATCTAAAGCAAGACTACTCAAGAACATGCAAGGTAATCAGCCAAGCAAGTCAATTGGAAGAAAAAAGCAACTTTCTATTTCATCAAATCTAAATATTAGGGTTACAAAAGGTCTTTAAATAGTCAAGAGAAAAACCCTAAAACAAAAGCCCAAAAGTAATCAACCCATAATAATATCTGGCATGTGAACAACATTTAAGAAAAGAATAAAGCAACTAAAGCTTAAAGCAAAAAGCAAAGTGCCCATTTTAGGAAACTTCCATTGCCTCCAAGCTTGGATCATCAAAATCTGTCTTCACTTTGCTCATGTACGCTTGACAATGGATACTCAAGGCTTGTTGAAGCTTCTTGGCATTTGATCTTGTAATTAGTCCTTGTGGCATCTTAAGCTTGTCTTGTGGTGCTGGTGCTCCATGAATCATATCATCCCCTCCCTCTTGAAGAGGATTTGTCCTCAAATCAGAATCATCACCTATATCAAAAGGACTCAAATCAGAAACATTAAAAGTTGCACTCACATTATACTCACCCGAAAGATCAATCTTGTAAGAATTGTCATTAATCTGCTCTAGAACTTGAAATGGGCCATCTCCTCGTGGATTCAAGTTCGATTTCCTTTGTAGTGGAAACCTCTCCTTCCTAAAATGCACCCACACTAAATCTCCTGGTTGAAAAATCAGTTTCGTTCGGCCCTAGTTTATCCGAGTTGCAATCTTGGAATTTTGTTTCTCAATCCTCTCTCGAACCTCGTTATGCAACTTTTGAATCCTTTCAACCTTAGTGTTTGCATCAAAACCTTTTGATAGCAACTCATCCACTTGCTTTTGTATCTCTTTAGCCTCAATAGGATTGGTCCTATATGCTGGTCTATTCAGAATGGCAGCCCCGGGAATGAAGTCAATCTTGAGCTCAATGCCTCGAATTGGTGGTAGCTTATTTGGCACTTCATCCGGAAAGACGTCTTGAAAATTCTGCAAAAGATCAATAAAAACACTAGGCAAATCTTGGTTAAGTTCACTAGTTAGCAAGCAAGGTCCTTTGCACAAAAATACAAGGATGGTTTTGTGTGAAAACAAACCTCTCTTAACCTCACTAGTTCTTGCATATAGGCTTACATTCCTCTTTTGCTCTCTTTTTCCTTTTTTGTCTCCCTCTTTTTCACTCACCTCTTTCTTTTTATCACTCAATTCTTTTGATCTCATCTCTCTTTCTTTTGTCTCACATTTGTTTCCCTCATTCTTTTCTCTATCCTCTCTTTCTTTTGACTCTATTTCTTTCCTTCTCCTCTCAAGTTTGCATTGGTCTACGTAGACCTCTGATTTGGACAACGGAGCAAGTGTGATCTTTCTTCCTTCCATGGTAAAAGTGTATCTATTGAGATAGCCATCATGCTTCACTTTTCTATCAAATTGCCATGGCCTTCCAAGTAGAATATCCCCCGCATGCATCGGTACTACATCGCACTCTACCTCATCCTTGTATTTCCCAAGTGTAAAGGAAATCAAGACTTGTTTGTTTACTTTCATCTCCCCACAATCAGTAAGCCATTGAAGCTTGTAAGGATTAGGATGTGGTTTTGTTGGTAGGCTCAATCTTTTGACAAGGGTAGAACTCACTACATTGGTGCAACTCCCACCATCTATGACGACACTACATGGTACTTTTTGCACATAACATCTAGTATAAAAGAGGTTCTCCCTTTGGTCATTTTCATTTTCCTTCACTTGAGCACTAAGCATTCTCCTAGTCACAAGTGTGACCTTATCACCCTCCTCAATACTTCCATCGCTATCCTCCTCAAACTCATTGTTTTCATTCTCTCCCTCACTTTCTTCTCCTTCAGATATGACTTCTCCATCCCTTATAATCATAATTCTTTTATTACGGCAATCTTTTATCACATGTCCTAAGCCTTGGCACTTCCAACACTTAATATCTCTAGCCCTAGCTTCTTCAATTTTCCCCTTTCCCTTGAAAGAGCTCTCACCCTCCCTCTTTTTATCAAATTTTGGCTTTTCTCTAAGGTCTCCCTCCCCACGACCAGAATTGTAGGTTTTGGTGTCCTTTCCCCAAGAGTTGTTAATAGGAGGTTTAGATGAAGAAGGTTTGGAGTAATACCTTGGTTTAGCCTCTTCTTGAAGTTGCTTCTCAAATTTGATTGCAAGATGCAACACTTCTTCCATGTCATAAAAAGAGTGTACATCCACTCTATGCCTTATTTCTCTATTCAAACCACCCATAAATCTTCCCATGGTGGCCATTTCGGATTCTTCGATTCCAGCCCTAGTCATTAGAACATCCATCTCCTTGTAATAGTCTTCCACACACTTTGTACCTTGATCAAACCTTTGTAGTTTGTAAGTGATATCTCTCTCAAAATTGGTAGGTATAAACCTCTTTCTCATCATGAGTTTTAGCTCCTCCCAAGTTTCAATTTGTGGCTGCCTCTCTCTCCTGAGCTTAGCCTTCAATTGAATCCACCAAACCGATGCATAGTTAGTAAATTCCGCAATGGCAAGTAGTACCTTCCTTTGCTCACTATAATTGTTGTAATCAAATATATGCTCGGTTTGTGCTTCCCATTGCAAATACTCCTCCGGATCTGTTTTGCCTTGGAAAGGTGGGATTTTGAATTAGATGCCTCCGGATCGATCATCATCTCTTCTATCATAAGGTACATCCCTAATGTTCCTTTGTACTTGGAACATGCCTCTACCTCTACCTCTTCCTCCTTGCTGCCCTCTCATTTCATTTATATAGTTTTCCTCCTCATATGCATAAGGATCCCCTTCTTGTTCTTCATTGTGTGCCTCAACTCTATGTTCAACTTGTGGCTGCCTCCTAGCTTCAATTGGAGCCACATTCGGGTTGACTCTAGGTGGTGTTTGTAAGTGTTGTAAATTAAGCTCAATCCTCTCCATTCTATCACTTAGAGCCTCCATTACTCTTTTCATTCGAAGGAAAGCTCCTTCTTGAGCCTCCATTCTTCTTGCCTCATCAATTTTGTTAGAGTTATCCCCTTCATTAGACATGGCTGCAAGTAACAATTTAGAACTAGGAAAAGGACCTCACAATCACTCCCTAAGTGTTTACACTCTTGAAATGTTAGTTCACTCGTGTTTCACTCAAAAAAAATTTCTAGCTTGGTAATTCGTAGCCTTGATCTGGTACTATTTAGTAACAATGAAACTATGCTTGAAACTAATGCAATATGTGAAAATGCAACAATAATGAAACAAGAAAACAAGTGTTTTTGGCTATTTAGAAGGTTAAGATAGAAAGAAAAAAATGTGACAGATTTTTCCAAAAGAGGAAAGTGTGCAAATTAGGCAAGTACATAAAGTAGGAAGGAAAGCAATTGGAAAACTTCCCTAAAGTAGATGCAAGTCAAAAAGAGGGTAAACAAACCACTTTTTCTCAAACTCTAAGCATAAAACAGATTCAAGATGGCATTTTGATGAGTTTGATATGAATATTTCAAGAGCAACATGAACAACAAACACTTTCTTTTCAGATTTAGCAACTGAAGCAAAAACTCTCTCTCTGTTTTTTTTTTTTCAATTTCTGCAATATTGAGCCTCGGATTAGATTTAATTTTTTTTTGTTTTTCACTTGACTTTTTGACCATGACGTCTGAATAACAATTAAAGATCAGAGAAAAATTGGCACTTTTGTAGTTTTGTATTTTCAAGAATTCGGAATGAAACTATGAGAAACAGAAAGAACAAAAACGGGTCAAATAAGCATTCTGTGATTTTCTGGGTTTTATATAAACTAAGAACAAAGAACAATAAGAAATAAAGGAAAGCAAGTAAGATAAGAACCTTCTCTTGAGCCTAAGTTCTGATACCAAATGATATGAAAACCCTATATTTGGATCAAGAACCCCTTGAAGAACCCTTTAGTCACCAAGATCTAAAACCCCCAAAGCAATTTAGCAAAACCCAAGGAATATGAGTTAAGAAGATTATTCCTAGATCTATGATCTTGAAATAAGAAGAACTTGTTTCTTATCTCAAGATTGAAACAATCCACAAACACTTTAGATCAAGAGTGTTTGATTGTTTCTAAACAAGTAATCTAAAGCAAGACTACTCAAGAACATGCAAGGTAATCAACCAAGCAAGTCAATTGGAAGCAAAAAGTAACTTTCTATTTCATCACATCTGAATATTAGGGTTACAAAAAGTCTTTAAATAGTCAAGAGAAAAACCCTAAAACAAAAGCCCAAAAGTAATCAGCCCATAATAAAATCTGGCATGTGAACAACATTTAAGGAAAGAATAAAGCAACTAAAGCTTAAAGCAAAAAGCAAAGTGCCCATTTTATGAAACTTTCCTAAAATGACTTTAAATTTAAAAATCCTTGCACATGTCTTTAATATTCCTCCTCCAAATGCACTTGCCATAAATTAAAGTGCATTTCATCCTCTTCCATTGCCTCCAAGCTTGGATCATCAAAATCTGTCTTCACTTTGCTCATGTATGCTTGACAATGGATACTCAAGGCTTGTTGAAGCTTCTTGGCATTTGATCTTGTAATTAGTCCTTGTGGCATCTTAAGCTTGTCTTATGGTGCTTGTGCTCCATGAATCATATCAATTCCCAAAGAAGAGATTCCTCCATTTGAAACTTTATGATGGACCTAATCATTAGGACAAGTTTAAGATGATTGGTTTCGATCCTCGTATTACATTTTGGTCCAAAGAGGATTCCCAAAAAAGAGTTTCATCCATTTGGATCTTTAAGATGACCAAATCATGAGGACAACTTTGAATTTCGATATTTTGGATCAAAGAGGATTCAGAAAGAAGAGTTTCCAGCATTTTAGGATGGACAAAATCATGAGGACAACTTTCACCAGATTGGTTCCGATCTTCGTTTGACATTTTGGTCCAAAGAGGACTCCCAAAGAAGAGTTTCTTCCATTTGGACGTTTAGGATGGACCAAATCATCAGGACAAGTTTGAAAAGATTGGTTCCGATCCTCGTTTTACATTTTGGTCAAAAGAGGATTCCCAAAGAAGAGTTTCCTCCATTTGGATCTTTATCATGGACCAAATCATTCGGACAAGTTTGAAAAAAATCGTTTCTATCCTCGTTTGAGATTTTGGTACAAAGAGGATTCCCAAAGAAGAGTTTCCTCCATTTGAAACTTTAGGATGGATCAAATCATGAGAACGACAACTATGAAAAGATTGGTTCCGATCCTCATTTGTAATTTTGGTCCAAAGAGGATTCCCAAAGAAGAGTTTCCTCCATTTAAAACTTTAGGATGGACCAAATCATTAGGATAAGTTTGAAAAGATTGGTTCCGATCCTCGTCTGACATTTTGGTACAAAGAAGATTCTTAAAGAAGAGTTTCCTCCATTTTGAACTTTCGGATGGACCAAATCATTAGGACAAGTTTGAAAATAATTGTTCCGATCCTCGTTTGACATTTTGGTCCAAAGAGGATTCTGAAAGAAGAGTTTCCTCCATTTGGAACTTTGGAATGGACCAAATCATGAGGACAAAATCATTAGTACAGGTTTGAAACTATTGGTTCCGATCCTCGTTTGACATTTTGGTCCAAAGAGGATTCCTAAAGAAGAGTTTCCTCCATTTGGCTCTTTAGGGTGGACCAAATCATGAGGAAAACTTTGGCGTACGAAATTTTGATCCAAAGAAGAGATTCCTCCATTTGGAATTTAAGGATGGACCAAATCATGAGGTCGACAACTTTGAAAAGATTGGTTCCGATCCTTGTTTGACATTTTGGTCGAAAAAGGATTCCAAAAGAAGAGTTTCCTCCATTTGGAACTTTAGGATGGACCAAATCATTAGGACAAGCTTAACAAGATTGGTTCCGATCCTCGTTTGACATTTTCATCCAAAGAGGAATCCCAAGTAAGGGTTTCCTCCATTTGGAACTTTTGGAAGCACCAAATCATTAGGACAAGTTTGAAAGATTGGTTCCGATCCTCCTTCCACATTCTGGTCCAAAGAGGATTCCCAAAAAAGTGTTTCCTCCATTTGGAACTTAAGGATGGACCAAATCATTAGGACAAGTTTGACAAGATTGGTTCCAATCCTCGTTAGACATTTTGGTCCCAAGAAGAGTTTCCTTCATTTAGAACTTTAGGATGGACCAAATCATGAGAACAACTTTTACAAGATTCGTTCCGATCGTCGCTTGAAGTTTTGGTCCAAAGAGGATTCCCAAAGAAGAGTTTCCTACATTTGTATCTTTTGGATAGACGAAATAATGAGGACAACTTTGACAAGATCGGTTCCTATCCTCGTTTGATATTTTTGTCCAAAGAAGATTCCTAAAAAAAAGTTTACTCCATTTGGAACTTTAGGATGGACGAAATCATGAAGACAACTTTGACGTTCGACATTTTAGTCGAAAGAGGATTTGCAAACGACAGTTTCCTCCCATTTGGTTCATTAGGATGGACCAAATCATGAAAACAAATTTGACGTTCGACATTTTGGTAAAAAGAGGATACCCAAAGAAGAGTTTCCTGCATTTGCATCTTTAGGATGGACCAAATTATGAGGAAAACTTTGGCGTTCGAAATTTTGATCCAAAGAGGATTCTCAAAGAAGAGATTTCTCCATTTGGAATTTTAGGATGGACCAAATCATTAGGACAAGTTTAAAAAGATTGGTTCCGATGCTCGTTTGATATTTTGGTCCAAATCAAGGGGACAAGTTTGACAAGATTGGTTCCGATCCTCGTTTGATATTATGGTCCAAAGAGGTTTCCCAAAGAATAGTTTCCTCCATTTGGAACTTTAAGATGGACCAAATCATGAGGACAAAATCATTAGGACATGTTTGGAAAGATTCTGTCCGATCCTTGTTTGACATTTTGGTCCAAAGAGGACTCCAAAAAAGAGTTTCCTTCATTTGGAACTTTTGAATAGACCAAATAATTAGGACAAATTTGAAACGATTGGTTCCGATCCTGGTTTGATATTTTGGTCCAAAAGGATACCCAGAGAACAGTTTCCTCCATTTGGTACATTAGGATGGACCAAATCATGAGGACAAGTTTGAAAAGATTGGTTCCGATCCTCGTATGATGTTTTGGTCTAAAGAAGATTCCAGAAGAAGATTTTCCTCCATTTGGAACTTTAGGATGAACCAAATCATGAGGACGACAACTTTGAAAAGATTGGTTCCGATCCTCGTTTGACATTTTAGTCCAAAGAGGATTCCCAAAGAAGAGTTTCCTCCATTTGGAACTATAGGATGGACCAAATCATTAGAACAACTTTAACAAGATTGGTTCCGATCCTCGTTTGTCATTTTCGTCCAAAGGGGAATCCCAAGTAAGAGTTTCCTCCATTTGGAACTATAGGAAGCACCAAATCATCAGGACAAGTTAGAAAGATTGGTTCCGATCCTAGTTTGATATTTTGGTTCAAAGTGGATTCCCGAAGAAGAGTTTCCTCCATTTGGAACTTAAGGATGGACCAAATCATTAGGACAAGTTTAAAAAGATTGGTTTCGATGCTCGTTTGATATTTTGGTCCAAATCAAGAGGACAAGTTTGACAAGATTGGTTCCGATCCTCGTTTGATATTATGGTCCAAAGAGGTTTCCCAAAGAATAGTTTCCTCCATTTGGAACTTAAGATGGACCAAATCATGAGGACAAAATCATTAGGACATGTTTGGAAAGATTCTGTCCGATCCTTGTTTGACATTTTGGTCCAAAGAGGACTCCAAAAAAGAGTTTCCTCCATTTGGAACTTTTGAATAGACCAAATAATTAGGACAAATTTGAAACGATTGGTTCCGATCCTGGTTTGATATTTTGGTCCAAAAGGATACCCAGAGAACAGTTTCCTCCATTTGGTACATTAGGATGGACCAAATCATGAGGACAAGTTTGAAAAGATTGGTTCCGATCCTCGTATGATGTTTTGGTCTAAAGAAGATTCCAGAAGAAGATTTTCCTCCATTTGGAACTTTAGGATGAACCAAATCATGAGGACGACAACTTTGAAAAGATTGGTTCCGATCCTCGTTTGACATTTTAGTCCAAAGAGGATTCCCAAAGAAGAGTTTCCTCCATTTGGAACTATAGGATGGACCAAATCATTAGAACAACTTTAACAAGATTGGTTCCGATCCTCGTTTGTCATTTTCGTCCAAAGGGGAATCCCAAGTAAGAGTTTCCTCCATTTGGAACTATAGGAAGCACCAAATCATCAGGACAAGTTAGAAAGATTGGTTCCGATCCTAGTTTGATATTTTGGTTCAAAGTGGATTCCCGAAGAAGAGTTTCCTCCATTTGGAACTTAAGGATGGACCAAATCATTATGACAAGTGTGACAAGATTGGTTCCGATCCAAGTTTGAGGTTTTGGTCCAAAGAGGGTTCCCAAAGAAGAGTTTCCTCGATTTGGAACTTTAGGATGGACCGAATCATTAGGACATGTTTGAAAACATTGGTTCGGATCATCGTTTGACATTTTGGTCCAAAGAGGATTCCCAAAGAAGAGTTTCCTCCATTTGAAACTTTAGGATGGACCAAATAATTAGGAAAAGTTTGAAAAGATTGGTTATGATCATTGTTTGATATTTTGGTCCAAAAGGATACCCAAGGAAGAGTTTCCTCCATTTGCAACTTTAGGATGAACCAAATCATGAGGACAAGTTTGACAAGACTGGTTCCGATCCTCGTTTGACGTTTTGGTCCAAAGAGGATTCCCAAAGAAGAGTTTCCTCCATTTGGAACTTAAGCATGGACCAAATCATGAGAACAACTTTGACAAGATTCGTTCCGTTCCTCGCTTGAAGTTTTTGTCCAAAGAGGATTCCCAAAGAAGATTTTCCTACATTTGTATGTTTAGGATGGACGAAATAATGAGGACAACTTTGACAAGATTGGTTACCATCTTCGTTTAACATTTTTGGACCAAAGAAGATTCCTAAAAGAGAGTTTACTCCATTTGGAACTTTTGTATGAACTAAATCATGAAGGCAACTTAGACGTTCGACATTTTGGTCCAAAGAGGATTCCCAAACATGAGTTTTCTCCATTTGGATATTTAGGATGGACCAAATCATGAAAACAACTTTGACGTTCGACATTTTGGTCAAAAGAGGATTCCCAAAGAAGAGTTTCCTCTATTTGGATCTTTAGGATGGACCAAATCATGAGGACAAATTTGAAAAGATTGGTTCGGATCCTTGTTTGGCATTTTGGTCCAAAAAAGATTCCCAAAGAAGAGTTTCCTCCATATTGATCTTTAGGATGGACGATCACATGAGGACAAGTTTGGAAAAATTCGTTCCGATCCTCGTCTGATATTTTTTACCAAAGAGGATTCTCAAAGAAGAAGTGTTTCCTCTGTTTGGAGCTTTAGGATGAACCAAATAATGAGGACAAGTTAGACAAGGTTGGTTATGATCCTTGTTTGACATTTTGGTCTATAGAGGACTCTCAAAGAAGAGTTTCATCCATTTGGAACTTTAGGATGGACCAAATCATTTGGACAAGATTTATTTTGATCCTCTTTTGACATTCTGGTCCAGAGAGGATTCTCAAAGAAGAGTTTCCTCCATTTGGAACTTTAGGATGGACCAAATCATTAGGACAAGTTTAAAAAGATTGGTTCCAATCCTCGTTTGTTATTTCGATCCAATAAGGATTCGCAAAGAAGAAGAGTTTCCTACATTTGAAGCTTTAGGATGGACCAAATCATGAGGACAACTTTGACAAGATTGAATATTTTCCTCGTTTGATATTTTGGTCCAAAGAGGATTCCCAAAGAAGAGTTTCCTCCATTTGGAACTTTAGGATGGACCAAATCATTACGACAAGTTTGGCAAGATTGGTTCCGATCTTCGTTTGACATTTTGGTCCAAAGAGGATTCCTAAAGAAGAGTTTCTCCATTTTTAGATTTAGGATTGACCAAATCATTAGGACAAGTTTGAAAATAATGGTTTCGATCCTCGTTTGACATTTTGGTCCAAAGAGGATTCCCAAAGAAGAGTTTCCTCTATTTGGAAGTTTAAGATGGACCAAATCATGAGAACAAGTTTGATAAGATTGCTTCCGATCCTCGTTTGAAATTTTGTTCCAAAGAGGATTCCCAAAGTAGAGTTCCCTCCATTTGGAAATTTATGATGGATGAAATTATTAGGACATGTTTGAAAAGATTCGTTCCGATCCTCGTTTGACATTTTGGTCCAAGGCGGATTCCCAAAGAAGTGTTTACTCTATTTCGAACTTTAGGATGGACTAAATAATTAGGACAAGTTTGAAAAGATTGGTTCTGATCCTCGTTTGATATTTTTGTCCAACGGGATACCCAAAGAAGAGTTTCCTCCATTTGGAACTTTAGGATGGACCAAATCATAAAGACAAGTTTGAAAAGATTCGTTTCGATCCTCGTTTGACATTTTGGTCCAAAGATGATTCCCATAGAAGAGTTTACTCCATTTGGAACTTTAGGATGGACAAAATCATTAGGACAAGTTTGACAAGATTGGTTCCGATCCTCGTTTGACATTTTCGTCTAAAGGGGAATCCCAAGTAAGAGTTTCCTCTATTTGGAACTTTACGAAGCCCCAAATCATTAGGAGATGTTTGAAAGATTGGTTCTGATCCTCGTTAGACACTTTGGTCCAAAGAGGATTCCCAAAGAAGAGTTTCCTCCATTTGGAACTTAAGGATGGACCAAATCATTAGGACAAGTTTGACAAGATTGGTTCCGATCCTCGTTTGACATTTTTGTCCAAAGAGGGTTCCCAAATAAGAGTTTCTTCGATTTGCAACTTTAGGATGGACCAAATAATTAGGATAAGTTTGAAAAGATTAGTTCCGATCCTTGTTTATTATTTTGGTCCAAAAGGATACCCAAAGAAGAGTTTCCTCCATTTGCAACTTTAGGATGAACCAAATCATGAGGACAAGTTTGACAAGATTGGTTCCGATCCTTGTTTGACGTTTTGTTCCAAAGAGGATTCACAAAGAAGAGTATCCTCCATTTGGAACTTTAGGATGGACCAAATCAAGAGAACAACTTTGACAAGATTCATTCTGTTCCTCGCTTGAAGTTTTGGTCCAAAGAGGATTCCCAAAGAAGAGTTTCCTACATTTTTATCTTTAGGATGGACGAAATAATGAGGACAACTTTGACAAGATTGGTTACCATCCTCGTTTGATATTTTTGGACCAAAGAAGATTCCTAAAAGAGAATTTACTCAATTTGGAACTTTTGTATGGACCAAATCATGAAGGCAACTAAGACGTTTGACATTTTAGTCCAAAGAGGATTCCCAAACATGAGTTTTCTCCATTTGGATGTTTAGGATGGACCAAATCATGAAAACAACTTTGACGTTCGACATTTTGGTCAAAAGAATATTCCCAAAGAAGAGTTTCCTCTATTTGGATCTTTAGGATGAACCAAATCATGAGTACAAATTTGAAAAGATTGGTTCGGATCGTCATTGTGCATTTTGGTCCAAAAAGAATTCCCAAAGAAGAGTTTCCTCTATATGGATCTTTAGGATGGACGATCACATGAGGACAAGCTTGGCAAAATTCATTCCGATCCTCGTTTGACATTTTTTACCAAAGAGGATTCTCAAAAAAGAAGAGTTTCCTCCATTTGGAACTTCAGGATGGACCAAATAATGAGGACAAGTTAGACAGGGTTAGTTATGATCCTCGTTTGACATTTTGGTCAATAGAGGACTCTCAAAGAAGAGTTTCATCCATTTGGAACTTTAGGATGGACCAAATCATTAGGACAAGATTTATTTTGATCCTCTTTTGACATTTCGGTCCAGAGAGGATTCCCAAAGAAGAGTTTCCTCCATTTGGAACTTTAGGATGGACCAAATCATTAGGATAAGTTTAACAAGATTGGTTCCGATTCTCGTTTGTTATTTCGATCCAATAAGGATTCACAAAGAAGAAGAGTTTCCTACATTTGAAGCTTTAGGATGGACCAAATCATGAGGACAACTTTGACAAGATTGGTTCTTTTCCTCGTTTGACATTTTGGTCCAAAGCGGATTCCCAAAGAAGAGTTTCCTCCATTTGGAACATTAGGATCGACCAAATCATTAGGACAAGTTTGAAAAGATTGGTTCCGATCGTTGTCTAACATTTTTGGTCCAAAGAAGATTACCAAACAAGAGTTTCCTCCATTTGGAACATTAGGATGGACCAACTAATTAAGACAAGTTTGAAAAGATTGGTTCCGATCCTCGTTTGACATTTTGGTCCAAAGAGGTATCCTAAAGAAGAGTTTCCTCCATTTTAAGATTTAGGATTGACCAAATCATTAGGACAAGTTTGAAAATAATGGTTTCAATCCTCGTTTGATATTTTGGTCCAAAGAGGATTCCCAAAGAAGAGTTTCCTCCATTTAGAACTTTAGGATGGACCAAATCATGAGGACAAGTTTGACAAGATTTCTTCCGATCCTCGTTTGAAATTTTGTTCCAAAGAGGATTCCCAAAGTAGAGTTTCCTCCGTTT
The DNA here is from genome assembly GCA_028015215.1 of Gynostemma pentaphyllum. NCBI lineage: Eukaryota > Viridiplantae > Streptophyta > Magnoliopsida > Cucurbitales > Cucurbitaceae > Gynostemma > Gynostemma pentaphyllum. Next base: position 10,389,591 of record CM051350.1, read on the forward strand.
GGAAATTTATGATGGACCAAATCTTTAGGACATGTTTGAAAAGATTCATTCCGATCCTCATTTGACATTTGGGTCCAAGGCGGATTCCCAAAGAAGAGTTTACTCTATTTCAAACTTTAGGATGGACTAAATTATTAGGACAAGTTTGAAAAGATTGGTTCTGATCCTCGTTTGATATTTTGGTCCAACGGGATACCTAAAGAAGAGTTTCCTCCATTTGGAACTTTAGGATGGACCAAATCATGAGAACAACTTTGACAAGATTCGTTCCGTTCCACACTTGAAGTTTTTATCCAAAGAGGATTCCCAAAGAAGAGTTTCCTACATTTGTATCATTAGGATGGACGAAAGAATGAGGACAACTTTGACAAGACTGATTACCATCCTCATTTGACATTTTTGGACCAAAGAAGATTCCTAAAAGAGAGTTTACTCCATTTGGAACTTTTGTATGGACCAAATCATGAAGGCAACTTAGACGGTTCAAAGAGGATTCCAAAACATGAGTTTTCTCCATTTGGATGTTTAGGACTGACCAATACATGAAAACAACTTTGACGTTCGACATTTTGGTCAAAAGAGGACTCCCAAAGATGAGTTTCCTCTATTTGGATCTTTAGGAAGTATCAAATTATGAGGACAAATTTGAAAAGATTGGTTCGGATCCTTATTTGGCAATTTGGTCCAAAAAGGATTCCCAAAGAAGAGTTTCCTCCATTTGGATCTTTAGGATGGACGATCAGATGAGGAAAAGTTTGGGAAAATTCGTTCCGATCCTCGTTTGACATTTTGGACCAAAGAGGATTCTTAAAGAAGAAGAGTTTCCTCCATTTGGAACTTTAGGATGGACCAAATAATGAGGACAAGTTAGACAAGGTTTGTTATGATCCTCGTTTGACATTTAGGTCTATAGAGGACTCTCAAAGAAGAGTTTCATCCATTTGGAACTTTAGGATGGATCCAATCATTAGGACAAGATTTATTTTGATCCTCTTTTGACATTTCGGTCCAGAGAGGATTCCCAAAGAAGAGTTTCCTCCATTTGGAACTTTAGGATGGACCAAATCATTATGACAAGTTTAACAAGATTGGTTCCGATTCTCGTTTGTTATTTCGATCCAATAAGGATTCGCAAAGAATAAAAGTTTCATACATTTGGAGCTTTAGGATGGACCAAATCACGAGGACATCTTTGACAAGATTTGTTCTTTTCCTCATTTGACATTTTGGTCCAAAAAGGATTCCCAAAGAAGAGTTTCCTCCATTTAAAACATTAGGATGGACCAAATCATTAAGACAAGTTTGAAAAGATTGGTTCTGAACATCGTCTGACATTTTGGTCCAAAGAAAATTACCAAAGAAGAGTTTTCTCCATTTGGAACATTAGGATGGACCAAATAATTAAGACAAGTTTGAAAAGATTGGTTCCGATCCTCGTTTGACATTTTGGTCCAAAGAGGATTCCTAAAGAAGAGTTTCCTCCATTTTGAGATTTAGGATTGACCAAATCACTAGGACAAGTTTGAAAATAATGGTTTCGATCCTCGTTTGACATTTTGGTCCAAAGAGGATTCCCAAAGAAGAGTTTCCTCCATTTGGAACTTTAGGATGGACCGAATCATGAGGACAAGTTTGACAAGATTGCTTCCGATCCTCGCTTGAAATTTTGTTCCAAAGAGGATTCCCAAAGTAGAGTTTCCTCCATTTGGAAATTTATGATGGACCAAATCATTAGGACATGTTTGAAAAGATTCGTTCTGATCCTCGTTTGACATTTTGGTCGAAGGCGGATTCCCAAAGAAGAGTTTACTCTATTTCGAACTTTAGGATGGACTAAATAATTAGGACAAGTTTAAAAAGATTGGTTCTGATCCTCGTTTGATATTTTGGTCCAACAGGATACCCAAAGAAGAGTTTCCTCCATTTGGAACTTTAGGATGGACCAAATCATAAAGACAAGTTTGATAAGATTGGTTCCTAACCTCGTTTGACATTTTGGTCCAAAGATGATTCCCATAGAAGAGTTTACTCCATTTGGAACTTTAGGATGGACAAAATCATTAGGACAATTTTGACAAGATTGGTTCCGATCCTCTTTTGACATTTTCGTCTAAAGGGGAATCCCAAGTAAGAGTTTCCTCTATTTGGAACTATACGAAGCCCCAAATCATTAGGACAAGTTTGAAAGATTGGTTCTGATCCTCGTTTGACATTTTGGTACAAAGAGGATTCCGGAAGAAGAGTTTCCTCCGTTTGGAACTTAAGGATGGAAAAAATCATTAGGACAAGTTTGACAAGATTGGTTTCGATCCTCATTTGACATTTCGGTCCAAAGAGGGTTCCCAAATAAGAGTTTCCTCGATTTGCAACTTTAGGATGGACCAAATAATTAGGATATGTTTGAAATGATTGGTTCCGATCCTGGTTTAATATTTTGGTCCAAAAGGATACCCAAAGAACAGTGTCCTCCATTTGCAACTTTAGGATGAACCAAATCATGAGGACAAGTTTGACAAGAATTGTTTCGATCCTCGTTTGACGTTTTGGTCCAAAGAGGATTCCCAAAGAAGAGTTTCCTCCATTTGGAACTTTAGGATGGACCAAATCATGAGCACAACTTTGACAAGATTCGTTCCGATCCTCGCTTGAAGTTTTGGTCCAAAGAGGATTCCCAAAGAAGAGTTTCCACCATTTGGAACTTTAGGATGGACCAAATCATGAGAACAACTTTGACAAGATTTGTTCCGATCCTCGCTTGAAGTTTTTGTCCAAAGAGGATTCCCAAAGAAGAGTTTCCTACATTTGTATCTTTAGGATGGATGAAATAATGAGGACAACTTTGACAAGATTGTTTACCATCCTCGTTTGACATATTTGGACCAAAGAAGATTCCTAAAAGAGAATTTACTCCATTTGGAACTTTTGTATGGACCAAATCATGAAGGCAACTTAGACGTTAGACATTTTAGTCCAAAGAGGATTCCAAAACATGAGTTTTCTCCATTTGGATGTTTAGGATGGACCAAATCATCAAAATAACTTTGACGTTGGACATTTTTGTCAAAAGAGGATTCCCAAAGAAGAGTTTCTTCTATTTGGATCTTTAGGATGGACCAAATCACGAGGACAAATTTGAAAAGATTGGTTCGGATCCTCATATGGCATTTTGGTCCAAAAACGATTTCCAAAGAAAAGTTTCCTTCATTTAGATCTTTAGGATGGACGATCACATGAGGACAAGTTTGGCAAAATTCGTTCCGATCCTCGTTTGACATTTTGGACGAAAGAGGATTCTAAAAGAAGAAGAGTTTCCTCCGTTTGGAAATTTAGGATGGACCAAATAATGAGGACAAGTTAGACAAGGTTGGTTATGATCCTCGTTTGACATTTTGTATAGAGGACTCTCAAAGAAGATTTTCATCCATTTGGAACTTTAGGATGGACCAAATCATTAGGACAAGATTTATTTTGATCCTCTTTTGACATTTCGGTCCAGAGAGGATTCCCAAAGAAGTGTTTCCTCCATTTGGAACTTTAGGATAGACCAAATCATTAGGACAAGTTTAATAAGATTGGTTCTGATTCTCGTTTGTTATTTCGATCCAATAAGGATTCGCAAAGAAGAAGAGTTTCCTACATTTGGAGCTTTATGATGGACCAAATCATGGGGACAACTTTGACAATCTTGGTTCTTTTCCTCGTTTGACATTTTGGTCCAAAGAGGATTCCCAAAGAAGAGTTTCCTCCATTTGGAACAATAGGATGGACCAAATCATTAGGACAGGTTTGAAAAGATTGGTTCCGATCGTCGTCTGAAATTTTGTTCTAAAGAAGATTACCAAAGAAGAGTTTCCTCCATTTGGAACATTATGATGGACCGAATAATTAAGACAAGTTTGAAAAGATTGGTTCCAATCCTCGTTTGACATTTTGGTCCAAAAAGGGTTCCTAAAATTGAGTTTCCTCTATTCTGAGATATAGGATTGACCAAATCATTAGGACAAGTTTGAAAATAATGGTTTCGATCCTCGTTTGACATTTTGGTCGAAAGCGGATTCCCAAAGAAGAGTTTCCTCCATTTGGAACTTTAGGATGGACCAAATCATAGGGACAACTTTGACAAGATTGCTTCCAATCCTCATTTGAAATTTTGTTCCAAAGAGGATTCCCAAAGTAGAGTTTCCTCCATTTGGAAATTTATGATGGACCAAATCATTAGGACATGTTTGAAAAGATTTCTTCCGATCCTCGTTTGACATTTTGGTCCAAGGCAGATTCCCAAAGAAGAGTTTACTCTATTTCGAACTTTAGGATGGACAAAATAATTAGGACAAATTTGAAAAGATTGGTTCTGATCCTCGTTTGATATTTTGGTTCAATGGGATACCCAAAGAAGAGTTTTCTCCATTTGGAACTTTAGGATGGACCAAATCATAAAGACAAGTTTGAAAAGATTGGTTCCAATCCTCGTTTGACATTTTGGTCCAAAGATGATTGCCATTGAAGAGTTTACTCCATTTGGAACTTTAGGATGGACAAAATCATTAGGACAAGTTTGACAAGATTTGTTCCGATCCTCGTTTGACATTTTCGTCTAAAGGGGAATCCCAAGTAAGAGTTTCCTCTATTTGGAACTTTACGAAGCCCCAAATCATTAAGACTAGTTTGAGAGATTGGTTCGGATCCTCGTTTGACATTTTGGTCCAAAGAGGATTCCCAAAGAAGAGTTTCCTCTATTTGGAACTTAAGGATGGACCAAATCATCAGGACAAGTTTGACAAGATTGGTTCCGATCCTCGTTTGACATTTTGGTCCAAAGATGGTTCCCAAATAAGAGTTTCCTCGATTTGCAACTTTAGGATGGACCAAATAATTAGGATAAGTTTATAAAGATTGGTTCCGATCCTTGTTTAATATTTTTGTCCAAAAGGATACCCAAAGAAGAGTTTCCTTCATTTGCAACTTTAGGATGAACCAAATCACGAGGACAAGTTTGACAAGATTGGTTCCGATCCTCGTTTCACGTTTTGGTCCAAAGAGGATTCCCAAAGAAGAGTTTCCTCCATTTGGAACTTTAGGATGGACCAAATCATGAGAACAACTTTGACAAGATTCGTTCCGTTCCTCGCTTGAAGTTTTGGTCCAAAGAGGATTCCCAAAGAAGAGTTTCCTACATTTGTATCTTTAGGATGGACGAAATAATGAGGACAACTTTGACAAGATTGGTTACCATCCTCGTTTGACATTTTTGGACCAAAGAAGATTCATAAAAGAAAATTTACTCCATTTGGAACTTTTGTATGGACCAAATCATGAAGGCAACTGATATGAATCATGGAACGTCACAAATAGCTCAAGGACTAATCACAAGATCAAATATCAAGAGAAGCATTGAACATCCATTTACAAGCCTACATTAGCAAAGTCAAGACATGCTTTGAAGATCCAAGCAAGGAGGCTAACAAAGAGGACTTGATGAACTTCAATCTATGCCAAATGCATTTCGAAGAAGAGTATTGAAGACTTGTTCAATCAGAAATGAAGAGAAGAGATAATTAGGAAAGTTGCACCACTTTTGCAAACTTTCCTTATTTGGACCACTTTCCATATTTGTTCCCGAACTTGCCATATATGATGTCCACAAATTTACAATGTATTTGGACATGTTTTAGGTCTTTATTTATCAGTTTTAATGCTTAGAATAGTTTAGGAATGATATAATATCTTCTAGGGCAAAACTTTCCTAAAATGCACCAAATGCACTTAAGGAAAGATTTGGCAGATTTTGTGCCTCCTTGTAATCCAAAATTCCTTGTTATTTTTAGGGCTTCTTTGCCTATTTAAAGGCTCATTTGTAACCCTAAATATGAAGAATTAATATGATAGAAAATAGCTTTGTTTTGCTTATTGCTTGGTTGATTTTACCTTGCATTTTGTAGCCTTGTTCTAGGTTGCATGTTTTAGAAACATTCAAGCATGAATTGATCTATTGTGTTTGTGGATTGTTTCAATCTTGAAATAAGAACAAGTTCTCTTATTTCAAGATCATAGATCATTGGAATAATCTTTCTCTTCTGGTGTTCCAAGGGTTTTACCTTATTGTTCATCGGGGTCTTAGGATTTGCATGTAGGGGTTCTTTGTGTTTTCAAAGAGATTCTATTTCAATTTTCTAGGGTTTCATATCATTTGGTATCAGAGCTTAGGCTCAAGGGAAGATTTCTATCTTACTTGCTTTCTTGTTATTTCAATTTTTATTGTCTTCTTCTTCGTTCATCGAAAATTTCAAAAAAAAAAAATAAAAAAATAAAAAATAAATCATAGTTCCAGAATTTCCATATTTAGCTACTGTTTTTGTGATTTTTAGTTTAGTTTTAATCCGATTCTCAGAAAGTCTTAAACTAGAAAAGTCTTTATCAGTCTGTCGTGTATATTTTGCATTCACAAAACTTTGTCAAAAAAAAATTGGAAGATTGAGAAAAATATAGATCTTCGCAGACTGTCGGATTGTCCAGAAAAGTAAAAAAAAAGTGTTCTTGCTTGATTTGTTGAAATTTCTGGAAAAAGTGGTTTGTGTTCGTATTTTTCTTCAAAAGTTCATCTTAAACTCATCCTATATTCATCTTGAATCTGAAAATTACAAAGGATTTGTGCTAGAATTGTTTATTTCCTAAAAAGCTAGAACTTACCATAAATAGCCAAAACAGTTTTAGGAAAGTATCAATTCTGTCCCATATTCAAATATATGCATATCTTGATCAATTAAAGTCATTTTTTCTGATCCAAAGTGCTTTAGGGAAGTCTAATTTCGAATTTTTCTCTTTTAGGAAAGTTTATTCTTGCTTGTTTTCTTTCTTATTCTTTCCTTGTTACAAAAATACACCATTTGAAAAATCTGTCCTTTTATTTCTCTTGCCACCCAAGCTGATTGTTTCTTATTTCTTTATTGATACTTTTTACAAAGATCATTAGTATCTTAGTTGTTTGATAGTTGCTAAAGTGTGCTAATAGTTCAAGGTTACATTTAGGCCATAAAATCTGCTTTGAGTGCAAACACGAGAGAACGAACATCATCGAGTGTAAACACTTAGGGAGTAATTGGGAGGTCCTATTTTTATTACTAACCTTTTTATTTGCAGCAATGTATCATGAAAGGTTTGATCAAATGAAAAGTAAGAGATTTCGAGAGGTAGAATAGACCCGGAGCCAAAATAGAGAGGTTTATCATGGAGGGATGGAGCATAGAAGCTTAAGAGGTGATAAGCTCAAGTTAAATACTTTCTATGGGAGTTCTAATCAAGAGGAATACTTGCAATGGGAGACAGAAACCGAGCATTTCTTTGATTGGAACAATTATAGTGAGGAAAGAAAGGTAATGCTTGCTATTTCCAATTTCACTAATAATGCTCATGTTTGGTGGTCTCAATTGAAAGTGAAACTAGGGAGGGAGAGGAAACGACCAATAGAAACGTGGTATGATCTTAAGTGCCATATGAAAAAGAGATTTGTTTCAAGACAACATCAAGAGCATCTTGTGCAAATGTTGGATAAGCTAATTCAAGGATGTACAAGTGTGGATGAATACTACATGGAGATGGAGTTGCTCAAGGCTAGGGCTAATGTGGAGGAAGATGAGGAGTCTACTATTGTAAGGTTCTTCAATGGATTGAATAGAGATATTGCTTGTGAAGTGGAGTTACAAAAATTTGAGGAGTTAGGAGAGTTAGTGTATTTTGTCAATAAGGTTGAAAGAAAAATCAAAAGAAGGAGAGATACACGGTATGCTTCTAAACCTATTTCCAATACTACTTTTTCTCATCAAATGGGTCAAAAGGGTAAATTAATGGATGATAATGCGAATGGCTTGGTAGAAGAAAATAAAAGATTGATTTTAGAGAAAGTTAAGATGATTGTAAGAGAGCTTTTAAAATCGAAGGAAGTTTTCAATACTAGCATGGAAGATATAAAAGAGGATATTCGTGCTGATGCTTCTGTGGTGGAAAGTTATGATGCATGTGAACTAAAAAAGTGTTCAATGTTTGAAAATAATGAAAATTGTGACAAAGAGAGTGAGCCAAAAGAAAGAGAGATTACTGCAAAAGAAAGAGAGATGAGTGATGAAAAAGAAATGAGTGAGTTAAAAGAAAGAGAGATGAGTCGAAAAGAAAGAGAGTTTGATTCAAAAGAAAAAGAATTTGAAAAGAATGAGTGTCAAGAGAGTGAAAAGAAAAAGTGTTTTGAGATTAGAAAGTGTGAGGCAATTGAGTGTAGCGAGCAAAAAGAGAGTCAACTGGAGAGTGAGAGCTTGAAAGTTAGATCAAGTGAGGCTAGGAATGAAATCTACCAACCTACATTTGTACTTTTGTACAAAGAGGTTTGTTTTACACTTAACCCATCTTTGCCTAGTATGTTTGTTGAGTTTTTGCAGGAATTCAAAAGGTTGTTCCCTAATGAGATGCCTAGTAATTTGTCATCAATGAAAGGCATAAAACATAATGAAGACAACATTCAAGGGGCTGCCATATTCAATAAACCACAATCTCACATGATTCAATGCATGGAAAATCGAGTAAACACAACCATGGTAAAGTATTCTAACCCTATTCTTGATGAAATGCATATTAATTGTTTGCTTGTTAAAATTGGTATCAAATCTGAGTTTTTGCAACATCAAATGAATTCCATTGATAATTATGCATCTTGTGCTAAGACTTACTTTCTTGATAAATCCCAAATTGAAAGAGTTGATTTATTTACTAATTTTGGTGATGTGCTTAATTTTTCACATGATTATTGTTTGATTGATAAAATGATTTTGAATGATTATCACTTACTCAAAAAGAATGTTCGATTTGTTTCTTATAAGTCTAAGGATGATTGTAGTGTTGGATCTTTGTTAATGTTACCATGTTACTTTGGGTTCTAATATGTTATCTAATAGTGTAGCTAAATCTCATGTTATTTTTTATGAGACAGAATTTAAGAAGAAGCTACAAATACGTCAATACCTAAGTGGGACCAAGGGTATGCAATTAAATGTCAAAGAGGGAGATGCATGGAAATTCAAGGTTTTTGATCCGAAAGGAGTTAGACAATTCAAGGCACTAGAAAGATATCAAGATGGTTACAAATCTGATTTCCAAGGTAAGTATGCTTTAGATGCTTTTATTTATGTTTTTAACTTAAGTTTTTGCGATGTAGGTAATGTTTTAGATTCGAGGACGAATCCTTTTCAAGAGGGAGGGGATGATATGAATCATGGAACGTCACAAATAGCTCAAGGACTAATCACAAGATCAAATATCAAGAGAAGCATTGAACATCCATTTACAAGCCTACAGTAGCAAAGCCAAGACAAGCTTTGAAGATCCAAGCATGGAGGCTAACAAAGAGGACTTGATGAACTTCAATCTATGCCAAATGCATTTCGAAGAAGAGTATTGAAGACTTGTTCAATCAGAAATGAAGAGAAGAGCTAATTAGGAAAGTTGCACCACTTTTGCAAACTTTCCTTATTTGGACCACTTTCCATATTTGTTCCCGAACTTGCCATATATGATGTCCACGAATTTACAATGTATTTGGACAAGTTTTAGGCCTTTATTTATCAGTTTTAATGCTTAGAATAGTTTAGGAATGATATAATATCTTCTAGGGCAAAACTTTCCTAAAATGCACCAAATGCACTTAAGGAAAGATTTGGCAGATTTTGTGCCTCCTTGTAATCCGAAATTCCTTGCTATTTTTAGGGCTTCTTTGCCTATTTAAAGGCTCATTTGTAACCCTAAATATGAAAAATTAATATGATAGAAAATAGCTTTGTTTTGCTTATTGCTTGGTTGATTTTACCTTGCATTTTGTAGCCTTGTTCTAGGTTGCATGTTTTAGAAACATTCAAGCATGAATTGATCTATTGTGTTTGTGGTTTTTTCAATCTTGAAATAAGAACAAGTTCTCTTATTTCAAGATCATAGATCATTGGAATAATCTTTCTCTTCTTGTGTTCCAAGGGTTTTACCTTATTGTTCATCGGGGTTTTAGGATTTGCATCTAGGGGTTCTTTGTGTTTTCAAAGAGTTTCTATTTCAATTTTCTAGGGTTTCATATCATTCTTAGACGTTAGACATTTTAGTTCAAAGAGGATTCCCAAACATGAGTTTTCTCCATTTGGATGTTTAGGATGGACGAAATCATGAAAACAACTTTGACTTTCGACATTTTGGTCAAAAGATGATTTCCAAAGAAGAGTTTCCTCTATTTGGATCTTTAGGATGGACCAAATCATGAGGAAAAATTTGAAAAGATTGGTTCGGATCCTCATTTGGCATTTTGATCCAAAAAGGATTCCCAAAGAAGAATTTCCTCCATTTGGATCTTTAGGACGGACGATCACTTGAGGACAAGTCTGGCGAAATTCGTTACGATCCTCGTTTGACATTTTGGACCAAAGAGGATTCTCAAAGAAGAAGAGTTTTCCCCGTTTGGAACTTTAGGATGAACCAAATAATAAGGACAAGTTAGACAAGGTTGGTTATGATCCTCGTTTTACATTTTGGTCTATAAAGGACTCTCAAAGAAGAATTTCATCCTTTTAGAACTTTAGGATGGACCAAATCATTAGGACAAGATTTATTTTGATCCTCTTTTGACATTTCGGTCTAGAGAGGATTCCCAAAGAAGAGTTTCCTCCATTTGGAACTTTAGGATGGACCAAATCATTAGGACAAGTTTAACAAGATTGGTTCCGATTCTCGTATGTTATTTCGATCCAATAAGGATTCGCAAAGAAGAAGAGTTTCCTACATTTGGTGCTTTAGGATGGACCAAATCATGAGGACAACTTTGACAAGATTGGTTCTTTTCCTCGTTTGACATTTTGGTCCGAAGGTGATTCCCAAAGAAGAGTTTCCTCCATTTGGAACATTAGGATGGACCAAATCATTAGGACAAGTTTGAAAAGATTGGTTCCGATCGTCGTCTGACATTTTGGTCCAAAGAAGATTACCAAAGAAGAGTATCCTCCATTTGGAATATTAGGATGGACCAAATAATTAAGACAAGTTTGAAAAGATTGGTTCTGATCCTCGTTTGACATTTTGGTCCAAAGAGGTATCCTAAAGAAGAGTTTCCTACATTTTGAGATTTAGGATTGACCAAATCATCAGGACAAGTTTGAAAATAATGGTTTCGATCCTCGTTTGACATTTTGGTCCAAAAAGGATTCCCAAAGAAGAGTTTCTTCCATTTGGAACTTTAGGATGGACAAAATCATGAGGACAAGTTTGACAAGATTGCTTCCGATCCTTGTTTGAAGTTTTGTTCCAAAGAGAATTCCCAAAGTAGAGTTTCCTCCATTTAGAAATTTAGGATGGACCAAATCATTAGGACATGTTTGAAAAGATTCGTTCCGATCCTCGTTTGACATTTTGGTCCAAGGCGGATTCCCTAAGATGAGTTTACTCTATTTCGAACTTTAGGATGGACTAAATGATAAGGACAAGTTTGAAGAGATTGGTTCTGATCCTCGTTTGATATTTTGGTCCAAAAAGAATTCACAAAGAAGAGTTTCCTCCATTTGGATATATAGGATGGACGATCTCATGAGGCCAAGTTTGGCAAGATTGGTTCCGATCCTCGTTTGACATTTTGGACCAAAGAGGATTGTCAAAGAAGAAGAGTTTCCTCCGTTTGGAGCTTTAGGATGGACCAAATAATGAGGACAAGTTAGACAATGTTGATTCCCATCCTCGTTTGACATTTTGGTCTATAGAGGACTCTCAAAGAAGAGTTTCATCCATTTGGAACTTTAGGATGGACCAAATCATTAGGACAAGATTTATTTTGATCCTTTTTTGACATTTCGGTCCAAGGAGGATTCCCAAAGAAGAGTTTCCTCTATTTGGAACTTTAGGATGGATCAAATCATTAGGACAAGTTTAACGAGATTGGTTTCGATCCTCGTTTGTCATTATGATCCAATGAGGATTAGCAAAGAAGAAGATTTTCCTACATTTGGAACTTTAGGATGGACCAAATCTTGAGGACAACTTTGACATGATTGGTTCTTTTCCTCGTTTGACATTTTTGTCCAAAGATGATTAACAAAGAAGAGTTTCCTCCATTTGGAACATTAGGATGGACCAAATCAATAGGACAAGTTTTAAAAGATTGGTTCCGATTGTCGTCTGACATTTTGGTCCAAAAAGGATAACCAAAGAAGAGTTTCCTTCATTTGGAACATTAGGATGGACCAAATAATTTAGACAAGTTTGAAAAGATTCGTTCCGATCCTCGTTTGAAATTTTGGTCCAAAGAGGATTCCCAAAGAAGAGTTTCCTCCATTTTGAGATTTAGGATTGACCAAATCATTAGGACAAGTTTGAAAATAATGGTTCCGATCCTCGTTTGACATTTTGATCCAAAGTGGATTCCCAAAGAAGAGTTTCCTCCATTTGGAACTTTAGGATGGACCAAATCATGAGACAAGTTTGACAAGATTGGTTCCGATCCTCGTTTGACATTTTGTTCCAAAGAGGATTCCCAAAGAAGAGTTTCCTCCATTTGGAACTTTAGGATGGACCAAATCATTAGGACAATTTTAACAAGATTAGTTCCGATCCTCGTTTTTCATTTTGATCCAATGAGGATTCGCAAAGATGAAGAGTTTCCTACGTTTGGAACTTTAGGATGGACCAAATCATGAGGACAACTTTGACAAGATTGGTTCTTTTCCTTGTTTGACATTTTGGTCCAAAGAGGATGCCCAAAGAATAGATTCCTCCATTTGGAACATTAGGATGGACCAAATCATTAGGACATTTTTGAAAAGATTCGTTCCGATCCTCGTTTGACATTTTGAGCCAAGGATGATTCCCAAAGAAGAGTTTACTCTATTTGAAACTTTAGGATGGACCAAATAATTAGGACAAGTTTAAAGAGATTGGTTCTGTTCCTCGTTTGATATTTTGGTCCAACAGGATACCCAAAGAAGAGTTTCTTCCATTTGGAACTTTAGGATGGACCAAATCATAAAGAGAAGTTTGAAAAGCTTGGTTCCGATCCTCATTTGACATTTTGTTCAAAACATGATTCCCATAGAAGAATTTACTACATTTGGAACTTTAGGATGGACAAAATCATTAGGACAAGTTTGACAAGATTGGTTCCGATCCTCGTTTGACATTTTCGTCTAAAGGGGAATCCCAAGTAAGAGTTTCCTCCATTTGGAACTTTAGGAAGCCCCAAATCATTAAGACAAGTTTGAAAGATTGGTTCGGATCCTCGTTTGACATTTTCGTCCAAAGAGGATTCCCAAAGAAGAGTTTTCTCCATTTGGAACTTAAGGATGGACCAAATCATTAGGACAAGTTTAACAAGATTGGTTCCGATCCTCGTTTGACATTTTTGTCCAAAGAGGGTTCCCAAAGAAGAGTTTCCTCGATTTGGAACTATAGAATGGACCAAATCATTAGGACATGTTTTAAAAGATTGGATCGGATCATCGTTTGACATGTTGGTCCAAAGAGGATTCCCAAAGAAGAGTTTCCTCCATTTGAAACTTTAGGATGGACCAAATAATTAGGATATGTTTGAAAAAATTGGTTTCAGTCCTTGTTTGAGATTTTGGTCCAAAAGGATACCCAAAAAGTGTTTCCTCCATTTGCAACTTTAGGATGAACCAAATAATGAGGACAAGTTTGACAAGATTGGTTCCGATCCTCGTTTGACGTTTTGGTCCAAAGAGGATTCCCAAAGAAGAGTTTCCTCCATTTGGAACATTAGGATGGACCAAATCATGAGGACAATTTTGACAAGATTCGTTCCGTTCCTCGCTTAAAGTTTTGGACCAAAGAGGATTCCCAAAGAAGAGTTTCCTACATTTGTATCTTTAGGATGGACGAAATAATGAGGACCACTTTGACAAGATTGGTTACGATCCTCGTTTGACATTTTTTTCCAAAGAAGATTCCTAAAAGATAGTTTACTCCATTTGGATATTTTGTATGGACCAAATCATGAAGACAACTTTGACGTTCGAGATTTTGGTCCAAAAAGGATTCCCGAACATGAGTTTCCTCCATTTGGATGTTTAGGATGGACCAAATCATGAAAACAACTTTGACGTTCTACATTTTGGTCCAAAGAGGATTCCCAAAGAAGAGTTTCCTCTATTTGGATCTTTAGGATGGACCAAATCGTGAGGACAAATTTGAAAAGATTGGTTCGGATCCTCATTTGTCATTTTGATCCGTAAAGGATTCCCAAAGAAGAGTTTCCTTTATTTGGATCTTTAGGATGGACAATCTCATGAGGACTAGTTTGGTAAGATTGGTTCCTATCCTCGTTTGACATTTTGGACTAAAGAGGACTCTCAAAGAAGAGTTTCATCCAATTGGAACTTTAGGATGGACCAAATATTTAGGACAAGATTTATTTTGATCCTTTTTTGACATTTCGGTCCATAGAGGATTCCCAAAGAAGAGTTTCTTTCATTTGGAACTTTAGGATTGTCCAAATGATGAGGACAACTTTGATAATTTTGGTTCCGATCCTCGTTTGAGATTTTTGTCCAAAAAGGATTCCTAAAGAAGAGTTTCCTCCATTTGGATCGTTAGGATGGACCAAATCATGAGCACAACTTCGACGTTCGACATTTTGGTCCAAAAGGGATTCCTAAAGAAGAGTTTCCTCCATTTGGATCTTTTGGACGGACCAAATCATGAGGACAACTATGTTTCCTGCATTTGGAAGTTTATGATGGACCATATAATGAAGACAACTTTGACTTTCGATATTTTGGTTCAATGAGGATTCCACAAGAAGAGTTTCCTCCATTTTAAACATCAGGATGGACCAAATCATTAGGAAAAGTTTGAAAAGATTGGTTCTGATCCTCGTTTGACATTTTGGTCGAAAGAGGATTCCTAAAGAAGAGTTTCCTCCAATTGGAACTTTTGGATGTAAGAAATCATTAGGACAACTTTGAAATGGTTGGTTCTTATCCTCGTTTGACATTTTGGTCCAAAAAAGATTAGCAAAAAGAGTTTACTCTAATTGGAACTTTAGGATATTATAAGAAGATTTATGAGATTGACTATTGATATGAATCATCCCAGCCCCAAATGTCAAAGAATTGACAATATTGAAGTCCAAGGTTTCAATCAAGAAAAGATCAAGAATCCGAAGACTAAACGAGTGAAGATTGACTTTCTTGGGCATTTGCAAGGATATTTGGTTACATACTTGACTAATCAAGAAAATGAGTTTAAAACACTTCTAAACTCATGGGATATTTGTTTCAAAGAGCTCCAAAGAAAATCGCGCATGAAAACATTCAAACGAGTGAAAATGACATCAAAAACGACGATGGCACTTGTAGTTTTGTCTATTTTCATCCAATTTCGAATTTTAGTATTTTATTTGAGTTTTATTACTTTATTTTTATTTATTATTATTATTATTGATGTAATAGGGAAGATTTGACTTTGTTTCCTTAGTTTTGCAAACTTGGAGACCAAGTTTAAAAGATTAGGAAAACTTTCCTAATTTGAATTTAGGAAAGTCTAGTTTTTACCTTTTTATTATTAGGTCTTTATTTCCCTTCATATTTTCGACCAAACTAGGGTTTATTAGGCTATTTAAAGCCTCTTTTGTAAGCTTTACAATCAGAATATCAATGAATGAAAATCGATTTGTTTTGGTTTAAGCTTTTGCTTTGAAAAACCTCTTTGTAATTCATGTTCTTGAATTGCATGTTTAGAGTCATTCAAGTCCAATTGATCATTGTTCTTGTGGAGTGCCTCAACCTTAATTAAAGAAACATATTCTTGAATTAGGGGATTGATCGATTAGGTCATCATCTTCCCAACCTCGCCTAAAGGTTGATTCAAATTGTTAAGGGTTTTCAAGCTTTTCCGTTCAAGGGTCCATCATCCGGTTCTTGAATCCGTCAACGCTTGAGGGTTCGTATCAACTATGGTCCATGCATCTCTAAGTCTTCCTTGCTATTTCAAGTAACTAACAATCTGGTGAGCTTTGATGATGTTTGTCCTAAGATAGGTCATTTCAATAAAGTACAAAATCTAGATAAGACAATGGACACACAATTGCTAAGAAAAGAGAAGATATCAAGGAAGATAATGGTTTTTGACCCGGGAGGTGTTAACTTGAAAGGAGAAGGAAGGATACCCATGTTGCTGTTCTTGTTGAAAATAGATGATACACAAGGTACGTATGCTTTAGGTGCTTTTATTTATGTTATTAACTTAAGTTTTTGCGATGTAGGTAATGTTTTAGATTCGAGGACGAATCCTTTTCAAGAGGGAGGGGATTATATGAATCATGGAACGTCACAAATAACTCAAGGATCAATCTCAAGATCAGAGTTCAAGACAAACATTGAACATCCATTTACAAGCCTACTTGAGCAAAGTCAAGACAAGCTTAGAAGATCTGAGCATGGAGGCTATGGAAGAGGACTTGATGAACTTTAATCTATGGCAAATGAATTATGAAGAAGAGTATTGAAGACTTATTCAATCAGAATTGAAGATAAGAGCTAATTAGGAAAGTTGCATCACTTTTGCAAACTTTCCTTATTTGGATCACTTTCCATATTTATTCTCAAACTTTCCATATATGATGTCCACGAATTTTTGATGTATTTGGACATGTTTTAGGCCTTTATTAATCAGTTTTAATGCTTAGAATAGTTTAGGAATGATATAATATCTTCTAGGGCAAAACTTTCCTAAAATACACCAAATGCACTTAAGGAAAGATTTGGCAGATTTTGTGCCTCCTTGTAATCCGAATTTCCTTGTTGTTTTTTGGGCTTCTTTGGCTATTTAAAGCCTCATTTGTAACCCTAAATATGAAGAATTAATATGATAGAAAATAGCTTTGTTTTGCTTATTGCTTGGTTGATTTTACCTTGCATTTTGTAGCCTTGTTCTAGGTTGCATGTTTTAGAAACATTCAAGCATGAATTTATTTATTGTGTTTGTGGATTGTTTCGATCTTAAAATAAGAACAAGTTCTCTTATTTCAAGATATTAGATCATTGGAATAATCTTCTTCTTCTTGTATTCCATGGGTTTTACCTTATTGTTCATCGGGGTTTTAGGATTTGCATCTAGGGGTTCTTTGTGCTTTCAAAGAGTTTCTATTTCAATTTCCTAGGGTTTCATAACAATTACCAAAGATCGTTTCCTCCATTTGAAACATTAGGATGTACCAAATCATTAGAACAAGTTTGAAAAGATTGTTACTGATCCTCGTTTTACGTTTTGGTCCCGAGAGGATTCCCAAAGAAGAATTTCCTCCAATTGGAACTTTAGGATGGACCAAATCATTAGGACAACTTTGAAATGATTGGTTCTGATCCTCGTTTGACATTTTGGACCAAAAAAGATTACCAAACAGAGTCTCAAAGAAGAGTTTCCTCCATTTGAAACTAGAGGATGGACTAAATCATGAGGTCAACTTTGAATATACTGGTTTTTGTAACATGCTTTTCAATTACAAACAAGTTTTTGTATTGGTTCGATCCTTGTTCGGCATTTTGGTCCAAAAAAAACTCCCGAAGAAGAGTTTCCTCCATTTGGATCCTTAGGATGGTCCAAAGAGGATTTGGGAAGAAGAGTTTCTTCCATTTGCAACTTTAGGATGGATCAAATCATTAGCACAAGTTTGAAAAGATTGGTTACGATCCTCGTGTAACATTTATGTACAAAGAGGATTCCCAAAGAATAGTTTCATCCATTTGGAACTTTAGGATGGTCCAAATCATGAGGACAACTTTGACAAGCTTGGTTCTGATCCTCGTTTGACATTTTGGTCCAAAGAGGATTCCTAAATAAGAGTTTTCTCCATTTGGATCATTAGGATGGACCAAATCAGGAGTACAGCTGTGTTTCCTTCATTTGGAACTTTAGGATGTCAAAATCATGAGGACAAGTTTGATAAGCTTGGTTCTGATCCTCTTTTGACATTTTGGTCCAAAGAGGATTCCCAAAGAAGAGTTTCCCCCATTTGGATCTTTAGGATAGATGAAATCATGAGGACAACTTTAACAAGATTGGGTCCGATCCTCGTTTGAAATTTTGGTCCAAAGAAGATTCCCAAAGCAGAGTTTCCTCTATTTGGAACTTTAGGATGGTCCAATTCATGGAAATGTTTTAAAAGATTGGTTCCGATCCTTGTTTGACATTTTGATCCAAAGAGGATTCGCAAAGAAGTGTTTCCTCCATTTGGATCTTCAGGATGGACCAAATCATGAGAACAAGTTTAATGTTTGACATTTTGGTCCAAAGAAGATTCGCAAAGACGAGTTTCCTCCATTTGGAACTCTAGGTTGAACCAAATCATTAGGACAACTTTGACGTTCGACAATTTTGTCCAAAGAGCACTCGCAAAGAAGAGTTTACTCCAGTTGGATATTTAGGATGGGGCAAATCATGAGCACAAGTTTGACAAGATTGGTTCAGCTTCTCGCTTGACATTTTGGTCCAAAGAGGATTCCCAGAGAAGAGTTTCCTCCATTTGGATCTTTAGAATGGACCAAATTATGAGGACAACTTTGACGTTCGACATTTTGGTCCAAAGAGGAATCCCAAAGAAGAGTTTCCTCCATTTGGAACTTTAGGATGGTCCAAATCATGAGGACAACTTTGACAAGCTTGTTTCCGATCCTCGTTTGACATTTTGGTCCAAAGTGGATTCCTAAAGAAGAGTTTCCTCTATTTGGATCTTAATGATGGACCAAATCATGATTACAACTTTGACGTTCGTCATTTTGGTCCAAAGAGGATTCCTAGAGAAAAGTTTCTTCCATTTGGATCTTTAGGATGGACCAAATCATGAGGACAACTGTGTTTCTTACATTTGGAAGTTTATGATGGACCAAATCATGAGGACAACTTTGACGTTCGACATTTTGGTCCAATGAGGATTACACAAGAAGAGTTTCCTCCATTTGAAACTTTAGGATGGACCAAATCATTAGGACAAATCTGAAAAGATTGGTTATGATCGTCGTTTGACATTTTGGTCGAATGAGGATTTCTAAAGAAGAGTTTCCTCCAATTGGAACTTTAGGATGTAACAAATCATTAGGACAAGTTTGAAATGATTAGTTCTGATCCTCGTTTGACATTTTGGTCCAAAAAAGGATTACCAAAAAGAGTTTACTCTATTTGGTACTTTAGGAGGGACCAAATCCTGAGGACAATTTTGACAAGATTGGTTCCGATCCTCGTTTGACATTTTGGTCCAAAGAGGATTTCCCAAAGAAGAGTTTCCTCCAATTGGATCTTTAGGATGGACCAAATCTTGATGACAAGTTTGCAAGATTGGTTCCGATCCTCGTTTGACATTTTAGTCCAAAGAGGATTTCCCAAAGAAGAGTTTCCTCCATTTGGATCTTTAGAATATACCAAATCATGAGGACAACTTTGACTTTGATATTTTGGTCCAAA
Organism: Gynostemma pentaphyllum; assembly: GCA_028015215.1. NCBI lineage: Eukaryota > Viridiplantae > Streptophyta > Magnoliopsida > Cucurbitales > Cucurbitaceae > Gynostemma > Gynostemma pentaphyllum. Next base: position 10,409,067 of record CM051350.1, read on the forward strand.
GGCGATTCCCAAAGAAGAGTTTACTCCATTTGGAACTTTAGGATGGACTAAATCATTAGGACAAGTTTGAAAATTTTTGTTCCGATCCTCGTTTGAGATTTTTGTCCAAAGAGGATTCCCAAAGAAGAGTTTCCTCCATTTGGAATGTTAGGATGGACCAAATCATTAGGAAAAGTTTGAAATGATTGGTTCCGATCCTCGTTTGACGATTTGGTTCGAAGAGGATTCGCAAAGAAGAGTTTCCACCATGTGGAACTTTAGGATGGACCAAATCATTAGGACAACTTTGACGTTCGACATTTTGGTCCAAAGTTGATTCCCAAAGAAGAGTTTCCTACATTTGGATCTTTAGGATGGACCAAATCATGAGGACAATTTTGACATAATTGCTTCTGATCCTCGTTTGACATTTTGGTCAAAACAGGATTCTCAAAGAAGAGTTTCTTCCATTTGTATCTTTAGAATGGACCAAATCTTGAAGACAACTTTGACTTTCGACATTTTGGTCCAAAGAGGATTCCCAAAGAAGAGTTTACACCATTTGAATCTTTAGGAGGGACCAACTCATGAAGACAACTTTGATGTTTGACATTTTGGTCCAAAGAGGATTTGCGAAGTAGAGTTTCCTCCCATTAGATCTTTAGGATAGACCAAATCAATAGGTCCAGTTTGAAAAGATTGGTTCCGATCCTCGTTTGAAATTTTGGTCAAAAGAGGATTCCCAAAGAAGAGTTTCCTCCCTTTGGATCTTTAGAATGGACCAAATCATGAGGACAACTTTGAATTTCGACATTTTGTTCCGAAGAGGATTCCTAAATAAGAGTTTACTCCATTTGGATCTTTATGATGGACCAAAACATGAGGACAAGTTTAAAAAGATTCTTTCCAATCCTCGTTTGAGATTTTGGTCCAAAGAGGATTCCCAGAGAAGAGTTTCTTCATTTGGAACATTAGGATGGACCAAATCATTAGGACAAGTTTGAAAAGATTGGTTCTGATACTCGTTTGACATGCCTAATACCTATTTTATCTATTTCTAGAAGCTAACCGCCAGAAGCTCACCCTTCGGGTGTCGCTTGACATCCCGGACTTGGAGCCCCGAAAGCCTTTGTTTGGTACTTCAGTAGATCTGAAAAAATGAAAAAGCGCTACTTCAATGCAGCCTTAACAACTACTACATTACGCAAGCTCCACCAATACTTATACCTACCTATAGAGTCTAAAAAGTACCAGTGACGGTGACTTTCTAGGTTGCTGGGTTCAGTCAGTTAAACACCATCAAACTCATATCAACACACAACATGTCGTTACCTGTTAGGTTTGGTTTACTTTGTAATGAATCTAATATAGGCGGCTTTTATTCAAACAAAGGGAACCGAAGGTTTCGGTTTCCTTGGTACTTTAGTAGTACGATTGTTGTTGTACTCTTAAAGAAGAGCTTTAGTAGTATTTCCTTGGTACTTTAGTAGTACGACTGTTGTGGTACTTTAGTAGTATGTCCAAAGAGGATTCGTAAAGAAGAGCTTCCTCCATGTGGAACTTTAGGATGGACCAAGTCATTAGGACAACATTGACGTTCGACATTTTCGACAAAAGAGTATTCCCAAAGAAGAGTTTCGTACATTTGGATCTTTAGGATGGACCAAATCATGAGGACAAGTTTGACAAGATTGGTTCCGATCCTCGTTTGACATTTTGGTCCAAAGAAGATTCCCAAAGAAGAGCTTCCTCTATTTGGATATTTAGAAGGGACCAAATCACGAGATCAACTTTGACTTTCGACGTTTTGGTCAAAAGAGAATTCCCAAAGAAGAGTTTACATGATTTGGAACTTTAGGATGGACCAAATCATGAAAACAAATTAGACGTTCGATGCTTTGTTTCAAAGTGGATTCGCAAAGAAGAGTTTCCTCCATTTGGAACTTAAGGATGGACCAAATCATTAGGACAAGTTTGAAAAGATTGGTTCTGATCCTCGTTTGATATTTTGGTCGAAAGAGGATTCCCAAAGAAGAGTTTCCTCCATTTTGAACTTTAGAATAGACCAAATCATGAGGACAACTTTGTCAAGATTGGTTCCGATCCTCGTTCGACATTTTGGTCGAAAAAGGTATCCTAAAGAAGAGTTTCCTCCATTTGGAACTTTAGGATGGACAAATCATGAGGAAAACTTTGACAAGATTGGTTCCGATCCTCGTTTGACATTGGAATTTAGGGTGGACAAATCATGAGGATAACTATGACAAAATTGGTTCCGATCCTCGTTTGACATTTTTGTCCAAAGAAGATTTCCACAGAAGAGTTTCCTCCATTTGGAACTTTAGGATGGACCAAACCATGAGGACAAGTTTGACGTTCAATATTTTGGTCCAAAGAGGATTCCGAAAGAAGAGTTTCATCCATTTGGATCTTTAGGATAGACGAAATCATGAGAAAAACTTTAACAAGTGTGCGATCTTCGTTTGAAACTTTGGTCCAAAGCGGATTCCCAAAGAAGAGCTTCCTCCATTTGGAACTTTAGGATGGACCAAATCATGGAAAAGTTTTAAAATATTGGTTCCGATCCTCGTTTGACATTTTGATCCAAAGAGGATTCGCAAAGAAGAGTTTCCTCCATTTGGATCTTCATGATGATCAAATCATGAGAACAAGTTTAATGTTCAACATTTTGTTCCAAAGGGGATTTGCAAAGAAGAGTTTCCTCCATTTGGAATTTTAGGATGGTCCAAATCATGAGGACAACTTTGATAAGTTTGGTTCCGATACTCGTTTGAGATTTTGATCCAAAAAGGATTCCTAAAGAAGAGTTTCCTCCATTTGGAACTTTAGGATGGACCAAATCATGAGGACAACTTCGACGTTCGACATTTTGGTCCAAAGAGGATTGCTAAAGAAGAGTTTCCTCCATTTGGATCTTTTGGATGGACCAAATCATGAGGACAACTTTGTTTCCTGCATTTAGATGTTTATGATGGACGATATAATAAAGACAACTTTGACGTTCGACATTTTGGTCCAATGAGGATTCCACAAGAAGAGTTTCCTCCATTTTAAACTTCAGGATGGACCAAATCATTAGGACAAGTTTGAAAAGATTGGTTCCGATCCTCGTTTGACATTTTGGTCGAAATAGGATTGCTAAAGAAGAGTTTCTTCCAATTGGAACTTTTGGATGTAAAAAATCATTAGAACAACTTTGAAATGGTTGGTTCTTATCCTCGTTTGAAATTTTCGTCCAAAAAAGATTACCAAAAAGTGTTTACTCCATTTGGAACTTTAGGAGGGACCAAATTCTGAGGACAAGTTTAAAAATATTGGTTACGATCCTCGTTTGAGATTTTGGTCCAAAAAGAATTCCCAAAGAAGAGTTTCCTCCATTTGGATCTTTAGGATGGACCAAATCGTGAGGATAACTTTGACGTTTGACATTTTGGTCCAAAGAGGATTCGCGAAGAAGAGTTTCGTCCGTTTGGAACTTTAGGATGGAAGAAATCATGAGGACAACTTTTATAAGATTTGTTCCGATCCACGTTTGACATTTTTGTCCAGAGAGGATTCCCAAAGATCGTTTCCTCCATTTGAAACTTTAGGATGGACCAAATGATGAGGACAAGTTTGAAAAGATTGTTTCTGATCCTCGTTTGACGTTTTGGTCCCGAGAGGATTCCCAAAGAAGAGTTTCCTCTAATTGGAACTTTAAGATGGACCAAATCATTAGGACACCTTTGAAATGATTGGCTCTGATCCTCGTTTGATATTTTGGACCAAAAAGGATTACCAAACAGAGTCTCAAAGAAAAGTTTCCTCCATTTGAAACTTTAGGATGGACTAAATCATGAGGTCAACTTTAAATATATTGGTTTTTGTAACATGCTTTTCAATTACAAACAAGTTTTTGTATTGGTTCGTTCCTTGTTCGGCATTTTGGTCCAAAGAAAACTCCCGAAGAAGAGTTTCCTCCATTTGGATCCTTAGGATGGTCCAAAGAGGATTTGCGAAGAAGAGTTTCTTCCATTTGCAACTTTAGGATGGATCAAATCATTAGGACAAGTTTGAAAAGATTGGTTACGATCCTCGTGTAACATTTATGTACAAAGAGGATTCCCAAAGAATAGTTTTCTCCATTTAGAACTTTAGGATGGTCTAAATCATGAGGACAACTTTGACAAGCTTGCTTCCGATCCTCGTTTGACATTTTGGTCCAAAGAGGATTCCCAAAGAAGAGTTTCCTCCATTTGGATCATTAGGATGGACCAAATCATGAGTACAACTGTGTTTCCTCCATTTGGAACTTTAGGATGTCAAAATCATGAGGACAAGTTTGATAAGCTTGGTTTTGATCCTCGTTTGACATTTTGGTCCAAAGAGGATTCCCAAAGAAGAGTTTCCCTTATTTGGATCTTTAGGATAGACCAAATCATGAGGACTTTGACGTTCGGCATATTGGTCCAAAGAGGATTCCCAAAGAAGAGTTTCCTCCATTTGGAACTTTAGGATGGACCAAATCATTAGGACAGGTTTGAAAAGATTGCTTACGATCTTCGTTTGACATTTTAGTCCAAGGAGGTTTCCCAAAGAATAGTTTCCTCCATTTGGAACTTTAGGATGGTCCAAATCATAAGGACAACTTTGACAAGCTTGGTTCCGATCCTCGTTTGATATTTTGGTCTAAAAGGGATTCCCAAAGAAGAGTTTCCTCAATTTGGATCTTTAGGATGGACCAAATCATCTGTTCTCGTTTGACATTTTTGTCCAAAGAGTCCCCAAAGAAGAGTTTCCTCCATTAGCATCTTTAGGATGAACCAAATCATGAGGACAAGTTTGACGTTCGACATTTTGGTTCAAAGAGGATTCCCAAAGAAGAGTTTCGTCCATTTCAAACTTTGGGCTGGACCAAATCATTTGGACAAGTTTGAAAAGATTGGTTCAGATCCTCGTTTTACATTTTGGTCCAAAGAGGATTCCCAAAGAAGAGTTTCCTCCATTTGGAACTTTAGGATGGACCAAATCATTAGGACAACTTTAAAATGATTGGTTCAGTTCCTCGTTTGACATTTTCGTGCAAAGAGGATTACCAAAAAGTGTTTCCTCCATTTGGATCTTTTGGATGGACTAAATCATGAAGACAAGTTTGACGTTCCACATTTTGGTCCAAAGAGGATTCCCAAAGAAGAGTTTCCACTATTTGGATCTTTTGGATCGACCAAATCATGAGGATAACTTTAACAAAATTGGTTCTGATCCTCGTTTGACATTTTGATCCAAAGAGGTTTCCAAAAGAAAAGTTTACTCCATTTGGGTATTTAGGACGGACCAAATCATAAAACCAAATTGACAAGATTTTCTCAGATCATCGTTTGACCTTTATGTCCAAAGAGGATTCCCAAGATGAGTTTTCCCCATTTCGATCGTTAGAATGGAACAAATTATAGGGACAACTTCGACGTTTGACATTTTGGTCAGAAGAAGATTCCCAAAGAAGAGTTTACTCCATTTGGAACTTTAGGATGAATCAAATCGTGAGGACAAGTTTGAAAAGATTGGTTCCGATCCTCAGTTGAGTTTTGGACCAAAGAGGATTCGTAAAGAAGTGTTTCCACCATTTGGTTCTTTACTATAGACCAAATCATGAGGACAACTTTGACGTTATATATTTTTTCCAAAGAGGATTCGCGAAGAAGTGTTTCCTCCATTTGGAACTTTAGGATGGACCGAATCTTGAGGTCAACTTTGATAAGATTTGTTCCGATCCTCGTTTGACATTTTGGTCAAGAGGGGATTCCCAAATATCATTTCCTCTATTTGGAACTTTAGGATGGACAAAATCATGGGGACAAGTTTGAAAAGATTGGTTCCGATCCTCGCTTGAAATTTTTGTCCAAAGAGGATTCCGAAAGATCGTGTCTTCCATTTGGAACTTTAGGATGGACCAGATCATTATGACAAGTTTGAAAAGATTAGTTCCAATCCTCATTAGACATTTTGGTCCAATGAGGATTCCCGAAGAAGAGTTTCCTCCATTTGGAAATTTAGGATGGAACAAATCATGAGGACTTTGATGTTTGACATTTTGGTTCAAAGAGGAATCCCAAAGAAGAGTTTCCTCCATTTGGAACTTTTTGATGGACGAAATTATTAGGACGAGTTTGAAAAGATTGGTTTCGATCCTCGTTTGACATTTTTGTCCAAAGAGGATTCCCAAAGAATAGTTTCCTCCATTTGGAACTTTAGGATGGTCCAAATCATGAGAACAATTTTGACATGCTTGGTTCCGATCCTCGTTTAACATTTTGGTCCATAAGGGATTCGCAAAGAAGAGTCTCCTCCATTCGGATCTTTAGGATGGACCAAAGAATCTGATCCTTGTTTGACATTTTTGTCCAAAGAGGATTCCCAAAGAAGAGTTTCCTCCATTAGTATCTTTAGGATGGACCAAATCATGAGGACAACTTTGACATTCGACATTCTGCTCCAAAGAGGATTCCCAAAAAAGAGTTTCGTCCATTTGAAACTTTGGGATGGACCAAATCATCAGGACAAGTTTGAAAAGATTGGTTCAGATCCTCGTTTTACATTTTGGTCCAAAGAGGATTCCTAAAGAAGAGTTTGTCCATTTGGAACTTTAGGATGGACGAAATCATTAGAACAACTTTGAAATGATTTGTTCCGATCCTCGTTTGACATTTTGGTCCAAAGAGGATTACAAAAAATAGTTTCCTCCATTTGGATTTTTTGGATGGACTAAATCATGAGGACAAGTTTGACGTTCCACATTTTGGTCTAAAGAGAATTCCAAAAGAAGAGTTTCTACCATTTGGATCTTTAGGATGGACGAAATCATCAGGATAACTTTAACAAGATAGGTTCCGATCCTCGTTTGACATTTTGGTCAAGAGGGGATTCCCAAATATCATTTCCTCTATGTGGAACTTTAGGATGGACAAAATCATGGGGACAAGTTTGAAAAGATTGGTTCCGATCCTCGCTTGAAATTATTGTCCAAAGAGGATTCCCAAAGATCGTTTCCTCCATTTGGAACTTTTGGATGGACTAGATCATTAGAACAAGTTTGAAAAGATTAGTTCCAATCCTCGTTAGACATTTTGGTCCAATGAGGATTCCCGAAGAAGAGTTTCCTCCATTTGGAAATTTAGGATGGACCAAATCATGAGGACTTTGATGTTCGACATTTTGGTTCAAAGAGGATTCCCAAAGAAGAGTTTCCTCCATTTGGAACTTTTTGATGGACCAAATCATTACGACAAGTTTGAAAAGATTGGTTTCGATCCTTGTTTGACATTTTAGTCCAAAGAGGATTCCCAAAGAATAGTTTCCTCCATTTGGAACTTTAGGATGGTCCAAATCATGAGAACAATTTTGACATGCTTGGTTCCGATCCTCGTTTAATATTTTGGTCCATAAGGGATTCGCAAAGAAGAGTCTCCTCCATTCGGATATTTAGAATGGACCAAAGAATCTGATCCTTGTTTGACATTTTGGTCCAAAGAGGATTCCCAAAGAAGAGTTTCCTCCATTAGTATCTTTAGGATGGACCAAATCATGAGGACAACTTTTACGTTCTACATTTTGCTCCAAAGAGGATTCCCAAAGAAGAGTTTCGTCCATTTGAAACTTTGGGATGGACCAAATCATCTGGACAAGTTTGAAAAGATTGGTTCAGATCCTCGTTTTACATTTTGGTCCAAAGAGGATTCCTAAAGAAGAGTTTCTCAATTTGGAACTTTAGGATGGACCAAATCATTAGGACAACTTTGAAATGATTTGTTCCGATCCTCGTTTGACATTTTGGTCCAAAGAGGATTACCAAAAAGAGTTTCCTCCATTTGGATCTTTTGCATGGACTAAATCATGAGGACAAGTTTGACGTTCCACATTTTTGTCCAAAGAGGATTCCAAAAGAAGAGTTTCCACCATTTGGATCTTTAGGATGGACGAAATCATCAGGATAACTTTAACAAGATAGGTTCCGATCCTCGTTTGACATTTTGGTCCAAAGAGGATTCCAAGAGAAGAGTTTCCTCCATTTGGGTATTTAGGATGGACCAAATCATAAGACAAGTTTGACAAGATTGGTTCAAATCATCGTTTTACATTTTGGTCCAAAGAGGATTCCCAAGAAGAGTTTCCTCCATTTGGATCTTTAGAATGGATCAAGTCAGAAGGACAACTTTGACGTTCGACATTTTGGTCAAAAGAGGATTCCCGAAGAAGAGTTTACTCTATTTGGAACTTTAGCATGAAACAAATCATGAGGACAAGTTCGAAAAGATTGGTTCCGATCCTCGTTTGTGATTTTGGTCCAAAGAAGTGTTTCCTCCATATGGTTTTTTAGGATGGACCAAATCCTGATGACAAGTTTGACGTTATACATTTTGGTCCAAAGAGGATTCGCGAAGAAGTGTTTCCTCCATTTGGAACTTTAGGATGGACCGAATCATGAGGACAACTTTAATAAGATTTGTTCCGATCTTCGTTTGACATTTTGGTCAGGAGGGGATTCCCAAAGATCGTTTCCTCTATTTGGAACTTTAGGATGGACAAAATCGTGTGGACAAGTTTGAAAAGATTGGTTCTGATCCTCGCTTGACATTTTTGTCAAATGAGGATTCCCAAAGATCGTTTCCTCCATTTGGAACTTTAGGATGGACCAAATCATTAGGACAAGTTTGAAAAGATTAGTTCCGATCCTCGTTAGACATTTTGGTCCAAAGAGGATTCCCGAAGAAGAGTTTCCTCCATTTGGAAATTTAGGATGGACCAAATTATTAGGAAAAGTTTTAAAAGATTGGTTCCGATCCTCGTTTGACGTTTTGATCCAAAGAGGATTCACAAAGAAGAGTTTCCTACATTTCGATCTTTAAGATGAACCAAATCATGAGGACAAGTATGACGTTCGACATTTTGGTCCAAAGAGGATTTGCAAAGAAGAGTTTCCTCCATTCGGAACTTTAGGATGGACCAAATCATGAGGACTTTCATGTTCGACATTTTGGTCCAAAGAGGATTCCCAAAGAAGAGTTTCCTCCATTTGGAACTTTTTGATGGACCAAATCATTAGGACAAGTTTGAAAAGATTGGTTTCGATCCTTGTTTGACATTTTAGTCCATAGAGGATTCCAAAAGAATAGTTTCCTCCATTTGGAACTTTAGGATGGTTCAAATCATGAGGACAACTTTGACTTGCTTGGTTCCGATCCTCGTTGAACATTTTGGTCCAAAAGGGATTCGCAAAGAAGAGTTTCCTCCATTTGGATCTTTAGGATGGACCAAATAATCTGATCCTCGTTTGACATTTTGGTCCAAAGAGGATTCCCAAAGAAGAGTTTCCTCCATTAGTATCTTTAGGATGGACCAAATCATGAGGACAACTTTGACGTTCGACATTTTGCTCCAAAGAGGATTCCCAAAGAAGAGTTTCATCCATTTAAAACTTTGGGATGGACCAAATCATCTGGACAAGTTTGAAAAGATTGGTTCAGATCCTTGTTTTACATTTTGGTCCAAAGAGGATTCCCAAAGAAGAGTTTTCTCCATTTGGAACTTTAGGGTGGACCAAATCATTATGACAACTTTGAAATGATTGGTTCCGATTCTGGTTTGACATTTTCGTCCAAAGAGGATTACTAAAAAGAGTTTCCTCTATTTGGATCTTTTGGATGGACTAAATCATGAGGACAAGTTTGACGTTCTACATTTTGGTCCAAAGAGGATTCCAAAAGAAGTGCTTCCACCATTTGGATCTTTAGGATGGACGAAATCATCAGGAAAACTTTAACAAGATTGGTTTCGATCCTCGTTTGACATTTTAGTCCAAAGAGGATTCCCAAAGAATAGTTTAATCCATTTGGAACTTTAGGATGGTCCAAATCATGAGGACAATTTTGACAAGCTTGGTTCCGATCCTCGTTTAACATTTTGGTCCATAAGGGATTCGCAAAGAAGAGTCTCCTCCATTCGGATCTTTAGGATGGACCAAAGAATCTGATCCTCGTTTGACATTTTGGTCCAAAGAGGATTCCCAAAGAAGAGTTTCCTCCATTAGTATCTTTAGGATGGACCAAATCATGAGGACAACTTTGACGTTCAACATTCTGCTCCAAAGAGGATTCCCAAAGAAGAGTTTCATCCATTTGAAACTTTGGGATGGACCAAATCATCTGGACAAGTTTGAAAAGATTGGTTCAGATCCTTGTTTTACATTTTGGTCCAAAAAGGATTCCCAAAGAAGAGTTTCCTCCATTTGGAACTTTAGGATGAACCAAATCATTAGGACAACTTTGAAATGATTTGTTCCGATCCTCGTTTGACATTTTGGTCCAAAGAGGATTACCAAAAAGAGTTTCTTCCATTTGGATCTTTTGGATGGACTAAATCATGAGGACAAGTTTGACGTTCCACATTTTGGTCTAAAGAGGATTCCAAAAGAAGAGTTTCCACCATTTGGATCTTTAGGATGGAGGAAATCCTCAGGATAACTTTAACAAGATTGGTTCCGATCCTCGTTTGACATTTTGGTCCAAAGAGGATTCCCAGAGAAGAGTTTCCTCCACTTGGGTATTTAGGATGGACCAAATCATAAGACAAGTTTGACAAGATTGGTTCAAATCATCGTTTTACATTTTGGTCCAAAGAGGATTCCCAAGAAGAGTTTCCTCCATTTGGATCATTAGAATGGAACAAATCATAAGGACAACTTTGACGTTCGACATTTTAGTCAAAAGATGATTCCCAAAGAAGAGTTTACTCCATTTGGAACTTTAGGATGAAACCAATCACGAGGACAAGTTTAAAAAGATTGGTTCCGATCCTCGTTTGAGATTTTGGTCCAAAGAGGATTCCCAAAGAAGTGTTTCCTATACATGGTTTTTTAGGATGGACCAAATCCTGATGACAAGTTTGACGTTATACATTTTGGTCCAAAGAGGATTCGCGAAGAAGTGTTTCCTCCATTTGGAACTTTAGGATGGACCGAATCATGAGGACAACTTTGATAAGATTTGTTCCGATCCTCGTTTGACGTTTTGGTCAGGAGGGGATTCCCAAAATCGTTTCCTCTATTAGGAACTTTAGGATGGGAAAAATCGTGTGGACAAGTTTGTCCAAAGATGATTCCCAAAGATCGTTTCCTCCATTTGGAACTTTAGGATGGACCAGATCATTAGGAAAAGTTTGAAAAGATTAGTTCCGATCCTCGTTAGAGATTTTGGTCCAAAGAGGATTCCCGAAGAAGAGTTTCCTCCATTTGGAAATTTAGGATGGACCATATTATTAGGACAAGTTTTTAAAGATTGGTTCCAATCCTCGTGTGACATTTTGATCCAAATAGGATTCGCAAAGAAGAGTTTCCTACATTTCGATCTATAAGATGAACCAAAGCATGAGGACAAGTATGACGTTCGATATTTTGGTCCAAAGAGGATTTGCAAAGAAGAGTTTCCTCCATTTGGAAGTTTAGGATGGACCAAATCATGAGGACTTTCATGTTCGACATTTTGGTCCAAAGAGGATTCCCAAAGAAGAGTTTCTTCCATTTGGAACTTTTTGATGGACCAAATCATTAGGACAAGTTTGAAAAGTTTGGTTTCGATCCTCGTTTGACATTTTAGTCCATAGAGGATTCCCAAAGAATAGTTTCCTCCATTTGGAACTTTAGGCTGGTTCAAATCATGAGGACAACTTTGACAAGCTTGGTTCCGATCCTCGTTTAACATTTTGGTCCAAAAGGGATTCGCAAAGAAGAGTTTCCTCCATTTGGATCTTTAGGATGGACCAAATAATCTGATCCTCGTTTAACATTTTAGTCCAAAGAGGATTCCCAAAGAAGAGTTTCCTCCAATAGTATCTTTAGGATGGACCAAATCATGAGGACAACTTTGACGTTCGACATTATGGTCCAAAGAGGAGTCCCAAAGAAGAGTTTCCACCATTTGGATCTTTTGGATGGACGAAATCATGAGAAGAACTTTAACAAGATTGGTTCCGATCCTCGTTTGACATTTTGGTTTAAAGAGGAATTCTAAAGAAGAGTTTCCTACCGTTGGTCTTTACAATGGACCAAATCAATAGGACACGGTTGGTTCGACAATTTGGTACAAAATGGATTTCCAAAGAAGAGTTTCCTCCATTTGGAACTTTAGTATGGACCAAATCATTAGGACAAGTGTGAAATGATTGGTTCCATCCTCGTTTGACATTTTTGTCCAAAGAGGATTACCAAAGAAGAGTTTCCTCCATTTAGAACTTTAGGATGGACCAAATCATGATTACAACTTTGACAATCAAAATTTTGGTCCAAAGAGGATACAAAAGAAGAGTTTCCTATATTTGGAACTTTAGAATGGACCAAATCATGAGGGCAACTTTGACAAGATTGGTTCCGATCCTCGTTTGATATTTTGGTCCAAAGATGATTCCTAAAGAAGAGTTTCCTCCATTTGGTACTTTATGTGGACCAAATCATTAGGACAAGTTTTAAAAGATTGATTCTGATCCCCGTTTGACATTTTGATCGAATGAGGATTCGCAAAAAAGAGTTTCCTCCATTTGGAACTTTAGGATGGACCAAATCATGATGACAAGTTTGAAAAGATTGGTTTTGATCCTCGTTTGACATTTTTGTCCAAAGAGGATTCCCAAAGAAGAGTTTCCTCCATTTGGATCTTTAGGATGGACCAAATCATGAGGACAATTTTGACGTTCAACATTTTTGTCTAAAGAGGATTCCCAAAGAAGAATTTCCACCATTTGAATCTTTAGGATGGACCAAATCGTGAGAATAAGTTTAACAAGATTGGTTCCGATCCTTGTTTGACATTTTTGTCCAAATAGGATTCCAAAAGAAGAGTTTCCTCTATTTGGAACGTTAGGATAGACAAATCATTAGGACAAGTTTGAAAAGATTGGTTCCTATCCTCGTTTGAAGTTTTGGTCCAAAGAGGATTCCCAAAGAAGAGTTTCCTCCATTTGGATCTTTAGGATGGACCAAATCATGAGGACAACTTTGACGTTTGACATTTTGGTCCAAAGAAGATTTCCAGAGAAGAGTTTCCTCCATAACTTTAGGATTTACCAAATCATTACGACAAGTTTGAAATGATTGTTTCCGATCCTCGTTTGACATTTTTGTCCCAAGAGGATTACCAAAAAGAGTTTTCTTCATTTTGATCTTTAGGAAGGACCAAATCATGAGCACAGCTTTGACGTTCGACACTTTGATACAAAGAGGATTCCTAATCTAGAGTTTCTTCTAATTGGATCTTTAAGATGGACCAAATCATGAGAATAACTTTAACAAGATTGGTTCCGATCCTCGTTTGATATTTTGGTCCATAAAGGATTACCAAAAAGAGTTTCCACCCGTTGGATCTTAAGGATGGACCAAATCAATAGGACAAGTTTGACATTCGACATTTTGGTCCAAAGAGGATTTCCAAATAAGAGTTTTCTCCATTTGGAACTTTAGGATAGACCAAATCGTTTGGACAAGATTGAAATGATTGGTTCGGATACTCGTTTGACATTTTGTTCAAAAGATTATCTCTAAAAAGAGTTTCCTCCATATGAAACTTTAGGATCGATCAAATCATTAGCACGACTTTCAAAGGATTGGTTCCGATCCTCGTTTGAGATTTTTGTCCAAAGAGGATTCCCAAAGATCGTTTCCTCCGTTTGGAACTTTAGGATGGAGCAAATCATTAGGACAAGTTTGAAACGATTGGTTCTGATCCTCGTTTGACATTTTGGTCCAAAAAGGATTCCCATAGAAGAGTTTCCTACATTTATATCTTTAGGATGGACAAAATCATTAGGACAAGTTTGAAAAGATTGGTTCTGATAAACATTTGTCATTTTGGTCCAAAGAGGATTCCCAAAGAAGAGTTTTCTCAATTTGGATCTTTAGGATGGACCAAATCATGAGGACAACTATGACGTTTAACATTTTGGTCCAAAGAGGATATCCAAATAAGAGTTTGATCCATTTTGAACTTTAGAATGGACCAATCATTAGGACAAGTTTGGAATGATTGTTTCCAATCCTTGTTTGACATTTTGGTCCCAAAAGGATTACCAAAAAGAGTTTCTTCCATTTTGATCTTTAGGATGGACCAAATCTCGAGCACAGCTTTGACGTCGACACTTTGGTACAAAGAGGATTCCCAATCTAGAGTTTCCTCCATTTGGATCTTTAGGATGGACCTAATCATGAGAATAACTTTTACAAGATTGGCTCCGATCCTCGTTTGATATTTTGGTCCAAAAAGGATTACCAAAGAAGAGTTTCCTCCCGTTGGATCTTAAAGATGGACCAAATCAATAGGACAAGTTTGACGTTCGACATTTTGGTCCAAAGAGGATTTACAAACAAGATTGTCCTCCATTTCAAACTTTAGGATGGACCAAATCATTAGGACAAGTTTGAAATGATTGGTTCCGATCCTCGTTTGACATTTTGGTCAAAAGAGGATTGCCGAACAAGAGTTTCCTCCATTTGGATCATTAGGATGGCCCAAATCATAAGGACAACTTTGACGTTCAACTTTTTTGTCCACAGGATTACCATTGAAGAGTTTCCTCCATTAGAAACTTTAGGATGGACCAAATCATAAGGACAACTTTGACAAAATTGGTTCCGATACTCGTTTAACAATTTGGTCCAAAGAGTATTCCCAAAGAAGAGTTTCCTCTATTTGGAACTTTAGGATGGACCAAATCATGAAGACAACTTTAACAAGATTGGTTCCGATCATCTTTTAACATTTTGGTCCAAAGAGTATTCCCAAAGAAGAGTTTCCTCCATTTGGAACTTTAGGTGTGACCAAATCATTAGGACAACTTTGACAAGATTAGTTCTGATCCTCGTTTGACATTTTGGTCCAAAGAGGGTTCTAAATGAACAGTTTCCTCCATTTGAAACTTTAGGATGGCCCAAATCATTTGGACAAGTTTGAAAAGATTGGTTTTTGAAACATGCTTTTTAATTAAAAACTAGTTTTCGGATTGATTTGATACTTGTTCGACATTTTGGTCCAAACAGGATTCCCAAGGAAGAGTTTCCTCCAATTGGATCTTTTTGATGGACCAAATCATTAGAACAAATTTGACATTCAACATTTGTGTCCAAAGTGGATTTCCAAACAAGAGTTTCCTCCTTTGGAACATTAGGATGGACAAAATCATCAGGACAAGTTTGAAAAGATTGGTTCCGATCCTCGTTTGACATTTTGGTCCAAAGAGGATTCCCAAAGTAGAGTTTCGTCCATTTGGAACTTTACGATGGACCAAATTGTTAAGAAACCTATGACAAGATTTGTTCCGATTCTCATTTGACAATTTGGTCCAAAGAGGATTCCCAAAGAAGAGTTTCCTCCATTTGGATCTTGAAGATGGTTTAAATAATGACGACAACTTTGACGTTCGACATTTTAGCCCAAAACGGATTTCCAAACAAGAGTTTCCTCCTTTGGAACATTAGGATGGACCAAATCATTAGGACAAGTTTGTTAAGATTGGTTCCGGTCCTCGTTTGATATTTTGGTCCAAAGAGGATTCCCGAAAAAGAGTTTCGTCCATTTGGAACTTTAGGATGGACCAAATTATTAGGACAACTTTGACAAGATTTATTCCGATCCTCAGATGACATTTTGGTCCAAAGAGGATTCCCAAAGAGAGTTTCCTCCATTTGGAACTTTAGGATGGACCAAATCATGAGGACAAGTTTTAAAAGATTGGTTCCATTCCTCGTTTGACATTTTGGTCCAAAGAGGATTCCCAGAGAAGAGTTTCCACCATTTGGACCTTTAGGATGGACGAAATTATGATGATAACTTTGATAAATTGGTTCCGATCCTCATTTGACATTTTCGACCAAAGCGCATTCGCAAAGAAGAGTTTCCTACATTTGAATCTTTAGAATGGACCAAATCATCAGGACAAGTTTGATAAGATTGGTTCCGATCTCGTTTTACATTTTGGTTCAAAAAGGATTCCGAAAGAAGAGTTTCCTCCACTTGGATCTTTAGGATGGACCAAATCATTAGGACAACTTTGACAATCGAAATTTTAGTCAAAATAGGATTTACAAAGAAAAGTTGCCTCCATTTGAAACTTTAAGAAGGTCCAAATCATTAGGACAAGTTTGAAATGATTGGTTTCGATCCTCGATTGACATTTTGGTACAAAGAGGATTACCAAAAAGAGTTTCCACCATTTATATCTTTAGGATGGACCAAATAATGAGGAAAAGTTTGACGTTCAACATTTTGGTCCAAAGAGGATTCCCTAAGAATAATTTCCTCTATTTGGATATTTAAAATGGACCAAATCATGAAGACAACTTTAACAAGTGGAAGAGTTTCCTCCTGTTGGATCTTTAGGATGCACCAAATCATTAGGACAAGTTTGAAAAGATTGGTTCCGATCCTCATTTGACATTTTGGTCCAGAGAGGATTTCCAAAGAAGCGTTTTCTTCTATTGGAACTTTAGGCTGGACAAAATCATTAGGACAAGTTTGAAATGATTGGTTCCGATCCTCGTTTAACAAATTAGTCCAAAGAGGATTACCAAAGAAGAGTTTCTTCCATTTGGAAATTTAGGATGGACCAAATCATGAGGACAACTGTGAAAATCAAAATTTATGTCCAAAGAGTATTCCCAAAGAAGAGTTTCCTCCATTTAGAACATCAGGATGGACCAAATTATGAGGACAACTTTGACAATCGAAATTTTGGTCCAAAGAGGATTCCCAAAGAAGAGTTTCCTCCATTTGAAACTTTAGGATGGACCAAATCATGAGGACAACTTTGACAAGATTGGTTCCGATCCTCGTTTGAGATTTTGGTCTAAAGAGGATTCCCAAAGAAGAGTATCCTCGATTTGAAACTTTTGGATGGACCAAATCATTAGGACAGCTTTTACAAGATTGGTTCCGATCATCGTTTGACATTTTGGTTCAAAAAGGATTCCCAAAGAAGAGTTTCCTCCATTTGAAACTTTTGGATTGACCAAATCATGTGAAAACTTTGACAATATTGGTTCTGATCCTTGTTTGACATTGGGACTTTAGGATAAACTAAATCATCAGGACAACTATGAAAAGATTGGTTCTGATCATCGTTTGACATTTTGGTCCAAATAATATTGCCAAAGAAGAGTTTCCTTCATTTGGAACTTTAGGATGGACCAAACCATGGGAACAACTTTGACGTTTGACAATTTGGTCCATAGAGGGATTCCCAAAGAAGAGTTTCCTCTATTTGGAACTTTAGGATGGACCAAATCATGGACAAATTTTAAAAGATTGGTTCCGATCCTTGTTCGACATTTTGATCCAAAGGGGATTCAATGAGAAGAGTTTCCTCCCTTTGGAACTTTAGGATGGACAAAATCATGAGGAAAACTTTAACAAGATTGGTTCCGATCCTCGTTCAACATTTTGCTCTGAAGAGGATTCCCAAAAAACAGTTTCCTCCATTTGGAACTTTAGGATGGACCAAATCATTAGGACAAGTTTGACAGTTGACACTTTGGTTCAAAGAGCATTTCCAAAGAAGAGTTTCCTCCATTTGGAACTTTAGGATGAACCAAATCATTAGGACAAGTTTGAAAAGATTGGTCCCGATCCTCGTTTGAAATTTTGGTCCAAAGAAGAGTTTCCTCCATTTGGAACTTTAGGATGGACCAAATCATTATGACAACTTTGAAATGATTGGTTCCGATCCTCATTTGACATTTTGGTCCAAAGAGGATTAAAAAAAAGAATTTCCTCCATTTGGATCTTTAGGATGGATCAAATCATGAGGACAAGTTTGACGTTCGACATTTTGGTCCAAAGAGGATTCCAAGAGAAGAGTTTCCTCCTTATAAGGCAACCTTGTGTTCAAGTCCAAAAACCCATTACAATCGTTTGCAAGAACCTTTGAAGCATGAAAATGGCACAAAACCTCCTTAACTAATCGGATCAACCCAAGAGTTCCAAATGATAAGACAAACCTGACTTGCAAGTCCAACGAGGATCTGAACCAATCTTGCAAAACTTCTCCTTATGATTTGGTCCATCCTAAATATCCAAATGGAGGAAATTTTTCTTTTTGAATCCTCTTTGGACCAAAATGTTGAATGTCAAAGTTGTACTAATGATTTGATCAATCCTTAAGTTCCAAACTGAGGAAACTCTTCTCTGCGAATCCTCTTTTTGAACCAAAATGTCGCACGTCAAACTTGTCCATATGATTTGGTCCATCCTAAAGAACTAAAAGGAGGAAACTCATCTTTACGAATCCACTTTGGATCAAAATGTCAAACAAGGATCGGAACCAATTTTTTAAAACTTGTCCATGATTTGGTCCACCCTATAGTTCCAAATGGAGGAAACTCTCCTTTGGGAATCCTCTTTGGACCAAAATGTCAAAGGAGGATCGGAACCAATCTTGTTAAAGTTGTCCTCATGATTTTGTCCATCCTAAAGATCCAAATGGAAGAAACTCTTCTTTGGGAATCCTCATTGGACCAAAATGTCGAACGTCAAAGTTGTCCTCATGATTTGGTCCACCCTAAAGTTACAAATGGAGGAAACTCTTCTCTGGGAATCCTCATTGGATCAAAATGTCAAACAAGGATCTGAACCAATCTTTTAAAACTTGTCCATGATTTTGTCCATCCTAAATTTCCAAATGGAGGAAACTCTTCTTAGGGAATCCTCTTTGGACCAAAATATCAAACAAGGATCAGAACCAATCTTTTCAAACTTGTCCATGATTTGGTCAATATTAAAATTCCAAATAAAGGAAACTCTTCTATGAGAATCCTCTTTGGACCAAAATGTCAAAGTTGTCCTCATGATTTGGTTCATCCTAAAGTTCCAAATGAAGGAAACTCTTCTTTGGAAATCCTCTTTGGTCCAAAATGTCAAACGAGGATCGAAACCAATCTTATCATAGTTGTCCTAATGATTTGGTGTATCCTAAAGCTCCAATGTCGAACAAGGATAGGAAACAATATTGTCAAAGTTTTCCTCATGATTTGGTCCATCCTAAAGTTCCAAATGGACGAAACTCTTTTTTGGGAATCCTCTATGGACAAAAAGGTCAAACGAGGATCGAAACCAAGCTTGTCAAACTTGGCTTCATGATTTGGTACATCCTAAAGTTCTAAAGGAGGAAACTCAATTGTCATTTGGTCCATCTTAAAGATCCAAATGGAGGAAACTTTTATTTGGGAATCCTCTTTGGTTCAAAATGTCAAATGAGGATCAGAACCAAGCTTGTCAAAGTTGTCCTCATGATTTGGAACATTCTAAAGTTCCAAATGGAGGAAACTCTTCTTTGGGAATCATCTTTGGATCAAAATGTCAAACGAGGATCGGAACCAATCTTTTCAAACTTGTCCTAATGATTTGGTCCATCCTAAAGATCCAAATGGAGGAAACTCTTCTTTGGGAATCCTCTTTGGACAAATATATCAAACGAGTATCGGAACCAATCTTGTCAAAGTTGTCCTCATTATTTGGTCCATCCTAAAGTTCCAAATCAAGGAAACTCTTCTTTGGACCAAAATGTAAAACGAGGATCGGAACCAATCTTGTCATAGTTGTCCTCAAGATTTGGTCCATCGTAAAGTTCCAAATGGAGGAAACTCTTCTCTGGGAATCCTCTTTGGATCAAAAGGTCAAACAAGGATCGGAACCAATCTTTAAAAACTTGTCTATGATTTGGTCCATCCTAAAGTTCCAAATGAAGGAAACTCTTGTTTGGGAATCTTCATTGGACCAAAATATCAAACGAGGATCGGAACTAATCTTCTTAAAGTTGTCCTCATGATTTGGTCCATCCTAAAGATCCAAATGGAGGAAACTCTTCTTTTGGAATCCTCTTTAGACCAAAATGTCGAATGTCTAACTTGTCCTAATTATTTGATCCATCCTAAAGATCCAAATGGAGGAAACTTTTTGGTTAATCCTCTTTGGACAAAAATCTCAAACGAGGATTGGAACCATACATTTCAAACTTTTCATAATGATTTGGAACATTTTAAAGTTCCAAATCGAGGAAACTCTTCTTTGGGAATCCTCTTTGAACAAAAATGTCAAACGAGGATCGAAATCAATCTTTTGAAACTTGTCCTAATGATTTGGTCCATCCTAAAGTTCCAAATGGAGGAAACTCTTCGGTTGAAATCCTCTTTGGACCAAAGTGTCGCACGTCAAACTTGTCCTAATGATTTGGTCCATCCAAAAATTCCTAATGGAGGAAACTCTTCTTTGGGAATTCTCTTTGGACCAAAATTTCAAACGAGGATCGGAACGAATCTTGTTAAAGTTTTCATCATGATTTGGTCCATTCTAAAGTTCCAAAGGGTGGAAACTCTTCTCTGTGAATCCTATTTTGATCAAAATGTCAAACAAGGATCGGAACCAATCTTTTAAAACTTGTCCATGATTTGGTCCATCCTAAAGTTCCAAGTGGAGGAAACTCTTCTTTGGCAATCCTCTTTGAACCAAAATGTCGAACGAGGATCGGAACCAATCTTGTTAAAGTTGTCCTCATTATTTAGTCCATGATAAAAATCCAACTGGAGGAAACTCTTCTTTTGGAATCCTCTTTGGACCAAATTATCAAACGTCAAAGTTGTCCTCATGATTTAGTTCATCCTAAAGTTCCAAATGGAGGAAACTCTTCTTTGGGTATACTCTTTAGAAAAAAATGTCAAACGAGGATCGGAACCAATCTTATAAAACTTGTCCTAATGATTCGGTCCATCCTAAAGTTCCAAATGGTTGAAACTCTTCTTTTGGAATACTGTTTGGACAGAAATATCAAACGAGGATCGAAACAAAAATGGTCAAAGTTGTCCTCATGATTTGGTCCATTCGAAAGTTCCAAATGAAGGAAACTCTTCTTTGGAAATCCTATTTGGACCAAATTGTCAAACGATGACCAGAACCAATCTTGTCATAGTTGTCCTGATGATTTGGTCTATCCTAAAGTTCCAATGTCAAACAAGGATCATAACCAATATTGTCAAAGTTTTCCTCATGATTTGGTCAATCCAAAAGTTACAAATGGAGGAAACTCTTCTTTCAGAATCCTCTTTGAACAAAAATGTCAAACGATGATCGGAACCAATCTTTTCAGAGTTGTCCAAATGATTTGGTCCATCCTAATGTTCTAAATGGAGGATACTCTTCTTTCGGAATCCTCTTTGGACCAAAATCTCAGACTAGGATCAAAACCAATCTTGTCAAAGTTGTCGTCATGATTTGGTCCATCCTAAAGTTCCAAATGGAGGAAACTCATCTTTGGGAATCCTCTTTGGAAAAAAATTTCGATTGTCAAAGTTGTCCGCATGATTTGCTATAACCAAAAGTTCCAAATGGAGGAAACTCTTCTTTGGACCAAAATTTTAATTGTCACTGTTGTCCTCAAGATTTGGTCCATCCAAAATTTCCAAATGGAGAAAACTCTTGTTTGGGAATCCTCTTTGGACCAAAGTTGTCCGCATGATTTGGTCCATCCTAAAGTTCCAAATGGAGGAAAATCTTCTTTAGGAATCCTCTTTGGACCAAAATTTCAATTGTCACAGTTGTTCTCATGATTTGGTGCATCCTAAATTTCCAAATGGAGGACACTCATCTTTGGTAATCCTCATTGGACTAATATGTCAAACGAGGATCGGAACCAATCATTTCAAACATGTCCTAATGATTTGGTCCAACCTAAAGTTCCAATATAAAGAAATGCTTCTTTGGATATCCTCTTTGGACCAAAATGCGGAACGAAAAACTTGTCCAATTAATTTGGTCCATCCTAAAGATCCAACAGGAGGAAACTCTTCTTTGGAAATCCTCTTTTGACCAAAATGTCAAACGAGGATTGGAACCAATCTAGTTAAAGTTGTCTTCATGATTTGGTCCATTCTAAATATCCAAATGAAGCAAAGTCATCTTTGGGAATCCTCTTTGGACCAAAATGTTGAACGTCAAACTTTTCCTCATGATTTGGTCCAACCTAAAGATCTAAATGGAGGAAACTCTTTTTTGTAATCCTTTTTGTACCAAAATGTTAAACGAGGATCGGAACCAATCTTTTCAAACTTGTCCTAATGATTTGGTCCATCCTAAAGTTCAAAATGGAGAAAACTCTGCTTTGGAAATCCTATTTGGACCAAAATGTTGATTGTCAAAGTTTTCGTCATGATTGGTCCATCCTAAAGATCCAAATGGAGCAAAAACTTCTTTGGGAATCCTCTTTGGACCAAAATATCAAACGAGGAACGGAACCAATCATTTAAAACTTGTCCTTATGATTTGGTCCATCATAAAGTTCCAAAGGGAGGAAACTCTTCTTTGGGAATCCTCTTTGGACCAAAATGTCATCCGAGCATCGGAACAAATCTTGTCAAAGTTGTCCTCATGATTTGGTCCATCCTAAAGTTCCAAATCAAGGAAACTTTTCTTTGGGAATCCTCTTTGGACCAAAATTTCAATTGTCACAGTTGTTCTCATGATTTGGTGCATCCTAAATTTCCAAATGGAGGACACTCATCTTTGGTAATCCTCATTGGACTAATATGTCAAATGAGGATCGGAACCAATCATTTCAAACTTATCCTAATGATTTGGTCCAACCTAAAGTTCCAATATAAGGAAATGCTTCTTTGGAAATCCTATTTTGAACAAAATGCGGAACGACAAACTTGTCCAATTGATTTGGTCCATCCTAAAGATCCAACAGGAGGAAACTCTTCTTTGAAAATCCTCTTTGGACCAAAATGTCAAACGAGGATTGGAACCAATCTAGTTAAAGTTGTCTTCATGATTTGGTCCATTCTAAATATCCAAATGGAGGAAAGTCATCTTTGGGAATCCTCTTTGGACCAAAATGTTGAACGTCAAACTTGTCCTCATGATTTGGTCCAACCTAAAGATCTAAATGGAGGAAACTCTTTTTGGTAATCCTTTTTGTACCAAATTGTTAAACGAGGATCGGAACCAATCTTTTCAAACTTGTCCTAATGATTTGGTCCATCCTAAAGTTCAAAATGGAGGAAACTCTTCTTTGGAAATCCTATTTGGACCAAAATGTTGATTGTCAAAGTTTTCGTCATGATTGGTCCATCCTAAAGATCCAAATGGAGCAAACACTTCTTTGGGAATCCTCTTTGGACCAAAATGTCAAATGAGGAACAGAACCAATCATTTAAAACTTGTCCTTATGATTTGGTCCATCCTAAAGTTCCAAAGGGAGGAAACTCAGCTTTGGGAATCCTCTTTGGACCAAAATGTCATCTGAGGATCGGAACAAATCTTGTCAAAGTTGTCCTCATGATTTGCTCCATCCCAAAGTTCCTAATGGACGAAACTCTTGTTTGGGAATCCTCTTTGGACCAAAATGTCAAATGAGGATCGGAACCAATCTTTTCAAACTCTTCCTCATGATTTGGTCCATCCAAAAGTTCCAATTGGACGAAACTCTTCTTCGGGAATCCTCTTTGGACAAAAATGTCAAACGAGGATAGGAACCAAACTTGTCAAACATGTCTTAGTAATTTGGTACATCCTAAAGTTCCAAAGGAGGACACTCAATTGTCATTTGGTCCATCTTAAAGATCCAAATGGAGGAAACCTTTCTTTGGGAATCCTTTTTGGTTAAAAATGTCAAACGAGGATCCGAACCAAGCTTGTCAAAGTTGTCCTCATAATTTGGACCATTCTAAAGTTCCTAATGGAGGAAACTCTTCTTTGGGAATCCTCTTTTAACCAAAATGTCAAACGAGGATCGGAACCAACCTTTTCAAACTTGTCCTCATGGTTTGGTCCATCCTAAAGTTCCAAATGTAGGAAACTCTTCTTTGGGAATCCTCTTTGGACCAAAATATCAAACAAGGATCGGAACCAAGCTTGTCAAACTTGTCTTCATGATTTGGTACATCCTAAAGTTCCAAAGAAGGGAACTCAATTGTCATTTGGTCCATCGTAAAGATCCAAATGGAGGAAACCTTTCTTTGGGAATCCTCTTTGGTTCAAAATGTCAAACAATGATCGGAACCAAGCTTGTCAAAGTTATCCTTATGATTTGGACCATTCTAAAGTTCAAATGGAGGAAACTCTTCTGTGAGAATTCTCTTTGGACCATAATGTCAAACGAGGATCGGAATCAATCTTGTTAAAGTTGTCCTCATGATTTGGTCAACCAAATGGAGGAAACTCTTCTTTTGGAATCCTCTTTGGACCAAAATGTCGAACGTCAAACTTGCCCTCATGATTTGATCCATCCTAAAGATCCAAATGGAGGAAACTCTTTTTGTTAATCCGGTTTAGACCAAAATGTTAAACGAGGATCGGAACCAATCTTCTTAAAGTTTTCCTCATGATTTTGTCCATCCTAAAGTTCCAAAGGGATGAAGCTCTTCTCTGTGAATCCTCTTTGGATCAAAATGTTGAACTAGGATCGGAACCATTCTTTTAAAACTTGTCCATGATTTGGTCCATCCTAAAGTTCCAAATGGAGGAAACTCTTCTTTGGGAATCCTCTTTGAACAAAAATGTCGAACGAGGATAAAAACTAGTCTTGTTAAAGTTGTCCTTTTTATTTTATCCATCTTAAAACTCGAAATGGAGGAAACTCTACTTTCGGAATCCTCTTTGAACCAAAATGTCGAATGAGGATCAGAATCGTTCTTGTTAAAGTTATCATTTTTATTTGGTTCATCCTAATGATCCAAATGAAGGAAACTCTTTTTTGGGAATCCTTTTTGGACCAAATTGACGAACGTCAAAGTTTTCCTCATGTTTTGGTCCATCCTAAAGATCCAAATGAAGGAAACTCTTCTTTGAAAATATTATTTGAACCAAAATGTCAAACGATGATCGGAACCAATCCTGTCATAGTTGTTCTGATGATTTGGTCTATCCTAAAGTCCCAATGTCAAACAAGGATTAGAACCAATATTGTCAAAGTTTTCCTCATAATTTGGTCAATCCAACAATTCCAAATGGAGGAAACTCTTCTCTGAGAATCCTCTTTGAACCAAAATGTCAAACGATGAATGGAACTAATCTTGTCAATGTTGTCATAATGATTTGGTCCATCCTAAAGTTTCAAATGGAGGATACTCTTCTTTGGACCAAATTGTTGAACGTCAAAGTTTTCCTCGTGATTTGGTCCGTCCTAAAGATCAAAATGGAGGAACCTCTTCTTCGGGAATCCTTTTTGGACCAAAATATCGAAAGAGGATCTGAACCACTCCAAAAACTTGTTTGTAATTGAAAAGCTTGTTTCAAAGTACTTGTTTTACTCTTCGGACCATATTGATACCAAAGACCTAAAGTTTCCCACTTGTAAAAGTTTTCCTCGTGATTTGGTCCATCCTAAAGATCCAAATGGAGGAACCTCTTCTTTCGGAATCCTCTTTGGACCAAAATATCGAAATAGGATCCGAACCACTCAAAAAACTTGTTTGTAATTGAAAACTTTTTTCAAAGTACCTGTTTTACTCTCTTGACTAAATTGAATCTGAAGACCTAAGGTTACCCATTTGTCAAAGTTGTGCTCATGATTTGGTCCATCCTAAAGATCCAAATGGAGGAACCTCTTCTTTGTGAATCCTGTTTGGACCAAAATACCAAAAGAGGATCCGAACCACTATAAAAACTTATTTGTAGTTGAAATGCTTTTTTCAAAGTACTTGTTTTACTCTTGGAACCATATTGATACCGAAGACCTAAGGTTTCCCACTTGTCAAAGTTTTCCTCGTGATTTGGTCCATCCTAAAGATCCAAATGGAGGAACCTCTTCTTTGGGAATCGTCTTTGGACCAAAATATCGGAAGAGGATCCGAACCACTCCAAAAACTTGTTTGTAATTGAAAAGGTTGTTTCAAAGTACTTGTTTCACTCTTCGGACCATATTGATTCCAAAGACATAATGTTTCCCACTTGTCAAAGTTTTCCTCGTGATTTGTTCTTCCCTAAATATTCAAATGGAGGAACCTCTTCTTTGGGAATCCTCTTTGAACCAAAATATTGAAAGAGGATCCGAACCACTCAAAAAACTTGTTTGTAATTGAAAACTTATTTCAAAGTACCTGTTTTACTCTTTAGACCAAATTGAATCTGAAGACCTAAGGTTACCCACTTGTCAAAGTTGTGCTCATGATTTGGTAGATCCAAAAGATCCAAATGGAGGATCCTCTTTTTTGGGAATCCTGTTTGGACCAAAATTTCGAAAAAGGATCCGAACCACTATAAAAACTTATTTGTAATTGAAATGCTTGTTTCAAAGTACTTGTTTTACTCTTCGAACCATATTGATACCGGAGACCTATGGATTCCCACTTGTCAAAGTTTTCCTCGTGATTTGGTCCATCCTAAAGATCCAAATGGAGGAACCTCTTCTTTGGGAATCCTTTTTTGACCAAAATATCGAAAAAGGATCCGAACCACTCCAAAAACTTGTTTGTAATTGAAAAGCTTGTTTCAAAGTACTTGTTTCACTCTTTGGACCATATTGATAAAAAAGATCTGATGTTTCCCACTTGTTAAAGTTTTCCTCGTGATTTGGTCTTCCCTAAATATTCAAATGGATTTAGAGTGGCTTCAGCTGATAATATAAATTTTCGCTGCAAAAAAAAATATTCAAATGGAGGAACCTCTTCTTTGGGAATCCTCTTTGAACCAAAATATCGAAAGAGGATCCGAACCACTCAGAAAACTTGTTTGTAATTGAAAACTTATTTCAAAGTACCTCTTTTAATCTTTAGACCAAAATGAATCTGAAGACCTAAGGTTACCCACTTGTCAAAGTTGTACTCCTGATTTGGTCCATCCTAAAGATCCAAATGGAGGATCCTCTTTTTTGGGAATCCTGTTTGGACCAAAATTTCGAAAGAGGATCTGAACCACTATAAAAACTTATTTGTAATTGAAATGCTTGTTTCAAAGTACTTGTTTTACTCTTCGAACCATATTGATACCGAAGACCTATGGTTTCCCACTTGTCAAAGTTTTCCTCGTGGTTTGGTCCATCTTAAAGATCCAAATGGAGGAAAATCTTCTTTGGGAATCGTCTTTGGACCAAAATTTTGAAAGAGGATCTGAACCACTCCAAAAACTTGTTTGTAATTGAAATGCTTGTTTCTAAGTACTTGTTTTATTCTTCGTACCATATTGATACCAAAGACCTAAGGTTTCCCAATTGTCAAAGTTTTCCTCTTGATTTTGTCCATCCTAAAGATCCGAATGGAGGAACCTCTTCTTTGGGAATCCTCTTTGGACCAAAATATCCAATGAGGATCCGAACCACTATAAAAACTTGTTTGTCATTGACAACTTACTTCAAAGAACCTGTTTTACTCTCTAGAACAAATTGAATCTGAAGACCTAAGGTTTCCCACTTGTCAAAGTTGTGCTCATGATTTGGTCCAACCTAAAGATCCTAATGGAGGAACCACTTCTTTGGGAATGCTCTTTGGACCAAAATATCGAAAGAGGATCCGAACCACTATAAAAACTTATTTGTAAATGAAATGCTTGTTCCAAAGTACTTGTTTTACGCTTCGTACCATATTGATACAGAAGACCTAAGGTTTCCCACTTGTCAAAGTTTTCCTCGTGATTTGGTCCATCCTAAAGATCCAAATTGAGGAACCTCTTCTCTGGGAATCCTCTTTGGACCAAAATGTCGAAAGAGGATCCGAACCACTCCAAATACTTGTTTGTTATTAAAATGTTTGTTTCAAAGTACTTGTTTCACTCTTCAGACCATATTGATACCAAAGACCTAAGGTTTCCCACTTGTCAAAGTTTTCCTCGTGATTTGGTCCATCCTAAAGATCCAAATGGAGAAACCTCTTCTTTGGGAATCCTATTTGGGCCAAAATATCAAAAGAGGATCCGAACCATTCCATAAACTTGTTTGTAATTGAAAACTTATTTCAAAGTACCTGTTTTACTCTCTAGACCAAATTGAGTCTGAACACCTAAGGTTTTCGAATTGGCAAAGTTGTGCTCTTGATTTGGTCCATCCTAAAGATGCAAATGGAGGAACCTCTTCTTTTGGAATTTTGTTTGGACCAAAATAACGAAAGAGGATCTGAACCACTATAAAAACTTATTTGTAATTGAAATGCATGTTTCAAATTACTTGTTTTCCTCTTATTATCATATTGATAACAAAGACCTAAGGTTTCCCACTTGTCAAAGTTTTCCTCGTGATTTGGTCCATCCTAAAGATAAAAATGGAGGAACCTCTTCTTTGAGAATCCTCTTTGGACCAAAATATCGAAAGAGGATCCGAACCACTCCAAAAACTTGTTTGTAATTGAAAAGCTTGTTTCAAAGTACTTGTTTAAGTCTTCGGACCGTATTGATACCAAAGAATTAAAGTTTCCCACTGGTCAAAGTTTTCCTCGTGATTTGGTCCATCCTAAAGATCCAAATGGAGGAACCTCTTCTTTGGGAATCCTCTTTGGACCAAAATATCGAAAGAGGATTCGAACCACTCCAAAAACTTGTTTGTAATTGAAAACTTATTTCAAAGTACCTGTTTTAATCTCTAGACCAAAATGAATCTGAAGACCTAAGGTTAACCACTTGTCAAAGTTGTACTCATGATTTGGTACATGCTAAAGATCCAAATGGAGGATCCTCTTTTTTGGGAATCCTGTTTGGACCAAAATTTTGAAAGAGGATCTGAACCACTATAAAAACTTATTTGTAATTGAAATGCTTGTTTCAAAGTACTTGTTTTACTCTTCGAACCATATTGATACCGAAGACCTATGGTTTCCCACTTGTCAAAGTTTTCCTCGTGGTTTGGTCCATCCTAAAGATCCAAATGGAGGAAAATCTTCTTTGGGAATCGTCTTTGGACCAAAATTTTGAAAGAGTCTCCAAAAACTTGTTTGTAATTGAAATGCTTGTTTCTAAGTACTTGTTTTATTCTTCTTACCATATTGATACCAAAGACCTAAGGTTTCCCACTTGTCAAAGTTTTCCTCGTGATTTTGTCCATCCTGAAGATCTGAATGGAGGAACCTCTTCATTGAGAATCCTCTTTGGACCAAAATATCCAATGAGGATCCGAACCACTATAAAAACTTATTTGTCATTGACAACTTATTTCAAAGAACCTATTTTAATCTCTAGAACAAATTGAATCTGAAGACCTAAGGTTTCCCACTTGTCAAAGTTGTGCTCATGATTTGGTCCATAGATCCTAATGGATGAATCACTTCTTTCGGAATGCTCTTTGGACCAAAATATCGAAAGAGGATCCGAACCACTATAAAAACTTATTTGTAATTGAAATGCTCGTTTCAAAGTACTTGTTTTACTCTTCGTACCATATTGATACAGAAGAACAAAGGTTTCCCACTTGTCAAAGTTTTCCTCGTGATTTGGTCCATCCTAAAGATCCAAATGGAGGAACCTCTTCTCTGGGAATCCTCTTTGGACCAAAATATCGAAAGAGAATCCGAACCACACCAAATACTTGTTTGTAATTGAAATGATTGTTTCAAAGTACTTGTTTCACTCTTCGAACCATATTGATACCAAAGACCTAAGGTTTCCCACATGTCAAAGTTTTCCTCGTGATTTGGTCCATCCTAAAGATCCAAATGGTAGAACCTCTTCTTTGGGAATCCTCTTTGGACCAAAATATCTGAAGAGGATCCAAACCACTTCGAAAACTTGTTTTTAATTGAAAAGCTTGTTTTAAAGTACTTGTTTCACTCTTCGGACCAAATTGATACCAAAGACCTAAGGTTTGCCACTTGTCAAAGTTTTCCTCGTAATTTGGTCCATCCTACAGATTCAAATGGACGAACCTTTTCTTTGGGAATCCTATTTGGACCAAAATATCGAAAGAGGATCCGAACCACTCCAAAAACTTGTTTGTAATTGAAAACTTATTTCAAAGTACCTGTTTTACTCTCTAGACCAAATTGAGTCTGAACACCTAAGGTTTCCCACTTGGCAAAGTTGTGCTCATGATTTGGTCCATCCTAAAGATGCAAATGGAGGAACCTCTTTTTTGGGAATCCTGTTTGGACCAAAATATCGAAAGACGATCCGAACCACTATAAAAACTTATTTGTAACTGAATTGCTTGTTTCAAATTACTTGTTTTACTCTTCTAACCATATTGATAACAAAGACCTCAGATTTCCCACTTGTCAAAGTTTTCCTCGTGATTTGGTCCATCCTAAAGATGCAAATGGTGGAACCTCTTCTTTGAGAATCCTCTTTGGATAAAAATATCGAAAGAGGATCCGAACCACTCCAAAAACTTGTTTGTAAATTAAAAGCTTGTTTCAAAGTACTTGTTTCACTCTTCGGACCGTATTGATACCAAAAAAATAAAGTTTCCCACTTGTCAAAGTTTTCCTCGTGATTTGGTCCATCCTAAAGATCCAAATGGAGGAACCTCTTCTTTGGGAAACCTCTTTGGACCAAAATGTCCAAGGAGGATCCGAACCACTATAAAAACTTATTTGTCATTGACAACTTATTTCAAAGAACCTGTTTTACTCTCTAGAACAAATTGAATCTGAAGACCTAAGGTTTCCCATTTGTCAAAGTTGTGCTCATGATTTGATCCATCCTAAAGATCCTAATGGAGGAACCACTTCTTTGGAATTCTCTTTGGACCAAAATATCGAAAGAGGATCCGAACCACTATAAAAACTTATTTGTAATTGAATTGCTCGTTTCAAATGACTTGTTTTACTCTTCGTACCATATTGATACAGAAGACCTAAGGTTTCCCATTTGTCAAAGTTTTACTCGTGATTTGGTCCATCCTAAAGATCCAAATGGAGGAACCTCTTCTCTGGGAATCCTCTTTGGACCAAAATATCGAAAGAGGATCCGAACCACTCCAAAAACATGTTTGTAATTGAAATGCTTGTTTCAAAGTACTTCTTTCACTCTTCGGACCATATTGATACCAAAGACCTAAGGTATCCCACTTGTCAAAGTTTTCCTCGTTATTTGGTCCATCCTATAGATCCAAATGCAGGAACCTCTTCTTTGGGAATCCTATTTGGACCAAAATATCAAAAGAGTATCTGAACCACTCCAAAAACATGTTTGTAATTGAAATGCTTGTTTCAAAGTAATTGTTTCACTCTTCGGACCATATTGATACCAAAGACCTAAGGTATCCCACTTGTCAAAGTTTTCCTCGTTATTTGGTCCATCCTATAGATCCAAATGCAGGAACCTCTTCTTTGGGAATCCTATTTGGACCAAAATATCAAAAGAATATCCGAACCACTCCAAAAACATGTTTGTAATTGAAATGCTTGTTTCAAAGTAATTGTTTCACTTTTCGTACCATATTGATACCAAAGA
Organism: Gynostemma pentaphyllum; assembly: GCA_028015215.1. NCBI lineage: Eukaryota > Viridiplantae > Streptophyta > Magnoliopsida > Cucurbitales > Cucurbitaceae > Gynostemma > Gynostemma pentaphyllum. Next base: position 10,440,440 of record CM051350.1, read on the forward strand.
CCTAAGGTTTCCCACTTGTCAAAGTTTTCCTCATGATTTGGTCCATCCTAAAGATCCAAATGGAGGAACCTCTTCTTTGGGAATCCTTTTTGAGCCAAAATATCGAAAGATGATTTGAATCACTCCAAAAACTTGTTTGTAATTGAAAAGCTTGTTTCAAAGTACTTGTTTCATTCTTCGTACCATATTTTTACCAAAGACCTAAAGTTTCCCACTTGTCAAAGTTTTCCTCGTGATTTGGTCCATCCTAAAGATCCAAATGGAGGAACCTCTTCTTTCGGATTCCTCTTTGGACCAAAATATCGAAAGAGGATCTGAACCACTCCAAAAACTTGTTTGTAATTGAAAAGCTTTTTTCAATGTACTTGTTTTACTCTTCGGACCATATTAAATCTGAACACCTTAGGTTTCCCACTTGTCAAAGTTTTTCTCGTGATTTGGTCCATCCTAAAGATCCAAATGGAGGAACCTCTTCTTTGAGAATCCTATTTGGACAAAATTATCGAAAGAGGATCCGAACCACTCCAAAAACTTCTTTGTAATTGAAAAGCTTGCTTCAAAGTACTAGTTTCACTCTTCGGACCATATTAATACCAAAGAAATAAAGTTTCCCACTTGTCAAAGTTTTCCTTGTGATTTGGTCCATCCTAAAGATCCCAATTGAGGAACCTCTTCTTTGGGAATCCTCTTTGGACCAAAATATCGAAAGAGTATCCGAACCACTCCAAAAACTTGTTTGTAATTGAAAACTTATTTCAAAGTACCTGTTTCACTCTCTAGACCAAATTGAATCTGAAGACCTAAGGTTTCGCACTTGTCAAAATTGTGCTCATGATTTGGTCCATCATAAAGATCCAAACGGAGGAACCTCTTCTTTGGGAATCCTGTTTGGACCAAAATATCGAAAGAGGATCTGAACCACTATAAAAACTTATTTGTAATTGAAATGCTTGTTTCTAAGTACTTGTTTTATTCTTCGTACCATATTGATACCAAAGACCTAAGGTTTCCCACTTGTCAAAGTTTTCCTCGTGATTTTGTCCATCCTAAAGATCTGAATGGAGGAACCTCTTCTTTGAGAATCCTCTTTCGACCAAAATATCCAATGAGGATCCGAACCACTATAAAAACTTGTTTGTCATTGACAACTTATTTCAAAGAACCTGTTTTACTCTCTAGAACAAATTGAATCTGAAGACATAAGGTTTCCCACTTGTCAAAGTTTTCCTCGTGATTTGGTCCATCCTAAAGATCCAAATGGAGGAGCCTCTTCTTTGGGAATCCTCTTTGAACCAAAATATCGAAAGAGGATCCGATCCAATCCAAAAACTTGTTTGTAATTGAAAACTTATTTCAAAGTATCTGTTTTACTCTCTAGACCAAATTGAATTTAAAGACCTAATGTTTCCCACTTGTCAAAGTTGTGCTCCTGATTTGGTCCATCATAAAGGTCCAAGTGGAGGAACCTCTTCTTTGGGAATTCGGTTTGGACCAAAATATCGAAAGAGGATCCGAACCACTATAAAAACTTGTTTGTAATTAAAATGCTTGTTTTAAAATACTTGTTTTACTCATCGTAGCATATAGATACCAAAGACCTAAGGTTTCCCACTTGTCAAAGTTTTCCTCGTGATTTGGTCCATCCTAAAGATCCAAATGGAGGAACCTCTTCTTTAGGAATCCTCTTTGGACCAAAATATCCAAAGAGGATCCGAACCACTTCGAAAACTTTTTGCAACTGAAAAGCTTGTTTCAAAGTACTTGTTTCACTCTTCGGACCATATTGATACCAAAGACCTAAGGTTTCCCACTTGTCAAAGTTTTCCTCGTGATTTGGTCCATCCTAAAGATCCAAATGTAGGAACCTCTTCTTTGGGAATCCTATTTGGACCAAAATATATAAAGAGGATCCGAACCACTCCAAAAACTTGTTTGTAATTGAAAACTTATTTCAAAGTACCTGTTTTACTCTCTAGATCAAATTTAGTCTGAACACCTATGGTTTCCCACTTGGCAAAGTTGTGCTCATGATTTGGTCCATCCTAAAGATGCAAATGGAGGAACCTCTTCTTTCGGAATCCTGTTTGGACCAAAATATCGAAAAAGGATCAGAACCACTATAAAAACTTATTTGTAATTGAAATGCTTGTTTCAAATTACTTGTTTTACTCTTCTTACCATATTGATAACAAAGACCTAAGGTTTCTCACTTGTCAAAGTTTTCCTCATGATTTGGTCTATCTTAAAGATCCAAATGGAGGAACCTCTTCTTTGGGCATCCTCTTTGGACCAAAATATCCGAACCACTCCAAAAACTTGTTTGTAATTGAAAAGCTTGTTTCAAAGTACTTGTTTCACTCTTCGGGCCATATTGATACCAAAGACCTAAGGTTTCACACTTGTCAAAGTTTTCCTCATGATTTGGTCCATCTTAAAGATCCAAATGGAGGAACCTCTTTGATATGAATCATGGAGCACAAGACAAGATAGACAAGCTTAGGATGGTTCAAGGGCCAATGACAAGATCCAAGACAAAGAAATTGCAACAACTTTGAATATCCATTGTCAAGCATACATGAGTAAACTCAAGGAGAATTTTGAAGATTGGAACATTGAGGGTAAGGAAGAAGACTTAAAGTACTTTAATTTGTGGCATGTGTAATTGGAAGAAGAATTTGGACAAGTTGTACAATCAAATTCAAAGAATGAAGCTTAGAGAGAAATTTGCAAACTTTCCATATTTGACAACTTTCCTTATTTGAGTTTTTTATTTATTTTATGCATTTTGGAATTTTGTATAATGTTTTCCATGGGCAAAGGACATGTTTTAGGCCTTTTATATTCAGTTTATATGTTTGGAAAGGATTAGGAAAGATATTATTCTTTAGAAAAGATTTTTCACAAAATCTGCCAATTTCACATAAGGCAAGTTTTGGGCAGATTTTGTGCTCCTTGTAATCCGAATTTCCTAGCTTATTTTTAGGGTTTCTTTGCCTATTTAAAGGCCTAATTTGTAACCCTAAAGACTCCGAATTCATATGATAATAATATTGCTTTTTGCTTTGCTCAAATTGCTTAGTTTTGTAGCCTTGTTCTTAGGTTGCATGTTTTAGGAACATTCAAGCAAACCTTGATCTAGTTTGTTTGTGAATTGTTTCAATCTTGAAATAAGAACAAGTTCTCTTATTTCAAGGTCTTTGATCATTGGAATAATCTTCTTTTCTTGTTTTTCCAAAGGTTTTACCTCTTTGTTCATGGGGTTTTAGGATGTGCATCTCGGGGTTCTTTGTTCTTTCAAATGGTTTCTATTTCAATTCTAGGGTTTGATATCATTTGGTATCAGAGCTTAGGCTCAAGGGAAGATTTCTATCTTACTTGATTTCTTGTTATTTCAATTTTATTCTTGTTTTGTTCTTAGTTCATCTAAAAACAAGAAAACACATTAAAAAAAAACTGTTCCAGAATTTCCTTATTTGTTTTTGCCTACTGTTTTAATTTTTTTCATACAGTTCCCGTTTGATTCTCAGAAAATCACCAACTACAAAAGTCTTTATTTTTTTGACTAGTTTAGATGTTATTCAGAAAAGTTTGTAAAAAAAAAGTGGAAGATTGAGAAAAAATAGATCTTCGCAGACTGTCGGATTGTGCAGAAAATTGTTATAAAAAAAAAAAAGCGTTCTTGCTATTTGCTTGAGTTTCTGGAAAAAAGTGTTTAGTGTTCATATTGTTCTTGAATAATTCATCTTAAACTCATCATTTATGCATCTTGAATCCAAAATTATCAAGTTGAATGAGTCAAAATTTGTTTGTTTCCTAAAAAGCTAGAACTTACCATAAATAGCCAAAAGAGTTTTAGGAAAGTTTCAAATCTGTCCGATATTTGATTGTTTGCTTCTCTTGTTTTAGGAAAGTCATTTTTTCTGATTCAAAACACTTTAGGGAAGTCTAATTTCAAAATTTTCTCTTTTAGGAAGGTTTATTCTTGCATATTTTCTTTATTATTCTTTCCTTGTTATTAAAATACACCATAGTTGCAAAATCTGTCCTATTTTTCTTAACCAACCAAATTGCTTGTTCTTTTTTTTCTTTATTGTTACTTTTTATAAACTTTACTAAAGTGTGCTAAGAGTTCAAGGCTACATTTAGGCCCTAAAATCTGTTTTGAGTGCAAACACGAGTGAATTAACATCTTTGAGTGTAAACACTTAGGGAGTGATTTGAAAGGTCCTATTTTTACATTACTTACTTGTTTCTCTTGCAGCAATGACTAATGAAGGGGATTGTTCTAATATGAAGGAGGAGATTAAGAAAACTGAAACAATGGAGGGATACATCTTAAAAATACAAAGAGATGTTGATAGGAAGATGGAGGCTCAAACAAGGGAGATTGTCAACCTAAGTGCTCAAATACAAGCTTTGCTCCTAAACCAACCTAGAGCCAATCAAAATGTGGCTCCAAATGAGGCTAGGGAGCAACAAATTGTGCAAGGGGCTGAGGCACATAATGAACAACAAGGGTGGGATCCTTATGCTTATGATGAAGATCCTAGAAATCAAATGAGAGCACATAATGGAGGAGGTAGAGGAAGAGGCCGAGGGTTCCAAGTTCAAAGACCAAACAGGGAGTTTCCTCTTGCTAGAGATGATGACTTAAAGAGAATCAAGTTCAAAATTCCACCATTCCAAGGCAAGACTGATCCGGAGGAGTACTTGCAATGGGAGGCACAAACTGAGCACATATTTGATTGCAACAACTTCAGTGAGCAAAGGAAGGTACTTTTAGCAATTACTGAATTTACTAATTATGCTTCTGTTTGGTGGATTCAGTTAAAAGCTAAACTTAGAAAGGAGAGACAACCTCAAATAGAGACATGGGCTGAGGTTAAGGGCATGATGAGAAAGAGGTTCATTCCAACAACTTATGAAAGAGATATAGTGTTCAAGTTGCAAAGGTTTGATCAAGGCTCAAAAAGTGTAGAAGACTATTACAAGGAGCTTGATATCTTGATGACAAGGGCTGGAATTGAGGAGACTGAATTAGCTACCATGGGAAGGTTTATAGGGGGCTTGAATAGAGAATTAAGGCACAAAGTTGATGCTCACTCTTGCTATGACATGGAGGAAATGTTACAACTTGCAATTAAATTTGAGTCACATATGCAAGAAGATTCTAAGTCAAGGTATTATTCTAAACCCTATTCATCCAAACCTACTTCATCTAAACCCACTTCTAGCCAACCTTGGAGAAAAGACACCAAAATCACATATTCTGGACGAGGGGACCAATTTCAAAAAGACAAAACTATTTTTGATAAAAAGAGGGAGGGTGAGAGTTCTTTCAAGGGTAAGGGTAAAATATAAGAAGCTAGGACTAGGGGCATCAAATGTTGGAAGTGTCAAGGGTTAGGGCATGTCATGAAAGATTGTAAAAACAAAAGAACCATGTTTATTGAGATTGGGGAATACATATCCGGGGATGATGAGAGTGAACATGAAAATATGGAGTTTGAGGAGGAAAGTGATGGGAGTGTTGAGGAGGGAAACAAAGTTACTCTAGTGTCTAAGAGGGTACTTAGTGCACAAGTGAAAGAGAATGACCAAGACCAAAGAGAGAACTTATTCTATACTAGATGCTATGTAGAAGGAGTGCCTTGTAGTGTCATCATAGATGGTGGGAGTTGCACAAATGCTGTGAGTTCTACCCTTGTCACTAGATTAAACCTAACAACCAAACCCCATCCAAAACCCTACAAACTACAATGGCTTACTGATTGTGGAGAGTTGAAAGTGAAGAAAAAGACTCTAATTTCTATGACTCTTGGGAAGTATAAGGATGAGGTGGAGTGTGATGTAGTTCCAATGCATGTTGGGGATATTTTACTTGGAAGGCCTTGGCAGTTTGATAGAAGGGCAATCCATGATGGTTATCTAAATAGGTACTCATTTACATTGAATGGAAGAAAGACCACACTTACACCATTAACTAGCTCTGAAGTATACATTGATCAATGTAAGTTAGAAAAGAGAAGGAAAGATCTTGAGAGTGAGAAAAAGAAATTGAGTGAGGCAAAAGAATTGAGTGACAAAAAGAAATTGAGTGATTCAAAAGAATTGAGTGACAAAAAGAAATTGAGTGATTCAAAATAATTGAGTGACAAAAAGAAATTGAGTGATTCAAAATATTTGAGTGATAAAAATACTTTGAGTGAAAAAAGAGAGCAAAAGAAAGGAGTGAGCTTGTTTGCAAGAACTAGTGAGGTTAAGAGAGCTTTGTTTTCAAACAAAACAATCCTTGTACTTTTGTGCAAAGGATCTTGCTTTATCACTAACCAACTTAACCAAGATTTGCCTAGTGTCTTTGTTGATCTTTTGCAGCAATATGGAGATGTCTTTCCTGAAGAGATGCCTAATGAATTACCACCAATCAGAGGTATTGAACACAAGATTGACTTCATTCTAGGAGCTTCAATTCCAAATAGGCCAGCCTATAGATCAAATCCAACCGAGGCAAATGAGATTCAAAAGCAAGTTGAGGAGTTGCTTGCTAAAGGATATGTAAGAGAAAGTCTTTCTCCTTGCTCTGTCCCTGTTTTGTTAGTTCCTAAAAAGGATGGTACTTGGCGCATGTGTGTTGATTGTAGGGCCATTAATAAGATCACCATTAAGTATAGACATCCTATCCCTAGATTAGATGACATGCTTGATGAATTACATGGTTGCACACTCTTTACTAAAATTTATTTAAAATCAGATTACCATCAAATTAGAATGGAATTGGGGAATGAATGGAAAACAGCTTTTAAAACAAAGTTTGGACTGTATGAATGGTTAGTAATGCCTTTCGGATTAACTAATGCAGCTAGCACATTCATGAGGTTAATGAATCATGTTCTTAGATATTTTTTGGGTAAATTTGTGGTAGTTTACTTTGATGACATTCTCATTTACTCTAGATCATTGCATGAGCATGTAAAGCATGTAGGGGCTGTTTGTGAAACACTTAGGAAAGAAAAGTTGTATGCTAATTTGAAAAAGTGTTCTTTTTGCATGGAAAGAGTAAAGTTCTTAGGGTTCATTGTGTCTAATAAAGGGATAGAAGTAGATGAGGAAAAGATTAAAGCCATCCAAGAGTGGCCAACCCCAAAAAATGTGAGTGAAGTGAGGAGCTTTCATGGGCTTGCTCGTTTTTATAGGAGGTTTATAAAAGACTTTAGCACCATTGCTTCTCCTTTAAATGAATTGGTTAAAAAGAATGTTGTGTTTGCATGGGGAGTAGCCCAAGAATCTGCCTTCCAAACTCTTAAGGATAAATTCTATAATGCACCACTACTTGTTTTGCCTAACTTTGATTTGACTTTTGAGATAGAGTGTGATGCAAGTGGCATAGGCATAGGGGCTGTTTTGATGCAAAATGGGAAGCCAGTGATGTACTTTAGTGAAAAGTTTAGTGGAGCTTCATTGAATTATCCAACTTATGATAAAGAGTTGTATGCATTGGTGAGGGCATTGCAAACATGGCAACACTACCTATGGCCAAGAGAGTTTGTCATACATACGGATCATGAAAGCTTGAAGCATTTGAAAGGACAAGACAAGCTCAACAAAAGACATGCAAAATGGGTAGAGTTCATTGAAACATTTCCTTATGTTATCAAGTACAAGAAAGGTAAGGATAATATTGTGGCTGATGCATTGTCAAGAAGGTATGCTCTTTTCAATTCTCTTAATGCTAAGTTCTTAGGTTTTGAGCATGTTAAGACACTTTATGCACTTGATGATGATTTTGGAGAGATTTATGCTTCCATTGGCCGAGGGACTTCTTTTGATGACTATGTGATGTGTAATGATTTTCTTTTTAAGAAAGGTAAACTTTGTATTCCTAAATGTTCTATTAGGGGGCTTTTGACTAAAGAGGCTCATGGTGGAGGTTTAATGGGACATTTTGGGGGTAGCTAAGACATATGACATGTTGCATGAGCATTTTTATTGGCCTAAGATGAAGCATGATGTATTTATAGTATGTTCTCATTGTATTACATGTAAGGCAGCCAAGTCTAGGGTTAAACCACATGGATTGTATTCTCCTTTACCTATTTCTTTAGCACCTTGGTTAGATGTTTCTATGGATTTTGTGCTAGACTTGCTGAGGACAAAAAGGGGAAAGGATAGCATTTTTGTTGTTGTTGATAGGTTTAGCAAAATGGCTCATTTCATTGCATGTACTAAAACTGATGATGCTAAACACATTGCTGACTTGTTCTTTAGAGAAGTTGTTAAATTGCATGGCATTCCTCAAAGCATTGTGAGTGATAGAGATGTTAAGTTTCTAAGTCATTTTTGGAGCGTTTTGTGGGGTAAGCTGAAGGGATGATTTACTAAATTAGCGGAAATTTATTTAGTAAACTTATTAACATTTAATAACGGATCTATTAACATCATGCAATTTGTGATAAAAACATGTAGATTCATGCTTAATTTCGAAAATTAAAACCGGAACTTACATTGAGTAAAATGTGGAGAATCGGTTGGAGGTTTCTTTACAGCATCAAATCCTCAGCAACACCGGATCTTCTATGCTATATCCCGATCGAAAGCAAAACTGATTTGTAGGAATCGAACCGGAAGAACAATAGAAGAAGAAATTTCTTCTAAATTTTTCCCTAAGGAAAATCGGCAATTGGGCAAAAACTTGAGAGAGAATTTTCACTTTTCTAATTAAAGTGAGGAGTGTCTAAAATATGAATCCCAATGGTCATATTTATAGGAAAATATGATATCTAATGTAATTAGATAAAGCTTATCTCCAAATTATTAAAATAAATAGAAAATATAAATATATATAATCTTTAGCTTCATCAGCCCATGTGCACGCCACTATCAACATGGTATATATATATTTATATTTATTTATTCTTTATTTATTTAATAATTATATATTTAAATAATAGAAAAGATAAATAAATATGAATAAATAAATTTAAAAATAAAATCATATCTCCACAGCCACCATTGCACGGATGGACTCGCGCTGAAGCAAAAGGAGACATGCACCTTTATTTTTAATTTTTAATTTTTAATTATTTATTATTTATTTACTTTTCTTTATTATATACTTATATATTTAATATTAGAAAAAATTCAAATAATAATTTCTAATTTAAATACATATAGCCTAAAATTAATATATTAATTACCATTGAATCTTATTCAATTAATTAATTATTTTGGGCTAACACCAATTTGTTTCTTAAACCAATTGCATTTAATTCTCTCTAATATTTATTATTAAATTAAATCATTTAATTAATAATACTAATTATTAATTTCCATTTAAATAAACTCATTATTTAAATAATTAATAATATTAACATTAATTCCCGTTTAAATAATTTATTTATTTAAACAATTAATTTTGCCTTAAAATATTATAATTGATAATGTTATATTAATTTCCATTTAAATAAACTCTTTATTTAAACAATTAATATTGTATCAATATTAATAATATTAATATTAATTTTCATTTAAATAATCTCATTATTCAAATAATTAATATTGCCTAATTTTAAGTAAAATCAATTACTTAAATTGTTTGTTCTTCCTAAGTTAAATTAATAACTTAGTTTTGCTACAACGATATTTGGGCTAGCATAGGGACCCGATGGACCTATAGATCATGGGCTTAATAATTAGTCAATTAAGCGATTAACTCATAATCAATTAATTACTTATTATTTAACTATGAATAATTCCACTATAGATTCAAGCTGAACTCCCCTCACTATAGATGAGTTATGTCCATTTAGTTTATCTTTATTTATATCTGTGATATAATCCTTCACGTGGAACCCTCATAATTACAAGCGGATAAATTTACCGTTTTGCCCCTGTAATTACCGCTTTATCCTTGTGTTCCCGCTGATTCTCCAATGAACATTATCTTTAGTCGAACTAGAGATAATATACTTCTGTGATCAATAGAAGTCGTGGCGCCACTTGTTCATGTCTCGAATCAGTACATCAAGGGAGTTTCCTAAAGTTCCTAAAATGTTTAGATATCGCACTGATACCGTTAATTTATAGGAAAGTTATGAATTCCATCTCGTGAAAATGAGTTCCCAGCTATTTATCTAGTCATGTTCCCAAAACGGGAGTGTATTGAGCGTTCTTACAGATCACTCTCAACCATGTGAATCAAAGAACATAACTCCATAAATAGGAGTCCGCATTTCACTCAGGATTAAGATCTATCACGGTTGATAAACTTAGTTTGATATTCGATCATTTCTCGTAAACGGTACTAATGAGAAATTTGATCGAACATCGTGGTCCTGTCTTATACAATCAACATTGCATATGATACTTCCATTTCATGTCTCCCACATGAATGATCGGGGATTAGATCATTTGTCTATAAACAAAATGCGAAGTTATCAACAGTGTTACCAGGATAAGGTTCCCAAACGTTATCCATTTACTGTAGACACTTTTTAAGTTACTCATCTCGACTTTAATCCTCTCGTATGACTCACATACTAAGTCGTGATTTCATAAGAGTAACTTAGGGTTTACTATTTGAATGTTTGATATTAATATATTTCCATATATTCCTAATATCATTAATTGAATCAATCTAGATAATATAAAGAACTTATGTTTATTTATTTAATTTATTCTTAATAAATTATTATTATTAAATAATTACAAGTTCTAGGACACCATTCCTAACACTGATGATGCTAAACACATTGCTGACTTGTTCTTTAGAGAAGTTGTTAAATTGCATGGCATTCGTCAAAGCATTGTGAGTGATAGGGATGTTAAGTTTCTAAGTCATTTTTGGAGGGTTTTGTGGGGTAAGCTTGGGACTAAATTAATGTACTCTACTACTTGTCACCCCCAAACTGATGGTCAAACTGAGGTTGTCAATAGGACTATGGTTACATTGCTTAGGGCTATAATTGATAAAACGATAAGACTTGGGAAGATTGCATGCCATTCATAGAGTTTGCATATAATAGGGTTGTCCATAGTACTACTAAATGCACTCCTTTTGAACTTGTTTATGGTTTTAATCCAACTACTCCTATTGATTTATTGCCCATGTTACCTACTGATTTGGTGAGTTTTGATGCTAGTACTAAGGTTGACAGGATTCAAAAGCTACACAAGGAAGTTCGAGAAAGAATTGAGAAGCAAAACAACAAAGTAGCTTCAAGGATCAATAAGGGTCGAACTAGACTTGTTTTTCAACTTGGAGATTGGGTTTGGGTTCACTTTAGAAAAGAGAGGTTTCCATTGCAAAGGAAATCCAAGCTTAATCCAAGAGGAGATGGTCCATTCCCAGTGCTAGAAAGAATCAATGACAATGCTTACAAGATTGATCTTCCAGGTGAGTATAATGTGAGTGCTTCTTTTAATGTTTCTGACTTAAGTCCTTTTGATGTGGGTGATGAATCAGATTTGAGGACAAATCCTTTTGAAGAGGGAGGGGATGATATGAATCATTGAGAAAAAGACAAGATAGACAAGCTTAGGATGGTTCAAGGGCCAATGACAAGATCCAAGACCAAGAAATTGCAACAAGCTTTGAATATCCATTGTCAAGCATACATGAGCAAACTCAAGAAGACTTTTGAAGATTGGAACATTGAGGGTAAGGAAGAAGACTTAAAGCACTTCAATTTGTGGCATGTGCAATTGATAGAAGAATTTGGACAAGTTGTGCAATCAGATTCAAAGAATGAAGCTTAGAGAGAAAGTTGCAAACTTTCCATATTTGACAACTTTCCTTATTTGAGTGTTTTATTTATTTTATGCATTTAGGGATTTCGTATAATGTTTTCCATGGCCAAAGGACATGTTTTAGGCCGTTTATATTCAGTTTATATGTTTGGAAAGGATTAGGAAAGATATTATTCTCTAGAAAAGATTTTCCACAAAATCTGCCAATTTCACATAAGGCAAGTTTTGGGCAGATTTTGTGATCCTTGTAATCCGAATGATATGAATCAAGGAGCCTTAATGTTGATCTTTTCGGAGCTTGTATTCGTTGTTCTCCAAGTTCTTGACAAGGTCAAGCTACAAGCCGCTTCGAGAAAATGTTCAAGATTAGTTCAATAAATGGAAGTCAAGTTCAAGCATAGTTCATTAAATTCAAGTCAAGTTCAAGCCAAGCTCATGAAATGCAAGTCAACTTCAAGCCTAGTTCATTAAATGCAAGTCAAGTTCATTTAATGCAACCGAAGCTCATTTAATGCATCCAACACATCAATGCTAAGCAAGACTTATTCATGACATCTTAAGGCTTTATTTATGACTCCCATAAACACATATGATCAAGAATTTTCAGTTACAAAGCTTTCCAAATCAGAATTGTAACTCTTTTATTTTCGGTTACACTTTAAATTCAATAGGCTAGTTAATTGTCATTATTTTCGTCTTTACTTTTGTGGGCTGTCTTTTGGCCTTTTTTTATTCAATTTTATAAGTTTATTTTCGTGGCTATTGAAGGCTATAAAACCATGAGACATGCTGTAAGAGATTAAGATTATTATGGAAGTAAAAATACAAAGTCTCATTTAGAGCTTTTTCTTTGAATTGTTGTGAGTTGTGCAACTTTTCATCTTGTCATTCCTTGTGTTTAGGGTGGCTGTAGAATCGAGCCATTAGGATTGATCATTCTAATTTGGTGGATTGTTCGAATCTAGAACAAGAAATCCAATTCATCTCTTTAGATCTTTGATCATAAGGATAATCATTTTCTAGCCTTTTTGCTTGGGTTGTTTCAAATTGCATATGTGGGTTCTTTGGTTGTGATCTTTTTGGGTCTTTAGTTAAGTTTAAGGGTTCTTAAAGCATTTCGAAAGGGTTTTCGTATCATTTGGTATCAGAGCATTGGTTGCGTTTTTGTGGCCGATCTCTAGAACAGGTTTTATCCAATCTATTCTTTTCAATTCTTGTTCTTTTCAATTCTGTCCAAACTTTTCGTTTCTGTCCAAGCATGAATTTTTCTTCATCTTTTCGTTCTGATCTTGTTTCTATCTTAAAGATCACATTCTGATTTTGAAAAAAAAAAAAAAAAACTTTGCATTCAAGAGCACCGGTTTGTTCATCTTGCGTTCTTCTTGGAAATTCTTGAGGTTTTCTGAGTTTTATCCTTGAAATTCGTGTATATCTTATTGGAATGTGTTAGTATATCAGTTATATGTCATAAACCATCAGTTACACCTTCCTTTGCACGAATTTAAAGTCCCAAAAACGGCTAAATTAAAAGTTTTTCAAAAACTGTCCACTTTTGTAACTGCCGCATTTAATGCTACTGTTTGCTATTCAAACTCTGGTCTAAACTCTAAATTTGCTTTTGTTGTCTGAAGAAAAACGTTTTGCCTTCTTTTTAGCTTTCAAAGTTCAGAAGGGATCTTTATCAATTTTATAACGGAAGCATACCAAATCAGGATTTTTATTTCTGTGCGCAGGATTTGCCTAATTTCCAGCAACTTCAATTCTGTGAGTTAGTGTTTTCAATTCTAAACGAATTTTTGAATTTGGGCTTTTGTATGCTCTTTATTATCATCTTAATAAGCTACATCTTGGCTGCCATTTTAAAATTCATCCTTGAACTCCACGAATTTTGAAATTTGTTGCTACCACTATTCTTGACTTCTTTGCATCAAATTTCTGATTTTTCTTTCCATTTAAGTTTTCACATTTATAATATGTTTTTCTTGCTTTATTCTTGTTTCTTTTCATTATTTTAGGTTGTTTAAATTCTGAATGCTTGGTTTTTAGTACTTTAAACACAAGTTGTTTCATTTTTACCATAGCGTATCCAAGAGCCTAAATTGACATTTTGGCCTACCTTGAGTGATTAAACACGAGAGTTCATTAAGTGATATATTGTGAGGGAGTGTTGTGAGGTCCAGAAACATGTCACAAGGGGGGAATAATCAGGATGAGATTAGTGAAGGTAGGTGGAGAGAGGCACAAACGAGAGTTTTTGCTAGACTCACTAAAATTGTAGAGGGGCTTAATGAGCGCATGGGTAGATTAGAGATAGCTAGTAATCAACAAATGAGGGAGATAATTGAAGATGAATTAGAAAGTGATGTTGTTGAAGAAGTAGTCATTGATTGTGAAGAAAGTGACATTGAGGAAGCCGAAGAGAGTGATACTATGGAGGACAATATTGAGTAACCCGAGGCGAGTGATGGTAGTTAGGGGGAAGTAACTCAACAAGCACTTTTGTGTAGGAGAGTTCTAAATTCTGAAATAATAGATAGTGTTGAAGAAGACCAAAGACACAACTTGTTCCATACTAGGTGTTTAGTGAATGAGACTCCATGTAGTGTTGTGATTGATGGGGGAAGTTGTACAAATTTTGTGAGCTCAATTCTGGTTAAGAGACTCAATTTTCCTACTAAACCACATCTCAAACCTTACAAGTTACAATGGTTAAACAATAGTGGTGAGGTGAAGGTGCATAAACAAGCTATAATTCCGCCTTGAGAAGTATAAAGATGAGGTAGTTTGTGATGTAGTCCCAATGCACGTCGGGGATATACTTTTGGGAAGGCCTTGGCAATTTGATAGAAGAGTGATCTATGATGGCTACCTAAATAGGTACACTTTTACCAAGGATGGGAGAAAGACTACTTTGGTACCTTTGTCTTCAAAAGAGGTTTTCATTGATCAATGTAAGCTTGAACAAAGAAGACTTGAGATTGAGTTGAAAGAAAAAGAATTGAGTGAGAGAGAAAAGAAAGCTTTGAGTGGAAAAAGCAAGAGTGAAAACAATGAGAGAAAAGAGAAGAATGAAAAAGAAATGTGTGAAAACTTAGTGGAAATTGAGAGAAAAGGAAAATTAGTGAGTTATCATGTAAAAATGAGTGAGGTGAGGATAGTTTTTCTTAGTCAAAAGCCTAATTTTGTTCTTGTGTGCAAAGTAGACTTTTTGGCAACTAACCTTAACCATTATTTTCCTAGTGTGTTTGAAAATCTTTTTCAGGTTTGGAAGCATTACTTATGGCCGAATAAGAGCTTGAGGTGTTCGAAAGGACAATACATCAAAGAAAGAAAGTACATCAATTCTAACGAGGATGTTGTAAGTTCTATACTTTCAAGTTTTGAGCATATTAAAGTTCTAATAAATGAGCCTCTTGAAAATGAAATTTTTGAGTATGTGGAAAAGTTGAACTCATTTTGCAATGCATTTCATCTTTTGTTGTTAATTTTTCTTGGAGAAGTTACAATATATACCAAGCTGTTTTGCAAGAATGGAAAACTCAAGAGTTGATAAATGTAATCTTAGGAGCCAAGTTTAGGGAAACTAAATCTAAAGTGGAAACTTGGGAGAATTGTTTGCCTTTTGTGGATAATACATGTAATACGAGAATAAATCATAAAAATGTTTGTTTTTCAAATAAACTTATTTATGGTCTTTATGCTATTACTCCATTTGAGTTGCTGCCTTTGAGATCTAATGTCTTTGTGAGTGATTCAGCCAATTTTAAGAATGTTTTCATCAAATTAATGCTTATGGATGTGAAGAAAAAAATCAAGGAGCAAAGTTTCAAATTTACCTCTAAAATCAACATGAGAAGGAAACCACTCAAATTTCATCCAAGAGCATGGATTTGGATGCATTTTCGGAAAAACGACTTCAAAATAGAACTAAATTGCATCCAAGGGATGATGGACCATATCAAGTACTTAAAAGAATCTATGCAAAAGTCCACTCCGTTGCATTACAAGGTGAGTATTTTGAGAATTCAATCTTCAAAGTTACTGATTTTTCATTTTTTATTGTAGGGCATGGAGAATTGGATTTGAGGAAGAATCCTTTTCAAGAAGGAGGGAATGATATGAATCAAGGAGCCTTAATGTTGATCTTTTCAGAGCTTGCATTCGTTGTTCTCCAAGTTTTTGACAAGGTCAAGCTACAAGCCGCTTCGAGAAAATGTTCAAGATTAGTTCAATAAATGGAAGTCAAGTTCAAGCATAGTTCATTAAATTCAAGTCAAGTTCAAGCCAAGCTCATGAAATGCAAGTCAACTTCAAGCCTAGTTCATTAAATGCAAGTCAAGTTCATTTAATGCAACCGAAGCTCATTTAATGCATCCAACACATCAATGCTACGCAAGACTTATTCATGACATCTTAAGGCTTTATTTATGACTCTCATAAACACATGTGATCAAGAAGTTTCAGTTACAAAGCTTTCCAAATCATAATTGTAACTCTTTTATTTTCGGTTACACTTTAAATTCAATAGGCTAGTTAATTGTCATTATTTTCGTCTTTACTTTTGTGGGCTGTCTTTTGGCCTTTTTTTTATTCAATTTTATAAGTTTATTTTCGTGGCTATTGAAGGCTATAAAACCATGAGACATGCTTGTAAGAGATTAAGATTATTATGGAAGTAAAAATACAAAGTCTCATTGAGAGCTTTTTCTTTGAATTGTTGTGAGTTGTGCAACTTTTCATCTTGTCATTCCTTGTGTTTAGGGTGGCTGTAGAATCGAGCCATTAGGATTGATCATTCTAATTTGGTGGATTGATTCGAATCTAGAACAAGAAATCCAATTCTTGTCTTTAGATCTTTGATCATAAGGATAATCATTTTCTAGCCTTTTTCCTTGGGTTGTTTCAAATGGCATATGTGGGTTCTTTGGTTGTGATCTTTTTGGGTCTTTAGTTAACTTTAAGGGTTCTTAAAGCATTTTGAAAGGGTTTTCGTATCACCGAATTTCCTAGCTTATTTTTAGGGTTTCTTTAACTATTTAAAGGCCCCATTTGTAACCCTAAAGACTCAGAATTCATATGATAATAATATTGCTTTTTGCTTTGCTAAAATTGCTTAGTTTTGTAGCCTTGTTCTTAGGTTGCATGTTTTAGGAACATTCAAGCAAACCTTGATCTAGTTTGTTTGTGAATTGTTTCAATCTTGAAATAAGAACAACTTCTCTTATTTCAAGGTCTTCGATCATTGGAATAATCTTCTTTTCTTGTTTTTCCAAAGGTTTTACCTCTTTGTTCATGGGGTTTTAGGATGTGCATCTAGGGATTATTTGTTCTTTCAAAGGGTTTCTATTTCAATTCTAGGGTTTCACATCACTCTTCTTTGGGAATCCTATTTGGTCCAAAATATCAAAAAAGGATCCGTACCACTCCACAAACTTGTTTGTAATTGAAAACTTATTTCAAAGTACCTGTTTTACTCTCTACACCAAATTGAATCTAAAGACCTAAGGTTTCCCACTTGTCAAACTTGTGCTCATGATTTGGTCCAACCTAAAGATCCAAATGGAGGAACCACTTCTTTGGGAATCCTGTTTGGACCAAAATATCGAAAGAGGATCCAAACCACTATAAAAACTTATTTGTAATTGAAATGCTAGTTTCAAAGTACTTGTTTTACTCTTCGTACCATATTGATACCAAAGACCTAAGGTTTCCCACTTGTCATAGTTTTCCTCATGATTTCGTCAATCTTAAAGATCCAAATGGAGGAACCTCTTCTTTGGGAATCCTCTTTCGACCAAAATATCGAAAGAGGATCCGAACTACTCCGAAAACTTGTTTGTAATTGAAAAGCTTGTTTAAAAGAACTTGTTTCACTCTTCAGAACATACTGATACCAAAGACCTGAGGTTTCCCACTTATCAAAGTTTTCCTCGTGATTTGGTCCATTCTAAAGATCCAAATGGAGGAACCTCTTCTTTGGGAATCCTCTTTGGACCAAAATATCGAAAGACGATCCGAACCACTCCACAAACTTGTTTGTAATTGAAAAGCTTGTTTCAAAGAACTTGTTTCACTCTTCGGACCGTATTGAATCCAAAGACCTAAGGTTTCCCACTTTTCAAAGTTTTCCTCGTGATTTGGTCCATCCTAAAGATCCAAATGGAGGAACCTCTTCTTTGGGAATCCTCTTTGGACCAAAATATCGAGAGAGGATCCGAACCACTCCAAAAACTTGTTCGAAATTGAAAAGCTTCATTCAAAGCACTTTTTTCACTCTTCGGACCATATTGATACCAAAGACCTAAGGTTTTCCACTTGTCAAAGTTTTCCTCGTGATTTGGTCCATCCTAAAGATCCAAATGGAGGAACCTCTTCTTTGGGAATCCTCATTGGACCAAATTATCGAAAGAGGATCCGAACCACTCCAAAAACTTGTTTGTAATTGAAAAGCTTGTTTCAAAGCACTTGTTTCACTCTTCGGACCATATTGATACCAAAGACCTAAGGTTTCCCACTTGTCATAGTTTTCCTCGTGATTTGGTCCATCCTAAAGATCCAAATGGAGGAACCTCTTCTTTGGGAATCCTCTCTGGACCAGAATATCGAAAGAGGATCCGAACCACTCCAAAAACTTGTTTGTAATTGAAAAGCTTGTTTCACTCCTCGGAAAATATTGATACCAAAAACGTAACGTTTCCCACTTGTCAAAATTTTCCTTCTGATTTGGTCCATCCTAAAGATCCAAATAGAGGAACCTCTTCTTTGAGAATCCTCTTTGGACCAAAATATCGAAAGAGGATCCGAACCACTCTAAAAATTTGTTTGTAATTGACAACTTATTTCAAAGTTCCTGTTTTACTCTCTAGAACAAATTGAATCTGAAGACCTAAGGTTTCCCACTTGTCAAAGTTGTGCTCATGATTTGGTCCATCCTAAAGATCCAAATGGAGGAACCTCTTCTCAGGGAATCCTCTTTGGAGCAAAATATCGAAAGAGGATCCGAACCACTCCAAAAACATATTTGTAATTGAAATGCTTGTTTCAAAGTACTTGTTTCACTCTTCGGACCATATTGATACCAAAGACCTAAGGTTTCCCCCTTTTCAAAGTTTTCCTTGTGATTTGGTCCATTCTAAAGATCCAAATGAAGGAACTTCTTCTTTGGGAATCCTCTTTGGACCAAGATATCGAAAGAGGATCTGAACCACTCCAAAAACTTGTTTGTAATTAAAAAGCTTGTTTTAAAGTACTTGTTTCACTCTTTGGACCATATTGAATCTGAACACCTGAGGTTTCCCACTTGTAAAAGTTTTCCTCGTGATTTGGTTCATCCTAAAGATCCAAATGGAGGAACCTCTTCTTTGGGAATCCTCTTTGGACCAAAATATCGAAAGAGGATCCGAATAACTATAAAAACTTGTTTGTAATTGAAAAGCTTGTTTCAAAGTACTCGTTTCACTCTTCAGGCCATATTGATAACAAAGACCTAAGGTTTCCCACTTGTAAAAAGTTTCCTCGTGATTTGGTCCATCCTAAAGATCCAAATGGAGGTACCACTTCTTTGGGAATCCTCTTTGGACCAAAATATCGAAAGAGGATCTGAACCACTATAAAAACTTGTTTGTAATTGAAAAGCTTGTTTCAAAGTACTTGTTTCACTCTTCGGACCATATTGATACCAAAGACCTAAGGTTTCCCACTTGTCAAAGTTGTGCTTATGATTTGGTCCAACCTAAAGATCCAAATGGAGGAACCTCTTCCTTGGGAATCCTGTTTGGACCAAAATATCGAAAGAGGATCCAAACCACTATAAAAACTTATTTGTAATTGAAATGCTTGTTTCAAAGTACTTGTTTTACTCTTCGTACTATATTGATACCAAAGACCTAAGGTTTCCCACTTGTCAAAGTTTTCCTCATGATTTGGTCCCTCCTAAAGATCCAAATGGACGAACCTCTTCTTTGGGAAGCCTTTTTGGACCAAAATATCGAAAGAGGATCCGAACCACTCCAAAAACTTGTTTGTAATTGAAAAGCCTGTTTCAAAGTACCTGTTTCACTCTTCAGACCATATTGATACCAAAGACCTGAGGTTTCCCACTTGTCAAAGTTTTCCTCGTGATTTGGTCCATCCTAAAGATCCAATTGGAGGAACCACATCTTTGGAATCCTCTTTGGACCAAAATATCGAAAGAGGATCTGAACCACTCCAAAAACTTGTTTGTAATTGAAAAACTTGTTTCAAAGAACTTGTTTTACTCTTAGGACCATATTGATACCAAAGACCTATGGTTTCCCACTTGTGAAAGTTTTCCTCGTGATTTGGTCCAAGCTAAAGATAAAATTGGAAGAACCTCTTCTTTGGGAATCCTCTTTGGACCAAAATATCGAAAGAGGATCCGAACCACTCCAAAAACTTGTTTGTAATTGAAATGCCTGTTTCAAAGTACTTGTTTCACTCTTCAGAACATATTGATACCAAAGACCTGAGGTTTCCCACTTGTCAAAGTTTTCCTCGTGATTTGGTCCATCCTAAAGATCCAAATGGAGGAACCTCTTCTTTGGGAATTCTCTTTGGACTAAAATATCGAAAGAGTATCCGGACCACTCCAAAAACTTGTTTGTAATTGAAAAGCTTGTTTCAAAGTACTTGTTTCACTCTTTGGACCATATTGATACCAAAGACCTAAGGTTTCCCACTTGTCAAGGTTGTGCTGATGATTTGGTCCAACCTAAAGATCCAAATGGAGGAACGTCTTTCTTGGGAATCCTGTTTGGACCAAAATATCGAAAGAATATATTATATGAAACCCTAGAAAATTGAAATAGAAACCCTTTGAAAGACAAAGAACCCCTAGATGCAAATCCTAAAACCCCGATGAACAATAAGGTAAAACCCTTGGAAAGCAAGAAGAAGAAGATTATTCCAATGATCTAATATCTGGAAATAAGAGAACTTGTTCTTATTTCAAGATCGAAACAATTCACAAACATACTAGATTAAATTATGCTTGAATGTTTCTAAAACATGCAACCTAGAACAAGGCTACAAAATTAAGCACTTTCGGCTAAGCAAAAAGCAATATTATTATCAAATCAATTCTTAGTATTTAGGGTTACAAATGAGGCCTTTAAATAGGCAAAGAAACACTAACAATTAGCTAGGAAATTCGGATTACAAGGAGCACAACATCTGCCCAAAACTTGTCTTATATGAAATTGGCAGATTTTATGGAAAATATTTTTAAGAGAATAATATCTTGCCTAATTCTTTCCAAGCTAATAAAATGAATATAAATGGCCTAAAACATGTCTAAATACATCTTAAATTTGTTGGAACCATATATGGAAAGTTTAGGAACAAATATGGAAAGTGGTCCAAATAAGGAATTTTGCAAAAGTGATGCAACTTTCCTAAATTGCTCTTCTCTTCAATTCTGATTGAACAAGTCTTCAATACACTTCCTCCAAATACATTTGTCCTAGATTGAAGTTTATCAAGTCTTCTTCCTTAGCCTCCATGCTCGGGTCTTCAAAGCTTGTCTTTACTTTACTCATGTATTCTTGACAATGCATATTCAAGAATTGTTGTAGCTTCTTTGCTCTTGATCTTGTGATTGGTCTTTGAGCTTGTTGTGAGGTCCCATGATTCATATCAGGATCCGAACCACTATAAAAACTTATTTGTAATTGCAATGCTTGTTTCAAAATACTTGTTTTACTCTTCGTACCATATTGATACCAAAGACCTAAGGTTTACCACTTGTCAAAGTTTTCCTCATGATTTGGTCCATCCTAAAGATCCAAATGGAGGAACCTCTTCTTTGGGAATCCTCTTTCGACCAAAATATCGAAAGAGGATCCGAACCACTCCAAAAACTTGTTTGTAATTGAAAAGCCTGTTTCAAAGTACTTCTTTCACTCTTCAGACCATATTGATACCGAAGACCTGAGGTTTCCCACTTGTCAAAGTTTACCTCGTGATTTGGCCCATCCTAAAGATCCAAATGGAGGAACCACTTCTTTGGGAATCCTTTTTGAACCAAAATATCGAAAGAGGATCTGAACCACTCCAAAAACTTGTTTGTAATTGAAAAGCTTGTTTCAAAGTACTTGTTTCACTCTTCGGACCATATTGATACCAAAGACCTGAGGTTTCCCACTTGTCAAAGTTTTCCTCGTGATCTGGTCCATTATAAAGATCCAAATGGACGAACCTCTTCTTTGGGAATCCTCTTTGGACCAAAATATCGAAAGAGGATCCGAACCACTCCAAAAACTTTTTTGTAATTGAAAACTTATTTCAAAGTACTTGTTTTACTCTATAGACCAAATTGAATTTGAAGACCTAATGTTTCCCACTTGTCAAAGTTGTGCTCATGATTTGGTCAGTCCTAAAGATCCAAATGGAGGAACCTCTTCTTTGGGAATCCTGTTCGGACCAAAATATGGAAAGAGGTTCCGAACCATTATAAAAACTTATTTGTAATTGAAATGCTTGTTTCAAAGTATTTGTTTTACTCTTCGTACCATATTGATACTAAAGACCTAAAGTTTCCCACTTGTCAAAATTTTCCTCGTGATTTGGTCCATCCTAAAGATCCAAATGGAAGGACATCTTCTTTGGGAATCCTCTTTGGACCAAAATATCGAAAGATGATCCGAACCACTCCAAAAACTTGTTTGTAATTGAAAAGCTTGTTTCACTCTTCGGACCATATTGATTCCAAAGACCTAAGGTTTCCACGTGATTGGGTCCATCCTAAAGATCCAAACGGAGGAACTTCTTCTTTGGGAATTCTATTTGGACCAAAATATCGAAAGAGGATCCGAACCACTCCAAAAACTTGTTTGTAATTAAAAACATATTTCAAAGTACCTGTTTTACTCTCTAGACCAAATTGAGTCTGAACACCTAAGGTTTACCACTTGTCAAAGTTGTGCTCATGATTTGGTCCATCCTAAAGATGCAAATGTAGGAACCTCTTCTTTGGGAATCCAGTTTGGACAAAAATATCGAAAGAGGATCCGAACAACTATAAAAACTTATTTGTAATTGAAATGCTTCTTTCAAATTACTTGTTTTAAACTTTTTACTATATTGATAACAAAGACCTAAGGTTTCCCACTTTTCAAAGTTTTCCTCATGATTTGGTCCATCCTAAAAATCCAAATGGAGGAACCTCTTCCTTGGGAATCCACTTTGGACCAAAATATCGAAGAGGATCCCAACCACTCCAAAAACTTGTTTGTAATTGAAATGCTTGTTTCAAAGTACTTGTTTTACTCTTCGGGCCATATTGATACTAAAGACCTAATGTTTCCCACTTGTCAAAGTTTTCCTCGTGATTTGGTTCATCCTAAAGATCCAAATGGAGGAACCCCTTGATTTTAAATCCCATTTGGACCAAAATATCGAAAGAGGATTCAAACCACTCAAAAAACTTGTTTGTAATTGAAAACCTATTTCAAAGAACCTGTTTTACTCTCTAGACCAAATTGAATCTGAATACCTAACGTTTCCCACTTGTCAATGTTGTGCTCATGATTTGGTCTAACCTAAAGATCCAAATGGAGGAAGCTCTTCTTTGGGAATCCTGTTTGGACAAAAATATCGAAAGGGGATCCGAACCACTATAAAAACTTATTTGTTATTGAAATGCTTTTTTCAAAGTACTTGATTTACTCTTCGTACCATATTGATACCAAAGACCTAAGGTTTACCACTTGTCAAAGTTGTGCTCATGATTTGTCCATCCTAAAGATCCAAATGGATGAACCTCTTCTTTGGGAAACCTCTTTTGACAAAAATATCGAGAGAGGATCCGAACCACTCAAAAAACTTGTTTGTAATTGAAAAGCTTGTTTCAAAGTACTTGTTTCACTCTTCGGACCATATTGATATCAAAGACCTAAGGTTTCCTACTTGTCAAAGTTGTCCTCATTATTTGGTCCATCCTAAAGATCCAAATGGAGGAACGTCTTCTTTGGGAATCCTCTTTGGAGCAAAATATCAAAAGACGATCCGAACCACTCCAAAAATTTGTTTGTAATTGAAAGCTTATAAAAAGTACTTGTTTCACTCTCTAGACAAAAATGAATCCGAAGACCTAAGGTTTCAAACTTGTCAAAGTTGTGTTCATGATTTGGTCCATACTAAAGATCAAAATGGAGGAACCTCTTCTTTGGGTATCCTCTTTAGACCAAAATATCGAAAGAGGATCCGAACCACTCCATAAACTTTTTTGTAATTTAAAAGCTTGTTTCAAAGTACTTGTTTCACTCTACGGACCATATTGATACCAAAGACCTAAGGTTTCCCACTTGTCAAAGTTGTACTCATGATTTGGTCCATCCTATAGATCCAAATGGAGGAACCTCTTCTTTGAGAATCCTCTTTGGACCAAAATATCAAAAGACGATCCGAACCACTCCAAAAACTTGTTTGAAATTGAAAGCTTGTTAAAAACTACTTATTTCACTCTCTAGACAAAAATGAATCCGAACACCTAAGGTTTACCACTTGTAAAAGTTGTGCTCATGATTTAATCCATCCTAGAGATCCAAATGGAGGAACCTCTTCTTTGGGAATCTTGTTTGGACCAAAATATCGAAAGATGATCCGAACCACTATAAAAACTTGTATGTAATTGAAATGCTTGTATCAAAGTATTTGTTTCACACTTCAGACCATATTAATACCAAAGACCTAAGGTCTCCACTTCTCAAAGTTTTCCTCGTGATTTGATCCATCCTAAAGATCCAAATGGAGGAACCTTTTCTTTGGGAATCATCTTGTGACCATATTGATACCACAGACCTAAGATTTTCCACTTGTCAAAGTTGTCTTCATGATTTTGTCCATCCTAAAGATCCAAATGGAGGAACCTCTTCTTTGGGTATCCTCTTTGGACCAAAATTTTGAAAGACGATCTGAACCACTCTAAAAACTTGTTTGTAATTGAAAGCTTCTTAAAAAGTACTTGTTTCACTATCTAGACCAAAATGAATCCGTGACCTAACGTTTCCCACTTGTCAAAGTTATGCTCAAGATTTTATCCATCCTAATCCAAATGGAGGAACCTTTTCTTTGGGAATCCTGTTTGGACAAAAATATCGAAAGAGGATCCGAACCACTCCAAAAGGATGTTTGTTATTGAATTTTTTTTTAAAAGTACTTTTTTCACTCTCTAGACCAAATTGAATCGGAAGAACTAAGGTTTCTCAGTCGTCGGAATCTTCTGCCAGCGAAGGTCGCTGGGTAGAGGCATGCTCTGGAGGACCTCGCGAAACCATTTTCAAACGGTTGTATGCGGCTGTACTCTGCAAAATCATAAAAATTAATGTACTATTAGAAACTTTTAGTTAACGGGAAAAAAAAACACTTTGAAAAAAGTTTAAAGGTTTAAAAATTAAGTAATTAAAATAATAAACAAAATTACTTACGTATCCCCTTCAATACGAAGGGTAGAATCTGCGGCCCGAGACGGCTGCGTGCATGAAGTGGAGGGGCCAGCTGGATCCGACCCTGATGCAGACCCGGACGCATACCCTGATGCTAAGCCGGGAGTCTTGGCCAGGGAGTCCTGCGGCAGTCGTGGTGTCGCAGACTCTGTCTCAGGGATTGCATCATCGAGCGTGGCAGCAAGTCCCGGCTCGTAACCAAAGAAGATGCTGTCCAACTCCTCTATAGTAAGGTCCGCATCAAGGGCAGCGGCAGTAGGCGGCTGGGGAGACGCCTCGTCACCCGCGTCGTCAGGCTCGTCTGACTGGGGAGGACGTCGTCTGCCCGTCATAATCCTACAACCAAACTAAACTAATTTAATACTAATTACGTAAGTAAAATATTCAAATAAATTAAATTAATTAATTAATGAAATAATGTAAATTAAACTAACATAAATTAAGTAAATAATTTAAAATCAACTAATTAATTAATTTGAATAAAAGTAAATTAAAATTAGATTAATTGAACTAAAATTAATTAAATTAAACTTAACATTAACTAATTAAAACTAAAATAAACTGATTATTTGATGTGAATTAATGTAAATTAAAATTAGATTAATTGAAACTAAAATTAATTGAATTAAACTAAATTAAATAATGAAGAATTAAAATAAATTAGATTAATTGAACTAAAATTAATTAAATTAAACTTAACATTAATTAATTAGATTTCAACTATTAGATTACCCTAAACTAAAATTAATTAAATTTAAAATTAGATTAATTGAAACTAAAATTAATTGAATTTAAAATTAAACTAAGTAATTAATTAGATTTCAACTATTAGATTACCCTAAACTAAAATTAATTAAATTTAAAATTAGATTAATTGAAACTAAAATTAATTGAATTTAAAATTAAACTAAGTAATTAATTAGATTTCAACTATTAGATTACCCTAAACTAAAATTAATTAAATTTAAAATTAGATTAATTGAAACTAAAATTAATTGAATTTAAAATTAAAGTAAACTAAGTAATTAATTAGATTTCAACTATTAGATTACCCTAAAGTAAAATTAATTAAATTTAAAATTAGATTAATTGAAACTAAAATTAATTGAATTTAAAATTAAAGTAAACTAAGTAATTAATTAGATTTCAACTATTAGATTACCCTAAACTAAAATTAATTAAATTTAAAATTAGATTAATTGAAACTAAAATTAATTGAATTTAAAATTAAAGTAAACTAAGTAATTAATTAGATTTCAACTATTAGATTACCCTAAACTAAAATTAATTAAATTTAAAATTAGATTAATTGAAACTAAAATTAATTGAATTTAAAATTAAAGTAAACTAAGTAATTAATTAGATTTCAACTATTAGATTACCCTAAACTAAAATTAATTAAATTTAAAATTAGATTAATTGAAACTAAAATTAATTGAATTTAAAATTAAAGTAAACTAAGTAATTAATTAGATTTCAACTATTAGATTACCCTAAACTAAAATTAATTAAATTTAAAATTAGATTAATTGAAACTAAAATTAATTGAATTTAAAATTAAAGTAAACTAAGTAATTAATTAGATTTCAACTATTAGATTACCCTAAACTAAAATTAATTAAATTGAATTAACATTAATTAAATTTAATTACTAACATTAATTAATAAAAACTAAACTTAACTAAACTTAAATTAGTTAAATTAAAGTAAATTAAAATTAGATTGATTGAACTAAAATGTATCAATTAATTAAAGTAAACGAAATTAGATTAATTAACTTTACGTAAATTAAGTACTTGATTAAACTAAATTACATTAATTAAACTAAAATTAATGAAATTAACAACATTTAAACTAAAACTTAAACTAAAACTAACTAAAAATAACTTAAAACAGATAGGAAACTAACCTCGAAATAGAAATCGGGATTGGAGGTTTAGGGTGTTTAGGTTTAGAGTAGGAACGGGGAAAAAAGAACGAGGAATGGAACGGGGGAAAGAGAGAAAAGAAAGAAAAGGGAGAAAGAAAAAGAGAAAGGAAGAAAAGAAACGAGGGAAAGGAAAAGGAATCTGATTTTAAATCAGATTTTGCGACCAAATGGTCGCAAATATGTAATAATGACAAGAAACGAAAGGTCACGCGTGCTGGGGAAAATACGACCAAATGGTCGCATTTCTTGAGATATTTGCGACCATATGGTAGCATTTCTTGGAAAAGCGACCATATGGTCGCCACTTTGCCTCGATCCAGACTAGCTGTCATATCACGAGTCCCATCAATAATTGCGACCATCTGGTCGCAATAATGAAATTCACCGCCAAATATTGTGACCAGATGGTCGTAATCCTTAAATTCACCGCCATAAATTTCATGAAAATTTAAATTTACCGCTCATATTTGCGACCATATGGTCGCAATTTCACTTATATTTTTTTAAAAAATATAATTATACTTTTTCAAAAATGGCGACCAAGGTCGCCTTTCCCTTCTAAATTACTACCATGTGGTCACCTTTTGTGTGAAATTGCGACCATATGATCGCAAATATTAATATATGTATATATTTTTTAATCATTCCTTAAAAGAAATAGTTTTAATTAATTAAACACATACACACACATTGAATAATCAAGTTAACGAAATATCTCATTCATCATCGTCTCCAAGAAGTCCGTCACATAAAGTCTTCTTCTTATTCTTCTTCTTCTGTTTCTTCATCAGATTCATCGTCTCGAATAAATTCAGCATCAATGTCACATGCGTGAGAAGTGGAAGCATTTGTATCATCATCATCATGCAATGTTATCGTTCCATCGTTCAAAGGACGAACAGTACTTGCATTCTGACCATCGTCGATTGCACGAGATCTTATCTCATCTTCTTGAAAAGCAACAACTTCCTCTGCATGGTCGTCTTTCTCGGACAAGTTTTCTTCTACCTGGCGTGGTTTAACTTTACAAACAACTAACCAACCATGCCGGATCTGCGTCTATTAATCGGATAGTTCAGGTAATAAACTTGAATAACTGCGTGAAGCCAGGACAAACCTATCAACAGTGCGCATATGCTTAGACTTGTTTACCTCAACGATTTGTAAATGATCAATCTTACGGACTCCGCCTTGTCTGGTTGTCTCGAACCAAGTGCAGTTGAACAGAACAATGCGTTTTAGCGTCGGACTTGCGTATTGAATCTCATCGATTACTCCGAAGTAATCGTCTTCGTTTGTGCCGAACGCGTGACCTTTTATACAAACACCACTGTTGTTTGTTGCCCTGTTCACTGAATGCACCTTCATTTGAAATCTGTAACCTTTACCGACGTATCCACCATACGACCTTGCTATCCGTCAAGGTCCTTTTTCCAAAGAAATGATGCAAGGATCATCCACCGGTAATGTAGGGGAGTCAACCTGTATCATTGTTCACATACAGTACTGTTAGGAATATAGTAACCGTTTCTGAGATAAAATGCATCTGAGTCTAGCATGCAATGTGGACATGCGTATGTCCCCGCCGTACTAAATCCTTTAAGAGGAGGAGATTGAGGTTCACACAATTAACTACACTGAATAAGGAAAGCAATAACAAACGCTAAACACAGACTCAAAAATGTATATGAAAGCAATTAAAGATCAACATACCTGACAACATTGAATACGCAGGGAAGTCACTGATCGTCCAAATTAACGCGGCGAGCATCAAGAAATTTTGTTTCTTCGAAATGTCGTACGTCATAACACCGTCAGTCCACAACCTTTTCAACTCTGCAATAAGTGGTTGCAAATACACATCCAGTTTTTGTTTTGGACTTTTCGGCCCAAGTACGATCACTGTTAGAAAAATCACCGGGTCTCGCATGCACATTGAGGGAGGCAAGTTATACGGGGTTACCATGACTAGCCAAACTGAATATTGTGCCCCGGATGCCCCGAACGGGTTGAAGCCATCTGTGCATAAGCCCAATATGATGTTTCTCGGATCTTGTGCAAAATCCGGATGACAACTATTTAAATGCTTCCATGCCGCAGCATCTAAGGGATGTCTCATAACACCTTCATCCTGTGAATGCTCATGATGCCATCTCATGTGCGAGGCTGTCACATCCGATGCATACAACCGTTGCAAATGTGGGGTCAGCAGTAAATAGAACATGCGGGCGTTCGGAATCAGGCTGCGTTTCCCTTGTTTGTATCTTGGAAGAAAACAGAATTTGCAATGATGCAGGTCCTCATCCACATCCCAGTAAATCATGCATCCGTTTTGACACGAATCTATTTTCTCCACGGGTAATCCAAGTCCCTCCACTAGCTTTTTCCTGTCGTACAAACTGTGGGGCATATTATTTTCTTCTGAAGCGCATCAACAAAACCACGATGCAATCGCATCAAATCCTCTACCGGGTATGTTGTACTGCGCCTTTATATTTAAAAGTTCTGTAGCAGCAGCAAGTTGACTTACCTCACACCCATCGTACAATGGTCGGCTGGCTGTCTTTAGCATCTCGTGCATCTTTCATGCATCCGGATTCATTTCCTCTTCTACAACCCGTTCATCTTCGTCTACGTTTAAACTTTCACGAAAATTTTCATTGCCCCCATTCCCCGCACCATCAAGTATCATTTGCTGCATCTGACTATACTGTTGTTCATCATTCCGTTCTTCGTCAACAACCTCTACATTCGAGCTGCTACCTTCGTATCGTCTCGATTCCTGTAATGCAGCGTCAAACATTTCCTGTGTTTCCCCCTGAAACACCCAGTGATAATAATTCTGCACAAATCCCCGACTATAAAGATGCACCTTCAACTCTGTAACCGGTATGATTCTCCTATTATCGCATTTCCTACACGGGCAACGTAGCTTTCCACCTTACTTTTCATAATAGACAGTTGTCATGCAAAACTCAACAAACTGTTCAACCCCGGCCACGAACTCATCGTTCAATTACCCGTCTATCATACGAACATACATCCACTCTCTCATTTTCTTTTTTCTTAATGCTAACAAACAATGGGTGGAGGGATTTTATAATGGACTCCTCTGCTCATTTGCGACCAAATGGTAGTATTTTTGCTACCATATGGTCTCATTTTCCCAACAAAATTTCTCGCCATTTTCCTTACTGCCAAGAGTCACATCAAGTCAGAATTTATGACC
This sequence comes from Gynostemma pentaphyllum, assembly GCA_028015215.1. NCBI lineage: Eukaryota > Viridiplantae > Streptophyta > Magnoliopsida > Cucurbitales > Cucurbitaceae > Gynostemma > Gynostemma pentaphyllum. The sequence goes on from CM051350.1 coordinate 10,470,807, forward strand.
AGATGCTCACTTTTTTGGTGACCAGTTGGTAGCTTTTATCCCACATAATTTTTTATAAATTATTGGTCACATAAAATCACAGAATTTGCGACCATACGGTCACTTCTTCATGTGACCATGTGATAGCTAAATGCCCGCCAAAATTTTAAGCGACCACTGCTCAATAAAGGTCACAAAAATTGCGACCAGTTAGTCACTTTTGATTGTGACCACTTGGTAGTTTTTTTCCCTCCAATTTTAAGCTACCACTGGTCAATAAATGTCACAAAAATTGTGACCAAGTAGTCACTTTTAATTGTGACCACTTGGTAGCTTTTTTCCCTCCAAAATTACGCGCCATTTTTTGCTACCAAGACATATTTTAGTCATAAAACTGCAACCATCTGGTCGTTTTTTAAGGTGACCAAGCCGTAGCTTCTTTCGCGCCATTTTTTATGACTACTTCTGCTTTTAGTCGCAATGTGGTCGAAAAAAAAGTGACCAGATGGTCACTTAAAGTCAACTTTCAAAGAAAGTGACCAGGTGGTCACCAAAAAACCACCACTTTTGTTTGGTCGCAAATGTCTGGTCGCATTTTCACAGTTTTTTTGTAGTGGTTTTACCTTTTCTGTGAGTGTTGTCGTCTTTCATGAGCTAGATTTTGATGTGGATATAATGGGACGGAAGTTCAAAGTTTTTTATCCGGGAGGAGTTAGACAATTCAAGGCACTAGGGAGAAGACATCAAGATGCTTACAAATCTGATTTGCAAGGTAAGTATGCTTTAGGTGCTTTTATTTATGTTATTAACTTAATTTATTGCGATGTAGGTAATGTTACAGATTCGAGGACGAATCATTTTCAAGAGGGAGGGGATGATATGAATCATAGAACCTCACAAATAGCTCAAGGATCAATTTCAAGATTAAAGTTCAAGACAAGCGTTAACATCCATTTACAAGCCTACATTAGAAAAGTCAATACAAGCTTTGAAGATTTGATCATGGAGGCTATGGAAGAAGACTTGATAAACTTCAATATATGGTAAATACATTTGGAAGAAGAGTATTGGAGACTTTTTCATAAGAAATGAGGAGAAGATAAAATTAGGAAAGTTGCATGACTTTTGCAAACTTTCCTTATTTGGACCACTTTCCATAGTTGTTCCCGAACTTGCCATATAAGATGTCCACGAATTTACAATGTATTTTGACATGTTTTAGGCCTTTATTTATCAGTTTTAATGCTTAGAATAGTTTAGTAATGATATAATATCTTCAAGGGCAAAACTTTCCTAAAATGCACCAAATGCACTTAAGGAAAGATTTGGCAGATTTTGTGCCACCTTGTAATCCGAAACTCCTTGTTATTTTTAGGGTTTCTTTGCCTCTTTAAAGGCTCATTTGTAACACTAAATATTAAGAATTAATATGATAGAAAATAGCTTTGTTTTTCTTATTGCTTGGTTTATTTTACCTTGCATTTTGTAGCCTTGTTCTAGGTAGCATGTTTTAGAAACATTCAAGCATAATTTGATCTAGTATGTTTGTGAATTGTTTCAATCTTGAAATAAGCTCAAGTTCTCTTATTTCAAGATATTAGATCATTGGAATAATCTTCTTCTTCTTGTATTCCATGGGTTTTACCTTATTGTTCATCGGGGTTTTAGGATTTGCATCTAGAGGTTCCACTATAAGAATTTTGGGAATAGGTGACATCCTTTTGGCGTCACCTATTCGAATAGGTGACGGTTTTTTGACCGTCACCTATGGCAGCGTCACCTATTTAAATAGGTGACGGGCATGAAAAACCGTCACCTATTCGAATAGGTGACGGGTAAAAACCGTCACCTATTGGAATAGGTGACGGGTAAAAACGGTCACCTATTCGAATAGGTGACGCCAAAAAAACGTCACCTATTCGAATAGGTGACCCGTTTTACCCGTCACCTATTCCAATAGGTGACGGTGCCATAGGTGACGGTCAAAAAACCGTCACCTATTCAAATAGGTGATGCCAAAAGAGCGTCACCTATTGTCTAAAATTTGAGAAAAAAAATATTTTTTTATTAGTTGATTTCAAATAATATTTATAATGCACCTATCAAATTTAAATAAAATATTACAATAAAAATATCACTAAATGGCTACATGAATTACAATATTTTTAAACAAAAAATTAAATTACATCATAAGGTAAATCAACCAATCAAGAACCAAAATTCAAAACTTCTCAGTACTAAAAGACCTTTGCTTTAATTTCCAATCTGCACCTCTGTCACCGGGAGGTGGCAGGGGAAGGTTTCTTGGGAGTGGCAGGGGAAGGTTTCTTGGGGGTGCAATATTATCATAAGATCTCTTGTCAAATCTCCATTCTCCAATTTTCCCATAAGTTGACTCTCCCTGTAATCCAAAGAAAATGGTAAGCAATGCTAGATATAATGTATAAAATATCAAACTGATAAGAACAGAAACTACATTTGTTCCCAGCCAAAAGGCTGAGAAAGGAATATATAACGACTAAGAAAAAATTATGGTAACACGATGAAACATTTGTTACCTTCATATTGTAATCACATCCGTAAGTATACTGAATTATGAACTTCTTGCCAATTTCTGTATCCCATGGAGGCTGTTGCAAATACCCACAAGGAACAACCCATAAGTTAATCAGTAAAGAAATTCCTAGAAGCTAAATATTGATATCTGATAATTAAAATTTCACTGCCAATCGATAATGGAGACCAATATTGAGACCTGATCATGAAAACTTTATAAGTTATATGCAAACGATCATTTTGATCATTCCTGAGGTAAATCAGCCAATCAACAAACCAAAATTCAAAACTTTTTTTTGCCAATGGATCAGACTTTAAAACAATATCACATAGGTAAATCAGCCAATCAAGAACCAAAATTCAAAACTTTTTTTTCCCAAGATACATATCAAAACTCTACTGATAAACATAATGAGGAGTGTACAACACATAGCATTAGAACCACTCACATTTGGAGCATGTCGACATGGCTGCAATATAAAAATTGAAAAAAGGTTAATGTCTAATTGAAAAATACCATTTTTGATAAGTTATCTCCAATAGAGAACATGATGGAAATTTCAGAGCCTTTGATTAGTTTACTTTGATCTCTTAAAGATGCAAGGAACAAAATTTTTTAAACCTTCAAGTCACATCCCAATCCCACCCACACACAATAATTGAAACACTACAATGTAACTTTTTGAAATGGAACTAAAAAAAACAGGGCATTAAAATTAACTATATCGCATTTATTGCTTATACCATACCAATAAAAGCAGTCTAGCTAGTAAATTAAATTGAGTAATGTAAGACAAACAGTATGATCCTGAAAAACGAAAAAACTTTTACCAGCGATGGGCAGAAGGAAGTGATAATGGATCCCATTGCATTAATAATGCAGTCAACATCATTCAACTAGTTGAGGATAGCAGGATTTGCAGCAAGATGGACCTAATTAATGAAAGAACAGCAATTATAATGAGTCATGGCTATCATGTTTAAATAAGCATACTAAAGATTAATATTCTCATTACAAATGAAATTAAAATATGTTAAAAAAATAATAAAAACAGAGATGGGAGAACCAAGATTCATTCAAAACTGATGTAAGGAGAAGTATTACACAAAACAACCCTCGTTTGAAGAAGTAAACTCCACCTAGCTGAGTAATTTTCCTCTTTCACAATTTTACCATCCTCGACACACAGAATCTATATTGATAAAGCTAACTAAAGTAAAGAAGACAGTCTCGATTATTATAAAAACAAAAATATAGAGAAAAAAATATTAAAATGAAAAAATAAATCACCTGGTTGTCTACCTCTACCTATAAAAGCACAAGAAGTGTGTACGTAGAGAAAAAAGAAGTCTGGGAAGATTCACTAATAATAATACTAAAACCTGGATCATAATTTTACCAATAAGCATAAATTGATCAATATAGATAGCCAAATCAAATCAATTAAAAAAAGATGAAGCAAAAAGCTAAAGCATTTAAAATTTAAACCTTAGGTTTGAAAAGAAAGTCATGCTTGTGAAATCCAAGCACAACAGCTCTTATTAAATCATTAAAAAAAACGATTAAAACTTTAAAAAAAAAAGGCTTCAATTCAATGACAGTAAAGAGGAAGAAGAAATGATAACTTTGCTTTGCATATTTATCAGTTGATCAATTCTTGACTCTTTTATATAACTATACTTTGCATATTTATGCTATTACTATTAGTTGTTAATCGTTTTCTAAAAATAAATTTAAGAAAATTCTTACCATGATCAACATGCCCCCCGGTTTGAGCATGAGATATGTAAGAGCTTTTCATCCTCTTGTTGATGCCTCTCATTTTTTTACTAGCAACATATTTTAGAAGAAGAAGAAGATGATTCAACTTATGATTAAGGAGAACAAGAGACATTAGGTTCGTGCTTTGTCCCTTGCGATGAAATAAACAACAACTCTGGGAGGAGAAAGGACAAGGTCAAATGGACGATGAGAATCAGCTAGTAGTTGATGACTTATCAAAACAACGCCAACAGATGTAAAATAACCAAAAAAATATAGCTAATCACATACCTCTCCTTTTGTACAAGTATTATCTGTAAAGAAGCAAAATTCTTCCACACACGGTGCACAGATCTCTTCATATTTTCTTCAAATAAAAGGAAGTATATTTAAAGCATAAGATATGTTTAACAAAAAAAAGGCATCATATAGGTTAAGGTATGCATTCAAGATCATAAAAAATAGAGTAATATCAAGAATTAATTAAACTACAAGCATCAGAAGGTAATGAAATGTAAAAATTATCTTAAACTCCACAGCTGTAAGACTTTCCTAATAAGAGGAGAAGTGATATTTTAAAAAATAATTAAAACGGAAATTAAGTAATTTTTAGTGGGGAAAAGTGAGAAACAAATAAATAACTTATGCAAGGATGGATATATATGCATTTAGAGAAAGAGGGATAAAAAAATTCCAGTAGGTTTATCAAGGAAGGAAGCATATATAATGTCTTTAGAAATTTTAGCAGTATATATTTCAGAAAGAAGCACAAGCACGTAGAACCTATTTTCTTAAAAATTAAAAGGAAGTGTTTGGCAATCATTTAAGAATCTCAGACAATAATTTACCTTAAAGGCATTACCAATACAGTGCAATCGCACCAAATCCCTTCTGGATGGAAGAACTTTCTGCTTTTTATTGGCTTCCATCTGATTGACCTCTGTTATGATTCTGCAAAGAACACAACGCAAGAAACAAAATCAAATTCAGACCTCAGACTCCACAAATGATTGCTATTTCCGATTTCATAAATTTCTTCACATTCTAAGGGATGTTAAAATCTGAATGGGGCTTGGTTTTGAGAAGTTGAAATTGAACCCTAACATTTTAGTGAGTGAAGGAAATCGGAACGACGAGAGAGATGAAATCATAAGTTTTTTCCCTAGCATTCATTGATGGACCTAAATAGAAAAGTACAAAGGTTAGCATAGAAAATAAAGACCCCTAATCATGAATCTGGATTAACGACATGATTTGACAACGAATAAACCTGATCATAATGCAATTAATTAGCTAAATTCAGTCAAATAAAATCTTTACATTCATATATACCTATATCAGTAATCCAAAAAGCTATTGGTAATATTTTTAAATGTTATTGGGCTTCTATAGTCATTAAAAAAATGACACCTGAAGTAAATAAGATAACAAAGATACTTCACAAAATCAGAGGACGAACTTTGATGCTAGAAAAACAAAAATAACACAACTATTAACAAAGATAATCTAAGAGAAACTAAAATAAACTTGTTTTTCATTAAAAAAAAAAAAAACAACCCAACTATTACCTTGAATTTTAATAACATAATTTATAGACTTTGAGTATCTGCATCACTGCCAATAGGATTACATAACATCATTTATAGACTTTTCATTGCTTTACCTTCTCACTTGAAAAAAAATCCTCTATTGCAACCTGAAATAAAGATGAACAAATTTATTAAGCACACAATCGGGAGATCTTAAACCATGTTTCCTCTGCTAATATGAATCATACACTTCTCATCACCGATACACATAAAAAATAAATTATACACATAATACAAAACTTATTCACCGATTAATGCGTGCCCATAAAAACATCACTCTTTTTCCATTTATCTTCAATCATAGGATATTTTCTATACGTATATATCACATTACAATACCCCAATCTCTCATGAATAAAAAATGAAAGTTCTCAAAGAAGAAAACTTTAGAAAATTACCATTCCAATTCCAAGTCATCTTTGTTTACGAGAAGTGGGCCTACCTCCAAATCTCCAATATTCTGACATCCAAGTTAATTTCATAATGCATTAACTGAGAATCATAACACAATTTTTTTTTTTTGATAATAGAATCATACAACAAATTGATAACACCAGTAGCCAGGTAACATAGAAAACGTTCAAAACATATATTAATTTCATAATGCATTAATTGAAAATCATTACATTTAGAACCCTAATCAAAGTAATGTGTAAAACATATATCAACATCCATATTGTGTTTAAAATGACATTACCTTATGAGCTTCATAAGCTTCTGCTTCAACTGATAAGGACAAAATTCAAAACAAAGATAAGAATTGAGGTCATCATAAAAGGATTACTACAAAAAAAAAAAGAGCAAATTTTAATATGTAAGAAGAAATACTTGCCATTAGAAAGGAGTGGCTCCACATGACAATTTCTTGAGGCAACGTAGAGTGAGAAAGCAGAGTAAGAAAATCAATTTTTCATTTTAAAAAAAAGATTCGAGATAATTCTAAATTAAGGGGCAAAAAGTGAGCGAAAGAAAGACATGTAGATCTCAAGTCTTAATAAATTTTTGAGTTGTTTATACTTGTGAATATGTTATCTTTACCTATTATTCCAGATAATGACTTTTAAACTCTAAGCAATCAATACTCCTTTCCATAACCAAGTTCATTATATAACTAGTAATTTAGCACATGCATAGCATTGCATATGATTAAATTCTCTTTCTTACACCCATTTCATAGTTCCATACACTTTACTAAAACTAAAACCTGAAATATTAAAGAGGTACAAATTCTCAATTTTGATTTGATATCATTGTTGCTAAATATGTGTAGTTTGAAAGTAGCATGCACAATGAGAACTCCTAGTTGCAGAGACCATATTGTTAATTCTCTTGTAAGTCCTCACACCCACACACAAACTAGCCTCCAGACCTTCAATGCCAATTGATATAAATGTAAAGTTGGAATTTATCTTAAAGATATTAGCATGAAAATTAATAGTCTATTTAACAAGACCAATGTCTAATAAAGTAACTTAATATCAACTTCAACAAATGAAACATTGCTGAAGTGCACAAACTCAAAGACCTGAATGATTATGATTGAAGGAAGACATTCAGTGATAAAGCAACAAGGATTTTTATAACCAATTTTTCCTAGCTTTGTTATAGAAAAATCCAATCCAATATTCAATTCAAACATTTCATCAAACACATAGAGAGCATTCCATAATAGATTGAGCAAAACATTAGGTAAACTAAAATACATTAGGGGATCTAATCAGGATAAGTAGATTGGGCAAGCATAAATTATTACGAATAAAAATTGATAAGAGCAACGTAAAAGGAAAAAAGAAATGCCCCTGAGATCGTCATGTGAAGAGTTGTTCGGAGAAATGGTAAACAAACGGCAGAGATCTGAGATTTCTAACAGATCTGAATTTAAACAAATAAAAAAACAGTAAACTTGATTTAAAAAAGAAAGAAATAGAACAGATCTGAACAGATCTGAGATGCTACAAACTATACCTCAAAAGAACGGTGAGAATCGGATGTGCTTTAGATCTGAATAGGCTTCTCCACTACACTGAGAACTTGAATCTAAGGCTTTCATTCGTAGAGAGGGGAAAGAGAGCAAAAACGAGAGCGAGAACAAGAGCGATGGAGTTGTGACCGAATTCTTCTGAGATTGAGATTAAGAATCGAAGGTAAAGAGATGAGGAAGTGCGAGAGAAAGACGACGCAGCCTTCGATTTCATTAGTTCACCCTTCGATTCGATTCACCCTTGCAGTTGCCTTCAACAATTTCTATTTTGATTAGGGTTTAGGTGATTAGCGAGAGCGAGAACTGAAACTGAGAGAGAGAGAGAGGGAGAGAGAGAGAAATTGAGACGGAAATGAAATTTGAGAGCAAGTGAACAGGTGACGTCTTTGTTTTTTTACTTTTACTGTTCATCAGCTTTTTTTTAGTTGGGTCACCTATTAAAATACTTAGTGTGTCCTATTCTTATTTTTCTTATAGTGTTCTTTGTGCTTTCAAAGGGTTTCAATTTCAATTTCCTAGGGTTTCCTATCATAATTGAAAAGCTTGTTTCAAAGTATTTGTTTCACTCTTCGGACCATATTGTTACCAAAGACCTAAAGTTTCCCATTTGTCAAAGTTTTCCTCATGATTTGGTTCATTCTAAAGATCCAAATGAAAAAAGCTCTTCTTTGGGAATCCTCTTTGGACCAAAATATCGAAAGAGGATCTGAACCACTCCAAAAACTTGTTTGTAATTGAAAACTTATCTCAAAGTACCTGTTTTACTCTCTAGACCAAATTGAATTTGAAGACCTAAGGTTTCCCACTTGTCAAAGTTGTGCTCATGATTTGGTCCATCCTAAAGATCCAAATAGAGGAACCTCTTCTATGGGAATCCTGTTTGGACCAAAATATCGAAAGAGGATCCGAATAACTATAAAAACTTATTTGTAATTGAAATGCTTCTTTCAAAGTACTTGTTTTACTCTTCGTACGATATTCATAGCAAAGACCTAATGTTTCTCACTTGTCAAAGTTTTCTTCGTGATTTGGTCCATCCTAAAGATCCAAATGGAGGAACCCCTTCATTGGGAATCCTTTTTGGACCAAAATATCGATAGAGGATCCGAACCACTCCAAAAACTTGTTTGTAATTAAAAAGCTTGTTTCACTCTTCGGACCATACTGATACCAAAGACCTCAGGTCTCGCACTTCTCAAAGTTTTCCTCGTGATTTGGTCCATCCTAAAGTTCCAAATGGAGGAACCTGTTCTTTGGGAATCCTCTTTGGACTAAAATATCCAAAGAGGATCCGAACCATTCCAAAAAATTGTTTGTAATTGAAAAGCTTGTTTCAAAGTACTTGTTTCACTCTTCGGACCATATTGATACAAAAGACCTAAGGTTTCCCACTTGTCAAAGTTTTCCTCGTGATTTTGTCCATCCTAAAGATCCAAATGGAGGAACCTCTTCTTCAGGAATCCTCTTTGGACCAAAATATTGAAAGAGGATCCGAACCACTCCAAAGACTTGTTTGTAATTGAATGCTTATTTAAAAGTACTTGTTTTACTCTCTAGACCAAATTGAATCCGAAGACCAAAGGTTTCCCACTTGTCAAATTTGTGCTCATGGTTTGGTCCATCCTCTAGATCCAAATGGAAGAACCTCTTCTTTTGGAATCCTGTTTGGACCAAAATATCGAAAGAGGATCCGAACCACTCCAAAAACTTGTTTGTAATTGAAAAGCTTGATTCAAAGTACTTGTTTCACTCATCGGACCATATTGATACCAAAGACCTAAGGTTTCCCACTTGTCAAAGTTTTCCTCGTGATTTGGTCCATCCTAAAGATCCAAATGGAGGAACCTCTTCTTTGGGAATCCTCTTTGGACCAAAATATCGAAAGAGGATCTGAACCACTCCAAAAACTTGTTTGAAATTAAAAAGCTTGTTTCAAAGTAATTGTTTCACTCTTCGGACCATATTGAATCTGAACAACAAAGGTTTCCCACTTGTCAAAGTTTTTCTCGTGATTTTGTCCATCCTAAAGATCCAAATGGAGGAACCACTTCTTTGGAATCCTCTTTGGACCAAAATATCGAAAGAGGATCCGAACCACTCCAAAAACTTGTTTGTAATTGAAAAGCTTGTTTCAAAGTACGTGTTTCACTCTTCGGACCATATTGATACCAAAGAATTAAAGTTTCCCACTTGTCAAAGTTTTCCTCGTGATTTGGTCCATTCAAAAGATCCGAATGGAGGAACCTCTTCTTTGGGAATCCTCTTTGGACCAAAATATCGAAAGGGGATCCGAACCACTCCAAAAACTTGTTTGTAATTGAAAACTTATTTCAAAGTACCTGTTTTACTCTCTAGACCAAATTGAATCTGAAGAACTAAGATTTCCCACTTGTTAAAGTTGTGCTCATGATTTGGTCCATCATAAAGATCCAAATTGAAGAACCTCTTCTTTGGGAATCCTGTTTGGACCAAATTATCGAAAGGGGATCAAAACCACTAGAAAAACTTATTTGTAATTGAAATGCTTGTTTCAATGTACTTGTTTTACTCTTCGTACCATATTGATACCAAAGACCTCAGGTTTCCCAATTGTCAAAGTTTTCCTCATGATTTGGTCCATCTTAAAGATCCAAATAAAGGAACCTTTTCTTTGGGAATCCTTTTTGGACCAAAATATCCAAAGAGGATCCGAACCATTATAAAAACTTGTTTCTCATTGAAAACTTATTTCAAAGAACCTATTTTAAACTCTAGAACAAATTGAATCTGAAGACCTAAGGTTTCCCACTTGTCAAAGTTGTGCTCATGATTTGTCCATCCTAAAGATTGAAATGGAGGAACCACTTCTTTGGGAATACTCTTTGGACCAAAATATCGAAAGAGGATCCGAACCACTATATATACTTATTTGTAATTGAAATTCTTGTTTCAAAGTACTTGTTTTACTCTTCGTACCATATTGATACAGAAGACCTAAGGTTTCCCACTTGTCAAAGTTTTCCTCATGATTTTGTCCATCCTAAAGATCCAAATGGACGAACCTCTTCTTTGGGAATCCTCTTTGGACAAAAATAACCAAAGAGGTTCCGAACCACTCCAAAAACTTGTTTGTACTTGAAAATCTTGTTTCAAAGTATTTGTTTCACTCTTCGGACCATATTGATACCAAAGACCTAAGGTTTCCCACTTGTCAAAGTTTTCCTCGTGATTTGGTCCATCCTAAAGATCCAAATGGAGGAACCTCATCTGTGGGAATCCTCTTTGGACCAAAATATCGAAAGAGGATCCGAACCACTCCAAAAACTTGTTTGTAATTGAAAAGCTAGTTTCAAAGTACTTGTTTCACACTTTGGACCATAATGATACCAAAGACGTAAGGTTTCAAAAATTTTAAAGTTTTCCTCGTGATTTAGTGATATGAATCATGGAACGTCACAAATAGCTCAAGGATCAGTTTCAAGATTAAAGTTCAAGACAAGCATTAACATCCATTTACATGCCTACATTAGAAAAGTCAAGACAAGCTTTTGAAGATCCAAGCATGGTGGCGTACAAAGAGGACTTGATGAACTTTAATCTATGGTAAATGCATTTTGAGGAAGGTTATTGAAGACTTGTTCAACCAGAAGTGAAGATGAGAGATAATTTGGAAAGTTGCATCACATTTGCAAACTTTCCTTATTTGGACCACTTTCCATATTTGTTATCAAACTTTCCATATTTGTTCCCGAACTTTTCATATATGGTTCCAACGAATTTATGATGTATTTAGACATGTTTTAGGCCATTTACATTCAGTTTATTAGCTAGGAAAGAATTAGGAAAGATATTATTCTCTAGGAAAGATTTTCCCCAAAATCTGCCAAATCCATATAAGGCAAGTTTTGGGCAGATTTTATTCTCTTCTTTATTCCGAATTTGCTTGTTATTTTTAGGGTTTCTTTTCCTATTTAAAGGCCTCATTTGTAACCCTAAACATAAAGAATTATTATGATAGAAAATAGCTTTGTTTTGCTTATTGCTTGGTTGATTTTACCTTGCATTTTGTAGCCTTGTTCTAGGTTGCAAGTTTTAGAAACATTCAAGCATGAATTGATCTATTGTGTTTGTGGATTGTTTCAATCTTGAAATAAGAACAAGTTCTCTTATTTCAAGATCATAGATCATTGGAATAATCTTTCTCTTATTGTGTTCCAAGGGTTTTACCTTATTGTTCATCGGGGTTTTAGGATTTGCATCTAGGGGTTTTTTGTGTTTTCAATGAGTTTCTATTTCAATTTTCTAGGGTTTCATATCATTTAGTCCATCCTAAAGATCCAAATGAAGGAACCTCTTCTTTGGGAATCCGGTTTGGACCAAAATATCGAAAGAGGATCCGAACCACTATAAAAACTTGTTTGTAATTGAAATGCTTGTTTCAAAGTACTTGTTTTACACTTCGTAGCATATAGATACCAAAGACCTAAGGTTTCCCACTTGTCAAAGTTTTCCTCGTGATTTGGTCCATCCTAAAGATCCAAATGGAGGAACCACTTTTTTGGGAATCCTCTTTGGACCAAAAAATCCAAAGAGGATCTGAACCACTTCGAAAACTTGTTTGTAATTGAAAACCTTGTTTCAAAGTACTTGTTTCACTCTTCGGACCATATTGATACCAAAGACCTAAGGTTTCCCACTTGTCAATGTTTTCCTCGTAATTTGGTCCATCCTAAAGATCCAAATGGAGGAACCTCTTCTTTGGGAAGCCTATTTGGACCAAAATATTGAAAGAGGATCCGTACCACTCCAAAAACTTGTTTGTAATTGAAAACTTATTTCAAAGTACCTGTTTTACTCTTTAGACCAAATTGAGTCTGAACACATAAGGTTTCCCACTTTTCAAAGTTGTTCTCATGATTTGGTCCATCCTAAAGAAGCAAATGGAGGAACCTCTTCTTTGGGAATCCTGTTTGGACCAAAATATCGAAAGAGGATCCGAACCACTATAAAAATTTATTTGTAATTCAAATGCTTGTTTCAAAGTACTTGTTTTACTCTTCGTACCATATTGATACCAAAGACCTAATGTTTCTCACTTGTCAAAGTTTTCCTCGTGATTTTGTCCATCCTAAAGATCCAAATGGAGGAACCTCTTCTTTGGGAATCCTCTTTGGACCAAAATATCGAAAGAGGATCCGAACTACACCAAAAACTTGTTTGTAATTGAGAAGCTTGTTTCAAAGGACTTGTTTCACTCTTCGGACCATATTGACACCAAAGACCTCAGGTCTCCCACTTGTCAAAGTTTTCCTCGTGATTTGGTCCATCCTATAGATCAAAATGGAGGAACCTCTTCTTTGGGAATCCTCTTTGGACCAAAATATCCAAAGAGGATCCGAACCACTCCAAAAACTTGTTCGTAATTGAAAAGCTTGTTTCAAAGTACTTGTTTCACTCTTCGGACCATATAGATACCAAAGACCTAAGGTTTCCCAATTGTCAAAGTTTTCCTCGTGATTTGGTCCATCGTAAAGATCCAAATGGAAGAACCTCTTCATTGGGAATCCTCTTTGGACCAAAATATCGAAAGAGGATCCGAAGCAGTCCAAAAACTTGTTTGTAATTGAAAACCATGTTTCAAAGTACTTGTTTCACTCTTCGGACCATATTGATACCAAAGATCTAAGGTTTGCCACTTGTCAAAGTTTTCCTCATGATTTGGTCCATCCTAAAGATCCAAATGGAGGAACCCTTCTTTGGGAATCATCTTTGGACCAAAATATCGAAAGAGGATCTGAACCACTCAAAAAACTTGTTTGTAATTGAAAAGCTTGTTTCAAAGTTCTAGTTTCACTCTTTGGACCATATTGAATCTGAACACCTAAGTTTTCCCACTTGTCAAAGTTTTCCTCATGATTTGGTCCATCGTAGAGATCCAAATGGAAGAACCTCTTCATTGGGAATCCTCTTTGGACCAAAATATCGAAAGAGGATCTGAAGCACTCCAAAAACTTGTTTGTAATTGAAAACCATGTTTCAAAGTACTTGTTTCACTCTTCGGACCATATTGATACCAAAGATCTAAGGTTTGCCACTTGTCAAAGTTTTCCTCATGATTTGGTCCATCCTAAAGATCCAAATGGAGGAACCCTTCTGTGGGAATCATCTTTGGACCAAAATAACGAAAGAGGATCTGAACCAGTCCAAAAACTTGTTTGTAATTGAAAAGCTTATTTCAAAGTTCTAGTTTCACTCTTCGGACCATATTGAATCTGAACACCTAAGTTTTCCCACTTGTCAAAGTTTTTCTCGTTATTTGGTCCATCCTAAAGATCCAAATGGAGGAACCTCTTCTTTGAGAATCCTCTTTGGACCAAAATATCGAAAGAGGATCCAAACCACTCCAAAAAACTTGTTTGTAATTGAAAAGCTTGTTTCAAAGTACTTGTTTCACTCTTCGGACCATATTGATACCAAAGACCTAAGGTTTCCCACTTGTCAAAGTTTTCCTCATGATTTGGTCCATCCTAAAGATCCAAATGGAGGAACCTCTTCTTTGGGAATCATCTTTGGACCAAAATATCGAAAGAGGACCTGAACCACTCCAAAAACTTGTTTGTAATTGAAAAGCTTGTTTCAAAGTTCTAGTTTCACTCTTCGGACCATATTGAATCTGAACACCTAAGGTTTCCCACTTGTCAAATTTTTTCTCGTGATTTGGTCCATCCTAAGGATCCAAATGGAGGAACCTCTTCTTTGAGAATCCTCTTAGGACTAAAATACCGAAAGAGGATCCGAACAACTCCAAAAACTTGTTTGTAATTGAAAAGCTTGTTTCAAAGTAGTTGTTTCACTCTTCGAACCATATTGATACCGAATAATTAAAGTTTCCCACTTGTCAAAGTTTTCCTCATGATTTGATCCATCCTAAAGATCCATATGGAGGAACCTCTTCTTTGGGAATCCTCTTTGGACTAAAATATCGAAAGAGGATCCGAACCATTCCAAAAACTTGTTTGTAATTGAAAACTTATTTCAAAGTACCTGTTTTACTCTCTAGACCAAATTGAATCTGAAGACCTAAGGTTTCCCACTTGTCAAAGTTGTGCTCATGATTTGGTCCATCATAAAGATCCAAATGGAGGAACCTCTTCTTCGGGAATCCTGTTTGGACCAAAATATCGAAAGAGGATCCGAACCACTATAAAAACTTATTTGTAATTGAAATGCTTGTTTCTAAGTACTTGTTTTATTCTTCGTACCATATTGATACCAAAGACCTAAGGTTTCCCACTGGTAAAAGTTTTCCTCGTGATTTTGTCCATCCTAAAGATCTTAATGAAGGAACCTCTTCTTTGGGAATCCTCTCTGGACCAACATATCCAATGAGGATCTGAACTACTATAAAAACTTGTTTGTCATCGACAACTTATTTCAAAGAACCTGTTTTACTCTCTAGAACAAATTGAATCTAAAGACCTAAAGTTTCCCACTTGTCAAAGTTGTGCTCATGATTTGGTCCATCCTAAAGATCCTGATGAAGGAACCACTTCTTTGGGAATGCTCTTTGGACCAAAATTTCGAAAGAGGCTCCGAACTACTTTAAAAACTTATTTGTAATTGAAATTCTCGTTTCAAAGTACAAGTTTTACTCTTCGTACCATATTGATACAAAAGACCTAAGGTTTCCCACTTGTCAAAGTTTTCCTCGTGATTTGGTCCATCCTAAAGATCCAAATGGAGGAACCTCTTCTCTGGGAATCCTCTTTAGACCAAAATATCGAAAGGGGATCCGAACCACTCAAAAACTTGTTTGTAATTGAAAAGCTTGTTTCAAAGTACTTGTTTCACTCTTCGGACCATAGTGATACCAAAGAATTAAAGTTTCCAACTTGTCAAAGTTTTCCTCGTGATTTGGTCTATCCTAAAGATCGAAATGGAGGAACCTCTTCTTTTGGAATCCTCTTTGGACCAAAATATCGAAAGAAGATCCGAACCACTCCAAAAACTTCTTTGTAATTGAAACCTTATTTCAAAGTATCTGTTTTACTCTCTAGACCAAATTGAATCTGAAGACCTAAGGTTTCCTACTTGTCAAAGTTGTGCTCATGATTTGGTCCATCGTAAAGATCCAAATGGAGGAACCTCTTCTTTGGGAATCTGGTTTGGACCAAAATATTGAAAGAGGATCCGAACCACTATAAAAACTTGTTTGTAATTGAAATGCTTGTTTCAAAGTACTTGTTTTACTCTTCGTAGCATATAGATACCAAAGACCTAAGGTTTCCCACTTGTCAAAGTTTTCCTCGTGATTTGGTCCATCCTAAAGATCCAAATGGAGGAACCTCTTCTTTGGGAATCCTCTTTGGACCAAAATATCAAAAGACGATCCGAACCACTTCGAAAACTTGTTTGTAATTGAAAAGCTTGTTTCACAGTACTTGTTTCACTCTTCGGACCATATTGATATCAAAGACCTTAGGTTTCCCACTTGTCAAAGTTTTCCTCATGATTTGATCCATCCTAAAGATCCAAATGGATGAAGCTCTTCTTTGGGAATGCTATTTGGACCAAAATATCGAAAGAGGATCCAAACCACTCCAAAAACTTGTTTGTAATTGAAAACTTATTTCAAAGTTCTTGTTTTACTCTCTAGACCAAATTGAGTCTGAACACCTAAGGTTTCCCACTTGTCAAATTTGTGCTCATGATTTGGTCCATCCTAAAGATGCAAATGGAGGAACCTCTTCTTTGGGAATCTTGTTTTGACCAAAATATCGAAAGAGGATCCGAACCACTATAAAAACTTATTTGTAATTGAAACGCTTGTTTCAAATTACTTGTTTTACTCTTCTTACCATATTGATAACAAAGATCTAAGGTTTCCCACTTGTCAAAGTTTTCCTCATGATTTGGTCCATCCTAAAGATCCAAATGGAGGAACCTCTTCTTTGGGAATCCTCTTTGGACCAAAATATCCGAACCACTCCAAAAACATATTTGTAATTGAAAAGCTTTTTTCAAAGTACTTATTTCACTCTTCGGGCCATATTGATACCAAAGACCTAAGGTTTCCCACTTGTCAAAGTTTTCCTCGTGATTTGGTCCATCTTAAAGATCCAAATGGAGGAACCTCTTTGATGTGAATCATGGAGCACAAAACAAGATAGACAAGCTTAGGATGGTTCAAGGGCCAATGACAAGATCCAAGACCAAGAAATTGCAACCAGTTTTGAATATCCATTGTCAAGCATACAAGAGCAAACTCATAGAGACTTTTGAAGATTGGAACATTGAGGGTAAGGAAGAAGACTTAAAGCACTTTAATTTAGGGAATGTGCTATTGGAAGAAGAATTTGGACAAGTTGTGCAATCAGATTCAAATAATGAAGCTTAGAGAGAAAGTTGCAAACTTTCCATATTTGACAAAATTCCTTATTTGAGTCTTTTATTTATTTTATGCATTTAGGGATTTTTTATAATGTTTTCCATGGCCAAAGGACATGTTTTAGGCCTTTTATATTCATTTTATATGTTTGGAAAGGATTAAGAAAGATATTATTCTCTAGAAAAGATTTTCCACAAAATCTGCGAATTTCACATAAGGCAAGTTTTGGGCAGATTTTGTGCTCCTTGTAATCCGAATTTCCTAGCTTATTTTTAGGGTTTCTTTTCCTATTTAAAGGCCTCATTTGTAACCCTAAAGACTCAGAATTCATATGATAATAATATTGCTTTTTGCTTTGCTAAAATTGCTTAGTTTTGTAGCCTTGTTCTTAGGTTGCATGTTTTAGGAACATTCAAGCAAACCTTGATCTAGATTGTTTGTGAATTGTTTCAATCTTGAAATAAGAACAAGTTCTCTTATTTCAAGGTCTTTGATCATTGGAATAATCTTCTTTTCTTGTTTTTCCAAAGGTTTTACCTCTTTGTTCATGGGGTTTTAGGATGTGCATCTAGGGGTTCTTTGTTCTTTCCAAGGGTTTCTATTTCAATTCCAGGGTTTCATATCATTTGGTATCAGAGCTTAGGCTCAAGGGAAGATTTCTATCTTACTTTATTTCTTGTTATTTCAATTTTATTCTTGTTTTGTTCTTAGTTCATCTAAAAACCAGAAAACACATTAAAAAAAAAACTCTTCCAGAATTTCCTTATTTGTTTTTGCCTACTGTTTTAATTTTTTTTCATACAGTTCCCGTTTGATTCTCAGAAAATCACCAACTACAAAAGTCTTTATTTTTTTGTCTTGTTTATTTGTGATTCAGAAAAGTTTGTCAAAAAAAAGTGGAAGATTGAGAAAAAAAATAGATCTTCACAGACTGTCGGATTGTGCAGAAAATTGTTATAAAAAAAACAGCGTTCTTGCTATTTGCTTGAGTTTTTGGAAAAAAGTGTTTAGTGTTCATATTGTTCTTGAATAATTCATCTTAAACTCATCATTTATGCATCTTGAATCCGAAATTATCAAGTTGAATGAGCCAAAATTTGTTTGTTTCCTAAAAAGCTAGAACTTACCATAAATAGCCAAAAGAGTTTTAGGAAAGTTTCAAATCTGTCCCATATTTGATTGTTTGCTTCTCTTGTTTTAGGAAAGTCATTTTTTCTGATTCAAAACACTTTAGGGAAGTCTAATTTGGAATTTTTCTCTTTTAGGAAAGTTTATTCTTGCATATTTTCTTTATTATTCTTTCCTTGTTATTAAAATACACCATAGTTGCAAAATCTGTCCTATTTTTCTTAACAAACCAAATTGCTTGTTCTTTTTTTCTTTATTGTTACTTTTTATAAACTTTATTAGTATCTTCATTGTTTGATAGTTACTAAAGTGTGCTAAGAGTTCAAGGCTACATTTGGGCCCTAAAATCTGTTTTGAGTGCAAACACGAGTGAATTAACATCTTTGAGTGTAAACACTTAGGGAGTGATTTGAAAGGTCCTATTTTTACATTACTTGTTTCTCTTGCAGCAATGACTAATGAAGGGGATTGTTCTTATATGAAGGAGGACATTAAGAAAACTGAAACAATGGAGGGATACATCTTAAAAATACAAAGAGATGTTGATAGGAAGATGGAGGCTCAAACAAGGGAGATTGCCAACCTAAGTGCTCAAATACAAGCTTTGCTCTTAAACCAACCTAGAGCCAATCAAAATGTGGCTCCAAATGAGGCTAGGGAGCAATAAATTGTGCAAGGGGCTGAGGCACATAATGAACAACAAGGGTGGGATCCTTATGTTTATGATGAAGATCCTAGAAATCAAATGAGAGCACATAATGGAGGAGGTAGAGGAAGAGGCCGAGGGTTCCAAGTTCAAAGACCAAACAGGGAGTTTCCTCTTGCTAGAGATGATGACTTAAAGGGAATCAAGTTCAAAATTCCACCATTCCAAGGCAAGACTGATCCGGAGGAGTACTTGCAATGGGAGGCACAAACCGAGCACATATTTGATTGCAACAACTCAGGTGAGCAAAGGAAGGTACTTTTAGCAATTACTGAATTTACTAATTATGCTTCTGTTTGGTGGATTCAGTTAAAAGCAAAACTTAGAAGGGAGAGACAACCTCAAATAGAGACATGAGCTGAGCTTAAGGGCATGATGAGGAAGAGGTTCATTCCAACAACTTATGAAAGAGATATAGTGTTCAAGTTGTAAAGGTTTGATCAAGGCTCAAAAAGTGTAGAAGACTATTACAAGGAGCTGGATATCTTGATGACAAGGGCTGGAATTGAGGAGACTGAATTAGCTACCATGGGAAGGTTTATGGGGGGCTTGAATAGAGAATTAAGGCACAAAGTTGATTCTCACTCTTGCTATGACATGGAGGAAATGTTACAACTTGCAATTAAATTTGAGTCACATATGCAAGAAGATTCTAATTCAAGGTATTATTCTAAACCCGATTCATCCAAACCTACTTCATCTAAACCCACTTCTAGCCAACCTTGGGGAAAAGACACCAAAAACACATATTCTGGCCGAGGGGACCAATTTCCAAAAGACAAAACTATTTTTGATAAAAAGAGGGAGGGTGAGAGTTCTTTCAAGGGTAAGGGTAAAATAGAAGAAGCTAGGACTAGGGACATCAAATGTTGGAAGTGTCAAGGGTTAGGGCATGTCATGAAAGATTTTCCAAACAAAAGAACCATGTTTATTGAGAATGGGGAATACATGTCCGGGGATGATGAGAGTGAACATTAAAATATGGAGTTTGAGGAGGAAAGTGATGGGAGTGTTGAGGAGGGAAACAAAGTTACTCTAGTGTCTAGGAGGGTACTTAGTGCACAAGTGAAAGAGAATGACCAAGACCAAAGAGAGAACTTATTCTATACTAGATGCTATGTAGAAGGAGTGCCTTGTAGTGTCATCATAGATGGTGGGAGTTGCACAAATGCTGTGAGTTCTACCCTTGTCACTAGATTAAACCTAACAACCAAACCCCATCCAAAACCCTACAAACTACAATGACTTACTGATTGTGGAGAGTTGAAAGTGAACAAAAAGACTCTAATTTCTATGACTCTTGGGAAGTATAAGGATGAGGTGGAGTGTGATGTTCCAATGCATGCTGGGGATATTTTACTTAGAAGGCCTTGGCAGTTTGATAGAAGGGCAATCCATGATGGTTATCTAAATAGGTACTCATTTACATTGAATGGAAGAAAGACCACACTTACACCATTAACTAGCTCTGAAGTATACATTGATCAATGTAAGTTAGAAAAGAGAAGGAAAGAGCTTGAGAGTGAGAAAAAGAAATTGAGTGAGGCAAAAGAATTGAGTGACAAAAAGAAATTGAGTGATTCAAAAGAATTGAGTGACAAAAATAAATTGAGTGATTCAAAATATTTGAGTGATAAAAATACTTTGAGTGAAAAAAGAGAGCAACAGAAAGGAGTGAGCTTGTTTGCAAGAACTAGTGAGGTTAAGAGAGCTTTGTTTTCAAACAAAACAATCCTTGTACTTTTGTGCGAAGGATCTTGCTTTATCACTAACCATTAACCAAGATTTGCCTAGTGTCTTTGTTGATCTTTTGCAGCAGTATGGAGATGTCTTTCCCGAAGAGATGCCTAATGAATTATCACCAATCAGAGGTATTGAACACAAGATTGACTTCATTCCAGGAGCTTCAATTCCAAATAGGCCAGCCTATAGATCAAATCCAACCGAGGCAAATGAGATTCAAAAGCAAGTTGAGGAGTTGCTTGCTAAAGGATATGTAAGAGAAAGTCTCTCTCCTTGCTCTATCCCTGTTTTGTTAGTTCCTAAAAAGGATGGTACTTGGCGCATGTGTGTTGATTGTAGGGCCATTAATAAGATCACCATTAAGTATAGACATCCTATCCCTAGATTAGATGACATGCTTGATGAATTACATGGTTGCACACTCTTTACTAAAATTGATTTAATATCAGGTTACCATCAAATTAGAATGGAATTGGGGGATGAATGGAAAACAGCTTTTAAAACAAAGTTTGGATTGTATGAATGGTTAGTAATGCCTTTCGGATTAACTAATGCACCTAGCACATTCATGAGGTTAATGAATCATGTTCTTATAGATTTTTTGGGTAAATTTGTGGTAGTTTACTTTGATGACATTCTCATTTACTCTAGATCATTGCATGAGCATGTAAAGCATGTAGGGGCTATTTGTGAAACACTTAGGAAAGAAAAGTTGTATGCTAATTTGAAAAAGTGTTCTTTTTGCATGGAAAGAGTAAAGTTATTAGGGTTCATTGTGTCTAATAAAGGGGTAGAAGTATATGAGGAAAAGATTAAAGCCATCCAAGAGTGGCCAACCCCAACAAATGTGAGTGAAGTGAGGAGCTTTCATGGGCTTGCTCGTTTTTATAGGAGGTTTATAAAAGAATTTAGCACCATTGCTTCTCCTTTAAATGAATTGGTTAAAAAGAATGTTGTGTTTGCATGGGGAGTAGCCCAAGAATCTGCCTTCCAAACTCTTAAGGATAAATTGTGTAATGTACCACTACTTGTTTTGCCTAACTTTGATTTGACTTTTGAGATAGAGTGTGATGCAAGTGGCATTGGCATAGGGCCTGTTTTGATGCAAAATGGGAAGCCAGTGATGTACTTTAGTGAAAGGTTGAGTGGAGCTTCATTGAATTATCCAACTTAGGATAAAGAGTTGTATGCATTGGTGAGGGCATTGCAAACATGGCAACACTACCTATGGCCAAGAGAGTTTGTCATCCATACGGATCATGAAAGCTTGAAGCATTTGAAAGGTCAAGACAAGCTCAACAAAAGACATGCAAAATGGGTAGAGTTCATTGAAACATTTCCTTATGTTATCAAGTACAAGAAAGGTAAGAATAATGTTGTGGCTGATGCATGCTGATGCATTGTTAAGAAGGTATGCTCTTTTCAATTCTCTTAATGCTAAGTTCTTAGGTTTTGTGCATGTTAAGACACTTTATGCACTTGATGATGATTTTGGAGAGATTTATGCTTCCATTGGCCGAGGGACTTCTTTTGATGACTATGTGATGTGTAATGATTTTCTTTTTAAGAAAGGTAAACTTTGTATTCCTAAATGTTCTATTAGGGAGCTTTTGACTAAAGAGGCTCATGGTGGAGGTTTAATGGGACATTTTGGAATACCTAAGACATATGACATGTTGCATGAGCATTTTTATTGGCCTAAGATGAAGCATGATGTAGTTAAAGTTTGTTCTCATTGTATTACATGTAAGGCAGCCAAGTCTAGGGTTAAACCACATGGATTGTATTCTCCTTTACCTATTCCTTTTGCTTCTTGGTTAGATGTTTCTATGGATTTTGTGCTACGCTTGCCGAGGACAAAAAGGGGAAAGGATAGCATTTTTGTTGTTGTTGATAGGTTTAGCAAAATGGTTCATTTCATTGCATGTACTAAAACTGATGATGCTAAACACATTGCTGACTTGTTCTTTAGAGAAGTTGTTAAATTGCATGGCATTCCTCAAAGCATTGTGAGTGATAGGGATGTTAAGTTTCTAAGTCATTTTTGGAGGGTTTTGTGGGGTAAGCTTGGGACTAAATTAATGTACTCTGCTACTTGTCACCCCCAACCTGATGGTCAAACTGAGGTTGTCAATAAGACTATGGTTACATTGCTTAGGGCTATAATTGATAAAAACCATAAGACTTGGGAAGATTGCATGCCATTCATAGAGTTTGCATATAATAGGGCTATCCATAGTACTACTAAATGCACTCCTTTTGAACTTGTTTATGGTTTTAATCCAACTACTCCTATTGATTTATTGCCCATGTTACCTACTAATTTGGTGAGTTTTGATGCTAGTACTAAGGTTGACAGGATTCAAAAGCTACACAAGGAGGTTCGAGAGAGAATTGAGAAGCAAAGCAACAAAGTAGCTTCATGAATCAATAAGGGTCGAACTAGACTTGTTTTTCAACCTGGAGATTGGGTTTGGGTTCACTTTAGAAAAGAGAGGTTTTCATTACAAAGGAAATCCAAGCTTAATCCAAGAGGAGATGGTCCATTTCAAATGCTAGAAAGAATCAATGACAATGCTTACAAGATTGATCTTCCAGGTGAGTATAATGTGAGTGCTTCTTTTAATGTTTCTGACTTAAGTCCTTTTGATGTAGGTGATGAATCAGATTTGAGGACAAATCCTTTTGAAGAGGGAGGGGATGATATGAATCATTGAGAACAAGACAAGATAGACAAGCTTAGGATGGTTCAAGGGCCAATGACAAGAACCAAGACCAAGAAATTGCAACAAGCTTTCAATATCCATTGTCGAGCATACATGAGCAAACTCAAGGAGACTTTTGAAGATTGGAACATTGAGGGTAAGGAAGAAGACTTAAGGCACTTCAATTTGTGGCATGTGCAATTGGAAGAAGAATTTGGACAAGTTGTGCAATAAGATTCAAAGAATGAAGCTTAGAGAGAAAGTTGCAAACTTTCCATATTTGACAACTTTCCTTATTTGAGTCTTTTATTTATTTTATGCATTTAGGGATTTCGTATAATGTTTTCCATGGCCAAAGGACATGTTTTAGGCCTTTTATATTCAGTTTATATGTTTGGAAAGGATTAGGAAAGATATTATTCTCTAGAAAAGATTTTCCACAAAAACTGGCAATTTCACATAAGGCAAGTTTTGGGCAGATTTTGTGCTCCTTGTAATCCGAATTTCCTAGCTTATTTTTAGGGTTTCTTTTCCTATTTAAAGGCCTCATTTGTAACCCTAAAGACTCAGAATTCATATGATAATAATATTGCTTTTTGCTTTGCTAAAATTGCTTAGTTTTGTAGCCTTGTTCTTAGGTTGCATGTTTTAGGAACATTCAAGCAAACCTTGATCTAGATTGTTTGTGAATTGTTTCAATCTTGAAATAAGAACAAGTTCTCTTATTTCAAGGTCTTTGATCATTGGAATAATCTTCTTTTCTTGTTTTTCCAAAGGTTTTACCTCTTTGTTCATGGGGTTTTAGGATGTGCATCTAGGGGTTCTTTGTTCTTTCCAAGGGTTTCTATTTCAATTCCAGGGTTTCATATCATTTGGTATCAGAGCTTAAGCTCAAGGGAAGATTTCTATCTTACTTTATTTCTTGTTATTTCAATTTTATTCTTGTTTTGTTCTTAGTTCAAAGTACCTGTTTTACTCTCTAGAACAAATTGAATATAAAGACCTAAAGTTTCCCACTTGTCAAAGTTGTGCTCATGATTTGGTCAATCCTAAAGATCCAAATGGAGGAACCACTTCTTCGGGAATCCTCTTTGGACCAAAATATCCAAAGAGGATCCGAACCACTCCAAAAACTTATTTGTAAATGAAAAGTTTGTTTCAAAGTACTTGTTTCACTCTTCGGACCATATTGATACAAACAATGAAGTAGTCATTGTTTGTAAATGAAAAGTTTGTTTCAAAGTACTTGTTTCACTCTTCGGACCATATTGCTCTGGATTGATTCGAATCTAGAGCAAGAAATTCAATTCTTGTCTTTAGATCATTGATCATAAGGATAATCATTTTCTAGCCTTTTTCCTTGGGTTGTTTCAATTGGCATATGTGGGTTCTTTGGTTGTGATCTTTTTGGGTCCTTAGTTAAGTTTAAGGGTTCTTAAAGCATTTTCGAAAGGGTTTTCTTATCATTTGGTATCAGAGCTTAGGTTGCATCTTAGTGGCCGATCTCTAGAATTGATTCTATCTTACTTTTATGCACTTGTTTTTCAATTCTACACATTCTGTCCATCGAATTCATTTCTGCCTTTTCATCAATTTTTCTTCATCATTTTATTCTGATATCATATCCATCCTAAAGATCACGATTAGATCTTGAAAATAAAAAAAAAGAAGAAAGAAAGAAAGAGGAGAGCAATTGCATCCGAGAGCATTAATCTGTACATCTTGTGTTCTTCTTGAAAATTCTTCAATTCTCTGAGTTTGATTCATACAATTTCATGTATATCTGATATAATTGTGTTTCTATAACATTTACCATTGAAATATATCAGTTACACATTGATTTAAAGTCTCAGAAATGGCTATAAGTTACATTTTCCAAAACTGTCCCGTTTTGTAACTGCCACATTTAATGCTACTGTTTTCCATTCAAACTATGATCTAACGTCCGAATTTGTCTTTGTTGTCTGAAGAGAAAAGTTTTATCTTTCTGTTAGGTTTCAAAGTTCAGAAGGGAAATTTATTAAGATCATAACGGAAACAGTTCAAATCTGGAATATCATTTCTGTGCGCAGGTTTAGCCTATTTTCAGGGAACTTCAATTCTGTGAGTTAGTGTTTTCAATTCTGAACTAATTTTTGAATTTGGCCTTGTTTATGCTGTTTAATATCATCTTAATAAGCTACATATAGACTGCCAATTGAAAATTCATTCTCGAACTCCACGAATTTTGAAATTTGTAACTGCCATTCTTCTTGAGTTCTTTGCTTTCAAAAATCTGTTTTGCTTTTCCAATCTGATTTTTGCCTATCCAATCTATTTTTCTTGTTTTATTTTTGTTTCTTTTCATTATTTTAGATTGTTTAAATACTGATTGCTTGATTTTTAGTACTTTAAACACAAGTTGCTTCCAACTTATCCAATAGCCTTACTTGATATTTTGGCCTACCTTGAGTGATTAAACACGAGAGTTCCCTTGAGTGAAATTTTGTGAGGGAGTGTTGTGAGGTCCAGAAACATGTCACAAGGGGGAAATAATCAAGGTGAGATTAGTGAAGCTAGGTGGAGAGAGGCACAAACGAGAGTTTTTGCTAGACTTACTAAAATTGTAGTGGGGCTTAATGAGCGCATGGGTAGATTAGAGATAGCTAGTAATCAACAAATGGGAGAAATAATTGAAGATGAATTAGAAAGTAATGTTGTTGAAGAAGTAGTCACTGATTGGGAAGAAAGTGACATTGAGGAAGTTTTTGAGGAAGCCGAAGAGGGTGATTCTATGGAGGAAAATATTGAGGAACCCGAGGCGAGTGATGATAGTTGGGGGGAAGGAAATCAAGTAGCACTCTTGTGTAGGAGAGTTCTCAATTCTGAAATAAAGGAGAATTTTGAAGATGACCAAAGACACAACTTGTTCCATACTAGGTGTTTAGTGAATGAGACACCATGTAGTGTTGTGATTGATGGTGGAAGTTGTACAAATGTTGTGAGCTGAATTCTGGTTAAAAGACTCAATTTGCCGACTAAACCACATCCCAAACCTTACAAGTTACAATGGTTAAACAATAGTGGTGAGGTTAAGGTGCATCAGCAAGCTATTATTTCTTTTAACCTTGGAAAGTATAAGGATGAGGTAGTTTGTGATGTAGTCCCAATGCATGTCGGGGATATGCTTTTGGGAAGGCCTTGGCAGTATGATAGGAGAGTTTCCTATGATGGCTACCTTAATAGGTATACTTTTACCAAAGATGGAAGGAAGACTACTTTGGTACCTTTGTCTTCAAAAGAGGCTTTCATTGACCAATGTAAGCTTGAACAAAGGAGGGTTGAGTTTGAGTTGAAAGAAAAAGAATTGAGAGAAGAAAAGATTGAGAGAGAAAAGAAAGCTTTGAGTGAAAACAATGAGAGAAAAGAGAAGATTGAAAAAGAAATGTGTGAACACTTAGTGGAAATTGAGAGAAAAGGAAAATCAGTGAGCTATCATGTAAAAATGAGTGAGGTGAGGATAGTTTTTCTTAGTCAAAAGCCTAATTTTGTGCTTATGTGCAAAGTAGACTTTTTGGCAACTAACCTTAACCATTATTTTCCTAGTGTGTTTGAATATCTTTTTCAGGTTTGGAAGCATTACTTATGGCCAAATAAGAGATTGAGGTGTTCGAAAGGACAATACATCAAAGAAAGAAAGTATATCGATTCTAACAAGAATGTTGTAAGTAAAATACTTTCTTGGCACAATGCTTTATATTCTAATCTGAGTTTAGAGCATTTGAAATTTATTGTTAATGAGCATCTTGAAATTACAATTTTTGAGTATGTTGAAAAGTTGAACTCATTAAGGAATGCATATTCTTCTTATGTAGTTGATTTTGCTTTGAGAAGTTACAATGTATACCAATCTGTTTTGCTAGAATGGGAAACTCAAAAGTTGATAAATGTGATCTTAGGAGGCAAGTTTAGGGAAACTAACTCTAAATTGGAAACTCGGGAGAATTGTTTGCCTTTTGTGGATAATACATGTAATAGGAGAATACATCATAAAAAAGTTTGTTTTTCAAATAAACTTATTTATGGTCTTTATGCTATTACTCCCTTTGACTTGCTGCCTTTGAGATCTAATGTCTTTGTGAGTGATTCAGCCAATTTTATTAATGTATTCATCAAATTAATGCACATGGATGTCAAGAAAATGATCGAGGACCAAGTTTTCACATTTACATTGAAAATGAACAAGAGAAGGAAAAGACATAAGTTTCATCCGACAGCATGGATTTGGATGCATTTTAGAAAAAAACGACTTCAGAAAAGGACTAAGTTGCATCCGAGGGGTGATGGACCATATCAAGTCCTTGGAAGAATCTATACAAGAGTCCACACCATTACATTACAAGGTGAGAATTTTGAGAATTCAATCTTTAAATTTACTTATGTTTCATCTTTTATTGTAGGGCATGAATATTTGGATTCGAGGACGAATCCTTTTCAAGAAGGAGGGAATGATATGAATCATGGAGCCTTAATGTTGATCTTTTTCGAGCTTGCATTCGTTGTTCTCCAAGTTCAAGTAGAGTTCATTAAATGCAAGTCAAGTTCAAACCAAGCTCATCAAATGCAAGTAAACTTCAAGCCTAGTTCATTAAATGCAAGTCAAGTTCATTTAATGCAACCGAAGCTCATTTAATGCAACTCAAGACATCAATGCTACTCTTGACTTATTCATGACATCCTAAGGTTTCATTTAAGACTCTCATAAACACATGTGGTCAAGGATTTTTAGTTACAAAGACTTTCAAATCAGATTTGTAACTCTTCTAATTTCAGTTACAAGTTTGCATAGTTAAGACCATTTTCGGTTATTTTTGTAAGACTTTAAGGTTGTAGCTGTTTCATTTCCTTTCATTTATGTCAATTTCGTTTTTCCCTTTGTTTTGTAAGGCTTATATAGCCATGTTTAAGATTGTAAACAATTAGATTATGATTGAATTAAAAATCCAAAGTCTCATTGAGAGCTTTTTCTTTGAATTGTTGTGAGTTGTTCAACTTTTTATCTTGTCATTCCTTGTGTTTAGGGTGGCTGTAGAATCAAGCCTTTAGGATTGATCATTCTAAATTGGTGGATTGATTCGAATCTAGAGCAAGAAATCAATTCTTATCTTTAGATCATTGATCATAAGGATAATAATTTTCTAGCCTTTTTCCTTGGGTTGATTCAAATGGCATATGTGGGTTCTTTGGTTGTGATCTTTTTGAGTCCTTAGTTAAATTTAAGGGTTCTTAAAGCATTTTCAAAAGGGTTTTCGTATCACCTAAGGTTTCCCACTTGTCAAAGTTTTCCTCGTGATTTGGTCCATCCTATAGATCCAAATGGAGGAAACTCTTCTTTGGGAATCCTCTTTGGACCAAAATATCGAAAGAGGATCCGAAGCACTCCAAAAACTTGTTTGTAATTGAAAAGCTTGTTTCAAAGTATTTGTTTCACTCTTCGAACCATATTGATACCAAAGACCTGAGGTTTCCCACTTGTCAAAGTTTTTCTCGTGATTTGGTCCATCATAAAGATCCAAATGGAGGAATCTCTTCTTCGGGAATCCTCTTTGGACCAAAATATCGAAAGAGGATCCGAACCAATCCAAAAACTTGTTTGTAATTGAAAAGCTTTTTTCAAAGTACTTGTTTCACTATTTGGACCATAATGATACCAAAGACATAAGGTTTCCCACTTGTCAAAGTTTTCCTCATGATTTGGTCCATCTTAAGAATCCAAATGGAGGAAGCTCATCTTTGGGAATCCTCTTCGGACCAAAATATCGAAAGAGGATCCGAACCACTCCAAAAACTTGTTTGTAATTGAAAAGCTTGTTTCAAAGAACTTTTTTTACTCTTCGGACCATATTGATACCAAAGACCTATGGTTTCCCACTTGTCAAAGTTTTCCTCGTGATTTGGTCCATTCTAAATATCCAAATGGAGGAACCTCTTCTTTGGGAATCCTTTTTTGACCAAAATATCGAAAAAGGATCCGAACCACTCCAAAAACTTGTTTGTAATTGAAAAGCTTGTTTCAAAGAAATTGTTTCACTCTTCGGACCATATTGATACCAAAGACCTAAGGTTTCCCACTTGTCAAAGTTTTCCTCGTGATTTGGTCCATCCTAAAGATCCAAATGGAGGAAGCTCTTCTTTGGGAATCCTCTTTGGACCAAAATATCGAAAGACGATCCGAACCACTCCAAAAACTTGTTTATAAATGAAAACCTTGTTTTAAAGTACTTGTTTCACTCCTCGGAAAATATTGATACTAAAAACCTAAAGTTTCCCACTTGTCAAAATTTTCCTCGTGATTTGGTCCATCCTAAAGATCCAAATAGAGGAACCTCTTCTTTGGGAATCCTGTTTGGACCAAAATATCGAAAAAGGATCCGAACCACTCCAAAAACTTGTTTGTTATTGAAAACTTTTTTCAAAGTACTTGTTTTACTCTCTAGAACAAATTGAATCTGAAGAACTAAGTTTTCAGATTTGTCAAAGTTGTGCTCATGATTTGATCCATCATAGAGATCCAAATGGAGGAACCTCGTTTTTGGGAATCCTCTTAGGACCAAAATATGGAAAGAGGATCTGAAACACTCGAAAAACTAGTTTGTAATTGAAATGCTTGTTTCAAAGTACTTGTTTCACTCTTCGGACCATATTGATACCAAAGAACTAAGGTTTCCCACATGTCAAAGTTTTCCTCGTGATTTGGTCCATCCTAATGATCCAAATGGAGGAACCACTTCTTTGGGAATCCTCTTTGGACCAAAATATCGAAAGAGGATCCGAACCACTCGAAAAACTTGTTTGTAATCGAAAAGCTTGTTTCAAAGTACTTGTTTCACTCTTCGGACCATATTGATACCAATGACCTGAGGTTTCCCACTTGTCAAAGTTTTCCTCATGATTTGGTCCATTCTAAAGATCCAAATGGAGGAACCTCTTATTCGGGAATCCTCTTTTGACAAAAATATCAAAAAAGGATCCGAACCACTCCAAAAACTTGTTTGTAATTGAAAAACTTGTTTCAAAGTACTTGTTTCACTCTTCGGAACATATTGATACCAAAGACCTAAGTTTCCCACTTGTCAAAGTTTTCCTCATGATTTGTTCCATCCTAAATATCCGTATGGAAGAACATCTTCTTTGGGAATCATCTTTGGACCAAAATATCGAAAGAGGATCCGAACCACTCCAAAAACTTGTTTGTATTTGAAAAGCTTGTTTCAAAGTACTTGTTTCACTCCTCAGAAAATATTAATACCAAAAACCTAAAGTTTCCCACTTGTCAAAGTTTTCCTCGTGATTTGGTCCATCCTTAAGATACAAAAAGAGGAACCTTTTCTTTGGGAATCCTCTTTGGACCAAAATATCGTAAGAGGATCCGAACCAGTCCAAAAACTTGTTTGTAATTGAAAAGCCTGTTCCAAAGTACTTGTTTCACTCTTCAGACCATATTGATAGCAAAAACCTGAGGTTTCCCATTTGTCAAAGTTTTCCTCGTGATTTGGTCCATCCTAATGATCCAAATGGAGGGACCTCTTCTTTGGGAATCCTCTTTGGACTAAAATATCGAAAGAGGATCAAAACCACTCCAAGAAATTGTTTGCAATTGAAATACTTGTTTCAAAGAACTTGTTTTACTCTTTGGACCATAATTATACCCAAGACTTGTGGTTTCCCATTTGGCAAAGTTTTCCTCGTGATTTGGTACATTCTAAAGATCCAAATGCAGGAACCTCTTCTTTGGGAATCCTCTTTAGACCAAAATATCGAAAGAGGATCCGAAGCACTCCAAAAACTTGTTTGTAATTGAAAAGCTTGTTTCAAAGTACTTGTTTCACTCTTCTGACCATATTGATACCAAAGACCTGAGGTTTCCCACTTGTCAAAGTTTTTCTCGTGATTTGGTCCATCCTAAAGATCCAAATGGAGGAATCCTCTTTGGACCAAAATATCGAAAGAGGATCCGAACCACTCCAAAAACTTGTTTGTAATTGAAAAGCTTGTTTCAAAGTACTTGTTTCACTATTCGGACCATATTGATACCAAAGACATAAGGTTTCCCACTTGTCAAAGTTTTCCTCATGATTTGGTCCATCATAAGAATCCAAATGGTGGAACCTCATCTTTGGGAATCCTCTTCGGACCAAAATATCGAAAGAGGATCTGAACCACTCCAAAAACTTGTTTGTAATTGAAAAGCATGTTTCAAAGAACTTTTTTTACTCTTCGGACCATATTGATACCAAAGACCTATGATTTCCCACTTGTCAAAGTTTTCTTCGTGATTTGGTCCATTCTAAAGATCCAAATGGAGGAACCTCTTCTTTGGGAATCCTCTTTTGACCAAAATATCGAAAGAGGATCCGAACCACTCCAAAAACTTGTTTGTAATTGAAAAGCTTGTTTCAAAGCAATTGTTTCACTCTTCGGACCATATTGATACCAAAGACCTAAGGTTTCCCACTTGTCAAAGTTTTCCTCGTGATTTGGTCCATCCTAAAGATCCAAATGGAGGAAGCTCTTCTTAGGGAATCCTCTTTGGACCAAAATATCGAAAGACGATCCGAACCACTCCAAAAACTTGTTTATAAATGAAAACCTTGTTTTAAAGTACTTGTTTCACTCCTCAGAAAATATTGATACTAAAAACCTAAAGTTTCCCACTTGTCAAAATTTTCCTCGTGATTTGGTCCATCCTAAAGATCCAAATAGAGGAACCTCTTCTTTGGGAATCCTGTTTGGACCAAAATATCGAAAGAGGATCCGAACCACTCCAAAAAATTGTTTGTTATTGAAAACTTTTTTCAAAGTACTTGTTTTACTCTCTAAAACAAATTGAATCTGAAGAACTAAGTTTTCCGATTTGTCAAAGTTGTGCTCATGATTTGATCCATCATAGAGATCCAAATGGAGGAACCTCGTTTTTGGTAATCCTCTTTGGACCAAAATATCGAAAGAGGATCCGAACCACTCCAAAAACTTGTTTGTAATTGAAAAGCTTGTTTCAAAGCAATTGTTTCACTTTTCGGACCATATTGATACCAAAGACCTAAGGTTTCCCACTTGTCAAAGTTTTCCTCGTGATTTGGTCCATCCTAAAGATCCAAATGGAGGAAGCTCTTCATTGGGAACAACTTTGGACCAAAATATTCAAAGAGCATCTGAACCACTCCAAAAACTTGTTTGTAATCGAAAAGCTTGTTTCACTCTTCGGACCATATTGATACCAATGACCTGAGGTTTCCCACTTGTCAAAGTTTTCCTCGTGATTTGGTCCATTCTAAAGATCCAAATGGAGAAACCTCTTATTCGGGAATCCTCTTTTGACCAAAATATCAAAAGAGGATCCGAACCACTCCAAAAACTTGTTTGTAATTGAAAAGCTTGTTTCAAAGTACTTCTTTCACTCTTCGGAACATATTGATACCAAAGACCTAAGGTTTCCCACTTGTCAAAGTTTTCCTCATGATTTGTTCCATCCTAAATATCCTTATGGAAGAACATCTTCTTTGGGAATCATCTTTGGACCAAAATATCGAAAGAGGATCCGAACCACTCCAAAAACTTGTTTGTAATTGAAAAGCTTGTTTCAAAGTACTTGTTCCACTCCTCAGAAAATTCTGAAACCAAAAACCTAAAGTTTCCCACTTGTCAAAGTTTTCCTCGTGATTTGGTCCATCCTTAAGATACAAAAAGAGGAACCTTTTCTTTGGGAATCCTCTTTGGACCAAAATATCGAAAGAGGATCTGAACCAGTCCAAAAACTTGTTTGTAATTGAAAAGCCTGTTCCAAAGTACTTGTTTCACTCTTCTGACCATATTGATACCAAAAACCTGAGGTTTCCCATTTGTCAAAGTTTTCCTCGTGATTTGGTCCATCCTAATGATCCAAATGGAGGGACCTCTTCTTTGGGAATCCTCTTTGGACTAAAATATCGAAAGAGGATCTGAACCACTCCAAAAAATTGTTTGCAATTGAAATACTTGTTTCAAAGAACTTGTTTTACTCTTTGGACCATATTGATACCAAAGACTTGTGGTTTCCCATTTCGCAAAGTTTTCCTCGTGATTTGGTACATTCTAAATATCCAAATGGAGGAACCTGGTTTTTTTGGAATCCTTTTTGGACCAAAATATCGAAAGAGGATCTGAAACACTCGAAAAACTTGTTTGTAATTGAAATGCTTATTTCAAAGTACTTGTTTCACTCTTCGGACCATATTGATACCAAAGAACTAAGGTTTCCCACATGTCAAAGTTTTCCTCGTGATTTGGTCCATCCTAATGATCCAAATGGAGGAACCTCTTCTTTGGGAATCCTCTTTGGACCAAAATATCGAAAGAGGATCCGAACCACTCCAAAAACTTGTTTGTAATCGAAAAGCTTGTTTCAAAGTACTTGTTTCACTCTTCGGACCGTATTGATACCAATGACCTGAGGTTTCCCACTTGTCAAAGTTTTCCTCGTGATTTGGTCCATTCTAAAGATCCAAATGGAGGACCTCTTATTCGGGAATCCTCTTTTGACAAAAATATCAAAAGAGGATCCGAACCACTCCAAAAACATGTTTGTAATTGAAAAGCTTGTTTCAAAGTACTTGTTTCACTCTTCGGAACATATTGATACCAAAGACCTAAGGTTTCCCACTTGTCAAAGTTTTCCTCATGATTTGGTCCATCCTAAATATCCGAATGGAAGAACATCTTCTTTGTGAATCATCTTTGGACCAAAATATCGAAAGAAGATCCGAACCACTCCAAAAACTTGTTTGTAATTGAAAAGCTTGTTTCAAAGTACTTGTTTCACTATTCGGACCATATTGATACCAAACACATAAGGTTTCCCACTTGTCAAAGTTTTCCTCATGATTTGGTCCATCTTAAGAATCCAAATGAAGGAACCTCATCTTTGGGAATCCTCTTCGGACCAAAATATCGAAAGAGGATCCAAACCACTCCAAAAACTTGTTTGTAATTGAAAAGCTTGTTTCAAAGTACTTGTTTCACTATTCGGACCATATTGATACCAAAGACATAAGGTTTCCCACTTGTCAAAGTTTTCCTCATGATTTGGTCCATCTTAAGAATCCAAATGGAGGAACCTCATCTTTGGGAATCCTCTTCGGACCAAAATATCGAAAGAGGATCCTAACCACTCCAAAAACTTGTTTGTAATTGAAAAGCTTGTTTCAAAGAACTTTTTTTACTCTTCGGACCATATTGATACCAAAGACCTATGGTTTCCCACTTTTCAATGTTTTCCTCGTGATTTGGTCCTTTCTAAAGATCCAAATGGAGGAACCTCTTTTTTGGGAATCCTCTTTTGACCAAAATATCGAAAGAGGATCCGAACCACTCCAAAAACTTGTTTGTAATTGAAAAGCTTGTTTCAAAGCAATTGTTTCACTCTTCGGACCATATTGATACCAAAGACCTAAGGTTTCCCACTTGTCAAAGTTTTCCTCGTGATTTGGTCCATCCTAAAGATCCAAATGGAGGAAGCTCTTCTTTGGGAATCCTCTTTGGACCAAAATATTGAAAGACGATCCGAACCACTCCAAAAACTTGTTTATAAATGAAAACCTTGTTTTAAAGTACTTGTTTCACTCCTCGGAAAATATTGATACCAAAAACCTAAAGTTTCCCACTTGTCAAAATTTTCCTCGTGATTCGGTCCATCCTAAAGATCCAAATAGAGGAACCACTTCTTTGGGAATCCTCTTTGTAATTGAAATGCTTGTTTCAAAGTACTTGTTTCACTCTTTGGACCATATTAATACCAAAGAACTAAGGTTTCCCACTTGTCAAAGTTTTCCTCGTGATTTGGTCCATCCTAATGATCCAAATGGAGGAACCTCTTCTTTGGGAATCCTCTTTGGACCAAAATATCGAAAGAGGATCCGAACCACTCCAAAAACTTGTTTGTAATCGAAAAGCTTGTTTCACTCTTCGTACCATATTGATACCAATAACCTGAGGTTTCCGACTTGTCAAAGTTTTCCTCGTGATTTGGTCCATTCTAAAGATCCAAATGGAGGAACCTCTTATTCGGGAATCCTCTTTTGCCAAAATATCAAAAGAGGATCCGAACCACTCCAAAAACTTGTTTGTAATTGAAAAGCTTGTTTCAAAGTACTTGTTTCACTCTTCGGAACATATTGATACCGAAGACCTAAGGTTTCCCAGTTGTCAAAGTTTTCCTCACGATTTGGTCCATCCTAAATATCCGAATGGAAGAACATCTTCTTTGGGAATCATCTTTGGACCAAAATATAGTAAGAAGATCCGAACCACTCCAAAAATTTGTTTGTAATTGAAAAGCTTGTTTCAAAGTACTTGTTTCACTCCTCAGAAAATATTGATACCAAAAACCTAAAGTTTCCCGCTTGTCAAAGTTTTCCTCGTGATTTGGTCCATCCTTAAGATACAAAAAGAGGAACCTTTTCTTTGGGAATCCTCTTTGGACCAAAATATCGAAAGAGGATCCGAATCACTACAAAAACTTGTTTGAAATTGAAAAGCTTGTTTCAAAGTACTTGTTTCACTCCTCAGAAAATATTGATACCAAAAACCTAAAGTTTCCCACTTGTCAAAGTTTTCCTCGTGATTTGGTCCAGCCTTAAGATCCGAAAAGAGGAACCTTTTCTTTGGGAGTCCTCTTTGGACCAAAATATCGAAAGAGGATCCGAACCACTCCAAAAACTTGTTTGTAATTAAAAAGCTTGTTTCAAAGTACTTGTTTCACTCTTCAGACCATATTGATACAAAAAACCTGAGGTTTCCCAATTGTCAAAGTTTTCCTCGTGATTTGGTCCATCCTAATGATCCAAATGGAGGAACCTCTTCTTTGGGAATCCTCTTTGGAACAAAATATCGAAAGAGGATCCGAACCACTCCAAAAAATTGTTTGTAATTGAAAAGCTTGTTTCAAAGAACTTGTTTTACTCTTCGGACCATATTGATACCAAAGACTTGTGGTTTCCCACTTGGCAAAGTTTTCCTCGTGATTTGGTACATCCTAAAGATCCAAATGGAGGAACCTCTTCTTTGGGAATCCTCTTTAGACCAAAATATTGAAAGAGGATCCGAACCACTCCAAAAACTTGTTTGTAATTGAAAAGCTTGTTTCAAAGTACTTGTTTCACTCTTCGGACCATCTTGATACCAAAGACCTAAGGTTTCCCACTTTTCAAAGTTTTCCTCGTGATTTGGTAAATCCTAAAGATCCAAATGGAGGAACCACTTCTTTGGGAATCCTCTTTGGACCAAATATCGAAAGAGGATCGGAACCACTCCAAAAACTTGTTTGTAATGTATAACCTTGTTTCAAAGTACTTGTTTCACTCTTCGTACCATATTGATACCAATGACCTGAGGTTTTGCACTTGTCAAAGTTTTCCTCGTGATTTGGTCCATTCTAAAGATCCAAATGGAGGAACCTCTTATTCGGGAATCCTCTTTTGACCAAAATATCGAAAGAGGATCCGAACCACTCCAAAAACTTCTTTGTAATTAAAAAGCTTTTTTTCAAAGTACTTCTTTCACTCTTCGGACCATATTGATACCAAAGACCTAAGGCTTCCCACTAGTCAAAGTTTTCGTCATGATTTGGTCCTTCCTAAAGATCTGAATGGAGGAACAAATTCTTTGGGAATCCTCTTTGGACCAAAATATCGAAAGAGGATCCGAACCAGTCCAAAAACTTGTTTGTAATTGAAAAGCTTGTTTCAAAGTACTTGTTTCACTCTTCGGACCATATTGATACCAAAGACCTAAGGCTTCCCACTAGTCAAAGTTTTCGTCATGATTTGGTCCTTCCTAAAGATCCGAATGGAGGAACATATTCTTTGGGAATCCTCTTTGGACCAAAATATCGAAAGAGGATCCGAACCAGTCCAAAAACTTGTTTGTAATTGAAAAGCTTGTTTCAAAGTACTTGTTTCACTCTTCGGACCATATTGATACCAAAGACCTAAGGCTTCCCACTAGTCAAAGTTTTCGTCATGATTTGGTCCTTCCTAAAGATCCGAATGGAGGAACATATTCTTTGGGAATCCTCTTTGGACCAAAATATCGAAAGAGGATCCGAACCACTCCAAAAACTTGTTTGTAATTGAAAAGCTTGTTTCAAAGTACTTGTTTCACTCCTTAGAAAATATTGATACCAAAAACCTAAAGTTTCCCACTTGTCAAAGTTTTCCTCGTGATTTGGTCCATCCTAAAGATCCAAATGGAGGAAGCTCTTCTTTGGGAATCCTCTTTGGACCAAAATATCGAAAGACGATCCGAACCACTCCAAAAACTTGTTTATATGAAAACCTTGTTTTAAAGTACTTGTTTCACTCCTCGGAAAATATTGATACTAAAAACCTAAAGTTTCCCACTTGTCAAAATTTTCCTCGTGATTTGGTCCATCCTAAAGATCCAAATAGAGGAACCTCTTCTTTGGGAATCCTGTTTGGACCAAAATATCGAAAAAGGATCCGAACCACTCCAGAAACTTGTTTGTAATTGAAAAGCTTGTTTCAAAGTACTTGTTTCACTCTTCGGACCATCTTGATACCAAAGACCTAAGGTTTCCCACTTTTCAAAGTTTTCCTCGTGATTTGGTAAATCCTAAAGATCCAAATGGAGGAACCACTTCTTTGGGAATCCTCTTTGGACCAAATATCGAAAGAGGATCGGAACCACTCCAAAAACTTGTTTGTAATGTATAACCTTGTTTCAAAGTACTTGTTTCACTCTTCGTACCATATTGATACCAATGACCTGAGGTTTTGCACTTGTCAAAGTTTTCCTCGTGATTTGGTCCATTCTAAAGATCCAAATGGAGGAACCTCTTATTCGGGAATCCTCTTTTGACCAAAATATCGAAAGAGGATCCGAACCACTCCAAAAACTTCTTTGTAATTAAAAAGCTTTTTTCAAAGTACTTCTTTCACTCTTCGGACCATATTGATACCAAAGACCTAAGGCTTCCCACTAGTCAAAGTTTTCGTCATGATTTGGTCCTTCCTAAAGATCCGAATGGAGGAACATATTCTTTGGGAATCCTCTTTGGACCAAAATATCGAAAGAGGATCCGAACCAGTCCCAAAAACTTGTTTGTAATTGAAAAGCTTGTTTCAAAGTACTTGTTTCACTCTTCGGACCATATTGATACCAAAGACCTAAGGCTTCCCACTAGTCAAAGTTTTCGTCATGATTTGGTCCTTCCTAAAGATCCGAATGGAGGAACATATTCTTTGGGAATCCTCTTTGGACCAAAATATCGAAAGAGGATCCGAACCACTCCAAAAACTTGTTTGTAATTGAAAAGCTTGTTTCAAAGTACTTGTTTCACTCCTTAGAAAATATTGATACCAAAAACCTAAAGTTTCCCACTTGTCAAAGTTTTCCTCGTGATTTGGTCCATCCTAAAGATCCAAATGGAGGAAGCTCTTCTTTGGGAATCCTCTTTGGACCAAAATATCGAAAGACGATCCGAACCACTCCAAAAACTTGTTTATAAATGAAAACCTTGTTTTAAAGTACTTGTTTCACTCCTCGGAAAATATTGATACTAAAAACCTAAAGTTTCCCACTTGTCAAAATTTTCCTCGTGATTTGGTCCATCCTAAAGATCCAAATAGAGGAACCTCTTCTTTGGGAATCCTGTTTGGACCAAAATATCGAAAAAGGATCCGAACCACTCCAAAAACTTGTTTGTAATTGAAAAGCTTGTTTCAAAGTACTTGTTTTACTCTCTAGAACAAATTGAATCTGAAGAACTAAGTTTTCAGATTTGTCAAAGTTGTGCTCATGATTTGATCCATCATAGAGATCCAAATGGAGGAACCTCGTTTTTGGGAATCCTCTTAGGACCAAAATATGGAAAGAGGATCTGAAACACTCGAAAAACTAGTTTGTAATTGAAATGCTTGTTTCAAAGTACTTGTTTCACTCTTCGGACCATATTGATACCAAAGACTTGTGGTTTCCCACTTGGCAAAGTTTTCCTCGTGATTTGGTACATCCTAAAGATCCAAATGGAGGAACCTCTTCTTTGGGAATCCTCTTTAGACCAAAATATTTAAAGAGGATCCGAACCACTCCAAAAACTTGTTTGTAATTGAAAAGCTTGTTTCAAAGTACTTGTTTCACTCTTCGGACCATCTTGATACCAAAGACCTAAGGTTTCCCACTTTTCAAAGTTTTCCTCGTGATTTGGTAAATCCTAAAGATCCAAATGGAGGAACCACTTCTTTGGGAATCCTCTTTGGACCAAATATCGAAAGAGGATCGGAACCACTCCAAAAACTTGTTTGTAATGTATAACCTTGTTTCAAAGTACTTGTTTCACTCTTCGTACCATATTGATACCAATGACCTGAGGTTTCCCACTTGTCAAAGTTTTCCTCGTGATTTGGTCCATTCTAAAGATCCAAATGGAGGAACCTCTTATTTGGGAATCCTCTTTTGACCAAAATATCGAAAGAGGATCCGAACCACTCCAAAAACTTCTTTGTAATTAAAAAGCTTTTTTCAAAGTACTTCTTTCACTCTTCGGACCATATTGATACCAAAGACCTAAGGCTTCCCACTAGTCAAAGTTTTCGTCATGATTTGGTCCTTCCTAAAGATCCGAATGGAGGAACATATTCTTTGGGAATCCTCTTTGGACCAAAATATCGAAAGAGGATCCGAACCACTCCAAAAACTTGTTTGTAATTGAAAAGCTTGTTTCAAAGTACTTGTTTCACTCTTCGGACCATATTGATACCAAAGACCTAAGGCTTCCCACTAGTCAAAGTTTTCGTCATGATTTGGTCCTTCCTAAAGATCCGAATGGAGGAACATATTCTTTGGGAATCCTCTTTGGACCAAAATATCGAAAGAGGATCCGAACCACTCCAAAAACTTGTTTGTAATTGAAAAGCTTGTTTCAAAGTACTTGTTTCACTCCTTAGAAAATATTGATACCAAAAACCTAAAGTTTCCCACTTGTCAAAGTTTTCCTCATGATTTGGTCCATCCTTAAGATCCAAAAAGAGCAACCTTTTCTTTGGGAATTCTCTTTGGACGAAAATATCGAAAGAGGATCCGAACCACTCCAAAAACTTGTTTGTAATTGAAAAGCCAGTTTCAAAGAACTTGTTTCACTCTTCAGACCATATTGATACAAAAAACCTTAGGTTTCCCTATTGTCAAAGTTAACCTCGTGATTTGGTCCATCCTAATGATCCAAATGGAGGAACCTCTTCTTTGGGAATTCTCTCTGGACCAAAATATCGAAAGAGGATCCGAACCACTCCAAAAACTTGTTTGTAATTGAAAAGACAGTTTCAAAGAACTTGTTTCACTCTTCAGACCATATTGATACAAAAAACCTTAAGTTTCCCTATTGTCAAAGTTAACCTCGTGATTTGGTCCATCCTAATGATTCAAATGGAGGAACCTCTTCTTTGGGAATCCTTTTTGGACCAAAATATCGAAAGAGGATCCGAACCACTCCAAAAAATTGTTTGTAATTGAAAAGCTTGTTTCAAAGAACTTGTTTTACTCTTCGGACCATATTGATACCAAAGACTTGTGGTTTCCCACTTGGCAAAGTTTTCCTCGCGATTTGGTACATCCTAAAGATCCAAATGGAGGAACCTCTTCTTTGGGAATCCTCTTTAGACCAAAATATCGAAAGAGGATCCGAACCACTCTAAAAACTTGTTTGTAATTGAAAAGCTTGTTTCAAAGTACTTGTTTTACCCTTCCAACCATATTGATACCAATGACCTAAGGTTTCCCACTTTTCAAAGTTTTCCTCGTGATTTGGTAAATCCTAAAGATCCAAATGGAGGAACCTCTTCTTTGGGAATCCTCTTTGGACCAAAATATCGAAAAAGGATCGGAACCACTCCAAAAACTTGTTTGTAATGTATAACCTTGTTTCAAAGTACTTGTTTCACTCTTCGAGCCATATTGATACCAATGACCTGAGGTTTCCCACTTGTCAAAGATTTCCTCGTGATTTGGTCCATTCTAAAGATCCAAATGGAGGAACCTCTCATTCGGGAATCCTCTTTTGACCAAAATATCGAAAGAGGATTGAACCACTCCAAAAACTTGTTTGTAATTGAAAAGCTTGTTTCAAAGTACTTGTTTCAATCTTCGGACCATATTGGTACCAAAGACCTAAGGTTTCCCACATGTCAAAGTTTTCGTCATGATTTGGTCCATCCTAAAGATCCGAATGGAGGAACATCTTCTTTGGGAATCCTCTTTGGACCAAAATATTGAAAGAGGATCCGAACCACTCCAAAAACTTGTTTGTAATTGAAAAGCTTGTTTCAAAGTACTTGTTTCACTCTTCGAACGATATTGATACCAAAGGCGTAAGGTTTCCCACTTGTCATAGTTTTCCTCGTGATTTGGTCCATCCTAAAGATCCAAATGGAGGAACCTCTTCTTTGGGAATCATCTTTGGTACAAAATATCGATAGAGGATGTGAAGCACTCCAAAAACTTGTTTGTAATTTAAAAGCTTGTTTCAAAGTACTTTTTTCACTCTTCGGACAATATTGACACCAAAGACCTGAGGTTTCCCACTTGTCAAAGTTTTTCTCAAGATTTGGTCCATCCTAAAGATCCAAATGGAGGAATCTCTTCTTTAGGAATACTCTTTGGACCAAAATATCGAAAGAGGATCCGAACCACTCCAAAAACTTGTTTGTAATTGAAAAGCTTGTTTCAAAGTTTTTGTTTGACTCTTCGAACGATATTAATACCAAAGGCGTAAGGTTTCCCACTTGTCATAGTTTTCCTCGTGATTTGGTCCATCCTAAAGATCCAAATGGAGGAATCTCTTCTTTGGGAATCCTCTTTGGACCAAAATATCGAAAGAGGATCCGAACCACTCCAAAAAGTTGTTTGAAACATGAAAAACTTGTTTCAAAGTACTTGTTTCACTCTTCGAACGATATTGATACCAAAGGCGTAAGGTTTCCCACTTGTCATAGTTTTCCTCGTGATTTGGTCCATCCTAAAGATCCAAATGGAGGAACGTCTTCTTTGGGAATCATCTTTGGTACAAATTATCGATAGAGGATCGGAAGAAGTCCAAAAACTTGTTTGTAATTTAAAAGCTTGTTTCAAAGTACTTGTTTCACTCTTCGGACAATATTGACACCAAAGAGCTGAGGTTTCCCACTTGTCAAAGTTTTTCTCGTGATTTGGTCCATCCTAAAGATCCAAATGGAGGAATCTCTTCTTTGGGAATACTCTTTGGACCAAAATATCGAAAGAGGATCCGAACCACTCCAAAAACTTGTTTGTAATTGAAAAGCTTGTTTCAAAGTTTTTGTTTCACTCTTCGGACGATATTGATACCAAAGGCGTAAGGTTTCCCACTTGTCATAGTTTTCCTCATGATTTGGTCCATCCTAAAGATCCAAATGGAGGAACCTCTTCTTTGGGAATCATCTTTGGTACAAAATATCGATAGAGGATCTGAAGCACTCCAAAAAACTTGTTTGTAATTTAAAAGCTTGTTTCAAAGTACTTGTTTCACTCTTCGGACAATATTGACACCAAAGACCTGAGGTTTCCCACTTGTCAAAGTTTTTCTCGTGATTTGGTCCATCCTAAAGATCCAAATGGAGGAATCTCTTCTTTGGGAATACTCTTTGGACCAAAATATCGAAAGAGGATTCGAACCACTCCAAAAACTTGTTTGTAATTGAAAAGCATGTTTCAAAGTTTTTCTTTGACTCTTCGAACGATATTGATACCAAAGGCGTAAGGTTTCCCACTTGTCATAGTTTTCCACGTGATTTGGTCCATCCTAAAGATCCAAATGGAGGAATCTCTTCTTTGGGAATCCTCTTTGGTCCAAAATATCGAAAGAGGATCCGAACCACTCAAAAAACTTGTTTGTAATTTAAAAGCTTGTTTCAAAGTACTTGTTTCACTCTTCGGACAATATTGACACCAAAGACCTGAGGTTTCCCACTTGTCAAAGTTTTTCTCGTGATTTGGTCCATCCTAAAGATCCAAATGGAGGAATCTCTTCTTTGGGAATACTCTTTGGACCAAAATATCGAAAGAGGATTCGAACCACTACAAAAACTTGTTTGTAATTGAAAAGCATGTTTCAAAGTTTTTCTTTGACTCTTCGAACGATATTGATACCAAAGGCGTAAGGTTTCCCACTTGTAATAGTTTTCCACGTGATTTGGTCCATCCTAAAGATCCAAATGGAGGAATCTCTTCTTTGGGAATCCTCTTTGGTCCAAAATATCGAAAGAGGATCCGAACCACTCAAAAAACTTGTTTGTAATTTAAAAGCTTGTTTCAAAGTACTTGTTTCACTCTTCGGACAATATTGACACCAAAGACCTGAGGTTTCCCACTTGTCAAAGTTTTTCTCGTGATTTGGTCCATCCTAAAGATCCAAATGGAGGAATCTCTTCTTTGGGAATACTCTTTGGACCAAAATATCGAAAGAGGATTCGAACCACTCCAAAAACTTGTTTGTAATTGAAAAGCATGTTTCAAAGTTTTTCTTTGACTCTTCGAACGATATTGATACCAAAGGCGTAAGGTTTCCCACTTGTCATAGTTTTCCTCGTGATTTGGTCCATCCTAAAGATCCAAATGGAGGAATCTCTTCTTTGGGAATCCTCTTTGGACAAAAATATCGAAAGAGGATCCGAACCACTCCATAAACTTGTTTGAATTGAAAAGCTTGTTTCAAAGTACTTGTTTCACTCTTCTAACGATATTGATACCAAAGACGTAAGGTTTCCCACTTGTCATAGTATTCCTCGTGATTTGGTCCATCCTAAAGATCCAAATGGAGGAACCTCTTCTTTGGGAATCGTCTTTGGTACAAAATATCGATAGAGGATCAGAAGCACTCCAAAAACTTGTTTGTAATTGAAAAGCTTGTTTCAAAGTACTTGTTTCACTCTTCGAACGATATTGATACCAAAGGCGTAAGGTTTCCCACTTGTAATAGTTTTCCACGTGATTTGGTCCATCCTAAATATCCAAATGGAGGAACCTCTTCTTTGGGAATCATCTTTGGTACAAAATATCGATAGAGGATCTGAAGCACTCCAAAAACTTGTTTGTAATTTAAAAGTTTGTTTCAAAGTACTTGTTTCACTCTTCGGACAATATTG
The DNA here is from genome assembly GCA_028015215.1 of Gynostemma pentaphyllum. Taxonomy (NCBI): domain Eukaryota; kingdom Viridiplantae; phylum Streptophyta; class Magnoliopsida; order Cucurbitales; family Cucurbitaceae; genus Gynostemma; species Gynostemma pentaphyllum. The sequence goes on from CM051350.1 coordinate 10,515,511, forward strand.
ACACCAAAGACCTGAGGTTTCCCACTTGTCAAAGATTTCCTCGTGATTTGGTCCATTCTAAAGATCCAAATGGAGGAACCTCTTATTCGGGAATCCTCTTTTGACCAAAATATCGAAAGAGGATTGAACAACTCCAAAAACTTGTTTGTAATTGAAAAGCTTGTTTCAAAGTACTTGTTTCACTCTTCGGACCATATTGGTACCAAAGACCTAAGGTTTCCCACATGTCAAAGTTTTCGTCATGATTTGGTCCATCCTAAAGATCCGAATGGAGGAACATCTTCTTTGGGAATCCTCTTTGGACCAAAATATCGAAAGAGGATCCGAACCACTCCAAAAACTTGTTTGTAATTGAAAAGCTTGTTTCAAAGTACTTGTTTCACTCTTGAACGATGTTGATACCAAAGGCGTAAGGTTTCCCACTTGTAATAGTTTTCCACGTGATTTGGTCCATCCTAAATATCCAAATGGAGGAACCTCTTCTTTGGGAATCATCTTTGGTACAAAATATCGATAGAGGATCCGAAGCACTCCAAAAACTTGTTTGTAATTTAAAAGCTTGTTTCAAAGTACTTGTTTCACTCTTCGGACAATATTGACACCAAAGACCTGAGGTTTCCCACTTGTCAAAGTTTTTCTCGTGATTTGGTCCATCCTAAAGATCCAAATGGAGGAATCTCTACTTTGGGAATACTCTTTGGACGAAAATATCGAAAGAGGATCCGAACCACTCCAAAAACTTGTTTGTAATTGAAAAGCTTGTTTCAAAGTTTTTGTTTCACTCTTGAACGATATTGATACCAAAGGCGTAAGGTTTCCCACTTGTCATAGTTTTCCTCGTGATTTGGTCCATCCTAAAGATCCAAATGGAGGAATCTCTTCTTTGAGAATCCTCTTTGAACCAAAATATCGAAAGAGGATGCGAACCACTCCAAAAACTTGTTTGAAATTGAAAAGCCTGTTTCAAAGTACTTGTTTCACTCTTCGAACGATATTGATACCAAAGGCGTAAGGTTTCCAACTTGTCATAGTTTTCCTCGTGATTTGGTCCATCCTAAAGATCCAAATGGAGGAATCTCTTCTTTGGGAATACTCTTTGGACCAAAATATCGAAAGAGGATCCGAACCACTCCAAAAACTTGTTTGTAATTGAAAAGCTTGTTTCAAAGTTTTTGTTTCACTCTTCGAACGATATTGATACCAAAGGCGTAAGGTTTCCCACTTGTCATAGTTTTCCTCGTGATTTGGTCCATCCTAAAGATCCAAATGGAGGAACCTCTTCTTTGGAATCATCTTTGGTACAAAATATCGATAGAGGATCCGAACCACTCAAAAAACTTGTTTGTAATTTAAATGCTTGTTTCAAAGTACTTGTTTCACTCTTCGGACAATATTGACACCAAAGACCTGAGGTTTCCCACTTGTCAAAGTTTTTCTCGTGATTTGGTCCATCCTAAAGATCCAAATGGAGGAATCTCTTCTTTGGGAATCCTCTTTGGTCCAAAATAACGAAAGAGGATCCGAACCACTCAAAAAACTTGTTTGTAATTTAAAAGCTTGTTTCAAAGTACTTGTTTCACTCTTCGGACAATATTGACACCAAAGACCTGAGGTTTCCCACTTGTCAAAGTTTTTCTCGTGATTTGGTCCATCCTAAAGATCCAAATGGAGGAATCTCTTCTTTGGGAATACTCTTTGGACCAAAATATCGAAAGAGGATTCGAACCACTCCAAAAACTTGTTTGTAATTGAAAAGCATGTTTCAAAGTTTTTGTTTTACTCTTCGAACGATATTGATACCAAAGGCGTAAGGTTTCCCACTTGTCATAGTTTTCCTCGTGATTTGGTCCATCCTAAAGATACAAATGGAGGAATCTCTTCTTTAGGAATCCTCATTGGACCAAAATATCGAAAGAGGATCCGAACCACTCGAAAAACTTGTTTGAAATTGAAAAGCTTGTTTCAAAGTACTTGTTTCACTCTTCTAACGATATTGATACCGAAGACGTAAAGTTTCCCACTTGTCATAGTTTTCCTCGTGATTTTGTCCATCCTAAAGATCCAAATGGAGGAACCTCTTCTTTGGGAATCGTCTTTGGTACAAAATATCGATAGAGGATGAGAAGCACTCCAAAAACTTGTTTGTAATTGAAAAGCTTGTTTCAAAGTACTTGTTTCACTCTTCGAACGATATTGATACCAAAGGCGTAAGGTTTCCCACTTGTAATAGTTTTCCACGTGATTTGGTCCATCCTAAAGATCCAAATGGAGGAATCTCTTCTTTGGGAATCCTCTTTGGTCCAAAATATCGAAAGAGGATCCGAACCACTCAAAAAACTTGTTTGTAATTTAAAAGCTTGTTTCAAAGTACTTGTTTCACTCTTCGGACAATATTGACACCAAAGACCTGAGGTTTCCCACTTGTCAAAGTTTTTCTCGTGATTTGGTCCATCCTAAAGATCCAAATGGAGGAATCTCTTCTTTGGGAATACTCTTTGGACCAAAATATCGAAAGAGGATTCGAACCACTCCAAAAACTTGTTTGTAATTGAAAAGCATGTTTCAAAGTTTTTCTTTGACTCTTCGAACGATATTGATACCAAAGGCGTAAGGTTTCCCACTTGTCATAGTTTTCCTCGTGATTTGGTCCATCCTAAAGATCCAAATGGAGGAATCTCTTCTTTGGGAATCCTCTTTGGACAAAAATATCGAAAGAGGATCCGAACCACTCCATAAACTTGTTTCGAATTGAAAAGCTTGTTTCAAAGTACTTGTTTCACTCTTCTAACGATATTGATACCAAAGACGTAAGGTTTCCCACTTGTCATAGTATTCCTCGTGATTTGGTCCATCCTAAAGATCCAAATGGAGGAACCTCTTCTTTGGGAATCGTCTTTGGTACAAAATATCGATAGAGGATCAGAAGCACTCCAAAAACTTATTTGTAATTGAAAAGCTTGTTTCAAAGTACTTGTTTCACTCTTGAACGATATTGATACCAAAGGCGTAAGGTTTCCCACTTGTAATAGTTTTCCACGTGATTTGGTCCATCCTAAATATCCAAATGGAGGAACCTCTTCTTTGGGAATCATCTTTGGTACAAAATATCGATAGAGGATCTGAAGCACTCCAAAAACTTGTTTGTAATTTAAAAGTTTGTTTCAAAGTACTTGTTTCACTCTTCTGGACAATATTGACACCAAAGACCTGAGGTTTCCCACTTGTCAAAGATTTCCTCGTGATTTGGTCCATTCTAAAGATCCAAATGGAGGAACCTCTTATTCGGGAATCCTCTTTTGACCAAAATATCGAAAGAGGATTGAACAACTCCAAAAACTTGTTTGTAATTGAAAAGCTTGTTTCAAAGTACTTGTTTCACTCTTCGGACCATATTGGTACCAAAGACCTAAGGTTTCCCACATGTCAAAGTTTTCGTCATGATTTGGTCCATCCTAAAGATCCGAATGGAGGAACATCTTCTTTGGGAATCCTCTTTGGACCAAAATATCGAAAGAGGATCCGAACCACTCCAAAAACTTGTTTGTAATTGAAAAGCTTGTTTCAAAGTACTTGTTTCACTCTTCGAACGATGTTGATACCAAAGGCGTAAGGTTTCCCACTTGTAATAGTTTTCCACGTGATTTGGTCCATCCTAAATATCCAAATGGAGGAACCTCTTCTTTGGGAATCATCTTTGGTACAAAATATCGATAGAGGATCTGAAGCACTCCAAAAACTTGTTTGTAATTTAAAAGCTTGTTTCAAAGTACTTGTTTCACTCTTCGGACAATATTGACACCAAAGACCTGAGGTTTCCCACTTGTCAAAGTTTTTCTCGTGATTTGGTCCATCCTAAAGATCCAAATGGAGGAATCTCTACTTTGGGAATACTCTTTGGACGAAAATATCGAAAGAGGATCCGAACCACTCCAAAAACTTGTTTGTAATTGAAAAGCTTGTTTCAAAGTTTTTGTTTCACTCTTCGAACGATATTGATACCAAAGGCGTAAGGTTTCCCACTTGTCATAGTTTTCCTCGTGATTTGGTCCATCCTAAAGATCCAAATGGAGGAATCTCTTCTTTGAGAATCCTCTTTGAACCAAAATATCGAAAGAGGATGCGAACCACTCCAAAAACTTGTTTGAAATTGAAAAGCCTGTTTCAAAGTACTTGTTTCACTCTTCGAACGATATTGATACCAAAGGCGTAAGGTTTCCAACTTGTCATAGTTTTCCTCGTGATTTGGTCCATCCTAAAGATCCAAATGGAGGAATCTCTTCTTTGGGAATACTCTTTGGACCAAAATATCGAAAGAGGATCCGAACCACTCCAAAAACTTGTTTGTAATTGAAAAGCTTGTTTCAAAGTTTTTGTTTCACTCTTCGAACGATATTGATACCAAAGGCGTAAGGTTTCCCACTTGTCATAGTTTTCCTCGTGATTTGGTCCATCCTAAAGATCCAAATGGAGGAACCTCTTCTTTGGAATCATCTTTGGTACAAAATATCGATAGAGGATCCGAACCACTCAAAAAACTTGTTTGTAATTTAAATGCTTGTTTCAAAGTACTTGTTTCACTCTTCGGACAATATTGACACCAAAGACCTGAGGTTTCCCACTTGTCAAAGTTTTTCTCGTGATTTGGTCCATCCTAAAGATCCAAATGGAGGAATCTCTTCTTTGGGAATCCTCTTTGGTCCAAAATAACGAAAGAGGATCCGAACCACTCAAAAAACTTGTTTGTAATTTAAAAGCTTGTTTCAAAGTACTTGTTTCACTCTTCGGACAATATTGACACCAAAGACCTGAGGTTTCCCACTTGTCAAAGTTTTTCTCGTGATTTGGTCCATCCTAAAGATCCAAATGGAGGAATCTCTTCTTTGGGAATACTCTTTGGACCAAAATATCGAAAGAGGATTCGAACCACTCCAAAAACTTGTTTGTAATTGAAAAGCATGTTTCAAAGTTTTTGTTTTACTCTTCGAACGATATTGATACCAAAGGCGTAAGGTTTCCCACTTGTCATAGTTTTCCTCGTGATTTGGTCCATCCTAAAGATACAAATGGAGGAATCTCTTCTTTAGGAATCCTCATTGGACCAAAATATCGAAAGAGGATCCGAACCACTCGAAAAACTTGTTTGAAATTGAAAAGCTTGTTTCAAAGTACTTGTTTCACTCTTCTAACGATATTGATACCGAAGACGTAAAGTTTCCCACTTGTCATAGTTTTCCTCGTGATTTTGTCCATCCTAAAGATCCAAATGGAGGAACCTCTTCTTTGGGAATCGTCTTTGGTACAAAATATCGATAGAGGATCGAAGCACTCCAAAAACTTGTTTGTAATTGAAAAGCTTGTTTCAAAGTACTTGTTTCACTCTTGAACGATATTGATACCAAAGGCGTAAGGTTTCCCACTTGTAATAGTTTTCCACGTGATTTGGTCCATCCTAAAGATCCAAATGGAGGAATCTCTTCTTTGGGAATCCTCTTTGGTCCAAAATATCGAAAGAGGATCCGAACCACTCAAAAAACTTGTTTGTAATTTAAAAGCTTGTTTCAAAGTACTTGTTTCACTCTTCGGACAATATTGACACCAAAGACCTGAGGTTTCCCACTTGTCAAAGTTTTTCTCGTGATTTGGTCCATCCTAAAGATCCAAATGGAGGAATCTCTTCTTTGGGAATACTCTTTGGACCAAAATATCGAAAGAGGATTCGAACCACTCCAAAAACTTGTTTGTAATTGAAAAGCATGTTTCAAAGTTTTTCTTTGACTCTTCGAACGATATTGATACCAAAGGCGTAAGGTTTCCCACTTGTCATAGTTTTCCTCGTGATTTGGTCCATCCTAAAGATCCAAATGGAGGAATCTCTTCTTTGGGAATCCTCTTTGGACAAAAATATCGAAAGAGGATCCGAACCACTCCATAAACTTGTTTGAATTGAAAAGCTTGTTTCAAAGTACTTGTTTCACTCTTCTAACGATATTGATACCAAAGACGTAAGGTTTCCCACTTGTCATAGTATTCCTCGTGATTTGGTCCATCCTAAAGATCCAAATGGAGGAACCTCTTCTTTGGGAATCGTCTTTGGTACAAAATATCGATAGAGGATCAGAAGCACTCCAAAAACTTATTTGTAATTGAAAAGCTTGTTTCAAAGTACTTGTTTCACTCTTCGAACGATATTGATACCAAAGGCGTAAGGTTTCCCACTTGTAATAGTTTTCCACGTGATTTGGTCCATCCTAAATATCCAAATGGAGGAACCTCTTCTTTGGGAATCATCTTTGGTACAAAATATCGATAGAGGATCTGAAGCACTCCAAAAACTTGTTTGTAATTTAAAAGTTTGTTTCAAAGTACTTGTTTCACTCTTCGGACAATATTGACACCAAAGACCTGAGGTTTCCCACTTGTCAAAGATTTCCTCGTGATTTGGTCCATTCTAAAGATCCAAATGGAGGAACCTCTTATTCGGGAATCCTCTTTTGACCAAAATATCGAAAGAGGATTGAACAACTCCAAAAACTTGTTTGTAATTGAAAAGCTTGTTTCAAAGTACTTGTTTCACTCTTCGGACCATATTGGTACCAAAGACCTAAGGTTTCCCACATGTCAAAGTTTTCGTCATGATTTGGTCCATCCTAAAGATCCGAATGGAGGAACATCTTCTTTGGGAATCCTCTTTGGACCAAAATATCGAAAGAGGATCCGAACCACTCCAAAAACTTGTTTGTAATTGAAAAGCTTGTTTCAAAGTACTTGTTTCACTCTTGAACGATGTTGATAACAAAGGCGTAAGGTTTCCCACTTGTAATAGTTTTCCACGTGATTTGGTCCATCCTAAATATCCAAATGGAGGAACCTCTTCTTTGGGAATCATCTTTGGTACAAAATATCGATAGAGGATCCGAAGCACTCCAAAAACTTGTTTGTAATTTAAAAGCTTGTTTCAAAGTACTTGTTTCACTCTTCGGACAATATTGACACCAAAGACCTGAGGTTTCCCACTTGTCAAAGTTTTTCTCGTGATTTGGTCCATCCTAAAGATCCAAATGGAGGAATCTCTACTTTGGGAATACTCTTTGGACGAAAATATCGAAAGAGGATCCGAACCACTCCAAAAACTTGTTTGTAATTGAAAAGCTTGTTTCAAAGTTTTTGTTTCACTCTTCGAACGATATTGATACCAAAGGCGTAAGGTTTCCCACTTGTCATAGTTTTCCTCGTGATTTGGTCCATCCTAAAGATCCAAATGGAGGAATCTCTTCTTTGAGAATCCTCTTTGAACCAAAATATCGAAAGAGGATGCGAACCACTCCAAAAACTTGTTTGAAATTGAAAAGCCTGTTTCAAAGTACTTGTTTCACTCTTCGAACGATATTGATACCAAAGGCGTAAGGTTTCCAACTTGTCATAGTTTTCCTCGTGATTTGGTCCATCCTAAAGATCCAAATGGAGGAACCTCTTCTTTGGGAATCATCTTTGGTACAAAATATCGATAGAGGATCTGAAGCACTCCAAAAACTTGTTTGTAATTTAAAAGCTTGTTTCAAAATACTTGTTTCACTCTTCGGACAATATTGACACCAAAGACCTGAGGTTTCCCACTTGTCAAAGTTTTTCTCGTGATTTGGTCCATCCTAAAGATCCAAATGGTGGAATCTCTTCTTTGGGAATACTCTTTGGACCAAAATATCGAAAGAGGATCCGAACCACTCCAAAAACTTGTTTGTAATTGAAAAGCTTGTTTCAAAGTTTTTGTTTCACTCTTCGAACGATATTGATACCAAAGGCGTAAGGTTTCCCACTTGTCATAGTTTTCCTCGTGATTTGGTCCATCCTAAAGATCCAAATGGAGGAACCTCTTCTTTGGAATCATCTTTGGTACAAAATATCGATAGAGGATCCGAACCACTCAAAAAACTTGTTTGTAATTTAAAAGCTTGTTTCAAAGTACTTGTTTCACTCTTCTGGACAATATTGACACCAAAGACCTGAGGTTTCCCACTTGTCAAAGTTTTTCTCGTGATTTGGTCCATCCTAAAGATCCAAATGGAGGAATCTCTTCTTTGGGAATCCTCTTTGGTCCAAAATATCGAAAGAGGATCCGAACCACTCAAAAAACTTGTTTGTAATTTAAAAGCTTGTTTCAAAGTACTTGTTTCACTCTTCGGACAATATTGACACCAAAGACCTGAGGTTTCCCACTTGTCAAAGTTTTTCTCGTGATTTGGTCCATCCTAAAGATCCAAATGGAGGAATCTCTTCTTTGGGAATACTCTTTGGACCAAAATATCGAAAGAGGATTCGAACCACTCCAAAAACTTGTTTGTAATTGAAAAGCATGTTTCAAAGTTTTTGTTTTACTCTTGAACGATATTGATACCAAAGGCGTAAGGTTTCCCACTTGTCATAGTTTTCCTCGTGATTTGGTCCATCCTAAAGATCCAAATGGAGGAATCTCTTCTTTAGGAATCCTCATTGGACCAAAATATCGAAAGAGGATCCGAACCACTCGAAAAACTTGTTTGAAATTGAAAAGCTTGTTTCAAAGTACTTGTTTCACTCTTCTAACGATATTGATACCGAAGACGTAAAGTTTCCCACTTGTCATAGTTTTCCTCGTGATTTTGTCCATCCTAAAGATCCAAATGGAGGAACCTCTTCTTTGGGAATCGTCTTTGGTACAAAATATCGATAGAGGATCGAAGCACTCCAAAAACTTGTTTGTAATTGAAAAGCTTGTTTCAAAGTACTTGTTTCACTCTTGAACGATATTGATACCAAAGGCGTAAGGTTTCCCACTTGTAATAGTTTTCCACGTGATTTGGTCCATCCTAAAGATCCAAATGGAGGAATCTCTTCTTTGGGAATCCTCTTTGGTCCAAAATATCGAAAGAGGATCCGAACCACTCAAAAAACTTGTTTGTAATTTAAAAGCTTGTTTCAAAGTACTTGTTTCACTCTTCGGACAATATTGACACCAAAGACCTGAGGTTTCCCACTTGTCAAAGTTTTTCTCGTGATTTGGTCCATCCTAAAGATCCAAATGGAGGAATCTCTTCTTTGGGAATACTCTTTGGACCAAAATATCGAAAGAGGATTCGAACCACTCCAAAAACTTGTTTGTAATTGAAAAGCATGTTTCAAAGTTTTTCTTTGACTCTTCGAACGATATTGATACCAAAGGCGTAAGGTTTCCCACTTGTCATAGTTTTCCTCGTGATTTGGTCCATCCTAAAGATCCAAATGGAGGAATCTCTTCTTTGGGAATCCTCTTTGGACAAAAATATCGAAAGAGGATCCGAACCACTCCATAAACTTGTTTCGAATTGAAAAGCTTGTTTCAAAGTACTTGTTTCACTCTTCTAACGATATTGATACCAAAGACGTAAGGTTTCCCACTTGTCATAGTATTCCTCGTGATTTGGTCCATCCTAAAGATCCAAATGGAGGAACCTCTTCTTTGGGAATCGTCTTTGGTACAAAATATCGATAGAGGATCAGAAGCACTCCAAAAACTTGTTTGTAATTGAAAAGCTTGTTTCAAAGTACTTGTTTCACTCTTCGAACGATATTGATACCAAAGGCGTAAGGTTTCCCACTTGTAATAGTTTTCCACGTGATTTGGTCCATCCTAAATATCCAAATGGAGGAACCTCTTCTTTGGGAATCATCTTTGGTACAAAATATCGATAGAGGATCCAAGCACTCCAAAAACTTGTTTGTAATTTAAAAGTTTGTTTCAAAGTACTTGTTTCACTCTTCGGACAATATTGACACCAAAGACCTGAGGTTTCCCACTTGTCAAAGATTTCCTCGTGATTTGGTCCATTCTAAAGATCCAAATGGAGGAACCTCTTATTCGGGAATCCTCTTTTGACCAAAATATCGAAAGAGGATTGAACAACTCCAAAAACTTGTTTGTAATTGAAAAGCTTGTTTCAAAGTACTTGTTTCACTCTTCGGACCATATTGGTACCAAAGACCTAAGGTTTCCCACATGTCAAAGTTTTCGTCATGATTTGGTCCATCCTAAAGATCCGAATGGAGGAACATCTTCTTTGGGAATCCTCTTTGGACCAAAATATCGAAAGAGGATCCGAACCACTCCAAAAACTTGTTTGTAATTGAAAAGCTTGTTTCAAAGTACTTGTTTCACTCTTCGAACGATGTTGATAACAAAGGCGTAAGGTTTCCCACTTGTAATAGTTTTCCACGTGATTTGGTCCATCCTAAATATCCAAATGGAGGAACCTCTTCTTTGGGAATCATCTTTGGTACAAAATATCGATAGAGGATCTGAAGCACTCCAAAAACTTGTTTGTAATTTAAAAGCTTGTTTCAAAGTACTTGTTTCACTCTTCGGACAATATTGACACCAAAGACCTGAGGTTTCCCACTTGTCAAAGTTTTTCTCGTGATTTGGTCCATCCTAAAGATCCAAATGGAGGAATCTCTACTTTGGGAATACTCTTTGGACGAAAATATCGAAAGAGGATCCGAACCACTCCAAAAACTTGTTTGTAATTGAAAAGCTTGTTTCAAAGTTTTTGTTTCACTCTTGAACGATATTGATACCAAAGGCGTAAGGTTTCCCACTTGTCATAGTTTTCCTCGTGATTTGGTCCATCCTAAAGATCCAAATGGAGGAATCTCTTCTTTGAGAATCCTCTTTGAACCAAAATATCGAAAGAGGATGCGAACCACTCCAAAAACTTGTTTGAAATTGAAAAGCCTGTTTCAAAGTACTTGTTTCACTCTTGAACGATATTGATACCAAAGGCGTAAGGTTTCCAACTTGTCATAGTTTTCCTCGTGATTTGGTCCATCCTAAAGATCCAAATGGAGGAACCTCTTCTTTGGGAATCATCTTTGGTACAAAATATCGATAGAGGATCTGAAGCACTCCAAAAACTTGTTTGTAATTTAAAAGCTTGTTTCAAAATACTTGTTTCACTCTTCGGACAATATTGACACCAAAGACCTGAGGTTTCCCACTTGTCAAAGTTTTTCTCGTGATTTGGTCCATCCTAAAGATCCAAATGGTGGAATCTCTTCTTTGGGAATACTCTTTGGACCAAAATATCGAAAGAGGATCCGAACCACTCCAAAAACTTGTTTGTAATTGAAAAGCTTGTTTCAAAGTTTTTGTTTCACTCTTCGAACGATATTGATACCAAAGGCGTAAGGTTTCCCACTTGTCATAGTTTTCCTCGTGATTTGGTCCATCCTAAAGATCCAAATGGAGGAACCTCTTCTTTGGAATCATCTTTGGTACAAAATATCGATAGAGGATCCGAACCACTCAAAAAACTTGTTTGTAATTTAAAAGCTTGTTTCAAAGTACTTGTTTCACTCTTCGGACAATATTGACACCAAAGACCTGAGGTTTCCCACTTGTCAAAGTTTTTCTCGTGATTTGGTCCATCCTAAAGATCCAAATGGAGGAATCTCTTCTTTGGGAATCCTCTTTGGTCCAAAATATCGAAAGAGGATCCGAACCACTCAAAAAACTTGTTTGTAATTTAAAAGCTTGTTTCAAAGTACTTGTTTCACTCTTCGGACAATATTGACACCAAAGACCTGAGGTTTCCCACTTGTCAAAGTTTTTCTCGTGATTTGGTCCATCCTAAAGATCCAAATGGAGGAATCTCTTCTTTGGGAATACTCTTTGGACCAAAATATCGAAAGAGGATTCGAACCACTCCAAAAACTTGTTTGTAATTGAAAAGCATGTTTCAAAGTTTTTGTTTTACTCTTCGAACGATATTGATACCAAAGGCGTAAGGTTTCCCACTTGTCATAGTTTTCCTCGTGATTTGGTCCATCCTAAAGATCCAAATGGAGGAATCTCTTCTTTAGGAATCCTCATTGGACCAAAATATCGAAAGAGGATCCGAACCACTCGAAAAACTTGTTTGAAATTGAAAAGCTTGTTTCAAAGTACTTGTTTCACTCTTCTAACGATATTGATACCGAAGACGTAAAGTTTCCCACTTGTCATAGTTTTCCTCGTGATTTTGTCCATCCTAAAGATCCAAATGGAGGAACCTCTTCTTTGGGAATCGTCTTTGGTACAAAATATCGATAGAGGATCAGAAGCACTCCAAAAACTTGTTTGTAATTGAAAAGCTTGTTTCAAAGTACTTGTTTCACTCTTCGAACGATATTGATACCAAAGGCGTAAGGTTTCCCACTTGTAATAGTTTTCCACGTGATTTGGTCCATCCTAAAGATCCAAATGGAGGAACCTCTTCTTTGGGAATCATCTTTGGTACAAAATATCGATAGAGGATCTGAAGCACTCCAAAAACTTGTTTGTAATTTAAAAGCTTGTTTCAAAGTACTTGTTTCACTCTTCGGACCATATTGACACCAAAGACCTGAGGTTTCCCACTTGTCAAAGTTTTTCTCGTGATTTGGTCCATCCTAGAGATCCAAATGGAGGAATCTATTCTTTGGGAATCCTCTTTGGACCAAAATATCGAAAGAGGATCTGAACCACTCCAAAAACTTGTTTGTAATTGAAAAGCTTGTTTCAAAGTACTTGTTTCACTCTTCGGACCATATTGATACCAAAGACCTAAGGTTTCCCACTTTTCAAAGTTTTTCTCATGATTTGGTCCATCCTAAAGATCCAAATGGAGGAATCTCTTCTTTGGGAATCCTCTTTGGACCAAAATATCGAAAGAGGATCCGAAGCACTCCAAAAACTTGTTTGTAATTGAAAAGGTTGTTTCAAAGTACTTGTTTCACTCTTCGGACCATATTGATACCAAAGACCCAAGGTTTCCCACTTGTCAAAGTTTTTCTCGTGATTTGGTCCATCCTAAAGATCCAAATGGAGGAATCTCTTCTTTGGGAATCCTCTTTGGTCCAAAATATCGAAAGAGGATCCGAACCACTCAAAAAACTTGTTTGTAATTTAAAAGCTTGTTTCAAAGTACTTGTTTCACTCTTCGGACAATATTGACACCAAAGACCTGAGGTTTCCCACTTGTCAAAGTTTTTCTCGTGATTTGGTCCATCCTAAAGATCCAAATGGAGGAATCTCTTCTTTGGGAATACTCTTTGGACCAAAATATCGAAAGAGGATTCGAACCACTCCAAAAACTTGTTTGTAATTGAAAAGCATGTTTCAAAGTTTTTGTTTTACTCTTCGAACGATATTGATACCAAAGGCGTAAGGTTTCCCACTTGTCATAGTTTTCCTCGTGATTTGGTCCATCCTAAAGATCCAAATGGAGGAATCTCTTCTTTAGGAATCCTCTTTGGACCAAAATATCCAAAGAGGATCCGAACCACTCCAAAAACTTGTTTGAAATTAAAAAGCTTGTTTCAAAGTACTTGTTTCACTCTTCTAACGATATTGATACCGAAGACGTAAAGTTTCCCACTTGTCATAGTTTTCCTCGTGATTTGGTCCATCCTAAAGATCCAAATGGAGGAACCTCTTCTTTGGGAATCGTCTTTGGTACAAAATATCGATAGAGGATCAGAAGCACTCCAAAAACTTGTTTGTAATTGAAAAGCTTGTTTCAAAGTACTTGTTTCACTCTTCGAACGATATTGATACCAAAGGCGTAAGGTTTCCCACTTGTAATAGTTTTCCACGTGATTTGGTCCATCGTAAAGATCCAAATGGAGGAACCTCTTCTTTGGGAATCATCTTTGGTACAAAATATCGATAGAGGATCTGAAGCACTCCAAAAACTTGTTTGTAATTTAAAAGCTTGTTTCAAAGTACTTGTTTCACTCTTCGGACCATATTGACACCAAAGACCTGAGGTTTCCCACTTGTCAAAGTTTTTCTCGTGATTTGGTCCATCCTAGAGATCCAAATGGAGGAATCTATTCTTTGGGAATCCTCTTTGGACCAAAATATCGAAAGAGGATCTGAACCACTCCAAAAACTTGTTTGTAATTGAAAAGCTTGTTTCAAAGTACTTGTTTCACTCTTCGGACCATATTGATACCAAAGACCGAAGGTTTCCCACTTTTCAAAGTTTTTCTCATGATTTGGTCCATCCTAAAGATCCAAATGGAGGAATCTCTTCTTTGGGAAGCCTCTTTGGACCAAAATATCGAAAGAGGATCCGAAGCACTCCAAAAACTTGTTTGTAATTGAAAAGCTTTTTTCAAAGTACTTGTTTCACTCTTCGGACCATATTGATAACAAAGACCCAAGGTTTCCCACTTGTCAAAGTTTTTCTCGTGATTTGGTCCATCCTAAAGATCCAAATGGAGGAATCTCTTCTTTGGGAATCCTCTTTGGTCCAAAATATCGAAAGAGGATCCGAACCACTCAAAAAACTTGTTTGTAATTTAAAAGCTTGTTTCAAAGTACATGTTTCACTCTTCGGACCATATTGATACCAAAGACCTAAGGTTTCCCACTTGTCCAAGTTTTTCTCGTGATTTTGTCCATCCTAAAGATCCAAATGGAGGAATCTCTTCTTTGGGAATCCTCTTTGGACCAAAATATCGAAAGAGGATCCGAACCACGCCAAAAACTTGTTTGTAATTGAAAAGCTTGTTTCAAAGTACTTGTTTCACTCTTCGAACCATATTGATACCAAAGACCTAAGGTTTCCCACTTTTCAAAGTTTTCCTCGTGATTTGGTCCATCCTAAAGATCCAAATGGAGGAATCTCTTCTTTGGGAATCCTCTTTGGACCAAAATATCGAAAGAGGATCCGAACCACTCCAAAAACTTGTTTGTAATTGAAAAGCTTGTTTCAAAGTACTTGTTTCACTCTTCGGACCATATTGATACCAAAGACCTGAGGTTTCCCACTTGTCAAAGTTTTTCTCGTGATTTGGTCCATCCTAAAGAACCAAATGGAGGAATCTCTTCTTTGGGAATCCTCTTTGGACCAAAATATCGAAAGAGGATCTGAACCACTCCAAAAACTTGTTTGTAATTGAAAAGCTTGTTTCAAAGTACTTGTTTCACTCTTCGGACCATATTGATACCAAAGACCTGAGGTTTCACACTTGTCAAAGTTTTTCTCGTGATTTGGTCCATCCTAAAGATCCAAATGGAGGAATCTCTTCTTTAGGAATCCTCTTTGAACCAAAATATGGAAAGAATATCCGAACCCGTCCAAAAACTTGTTTGAAATTAAAAATCATGTTTCAAAGTACTTGTTTCACTCTTCGGACCATATTGATACCAAAGACCTGAGGTTTCCCACTTGTCAAAGTTTTTCTCGTGATTTGGTCCATCCTAAAGATCCAAATGGAGGAATCTCTTATTTGGGAATCCTCTTTGGACATAAATATCGAAAGAGGATCCGAACCACTCCAAAAACTTGCTTGTAATTGAAAAGCTTGTTTCAAAGTACTTGTTTCACTCTTCGGACCATATTGATACCAAAGACCTGAGGTTTCCTACTTGTCAAAGTTTTTCTCGTGATTTGGTCCATCCTAAAGATCCAAATGGAGGAATCTCTTCTTTGGGAATCCTCTTTGGACCATAATATCGAAAGAGGATGTGAACCACTCCAAAAACTTGCTTGTAATTGAAAAGCTTGTTTCAAAGTACTTGTTTCACTCTTCGGACCATATTGATACCAAAGACCTGAGGTTTCCTACTTGTCAAAGTTTTTCTCGTGATTTGGTCCATCCTAAAGATCCAAATGGAGGAATCTCTTCTTTGGGAATCCTCTTTGGACCATAATATCGAAAGAGGATGTGAACCACTCCAAAAACTTGTTTGTAATTGAAAAGCTTGTTTCAAAGTACTTGTTTCACTCTTCGGACCATATTGATACCAAAGACCTAAGGCTTCCCACTTCTCAAAGTTTTTCTCGTGATTTGGTCCATCCTAAAGATCCAAATGGAGGAATCTCTTCTTTGGGAATCCTCTTTAAACCAAAATATCGAAAGATTATCCGAACCCCTCCAAAAACTTGTTTGAAATTAAAAACCTTGTTTCAAAGTACTTGTTTCACTCTTCGGACGATATTGATACCAAAGGCATAAGGTTTCGCACTTTTCAAAGTTTTCCTCGTGATTTGGTCCATCCTAAAGATCCAAATGGAGGAACCACTTCTTTGGGAATCCTCTTTGGACCATGATATCGATAGAGGATCCGAAGCACTCCAAAAACTTGTTTGTAATTAAAAAGCTTGTTTCAAAGTACTTGTTTCACTCTTCGGACCATATTGATACCAAAGACCCGAGGTTTCCCACTTGTCAAAGTTTTTCTCGTGATTTGGTCCATCCTAAAGATCCAAATGGAGGAATCTCTTCTTTGGGAATCCTCTTTGGTTCGAAATATCGAAAGAGGATCCGAACAACTTAAAAAACTTGTTTGTAATTTAAAAGCTTGTTTCAAAGTACATGTTTCACTCTTCGGACCATATTGATACCAAAGACCTAAAGTTTCCCACTTGTCAAAGTTTTTCTCATGATTTGGTTCATCCTAAAGATCCAAATGGAGGAATCTCTTCTTTGGGAATCCTCTTTGGACCAAAATATCGAAAGAGGATCCGAACCACGCCAAAAACTTGTTTGTAATTGAAAAGCTTGTTTCAAAGTACTTGTTTCACTCTTCGAACCATATTGGTACCAAAGACCTAAGGTTTCCAATTTTCAAAGTTTTCCTCATGATTTGGTCCATCCTAAAGATCCAAATGGAGGAACCACTTCTTTGGGAATCATCTTTGGTACAAAATATCGATAGAGGATCTGAAGCACTCCAAAAACTTGTTTGTAATTGAAAAGCTTGTTTCAAAGTACTTGTTTCACTCTTCGGACAATAGTGACACCAAAGACCTGAGGTTTCCCACTTGTCAAAGTTTTTCTCGTGATTTGGTCTATCCTAAAGATCCAAATGGAGGAATCTCTTCTTTGGGAATACTCCTTGGACAAAATATCGAAAGAGGATTCGAACCACTCCAAAAACTTGTTTGAAATTGAAAAGCTTGTTTCAAAGTACTCGTTTCACTCTTCGAACGATATTGATACAAAAGGCGTAAGGTTTCCGACTTGTCATTGTTTTCCTCGTGATTTGGTCCATCCTAAAGATCCAAATGGAGGAATCTCTTCATTGGGAATCCTCTTTGGACCAAAATATCGAAAGAGGATCCGAACCACTCCAAAAACTTGTTTGAAATTGAAAAGCTTGTTTCAAAGTACTTGTTTCACTCTTCGAACGATATTGATACCAAAGGCGTAAGTTTTCCCACTTGTCATAGTTTTCCTCGTGATTTGGTCCATCCTAAAGATCCAAATGGAGGAACCTCTTCTTTGGGAATCATCTTTGGTACAAAATATCGTTAGAGGATCAGAAGCACTCCAAAAACTTGTTTGTAATTGAAAAGCTTGTTTCAAAGTATTAGTTTCACTCTTCGGACCATATTGTTACCAAAGACCTGAGGTTTCCCACTTGCCGAAGTTTTTCTCGTGATTTGGTCCATCCTAAAGATCCAAATGGAGGAATCTCTTCTTTGGGAATCCTCTTTGGACCAAAATATCGAAAGAGGATCCGAACCACTCCAAAAACTTGTTTGTAATTAAAAAGCTTGTTTCAAAGTACTTGTTTCATTCTTCGGACCATATTGATACCAAAGACCTGAGGTTTCCCACTTGTTAAAGTTTTTCTCGTGATTTGGTAAATCCTAAAGATCCAAATGGAGGAATCTCTTCTTTGGGAATCCTCTTTGGACCAAAATATCGAAAGAGGATCTGAACCACTCCAAAAACTTGTTTGTAATTGAAAAGCTTGTTTCAAAGTACTTGTTTCACTGTTCACACCATATTGATACCAAAGACCTAAGGTTTCCCACTTGTCAAAGTTTTTCTCGTGATTTGGTCCATCCTAAAGATCCAAATGGAGGAATCTCTTCTTTAGGAATCCTCTTTGAACCAAAATATTGAAAGAATATCCGAACCCCTCCAAAAACTTGTTTGAAATTAAAAATCTTGTTTCAAAGTACTTGTTTCACTCTTCGGACGATATTGATATCAAAGGCCTAAGGTTTCCCACTTTTCAAAGTTTTCCTCATGATTTGGTCCATCCTAAAGATCCAAATGGAGGAACCTCTACTTTGGGAATCCTCTTTGGACCAAAATATCGAAAGAGGATCCGAACCACTCAAAAAACTTGTTTGAAATTGAAAAGCTTGTTTCAAAGTACTTGTTTCACTCTTCAGACGATATTGATACCAGAGGCCTAAGATTTCCCACTTTTCAAAGTTTTCCTCGTGCTTTGGTCCATCCTCAAGATCCAAATGGAGGAACCTCTTCTTTGGGAATCCTCTTTGGACCAAAATATCGAAAGAGGATCCGAACCACTCCAAAAACTTGTTTGAAATTGAAAAGCTTGTTTGAAAGTACCTGTTTCACTCTTCGGACCATATTGATACCAAAAACCTGATGTTTCCCACTTGTCAAAGTTTTTCTCATGATTTGGTCCATCCTAAAGATCCAAATGGAGGAATCTCTTCTTTTGGAATCCTCTTTGGACAAAATTATCGAAAGAGGATCCGAACCACTCCAAAAACTTGTATGAAATTGAAAAGCTTGTTTCAAAGTACTAGTTTCACTCTTCGGACGATATTAATACCAAAGGCTTAAGGTTTCCCACTTGTCAAAGTTTTCCACGTGATTTGGTCCATCCTAAACATCCAAATGGAGGAACCTCTTCTTTGGGAACCCTCTTTGGACAAAAATATCGAAAGAGGATCCGAACCACTCCAAAAACTTGTTTGTAATTAAAAAGCTTGTTTCGAAGGACTTGTTTCACTCTTCGGACCATATTGATACCAAAGACCTAAGGTTTCCCACTTGTCAAAGTTTTCCTTCTGATTTGGTCCATCCTAAAGATCCAAATGGAGGAACCTCTTCTTTTAGAATCCTCTTTAGAACAAAATATCGATAGAGGATCCGAACCACTCCAAAAACTTGTTTGTAATTGAAAAGCTTGTTACAAACTATTTGTTTCACTCTTCGGACCATATTGATACCAAAGACCTAAGGTTTCCCACTTTTCAAAGTTTTCTTCGTGATTTGGTATGTCCTAAAGATCCAAATGGAGGAACCTCTTCATTGGAAATCCTCTTTTGACCAAAATATCGAAAGAGGATCCGAACCCTTCCAAAAACTTGTTTGTAATTGAAATGCTTGTTTCAGAGTACTTGTTTCACTCTTCGGACCATATTGATACCAAAGTTCTAAGGTTTCCCACTTGTCAAAGTTTTCCTCGTTATTTGGTAAATCCTAAAGATCCAAATGGAGGAACCTATTCTTTGAGAAATCCTCTTTGGACCAAAATATCGAAAGAAGATCTGAACCACTCCAAAAACTTGTTTGTAATTGAAAAGCTTGTTTCAAAGTACTTGTTTCACTCTTCGGACCATATTGATACCAAAGACCTGAGGTTTCCCACTTGTCAAAGTTTTTCTCGTGATTTGGTCCATCCTAATGATCCAAATGGAAGAACCTTTTCTTTGGGAATCCTCTTTGGACCGAAATATTGAAAGAGGATCTGAACCACTCCGAAAACTTGTTTGTAATTGAAAAGCTTGTTTCAAAGTACTTGTTTCACTCTTCGGACCATATTGATACCAAAGACCTAAGGTTTCCCACTTGTCAAAGCTTTTCTCGTGATTTGGTCCACCCTAAAGATCCAAATGGAGGAATCTCTTCTTTCAGAATCCTCTTTGAACCAAAATATCGAAAGAATATCCGAACCCCTCCAAAAACTTGTTTGAAATTAAAAATCTTGTTTCAAAGTACTTGTTTCACTTTTCGGACCATATTGATACCAAAGACCTGAGGTGTCCCACTTGTCAAAGTTTTTCTCGTGATTTGGTCCATCCTAAAGATCCAAATGAAGGAATCTCTTCTTTGGGAATCCTCTTTGGACCAAAATATCGAAAAAGGATCCGAACCACTCCAAAAACTTGTTTGTAATTGAAAAGCTTGTTTCAAAGTACTTGTTTCACTCTTCGGACCATATTGATACCAAAGACCTGAGGTTTCCCACTGGTCAAAGTTTTTTTCGTGATTTGGTCCATCCTAAAGATCCAAATGGAGGAATCTCTTCTTTGGGAATCCTCTTTGGACCAAAATATCGAAAGAGGATCTGAACCACTCCAAAAACTTGTTTGTAATTGAAAAGCTTGTTTCAAAGTACTTGTTTCACTCTTCGGACCATATTGATACCAAAGACCTAAGGTTTCCCACCTTTTAAAGTTTTCCTCGTGCTTTGGTCCATCCTAAAGATCCAAATGGAGGAACCTCTTCATTGGGAATCCCCTTTGGACCAAAATATCGAAAGAGGATCTGAACCACTCCAAAAACTTGTTTGAAATTGAAAACCTTGTTTGAAAGTACCTGTTTCACTCTTCGGACCATATTGATACCAAAAACCAGAGGTTTCCCACTTGTCCAAGTTTTTCTCATGATTTGGTCCATCCTAAAGATCCAAATGGAGGAATCTCTACTTTGGGAATCCTCTTTGGACCTAAATATCGAAAGAGGATCCGAACCACTCCAAAAACTTGTTTGAATTTGAAAAGCTTGTTTCAAAGTACTAGTTTCACTTTTCGGACGATATTAATACCAAAGGCGTAAGGTTTCCCACTTGTCAAAGTTTTTCTCGTGATTTGGTCCATCCTAAACATCGAAATGGAGGAACCTCTTCTTTGGGAACCCTCTTTCGACAAAAATATCGAAAGAGGATCCGAACCACTCCAAAAACTTGTTTGTAATTGAAAAGCTTGTTTCGAAGGACTTGTTTCACTCTTCGGACCATATTGATACCAAAGACCTAAGGTTTCCCACTTGTCAAAGTTTTCCTTTTGATTTGGTACATCCTAAAGATCCAAATGGAGGAACCTCTTCTTTGAGAATCGTCTATGGAACAAAATATCGATAGAGGATCCGAACCACTCCAAAAACTTGTTTGTAATTAAAAAGCTTGTTTCAAAGTACTTGTTTCATTCTTCGGACCATATTGATACCAAAGACGTGAGGTTTCCCACTTGTTAAAGTTTTTCTCGTGATTTGGTAAATCCTAAAGATCCAAATGGAGGAATCTCTTCTTTGGGAATCCTCTTTGGACCAAAATATCGAAAGAGGATCTGAACCACTCCAAAAACTTGTTTGTAATTGAAAAGCTTGTTTCAAAGTACTTGTTTCACTCTTCGGACCATATTGATACCAAAGACCTAAGATTTCATACTTGTCAAAGTTTTTCACGTGGTTTGGTCCATCCTAAAGATCCAAATGGAGGAACCTCTTCTTTGGGAATCCTGTTTGGACCAAAATATCGAAATGGGATCCGAACCACTCCAAAAACTTGTTTGTAATTAAAAACTTATTTCAAAGTACCTGTTTTACTCTCTAGACCAAATTAAATCTTAAGACCTAAGGTTTCCCACTTGTCAAAGTCGTGCTCATGAATTGGTCCATCCTAAATATCCAAATGGAGGAACCTCTTCTTTGGGAATCCTCTTTGGACAAAAATAACGAAAGAAGATCCGAACCACTATAAAAACTTATTTGTAATTGAAATGCTTGTTGCAAAGTACTTGTTTTACTCTTCGGACCATATTGATACCAAAGACCTAAGGTGTCCCACTTGTCAAAGTTTTCCTCATAAATTGGTCCATCCTAAAGATCCAAATGGAGGAACCTCTTCTTTGGGAATCCTGTTTGGACCAAAATATCGAAAGAGGATCCGAACCACTCCAAACACTTGTTTGTAATTGAAAAGCTGGTTTCAATGTACTTGTTTCACTTTTCGGACCATATTGATACGAAAGACCTCAAGTTTCTCACTTGTCAAAGTTTTTCTCGTGGTTTGGTCCATCCTAAAGATCCAAATGGAGGAACCTCTTCTTTGGGAATCCTGTTTGGACCAAAATATCGAAATGGGATCCGAACCATTCCAAAAACTTGTTTGTAATTAAAAACTTATTTCAAACTACCTGTTTTACTCTCTAGACCAAATTGAATCTTAAGACCTAAGGTTTCCCACTTGTCAAAGTTGTGCTCATGAATTGGTCCATCCTAAAGATCCAAATGGAGGAACCTCTTCTTTGGGAATCCTCTTTGGACAAAAATAACGAAAGAAGATCCGAACCACTATAAAAACTTATTTGTAATTGAAATGCTTGTTGCAAAGTACTTGTTTTACTCTTCGGACCATATTGATACCAAAGACCTAAGGTGTCCCACTTGTCAAAGTTTTCCTCATAAATTGGTCCATCCTAAAGATCCAAATGGAGGAACCTCTTCTTTGGGAATCCTCTTTGGACCAAAAAATCGAAAGAGGATCCGAACCACTCCAAACACTTGTTTGTAATTGAAAAGCTGGTTTCAATGTACTTGTTTCACTTTTCGGACAATATTGATAGCAAAGACTAAGGTTTCCCACTTGTTAAAGTTTTCCTCGTGATTTGGTCTATCCAAAAGATCCAAATGGAGGAACCTCTTCTTCGGAAATCCTCTTTGGACCAAAATATCGAAAGAGGATCCGAACCACTCGAAAAACTTGTTTGTAATTGAAATGCTTGTTTCAAAGTACTTGTTTCACTCTTCGGACCATATTGAGACCAAAAACCTAAGGTCTCCCACTTGTCAAAGTTTTCCTCATGATGTGGTATGTCCTAAAGATCCAAATGGAGGAACCTCTTCTTTGGAAATCCTCTTTGGACCAAAATATCGAAAGAGGATCCGAACCCTTCCAAAAACTTGTTTGTAATTGAAATGCTTGTTTCAGAGTACTTGTTTCACTCTTCGGACCATATTGATACCAAAGATCTAAGGTTTCCCACTTGTCAAAGTTTTCCTCGTGATTTGGTCCATCCTAAAGATCCAAATGGAGGAACCTCTTCTTTGGGAATCCTCTTTGGACCAAAATATCGATAGAGGATCCGAACCACCCCAAAAACTTATTTGTAATTGAAAAGCTTGTTTCAAAGTACTTGTTTCACTCTTCGGACCATATTGATACCAAAGACCTAAGGTTTCCTACTTGTCAAAGTTTTCCACGTTATCTGGTCCCTCCTAAAGATCGAAATGGAGGAACCTCTTATTTGGGAATCGTGTTTGGACCAAAATATTGAAAGACGATCCGAACCACTCCAAAAACTTTTTTGTAATTAAATATTTATTTCAAAGTACCTCTTTTACTCTCTAGACCAAATTAAATCTGAAGACCTAAGGTTTCCCACTTGTCAAAGTTGTGCTCATGATTTGGTCCATCCTAAAGATCCAAATGGAGAAACCTCTTCTTTCGGAATCCTCTTTGGACAAAAATAACAAAAGAGGATCTGAACCACTCCAAAAACTTGTTTGTATTTGAAAAGCTTTTTTCAAAGTACTTGTTTCACTCTTTGGAAAATATTGATACCAAAGACCTAAGATGTCTCACATGTCAAAGTTTTCCACATGATTTGGTCCATAATAAAGATCCAAATGGAGGAACCTTTTCTTTGGGAATCCTCTTTTGACCAAAATATCGAAAGAGGATGCGAACCACTCCAAAAACTTGTTTGTAATTGAAAAGCTTATTTCAAAGTACTAGTTTCACTCTTCGGACCATATTGATACCAAAGACCTAAGGTTTCCCACTTGTCAAAGTATTTCTCGTGGTTTGGTCCATCCTAAAGATCCAAATGGAGGAACCTCTTCTTTGGGAATCCTGTTTGGACCAAAATATCGAAAGGGGATCCGAACCACTCCAAAAACTTGTTTGTAATTAAAAACTTATTTCAAAGTACCTGTTTTACTCTCTAGACCAAATTGAATCTTAAGACCTAAGGTTTCCCACTTGTCAAAGTTGTGCTCATGAATTGGTTCATCCTAAAGATCCAAATGGAGGAACCTCTTCTTTGCGAATCCTCTTTGGACAAAAATAACGAAAGAAGATCCGAACCACTATAAAAACTTATTTCTAATTGAAATGCTTGTTGCAAAGTACTTGTTTTACTCTTCGGAACATATTGATACCAAAGACCTAAGGTGTCCCACTTGTGAAAGTTTTCCTCATAAATTGGTCCATCCTAAAGATCCAAATGGAGGAACCTCTTCTTTGGGAATCCTGTTTGGACCAAAAAATCGAAAGAGGATCCGAACCACTCCAAACACTTGTTTGTAATTGAAAAGCTGGTTTCAATGTACTTGTTTCACTTTTCGGACCATATTGATACGAAAGACCTCAAGTTTCCCACTTGTCAAAGTTTTTCTCGTGGTTTGGTCCATCCTAAAGATTCAAATGCAGGAACCTCTTCTTTGGGAATCGTGTTTGGACCAAAATATCAAAAGAGGATCCGAACTATATAAAACTTTTTTGTATTTGAAAACTTATTTCAAAGTACATATTTTACTCTCTAGACCAAATTGAATATGAAGACCTAAGGTTTCCCACTTCTCAAATTTGTGCTCATGATTTGGTCAATCCTAAAGATCCAAATCGAGGAACCTCTTCTTTGCGAATCCTGTTTGCACCAAATTATCGAAAGAGGATTCGAACCACTATAAAAACTTATTTGTAATTGAAATGCTTGTTTCAAAGTACTTGTTTTACTCTTTGTACCATATTGATACCAAGGACCTCAGGTTTCCCACTTGTCAAAGTTTTCCGCATGATTTGGTCCATCCTAAAGATCCAAATGGAGGAACCTCTTCATTGGGAATCCTTTTTGGTACAAAATATCGAAAGAAGATCCGAACCACTATAATAACTTCTTTGTAATTGAAATGCTTGTTTCAGAGTACTTGTTTTACTCTTCGTACCTTATTAACCTAAGACCTTATGTTTCCCACTTGTCAAAGTTTTCCTCATGATTTGGTCCATCCTAAAGATCCAAATGGAGGAACCTCTTCTTTGGGAACCCTCTTTGGTCCAAAATATCGAAAGAGTATCGGAACCACTCCAAAATCTTTTTTGTAATTGAAAAGCTTGTTTCAAAGTACTTATTTCACTCTACGGACTATATTGATAACAAAGACTAAGGTTTCCCACTTGTTAAAGTTTTCCTCGTTGTTTGGTCTATCCAAAAGATCCAAATGGAGGAACCTCTTCTTTGGAAATCCTCTTTGGACCAAAATATCGAAAGAGGATCCGAACAACTCCAAAAACTTGTTTGTTATTGAAATGCTTGTTTCAAAGTACTTGTTTCACTTTTCGGACCGTATTAAGACAAAAAACCTGAGGTTTCCCACTTGTCAAAGTTTTCCTTATGATTTGGTATGTCCTAAAGATCCAAATGGAGGAACCTCTTCATTGGAAATCCTCTTTGGACCAAAATATCGAAAGAGGATCCGAACCCTTCCAAAAACTTGTTTGTAATTGAAATGCTTGTTTCAGAGTACTTGTTTCACTCTTTGGACCATATTGATACCAAAGATCTATGGTTTCCCACTTGTCAAAGTTTTCCTCGTTATTTGGTCCATCCTAAAGATCCAAATGGAGGAACCTATTCTTTGGGAATCCACTTTGGACCAAAATATCGAAAGAGGATCCGAACCACTCCAAAAACTTGCTTGTAGTTGAAAAGCTTATTTTAAAGTACTTTATTCACTCTTCGGACTATATTGTTACCAAAGACCTAAGGTTTCCCACTTGTCAAAGTTTTCCACGTGATTTGGTCCATCCTAAAGATCGAAATGGAGAAACCTCTTCTTTGGGAATCCTTTTTTGACAAAAATATAGAAAGAGGATCCGAACCACTCCAAAAACTTGTTTGTAGTTGAAAAGCTTATTTCAAAGTACTTGTTTCACTCTTCGGACCATATTGATACCAAAGACCTAAGGTGTTCCACTTATCAAAGTTTTCCACGTGATTTGGTCCTTCCTAAAGAACCAAATGGAGGAACCTCTTCTATGGGAATCCTCTTTCGACCAAAATATCAAAAGACGATGTGAACCACTCCAAAAACTTGTTTGTAATTGAAAAGCTTGTTTCAATGTACTTGTTTCACTCTTCGGACCATATTGATACCAAAGACCTAAAGTTTCCCACGTGTCAAAGTTTTCCCCGTGGTTTGGTCCATCCAAAAGATCCAAATGGAGGAACCTCTTCTTTGGGAATCCTGTTTGGACCAAAATATCGAGAGGGGATCCGAACCACTCAAAAAACTTGTTTGTAATTAAAAACTTATTTCAAAGTACCTGTTTTACTCTCTAGACCAAATTGAATCTGAAGATCTAAGGTTTCCCACTTGTCAAAGTTGTGCTCATGAATTGGTCCATCCTAAAGATCTAAATGGAGGAACCTCTTCTTTGGGATTGCTGTTTGGACCAAAATATCGAAAGAAGATCCGAACCACTATAAAAACTTATTTGTAATTGAAATGCTTGTTGTAAAGTACTTGTTTTACTCTTCGTACCATAATGATACCAAGGACCTCAGGTTTCCCACTTGTCAAAGTTTTCCTCATAAATTGGTCCATCCTAAACATCCAAATGGAGGAACCTCTTCTTTGGGAATCCTGTTTGGACCAAAATATCGAAAGAGCATCCGAACCACTCCAAACACTTGTTTGTAATTGAAAAGCTTGTTTCAAAGTACTTGTTTCACTCTTCGGAGCATATTGATATGAAAGACCTAATGTTTCCCACTTGTCAAAGTTTTCCTCGTGATTTGGTCCATCCTAAAGATCCAAATGGGGGAACCTCTTCTTTGGGATTCCTCTTTGGACCAAAATATCGAAAGAGGATCCGAAGCAGTCGAAAAACTTGTTTGTAATTTAAAGCTTATTTCAAAATACTTGTTTCATTCTCTAGACCAAATTGAATCCGAAAACCAAAGGTTTCCCACTTGTCAAAGTTGTGCTCATGATTTGGTCCATTCTAAAGATCCAATTGGAGGAACCTCTTCTTTGGGAATCCTGTTTGGACCAAAATATCGAAAGAAGATCCGAACCACTATAAAAACTTGTTTGTAATTGAATAACTTGTTTCAAAGTACTTGTTTCACTCTTCGGACCATATTGAGACCAAAGACCTGAGGTTTCCCACTTGTCAAAGTTTTCCTCGTGATTTGGTCCATCCTAAAGATCCAAAAGGAGGAACCTCTTCTTTGGAAATCCCCTTTGGACCGAAATATCGAAAGAGATTCCGAACCACTCCAAAAACTTGCTTGTAATTGAAATGCTTGTTCCAAAGTACTTGTTTCACTCTCCGGACCAAATTGATACCAAAGACCTAAGGTTTCCAACTTGTCAAAGTTTTCCTCGTTATTCGGTCCATCCTAAAGATCCAAATGGAGGAACCTCTTCTTTGGGAATCCTCTTTGGACCAAAATATCGAAAGAGGATCCGAACCACTCGAAAAACGTGTTTGTAATTGAAAACCTTGTTTCAAGTTCGTGTTTCACTCTTCGGACCATATTGATGCAAAAGACCTAAGGTTTCCAACTTGTCAAAGTTTTCCTCGTCATTTGGTCCATCCTAAAGATCGAAATGGAGAAACCTCTTCTTTGGGAATCCTTTTTTGACAAAAATATAGAAAGAGGATCCGAACCACTCCAAAAACTTGTTTGTAGTTGAAAAGCTTATTTCAAAGTACCTGTTTCACTCTTCGGACCATATTGATACCAAAGACCTAAGGTGTTCCACTTATCAAAGTTTTCCACGTGATTTGGTCCTTCCTAAAGAACCAAATGGAGGAACCTCTTCTATGGGAATCCTCTTTCGACAAAAATATCAAATGACGATGCGAACCACTCCAAAAACTTGTTTGTAATTGAAAAGCTTGTTTCAATATACTTGTGTCACTCTTCGGACCATATTGATACCAAAGACCTAAAGTTTCCCACGTGTCAAAGTTTTTCCCGTGGTTTGGTCCATCCAAAAGATCCAAATGGAGGAACCTCTTCTTTGGGAATCCTGTTTGGACCAAAATATCGAGAGGGGATCCGAACCACTCAGAAAACTTGTTTGTAATTAAAAACTTATTTCAAAGTACCTGTTTTACTCTCTAGACCAAATTGAATCTGAAGATCTAAGGTTTCCCACTTGTCAAAGTTGTGCTCATGAATTGGTCCATCCTAAAGATCTAAATGGAGGAACCTCTTCTTTGGGATTCCTGTTTGGACCAAAATATCGAAAGAAGATCCGAACCACTATAAAAACTTATTTGTAATTGAAATGCTTGTTGCAAAGTACTTGTTTTACTCTTCGTACCATAATGATACCAAGGACCTCAGGTTTCCCACTTGTCAAAGTTTTCCTCATAAATTGGTCCATCCTAAACATCCAAATGGAGGAACCTCTTCTTTGGGAATCCTGTTTGGACCAAAATATCGAAAGAGCATCCGAACCACTCCAAACACTTGTTTGTAATTGAAAAGCTTGTTTCAAAGTACTTGTTTCACTCTTCGGAGCATATTGATATGAAAGACCTAATGTTTCCCACTTGTCAAAGTTTTCCTCGTGATTTGGCCCATCCTAAAGATCCAAATGGGGGAACCTCTTCTTTGGGATTCCTCTTTGGACCAAAATATCGAAAGAGGATCCGAAGCAGTCGAAAAACTTGTTTGTAATTTAAAGCTTATTTCAAAATACTTGTTTCATTCTCTAGACCAAATTGAATCCGAAAACCAAAGGTTTCCCACTTGTCAAAGTTGTGCTCATGATTTGGTCCATTCTAAAGATCCAATTGGAGGAACCTCTTCTTTGGGAATCCTGTTTGGACCAAAATATCGAAAGAAGATCCGAACCACTATAAAAACTTGTTTGTAATTGAATAACTTGTTTCAAAGTACTTGTTTCACTCTTCGGACCATATTGAGACCAAAGACCTGAGGTTTCCCACTTGTCAAAGTTTTCCTCGTGATTTGGTCCATCCTAAAGATCCAAAAGGAGGAAACTCTTCTTTGGAAATCCCCTTTGGACCGAAATATCGAAAGAGATTCCGAACCACTCCAAAAACTTGCTTGTAATTGAAATGCTTGTTCCAAAGTACTTGTTTCACTCTCCGGACCAAATTGATACCAAAGACCTAAGGTTTCCAACTTGTCAAAGTTTTCCTCGTTATTCGGTCCATCCTAAAGATCCAAATGGAGGAACCTCTTCTTTGGGAATCCTCTTTGGACCAAAATATCGAAAGAGGATCCGAACCACTCGAAAAACGTGTTTGTAATTGAAAAGCTTGTTTCAAGTTCGTGTTTCACTCTTCGGACCATATTGATGCAAAAGACCTAAGGTTTCCAACTTGTCAAAGTTTTCCTCGTCATTTGGTCCATCCTAAAGATCCAATTGGAGGAACCTCTTCTTTGGGAATCCTCTTTGGACAAAAATATCGAAAGAGGATCCGAACCACTCCAAAAATATGTTTGAAATTGGAAAGCTTGTTTCAAAGTACTTGTTTCACTCTTCGGACGATATTGATACCAAAGGCCTAAGGTTTCCCACTTATCAAAGTTTTCCTCGTGATTTGGTCCATCCTAAAGATCCAAATGGAGGAACCTCTTCTTTGGGAATCCTCTTTGGACCAAAATATCGAAAGAGGATCCGAAACACTCCAAAAACTTGTTTGTAATTGAAAAGCTTGTTTCAAAGTACTTGTTTCACTCTTCGGACCATATTGATACCGAAGACCTAAGGTTTCCCACTTGTTAAAGTTTTCCTCGTGATTTGGTCCATCCTAAAGATCCAAATGGAGGAACCTCTTTTTTGGGAATCCTCTTTGGACCAAAATATCGTAAGAGGATCCGAACCACTCCAAAAACTTGTTTGAAATTGAAAAGCTTGTTTCAAAGTACTTGTTTCACTTTTCGGACGATATTGATACCAAAGGCCTAAGGTTTCCCACTTTTCAATGTTTTCCATGGATTTGGTCCATCCTAAAGATCCAAAGGGAGGAACCTCTTCTTTGGGAATCCTCTTTGGACCACAATATCGAAAGAGGATCCGAACCACTCCAAAAACTTGTTTGTAATTGAAAAGGTTTTTTCAAAGTACTTTTTTCATTCTTCGGACAATATTGAAACCAAAAACCTAAGGTTTCCCACTTGTCAAAGTTTTCGTCGTTATTTGGTCCATCCTATAGATCCAAATGGAGGAACCTCTTCTTTTGGAATCCTCTTTGGACCAAAATATCGAAAGAGGATCCGAACCACTCCAAAAACTTGTTTGTAATTAAAAACTTATCTTTGGGAATCCTCTTTGGACCACTTTCCATATCTGTTCTCGAACTTGCCATATATGATGTCCACGAATTTACAATGTATTTGGACATGTTTTAGGCCTTTATTTATCAGTTTTAATGCCAAGAATAGTTTAGGAATGATATAATATCTTATAGGGCCAAACTTTCCTAAAATGCACCAAATGCACTTAAGGAAAGATTTGGCAGATTTTGTGCTTCCTTGTAATCTGAATTTCCTTATTGTTTTTAGGGTTTCTTTGGCTATTGAAAGCCTCATTAGTAACCCTAAATACTAAGAATTTATATGATAGAAAATAGCTTTGTTTTGCTTATTGCTTGGTTGATTTTACCTTGCATTTTATAGCCTTGTTCTAGGTTGCATGTTATAGAAACATTCAAGCATAACTTGATCTATTGTGTTTGTGGATTGTTTCAATCTTGAAATAAGAACAAGTTCTCTTATTTCAAGGTATTAGATCATTCGAATAATCTTCTTCTTCTTTGTTTCCAAGGGTTTTACCTTATTGTTCATTGGGGTTTTAGGATTTGCATCTAGGGGTTCTTTGTACTTTCAAAGGGTTTCCATTTCAATTTCCTAGGTTTTCATATAAATTTCCCACTTTTCAAAGTTTTCCTCGTGATTTTGTCCTACCTAAAGATCTAAATGGAAGAACCTCTACTTTGGGAATCCTCTTTTGACCAAAATATCGAAAGAGGATCCGAACCACTCCAAAAACTTGTTTGAAATTGAAAAGCTTGTTTCAAGGTACTTGTTTCACTCTTCGGACGATATTGATACCAAAGGCCTAAGGTTTCCTACATTTCAAAGTTTTCCTCGTGATTTAGTCCATCCTAAAGATCCAAATGGAGGAACCTCTTCTTTGGGAATCCTCTTTGGACCAAAATATCGAAAGAGGATCCGAACCACCCCAAAAAACTTGTTTGTAATTGAAAAGCTTGTTTCAAAGTACTTGTTTCACTCTTCGGACCATATTGATACAAAAGACCTAAGGTTTCCCACTTGTCAAAGTTTTCTTCGTTATTTGGTCCATCCTATAGATCAAAATAGAGGAACCTCTTTTTTGGGAATCCTCTTTGGACCAAAATATGGAAAAGAGGATCCGAACCACTCCAAAAACTTGTTTGTAATTGACAACTTATTTAAAGTACCTGTTCTACTCTCTAGAACAAATTGAATCTGAAGACGTAAGGTTTCCCAATTGTCAAAGTTGTGCTCATGATTTGGTCCATCCTAAAGATCCAACTGGAGGAACCCCTTCTTAGGGAATCCTCTTTGGACCAAAATATCGAAAGAGGATCCGAACCACTCCAAACACTTGTTTGTAATTGAAAAGCTTGTTTCAAAGCACTTGTTTCACTATTCGGACCATATTGATACCAAAGACCTAAGGTTTCCCACTTGTCAAAGTTTTCCTTGTGATTTGGTCCATCCTAAAGATCCAAATGGAGGAACCTCTTCTTTGGGAATCCTCTTTGGACCAAAAAATCGAAAGAGGATCCGAACCACTCCAAAAACTTGTTTGTAATTGAAAAGCTTGTTTCAAAGTACTTGTTTCACTCTTCGGACCATATTGATACCAAAGACCTGAGGTTTCGAACTTTTCAAAGTTCTCCTCGTGATTTGGCCCATCCTATAGATCCAAATGGAGGAACCTCTACTTTGGCAATCCTCTTTGGACCAAAATATCGTAAGAGGATCCGAACCACTCCAAAAACTTGTTTGAAATTGAAAAGCTTGTTTCAAAGTACTTGTTCCACTCTTCGGACGATATTGATACCAAAGGCCTAAGGTTTCCCAATTTTCAAAGTTTTCCTCGTGATTTGGTCAATCCTATAGATCCAAATGGAGGAACCTCT
Organism: Gynostemma pentaphyllum; assembly: GCA_028015215.1. Classification (NCBI taxonomy): domain Eukaryota; kingdom Viridiplantae; phylum Streptophyta; class Magnoliopsida; order Cucurbitales; family Cucurbitaceae; genus Gynostemma; species Gynostemma pentaphyllum. The sequence goes on from CM051350.1 coordinate 10,547,513, forward strand.
TCTTTGAGAATCCTCTTTGGACCAAAATATCGAAAGAGGATCCGAACCACTCCAAAAACTTGTTTGTAATTGAAAAGCTTGTTTCAAAGTACTTGTTTCACTCTTCGGACCATATTGATACCAAAGACCTAAGGTTTCCCACTTTTCAAAATTTTCATCGTGATTTGGTCAATCCTAAAGAACCAAATGGAGGACCTCTTCTTTGGGAATCCTCTTTGGACCAAAATATCGAAAGAGGATCCGAACCACTCCAAAAACTTGTTTGTAATTGAAAAGCTTGTTTCAAAGTACTTGTTTCACTCTTCGGACCATATTGAAACCAAAGACCTAAGGTTTCCCACTTGTCAAAGTTTTCGTCGTTATTTGGTCTATCCTATAGATCCAAATGGAGGAACATCTTTTTTGGGAATCCTCTTTGGACAAAAATATCGAAAAAGGATCCGAACCACTCCAAAAACTTGTTTGTAATTGAAATGCTTGTTTCAAAGTACTTGTTTCACTCTTCGGACCATATTGATACCAAAGACCTAAGGTTTCCCACTTGTCCAAGTTTTCGTCGTTATTTGGTCCATCCTATAGATCAAAATAGAGGAACCTCTTCTTTGGGAATCCTCTTTGGACCAAAATATTGAAAGAGGATCCGAACCACTCCAAAAACTTGTTTGTAATTGACAACTTATTTCAAAATACGTGTTTTACTCTCTAGAACAAATTGAAACTGAAGACCTAAGGTTTCCCACTTGTCAAAGTTGTGCTCATGATTTGGTCCATTCTAATGATCCAAATGGAGGAACCTCTTCTTTGGGAATCCTCTTTGGACCAAAATATCCAAAGAGGATCCGTACCACTCAAAAACTTGTTTGTAATTGAAAAGTTTGTTTCAACGTACATGTTTCACTTTTCGGACCATATTGATACAATAGACTTAAGGTTTCCCACTTGTCAATGTTTTCCTCATGATTTGGTCCATCCTAAAGTCCAAATGGAGGAACCTCTTCTTCGGAAATCCACTTTGGACCAAAATATCGAAAGAGGATCCGAACCACTCCAAAAACGTGTTTGTAATTGAAAACCTTGTTTCAAAGTACTTGTTTCACTCTTCGGACCATATTGAAACCAAAGACCTAAGGTTTCCCACTTGTCAAAGTTTTCGTCGTTATTTGGTCCATCCTATAGATCAAAATAGAGGAACCTCTTCTTTGGGAATCCTCTTTGGACCAAAATATTGAAAGAGGATCCGAACCACTCCAAAAACTTGTTTCTAATTGACAACTTATTTCAAAATACGTGTTTTACTCTGTAGAACAAATTGAAACTGAAGACCTAAGGTTTCCCACTTGTCAAAGTTGTGCTCATGATTTGGTCCATTCTAATGATCCAAATGGAGGAACCTCTTCTTCGGGAATCCTCTTTGGACCAAAATAACCCAAGAGGATCCGTACCACTCAAAAACTTGTTTGTAATTGAAAAGTTTGTTTCAAAGTACATGTTTCACTTTTCGTACCATATTGATACAATAGACTTAAGGTTTCCTACTTGTCAATGTTTTCCTCGTGATTTGGTCCATCGTAAAGTCCAAATGGAGGAACCTCTTCTATGGAAATCCACTTTGGACCAAAATATCGAAAGATGATCCGAACCACTCCAAAAACTTGTTTGTAATTGAAAAGCTTGTTTCAAAGTACCTGTTTCAGACTTCAGACCATATTGATACCAAAGACCTAATGTTTCCCAATTTTAAAAGTTTTCCTCGTGATTTGGTCCATCCTAAAGATCGAAATGGAGAAACCTCTTCTTTGGGAATCCTCTTTGGATCAAAATATCGAAAGAGGATCCGAACCACTCCAAAAACTCGTTTGTAATTGAAAAGATTTATTCAATCTTCGGACCATATTGATACAAAAGATCTAAGGTTTCCCACTTTTCAAAGTTTTCCTCGTGACTTGGTCCATCCTTAAGATCCAAATGGAGGAACCTCTACTTTGGGAATCCTCTTTGGACCCAAATATCAAAAGAGGATCCGAACCACTCCATAAACTTGTTTGAAATTGAAAAGCTTGTTTCAAAGTCTTTGTTTCACTCTTCGGATGAAATTGATACCTAAGACCTAAGGTTTCCCACTTTTCAAAGTTTTCCTCATGATTTGGTCCATCCTAAAAATCCAAATGGAGGAACCTCTTCTTTGGGAATCCTCTTTGGACCAAAATATCGAAAGAGGATCCGACCACTCAAAAAACTTGTTTGTAATTGAAAAGCTTGTTTCAAAGTACTTGTTTCACTCTTCGGACCATATTGAAACCAAAGACCTAAGGTTTTCCAGTTGTCAAAGTTTTCGTCGTTATTTGGTCCATCCTATAGATCCAAATGGAGGAACCTCTTCTTTGGGAATCCTCTTTGGACCAATATTTTGAAAGAGGATCCGAACCACTCCAAAAACTTGTGTGCAATTGAAATGCTTGTTTCAAAGTACTTGTTTCACTCTTCGTTCCATATTGATACAAAGACATAAGGTTTCCCACTTGTCAAAGTTTTCGTCGTTATTTGGTCCATCCTATAGATCAAAATAGAGGAACCTTTTTTTTGGGAATCCTCTTTGGACCAAAATATGGAAAGAGGATCCGAACCACTCCAAAAACTTGTTTGTAATTGACAACTTATTTCAAAGTACATGTTTTACTCTCTAGAACAAATTGAATCTGAAGACCTAAGGTTTCCCACTTGTCAAAGTTGTGCTCATGATTTGGTACATCCTAAAGATCCAAATGGAGGAACCTCTTCTTTGGGAATCCTCTTTGGACCAAAATATCCAAAGAGGATCTGAACCACTCCAAAAAATTGTTTGTAATTAATAAGTTTGTTTCAAAGTACCTATTTCACTCTTCGGACCATATTGATACAAAAGACCTAAGGTTTCCCACTTGTCAAAGTTTTCATCGTGATTTAGTCCATCCTAAACAACTAAATGAAAGAACCTCTTCTTCTGGAATCCTTTGGACTAAAATAACGAAAGAGGATCCGAACCACTCCAAAAACTTGTTTGTAATTGAAAAGCTTGTTTCAAAGTACTTGTTTCACTCTTCGGACCATATTCATACCAAAGACCTAAGGTTTCCCACTTTTCAAAGTTTTCCACGTGATTCTATCCAACCTAAAGATCCAAATAGAGGAACCTCTTTTTTGGGAATCCTCTTTGGACCAAAATATCGTAAGAGGTTCTGAACCACTCCAAAAACTTGTTTGAAATTGAAAAGCTTGTTTCAAAGTACTTGTTTCACCCTTCGGACGATATTGATACCAAAGCCCTAAGGTTTCACAGTTTTCAAAGTTTTCCTCGTGATTTGGTCCATCCTAAAGATCCAAATGGAGGAACCTCTTCTTTGGGAATCCTCTTTGGACCAAAATATCGAAAAAGGATCCGAACCACTCCAAAACTTGTTTGTAATTGAAAAGCTTGTTTCAAAGTACTTTTTTCACTCTTCGGACCATATTGAAACCAAAGACCTAAGGTTTTCCACTTGTCAAAGTTTTTGTCGTTATTTGGTCCATCCTATAGATCCAAATGGAGGAACCTCTTCTTTGAGAATCCTCTTTGGACCAAAATATCGAAAGACGATCCGAACCACTCTAAAAACTTGTTTGTAATTGAAATGCTTGTTTCAAAGTACCTGTTTCACTCTTCGGGCCATATTGATACCAAAGACCTAAGGTTTCCCACTTGTCAAAGTTTTCGTCGTTATTTGGTCCATCCTATAGATCAAAATAGAGGAACCTCTTTTTTGGGAATCCTCTTTGGACCAAATTTATTGAAAGAGGATACGACCCACTCCAAAAACTTTTTTTGTAATTGACAACTTATTTCAAAGTACCTGTTTTACTCTCTAGAACAAATTGAATCTGAAGACCTAAGGTTTCCCACTTGTCAAAGTTGTGCTCATGATTTGGTCCAACCTAAAGATCCAAATGGAGGAACCTCTTCTTTGGGAATCCTCTTTGGACCAAAATATCCAAAGGGGATTCGAACCACTCCAAAAACTTGTTTGTAATTGAAAATTTTGTTTCAAAGTACCTGTTTCCTTCTTCGGACCATATTGATACAAAAGTCCTAAGGTTTCCCACTTGTCAAAGTTTTCATCGTGATTTGGTCCATCCTAAAGATCCAAAAGGAGGAACCTCTTCTTTGGGAATCCTCTTAGACCAAAATATCGAAAGATGATCCGAACCACTCCAAAAACTTGTTTGTATTTGAAAAGCTTGTTTCAAAGTACTTGTTTCACTCTTCGGACCATATTGACACAAAAGGCCTAAGGTTTCCCACCTGTCAAAGTTTTCGTCGTTATTTGGTCCATCCTAAAGATCCAAATGGAGGAACCTCTACTTTGGGAATCCTCTTTGGACTAAAATATCGCAAGAGGTTCCGAACCACTCCAAAAACTTGTTTGAAATTGAAAAGCTTGTTTCAAAGTACTTGTTCCACTCTTCGGACGATATTGATACCAAAGGCCTAAGGTTTCCCACTTTTCAAAGTTTTCCTCGTGATTTGGTCAATCCTAAAGATCCAAATGGAGGACCTCTTCTTTGGGAATCCTCTTTGGACCAAAATATCGAAAGAGGATCCGAACCACTCCAAAAACTTGTTTGAAATTGAAAAGCTTGTTTCAAAGTACTTGTTTCACTCTTCGGACCATATTGATACCAAAGACATTTGGTTTCCCACTTTTTAAAGTTTTCCTCGTGATTTGGTCCATCCTAAAGATCCAAATGGAGGAACCTCTTTTTTGGGAATCCTCTTTGGACCAAAATATCGTAAGAGGATCCGAACCACTCAAAAAATTTGTTTGAAATTAAAATGCTTGTTTCAAAGTACTTGTTTCTCTCTTCTGACGATATTGATACCAAAGGCCTAAGGTTTCCCACTTTTAAAAGTTTTCCTCGTGATTTGGTCTATTTTAAAGATCCAAATGGAAGAACCTCTTTTTTGGGAATCCTCTTTGGACCAAAATATCAAAAGAGGATCCGAACCACTCAAAAACTTGTTTGTAATTGAAAAGCTTGTTTCAAAGTACTTGTTTCACTCTTCGGACCATATTATTACAAAAGACCTAAGGTTTCCCACCTATAAAAGTTTTCGGCGTTATTTGGTCAATCCTATAGATCCAAATGGAGGAACCTCTTCTTTGGGAATCCTCTTTGGACCAAAATATCGAAAGAGGATCCGAACCACTCCAAAAACTTGTTTGTAATTGAAAAGCTTGTTTCAAAGTACTTGTTTCACTCTTCGGACGATATTGATACCCAAGGCCTAAGGTTTCCCACTTTTCAAAGTTTTCCTCGTTATTTGGTCAATCTTAAAGATCCAAATGGAGGACCTCTTCTTTGGGAATCCTCTTTGGACCAAAATATCGAAAGAGGTTCCGATCCACTCCAAAAACTTGTTTGAAATTGAAAAGCTTGTTTCAAAGTACTTGTTTCACTCTTCGGACCATATTCATACCAAAGACCTAAGGTTTCCCACTTTTCAAAGTTTTCCTCGTTATTCTGTCCAACCTAAAGATCCAAATGGAGGAACCTCTTTTTTGGGAATCCTCTTTGGACCAAAATATCGTAAGAGGTTCCGAACCACTAAAAAAACTTGTTTGAAATTGAAAAGCTTGTTTCAAAGTACTTGTTTCACCCTTCGGACGATATTGATACCAAAGTCCTAAGGTTTCCCACTTTTCAAAGTTTTCCTCGTGATTTGGTCCATCCTAAAGATCCAAATGGAGGAACCTCTTCTTTGGGAATCCTCCTTGGACCAAAATATCGAAAGAGGATCCGAACCACTCCAAAAACTTGTTTGTAATTGAAAAGCTTGTTTCAAAGTACTTTTTTCACTCTTCGGACCATATTGAAACCAAAGACCTAAGGTTTTCCACTTGTCAAAGTTTTCGTCGTTATTTGGTCCATCCTATAGATCCAAATGGAGGAACCTCTTCTTTGGGAATCCTCGTTGGACCAAAATATAGAAAGACGATCCGAACCACTCTAAAAACTTGTTTTTAATTGAAATGCTTGTTTCAAAGTACCTGTTTCACTCTTCGGACCATATTGATACCAAAGACCTAAGGTTTCCTACTTGTCAAAGTTTTCGTCGTTATTTGGTCCATCCTATAGATCAAAATAGAGGAAGCACTTTTTTGGTAATCCTCTTTGGACCAAAATATTGAAAGAGGATACGAACCACTCCAAAAACTTTTTTTGTAATTGACAACTTATTTCAAAGTACCTGTTTGACTCTCTAGAACAAATTGAATCTGAAGACCTAAGGTTTCCCACTTGTCAAAGTTGTGCTCATGATTTGGTCCATCCTAAAGATCCACATGGAGAAACCTCTTCTTTGAGAATCCTCATTGGACCAAAATATCCAAAGAGGATCCGAACAACTCCAAAAACTTGTTTGTAATTGAAAAGTTTGTTTCAAGTACCTGTTTCACTCTTCGGACAATATTGATACAAAAGACCTATGGTTTCCCACTTGTCAAAGTTTTCATCGTGATTTGGCCCATCCTAAAGATCCAAATGGAGGAACTTCTTCTTTGCAAATCCTCTTAGACCAAAATATCGAAAGATCATCCGAACCACTCCAAAAACTTGTTTGTAATTGAAAAGCTTGTTTCAAAGTACTTGTTTCAATCTTCGGACCATATTGATACCAAAGACCTAAGGTTTCCCAATTTTCAAAGTTTTCCTCGTGATTTGGTCCATCCTAAAGATCCAAATGGAGGAACCACTTCTTTGGGAATCCTCTTTGGACTAAAATATCGAAAGAGTATCCGAACCACTCCAAAAACTTGTTTGTAATTGAAAAGCTTGTTTCAAAGTACTTGTTTCACTCTTCGGACCATATTGATTCAAAAGACCTAAGGTTTCCCACCTGTCAAAGTTTTCAGCGTTATTTGGTCCAGCCTATAGATCCAAATGGATATACCTCTTTTTTGAGAATCCTCTTTGGACCAAAATATCGAAAGAGGATCCGAACCACTCCAAAAACTTGTTTGTAATTGAAAAGCTTGTTTCAAAGTACTTGTTTCACTCTTCGGACCATATTGATACCAAAGACATTTGGTTTCCCACTTTTCAAAGTTTTCCTCGTGATTTGGTCCATCCTAAAGATCCAAATGGAGGAACCTCTTTTTCGGGAATCCTCTTTGGACCAAAATATCGTAAGAGGATCCGAACCACTTAAAAAACTTGTTTGAAATTAAAATGCTTGTTTCAAAGTACTTTTTTCTCTCTTCTGACGATATTGATACCAAAGGACCTAAGGTTTCCCACTTTTAAAAGTTTTCCTAATGATTTGGTCAATCTTAAAGATCCAAATGGAAGAACCTCTTCATTGGGAATCCTATTTGGACCAAAATATCGAAAGACGATCCGAACCACTCCAAAAACTTATTTGAAATTGAAATGCTTGTTTCAAAGTACTTGTTTCACTCTTCGGACCATATTGATACCAAGGACCTCAGGTTTCCCACTTGTTAAAGTTTTCCTCATGATTTGGTCCATCCTAAAGATCCAAATGGAGGAACCTCTTCTTTGGGAATCCTCTTTGGACCAAAATATCGAAAGAGGATCCGAACCACTATAAAAACTTATTTGTAATTGAAATGCTTGTTTCAAAGTACTTGTTTTACTCTTCGTACCATATTGATACCAAAGACCTAAGGTTTCCCACTTGTCAAAGTTTTCCTCGTGATTTGGTCCATCCTAAAGATCCAAATGGAGGAACCTCTTCTTTGGGAATCCTCTTTGGACCAAAATATCGAAAGAGGATCCGAACCACTCCAAAAACTTGTTTGAAATTGAAATGCTTGTTTCAAAGTACTTGTTCTACTCTTCGGACGATATTGATACCAAAGGCCTAAGGTTTCCCACTTTTCAAAGTTTTCCTCGTGATTTGGTCAATCCTAAAGATCCAAATGGAGGAACCTCTACTTTGGGAATCCTCTTTGGACCAAAATATCGAAAGAGGATCCGAACCACTCCAAAAACTTGTTTGTAAATGATATGCTTGTTACAAAGTACTTGTTTTACTCTTCGTTCCATATTGATACCAAGGACCCGGGTCCCAATGGTTAAAGTTTTTGCTCTATCTTGTCCATCTTAAAGATCAAATGAGGAACCTCTTCTTTGGGAATCCTCTTTGGACCAAAATTTTGAAAGAGGATCCGAACCACTATAAAAACTTATTTGTAATTGAAATACTTATTTCAAAGTACTTGTTTTACTCTCTTGAACAATATTGAATGCCAAAGACCTATGGTTTCCCACTTGTCAAAGTTGTGCTCATGATTTGGTCCATCCTAAAGATCCAAATGGAAGAACCTCTTCTATGGGAATCCTCTTTGGACTAAAATATCCAAAGAGGATCCGTACCACTACAAAAACTTGTTTGTAATTGAAAAGTTTGTTTTAAAGTACCTGTTTCACTCTTCGGACCATATTGATACAAAAGACCTAAGGTTTCCCACTTGTCAAAGTTTTCCTCGTGATTTGGTCCATCCTAAAGATACAAATGGAGGAACCTCTTCTTTCGGAATCCTCTAGAACCAAAATATCGAAAGATGATCCGAATCACTCCAAAAACTTGTTTGTAATTGAAAAGCTTGTTTCAAAGTACTTGTTTCAATCTTCGGACCATATTGATACCAAAGACCTAAGGTTTCCCAATGTTCAAAGTTTTCCTTGTGATTTGGTCAATCCTAAAGATCCAATAGGAGGAACCCCTTCTTTGGGAATCATCTTTGGACAAAAATATCGAAAGAGGATCCGAACCACTCCAAAAACTTGTTTGAAATTGAAAAGCTTGTTTCAAAGTACTTGTTTCACTCTTTGGACGATATTGATACCAAAGGAGTAAGGTTTCCCACTTGTCAAAGTTTGCCTCGTGATTTGGTCCATCCTATAGATCCAAATGGAGGAACCTCTACTTTGAGAATCCTCTTTGGACCAAAATATCGAAAGAGGATCCGAACCACTCCAAAAACTTCTTTGAAATTGATAAGCTTGTTACAAAGTACTTGTTTCACTCTTCGGACGATATTGATACCAAAGGCCTAAGGTTTCCCACTTTTCAATGTTTTCCTCGTGATTTGGTCCATCCTAAAGATCCAAATGGAGGAACCTCTTCTTTGGGAATCCTCTTTGGGCCAAAATATCGATAGATGATCCGAACCACTCCAAAACCTTGTTTGAAATTGAAAAGCTTGTTTCAAAGTACTAGTTTCACTCTTTGATCGATATTGATACCAAAGGCGTAAGGTTTCCCACTTGTCAAAGTTTTCCTCGTGATTTGGTCCATCATAAACATCCAAATGGAGGAACCTCTTCTTTTGAAACCCTCTTTGGACCAAAATATCGAAAGTGGATCCGAACCACTCCAAAAACTTGTTTGTAATTGAAAAGCTCATTTCAAAGGACTTGTTTCACTCTTCGGACCATATTGATATCAAAGACCTAAAGTTTCCCACTCTTCAAAGTTTTCCTCGTTATCTGGTACATCCTAAAGATCCAAATGGATTAACCGCTTCTTTGGGAATCCTGTTTGGACCAAAATATCGAAAAAAGATCCGAACCACTATAAAAACTTATTTGTAATTGAAATGCTTGTTTCAATGTACTTGTTTCACTCTTCCTACCTTATTGATACCAAGGACCTCAGGTTTCCCACTTGTCAAAGTTTTCCTCATGATTTGGTCCATCCTAAAGATCCAAATGGAGGAACCTCTTCTTTGGGAATCCTCTTTGGACCAAATATCGAAAGAGGATCCGAACCACTATAAAATTTACTTGTAATTGAAATACTAGTTACAAAGTACATGTTTTACTCTTCGGACCATATTGATACAAAAGACCATAAGTTTACCACTTGTCAAAGTTTTTCTCTTGATTTGGTCCATGCTAAAGATCCAAATGGAGGAACCTCTTCTTTGGGAATCCACTTTGGACCAAAATATGGAAAGAGGATCCGAACCACTCCAAAAACTTGTTTGTAATTGAAAAGCTTGTTTCAAAGTACTTGTTTCACCCTTCGGACCATATTGATACCAAAGACCTAAAGTTTCCCACTTGTCAAAGTTTTCCTTGTTATTTGGTCCATCCTAAAGATCCAAATGGAGGAACCTCTTCTTTGGGAATCCTCTTTGGACCAAAATATCGAAAGAGGATCCGAACCACTCCAAAAACTTGTTTGTAATTAAAAACTTATTTCAAAGTACCTGTTTTACTCCCTAGACCTAATTGAATTTGAAGACCTAAGGTTTCCCACTAGTCAAAGTTGTACTCATGATTTGGTCCATCCTAAAGATCTAAATGGAAGAACCTCTTCTTTGGAAATCCTGTTTGGACCAAAATATCAAAAAAGGATCCGAACCACTATAAAAACTTATTTTAAATATAAATGCTTGTTTCAAAGTACTTGTTTTACTTTTCGTACCATATTGATGCCAAGGACCTCAGATTTCCCACTTGTCATAGTTTTCCTCATGATTTCGTCCATCCAAAAGATCCAAATGGAGGAACCTCTTCTTTGGGAATCGTTTTTGGACCAAAATATCGAAAGAGGATCCGAACCACTCCCAAAACTTGTTTGTAATTAAAAACTTATTTCAAAGTACCTGTTTTACTCCCTAGACCTAATTGATATCAAAGACCTAAGGTTTGCCACTTGTCAAAGTTGTGCTAATGATTTGGTCCATCCTAAAGATCCAAATGGAGGAACCTCTTCTTTGGGAATCCTATTTGGACCAAAATATCGAAAGAGGATCCGAACCACTATAAAAACTTATTTTAAATTGAAATGCTTGTTTCAAAGTACTTGTTTTACTTTCGTACTCTTTCGGGGACCTAGGTTCTTGATAGTTCCAAGGACCTCAGGTTTCCCACTTATTAAAGTTTTCCTCATGATTTCGTCCATCCTAAAGATCCAAATGGAGGAACCTCTTCTTTGGGAATCCTCTTTGGACCAAAATATCGAAAGAGGATCCAAACCACACCAAAAACTTGTTTGTAATTAAAAACTTATTTCAAAGTACCTGTTTTACTCCCTAGACCTTATTGAATCTGAAGACCTAAGGTTTCCCACTTGTCAAAGTTGTACTCATGATTTGGTTCATCCTAAAGATCTAAATGGAGGAACCTCTTCTTTGGGAATCGTATTTGGACCAAAAAATCGAAAGAGGATCCGAACCACTATAAAAACTTATTTGAAATTGAAATGCTTGTTTCAATGTACTTGTTTTACTCTTCGTACCACATTGATACGAAGGACCTCAGGTTTCCCACTTGTCAAAGTTTTCCTCATGATTTGGTCCATCCTAAAGATCCAAATGGAGGAACCTTTTCTTTGTGAATCCTCCTTGGACTAAAATGTCGAAAGATGATCCGAACCACTATAAAAACTTATTTGTAATTGAAATGTTTGTTTCAAAGTACTTGTTTTACTCTTCGTACCATATTGATACCAAGGACCTCAGCTTCCCACTCTTCAAAGTTTTCCTCATGATTTGGTCCATCCTAAAGATCCAAATGGACGAACCTCTTCTTTGGGAATCCTGTTTGGACAAAATATCGAAAGAGGATCCGAACCACTATAAAAACTTATTTGTAACTTTAATGCTTGTTACAAAGTACATGTTTTACTTTTCGGACCATATTGATACCAAAGACCATAGGTTTCCCACTTGTCAAAGTTTTCCTCGTGATTTGGTCCATCATAAAGATCCAAATGGAGGAACCTCTACTTTGGGAATCCTCTTTGGACCAAAATATCGAAAGAGGATCCGAACCACAACAAAAACTTGTTTGTAATTGAAAAGCTTGTTTCAAAGTACTTGTTTCACCCTTCGGACCATATTGATACCAAAGACCTAAAGTTTCCCACTTGTCAAAGTTTTCCTTGTTGTTTGGTCCATCCTAAAGATCCAAATGGAGAAACCTCTTCTTTTGGAATACTCTTTTGACCAAAATATCGAAAGAGGAATCGAACCACTCCAAAAACTTGTTTGTAATTAAAAACTTATTTCAAAGTACCTGTTTTACTCCCTAGACCTAATTGAATATGAATACCTAAGGATTCCCACTTGTCAAAGTTGTGCTCATGATTTGGTCCATCCTAAAGATCCAAATGGAGGAACCTCTTCTTTGGTAATCCTATTGAAGACCAAAATATCGAAAGATGATCCGAACTACTATAAAAACTTATTTGTAATTGAAATGCTTGTTTCAAAGTACTTGTCTTACTCTTCGTACCATATTGATGCCAAACACCTATGGTTTCCCTCTTGTCAAGGTTTTCCTCATGATTTGGTCCATCCTAAAGATCCAAATGGAGGAACCTCTTCTTTGGGAATCCTGTTTAGACCAAAATATCGAAAGAGGATCCGAACCACTCCAAAAACTTGTTTGTAATTGTAAAGCGTGTTTGAAAGTACTTGTTTCACTCTTCGGACCATTTGATACCAAAGAACTAAGGTTTCCCACTTGTCAAAGTTTTCCTCGTCATTTGGTCCATCCTAAAGATCCAAATAGACGAACCTCTTCTTTGGGAATCCTCTTTGTAACAAAATATCGAAAGTTGATCTGAACCACTCCAAAAACTTGTTTGTAATTGAAAAGCTTTTTTCAAAGTACTTGTTTCACTCTTCGGACCATATTGATACCAAAGACCTCAGGTTTCCAACTTGTCAAAGTTTTCCTCGTGATTTGGTCTATCCTAAAGTTCCAAATGGAGGAACCTCTTCTCTTGGAATCCTTTTTGGACCAAAATATCGAAAGAGAATCCGAATCACTCCAAAAACTTGTTTGTAATTGAAAAGCGTGTTTCAAAGTACTTGTTTCACTCTTCGGACAATTTTATACCAAAGACCTAAGGTTTCCCACTTGTCGAAGTTTTTCTCTTGATTTCGTCCATCCTAAAGATCAAAATGGAGGAACCTTTTCTTTGGGAATCCTCTTTGTACCAAAATATCGAAAGATGATCTGAACCACTCCAAAAACTTGTTTGTAATTGAAAAGCTTTTTTCAAAGTACTTGTTTCACTCTTCCGACCATATTGATACCGAAGACCTAATGTTTCCCACTTGTCAAAGTTTTCCTCGTGATTTGGTCTATCCTAAAGATCCAAATGGAGGAACCTCTTCTTTGGGAATCCTCTTTGGACCAAAATTTTGAAAGAGGATCCGAAACAATCCAAAAACTTGTTTGTAATTGAAAGCTTATTTCAAAGTACTTGTTTCACTCTCTAGACCAAATTGAATCCGAAGACCAAAGGTTTCCCACTTGTCAAAGTTGTGCTCATTATTTGGTCCATCCTAAAGATCCAAATGGAGGAACCTCTTCTTTTGGAATCCTTTTTGGACTAAAATATCGAAAGAGGATCCGAACCACTCCAAAACTTGTTTGTAATTGAAAAGCGTGTTTCAAAGTACTTGTTTCACTCTTCAAACCATTTTATACCAAAGACTGAAGGTTTCCCACTTGTCAAAGTTTTCCTCGCGATTTGGTCCATCCTAAAGATCTAAATGGAGGAACCTCTTCTTTGGGAATCCTCTTTGTACCAAAATATCGAAAGATGATCTGAACCACTCCAAAAACTTGTTTGTAATTGAAAAGCTTTTTTCAAAGTACTTGTTTCACTCTTCCGACCATATTGATACCAAAGACCTAATGTTTCCCACTTGTCAAAGTTTTTCTCGTGATTTGGTCTATCCTAAAGATCCAAATGGAGGAACCTCTTCTTTGCGAATCCTCTTTGGACCAAAATATCGAAAGAGGATCCGAAGCAATCCAAAAACTTGTTTGTAATTGAAAGCTTATTTCAAAGTACTTGTTTCACTCTCTAGACCAAATTGAATCCGAAGACCAAAGGTTTCCCACTTCTCAAAGTTGTGCTCATTATTTGGTCCATCCTAAAGATCCAAATGGAGGAACCTCTTCTTTTGGAATTCTTTTTGGACCAAAATATCGAAAGAGGATCCAAACCACTCCAAAAACTTGTTTGTAATTGAAAAGCGTGTTTCAAAGTACTTGTTTCACTCTTCGGACCATTCTATACCAAAGACTGAAGGTTTCCCACTTGTCAAAGTTTTCCTCGTGATTTGGTTCATCCTAAAGATCCAAATGGAGGAACCTCTTCTTTGGGAATCCTCTTTGTACCAAAATATCGAAAGATGATCTGAACCACTCCAAAAACTTGTTTGTAATTGAAAAGCTTTTTTCAAAGTACTTGTTTCACTATTCGGACCATATTGATACCAAAGGCCTAATGTTTCCCACTTGTCAAAGTTTTCCTCGTGATTTGGTCTATCCTAAAGATCCAAATGGAGGAACCTCTTCTTTGGGAATCCTCTTTGGACCAAAATATCGAAAGAGGATATGAAGCAATCCAAAAACCTGTTTGTAATTGAAAGCTTATTTCAAAGTACTTGTTTCACTCTCTAGACCAAATTGAATCCGAAGACCAAAGGTTTCCCACTTGTCAAAGTTGTGCTCATTATTTGGTCCATCCTAAAGATTCAAATGGAGGAACCTCTTCTTTTGGAATCCTTTTTGGACCAAAATATCGAAAGAGGATCCGAACCACTCCAAAAACTTGTTTGTACATGAAAAGCGTGTTTCAAAGTACTTGTTTCACTCTTCGGACCATTTTATACCAAAGACTGAAGGTTTCCCACTTGTCAAAGTTTTCCTCGTGATTTGGTCCATGCTAAAGATTCGAATGGAGGAACCTCTTCTTTGGGAATTCTCTTTGTACCAAAATATCGAAAGATAATCTGAACCACTCCAAAAACTTGTTTGTAATTGAAAAGCTTTTTTCAAACTACTCGTTTCACTCTTCGGACCATATTGATACCAAAGACCTAATGTTTCCCACTTGTCAAAGTTTTCTTCGTGATTTGGTCTATCCTAAAGATCCAAATGGAGGAACCTCTTCTTTGGGAATCCTCTTTGAAGCAAAATATCGAAAGAGGATCCGAAGCACTCCAAAAACTTGTTTGTAATTGAAAGCTTATTTCAAACTACTTGTTTCACTCTCTAGACCAAATTGAATCTGAAGACCAAAGGTTTCCCACTTGTCAAAGTTGTGCTCATGATTTGGTCCCTCCTAAAGATCGAAATGGAGGAACCTCTTCTTTTGGAATCCTTTTTGGACCAAAATATCGAATGAGGATTCGAACAACTCCAAAAACTTTTTTGTAATTGAAAAGCGTATTTCAAAGTAATTGTTTCACCCTTCGGACCATTTTATAACAAAGACCTAAGGTTTCCCACTTGTCAAAGTTTTCCTCGTGATTTGGTCCATCCTAAAGATCCAAATGGAGGAACCGCTTCTTTGGGAATCCTCTTTGCACCAAAATATCGAAAGATGATCTGAACCACTCCAAAAACTTGTTTGTAATTGAAAAGCTTTTTTAAAAGTACTTGTTTAACTCTTCGGACCATATTGATACCAAAGACCTAATGTTGCCCACTTGTCAAAGTTTTCCTCGTGATTTGGTCTATCCTAAAGATCCAAATGGAGGAACCTCTTCTTTGGGAATCCTCTTTGGACCAAAATATTGAAAGAGGATCCGAAGCAGTCCAAAAACTTATTTGTAATTGAAAGCTTATTTCAAAGTACTTGTTTCACTCTCTAGACCAAATTGAATCCGAAAATGGTTTCCCACTTGACAAAGTTGTGCTCATGATTTGGTCCATCTTAAAGGTCCAAATGGAGGAACCACTTCTTTTGGAATCCTTTTTGGACCAAAATATCGAAAGAGGATCCGAACCATTCCAAAAACTGGTTTGTAATTGAAAAACGTGTTTCAATGTACTTGTTTCACTCTTTGGACCATTTGATACCAAAGACCTAAGGTTTCCCACTTGTCAAAGTTTCCTTGTGATTTGGTCCATCCTAAAGATCAAAATGGAGGAACCTCTTCTTTGGGAATCCTCACTATAAGAAAAAGTGGAATAGTACACACTAGCCATTTTAATTGGTGGCACATAAAAAGAAAAAAAATGATGAATAGTGAAAAATCTCTTTATGCACGTCACCTATTGTTTGAGAAAAAAATAAATTATTTTTTTGGGAAAAAATATTCTTCGTGATCTCCGTCTCTTCTAGTCCGTCTCTCTCAATGAAACCCTAAGGCCAACTTCAAATCTTATCTTCTCTTCATATCGATCTTATACCGTACCTCAGCCATTCTCGTCTCCTCTCCTAAATCCATCTCACGTTAACCTTCTAGTGAAGATGCGTAACACGGCCAGCTTAGGTTCAAATCGAACGATCTCCGCCATTATTGGTATTGATCCAAAGCTCGGCTGTTCTTTCGCTCCTAAGTTGGCTCACAAAGGCTATTCCATCGCTATTCTCACCAGATATCCAGGTTCTATTTGAAATTTGTCTTAGATTTCTCTTATTTCTCTTTTCGAAATATTTAGGATGTCTTTTTAGGAAGATTTTACTTTCTATTGATAGATCCTCGTTGTTTTCATTATTTTCCCCAATGACTAATTGTCTCTACTATAATTGATCATTAAGGGTTTTGTTTCCCCATTCTGAATCTTATTCTTCACTTTTTTTTTCTGTTTAAAAGATTGCTGATAGATTCGTTTTTTCGTTGTTCATCCAGTGTTGCAGCCCCTTCATTCAAAAGTCATTTATATGAGTGATAGTTCTCAAAGAATTGCAGGTGAAATTTTGCTCTGATATCTTACCAATTTATTTCTATCACTTCACAAATAAAACACTGATCATTTTTAATTTCCCTGCTCATAGATGTGTGGTTGCTGCATGTTTACTGTAGGATAGTTATATATAGAGATGATGTCTTATAATATGTAGCAATCCTCTCCATGTTGAATACTGAAATCACTGAAAACTAGAATGCCCTTATGGGTAAAAATTGGAGTATGCTTGCACTTGGTCTTTGCTTAATACCAAGACAGACTAGCATACATATATCACCCAATTGTTCAAGCCATTTCTTTTGTCTTGTTAACTATTTTTGTCACTTGTGTACTTTATTTATTGGATTGAAATAATGTTAAATGAGATGTTAAGTCACTTGGAGCGCCAACCAAGAGACAAGGAACGCCGTATTGCATGGCTTCAATTAATTGAACCTCTTTTCAACTGCATGGGCCTGGTGCTATTGGCTCATACGAGGCGCATATTTCCACTTTTCTTTCAGTTCAGAAAATTGGGTTTCCACCCTTTCAACATCTCCTGAAGTTCCACATCTACTGTAACTACAAGAGCATGATAATTTATTCTCTGTACATAAGCTTCAATCTAAACTTTTTTTGTAGTTTTTTTAGCCTTCTTTTGTTTTTAAACTAACCTCCAAGGTAATCATGAATTTTTAGCAAATCTAAGTCAATTGGGTTGTAGCAGTTTAAGTTTTCTACTATGTTATTACTTTGAAAGTGGTTATTTGATAATTAATTAGCTGTAAATGTGATATGAGTTTGTAAATGTGATATGAGTTTGTCAATTTGTAATAGTAAAGTTCTCTTCCATACTATCTTTTACTATGAGTTTGTCAATTTACAAAGCTTATGTATAAATTTATTTGACAACATTCATTGTTTTTAACAACACTGAATGTTACTCTGTTCTTTAACACCCAATTGTTCAGCTACTAAAGATAGTTTGCTAATCCTTATATTTCAAAGCATTATTTACCATCTCTCTTTGTCCATGATGGTCATATTTCCCAAATTTTTAATGATATAATCACCCAGCAAGCTGTATCAAGGGTAACTTAATTCCATGTATGATTTGGTTTTATTTGATTTTGTTATGAGATTTTTTCATTTGCTATAATGGATCCTGCTAATGGCTTATATATGCAGGTGTAGTTATCTCATTCTCAACTTATTTTGCGCTCTTATCATGCTTATCAACAAACCTATACTTTTTCAACAAACAAACATAATAATTTTTGGTATGTTTCTTCCAATTGTTGTTGTCATGTTCTAGCAAATTACTGGTTTGATTTTTTGGAATTGTTTTGCACATTTTGGCTATCCTGCAGGTAGCCATAACTTAGTTTTTAATTAATGAAATTATGCTTACTTATTTCATTATGTACGATACTTTAATTTGCTTGTTCAAATTTCCTTCGTAATTTTAATTTTTTTTCACGTGTGTTGGGCCATTTCAGGATCTACCAACTTCATTTTTATGATCAATTGTTCCTTTAGGTCCTCCTAACCAGCATACTGGAGTTTTCTCTTCTTGTGGCTTTAGATGAAAATGGTAATGACCTTGTCTTATTCTCAATTGTGGGATAGACCATAGAGTGATCTTTTGTTGCTTTTTTTAACACATATTAAAGAGTGATTGTTATCTAAATGTGTCACAAAGGATTTATTTCTGTTACGGGGTACGTTCCTACTTTTTCCGTTTTAAGAAAGTATGGTTTTATACTACACTTTTTGTGTTTATTGCTATAGAAGTTTGATTTTTTTAAATTTCAAATTTCCAATCTGTTTATTGCATCCTTATTTTTCCATGACCCTTACTTCATTTTAATGTAACTGTTTACTAAATGGATTATTTCTTCAAGGTCATTTTATACGATTCGAGTGATTTTTCTTTATCAGACTTTTGATGAGTATTTTATAAATGCAGGTGTTGAATCTGTTTATCAGTGGAAGGAAGAGGTACGGTTCTCATTTTCCCTAAATTATAATTTAGTCATGAAGTATACGGTTCTCATTTTCCCTAAATTACATAAAGCTTTCATTAAGAAAAAGTTTAAATATGTAGTGGTGGCTATTTGATTACAGATATATCGCTGCTAAATATGGCTTTAAAGTTTTTATCCTAGTTAATTTATGATGAATAACAGTTACTTGGATTGAGATGTCTAATAAGTGTGTTTTATTTCAATTTTTTGTTGTTGTTTTTGTTGCCGAGGTTGTAGTTTTAATCTATAAACTTAAACTCTACATGTCTGGTGGATGTCATTAATTGGAAATTTGATAACTTTCTAAGTTTCATGACTTATTTCTTCTTAAATGCACATTTATATAAAAAACAATTTGATAACAAAAAGTGGAACGTGGAAAGGTAGCTCTAAATGCAACAAATTGTTATATCTAAGTTAAAGTGATAAAGAATTCGTAATATTTGGTTTTTCCTGGAAAGATTTAATGGTTTCAATTTCTATATAGGTGGAAAGGAAAAGGCTCCTGCTGCATTTTGAAGAAAGACACTCACTTCTACAAATAAGTTTGAGATGTGGGGAGATGGAACTCAAAATCGATCTTTCACTTTCAATGATGAATGTGTAGAAGCTGTACTTAGGTAAGCGAGTTCTACTGCTCTAATTGTCTCTAATTGTTCAGATATTTTGAAATATTCAGGCTTTACTGAATTAGGTTAAGCTAGAAGGTGTATATGTGTTCGTAAACCGTAAAGTGTTGATTGATTTTAAACATTTTGATTCATGAATTGGGATTGAAAGCTTAATGATTGACATGTTCTTTGAGTGAAGGAACTGATAATGAAGAAAATAATTTATTCTCTCGTCTCTTTTGGATAGTGTTGGTCATTTAGATTTCTCCTCTTGAAGTGGCTACTATTATTGTTTTATTTTCTCTTTCTAATTCATATAACTGGACTACCATTCCCAATTCTCAACCAGGATCCTTGAATAGCCAACTCACGACCCCCATAAAATACTTATCCAAGTATATGAAGGTCTTTGCCCAATTGTAGCCTCAAGAAAACTTGATTTTGGGAAATAACGAGCTTTTAGAACAAAGACTAACAGTGAAGACGGGAACTGCTGAATCCGCCAAGAAATTTTAGCAAGAAGAGCTTGATTGAAGCTCATAATCTCTCTGAACCCAAGCCCACCTCTGAACTCGCCAAAAAATCATGGTAAGCTCCAACTCCAGTTGTCATTTCGTATGATACTCAAAGTGATTAATTGTTATTTGCTAATCTAATTGGTTTTTATTTGTTTTATATTCATCCAGGTGACGTTCTCGGGCCTTCAGTTACCGGTCCAATTGTGTTACTTGTTGATTGCCAGACAGAATCTCATTTATTAGAGTTAATGTCTCTTCAATCTCTGGGAGTTTATTACAAAGACTTATCAAACAACCAGTCAGAAACCAGCAAGGTGGCAACATGTGTTATTCATTTAAGTCCCGCTTCGATTGTTGGAAGTCCTAATTACCAGAAATGGATGAAGAGATTTGGATCAGCCGAACATATCATGGCTGGGCATGAAAGGTGGGTTACTTTCTTCTTATTATTTATGTCTGCAATTTTTTCTTTCTTATTAGTGTTTAAGGTTTCCTCCATGCCATCCCCTTCCTTGTATGGTTAAATTTTGTTTGCTTCATTTTCATTGATTCATAATTATTGTTCTCGTTAATTTTTAATTATAATTTTTACTCTCATTGTTAGTAATCACTTTCACTTTGACGTCTTCTGTTGTATATTCAATGCTTTGAACTTAAAATTTCTAAATCATAATATTAACTATCCCTTAGTTCCGCTTCATTAGTAGCCTCATTTGGATTGAGTTTTGCTTTAATTCTCTTTAGTTTCTGGCTTGAATTTAAAATTCATTTAGTTTTGATATTATTTGCGCTATTAATGAATTGGTAGGATAATGCTCTTGACATCATTGTCTCCATGGCTTGGCTTGGATTCAATCAGGTTATATTTTTCAGTCATTTCAGTTAAAAGGTAAAATATTTGGTTGAAAGTTTTCAAATGCTTGCTGTTTTGTGTGTTAAAAATAGACTGATGGATGTTTAGTTGATCATATGTACAGTTGAAAATTACTTGCGTGTAATTTGTGGAGCTTAAATGTTGAATGTCATGAGGAAGAGAATGTAGAACAAATGTAACCAAATTTTTTTGGAAATAATATTTAGCCGATAGTTTTCTTATTGCAGCAACCACGAGGTATTTTGTTTGAGGTAGTTTCTTATTTGGGCTTTTCATTAGGTGGTTATCAATTATAGCACTTAAAGACACTCTAAAATTATTTTGAGCTGGGCTTCATTTTTTTGTTTGAAATTATGTATACAGTTATATACTTGCATGATCATATTATTGTCAAGCCTATACCAAATTTGACAAACTCTTGAGGTTAAGATATTTTCCTTTTCTTGCATTTGATTTAATATTTACTTGATATTAGAATGTTTTATTGCTATAGTAAAACTTTTGGGTATTTAATCAATGAATGGGTAGGTTTAGGATAAATATGGATGTAACTAATTATCAAATTCTCCCCATTACCACAGCACTGCATATTTTGAAACACTAAAAATTTGTTACTTGTATGACAACTTAATTACAACTTACATGGGTTGAGGACCAATATACAATTCTCATATTGAAAAAAAAAAACAGAGAGATGAGTTGAGGACTAATTTACCTTGAATTCTTTTCACTTGTATCATTCTCAGTTTGATTAAAATTTTAGTTCCATTCCACCTATTTAACTCATTTTCTAACATGTTGATATCCATCCTTTTACATACTTTGTAGCTTATAAATATTTTAAGTTTAAAATCTTATCTCCAACTATTGTTTGCAAGAAAATACACTAGTCACTCTAACATTGGCTCAATTATCTGTTGTAGGTGGCTTCGGTTTGTAAAGTAATGGTAAGATAATTGTTGTATTTAAGATTTGTTTATACTAGTACTTGGTTATAATTTAGCCTTATATTTGATTGAGGATGTTATTTGAAATTTATTATTCCCTCCATCTTTTTCGCATTTTCAAATGCACTAGCTTTTATGGAGTTTTGTATGATCAGTTAGTTTCTATCAAACATTTGTAGCCTTCGATCTTTTTTTGGTTTTCATGTATCTTTATTTTGCTTCAGTGATATCAATGTTGACAAGTTTTTTAGTTGCATATTTCATATGATGCAAATGATTTAAATGGGCTGTTACTTTCTTGAATCTAAAACTATATTCAAAGTATAGTTTAGCATCTATGTTTAATAAAGTAGAGTTAAAGCTTTACTGGTTATATTTTTGGAAGTAGAAATGCCACCACACATTTATGTATTTAATTTGCTTAATCAAAATGGCTAGTGTCTATCAGATAATGAAACTTCAGTTAAGGATGGATTTTTTACATGAATGTGGTAAATCAATTAGAATTATCTGAATCTTTTTTTTAAAATGAAAAATTGGATTTCTTACTCTGCTTTCTCACTCTACAGTGCTTCTAGAAATTATCATGTGGAGCCACTCCTTTCTAATGGCAAGTATTTTTTCTTACAATATTAAAATTTGCTCTTTTTTTTTGTAGTAATCCTTTTATGATGATCTCAATTCTTATCTTTGTTTTGAATTTTGTCCTTATCAGTTGAAGCAGAAGCTTATGAAGCTCATAAGGTAATGTCATTTTAAACACAATATGGATGTTGATTGATAATTTTAAGTTATTACTCTATTTTCTTGGGGCGATGGATTCCGACAATGCTTTTAGATCTAGAGTACTGATGTGGAATGTTTTATTATTAATACACGTATAATTGGTGGGAATTAGTTGTTTTTATATAATCGTGTGGCCGTATTTCTTTTGTTGTTAAAAACTCTATAAAGTTCTTTATCGTTTTTTTTTTCAGTTTTGATACATTCTTGTGAATTCCTTGGCCAATACCCAATATTTACGGGTGAAACTATCTTATTAAGTTTTGTCAATTTCTTGTTGGTTTTCATGTTAAATAGGTGATGCCTTTAGGTGACAGCAAGTACTAAGAAGAAAAAGCTCGTAAGTTTTTGGAATTGGAACTATAGAGGGGTCATATATTTAGGTAAGAGTCTTTTTGTGGTTCTATTCTCTTTGATTCGAACAAAGAAGTTGAAATGGTATTATTAGTCTTGACTTCATGCATGGAATGATTTTGATAGCTAATCATATAACCTCATTAATTAGTTCTAGTCTCTTCTTTATTGTTATATTCTAGTTTTTGAAAACCATCATTTGTAATATTATACTCTAAATTTGTGACGTATTCTTGTTATATATTGTATATAAAGTTTGTGGCTTATTCTTGTAATGACCATGTATTTACTTTTTACTTTGTAATTGCATAAACAGAGGAAAACAAAAATTGCAAGGGTCGTTCTCTCTTTTGGTCTGAAATCGATCCTGTAAATCTTGTTTCTTTCTGTTTTTTATGACCTTATTTACTTCTCAAATTCAAATTGCCAATTCTTTTCATACAAAATTTTGAGATTGCCTCTTTTTTAATCACTATTAGACTTCTCTTTGTTCATCACTTTAGTTATGTTTATTTTTCTTTATGGAATTGGCTATTACCTTAAATTTGATATTATATACGTTTGACATTTTGGTTATCAAATTTTAATATATGTAATGCTTATTATTTCTGTAACCCCTTTTGTTGTTTTATTTTTATTTAGAACAAACCTTTCTTAATGTTTGCTGGACAAAATTAAGTGGTTTATTAGTTTATTGTTTATAAGTATGTTTTTGTTTTGGATTTGTTCGATTTGTATAGGAATGATATGAATCATGGAGCCTTAATGTTGATCTTTTCCGAGCTTGCATTCGTTGTTCTCCAAGTTCAAGTAGAGTTCATTAAATGCAAGTCAAGTTCAAACCAAGCTCATTAAATGCAAATAAACTTCAAGCCTAGTTCATTAAATGCAAGTCAAGTTCATTT
This sequence comes from Gynostemma pentaphyllum, assembly GCA_028015215.1. NCBI lineage: Eukaryota > Viridiplantae > Streptophyta > Magnoliopsida > Cucurbitales > Cucurbitaceae > Gynostemma > Gynostemma pentaphyllum. The sequence continues at coordinate 10,571,224 of CM051350.1, forward strand.
AATGCAACCGAAGCTCATTTAATGCAACTCAAGACATCAATGCTACTCTTGACTTATTCATGACATCCTAAGGTTTCATTTAAGACTCTCATAAACACATGTGGTCAAGGATTTTCAGTTACAAAGACTTTCTAATCAAATTTGTAACTCTTCTAATTTCAGTTACAAGTTTGCATAGTTAAGACCATTTTCGGTTATTTTTGTAAGACTTTAAGGTTGTAGCTGTTTCATTTCCTTTCATTTATGTCAATTTCGTTTTTTCCTTTGTTTTGTAAGGCTTATATGGCCATGTTTCAGATTGTAAACAGGCAGATTATGATTGAATTAAAAATCCAAAGTCTCATTAAGAGCTTTTTCTTTGAATTGTTGTGAGTTGTTCAACTTTTCATCTTGTCATTCCTTGTGTTTAGGGTGGCTGTAGAATCGAGCCATTAGGATTGATCATTCTAATTTGGTGGATTGATTCGAATCTAAAACAAGAAATCCAATTCTTGTCTTTAGATCATTGATCATAAGGATAATCATTTTCTAGCCTTTTTCCTTGGGTTGTTTCAAATGGCATATGTGGGTTCTTTGGTTGTGATCTTTTTGGGTCCTTAGTTAAGTTTAAGGGTTCTTAAAGCATTTCGAAAGGGTTTTCGTATCATTTGGTATCAGATCTTAAAGCATTTCAACTTCTTGCAATTCTTGTGTTTAGGGTTGCTGCCGAGTCATTCAACTAGGAATTGATCAACTTAGTTGTGGAGTGATTCAATCTAGAACAAGGAATCTCATTCTTGTCTCTAGGTCATTGATCTAAGAGGTAATCTCATCTAGCCTTAAATCTCTTGGTTGAAACCGATTAGTTAGGGAGGGTTTGAGTTCTTGCTTCAAAGGTTCATGCTAAGCATAATAGCATAGGGTCTTTGGACTTGCAATTTGGGTTTGCCTTATCAGTTGGTATCCGAGCTTTGGTCAAAACCTTGGCCAAACTCTAGATTTGATTCTATCCTTTACTTTCCTTGCAATTTGCTTGTTTGTTTCAAATCTGCCCTATCTTTTCATTTTCTGTCCAAACCATCATTTTTCTTGTGTTTTCGTTCTGTTCTTGTTTCCATCTTGAAGATCACGTTCTGATCTTGAAAATAAAAAAAAAAGTGAGAAAGAGAGCTTTGCGTCCGAGAGCACTATATTGTTCATCTTGTGTTCTTCATGCTTTGCTTTGAAAATTCTGAGTTTGATCCATAGAAAATGAAAAAGTCTGAGTTGTGAATGTTATTTGTCCATCTAGATCCACAAATTACTCTTCATTTGAATTCAAATCCGTGGAAATTAAAATTCTGCTCATACTTACCATTTTTGAATCTACCGCATTTAATGCTCTGTCTTACTGTCTAAAACGCGTGAAATATTTTGAATTAGCTTTCACAATCTGAATAGGAAAGTTAATTTAATCCGTTATCTTTCATTTTCAAGAAGGATATTTAAGGAAATTCTTTATTTAAACGACTCAAATTTTGAAAATCAAAACAGTGCGCAGACAACTCCTTAAAATCCGGATCTTGTCTATTCTTTGATTGGCATCTTTAATTCTCATCATTATTTTGAATTTTTGCCAATTGTACACTCTTAATAACTGATTGATTGAGCTATATATGAGTTTCCATCTTAAAATTCATTTCCAATAATTCCGAATTTGACTTACCATATTTGGCTTTTTTTCCTAGTTTTTCCTTGTCTTAAATTCTGTTTTTCCTACCTTTTGCTTCCTTTTCTGATTTCTTATTCTATTATTGTTTCTTTTCATACTTAGTTGTATTTTACTAATTGAATTACTTTTGTAGCTTTCTAAACACAATTTTTGCTTGAAAAGTGAGTTCATATCCGAGAGCACCTACATTCAAATTGGCCAACCTTGAGTGTTAAACACGAGCGTTTCCTTGAGTGACATATAGTGAGGGAGTGTTGTAAGGTTCTTAATACTTGTTACTTTTTGACGAACATCATGTCACAAGAGGGAGATGATGATGTGGGTAGTAGTGAAGCTAGGTTTAGGGAAGCTCAAACGAGCACATCTACACGCTTAAATCAAGTTGAAAATGCCAAAATTGAGCGTTTGGGTAGATTAAAAGTTGCTGGAAATCAGAAGATAGATATGAGTGAAAATGAATTAGAAAGTGATGATGAAGAAGTAGTAGCCATGGATTGGGAAGAAAGTGACATTGAGGAAGAGTTTCTTGAGGAAGCCGAAAAGAATGATAATATGGAAGAATATATTTGAATGAAATCAAGTCACTCATTGAGAGTTTCTTTTGAAAACCACATTGAGTTTTCAACTTCTTGCAATTCTTGTGTTTAGGGTTGCTGCCGAGTCATTCAACTAGGAATTGATCAACTTAGTTGTGGAGTGATTCAATCTAGAACAAGGAATCTCATTCTTGTCTCTAGGTCATTGATCTAAGAGGTAATCTCATCTAGCCTTAAATCTCTTGGTTGAAACCGATTAGTTAGGGAGGGTTTGAGTTCTTGCTTCAAAGGTTCATGCTAAGCATAATAGCATAGGGTCTTTGGACTTGTAATTTGGGTTTGCCTTATCAAGGAACCTCTTGGCTAACCAAATGTTGGTTGTGCATCAGTTTTGAGCCTCAACTATTAATTACGTAGGATCAAGACCACTATGTTTTTCTTTTTGTTTGTGTGTTTGTAGTCTTCTTTATAATAACATAAGTATAGTTTCTTAAATTTTGTAGTGCTGAGACAAAAAGAGTTGCAAGGGAATCCTACTATATGGAACAAGGCTTGTGTCATTGTGGTACTTAAATAAAATGCAAGTTATTGATGTTTGTAATGTTTTACTTTTTCTTATTTACTTATTGATGTTTCTATGATGATTTTTAAATATATGACTGAATATCATCATAGCTAGCTATAAGAAATATGAGATTATGAGTCACTGCCCATTACAAATTGACTAGTTGTTTATTCATCTTATGATGTAACTTTTGTTATTGTTTTGTGGTTTTCTTGCTATTCTCCCATCTTTGCTTCTTAGAAAATAACTATTGGATTCTCATGCAAGCAGGGTAGGTTGGGACCTATAAAGTCATCTCTAAATAATAATAAGCAAGGTTTAGGAGCAGATAAAGTGAAGAAGAAGCTTCTAAAAAACTACTGATATTGCAGCCCCTGACATGAAACATAACCAGGTAAATCTTTGATTTACTATTGTTATTTATTTATCGTGTCTATCTTGTACATATCGAGTGTCATGGCTATCCTGAAGTTATGGTAACATTGACTATGGTTTTATATTTATTGTGTCTATCCTGTATATATCGAGTGTCATGGCTATCTTACAGTTATGGTAGCCTTGACTATGGTTTTTATATTTATTGTGTATATTGATTGTCATGACTATCCTGCAGTTAGGGTAGCATTGACTATCATTATTTATTTAATGTCCCTACATTGTACATAAACCCATCATTTTTTAGTTTCTTATCCTAGACAAGTTAAAATCAGCTTCCAAAAGGGAATAAATTGAGAAAACTCACAATGGGGAAAGTATTGCTAGTGTAAGAGTATGAGCATGAATCTAGGAGTGCTCATTCTGTTTTTTTTTTTTTTTCCTTTTTCTTGATTTCCTTCACTCTCCTAAGATCTTAATTATCTGCCTATGTGATATTGTTTTAAAGTCTGATCCATTGGCAAAAAAAAGTTTTGAATTTTGGTTCTTGATTGGCTGATTTACCTTAGGCTACCTTTCAATTTCTTGGAGTGCGATGATTTATTACATTTGGAATGTTGTTAACAGCATGGCTAATTACATTCCTGCAAATGAAAATTTAGATTTGGAAGCTATAGATTAACAGAGAAAAAAGAGAATGAACAACTCAATGAAATTAGTAGTTTGGTTGGGAAAGAGATACTACCCCGAGATTCTCCTCAAATACAGATTCACCCATTAAGACCATTTTATGCTGGTGAGGTAGTGGCTTGGCACTCTCAAAATGGAGAAAAGCTCAAATATGATAGAGTCATAGAGGATGTTAGACCATCAGCTGACCAAACACTCTACAGATTCATTGTTAATATATTAAAACTTCTGTTATTACAATGGTGGGATAGATATCATTTTTCTTTTGCTAATTGTTCTTGAAGCTTAAACTTTTTGGTTTAATGCCTTTAATTTGGCATGTAGCTGATGGATTTCATTTATCTTTGTTGTTGTTGTTCATTAATCTCTTTCATGCATATCAACTATGTATTTGTTATTCTTTAAAGAGTATCAATAAAATAGATCATATATGTCCGTATCCTTAAAATTTTTTGTGAACACAAGTTATGTTGTTTTTAATTGATGAGTTAGAAGAAAATTGATTACATTTCGACTTCTTCAGGTTTGTGTATCCCTATGGTTTGGCCAATCTCCAAGATAAAGGCGAGAAGCTTGTAGGAGAGCGAGTTTTTTGTGTTGTGTTTTGTTTGATTTAATTTTTGGAAGGGTGATTGAAGTTCTTTTAGCATATCTTGATTTATTGTCTAAGTATGATGTAATTTAATTTTTTGTTTAAAAATATTATAATTCATGTAGCCATTTGTTTGATTTAATTTTTGGAAGGGTGATAGGTTCATTATAAATATTACTTGAAACCAACTAATAAAAAATATTTTTTTTCTCAAATTTTAGACAATAGGTGACGCTCTTTTGGCATCACCTATTTGAATAGGTGACGGTTTTTTGACCGTCACCAATGGCAGTGTCACCTATTTAAATAGGTGACGGTCATAAAAAACAGTCACCTATTGGAATAGGTGACGGGTAAAACGGGTCACCTATTGGAATAGGTGACGTTTTTTTGGCGTCATATATTCAAATAGGTGACCCGTTTTACTCGTCACCTATTCCAATAGGTGACGGTTTTTTATGCCCGTCACCTATTTAAATAGGTGACATGTCATAGGTGACCGTCAAAAAACCGTCAGCTATTTGAATAGGTGACGCCAAAAGGATGTCACCTATTCCCGAAATTCTTATAGTGCCTCTTTGTACCAAAATATCGAAAGCCACTCCAAAAATTTCTTTGTAATTGAAAAGCTTTTTTCAAAGTACTTGTTTCACTCTTTGGACCATATTGATACCAAAGACCGAATGTTTCCAACTTGTCAAAGTTTTCCTCGTGATTTGGTCTATCCTAAAGATCCAAATGGAGGAACCTCTTCTTTGGGAATCCTCTTTGGACCAAAATATCGCAAAAGGATCTGAACCAATCCAAAAACTTGTTTGCAATAGAAAGCTTATTTCAAAGTACTTGTTTCACTCTCTAGACCAAATTGAATCCGAAGACCAAAGGTTTCCTACTTGTCAAAGTTGTGCTCATGATTTGGTCCATCCTGAAGATCCAAATGGAGGAATCTCTTCTTTTGGACTCCTTTTTGGACAAAAATATTGAAAGAGGATCCGAACCACTCAAAAAACTTGTTTGTAATTGAAAAACTTGTTTCAAAGTACTTGTTTCACTCTTTGGACCATATTGATACCAAAGACCTAAGGTTTCCCACTTGTCACAGTTGTGCTCATGATTTGGTCCATCCTAAAGATCCAAATGGAGGAACCTCTTCTTTGGGAATCCTCTTTGGACCAAAATAAAGAAAGAGGATCCGAACAACTCCAAAACTTGTTTGTAATTGAAAAGCTTGTTTTAAAGTACTCGTTTCACTCTCTAGACCAAAATGAATCCGAAGATATAAGGTTTCACACTTGTAATAGTTGTGCTCATGATTTTGTCCACCCTAAAGATCCAAATGGAGGAACCTCTTCTTTAGGAATCCTGTTTGGACCAAAATATCGAAAGAGGATCCGAACCACTACAAAAACTTGTTTGTAATTGTAAAGCGTGTTTCAAGTACTTGTTTCACTCTTCGGACCATTTGGTACCAAAGACCTAAGGTTTCCACTTGTCAAAGTTTTTCTCGTGATTTGGTCCATCCTAAAGATCCAAATGGAGGAACCTCTTCTTTGGGAATCCTCTTTGTACCAAAATATCGAAAGATGATCTGAACCACTCCAAAAACTTGTTTGTAATTGAAAAGCTTTTTTCAAAGTACTTGTTTCACTCTTCGGACCATATTAATACCAAAGAACTAATGTTTCCCACTTGTCAAAGTTTTCCTCGTGATTTGGTCTATCCTAAAGATCCAAATGGAGGAACCTCTTCTCTGGGAATCGTCTTTGGACCAAAATATCGAAAGAGGATCCGAAGCAGTCCGAAAAACTTGTTTGTAATTGAAAGCTTATTTCAAAGTACTTATTTCACTCTCTAGACCAAATAGAATCCGAAGACATATGGTTTCCCACTTGTCAAAGTTGTGCTCATGATTTGGTCCATCCTAAAGATCCAAATGAAGGAACCGCTTCTTTTGGAATCATTTTTGGACCAAAATATCGAAACAGGATCCGAACCACTCCAAAAACTTGTTTGTAATTGAAAAGCGTCTTTCAAAGTACTTGTTTCACTATTCGGACCATTTGATACCAAAGACCTAAGGTTTCCCACTTGTCAAAGTTTTCCTCGTGATTTGGTCCATCCTAAAGATCCAAATGGAGGAACCTCTTTTTTGGGAATCCTCTTTGTACCAAAATATCGAAAGATGATCTGAACCACTCCAAAAACTTGTTTGTAATTAAAAAGCTTTTTCCAAAGTACTTGTTTCACTCTTCGGACCATATTGATACCAAAGACCTAATGTTTCCCACTTGTCAAAGTTTTCCTCGTGATTTGGCCTATCCTAAAGATCCAAATTGAGGAACCTCTTCTTTGGGAATCCTCTTTGGACCAAAATATAGAAAGAGGATCCGAAGCAGTCCGAAAACTTGTTTGTAATTGAAAGCTTATTTCATAGTACTTGTTTCACTCTCTAGACCAAATAGAATCGGAAGACCAATGGTTTCCCACTTGTCCAAGTTGTGCTCATGATTTGGTCCATCCTAAAGATCCAAATGAAAGAACATCTTCTTTTGGAATCCTTTTTAGACCAAAATATCGAAAGAGGATCCGAACCACTCCAAAAACTTGATTGTAATTGAAAAGCGTGTTTCAAAGAACTTGTTTCACTCTTGTGACCATTTGATACCAAAGACCTAAGGTTTCCCACTTGTCAAAGTTTTCCTCGTGATTTGGTCCATCCTAAAGATCCAAATGGAGGAACCTCTTTTTTGGGAATCCTCTTTGTACCAAAATATCGAAAGATGATCTGAACCACTCCAAAAACTTGTTTGTAATTGAAAAGCTTTTTTCAAAGTACTTGTTTCACTCTTCGGACCTTATTGATACCAAAGACCTAATGTTTCCGACTTGTCAAAGTTTTCCTCGTGATTTGGTCTATCCTAAAGATCCAAATGTAGGAATCTCTTCTTTGGGAATCCTCTTTGGACCAAAATATCGAAAGAGGATCCGAACTAGTCCAAAAACTTGTTTGTAATTGAAAGCTTATTTCAAAGTACTTGTTTCACTCTCTAGACCAAATTGAATCCGAAGACCAAATGTTTCCCACTTGTCAAAGTTATGCTCATGATTTGGTCCACCCTAAAGATCCAAATGGAGAAACCTCTTCTTTGGGAATCCTGTTTGGACCAAAATATCGAAAGAGGATCCGAACCACTCCAAAAACTTGTTTGTAATTGTAAAGCGTGTTTCAAAGTACTTGTTTCACACTTCGGACCATTTGATACCAAAGACCTAAGGTTTTCCACTTGTCAAAGTTTTCCTCGTGATTTGGTCCATCCTAAAGATCCAAATGGAGGAACCTCTTCTTTGGGAATCCTCTTTGTACCAAAATATAGAAAGATGATCTGAACCACTCCAAAAACATGTTTGTAATTGAAACACTTTTTTCAAAGTACTTGTTTCACTCTTCGGACCATATTGATACCAAAAACCTAATGTTTCCGACTTGTCAAAGTTTTCCTCGTGATTTGGTCTATCCTAAAGATCCAAATGTAGGAATCTCTTCTTTGGGAATCCTCTTTGGACCAAAATATCGAAAGAGGATCCGAACTAGTCCAAAAACTTGTTTGTAATTGAAAGCTTATTTCAAAGTACTTGTTTCACTCTCTAGACCAAATTGAATCCGAAGACCAAATGTTTCCCACTTGTGAAAGTCATGCTCATGATTTGGTCCACGCTAAAGATCCAAATGGAGTAACCTCTTCTTTGGGAATCCTGTTTGGACGAAAATATCGAAAGAGGATCCGAACCACTCCAAAAACTTGTTTGTAATTGTAAAGCGTGTTTCAAAGTACTTGTTTCACACTTCGGACCATTTGATACCAAAGACCTAAGATTTTCCACTTGTCAAAGTTTTCCTCGTGATTTGGTCTATCCTAACGATCCAAATGGAGGAACCTCTTCTTTGGGAATCCACTTTGGACCAAAATATCGAAAGAGGATCCAAACCAGTCTAAAAACTTGTTTGTAATTGAAAGCTTATTTCAAAGTACTTGTTTCACTCTCCAGACCAAATTGAATCCGAAGACCAAAGGTTTCCCACTTGTCAAGGTTGTGCTCATGATTTGGCCTATCCTGATGATCCAAATGGAGGAACCTCTTCTTTTGGAATCCTTTTTGGACCAAAATATTGAAAGAGGATCCGAACCACTCCAAAAACTTGTTTTAATTGAAAAAATTGTTTCAAAGTACTTGTTTCACTCTTCGGACCATATTGATACCAAAGACCTAAGGTTTCCCACTTGTCAAAGTTGTGCTCATGATTTGGTCCATCCTAAAGATCCAAATGGAGGAACTCTTCTTTGGGAATCCTCTGTGGACCAAAATAACGAAAGAGGATCCGAACAACTCGAAAAACTTGTTTGTAATTTAAAAGCTTGTTTTAAAGTACTTGTTTCACTCTGTAGACCAAAATGAATCCGAAGATATAAGGTTTCCCACTTGTAAAAATTGTGCTCAAGATTTTGTCCTCCCTAAAGATCCAAATGGAGGAACCTCTTCTTTGGGAATCCTATTTGGACCAAAATATCAAAAGAGGATCCGAACCGCTCCAAAAACTTGTTTGTAATTGAAAAGCGTGTTTTAAAGTACTTGTTTCACTCTTCGGACCATATTGATACCAAAGACCTAAGGTTTCCTACTTGTCAAAGTTTTCCTCATGATTTGGTCCATTCTAAAGATCCGAATGGAGGAACCTCTTCTTTGGGAATCCTCTTTGGACCAAAATATCGAAAGAGGATCGAAGCAGTAGAAAAACTTGTTTGTAATCGAAAAGATTGTTTCAAAGTACTTGTTTCACTCTTCGGACCATATTGATACCAAAGACCTATGGTTTCCCACTTGTCAAAGTTTTCCTCATGATTTGGTCTATCCTAAAGATCCAAACGGAGGAACCTCTTTTTTGGGAATCCTCTAAGGACCAAAACAATGAAAGAGGATCCGAACCACTCCAAAAACTTGTTTGTAATTGAAAAGCTTGTTTCAAAGTACTTGTTTCACTTTTTGGACCATATTGATACCAAAGACATAAGGTTTCCTACTTGTCAAATATGTGCTCACGATTTGGTCCATCCTAAAGATAAAAATGTTGGAAACTCTTCTTTGGGAATCCTATTTGGACCGAAATATTGAAAGACGATTCGAACCACTCCAAAAACTTGTTTGTAATTGGAAACCTTGTTTCAAAGTACTTGTTTCACTCTCTAGACCAAAATGAATCTGAAGACATAATGTTTCCCACTTGTCAAAATTGTGCTCATGATTTTGTCCATCCTATTGATCCAATTGGAGGAACCTCTTCTTTGGGAATCCTGTTTGGACCAAAATATCGAAAGAGGATCTGTACCACTCCAAAAACTTGTTTGTAATTGAAAATCTTGTTTCAAAGTACTTTTTTCACTCTTCAGACCATATTGATACTGAAGACCTAAGGTTTCTCACTTGTCAAAGATATGCTAATGATTTGGCCCATCCTAAAGATCCAAATGGAAGAACCTCATCTTTGGGAATCCTCTTTGGACCAAAATATGGAAAAAGGATTCGAACGACTCCAAATACTTGTTTGTAATAGAAAAGCTTGTTTCAAAGTACTTGTTTCACTCTCTAAACCAAAATGAATCTGAAGACATAAGGTTTCCCACTTATCAAAGTTATGCTCATGATTTTGTCCATCCTAAAGGTCCAAAAGTATGAACCTCTTCTTTGGGAATCCTGTTTGGACCAAAATATCGAAAGAGGATCCGAACCACTCAAACCACTTGTTTGTAATTGAAAATCTTGTTTCAAATACTTGTTTCACTCTTCGGGCCAAATTGATACCAAAGACCTATGGTTTCCCACTTGTCAAAGTTGTGCTCATGATTTGGTCCATCCTAAAGATCCAAATGGACTAACCTCTTCTTTAGCAATCCTCTTTGGTCCAAAATATTGAAAGAGGATCCGAACCACTCCAAAAACTTGTTTGTAATTGAAAAGCTTCTTTCAAAGTACTTGTTTTACTCTTCGGACGATATTGATACCAAAGACGTAAGGTTTCCCAATTGTAAAAAATGTGCTCACGATTTGGTCCATCCTAAAGATAAAAATGTAGGAACCTCTTCTTCAGGAATCCTCTTTGGACCAAAATATTGAAAGACGATCCGAACCATTCCAAAAACTTGTTTGTAATGGAAAACCTTGTTTCAAAGTATTTGTTTCACTCTCTAGATCAAAATGAATCCGAAGACATAATGTTTCCCACTTGTCAAAGTTGTGCTCATGATTTTGTCCATCCTAATGATCCAATTGGAGGAACCTTTTCTTTGGGAATCCTGTTTGGACCAAAATATCGAAAGAGGATCTGAACCACTCCAAAAACTTGGTTGTAATTGAAACACTTGTTTCAAAGTACTTGTTTCACTCTTCGGACCATATTGATACCAAAGACCTAAGGTTTCCCACTTGTCAAAGATGTGCTAATGATTTGGCCCATCCTAAAGATCCAAATGGAGGAACCTCATCTTTGGGAATCCTCTTTGGACCAAAATATGGTAAGAGGATCCGAACCACTCCAAAAACTTGTTTGTAATTGAAAAGCTTGTTTCAAAGTACTTGTTTCACTCTTGGGACCATATTGATACCAAAGACCTAAGGTTTCCCACTTGTCAAATATGTGCTCACGTGATATGAAACCCTAGAATTGAAATAAAAACCCTTTGAAACACAAAGAACCCCTAGATGCAAATCCTAAAACCCCAATGAACAAGAAGGTAAAACCCTTGGAAACAAAGAAGAAGAAGATTATTCCAATGATCTAATACCTTGAAAGAAGAGAACTTGTTCTTATTTCAAGATCGAAACAATCCACAAACACAATAGATCAAGTTATGCTTGAATGTTTCTAAAACATGCAACCTAGAACAAGGGTACAAAATGCAAGGTAGAATCAGCCAAGCAATAAGCAAAAAAAAGCTATTTTCTATCATATTAATTCTTTATATTTAGGGTTACAAATGAGCATTTAAATAGGAAAAGAAACCCTAAAAATAACAAGGAATTTCGGATTACAAGGAGGCACAAAATCTGCCAAATCTTTTCTTAAGTGCATTTGGTGCATTTTAGGAAAGTTTTGCCCAAGAAGATATTATATCATTCATAAACTATTCTAAGTATTAAAACTGATAGATAAAGGGCTAAAAAATGTCCAAATACATTGTAAATTCGTGGACATCATATATGGCAAGTTCGGGAACAAATATGGAAAGTGGTCCAAATAAGGAAAGTTTGCAAAAGTGATGCAACTTTCCTAATTTGCTCTTCTCTTCATTTCTGATTGAACAAGTCTTCAATACTCTTCTTCAAATTGCATTTGGCATAGATTGAAGTTCATCAAGTCCTCTTTGTTAGCTTTCATGCTTGGATCTTCAAAGCTTGTCTTGACTTTGCTAATATAGGCTTGTAAATGAATGTTCAATGCTTCTCTTGATATTTGATCTTGTGATTGGTCCTTGAGTTATTTGTGACATTCCATGATTCTTAACATCACGATTTGGTCCATCCTAAAGATAAAAATAGAGGAACCTCTTCTTTGGGAATCCTCTTTGGACCAAAATAATGAAAGAGGATCCGAACAACTCCAAAAACTTGTTTGTAATTGAAAAGCTTGTTTCAAAGTACTTGTTTCACTCTTCGGACCATATTGATACCAAAGACCTAAGGTTTCCCACTTGTCAAAGTTGTGCTAATGATTTGGTCCATCCTAAAGATCCAAATGGAGGAACCTCATCCTTGGGAATCCTCTTTGGACCAAAATATCGAAAGAGGATCCGAACCACTCCAAAAACTTGTCTGTAATTGAAAGCTTCTTTCAAAGTACTTGTTTCACTCCCTAGACCAAATTGAATCCGAAAACCAAAGGTTTACCACTTGTCAAAGTTGTGCTCATGATTTCGTCCATCCTAAAGATCCAAATGGAGAAACCTCTTCTTTGGGAATCCTCTTTGGACCAAAATAAAGAAAGAGGATCCGAACAACTCCAAAAACTTGTTTGTAATTGAAAAGCTTGTTTTAATGTACTCGTTTCACTCTCTAGACCAAAATGAATCCGAAGATATAAGGTTTCACACTTGTAAAAGTTGTGCTCATGATTTTGTCCACCCTAAAGATCTAAATGGAGGAACCTCTTCTTTGGGAATCCTGTTTGGACCAAAATATCGAAAGAGGATCCGAACCACTCAAACAACTTGTTTGTATTTGAAAATCTTGTTTCAAAGTACTTGTTTCACTCTTCGGACCATATTGATACCAAAGACCTAAGGTTTCCCACTTGTCAAAGTTGTGCTCATGATTTGGTCCATCCTAAAGATCCAAATGAAGTAACCTCTTCTTTGGGAATCCCCTTTGGACCAAAATATCGAAAGAGGATCCGAACCACTCCAAAAACTTGTTTGTAATTGAAAAGATTATTTCAAAGTACTTGTTTCACTCTTCGGACCATATTGATACCAAAGACCTAAGGTTTCCCACTTGTCAAAAATGTGCTCACGATTTGGTCCATCCTAAAGATAAAAATGTAGGAATTTCTTCTTTGGGAATCCTCTTTGGACCAAAATATTGAAAGACGATCCGAACCACTCCAAAAACTTTTTTGTAATCGAAAAGCTTGTTTCAAAGTACTTGTTTCACTCTCTAGACAAAAATGAATCCAAAGACATAAGCTTTACCACTTGTCAAAGTTGTGCTCATGATTTTGTCCATCTTAAAGATCCAATTGGAGGAACCTCTTCTTTGGGAATCCTGTTTGGACCAAAATATCAAAAGAGGATCTGAACCACTCCAAAAGCTTGTTTGTAATTGAGAAGCTTGTTTCACTCTTCAGACCATATTGATACCAAAGACCTAAGGTTTCCCACTTGTCAAAGTTTTCCTCGTGATTTTGTCCATCCTAAAGATCCAAATGAAGTAACCTCTTCTTTGGGAATTTTCTTTGGATCAAAATATCGAAAGAGGATACGAACCACTCCAAAAACTTGTTCGTAATTGAAAAGCTTGTTTCAAAGTACTTGTTTCACTCTTCGGACCATATTGATACCAAAGACCTAAGGTTTCCCACTTGTCAAAGTTGTGCTCATGATTTGGTCAATCCTAAAGATCCGAATGGAGTAAACTCTTCTTAGGGAATCCTCTTTGGACCAAAATATCAAAAGAGGATCCGAACCCCTCCAAAAACTTGTTTGTAATTGAAAAGCGTGTTTCAAAGTACTTGTTTCACTCTTGAACCATATTGATACCAAAGACCTAAGGTTTCCTACATGTCAAAGTTTGGTCCATCCTAAAGATAAAAATGTAGGAATTTCTTCTTTGGGAATCCTCTTTGGACCAAAATATTGAAAGACGATCCGAACCACTCCAAAAACTTGTTAGTAATTGAAAAGCTTGTTTCACTCTCTAGACCAAAATGAATCCGAAGACATAAGGTTTACCACTTGTCAAAGTTGTGCTCATGATTTTGTCCATCCTAAAGATCCAATTGGAGGAACCTCTTCTTTGGGAATCCTGTTTGGACCAAAATATCAAAAGAGGATCTGAACCACTCCAAAAACTTGTTTGTAATTGAGAAGCTTGTTTCACTCTTCAGACCATATTGATACCAAAGACCTAAGGTTTCCCACTTGTCAAAGTTTTCCTCGTGATTTTGTCCATCCTAAAGATCCAAATGGAGTAACCTCTTCTTTGGGGATCTTCTTTGGATCAAAATATCGAAAGAGGATCCGAACCACTCCAAAAACTTGTTTGTAATTAAAAAGCTTGTTTCAAAGTACTTGGTTCACTCTTCGGACCATATTGATACCAAAGACCTAAGGTTTCCCACTTGTCAAAGTTGTGCTCATGATTTGGTCAATCCTAAAGATCCGAATGGAGTAAACTCTTCTTAGGGAATCCTCTTTGGACCAAAATATCGAAAGAGGATCCGAACCCCACCAAAAACTTGTTTGTAATTGAAAAGCGTGTTTCAAAGTACTTGTTTCACTCTTCGGACCATATTGATACCAAAGACCTAAGGTTTCCTACATGTCAAAGTTTTCCTCATGATTTGGTCCATCCTAAAGATCCGAATGGAGGAACCTCTTCTTTGCGAAACCACTTTGGACCAAAATATCGAAAGAGGATCCGAAGCACTAGAAAAACTTATTTGTGATTTGAAAGATTGTTTCAAAGTTCTTTTTCACTCTTCGGACCATATTGATACCAAAGACCTAAGGTTTCCCACTTGTCAAAGTTTTCCTCGTGATTTGGTCCATCCTAAAAATTCAAATGGAGGAACCTCTTCTTTGGGAATCCTCTTTGTACCAAAATATCGAAAGAGGATCCGAACCACTCCAAAAACTTGTTTGTAATTGAAAAGCTTGTATCAAAGTACTTATTTCAATCTTCGGACCATATTGATACCAAAGACCTAAGGTTTCCCACTTGTCAAATATGTGCTCACGATTTGGTCCATCCTAAAGATAAAAATGGAGGAACCTCTTCTTTGGGAATCCTCTTTGGACCAAAATATTGGAAGAGGATCCGAACCACTCCAAAAACTTTTTTGTAATTGAAAAGCTTGTTTCAAAATCTTGTTTTCACTCTCTAGACCAAAATGAATCCGAAGATATAAGGTTTCCCACTTGTCAAAGTTGTGCTCATGATTTTTTCCATCCGAAAGATCCAAATGGAGTAACCTTTTGTTTGGGAATCCAATTTGAACCAAAATATCTAAAGAGGATCCGAACCACTCCAAAAACTTGTTTGTAATTGAAAAGCTTGTTTCAAAGTACTTGTTTCACCCTTCGGACCATATTGTTACCAAAGACCTAAGGTTTCCCACTTGTCAAAGTTGTGCTCATGATTTGGTACATCATAAAGATCCAAATGGAGTAACCACTTCTTAGGGAATCCTCTTTGGACCAAAATATCGAAAGAGGATCTGAAGCACTCCAAAAACTTGTTTGTAATTGAAAAGCGTGTTTCAAAGTACTTGTTTCACTCTTCGGACCATATTGATACCAAAGACTTAAGGTTTCCTACTTGTCAAAGTTTTCCTCCTGATTTGGTCCATCCTAAAGATCCGAATGGAGGAACCTCTTCTTTGGGAATCCTCTTTGGACCAAAATATCGAAAGAGGATCCAAGCACTAGAAAAACTTGTTTGTAATTTAATAGATTGTTTCAAAGTACTTGTTTCACTCTTCGGACCATATTGATACCAAAGACCTAAGTTTTCCCACTTTTCAAAGTTTTCCTCGTGATTTTATCCATCCTAAAGATCCAAATGGAGTAACCTCTTCTTTGGGAATCCTCTTTGGACCAAAATATCGAAAGAGGATCCGAACCACTCCAAAAACTTGTTTGTAATTGAAAAACTTGTTTCAAAGTACTTGTTTCACTTTTTGGACCATATTGATACCAAAGACCTAAGGTTTCCCACTTGTCAAATATGTGCTCACGATTTGGTCCATCCTAAAGATAAAAATGTAGGAACCTCTTCTTTGGGAATCCTCTTTGGACCAAAATATGGAAAGAGGATCCGAACCACTCCAAAAACTTGTTTGTAATTGAAAAGCTTGTTTCAAAGTACTTGTTTCACTGTTGGGACCATGTTGATACCAAAGACCTAAGGTTTCCCACTTGTCAAAGTTGTGCTCATGATTTGGTACATCATAAAGATCCAAATGGAGTAACCTCTTCTTAGGGAATCCTCTTTGGACCAAAATATCGAAAGAGGATCTGAAGCACTCCAAAAACTTGTTTGTAATTGAAAAGCGTGTTTATAAGTACTTGTTTCACTCTTCGGACCATATTGATACCAAAGACTTAAGGTTTCCTACTTGTCAAATTTTTCCTCCTGATTTGGTCCATCCTAAAGATCCGAATGGAGGAACCTCTTCTTTGGGAATCCTCTTTGGACCAAAATATCGAAAGAGGATCTGAAGCACTAGAAAAACTTGTTTGTAATTTAATAGATTGTTTCAAAGTACTTGTTTCACTCTTCGGACCATATTGATACCAAAGACCTAAGTTTTCCCACTTTTCAAAGTTTTCCTCGTGATTTTATCCATCCTAAAGATCCAAATGGAGTAACCTCTTCTTTGGGAATTCTCTTTTGGACCAAAATATCGAAAGAGGATCCGAACCACTCCAAAAACTTGTTTGTAATTGAAAAGCTTGTTTCAAAGTACTTGTTTCACTTTTTGGGCCATATTGATACCAAAGACCTAAGGTTTCCCACTTGTCAAATATGTGCTCACGATTTGGTCCATCCTAAAGATAAAAATGTAGGAACCTCTTCTTTGGGAATCCTTTTTGGACCAAAATATTGAAAGACGATCCGAACCACTCCAAAAACTTGTTTGTAATTGAAAAGCTTGTTTCAAAGTACTTGTTTCACTCTCTAGAACAAAATGAATCCGAAGGCATAAGTTTTGCCACTTGTCAAAGTTGTGCTAATGATTTTGTCCATCATAAATATCCAATTGGAGGAACCTCTTCTTTGGGAATCCTGTTTGGACCAAAATATCAAAAGAGGATATGAACCACTCCAAAAACTTGTTTGTAATTGAAAAGCTTGTTTCACTCTTCGGACCATATTGATACCAAAGACCTAAGGTTTCCCACTTGTCAAAGATGTGCTAATGATTTGGCCGATCCTAATGATCCATGTGGAGGAACCTCATCTTTGGGAATCCTCTTTGGACAAAAATATGGAAAGAGGATCCGAACCACTCCAAAAACTTGTTTGTAATTGAAAAGATTATTTCAAAGTACTTGTTTCACTCTTCGGACCATATTGATACCAAAGACCTAAGGTTTCCCACTTGTCAAAAATGTGCTCACGATTTGGTCCATCCTAAAGATAAAAATGTAGTAATTTCTTCTTTGGGAATCCTCTTTGGACCAAAATATTGAAAGACGATCCGAACCACTCCAAAAACTTGTTTGTAATCGAAAAGCTTGTTTCAAAGTACTTGTTTCACTCTCTAGACAAAAATGAATCCGAAGACATAAGCTTTACCACTTGTCAAAGTTGTGCTCATGATTTTGTCCATCCTAAAGATCCAATTGGAGGAACCTCTTCTTTGGGAATCCTGTTTGGACCCAAATATCAAAAGAGGATCTGAACCACTCCAAAAGCTTGTTTGTAATTGAGAAGCTTGTTTCACTCTTCAGACCATATTGATACCAAAGACCTAAGGTTTCCCACTTGTCAAAGTTTTCCTCGTGATTTTGTCCATCCTAAAGATCCAAATGAAGTAACCTCTTCTTTGGGAATTTTCTTTGGATCAAAATATCGAAAGAGGATACGAACCACTCCAAAAACTTGTTCGTAATTGAAAAGCTTGTTTCAAAGTACTTGTTTCACTCTTCGGACCATATTGATACCAAAGACCTAAGGTTTCCCACTTGTCAAAGTTGTGCTCATGATTTGGTCAATCCTAAAGATCCGAATGGAGTAAACTCTTCTTAGGGAATCCTCTTTGGACCAAAATATCAAAAGAGGATCCGAACCCCTCCAAAAACTTGTTTGTAATTGAAAAGCGTGTTTCAAAGTACTTGTTTCACTCTTCGAACCATATTGATACCAAAGACCTAAGGTTTCCTACATGTCAAAGTTTGGTCCATCCTAAAGATAAAAATGTAGGAATTTCTTCTTTGGGAATCCTCTTTGGACCAAAATATTGAAAGACGATCCGAACCACTCCAAAAACTTGTTAGTAATTGAAAAGCTTGTTTCACTCTCTAGACCAAAATGAATCCGAAGACATAAGGTTTACCACTTGTCAAAGTTGTGCTCATGATTTTGTCCATTCTAAAGATCCAATTGGAGGAACCTCTTCTTTGGGAATCCTGTTTGGACCAAAATATCAAAAGAGGATCTGAACCACTCCAAAAACTTGTTTGTAATTGAGAAGCTTGTTTCACTCTTCAGACCATATTGATACCAAAGACCTAAGGTTTCCCACTTGTCAAAGTTTTCCTCGTGATTTTGTCCATCCTAAAGATCCAAATGGAGTAACCTCTTCTTTGGGGATCTTCTTTGGATCAAAATATCGAAAGAGGATCCGAACCACTCCAAAAACTTGTTTGTAATTAAGAAGCTTGTTTCAAAGTACTTGGTTCACTCTTCGGACCATATTGATACCAAAGACCTAAGGTTTCCCACTTGTCAAAGTTGTGCTCATGATTTGGTCAATCCTAAAGATCCGAATGGAGTAAACTCTTCTTAGGGAATCCTCTTTGGACCAAAATATCGAAAGAGGATCCGAACCCCACCAAAAACTTGTTTGTAATTGAAAAGCGTGTTTCAAAGTACTTGTTTCACTCTTCGGACCATATTGATACCAAAGACCTAAGGTTTCCTACATGTCAAAGTTTTCCTCATGATTTGGTCCATCCTAAAGATCCGAATGGAGGAACCTCTTCTTTGCGAAACCACTTTGGACCAAAATATCGAAAGAGGATCCGAAGCACTAGAAAAACTTATTTGTGATTTGAAAGATTGTTTCAAAGTTCTTTTTCACTCTTCGGACCATATTGATACCAAAGACCTAAGGTTTCCCACTTGTCAAAGTTTTCCTCGTGATTTGGTCCATCCTAAAAATTCAAATGGAGGAACCTCTTCTTTGGGAATCCTCTTTGTACCAAAATATCGAAAGAGGATCCGAACCACTCCAAAAACTTGTTTGTAATTGAAAAGCTTGTATCAAAGTACTTATTTCAATCTTCGGACCATATTGATACCAAAGACCTAAGGTTTCCCACTTGTCAAATATGTGCTCACGATTTGGTCCATCCTAAAGATAAAAATGGAGGAACCTCTTCTTTGGGAATCCTCTTTGGACCAAAATATTGGAAGAGGATCCGAACCACTCCAAAAACTTTTTTGTAATTGAAAAGCTTGTTTCAAAGTACTGTTTTCACTCTCTAGACCAAAATGAATCCGAAGATATAAGGTTTCCCACTTGTCAAAGTTGTGCTCATGATTTTTTCCATCCGAAAGATCCAAATGGAGTAACCTTTTGTTTGGGAATCCAATTTGAACCAAAATATCTAAAGAGGATCCGAACCACTCCAAAAACTTGTTTGTAATTGAAAAGCTTGTTTCAAAGTACTTGTTTCACCCTTCGGACCATATTGTTACCAAAGACCTAAGGTTTCCCACTTGTCAAAGTTGTGCTCATGATTTGGTACATCATAAAGATCCAAATGGAGTAACCACTTCTTAGGGAATCCTCTTTGGACCAAAATATCGAAAGAGGATCTGAAGCACTCCAAAAACTTGTTTGTAATTGAAAAGCGTGTTTCAAAGTACTTGTTTCACTCTTCGGACCATATTGATACCAAAGACTTAAGGTTTCCTACTTGTCAAAGTTTTCCTCCTGATTTGGTCCATCCTAAAGATCCGAATGGAGGAACCTCTTCTTTGGGAATCCTCTTTGGACCAAAATATCGAAAGAGGATCTGAAGCACTAGAAAAACTTGTTTGTAATTTAATAGATTGTTTCAAAGTACTTGTTTCACTCTTCGGACCATATTGATACCAAAGACCTAAGTTTTCCCACTTTTCAAAGTTTTCCTCGTGATTTTATCCATCCTAAAGATCCAAATGGAGTAACCTCTTCTTTGGGAATCCTCTTTGGACCAAAATATCGAAAGAGGATCCGAACCACTCCAAAAACTTGTTTGTAATTGAAAAGCTTGTTTCAAAGTACTTGTTTCACTTTTTGGACCATATTGATACCAAAGACCTAAGGTTTCCCACTTGTCAAATATGTGCTCACGATTTGGTCCATCCTAAAGATAAAAATGTAGGAACCTCTTCTTTGGGAATCCTCTTTGGACCAAAATATGGAAAGAGGATCCGAACCACTCCAAAAACTTGTTTGTAATTGAAAAGCTTGTTTCAAAGTACTTGTTTCCACCGTTGGGACCATGTTGATACCAAAGACCTAAGGTTTCCCACTTGTCAAAGTTGTGCTCATGATTTGGTACATCATAAAGATCCAAATGGAGTAACCTCTTCTTAGGGAATCCTCTTTGGACCAAAATATCGAAAGAGGATCTGAAGCACTCCAAAAACTTGTTTGTAATTGAAAAGCGTGTTTATAAGTACTTGTTTCACTCTTCGGACCATATTGATACCAAAGACTTAAGGTTTCCTACTTGTCAAATTTTTCCTCCTGATTTGGTCCATCCTAAAGATCCGAATGGAGGAACCTCTTCTTTGGGAATCCTCTTTGGACCAAAATATCGAAAGAGGATCTGAAGCACTAGAAAAACTTGTTTGTAATTTAATAGATTGTTTCAAAGTACTTGTTTCACTCTTCGGACCATATTGATACCAAAGACCTAAATTTTCCCACTTTTCAAAGTTTTCCTCGTGATTTTATCCATCCTAAAGATCCAAATGGAGTAACCTCTTCTTTGGGAATCCTCTTTGGACCAAAATATCGAAAGAGGATCCGAACCACTCCAAAAACTTGTTTGTAATTGAAAAGCTTGTTTCAAAGTACTTGTTTCACTTTTTGGGCCATATTGATACCAAAGACCTAAGGTTTCCCACTTGTCAAATATGTGCTCACGATTTGGTCCATCCTAAAGATAAAAATGTAGGAACCTCTTCTTTGGGAATCCTTTTTGGACCAAAATATTGAAAGACGATCCGAACCACTCCAAAAACTTGTTTGTAATTGAAAAGCTTGTTTCAAAGTACTTGTTTCACTCTCTAGAACAAAATGAATCCAGGAGGCATAAGTTTTGCCACTTGTCAAAGTTGTGCTAATGATTTTGTCCATCATAAATATCCAATTGGAGGAACCTCTTCTTTGGGAATCCTGTTTGGACCAAAATATCAAAAGAGGATATGAACCACTCCAAAAACTTGTTTGTAATTGAAAAGCTTGTTTCACTCTTCGGACCATATTGATACCAAAGACCTAAGGTTTCCCACTTGTCAAAGATGTGCTAATGATTTGGCCGATCCTAATGATCCATGTGGAGGAACCTCATCTTTGGGAATCCTCTTTGGACAAAAATATTGAAAGAGGATCCGAACCACTCCAAAAACTTGTTTGTAATTGAAAAGATTATTTCAAAGTACTTGTTTCACTCTTCGGACCATATTGATACCAAAGACCTAAGGTTTCCCACTTGTCAAAAATGTGCTCACGATTTGGTCCATCCTAAAGATAAAAATGTAGTAATTTCTTCTTTGGGAATCCTCTTTGGACCAAAATATTGAAAGACGATCCGAACCACTCCAAAAACTTGTTTGTAATCGAAAAGCTTGTTTCAAAGTACTTGTTTCACTCTCTAGACAAAAATGAATCCGAAGACATAAGCTTTACCACTTGTCAAAGTTGTGCTCATGATTTTGTCCATCCTAAAGATCCAATTGGAGGAACCTCTTCTTTGGGAATCCTGTTTGGACCAAAATATCAAAAGAGGATCTGAACCACTCCAAAAGCTTGTTTGTAATTGAGAAGCTTGTTTCACTCTTCAGACCATATTGATACCAAAGACCTAAGGTTTCCCACTTGTCAAAGTTTTCCTCGTGATTTTGTCCATCCTAAAGATCCAAATGAAGTAACCTCTTCTTTGGGAATTTTCTTTGGATCAAAATATCGAAAGAGGATACGAACCACTCCAAAAACTTGTTCGTAATTGAAAAGCTTGTTTCAAAGTACTTGTTTCACTCTTCGGACCATATTGATACCAAAGACCTAAGGTTTCCCACTTGTCAAAGTTGTGCTCATGATTTGGTCAATCCTAAAGATCCGAATGGAGTAAACTCTTCTTAGGGAATCCTCTTTGGACCAAAATATCAAAAGAGGATCCGAACCCCTCCAAAAACTTGTTTGTAATTGAAAAGCGTGTTTCAAAGTACTTGTTTCACTCTTCGAACCATATTGATACCAAAGACCTAAGGTTTCCTACATGTCAAAGTTTGGTCCATCCTAAAGATAAAAATGTAGGAATTTCTTCTTTGGGAATCCTCTTTGGACCAAAATATTGAAAGACGATCCGAACCACTCCAAAAACTTGTTTGTAATTGAAAAGCTTGTTTCACTCTCTAGACCAAAATGAATCCGAAGACATAAGGTTTACCACTTGTCAAAGTTGTGCTCATGATTTTATCCATCCTAAAGATCCAATTGGAGGAACCTCTTCTTTGGGAATCCTGTTTGGACCAAAATATCAAAAGAGGATCTGAACCACTCCAAAAACTTGTTTGTAATTGAGAAGCTTGTTTCATTCTTCAGACCATATTGATACCAAAGACCTAAGGTTTCCCACTTGTCAAAGTTTTCCTCGTGATTATGTCCATCCTAAAGATCCAAATGGAGTAACCTCTTCTTTGGGGATCTTCTTTGGATCAAAATATCGAAAGAGGATCCGAACCACTCCAAAAACTTGTTTGTAATTGAAAAGCTTGTTTCAAAGTACTTGGTTCACTCTTCGGACCATATTGATACCAAAGACCTAAGGTTTCCCACTTGTCAAAGTTGTGCTCATGATTTGGTCAATCCTAAAGATCCGAATGGAGTAAACTCTTCTTAGGGAATCCTCTTTGGACCAAAATATCGAAAGAGGATCCGAATCCCACCAAAAACTTGTTTGTAATTGAAAAGCGTGTTTCAAAGTACTTGTTTCACTCTTCGGACCATATTGATACCAAAGACCTAAGGTTTCCTACATGTCAAAGTTTTCCTCATGATTTGGTCCATCCTAAAGATCCGAATGGAGGAACCTCTTCTTTGCGAAACCACTTTGGACCAAAATATCGAAAGAGGATCCGAAGCACTAGAAAAACTTATTTGTGATTTGAAAGATTGTTTCAAAGTTCTTTTTCACTCTTCGGACCATATTGATACCAAAGACCTAAGGTTTCCCACTTGTCAAAGTTTTCCTTGTGATTTGGTCCATCCTAAAAATTCAAATGGAGGAACCTCTTCTTTTGGAATCCTCTTTGTACCAAAATATCGAAAGAGGATCCGAACCACTCCAAAAACTTGTTTGTAATTGAAAAGCTTGTTTCAAAGTACTTATTTCAATCTTCGGACCATATTGATACCAAAGACCTAAGGTTTCCCACTTGTCAAATATGTGCTCACGATTTGGTCCATCCTAAAGATAAAAATGGAGGAACCTCTTCTTTGGGAATCCTCTTTGGACCAAAATAATGGAAGAGGATCCGAACCACTCCAAAAACTTTTTTGTAATTGAAAAGCTTGTTTCAAAGTACTGTTTTCACTCTCTAGACCAAAATGAATCCGAAGATATAAGGTTTCCCACTTGTCAAAGTTGTGCTCATGATTTTGTCCATCCTAAAGATCCAAATGGAGTAACCTTTTGTTTGGGAATCCAATTTGAACCAAAATATCTAAAGAGGATCCGAACCACTCCAAAAACTTGTTTGTAATTGAAAAGCTTGTTTCAAAGTACTTGTTTCACCCTTCGGACCATATTGTTACCAAAGACCTAAGGTTTCCCACTTGTCAAAGTTGTGCTCATGATTTGGTACATCATAAAGATCCAAATGGAGTAACCACTTCTTAGGGAATCCTCTTTGGACCAAAATATCGAAAGAGGATCTGAAGCACTCCAAAAACTTGTTTGTAATTGAAAAGCGTGTTTCAAAGTACTTGTTTCACTCTTCGGACCATATTGATACCAAAGACTTAAGGTTTCCTACTTGTCAAAGTTTTCCTCCTGATTTGGTCCATCCTAAAGATCCGAATGGAGGAACCTCTTCTTTGGAAATCCTCTTTGGACCAAAATATCGAAAGAGGATCTGAAGCACTAGAAAAACTTGTTTGTAATTTAATAGATTGTTTCAAAGTACTTGTTTCACTCTTCGGACCATATTGATACCAAAGACCTAAGTTTTCCCACTTTTCAAAGTTTTCCTCGTGATTTTATCCATCCTAAAGATCCAAATGGAGTAACCTCTTCTTTGGGAATCCTCTTTGGACCAAAATATCGAAAGAGGATCCGAACCACTCCAAAAACTTGTTTGTAATTGAAAAGCTTGTTTCAAAGTACTTGTTTCACTTTTTGGACCATATTGATACCAAAGACCTAAGGTTTCCCACTTGTCAAATATGTGCTCACGATTTGGTCCATCCTAAAGATAAAAATGTAGGAACCTCTTCTTTGGGAATCCTCTTTGGACCAAAATATGGAAAGAGGATCCGAACCACTCCAAAAACTTGTTTGTAATTGAAAAGCTTGTTTCAAAGTACTTGTTTCACTGTTGGGACCATGTTGATACCAAAGACCTAAGGTTTCCCACTTGTCAAAGTTGTGCTCATGATTTGGTACATCATAAAGATCCAAATGGAGTAACCTCTTCTTAGGGAATCCTCTTTGGACCAAAATATCGAAAGAGGATCTGAAGCACTCCAAAAACTTGTTTGTAATTGAAAAGCGTGTTTGAAAGTACTTGTTTCACTCTTCGGACCATATTGATACCAAAGACTTAAGGTTTCCTACTTGTCAAATTTTTCCTCCTGATTTGGTCCATCCTAAAGATCCGAATGGAGGAACCTCTTCTTTGGGAATCCTCTTTGGACCAAAATATCGAAAGAGGATCTGAAGCACTAGAAAAACTTGTTTGTAATTTAATAGATTGTTTCAAAGTACTTGTTTCACTTTTCGGACCATATTGATACCAAAGACCTAAGTTTTCCCACTTTTCAAAGTTTTCCTCGTGATTTTATCCATCCTAAAGATCCAAATGGAGTAACCTCTTCTTTGGGAATCCTCTTTGGACCAAAATATCGAAAGAGGATCCGAACCACTCCAAAAACTTGTTTGTAATTGAAAAGCTTGTTTCAAAGTACTTGTTTCACTTTTTGGACCATATTGATACCAAAGACCTAAGGTTTCCCACTTGTCAAATATGTGCTCACGATTTGGTCCATCCTAAAGATAAAAATGTAGGAACCTCTTCTTTGGGAATCCTCTTTGGACCAAAATATTGAAAGACGATCCGAACCACTCCAAAAACTTGTTTGTAATTGAAAAGCGTGTTTCAAAGTACTTGTTTCACTCTTCGGACCATATTGATACCAAAGACTTAAGGTTTCCTACTTGTCAAAGTTTTCCTCCTGATTTGGTCCATCCTAAAGATCCGAATGGAGGAACCTCTTCTTTGGGAATCCTCTTTGGACCAAAATATCGAAAGAGGATCTGAAGCACTAGAAAAACTTGTTTGTAATTTAATAGATTGTTTCAAAGTACTTGTTTCACTCTTCGGACCATATTGATACCAAAGACCTAAGTTTTCCCACTTTTCAAAGTTTTCCTCGTGATTTTATCCATCCTAAAGATCCAAATGGAGTAACCTCTTCTTTGGGAATCCTCTTTGGACAAAAATATCGAAAGAGGATCCGAACCACACCAAAAACTTGTCTGTAATTGAAAAGCTTGTTTCAAAGTACTTGTTTCACTTTTTGGACCATATTGATACCAAAGACCTAAGGTTTCCCACTTGTCAAATATGTGCTCACGATTTGGTCCATCCTAAAGATAAAAATGTAGGAACCTCTTCTTTGGGAATCCTCTTTGGACCAAAATATTGAAAGACGATCCGAACCACTCCAAAAACTTGTTTGTAATTGAAAAGCTTGTTTCAAAGTACTTGTTTCACTCTCTAGAACAAAATGAATCCGAAGGCATCAATTTTGCCACTTGTCAAAGTTGTGCTAATGATTTTGTCCATCATAAATATCCAATTGGAGGAACCTCTTCTTTGGGAATCCTGTTTGGACCAAAATATCAAAAGAGGATATGAACCACTCCAAAAACTTGTTTGTAATTGAAAAGCTTGTTTCACTCTTCGGACCATATTGATACCAAAGACCTAAGGTTTCCCACTTGTCAAAGATATGCTAATGATTTGGCCGATCCTAATGATCCATGTGGAGGAACCTCATCTTTGGGAATCCTCTTTGGACAAAAATATGGAAAGAGGATCCGAACCACTCCAAAAACTTGTTTGTAATTGAAAAGCTTGTTTCAAAGTACTTGTTTCACTCTTGGGACCATGTTGATACCAAAGACCTAAGGTTTCCCACTTGTCAAAGTTGTGCTCATGATTTGGTACATCATAAAGATCCAAATGGAGTAACCTCTTCTTAGGGAATCCTCTTTGGACCAAAATATCGAAAGAGGATCTGAAGCACTCCAAAAACTTGTTTGTAATTGAAAAGCGTGTTTGAAAGTACTTGTTTCACTCTTCGGACCATATTGATACCAAAGACTTAAGGTTTCCTACTTGTCAAAGTTTTCCTCCTGATTTGGTCCATCCTAAAGATCCGAATGGAGGAACCTATTCTTTGGGAATCCTCTTTGGACCAAAATATCGAAAGAGGATCTGAAGCACTAGAAAAACTTGTTTGTAATTTAATAGATTGTTTCAAAGTACTTGTTTCACTCTTCGGACCATATTGATACCAAAGACCTAAGTTTTCCCACTTTTCAAAGTTTTCCTCGTGATTTTATCCATCCTAAAGATCCAAATGGAGTAACCTCTTCTTTGGGAATCCTCTTTGGACCAAAATATCGATAGAGGATCCGAACCACTCCAAAAACTTGTCTGTAATTGAAAAGCTTGTTTCAAAGTACTTGTTTCACTTTTTGGACCATATTGATACCAAAGACCTAAGGTTTCCCACTTGTCAAATATGTGCTCACGATTTGGTCCATCCTAAAGATAAAAATGTAGGAACCTCTTCTTTGGGAATCCTCTTTGGACCAAAATATTGAAAGACGATCCGAACCACTCCAAAAACTTGTTTGTAATTGAAAAGCTTGTTTCACTCTCTAGAACAAAATGAATCCGAAGGCATAAGTTTTGCTACTTGTCAAAGTTGTGCTAATGATTTTGTCCATCATAAATATCCAATTGGAGGAACCTCTTCTTTGGGAATCCTGTTTGGACCAAAATATCAAAAGAGGATATGAACCACTCCAAAAACTTGTTTGTAATTGAAAAGCTTGTTTCAAAGTACTTGTTTCACTCTTCGGACCATATTGATACCAAAGACCTAACGTTTCCCACTTGTCAAAGATGTGAAATTAATTTGGCCGATCCTAATGATCCATGTGGAGGAACCTCATCTTTGGGAATCCTCTTTGGACAAAAATATGGAAAGAGGATCCGAACCACTCCAAAAACTTGTTTGTAATTGAAAAGCTTGTTTCAAAGTACTTGTTTCACTCTTGGGACCATGTTGATACCAAAGACCTAAGGTTTCCCACTTGTCAAATATGTGCTCACGATTTGGTCCATCCTAAAAATAAAAATGGAGGAACCTGATATGAATCATGGAACGTCAGAAATATCTCAAGGATCAATCTCAATATCAAAGTTCAAGACAAGCATAAAACATCCATTACAGGCCTATATGAGAAATGTCAAGACATGCTTTGAAGATCTGACCATGGAGGCTATGGAAGAGGACTTGATGAACTTTAATCTATGAAAAATACATGTTGAAGAAGAGTATTGAAGACTTGTTCAATCAGAAATGAAGAGAAGAGCAAATTAGGAAAGTTGCATCACTTTTGCAAACTTTCCTTATTTGGACAACTTTCCATATTTGTTTCCGAACTTGCCATATATGATGTCCACGAATTTACAATGTATTTGGACATGTTTTAGGCCTTTATTTATCATTTTTAATGCTTAGAATAGTTTAGGAATGATATAATATCTTCTAGGGCAAAACTTTCCTAAAATGTACCAAATGCACTTAAGGAAAGATTTGGCAGATTTTGTGCCTCTTGTAATCAGAATTTCCTTGTTGTTTTTAGGGTTTCTTTGTGATATGAATCATAGAACGTCACAAATAGCTCAAGGATCAATTTCAAGATTAAAGTTCAAGACAAAAGTTAACATCCATTTACAAGCCTACATTAGAAAAGTCAAGACAAGCTTTGAAGATTTGATCATGGAGGCTATGGAAGAGGACTTGATAAACTTCAATATACGGTAAATAAATTTGGAAGAAGAGTATTGGAGACTTGTTCAATCAGAAATGAAGAGCAGAGCAAATTAGGAAAGTTGCATCACTTTTGCAAACTTTCCTTATTTGGACCACTTTCCATATTTGTTCCCGAACTTGCCATATATGATGTCCACGAATTTACAATGTATTTGGACATGTTTTAGGCCTTTATTTATCAGTTTTAATGCTTAGAATAGTTTAGGAATGATATAATATCTTCTAGGGCAAAACTTTCCTAAAATGCACCAAATGCACTTAAGGAAAGATTTGGCAGATTTTGTGCCTCCTTGTAATCCGAATTTCCTTGTTGTTTTTAGGGTTTCTTTGGCTATTTAAAGCCTCATTTGTAAACCTAAATACGAAGAATTAATATGATAGAAAATAGCTTTGTTTTTCTTATTGCTTGGTTGATTTTACCTTGCATTTTGTAGCCTTGTTCTAGGTTGCATGTTTTAGAAACATTCAAGCATAATTTGATCTAGTATGTTTGTGAATTGTTTCAATCTTGAAATAAGAACAAGTTCTCTTATTTCAAGATATTAGATCATTGAAATAATCTTCTTCTTCTTGTATTCCATTTACGTTATTGTTCATCGGGGTTTTAAGATTTGCATCTAGGGGTTCTTTGTGCTTTCAAAGGGTTTCTATTTCAATTTCCTAGGGTTTTATTGAAGGGATGATTTACTAAATTAGCGAAATTTATTTAGTAACACAAATTAACACTTAATTTAGGATCTATTAATATCATGCAATTTGTGATAAAAACATGTAGATTCATGCTCGTTTTTTGAAAATTAAAACCCTTTACTTACATTGAGTAAAATATGGAGAATCGGTTGGAGGTTTCTTTACAGCATCAAATCCTCAGCAACACCGGATCTTCTACGCTATATCCCGATCGATCAAACGAAATCCGATTGTGGGATCGAACTTAAGAAGAAATTGGTAAGAAGAAAAAAATATTTTTCTTCCCAATAACACTAGGAATTTCGGCCAAGGGAGGGAGAAGGGAAGAGAGAGTTCCAACTTTCTATGGAATTGAATTGTGTGATTTATGAATGACCCAACCCTCCTATTTATAGAAAAATAGGAATCCTAATCACATTAGGATTAATCTATAGAGATAAATACAAACAGAAAAAAGATTATCTCTTTCCTTTATCTAGCAATTTCGAAAATGCCATGGATAAATAGGAGATTATTTTATTTTCTTTATTTTTATTTATCTTGGGTAAATAAATCTATGTAATTATTTTAGGATATAATTCAAACAATTATCTCTCCAAAAATAATTATGGTGGCCGAAAATAGCATATTAATTTAATAAATAATTCCAAATTATTTAAATTAATTATTTTGGGCCAATCTCAATTGGGTTCATTAATCCAATTGGGCTTGAAACTCTCTCTTAAATTAATAAGTCCAACTTAATTAATTTATTTATTAATTACCATTTAAATAAAATATTTTATTTAAACAATTAATAATATTAATATTTTCTCCCGACTAAATATTATCAAATTATATTTAATTATTAATTTCCATTAAATAAACTCATTATTTAATTAATAATTTTATTGATAACATTTTATTATTAATTAATTAATTTTAATTATTAATTTCCGTTCAAATAAAATTAATTATTTAAACAATTAATAATTGTTAATTAATTTCAAATTATTAATTACCATTTAAATATACTCAATATTTAAATAATTAATAATGTATAATTAATAATATTTTATTATTAATTTCATGTTTAAATAAACTCATTATTTAAACTATTAATAATGTTTACATTAATTACCGTTTAAATATACTCAATATTTAAACAATTAATATTGCCTATTTTAAGTAATTCACTTTACTTAAAATTTCCATTTCTTCTACTTGATTTCGCGACTACGATATTTGGGCTAGCATAGGGACCCGATGGACCTATAGTTCATGGGCTTAATAATTAGTCAATTAAATGATTAACACATAATCAGTTAATTACTTATTATCTAACTATGAATAATTCCACTATAGATTCATAGCTAACTCCCCTCACTATAGCTGAGTTATTGTCCATTTAGTTTATCATTATTTATATCTGTGATATTATCCTTCACGTGGAACCCTCATAATTACAGGCGGATAAATTTACCGTTTTGCCCCTGTAATTACCGCTTTATCCTTGTGTTCCCGCTAATTCTCCAATGAACTTTATCTTTAGTCGAACTAGAGATAAGATACTTCTGTGATCAATGGAAGTCGTGACGTCACTTGTTCATGTCTTGAATCAGTACATCAAGGGAGTTTCCTAAAGTTCCTAAAATGTTTAGGTATCGTGACCGATACCGTTAATTTATAGGAAAGTTATGAATTCCATCTCGTGAAAATGAGTTCCCAGCTACTTATCTAGTCATGTTCCCAAAACAGGAGTGTATTGAGCGTTCTTACAGATCGCTCTCAACTATGTGAATCAAAGAATATAACTCCACAAATAGGAGTCCGCATTTCACTCAGGATTGAGATCTATCACGGTTGATAAACTTAGTTTGATATTCGATTATTTCTCGTAAACGGTACTAATGAGAAATTTGATCGAACATCGTGGTCCTGTCTTATACAATCAACATTGCATATGATACTTCCATTTCATGTCTCCCACATGAATGATCAGGATTAGATCATTTGTCTATAAACAAAATGCCAAGCTATCAACAGTGTTACCAGGATAAGGTTCCCAAACGTTATCCGTTTACTGTAGACACGTTTAAGTTACTCATCTCGACTTTAATCCTCTTGTATGACTCACATACTAAGTCGTGATTTCATAAGAGTAACTTAGGGTTTACTATTTGAATGTTTGATATTTATATATTTCCATATATTCCTAATATCGTTAATTGAATCAATCTAGAAAATATAAAGAACTTATGTTTATTTATTTAATTTATTCTTAATAAATTATTATTATTAAATAATTACAAGTTCTAGGACACTATTCCTAACATTTATATCATTTGGTATCAGTGCTCAGGCTCAAGGGAAGATTTCTATCTTACTTGCTTTCTTGTTATTTCAATTTTTCTTACTTATTGTTCGTCGTTCATCGAAAATTCCAGAAAAAAACAAAAAAAAAATCATAGTTCCAGAATTTCCATATTTAGCTACTGTTTTTTTTTATTTTTCGTATAGTTTCAATCAGAATCTTAGAAAGTCATAAACTACAAAAGTGTTTATATTTGAGTCGTGATTATTTTTTATTCAGAAAAGTTTGTCAAAAAAAAGGGGAAGATTGAGAAAAAAAAATAGATCTTCGCAGACTGTCAGATTGTCCAGAAAATTTAAAAAAAAAGTGTTCTTGCTTGATTTGTTGAAGTTTCTGGAAAACGTGGTTTGTGTTCGTATTGTTCGTGAAGAGTTCATCTTAAACTCATCAAAGTTTCTTCTTGAATCCGAAAATTGCATGAAAATTGTGCCAAAATTGTTTTTTTTCCTTAAAAGCTAGAAGTTACCATAAATAGCCCAAAACAGTTTTTGGAAAGTTTCAAATCTGCCCATATTTGAATATATGCATCTTTTGCTTTAGGAAAGTATTATTTTCTGATCCAAAGTGCTTTAGGGAAGTGTAATTTCGAATTGTTCTCTTTTAGGAAAGTTTATTCTTGCTTGTTTTCTTTCTTATTCTTTCCTTGTCACTAAAATAAACCATTTGCATGAATCTCTCTTCTTTTCTTCTTAACCAACCAATTTTCTTGTTTCTTATTTCTTGATTGTTACTTTTTACAAATTTCATTAGCATATTAGTTGTTTGATAGTTTCTAAAGTGTGCTAATAGTTCAAGGTTACATTTAGGCCTTTAGAATCTGTTTTGAGTGCAAACACGAGAGAACAAACATCATCGAGTGTAAACACTTAGGGAGTGATTGAGAGGTCCTATTTTTATTATTAACCTTTTTATTTGCAGCAATGTATCATGAAAGGTTTGATCAAATGAGAAGTAAGAGTTTTCGAGAGGTAGAACAGACCCGGAGCCAAAATAGAGATCAGGTTTATCATGGAAGGATGGAGCATAGAAGCTTAAGAGGTGATAAGCTGAAGTTAAATACTTTCTATGGGAGTTCTAATCAAGAGGAATACTTGCAATGGGAGATAGAAACAGAGCATTTCTTTGATTACCAAAATTATAGTGAAAAAAGAAAGGTAATGCTTGCTATTTCCAATTTCACTAATAATGCTCATGTTTGGTGGTCTCAATTGAAAGTGAAACTAATGAGGGAGAGGAAACGACCAATAGAGACATGGTATGATCTTAAGTGCCATATGAGAAAGAGATTTGTTTCAAGACAACATCAAGAGCATCTTGTGCAAATGTTGGATAAGCTAATTCAAGGATGTAAAAGTGTGGATGAATACTACATGGAGATGGAGTTGCTCAAGGCTAGGGCTAATGTGGAGGAAGATGAGGAGTCTACTATTGTAAGGTTCTTCAATGGATTGAATAGAGATATTGCTTGTTAAGTGGAGTTACAACAATTTGAGGAGTTAGGAGAGTTAGTGTATTTTGCCAATAAGGTTGAAAGAAAAATAAAAAGAAGAAGAGATACACGGTATGCTTCTAAACCTATTTCCAATACTACTTCTTCTTATCAAATTGGTGCAAATAGTACATTTATGGATGGAAATGGGGCTTCCTATGGCTTGATTGAGGAAAATACAAGATTGGAGGAGCTTAAAATTATTAGAATGGAGTCTTTGAAAGCGGATGAGGTTTATAAAGCTAGTATGGAGGAGATTAGAGAGGAAATTCTAAAGTCAATGTGTGCTTATAAAGAGGGCATAAAAGTTCCAAATAAAGGGAATGAGAAAAAGCCAATTATTGACCTTGTTCCAAAAGTTTGTACTAATGTTTGTGTGGAAGAAACTTGTGAGTTACAAAAGTGTTATACATTTGAAAACAATGAGAATTGTGAAAAAGAGAGTGAGCCAAAAGAAAGAGAGATGAGTGATGAAAAAGAAATGAGTGAAATAAGTGAGTCAAAAGAAAGAGAGATGAGAAAAAACGAAAGAGAGTTTGAAAAGAAAGAGTGTAATGAGAGTGAAAAGAAAGAGTGCTTTGAGATTACTAAGTGCGAGACATTTGAATGTAGTGAGCAAAAAGAGAGTCAACCAACCTACGAGAGTCAACTGGAGAGTGAGAGCTTGAAAGTTAGATCAAGTGAGGCTAGGAATGAAATCTACCAACCTACATTTGTACTTTTATACAAAGAGGTTTGTTTTACACTTAACCCATCTTTGCCTAGTATGTTTGTTGAGTTTTTGCAGGAATTCAATAGATTGTTCCCTAATGAGATGCCTAGTAATTTGTCATCAATGCAAGGCATAAAACATCATGAAGACAACATCCAAGGGGCTGCCATACTCAATGGATCAATACCTTACATGACTCAATGCATGGAAAATAGGGTGAAAGCAACCATTGTAAAGTATTCAATTCCTATTCTTTATGATATGCATAAAACTTGTTTGTTTGCTAAATTTGATCTCAACTCTGATATTTTAACACTTCAATTGCATTCTAATGATAAACATATATTTTGTGCTACACGAGTTATATTTGATAAAACATATGATGCATTTAGGGAGAGCATAGAGTTTTCATCTTTTCTAGTTTACCCCAACACATTAGACCTATTTAAGTTTGATTCTGGTTCATATGCTTTGATTAATTCGTTATCTTCACCATGTGATCATCTTGAGAGTATTGTGGAGTATGAGAAAAATTTTGAGATTGACTATGGTCCACATATTCTTTTCGGCTTCTTAACACTAAGTTTTACCTTTTCTGTGAGTGTTGTGGTCTTTCATGAGCTAGATTTTGATGTGGATATAATGGGACGGAAGTTCAAAGTTTTTGATCCAGGAGGAGTTAGACAATTCAAGGCACTAGGGAGAAGACATCAAGATGCTTACAAATCTGATTTCCAAGGTAAGTATGCTTTAGGTGCTTTTATTTATGTTATTAACTAAATTTATTGCGATGTAGGTAATGTTACAGATTCGAGGACTAATCCTTTTCAAGAGGGAGGGGATGATATGAATCATAGAACGTCACAAATAGCTAAAGGATCAATTTCAAGATTAAAGTTCAAGACAAGCGTTAACATCCATTTACAAGCCTACATTAGAAAAGTCAAGACAAGCTTTGAAGATTTGATCATGGAGGCTATGGAAGAGGACTTGATAAACTTCAATATACGGTAAATACATTTGGAAGAAGAGTATTGGAGACTTGTTCAATCAGAAATGAAGAGAAGAGCAAATTAGGAAAGTTACATCACTTTTGCAAACTTACCTTGCATTTTGTAGCCTTGTCCTAGGTTGCATGTTTTAGAAACATTCAAGCATAACTTGATCTATTGTGTTTGTGGATTGTTTCGATCTTGAAATAAGAACAAGTTCACTTATTTCAAGGTATTAGATCATTGGAATAATCTTCTTCTTCTTGGTTTCCAAGGGTTTTACCTTATTGTTCATTGGGGTTTTAGGATTTCCATCTAGGGGTTCTTTGTCTTCAAAGGGTTTCTATTTATATTTTCTAGGGTTTCATATCAGAACATCAACTTTGGGAATCCTCTTTGGACCAAAATAATGAAAGAGGATCCGAACAACTCCAAAAACTTGTTTGTAATTGAAAATCTTGTTTCAAAGTACTTGTTTCACTCTCTAGACAAAAATGAATCCGAAGACATAAGGTTTCCCACTTTTCAAAGTTGTGCTCATGATTTTGTCCATCCTAAAGATCCAATTGAAGGAACCTCTTCTTTGGGAATCCTGTTTGGACCAAAATATCAAAAGAGGATCTGAACCACTCCAAAAACTTGTTTGTAATTGAAAAGCTTGTTTCAAAGTACTTGTTTCACTCTTCGGACCATATTGATACCAAAGACCTAAGGTTTCCAAATTGTCAAAGTTGTTCTAATGATTTGGTCCATCCTAAATATCCAAATGGAGGAACTTCATCATTGGGAATCCTCTTTGGACCAAAATATCGAAAGAGGATCCGAACCACTCCAAAAACTTGTTTGAAATTGAAAAGCTTGTTTCAAAGTACTTGTTTCACTCTTCGGACCATATTGATACCAAAGACCTAAGGTTTCCCACTTGTCAAATATGTGCTCACGATTTGGTCCATCCTAAAGATAAAAATGGAGGAACCTCTTCTTTGGGAATCCTCTTTGGACCAAAATAATGGAAGGGGATCCGAACCACTCTAAAAACTTGTTTGTTATTGAAAAGCATGTTTCAAAGTACTTGTTTCACTCTTAGGACTATATTGATACCAAACACCTAAGGTTTCCCACTTGTCAAAGTTTTCCTCGTGATTTGGTCTATCCTAAATATCCAAATGGAGGAACCTCTTCTTTGGAAATCCACATTGCACCAAAACATCGAAAGAGGATCTGAACCACTCCAAAAACTTGTTTGTAATTGAAAGCTTCTTTCAAATTACTTGTTTCACTCCCTAGACCAAATTGAATCCGAAGACCAAAGGTTTACCACTTGTCAAAGTTGAGCTCATGATTTCGTCCATCCTAGAGATACTAATGGAGGAACCTCTTCTTTGGGATTCGTATTTGGACCAAAATAATGAAAGAGGATCCGAACCACTCCAAATACTTGTTTGTAATTGAAAACCTTGTTTCAAAGTACTTGTTTCACTCTCTAGACCAAAATGAATATGAAGACATAAGGTTTCCCACTTATCAAAGTAGTGCTCATGATTTTGTCCATCCTAAAGATCCAAAAGTATGAACTTCTTCTTTGGGAATCCTGTTTGAAGCAAAATATCGAAAGAGGATCCGAACCACTCAAAAAACTTGTTTGTAATTGAAAAACTTGTTTCACTCTTCGGACCATATTGATACCAAAGACCTAAGGTTTCCCACTTGTCAAAGTTGTGCTCATGATTTGATCCATCCTAAAGATCCAAATGGAGTAACCTCTTCTTTGGGATCCTCTTTGGACCAAAATATGGAAAGAGGATCCGAACCACTCCAAAAACTTGTTTGTTATTGAAAAGCTTGTTTCAAAGTACTTGTTTCACTCTTCAGACCGTATTGATACCGAAGACCTAAGGTTTCCCACTTGTCAAATATGTGCTCACGATTTGGTCCATCCTAAAGATAAAAATGGAGGAACCTCTTCTTTGGGAATCCTCTTCGGACCCAAATAATAAAAGAGGATCCGAACCACTCCAAATACTTGTTTGTAATTGAAAAGCTTGTCTCAAAGTACTTGTTTCACTCTTCGGACCGTATTGATACCGAAGACCTAAGGTTTCCCACTTGTCAAAGTTGTCCTCATGATTTGGTCCATCCTAAAGATCCAAATGGAGTAACCTCTTCTTTGGGAATCCTCTTTGGAGCAAAATATCGAAAGAGGATCCGAACCACTCCAAAACCTTGTTTGTAATTGAAAAGCTTGTTTCAAAGTACATGTTTCACTCTTCGGACCATATTGTACCAAAGACCTAAGGTTTCCCACTTGTCAAATATGTGCTCACGATTTGGTCCATCCTAAAGATAAAAATGGAGAAACCTCTTCTTTGGGAATCCTCTTTGGACCCAAATAATGAAAGAGGATCCGAACCACTCCAAAAACTTGTTTGTAATTGAAAAGCTTGTTTCAAAGTACTTGTTTCACTCTCTAGCCAAAATGAATACGAAGACATAAGGTTTCCCACTAGTCAAAGTTGTGCTCATGATTTTGTCCATCTTAAAGATCCAAATGGAGTAACCTCTTCTTTGGGAATCCTCTTTGGACCAAAATATTTTATAGAGGATCTGAACCCGTCCAAAAACTTGTTTGTAATTGAAAAGCTTGTTTCAAAGTACTTGTTTCACTCTTCGGTCCATATTGATACCAAAGACCTAAGGTTTCCCACTTGTCAAAGTTGTGCTAATGATTTGGTCCATCCTAAAGATCCAAATGGAGTAACCTCTTTTTTGGGAATCCTTTTTGAACCAAAATATCGAAAGAGGATCCGAACCACTCCGAAAACTTGTTTGTAATTGAAAAGCTTGTTTCAAAGTACTTGTTTCACTCTTCGGACCATATTGATACCAAAGACCTAAGGTTTCCCACTTTTCAAAGATGTGCTAATGATTTGGCCCATCCTAAAGATCCAAATGGAGGAACCTCTTCTTTGGGAATCCTCTTTGGACAAAAATATGGAAAGAGGATCCGAACCACTCCAAAAACTTGTTTGTAATTGAAAAGTTTGTTTCAAAGTACTTGTTTCACTCTTCGGACCATAATGAGACCAAAGACCTAAGGTTTCTGTTGTGTGAAATTGTGTTACGCAAGTGCACGTAGTCAAACAAGTAATAAAGTGATAAGAAAGATCAGTCCCACGAGGATTAGTGACTTAAAGTGGTGTTTAACAAATAGTTTTAAGAAAATAAAAACAATGATAAATTGGGGTGATTTGATTTATGAAACTAAACTAATAAAATTGTAAAATCATGCAAAACTAAATAAATAAATTCTAAATTAATTATGGAAAGTAATGACGATGGTCTAAAGTGACTTAATTTAGTCCTAAAATATGCAAGAGTATTAAAATGATTAAACTAAGTAGAGACAAACGGTTGGAAAATCAAGAATCCCCCTAAAAAGCCTTAGAATTCAAAATCTGCAAGCAATCTTGTGGGCGTCGGCTTGACAATCGCAATATTAAATTCACTTTTTATGCAAGTAAACCCATTTGTTCAAGTGACTTCGTCAAGCCTAACATGATTATGATTACTAATCCTTTTTAAATCCTATGTCTAGGTAAAATCGGATTAGGAAATTATGGGTTTAGTGTTCCGGTTTAAGCTTTAGGGTGTAATTACATATGTCTATGCATTACTAAATAACAATTCAAATAATCATTAAACCCTATCAATCAATGTTTGTGCATTCAATTTTAACCTTTTCAGAATTAAAATTAAACTAAGCAATTCACTTAGGTTGATCAAGCATAAGCAAAAAGAATAAAAATATCAAACCATTAATTGAGCATAAAAATTGAATTCAATAAAGCTTTGAAAACTAATCCCCCTTAGGGTTCATCTATCAATTCCAACCTAAGAAATTTAGTTCATAATGAAAATTGAATTAACAAAAGAGTTTAACAAAATAAACACTAAACCTAACATAACTTGAATTCAATAATCTAAAAGAATGAAGAATAAAAAATGGAAGGAAGAGTAAAACGAATTTCTCTAATGGCGAAGAAGGATCCTTCATGTAATTGATGTTGCTTCCGTCTCCCTCGTTCCCTCTGCCTTTCACGTTCGCTTCTGCCTTTTCTTTCTGATCTCACATTTCTGCCTCTCTCTTCAGGCTGCTGCCTTTTCTTTTCTTTTCTAGGTTAATTTTCTCTTTTTCTTTTGTTTTGGGCTTGGGCTTTCTTCTAATCTTCTCCAAATTTGCTTCTAAGTTGGACCCTAAGTAGTGGGCTTATTTTATCTCAAGTGGATCTGCTGAAACGGGCCCAAAAATATGGCTTTTTGGGCCAAAAATCGTGATATGCACTGCTGTCCAGATTCTGCCCAGTGTGCTGCAAAGACACGACGAAGATCGCCACAAAGACTTTTCAAAATTCTGCACATTTTTCCTATTTCCTGCATGAAATTTGCAATTCTTTTAGGACTTTCTTTCATTCAAATTGACAAAATTATATACCAAGAGCCAAGAACAATCCTAAATATACTTTAAAGTGCTAAAAACACGAATTTTCCAAAAATATGCTTTAATAAAGAATGATTCTAAATGAGTTCAAAGTGCACAAAATATAAGCAAAGTTCAATCAATTAATTATCACATAGGCATTAAAATAGGACCAAATAACTCTATTTTATAGAGTTATCAGTTTCCCACTTGTCAAATATGTGTTCACGATTTGGTCCATCCTAAAGATAAAAATGGAGGAACTTCTTATTTGGGAATCCTCTTTGGACCAAAATAATGAAAGAGGATCCGAACAACTCCAAAAACTTGTTTGTAATTGAAAAGCTTGTTTCAAAGTACTTGTTTCACTCTCTAGACTAAAATGAATCCGAAGACATAAGGTTTCCCACTTGTCAAACTTGTGCTCATGATTTTGTCCATCCTAAAGATCCAATTGGAGGAACCTCTCCTTTGGGAATCCTGTTTGGACCAACATAACAAAAGAGGATCTGAACCACTCCAAAAACTTGTTTGTAATTGAAATGCTTGTTTCAAAGTACTTGTTTCACTCTTCGGACCATATTGATACAAAAGACCTAAGGTTTCCCACTTGTCAAAGTTGTGCTAATGATTTGGTCCATCCTAAATATCCAAATAGAGGAACCTCATCTTTGGGAATCCTCTTTGGACCAAATATCGAAAGAGGATCCGAACCACTCTAAAAACTTGTTTGTAATTGAAAAGCTTATTTCAAAGTACTTGTTTCACTCTTCGGACTATCTTGATACCAAACACCTAAGGTTTCCCACTTGTCAAAGTTTTCCTTGTGATTTGGTCTATCCTAAAGATCCAAATGGAGGAACCTCTTCTTTGGGAATCCTCATTGGACCAAAATATCGAAAGAGGATCTGAACCACTCCAAAAACTTGTTTGTAATTGAAAGCTTATTTCAAAGTACTTGTTTCACTCTCTAGACCAAATTGAATCCAAAGACCAAAGGTTTACCACTTGTCAAAGTTGTGCTCATGATTTGGTCCATCCTAAAGATCCAAATGGAGGAACCTCTTCTTTGGGATTCCTCTTTGGACAAAAATAAGGAAAGAGGATCCGAACCACTCCAAATAATTGTTTGTAATTGAAAAGCTTTTTTTAAAGTACTTGTTTCACTTTCTAGACTAAAATGAATATGAAGACATAAGGTTTCCTACTTATCAAAGTTGTGCTCATGATTTTGTCCATCCTAAAGATCCAAAAGTATGAACCACTTCTTTAGGAATCCTGTTTGGACCAAAATATCGAAAGAGGATCCGAACCACTCAAAAAACTTGTTTGTAATTGAAAAGCTTGTTTCAAAGTTCTTGTTTCACTCTTCGG
The DNA here is from genome assembly GCA_028015215.1 of Gynostemma pentaphyllum. Taxonomy (NCBI): domain Eukaryota; kingdom Viridiplantae; phylum Streptophyta; class Magnoliopsida; order Cucurbitales; family Cucurbitaceae; genus Gynostemma; species Gynostemma pentaphyllum. The sequence continues at coordinate 10,611,826 of CM051350.1, forward strand.
ACCATATTGATACCAAAGACCCAAGGTTTTCCACTTGTCAAATATGTGCTCACGATTTGGTCCATCCTAAAAATAAAAATGGAAGAACCTCTTCTTTGGGAATCAATCCTCTTTGGACTAAAATAATGAAAGAGGATCCGAACAACTCCAAAAACTTGTTTGTAATTGAAAAGCTTGTTTCAAAGTACTTGTTTCACTCTCTAGACCAAAATGAATTCGAAGACATAAGGTTTCCCACTTGTCAAAGTTGTGCTCATGATTTGGTCCATCCTAAAGATCCAATTGGAGGAACCTTTTTGATATGAAACCCTAGAATTGAAATAGAAACCCTTTGAAACACAAAGAACCCTTAGATGCAAATCCTAAAACCCCAATGAACAATAAGGTAAAACCCTTGGAAACAAAGAAGAAGAAGATTATTCCAATGATATAATGCCTTGAAATAATAGAACTTGTTCTTATTTCAAGATCGAAACAATCCACAAACACAATAGATCAAGTTATGCTTGAATGTTTCTAAAACATGCAACCTAGAAGAAGGCTACAAAATGCAAGGTAAAATCAACCAAGCAATAAGCAAAACAAAGCGATTTTATATCATATTAATTCTTCATGTTTAGGGTTACAAATGAGGCCTTTAAATAGGAAAATAAACCCTAAAAATAACAAGCAAATTCGGAATAAAGAAGATAATAAAATCTGCCCAAAACTTGCCTTATATGGATTTGGCAGATTTTGGGGAAAATCATTCCTAGAGAATAATATCTTTCCTAATTCTTTCCTAGCTAATAAACTGAATGTAAATGGCCTAAAAAATGTCTAAATACATCATAAATTCGTTGGAACCATATATGGAAAATTTGGGAACAAATATGGAAATTGGTCCAAATAAGGAAAGTTTGCAAAAGTGATGCAACTTTCCAAATTAGCTCTCATCTTCACTTCTGGTTGAACAAGTCTTCAATAACCTTCCTCCAAATGCATTTACCATAGATTGAATTTCATCACGTCCTCTTCCATAGCCTCCATGATCGGATCTTCAAAGCTTGTCTTGACTTGTCTAATGTAGGCTTGTAAATGGATGTCAATGCTTCTCTTGAACTTAAATGTTGTGATTTGTCCTTGGGCGTTTTGTGACATTCCATGATTCATATCAGCTTGTCTTGACATTGCTCAAGTAGGCTTGTAAATGGATGTTCTGTGTTTGTCTTTAACTCTGATCTTGAGATTGATCCTTGACGTATTTGTGACGTTCCATGATTCATATCATAAGGTTTCCCACTTATCAAAGTTGAGCTCATGATTTTGTCCATCCTAAAGATCCAAATGTATGAACCTCTTCTTTGGGAATCCTGTTTGGACCAACATATCGAAAGAGGATCTGAACCACTCCAAAAACTTGTTTGTATTTGAAAAGCTTGTTTCAAAGTACTTGTTTCACTCTTCAGACAATATTGATACCAAAGACCTAAGGTTTCTCACTTGTCAAAGTTGTGCTCATGATTTGGTCCATCCTAAAGATCCAAATGGAGTAACCTCTTCTTTGGAAATTATCAGGAAAGTAAGTCGTAGAGTAAGATGCATAATTATCATTGAAATTCATTTGATGTTGTAAAAATTCAGATTTAATACAAAATTTAGCAAGCAAACTGAATCCGAAGACATAAGGTTTCCCACTTGTCAAAGTTGTGCTCATGATTTTGTCCATCCTAAAGATCCAATTGGAGGAACCTCTTCTTTGGGAATCCTGTTTGGACCAAAATATCAAAAGAGGATATGCACCACTCCAAAAACTTGTTTGTAATTGAAAAGCTTGTTTCAAAGTACTTGTATCACTCTTCGGACCATATTGATACCAAAGACCTAAGCTTTCCAACTTGTCAAAGTTGTGCTAATGATTTGGTTCCTCGTAAATATCCAAATGGAGGAACCTTATCTTTGGGAATCCTCTTTGAACCAAAATATCGAAAGAGGATCCGAACCACTCCAAAAACTTGTTTGTAATTGAAAAGCTTATATCAGAGTACTTGTTTCACTCTTCGGACTATATTGAAACCAAAGACCTAAGGTTTTCCACTTGTCAAAGTTTTCCTCGTGATTTGATCTGTCCTAAAGATCCAAATGGAGGAACCTCTTCTTTGGGAATCCTCATTGGACCAAAATATCGAAAGAGGATCCGAACCACTCCAAAAACTTGTTTGTAATCGAAAGCTTATTTCAAAGTACTTGTTTCACTCTCTAGACCAAATTGAATCCGAAGACCAAAGGTTTACCACTTGTCAAAGTTGTGCTCATGATTTGGTCCATCCTAAAGATCCAAATGGAGGAACAAATTCTTTGGGATTCCTGTTCGGACCAAAATAACGAAAGAGGATCTGAACCACTCCAAAAACTTGTTTGTAATTGAAAAGCGTGTTTCAAAGTACTTGTTTCACTCTTCGGACCATATTGATACCAAAGACCTAAGGTTTCCCACTAGTCAAATATGTGCTCATGATTTGGTCCTTCCTCATGATAAAAATGGAGGAACCTCTTCTTTGGGAATCCTCTTTGGACCAAAATAATGAAAGAGGATCCAAACCACTCTAAAAACTTGTTTGTTATTGAAAAGCATGTTTCAAAGTACTTGTTTCACTCTTCGGACTATATTGATACCAAAGACCTAAGGTTTCCCACTTGTCAAAGTTTTCCTCGTGATTTGGTCTGTCCTAATGATCCAAATGGAGGAACCTCTTCTTTGGGAATCCTCATTGGACCAAAATATAAAAAGAGGATCCGAACAACTACAAAAACTTTTTTGTAATTGAAAGCTTATTTCAAAGTACTTGTGTTACTCTCTAGACCAAATTGAATCCGAAAACCAAAGGTGTACCACTTGTCAAAATTGTGCTCATGATTTGGTCCATCCTAAAGATCCAAATGGAGTAACCTCTTCTTTGGAAATTATCAGGAGAGTAAGTCTTAGAGTAAGATGCATAATTATCATTGAAATTCATTTGATGTTGTAAAAATTCAGATTTAATACAAAATTTAGCTAGCAAACTGAATCCGAAGACATAAGGTTTCCCACTTGTCAAAGTTGTGCTCATGATTTTGTCCATCCTAAAGATCCAATTGGAGGAACCTCTTCTTTGGGAATCCTGTTTGGACCAAAATATCAAAAGAGGATATGCACCACTCCAAAAACTTGTTTGTAATTGAAAAGCTTGTTTCAAAGTACTTGTATCACTCTTCGAACCATATTGATACCAAAGACCTAAGCTTTCCAACTTGTCAAAGTTGTGCTAATGATTTGGTTCATCCTAAATATCCAAATGGAGGAACCTTATCTTTGGGAATCCTCTTTGAACCAAAATATCGAAAGAGGATCCGAACCACTCCAAAAACTTGTTTGTAATTGAAAAGCTTATTTCAGAGTACTTGTTTCACTCTTCGGACTATATTGAAACCAAAGACCTAAGGTTTTCCACTTGTCAAAGTTTTCCTCGTGATTTGATCTGTCCTAAAGATCCAAATGGAGGAACCTCTTCTTTGGGAATCCTCATTGGACCAAAATATCGAAAGAGGATCCGAACCACTCCAAAAACTTGTTTGTAATCGAAAGCTTATTTCAAAGTACTTGTTTCACTCTCTAGACCAAATTGAATCCGAAGACCAAAGGTTTACCACTTGTCAAAGTTGTGCTCATGATTTGGTCCATCCTAAAGATCCAAATGGAGGAACAAATTCTTTGGGATTCCTGTTCGGACCAAAATAACGAAAGAGGATCTGAACCACTCCAAAAACTTGTTTGTAATTGTAAAGCTTGTTTCAAAGTACTTGTTTCACTCTTCGAACCATATTGATACCAAAGACCTAAGGTTTCCCACTAGTCAAATATGTGCTCATGATTTGGTCCATCCTCATGATAAAAATGGATGAACCTCTTCTTTGGGAATCCTCTTTGGACCAAAATAATGAAAGAGGATCCAAACCACTCCAAAAACTTGTTTGTTATTGAAAAGCATGTTTCAAAGTACTTGTTTCACTCTTCGGACTATATTGATACCAAAGACCTAAGGTTTTCCACTTGTCAAAGTTTTCCTCGTGATTTGGTCTGTCCTAAAAATCCAAATGGAGGAACCTCTTCTTTGGGAATCCTCATTGGACCAAAATATCAAAAGAGGATCCGAACAACTACAAAAACTTTTTTGTAATTGAAAGCTTATTTGAAAGTACTTGTGTTACTCTGTAGACCAAATTGAATCCGAAGACTAAAGGTTTACCACTTGTCAAAATTGTGCTCATGATTTGGTCCATCCTAAAGATCCAAATGGAGAAACCTCTTCTTTGGGATTCCTCTTTGAACCAAAATAACGAAAGAGGATCCGAACCACTCAAAATACTTGTTTGTAATTAAAAAGCTTGTTACAAAGTACTTGTTTCACTCTCTAGACCAAAATGAATCTGAACACATAAGGTTTCCCACTTATCAAAGTTGTGCTCATGATTTTGTCCATCCTAAAGATCCAAATAGAGGAACCTCATCTTTGGAAATCATCTTTAGTCCAAAATATCGAATGAGGATCCGAACCACTCCAAAAACTTGTTTGTAATTGAAAAATCTTGTTTCAAAGTACTTGTTTCACTCTCGGACTATATTGATACTAAAGACCTAAGGTTTCCCACTTGTCAAAAAAATCCGCGTGATTTGGTCTATCCTAAAGATCCAACTGGAGGAAACTCTTCTTTGGGAATCCTCTTTGGACCAAAATATCTGAAGAGGATCTGAACCACTCCAAAAACTTGCTTGTAATTGAAAGCTTATTTCAAAGTACTTGTTTCACTCTCTAGACCAAATTGAATCCGAAGACCATAGGTTTACCACTTGTTAAAGTTGTGCTCAAGATTTAGTCCATCCTAAAGATCCAAATGGAGGAACCTCTATTTTGGAAATCCTCTTTGGACCAAAATAACGAAAGAGGATCGGAACCACTCCAAAAACTTGTTTGTAATTGAAAAGCTTGTTTGAAAGTACTTGTTTCACGCTTTAGACCAAAATGAATGTGAAGACATATGGTTTCCCACTTTTTAAAGTTGTGCTCATGATTTTGTCCATCCTAAAGATCCAAATGGAGGAACCTCTTCTTTGGGAATCCTGTTTGGACCAAAAAATGGAAAGAGGATCTGAACCACTCCAAAAACTTGTTTGTAATTGAAAAGCTTGTTTCAAAGTACTTGTTTCACTCTCTAGACCAAAATGAATCTGAAGACAAAAGGTTTCCCACTTGTCAAAGTTGTGCTCATGATTTTGTTCATCATAAAGATCCAAATGGAAGAACCTCTTCTTTGGGAATCCTCTTTGGAACAAAATATCTGAAGAAGATCCGAACCACTACAAAAACTTGTTTGTAATTGAAAGCTTATTTCAAAGTACTTGTTTCACTCTCTAGACCAAATTGAATCCGAAGACCAAAGGTTTACCACTTGTTAAAGTTGTGCTCAAGATTTGGTCCATCCTAAAGATCCAAATGGTGGAAGCTCTTCTTTGGGAATCCTCTTTGGACCAAAATAACGAAAGAGGATCCGAACCACTTAAAAAACTTGTTTGTAATTGAAAAGCTTGTTTCAAAGTACTTGTTTCACTCTCTAGAACAAATGAATCTGAAGACATAAGGTTTCCCACTTGTCAGAGTTGTGCTCATGATTTTATCCATCATAAAGATCCAAATGGAGGAACCTCTTCTTTGATAATCCTGTTTGGATCAAAAAATCGAAAAAGGATCCAAAACACTTCAAACACTTATTTGTAATTGAAAAGCCTTTTTCAAAGTTCTTGTTTCACTCTCTAGACCAAAATGAATCTAAAGACATAAGGTTTCCCACGTGTCAAAGTTGTGCTCATGATTTTGTCCATCCTAAAGATCCAAATGGAGGAACCTCTACTATGGGAATCCTATATGAACCAAAATATCGAAAGGGGATCCGAACCACTCCAAAAACTTGTTTGTAATTGAAAAGCTTGTTTCAAAGTACTTGTCTCACTCTCTAGACCAAAATGAATCCGAAGACATAAGGTTTCCCACTTGGCAAAGTTGTGCTCTTTATTTTGTCCATCCTGAAGATCCATATGAAGGAACCTCTTCTTTGGGAATCCTGTTTGGACCAAAAAATCGAAAGTGGATCCGAACCCTTCCAAAACCATGTTTGTAATTGAACAGCTTGTTTCAAAGTACTTGCTTCACTCTTCGGACCATATTGATACCAAAGACCTGAGGTTTCCCACTTGTCAAAGTGTTCCTCGTGATTTGGTTCATCCTAAAGATCCAAATGGAGGAACCTCTTCTTTGGGAATCCTCTTTGGACAAAAATATCGAAATGGGATCCGAACAACTCCAAAAACTTGTTTGTAACTGAAAAGCTTGTTTCAAAGTATTTGTTTCACTCTTCGGACCATATTGATACCAAAAACCTAAGGTTTCCACTTGTCGAAGTTGCGGTCATGATTTGGACCATCCTAAAGATCCAAATGGAGGAACCCTTTCTTTGGGAATCCTCTTTGGACAAAAATATCGAAAGAGGATCCAAACCACTCCAAAAACTTGTTTGTAATTGAAAAGCTTGTTATAAAGTACTTGTTTCACTCTCTAGACCAAAATGAATCCGAAGACATAAGGTTTCCCACTTGTCGAAGTTGTGCTAATGATTTGGTCCATCCTAAAGATCCAAATGGAGGAACCTCATCTTTGGGAATCCTCTTTGGACCAAAATATCAAAAGAGGATCCGAACCACTTCAAAAACTTGTTTTTAATTGAAAAGCTTGTTTCAAAGTACTTGTCTCACTCTTCGGACTATATTGATGCCAAAGACCTAAGGTTTCCCATTTGTTAAAGTTTTCCTCGTGATTTGGTCTATCCTAAAGATCCAAATGGAGGAACCCCTTCTTTGCGAATCCTCTTTGGACCAAAATATCGACAGAGGATCCAAACCACTCCAAAAACTTGTTTGTAAATGAAAAGTTTGTTTCAAATTACTTTTTTTACTTTCTAGACAAAAATGAATCCGAAAGACATAAGGTTTCTCACTAGTCAAAGTTGTGCTAATGATTTGGTCCATCCTAAAGATCCAAATGGAGGTACCTCATCTTTGGGAATCCTCTTTGGACCAAAATTTCGAATGAGGATCCGAACCACTCCAAAAACTTGTTTGTAATTGAAAAGCTTGTTTCAAAGTACTTGTTTCACTCTACGGACTATATTGATACCATAGACCTAAGGTATCCCTCTTGTCAAAGTTTTCCTTGTGATTTGGTCTATCCTAAAGATCCAAATGGAGGAACCTCTTCTTTGGGAATCCTCTTTGGACCAAAATATCTTAAGAGGATCCGAACCACTCCAAAAACTTGTTTGTAATTGAAAGCTTATTTCAAAGTACTTGTTTCACTCTCTAGACCAAATTGAATCCGAAGACCAAAGGTTTACCACTTGTTAAAGTTGTGCTCAAGATTTGGTCCATCCTAATGATCCAAATGGAGGAACCTCTTCTTTGGGAATATTTGGACCAAAATAACGAAAGAGTATCCGAACCACTCCAAAAACTTGTTTGTAATTGAAAAGCTTGTTTCAAAGTACTTGTTTCACTCTCTAGACCAAAATGAATATGAAGACATAAGGTTTCGCACTTGTCCAAGTTGTGCTCTTGATTTTGTCCATCCTAAATATCCAAATGGAGGAACCTCTTCTTTGGGAATCCGGTTTAGACCAAAATATCGAAAGAGGATCCGAACCGCTCCAAAAACTTGTTTGTAATTGAAAAACTTGTTTCAAAGTACTTGTTTCACTCTTCGGAACATATTGATACCAAAGACCTAAGGTTTCCCACTTATCAAAGTTGTGCTTATGATTTTGTCCTTCCTATAGATCCAAAAGGAGGAACCTCTTCTTTGGGAATCCACTTTGGACCAAAATATCGAATGAGGATCCGAACCACTCCAAAAACATGTTTGTAATTGAAAAGCTTGTTTCAAAGTACTTGTTTCACTCTCAGACTATATTGATACTAAAGACCTAAGGTTTCCCACTTGTCAAAGTTTTCCTCGTGATTTTGTCTATCCTAAAGATGCAACAGGAGGAACCTCTTCTTTGGGAATCCTCTTTGGACCAAAATATCTGAAGAGGATATGAACCACTCCAAAAACTTGCTTGTAATTGAAAGCTTATTTCAAAGTACTTGTTTCAGTCTCAAGACCAAATTGAATCCTAAAACCAAAGGTTTACCACTTGTTAAAGTTGTGCTGAAGATTTGGTCCATCCTAAAGATCCAAATGGAGGAACCTCTTCTTTAGGAAACCTCTTTGGACCAAAATAACGAAAGAGGATCCGAACCACTCCAAAAACTTATTTGTAATTGAAAAGCTTGTTTCAAAGTACTTGTTTCACTCTCTAGACCAAAATGAATCTGAAGACATAAGGTTTCCCACTTTTCAAAGTTGTGCTCATGATTTTATCCATCCTAAAAATCCAAATGGAGGAACCTCTTCTTTGGGAATCCTGTTTGGAACAAAAAATCGAATGAGGATCCGAACCACTCAAAGAACATGTTTGTAATTGAAAAGCTTGTTTCAAAGTACTTGTTTCACTCTCTAGACCAAAATGAATCCGAAGACATAAGGTTTCCAACTTGTCGAAGTTGTGGCAATGATTTGGTCCATCCTAAAGATCCAAATTGAGGAACCTCATCTTTGGGAATCCTCTTTGGACCAAAATATCAAAAGAGGATCCGAACCACTCCAAAAACTTGTTTTTATTTGAAAAGTTTGTTTCAAAGTACTTGTTTCACTCTTCGGACTATATTGATACCAAAGACCTAAGGTTTCCCACTTGTCAAAGTTTTCCTCGTGATTTGGTCTATCCTAAAGATCCAAATGGAGGAACCTCTTCTTTGGGAATCCTCTTTGGACCAAAATATCAAAAGAGGATCCGAACCACTCCAAAAACTTGTTTGTAATTGAAAAGCTTGTTTCAAATTACTTGTTTTATTCTCTAGACAAAAATGAATCCGAAGACATAAGGTTTCTCACTTGTCAAAGTTATGCTAATGATTTGGTCCATCCTAAAGATCCAAATGGAGGAACCTCATCTTTGGGAATCCTATTTGGACCAAAATATCGAATGAGGATCCGAACCATTCCAAAAACTTGTTTTTAATTGAAAAGCTTGTTTCAAAGTACTTAATTCACTTTTCGGACTATATTGATACCAAAGACCTAAGGTTTCCCACTTCTCAAAGTTTTCCTTGGGATTTGTTCTATGCTAAAGATCCAAATGGAGGAACCTCTTCTTTGGGAATTCTCTTTGGATCAAAATATCTGAAGAGGATCCGAACCACTCCAAAAACTTGTTTGTAATTGAAATCTTATTTCAAAGTTCTTGTTTCACTCTCTAGACCAAATTGAATCCGAAGACCAAAGGTTTACCACTTGTTAAACTTGTGCTCAAGATTTGGTCCATCCTAAAGATCAAAATGGAGGAACCTCTTCTTTGGGAATCCTCTTTGGACCAAAATAACAAAAAAGTATTCGAAACACTCCAAAAACTTGTTTGGAATTGAAAATCTTTTTTTAAAGTACTTGTTTCACTCTCTAGACCAAAATGAATATGAAGACATAAGGTTTCGCACTTGTCAAAGTTGTGCTCTTGATTTTGTCCATTCTAAAGATCCAAATGGAGGAACCTCTTCTTTGGGAATCCTGTTTGGACCAAAATATCGAAAGAGGATCCGAACCACTCCAAAAACTTGTTTGTAATTGAAAAGCTTGTTTCAAAGTGTTAGGAATGGTGTCCTAGAACTTGTAATTATTTAATAATAATAATTTATTAAGAATAAATTAAATAAATAAACATAAGTTCTTTATATTATCTAGATTGATTCAATTAATGATATCAGGAATATATGGAAATATATTAATATCAAACATTCAAATAGTAAACCCTAAGTTACTCTTATGAAATCACGACTTAGTATGTGAGTCATACGAGAGGATTAAAGTCGAGATGAGTAACTTAAAAAGTGTCTCCGTAAATGGATAACGTTTGGGAACCTTATCCTGGTAACACCGTTGATAACTTCGCATTTTGTTTATAGACAAATGATCTAATCCTGATCATTCATGTGGGAGACATGAAATGGAAGTATCATATGCAATGTTGATTGTATAAGACAGGACCACGATGTTCGATCAAATTTCTCATTAGTACCAGTTTACGAGAAATGATCGAATATCAAACTAAGTTTATCAACCGTGATAGATCTCAATCCTGAGTGAAATGCGGACTCCTATTTATGGAGTTATGTTCTTTGATTCACATGGTTGAGAGTGATCTGTAAGAACGCTCAATACACTCCCGTTTTGGGAACATGACTAGATAAATAGCTGGGAACTCATTTTCACGAGATGGAATTCATAACTTTCCTATAAATTAACGGTATCAGTGCGATATCTAAACATTTTAGGAACTTAAGGAAACTCCCTTGATGTACTGATTCGAGACATGAACAAGTGGCGCCACGACTTCTATTGATCACAGAAGTATATTATCTCTAGTTCGACTAAAGATAATGTTCATGGGAGAATCAGCGGGAACACAAGGATAAAGCGGTAATTACAGGGGCAAAACGGTAAATTTATCCGCCTGTAATTATGAGGGTTCCACGTGAAGGATTATATCACAGATATAAATAAAGATAAACTAAATGGACATAACTCATCTATAGTGAGGGGAGTTCAGCTATGAATCTATAGTGGAATTATTCATAGTTAAATAATAAGTAATTAATTGATTATGAGTTAATCGCTTAATTGACTAATTATTAAGCCCATGATCTATAGGTCCATCGGGTCCCTATGCTAGCCCAAATATCGTTGTAGCAAAACTAAGTTATTAATTTAACTTAGGAAGAACAAACAATTTAAGTAATTGATTTTACTTAAAATTAGGCAATATTAATTATTTGAATAATGAGATTATTTAAATGAAAATTAATATTATTAATATTGATACAATATTAATTGTTTAAATAAAGAGTTTATTTAAATGGAAATTAATATAACATTATCAATTATAATATTTTAAGGCAAAATTAATTGTTTAAATAAATAAATTATTTAAACGGGAATTAATGTTAATATTATTAATTATTTAAATAATGAGTTTATGTAAATGGAAATTAATAATTAGTATTATTAATTAAATGATTTAATTTAATAATAAATATTAGAGAGAATTAAATGCAATTGGTTTAAGAAACAAATTGGTGTTAGCCCAAAATAATTAATTAATTGAATAAGATTCAATGGTAATTAATATATTAATTTTAGGCTATATGTATTTAAATTAGAAATTATTATTTGAATTTTTTCTAATATTAAATATATAAGTATATAATAAAGAAAAGTAAATAAATAATAAATAATTAAAAATTAAAAATTAAAAATAAAGGTGCATGTCTCCTTTTGCTTCATAGCGTCCATCCGTGCAATGGTGGCTGTGGAGATATGATTTTATTTTTAAATTTATTTATTCATATTTATTTATCTTTTCTATTATTTAAATATATAATTATTAAATAAATAAAGAATAAATAAATATAAATATATATATACCATGTTGATAGTGGCGTGCACATGGGCTGATGAAGCTAAAGATTATATATATTTATATTTTCTATTTATTTTAATAATTTGGAGATAAGCTTTATCTAAGTAAATTAGATATCATATTTTCCTATAAATATGACCATTGGGATTCATATTTTAGATACTTCTCACTTTAATTAGAAAAGTGAAAATTCTCTCTCAAGTTTTTGCCCAATTGCCGATTTTCCTTCGGGAAAAATTTAGAAGAAAATTCTTCTTCTTTTGTTCTTCCAGTTCGATTCCCACAAGTCGGTTTTGCTTTCGATCGGGATATAGCATAGAAGATCCGGTGTTGCTGAGGATTTGATGCTGTAAAGAAACCTCCAACCGATTCTCCACATTTTACTCAATGTAAGTTCCGGTTTTAATTTTCGAAATTAAGCATGAATCTACATGTTTTTTATCACAAATTGCATGATGTTAATAGATCCGTTATTAAATATTAATAAGTTAACTAAATAAATTTCCGCTAATTTAGTAAATCATCCCTTCACAAAGTACTTGTTTCACTCTTCAGACCATATTAATACCAAAGACCTAAGGTTATCCACTTATCAAAGTTGTGCTCATGATTTGGTCTATCCTAAAGATCCAAAAGGAGGAACCTCTTCTTTCGGAATCCTCTTTGGACCAAAATATCGAAAGAGGATCCGAACCACTCCAAAAACTTGTTTGTAATTGAATAGCTTGTTTCAATGTACTTGTTTCACTCTTGGGACCATATTGATACCAAAGACCTAAGGTTTCCAACTTTCAAAGTTTTCCTCGTGATTTGGTCCATCCTTAACATCCGAATGGAGGAACATCTTCTTTGGGAATCCTCTTTGGACCAAAATATTGAAAGAGGATCTAAACCACTCCAAAAACTTGTTTGTAATTGAAAGCTTATTTCAAAGTATTTGTTACAGTCTCTAGACCAAATTGAATCTGAAGACCAAAGGTTTCCAACTTGTCAAAGTTGTGCTCATGATTTGGTCCATCCTAAAGATCCAAATGGAGGAACCTCTTCTTTGGGAATCCTCTATGGACTAAAATAACGAAAGAGGATCCGAACCACTCCAAAAACTTGTTTGTAATTGAAAAGCTTGTTTCAAATTACTTGTTTTACTCTCTAGACCAAAATGAATCCGAAGACATAAGGTTTCTCACTTGTCAAAGTTGTTCTAATAATTTCGTCCATCCTAAAGATCCAAATGGAGGAACCTCATCTTTGGAAATCCTCTTAGCACCAAAATATAGAATGAGGATCCGAACCACTCGAAAAACTTGTTTGAAATTGAAAAGCTTGTTTCAAAGTACTTGTTTCACTCTTCGGACTATATTGATACCAAAGACCTAAGGTTTCCAACTTGTCAAAGTTTTCCTCGTGATTTTGACTATCCTAAAGATCCAAATGGAGGAACCTCTTTATTGGAATCCTCGTTGGACCAAAATATCTGAAGAGGATACGAACCACTCCAAAAACTTGTTTGTAATTAAAAGCTTATTTCAAAGTACTTGTTTAACTCTCTAGACCAAATTGAATCAGAAGACCAAAGGTTCACCACATGTTAAAGTTGTGCTCAAGAATTGGTCTATCCTAAAGATCCAAAAGGAGGAATCTCTTCTTTGGGAATCCTCTTTGGACCAAAATAACGAAAGAGGATCCGAACCACTCCAAAAACATGTTTGTAATTGAAAACTTTGTTTGAAAGTACTTGTTTCACTCTTTAGACCAAAATGAATGTGAAGACATAAGGTTTCCCACTTGTTAATGTTGTGCTCATGATTTTGTCTATCCTAAAGATCCAAATGGAGGAACCTTTTCTTTGGGAATCTTGTTTGGACCAAAATATCGAAAGAGGATCCGAACCACTCCAAAAACTGGTTTGTAATTGAAAAGCTTGTTTCAAAATACTTGTTTCACTCTTCGGACCAGATTGATACCAAAGACCTAAGGTTTCCCAGTTGTCAAAGTTGTGCTCATGATTTGGTCCATCCTAAAGATCCAAATGGACGAACCACTTCTTTGGGAATCCTCTTTTGGACCAAAATATCGAAAGAGGATCCGAAGCACTCCAAAAACTTGTTTGTAATTGAAAAGCTTGTTTCAAAGTACTTGTTTCACTCTTCGGACCATATTGATACCAAAGACCTCAGGTTTCCAACTTGTCAAAGTTTTCCTCGTAATTTGGTCTATCCTAAAGTTCCAAATGGAGGAACCTCTTCTTTGGGAATCCTCTTTGGACCAAAATATCGAAAGAGGATCCGAACCACTCCAAAAACTTGTTTGTAATTGAAAGCTTATTTCAAAGTACTTGTTTCACTCTCTAGACCAAATTGAATCCAAAGACCAAAGGTTTACCACTTGTCAAAGTTGTGCTCATGATTTGGTCCATTCTAAAGATCCAAATGGAGGAACCTGTTCTTTGGGAGTCCTCTTTGGAACAAAATAACGAAAGATGATCTGAACCACTCCAAAAGCTTGTTTGTAATTGAAAAGCATGTTTCAAAGTACTTGTTTCACTCTCTATACAAAATGAATCTGAAGACATAAGGTTTCCCACTTGTCAAAGTTGTGCTCATGATTTTGTCCATCCTATAGATCCAAATGGAGGAACCTCTTCTTTGGGAATCGTGTTTGGGCCAAAATATCGAAAGAGGATCCGAACCATTCCAAAAACTTGTTTGAAATTGAAAAGCTTGTTTCAAAGTACTTGTTTCACTCTTCGGACCATATTGATACCAAAGACCAAAGGTTTCCCACTTGTCAAAGTTGTGCTCATGATTTGGTCCATCCTAAAGATCCAAATGGAGGAACCTCTTCTTTGGGAATCCTCTTTTGGACCAAAATATCGAAAGAGGATCCGAAGCACTCCAAAAACTTGTTTGTAATTGAAAAGCTTGTTTCAAAGTACTTGTTTCACTCTTCGAACCATATTGATACCAAAGACCTCAGGTTTCCAACTTGTCAAAGTTTTCCTCGTGATTTTGTCTATCCTAAAGATCCAAATGGAGGAACCTCTTCTTTGGGAATCCTCTTTGGACTAAAATATCGAAAGAGGATCCGAACCACTCCAAAAACTTGTTTTTAATTGAAATCTTATTTCAAAGTACTTGTTTCACTCTCTAGACCAAATTGAATCCGAAGACCAAAGGTTTACCACTTGTCAAACTTGTGCTCATGATTTGGTCCATTCTAAAGATCCAAATGGAGGAACCTCTTCTTTGGGAGTCCTCTTTGGACCAAAATAACAAAAGAGGATCCGAACAACTCCAAAAACTTGTTTGTAATTGAACTTGTTTCGAAGTACTTGTTTCACTCTCTAGACCAAAATGAATCTGAAGACATAAGGTTTCCCACTTGTCAAAGTGGTGCTCATGATTTTGTCCATCCTAAAGATCCAAATGGAGGAACCTCTTCTTTGGGAATCCTGTTTGGACCAAAATATCGAAAGAGGATCCAAACCACTCCAAAAACTTGTTTGTAATTGAAAAGCTTGTTTGAAAGTACTTGTTTCACTATTCGGACCATATTGATACCAAAGACCTAAGGTTTCCCACTTGTGAAAGTTGTGCTCATGATTTGGTCCATCCTAAAGATCCAAATGGAGAAACCTCTTCTTTGGGAATCTTCTTTGGACCAAAATATCGAAAGAGGATCCGAACCACTCTGAAAACTTGTTTGTAATTGAAAAGCATGTTTCAAAGTACTTGTTTCACTCTTCGGACCATATTGATACCAAAGACCTAAGGTTTCTAACTTGTCAAAGTTTTCCTCATGATTTGGTCCATCCTAAAGATCCGAATGGTGGAACATCTTCTTTGGGAATCCTCTTTGGACCAAAATATTGAAAGAGGATCCGAACCACTCCAAAAACTTGTTTGTAATTGAAATCTTATTTCAAAGTACTTGTTTCAGTCTCTAGACCAAATTGAATCTGAAGACCAAAGGTTTCCCACTTGTCAAAGTTGTGCACATGATTTGGTCCATCCTAAAGATCCAAATGGAGTAACCTCTTCTTTTGGAATCCTGTTTGGATCAAAATATCGAAAGAGGATCCGAACCAATCCAAAAACGTGTTTGTAATTGAAAAGCTTGTTTCAAAGTACTTGTTTCACTCTTCGGACCATATTGATACTGATCAGGCAAACCCAAATTGCAAGTCTAAAGACCCTATACTATTATGTTTTGCATGAACCTTTGAAGCAAGAACTCAAACCCTCCCTAACTAATCGGTTTCAACCAAGAGATTTAAGGCTAGATGAGATTACCTCTTAGATCAATGACCTAGAGACAAGAATGAGATTCCTTGTTCTAGATTGAATCACTTCACAACTAAGTTGATCAATACCTAGTTGAATGACTCGGCAGCAACCCTAAACACAAGAATTGCATGAAGTTGAAAACTCAATATGGTTTTCAAAAGAAACTCTCAATGAGTGACTTGATTTTCATTCAAACATAATCTTTGTTTTTCATTGAGTTTCCCATGGCTTTATAAGCCTACAATCAGCAAAAGAAAAGCAAAACATAAAAGGAAACAAAGCATTAAAGCTTTCGGTTACAATTGGCAAAAACAGAAAAGGAAACTAGAGCTCTTAATGCCCACGGTTACAAATAAAGAAAGTTTGACTAAAATGAAAATAAAAGTGAATCTGATTTGCTTAGTTGTTGCATTCTTCCATTCAAGGCATAGTTGGCACATTTAATGAGTCTTGCACAAGTTCATCTTTGTTGACATCTCCCTTATGGATTTATAAGTTGCACACATTGATTTTCAAAGAATGATATGTCAATTCTTCTTCCGAAATGGGCTGCTCATTATAAAATATAGCTTGAACCGAGCCTAGCCATCCTTGCACATGTGAAATAAATGCTTTTTGAACCTTATTTGCTTAGGATCTTTTGGAGTGCCTCCATGATTCATATCATCTTCCTCTTCTTCAAAAAGATTCGTCCTCAAATCAAGATCATCATTTCCTACATCAAAATGGCTCAAATTAATAACATTAAAGACTGAAATCCCATAGTACTCACCTTGTAACACAATGGTGTGGAATTTTGAAAAGATTCTTGCAAGGACTTTATATGGCCCATCACCCCTTGGATGCAATTTAGTCCTTTTTTGAAGTCGTTTCTTTCAGAAATGCATCCAAATCCATGCTCTCGGATGAAACATAAGTGGTTTACTTTTCTTGTTCATTATTGAGGTAAATGTGAAAACTTGCTCCTCAATCATTTGCTTCACCTCCGTTTGCATTAATTTGATGAAAACATACTTAAAATGGGCTGAATCACTCACAAAAGTATTAAATATCAAAGGCAACAACTCAAATGGAGTAATAGCATAAAGACCATAAACAAGTTTATTTGAAAAACAAATTTTTGTATGATGTATGGTCCTATTAAATGTATTCTCAACATAAGGAAAACAATTCTTCGAAGTTTCCACTTTAAAGTTAGTTTCCCTAAGCATTGCTCCTAAAGTCTCATTTATCATCTCTTGAGTTCCTCATTCAAGCAAAACAGCATGGTATACATTGTAACTTCTCAAAGAAAAATTAACAACATAAGATGAATATGCATTCCTAAATGAGTTCAACTTTTCCACATACTCAAAGTTTTCATTTTCAAGAGGCTCATTAACAAGAACTTTCATATACTCAAAACTAGAAAGTAGAGTACTTACAACATTCTCTTTACCTTGATGATAGTGTGTTCCATAGAGAAATGTTTCGATTACCTCATTAGTTTCAATATACTTTCTTGCATGGATGTATTGCCCTTCCGAACATCTCAAGCTCTTATTCGGCCATAAGTAATGCTTCCAAACCTGAAAAAGATATTCAAACACACTAGGCAAATATTGGTTAAGGTTAGTAGCCAAAAAGTCTCCTTTGTACATAAGCAAAAAGTTAGGCTTTTGACTAAGAAAAATTTTCCTCACCTCACTCAAACTTACAAGATAGGTCACTAACATGTCTTTTCTTTCTCTTTCCTCTAAGTATTCAAACATTTCTTTTTCATTCTTCTCTTTTCTCTCATTATTTTCACTCTTGCTTTTTCCACTCCAAGCTTTCTTTTCTCTCTCACTCAATTTTTCACTCAATTTGTTTTCTATTAATTCTTTTTCTTTCAACTCAATCTCAAGCCTCCTTTGTTCAAGCTTACATTGATCAATGAAAACCTCTTTTGAAGACAAAGGTACCAAAGTAGTCTTCCTCCCATCCTTGGTAAAAGTGTACCTATTTAGGTAGCCATCATAGATCACTCTTCTATCAAATTGCCAAGCCCTTCCCAAAAGTATATCCCCGTCATGCATTGGGACTACATCACAAACTACCTCATCCTTATACTTCCCAAGGCTAAAAGAAATGATAGCTTGATTATGCACCTTCACCTCACCACTATTGTTTAACCATTGCAACTTGTAAGGTTTGGGATGTGGTTTAGTAGGCAAATTGAGTCTCTTAACCAGAATTGAGCTCACAACATTTGTACAACTTCCTCCATCAATCACAACACTACATGGAGTCTCATTCACCAAACACCTAGTATGGAACAAGTTGTGTCTTTGTTCTTCTTCAAAATCGTCCTTTACTTATGAATTTAGAACTCTCCTACACAAAAGTGCTATTCGATTTCCTTGCTCCCAACTACCATCACTCGCCACGGGATCCTCAATATTTTCTAGCATATTATCACCCTCTCCGGCTTCCTCAAAATATTCTTCCTCAAAGTCACTTCCTTCCCAATCCATGGCTACTTCTTCTTCAACATCTATTTCTAATTCATCTTCAATTATATACCCCCTTTGCTGATTTCCAGCAACTTCTAATCTACCCAAACACTCATGAATCTCTTCTAAAGTTTGAGTAATCCTAGAAAAAGTCCCTGTTTGTGCCTCCCTCCACCTAGCATCACTAATCTCACCCCCATTGTTTCCCTCTTGTGTCATGATGTTCCTCACAAAGTAACAAGTATTAAGGACCTTACAACACTCCCTCACTATCTGTCACTCAAGGAAACACTCGTGTTTAACACTCAAGGTAGGCCAATTTGAAAGTAGGTGCTCTCGTATATGAACTCACTTTTCTAGCAAGATTTGTGTCTAGAAAGCTACAAAAGCAATTCAATTAGTAAAATACAACTAAGTATGAAAAGAAACAATAATAGAATATGATATGAATTATGTAGCCATGCATTTAAAGAATTCAAGCTTAAAGAGTACATGCATTGACGACAACTCAAGTTGCATTAAATGCACTCAAGATGTATTTATGACAACTCAAGCTTCAAGTGTAGTAGCATTGATGACAACTCTAGATGCATTTATGACTACTCAAGCTTCATTCAAGGGAACTCAAAGCAATATCAAGACAAGCATTAATGACCATTTACAAGCTTCATTTAGAGTTCAAATATCAGTTCCAATTGTAATAGTTGTATTTTAAGTTACAAATTAAATGGTGGTAGATGTAACTTAAGTTTTTGCTTTAAATTAGTAGGTTACATGCTAGGGACTTAATTGGGCTGTTATGGGAGCATTATGAACGAAATTGCATTGTATTTTAAGCCTATAAATAGGCCATGTATCAGCCAATGTAAAGCAGATTTGTAAGAGTTGACAGATTCAAAAGATTGAATGAAATGTAGCATTTTTATGTACATTGAGAGCCTTGAGCTTCAACCCTTTGTAATCTTGCTTTAGATTGCATGTTTAGAAAGATTCAAGAAGGGAGTGATCAACCAACTTGTGGAGTGTTTCGAGTCATGAGATGATGGAACGTAAAAGTTTGTCCATTTCATGATTTTTAGATCACATAGGGCAATCTGTTTCTAGCCTTTCCTTATGGTTGAAATCGAATAGTTAGGGAGGGTTTGAATTCATGCTTCAAGGGTTCATGCTAAGTATAATAGCATCGGGTGTTTGAACTTGACATTTGAGTTTGCCTTATCAGAATAAGAAATCAGAAAACAAAACAAAATGGTAGGAAAAACAGAATTTAAGACAAGGAAAGACTAGGAAAATGCCAAATATGGTAAGTCAAATTCGAAATTATTGGAAATGAATTTTAAGATGAAAACTCATATATAGCTCAATAAATCAGTTATTAAGAGTGTACAATTGGAAAAATTCGAAGAATGATGAGAATTGAAGATGCCAATCAATCAAAAGACAAGATCCGGAATTTTAGGAGGTGTCTGCGCATGGTTTTGATTTTCACAATATGAGTTGTTTACGGATCGAATTTCCTTAAATGTCCTTCTTGACAATGAAAGATAACGGATTAAATTAACTTCCCTATTGAGATTGTGAAAGATAATTCGAAAGATTTCATGCGTTTTAGACAGCAAGACAGAGCATTAAATGCGGCAGATTCAAATATGGAAAGTATGAGCAGGATTTGAATGTCAACAAATCTGAATTGAATTGATGCTTAAATTGTGGATCTAAATTTATAAAATAACATTCAAAACCAAGACTTTTTCGTTTTCTATGGATCAAACTCAGAATTTTCTAAGCAAAGCAATGAAGAACACAAGATGAACAATATAGTGCTCTCGGATGCAAAGCTCTCTTTCTCATTTTTTTTTTTTGATTTTCAAGATTGGAATGTGATCTACAATATGAGAACAAGATCAGAACGAAAACAAAAGAAAAATGATGGTTTGGACAGAAAATGAAAAGATAGGGCAGATTTAAAACAAAAACGCAAATTGCAAGGAAAGTAAAGGATAGAATCAAATCAAATTGCAACAAGCTTTGAATATCCATTGTCAAGCATACATGAGCAAACTCAAGGAGACTTTTGAAGATTGGAACATTGAGGCTGAGGAAGAAGACTTAAAGCACTTCAACTTGTGGCATGTGCAATTGGAAGAAGAATTTGGACAAGTTGTGCAATCAGATTCAAAGAATGAAGCTTAGAGAGAAAGTTGCAAACTTTCCATATTTGACAACTTTCCTTATTTGAGTCTTCTATTTATTTTATGCATTTAGGGATTTTGTATAATGTTTTCCATGGCCAAAGGACATGTTTTAGGCGTTTTATATTCAGTTTATATGTTTGGAAAGGATTAGGAAAGATATTATTCTCTAGAAAAGATTTTCCACAAAATCTGCCAATTTCACATAAGGCAAGTTTTGGGCAGATTTTGTGCTCCTTGTAATCCGAATTTCCTAGCTTATTTTTAGGGTTTCTTTGCCTATTTAAAGGCCTCATTTGTAACCCTAAAGACTCAGAATTCATATGATAATAATATTGCTTTTTGCTTTGCTAAAATTGATTAGTTTTGTAGCCTTGTTCTTAGGTTGCATGTTTTAGGAACATTCAAGCAAACCTTGATCTAGTTTGTTTGTGAATTGTTTCAATCTTGAAATAAGAACAAGTTCTCTTATTTCAAGGTCTTTGATCATTGGAATAATCTTCTTTTCTTGTTTTTCCAAAGGTTTTACCTTTTTGTTCATGGGGTTTTAGGATTTGCATCTAAGGGGTTCTTTGTGCATCAAAGGGTTTCTTTATCAATTTCTTAGGGTTTCATATCACCTAAGGTTTCCCACTTGTCAAAGTCATCCTCATGATTTGGTCCATCCTAAAGATCCAAATAGAGGAACCTCTTCTTTCGTAATCCTCATTGGACCAAAATATTGAAAGAGGATCCGAACAACTCCAAAAACTGGTTTGTAATTCAAAAGCTTGTTTCAAAGTACTTGTTTCACTTTTCGGACCATATTGATACCAAAGACCTAAGGTTTCTCGCTTGTCAAAGTTGTGCTCATATTTTGGTCCATCCTAAAGATCCAAATGGAGGAACCTCTTCTTTGGAAATCCTCTTTGGACCAAAATATCGAAAGAGGATCCGAACGACTCCAAAAACTTGTTTGTAATTGAAAAGCTTGTTTCAAATTACTTGTTTCACTCTTCGGACCATATTGATACCAAAGACCTATGGTTTCCCACTTGTCAAAGTTTTCCTCGTGATTTGGTCTATCCTAAAGATCCAAATAAAGGAACCTCTTCTTTTGGAATCCTATTTGGACCAAAATATCGAAAGAAGATCCGAACCACTCCAAAAACTTGTTTGTAATTGAAAAGCTTGTTTCAAAGTACTTGTTTCGGACCATATTGATACCAAAGACCTAAGGTTTCCCACTTGTCAAAGTTTTCCTCGTGATTTAGTCTATCCTAAAGATCCAAATGGAGGAACGTTTTCATTGGGAATCCTCTTTGGACCAAAATATCGAAAGAAGATCCGAACCACTCCAAAAACTTGTTTGTAATTGAAAGCTTATTTCAAAGTACTTGTTCCACTCTCTAGACCAAATTGAATCCGAAGACCAAAGGTTTACCACTTGTCAAAGTTGTGCTCATGATTTGGTCCATCCTAAAGATCCAAATGGAAGAACCTCTTCTTTGGGAATCCTGTTTGGACCAAAATATCGAAAGAGGATCCGAACCACTCCAAAAACTTGTTTGTAATTGAAAAGCTTGTTTCAAAGTACTTGTTTCACTCTTCGGACCATATTGATACCAAAGACCTAAGGTTTCCCACTTGCCAAATTGTGCTCATGATTTGGTCTATCTTAAAGATCCAAATGGAAGAACCTCCTCTTTGGGAATCCACTTTGGACCAAAATATCGAAAGAGGATCTGAACCACTCCAAAAACTTGGTTGTAATTGAAAAGCTTGTTTCAAAGTACTTGTTTCACTCTTTGGACCATATTGATACCAAAGACCTAAGGTTTCCCACTTGTCAAAGTTTTCCTCGTGATTTGGTCCATCCTAAAGATCCGAATGCCAGAACATCTTCTCTGGGAATCCTCTTTGGACCAAAATATCGAAAGAGTATACGAACCACTCTAAAAAGTTGTTTGTAATTGAAAAGCTTGTTTCAATGTACTTGTTTTACTCTCTAGACCAAAATGAATCCGAAGACATAAGGTTTCTCACTTGTCAAAGTTGTGCTCATGATTTTGTCCATCCTAATGATCCAAATGGAGGAACCTCTTCTTTGGGAATCCTGTTTGGACCAAAATATTGAAAGAGTATCCGAACCACTCCAAAAACATGTTTGTAATTGAAAAGCTTGTTTCAAAGTACTTGTTTCACTCTTCGGACCATATTGATACCAAATACCCAAGGTTTCCCACTTGTCGAAACTGCGCTCATGGTTTGGTAAAACCTAAAGATCCAAATGGAGGAACCTCTTCTTTGGGAATCCTCTTGGGACTAAAATAACGAAAGAGGATCCGAACCACTCCAAAAACTTGTTTGTAATTGAAAAGCTTGTTTCAAAGTACTTGTTTCACTCTTCGGACCATATTGATACCAAAGACCTAAGGTGATATGAGACCCTAGGAAATTGATATAGAAACCCTTTGAAAGCACAAAGAACTCCTAGATGCAAATCCTAAAACTCCGATGAACAATAAGGTAAAACCCATCGAATACAAGAAGAAGAAGATTATTCCAATTATCTAATATCTTGAAATAAGAGAACTTGTTCTTATTTCAAGATCGAAACAATTCACAAACACAATAGATCAAGTTATGCTTGAATGTTTCTAAAACATGCAACCTAGAACAAGGCTACAAAATACAAGGTAAAATCAACCAAGCAATAAGAAAACAAAGCTATTTTCTATCATATTAATTCTTCATGTTTAAGGTTACAAATGAGGCCTTTAAATAGGCAAATAAACCCTAAAAATAACAAGCAAATTCGAAATAAAGAAGAGAATAAAATCTGCCCAAAACTTGCCTTATATGGATTTGGCAGATTTTGGAGAAAATCTTTCCTAGAGAATAATATCTTTCCTAATTCTTTCCTAGCTAATAAACTGAATGTAAATGGCCTAAAACATGTCTAAATACATCATAAATTCATTGGAACCATTAATGGAAAGTGTGGGAACAAATATGGTAAGTTTGGGAACAAATATGGAAACTGGTCCAAATAAGGAAAGTTTGCAAAAGGTGATGTAACTTTCCTAATTAGCTCTTCTCTTCAATTATGACTGAATAAGTCTTCAATACTCTTCCTCAAAATGCATTTTCTATAGATTGACGTTTTTCAAGTCTTCTTCCTTACCCTCCATGCTCGGGTCTTCAAAACTTGTCTTTACTTTACTCATGTAGGCTTGACAATGCATGTTCAAGACTTGTTGTAGCTTCATGGCTCTTGATCTTGTGATTGGTCTTTGAGCTTGTTGTGAAGTCCCACGATTCATATCATAAGGTTTCCCACTTGTCGAAACTGCGCTCATAATTTGGTCAATCCTAAAGATCCAAATGGAGGAATCTCTTCTTTGGGAATCCTCTTGGGACTAAAATAACGAAAGAGTATACGAACCACTCCAAAAATTTGTTTGTAATTGAAAAGCTTGTTTCAAAGTACTTGTTTCACTCTCTAGACCAAAATGAATCCGAAGACATAAGGTTTCCCACTTGTCAAAGTTGTGCTCATGATTTTGTCCATCCTAAAGATCCAAATGGAGGAAACTCTTCTTTGGGAATCCTGTTTGGACCAAAATATCGGAAGAGGATCCGAACCACTCCAAAAACATGTTTGTAATTGAAAAGCTTGTTTCAAAGTACTTGTTTCACTCTTCGGACCATATTGAAACCAAAGACCTAAGGTTTCCCACTTGTCAAAGTTTTCGTCGTTATTTGGTCCATCCTATAGATCCAAATGGAGGAACTTCTTTTTTGGGAATCCTCTTTGGACCAAAATATCGAAAGAGGATCCGAACCACTCCAAAAACTTGTTGGTAATTGAAATGCTTGTTTCAAAGTACTTGTTTCACTCTTCGGACCATATAGATACCAAAGACCTAAGGTTTCCCACTTGTCAAAGTTTTCGTCGTTATTTGGTCCATCCTATAGATCAAAATAGAGGAACCTCTTCTTTGGGAATCCACTTTGGACCAAAATATCGAAAGATGATCCGAACCACTCCAAAAACTTGTTTGTAATTGAAAAGCTTGTTTCAAAGTACTTGTGATACGAACCCTCAAGCGTTGACGGATTCAAGAACCGGATGATGGACCCTTGAACGGAAAAGCTTGAAAACCCTTAACAATTTGAATCAACCTTTAGGCGAGGTTGGAAAGATGATGACCTAATCGATCAATCCCCTAATTCAAGAATATGTGTCTTTAATTAAGGTTGAGGCACTCCAGAAGAAGAATGATCAATTGGACTTGAATGACTCTAAACATGCAATTCAAGAACATGAATTACAAAGAGGTTTTTCAAAGCAAAAGCTTAAACCAAAACAAAAGGATTTTCATTCATTGATATTCTGATTGTAAAGCTTACAAAAGAGGCTTTAAATAACCTAATAAACCCTAGCTTGGTCGAAAATATGAAGGGAAATAAAGACCTAATAATAAAAAGGTAAAAACTAGACTTTCCTAATTCAAATTAGGAAAGTTTTCCTAATCTTTTAATCTTGGTCTCCAAGTTTGCAAAACTAAGGAAACAAAGTCAAATCTTCCCTATTACATCAATAATAATAATAATAATAAATAAAACTAAAGAAATAAAACTCAAATAAAATACTAAAATTCGAAATTGGATGAAAATGGACAAAACTACAAGTGTCAGTCGCCGTTTTTGATGTCATTTTCACTCGTTTGAATGTTTTCATGCGCGATTTTCATTGGAGCTCTTTGAAACAAATATCCCATGAGTTTAATAGTGTTTTAAACTCATTTTCTTTATTAGTCAAGTATGTAACCCAATATCCTTGCAAATGCCCAAGAAAGTCAATCTTCACTCGTTTAGTCTTCGGATTCTTGATCTTTTCTTGATTGAAACCTTGGACTTCAATATTGTCAATTCTTCGACATTTGGGTCTGGGATGATTCATATCAAGTTGTTTCAAACTTCGGACCATATTGATACCAACGACCTAAGGTTTCCCAATTTTCAAAGTTTTCCTCGTGATTTGGTCCATCCTAAAGATCCAAATGGAGGAACCTCTTCTTTGGGAATCCTCTTTGGACCAAAATATCGAAAGAGGATCCGAACCACTCCAAAAACTTGTTTGTAATTAAAAAGCTTGTTTCAATCTTCGGACCATATTGATACCAAAGACCTAAGGTTTCCCACTTTTCAAAGTTTTCCTCGTGATTTAGTCCATCCTAAAGATCCAAATGGAGGAACTCTACTTTGGGAATCCTCTTTGGACCCAAATATCAAAAGAGGATCCGAGCCACTCCAAAAACTTGTTTGAAATTGAAAAGCTTATTTCAAAGTACTTGTTTCACTCTTCGGACGAAATTGATACCAAAGGCCTAAGGTTTCCCACTTTTCAAAGTTTTCCATGTGATTTTGACCATCCTAAAGATGCAAATGGAAGAACCTCTTCTTTGGGAATCCTCTTTGGACCAAAATATTGAAAGAGGATCCGAACCACTCCAAAAACATGTTTGTAATTGAAAAGCTTGTTTCAAAGTACTTGTTTCACTCTTCGGACCATATAGAAACCAAAGACCTAAGGTTTCCCACTTGTCAAAGTTTTCGTCGTTATTTGGTCCATCCTATAGATCAAAATAGAGGAACCTCTTCTTTGGGAATTCTCTTTGGACCAAAATATTGAAAGAGGATCCGAACCACCCCAAAAACTTGTTTGTAATTGACAACTTATTTCAATGTACCTGTTTGACTCTCTAGAACAAATTGAAACTGAAGACCTAAGGTTTCCCACTTGTCAAAGTTGTGCTCATGATTTGGTCCATTCTAAACATCCAAATGGAGGAACCTCTTCTTTGGGAATCCTCTTTGGACCAAAATATCCAAAGAGGATCCGTACCACTAAAAAACTTGTTTGTAATTGAAAAGTTTGTTTCAAAGTACCTGTTTCACTCTTCGGACCATATTGATACAAAAGACCGAAGGTTTCCTACTTGTCAAAGTTTTCCTCGTGATTTGGTCCATCCTAAAGATCCAAATGGTTAAACCTCTTCTTTGGGAATCCTCTTTGGACGAAAATATCGAAAGATGATCCGAACCACTCCAAAAACTTGTTTGTAATTGAAAAGCTTGTTTCAAAGTACTTGTGATACGAACCCTCAAGCGTTGACGGATTCAAGAACCGGATGATGGACCCTTGAACGGAAAAGCTTGAAAACCCTTAACAATTTGAATCAACCTTTAGGCGAGGTTGGAAAGATGATGACCTAATCGATCAATCCCCTAATTCAAGAATATGTTTCTTTAATTAAGGTTGAGGCACTCCAGAAGAAGAATGATCAATTGGACTTGAATGACTCTAAACATGCAATTCAAGAACATGAATTACAAAGAGGTTTTTCAAAGCAAAAGCTTAAACCAAAACAAAAGGATTTTCATTCATTGATATTCTGATTGTAAAGCTTACAAAAGAGGCTTTAAATAACCTAATAAACCCTAGCTTGGTCGAAAATATGAAGGGAAATAAAGACCTAATAATAAAAAGGTAAAAACTAGACTTTCCTAATTCAAATTAGGAAAGTTTTCCTAATCTTTTAATCTTGGTCTCCAAGTTTGCAAAACTAAGGAAACAAAGTCAAATCTTCCCTATTACATCAATAATAATAATAATAAATAAAACTAAAGAAATAAAACTCAAATAAAATACTAAAATTTGAAATTGGATGAAAATGGACAAAACTACAAGTGTCAGTCGCCGTTTTTGATGTCATTTTCACTCGTTTGAATGTTTTCATGCGCGATTTTCTTTGGAGCTCTTTGAAACAAATATCCCATGAGTTTAATAGTGTTTTAAACTCATTTTCTTCATTAGTCAAGTATGTAACCCAATATCCTTGCAAATGCCCAAGAAAGTCAATCTTCACTCGTTTAGTCTTCGGATTCTTGATCTTTTCTTGATTGAAACCTTGGACTTCAATATTGTCAATTCTTTGACATTTGGGTCTGGGATGATTCATATCAAGTTGTTTCAAACTTCGGACCATATTGATACCAACGACCTAAGGTTTCCCAATTTTCAAAGTTTTCCTCGTGATTTGGTCCATCCTAAAGATCCAAATGGAGGAACCTCTTCTTTGGGAATCCTCTTTGGACCAAAATATCGAAAGAGGATCCGAACCACTCCAAAAACTTGTTTGTAATTAAAAAGCTTGTTTCAATCTTCGGACCATATTGATACCAAAGACCTAAGGTTTCCCACTTTTCAAAGTTTTCCTCGTGATTTAGTCCATCCTAAAGATCCAAATGGAGGAACTCTACTTTGGGAATCCTCTTTCGACCCAAATATCAAAAGAGGATCCGAGCCACTCCAAAAACTTGTTTGAAATTGAAAAGCTTATTTCAAAGTACTTGTTTCACTCTTCGGACGAAATTGATACCATAGGCCTAAGGTTTCCCACTTTTCAAAGTTTTCCATGTGATTTTGACCATCCTAAAGATCCAAATGGAAGAACCTCTTCTTTGGGAATCCTCTTTGGACCAAAATATTGAAAGATGATCCGAACCACTCCAAAAACACGTTTGTAATTGAAAAGCTTGTTTCAAAGTACTTGTTTCACTCTTCGGACCATATTGAAACCAAAGACCTAAGGTTTCCCACTTGTCAAAGTTTTCGTCGTTATTTGGTCCATCCTATAGATCAAAATAGAGGAACCTCTTCTTTGGGAATTCTCTTTGGACCAAAATATTGAAAGAGGATCCGAACCACTCCAAAAACTTGTTTGTAATTGACAACTTATTTCAAAGTACCTGTTTTACTCTCTAGAACAAATTGAATATGAAGACCTAAGGTTTCCCACTTGGCAAAGTTGTGCTCATGATTTGGTCCATCCTAACGATCCAAATGGAGGAACCTCTTATTTGGGAATCCTCTTTGGACCAAAATATCTAAAGAGGATCCGTACCACTCCAAAAACTTGTTTGTAATTGAAAAGTTTGTTTCAAAGTACATGTTTCACACTTCGGACCATATTGATACAAAAGACCTAAGGTTTCCCACTTGTTAAAGTTTTCCTCGTGATTTGATCCATCCTAAAGATCCAAGTGGAGGAACCTCTTCTTTGGGAATCCTCTTGGACCAAAATATCGAAAGATGATCTGAACCCTTCCAAAAACTTGTTTGTAATTTAAAAGCTTGTTTCAAAGTACTTGTGATATGAATCATGGAGCACAAGACAAGATAGACCAGCTGAGGATGGTTCAAGGGCCAATGACAAGATCCAAGACCAAGAAATTGCAACAAGCTTTGAATATCCGTTGTCAAGCATACATGAGCAAACTCAAGGAGACTTTTGAAGATTGGAACATTGAGGCTAAGGAAGAAGACTTAAAGCCCTTCAACTTGTGGCATGTGCAATTGGAAGAAGAATTTGGACAAGTTGTGCAATCAGATTCAAAGAATGAAGCTTAGAGAGAAAGTTGCAAACTTTCCATATTTGACAACTTTCCTTATTTTAGTCTTTTATTTATTTTATGCATTTAGGGATTTTGTATAATGTTTTCCATTGCCAAAGGACATGTTTTAGGCCTTTTATATTCAGTTTATATGTTTGGAAAGGATTAGGAAAGATATTATTCTCTAGAAAAGATTTTCCACAAAATCTGCCAATTTCACATAAGGCAAGTTTTGGGAAGATTTTGTGCTCCATGTAATCCGAATTTCCTAGCTTATTTTTAGGGTTTCTTTGCCTATTTAAAGGCCTCATTTGTAACCCTAAAGACTCAGAATTCATATGATAATAATATTGCTTTTTGCTTTGCTAAAAATGCTTAGTTTTGTAGCCTTGTTCTTAGGTTGCATGTTTTAGGAACATTCAAGCAAACCTTGATCTAGTTTGTTTGTGAATTGTTTCAATCTTGAAATAAGAACAAGTTCTCTTATTTCAAGGTCTTTGATCATTGGAATAATCTTCTTTTCTTGCTTTTCCAAAGGTTTTACCTTTTTGTTCATGTCGTTTTAGGATGTGCATCTAGGGGTTCTTTGTCCTTTCAAAGGGTTTCTATTTCAATTCTAGGGTTTCATATCAACCGGTTTCAATCTTCGGACCATATTGATACCAAAGACCTAAGGTTTCCCAATTATCAAAGTTTTCCTCGTGATTTGGTCCATCCTCAAGATCCAAATGGAGGAACCTCTTCTTTGGGAATCCTCTTTGGACCAAAATATCGAAAGAGGATCCGAACCACTCCAAAAACTTGTTTATAATTGAAAAGCTTGTTTCAAAGTACTTGTTTCACTCTTCGGAACATATTGATACCAAAGACCTAATGTTTCCCACTTGTCAAAGTTTTCGTCGTTATTTGGTCCATCCTATAGATCCAAATGGAGGAACCTCTTCTTTGGGAATCCTGTTTGGACCAAAATATCGAAAGAGGATCCGAACCACTCCAAAAACTTGTTTGTAATTGAAAAGCTTGTTTCTAAGTACTTGTTTCACTCTTCGAACCATATTGATACCAAAGACCTAAGGTTTCCCACTTGTCAAAGTTTTCGTCGTTATTTGGTCCATCCTAGAGATCCAAATGGAGGAACCTCTTCTTTGGGAATCCTCATTGGACCAAAATATCGAAAGAGGATCCGAACCACTCCAAAAACTTGTTTGTAATTGAAAAGCTTGTTTCACTCTTCGGACCATATTGATACCAAAGACCTAAGATTTCCCACTTTTCAAAGTTTTCCTCCTGATTTGGTCCATCCTAAAGATCCAAATGGAAGAACCTCTACTTTGGGAATCTGCTTTGGACCCAAATATCGAAAGAGGATCCGAACCACTCCAAAAACTTGTTTAAATTGAAACGCTTGTTTGAAAGTACTTGTTTCACTCTTCGGACGAAATTGATACCAAAGGCTTAAGGTTTCCCACTTTTCAAAGTTTTCGTCGTTATTTGGTCCATCCAATAGATCCAAATGGAGGAACCTCTTCTTTGGGAATCATCTTTGGACCAAAGCATCGAAAGAGGATCCGAACCACTCCAAAAACTTGTTTGTAATTGAAAAATTTGTTTCAAAGTACTTGTTTCACTCTTCAGACCATATTGAAACCAAAGACCTAAGGTTTCCCACTTGTCAAAGTTTTCGTCGTTATTTGGTCCATCCTATAGATCAAAATAGAGGAACCTCTTCTTTGGAAATCCTCTTTGGACCAAAATATTGAAAGAGGATCCGAACCATTCCAAAAACTTGTTTGTAATTGACAACTTATTTCAAAGTACCTGTTTTATTTTCTAGAACACATTGAATCTGAAGACCTAAGGTTTCCCACTTGTCAAAGTTGTGCTCATTGTTAAAAAAAAAAAAAAGTTGTGCTCATGAATTGGTCCATCCTAAAGATCCAAATGGAGGAACCTCTTCTTTGGGAATCCTCTTGGACCAAAATATCGAAAGATGATCCGAACCACTCCAAAAACTTGTTTGTAATTGAAAAGCTTGTTTCAAAGTACTTGTTTCAATCTTCGGACCATATTGATACCAAAGACCTAAGGATTCCCAATTTTCAA
The DNA here is from genome assembly GCA_028015215.1 of Gynostemma pentaphyllum. Taxonomy (NCBI): domain Eukaryota; kingdom Viridiplantae; phylum Streptophyta; class Magnoliopsida; order Cucurbitales; family Cucurbitaceae; genus Gynostemma; species Gynostemma pentaphyllum. The sequence continues at coordinate 10,642,963 of CM051350.1, forward strand.
AGTTTTCCTCGTGATTTGGTCCATCCTAAAGATCCAAATGGAGGAACCTCTTCTTTGGGAATCCTCATTGGACCAAATTATCGAAAGAGGATCCGAACCACTCCAAAAACATGTTTGTAATTGAAAAGCTTGTTTCAAAGTACTTGTTTCACTCTTCGGAACATATTGATACCAAAGACCTAAGGTTTCCCACTTATCAAAGTTTCCGTCGTTATTTGGTCCATCCTATAGATCCAAATGGAGGAACCTCTTGTTTAGGAATCAACATTGGACCAAAATATCGAAAGAGGATCCGAATCACTCCAAAAACTTGTTTGAAATTGAAAAGCTTGTTTCAAAGTACTTGTTTCACTCTTCGGACGAAATTGATACCAAAGGCCTAAGGTTTCCCACTTTTCAAAGTTTTCCTCGTGATTTGGTCCATCCTAAAGATCCAAATGGAGGAAGCTCTTCTTTGGGAATCCTGTTTGGACTAAAGTATCGAAAGAGGATCCGAACGACTCCAAAAACTTGTTTGTAATTGAAAAGCTTGTTTCAAAGTACTTGTTTCACTCTTCGGACCATATTGAAACCAAAGACCAAAGGTTTGCCACTTGTCATAGTTTTGGTCGTTATTTGGTCCATCCTATAGATCCAAATGGACGAACTCTTCTTTGGGAATCCTCTTTGACCAAAGCATCGAAAGAGGATCCGAACCACTCCAAAAACTTGTTTGTAATTGAAATGCTTGTTTCAAAGTACTTGTTTCACTCTTCGGACCATATTGATACCAAAGACTTAAGGTTTCCCACTTGTCAATGTTTTCGTCGTTATTTGGTCCATCCTATAGATCAAAATAGAGGAACCTCTTCTTTGGGAATCCTCTTTGGACCAATATAACGAAAGAGGATCCGAACCTTTCCAAAAACTTGTTTGTAATTGAAATGCTTGTTTCAAAGTACTTTTTTCACTCTTTGGACCATATTGATACCAAAGACCTAAGGTTTCCCACTTGTCAAAGTTTTCGTCGTTATTTGGTCCATTCTATAGTTCCAAATGGAGGAAACTCATCTTTGGGAATCCTCTTTGGACCAAAATATCGAAAGAGGATCCGAACCACTAAAAAAACGTTTTTGTAATTGAAAAGCTTGTTTCAAAGTACTTGTTTCACTCTTCGGACCATATTGATACCAAAGACCTATGGTTTCCCACTTGTCAAAGTTGTGCTTATGATTTGGTCCAACCTAAAGATCCAAATGGAGGAACTTCTTCCTTGGGAATCCTGTTTTTACGAAAATATCGAAAGAGGATCTGATATGAAACCCTAGAAAATTGAAATAGAAACCCTTTTCAAAGACAAAGAACCCCTAGATGCAAATCCTAAAACCCCGATGAACAATAAGGTAAAACCCTTGGAAAGCGAGAAGAAGAAGATTATTCCAATGATCTAATATCTTGAAATAAGAGAACTTGTTCTTATTTCAAGATTGAAACAATTCACAAACATACTAGATCAAATTATGCTTGAATTTTTCTAAAACATGCAACCTAGAACAAGGCTACAAAACTAAGCAATTTCGGCTAAGCAAAAAGTAATATTATTATCAAATTAATTCTGAGTATTTAGGGTTACAAATGAGGCCTTTAAGTAGGCAAAGTAACCCTAAAAATAAGCTAGAAAATTCGGATTACAAGGAGCACAAAATCTGCCCAAAACTTACCTTATATGAAATTGGCAGATTTTGTGGAAAATCTTTTCTAGAGAATAATATCTTTCCTAATTCTTTCCAAGATAATAAAATGAATATAAATGGCCTAAAACATGTCTAAATACATCATAAATTCGTTGGAACCATATATGGAAAGTTTAGGAACAGATATGGAAAGTGGTCCAAATAAGGAAAGTTTGCAAAAGTGAGGCAACTATCCTAAATTGCTCTTCTCTTCAATTCTGATTGAACAAGTCTTCAATACACTTCCTCCAAATGCATTTGTCTTAGATTGAAGTTTATCAAGTCTTCTTCCTTAGCCTCCATGCTCGGGTCTTCAAAGCTTGTCTTTACTTTACTCATGTAGGCTTGACAATGCATGTTCAAGAAGTAGCTTCCTGCCACTTGATCTTGTGATTGGTCTTTCAGCTTGTTGTGAGGTCCCATGATTTATATCAAGATCCGAACCACTATAAAAACTTATTTGTAATTGCAATGCTTGTTTCAAAATACTTGTTTTACTCTTCGTACCATATTGATACCAAAGACCTAAGGTTTCCCACTTGTCAAAGTTTTCCTCATGATTTGGTCCATCCTAAAGATCCAAATGGAGGAACCTCTTCTTTGGGAATCCTCATTGGACCAAAATATAGAAAAATGATCCGAACCACTCCAAAAACCTGTTTGTAATTGAAAACCCTGTTTCAAAGTACTTGTTTCACTCTTCAGACCATATTAATACCAAAGACCTGAGGTTTACAACTTGTCAAAGTTTTCCTCGTGATTTGGTCCATCCAAAAGATCCAAATGGAGGAACCACTTCTTCGGGAATCCTTTTCGAACCAAAATATCGAAAGAGGATCTGAACCACTCCAAAAACTTGTTTGTAATTGAAAAGCTTGTTTCAAAGTACTTGTTTCACTCTCCGGACGATATTGATACCAAAGCCCTAAGGTTTCCCACTTTTCAAAGTTTTCGTCGTGATTTGGTCCATCCTAAAGATCCAAATGGAGGAACCTCTTCTTTAGGAATCCTCTTTGGACCAAAATATCGAAAGAGGATCCGAACCACTCCAAAAACTTGTTTGTAATTGAAAAGCTTGTTTCAAAGTACTTGTTTCACTCTTCGGACCATATTGATACCAAAGACCTAAGGTTTCCCACTTTTCAAAGTTTTCCTCGTGATTTGGTCCATCCTAAAGATCCAAATGGATGAACCTCTTCTTTGGGAATCCTCTTTGGACCAAAATATCGTAAGAAGATCCGAACCACTCCAAAAACATGTTTGAAATTGAAATGCTTGTTTCAAAGTACTTGTTTCACTCTTCGGACGATATTGATACCAAAGGCCTAAGGTTTCCCACTTTTCAAAGTTTTCCTCGTGATTTGGTCCATCCTAAAGATCCAAATGGAGGAACCTCTTCTTTGGGAATCCTCTTTGGACCAAAATATCGAAAGAGGATCCGAACCTGATATGAATCATGGAACGTCACAAAAAGCCCAAGGACAAATCACAACATTAAAGTTCAAGAGAAGCATTGACATCCATTTGAAGATCCGATCATGGAGGCTATGGAAGAGGACGTGATGAAATTCAATCTATGGTAAATGCACTTGGAGGAAGGTTATTGAAGACTTGTTCAACCAGAAGTGAAGATGAGAGCTAATTTGGAAAGTTGCACCACTTTTGCAAACTTTCCTTATTTGGACCACTTTCCATATTTGTTCCCAAACTTGCCATATATGATGTCCACGAATTTACAATGTTTTTGGACATGTTTGAGGCCTTTATTTATCAGTTTTAATGCTTAGAGTAGTTTAGGAATGATATAATATCTTCTAGGGCAAAACTTTCCTAAACTGCACCAAATGCACTTAAGGAAAGATTTGGCAGATTTTGTGCCTCCTTGTAATCCGAAATTCCTTGTTATTTTTAGGGTTTCTTTGCCTATTTAAAGGCTCATTTGTAACCCTAAATATGAAGAATTAATATGATAGAAAATAGCTTTGTTTTGCTTAGTGCTTGGTTGATTTTACTTTGCATTTTGTAGCCTTGTTCTAGGTTGCATGTTTTAGAAACATTCAAGCATAACTTGATCTATTGTGTTTGTGGATTGTTTCGATCTTGAAATAAGAACAAGTTCTCTTATTTCAAGGTATTAGATCATTGGAATAATCTTCTTCTTCGTGGTTTCCAAGGGTTTTACCTTATTGTTCATTGGGGTTTTAGGATTTGCATTTAGGGGTTCTTTGTTTTCAAAGGGTTTCTATTTCAATTTTCTAGGGTTTCATATCAGAACCACTCCAAAAACTTGTTTGTAATTGAAAAGCTTGTTTCAAAGTAATTTTTTCACTCTTCGGACCATATTGAAACCAAAGACCTAAGGTTTCCCACTTGTCAAAGTTTTCGTCGTTATTTGGTCCATCTTATTAGATCTAAATGGAGGAACCTCATCTATGGGAATCCTCTTTGGACCAAAATATCAAAAGAGGATCCGAACCACTCTAAAAACTTGTTTGTAATTGAAATGCTTGTTTCAAAGTACTTGTTTCACTCTTCGGACCATATGGATACAAAAGACCTAAGGTTTCCCACTTGTCAAAGTTTTCCTCGTGATTTGGTCCATCATAAAGATCCAAATGGAGGAACCTCTTCTTTGGGAATCCACTTGGACCAAAATATCGAAAGATGATCCGAACCACTCCAAAAACTTGTTTGTAATTGAAAAGCTTGTTTCAAAATACTTGTTTCAATCTTCGGACCATATTGATACCAAAGACCTAAGGTTTCCCAATGTTCAAAGTTTTCCTCGTGATTTGGTCCATCCTAAAGATCCAAAAGGAGGAACCTCTTATTTGGGAATCCTCTTTGGACCAAAATATCGAAACAGGATCCGAACCACTCAAAAAACTTGTTTGTAATTGAAAAGCTTGTTTTAAAGTATTTTTTTCAGTCTTCGGACCATATTGAAACCAAAGACCTAAGGTTTCCCACTTGTCAAAGTTTTCGTCGTTATTTGGTCCATACTATAGATCCAAATGGATGAACCTCTTCTTTAGGAATCCTCTTTGGACCAAAATATCGAAAGAGGATCCGAACCACTCCAAAAACTTGTTCGTAATTGAAATGCTTGTTTGAAAGTACTTGTTTCATTCTTCGGACCATATTGATACCAAGACCTAAGGTTTCCCACTTTCCAAAGTTTTCCTCGTGATTTGGTCCATCCTAAAGATCCAAATGGAGGAACCTCTACTTTGGAAATACTCTTTGGACCCAAATATCGAAAGAGAATCCGAACCACTCCACAAACATGTTTGAAATTGAAAATCTTGTTTCAAAGTACTTGTTTCACTCTTCGGACGAAATTGATACCAAAGGCCTAAGGTTTCCCACTTTTCAAAGTTTTCCTCGTGATTTGGTCCATCCTAAAGATCCAAATGGAGGAACCTCTTCTTTGGAAATCCTCTTTGGACCAAAATATCGAAAGAGGATCCGAACCACTCCAAAAACTTGTTTGTAATTGAAAAGCTTGTTTCAAAGTACTTTTTTCACTCTTCGGACCATATTGAATCCAAAGACCTAAGGTTTCCCACTTGTCAAAGTTTTCGTCGTTATTTGGTCCATCCTATTAGATTCAAATGGAGGAACGTCTTCTTTGGGAATCCTCTTTGGACCAAAATATCGAAAGAGGATCAAAACCACTCTAAAAACTCGTTTGTAATTGAAATGCTTGTTTCAAAGTACTTGTTTCACTCTTCGGACCATATTGATACAAAAGACCTAAGGTTTCCCCATTGTCAAAGTTTTCCTCATAATTTGGTCCATTCTAAAGATCCAAATGGAGGAACCTCTTCCTTGGGAATCCTCTTGGACCAAAATATCGAAAGATTATCCGAATCACTCCAAAAACTTGTTTGTAATTGAAAAGCTTGTTTCAAAATACTTGTTTCAATCTTCGGACCATATTGATACCAAAGACCTAAGGTTTCCCAATGTTCAAAGTTTTCCTCGTGATTTGGTCCATCCTAAGGATCCAAAAGGAGGAACCTCTTATTTGGGAATCCTCTTTGGACCAAAATATCGAAACATGATCCGAACCACTCCAAAAACTTGTTTGTAATTGAAAAGCTTGTTTCAAAGTATTTTTTTCAGTCTTCGGACCATATTGAAACCAAAGACCTAAGGTTTCCCACTTGTCAAAGTTTTCGTCGTTATTTGGTCCATACTATAGATCCAAATGGATGAACCTCTTCTTTGGGAATCCTCTTTGGACCAAAATATCGAAAGAGGATCCGAACCACTCCAAAAACTTGTTTGTAATTGAAATGCTTGTTTGAAAGTACTTGTTTCATTCTTCGGACCATATTGATACCAAGACCTACGGTTTCCCACTTTCCAAAGTTTTCCTCGTGATTTGGTCCATCCTAAAGATCCAAATGGAGGAAGCTCTACTTTGGGAATCCTCTTTGGACCCAAATATCGAAAGAGGATCCGAACCACTCCACAAACATGTTTGAAATTGAAAAGCTTGTTTCAAAGTACTTGTTTCACTCTTCGGACGAAATTGATACCAAAGGCCTAAGGTTTCCCACTTTTCAAAGTTTTACTCGTGATTTGGTCCATCCTAAAGATCCAAATGGAGGAACCTCTTCTTTGGAAATCCTCTTTGGACCAAAATATCGAGAGAGGATCTGAACCACTCCAAAAACTTGTTTGTAATTGAAAAGCTTGTTTCAAAGTACTTTTTTCATTCTTCGGACCATATTGAATCCAAAGACCTAAGGTTTCCCACTTGTCAAAGTTTTCGTCGTTATTTGGACCATCCTATTAGATTCAAATGGAGGAACGTCTTCTTTGGGAATCCTCTTTGGACCAAAATATCGAAAGAGGATCAAAACCACTCTAAAAACTCGTTTGTAATTGACATGCTTGTTTCAAAGTACTTGTTTCACTCTTCGGACCATATTGATACAAAAGACCTAAGGTTTCCCCATTGTCAAAGTTTTCCTCATAATTTGGTCCATCCTAAAGATCCAAATGGAGGAACCTCTTCCTTGGGAATCCTCTTGGACCAAAATATCGAAAGATGATCCGAACCACTCCAAAAACTTGTTTGTAATTGAAAAGCTTGTTTCAAAATACTTGTTTCAATCTTCGGACCATATTGATACCAAAGACCTAAGGTTTCCCAATGTTCAAAGTTTTCCTCGTGATTTGGTCCATCCTAAAGATCCAAAAGGAGGAACCTCTTCTTTGGGAATCCTCTTTGGACCAAAATATCGAAACAGTATCCGAACCACTCCAAAAACTTTTTTGTAATTGAAAAGCTTGTTTCAAAGTACTCATTTCACTCTTCGAACTATATTGATACCTAAGACTAAGGTTTCCCACTTGTTAAAGTTTTCCTCGTGATTTGGTCCATCCAAAGATCCAAATGAAGGAACCACTTCTTTGGGAATCCTTCTAGGAACAAAATATCGAAAGTGGATCCGAACCACTCCAAAAACTTGTTTGTAATTGAAAGCTTGTTTCAAAGTACTTGTTTCACTCTTTGGACCATATTGAGACCAAAAACCTGAGATTTCCCACTTGTCAAAGTTTTCCTCGTGATTTGGTCCATCCTAAAGATCCAAATGAAGGAACCTCTACTTTGGGAATCCTCTTTGGACCAAAATATGGAAAGACGATCCGAACCACTCCAAAAACTTGTTTGAAATTGAAAAGATTGTTTCAAAGTACTTGTTTCACTCTTCGGACGATATTGATACCAAAGGCCTAAGGTTTCCCACTTTTCAAAATTTTCCTTGCGATTTGGTCCATCCTAAAGATCCAAATGGAGGAACCTCTTCTTTGGGAATCCGTTTTGGACCAAAATATCGAAAGAGGATCTGAACCACTCCAAAACTTGTTTGTAATTGAAAAGCTTGTTTCAAAGTACTTGTTTCATTCTTCGGACCATATTGATACCAAAGACCTAAGGTTTCCCACTTGTCAAAGTTTTCGTCGTTATTTGGTCCATCCTATAGATCCAAATGGTGGAACCTCTTCTTTGGGATCCTCTTTGGACCAAAATATAGAAAGAGGATCCGAACCTTTCCAAAAACTTGTTTGTTATTGAAATGCATGTTTCAAAGTACTTTTTTCACTCTTTGGACCATATTGATACCAAAGACCTAAGGTTTCCCACTTGTCAAAGTTTTCGTCGTTATTTGGTCCATTCTATAGTTCCAAATGGAGGAAACTCATCTTTGAGAATCCTCTTCTTACCAAAATATCGAAAGAGGATCCGAACCACTAAAAAAACGTTTTTGTAATTGAAAAGCTTGTTTCAAAGTACTTGTTTCACTCTTCGGACCATATTGATACCAAAGACCTAAGGTTTCCCACTTGTCAAAGTTGTGCTCATGATTTGGTCCAACCTAAAGATCCAAATGGAGGAACTTCTTCCTTGGGAATCCTGTTTTTACCAAAATATCGAAAGAGGATCTGATATGAAACCCTAGAAAATTGAAATAGAAACCCTTTTGAAAGACAAGGAACCCCTAGATGCAAATCCTAAAACCCTGATGAACAATAAGGTAAAACCCTTGGAAAGCAAGAAGAAGAAGATTATTCCAATGATCTAATATCTTGAAATAAGAGAACTTGTTCTTATTTCAAGATTGAAACAATTCACAAACATACTAGATCATATTAGGCTTGAATGTTTCTAAAACATGCAACCTAGAACAAGGCTACAAAACTAAGCAATTTCGGCTAAGCAAAAAGTAATATTATTATCAAATTACTTTTGAGTATTTAGGGTTACAAATGAGGCCTTTAAGTAGGCAAAGTAACCCTAAAAATAAGCTAGAAAATTCGGATTACAAGGAGCACAAAATCTGCCCAAAACTTGCCTTATATGAAATTGGCAGATTTTGTGGAAAATCTTTTCTAGAGAATAATATCTTTCCTAATTCTTTCCAAGATAATAAAATGAATATAAATGGCCTAAAACATGTCTAAATACATCATAAATTCGTTGGAACCATATATGGAAAGTTTAGGAACAGATATGGAAAGTGGTCCAAATAAGGAAAGTTTGCAAAAGTGAGGCAACTATCCTAAATTGCTCTTCTCTTCAATTCTAATTGAACAAGTCTTCAATACACTTCCTCCAAATGCATTTGTCTTAGATTGAAGTTTATCAACTCTTCTTTCTTAGCCTCCATGCTCGGGTCTTCAAAGCTTGTCTTTACTTTACTCATGTAGGCTTGACAATGCATGTTCAAGATGTAGCTTCCTGCCTCTTGATCTTGTGATTGGTCTTTCAGCTTGTTGTGAGGTCCGATGATTCATATCAAGATCCGAACCACTATAAAAACTTATTTGTAATTGCAATGCTTGTTTCAAAATACTTGTTTTACTCTTCGTACCATATTGATACCAAAGACGTAACGTTTCCCACTGGTCAAAGTTTTCCTCATGATTTGGTCCATCCTAAAGGTCCAAATGGAGGAACCTCTTCTTTGGGAATCCTCATTGGACCAAAATATCGAAAAATGATCCGAACCACTCCAAAAACCTGTTTGTAATTGAAAACCCTGTTTCAAAGTACTTGTTTCACTCTTCAGACCATATTAATACCAAAGACTTGAGGTTTACAACTTGTCAAAGTTTTCCTCGTGATTTGGTCCATCCTAAAGATCCAAATGGAGAAACCACTTCTTCGGGAATCCTTTTTGAACCAAAATATCGAAAGAGGATCTGAACCACTCCAAAAACTTGTTTGTAATTGAAAAGCTTGTTTCAAAGTACTTGTTTCACTCTTCGGACCATATTGATACCAAAGACCTGTAGTTTCCCACTTGTCAAAGTTTTCCTCGTGATTTGGTCCATTCTAAAGATCCAAATGGCAGAACCTCTTCTTTGGGAATCCTCTTTGGACCAAAATATCGAAAGAGGATCCGAACCACTCCAAAAACATCTTTGTAATTGAAAACTTATTTCAAAGTACCTGTTTTACTCTCTAGACCAAATTGAATTTGAAGACCTAAGGTTTACCAGTTGTCAAAGTTGTGCTCATGATTTGGTCCATCCTAAAGATCCAAATGGAGGAACCTCTTCTTTGGGAATCCTGTTCGGACCACAATATGGAAAAAGGTTCCGAACCATTATAAAAACTTATTTGTAATTGAAATGCTTGTTTCAATGTATTTGTTTTACTCTTCGTACCATATTGATACCAAAGACCTAAGGTTTCCCACTTGTCAAAGTTTTCCTCGTGATTTGGTCCATCCTAAAGATCCAAATAGAGGAACCTCTTCTTTGGGAATCCTCTTTGGACCAAAATATCGAAAGAGGATCCGAACCACTCCAAAAACTTGTTTGTAATTGAAAAGCTTTTTTCAAAGTACTTGTTTCACTCTTCGGACCATATTGATACCAAAGACCTAAGGTTTCCACTTGTGAAAGTTTTCCTCGTGATTCGGTCCATCCTAAAGATCCAAAAGGAGGAACCTCTTCTTTGGGAATTCTATTGGACCAAAATATCGAAAGAGGATTCGAACCACTCCAAAAACTTCTTTGTAATTGAAAACATATTTCAAAGTACCTGTTTTACTCTCTAGACCAAATTGAGTCTGAACACCAAAGGTTTCCCACTTGTCAAAGTTGTGCTCATGATTTGGTCCATCCTAATAATGCAAATGGTGGAACCTCTTCTTTGGGAATCCTCTTCGGACCAAAATATCGAAAGAGGATCTGAACAACTCCAAAAACTTGTTTGTAATTGAAAAGCTTGTTTCAAAGTACTTGTTTCACTCTTCGGACCATATTGATAGCAAAGACCTGAGGATTCCCACTTGTCAAAGTTTTCCTCGTGATTTGGTCCATTTTAAAGATCCAAATGGAAGAACCTCTTCTTTGGGAATCCTCTTTGGACCAAAACATCGAAACAGTATCCGAACCACTCCAAAAACTTTTTTGTAATTGAAAACCTTGTTTCAAAGTACTTATTTCACTCTTCGGACTATAATGATACTAAAGACTAAGGTTTCCCACTTGTTAAAGTTTTCCTCGTGATTTGGTCCATCCAAAGATCCAAATGGAGGAACCTCTTCTTTGGGAATCCTTCTTGGAACAAAATATCGAAAGAGGATCCGAACCACTCCAAAAACTTGTTTGTAATTGAAAGCTTGTTTCAAAGTACTTGTTTCACTCTTCGGACCATATTGAGACCAAATACCTGAGGTTTCCCACTTGTCAAAGTTTTCCTCGTGATTTGGTCCATCCTAAAGATCCAAATGGAGGAACCTCTTCTTTGGAAATCCTCTTTGGACCAAAATATCGAAAGAGGATCCGAACCACTCCAAAAACTTGTTTGTAATTGAAATGCTTGTTTCAAAGTACTTGTTTCACTCTTCGGACCATATTGATACCAAAGACCTAAGGTTTCCCACTTGTCAAAGTTTTCCACGTGATTTGGTCCATCCTAAAGATCGAAATGGAGGAACCTCTTCTTTGGGAATCCGCTTTCGACCAAAATATCGAAAGAGGATGCAAACCACTCCAAAACCTTGTTTGTAATTGAAAAGCTTGTTTCAAAGTACTGGTTTCACTCTTCGGACCATATTGATACGAAAGACCTAAAGTTTCCCACTTGTCAAAGTTTTCCTCGTGATTTGGTACATCCTAAAGATCCAAATGGAGGAACCTCTTCTTTGGGAATCCTGTTTGGACCAAAATATCGAAAGATGATCCGAACAACTCCAAAAACTTGTTTGTAATTAAAAACTTATTTCAAAGTACCTCTTTTACTCTCTAGACCAAATTGAATCTGAAGACCTAAGGTTTCCCACTTGTCAAAGTTGTGCTCATGATTTGGTCCATCCAAACGATCCAAATGGAGGAACCTCTTTTTTGGGAATCCTCTTTGGACAAAAATAACGAAAGAGGATCCGAACCACTCCAAAAACTTGTTTGTAGTTGAAAACCTTATTTCAAAGTACTTGTTTCATTCTTCGGACCATATTGATACCAAAGACCTAAGGTGTCCCACTTGTCGAAGTTTTCCACGTGATTTGGTCCATCCTAAAGATCCAAATAGAGGAACCTCTTATTTGGGAATCCTCTTTTGACAAAAATATCAAAAGAGGATGCGAACCACTCCAAAAACTAGTTTGTAATTAAAAACTTATTTCAAAGTACCTGTTTTACTCTCTAGACCAAATTGAATCTGAAGACCTAAGGTTTCCCACTTGTCAAAGTTGAGCTCATGAATTGGTCCATCCTAAAGATCTAAATGGAGGAACCTCTTCTTTTGGATTCCTGTTTGGACCAAAATATCGAAAGAATATCCGAACCACTATAAAAACTTATTTGTAATTGAAATGCTTGTTGCAAAGTACTTGTTTTACTCTTCGTACCATATTGATACCAAGGACCTCAGGTTTCCTACTTGTCAAAGTTTTCCTTATAAATTGGTCCATCCAAAAGATCCAAATGGAGGAACCTCTTCTTTGGGAATCCTGTTTGGACCAAAATATCGAAAGAGGATCTGAACCACTCCAAACACTTGTTTGTAATTGAAAAGCTTGTTTCAAAGTACTTGTTTCACCCTGCGGACTATATTGATACGAAAGACCTAAAGTTTCCCAATTGTCAAAGTTTTCCTCGTGATTTGGTCCATCCAAAAGATCCAAATGGAGGAACCTCTTCTTTGGGAATCCTGTTTGGACAAAAATATCGAAAGAGGATCCGAACCACTCCAAAAACTTGTTTGTAATTAAAAACTTATTTCAAAGTACCTGTTTTACTCTCTAGACCAAATTGAATATGAACACCTAAAGTTTCCCACTTATCAAAGTTGTGCTCATGATTTGGTCAATCCTAAAGATCCAAATCGAGGAACCTCTTCTTTGGGAATCCTGTTTGGACCAAAATATCGAAAGAGGATTCGAACCACTATAAAAACTTATTTGTAATTGAAATGCTTGTTTCAAAGTCCTTGTTTTACTCTTCGTACCATATTGATACCAAGGACCTCAGGTTTCCCACTTGTCAATGTTTTCCTCATGATTTGGTCTATCCTAAAGATCCAAATGGACGAAGCTCTTCTTTGGGATTCCGGTTTGGACCAAAATATCGAAAGAGGATTCGAACCACTATAAAAACTTATTTGTAATTGAAATACTTGTTTCAAAGTACTTGTTTTACTCTTCGTACTATATTGATACCAAAGACCTCAGGTTTCCCACTTTTCAGAACTTTCCTCATGATTTGGTCCATCCTAAAGATCCAAATGGAGGAACCTCTTCTTTGGGAATCTTGTTTGGACCAAAATATCGAAAGAAGACCACTATAAAAACTTTTTTGTAATTGAAATGCTTGTTTCAAAGTATTTGTTTCACTCTTCGGACCATATTGATTTGAAAGACCTAAAGTTTCCCACTTGTCTAAGTTTTCCTCGTGATTTGGTACATCCTAAAGATCCAAATGGAGGAACCTCTTCTTTGGGATTCCTGTTTGGACCAAAATATCGAAAGAGGATCCGAACCACTACAAAAACTTGTTTGTAATTAAAAACTTATTTCAAAGTACCTCTTTTACTTTCTAGACCAAATTGAATCTGAAGACCTAAGATTTCCCACTTGTCAAAGTTGTGCTCATGATTTGGTCCATCCTAAAGATCCAAATGGAGGAACCTTTTCTTTGGGAATCCTCTTTGGACAAAAATAACGAAAGAGGATTCGAACCACTCCAAAACCTTGTTTGTAATTGAAAAGCTTGTGTCAAAGTACTTGTTTCACTCTTCGGACCATATTGATACGAAAGACCTAATAAAGTTTCCCACTTGTCAAAGTTTTCCTCGTGATTTGGTACATCCTAAAGATCCAAATGGAGGAACCTCTTCTTTGGGAATCCTGTTTGGACCAAAATATCGAAAGACGATCCGAACCACTCCAAAAACTTGTTTGTAATTAAAAACTTATTTCAAAGTACCAATTTTACTTGCTAGTCCAAATTGAATCTGAAGACCTAAGGTTTTCCACTTGTCAAAGTTGTGCTCATGATTTGGTTAATCCTAAAGATCCAAATCGAGGAAACTCTTCTTTGGGATTCCTGTTTGGACCAAAATATCGAAAGAGGATTCGAGCCACTATAAAAACTTATTTGTAATTGAAATGCTTGTTTCAAAGTACTTGTTTTACTCTTCTTACCATATTGATACCAAGGACCTCAGGTTTCCCACTTGTCAAAGTTTTCCTTATGATTTGGTCCATCCTAAAGTTACAAATCAAGGAACCTCTTCTTTGGGAATCCTGTTTGGACCAAAATATCGAAAGAAGTTCCGAACCACTATAATAACTTCTTTGTAATTGAAATGCTTGTTTCAGAGTACTTGTTTTACTCTTCGTACCATATTAACCAAAGACCTCAGGTTTCCCACTTGTCAAAGTTTTCCTCATGATTTGGTCCATCCTAAAGATCCAAGTGGAAGAACCTCTTCTTTGGGAATCCTCTTTGGTCCAAAATATCGAAAGAGTATCCGAACCACTCCAAAAACTTGTTTGTAACTGAAAAGCTTGTTTCAATGTACTTATTTCACTCTTCAGACTATATTGATACCAAAGACTAAGGTTTCGCACTTGTTAAATTTTTCCTCGTGATTTGGTCCATCCAAAAGATCCAAATGGATGAACCTCTTCTTTGGGAATCCTTCTTGGAACAAAATATCGAAAGAGGATCCGAACCACTCCAAAAACTTGTTTGTAATTGAAAGCTTGTTTCAAAGTTCTTGTTTCAATCTTCGGACCATATTGAGACCAAAAACCAGAGGTTTCCCACTTGTCAAAGTTTTCCTCATGATTTGGTCCATCCTAAATAGCCAAATGGATTAACCTCTTCTTTGGAAATCCTCTTTGGACCAAAATATCGAAAGAGGATCCGAACCACTCCAAAAACTTGTTTGTAATTGAAATGCTTGTTTCAAAGTACTTGTTTCACTCTTCGGACTATATTGATACCAAAGATCTAAGGTTTCCACTTGTCAAAGTTTTCCTCGTTATTTGGTCCATTCTAAAGATCCAAATGGAGGAACCTCTTCTTTGGGAATCCTCTTTGGAACAAAATATCGAAAGAGGATCCGAACCAATCCAAAAACTTGTTTGTAGTTGAAAATCTTGTTTTAAAGTACTTGTTTCCCTCTTCGGACCATATTGATACCAAAGACCTAAGGTTTCCCACTTGTCAAAGTTTTCCACATGATTTGGACCATCCTAAAGATCGAAATGGAAGAACCTCTTCTTTGGGAATCCTCTTTCGACCAAAATATTGAAAGAGGATGCAAACCACTTCAAAACCTTGTTTGTAATTGAAAAGCTTGTCTCAAAGTACTTGTTTCACTCTTCGGACCATATTGATACGAAAGACCTAAAGTTTCCCACTTGTCGAAGTTTTCCTCGTGATTTGGTACATCCTAAAGATCCAAATGGAGGATCCTCTTCTTCGGGAATCCTTTTTGGACAAAAATATCAAAAGACGATCCGAACCACTCCAAAAACTTGTTTGGAATTAAAAACTTATTTCAAAGTACCTGTTTTACTCTCTATACCAAATTGAATTTGACGACTTAAGGATTCCCACTTGTCAAAGTTGTGCTCATGATTTGGTCCATCCTAAAGTTCCAAATGGAGGAACCTCTACTTTGGAATTCCTGTTTGGACCAAAATATCGAAAGAGGATCTGAACCACTATAAAAACTTATTTGTAATTGAAATGCTTGTTACAAAGTACTTGTTTTACTCTTCGTACCATATTGATACCAAGGACCTCAGGTTTCCCACTTGTCAAAGTTTTCCTCATGATTTGGTCCATCCTAAATATCCAAATGGAGGAACCTCTTCTTTGGGAATCCTGTTTGGACAAAAATATTGAAATAGAATCCGAAACCACTCCAAAAACTTGTTTGTAATTGAATAGCTTGTTTCAAAGTACTTGTTTCACTCTTCGGACCATATTGATACCAAAGATTTAAGGTTTCCCACTTGTCAAAGTTTTCCACGTGATTTGGTCCATCCTTAAGATCCAAATGGAGGAACCTCTTCTTTGGGAATCCTATTTGGACCAAAATATCGAAAGAAGATCCGAACCACTCCAAAAACATGTTTGTAATTGAAAGCTTGTTTCAAAGTACTTGTTTCACTCTTCGGACCATATTGAGACCAAAGACCTGAGGTTTCCCACTTGTCAAAGTTTTCCTCGTGATTTGGTGCATCCCAAATTTCCAAATGGAGGAATCTCTTCTTTGGAAATCCCCTTTGGACCGAAATATCGAAAGAGAATCCAAAGCACTCCAAGAACTTGTTTGTAATTGAAATGCTAGTTTCAAAGTACTTGTTTCACTCTCCGGACCAAATTGATACCAAAGACCTAAGGTTTCCAAGTTCTCAAAGTTTTCATCGTTATTTGCTCCATCCTAAAGATCCAAATGGATTAACCTCTTCTTTGGGAATCCTCTTGGGTCCAAAATTTCGAAAGAGGATCCGAACCACTCGAAAAACTTGTTTGTAATTAAAAAGCTTGTTTCAAAGTGCTTGTTTCACTCTTCGGACCATATTGATTCCGAAGACCTAAGGTTACCAACTTGTCAAAGTTTTCCTCATCATTTGGTCCATCCTAAAGATTCAAAAGGAGGAACGTCATCTTTGGGAATTGTCTTTGGACCTAAATATCGAAAGAGGATCCGAACCACTCCAAAAACTTATTTGTAATTGAAAAGCTTGTTTCAAAGTACTTATTTCACTCTTCGGACCATATTTATACCAAAGACCTAAAGTTTCCCACTTGTCAAAGTTTTCCTCGTGATTTGTTCCATCCTAAGATCTAAATGCAGGAACCTCATCTTAGGGAATCCTATTTGGACCTAAATATCGAAAGAGTATCCGAACCACTCGAAATTCTTGTTTGTAATTGAAAAGCTTGTTTCAAAGTACTTGTTTCACTCTTCGGACCATATTGATACCCAAGACCTAAGGTTTCCCACTTGTCAAAGTTTTCCTCGTGATTTGGTCCATCCTAAAGATCCAAATGGAGGAACCTCTTCTTTGGGAATCCTCTTTGTACCAAAATATCGAAAGTGGATCCGAAGCAATCCAAAAGTTGTTTGTAATTGAAAAGCTGAGGAACATCTTCTTTGGAAATCCCCTTTGGACCGAAATATCGAAAGAGAATCCGAACCACTCCAAAAACTTGTTTGTAATTGAAATGCTTGTTTCAAAGTACTTGTTTCACTCCTCGGACCAAATTGATACCAAAGATCTAAGGTTTCCAACTTGTCAAAGTTTTCATCGTTATTTGGTCCATCCTAAAGATCCAAATGGAGGAACATCTTCTTTGGGAATCCTCTTTGGACCAAAATATCAAAAGAGGATCCGAACCACTCGAAAAACTTGTTTGTAATTGAAAAGCTTGTTTCAAAGTGCTTGTTTCACTCTTCGGACCATATTGATGCCAAAGACCTAAGGTTTCCAACTTGTCAAAGTTTTCCTCATCATTTGGTCCATCCTAAAGATCCAATTGGAGGAACCTCTTTTTTGGGAATCCTCTTTGGACAAAAATATCGAAAGTGGATCCGAACCACTCCAAAAACATGTTTGTAATTGAAAAGTTTGTTTCAAAGTCTTGTTTCACTCTTCGGACCATATTGATACCAAAGACCTAAGGTTTCCAACTTTTCAAAGTTGTGCTCATGATTTGGTCCATCCTAAAGATCCAAATATCGAAAGAGGATCCGAACCTCTCCAAAAACTTGTTTGTAATTGAAAAGCTTGTTTCAAAGTACTTTTTTCACTCTTCGGACCATATTGATACCAAAGACCTCAGGTTTCCCGATTGTCAAAGTTTTCCTCGTGATTTTGTCCATCCTAAAGATCCAAACGGAGGAACCTCATCTTTGGGAATCGTCTTTGTACCTAAATATCGAAAGAGGATCCGAACCACTCCAAAAACTTGTTTGTAATTGAGAAGCTTGTTTCAAAGTACTTGTTTCACTCTTCGGACCATATTGATACCAAAGACCTAAAGTTTACCACTTGTCAAAGTTTTCCTCGTGATTTGTTCCATCCTAAAGATCCAAATGCAGGAACCTCATCTTTGGGAATCCTCTTTGGATCTAAATATCGAAAGAGTATCCGAACCATTCGAAATTCTTGTTTGTAATTGAAAAGCTTGTTTCAAAGTACTTGTTTCACTCTTCGGACCATATTGATACCCAAGACCTAAGGTTTCCCACTTGTCAAAGTTTTCTTCGTGATTTGGTCCATCCTAAAGAGCCAAATGGAGGAACCTCGTCTTTGGGAATCCTCTTTGTACCAAAATATCGAAAGAGGATCCGAAGCACTACAAAAGTTGTTTGTAATTTAAAAGCTTGTTTCAAAGTACTTGTTTCACTCTTCGGACCATATTGAAACCAAAGACCTGAGGTTTCCCACTTGTGAAAGTTTTCCTCGTGATTTGGTCCATCCTAAAGATCCAAATGGATTAACCTTTTCTTTGGCAATCCCTTTTGGACCGAAATATCGAAAGAGAATCCGAACCACTCCAAGAACTTGTTTGTAATTGAAATGATTGTTTCAAAGTACTTGTTTCACTCTCCGGACCATATTGATACCAAAGACCTAAGGTTTCCAATTTGTCAAAGTTTTCATCGTTATTTGCTCCATCCTAAAGATCCAAATGGAGGAACCTCTTCTTTGGGAATCCTCTTGGGACCAAAATTTTGAAAGAGGATCCGAACCACTCGAAAAACTTGTTTGTAATTGAAATGCTTGTTTCAAAGTACTTGTTTCACTCTT
This sequence comes from Gynostemma pentaphyllum, assembly GCA_028015215.1. Lineage (NCBI taxonomy): Eukaryota > Viridiplantae > Streptophyta > Magnoliopsida > Cucurbitales > Cucurbitaceae > Gynostemma > Gynostemma pentaphyllum. The sequence goes on from CM051350.1 coordinate 10,661,486, forward strand.
CGGACCATATTGATGCCAAAGACCTAAGGTTTCCAACTTGTCAAAGTTTTCCTTATCATTTGGTCCATCCTAAAGATCCAATTGGAGGAACCTCTTCTTTGGGAATCCTCTTTGGACAAAAATATCGAAAGTGGATTCGAATAACTCCAAAAACTTGTTTCAAATTGAAAAGCTTGTTTCAAAGTACTTGTTTTACTCTTCGGACCATATTGATACCAAAGACCTAAGGTTTCCAACTTTTCAAAGTTGTGCTCATGATTTGGTCCATCCTAAAGATCCAAATAGAGGAACCTCTTCTTGGGGAATTCTTTTTGGACCAAAATATCGAAAGAGGATCCGAACCTCTCCAAAAAATGTTTGTAATTGAAAAGCTTGTTTCAAAGTACTTTTTTCACTCTTCTGACCATATTGATACCAAAGACCTCAGGTTTCCCGCTTGTCAAAGTTTTCCTCGTGATTTGGTCCATCCTAAAGATCCAAACGGAGGAACCTCATCTTTGGGAATCGTCTTTGGACCTAAATATCGAAAGAGGATCCGAACCACTACAAATACTTGTTTGTAATTGAAAAGCTTTTTTCAAAGTACTTGTTTCACTCTTCGGACCATATTGATACCAAAGACCTAAAGTTTCCCACTTGTCAAAGTTCTCCTCGTGATTTGTTCCATCCTAAAGATCCAAATGCAGGAACCTCATCTTTGGGAAACCTTTTTTGGACCTAAATATCGAATGATTATCCGAACCACTCGAAATTCTTGTTTGTAATTGAAGAGCTTGTTTCAAAGTACTTGTTTCACTCTTCGGACCATATTGATACCCAAGACCTAAGGTTTCCCACTTGTGAAAGTTTTCCTCGTGATTTGGTCCATCCTAAAGATCCAAATGGAGGAACCTCTTCTTTGGGAATCCTCTTTGTACCAAAATATCGAAAGAGGATCCGAAGCACTCCAAAAGTTGTTTGTAATTGAAAATCTTGTTTCAAAGTACTTGTTTCACTCTTCGGACCATATTGAGACAAAAGACCTGAGGTTTCCCACTTGTCAAAGTTTTCCTTGCATTTGGTCCATCCTAAAGATCCAAATGGAGGAACCTTTTCTTTGGAAATCCCCTTTGGACCGAAATATTGAAAGAGAATCCGAACCACTCCAAGAACTTGTTTGTAATTGAAATGCTTGATTCAAAGTACTTGTTTCACTCTCCGGACCAAATTCATACCAAAGACCTAAGGTTTCCAACTTGTCAAACTTTTCATCGTTATTTGGTCCATCCTAAAGATCCAAATGGAGGAACCACTTCTTTGGGAATCCTCTTGGGACCAAAATTTCGAAAGAGGATCCGAACCACTCGAAAAACTTGTTTGTAATTGAAAACCTTGTTTCAAAGTGCTTGTTTCACTCTTCGGACCATATTGTTGCCAAAGACCTAAGGTTTCCAACTTGTCAAAGTTTTCCTCAGCATTTGGTCCATCCTAAAGATCCAATTGGAGGAACCTCTTCTTTGGGAATCCTCTTTGGACAAAAATATCGAAAGTGGAACCGAACCACTCCAAAAACTTGTTTGTAATTGAAAAGCTTGTTTCAAAGTACTTGTTTCACTCTTCGGACCGTATTGATACCAAAGACCTAAGGTTTCCAACTTTTCAAAGTTGTGCTCATGATTTGGTCCATCCTAAAGATCCAAATAGAGGAACCCCTTCTTGGGGAATTCTCTTTGGACCAAAATATCGAAAGAGGATCCGAACCACTCCAAAAACTTGTTTGTAATTGAAAAGCTTGTTTCAAAGTACTTTTTTCACTCTTCGGACCATATTGATACCAAAGACCTCAGGTTTCCCGCTTGTCAAAGTTTTCCTCGTGATTTGGTCCATCCTAAAGATCCAAACGGAGGAACCTCATCTTTGGGAATCGTCTTTGGACCTAAATATCGAAAGAGGATCAGAACCACTCCAAAAATTTGTTTGTAATTAAAAACTCATTTCAAAGTACTTGTTTCTCTCTTCAGATCATATTGATACCAAAGACCTAAAGTTTCCCACTCTTCAAACTTTTCCTCGTTATCTAATCCATCCTAAAGTTCCAAATGGAGGAACCTCTTCTTTGGGAATCCTGTTTGGACCAAAATAACGAAAGAACATCCGAACCACTATAAAAACTTATTTCTAATTGAAATGCTTGTTTCAAAGTACTTGTTTTACTCTTCGTACTATATTGATACCAAGGACCGCAGGTTTCCCACTTGTCAAAGTTTTCCTCATGATTTCGTCCATCCTAAAGATCCAAATAGTGGAACCTTTTTTTGGGAATCCTCTTTGGACAAAAATATCGAAAGAGGATCCGAACCACACCAAAAACTTGTTTGTAATTAAAAACTTATTTCAGAGTACCTGTTTTACTCCCTAGACCTAATTGAATCTGAAGACCTAAGGTTTCCCACTTGTCAAAGTTGTACTCATGATTTGGTCCATCCTAAAGATCTAAATGGAGGAATCTCTTCTTTGGGAATCCTATTTGGACCAAAATATCGAAAGAGGATCCGAACCACTATAAAAACTTATTTGAAATTTAAATGCATGTTTCAAAGTACTTGTTTTAATCTTCGTACCATATTGATACCAAGGACCTCAGGTTTCCCACTTGTCAAAGTTTTCCTTATGATTTGGTCCATCCTAAAGATCCAAATGGAGGAACCTTTTCTTTGGGAATCCTCCTTGGACTAAAATATTGAAAGAGGATCCGAACCACTATAAAAACTTATTTGTAATTGAAATGCTTGCTTCAAAGTACTTGTTTTACTCTTCGTACCATATTGATACCAAGGACCTCAGGTTTCCCACTTGTCAAAGTTTTCCTCATGATTTTGTCCATCCTAAAGATCCAAATGGAGGAACCTCTTCTTTGGGAATCCTCTTTAGACCAAAATATCGAAAGAGGATCCGAACCATTCCAAAAACTTGTTTGTAATTAAAAAATTATTTCAAAGTACCTGTTTTACCCCCTAGACCTAATTGAATCTGAAGACCTAAGGTTTCCCACTTGTCAAAGTTGTACTCATGATTTGGTCCATCCTAAAGATCTAAATGGAGCAACCTCTTCTTTGGGAATCCTATTTTGACCAAAATATCGAAAGAGGATCCGAACCACTATAAAAACTTATTTGAAATTGAAATGCTTGTTTCAAAGTACTTGTTTTACTCTTCGTACCATATTGATACCAAGGACCTCACATTTTCCACTTGTCAAAGTTTTCCTCATGATTTGGTCCATTCTAAAGATCCAAATGCAGGAACCTTTTCTATGGGAATCCTCCTTGGACTAATATCGAAAGAGGATCCGAACCACTATAAAAACTTATTTGTAATTGAAATGCTTGTTTCAAAGTACTTGTTTTACTCTTCGTACAATATTGATACCAAGGACCTCAGGTTTCCCACTTGTCAAAGTTTTCCTCATGATTTGGTCCATCCTAAAGTTCCAAATGGAGAAACCTCTTCTTTGGGAATCCTCTTTGGACCAAATATCGAAAGAGGATCCGAACCACTATAAAAACTTATTTGTAATTAAAATGCTTGTTACAAAGTACATGTTTTACTCTTCGGACCATATAGATACAAAAGACCATAGGTTTCCCAGTTGTCAAAGTTTTCCTCGTGATTTGGTCCATCCTAAAGATCCAAATGGAGGAACCTCTACTTTGGGAATCCTCTTTGGACAAAAATATTGAAAGAGGATCTGAACCACTCCAAAAACTTGTTTGTCATTGAAAAGCTTGTTTCAAAGTACTTGTTTCACCCTTCAGACCATATTGATACCAAAGACCTAAAGTTTCCCACTTGTCAAAGTTTTCCTAATTATTTGGTCCATCCTAAAGATCCAAATGCAGGAACCTCTTCTTTTGGAATACTCTTTGGACCAAAATTTCGAAAGAGGATACGAACCACTCCAAAAACTTGTTTGTAATTGTAAAGCGTGTTTCAAAGTACCTGTTTCACTCTTCAGACCATTTGATGCCAAAGACCTAAGGTTCCCACTTGTCATAGTTTTCCTCGTGATTTGGTCCATCCTAAAGATCCAAATGGAGGAACCTCTTCTTTGGGAATCATCTATGTACCAAAATATAGAAAGATGATCTGAACCACTCCAAAAACTTGTTTGTAATAAAAAAGCTTTTTTCGAAGTACTTGTTTCACTCTTCGGACCATATTGATACCAAAGACCTAATGTTTCCCACTTGTCAAAGTTTTCTTCGTCATTTGGTCTATCCTAAAGATCCAAATGGAGGAACCTCTTCTTTGGGAAACCTCTTTGGACCAAAATATCGAAAGAGGATCCGAAGCACTCCAAAAACTTGTTTGTTATTGAAAGCTTATTTCAAAGTACTTGTTTCACTCTTTAGACCAAATTGTATCCGAAGACCAAAGGTTTCCAACTTGTCAAAGTTGTGCTCATGATTTGGTCCATCCTAAAGAGCCAAATGGAGGAACCTCTTCTTTTGGAATCCTTTTTGGACCAAAATATCGAAAGAGGATCCGAACCACTCCAAAAACTTGTTTTTAATTTAAAAGCGTGTTTCAAAGTACTTGTTTCACTCTTCGGACCATTTTATACCAAAGACCTAAGGTTTCCCACTTGTCAAAGTTTTCCTCGTGATTTGGTCCATCCTAAAGATCCAAATGGAGGAACCTCTTCTTTGTGAATCCTCTTTGTACCAAAATACCGAAAGATGATCTGAACCACTCCAAAAACTTGTTTGTAATTGAAAACCTTTTTTCAAAGTACTTGTTTCACTCTTCGGACCATATCGATACCAAAGACCTAATGTTTCCCACTTCTCAAAGTTTTCCTCGTGATTTGGTCTATCCTAAAGATCCAAATGGAGGAATCTCTTCTTTGGGAATCCTCTTCGGACCAAAATATCGAAAGAGGATCCGAAGCACTCCAAAAACTTTTTGTAATTGAAAGCTTATTTCAAAGTACTTGTTTCACTCTCTAGACCAAATTGAATCCGAAGACCAAAGGTTTCCCACTTGTCAAAGTTGTGCTCATGATTTGGTCCATCCTAAATATCGAAATGGAGGAGCCTCTTCTTTTGGAATCCTTTTTGGACCAAAATATCGAAAGAGGATCCGAACCACTCCAAAAACTTGTTTGTAATTAAAAAACGTGTTTCAAAGTACTTGTTTCACTCTTCGGACCATTTGATACCAAAGACCTAAGGTTTCCCACTTGTCAAAGTTTTCCTCGTGATATGGTCCATCCTAAAGATCCAAATGGCGGAACCTCTTCTTTGGGAATCCTCTTTATACAAAAATATCGAAAGATGATCTGAACCACTACAAAACCTTGTTTGTAATTGAAAAGCTTTTTTCAAAGTACTTGTTTTACTCTTCGGACGATATTGATACCAAAGATCTAATGTTTCCCACTTGTCAAAGTGTTCCTCGTGATTTGGTCTATCCTACAGATCAAAATGGAGGAACCTCTTCTTTGGGAATTATCTTTGGACCAAAATATTGAAGAAGGATCTGAACCAGTCCAAAAATTTGTTTGTAATTGAAAGCTTATTTCAAAGTACTTGTTTCACTCTCTAGACCAAATTTAATTTGAAGACCAAAGGTTTCCCACTTGTCAAAGTTGTGCTCATGATTTGGTCCATCCTGAAGATCCAAATGGAGGAATCTCTTATTTTGGAATCCTTTTTGGACCAAAATATTGAAAGAGGATCCGAACCACACCAAAAACTTGTTTGTAATTGAAAAACTTGTTTCAAAGTACTTGTTTCACTCTTCGGACCATATTGATACCAAAGACCTAAGGTTTCCCACTTTTCAAAGTTGTGCTCATGATTCGGTCCATCCTAAAGATCCAAATGGAGGAACCTCTTCTTTGGGAATCCTCTTTGTACCAAAATATCGAAAGATGATCTGAACCACTCCAAAAGCTTGTATGTAATTGAAAAGCTTTTTTCAAAGTACTTGTTTCACTCTTCGGACCATATTGATACCAAGGACCTAAGGTTTCCCACTTGTCAAACTTGTGTTCATGATTTGGTCCATCCTAAAGATCCAAATGGAGGAACCTCTTCTTTGGGAATCCTCTTTGGACCAAAATAAAGAGAGAGGATCCGAACAACTACAAAAACTTGTTTGTAATTGAAAAGCTTGTTTTAAAGTACTTGTTTCACTCTCTAGACCAAAATGAATCCGAAGATATAAGGTTTCCCACCTGTAAAAGTTGTGCTCATGATTTTGTCCACCCTGAAGATCCAAATGAAGGAACCTCTTCTTTGGGAATCCTGTTTGGACCAAAATATCGAAAGAGGATCCGAACCACTCCAAAAACTTGTTTGTAATTGTAAACCGTGTTTCAAAGTACTTGTTTCACTCTTCGGACCATTTGGTACCAAAGACCTAAGGTTTCCCACTTGTCAAAGTTTTCCTTGTGATTTGGTCCATCCTAAAGATCCAAATGGAAGAACCTCTTCTTTGGGAATCCTCTTTGTACCAAAATATCGAAAGATGATCTGAACCACTCCAAAAACTTGTTTGTAATTGAAAAGCTTTTTTCAAAATACTTGTTTCACTCTTCGGACCATATTGATACCAAAGACCTAATGTTTCCCATTTGTCAAAGTTTTCTTCGTGATTTGGTCTATCCTAAAGATCCAAATGCAGGAACCTCTTCTTTGGGAATCCTCTTTGGACCAAAATATCGAAAGATGATCCGAAGTAATCCAAAAACTTGTTTGTAATTGAAAGCTTATTTCAAAGTACTTGTTTCACTCTCTAGACCAAATTGAATCCGAAGACCAAAGGTTTACCACTTGTCAAAGTTGTGCTCATGATTTGGCCCATCCTAAAGATCTAAATGGAGGAACCTCTTCTTTTGGAATCCTTTTTGGACCAAAATATCGAAAGAGGATCCGAACCACTCCAAAAACTTGTTTGTAATTGAAAAACGTGTTTCAAAGTACTTGTTTAACTCTTCGGACCATTTGATACCAAAGACCTAAGGTTTCCTACTTGTCAAAGTTTTCCTTGTGATTTGGTCCATCCTAAAGATCCAAATGAAGGAACCTCTTCTTTGGGAATCCTCTTGGTACCAAAATATCGAAAGATGATCTGAACCTGATATGAAACCCTAGAAAATTGAAATAGAAACGCTTTGAAACACGAAGAACCCCTAGATGCAAATCCTAAAAGCCCAATGACAATAAGGTAAAACCCTTGGAAACAAAGAAGAAGAAGATTATTCCAATGATCTAATACCTTGAAATAAGAGAACTTGTTCTTATTTCAAGATCGAAACAATCCTCAAACACAATAGATCAAGTTATGCTTGAAGGTTTCTAAAACATGCAACCTAGAACAAGGCTACAAAATGCAAGGTAAAATCAACCAAGCAATAAGCAAAACAAAGCTATTTTCTATCATATTAATTCTTTATATTTAGGGTTAGAAATGAGGCTTTAAATAGCCAAAGAAACCCTAAAAACAACAAGGAAATTCGGATTACAAGGAGGCACAAAATCTGCCAAATCTTTCCTTAAGTGCATTTGGTGCATTTTAGGAAAGTTTTGCCCTAGAAGATATTATATCATTCCTAAACTATTCTAAGCATTAAAACTGATAAATAAAGGACTAAAACATGTCCAAATACATTGTAAATTAGCGGACATCATATATGGCAAGTTCGGGAACAAATATGGAAAGTGGTCCAAATAAGGAAAGTTTGCAAAAGTGATGCAACTTTCCTAATTTGCTCTTCTCTTCATTTCTGATTGAACAAGTCTCCAATACTCTACTTCCAAATGTATTTACCGTATATTGAAGTTTATCAAGTCCTCTTCCATAGCCTCCATGATCAAATCTTCAAAGCTTGTCTTGACTTTTCTAATGTAGGCTTGTAAATGGATGTTAACGCTTGTCTTGAACTTTAATCTTGAAATTGATCCTTGAGCTATTTGTGATGTTTTATGATTCATATCATCCCCTCCCTCTTGAAAAGGATTCGTCCTCGAATCTGTAACATTACCTACATCGTAATAAATTAAGTTAATAACATAAATAAAAGCACCTAAAGCATACTTACCTTGCAAATCATATTTGTAAGCATCTTGATGTCTTCTCCCTAGTGCCTTGAATTGTCTAACTCCTCCCGGATCAAAAACTTTGAACTTCCATCCCATTATATCCACATCAAAATCTAGCTCATGAAAGACCACAACACTCACAGAAAAGGTAAAACTTAGTGTTAAGAAGCCGAAAAGAATATGTGGACCATAGTCAATCTCAAAAATTTTCTCATACTCCACAATACTCTCAAGATGATCACATGGTTAAGATAACGAATTAATCAAAGCATATAAACCAGAATCAAACTCAAATAGGTCTAATGTCTTGGGGTAAACTAGAAAAGATGAAAACTCTATGCTCTCCCTAAATGCATCATATGTTTTATCAAATATAACTCGTGTAGCACAAAACATATGTTTATCATTAGAATGCAATTGAAGTGTTAAAATATCAGAGTTGAGATCAAATTTAGCAAACAAACAAGTTTTATGCATATCATAAAGAATAGGAATTGAATACTTTACAATGGTTGCTTTCACCCTATTTTCCATGCATTGAGTCATGTAAGGTATTGATCCATTGAGTATGGCAGCCCCTTGAATGTTGTCTTCATGATGTTTTATGCCTTGCATTGATCACAAATTACTAGGCATCTCATTAGGGAACAATCTTTTGAATTCCTGTAAAAACTCAACAAACATACTAGGCAAAGATGGGTTAAGTGTAAAACAAACCTCTCTGTACAAAAGTACAAATGTAGGTTGGTAGATTTCATTCCTAGCCTCACTTGATCTAACTTTCAAGCTCTCACTCTCTATTTCACTCTCTTTTTGCTCACTAAACTCAAATGTCTCACACTTTGTAATCTCAAAGCACTCTTGCTTTTCACTCTCATTACACTCTTTCTTTTCAAACTCTCTTTCTTTTTTTCTCATCTCTCTTTCTTTTGACTCACTAGTTTCTTTTTCATCACTCATCTCTCTTTCTTTTGGCTCACTTATTTCAATAATTTCTTTTTCACTCTTTTCTTTTTGAGAATTCATCTCTCTTTCTTTTTGCTCAATCTCTTTTTCACGATTCTCATGCTTTTCAAATATTGAACACTTTTGTAGCTCACATGCATCATAAGTTTCCACCACACAAGCATTAGCACGAATATCCTCTTTTATCTCCTCCATGCTAGCATTGAAAACTTCTTTTGATTTTAAAAGTTCTCTTTCAATCATCTTGACCTTCTCTAAAATCAAATTTGTATTTTCCTCTACCAAGTCATAGGCAGCCCCATTCTTATCCATTAATGTACCATTTTCACCCATTTGATAAGAAGAAGTATTATTGGAAATAGGTTTAGAAGCATACCGTGTATCTCTTCTTCTTTTGAGTCTATTTTCTACCTTGGTTGCATAGTAAATCATTTCTTCCAACTTCACATATGTATACCCATTAACTTGGCCAACAATCTCATAGTTTAATCCATCTAAGAACCATGCCATAGTAGACTTCTCATCTTCCTCAACATTAGCCCTAGCCTTGAGAAACTCCAACTCCTTGTAGTAATCATCCACACTTTTGCAACCTTGTGTTAGGTTATCCAACTTTTGCACAAGATGGTCTTGATGTTGTCTTGACACGAATCTCTTTCTCATATGACACTTTAGATCATACCAAGTTTCTACTTGTTGTTTCCTCTCCCTCCTTAGTTTCACTTTCAATTGAGACCACCAAACATGAGCATTATTAGGGAAATTGGAAATAGCAAGCATAACCTTTCTTTCCTCACTATAATCGTTGTAATCAAAGAAATGCTCGGTTTCTGTCTCCCATTGCAAGTATTCCTCTTGATTAGAACTCCCATAGAAAGTATTTAACTTGAGCTTATCACCTCCTAAGCTTCTATGCTCCATCCCTCCATGATAAACACCTCTATTTTCCCTCCGAGTATGTTCTCTCTCTCGACATCTATTACTCCTCCTTTGATCAATTTCATGATACATTGCTGCAAGTAAACAAGTTAGTAATAAAAATAGGACCTCTCAATCACTCCCTAAGTGTTTACACTCGATGATGTCAATCCACTCGTGTTTGCACTCAAAACAGATTTTAGACCCTAAATGTAACCTTGAACTATTAGCACACTTTAGAAACTATCAAACAACTAAGATACTAATGATATTTGTAAAAAGTATCAAGAAAGAAATAAGAAACAATCAACTTGGGTGACTAGAGAAATAAAAGGACAGATTTTTCAAACGGTGTATTTTTGTAACAAGGAAAAGAATAAGAAAGAAAACAAGCAAGAATAAACTTTCCTAAAAGAGAAAAATTCGAAATTGGACTTCCCTAAAACACTTTGGATCAGAAAATAATACTTTCCTAAAGCAAAAGATGCATATATTCAAATATGGGCAGATTTGAAACTTTCCAAAAACAGTTTTGGCTATTTATGGTAAGTTCTAGCTTTTTAGGAAACAAACAAATTTTGGCTCATTCAACTTGATAATTTCGGATTCCAAATGCATAAATGATGAGTTTAAGATGAACTCTTTAAGAACAATAAGGACACTAAACACTTTTTTCCAGAAACTCAAGCAAATAGCAAGAACACTTTTTTTTTTTATAACAATTTTTAGCACAATCCGACAGTCTGTGAAGATCTATTTTTTTCTCAATCTTCCACTTTTTTTTTGACAAATGTTTCTGAATAAAAAATAAGCACAACAGAAATATAAACACTTTTCTAATTGATGATTTTCTGAGAATCGGAAAGGAACTATACGAAAAAGAACAAAAACAGTAGCTATATAAGGATATTCTGGAACAGCTTTTTTTTTTTTTTGGAATTTTCGATGAACGAAGAACAAAATAAAATAACAAGAAAGAAAGCAAGATAGAAATCTTCCCTTGAGCCTAAGCTCTGATACCAAATGATATGAAACCCTAGAAAATTGAAATAGAAAACCTTTGAAACACAAAGAACCCCTAGATGCAAATCCTAAACCAATGAACAATAAGGTAAAACCCTTAGAAATAAAGAAGAAGAAGATTATTCCAATGATCTAATACCTTGAAATAAGAGAACTTGTTCTTATTTCAAGATCGAAACAATCCACAAACACAATAGATCAAGTTATGCTTGAATGTTTCTAAAACATGCAACCTAAACAAGGCTACAAAATGCAAGGTAAAATCAACCAAGCAATAAGCAAAACAAGGCTATTTTCTATCATATTAATTCTTTATATTTAGGGTTACAAATAAGGCTTTAAATAGCCAAAGAAACCCTAAAAACAACAAGGAAATTCGGATTACAAGGAGGCACAAAATCTGCCAAATCTTTCCTTAAGTGCATTTGGTGCATTTTAGGAAAGTTTTGCCCTAGAAGATATTATATCATTCCTAAACTATTCTAAGCATTAAAACTGATAAATAAAGGCCTAAAACATGTCCAAATACATTGTAAATTTGCGGACATCATATATGGGAAGTTCGGGAACAAATATGGAAAGTGGTCCAAATAAGGAAAGTTTGCAAAAGTAATGCAACTTTCCTAATTTGCTCTTCTCTTCATTTCCACTACAAAAAAACTGTCAATTTGCGACCACGAAATTGCGACCAAATGGTCGTTTTTTTACCTAAATTGCGACCAAAAATGCGACCAACTAAGTGGTGGCCAAAAAGCTGGTCGGTCCTGAATTTGTGCTACTGGATAGTCGCAAATATACGACCAAAAAAGTTTTGTCGCAAAAAAGTCAACCTTTTGAAAAATGCGACCAGATGGTCACTTAAAAAGTGACCAGTTGGTCACATAAAAAAGTGACCAAACGGTCGTATTTTATGTGACCAAATGGTCACTTTTGGACTGAGTCAAAATATGACCAGATGGTCGCTTAAAAAGTGACCATCTGGTCGTAATTTATGTTGAAGATAAGTGACCAGTTGGTCACATAAAAAAGTGACCAAATGGTCGTATTTTATGTGACCAAATGGTCACTTTTGGACTCAGTCAAAATACGACCAGATGGTTGCTTAAAAAGTGACCATCTGGTCGCAATTTATGTTGAATATAAGTGACCAGTTGGTCACATAAAATGCGACCATATGGTCGCATTTAAGAATTTTTTTTGTAATATAAATTTCAATAATTAGTTAATTAATTATTAATTATTTATTTAATTAATATTAAAATTTAATAACAAAAAATTGGAATTAGAATAAAAAATATATATATCAAATATTCAAAAAACGCTTTATACAGACGAAAGCATCCTAGAACTACTGCGGGGGTGGCGGAGGAGGTGTAGATGATGAATGGCCACCGCCTAGGGATCTGAAGTACGCAGCAAGTCCCGGCTCGTAACCGAGGAGAAGGCTGTCCAACTCCTCTGTAGTCAGGTCCGCATCAGGGGCAGCGGCTGTAGGCGACTGCGGAGACGCCTAGTCACTCGCGTCGTCAGGCTCGTTTGACTGGGGAGGACGTCGTCTGCCCGTCATAATCCTACAACCAAACTAAACTAATATAATACTAATTACGTAATTAAAATATTGAAATAAATTAAATTAATAAATTAATGAAATAATCTAAATTAAATTGATTAAATAATGTAAATGAAACTAACATAAATTAAGTAAATAATTTAAAATAAACTAACTAATTAATTTGAATTAAAGTAAATTAAAATTAGATTACTTGGACTAAAATGAAGTAATTAAAGTAAACTAAGTAGTGAACAATTAAACTAAAATTAATTAAATTAAAGTAAATTAAGTAATGAAGAATTAAACTAAATTAGATTAATTGAACTAAAATTAATTAAATTAAACTAACATTAATTAATTAAAACTAAAATAAACTAAACTAATTAATTAAATTAAAGTAAACTAAAATTAGCTAAGTAAACTAACATTAATTAATAAAAACTAAACTTAACTAAACTAATTAATTAAATTAAACTAAATTAAAATTAGATTAATTGAACTAAAATTTATTAATTAATTAAAGTAAACGAAATTAGATTAATTAACCTAAAGTAAACTAAGTACTTAATTAAACTAAAATTAATGAAATTAACAACATTAAACTAAACTAATTAATTAATTAAAGTAAACTAAAATTAGATGAATTAAACTAAAGTAAACTAAGTAATTAATTACACAAAATTAGATTCATTATACTACAATTAATGAAATTAACAAAATTAAACTAAACTAATTAATTAAAACTAAGTAAAACTAAATTTAAACATAAACTAAAACTAACTTAAAACTTAAAATGTATACGAAAACTAACCTCGTAATAGAAACCGGGATTGGAGGTTTAGGATTTTTAGGTTTAGAGTAGGAACGGGGAATGGGAACGGGGAAAAAACAACGGGGAACGGAACGGGAGAAAGAGAGAAAAGAAAGAAAAAAGAGAAAGAAAAAGAGAAAGGAAAGGAAAAGGAAACGGGGGGAAGGAAGCTGATCTGAATTTAAATCAGATTTTGCTACCAAATGGTCGCAAATATGTAATCATAACCAGAAACGAAAACCGCGCGTGCTGGGGAAATTACGACCACATGGTCGTATTTTTAGAGATATTTGCGACCATCTGGTAGCATTTATTGAAAAAAGCGACCATTTGGTCGCCCATTTACCATTACCTATAACAGCTGTCATATCACGAGTCCCATCAACAATTGCGACCAAATGGTCGTAATTTTTAAATTCACCGCCATAAATTTTATGAAAATTTAAATTTATCGCTCAGATTTGCGACCATATGGTCGTAATTTTCAAATTCACCGCCATAAATTTCATGAAAATTTAAATTTACCGCTCAGATTTGCGACCATATGGTCGTAATTTCACTTATATTTTTTTAAAAATATAATTAAACTTTTCCAAAAATGCGACCAACTGGTCGCCTTTCCCTTCTAAATTACTACCATGTGGTCATCTTTTGTGTTAAATTGCGACCAAATGGTCACAAATATTAATTTTTTTTTTTTAATCATTCATTAAAGAAATAGTTTTAATAAACACATACACAGTGAATAATCAAGTTACGAAATGTCTCATTCATCATCGTCTCCAAGAAGTCCGTCACATAGAGTCTTCTTCTTCTGTTTCTTCATCGGATTCATCGTCTCGAATAAATTCAGCATCAATGTCACGTGCGTGAGAAGTGGAAGCATTTGTATCATCATCATCATGCAATGTTATCGTTCCATCGTTCAAAGGACGAAGAGTACTTGCATTCTGACCATCGTCGATTGCACGACATCTTATCTCATCTTCTTGAAAAGCAACAGCTTCCTCTACATAGTGGTCTTTCTCGGACAAGTTTTCTTCTACCTGGCGTGGTTTAACTTTACAAACAACTAACCAATCTGTCTGATCTCGTCTATTAATAGGATAGTTCAAGTAATAAACTTGAATCGCCTGTGAAGCCAGGACGAACCTATCAGCGGTGCGCATATGCTTAGACTTGTTTACCTCAACGATTTGTAAATGATCAATCTTACGGACTCCGCCTCGTCTGGTTGTCTCGAACCAAGTGCAGTTGAACAGAAAAATGCGTTTTAGCGTGGAACTTGCGTATTGAATCTCAAGAATCTCATCGATTACTCCGAAGTAAGCGTCTTCGTTTGTGCCGAACACGTGACCTTTGATGCAAACACCACTGTTGTTTGTTGCCCTGTTCACTGAATGGGCCTTCGTTTGAAATCAGAATCGCTATTCGACGTATCCACCATACGACCTTGCTATCAGTCCAGGTCCCTTTGCCAAAGAAATGATGCGAGGATCATCCACCGGTAATGTAGGGGAGTCAACCTGTGTCACTTCCCAGGGTCACATCAAGTCAGAATTTACGACCACATGGTCACTTTTTTTGGTGACCACTTGGTAGCTTTTATCCCACCAAATTATTTATATATTACTGGCCACATGAAATCACAGCATTTGCGACCATCTGGTCACTTCTTAATGTGACCACGTGGTAGCTTAATTCCCGCCAAATTTTTAAGCTACCACTGCTCAATAAAGGTCACAAAAATTGCGACCATTTGGTCACTTATAATTGTGACCACTTGATAGCTTTCTTCCCTCCCTCCAATTTTAAGCTACCACTGCTCAATAAAGGTCACAAAAATTGCGACCATTTGGTCACTTATAATTGTGACCACTTGGTAGCTTTCTTCCCTCCCTCCAATTTTAAGCTACCACTGCTCAATAAAGGTATCAAAAATTGCGACCATTTGGTCACTTATAATTGTGACCACTTGGTAGCTTTCTTCCCTCCAATTTTAAGCTACCACTGCTCAATAAAGGTCACAAAAATTGCGACCATTTGGTCACTTATAATTGTGACCACTTGGTAGCTTTCTTCCCTCCAATTTTAAGCTACCACTGTTCAATAAAGGTCACAAAAATTGCGACCATTTGGTCACAATTATAATTGTGACCACTTGGTAGCTTTCTTCCCTCCAATTTTAAGCTACCATTGCTCAATAAATGTCACAAAACTTGCGACCATTTGGTCACTTATAATTGTGACCACTTGGTAGCTTTCTTCCCTACAAAATTACGCGCCATTTTTTGCTACCAAGTTATATTTTAGTCACAAAAATGTGACCAGTTGGTCGTTTTTTTAGGTGACCAATTGGTCGCTTATTTCGCGCTATAATTTCCCACCATTTTTTATGACTACTTCTAATTTTGGTCGCAATCTGGTCACAAAAAAAGTGACCAGATGGTCACTTAGAGTCAACCTTCAAAAAAAGTGACTAGGTGGTCACAAAAAAACTACCAGTTTTGTTTGGTCGCAAATTTCAGGTCGCATTTTGACAGTTTTTTTGTAGTGTTCTGATTGAACAAGTCTCCAATACTCTACTTCCAAATGTATTTACCGTCTATTGAAGTTTATCAAGTCCTCTTCCATAGCCTCCATGATCAAATCTTCAAAGCTTGTCTTGACTTTTCTAATGTAGGCTTGTAAATGGATGTTAACGCTTGTCTTGAACTTTAATCTTGAAATTGATCCTTGAGCTATTTGTGACGTTTTATGATTCATATCAGAACCACTCCAAAATCTTGTTTGTAATTGAAAAGCTTTTTTCAAACTACTTGTTTCACTCTTCGGACCATATTGATACCAAAGACCTAATGTTTCCCACTTGTCAAAGTTTTCCTCATGATTTGGTCTATCTGAAAGATCCAAATGGAGGAACCTCTTCTTTGAGAATCCGCTTTGGACCAAAATATCAAAAGACGATCCGAAGCACTCCAAAAACTTGTTTGTAATTGAAAGCTTATTTCAAAGTACTTGTTTCACTCTCTAGACCAAATTGAATCCGAAGACCAAAGGTTTCCCACTTGTCAAAGTTGTGCTCATGATTTGGTCCATCCTAAAGATCTAAATCGTGGAACCTCTTCTTTTGGAATCCTTTTTGGACCAAAATATCGAAAGAGGATCCGAACCACTCCAAAAACTTGTTTGTAATTGAAAAGCGTGTTTCAAAGTACTTGTTTCACTCTTCGGACCATTTGATACCAAAGAACTAAGGTTTCCCACTTGTCAATGTTTTCCTCGTGATTTGGTCGATCCTAAAGATCCAAATGGAGGAACCTCTTCTTTGGGAATCGTCTTTGGACCAAAATATCAAAAGAGGATCCGAAGCAGTCCAGAAACTTGTGTGTAATTGAAAGCTTATTTCAAAGTACTTGTTTCACTCTCTCGACCAAATTGAATCCGAAGACCAAAGGTTTCCTAATTGTCAAAGTTCTGCTCACGATTTGGTCCATCCTAAAGATCCAAATGGAGGAACCTCTTCTTTTGGAATCCTTTTTGGACCAAAATATCGAAAGAGGATCCGAACCACTCCAAAAACTTGTTTGTAATTGAAAAGCGTGTTTCAAAGTACCTGTTTCACTCTTCGGACCATTTGATACCAAAGAACTAAGGTTTCCCACTTGTCAATGTTTTCCTCGTGATTTGGTCGATCCTAAAGATCCAAATGGAGGAACCTCTTCTTTGGCAATCCTCTTTGTACCAAAATATCGAAAGATGATCTGAACCACTCCAAAAACTTGTTTGTCAATTGAAAAGCTTTTTTCAAAGTACTTGTTTCACTTTTCGGACCATATTGATACCAAAGACCTAATGTTTCCCACTTGTCAAAGTTTCCCTCGTGATTTGGTCTATCCTAAAGATCCAAATGGAGGAACCTCTTCTTTGGGAATGAGGATCCGAAGCACTCCAAAAAGTTGTTTGTAATTGAAAGCTTATTTCAAAGTACTTGTTTCACTCTCTAGACCACATTGAATCCGAAGACCAAAGGTTTCCCACTTGTCAAAGTTGTGCTCATGATTTGGTCCATCCTGATGATCCAAATGGAGGAACCTCTTCTTTTGGAATCCTTTTTGGACCAAAATTTGAAAGAGGATCCGAACCACTCCAAAAACTTGTTTGTAACTGAAAAACTTGTTTCAAAGTACTTGTTTCACTCATCGGACCATATTGTTACCAAAGACCTAAGGTTTCCCACTTATCAAAGTTGTGCTCATGATTTGGTCCATCCTAAAGATCCAAATGGAGGAACCTCTTTTTTGGGAATCCTCTTTGGACCAAAATAACGAAAGAGGATCCGAACAACTCCAAAAACTTGTTTGTAATTGAAAAGCTTGTTTTAAAGTAATTGTTTCACTCTCTAGACCAAAATGAATCCGAAGATATAAGGTTTCCCGTTTGTAATAGTTGTACTCATGATTTTGTCCTCCCTAAAGATCCAAATGGAGGAACCTCTTCTTTGGGAATCCTGTTTGGACCAATATATTGAAAGAGGATCCGAACCACTCCACAAACTTGTTTGTAATTGTAAAGCGTGTTTCAAAGTACTTGTTTCACTCTTCGGACTATTTGATACCAAAGACCTAAGGTTTCCCACTTGTCAAAGTTTTCCTCGTGATTTGGTCCATCCTAAAGATCCAAATAGAGGAACCTCTTCTTTGGGAATCCTCTTTGTACCAAAATATCGAAAGATGATCTGAACCACTCCAAAAACTTGTTTGTAATTGAAAAGCTTTTTTTAAAGTACTTGTTTCACTCTTCGGACCATATTGATACCAAAGACCTAATGTTTCCCACTTGTCAAAGTTTCCCTCGTGATTTGGTCTATCCTAAACATCCAAATGGAGGAACCTCTTCTTTGGGAATCCTCTTTGGACCAAAATATCAAAAGACGATCCGAAGAAGTTCTGAAACTTGTGTGTAATTGAAAGCTTATTTCAAAGTACTTGTTTCACTCTCTCGACCAAATTGAATCCGAAGACCAAAGGTTTCCTACTTGTCAAAGTTCAGCTCATGATTTGGTCCATCCTAAAGATCCAAATGGAGGAACCTCTTCTTTTGGAATCCTTTTTGGACAAAAATATCGAAAGAAGATCCGAACCGCTCCAAAAACTTGTTTGTAACTGAAAAACTTGTTTCAAAGTACTTGTTTCACTCTTCGGACCATTTTATACCAAAGACCTAGGGTTTCCCACTTGTCAAAGTTTTCCTCGTGATTTGGTCCATCCTAAAGATCCAAATGGAGGAACCTCTTCTTTGGGAATCCTCTTTGTACCAAAATAACGAAAGATGATATGAACCACTTTAAAAACTTGTTTGTAATTGAAAAGCTTTTTTCAAACTACTTGTTTCACTCTTCGGACCATATTGATACCAAAGACCTAATGTTTCCCACTTGTCAAAGTTTTCCTCGTGATTTGCTCTATCCTAAAGATCCAAATGGAGGAACCTCTTCTTTGGGAATCCTCTTTGGACCAAAATATTGAAAGAGGATCCGAACCAGTACAAAAACTTGTTTGTAATTGAAAGCTTATTTCAAAGTACTTGTATCACTCTCTAGACCAAATTGAATCCGAAGACCAAAGATTTCCCACTTGTCAAAGTTGTGGTCATGATTTGGTCCACCCTAAAGATCAAAATGGAGGAACCTCTTCTTTGGCAATCCTGTTTGGACCAAAATATCGAAAGAGGATCCGAACCACTCCAAAAACTTGTTTGTAATTGTAAAGCGTGTTTCAAAGTACTTGTTTTACTCTTCAAACCATTTGATACCAAAGACCTATGGTTTCCCACTTGTCAAAGTTTTCCTCGTGATTTGGTCCATCCTAAAGATCTAAATGGAGGAACCTCTTCTTTGGGAATCCTCTTTGATCCAAAATATCGAAAGATGATCTGAACAAATCGAAAAACATGTTTGTAATTGAAAAGCTTTTTTCAAAGTACTTGTTTCACTCTTTGGACCATATTGATTCCAAAAACCTAATGTTTCCCACTTGTCGAAGTTTTCCTCGTGATTTGGTCTATCCTGAAGATCCAAATGGAGGAACCTCTTCTTTGGGAAACCTCTTTGGACCAAAATATCGAAAGAGGATCCGAACCAGTCCAAAAACTTGTTTGTAATTGAAAGCTTATTTGAAAGTACATGTTTCACTCTCTAGACCAAATTGAATCCGAAGACCAAAGGTTTCCCACTTGTCAAAGTTGTGCTCATGATTTGGTCCATCCTGAAGATTCAAATGGAGGAACCTGTTCTTTTGGAATCCTTTTTGGACCAAAATATGGAAAGAGGATCCGAACCACTCCAAAAACTTGTTTGTAATTGAAAAACTTGTTTCAAAGTACTTGTTTCACTCTTCGGACCATATTGATACCAACGACCTAAGGTTTCCCACTTATCAAAGTTGTGCTCATGCTTTGGTGGATCCTAAAGATCCAAATGGAGGAACCTCCTTTTTGGGAATCCTCCTTGGACCAAAATAACGAGAGGATCCGAACAACTCCAAAAACTTTTTTGTAATTGAAAAGCTTGTTTTATAGTACTTGTGTCACTCTCTAGACCTAAATGAATCCGAAGATATAAGGTTTCCCACTTGTAAAAGTTGTGCTCATGATTTTGTCCACCCTAAAGATCCAAAAAGAGGAACCTCTTCTTTGGGAATCCTGTTTGGACCAAAATATCGAAAAAAGATCCGAAATACTCAAAAAACTTGTTTGTAATTGTAAAACGTGTTTCAAAGTACTTGTTTCACTCTTCGGACCATTTGATACCAAAGACCTAATGTTTCCCACTTGTCAAAGTTTTCTTCGTGATTTTGTGTATCCTAAAGATCCAAATGGTGGAACCTCTTCTTTGGGAATCCTCTTTGGACCAAAATATCGAAAGAGGATCCGAAGCACTCCAAAAACTTGTTTGTAATTGAAAGCTAATTTCAAAGTACTTGTTTCACTCTCTCGACCAAATTGAATCCGAAGAACAAAGGTTTACCACTTGTCAAAGGTGTGCTCATGATTTGTCCATCCAAAGATCCAAATGGAGGAACCTCTTCTTTTGGAATCCTTTTTGGACCAAAATATCGAAAGAGGATCCGAACCACTCCAAAAACTTGTTTGTAATTGAAACGCGTGTTTCAAATTACTTATTTCACTCTTCGGACCATTTGATACCAAAGACATAAGGTTTCCCACTTGTCAAAGTTTTCGTCGTGATTTGGTCCATCCTAAAGATCCAAATGGAAGAACCTCTTCTTTCGGAATCCTCTTTGTACCAAAATATCGAAAGATGATCTGAACCACTCCAAAAACTTGTTTGTAATTGAAAAGCTTTTTTCAAAGTACTTGTTTCACTCTTCGAACCATATTGATACTAAAGACCTAATGTTTCCCACTTGTCAAAGTTTTCCTCGTGATTTGGTCTATCCTAAAGATCCAAATGGAGGAACCTCTTCTTTGGGAATCCTCTTTGGACCAAAATATCGAAACAGGATCCGCAGCAGTCCAAAAACTTGTTTGTAATTGAAAGCTTATTTCAAAGTACTTGTTTCACTCTCTAGACCAAATTGAATCCGAAGACCAAAGGTTTCCCACTTGTCAAAGTTGTGCTCATGATTTGGTCCATCCTTAAAGATCCAAATGGAGGAACCTCTTCTTTTGGAATACTGTTTGGACCAAAATATCGAAAGAGGATCCGAACCACTCCAAATACTTGTTTGTAATAGAAAAACGTGTTTCAAAGTACTTGTTTCACTCTTCGGACCATTTGATACCAAAGACCTAAGGTTTCCCACTTGTCAAAGTTTTCCTCGTGATTCGGTCCATCCTAAAAATCCAAATGGAGGAACCTCTTCTTTGGGAATCCTCTTTGTACCAAAATATCGAAAGATGATCTGAACCACTCCAAAAACATGTTTGTAATTGAAAAGCTTTTTTCAAAGTACTTGTTTCACTCTTGGGACCATACTGATACCAAAGACCTAATGTTTCCGACTTGTCAAAGTTTTCTTCGTGATTTGGTCTATCCTAAAGATCCAAATGGAGGGATCTCTTCTTTGGGAATCCTCTTTGGACCAAACTATCGAAAGAGGATCCGAAACAGTCCAAAAACTTGTTCGTAATTGAAAGCTTATTTCAAAGTACTTGTTTCGCTCTCTAGACCAAATTGAATATGAAGACCAAAGGTTTCCCACTTGTCAAAGTTGTGCTCATAATTTGGTCCACCCTAAAGATCCAAATGGAGGAACCTCTTCTTTGGGAATCCAGTTTGGACCAAAATATCGAAAGAGGATCCGAACCACTCCAAAAACTTGTTTGTAATTGTAAAGCGTGTTTCAAAGTACTTGTTTCACTCTTCAAACCTTTTGATACCAAAGACCTAAGGTTTCCTACTTGTCAAAGTTTTCCTCGTGATTTGGTCCATCCTAAAGATCCAAATGGAGGAACCACTTCTTTGGGGATCCTCTTTATACAAAAATATCGAAAGATGATCTGAACCACTCCAAAAACATGTTTGTAATTGAAAAGCTTTTTTTAAAGTACTTGTTTCACTCTTCGGACCATATTGATTCCAAAGACCTAATGTTTCCCACTTGTCAAAGTTTTCCTCGTGATTTGGTCTATTCTAAAGATCCAAATGGAGGAACCTCTTTTTTGGGAATCCTCTTCCGACCAAAATATCGAAAGAGGATCCGTTTCTAATTGAAAGCTTATTTCAAAGTACTTGTTTCACTCTCTAGACCAAATTGAATCCGAAGACCAAAGGTTTCCCACTTGTCAAGGTTGTGCTCGTGATTTGGCCCATCCTAAAGATCCAAATGGAGGAACCTCTTCTTTTGGAATCCTTTTTGAACCAAAATATCGAAAGGGGATCCGAACCACTCCAAAAACTTGTTTGTAATTGTAAAACGTGTTTCAAGGTACTTGTTTCACTCTTCGGACCATTTGATACCAAAGACCTAAGGTTTCCCACTTGTCAAAGTCTTCCTCGTGATTTGGTCCATCCTAAAGATCCAAATGGAGGAATCTCTTCTTTGGGAATCCTCTTTGTACCAAAATATCGAAAGATGATCTGAACCACTTCAAAAACTTGTTTGTAATTGAAAAGCTTTTTTCAAAGTACTTGTTTCACTCTTCGGACCATATTGATACCAAAGACCTAATGTTTCCCACTTGTCAAAGTTTTCTTCGTGATTTGGTATATCCTAAAGATCCAAATGGTGGAACCTCTTCTTTGGGAATCCTCTTTGGACCAAAATATCGAAAGAGGATCCGAAGAAATCCAAAAATTTGTTTGTAATTGAAAGCTAATTTCAAAGTACTTTTTTGACTCTCTCGACCAAATTGAATCCGAAGAACAAAGGTTTACCACTTGTCAAAGGTGTGCTCATGATTTGGTCCATCCTAAAGATTCAAATGGAGGAACCTCTTCTTTGGGAATCCTGTTTGGACCAAAATATCAAAAGAGGATCCGAACCACTCCAAAAACTTGTTTGTAATTGAAACGCGTGTTTCAAATTACTTGTTTCACTCTTCGGACCATTTGATACCAAAGACCTAAGGTTTCCCACTTGTCAAAGTTTTCCTCGTGATTTTGTCCATCCTAAAGATCCAAATGGAAGAGTCTCTTCTTTGGGAATCATCTTTGTACCAAAATATCAAAAGATGATCTGAACCACTCCATAAACTTGTTTGTAATTGAAAAGGTTTTTTCAAAGTACTTGTTTCACTCTTCGGACCATATTGATACCAAAGACCTAATGTTTCCCACTTGTCAAAGTTTTCCTCGTGATTTGGTCTATCCTAAAGATCGAAATGGAGGAACCTCTTCTTTGGGAATCCTCTTTGGACCAAAATATCGAAAAAGTATCCGAAGCAGTTCAAAAACTTGTTTGTAAATGAAACCTTATTTCAAAGTACTTGTCTCACTCTCTAGACCAAATTGAATCCGAAGACCAAAGGTTTCCCACTTGTCAAAGTTGTGCTCATGATTTGGTCCATCCTTAAAGATCCAAATGGAGGAACCTCTTCTTTTGGAATCCTTTTTGGACCAAAATATCGAAAGACGATCCAAACCACTCAAAAAACTTGTTTGTAATAGAAAAACGTGTTTCAAAGTACTTGTTTCACTCTTCGGACCATTTGATACAAAAGACCTTAGGTTTCCCACTTGTCAAAGTTTTCCTCGTGATTGGGTCCATCCTAAAGATCCAAATGGAGGAACCTCTTCTTTGGGAATCCTCATTGTACCAAAATATCGAAAGATGATCTGAACCACTCCAAAAACATGTTTGTAATTGAAAATCTTTTTTCAAAGTACTTGTTTCACTCTTGGGACCATACTGATACCAAAGACCTAATGTTTCCGACTTGTCAAAGTTTTCCTCGTGATTTGGACTATCATAAAGATCCAAATGGAGGAATCTCTTCTTTGTGAATCCTCTTTGGACCAAAATATCGAAAGAGGATCCGAACCAGTCCAAAAACTTGTTTGTAATTGAAAGCTTATTTCAAAGTACTTGTTTCACTCTCTAGACCAAATTGAATCTGAAGACCAAAGGTTTCCCACTTGTCAAAGTTGTGCTCATGATTTGGTCCACCCTAAATATCAAAATGGAGGAACCTCTTCTTTGGGAATCCTGTTTGGACCAAAATATCGAAAGAGGATCCGAACCACTCCAAAAACTTGTTTGTAATTGTAAAGCGTGTTTCAAAGTACTTGTTTCACTCTTCGAACCTTTTGATACCAAAGACCTAAGGTTTCCTACTTGTCAAAGTTTTCCTCGTGATTTGGTCCATCCTAAAGATCCAAATGGAGGAACCGCTTCTTTGGGGATCCTCTTTATACAAAAATATCGAAAGATGATCTGAACCACTCCGAAAACATGTTTGTAATTGAACAGCTTTTTTTAAAGTACTTGTTTCACTCTTCGGACCGTATTGATTCCAAAGACCTAATGTTTCCCACTTGTCAAAGTTTTCCTCGTGATTTTGTCTATTCTAAAGATCCAAATGGAGGAACCTCTTCTTTGGGAATCCTCTTTGGGCCAAAATATCGAAAGAGGATCCGAACCAGTCCAAAAACTTGTTTGTATTTGAAAAGCTGGTTTCAAAGTACTTGTTTCACTCTTCGGACCATATTAATACAAAAGACCTAAGGTTTTCCACTTTTCAAAGATGTGCTAATGATTTGGCCCATCCTAAGGATCCAAATGGAGGAACCTCATCTTTGGGAATCCTCTTTGGACCAAAATATGGAAAGAGGATCCGAACCATTCCAAAAACTTGTTTGTAATTGAAAAGCTTGTTTCAAAGTACTTGTTTCACTCTTGGGACCATATTGATTCCAAAGACCTAAGGTTTCCCACTTGTCAAATATGTGCTCACGATTTGGTACATCCTAAAGATAAAAATGGAGGAACATCTTCTTTAGGAATCCTCTTTGGTCCAAAATTATGAAAGAGGATCCGAACAACTCCAAAAACTTGTTTGTAATTGAAAAGCTTGTTTCAAAGTACTTGTTTCACTCTCTAGACCAAAATGAATCCGAAGACATAAGGTTTCCCACTTGTCAAAGTTGTGCTCATGATTTTGTCCATCCTAAAGATCCAAATGGAGGAACCTCTTTTTTGGGAATCCTGTTTGGACCAAAATATCAAAAGAGGATGTGAACCACTCCAAAAACTTGTTTGTAATTGAAAAGCTTGTTTCAAAGTACTTGTTTCACTCTTCGGACCATATTGATACCAAAGACCTAAGGTTTCCCAATTGTCAAATATGTTCTCACGATTTGGTACATCCTAAAGATAAAAATGGAGGAACCACTTCTTTGGGTATCCTCTTTGGACCAAAATTAGGAAAGAGGATCCGAACAACTCAAAAAACTTGTTTGTAATTGAAATGCTTGTTTCAAAGTACTTGTTTCACTCTCTACACCAAAATGAATCCGAAGACATAAGGTTTCCCACTTGTGAAAGTTTTGCTCATGATTTTGTCCATCCTAAAGATCCAATTGGAGGAACCTCTTCTTTGGGAATCCTGTTTGGACCAAAATATCAAAAGAGGATCTGAACCACTCCAAAAACTTGTTTGTAATTGAAAAGCTTGTTTCAAAGTACTTGTTTCACTCTTCGGACCATATTGATACCATAGACCTAAGGTTTCCCACTTGTCAAAGTTGTGCTAATGATTTGGTCCATCCAAAAGATCCAAATGGAGGAACCTTATCTTTGGGAAT
This sequence comes from Gynostemma pentaphyllum, assembly GCA_028015215.1. Taxonomy (NCBI): domain Eukaryota; kingdom Viridiplantae; phylum Streptophyta; class Magnoliopsida; order Cucurbitales; family Cucurbitaceae; genus Gynostemma; species Gynostemma pentaphyllum. The sequence goes on from CM051350.1 coordinate 10,687,111, forward strand.
CCTCTTTGTACCAAAATATGGAAAGATGATCCAAACCACTCAAAAAAACATGTTTGTAATTGAAAAGCTTATTTCAAAGTACTTGTTTCACTCTTCAGACTATATTGATACCAAAGACCTAAGGTTTCCCACTTGTCAAAGTTTTTCTCGGAATTTGGTCTATCCTAAAGATCCAAATGGGGGAACCTCTTCTTTGGGAATCCTCGCTGGACCAAAATATCAAAAGAGGATCTGAACCACTCCAAAACTTTGTTTGTAATTGAAAGCTTCTTTCAAAGTACTTGTTTCACTCCCTAGACCGATTTGAATCTGAAGACCAAAGGTTTACCACTAGTCAAAGTTGTGCTCATGATTTCGTCCATCCTAAAGATCCAAATGGAGGAACCTCTTCATTGGGATTCGTCTTTAGACCAAAATAATGAAAGAGGATCCGAACCACTCCAAATACTTGTTTTTAATTGAAAAGCTTGTTTCAAAGTACTTGTTTCACTCTCTAGACCAAAATAAATCTGAAGACATAAAATTTCCCAATTATCAAAGTTGTGCTCATGATTTTGTCCATCCTAAAGATCCAAAAGTATGAACCTCTTCTTTGGGAGTCTTGTTTGGACCAAAATATCGAAAAAGGATCCGAACCACTCAAAAAACTTGTTTGTAATTGAAAAGCTTGTTTCAAAGTACTTGTTTCACTCTTCGGACCATATTTATATCAAAGACCTAAGGTTTCCTACTTGTCAAAGTTGTTCTCATGATTTGGTCTATCCTAAAGATCCAAATGGAGTAACCCCTTCTTTTGGAATCCTCTTTGGACCAAAATATTGAAAGAGGATCCGAACCACTCCAAAAACTTGTTTGTAATTGAAGAGCTTGTTTCAAAGTACTTGTTTCACTCTTTGGACCATATAGATACCAAAAACCTAAGGTTTCCTACTTGTCAATGATGTGCTCATGATTTGGTCCATCCTAAAGATCCAAATGGAATAAACTTTTCTTAGGGAATCCCCTTTGGACCAAAATATCGAAAGATGATCCGAACCACTCCAAAAACTTGTTTGTAATTGAAAAGCGTGTTTAAAAGTACTTGTTTCACTCTTTGGAATATATTGATACCAAAGACCTAAGGTTTCCTATTCGTCAAATTTTTCCTCAAGATTTGGTCCATCCTAAAGTTCCGAATGGAGGAACCTCTTCTTTGGGAATCCTCTTTAGACCAATATATCGAAAGAGGATCCGAAGCACTAGAAAAACTTATTTGTAATTTAAAAGATTGTTTCAAAGTACTTGTTTTACTCTTCGGATCATATTGATACCAAAGTCCTAAGGTTTCCCACTTGTCAAAGTTTTCCTCGTGATTTGATCCATCCAAAAGATCCAAATGGAGGAACCTCTTCTTTGGGAATCCGCTTTGTACCAAAATATCGAAAGAGGATCCGAACCACTCCAAAAACTTATTTGTAATGGAAAAGCTTGTTTCAAAGTACTTGTTTCACTCTTCGGATCAACCAAAGACCTAAGGTTTCCCACTTGTCAAATATGTGCTCACGATTTGGTCCATCCAAAAGATAAAAATGGAGGAACCTCTTCCTTGAGAATCCTCTTGGGACCAAAATAATGGAAGAGGATCCGAACCACTCCAAAAACTTGTTTGTAAGTGAAAATCTTGTTTCAAAGTACTAGTTTCACTCTCTAGACCAAAATGAATCCGAACATATAAGGTTCCCACTTGTCAAAGTTGTGCTCATGATTTTATCCATCCTAAAGATCCAAATGGAGTAACCTCTTCTTTGGGAATCCTCGTTGGACCAAAATATCGAAAGAGAATCCGAACAACTCCAAACACTTGTTTGTAATTGAAAAGCTTGTTTCAAAGTACTTGATTCACTCTCTATACCAAAATGAATCCGAAGATATAAGGTTTCCCACTTGTCAAAGTTGTGCTCATGATTTTGTCCATCCTAAAGATCCAATTGGAGGAACCTCTTTTTTGGGAATCCTGTTTGGACCAAAATATCAAAAGAGGATCTGAACCACTCAAAAAACTTGTTTGTAATTGAAAAGCTTGTTTCAAAGTACTTGTTTCACTCTTCAGACCATATTGACACCATAGACCTAAGGTTTCCCACTTGTCAAAGTTGTGCTAAGGATTTGGTCCATCCTAAAGATCCAAATGGAGGAACCTTATCTTTGGGAATCCTCTTTGTACCAAAATATGGAAAGATGATCCAAACCACTCAAAAAATTTGTTTGTAATTGAAAAGCTTATTTCAAAGTACTTGTTTCACTCTTCAGACTATATTGATACCAAAGACCTAAGGTTTCCAACTTGTCAAAGTTTTCCTCGTGATTTGGTCTATCCTAAAGATCCAAATGGGGGAACCTCTTATTTGGGAATCCTCATTGGACTAAAATATCGAAAGAGGATATGAACTACTCCAAAAACTTGTTTGTAATTGAAAGCTTCTTTCAAAGTACTTGTTTCACTCCCTAGACCGAATTGAATCTGAAGACCAAAGGTTTACCACTTGTCAAAGTTGTGCTCATGATTTCGTCCATCCTAAAGATCCAAATGGAGGAAACTCTTCTTTGGGATTTGTCTTTGGACAAAAATAACGAAAGAGGATCTGAACCACTCCAAATACTTGTTTTTAATTGAAAAGCTTGTTTCAAAGTACTTGTTTCACTCTCTAGACCAAAATAAAGCTGAAGACATAAGGTTTCCCACTTATCAAAGTTGTGCTCATGATTTTGTCCATCCTAAAGATCAAAAAGTATGAACCTCTTCTTTGGGAATCCTTTTTGGACCAAAATATCGAAAGAGGATCCGAACCACTCAAAAAACTTGTTTGTAATTGAAAAGATTGTTTCAAAGTACTTGTTTCACTCTTCTGACCATATTGATATCAAAGACCTAAGGTTTCCCACTTGTCAAAGTTGTGCTCATGATTTGATCGATCCTAAACATCCAAATGGAGTAACCCCTTCTTTTGGAATCCTCTTGTGACCAAAATATCGAAAGAGGATATGAACCACTCAAAAAACTTGTTTGTAATTGAAAAGCTTGTTTCAAAGTACTTGTTTCACTCTTCAAAGGTTTCCCACTGGTCAAATACGTGCTTACGATTTGGTCCATCCTAAAGATAAAAATTGAGAAACCTCTTCTTTGGGAATCCACTTTGGACCAAAATAATGAAAGAGGATCCGAAACATTCCAAAAACTTGTTTGTAATTGAAAAGCTTGTTTCAAAGTACTTGTTTCACTCTCTAGACCAAAATGAATAAGAAGATATAAGGTTTCGCACTTGTCAAAGTTGTGCTCATGATTTTGTCCATCCTAAAGATCCAAATGGAAAAACCTCTTCTTTGGGAATCCTCTTTGGACCAAAATACCGAAAGAGGATCCGAACCACTCCAAAAACTTGTTTGTAATTGAAGAGCTTGTTTCAAAGTACTTGTTTCACTCGTCGGACCATATAGATACCAAAGACCTAAGGTTTCCCACTTGTCAATGTTGTGCTCATGATTTGGTCCATCCTAAAGATCCAAATGGAGTAACCTCTTCTTAGGGAATCCTCTTTGGACTAAAATATCGAAAGAGGATTCGAAGCACTAGAAAAATTTATTTGTAATTTAAAAGATTGTTTCAAAGTACTTGTTTCACTCTTCGGACCATATTGATACCAAAGTCCTAAGGTTTCCCACTTGTCAAAGTTTTCCTCGTGATTTGTTCCATCCTAAAGATCCAAATGGAGGAACCTATTCTTTGGGAATCCTCTTTGTACCAAAATATCGAAAGAGGATCCGAACCACTCCAAAAACTTGTTTGTAATTGAAAAGCTTGTTTCAAAGTACTTGTTTCACTCTTCGGACCATATTGATACCAAACACCTAAGGTTTTCCAGTTGTCAAATATGTGCTCACGATTTGGTCCACCCTAAAGATAAAAATGGAGGAACCTCTTCCTTGGGAATCCCCTTTGGACCAAAATAATGGAAGAGGATCCGAACCACTCCAAAAATTTGTTTGTAATTAAAAAGCTTGTTTCAAAGTACTTGTTTCACTCTCTAGACCAAAATGAATCCGAAGATATAAGGTTTCCCACTTATCAAAGTTGTGCTCATGATTTTATCCATCCTAAAGATCCAAATGGAGTAACCTCTTCTTTGGGAATCCTCGTTGAATCAAAATATCGAAAGAGGATCCGAACCACTCCAAAAACTTGTTTGTAATTGAAAAGCTTGTTTCAAAGTACTTGTTTCACTCTTCGGACCATATTGATACCAAAGACCTAAGGTTTCCCACTTGTCAAAGTTTTCCTCGTGATTTTGTCTATCCTAAAGATCCAAATGGAGTAACCTCTTATTTGGGAATCCTCTTTGGACCAAAATATCGAAAGAGGATCCGAACCACTCCAAAAACTTGTTTGTAATTTAAAAGCTTGTTTCAAAGTACTTGTTTCACTTTTCGGACCATATTGATACCCAAGACCTAAGGTTTCCCACTTGTCAAATATGTGCTCACGATTTGGTCCATTCTAAAGATAAAATTGTAGGAACCTCTTCTTTGGAAATCCTCTTTGGACCAAAATATTGAAAGACGATCCGAACCACTCCAAAAACTTGTTTGTAATTGAAAAGCTTGTTTCATAGTACTTGTTTCACTCTCTAGACCAAAATGAATCGGAAGACATAAGGTTTCCCACTTGTCAAAGTCGTGCTCATGATTTTCTTCTTCCTAAATATCCAATTGGATGAACCTGTTCTTTGGGAATCCTGTTTGGACCAAAATATTAATAGAGGATCTGAACCACTCCAAAAACTTGTTTGTAATTGAAAAGCTTGTTTCAAAGTAGTTGTTTCACTCTTCGGACCATATTGATACCAAAGACCTAAGGTTTCCCAATGTTCAAAGTTTTCCTCGTGATTTGGTTCATTCAAAGATCCAAAAGCAGGAGCCTCTTCTTTGGGAATCCTCTTTGAACCAAAATATCGAAAGACGATCCGAACCACTCCAAAAACTTGTTTGTAATTGAAAAGCTTGTTTCAAAGTACTTGTTTCACTCTTCGGACCATATTGATACCAAAGACCTAAGGTTTCCCACTTGTCAAATATGTGCTCACGATTTGGTCCATCCTAAAGAAAAAATGGAGGAACCTCTTTTTTGAGAATCCACTTTGGACCAAAATAATTAAAGAGGATCCGAAACACTCCAAAAACTTGTTTGTAATTGAAAAGCTTGTTTCAAAGTACTTGTTTCACTCTCTAGACCAAAATGAATCCGAAGATATAAGGTTTTCCACTTGTCAAAGTTGTGCTCATGATTTTGTCCATCCTAAAGATCCAAATGGAGAAACCTCTTCTTTGGGAATCGTCTTTGGACCAAAATATCGAAAGAGGATCCGAACCACTCCAAAAACTTGTTTGTAATTGAAGAGCTTGTTTCAAAGTACTTGTTTCAGTCTTCGGACCATATAGATACCAAAGACCTAAGGTTTCCCACTTGTCAATGTTGTGCTCATGATTTGGTCCATCCTAAAGATCCAAATGGAGTAAACTTTTCTTAGGGAATCCTGTTTGGACCAAAACATCGAAAGAGGATACGAACCACTTCAAAAACTTGTTTGTAATTGAAAAGCGTGTTTCAAAGTACTTGTTTCACTCTTCGGACCATATTGATACCAAATACCTAAGGTTTCCTACTTGTCAAATTTTTCCTCATGATTTGGTCCATCTTAAAGATCCGAATGGAGGAACCTCTTCTTTGGAATCCTCTTTGGACCAAAATATCGAAAGAGGATCCGAAGCACTAGAAAAACTTATTTGTAATTTAAAAGATTGTTTCAAAGTACTTGTTTCACTCTTCGGACCATATTGATACCAAAGTCCTAAGGTTTCCCACTTGTCAAAGTTTTCCTCGTGATTTGGTCCATCCTAAAGATCCAAATGGAGGAACCTATTCTTTGGGAATCCTCTTTGTACCAAAATATCGAAAGAGGATCCGAACCACTCCAAAAACTTGTTTGTAATTGAAAACCTTGTTTCAAAGTACTTGTTTCACTCTTCGGACCATATTGATACCAAACACCTAAGGTTTCCCAGTTGTCAAATATGTGCTCACGATTTGCTCCACCCTAAAGATAAAAATGGAGGAACCTCTTCCTTGGGAATCCCCTTTGGACCAAAATAATGGAAGAGGATCCGAAGCACTCCAAAAATTTGTTTGTAATTAAAAAGCTTGTTTCAAAGTACTTGTTTCACTCTCTAGACCAAAATGAATCCGAAGATATAAGGTTTCCTACTTATCAAAGTTGTGCTCATGATTTTATCCATCCTAAAGATCCAAATGGAGTAACCTCTTCTTTGGGAATCCTCGTTGGACCAAAATATCGAAAGAGGATCCGAACCACTCGAAAAACTTGTTTGTAATAGAAAAGCTTGTTTCAAAGTACTTGTTTCACTCTTCGAACCATATTGATACCAAAGACCTAAGGTTTCCCACTTGTCAAAGTTTTCCTCGTGATTTTGTCTATCCTAAAGATCCAAATGGAGTAACCTCTTATTTGGGAATCCTCTTTGGACCAAAATATCGAAAGAGGATCCGAACCACTCCAAAAACTTGTTTGTAATTTAAAAGCATGTTTCAAAGTACTTGTTTCACTCTTCGGACCATATTGATACCAAAGACCTAAGGTTTCCCACTTGTTAATGTTGTGCTCATGATTTGGTCCATCCTAAAGATCCAAATGGAGTAAACTTTTCTTAGGGAATCCTCTTTTGACAAAAATATCGAAAGAGGATACGAACCACTCCAAAAACTTGTTTGTAATTGAAAAGCGTGTTTCAAAGTACTTTTTTCACTCTTCGGACCATATTGATACCAATACCTAAGGTTTCCTACTTGTCAAATTTTTCCTCATGATTTGGTCCATCCTAAAGATCCGAATGGAGGAACCTCTTCTTTGGGAATACTCTTTGGACCAAAATATCGAAAGAGGATCCGAAGCACTAGAAAAACTTATTTGTACTTTAAAATATTGTTTCAAAGTACTTGTTTCACTCTTCGGAGAATATTGATACCAAAGTCCTAAGGTTTCCCACTTGTCAAAGTTTTCCTCGTGATTTGGTCCATCCTAAAGATCTAAATGGAGGAACCTCTTCTTTGGGAATCCACATTGTACCAAAATATCGAAAGAGGATCCGAACCACTCCAAAAACTTGTTTCTAATTGAAAAGCTTGTTTCAAAGTACTTGTTTCACTCTTCGAACCATATTGATACCAAAGACCTAAGGTTTCCCACTTGTCAAATTTGTGTTCACGATTTGGTCCATCCTAAAGATAAAAATAGAGGAACCTCTTCCTTGGGAATCCTCTTTGGACCAAAATAATGGAAGAGGATCCGAACCACTCCAAAAACTTGTTTGTAATTGAAAAGCTTGTTTCAAAGTACTTGTTTCATTCTCTAGACCAAAATGAATCCGAAGATATAAGGTTTCCCACTTGTCAAAGTTGTGCTCATGATTTTATCCATCCCAAAGATCCAAATGGAGTAACCTCTTCTTTGGGAATCCTCGTTGGACCAAAATATCGAAAGAGGATCCGAACCACTCCAAAAACTTGTTTGTAATTGAAAAGTTTGTTTCAAAGTACTTGTTTCACTCTTCGGACCATATTGATACCAAAAACCTAAGGTTTCCCAATGTTCAAAGCTTTCCTCGTGATTTGGTTCATCCTAAAGATCCAAAAGGAGGAACCTCTTCTTTGGGAATCCTCTTTGGACCAAAATTTCGAAAGAGGATCGAAGCACTAGAAAAACTTGTTTGTAATTTAAAAGATAGTTTCAAAGTACTTGTTTCACTCTTCGGACCATATTGATACCAAAGACCTAAGGTTTCCCAGTAGTCAAAGTTTTCCTCGTGATTTTGTCTATCCTAAAGATCCTAATGGAGTAACCTCTTCTTTGGGAATCATCTTTAAACCAAAATACCGAAAGAGGATGTGAACCACTCCAAAAACTTGTTTGTAATTTAAAAGCTTGTTTCGAAGTACTTGTTTCACTTTTCGGACCATATTGATACCAAAGACCTAAGGATTCCCACTTAACAAATATGTGCTCACGATTTGGTCTATCCTAAAGATAAAAATGTAGGAACCTCTTCTTTGGGAATTCTCTTTGGACCAAAATATTGAAAGACGATCCGAACCACTCCAAAAACTTGTTTGTAATTGAAAAGCTGGTTTCAAAGTACTTGTTTCACTCTCTAGACCAAAATGAATCGGAAGACATAAGGTTTCCCACTTTTCAAAGTTGTGCTCATGATTTTGTCCATCCTAAATATCCAATTGGAGGAACCTCTTCTTTGGGAATCCTGTTTGGACCAAAAGATGAATAGAGGATCTGAACCACTCCAAAAACTTGTTTGTAATTGAAGAGCTTGTTTCAAAGTACTTGTTTCACACTTCGGACCATATTGATACCAAAGACCTAAGGTTTCCCAATGTTCAAAGCTTTCCTCGTGATTTGGTCCATCCTAAAGATCCAAAAGGAGGAACCACTTCTTTGGGAATCCTCTTTGGACCAAAATATCGAAAGAGGATCCGAACCACTCCAAAAACTTGTTTGTAATTGAAGAGCTTGTTTCAAAGTACTTGTTTCACTCTTCGGACCATATAGATACCAAAGATCTAAGGTTTCCCACTTGTCAATGTTGTGCTCATGATTTGGTCCATCCTAAAGATCCAAATGGAGTAAACTTTTCTTAGGGAATCCTCTTTGGACCAAAATATCGAAAGAGGAAATGAACCACTCCAAAAACTTGTTTGTAATTGAAAAGCGTGTTTCAAAGTACTTGTTTCACTCTTCGGACCATATTGATACCAAATACCTAAGGTTTCCTACTTGTCAAATTTTTCCTCATGATTTGGTCCATCCTAAAGATCCGAATGGAGGAACCTCTTCTTTGGGAATCTTCTTTGGACCAAAATATCGAAAGAGGATCCGAAGCACTAGAAAAACTTATTTGTAATTTAAAATATTGTTTCAAAGTACTTGTTTCACTCTTCGGAGCATATTGATACCAAAGTCCTAAGGTTTCCCACTTGTCAAAGTTTTCCTCGTGATTTGGTCCATTCTAAAGATCCAAATGGAGGAACCTCTTCTTTGGGAATCCTCATTGTACCAAAATATCGAAAGAGGATCCGAACCACTCAAAAAACTTGTTTGTAATAGAAAAGCTTGTTTCAAAGTACTTGGTTCACTCTTCGGACCATATTGATACCAAAGACCTAAGGTTTCCCACTTTTCAAATATGTGCTCAAGATTTGGTCCATCCTAAAGATAAAAATGGAGGAACCTCTTCCTTGGGAATCCTCTTTGGACCAAAATAATGGAAGAGGATCCGAACCACTCCAAAAACTTGTTTGTAATTAAAAAGCTTGTTTCAAAGTACTTGTTTCACTCTCTAGACAAAAATGAATCCGAAGATAAAAGGTTTCCCACTTGTAAAAGTTGTGCTCATGATTTTATCCATCCTAAAGATCCAAATGGAGTAACCTCTTCTTTGGGAATCCTCGTTGGACCAAAATATCGAAAGAGGATCCGAACCACTCCAAAAACTTGTTTGTAATTGAAAAGTTTGTTTCAAAGTACTTGTTTCATTCTTCGAACCATATTGATATCAAAGACCTAAGGTTTCCCACTTGTCAAAGTTGTGCTCATGATTTGGTCCATCCTAAAGATCCAAATGGAGTAACCTCTTCTTAGGGAATCCTCTTTGGACTAAAATATCGAAAGAGGATCCGAACCACTCCAAAAACTAGTTTGCAATTAAAAAGCGTGTTTCAAAGTACTTGTTTCACTCTTCGGACCATATTAATACCAAAGACCTAAGGTTTCCTATTTGTCAAAGTTTTCCTCATGATTTGGTCCATCCTAAAGATTCGAATGCAGGAACCTCTTCTTTGGGAATCCTCTTTGGACCAAAATATCGAAAGAGGATCCGAAGGTCTAGAAAAACTTGTTTGTAATTTAAAAGATTGTTTCAAAGTACTTGTTTCACTCTTCGGACCATATTGATACCAAAGACCTAAGGTTTCGAACTAGTCAAAGTTTTCCTCGTTATTTTGTCTATCCTAAAGATCCAAATGGAGTAACGTCTTCTTTGGGAATGTTCTTTAGACCAAAATTTCGAAAGAGGATCCGAACCACTCCAAAAAATTGTTTGTAATTTAAAAGCTTGTTTCGAAGTACTTGTTTCACTTTTCGGACCATATTGATACCAAAGACCTAAGGTTTCCCACTTGTCAAATATGTGCTCACGATTTCGTCCATCCTAAAGATAAAAATGTAGGAACCTCTTCTTTGGGAATTCTCTTTGGACCAAAATATTGAAAGACGATCCGAACCACTCCAAAAACTTGTTTGTAATTGAAAAGCTTGTTTCACTCTCTAGACCAAAATGAATCCGAAGATATAAGGTTTCCCACTTGTCAAAGTTGTGCTCATGATTTTATCCATCCTAAAAATCCAAATGGAGTAACCTCTTCTTTGGGAATCCTCGTTGGACCAAAATATCGAAAGAGGATCCGAACCACTCCAAAAACTTGTTTGTAATTGAAAAGCTTGTTTCAAAGTACTTGTTTCATTCTTCGAACCATATTGATACCAAAGACCTAAGGTTTCCCACTTCTCAAAGTTGTGCTCATGATTTGGTCCATCCTAAAGATCCAAATGGAGTAACCTCTTCTTAGGGAATCCTCTTTGGAACAAAATATCGAAAGAGGATCCGAACCACTCCAAAAACTTGTTTGTAATTAAAAACTGTGTTTCAAAGTACTTGTTTCACTATTCGGACCATATTGATACCAAAGACCTAAGGTTTCCTACTTGTCAAAGTTTTCCTCATGATTTGGTCCATCCTAAAGATCCGAATGGAGGAACCTCTTCTTTGGGTATCCTCTTTGGACCAAAATATAGAAAGAGGATCCGAAGCACTAGAAAAACTTGTTTGTAATTTAAAAGATTGTTTCAAAGTACTTGTTTTACTCTTCGGACCATATTGATACCAAAGACCTAAGGTTTTCCACTTGTCAAATATGTGCTCACGATTTGGTCCATCCTAAAGATAAAAATGGAGGAACCTCTTCCTTTGGAATCCTCTTTGGACCAAAATAATGGAAGAGGACCCGAACCACTCCAAAAACTTGTTTGTAATTGAAAAGCTTGTTTCACTCTCTAGACCAAAATGAATCCTAAGATATAAGGTTTCCCACTTGTCAAAGTTCTGCTCATGATTTTATCCATCCTAAAGATCCAAATGGAGTAACCTCTTCTTTGGGAATCCTCGTTGGACCAAAATATCGAAAGAGGATCCGAACCACTCCAAAAACTTGTTTGTAATTGAAAAGCTTGTTTCAAAGTGCTTGTTTCAGTCTTCGAACCATATTGATACCAAAGACCTAAGGTTTCCCACCTGTCAAAGTTGTGCTCATGATTTGGTCCATCCTAAAGATCCAAATGGAGTAACCTCTTCTTAGGGAATCCTCTTTGGAACAAAATATCGAAAGAGGATCCGAACCACTCCAAAAACTTGTTTGTAATTAAAAACTGTGTTTCAAAGTACTTGTTTCACTATTCGGACCATATTGATACCAAAGACCTAAGGTTTCCTACTTGTCAAAGTTTTCCTCATGATTTGGTCCATCCTAAAGATCCGAATGGAGGAACCTCTTCTTTGGGTATCCTCTTTGGACCAAAATATAGAAAGAGGATCCGAAGCACTAGAAAAACTTGTTTGTAATTTAAAAGATTGTTTCAAAGTACTTGTTTTACTCTTCGGACCATATTGATACCAAAGACCTAAGGTTTCCCACTTGTCAAAGTTTTCCTCGTAATTTTGCCTATCCTAAAGATCCAAATGGAGTAACCTCTCCTTTGGGAATCCTCTTTGGACCAAAATATCGAAAGAGGATCCGAACCACTCCAAAAACTTGTTTGTAATTTAAAAGCTTATTTCAAAGTACTTGTTTCACTTTTCGGACCATATTGATACCAAAGACCTAAGGTTTCCCACTTGTCAAATATGTGCTCACGATTTGGTCCATCCTAAAGATAAAAATGTAGGAACCTCTTCTTTGGGAATCCTCTTTGGACCAAAATATTGAAAGACGATCCGAACCACTCCAAAAACTTGTTTGTAATTGAAAAGCTTGTTTCAAAGTACTTGTTTCACTCTCTAGACCAAAATGAATCGGAAGACATAAGGTTTCCCACTTGTCAAAGTTGTGCTCATGATTTTTTCCATCCTAAATATCCAATTGGAGGAAGCTCTTCTTTGGTAATCCTGTTTGGACCAAAATATGAATAGAGGATCTGAACCACTCCAAAAACTTGTTTGTAATTGAAAAGCTTGTTTCAAATTACTTGTTTCACTCTTTGGACCATATTGATACCAAAGACCTAAGGTTTCCCACTTGTGAAATATGTGCTAATGATTTTTCCCATCCTAAAGATCCAAGTGGAGGAACCTCATCTTTGGGAATCCTCTTTGGACCAAAATATGGAAAGAGGATCCGAAGCACTCCAAAAACTTGTTTGTAATTGAAAAGCTTGTTTCAAAGTACTTGTTTCACTCTTGGGACCATATTGATACCAAAGACCTAAGGTTTCCCACTTGTCAAATATGTGCTCACGATTTGGTCCATCCTAAAGATAAAAATGGAGGAAGCTGATATGAATCATGGAACGTCACAAATATCTCAAGGATCAATCTCAATATCAAAGTTCGAGACAAGCATAAAACATCCATTACAAGCCTACATGAGAAATGTCAAGACATGCTTTGAAGATCTGAGCATGGAGGCTATGGAAGAGGACTTGATGAACTTTAATCTATATAAAATACATGTTGAAGAAGAGTATTGAAGACTTGTTCAATAAGAAATGAAGAGAAGAGCAAATTAGGAAAGTTGCATCACTTTTGCAAACTTTCCTTATTTGGACCACTTTCCATATTTGTTCCTGAACTTGCCATATATGATGTCCACGAATTTACAATGTATTTGGACATGTTTTAGGCCTTTATTTATCATTTTTAATGCTTAGAATAGTTTAGGAATGATATAATATCTTCTAGGGAAAAACTTTCCTAAAATGCACCAAATGCACTTAAGGAAAGATTTGGCAGATTTTGTGCCTCTTGTAATCCGAATTTCCTTGTTGTTTTTAGGGTTTCTTTGGCTATTTAAAGCCTCATTTGTAACCCTAAATACGAAGAATTAATATGATAGAAAATAGCTTTGTTTCTCTTATTGCTTGGTTGATTTTACCTAACATTTTGTAGCCTTGTTCTAGGTTGCATGTTTTAGAAACATTCAAGCATAATTTGATCTAGTATGTTTGTGAATTGTTTCAATCTTGAAATAAGAACAAGTTCTCTTATTTCAAGATATTAGATCATTGGAATAATCTTCTTCTTCTTGTATTACATGGGTTTTACCTTATTGTTCATCGGGGTTTTAGGATTTGCATCTAGGGTTTCTTTGTGCTTTCAAAGGGTTTCTATTTCAATTTCCTAGGGTTTCATATCTTTTTGGCTTTTTAAAGCCTCATTTGTAACCCTAAATATTAAGAATTAATATGATAGAAAATAACTTTGTTTTGCTTATTGCTTGGTTGATTTTACCATGCATTTTGCAGCCTTGTTCTAGGTTGCATGTTTTAAAAACATTCACGCATAACTTGATCTATTGTGTTTGTGGATTGTTTCGATCTTGAAATAAGAACAAGTTCTCTTATTTCAAGGTATTAGATCATTGGAATAATCTTCTTCTTCTTGGTTTCCAAGGGTTTTACCTTATTGTTCATTGGGGTTTTAGGATTTTAATCTAGGGGTTCTTTGTCTTCAAAGGATTTCTATTTCAATTTTCTAGGGTTTCATATCAGAACCTCTTATTTGGGAATCCTCTTTGGACCAAAATATCGAAAGAGGATCCGAACCACTCCAAAAACTATTTTGTAATTGAAAATCTTATTTCAAAGTACTTGTTTCACTCTTCAGACTATATTGATACCAAAGACCTAAGGTTTCCCACTTGTCAAAGTTTTCCTCGTGATTTGGTCTATCCTAAAGATAAAAATGGAGGAACCTCTTCTTTGGGAATCCTCATTGGACCAAAATATCGAAAGAGGATCTGAACCACTCCAAAAACTTGTTTGTAATTGAAAGCTTCTTTCAAATTACTTGTTTCACTCCCTAGACCGAATTGAATCTGAAGATCAAAGGTTTACCACTTGTCAAAGTTGTGCTCATGATTTCGTCCATCCTAAAGATCCAAATGGAGGAACCTCTTCTTTGGGATTCGTCTTTGCACTACCAAAAAACTGTCAAAATGCGACCAGAAATTTGCGACCAAAAAAAAGTGGTAGTTTTCTGGTGACCACCTGGTCACTTTCTTTGAAGGTTGACTTTAAGTGACCATCTGGTCACTTTTTTTGCGACCAGATTACGACCAAAAGTAGAAGTAGTTATAAAAAATGGCGCGAAATTATGGCGCAAAAGAAGCGGCCACTTGGTCACCTAGAAAAACGACCATCTGGTCGCATTTTTGTGACTAAAATATGCCTTGGTAGCAAAAAATGGCGCGTAATTTTGGATCGAAAAAAGCTACCAAGTGGTCACAATTAAAAGTGACCACCTGGTCGCAACTTTTGTGACTTTTATTGAGCAGTGGTAGCTTAAAATTGGAGGGAAAAAAACTACCAAGTGGTCACGATAAAAAGTGACCACCTGGTCGCAATTTTTAAATAGAATCAAATAGTTCCAAATCAAGAATTACAAAAATTTATCTCGAAAATCATGAAGAAAAATATAAATAAATATAACAACATGGAAACAAGAGTTCCCGTCATATGTAAATATCAGAAAGTAACCCAATATAAAAAAAAAAAAAAGAATTTAAATATTAATATTTGCGACCAGGTGGTCGCAATTTCACAAAAAAGGTGACCACATGGTAGTATTTTAGAAGGGAAATGCGACCAAATGGTCGCATTTTAGGGTTTAGGGTTTAGGGTTTTTTAGGGTTTAGGGTAGTAATGTTGGAGAGTTTATTCGAGACGATGAATCCGATGAAGAAACAGAAGAAGAAGAAGAAGAAGAAGAAGAATAAGAAGAAGAAGACTTTATGTGACGGACTACTTGGAGACGATGATGAATGAGATATTTCGTTAACTTGATTATACAAAAATTTATCTCGAAAATCATGAAGAAAAATATCAATAAATAAACAACATGGAAACAAGAGTTCCCGTCATATGTAAATATCATAAAGTAACCCAATATATAAAAAAAAAAAAGAATTTAAATATTAATATTTGCGACCAGGTGGTCGCAATTTCACAAAAAAGGTGACCACATGGTAGTAATTTAGAAGGGAAATGCGACCAAATGGTCGCATTTTAGGGTTTAGGGTTTTTTAGGGTTTAGGGTAGTAATGTTGGAGAGTTTATTCGAGACGATGAATCCGATGAAGAAACAGAAGAAGAAGAAGAAGAAGAAGAAGAATAAGAAGAAGAAGACTTTATGTGACGGACTACTTGGAGACGATGATGAATGAGATATTTCGTTAACTTGATTATACAAAAATTTATCTCGAAAATCATGAAGAAAAATATCAATAAATAAACAACATGGAAACAAGAGTTCCCGTCATATGTAAATATCATAAAGTAACCCAATATATAAAAAAAAAAAAGAATTTAAATATTAATATTTGCGACCAGGTGGTCGCAATTTCACAAAAAAGGTGACCACATGGTAGTAATTTAGAAGGGAAATGCGACCAAATGGTCGCATTTTAGGGTTTAGGGTTTAGGGTTTTTTAGGGTTTTTTTAGGGTTTAGGGTTTTTTAGGGTTTAGAGTAGTAATGTTGGAGAGTTTATTCGAGACGATGAATCCGATGAAGAAACAGAAGAAGAAGAAGAAGAAGAATAAGAAGAAGAAGACTTTATGTGACGGACTACTTGGAGACGATGATGAATGAGATATTTCGTTAACTTGATTATACAAAAATTTATCTCGAAAATCATGAAGAAAAATATCAATAAATATAACAACATGGAAACAAGAGTTCCCGTCATATGTAAATATCATAATGTAACCCAATATAAAAAAAAAAAAACAAGTATATAAATATTAATATTTGCGACCAGGTGGTCTCAATTTTACAAAAAAGGTGACCACATGGTAGTAATTTAGAAGGGAAATGCGACCAAATGGTCGCATTTTAGGGTTTAGGGTTTTTTAATGTTTAGGGTATTAATGTTGGAGAGAAAGGCGACCAAATGGTCGCATTTTTGAGCGGTAAGTTTAAATTTTCATGAAATTTAGGGCGGTGAATTTAAAGAATGCGACCATATGGTCGCAATATTTGGCGGTGAATTTCATTATTGCGACCAGATGGTCGCAATCGTTGATGGGACTCATGATATGACAGCTGTTCTTGAGAATGGTAACTGGCGACCAAATGGTCGCTTTTACAGTAAATGCTATCATTTGGTCGCAATCATCTCTTAAAATGCGACCTTTCGTTTCTTGTCATAATTACATATTTGCGACCAGTTGGTCGCAAATTATTATTTAAATTCCCTTCAGTTTTCCTTTCCCCCGTTTCTTCTTTTCTTCTTCTTCTTTTCTTCCCCCGTTTCGGCTTTTCTTCCTTTCTCTGTTTCTTCCTCTCTTTTTGTTCTTTTCTCTCTTTCCCCTCTCCTGTTCCCCGTTATTTCTTCCCGTTCTCGTTCCCATTCTTACTCTAAACCTAAAACCCTCAACCCCCAATCCCGGTTTCGATTACGAGGTTAGTTTTCGTATCAAATTGAAGTTTAGTTTAAGAATTTAGTTTACTTAGTTTTAGTTTTTAGTTTTTAATTAAGTAGTTTAGTTTAGTTTTCTTAATTTAATTAGTTTTAGTTTAATGAATCTAAATTTGTGTAATCAATTACTTAGTTTATTTTTGTTTAATTCATAGCATTTTAGTTTACATTAACTAATTAATTAGTTTAGTTTAATTTTGTTACTTTAAGTAATTTTAGTTTAATTAATCTAACTTAGTTTACTTTAATTAATCTAATAGTTTAATTAATCTAACTTAGTTTACTTTAATTCAATTTAAGTAGTAATTAATTTAATTACTTAATCTAATTTAGTTTAATTACGTATTTAGTTAGTTTAAGATAGTTTACTTTAATTTAATAAACTTAAACTAAATTAATTTATAATTACACTAGTTTAACTTTTAAGTTTAGTTTAATTAATGTAATTTAGATTACTTTAATTAAATCAATTAATTTAAAGTAGGGTAATTAATTCAAATAGTTTAACTTCAACTATACTTAAGTAGTTTAAATTACTGAATTACACTAATTTAATTAATTAATTTTAGTTCAATTATTAAATAAAAATTGTTTAATTACTTAATTTTAGTTAAATTTGATTAAAGTAAAAAAAAATTAGATTAATTAATTAGAATAATTTTGTTTAAGTATTCTAATCAATTAATTTGAATTAAAGTAAATTAAAATTAGATTAATTGAAACTAAAATTAATTCAATTAAACTTAAGATTAATTAATTAAAAATAAAATAAACTAATCAATTAATTTGAATTAAAGTAAATTAAAATTAGATTAATTGAAACTAAAATTAATTCAATTAAACTTAAGATTAATTAATTAAAACTAAAATAAACTAATCAATTAATTTGAATTAAAGTAAATTAAAATTAGATTAATTGAAACTAAAATTAATTCAATTAAACTTAAGATTAACTAATTAAAACTAAAATAAACTAATCAATTAATTTGAATTAAAGTAAATTAAAATTAGATTAATTGAACTAAAATTAATTCAATTAAACTTAAGATTAACTAATTAAAACTAAAATAAACTAATCAATTAATTTGAATAAAAGTAAATTAAAATTAGATTAATTGAAACTAAAATTAATTCAATTAAACTTAAGATTAATTAATTAAAACTAAAATAAACTAATCAATTAATTTGAATTAAAGTAAATTAAAATTAGATTAATTGAACTAAAATTAATTCAATTAAACTTAAGATTAACTAATTAAAACTAAAATAAACTAATCAATTAATTTGAATTAAAGTAAATTAAAATTAGATTAATTGAAACTAAAATTAATTCAATTAAACTTCAGATTAACTAATTAAAACTAAAATAAACTAATAAATTAATTTGAATTAAAGTAAATTAAAATTAGATTAATTGAACTAAAATTAATTCAATTAAACTTCAGATTAACTAATTAAAACTAAAATAAACTAATCAATTAATTTGAATTAAAGTAAATTAAAATTAGATTAATTGAAACTAAAATTAATTCAATTAAACTTAAGATTAATTAATTAAAACTAAAATAAACTAATCAATTAATTTGAATTAAAGTAAATTAAAATTAGATTAATTGAACTAAAATTAATTCAATTAAACTTAAGATTAACTAATTAAAACTAAAATAAACTAATCAATTAATTTGAATTAAAGTAAATTAAAATTAGATTAATTGAAACTAAAATTAATTCAATTAAACTTAAGATTAATTAATTAAAACTAAAATAAACTAATCAATTAATTTGAATTAAAGTAAATTAAAATTAGATTAATTGAACTAAAATTAATTCAATTAAACTTCAGATTAACTAATTAAAACTAAAATAAACTAATCAATTAATTTGAATTAAAGAAAATTAAAATTAGATTAATTGAAACTAAAATTAATTCAATTAAACTTAAGATTCATTAATTAAAACTAAAATAAACTAATTAATTAATTTGAATTACAGTAAATTAAAATTAGATTAATTGAACTAAAATTAATTCAATTAAACTTAAGATTAACTAATTAAAACTAAAATAAACTAATCAATTAATTTGAATTAAAGTAAATTAAAATTAGATTAATTGAAACTAAAATTAATTCAATTAAACTTAAGATTAATTAATTAAAACTAAAATAAACTAATCAATTAATTTGAATTAAAGTAAATTAAAATTAGATTAATTGAACTAAAATTAATTCATTTAAACTGAAGATTAACTAATTAAAACTAAAATAAACTAATCAATTAATTTGAATTAAAGTAAATTAAAATTAGATTAATTGAAACTAAAATTAATTCAATTAAACTTAAGATTCATTAATTAAAACTAAAATAAACTAATCAATTAATTTGAATTAAAGTAAATTAAAATTAGATTAATTGAAACTAAAATTAATTCAATTAAACTTAAGATTCATTAATTAAAACTAAAATAAACTAATCAATTAATTTGAATTAAAGTAAATTAAAATTAGATTAATTGAACTAAAATTAATTGAATTTTAGTTTAATTCAATTAATTTTAGTTCAATTAATCTAATTTTACTTTACTTTATTTCAAATTAATTGATTAGTTTATTTTAGTTTTAATTACTTAATCTTAAGTTTAATTGAATTAATTTTAGTTCAATTAATCTAATTTTAATTTACTTTTATTCAAATTAATTTGATTAGTTTATTTTAAATTATTTACTTAATTTATGTTAGTTTAATTTACATTATTTAATTAATTAATTAATTAATTAAATAAACTAATCAATATTTTACTTACGTAATTAGTATTAAATTAGTTTATTTTGGTTGTAGGATTATGATGGGCAGACGACGTCCTCCCCAGTCAGACGAGCCTGACGACGCGGGTGACGAGGGGTCTCCGCGACGCCATCGCGCGCGCGCCCGATGCGGACCTGACTACGGAGGAGTTGGACATCCTCTTTTGTTACGAGACGGGACTTGCTGCCTTGCTCGATGATGGAGTCCCTGAGACCGAGTCTGCGACACAACGACTGCCGCAGGACTCCCTTGCCACGACTCCGGGCTTAGCATCAGGGTCTGCATCAGGGTATGCGTCCGGGTCAGCTTCCGGGTCTGCATCAGGGTCGGATCCAGCTGGCCCGTCGACTTCATGCACGCAGCCGTCTCGGGCCGCAAACTCTACCCTTCGGATTGAAGGGGATACGTAAGTAATTTTGTTTACTATTTTTCAAAGTGTTTTTTATTCCTTTTAACTAATAGTTTCTAATATATAGCACAATAATTTTTTTTGATTTTGCAGAATACAGCCGCATACAACCGTTTCAAAACGGTTTCGCGAGGTCCTTCAGAGCATGCCTCTACCCAGCGACCTTCGCTGGACGAAGATTCCGACGATGGAGAAACGTCTGATGTACGACAATTGGAAGGTAAAACCATCATTCATTTTCATAATTAATTAATTTTGAAATTTATAGAAATAAATTTATTACTTTAACAAATTTTTACTTCAATTTTTTCAGGGCAAGTTTCCTGTTATCGATCCCGATATCACCGACGGTAGATTGTTCCCCCTATGGGATAGTCACGTCCAGGATCGATTCAAGGACCTCATGTTCCGGGCGCGCGGAAAGCAAGCAGCAAACCGCCCCGTGTGGATGAGCCCGGAGGACCACGCGCGGCTTCTCGCGAGCTTGACCACTCCTGAGGGCAAGGCAGTGTCAAGCAGGAATAAGGCCAACCGCGCGAAGAATCCCACCAAACACACTGCGGGGGCGCGGACCCACGACGAGCACCATCGTCAATTGGTATGTTTTTTTTTCCGTCGTTTTCTTACTTACGTACTTTTTTCTCGTTGTCTTTTTTCAATTACTTATTAATTTATTATGTTTTATTCTTCACTCTTTAATTTTTTAGGAAGCGAAGCACGGGCGCCCCGTCCCGCCCGATGAGCTGCACCGAGTTCTTCACACGAAGAAGGACGGGACGTTCGTCGACGATAAGGCGAAAGCAGTTCAGGTATTTAATAATTTTTCAATTATTATTTTTTCTTTAAAATTTTTCCTACCTTATATATTAACCATTTTATTTTCTGAATTTTAAATGTTTAGGAACGTTTCACGGAGTCCTTGACTCGGGTTGCCCACACCAGACTCGCAACCGGCTCAGGAGGACCGTATAGAGGCGTTCTTGGAGGTCCTGGAGGGGTTCGGCCTGATGGGTCGGTTCCTGGGCTCGGCTCAGACGGGCGACGCCTTTATGCGAGATGTGCCCCGGCCTCGGCGGAGCGGAGCGAGCACTAGCTCCGGCCCTTCTCCGGCTGAGCAGCAGCTGCGCGCGGACATGGATGCTATGCGCGAGGACTTCGTTACTCAAGTCGCTACTATTGAGGCCAACATGCAGGCACCGAGTCGACGCCCAAGTCGCATCCGCTTTGGCCGCGTACTTCAGATCTCTAGGCGGCGACCCTTCATCATCGACGCCTCCTCCCCCCCCCCCGCCCCTCCGCAGTAGTTCTAGGATTCTTTTGACTGTATAAAACGTTTTTTTAATATTTCATATATATATTTTTTATTATAATTCCAATTTTTTTTTATGAAATTTTAATATTAATTAAATAAATAATTAATAATTAATAAATAATTAATAATTAATAATTAATAATTAATAAATAATTAATTAACTAATTATTGAAATTTAAATTTTAAAAAAAAAAATCTTATATGCGACCAGATGGTCGCTTTAAAAGCGACCATCTGGTCACTTTTTTACTTAGTCTAAAAGTGACCATTTGGTCACATAAAATACGACCATTTGGTCACTTTTTTATGTGACCATTTGGTCACTTATCTTTCACATAAATTACGACCAGATGGTCGCTTTTTAGGCGACCATCTGGTCGTATTTTAACTGAGCCTAGAAGTGACCATTTGGTCACATAAAATACGACCATTTGGTCACTTTTTATGTGACCAAATGGTCACTTCTATTGAAGATAAAATGTGACCAGATGGTCACTTTTAATGCGACCATCTGGTCGCATTTTTGAAAGGTTGACTTTTTTGCGACCAAAAATGTTTTGGTCGTATTTTTGTGACTATCCAGTCGCACAAATTCAGAACCGACTAGCTTTTTGGCCACCACTCATTTGGTCGTATTTTTGGTCGCATTTCAGGTAAAAAACGACCATTTGGTCGCAATTTCGTGGTCGCAATTTGACAGTTTTTTTGTAGTGTTGGACCAAAATAACGAAAGAGGATCCGAACCACTCAAAAAACTTGTTTGTAATTGCAAAGCTTGTTTCAAAGTACTTGTTTCACTTTCTAGACCAAAATGAATCGGAAGACATAAGGTTTCCCACTTGTCAAAGTTGTGCTCATGATTTTGTCCATCTTAAATATCCAATAGGAGGAACCTCTTCGTTGAGAATCCTGTTTGGACCAAAATATTAATAGAGGGTCTGAACCACTCCAAAAACTTGTTTGTAATTGAAAAGCTTGTTTCAAAGTACTTCACTACAACAATATGTCTAATAGTTGACACTTGATATTTATATATATTTGACACTTTAAATAAAAAAGGTCAAGAAAATATTTTTTTAAGGTAAAATATGTCAAGATAAATAAGGAAAAACGTAAAGGAAAGAATGATTTAGTTTAGTCTTTTTACGTCACATTATCTTGACCATTTTAAAGTGTCAAGATTAGTGTGATTAAAAAACTAAATACTTAACGTGTTTAAAGAGTCAAATATTAATAAATCTTGACTATTTTAAAGAGTCAAAATATTGTTATTAAGAATTATAAAACCTTGACACGTTTTTAATGTCAAATATAGAATTTTATTTTAAAATAAAAAAGGAAAAAAATAACAAAGCACGCGATTAGAAAACTCAGAGGCGAAAGGCACGCGATTTAGAAAACCAAAACATATAGATCAGGGCACGACCACTTCTTCTCTCCCACTCGATTTCTTCATTCTTCTTAGCCGCTTCTTCTCATCAGCGCACACTACATTTCTTCTTTCTTCTCCAACGAATTCTCACTACAACAATATCACTCATATTTGACATTTGATATTTATAAATTCTTGACACTTTAAATAAAAAAGGTCAAGAAAATAATTTTTTAAGGCTAAAATGTCAATAATATTTCAGAAAATGAAATTGAAGGAGTGATTTTTTTTTAAAAAAATTTCGCCACATTTTCTTGACAGTTTTAAATAGTCAAAATAATTATAATTTAAAACCTACATAGTTGACGTTTTTAAAATGTCAAATATTATAATTTATTTTTATTTTTATAGAAGTTAAAATAACTTAAAATCACCAAATCCCTAATTACCTCGTCTTCTCTCTCGCGGCGCCACCAAGGTACTTCGTCTTCTTCATAACGCGAAATCGTCAATATTCCTCTTGTTTTCTCTTCCGATTTACGTACGCATACGCTCAATCTAATATAACCTCTCTATTTCCTTCTGATTTCCTTTGTCTTCTCTTTCATTTTCCCTTATTTTCTTTTTTGATATCCTTTCGATTTGGTTTACTCATGCATATTATAATTTTCTTCTCATTTTTTTTAGACTTCTCTTTCAATTCCCAAATCGTTACTCATGTTCATCACCAAAAGATTTTTCATGGCCAAAGCAGAAGATTTTCTTGCCCTAGAAGGAGAAATTATAGCCAGAGAAGGAAATTGTTCGTCCCAATTTTTTAAGCAATCAATCTTGGGGACTTTTTTCAGGTAGTTTTCTTTTTCAATGTTGTTGATTTTTCTTTTTCTATTGGGACTTAAAATTATTTCTTCGAGATTATTTCAAATGTTATTTTAATGATTTTCTTCTTATCCTTCTTCTTCTGCTTCTTTGATTGATCTTTCTTTGTTTTTTTCTCGTTTAATCGTTCTCAATCTATTTTCGTATGGTTATTTTGTTTTCATTGTTTTTCCTATGATTTCTTTTTAATCTTTCTTATAACATTCTCCAGAAATCCAAGAATATAATAAAAATTCTCTCCTCAGCTATTGACAATAACACAATCCTTTCCAATCTCATCATTTATACCCATTTTAATGTTAATATAAATCATCTTAACCGTTAATTTAGTAAATTAATTGGAGAGAAATCCCATTGAACCATTAAGAAGTTGAGTAAGAGAATCTTAGTACTGGAGTTAGTAAAAAGAGCAGTATTCACTATCAAGGGAATTTGTTGGCCTTGGCCTTTTATAGATTGATTGTAATCACAAATCATATTTTCATCAACACCGGTGAACAAGAGATCATCAACATAAAATACTTTATTATAGATTCTCGAGTCAAGACATTATTTTGAATTGTATTAATCAATTTCACATTCTATCTTATGGTCTGTTTGAAATTTTTTGTTCTCACTTTACCATAGGCCACTACCCCTTCTTGGGATGAGAAACTTGGGAAGTTAGCCCCGGCCTATGTTGTTGCTGGTTCTATTGCTCCATATTCTGTTAAGAGGTAAGTCTTGCTCCATATCTAAGGCATTTTAATCCATTTATTCAAGCATTCTCCTTACGTGTAGTGTAGAAACATGACGTTGTGGTGGGTATCTAATGAATGCAAATTTAGTTCAATTGTGCTACAACAGATTGTAGACTTTAGAAGGTAGCATAATATGTCGCCTATTCAGTATATTTGTTAAAATACTATTTGATGACAAGTATTCATTTTATTTGTTAAACTCTGAAAAGGTGTCTCATTTAATTAGTAAACATATTCTATGATATGAATTCTTGCCTCTTTCATATATAAAATGACATATTCTTCCTTTTTTCCCAAATATTAACAAAGGTGATTTTAGTAAATGCTGCTTTTATTACTTTTCCTAGGGTATCTTACTGAAGAAAATGACATGCATGATCTTTAGGTTGGAATACTATCTTTATATTTTTGAGGAGTTGGTAGTTTCTCTTTCTTTACATGTCATTTGAGTTGTTAACAATGGTTAGTTTTAGGTAATACTTTCAATCATAATCTCCAAGTACTAAGCTTTAGCATATTCTCTTGATCAATAGTTAGAAGGTTTACCATTGAAATGAAAGAGAAGCCTTCATGTGAGAAGTGATGGATGTAATTAAGAGATGACTACTAAAAGATTGAACATTGTAGCAGTTAGTGGTAGTAGATCATTGTTTTCTATGCCCATTGGGTTTAATGTGAGGTAACAGGCATCTGAAGTTGAGTTGGACAAATTGCGCTCCGTAGAGTGGGGTTGTGATGGGTTGATCGATTTTCCCGGTTTAGGAGTTGGAACCCAACAGAAGAGTTTAGCTAAAATCTTTCAGGTAATTTGCTTATTTACCAGAGATTCTATTGTTATATTTTGATCACGCCACTTGTTAGTAAAATATTTGTATTTATATGCATTGTTACATTTTTATTGTTGTAGTTTTGACCATTTAAGTCCATTATGTGACTTAACTAAGTGATAAATTTGAACGTTTAAAGGAACTAGAAATCATACTTAAAGATAAACAACATATTGTGGCTCATATAGATTCAACAGGTTTAATCTCTATACATAACAACTCCAATAGAATTTGGGTTTTAGCTATTAATATGTACTAATTTTGTTGCCAGGAAATTGTTGTTTTTTGGGTTCTTTCCATTATGGGAAATTGGTTCAAGTTTCTGACTTTGCTATACATAGGTGATGAAGTTTTTATCCAAAATCATAATAAGGAATCACTTGGTTTTTATGTCTTACATTCTAAATGCACTCTATCTAATTAATTTATGAAACAATATTTGTTTTGCTACTCACCATGCTTGTGTCTTACGAGAAGTTCGACAGCCAAGTGAATTCATATGCAGGGAAGGCAATTGCAGAGTCCAAAAGAATTATGCAGTATTTGATGTTAAGGTGCTATCTAATATCACAAGAGGACCACTGAAAGACGAGAAGATTGCTTAAAGATATGCTTGAATTGGTCATTTTTTTCTATTTTTTTTTACTTTGTGTTATCAAATAGGTTGGCAATGTGCCGGATTAATTTATGGATTATTGAAAAAGTGTCAAGTTTATTGAATCTTGACACTTTTTAATGGTCAAGTATGGAGTATTTTGTTGTAGTGCTTGTTTCACTCTTCGGACCATATTGATACCAAAGACCTAAGGTTTCCCAATGTTCAAAGTTTTCCTCGTGATTTGGTCCATCCTAAAGATCCAAAAGGAGGAACCTCTTCTTTGGGAATCCTCTTTGGACCAAAATATCGAAAGAGGATCCGAAACACTCCAAAAACTTGTTTGTAATTGAAAAGCTTGTTTCAAAGTACTTGTTTCACTCTTCGGACCATATTGATACCAAAGACCTAAAGTTTCCCACTTGTCAAATATGTGCTCACGATTTGGTCTATCCTAAAGATAAAAATGGAGGAACCTCTTCTTTGGGAATCCTCGTTGGACCAAAATATCCAAAGAGGATCCGAAACACTCCAAAAACTTGTTTGTAATTGAAAAGCTTGTTTCAAAATACTTGCTTCACTCTCTAGACCAAAATGAATCCAAAGATATAAGGTTTCCCACTTGTCAAAGTTGTGCTCATGATTTTGTCCATCCTAAAGATCCAAATGGAGAAACATCTTCTTTAGGAATCCTCTTTGGACCAAAATATCGAAAGAGGATCCGAACCACTCCAAAAACTTGTTTGTAATTGAAGAGCTTGTTTCAAAGTACTTGTTTCACTCTTCGGACCATATAGATACCAAAGACCTAAGGTTGACCACTTGTCAATGTTGTGCTCATGATTTGGTCCATCCTAAATATCCAAATGGAGTAAACTTTTCTTAGGGAATCCTCTTTGGACCAAAATATCGAAAGAGGATCCGAACCACTCCAAAAACTTGTTTGTAATTGAAAAGCGTGTTTCAAAGTACTTGTTTCACTCTTCGGACCATATTGATACCAAAGACCTAAGGTTTCCCACTTGGCAAATATGTGCTCACGATTTGGTTCATCCTAGAGATAAAAATGGAGGAACCTCTTCCTTGGGAATCCTCTTTGGACCAAAATAATGGAAGAGGATCCGAACCACTCCAATAATTTGTTTGTAATTGAAAAGCTTGCTTCAAAGTAATTGTTTCACTCTCTAGACCCAAATGAATCTGAAGATATAAGGTTTCCGACTTGTCAAAGTTGTGCTCATGATTTTATCCATCCTAAAGATCCAAATGGAGTAGCCTCTTCTTTGGGAATCCTCGTTGGACCAAAATAACGAAAGAGGATCCAAACCACTCCAAAAACTTGTTTGTCATTGAAAAGCTTGTTTCAAAGTACTTGTTTCACTCTTCTGACCATATTGATACCAAAGACCTAAGATTTCCCACTTGTCAAAGTTGTGCTCATGATTTGGTCCATCCTAAAGATCCAAATGGAGTAACCTCTTCTTAGGGAATCCTTTTTGGACCAAAATAACGAAAGAGGATCCGAACCACTCCAAAAACTTGTTTGTAATTAAAAAGCGGTTTCAAAGTACTTGTTTCACTCTTAGAACCATATTGATACAAAAGACCTAAGGTTTCCTAATTGTCAAAGTTTTCCTCATGATTTGGTCCATCCTAAAGATCCGAATGGAGGAACCTCTTGTTTGGGAATCCTCTTTGGACCAAAATATCGAAAGAGGATCCGAAGCACTAGAAAAACTTGTTTGTAATTTAAAAGATTGTTTCAAAGTACTTGTTTCACTCTTCGGACCATATTGATACCAAAGACCTAAGGTTTCCCACTAGTCAAAGTTTTCCTCGTGATTTTGTCTATCCTAAAGATCCAAATGGAGTAACCTCTTCTTTGGGAATCCTCTTTGGACCAAAATATCGAAAGAGGATCCGAACCACTCCAAAAACTTGTTTGTAATTTAAACGCTTGTTTCAAAGTACTTGTTTCACTTTTCGGACCATATTGATACCAAAGACCTAAGGTTTCCCGCTTGTCAAATATGTGCTCACGATTTGGTCCATCCTAAAGATAAAAATATAGGAACCTCTTCTTTGGGAATCCTCTTTGGACCACAATATTGAAAGACGATCCGAACCACTCCAAAAACTTGTTTGTAATTGAAAAGCTTGTTTCAAAGTACTTGTTTCACTCTCTAGACCAAAATGAATCGGAAAGACATAAGGTTTCCCACTTGTCAAAGTTCTGCTCATGATTTTGTCCATCCTAAATATCCAATTGGAGGAACCTCTTCTTTGGGAATCCTGTTTGGACCAAAACATTAATAGAGGCTCTGAACCACTCCAAAAACTTGTTTGTAATTGAAAAGCTTGTTTCAAACTACTTGATTCACTTTTCAGACCATATTGATACCAAAGACCTAAGGTTTCCCACTTGTCAAATATGTGCTAATGATTTGGCCCATCCTAAAGATCCAAGTGGAGGAACCTCATCTTTGGGAATCCTCTTTGGACCAAAATATGGAAAGAGGATCCGAACCACTCCAAAAACTTGTTTGTAATTGAAAAGCTTGTTTCACTCTTGGGACCATATTGATACCAAAGACCTAAGGTTTCCCACTTGCCAAATATGTGTTCACGATTTGGTCCATCCTAAAGATAAAAATGGAGGAACCTGATATGAATCATGGAACGTCACAAATATCTCAAGGATCAATCTCAATATCAAAGTTCGAGACAAGCATAAAACATCCATTACAAGCCTACATGAGAAATGTCAAGACATGCTTTGAAGATCTGAGCATGGAGGCTATGGAATAGGACTTGATGAACTTTAATCTATGGAAAATACATGTTGAAGAAGAGTATTGAAGACTTGTTCAATCAGAAATGAAGAGAAGAGCAAATTAGGAAAGTTTCATCACTTTTGCAAACTTTCCTTATTTGGACAACTTTCCATATTTGTTCCCGAACTTGCCATATATGTTGTCCACGAATTTACAATGTATTTGGACATGTTTTAGGCCTTTATTTATCAGTTTTATTGCTTAGAATAGTTTAGGAATGATATAATATCTTCTAGGGTGAAACTTTCCTAAAATGCACCAAATGCACTTAAGGAAAGATTTGGCATATTTTGTGCCTCTTGTAATCTGAATTTCCTTGTTGTTTTTAGGGTTTCTTTGTGATGTGAATCATAGAACGTCACAAATAGCTCAAGGATAAATTTCAAGATTAAAGTTCAAGACAAGCGTTAACATGCATTTACAAGCCTACATTAGAAAAGTCAAGACAAGCTTTGAATATTTGATCATGGAGGCTATGGAAGAGGACTTGATAAACTTCAATATACGGTAAATACATTTGGAAGAAGAGTATTGGAGACTTGTTCAATTAGAAATGAAGAGAAGAGCAAATTAGGAAAGTTACATCACTTTTGCAAACTTTCCTTGGACCACTTTCCATATTTGTTCCCAAACTTGCCATATATGATGTCCACGAATTTACAATGTATTTGGACATGTTTTAGGCCTTTATTTATCAGTTTTAATGCTTAGAATAGTTTAGGAATGATATAATATCTTCTAGGGCAAAACTTTCCTAAAATGCACCAAATGCACTTAAGGAAAGATTTGGCAGATTTTGTGCCTTCTTGTAATCCGAATTTCCTTGTTGTTTTTAGGGTTTCTGATATGAAACCCTAGAAAATTGAAATAGAAACCCTTTGAAACACAATGAACCCCTAGATGCAAATCCTAAAACCCCAATAAACAATAAGGTAAAACCCTTGGAAACAAAGAAGAAGAAGATTATTCCAATGATCTAATACCTTGAAATAAGAGAACTTATTCTTATTTCAAGATCGAAACAATCCACAAACACAATAGATCAAGTTATGCTTGAATGTTTCTAAAACATGCAACCTAGAACAAGGCTACAAAATGCAAGGTAAAATCAACCAAGCAATAAGCAAAACAAAGCTATTTTCTATCATATTAATTCTTAGTATTTAGGGTTACAAATGAGGCTTTAAATAGCCAAAGAAACCCTAAAAACAACAAGGAAATTCGGATTACAAGGAGGCACAAAATCTGCCAAATCTTTCCTTAAGTGCATTTGGTGCATTTTTGGAAAGTTTTGCCCTAGAAGATATTATATCATTCCTAAACAATTCTAAGCATTAAAACTGATAAGTAATGGCCTAAAACATGTCCAAATACATTGTAAATTCGTGGACATCATATATGGCAAGTTCGGGAACAAATATGGAAAGTGGTCCAAATAAGGAAACTTTGCAAAAGTGCTGCAACTTTCCTAATTTGCTCTTCTCTTCATTTTTGATTGAACAAGTATTCAATACTCTTCATGAACATGTATTTTCCATAGATTAAAGTTCATCAAGTCCTCTTCCATAGTCTCCATGCTCAGATCTTCAAAGCTTGTCTTGACTTTTCTCATGTAGGCTTGTAATGTATGTTTTATGCTTGTCTTGAACTTTGATCTTGAGATTGATCCTTGAGCTATTTGTGACGTTCTATGATTCATATAAGTTTCTTTGGCTATTTAAAGCCTCATTTGTAACCCTAAATACGAAGAATTAATATGATAGAAAATAGCTTTGTTTTTCTTATAGCTTGGTTGATTTTACCTTGCATTTTGTAGCCTTGTTCTAGGTTGCATGTTTTAGAAACATTCAAGCATAATTTGATCTAGTATGTTTGTGAATTGTTTCGATCTTGAAATAAGAACAAGTTCTCTTATTTCAAGGTATTAGATCATTGGAATAATCTTCTTCTTCTTTGTTTCCAAGGGTTTTACCTTATTGTTCATCGGGGTTTTAGGATTTCCATCTAGGGGTTCTTTGTGCTTTCCAAGGGTTTCTATTTCAATTTCCTAGGGTTTCATATCAACGAATCCCAAAGAAGAGGTTCCTCCATTAGGATCTCTAGGATGGACGAAATCATGAGAACAACTTTGACAAGTGGTAAACCTTTGGTCTTCAGATTTAATTTGGTCTAGAGAGTGAAACAAGTACTTTGAAAGAAGCTTTCAATTATAAACAAGTATTTGGAGTGGTCCTGATCCTCTTTCGATATTTTGGTGCAATGAGGATTCCCAAAGAAGAGGTTCCTCCATTTGGATATTTAGGATAGACCAAATCACGTGGAAAACTTTGACAAGTGGGAAACCTTAGGTCTTTGGTATCAATATGGTCTGAAGAGTGAAACAAGTACTTTGAAACAAGCTTTTCAATTACAAACAAGTTTTTGGAGTCGTTCGGATCCTCTTTCGATATTTAGGTCCAAGCAGGATTCCCAAAGAAGATGTTACTCCATTTGGATCTTTAGGATGGACAAAATCATGAGCACAACTTTGACAAGTGGGAAACCTTATGTCTTCGGATTCATTTTTGTCTAGAGAGTTAAACAACTACTTTGAAAGAAGGTTTTCAATTACAAACAAGTTTTTGAAGTGGTTCGGATCGTCTTTCAATAATTTGGTTCAAAGAGGATTCCAAAAGAAGAGGTTCCTCCATTTTTATCTTTAGGATGGACCAAATTGTGAGCACATATTTGACAAGTGGGAAGCCTTAGGACTTTTTTGGTATCAATATGGTCTGAAGAGTGAAACAAGTACTTTGAAACAAGCTTTTCAATTACAAACAAGTTTTTTGAGTGGTTCGGATCCTCTTTTGTTATTTTAGTCCAAAGAGGATTCCCAAAGAAGAGGTTCCTCTATTTGGATCTTTAGGATGGACCAATCATGAGAACATATTTGACCAGTGGGAAACCTTAGGTCTTTGGTATCAATATGGTCTGAAGAGTGAAACAAGTACTTTGAAACAAGCTTTTCAATTACAAACAAGTTTTTGGAGTGGTTCGGATCCTCTTTCGATATTTTGGTCCAAAGAGGATTCCCAAAGAAGAGGTTACTCCATTTGGATCTTTAGGATGGACAAAATCATGAGCACAACTTTGACAAGTGGGAAACCTTAGATTTTTGGTATCAATACGGTCCAAAGAGTGAAACAAGTACTTTGAGACAAGCTTTTCAATTATAAACAAGTTTTTGGGGTTGTTCGGATCCTCTTTCGATATTTTGGTCCAAACAGGATTTCCAAAGAAGAGCTTACTCCATTTGGATCTTTAGGATGGACAAAATCATAAGCACAACTTTGACAAGTGGGAAACCTTAGGTCTTTCGTATTAATATGGTCCTAAGAGTGAAACAAGTACTTTGAAACAAGCTTTTCAATTACAAACAAGTTTTTTGAGTTGTTCGGATCATCTTCCAATATTTTGCTCCAAACAGGATTCCCAAAGAAGAGGTTCATACTTTTGGATCTTTAGGATGGACAAAATCATGAGCACAACTTTGATAAGTGGGAAACCTTATGTCTTCAGACTCATTTTGGTCTAGAGAGTGAAACAAGTACTTTGAAACAAGGTTTTCAATTACAAACAAGTATTTGGAGTAGTTCGGATCCTCTTTCGTTATTTTGGTCCAAAGACGAATCCCAAAGAAGAGGTTCCTCCATTAGGATCTCTAGGATGGACGAAATCATGAGAACAACTTTGACAAGTGGTAAACCTTTGGTCTTCGGATTCAATTTGGTCTAGAGAGTGAAACAAGTACTTTGAAAGAAGCTTTCAATTACAAACAAGTATTTGGAGTGGTCCAGATCCTCTTTCGATATTTTGGTTCAATGAGGATTCCCAAAGAAGAGGTTCCTCCATTTGGATATTTAGGATAGACCAAAGCACGTGGAAAACTTTGACAAGTGGGAAACCTTAGGTCTTTGGTATCAATATGGTCCGAAGAGTGAAACAAGTACTTTGAAACAAGCTTTTCAATTTCAAACAAGTTTTTGGAGTCGTTCGGATCCTCTTTCGATATTTAGGTCCAAACAGGATTTAGAAAGAAGATGTTACTCCATTTGGATCTTTAGAATGGACAAAATCATGAGCACAACTTTGACAAGTGGAAACCTTATGTCTTCGGATTCATTTTTGTCTAGAGAGTGAAACAAGTACTTTGAAAGAAGGTTTTCAATTACAAATAAGTTTTTGAACTGGTTCGGATCATCTTTCAATATTTTGGTTCAAAGAGGATTCCCAAAGAAGAGGTTCCTCCATTTTTATCTTTTGGATGGACCAAATCGTGAGCACATATTTGACAAGTGGGAAACCTTAGGACTTTTTTGGTATCAATATTGTCCGAAGAGTGAAACAAGTACTTTGAAACAAGCTTTTCAATTGCAAACAAGTTTTTCGATTGGTTCGGATCCCCTTTTGTTATTTTAGTCCAAAGAGGATTCCCAAAGAAGTGGTTCCTTTATTTGGATCTTTAGGATGGACCAATCATGAGAACATATTTGACAAGTGGGAAACCTTAGGTCGTTCGTATCAATATGGTCCGAAGAATGAAACAAGTACTTTGAAACAAGCTTTTCAATTACAATCAAAGTTTTGGAGTGGTTCAGATCAACTTTTGTTATTTTAATCCAAAGAGGATGCCCAAAGAAGAAGTTCCTCCATTTTTATCTTTAGGATGGACCAAATCGTGAGCACATATTTGACAAGTGGGAAACCTTAGGTCTTTGGTATCAATATGGTCCGAAGAGTGAAACAAGTACTTTGTAACAAGCTTTTCAATTACAAACAAGTTTTTGGAATGGTTCGGATCCTCTTTCGATATTTTGGTCCAAAGAGGATTCCCAAAGAAGAGGTTACTCCATTTGGACCTTTAGGATGGACCAAATCGTGAGCACAACTTTGACAAGTGGGAAACCTTATGTCTTCGGATTCATTTTGGTCTAGAGAGTGAAACAAGGTTTTCAATTACAAACAAGTTTTTGGAGTGGTTCGGATCGTCTTTCAATATTTTGGTCAAAAGAGGATTCCCAAAGAAGAGGTTCCTCCATTTTTATCTTTAGGATGGACCAAATCGTGAGCACATATTTGACAAGTGGAAAACCTTAGGTCTTTTGTATCAATATGGTCCGAAGAGTGAAACAAGTACTTTGAAACAAGCTTTTCAATTACAAACAAGTTTTTGGAGTCGTTCGGATCCTCTTTCGATATGTTGGTCCAAACAGGATTCCCAAAGAAGAGGTTACTCCATTTACATCTTTAGGATGTACCAAATAATGAGCACAACTTTGACAAGTGGGAAACCTTATGTCTTCGGATTCATTTTGGTCTAGAGAGTGAAACAAGTACTTTGAAACAAGCTTTTCAATTACAAAAAGTTTTTGGAGTGGTTCGGATCCTCTTTCATTATTTTGGTCCAAAGAGGATTCCCAAAGAAGAGGTTCCTCCATTTTTATCTTTAGGATGGACCAAATCGTGAGCACAAATTTCACAAGTGGGAAACCTTAGGTCTTTGGTATCAATATGGTCCGAAGAGTGAAACAAGTATTTTGAAACAAGCTTTTCAATTACAAACAAGTTTTTGGAGTGGTTCGGATCCTCTTTCGATATTTTGGTCCAAAGAGGATTCCCAAAGAAGAGGTTACTCCATTTGGATCTTTAGGATGGACAAAATCATGAGCACAACTTTGACAAGTGGGAAACCTTATGTCTCCGGATTCATTTTGGTCTAGAGAGTGAAACAAGTACTTTGAAACAAGGTTTTCAATTACAAACAAGTTTATGGAGTGGTTCGGATCGTCTTTCAATATTTTTGTCCAAAGAGGATTCCCAAAATAGAGGTTCCTCTATTTTTATCTTTAGGATGGACCAAATCGTGAGCACATATTTGACAAGTGGGAAACCTTAGGTCTTTGGTATCAATATGCTCCGAAGAGTGAAACAAGTACTTTGAAACAAGCTTTTCAATTAGAAACAAGTTTTTGTAGTGGTTCGGGTCCTCTTTCGATATTTTGGTCCAAAAAGGATTCCCAAAGAAGAGGTTACTCCATTTGGACCTTTAGGATGGACAAAATCATGAGCACAACTTTGACAAGTGGGAAACCTTATATCTTCGGATTCATTTTGGTCTAGAGAGTGAAACAAGGTTTTCAATTACAAACAAGTTTTTGGAGTGGTTCAGATCGTCTTACAATATTTTGGTCAAAAGAGGATTCCAAAAGAAGAGGTTCCTCCATTTTTATCTTTAGGATGGACCAAATCGTGAGCACATATTTGACAAGTGGAAAACCTTAGGTCTTTGGTATCAATATGGTCCGAAGAGTGAAACAAGTACTTTGAAACAAGCTTTTCAATTACAAACAAGTTTTTGGAGTCGTTCGGATCCTCTTTCGATATTTTGGTCCAAACAGGATTCCCAAAGAAGAGGTTACTCCATTTACATCTTTAGGATGGACAAAATCATGAGCACAACTTTGACAAGTGGGAAACCTTATGTCTTCGGATTCATTTTGGTCTAGAGAGTGAAACAAGGTTTTCAATTACAAACAAGTTTTTGGAGTGGTTCGGATCGTCTTTCAATATTTTGGTCAAAATAGGATTCCCAAAGAAGAGGTTCCTCCATTTTTATCTTTAGGATGGACCAAATCGTGAGCACATATTTCACAAGTGGGAAACCTTAGGTCTTTGGTATCAATATGGTCCGAAGAGTGAAACAAGTATTTCGAAACAAGCTTTTCAATTACAAACAAGTTTTTGAAGTGGTTCGGATCCTCTTTCGATATTTTGGTCCAAAGAGGATTCCCAAAGAAGAGGTCACTCCAATTGGATCTTTAGGATGGACAAAATCATGAGCACAACTTTGACAAGTGGGAAACCTTATGTCTTCGGATTCATTTTGGTCTAGAGAGTGAAACAAGTACTTCGAAACAAGCTTTTCAATTACAAACAAGTTTTTGGAGTGGTTCAGATCCTCTTTCGATATTTTGGTCCAAACAGGATTCCCAAAGAAGAGGTTACTCCATTTGGATCTTTAGGATGGACGAAATCATGAGCACAACTTTGACAAGTGGGAAACCTTATGTCTTCGAATACATTTTGGTCTAGAGAGTGAAATAAGTACTTTGAAACAAGCTTTTCAATTACAAACAAGTTTTTGGAGTGGTTCGGATCCTCTTTCATTATTTTGATCCAAAGAGGATTCCGAAAGAAGAGGTTCCTCCATTTTTATCTTTAGGATGGACCAAATCGTGAGCACATATTTGACAAGTGGGAAACCATAGGTCTTTGGTATCAATATGGTCAAAAGAGTGAAACAAGTACTTTGAAACAAGCTTTTCAATTACAAAAAAGTTTTTGGAGTGGTTCGGATCCTCTTTCATTATTTTGGTCCAAAGAGGATTCCCAAAGAAGAGGTTCCGCCATTTTTATCTTTAGGATGGACCAAATCGTGAGCACATATTTCACAAGTGGGAAACCTTAAATCTTTGGTATCAATATGGTCCGAAGAGTGAAACAAGTATTTTGAAACAAGCTATTCAATTACAAACAAGTTTTTGGAGTGGTTCGGATCCTCTTTCGATATTTTGGTCAAAAGAGGATTCCCAAAGAAGAGGTTACTCCATTTGGATCTTTAGGATGGACAAAATCATGAGCACAACTTTGACAAGTGGGAAACCTTATGTCTCCGGATTCATTTTGGTCTAGAGAGTGAAACAAGTACTTTGAAACAAGGTTTCCAATTACAAACAAGTTTTTGGAGTGGTTCGGATCGTCTTTCAATATTTTGGTCCAAAGAGGATTCCCAAAGAAGAGGTTCCTTCATTTTTATCTTTAGGATGGACCAAATCGTAAGCACATATTTGACTAGTGGGAAACCTTAGGTCTTTGGTATCAAAATGGTCCGAAGAGTGAAACAAGTAGTTTGAAACAAGCTTTTCAATTACAAACAAGTTTTTGGAGTGGTTCGGATCCTCTTCCGATGTTTTGGTCCAAAAAGGATTCCCAAAGAAGAGGTTACACCATTTGGACCTTTAGGATGGACAAAATCATGAGCACAACTTTGACAAGTGGGAAACCTTATGTCTTCGGATTCATTTTGGTCTAGAGAGTGAAACAAGGTTTTCAGTTACAAACAAGTTTTTGGAGTGGTTCGGATCGTCTTTCAATATTTTGGTCAAAAGAGGATTCCCAAAGAAGTGGTTCCTCCATTTTTATCTTTAGGATGGACCAAATCGTGAGCACATATTGGACAAGTGGAAAACCTTAGGTCTTTGGTATCAATATGGTTCGAAGAGTGAAACAAGTACTTTGAAACAAGCTTTTCAATTACAAACAAGTTTTTGGAGTGGTTCAGATCCTCTTTCGATATTTTGCTCCAAACAGGATTCCGAAAGAAGAGGTTACTCCAATTGGATCTTTAGGATGGACAAAATCATGATCACAACTTTAGAAAGTGGGAAACCTTATGTCTTCGGATTCATTTTGGTCTAGAGAGTGAAACAAGTACTTCGAAACAAGCTTTTCAATTACAAACAAGTTTTTGGAGTGGTTCAGATCCTCTTTCGATATTTTGGTCCAAACAGGATTCCCAAAGAAGAGGTTACTCCATTTGGATCTTTAGGATGGACGAAATCATGAGCACAACTTTGACAAGTGGGAAACCTTATGTCTTCGAATACATTTTGGTCTAGAGAGTGAAATAAGTACTTTGAAACAAGCTTTTCAATTACAAACAAGTTTTGGAGTGGTTCGGATCCTCTTCCGATATTTTGGTCCAAAAAGGATTCCCAAAGAAGAGGTTACACCATTTGGACCTTTAGGATGGACAAAATCATGAGCACAACTTTGACAAGTGGGAAACCTTATGTCTTCGGATTCATTTTGGTCTAGAGAGTGAAACAAGTACTTTGAAACAAGCTTTTCAATTACAAAAACGTTTTTGGAGTGGTTCGGATCCTCTTTCATTATTTTGGTCCAAAGAGGATTCCCAAAGAAGAGGTTCCTCCATTTTTATCTTTAGGATGGACCAAATCGTGAGCACATATTTCACAAGTGGGAAACCTTAGGTCTTTGGTATCAATATGGTCAGAAGAGTGAAACAAGTATTTTGAAACAAGCTGTTTAATTACAAACAAGTTTTTGGAGTGCTTCGGATCCTCTTTCGATATTTTGGTCCAAAGAGGATTCCCAAAGAAGAGGTTACTCCATTTGGATCTTTAGGATGGACAAAATCATGAGCACAACTTTGACAAGTGGGAAACCTTATGTCTCCGGATTCATTTTGGTCTAGAGAGTGAAACAAGTACTTTGAAACAAGGTTTCCAATTACAAACAAGTTTTTGGAGTGGTTCGGATCGTCTTTCAATATTTTGGTCCAAAGAGGATTCCCAAAGAAGAGGTTCCTTCATTTTTATCTTTAGGATGGACCAAATCGTAAGCACATATTTGACTAGTGGGAAACCTTAGGTCTTTGGTATCAAAATGGTCCGAAGAGTGAAACAAGTAGTTTGAAACAAGCTTTTCAATTACAAACATATTTTTTGGAGTGGTTCGGATCCTCTTCTGATGTTTTGGTCCAAAAAGGATTCCCAAAGAAGAGGTTACACTATTTGGACCTTTAGGATGGACAAAATCATGAGCACAACTTTGACAAGTGGGAAACCTTATGTCTTCGGATTCATTTTGGTCTAGAGAGTGAAACAAGGTTTTCAATTACAAACAAGTTTTTGGAGTGGTTCGGATCGTCTTTCAATATTTTGGTCAAAAGAGGATTCCCAAAGAAGAGGTTCCTCCATTTTTATCTTTAGGATGGACCAAATCGTGAGCACATATTTGACAAGTGGAAAACCTTAGGTCTTTGGTATCAATATGGTTCGAAGAGTGAAACAAGTACTTTGAAACAAGCTTTTCAATTACAAACAAGTTTTTGGAGTGGTTCGGATCCTCTTTCGATATTTTGCTCCAAACAGGATTCCGAAAGAAGAGGTTACTCCAATTGGATCTTTAGGATGGACAAAATCATGATCACAACTTTGACAAGTGGGAAACCTTATGTCTTCGGATTCATTTTGGTCTAGAGAGTGAAACAAGTACTTCGAAACAAGCTTTTCAATTACAAACAAGTTTTTGGAGTGGTTCGGATCCTCTTTCGATATTTTGGTCCAAAGAGGATTCCCAAAGAAGAGGTTACTACAATTGGATCTTTAGGATGGACAAAATCATGAGCACAACTTTGACAAGTGGGAAACCTTATGTCTTCGGATTCATTTTGGTCTAGAGAGTGAAACAAGTACTTCGAAACAAGCTTATCAATTACAAACAAGTTTTTGGAGTGGTTCAGATCCTCTTTCGATATTTTGGTCTAAACAGGATTCCCAAAGAAGAGGTTACACCATTTGGATCTTTAGGATGGACGAAATCATGAGCACAACTTTGACATGTGGGAAACCTTATGTCTTCGAATTCATTTTGGTCTAGAGAGTGAAATAAGTACTTTGAAACAAGCTTTTCAATTACAAACAAGTTTTGGAGTGGTTCGGATCCTCTTCCTATATTTTGGTCCAAAAAGGATTCCCAAAGAAGAGGTTACACCATTTGGACCTTTAGGATGGACAAAATCATGAGCACAACTTTGACAAGTGGGAAACCTTATGTCTTCGGATTCATTTTGGTCTAG
The DNA here is from genome assembly GCA_028015215.1 of Gynostemma pentaphyllum. Taxonomy (NCBI): domain Eukaryota; kingdom Viridiplantae; phylum Streptophyta; class Magnoliopsida; order Cucurbitales; family Cucurbitaceae; genus Gynostemma; species Gynostemma pentaphyllum. Next base: position 10,726,449 of record CM051350.1, read on the forward strand.
AGAGTGAAACAAGTACTTTGAAAAAAGCTTTTCAATTACAAACAAGTTTTTGGAGTGGTTCGGATCCTCTTTCATTATTTTGATCCAAAGAGGATTCCGAAAGAAGAGGTTCCTCCATTTTTATCTTTAGGATGGACCAAATCGTGAGCACATATTTGACAAGTGGGAAACCATAGGTCTTTGGTATCAATATGGTCCGAAGAGTGAAACAAGTACTTTGAAACAAGCTTTATAATTACAAACAAGTTTTTGGAGCGGTTCGGATCCTCTTTCGATATTTTGGTCCAAAGAGGATTCCCAAAGAAGAGCTTACTCCATTTGGATGTTTAGGATGGACCAAATCATGATCACAACTTTGACAAGTAAGAAACCTTAGGTCTTTGGTATCAATATGGTCCGAAGAGTGAAACAAGTACTTTGAATCAAGCTTTTCAATTACAAACAAGTTTTTGGAGTGGTTCAGATCCTCTTTCGATATTTTGGTCCAAACAGGATTCCGAAAGAAGAGGTTACTCCATTTAGATCTTTAGGATGGACGAAATCATGAGCACAACTTTGACAAGTGGTAAACCTTATGTCTTCGGATTCATTTTGGTCTAGAGAGTGAAATAAGTACTTCGAAACAAGGTTTCCAATTACAAACAAGTTTTTGGAGTGGTTCGGATCGTCTTTCAATATTTTGGTCCAAAGAGGATTCCCAAAGAAGAGGTTCCTTCATTTTTATCTTTAGGATGGACCAAATCGTAAGCACATATTTGACTAGTGGGAAACCTTAGGTGTTTGGTATCAAAATGGTCCGAAGAGTGAAACAAGTAGTTTGAAACAAGCTTTTCAATTACAAACAAGTTTTTGGAGTGGTTCGGATCCTCTTCCGATGTTTTGGTCCAAAAAGGATTCCCAAAGAAGAGGTTACACCATTTGGACCTTTAGGATGGACAAAATCATGAGCACAACTTTGACAACTGGGAAACCTTATGTCTTCGGATTCATTTTGGTCTAGAGAGTGAAACAAGGTTTTCAATTACAAACAAGTTTTTGGAGTGGTTCGGATCGTCTTTCAATATTTTGGTCAAAAGAGGATTCCCAAAGAAGAGGTTCCTCCATTTTTATCTTTAGGATGGACCAAATCGTGAGCACATATTGGACAAGTGGAAAACCTTAGGTCTTTGGTATCAATATGGTGCGAAGAGTGAAACAAGTACTTTGAAACAAGCTTTTCAATTACAAACAAGTTTTTGGAGTGGTTCAGATCCTCTTTCGATATTTTGCTCCAAACAGGATTCCGAAAGAACAGGTTACTCCAATTGGATCTTTAGGATGGACAAAATCATGATCACAACTTTGACAAGTGGGAAACCTTATGTCTTCGGATTCATTTTGGTCTAGAGAGTGAAACAAGTACTTCGAAACAAGCTTTTCAATTACAAACAAGTTTTTGGAGTGGTTCAGATCCTCTTTCAATATTTTGGTCCAAACAGGATTCCCAAAGAAGAGGTTACTCCATTTGGATCTTTAGGATGGACGAAATCATGAGCACAACTTTGACAAGTGGGAAACCTTATGTCTTCGAATACATTTTGGTCTAGAGAGTGAAATAAGTACTTTGAAACAAGCTTTTCAATTACAAACAAGTTTTGGAGTGGTTCGGATCCTCTTCCGATATTTTGGTCCAAAAAGGATTCCCAAAGAAGAGGTTACACCATTTGGACCTTTAGGATGGACAAAATCATGAGCACAACTTTGACAAGTGGGAAACCTTATGTCTTCGGATTCATTTTGGTCTAGAGAGTGAAACAAGTACTTTGAAACAAGCTTTTCAATTACAAAAACATTTTTGGAGTGGTTCGGATCCTCTTTCATTATTTTGGTCCAAAGAGGATTCCCAAAGAAGAGGTTCCTCCATTTTTATCTTTAGGATGGACCAAATCGTGAGCACATATTTCACAAGTGGGAAACCTTAGGTCTTTGGTATCAATATGGTCAGAAGAGTGAAACAAGTATTTTGAAACAAGCTGTTTAATTACAAACAAGTTTTTGGAGTGCTTCGGATCCTCTTTCGATATTTTGGTCCAAAGAAGATTCCCAAAGAAGAGGTTACTCCATTTGGATCTTTAGGATGGACAAAATCATGAGCACAACTTTGACAAGTGGGAAACCTTATGTCTCCGGATTCATTTTGGTCTAGAGAGTGAAACAAGTACTTTGAAACAAGGTTTCCAATTACAAACAAGTTTTTGGAGTGGTTCGGATCGTCTTTCAATATTTTGGTCCAAAGAGGATTCCCAAAGAAGAGGTTCCTTCATTTTTATCTTTAGGATGGACCAAATCGTAAGCACATATTTGACTAGTGGGAAACCTTAGGTCTTTGGTATCAAAATGGTCCGAAGAGTGAAACAAGTAGTTTGAAACAAGCTTTTCAATTACAAACAAGTTTTTGGAGTGGTTCGGATCCTCTTCTGATGTTTTGGTCCAAAAAGGATTCCCAAAGAAGAGGTTACACTATTTGGACCTTTAGGATGGACAAAATCATGAGCCCAACTTTGACAAGTGGGAAACCTTATGTCTTCGGATTCATTTTGGTCTAGAGAGTGAAACAAGGTTTTCAATTACAAACAAGTTTTTGGAGTGGTTCGGATCGTCTTTCAATATTTTGGTCAAAAGAGGATTCCCAAAGAAGAGGTTCCTCCATTTTTATCTTTAGGATGGACCAAATCGTGAGCACATATTTAACAAGTGGAAAACCTTAGGTCTTTGGTATCAATATGGTTCGAAGAGTGAAACAAGTACTTTGAAACAAGCTTTTCAATTACAAACAAGTTTTTGGAGTGGTTCGGATCCTCTTTCGATATTTTGCTCCAAACAGGATTCCGAAAGAAGAGGTTACTCCAATTGGATCTTTAGGATGGACAAAATCATGATCACAACTTTGACAAGTGCGAAACCTTATGTCTTCGGATTCATTTTGGTCTAGAGAGTGAAACAAGTACTTCGAAACAAGCTTTTCAATTACAAACAAGTTTTTGGAGTGGTTCGGATCCTCTTTCGATATTTTGGTCCAAAGAGGATTCCCAAAGAAGAGGTTACTCCAATTGGATCTTTAGGATGGACAAAATCATGAGCACAACTTTGACAAGTGGGAAACCTTATGTCTTCGGATTCATTTTGGTCTAGAGAGTGAAACAAGTACTTCGAAACAAGCTTATCAATTACAAACAAGTTTTTGGAGTGGTTCAGATCCTCTTTCGATATTTTGGTCTAAACAGGATTCCCAAAGAAGAGGTTACTCCATTTGGATCTTTAGGATGGACGAAATCATGAGCACAACTTTGACATGTGGGAAACCTTATGTCTTCGAATTCATTTTGGTCTAGAGAGTGAAATAAGTACTTTGAAACAAGCTTTTCAATTACAAACAAGTTTTGGAGTGGTTCGGATCCTCTTCCTATATTTTGGTCCAAAAAGGATTCCCAAAGAAGAGGTTACACCATTTGGACCTTTAGGATGGACAAAATCATGAGCACAACTTTGACAAGTGGGAAACCTTATGTCTTCGGATTCATTTTGGTCTAGAGAGTGAAACAAGTACTTTGAAAAAAGCTTTTCAATTACAAACAAGTTTTTGGAGTGGTTCGGATCCTCTTTCATTATTTTGATCCAAAGAGGATTCCGAAAGAAGAGGTTCCTCCATTTTTATCTTTAGGATGGACCAAATCGTGAGCACATATTTGACAAGTGGGAAACCATAGGTCTTTGGTATCAATATGGTCCGAAGAGTGAAACAAGTACTTTGAAACAAGCTTTATAATTACAAACAAGTTTTTGGAGCGGTTCGGATCCTCTTTCGATATTTTGGTCCAAAGAGGATTCCCAAAGAAGAGCTTACTCCATTTGGATGTTTAGGATGGGCCAAATCATGATCACAACTTTGACAAGTAAGAAACCTTAGGTCTTTGGTATCAATATGGTCCGAAGAGTGAAACAAGTACTTTGAATCAAGCTTTTCAATTACAAACAAGTTTTTGGAGTGGTTCAGATCCTCTTTCGATATTTTGGTCCAAACAGGATTCCGAAAGAAGAGGTTACTCCATTTAGATCTTTAGGATGGACGAAATCATGAGCACAACTTTGACAAGTGGTAAACCTTATGTCTTCGGATTCATTTTGGTCTAGAGAGTGAAATAAGTACTTCGTAACAAGGTTTCCAATTACAAACAAGTTTTTGGAGTGGTTCGGATCGTCTTTCAATATTTTGGTCCAAAGAGGATTCCCAAAGAAGAGGTTCCTTCATTTTTATCTTTAGGATGGACCAAATCGTAAGCACATATTTGACTAGTGGGAAACCTTAGGTCTTTGGTATCAAAATGGTCCGAAGAGTGAAACAAGTAGTTTGAAACAAGCTTTTCAATTACAAACAAGTTTTTGGAGTGGTTCGGATCCTCTTCCGATGTTTTGGTCCAAAAAGGATTCCCAAAGAAGAGGTTACACCATTTGGACCTTTAGGATGGACAAAATCATGAGCACAACTTTGACAAGTGGGAAACCTTATGTCTTCGGATTCATTTTGGTCTAGAGAGTGAAACAAGGTTTTCAATTACAAACAAGTTTTTGGAGTGGTTCGGATCGTCTTTCAATATTTTGGTCAAAAGAGGATTCCCAAAGAAGAGGTTCCTCCATTTTTATCTTTAGGATGGACCAAATCGTGAGCACATATTTGACAAGTGGAAAACCTTAGGTCTTCGGTATCAATATGGTCCGAAGAGTGAAACAAGTACTTTGAAACAAGCTTTTCAATTACAAACAAGTTTTTGGAGTGGTTCGGATCCTCTTTCGATATTTTGCTCCAAACAGGATTCCGAAAGAAGAGGTTACTCCAATTGGATCTTTAGGATGGACAAAATCATGATCACAACTTTGACAAGTGGGAAAACTTATGTCTTCGGATTCATTTTGGTCTAGAGAGTGAAACAAGGTTTTCAATTACAAACAAGTTTTTGGAGTGGTTCGGATCGTCTTTCAATATTTTGGTCAAAAGAGGATTCCCAAAGAAGAGGTTCCTCCATTTTTATCTTTAGGATGGACCAAATCGTGAGCACATATTTGACAAGTGGAAAACCTTAGGTCTTTGGTATCAATATGGTCCGAAGAGTGAAACAAGTACTTTGAAACAAGCTTTTCAATTACAAACAAGTTTATGGAGTGGTTCGGATCCTCTTTCGATATTTTGCTCCAAACAGAATTCCCAAAGAAGAGGTTACTCCAATTGGATCTTTAGTATGGACAAAATCATGATCACAACTTTGACAAGTGGGAAACCTTATGTCTTCGGATTCATTTTGGTCTAGAGAGTGAAACAAGTACTTCGAAACAAGCTTTTCAATTACAAACAAGTTTTTGGAGTGGTTCGGATCCTCTTTCGATATTTTGGTCCAAAGAGGATTCCCAAAGATGAGGTTACTCCAATTGGATCTTTAGGATGGACAAAATCATGAGCACAACTTTGACAAGTGGGAAACCTTATGTCTTCGGATTCATTTTGGTCTAGAGAGTGAAACAAGTACTTCGAAACAAGCTTTTCAATTACAAACAAGTTTTTGGAGTGGTTCAGATCCTCTTTCGATATTTTGGTCCAAACAGGATTCCCAAAGAAGAGGTTACTCCATTTGGATCTTTAGGATGAACAAAATCATGAGCACAACTTTGACAAGTGGGAAACCTTATGTCTTCGAATTCATTTTGGTCTAGAGAGTGAAATAAGTACTTTGAAACAAGATTTTCAATTACAAACAAGTTTTGGAGTGGTTCGGATCCTCTTCCGATATTTTGGTCCAAAAAGGATTCCCAAAGAAGAGGTTACACCATTTAGACCTTTAGGATGGACAAAATCATGAGCACAACTTTGACAAGTGGGACACCTTATGTCTTCGTATTCATTTTGGTCTAGAGAGTGAAACAAGTACTTTGAAACAAGGTTTCCAATTACAAAAAAGTTTATGGAGTGGTTCGGATCCTCTTTCATTATTTTGGTCCAAAGAGGATTCCCAAAGAAGAGGTTCCTCCATTTTTATCTTTAGGATGGACCAAATCGTGAGCACATATTTCACAAGTGGGAAACCTTAGGTCTTTGGTATCAATATGGTCCGAAGAGTGAAACAAGTATTTTGAAACAAGCTGTTCAATTACAAACAAGTTTTTGGAGTGGTTCGGATCCTCTTTCGATATTTTGGTCCAAAGAGGATTCCCAAAGAAGAGGTTACTCCATTTGGATCTTTAGGATGGACAAAATCATGAGCACAACTTTGACAAGTGGGAAAGCTTATGTCTCCGGATTCATTTTGGTCTAGAGAGTGAAACAAGTACTTTGAAACAAGGTTTCCAATTACAAACAAGTTTTTGGAGTGGTTCGGATCGTCTTTCAATATTTTGGTCCAAAGAGGATTCCTAAAGAAGAGGTTCCTTCATTTTTATCTTTAGGATGGACCAAATCGTAAGCACATATTTGACTAGTGGGAAACCTTAGGTCTTTGGTATTAAAATGGTCCGAAGAGTGAAACAAGTACTTTGAAACAAACTTTTCAATTACAAACAAGTTTTTGGAGTGGTTCGGATCCTCTTCCGATGTTTTGGTCCAAAAAGGATTCCCAAAGAAGAGGTTACACCATTTGGACCTTTAGGATGGACAAAATCATGAGCACAACTTTGACAAGTGGGAAACCTTATGTCTTCGGATTCATTTTGGTCTAGAGAGTGAAACAAGGTTTTCAATTACAAACAAGTTTTTGGAGTGGTTCGGATCGTCTTTCAATATTTTGGTCAAAAGGGGATTCCCAAAGAAGAGGTTCCTCCATTTTTATCTTTAAGATGGACCAAATCGTGAGCACATATTTGACAAGTGGAAAACCTTAGGTCTTTGGTATCAATATGGTCCGAAGAGTGAGAGTGAAATAAGTACTTTGAAACAAGGTTTCCAATTACAAACAAGTTTTTGGAGTGGTTCGGATCGTCTTTCAATATTTTGGTCCAAAGAGAATTCCCAAAGAAGAGGTTCCTTCATTTTTATCTTTAGGATGGACCAAATCGTAAGCACATATTTGACTAGTGGGAAACCTTAGGTCTTTGGTATCAAAATGGTCCGAAGAGTGAAACAAGTACTTTGAAACAAGCTTTTCAATTACAAACAAGTTTTTGGAATGGTTCGGATCCTCTTCCGATGTTTTGGTCCAAAAAGGATTCCCAAAGAAGAGGTTACACCATTTGGACCTTTAGGATGGACAAAATCTTGAGCACAACTTTGACAAGTGGGAAACCTTATGTCTTCGGATTCATTTTGGTCTAGAGAGTGAAACAAGGTTTTCAATTACAAACAAGTTTTTGGAGTGGTTCGGATCGTCTTTCAATATTTTGGTCAAAAGAGGATTCCCAAAGAAGAGGTTCCTCCATTTTTATCTTTAGGATGGACCAAATCGTGAGCACATATTTGACAAGTGGAAAACCTTAGGTCTTTGGTATCAATATGGTCCGAAGAGTGAAACAAGTACTTTGAAACAAGCTTTTCAATTACAAACAAGTTTTTGGAGTGGTTCGGATCCTCTTTCGATGTTTTGCTCCAAACAGGATTCCCAAAGAAGAGGTTACTCCAATTGGATCTTTAGGATGGACAAAATCATGATCAGAACTTTGACAAGTGGGAAACCTTATGTCTTCGGATTCATTTTGGTCTAGAGAGTGAAACAAGTACTTCGAAACAAGCTTTTCAATTACAAACAAGTTTTTGGAGTGGTTCGGATCCTCTTTCGATATTTTGGTCCAAAGAGGATTCCCAAAGAAGAGGTTACTCCAATTGGATCTTTAGGATGGACAAAATCATGAGCACTACTTTGACAAGTGGGAAACCTTATGTCTTCGGATTCATTTTGGTCTAGAGAGTGAAACAAGTACTTCGAAACAAGCTTTTCAATTACAAACAAGTTTTTGGAGTGGTTCAGATCCTCTTTCGATATTTTGGTCCAAACAGGATTCCCAAAGAAGAGGTTACTCCATTTGGATCTTTAGGATGGACGAAATCATGAGCACAACTTTGACAAGTGGGAAACCATAGGTCTTTGGTATCAATATGGTCCGAAGAGTGAAACAAGTACTTTGAAACAAGCTTTATAATTACAAACAAGTTTTTGGAGAGGTTCGGATCCTCTTTCGATATTTTGGTCCAAAGAGGATTCCCAAAGAAGAGGTTACTCCATTTGGATGTTTAGGATGGACCAAATCATGATCACAACTTTGACAAGTAAGAAACCTTAGGTCTTTGGTATCAATATGGTCCGAAGAGTGAAACAAGTACTTTGAAAGAAGCTTTTCAATTACAAACAAGTTTTTGGAGTGGTTCAGATCCTCTTTCGATATTTTGGTCCAAACAGGATTACCAAAGAAGAGGTTACACCATTTGGACCTTTTGGATGGACAAAATCATGAGCACAACTTTGACAAGTGCGAAACCTTATGTCTTCGGATTCATTTTGGTCTAGAGAGTGAAACAAGGTTTTCAATTACAAACAAGTTTTTGGAGTGGTTCTGATCGTCTTTCAATATTTTGGTCCAAAGACGATTCCCAAAGAAGAGGTTCCTTCATTTTTATCTTTAGGAAGGACCAAATCGAAAGCACATATTTGACTAGTGGGAAACCTTAGGTCTTTGGTATCAAAATGGTCCGAAGAGTGAAACAAGTACTTTGAAACAAGCTTTTCAATTACAAACAAGTTTTTGGAGTGGTTCGGATCCTCTTCCGATGTTTTGGTCGAAAAAGGATTCCCAAATAAGAGGTTACACCATTTGGACCTTTAGGATGGAAAAAATCATGAGCACAACTTTGACAAGTGGGAAACCTTATGTCTTCGGATTCATTTTGGTCTAGAGAGTGAAACAAGGTTTTCAATTACAAACAAGTTTTTGGAGTGGTTCGGATCCTCTTTCATTATTTTGATCCAAAGAGGATTCCGAAAGAAGAGGTTCCTCCATTTTTATCTTTAGGATGGACCAAATCGTGAGCACATATTTGACAAGTGGGAAACCATGGGTCTTTGGTATCAATATGGTCCGAAGAGTGAAACAAGTATTTTGAAACAAGCTTTATAATTACAAACAAGTTTTTGGAGTGGTTCGGATCCTCTTTCGATATTTTGGTCCAAAGAGGATTCCCAAAGAAGAGGTTACTCCATTTGGATGTTTAGGATGGACCAAATCATGATCACAACTTTGACAAGTAAGAAACCTTAGGTCTTTTGTATCAATATGGTCCGAAGAGTGAAACAAGTACTTTGAAACAAACTTTTCAATTACAAACAAGTTTTTGGAGTGGTTCAGATCCTCTTTCGATATTTTGGTCCAAACAGGATTCCGAAAGAAGAGGTTCCTTCATTTTTATCTTTAGGATGGACCAAATCGTGAGCACATATTTGACAAGTGGGAAACCTTAGGTCTTTGATATCAAAATGGTCCGAAGAGTGAAACAAGTACTTTGAAACAAGCTTTTCAATTACAAACAAGTTTTTTGAGTGGTTCGGATCCTCTTCCGATATTTTGGTCCAAAAAGGATTCCCAAAGAAGAGGTTACACCATTTGGACCTTTAGGATGGACAAAATCATGAGCACAACTTTGACAAGTGGGAAACCTTATGTCTTCGGATTCATTTTGGTCTAGAGAGTGAAACAAGGTTTTCAAGTACAAACAAGTTTTTGGAGTGGTTCGGATCGTCTTTCAATATTTTGGTCAAAAGAGGATTCCCAAAGAAGAGGTTCCTCCATTTTTATCTTTAGGATGGACCAAATCGTGAGCACATATTTGACACGTGGAAAACCTTAGGTCTTTGGTATCAATATGGTCCGAAGAGTGAAACAAGTACTTTGAAACTAGCATTTCAATTACAAATAAGTTTTTGGAGTGGTTCAGATCCTCTTTCGATATTTTGCTCCAAACAGGATTCCCAAAGAAGAGGTTACTCCAATTGGATCTTTAGGATGGACAAAATCATGAGCACAACTTTGACAAGTGGGAAACCTTATGTCTTCGGATAGATTTTGGTCTAGAGAGTGAAACAAGTACTTTGAAACAAGCTTTTCAATTACAAACAAGTTTTTGGAGTGGTTCGGATCATCTTTCAATATTTTGGTCCAAAGAGGATTCCCAAAGAAGAGGTTCCTCCATTTTTATCTTTAGGATGGACCAAATCGTGAGCACATATTTGACAAGTGGGAAACCTTAGGTCTTTGGTATCAATATGGTCCGAAGAGTGAAACAAGTACTTTGAAACAAGCTTTTCAATTAAAAACAAGTTTTTGGAGTGGTTCGGATACTCTTTCGATATTTTGGTCCAAAGAGAATTCCCAAAGAAGAGGTTACTCCATTTGAATCTTTAGGATGGACAAAATCATAAGCACAACTTTGAGAAGTGGGAAACCTTATGTCTTCGGATTCATTTTGGTCTAGAGAGTGAAACAAGTACTTTGATACAAGCTTTTCATTTACAAACAAGTTTTTGGAGTGGTTCGGATCCTCTTTCATTATTTTGGTCCAAAGAGGATTCCCAAAGATGAGGTTCCTCCATTTTTATCTTTAGGATGGACCAAATCGTGAGCACATATTTGACAAGTGGAAAACCATCGGTCTTTGGTATCAATATGGTCCGAAGAGTGAAACAAGTACTTTGAAACAAGCTTTTCAATTACAAACAAGTTTTTTGAGTGGTTCAGATCGTCTTTCCATATTTTGTCCAGAGAGGATTCATAAAGAAGAGGTTACTCCATTTGGACCTTTAGGATGGACCAAATCATGAGCACAACTTTGACAAGTGGGAAACCTTATGTCTTCGGATTCATTTTGGTCTAGAGAGTGAAACAAGTACTTTGAAACAAGCTTTTCAATTACAAAAACTTTTTTGGAGTGGTTCGGATCCTCTTTCATTATTTTGATCCAAAGTGGATTCCCAAAGAAGAGGTTCCTCCATTTTTATCTTTAGGATGGACCAAATCGTGAGCACATATTTGACAAGTGGGAAACCATAGGTCTTTGGTATCAATATGGTCCGAAGAGTAAAACAAGTACTTTGAAACAAGCTTTATAATTACAAACAAGTTTTTGGAGTGGTTCGGATCCTCTTTCGATATTTTGGTCCAAAGAGGATTCCCAAAGATGAGGTTACTCCATTTGGATCTTTAGGATGGACCAAATCATGATCACAACTTTGACAAGTAGGAAACCTTAGGTCTTTGGTATCAATATGGTCCGAAGAGTGAAACAAGTACTTTGAAACAAGCTATTCAATTACAAACAAGTTTTTGGAGTCGTTCGGATCCTCTTTCGATATTTTGGTCCAAACAGGATTCCCAAAGAAGAGGTTACTCCATTTGGATATTTAGGATGGACAAAATCATGAGCACAACTTTGACAAGTGGAAAACCTTATGTCTTCGGCTTCATTTTGGTCTAGTGAGTGAAACAAGTACTTTAAAACAAGGTTTTCTATTACAAACAAGTTTTTGGAGTGGTTCGGATCGTCTTTCAATATTTTGGTCCAAAGAGGATTCCCAAAGAAGTGGTTCCTCCAATTTTATTTTTAGGATGGACCAAATCGTGAGCCCATATTTGACAAGTGGGAAACCTTAGGTCTTTGGTATCAATATGGTCCGAAGAGTGAAACATGTACATTGAAACAAGCTTTTCAATTACAAACAAGTTTTTCGAGTGGTTCGGATCCTCTTTCAATATTTTGGTCCAAAGAGGATTCCCAAAGAAGAGGTTACTCCATTTGGATCTTTAGGATTGACAAAATCATGAGCACAACTTTGACAAGTGGGAAACCTTAGGTCTTTGGTATCAATATGGTCCGAAGAGTGAAACAAGTACTTTGAAACAAGCTTTTCAATTACAAACAAGTTTTTGGAGTGGTTCGGATCCTCTTTCGATATTTTGGTCCAAACAGGATTCCCAAAGAAGAGGTTACTCCAATTGGATCTTTAGGATGGACGAAATCATGAACACAACTTTGACAAGTGGGAAACCTTATGTCTTCGGATTCATTTTGGTCTAGAGAGTGAAATAAGTACTTTGAAACAAGGTTTCCAATTACAAACAAGTTTTTGGAGTGGTTCGGATCGTCTTTCAAAATTTTGGTCCAAGGAGTGATATGAACCCTCAAGCGTTGACGGATTCAAGAACCGGATGATGGACCCTTGAACGGAAAAGCTTTAAAACCCTTAACAATTTGAATCAACATTTAGGCGAGGTTGGGAAGATGATGACGTAATCGATCAATCCCCTAATTCAAGAATAGGTTTCTTTAATTATGGTTGAGGCACTCCACAAGAACAATGATCAATTGGACTTGAATGACTCTACACATGCAATTCAAGAACATTAATTACAAAGAGATTTTTCAAAGCAAAAGCTTAAACCAAAACAAAGGGATTTTCATTCATTGATATTCTGATTGTAAAGCTTACAAAAGAGGCTTTAAATAGCCTAATAAACCCTAGCTTGGTCGAAAATATGAAGGGAAATAAAGACCTAATAATAAAAAGGTAAAAACTAGACTTTCCTTATTCAAATTAGGAAAATTTTCCTAATCTTCTAAACTTGGGCTCCAAGTTTTAAAAAACTAAGAAACAAAGTAAATTCTTCCCTATTACATTACTAATAATAATAATAAATGAAACTAAATTAATAAAACTCAAATAAAATACTAAAATTCGAAATTGGGATGAAAATAGACAAAACTACATTGTCGGTTGCCGTTTTTGATGTCATTTTCACTCGTTTGAATGTATTCATGCGTGATTTTCTTTGGAGCTCTTTAAAACAAATATCCCATGAGTTTAATAGTGTTTTAAACTCATTTTCTTTATCAGTAAAGTATGTAACCCAATATCCTTGCAAATGCCCAAGAAAGTCAATCTTCACTCGTTTAGTCTTCGGATTCTTGATCTTTTCCCGAATGAAACCTTGGAGTTCAATATCTTCAATTCTTTGACATTTGGGGCTGGGATGATTCATATCATTCTCTCCAACTTCGAAAAGATTCGTCCTCGAATCTAAAAGTTTGATCATGGTGGAGTCTCCCTTGAAAAGTTCGCCAATTGTTAAATCATTTGTGGCACCATTATTGTCATTGATTTCCTGCAAAAAATCATAAACAAAATCTTGCAAAGGGTTTAGGTTGAAACTTCCCATATGATACTCGAGTGCAAAGAGGGGTGGTGTGGCTAATAGTTTCCTTTTCCTCTCCATTCTTCTAACTAGAGCTTGCTTTTCTTGCTCTAATTCTCTCAACTCTTCTTGCTTCTTTATTTTCTCCTTTTCTTCTCGCTCTAATCTCTCTCGCTTCACCTACTCCCTTTTCTCTCTTCTTTTTTGTTGTTCTTGTTCCATCCTCTTCAATCTCTCTTTTTCTTCTTCTTTAGTTTCATCTCTTTCGAGAGCCAAATCTATTTTGTTAGGGCACACCTCCCGAATATGCCCTCTTCCACGACATTTAGTACACTTGATATCTCTAGAATGTATTGTCATAATGGAAGAATTTTGTGGTTGCAAAAAAAAATTAGGGTTTTGAAAGATGAAGAAAAAAAAACTGCTTGATATTCGAACTTTGAAACGAGTTTTTAGGTGATTTAAGTTCTGATTTTGGATTTGGTGTCTTCTGTAGTTTTGTAGAGAGTCGAAAAATAAACAGATTGAAAAAAATTTCATAGGAAAAGGTGAAGGGATGAGGTCAGTAGGTGATGTACAAGTTGGAACAAAAAATCTGGAAATTTCTGTTTTTTTATTTTTTTTTTTATTTTAATGAAAGCGGTTTTGATGGGGGATTAGAAAAAGTGAAGACGTAGGTGACGAAGTAAACGAATTTACCTTTGATAACTCTCTCCCAGAGCAAGCTCTGATACCAAATGATACGAAAACCGTATGGAGTTGTTCTTAAAACCCTTAAACTTAACTAAGGACCCCAAAAGATCAAACCATAAAACCCACATATGCCATTCGAAGCAACCCAAGGAAAGGCTAGAAAACAGATTACCTTATGTTGATCTAAAAATCATGAAACGGACAAACATTACATTCCATCATTTCATGATCCGAGACACTCCACAAGTAGCACGATCATCTCCACTTGAATGACTCTAAACAAGTAATCTAAGACAAGACTACAAAGGGGTGAGGCTCAAGGCTCTCCAAATGCTCCAAAGGCAACTTTTCATTACATTTTCAATCCTCCCATTAGGGTTACAAATAAGCCTTTAAATAGGCAAAAGAAACCCTAAAATAAGTTACAAAATTGGAAATAAATGAGAATAAAATCTGCCAAATACTTTCCTTAAGTGCATTTGGTGCATTTTAGGAAAGTTTTGCCCTAGAAGATATTATATGATTCCTAAAATATTCTAAGCATTAATACTGATAAATAAAGGCCTAAAATATGACTAAATACATTGTAAATTCGTTGACACCATATAACGAAAGTAGAAGACAAATATGGAAAGTGGTCCAAATAAGAAAAGTTTCCAAAATCGCCGAAAACATTCCAAAAATTATTTTTAGCACATTTATTCTTCAAAGTTTGCTTCTTTATTGAGTATCTTGATGTCTTAAAGCTTCTTCTTCAATATTCTTTGTCCACACATCAATTTACAAGATTATCTTATTGATTGACAAGCTTCTCCTCAGTTTGCTCTCATTTGACAAGTTTCTTGGCTCTTGAACTTTTGATTGCGAGGCTCCCTGATTCATATCACCTTAGGTCTTTGGTATCAATATGGTCCGAAGAGTGAAACAAGTACTTTGAAACAAGCTTTTCAATTACAAACAAGTGTTTGAAGTGGTTTGGATCCTCTTTCGATATTTTGGTCCAAAGAGGGTTCCCAAAGAAGAGGTTACTCCATTTGGATCTTTAGGATGAACAAAATCATGAGCACAACTTTGACAAGTGGGAAACCTTATGTCTTCGGATTCATTTTGGTCTAGAGAGTGTAACAAGTACTTTGAAACAAGCTTTTCAATTACAAACAAGTTTTTGGAGTGGTTCGGATCCTCATTCATTATTTTGGTCCAAAGAAAATTCCCAAAGAAGAGGTTCCTCCTTTTTTATCTTTACGATGGACCAAATCGTGAGCACATATTTGACAAGTGGGAAACCTTAGGTCTTTGGTATCAAAATGGTCCGAAGAGTGAAACAAGTACTTTGAAACAAGCTTTTCAATTACAAACAAGTTTTTGGAGTGGTTCGGATCCTCTTTCGATATTTTGGTCAAAAGAGGATTCCCAAAGAAGAGGTTACTCCATTTGGATCTTTAGGATGGACAAAATCATGAGCACAACTTTGACAAGTGGGAAACCTTATGTCTTCGGATTCATTTTGGTCTAGAGAGTATAACAAGTACTTTGAAACAAGCTTTTCAATTACAAACAAGTTTTTGGAGTGGTTCGGATCCTCTTTCATTATTTTGGTCCAAAGAGGATTCCCAAAGAAGAGGTTCCTCCTTTTTTATCTTTACGATGGACGAAATCGTGAGCACATATTTGACAAGTGGGAAACCTTAGGTCTTTGGTATCAATATGGTCCAAAGAGTGAAACAAGTACTTTGAAACAAGCTTTTCAATTACAAACAAGTTTTTGGAGTGGTTCGGATCCTCTTTCGATATTTTGGTCCAAAGAGGATTCCCAAAGAAGAGGTTACTCCATTTGGATCTTTAGGATGGACCAAATCATGAGCACAACTTTGACAAGTGGGAAACCTTAGGTCTTTGGTATCAATATGGTCCGAAGAGTGAAACAAGTACTTTGAAACAAGCTTTTCAATTACAAACAAGTTTTTGGAGTCGTTCGGATCCTCTTTCGATATTTTGGTCCAAACAGGATTCCCAATGAAGAGGTTACTCCATTTGGATCTTTAGGATGGACAAAATCATGAGCACAACTTTGACAAGTGGAAAACCTTATGTCTTCGGATTCATTTTGGTCTAGTGAGTGAAACAAGTACTTTAAAACAAGGTTTTCAATTACAAACAAGTTTTTGGAGTGGTTCGGATCCTCTTTCGATATTTTGGTCCAAACAGGATTCCCAAAGAAGAGGTTCATACTTTTGGATTTTTAAGATGGACAAAATCATGAGCACAACTTTGATAAGTGGGAAAACTTATGTCTTCAGATTCATTTTGTTCTAGACAGTGAAACAAGTACTTTGAAACAAGGTTTTTAATTACAAACAAGTATGGAGTGGTTTGGATCTTCTTTCGTTATTTTGGTCCAAAGACGAATCCCAAAGAAGAGGTTCCTCCTGTTGGATATCTAGAATGGACGAAATCATGAGCACAACTTTGACAAGTGGTAAACCTTTGGTCTTCGGATTCAATTTGGTCTAGGGAGTGAAACAAGTACTTTGAAAGAAGCGTTCAATTACAAACAAGTTTTTCGAGTGGTTCAGATCCTCTTTCGATATTTTGGTGCAATGAGGATTCCCAAAGAAGAGGTTCCTCCATTTGGATATTTAGGATAGACCAAATCACGAGAAAAACTTTGACAAGTGAGAAACCTTAGGTATTTGGTATCAATATAGTCCGAAGAGTGAAACAAGTACTTTGAAATAAGCTTTTCAATTACAAACATGTTTTTGGAGTGGTTTGGATCCTCTTTCGATATTTTGGTCCAAAGAGGATTCCCAATGATGAGGTTCCTCCATTTGGATCTTTAGGATGGACCAAATCATTAGCACAACTTTTACAAGTGGGAAACCTTAGGTCTTTGGTATCAATATGGTCCGAAGAGTGAAACAAGTACTTTGAAACAAGCTTTTCAATTACAAACAAGTTTTTGGAGTGGTTCGGATCCTCTTTCGATATTTTGGTCCAAAGAGCATTCCTAAAGAAGAGGTTACTCCATTTGGATCTTTAGGATGGACAAAATTATGAGGACAACTTTGACAAGTGGGAAACCTTATGTCTTCGGATTCATTTTGGTCTAGAGAGTGAAACAAGTAGTTTGAAACAAGCTTTTTAGTTACAAACAAGTTTTTGGAGTTGTTCGGATCCTCTTTCATTATTTTGGTCCAAAGAGGATTCCCAAAGAAAAGGTTCTGATATGAAACCCTATAAAATTGAAATAGAAACCCTTTGAATACAAAGAACCCCTAGATGCAAATCCTAAAACCCCAATGAACAATAAGGTGAAACCCTTGGAAACCAAGAAGAAGAAGATTATTCCAATGATCTAATACCTTGAAATAAGTGAACTTGTTCTTATTTCAAGATCGAAACAATCCACAAACACAATAGATGAAGCTATGCTTGAATATTTCTAAAACAGGCAACCTAGAACAAGGGTACAAAATGCAAGGTAAAATCAACCAAGCAATAAGCAAAGCAAAGCAATTTTCTATCATATTAATTCTTAATATTTAGGGTTACAAATGAGGCTTTAAAAAGCCACAGAAACCCTAAAAACAACAAGGAAATTCGGATTACAAGAGGCACAAAATCTGCCAAATCTTTCCTTAAGTGCATTAGGTGCATTTTAGGAAAGTTTTGCCCTAGAAGATATAATATCATTCGTAAACTATTCCAAGCATTAAAACTGATAAATAAAGGCCTAAAACATGTCCAAATACATTGTAAATTCATGGACATTATATATGGCAAGTTCGGGAACAAATATGGAAAGTTGTCCAAATAAGGAAAGTTTGCAAAAGTGATGCAACTTTCCTAATTTGCTCTTCTCTTCATTTCTGATTGAACAAGTCTTCAATACTCTTCTTCAACATGTATTTTCCATAGATTAAAGTTCATCAAGTCCTCTTCCATAGCCTCCATGCTCAGTTCTTCAAAGCTTGTCTTGACATTCCTCATGTAGGCTTGTAATGGATGTTTTATGCTTGTCTTGAACTTTGATATCTAGATTGAGCTTTGAGATATATGCTCACTCTTGCTTTGACATGGAGGAAATGTTACACCTTGTGATACGAAAACCCTTTCGAAATGCTTTAAGAACCCTTAAACTTAACTAAAGACCCAAAAAGATCACAACCAAAGAACCCACATATGCCATTTGAAACAACCCAAGGAAAAGGGCTAGAAAATGATTATCCTTATGATCAATGATCTAAAGACAAGAATTGAATTTCTTGCTCTAGATTCGAATCAATCCACCAATTTAGAATGATCAATCCTAAAGGCTTGATTCTACAGCCACCCTAAACACAAGGAATGACAAAATTGAAATGGTAAGCTCGGCTCACAACAATTTCAAAGAAAAGCTCTCAAAGAGTTTTTGTATTTTAATCTCATGAATAATCTGAATCTTTACAATCTGAAACATGGCTATATAAGCCTTACAAAGCCAAGCTAAAACCGAAATTGTCATGAAGGAAAGGAATAAAAACGGCTAGAAACATAAAGACTTACAATTGTAACCGAAAATGGTCATAAACAACATAATTAAGGCATTAACTAATTAAAAACTTGTAACTAAAATTAAAGGAGTTACAAATCTGATTTTAAAGACTTTGCAACTTAAACTCATTGATCACAAGTCTTGATGAGAGTCTTTAATGAAGCCTTGAGTTGAAATGAGCTAGTCTTGAGTTGCATTTAATGTAACTGGAGTTGTCATTAATGCAACCAAACTTGCAATAAATGCATCTTCATTTTGGACTTTAATCTTGAAAACATTGTATGCTTCTTCAATACAAACTCCTTTCCTTGTAAGACAGCCCTTGGAAGAATCCATATTTGCAAAATAGTTCATGGCCGAATTCACTAGTGCCTGTACATGTAGATTGAGGTTGGCTTGAAGCTTCCTTGCCCTTGATCTTGTTATTGGACCTTGAGGTAAGATGATAGAGCTTCCATGATTGTCATCATTTCCCCCCTCTTCAAAAGGATTCGTCCTCGAATCTTGACCATCCCCTACATCAAAAGGACTCAAATCAGTGACATTAAAAGTTGCACTAATAGAAAACTCACCGGGTAGATCAATCGTGTATGCATTGTTGTTGATCCGCTCAAGAACTTGAAAAGGACCATCTCCCCTTGGATTTAGCTTTGATTTCCTTTGAAGTGGAAACCTTTCCTTCCTAAAGTGCACCCAAACCCAATCACCTGGTTTAAAGATCAACTCCTTTCGACCTTTGTTAATTCTTGAAGCAACCTTAGCATTTTGCTTTTCAATCTGTTCCTTGACTTCCATATGAATCTTCTTTACTAATTCAGCCTTGGAAATAGCTTCATCACTCACAAAATTGTTAGGAGGCATAGGCAATAAATCAATAGGACTAAGAGGATTAAAACCATAAACAATTTCAAATGGAGAACAATTAGTAGTGCTATGTATAGCCCTATTGTAAGCAAACTCCACAAATGGTAAACTATCCTCCCACATTTTTATGTTTGTATCAAGTATAGCCCTAAGCAATTGAATTAAAGTCCTATTTACTACCTCTGTTTGCCCATCAGTTTGTGGATGGCATGTAGTAGAAAATAACAACTTAGTTCCAAGCTTCCTCCATAACACTCTCCAAAAATGGCTAAGAAATTTTACATCCCTATCACTAACAATGCTCTTTGGAATGCCATGCAATTTAACAATATGAATGAAAAATAAATCAGCCACATGCTTTGCATCATCAGTTTTGTGACAAGGTATGAAATGAGCCATTTTACTAAATCTATCAACCACAACAAAGATGCTATCATGACCCTTCCTAGTTTTTGGCAAACCAAGCACAAAATCCATAGAAATTTCTGTCCAAGGTTCATTAGGCACAGGAAGAGGAGTATACGATCCATGTGGTTTCATTTTAGATTTAGCCTCTTTACAAACAAAACAAGCATTATAAACTTTATGCACAAGATGTCTCATTTTAGGCCAATAAAAATGTTCATTTAGCATAGCATATGTCTTAGCCTCACCAAAATGACCCATCAAACCCCCTCCATGAGCTTCTTTAGCTAAAAGCTCCCTAATAGAACAATTAGGTATGCATAATTTGTCTTTCTTAAACAAGAATCCCTCAAACACATAAAAGTCATTCAAAACAGCCCCATTAATGCAAGATGCATAAGTATTACCAAAATCAGAATCATGCATGTATAATTCTTTAATATGCTCAAATCCTAAAACTTTTGCACTTAAAGAATTAAAGAGATTGTACCTCCTAGCTAATGCATCAGCCACCACATTTTCTTTACCTTGCTTGTACTTAATAACATAAGGAAATGTCTCAATGAATTCCACCCACTTGGCATGCCTTCGGTTAAGCTTGTTTTGTCCCTTCAAATGTTTCAAGCTCTCATGATCCGTGTGAATCACAAACTCTTTTGGCCAAAGATAGTGTTGCCATGTTTGCAAAGCTCTAACCAATGCATAAAGCTCCTTGTCATAGGTTGGATAGTTCAAGGCAGCCCCTCCAAGTTTCTCACTAAAGTACATCAAAGGCTTTTGTTCCTGCATCAAAACGGCTCCAATGCCTACACCACTAGCATCACATTCAATCTCAAATGTATTCTCAAAGTTAGGCAAAGAAAGCAAAGGTGCATTACATAACTTAGCTTTCAGTTCATTAAAAGCCTTCTCTTGTGACTCTCCCCAAACAAATACAACATGCTTTTTAACTAATTCATTCAATGGAGAAGCAATAGAACTAAAGTCCTTAATGAACCTCCTATAGAAACTAGCTAAACCATGAAAACTTCTTACCTCACTTGCATTCTTGGGTGTTGGCCATTCTTTAATTGCCTTAATCTTCTCTTCATCAACTTCAACCCCATTTCCAGAAATTATAAAACCAAGAAAGTTAACCTTAGTCATGCAAAAACTACACTTTTTAATATTAGCATACAACTTTTCTTTCCTAAGTGTAAGCAAGACAAGTCTAACTTGCTCAACATGTTCATCTAAACTCTTGGAGTAAATCAAAATATCATCAAAATAGACCACAACAAACTTTCCCAAAAATTCCCTAAGAACATGGTTCATCAATCTCATAAAAGTACTAGGTGCATTAGTAAGACCAAAAGGCATCACAAGCCATTCATACAAGCCATACTTAGTCTTAAAAGCTGTTTTCCATTCATCACCTATATGCATTCTAATTTGATGATAACCAGATTTAAGATCAATTTTTGTAAATAAAATAGAACCATGCAATTCATCTAACATATCATCTAGCCTAGGGATAGGAAGACGATACTTTACTGTTATTTTGTTGATGGCTCTACAATCAACACACATCCTCCAAGTTCCATCCTTCTCTAGAAGGAGATGAAACTAAAGAAGAAGAAAGAGAGAGATTGAAGAGGATGGAACAAGAACAACAAAAAAGAAGAGAGAAAAGGGAGTCGGTGAAGCGAGAGAGATTATGATAAGGATCATGGAAGCACTCCAATTCCAATACATGTCCCAAGCGGCCCAATCACAAGATCTGAAGCAAAGAAGATCCAAAAAGCTTTTATTACACATGTCCAAGAATGGCTAGACTCGGATCAAGATATCTTTGAAAAGAAACAGCCCAATTCGGATGATGATTTGATGAATCTTTCCTTTAAGATCAATGTGTGCAACTTGTAAATCAATAAAGGGGATGTGTACAAAGATGGCCATGTACAAGGATCATTAAACGTGCCAACTGTCCATTATGTGGAAGTTTGCAACATTTCCAAGACAACTAAGCAAATCAGATTCTCTTTGTTTGAATTTAGAACATGTTTCCTTATTTGTAGTCGTGTGCAATTAAAACACTACTTTCCTTTTATGTTTTCCTAATTTGTAGCCATGTGCCTTTAAGGCTTTATTTCCTTTTATGTTTTGTTTTCCTTTTTTTTATTTGAAGGCTATAAAAGCCATGGAACTCAATGTAACAAAGAAGATTATGTTTGAATGAAAATCAAGTCACTCATTGAGAGTTTCTTTTGAAAACCACATTGAGTTTTCAACTTCTTGCAATTCTTGTGTTTAGGGTTGCTGCCGAGTCATTCAACTATGAATTGATCAACTTGAAGGGATGATTTACTAAATTAGCGGAATTTTGTTTAGTAAACTTATTAACATTTAATAACGGATCTATTAACATCATGCAATTTGTGATAAAACATGTAGATTCATGCTTATATATTCGAAAATTAAAAACCGGAACTTACATTGACTGAATAATGGAGAATCGGTTGGAGGTTTCTTTACAGCTTCAATTCCTCAGCAACACCAGATCTTCTACGCTATATCCCGATCGATCAAACGAAATTCGATTGTGGGATCGAACTTTAGAAGAAATTGGGAAGAAGAAAAAAATATTTTTCTTCCCAACACTATGAGAAAATCGGCCAAGGGAGGGAGAGGAGGAAGAGAGAGTTCCAACTTTCTATGGAATTGTATTGTGTGATTTATGAATGACCCAACCCTCCTATTTATAGAAAAATAGGAATCCTAATCACATTAGGATTAATCTATAGAGATAAATACAAAAAGAAAAAAAAGATTATCTCTTTCCTTTATCTAGCAATTTCGAAAATGCCATAGATAAATAGGAGATTATTTTATTTTCTTTATTTTTATTTATCTTGGGTAAATAAATCTATGTAATTATTTTAGGATATAATTCAAGCAATTATCTCTTCCCAAAAATACATGGTGGCCGAAAATAGCATATTAATTTAATAAATAATTCCAAATTATTTAATTAATTATTTTGGGCCAATCTCAATTGGGTTCATTAATCCAATTGGGCTAGAAACTCACTCTTAAATTAATAAGTCCAACTCAATTAATTTATTTATTAATTACTATTTAAATAAATATTTTATTTAAACAATTAATAATATTAATATTTTCTCCCGTCTAAATATTATCAAATTATATTTAATTATTAATTTCCATTTAAATAATTTTTATTATTTAAATAATTAATAATAAATATTATAATTATTAATTTCCATAAATTAATAATTTTATTGACAATATTTTATTATTAATTTAATTAATATTAATTATTAATTTCCGTTTAAATATAATTATTTAAACAATTAATAATTGTTAATTAATTTCAAATTATTAATTACCATTTAAATATACTCAATATTTAAATAATTAATAATATCTAATTAATAATATTTCATTATTAATTTCATGTTTAAATAAACTCATTATTTAAACAATTAATAATGTTTATATTAATTACCGTTTAAATATACTCAATATTTAAACAATTAATATTGCCTATTTTAAGTAATTCACTTTACTTAAAATTTCCATTTCTTCTACTTGATTTCGCGACTACGATATTTGGGCTAGCATAGGGACCCGATGGACCTATAGATCATGAGCTTAATAATTAGTCAATTAAGTGATTAACACATAATCGTTAATTACTTATTATCTAACTATGAATAATTCCACTATAGATTCATAGCTGAACTCCCCTCACTATAGATGAGTTATGTCCATTCAGTTTATCATTTATTTATATCCGTGATATTATCCTTCACGTGGAACCCTCATAATTACAGCGGATAAATTTACCGTTTTGCCCCTGTAATTACCGCTTTATCCTTGTGTTCCCGCTGATTCTCCAATGAACTTTATCTTTAGTCGAACTAGAGATAAGATACTCCTGTGATCAATAGAAGTCGTGACGTCACTTGTTCATGTCTCGAATCAGTACATCAAGGGAGTTTCCTAAAGTTCCTAAAATGTTTAGGTATCGCACTGATACCGTTAATTTATAGGAAAGTTATGAATTCCATCTCGTGAAAATGAGTTCCCAGCTACTTATCTAGTCATGTTCCCAAAACAGGAGTGTATTGAGCGTTCTTACAGATCGCTCTCAACTATGTGAATCAAAGAACATAACTCCACAAATAGGAGTCCGCATTTCACTCAGGATTGAGATCTATCACCGGTTGATAAACTTAGTTTGATATTCGATTATTTCTAGTAACCGGTACTAATGAGAAATTTGATCGAACATCGTGGTCCTGTCTTATACAATCATCATTGCATATGATACTTCCATTTCATATCTCCCACATGAATGATCAGGATTCGATCATTTGTCTATAAACAAAATGCGAAGCTATCAACAAGTGTTACCAGGATAAGGTTCCCAAACGTTATCCGTTTCATCTAGACACGTTTAAGTTACTCATCTCGACTTTAATCCTCTTGTATGACTCACATACTAAGTCGTGATTTCATAAGAGTAACTTAGGGTTTACTATTTGAATGTTTTGATATTTATATATTTCCATATATTCCTAATATCGTCAATTGAATCAATCTAGATTATATAAAGAACTTATGTTTATTTATTTAATTTATTCGAAATAAATTATTATAATTAAATAATTACAAGTTCTAGGACACCATTCCTAACACAACTTAGTTGTGGAGTGATTCAATCTAGAACAAGGAATCTCATTCTTGTCTCTAGGTCATCGATCTAAGAGGTAATCTCATCTAGCCTTAAATCTCTTGGTTGAAACCGATTAGTTAGGGAGGGTTTGAGTTCTTGCTTCAAAGGTTCATGCTAAGCATAATAGCATAGGGTCTTTGGACTTGCAATTTGGTTTTGCCTTATCAGATTAGAGCGAGAAGAAAAGGAGAATATCAATGAATGAAAATCCTTTTGTTTTGGTTTAAGCTTTTGCTTTGAAAAACCTCTTTGTAATTCATGTTCTTGAATTGCATGTTTAGAGTCATTCAAGTCCAATTGATCATTGTTCTTGTGGAGTGCCTCAACCTTAATTAAAGAAACCTATTCTTGAATTAGGGGATTGATCGATTAGGTCCTCATCTTCCCAACCTTGCCTAAAGGTTGATTCAAATTGTTAAGGGTTTTCAAGCTTTTTCCGTTCAAGGGTCCATCATCTGGTTCTTGAATCCGTCAACGCTTGAGGGTTCATATCATTTGGTATCAGAGTTTAGGCTCAAGGGAAGATTTCTATCTTACTTGTTTTCTTATTGTTTTAATTTTTATTGTCTTGTTCTTCGTTCATCCAAAAAAACCAGAAAACACATAAAAAAAAACTGTTCCAGAATTTCCTTATTTGTTTTTTTCCTACTGTTTTTAATTTTTTTCATATAGTTCCCTTTCGATTCTCAGAAAATCACCAACTACAAAAGTCTTTATTTTTCTGTCTAGTTTATTTGTTTTTCAGAAATATTTGTCAAAAAAAAAAGTGGACGATTGAGAAAAAAGTAGATCTTCGCAGACTGTCGGATTGTGCAGAAAATTGTTAAAAAAAAAAAGTGTTCTTGCTATTTTCTTGAGTTTCTGGAAAAAAGTGTTTAGTCTTCATATTGTTCTTGAAGAGTTCATCTTAAACTCATCATTTATGCATCTTGAATCCGAAATTATCAAGTTGAATGAGCCAAAGTTGTTTGTTTCCTAAAAAGCTAGAACTTACCATAAATAGCCCAAAATTGTTTTAGGAAAGTTTCAAATCTGTCCCATATTCAAATATATGCATATCTTGCTTAAGGAAAGTCATATTTTCTGATCCAAATTGCTTTAGGGAAGTCTAATTTCGAATTTTTCTCTTTTAGGAAAGTTTATTCTTGCTTATTTTTCTTTCTTATTCTTTCCTTGTCACTAAAATAAACCATTTGCATGAATCTGTCTTGTTTTCTTCTTAATCGACCAATTTGCTTGTTTCTTATTTCTTGATTGTTATTGTTTACAAATTTCATTAGCATCTTAGTTGTTTGATAGTTGCTAAAGTGTGCTAATAGTTCAAGGTTACATTTAGGCCTTTATAATCTGTTTTGAGTGCAAACACGAGAGAACAAACATCATCGAGTGTAAACACTTAGGGAGTGATTGAAAGGTCTTATTTTTATTACTAACCTTTTTATTTGCAGCAATGTATCATGAAAAGATTGGTGAAAGGAGGATTAGTAAATTTTGGGAGGTAAAACATCCTAGGAGTGAACATAAAGACATTTATGATGAGAGGATGGAGGATCAAAGCTTAGGAGGACATAATCTCAAGTTATATACTTTCAATGGGAGTTTGGATCAAGAGGAGTACTTACAATGGGAGACAGAAACCGAGCACTTCTTTGATTACAATAGTTATAGTGAGGAAAGAAAGGTAATACTTGCTATTTCCAATTTCACTAATAATGCTCATGTTTGGTGGTCTCAATTGAAAGTGAAACTAAGGAGGGAGAGGAAACAACAAGTAGAAACTTGGTATGATCTTAAGTGCCATATGAGAAAGAGATTCGTGTCAAGGCAACATCAAGACCATCTTGTGCAAAAGTTGGATAACTTAATACAAGGTTGTAAAAGTGTGGATGAATACTACATGGAGATGGAGTTGCTCAAGGCTAGGGCTAATGTGGAGGAAGATGAGAAGTGTACTATTGTTAGGTTTTTAAATGGATTGAATAGAGATATTGCTTACCAAATGGAGTTAACACAATTTGAGGAGTTAGGAGAGTTGGTGCACATTGCCAACAAGGTGGAAAGAAGACTCCAAAGAGGGGCTGCAAAAAGGTATGTCACTAAACAATATTCCAATTCAAATTCTTCTTATCAAATGGGTGAAAATGGTACATTAATGGATAAGAATGGGGCTGCCTATGGCTTGGTAGAGGAAAATGCAAATTTGATTTTAGAGAAGGTCAAGATGATTAAAAGAGAACTTTTAAAATCGAAGGAAGTTTTCAATGCTAGCATGGAGGAGATAAAAGATGATATTCGTGCTAATGTTTGTGTGGAGGAAACTTGTAAGCTACAAAAGAGTTCTGTGTTTGAAAATAATGAAAATTGTGACAAAGAGAGTAAGCCAAAAGAAAGAGAGATTAGTGCAAAAGAAAGAGAGATGAGTGATGAAAAAGAAACGAGTGAGTTAAAAGAAAGAGAGATGAGTCGAAAAGAAAGAGAGTTTGATTCAAAAGAAAATGAGTTTGAAAAGAAAGAGTGTAATGAGAGTGAAAAGAAAGAATGCTTTGCGATTATAAAGTGTGAGACATATGAGTTTAGTGAGGAAAAAGAGAGTGAATTAGAGAGTGAGAGCTTGAAAGATAGATCCAGTGAGGCTAGGAATGAAATCTACCAACCTATATTTGTACTTTTGTACAAAGAGGTTTGTTATACACTTAACACATCTTTGCCTAGTATGTTTGTTGAGTTTTTGCAGGAATTCAAAAGATTGTTCCCTAATGAGATGCCTAGCAATCTATCATCAATGCAAGGCATAAAATATCATGAAGACAATATTCAAGGGGCTGCCATACTCAATAAACCACCATCTCACATGACTCAATGCATGGAAAATAGGGTAAACACATCCATAGTAAAGTATCCTAACCCTATTCTTTATAATATGTATAACACTTGTTTGCTTGCTAAAATTGATCTCAACTCTGAATATATACCTTTTAAATTGCATTCTAATGATAAAAATTTGTTTTGTGCTACAAGAGTTAGATCATTTCATGAAATTATGGATAGTATGGATTTAACATATTATATGCATTTCACGAACATATTAGAAATATTTGAGTTTGACAATGGTTTACATGTTTTTACTGATTTGATATCTTCACCATGTGATCATCTTGAGAGTATTGTGGAGTATGAGAAATTTTTTGAGATTGACTACGGTCCACATATTCTCTTCGGCTTCTTATCACTAAGTGTTACCTTTTTTGTGAGTGTTGTGGTCTTTCATGAGCTAGATTTTGATGTGCATATAATGGGACGGAAGTTCAAAGTTTTTGATCCGGGAGGAGTTAGACAATTCAAGGCACTAGGGAGAAGACATCAAGATGCTTACAAATCTGATTTGCAAGGTAAGTATGCTTTAGGTGCTTTTATTTATGTTATTAACTTAATTTATTGCGATGTAGATAATGTTATAGATTCGAGGACGAATCCTTTTCAAGAGGGAGGGGATGATATGAATAATGGAACGTCACAAAAAGCCCAAGGACAAATCACAACATTAAAGTTCAAGAGAAGCATTGACATCCATTTACAAGCCTACATTAGCCAAGTCAGCTTTGAAAATCCGATCATGGAGGCTATGGAAGAGGACGTGATGAAATTCAATCTATGGTAAATGCATTTGGAGGAAGGTTATTGAAGACTTGTTCAACCAGAAGTGAAGATGAGAGCTAATTAGGAAAGTTGCATCACTTTTGCAAACTTTCCTTAATTGGACCACTTTCCATATTTGTTCCCGAACTTGCCATATATGATGTCCACAAATTTATGATGTATTTAGACATGTTTTAGGTCATTTATATTCAGTTTATTGGCTTGGAAAGAATTAGGAAAGATATTATTCTCTAAGAAAGATTTTCCCCAAAATCTGCCAAATCCATATAAGGCAAGTTTTGGGCAGATTTTATTCTCTTCTTTATTCTGAATTTCCTTGTTATTTTTAGGGTTTCTTTGCCTATTTAAAGGCCTCATTTGTAACCCTAAATATTAAGATTTAACATGATAATAATATTGCTTTTTGCTTAGCCGAGATTGCTTAGTTTTGTAGCCTTGTTCTAGGTTGCATGTTTTAGAAACATTCAAGCATAATTTGATCTAGTATGTTTGTGAATTGTTTCGATCTTGAAATAAGAACAAGTTCTCTTATTTCAAGGTATTAGATCATTGGAATAATCTTCTTCTTCTTTGTTTCCAAGGGTTTTACCTTTTTGTTCATGGGGTTTTAGGATGTGCATCTAGGGGTTCTTTGTTCTTTCAAAGGGTTTCTATTTCAATTCTAGGGTTTCATATCAGGAGTAGCCCAAGAATCTGCCTTTCAAACTCTTAAGGATAAATTGTGTAATGCACGACTACTTGTTTTGCCTAACTTTGATATGACTTTTGAGATAGAGTGTGATGCAAGTGGCGTAGGCATAGGGGCTGTTTTGATGCAAAATGGGACGCCAGTGATGTACTTTAGTGAAAAGTTGAGTGGAGCTTCATTGAATTATCCAACTTATGATAAAGAGTTGTATGCATTTGTGAGGGCATTGCAAACATGGCAACACTACCTATGGCCAAGAGAGTTTGTCATCCATACGGATCATGAAAGCTTGAAGCATTTGAAAGGACAAGACAAGCTCAACAAAAGGCATGCAAAATGGGTAGACTTCATTGAAACATTTCCTTATGTTATCAAGTACAAGAAAGGTATAGATAATGTTGTGGCTGATGCATTGTCAAGAAGGTATGTTCTTTTCAATTCTCTTAATGCTAAGTTCTTAGGTTTTGAGCATGTTAAGACACTTTATGCACTTGATGATCATTTTGGAGAGATTTATGCTTCCAATGGCCGAGGGACTTCTTTTGATGACTATGTGATGTGTAATGATTTTCTTTTTAAGAAAGGTAAACTTTGTATTCCTAAATGTTCTATTAGGGAGCTTTTGACCAAAGAGGCTCATGGTGGAGGTTTAATGGGACATTTTGGTGTAGCTAAGACATATGACATGTTGCATGAACATTTTTATTGGCCTAAGATGAAGCATGATGTAGTTAAAGTTTGTTCTCATTGTATTACATGTAAGGCAGCCAAGTCTAGGGTTAAACCACATGGATTGTATTCTCCTTTACCTATTCCTTTAGCACCTTGGTTAGATGTTTCTGTGGATTTTGTGCTAGGCTTGCAGAGGACAAAAAGGGGAAAGGATAGCATTTTTTTTGTTGTTGATAGGTTTAGCAAAATGGCTCATTTCATTGCATGTACTAAAACTGATGATGCTAAACACATTGCTGACTTGTTCTTTAGAAAAGTTGTTAAATTGCATGGCATTCCTCAAAGCATTGTGAGTGATAGGGATGTTAAGTTTCTAAGTCATTTTTGGAGGGTTTTGTGGGCAAAGCTTGGGACTAAATTAATGTACTCTACTACTTGTCACCCACAAACTGATGGTCAAAGTGAGGTTGTCAATAGGACTATGGTTACATTGCTTAGGGCTATAATTGATAAAAACCATAAGACTTGGGAAGATTGCATGCCATTCATAGAGTTTGCATATAATAGGGCTGTCCATAGTACTACTAAATGCACTCCTTTTGAACTTGGTTATGGTTTTAATCCAACTACTCCTATTGATTTATTGCCCATGTTACCTACTGATTTGGTGAGTTTTGATGCACTACTAAGGTTGACAGGATTCAAAAGCTACAAAAGGAGGTTCGAGAGAGAATTGAGAAGCAAAACAACAAAGTAGCTTCAAGGATCAATAAGGGTCGAACTAGACTTTTTTTTCAACCTGGAGATTGGGTTTGGGTTCACTTTAGAAAAGAGAGGTTTCCATTGCAAAGGAAATCCAAGCTTAATCCAAGAGGAGATGGTCCATTCAAAGTGCTAGAAAGAATCAATGACAATGCTTACAAGATTGATCTTCCAGGTGAATATAATGTGAGTGCTTCTTTTAATGTTTCTGACTTAAGTCCTTTTGATGTAGGTGATGAATCAGATTTGAGGACAAATCTTTTTGAAGAGGGAGGGGATGATATGAATCATGGCGCACAAGACAAGATAGACAAGCTTAGGATGGTTCAAGGGCCAATGACAAGATCCAAGACCAAGAAATTGCAACAAGCTTTGAATATCCATTGTCAAGCATACATGAGCAAACTCAAGGAGACTTTTGGAGATTGGAACATTGAGGCTAAGGAATAAGACTTAAAGCACTTCAACTTGTGGCATGTGCAATTGGAAGAAGAATTTGGACAAGTTGTGCAATCAGATTCAAAGAATGAAGCTTAGAGAGAAAGTTGCAAACTTTCCATAATTGACAACTTTCCTTATTTGAGTCTTTTATTTATTGGGTAAAATACGTTTTTGGTCCCTATAGTTTCACTTTGGTTTCATTTTCGTCCCTGTACTTTCAAAACTGACTTTTTTCGTCCCTGTACTTTCCAAAACCCACTTTTTTAGTCCTTCTGTTAACTTTTCTGTTAGTTGACTGTTATTCATTAATGACATGGTATTTTTAATGACGTGGCAGGTTGACTTGATTTTTTTATTAATATTTTTAAATGATGTGGCATTTAAAAATATTTTTTTATTAATATCTTTCCTTTTCTTCTTCTTCGTCTTCCTCTTCTTCCTTTTCTTCTTCTTCGTCTTCCTCTTCTTCCTTTTCTTCTTCTTCGTCTTCCTCTTCTTCCTCGTCTTCCTCTTCTTCCTTTTCTTCTTCTTCATCTCTCCCCTTCATTTCCCATCTCCAGACCTTCTCTATCCTCCATTAAATCCGTTCTTATTGAAGACAATCCCAAAACTGTACAAAAAACCCCATTACCAGATCTAAAACCAAAACCAAAATCAAAACCATCAACAACTGCAACTGTAATTACTTCACCAAAACCTAATCACATGAAAAATAAAAGTAAAAATTTTGAATTAAAATAAATTTATTCTTTTATATATTTTCAATCATAACTTAAGAAAATGGAAATTCATTTCAATTCCAACTAGAACCAACAATGGCCGTAGCAAATCTCCATAGACTTCGCTCTCAGCTCCACCGTCTCCTCCTCCAAATCAATTTTCTCAAGATTCTCTGCATCTTCATCAACCTCCTCCCCCTCATCATCCAGAAAAGTCTCTGATCGAATCGTGAAACTATTAGCGATTGATCCCGAGGGTTCTAAGAAAGAGGTAATCGGATTATCAGGACAAAGCACAAGCTGCGTTCTCTTTAGTCGTTGAAGTTCCTGACATTAAAGCCCTAATTAACGGCTTAATCACTCCCGACGCCGTGATTAGGTCTTTGTTTTCGTCGCAGAGTGAGAGATTCAAAATCGCCTTCATGCCGTGCTCTTGAACTTGAGGATCTGAAGACGTTATCAACGGTTTTACAGCGCCGGCTTTGGCGATCTTCAATCGATTTTCCGATTTGTTCTTCGCGAGGAGTCTGATTTCCATGGATAGAGAGGAGAGAGAGAGATAGAGATAGAGAGGAGAGAGAAAGTTGTGAGAGAGATGAGAGATGATATGTTGAAAATCAATAAAATGCCACATCATTTAAAATTTACCATGTCAGCTTGCCACGTCATAGAAAATACCTTGTCAGCGAGTGACTAACAGTCAACTAACAGAAAAGTTAACAGAAGGACTAAAAAAGTGGGTTTTGGAAAGTACAGGGACGAAAAAAGTCAGTTTTGAAAGTACAGAGACGAAAATGAAACCAAAGTGAAACTATAGGGACCAAAAACGTATTTTACCCTTATTTATTTTATGCATTTAGGGATTTTGTATAATGTTTTCCATGGCCAAAGGACATGTTTTAGGCCTTTTATATTCAGTTTATATGTTTGGAAAGGATTAGGAAAGATATTATTCTCTAGAAAAGATTTTCCACAAAATCTGCCAATTTCACATAAGGCAAGTTTTGGGCAGATTTTGTGCTCCTTGTAATCCGAATTTCCTAGCTTATTTTTAGGGTTTCTTTGCCTATTTAAAGGCCTCATTTGTAACCCTAAAGACTCAGAATTCATATGATAATAATATTTCTTTTTGCTTTGCTAAAATTGCTTAGTTTTGTAGCCTTGTTCTTAGGTTGCATGTTTTAAGAACATTCAAGTAAAACTTGATCTAGTTTGTCTGTGAATTGTTTCAATGTTGAAATAAGAACAAGTTCTCTTATTTCAAGGTCTTTGATCATTGGAATAATCTTATTTTCTTGTTTTTCCAAAGGTTTTACCTTTTTGTTCATAGGGTTTTAGGATGTGTATCTAGGGGTTCTTTGTTCTTTCAAAGGGTTTCTATTTTAATTCTAGGGTTCATATCACTAAAGATCCAAATGGAGGAACCTCTTCTTTGGGAATCCTGTTTGGACCAAAATATCGAAAGAGGATCCGTACCACTATAAAAACTTATTTGTAATTGAAATGCTTGTTTCGAAGTACTTGTTTCACTCTTCGGACTATATTGATACCAAAGACTTAAGGTTTCCCACTTGTCAAAGTTTTCCTCATTATTTGGTCCATCCAAAAGATCCAAATGGAGGAACCTCTTCTTTGGGAATACTATTTGGACCAAAATATCGAAAAAGAATCTGAACCACTCCAAATACTTATTTGTAATTGAAATGCTTGTTTCAAAGTACTTGTTTCACTCTTCGGACCATATTGATACCAAAGACCTAAGGTTTCCAACTTATCAAAGTTTTTCTCGTTATTTGGTCCATCCTAAAGATCCAAATGGAGGAACCTCTTCTTTGGGAATCCTCTTTGGACAAAAATATTGAAAGAGGATCCGAACACTTCCAAAAACTTGTTTGTAGTTGAAAAGCTTATTTCAAAGTACTTGTTTCACTCTTCGGACCATATTAATACCAAAGACCTAAGGTGTCCCACTTGTCAAAGTTTTCCACGTGATTTGGTCCATCCTAAAGATCCAAATGGAGGAACCTCTTCTTTGGGAATCCCTTTCGACCAAAATATCGAAAGAGGATGCGAACAACTCCAAAAACTTGTTTGAAATTGAAAAGTTGGTTTCAATGTACTTCTTTCACTCTACGGACCATATTGATACGAAGACCTAAAGTTTCCTACTTGTCAAAGTTTTCCTCGTGGTTTGGTCCATCCTAAAGATCAAAATGGAGGAACCTCTTCTTTGAGAATCTTGTTTGGACCAAAATATCGAAAGAGGATCTGAACCACTCCAAAAACTTTTTTGTAATTAAAAACTTATTTCAAAGTACCTGTTTTACTCTCTAGACCAAATTGAATCTGAAGACCTAAGGTTTCCCACTTGTCAAAGTTGTGCTCATGAATTGGTCCATCCTAAAGATCTAAATAGAGGAACCTCTTTTTTGGGATTCCTGTTTGGACCAAAATATCAAAAGAAGATCCCAACCACTATAAAAACTTATTTGTAATTGAAATGCTTGTTGAAAGTACTTGTTTTACTCTTCGTACCATATTGATACCAAGGACCTCAGGTTTCTCACTTGTCAAAGTTTTCCTCATAAATTGGTCTATCCTAAAGATCCAAATGGAAGAACCTCTTCTTTGTGAATCTTGTTTGGACCAAAATATCGAAAAAGGATCTGAACCACTCCAAACACTTGTTTGTAATTGAAAAGCTTGTTTCAAAGTACTGGTTTCACTCTTCGGACCATATTGATACGAAAGACCTAAAGTTTGCCACTTGTCAAAGTTTTCCTCGTGATTTGGTCCATCCAAAAGAGTCAAATGGAGGACCCTCTTCTTTGGAAATCCTGTTTGGACCAAAATATCGAAAGAGGAACCGAACCACACCAAAAACTTGTTTGTAATTAAAAACTTATTTCAAAGTACCTGTTTTACTCTCTAGACCAAATTGAATTTGAAGACCTAAGGTTTCCCACTTGTCAAAGTTGTGCTCATGATTTGGTCAATCCTAAAGATCCAAATCGAGGAACCTCTTCTTTGGGAATCCTGTTTGGACCAAAATATCCAAAGAGGATTCGAACCACTATAAAAACTTATTTCTAATTGAAATGCTTGTTTCAAAGTACTTGTTTTACTCTTCGTACCATATTGAAACCAAGGACCTCAGGTTTCCCGCTTGTCAAAGTTTTCCTCATAATTTGGTCCATCCTAAAGATCTAAATGGACGAACCTCTTCTTTGGGATTCCTGTTTGGACCAAAATATCGAAAGAGGATTCGAACCACTATAAAAACTTATTTGTAATTGAAATGCTTGTTTCAAAGTACTTGTTTTACTCTTCAAACCATATTGATACCAAAGACCTCAGGTTTCCCACTTGTCAGAACTTTCCTCATGATTTGGTCCATCCTAAAGATCCAAATGGAGGAACGTTTTCTTTGGGAATCCTGTTTGGACCAAAATATCGAAAGAAGATCCAAAACACTATAAAAACTTTTTTGTAATTGAAATGCTTGTTTCAAAGTACTTGTTTTACTCTTTGGACCATATTGATACCAAAGACCTAAGGTTTCTCACTTGTCAAAATTGTGCTCATGATTTGGTCCATCCTAAAGAACCAAATGGAGGAACCTCTTCTTTGGGAATCCCTTTTGGACCAAAATATCGAAAGAGGATCCGAACCACTCCAGAAACTTGTTTGTAAATAAAAACTTATTTCAAAGTACCTGTTTTACTCGCTAGTCCAAATTGAATCTAAAGACTTAAGGTTTCCCACTTGTCAAAGTTGTGCTCATGATTTGGTCAATTCAAAAGATCCAAATCGAGGAAAGTCTTCTTTAGGAATCCTGTTTGGACCAAAATATTGAAAGAGGATTCGAACCACTATAAAAACTTATTTTTAATTGAAATGCTTGTTTCAAAGTACTTGTTTTACTCTTCATACCATATTGATAACATGGACCTCAGGTTTCCCACTTGTCAAAGTTTTCCTCATGATTTGGTCCATCCTAAAGATCCAAATGGAGGAACCTCTTCTTTGGGAATCCTGTTTGGACAAAAATATCGAAAGAGGATCCGAACCACTATAATAACTTCTTTGTAATTAAAATGCTTGTTTCAGAGTACTTGTTTTACTCTTCGTACCTTATTAACCAAAGACCTCAGGTTTCCCACTTCTCAAAGTTTTCCTCATGATTTTGTCCATCCTGAAGATCCAAGTGGAGGAACCTCTTCTTTGGGAATCCTCTTTGGTCCAAAATATCGAAAGAGTATCCAAACCACTCCAAAAACTTGTTTGTAATTGAAAAGCTTGTTTCAAAGTATTTATTTCACTCTTCGGACTATATTGATACCAAAGACTAAGGTTTCCCACTTGTTAAATTTTTCCTCGTGATTTGGTCTATCCAAAAGATCCAAATGGGAAACCTCTTCTTTGGGAATCCTTCTTGGAACAAAATATCGAAAGAGGATCCGAACCCCTCCAAAAACTATTTGTAATTGAAAGCTTGTTTCAAAGCACTTGTTTCACTCTTCGGACGATATTGAGACCAAAAACCTGAGGTTTCCCACTTGTCAAAGTTTTCCTCGTGATTTGGTCCATCCTAAAGATTCAAATGGAGGAACCTCTTCTTTGGAAATCCTCTTTGGACCAAAATATCGAAAGAGGATCAGAACCACTCTAAAAACTTGTTTGTAATTGAAATGCTTGTTTCAAAGTACTTGTTTCACTCTTCGGACCATATTTTTACCAAAGACCTAAGGTTTCCCACTTGTTAAAGTTTTCCTCGTTATTTGGTCCATCCTAAAGATCCAAATGGAGGAACCTCTTCTTTGGGATTCCTCTTTGGACCAAAATATCGAAAGAGGATCCGAACCACTCCAAAAACTTGTTTGTAATTGAAAGCTTGTATCAAAGTACTTGTTTCACTCTTCGGACCATATTGAGACCAAAAACCTGAGGTTTCCCACTTGTCAAAGTTTTCCTCGTGATTTGGTCCATCCTAAAGATCCAAATGGAGGAACCTCTTCCTTTAGAAATCATCTTTGGACCAAAATATCGAAAGAGGATCCGAACCACTCCAAAAACTAGTTTGTAATTGAAATGCTTGTTTCTCTCTTCGGACTATATTGATACCAAAGACCTAAGGTTTCCCACATGTCAAAGTTTTACTCGTTATTTGGTCCATCCTAAAGATCCAAATCGAGAACCTCTTCTTTGGGAATCCTCTTTGGACCAAAATATCGAAAGAGGATCCGAACCACTACAAAAACTTGTTTGTAATTGAAAAAATTGTTTCAAAGTACTTTTTTCAATCTTCGGACCATATTGATACCAAGGACGTCAGGTTTCCCACTTGTCAAAGTTGTGCTCATGATTTGGTCCATCCTAGAGATCCAAATGAAGGAACCTCTTCTTTGGGATTCCTGTTTGGACCAAAATATCGAAAGCGGATCCGAACCACTATAAAAACTTATTTCTAATTCAAATGCTTGTTACAAAGTACTTGTTTTACTCTTTGTACCATATTGATAACAAGGACGTCAGGTTTCCCACTTGATATGAATCATCCCAGCCCTAAATGTCAAAGAATTGACAATATTGAAGTCCAAGGTTTCAATCAAGAAAAGATCAAGAATCCGAAGACTAAACGAGTGAAGATTGACTTTCTTGGGCATTTGCAAGGATATTGGGTTACATACTTGACTAATGAAGAAAATGAGTTTAAAAAACTACTAAACTCATGGGATATTTGTTTCAAAGAGCTCCAAAGAAAATCGCGCATGAAAACATTCAAACGAGTGAAAATGACATCAAAAACGGCAACCGACACTTGTAGTTTTGTCTATTTTCATCCAATTTCGAATTTTAGTATTTTATTTGAGTTTTATTACTTTAGTTTTATTTATTATTATTATTATTGATGTAATAGGGAAGATTTGACTTTGTTTCCTTAGTTTTGCAAACTTGGAGACCAAGTTTAAAAGATTAGGAAAACTTTCCTAATTTAAATTAGGAAAGTCTAGTTTTTACCTTTTTATTATTAGGTCTTCATTTCCCTTCATATTTTCGACCAAGCTAGGGTTTATTAGGCTATTTAAAGCCTCTTTTGTAAGCTTTACAATCAGAATATCAATGAATGAAAACCCCTTTGTTTTGGTTTAAGCTTTTTGCTTTAAAAAAACCTCTTTGTAATTCATGTTCTTGAATTGCGTGTTTAGAGTCATTCAAGTCCAATTGATCATTGTTCTTGTGGAGTGCCTCGACCTTAATTAAAGAAACCTATTCTTGAATTAGGGGATTGATCGATTAGGTCATCATCTTCCCAACCTCGCCTAAAGGTTGATTCAAATTGTTAAGGGTTTTCAAGCTTTTCCGTTCAAGGGTCCATCATCCGGTTCTTGAATCCGTCAACGCTTGAGGGTTCGTATCACCACTTGTCAAAGTTTTCCTCATGATTTGGTCTATCCTAAAGATCCAAATGGAGGAACCTCTTCTTTGGGAATACTGTTTGGACCAAAATATCGAAAGAGGATTCGAACCACTCCAAAAACTTGTTTGTAATTGAATAGCTTGTTTTAAAGTACTTGTTTCACTCTACGGATCATATTGATACCAAAGACTTAAGGTTTCCCACTTGTCAAAGTTTTCCTCGTGATTTGGTTTATCCTTAAGATCCAAAAGGAGGAACCTCTTCTTTGGGAATCCTATTTGGACCTAAATATCGAAAAAAGATCCGAACCACTCCAAAAACATGTTTGTAATTGAAAAGCTTGTTTCAAAGTACTTGTTTCACTCTCCGGACCATACTGATACCAAAGACCTAAAGTTTCCCACTTGTCAAAGTTTTCCTCGTGATTTGTTCCATCCTAAAGATCCAAATGGAGGAACCTCATCTTTGGGGATCCTTCTTGGATCAAAATGTCGAAAGAGGATCCGAACCACTCCAAAAACTTGTTTGTAATTGAAAGCTTGTATCAAAGTACTTGTTTCACTCTTCGGACCATATTGAGACCAAAAACCTGAGGTTTCCTACTTGTCAAAGTTTTCCTCGTGATTTGGTCCATCCTAAACATCCAAATGGAGGAACCTCTTCCTTTAGAAATCATCTTTGGACCAAAATATCGAAAGAGGATCCGAACCACTCCAAAAACTTGTTTGTAATTGAAATGCTTGTTTCAAAGTACTTGTTTCACTCTTCGGACTATATTGATACCAAAGACCTAAGGTTTCCCACTTGTCAAAGTTTTACTCGTTATTTGGTCCATCCTAAAGATCCAAATCGAGAACCTCTTCTTTGGGAATCCTCTTTGGACCAAAATATCGAAAGAGGATCCGAACCACTCCAAAAACTTGTTTGTAATTGAAAAGATTGTTTCAAAGTACTTTTTTCAATCTTCGGACCATATTGATACCAAGGACGTCAGGTTTCCCACTTGTCAAAGTTGTGCTCATGATTTGGTCCATCCTAAAGATCCAAATGAAGGAACCTCTTCTTTGGGATTCCTGTTTGGACCAAAATATCGAAAGCGGATCCGAACCACTATAAAAACTTATTTCTAATTCAAATGCTTGTTACAAAGTACTTGTTTTACTCTTCGTACCATATTGATACCAAGGACGTCAGGTTTCCCACTTGTCAAAGTTTTCCTCATGATTTGGTCTATCCTAAAGATCCAAATGGAGGAACCTCTTCTTTGGGAATACTGTTTGGACCAAAATATCGAAAGAGGATTCGAACCACTCCAAAAACTTGTTTGTAATTGAATAGCTTGTTTTAAAGTACTTGTTTCACTCTACGGATCATATTGATACCAAAGACTTAAGGTTTCCCACTTGTCAAAGTTTTCCTCGTGATTTGGTTTATCCTTAAGATCCAAAAGGAGGAACCTCTTCTTTGGGAATCCTATTTGGACCTAAATATCGAAAAAAGATCCGAACCACTCCAAAAACATGTTTGTAATTGAAAAGCTTGTTTCAAAGTACTTGTTTCACTCTCCGGACCATACTGATACCAAAGACCTAAAGTTTCCCACTTGTCAAAGTTTTCCTCGTGATTTGTTCCATCTTAAAGATCCAAATGCAGGAACCTCATCTTTGGGAATCCTCTTTGGACCTAAATATCGAAAGAGGATCCGAACCACTCGAAATTCTTGTTTCTAATTGAAAAGCTTGTTTCAAAGTACTTGTTTCACTCTTCGGACCATATTGATACCCAAGACCTAAGGTTTCCCACTTGTCAAAGTTTTCCTCGTGATTTGGTCGATCCCAAATATCCAAATGGAGGAACCTCTTCTTTGGGAATCCTCTTTGTACCAAAATTTCGAAAGAGGATTCGAAGCACTCCAAAAGTTGTTTGTAATTGAAAAGCTTGTTTCAAAGTACTTGTTTCACTCTTCGAACCATATTGATACCAAAGACCTAAAGTTTTCCACTTGT
This sequence comes from Gynostemma pentaphyllum, assembly GCA_028015215.1. NCBI lineage: Eukaryota > Viridiplantae > Streptophyta > Magnoliopsida > Cucurbitales > Cucurbitaceae > Gynostemma > Gynostemma pentaphyllum. The sequence goes on from CM051350.1 coordinate 10,766,246, forward strand.
CAAAGTTTTCCTCATTATTTGGTCCATCCTAAAGATCCAAATGGAGGAACCTCTTCTTTGGGAATCCTCTTTGGACCAAAATATCGAAAGAGGATCCGAACCACTCCAAAAACTTGTTTGTAATTGAAAAGATTGTTTCAAAGTACTTTTTTCAATCTTCGGACCATATTGATACCAAGGACGTCAGGTTTCCCACTTGTCAAAGTTGTGCTCATGATTTGGTCCATCCTAAAGATCCAAATGAAGGAACCTCTTCTTTGGGATTCCTGTTTGGACCAAAATATCGAAAGCGGATCCGAACCACTATAAAAACTTATTTCTAATTCAAATGCTTGTTACAAAGTACTTGTTTTACTCTTCGTACCATATTGATACCAAGGACGCCAGGTTTCCCACTTGTCAAAGTTTTCCTCATGATTTGGTCTATCCTAAAGATCCAAATGGAGGAACCTCTTCTTTGGGAATACTTGTTTGGACCAAAATATCGAAAGAGGATTCGAACCACTCCAAAAACTTGTTTGTAATTGAATAGCTTGTTTTAAAGTACTTGTTTCACTCTACGGATCATATTGATACCAAAGACTTAAGGTTTCCCACTTGTCAAAGTTTTCCTCGTGATTTGGTTTATCCTTAAGGTCCAAAAGGAGGAACCTCTTCTTTGGGAATCCTATTTGGACCTAAATATCGAAAAAAGATCCGAACCACTCCAAAAACATGTTTGTAATTGAAAAGCTTGTTTCAAAGTACTTGTTTCACTCTCCGGACCATACTGATACCAAAGACCTAAAGTTTCCCACTTGTCAAAGTTTTCCTCGTGATTTGTTCCATCCTAAAGATCCAAATGGAGGAACCTCATCTTTGGGGATCCTTCTTGGATCAAAATGTCGAAAGAGGATCCGAACCACTCCAAAAACTTGTTTGTAATTGAAAGCTTGTATCAAAGTACTTGTTTCACTCTTCGGACCATATTGAGACCAAAAACCTGAGGTTTCCTACTTGTCAAAGTTTTCCTCGTGATTTGGTCCATCCTAAACATCCAAATGGAGGAACCTCTTCCTTTAGAAATCATCTTTGGACCAAAATATCGAAAGAGGATCCGAACCACTCCAAAAACTTGTTTGTAATTGAAATGCTTGTTTCAAAGTACTTGTTTCACTCTTCGGACTATATTGATACTAAAGACCTAAGGTTTCCCACTTGTCAAAGTTTTACTCGTTATTTGGTCCATCCTAAAGATCCAAATCGAGAACCTCTTCTTTGGGAATCCTCTTTGGACCAAAATATCGAAAGAGGATCCGAACCACTCCAAAAACTTGTTTGTAATTGAAAAGATTGTTTCAAAGTACTTTTTTCAATCTTCGGACCATATTGATACCAAGGACGTCAGGTTTCCCACTTGTCAAAGTTGTGCTCATGATTTGGTCCATCCTAAAGATCCAAATGAAGGAACCTCTTCTTTGGGATTCCTGTTTGGACCAAAATATCGAAAGCGGATCCGAACCACTATAAAAACTTATTTCTAATTCAAATGCTTGTTACAAAGTACTTGTTTTACTCTTCGTACCATATTGATACCAAGGACGTCAGGTTTCCCACTTGTCAAAGTTTTCCTCATGATTTGGTCTATCCTAAAGATCCAAATGGAGGAACCTCTTCTTTGGGAATACTGTTTGGACCAAAATATCGAAAGAGGATTCGAACCACTCCAAAAACTTGTTTGTAATTAAATAGCTTGTTTTAAAGTACTTGTTTCACTCTACGGATCATATTGATACCAAAGACTTAAGGTTTCCCACTTGTCAAAGTTTTCCTCGTGATTTGGTTTATCCTTAAGATCCAAAAGGAGGAACCTCTTCTTTGGGAATCCTATTTGGACCTAAATATCGAAAAAGATCCGAACCACTCCAAAAACATGTTTGTAATTGAAAAGCTTGTTTCAAAGTACTTGTTTCACTCTCCGGACCATACTGATACCAAAGACCTAAAGTTTCCCACTTGTCAAAGTTTTCCTCGTGATTTGTTCCATCTTAAAGATCCAAATGCAGGAACCTCATCTTTGGGAATCCTCTTTGGACCTAAATATCGAAAGAGGATCCGAACCACTCGAAATTCTTGTTTCTAATTGAAAAGCTTGTTTCAAAGTACTTGTTTCACTCTTCGGACCATATTGATACCCAAGACCTAAGGTTTCCCACTTGTCAAAGTTTTCCTCGTGATTTGGTCGATCCCAAATATCCAAATGGAGGAACCTCTTCTTTGGGAATCCTCTTTGTACCAAAATTTCGAAAGAGGATTCGAAGCACTCCAAAAGTTGTTTGTAATTGAAAAGCTTGTTTCAAAGTACTTGTTTCACTCTTCGAACCATATTGATACCAAAGACCTAAAGTTTTCCACTTGTCAAAGTTTTCCTCATTATTTGGTCCATCCTAAAGATCCAAATGGAGGAACCTCTTCTTTGGGAATCCTCTTTGGACCAAAATATCGAAAGAGGATACGAAGCACTCCAAAAGTTGTTTGTAATTGAAAAGCTTGTTTCAAAGTACTTGTTTCACTCTTCGGACCATATTGATACCAAAGACCTAAAGTTTCCCACTTGTCATAGTTTTCCTCGTTATTTGGTCCATCCTAAAGATCCAAACGGAGGAACCTCTTCTTTGGGAATCCTGTTTGGACCAAAATATCGAAAGAAGATCCGAACCACTATAAAAACTTATTTGTAATTGAAATGCTTGTTACAAAGTACTTGTTTTACTGTTCGGACCATATTGAAACCAAAGACCTAATGTTTCCCACTTGTCAAAGTTTTCCTCGTGATTTGGTCCATCCTAAATATCAAAATGGAGGAACCAATACATTGGGAATCCTCTTTGGACCAAAATATTTATAGAGGATCCGAACCACTCCAAAAACTTGTTCGTAATTGAAAAGCCTGTTTCAAAGTACTTGTTTCACTCTTTGGACCATATTGATACCAAACACCTAAAGTTTCCCACTTGTCAAAGTTTTCCTTGTTATTTGGTCCATCCAAAAGAAACAAATGGAGGAACCTCTTCTTTGGGAATCCACTTTCGAACAAAATATCGAAAGAGGATCCGAACCACTCCAAAAACTTGTTTGTAATTAAAAACTTATATCAAAGTACCTGTTTTACTCCCTAGACCAAATTGAATCTGAAGACCTAAGGTTTCCCACTTGTCAAAGTTGTACTCCTGATTTGGTCCATCCAAAAGATCTAAATGGAGGAACCTCTTCTTTGGGAATCCTATTTGGACCAAAATAACGAAAGAGGATCCGGACCACTATAAAAACTTATTTCAAATTGAAATGCTTGTTTCAAAGTACTTGTTTTACTCTTCGTACCATATTGATACCAAGGACCTCAGGATTCCCACTTGCCAAAGTTTTCCTCATGATTTGGTCCATCCTAAAGATCCAAATGGAGGAACCTTTTCTTTGGGAATCCTCCTTGTACCAAAATATCGAAAGAGGATCTGAACCACTATAAAAACTTATTTGTAATTGAAATGCTTGTTTCAAAGTAATTGTTTTACTCTTCGTACCATATTGATTACAAGGACCTCAGGTTTCGCACTTGTCAAAGTTTTCCTCATGATTTCGTCCATCCTAAAGATCCAAATGGAGGAACCTCTTCTTTGGGAATCCTCTTTGGACCAAAATATCGAAAGAGGATCCGAACCACTCCAAAAACTTGTTTGTAATTAAAAACTTATTTCAAAGTACCTGTTTTACTCCCTAGACATAATTGAATATGAAAACCTAAGGTTTCCCACATGTCAAAGTTATACTCGTGATTTTTTCTATACTAAAGATCTAAATGGAGGAACCTCTTCTTCGGGAATCCTATTTGGACCAAAATATCGAAAGAGGATCCGAACCACTATAAAAACTTATTTAAAATTGAAATGTTTGTTTCAAAGTACTTGTTTTACTCTTCGTACCATATTGATACCAAGGATCTATGGTTTCCCACTTGTCAATGTTTTCCTTATAATTTGGTCCATCCTAAAGATCCAAATGGAGGAACCTTTTCTTAGGGAATCCTCTTTGGACTAAAATATCGAAAGAGGATCCGAAACACTATAAAAATTTATTTGTAATTGAAATGCTTGTTTCAAAGTACTTGTTTTACTCTTCGTACCATATTGATACAAAGGACCTAAGGTTTCCCACTTGTCAAAGTTTTCCTCATGATTTGGTCCATCCTAAAGATCCAAATGGAGGAACCACTTCTTTAGGAATCCTATTTGGACCAAATATCGAAAGAGGATCCGAACCACTATAAAATCTTATTTGTAATTGAAATGCTGGTTACAAAGTACATGTTTTACTCTTCGGACCATAACGATACCAAAGACCATAGGTTTCCCACTTGTCAAAGTTTTCCTCGTGATTTGGTCCATCTTAAAGATCCAAATGGAGGAAGCTCTACTTTGGGAATCCTCTTTGGACAAAAATATCGAAAGAGGATCCGAACCACTCCAAAAACTTGTTTGTAATTGAAAAGCTTGTTTCAAAGTACTTGTTTCACTCTTCGGACCATATTGATACCAAAGACCTAAAGTTGCCCACATGTCAAAGTTTTCCTCGTTATTTGGTCCATCCTAAAGATCCAAATGGAGGAACCTCTTCTTTGGGAATCCTGTTTGGACCAAAATATCGAAAGAAGATCCGAACCACTATAAAAACATATTTGTAATTGAAATGCTTGTTTCAAAGTTCTTATTTTACTCTTCGTACCATATTGATACCAAGGACCTCAGGTTTCCCACTTGTCAAAGTTTTCCTCACGATTTGGTCCATCCTAAAGATCCAAATGGAAGAACCTCTTCTTTCGGAATCCTCTTTGGACCAAAATATCGAAAGAGGATCCGAACCGCTATAAAAACTTATTTGTAATTGAAATGCTTGTTACAAAGTACTTGTTTTACTCTTCGGACCATATTGATACCAAAGACCTATGGTTTCCCACTTGTCAAAGTTTTCCTCGTGATTTTGTCCATCCTAAAGATCCAAATGGAGGAACCTCTACTTTGGGAATTCTCTTTGGATCAAAATATCGAAAGAAGATCCGAACCACTATAAAAACTTATTTGTAATTGAAATATTTGTTTCAAAGTTCTTGTTTTACTCTTCGTACCATATTGATACCAAGGACCTCAGGTTTCCCACTTGTCATAGTTTTCCTCATGATTTGGTCCATCCTTAAGATCCAAATGGAGGAACCTCTTCTTTCGGAATCCTCTATGGACCAAAATATCAAAAGAGGATCCGAACGACTATAAAAACTTATTTGAAATTGAAATGCATGTTTCAAAGTATTTGTTTTACTCTTCGTACCATATTGATACCAAAGACCTCAGGCTTCCCACTTGTCAAAGTTTTCCTTATGATTTGGTCCGTCCTAAAGATCCAAATGGAGAAACCTCTTTGATATGAATCATCCCAGCCCTAAATGTCAAAGAATTGACAATATTGAAGTCCAAGGTTTCAATCAAGAAAAGATCAAGAATCCGAAGACTAAACGAGTGAAGATTGACTTTCTTGGGCATTTGCAAGGATATTGGGTTACATACTTGACTAATGAAGAAAATGAGTTTAAAAAACTACTAAACTCATGGGATATTTGTTTCAAAGAGCTCCAAAGAAAATCGCGCATGAAAACATTCAAACGAGTGAAAATGACATCAAAAACGGCAACTGACACTTGTAGTTTTGTCTATTTTCATCCAATTTCGAATTTTAGTATTTTATTTGAGTTTTATTACTTTAGTTTTATTTATTATTATTATTATTGATGTAATAGGGAAGATTTGACTTTGTTTCCTTAGTTTTGCAAACTTGGAGACCAAGTTTAAAAGATTAGGAAAACTTTCCTAATTTAAATTAGGAAAGTCTAGTTTTTACCTTTTTATTATTAGGTCTTCATTTCCCTTCATATTTTCGACCAAGCTAGGGTTTATTAGGCTATTTAAAGCCTCTTTTGTAAGCTTTACAATCAGAATATCAATGAATGAAAACCCCTTTGTTTTGGTTTAAGCTTTTTGCTTTAAAAAACCTCTTTGTAATTCATGTTCTTGAATTGCGTGTTTAGAGTCATTCAAGTCCAATTGATCATTGTTCTTGTGGAGTGCCTCGACCTTAATTAAAGAAACCTATTCTTGAATTAGGGGATTGATCGATTAGGTCATCATCTTCCCAACCTCGCCTAAAGGTTGATTCAAATTGTTAAGGGTTTTCAAGCTTTTCCGTTCAAGGGTCCATCATCCGGTTCTTGAATCCGTCAACGCTTGAGGGTTCGTATCATTTGGTATCAGAGCTTGCTCTGGGAGAGAGTTATCAAAGGTAAATTCGTTTACTTCATCACCTACGTCTTCACTTTTTCTAATCCCCCATCAAAACCGCTTTCATTAAAAAAAAAAAAAAAAAAAAAACAGAAATTTCCAGATTTTTGTTCCAACTTGTACATCACCTACTGACCTCGTCCCTTCACTTTTTCCTACGAAATTTTTTTCCAATCTGTTTATTTTTTGATCCTCTACAAAATTACAGAAGACATCAAATCCAAAATCAGAACTTAAATGACCTAAAAACTCGTTTCAAAGTTCGAATACCAAGCAGTTTTTTTTTCATCTTTCAAAACCCTAATTTTTTTGCAACCACAAAATTCTTCCATTATGACAATACATACTAGAGATATCAAGTGTAATAAATGTCGTGGAAGGGGGCATATTCGGGAGGTGTGCCCTAACAAGATAGATTTGGCTCTAGAAGGAGATGAAACTAAAAAAGAAGAAAGAGAGAGATTGAAGAGGATGGAACAAGAACAACAAAAAAGAAGAGAGAAAAGGAAGTTGGTGAAGCGAGAGAGATTTGAGCGAGAAGAAAAGGAGAAAATAAGGAAGCAAGAAGAGTTGAGAAAATTAGAGCAAGAAAAGCAAGCTCTCGTTAGAAGAATTGAGAGGAAAAGGAAATTATTGGCCACACCACCTCTCTTTGCACTCGAGTATCATATGGGAAGTTTCAACTTAAACCCTTTGCAAGATTTTGTTTATGATTTTTCGCAGGAAATCAATGCCAATAATGGTGCCACAAATGCTTTAACAATTGGCGAACTTTTCAAGGGAGACTCCACCATGATCAAACCTTTAGATTCGAGGACGAATCTTTTCGAAGTTGGAGAGAATGATATGAATCATCCCAGCCCTAAATGTCAAAGAATTGACAATATTGAAGTCCAAGGTTTCAATCAAGAAAAGATCAAGAATCCGAAGACTAAACGAGTGAAGATTGACTTTCTTGGGCATTTGCAAGGATATTGGGTTACATACTTGACTAATGAAGAAAATGAGTTTAAAAAACTACTAAACTCATGGGATATTTGTTTCAAAGAGCTCCAAAGAAAATCGCGCATGAAAACATTCAAACGAGTGAAAATGACATCAAAAACGGCAACTGACACTTGTAGTTTTGTCTATTTTCATCCAATTTCGAATTTTAGTATTTTATTTGAGTTTTATTACTTTAGTTTTATTTATTATTATTATTATTGATGTAATAGGGAAGATTTGACTTTGTTTCCTTAGTTTTGCAAACTTGGAGACCAAGTTTAAAAGATTAGGAAAACTTTCCTAATTTAAATTAGGAAAGTCTAGTTTTTACCTTTTTATTATTAGGTCTTCATTTCCCTTCATATTTTCGACCAAGCTAGGGTTTATTAGGCTATTTAAAGCCTCTTTTGTAAGCTTTACAATCAGAATATCAATGAATGAAAACCCCTTTGTTTTGGTTTAAGCTTTTTGCTTTAAAAAACCTCTTTGTAATTCATGTTCTTGAATTGCGTGTTTAGAGTCATTCAAGTCCAATTGATCATTGTTCTTGTGGAGTGCCTCGACCTTAATTAAAGAAACCTATTCTTGAATTAGGGGATTGATCGATTAGGTCATCATCTTCCCAACCTCGCCTAAAGGTTGATTCAAATTGTTAAGGGTTTTCAAGCTTTTCCGTTCAAGGGTCCATCATCCGGTTCTTGAATCCGTCAACGCTTGAGGGTTCGTATCACTCTTCTTTGGGAATCCTCTTTGGACCAAAATATAGAAAGAGGATCCGAACCACTCCAAAAACTTGTTTGTAATTAAAAACTCATTTCAAAATACTTGTTTCACTCTTCAGATCATATTGATACCAAAGACCTAAAGTTTCCCACTCTTCAAAGTTTTCATCGTTATCTGGTCCATCCTAATGATCCAAATGGAGGAACCTTTTCTTTGGGAAGCCTCCTTGGACTAAAATATCAAAAGAGGATCCGAACCACTATAAAAACTTATTTGTAATTGAAATGCTTGTTTCAAAGTACTTGTTTTAAACTTTGTACCATATTGATACCAAGGACCTAAGGTTTCCCACTTGTCAAAGTTTTCCTCCTGATTTGGTCCATCCTAAAGATCCAAATGGAGGAACCTCTTCTTTGTGAATCCTCTTTGGACCAAATATCGAAATAGGATCCGAACCACTATAAAATCTTATTTGTAATTGAAATGCTTGTTACAAAGTACATGTTTTACTCTTCGGACCATATTGATCCCAAAGACCATAGGTTTCCCACTTGTCAAAGTTTTCCTCGTGATTTGGTCCATCCTAAAGATCCAAATGGAGGAACCTCTACTTTTTGAATCCTCTATGGACAAAAATATCGAAAGAGGATCCGAAACACTCCAAAAACTTGTTTCTAATTGAAAAACTTGTTTCAAAGTACTTGTTTCACTCTTCGGACCATATGGATACCAAAGACCTAAAGTTTCCCACATGTCAAAGTTTTGCTCGTTATTTGGTCCATCCTAAAGTTTCAAATGAAGGAACCTCTTCTTTGGGAATTCTCTTTGGACCAAAATATCGAAAGAGGATCCGAACCACTCCAAAAACTTTTTTGTAATTAAAAACTCATTTCAAAGTACTTGTTTCACTCTTCAAATCATATTGATATCAAAGACCTAAAGTTGCCCACATGTCAAAGTTTTCCTCGTTATCTGGTCCATCCTAAAGATCCAAATGGAGGAACCTTTTCTTTGGGAATCCTCCTTGGACTAAAATATCGAAAGAGGATCCGAACCACTATAAAAACTTATTTGTTATTGAAATGCTTGTTTCAAAGTGCTTGTTTTACTCTTCGTACCATATTGATACCAAGGACCTAAGGTTTCCCACTTGTCAAAGTTTTCCTCATGATTTGGTCCATCCTAAAGATCCAAATGGAGGAACCTCTTCTTTGGGAATACTCTTTGGACCAAATATCGAAAGAGGATCCGAACCACTATAAAGTCTTATTTGTAATTGAAATGCTTGTTACAAAGTACATGTTTTACTCTTCGGACCATATTGTTCCCAAAGACCATAGGTTTCCCACATGTCAAAGTTTTCCTCGTGATTTGGTCCATCCTAAAGATCCAAATGGAGGAACCTCTACTTTGGGAATCCTCTATGGACAAAAATATCGAAAGAGGATCCGAACCACTCCAAAAACTTGTTTGTAATTGAAAAGCTTGTTTCAAAGTACTTGTTTCACTCTACAGACCATATTGATACAAAAGACCTAAAGTTTCCCACATGTCAAAGTTTTACTCGTTATTTGGTCCATCATAAAGATCCAAACGGAGGAACCTCTTCTTTGGGAATCCGTTTTGGACCAAAATATCGAAAGAGGATCCGAACCACTCCAAAAAAATTTTGTAATTAAAAACTCATTTCAAAATACTTGTTTCACTCTTCAGATCATATTGATACCAAACACCTAAAGTTTCCCACTCTTCAAAGTTTTCATCGTTATCTGGTCCATCCTAAAGATCCAAATGGATGAACCTCTTCTTTGGGAATCCTGTTTGGACCAAAATATCGAAAGAAGATCCGAACCATTATAAAAACTTATTTGTAATTGAAATGCTTGTTTCAAAGTACTTGTTTTACTCTTTGTACCATATTGATACCAAGGACCTCAGGTTTCCCACTTGTCAAAGTTTTCCTCGTGATTTGGTCCATCCTAAAGATCCAAATGGAGGAACCTCTATTTTGGGAATCCTTTTTGGACCAAAATATCGAAAGAGGATCCGAAACACACAAAAAACTTGTTTGTAATTGAAAAGCTTGTTTCAAAATACTTGTTTCACTCTTCGGACCATATTGATACCAAAGACCTAAAGTTTCCCACTTGTCAAAGTTTTCCTTGTTATTTGGTCCATCCTAAAGAACCTAAAGGAGGAACCTCTTCTTTGGGAATCCTCTTTGGACCAAAATATCGAAAGAGGAGCCGAACCACTCAAAAAACTTGTTTGTAATTAAAATCTTTTTTCAAAGTACCTGTTTTAATCCCAAGTCCTAATTGAATCTGAAGACCTAAGGTTTCCCACTTGTCAAAGTTGTACTCATGATTTGGTCCATCCTGATCTAAATGGAGGAACCTCTTCTTTGGGAATCCTATTTGGACCAAAATATCGAAAGAGGATCCGGACCACTATAAAAACTTATTTAAAATTGAAATGCTTGTTTCAAAGTACTTGTTTTACTCTTCGTACCACATTGATACCAAGGACCTCAGGTTTCTGACTCGTCAAAGTTTTCCTCATGATTTGGTCCATCCTAAAGATCCAAATGGAGGAACCTTTTCACTGGGAATCCTCTTTGGTCCAAAATATTGAAAGAGGATCCGAACCACTATAAAAACTTATTTGTAATTGAAATGCTTGTTTCAAAGTACTTGTTTTACTCTTCGTACCATATTGATATTAAGGACCTCAGGTTTCCCACTTGTCAAAGTTTTCCTCATGATTTGGTCCATCCTAAGGATCCAAATAGAGGAACCTTTTCTTTCGGAATCCTCCTTGGACCAAAATATCGAAAGAGGATCCGAACCACTATAAAAACTTATTTGTAATTGAAATGCTTGTTTCAAAGTACTTGTTTTACTCTTCGTACCATATTGATACCAAGGACCTCAGGTTTCCCACTTGTCAAAGTTTTCCTCATGATTTCGTCCATCCTAAAGATCCAAATGGAGGAACCTCGTCTTTGGGAATCCTCTTTGGACAAAAATATCTAAATAGGATCCGAACCACTCCAAAAACTTGTTTGTAATTAAAAAATTATTTCAAAGTACCTGTTTTATTCCCTAGACCAAATTAAATCTGAAGACCTAAGGTTTCCCACTTGTCAAAGTTGTACTCATGCTTTGGTCCATCCTAAAGATCTAAATGAAGGAACCTCTACTTTGGGAATCCTATTTGGACAAAAATATCGAAAGAGGATCCAAACCGCTATAAAAACTTATTTGAAATTGAAATGCTTGTTTCAAAGTACTTGTTTTACTCTTCGTACCATATAGATACCAAGGACCTCTGGTTTCCCACTTGTCAAAGTTTTCCTCATGATTTCGTCCATCCTAAAGATCCAAATGGATGAACCTCTTCTTTGGGAATCCTCTTTGGGCCAAAATATCGAAAGAGGATCCGAACCACTCGAAAAACTTGTTTGAAATTAAAAACTTAATTCAAAGAACCTGTTTTACTCCCTAGACGTAATTGAATATGAAAACCTAAGGTTTCCCACTTGTCAAAGTTATACTCATGATTTGGTCCATCCTAAAGATCTAAATGAAGGAACCTCTTCTTTGGGAATCCTATTTGGACCAAAATATCGAAAGAGGTTCCGAACCACTATAAAAACTTATTTGAAATTGAAATGCTTGTTTCAAAGTACTTGTTTTACTCTTCGTACCATATTGATACCAAGGACCTCAGGTTTCCCACTTGTCAAAGTTTTCCTCATGATTTCGTCCATCCTAAAGATCCAAATGGAGGAACCTCTTCTTTGGGAATCCTTTTTCGACAAAAATATCCAAAGAGGATCGGAACCACTCCAAAAACTTGTTTGTAATTAAAAACTTATTTCAAAGTACCTGTTTTACTCCCTAGACCTAATTGAATCTGAAGACCTAAGGTTTCCCACTTGTCAAAGTTGTACTCATGATTTGGTCCATCCTAAAGATCTAAATGAAGGAACCTCTACTTTGGGAATTCTATTTGGACCAAAATATCGAAAGAGGATCCAAACCGCTATAAAAACTTAATTGTAATTGAAATGCTTGTTTCAAAGTACTTGTTTTACTCTTCGTACCATATTGATACCAAGGACCTAAGGTTTCCCACTTGTCAAAGTTTTCCTCATGATTTGGTCCATCCTAAAGATCCAAATGGAGGAACCACTTCTTTGGGAATCCTTTTTGGACCAAATATCGAAAGAGGATCCGAACCACTATAAAATCTTATTTGTAATTCAAATGCTGGTTACAAAGTACATGTTTTACTCTTCGGACCATATTGATACCAAAGACCATAGGTTTCCCAATTGTCAAAGTTTTCCTCGTGATTTGGTCCATCCTAAAGATCCAAATGGAGGAACCTCTACTTTGGGAATCCTCTTTGGACAAAAATATCGAAAGAGGATCCGAACCACTCCAAAAACTTGTTGTAATTGAAAAGCTTGTTTCAAAGTACTTGTTTCACTCTTCGGACCATATTGATACCAAAGACCAAAAGTTGCCCACATGTCAAAGTTTTCCTCGTTATTTGGTCCATCCTAAAAATCCAAATGGAGGAACCTCTTCTTTGGGAATCCTGTTTGGACCAAAATATCGAAAGAAGATCCGAACCACTATAAAAACATATTTGTAATTGAAATGCATGTTTCAAAGTTCTTCTTTTACTCTTCGTACCATATTGATACCAAGGACCTCAGGTTTCCCACTTGTCAAAGTTTTCCTCATGATTTGGTCTATCCTAAAGATCCAAATGGAGGAACCTCTTCTTTCGAATCCTCTTTGGACCAAAATATCGAAAGAGGATCCGAACCACTTTAAAAACTTATTTGTAATTGAAATGCTTGTTACAAAGTACTTGTTTTATTCTTCGGACCATATTGATACCAAAGACCTATGGTTTCCCACTTGTCAAAGTTTTCTTCGTGATTTTGTCCATCCTAAAGATCCAAATGGAGGAACCTCTACTTTGGGAATTCTCTTTGGATCAAAATATCGAAAGAAGATCCGAACCACTATAAAAACTTATTTGTAATTGAAATGTTTGTTTCAAAGTTCTTGTTTTACTCTTCGTACCATATTGATACCAAGGACCTCAGGTTTCCCACTTGTCATAGTTTTCCTCATGATTTTGTCCAATCTTAAGATCCAAATGGAGGAACCTCTTCTTTCGGAATCCTCGTTGGACCAAAATATAAAAAGAGGATCCGAACGACTATAAAAACTTATTTGAAATTGAAATGCATGTTTCAAAGTACTTGTTTTACTCTTCGTACCATATTGATACCAAAGACCTCAGGTTTCCCACTTGTCAAAGTTTTCCTTATGATTTGGTCCGTCCTAAAGATCCAAATGGAGGAACCTCTTCTTTGGGAATCCTCTTTGGACCAAAATATCGAAAGAGGATCCGAACCACTCCAAAAACTTGTTTGTAATTAAAAACTTATTTCAAAATACTTGTTTCACTCTTCAGATCATATTGATACCAAAGACCTAAAGTTTCCCACTCTTCAAAGTTTTCATCGTTATCTGGTCCATCCTAATGATCCAAATGGAGGAACCTTTTCTTTGGGAAGCCTCCTTGGACTAAAATATCGAAAGAGGATCCGAACCACTATAAAAACTTATTTGTAATTAAAATGCTTGTTTCAAAGTACTTGTTTTAAACTTTGTACCATATTGATACCAAGGACCTAAGGTTTCCCACTTGTCGAAGTTTTCCTCCTGATTTGGTCCATCCTAAAGATCCAAATAGAGGAACCTCTACTTTTTGAATCCTCTATGGACAAAAATATCGAAAGAGGATCCGAACCACTCCAAAAACTTGTTTGTAATTGAAAAACTTGTTTCAAAGTACTTGTTTCACTCTTCGGACCATATGGATACCAAAGACCTAAAGTTTCCCACATGTCAAAGTTTTCCTCGTTATTTGGTCCATCCTAAAGATCCAAATGGAGGAACCTTTTCTTTGGGAATCCTCCTTGGTCCAAAATATTGAAACAGGATCCGAACCACTATAAAAACTTATTTGTAATTGAAATGCTTGTTTCAAAGTACTTGTTTTACTCTTCGTACCATATTGATACCAAGGACCTCAGGTTTCCCACTTGTCAAAGTTTTCCTCATGATTTCGTCCATCCTAAAGATCCAAATGGAGGAACCACTTCTTTGGGAATCCTCTTTGGACCAAAATATTGAAAGAGGATCCGAACCACTCCAAAAACTTGTTTGTAATTAAAAACTTATTTCAAAGTACCTCTTTTCCTCCCTAGACCTAATTGAATATGAAGACCTAAGGTTTCCCACTTGTCAAAGTTGTGCTCATGATTTGGTCAATCCTAAAGATCTAAATGGAGGAACCTCTTCTTTGGGAATCTTGTTTGGACCAAAATATCGAAAGAGGATCCGAACCACTATAAAAACTTATTTGAAATTGAAATGCTTGTTTCAAATTCCTTGTTTTACTCTTCGTACCATATTGATACCAAGGACCTCAGGTTTCCCACTTGTCAAAGTTTTCCTCATGATTTGGTCCATCCTAAGGATCCAAATAGAGGAACCTTTTCTTTGGAAATCCTCCTTGGACCAAAATATCGAAAGAGGATCCGAACCACTATAAAAACTTATTTGTAATTGAAATGCTTGTTTCAAAGTACTTGTTTTACTCTTCGTACCATATTGATACCAAGGACCTCAGGTTTCCCACTTGTCAAAGTTTTCCTCATGATTTCGTCCATCCTAAAGATCCAAATGGAGGAACCTCGTCTTTGGGAATCCTCTTTGGACAAAAATATCTAAATAGGATCCGAATCACTCCAAAAACTTGTTTGTAATTAAAAAATTATTTCAAAGTACCTGTTTTATTCCCTAGACCAAATTGAATCTGAAGACCTAAGGTTTCCCACTTGTCAAAGTTGTACTCATGCTTTGGTCCATCCTAAAGATCTAAATGAAGGAACCTCTACTTTGGGAATTCTATTTGGACAAAAATATCGAAAGAGGATCCAAACCGCTATAAAAACTTATTTGAAATTGAAATGCTTGTTTCAAAGTACTTGTTTTACTCTTCGTACCATATAGATACCAAGGACCTCTGGATTCCCACTTGTCAAAGTTTTCCTCATGATTTCGTCCATCCTAAAGATCCAAATGGATGAACCTCTTCTTTGGGAATCCTCTTTGGACCAAAATAACGAAAGAGGATCCGAACCACTCGAAAAACTTGTTTGAAATTAAAAACTTAATTCAAAGTACCTGTTTTACTCCCTAGACGTAATTGAATATGAAAACCTAAGGTTTCCCACTTGTCAAAGTTATACTCATGATTTGGTCCATCCTAAAGATCTAAATGGAGGAACCTCTTCTTTGGGAATCTTATTTGGACCAAAATATCGAAAGAGGATCCGAACCACTATAAAAACTTACTTGAAATTGAAATGCTTGTTTCAAAGTACTTGTTTCACTCTTCGTACCATATTGATACCAAGGACCTCAGGTTTCCCACTTGTCAAAGTTTTCCTCATGATTTCGTCCATCCTAAAGATCCAAATGGAGGAACCTCTTCTTTGGGAATCCTTTTTCGACAAAAATATCAAAAGAGGATCCGAACCACTCCAAAAACTTGTTTGTAATTAAAAACTTATTTCAAAGTACCTTTTTTACTCCCTAGACCTAATTGAATCTGAAGACCTAAGGTTTCCCACTTGTCAAAGTTGTACTCATGATTTGGTCCATCCTAAAGATCTAAATGAAGGAACCTCTACTTTGGGAATTCTATTTGGACCAAAATATCGAAAGAGGATCCAAACCGCTATAAAAACTTAAGTGTAATTGAAATGCTTGTTTCAAAGTACTTGTTTTACTCTTCGTACCATATTGATACCAAGGACCTATGGTTTCCCACTTGTCAAAGTTTTCCTCATGATTTGGTCCATCCTAAAGATCCAAATGGAGGAACCACTTCTTTGGGAATCCTCTTTGGACCAAATATCGAAAGAGGATCCGAACCACTATAAAATCTTATTTGTAATTCAAATGCTGGTTACAAAGTACATGTTTTACTCTTCGGACCATATTGATACCAAAGACCATAGGTTTCCCAAATGTCAAAGTTTTCCTCGTGATTTGGTCCATCCTAAAGATCCAAATGGAGGAACCTCTACTTTGGGAATCCTCTTTGGACAAAAATATCGAAAGAGGATCCGAACCACTCCAAAAACTTGTTGTAATTGAAAAGCTTGTTTCAAAGTACTTGTTTCACTCTTCAGACCATATTGATACCAAAGACCAAAAGTTGCCCACATGTCAAAGTTTTCCTCGTTATTTGGTCCATCCTAAAAATCCAAATGGAGGAACCTCTTCTTTGGGAATCCTGTTTGGACCAAAATATCGAAAGAAGATCCGAACCACTATAAAAACATATTTGTAATTGAAATGCATGTTTCAAAGTTCTTCTTTTACTCTTCGTACCATATTGATACCAAGGACCTCAGGTTTCCCACTTGTCAAAGTTTTCCTCATGATTTGGTCCATCCTAAAGATCCAAATGGAGGAACCTCTTCTTTCGAATCCTCTTTGGACCAAAATATAGAAAGAGGATCCGAACCACTATAAAAACTTATTTGTAATTGAAATGCTTGTTACAAAGTACTTGTTTTACTCTTCGGACCATATTGATACCAAAGACCTATGGTTTCCCACTTGTCAAAGTTTTCTTCGTGATTTGGTCTATCCTAAAGATCCAAATGGAGGAACCTCTACTTTGGGAATTCTCTTTGGATCAAAATATCGAAAGAAGATCCGAACCACTATAAAAACTTATTTGTAGTTGAAATGTTTGTTTCAAAGTTCTTGTTTTACTCTTCGTACCATATTGATACCAAGGACCTCAGGTTTCCCACTTGTCATAGTTTTCCTCATGATTTTGTCCAATCTTAAGATCCAAATGGAGGAACCTCTTCTTTCGGAATCCTCTTTGGACCAAAATATAAAAAGAGGATCCGAACGACTATAAAAACTTATTTGAAATTGAAATGCATGCATGTTTCAAAGTACTTGTTTTACTCTTCGTACCATATTGATACCAAAGACCTCAGGTTTCCCACTTGTCAAAGTTTTCCTTATGATTTGGTCCGTCCTAAAGATCCAAATGGAGGAACCTCTTCTTTGGGAATCCTCTTCGGACCAAAATATCGAAAGAGGATCCGAACCACTCCAAAAACTTGTTTGTAATTAAAAACTCATGTCAAAATACTTGCTTCACTCTTCAGATCATATTGATACCAAAGACCTAAAGTTTCCCACTCTTCAAAGTTTTCATCGTTATCTGGTGCATCCTAATGATCCAAATGGAGGAACCTTTTCTTTGGGAAGCCTCCTTGGACTAAAATATCGAAAGAGGATCCGAACCACTATAAAAACTTATTTGTAATTGAAATGCTTGTTTCAAAATACTTGTTTTAAACTTTGTACCATATTGATACCATGGACCTAAGGTTTCCCACTTGTCGAAGTTTTCCTCCTGATTTGGTCCATCCTAAAGATCCAAATGGAGGAACCTCTTCTTTGGGAATCCTCTTTGGACCAAATATCGAAATAGGATCCGAACAACTATAAAATCTTTTTTGTAATTGAAATGCTTGTTACAAAGTACATGTTTTACTCTTCGGACCATATTGATCCCAAAGACCATAGGTTTCCCACTTGTCAAAGTTTTCCTCGTGATTTGGTCCATCCTAAAGATCCAAATAGAGGAACCTCTACTTTTTGAATCCTCTATGGACAAAAATATCGAAAGAGGATCCGAACCACTCCAAAAACTTGTTTGTAATTGAAAAACTTGTTTCAAAGTACTTGTTTCACTCTTCGGACCATATGGATACCAAAGACCTAAAGTTTCCCACATGTCAAAGTTTTCCTTGTTATTTGGTCCATCCTAAAGTTCCAAATGAAGGAACCTCTTCTTTGGGAATTCTCTTTGGACCAAAATATCGAAAGAGGATCCGAACCACTCCAAAAACTTTTTTGTAATTAAAAACTCATTTCAAAGTACTTGTTTCACTCTTCAAATCATATTGATACCAAAGACCTAAAGTTTCCCACTCTTCAAAGTTTTCATCGTTATCTGGTCCATCCTAAAGATCCAAATGGATGAACCTCTTCTTTGGGAATCCTGTTTGGACCAAATAATCGAAAGAAGATCCGAACCATTATAAAAACTTATTTGTAATTGAAATCGTTGTTTCAAAGCACTTGTTTTACTCTTCGTATCATATTGATACCAAGGACCTCAGGTTTCCCAGTTGTCAAAGTTTTCCTCGTGATTTGGTCCATCCTAAAGATCCAAATGGAGGAACCTCTATTTTGGGAATCCTTTTTGGACAAAACTATCGAAAGAGGATCCGAACCACACCAAAAACTTGTTTGTAATTGAAAAGCTTGTTTCAAAATACTTGTTTCACTCTTCGGACCATATTAATACCAAAGACCTAAAGTTTCCCACTTGTCAAAGTTTTCCTTGTTATTTGGTCCATCCTAAAGAACCAAATGGAGGAACCTCTTCTTTGGGAATCCCCTTTGGACCAAAATATCGAAAGAGGATCCGAACCACTCCAAAAACTTGTTTGTAATTAAAAACTTATTTCAAAGTACCTGTTTTACTCCCTAGACCTAATTGAATATGAAGACCTAAGGTTTCCCACTTGTGAAAGTTGTGATCATGATTTGGTCCATCCTAAAGATCTAAATGGAGGAACCTCTTCTTTGGGAATCTTGTTTGGACCAAAATATCGAAAGAGGATCCGAACCACTATAAAAACTTATTTGAAATTGAAATGCTTGTTTCAAATTACTTCTTTTACTCTTCGTACCATATTGATACCAAGGACCTCAGGTTTCCCACTTGTCAAAGTTTTCCTCATGATTTGGTCCATCCTAAGGATCCAAATAGAGGAACCTTTTCTTTGGGAATCCTCCTTGGACCAAAATATCGAAATAGGATCCGAACCACTATAAAAAATTATTTGTTATTGAAATGCTTGTTTCAAAGTACTTGTTTTACTCGTTGTACCATATTGATACCAAGGACCTCAGGTTTCCCACTTGTCAAAGTTTTCCTCATGATTTCGTCCATCCTAAAGATCCAAATGGAGGAACCTCTTCTTTTGGAATCCTATTTAGACAAAAATATCCAAAGAGGATCCGAAGCACTCCAAAAACTTGTCTGTAATTAAAAACTTATTTCAAAGTACCTGTTTTACTCCCTAGACCTAATTGAATCTGAAGACCTAAGGTTTCCCACTTGTCGAAGTTGTACTCATGATTTGGTCCATCCTAAAGATCTAATTGAAGGAACCTTTACTTTGGGAAGTCTATTTGGACCAAAATATCGAAAGAGGATCCAAACCGCTATAAAAACTTATTTGTAATTGAAATGCTTTTTAAAGTACTTGTTTTACTCTTCGTACCATATTGATACCAAGCACCTCTGGTTTCCCACTTGTCAAAGTTTTCCTCATGATTTCGTCCGTCCTAAAGATCCAAATGGATGAACCTCTTCTTTGGGAATCCTCTTTGGACCAAAATATCGAAAGAAGATCCGAACCACTCGAAAAACTTGTTTGTAATTAAAAACTTATTTCAAAGTACCTGTTTTACTCTCTAGACCTAATTGAATATGAAAACCTAAGGTTTCCCACTTGTCAAAGTTATACTCATGATTTGGTCCATCCTAAAGATCTAAATGGAGGAACCTCTTCTTTGGAAATCCTATTTGGACCAAAATATCGAAAGAGGATCCGAACCACTATAAAAACTTATTTGAAATAGAAATGCTTGTTTCAAAGTACTTGTTTTACTCTTCGTACCATATTGATACCAAGGACCTAAGGTTTCCCACTTGTCAAAGTTTTCCTCATGATTTCGTCCATCCTAAAGATCCAAATGGAGGAACCTCTTCTTTGGGAATCCTCTTTAGACAAAAATATCCAAAGAGGATCCGAACCACTCCAAAAACTTGTTTGTAATTAAAAACTTATTTCAAAGTACCTGTTTTACTCCCTAGACCTAATTGAATCTGAAGACCTAAGGTTTCCCACTTGTCAAAGTTGTACTCATGATTTGGTCCATCCTAAAGATCTAAATGAAGGAACATCTACTTTGGGAATTTTATTTGGACCAAAATATCGAAAGAGGATCCAAACCGCTATAAAAACTTATTTGTAATTGAAATGCTTTTTAAAGTACTTGTTTTACTCATCGTACCATATTGATACCAAGGACCTCTGGTTTCCCACTTGTCAAAGTTTTCCTCATGATTTCGTCCATCCTAAAGATCCAAATGGATGAACCTGTTCTTTGGGAATCCTCTTTGAACCAAAATATCGAAAGAGGATCCGAACCACTTGAAAAACTTGTTTGTAATTAAAAACTTATTTCAAAGTACCTGTTTTACTCCCTAGACCTAATTGAATATGAAAACCTAAGGTTTCCCACTTGTCAAAGTAATACTCATGATTTGGTCCATCCTAAAGATCTAAATGGAGGAACCTCTTCTTTTGGAATCCTATTTGGACCAAAATATCGAAAGAGGATCCGAACCTCTATAAAAACTTATTTGAAATTGAAATGCTTGTTTCAAAGTACTTGTTTTACTCTTCGTACCATATTGATACCAAGGACCTCAGGTTTCCCACTTGTCAAAGTTTTCCTCATTATTTCGTCCATCCAAAAGATCCAAATGGAGGAACCTCTTCTTTGGGAATCCTCTTTAGACAAAAATATCCAAAGAGGATCCGAACCACTCCAAAAACTTGTTTGTAATTAAAAACTAATTACAAAGTACCTGTTTTATTCCCTAGACCTAATTGAATCTGAAGACCTAAGGTTTCCCACTTGTCAAAGTTGTACTCATGATTTGGTCCATCCTAAAGATCTAAATGGAGGAACCTCTTCTTTGGGAATCCTATTTGGACCAAAATATCGAAAGAGGATCCAAGCCACTATAAAAACTTATTTGTAATTGAAATGCTTGTTTCAAAGTACTTGTTTTACTCTTCGTACCATATTGATACCAAGGACCTCAGGTTTCCCACTTGTCAAAGTTTTCCTCATGATTTCGTCCATCCTAAAGATCCAAATGGATGAACCTCTTCTTTGGAAATCCTCTTTGGACCAAAATATCGAAAGAGGATCCGAACCACTCGAAAAACTTGTTTGTAATTAAAAACTTATTTCAAAGTACCTGTTTTACTCCCTAGACCTAATTGAATATGAAAACCTAAGGTTTCCCACTTGTCAAGTTATACTTATGATTTGGTTCATCCTAAAGATCTAAATGGAGGAACCTCTTCTTTGGGAATCCTATTTGGACCAAAATATCGAAAGAGGATCCGAACCACAATAAAAACTTATTTGAAATTGAAATGCTTGTTTCAAAGTACTTGTTTTACTCTTCTTACCATATTGATACCAAGGACCTCAGGTTTCCCACTTGTCAAAGTTTTTCTTACGATTTGGTCCATCCTAAAGATCCAAATGGAAGAACCTTTTCTTTGGGAATCGTCCTTGGACTAAAATATCGAAAGAGGATCCGAACCACTATAAAAACTTATTTGTAATTGAAATGCTTGTTTCAAAGTACTTGCTTTACTCTTCGTACCATATTGATACCAAGGACCTAAGGTTTCCAACTTGTCAAAGTTTTCCACATGATTTGGTCCATCCTAAAGATCCAAATAGAGGAACCTCTTCTTTGGGAATCCTCTATGGACCAAAATATCGAAAGAGGATCCGAACCACTATAAAAACTTATTTGTAATTGAAATGCTTGTTACAAAGTACTTGTTTTGCTTTTCGGACCATATTGATTCCAAAGACCATAGGTTTCCTACTTGTCAAAGTTTTCCTCGTGATTTGATCCATCCTAAATATCCAAATGGTGGAACCTCTACTTTGGGAATCCTCTTTGGACAAAAATATCGAAAGAGGATCCGAACAACTCCAAAAACTTGTTTGTAATAAAAAACTTATTTCAAAGTACCTCTTTTACTCCCTAGACCTAATTGAATATGAAGACCTAAGGTTTCCCACTTGTGATTTGATCCATCCTAAAGATCTAAATGGAGGAACCTCTTCTTTGGGAATCCTGTTTGGACCAAAATATCGAAAGAGGATCCGAACAACTATAAAAACTTATTTGAAATTGAAATGCTTGTTTCAAAGTACTTTTTTTACTCTTTGTACATATTGATACCAAGGACCTCAGGTTTCCCACTTGTCAAAGTTTTCCTCATGATTTGGTCCATCCTAAAGATCCAAATGGAGGAACCTTTTCTTTGGAAATCCTCCTTGGACCAAAATATCGAAAGAGGATTCGTACCACTATAAAAACTTATTTGTAGTTGAAATGCTTGTTTCAAAGTACTTGTTTTATTCTTCGTACCATATTGATACCAAGGACCTCAGGTTTCCCACTTGTCAAAGTTTTCCTCATGATTTCGTCCATCCTAAAGATCCAAATGGAGTAACCTCTTCTTTGGGAATCCTCTTTGGACCAAAATATCGAAAGAGGATCCGAACCACTCCAAAAACTACTTTGTAATTAAAAACTTATTTCAAAATACCTGTTTTACTCCCTAGACCTAATTGAATCTGAAGACCTAAGGTTTCCCACTTGTCAAAGTTGTACACATGATTTGGTCCATCCTAAAGATCTAAATGGAGGAACCTCTTCTTTGGGAATCCTATTTGGACCAAAATATCGAAAGAGGATCCAAACCACTACAAAAACTTATTTGAAATTGAAATGCTTGTTTCAAAGTACTTGTTTTACTCTTCGTACCATATTGATACCAAGGACCTCAGGTTTCCCACTTGTCAAAGTTTTCCTCATCATTTGGTCCATCCTAAAGATCCAAATGGAGGAAACTTTTCTTTGGGAATCCACCTTGGTCTAAAATATCGAAAGAGGATTCGAACCACTATAAAAACTTATTTGTAATTGAAATGCTTGTTTCAAAGTACTTGTTGTACTCTTCGTACCATATTGATACCAAGGACCTCAGGTTTCCCACTTGTCATAGTTTTCCTCATGATTTCGTCCATCCTAAAGATTAAAATGAAGGAACCTCTTCTTTGGGAATCCTCTTTGGACCAAAATATCGAAATAGGATCCGAACCACTCCAAAAACTTGTTTGTAATTAAAAACATATTTCAAAGTACCTCGTTTATTTCCTAGACCTAATTGAATATGAAGACCTTAGGTTTCCCACTTGTCAAAATTGTACTCATGATTTGGTCCATCCGAAAGATCTAAATGGAGGAACCACTTCTTTGGGAATCCTGTTTGGACCAAAATATCGAAAGAGGATCCGAACAACTATAAAAACTTATTTGACATTGAAATGCTGGTTTCAAAGTACTTGTTTTACTCTTCGTACCACATTGATACCAAGGACCTCAGGTTTCCCACTTGTCAAAGTTTTCCTCACGATTTGGTCCTTCCTAAAGATCCAAATAGCGGAACCTTTTCTTTGGGAATCCTACTTGGACCAAAATATCTAAAGAGGATCCGAACCACTATAAAAACTTATTTGTAATTGAAATGCTTGTTTCAAAGTACTTGTTTTACTCTTTGTACCATATTGATACCAAGGACCTAAGGTTTCCCACTTGTCAAAGTTTTCCTCATGATTTCGTCCATCCTAAAGATCCAAATGGAGGAGCCTCTTCTTTGGGAATAATCTTTGGACCAAAATATCGAAAGAGGATCCGAACCACTCTAAAAACTTGTTTGTAATTAAACACTTATTTCAAAGTACCTGTTTTACTCCCTAGACCTAATTGAATATGAAGACCAAAGGTTTCCCACTTGTCAAAGTTGTACTCATGATTTGGTCCATCCTAAAGATCTAAATGGAGGAACCTCTTCTTTGGGAATCCTATTTGGACCAAAATATCGAAAGAGGATCCAAACCACTATAAAAACTTATTTCAAATTGAAATGCTTGTTTTACTCTTCGTACCATATTAATACCAAGTACCTCAGGTTTCCTACTTGTCAAAGTTTTCCTCATGATTTGGTCCATCCAAAAGATCCAAATGGAGGAACCTTTTCTTTGGGAATCCTCCTTGGACTAAAATATCGAAAGAGGATCCGAACAGCTATAAAAACTTATTTGTAATTGAAATGCTTGTTTCAAAGTACTTGTTTTACTCTTCATACCATATTGATACCAAGGACCTCAGGTTTCCCAGTTGTCAAAGTTTTCCTCATGATTTGGTCCATCCTAAAGATCCAAATGGAGGAACCTCTTCTTTGGGAATCCTCTTTGGACCAAATATCGAAAGAGGATCCGAACCACTATAAAAACTTATTTGTAATTGAAATGCTTGTTACAAAGTACATGTTTTACTATTCGGACCATATTGATACCAAAGACCATAGGTTTCCCACTTGTCAAAGTTATCCTCGTGATTTGGTCCATCCTAAAGATCCAAATGGAGGAACCTCTACTTTGGGAATCCTCTTTGGACCAAAATATCGAAAGAGGATCCGAACCACTCCAAAAACTTGTTTGTAATTAAAAAGCTTCTTTCAAAGTACTTGTTTCACCCTTCGGACCATATAGATACCAAAGACCTAAGGTTTCCCACTTTTCAAAGTTTTCCTTGTTATTTGGTCCATCCTAAAGATCCAAATGGAGGAACCTGTTCTTTTGGAATACTCTTTGGACCAAAATATCGAAAGAGGATTCGAACCACTCCAAAAACATGTTTGTAATTAAAAACTTATTTCAAAGTACCTGTTTTACTCCCTAGACCTAAATGAATATGAAGACCTAAGGTTTCCCACTTGTTAAACTTGTGCTCATGACTTGGTCCATCCTAAAAATCTAAATGGAGGAACCTCTTCTTTGGGAATCCTATTTGGACCAAAATATCGAAAGAGGATCCGAACCATTATAAAAACTTATTTGTAATTGAAATGCTTGTTTCAAAGCACTTGTTTTACTCTTCGTACCGTACTAATACCAAGGACCTCAGGTTTCCCACTTGTCAAAGTTTTCCTCATGATTTCGTCCATCCTAAAGATCCAAATGGAGGAACCTCTTCTTTGGGATTCCTCTTTGGACCAAAAGATCGAAAGAGGATCCGAAACCACTATAAAAACTTGTTTGCAATTGAAATGTTTGTTTCAAAGTACTTGTTTTAATCTTCGTACCATATTGATGCCAAGGACCTATGGTTTCCCACTTGTCAAGGTTTTCCTCGTGATTTGGTTCATCCTAAAGATCCAAATGGAGGAACCTCTTCTTTGGGAATCCTGTTTGGACCAAAATATCGAAAGAGGATCCGAACCACTCCAAAAACTTGTTTGTAATTGTAAAGAGTGTTTCAAAGTACTTGTTTCACTCTTCGGACCATTTGATACTAAAGACCCAAGGTTTCCAACTTGTCAAAGTTTTCCTCGTGATTTGGTCCATCCTAAAGATCCAAATGGAGGAACCTCTTTTTTGGGAATCCTCTTTGTACCAAAATATCGAAAGATGATCTGAACCACACCAAAAACTGGTTTGTAATTGAAAAGCTTTTTTCAAAGTACTTGTTTCACTCTTCAGACCATATTGATACCAAAGACCTAATGTTTACCACTTGTCAAAGTTTTCTTCGTGATTTGGTCTATCCTAAAGATCCAAATGGAGGAACCTCTTCTTTGGGAATCCTCTTTGGACCAAAATATCGAAAGAGGATCCGAAGCACTCCAAAAACTTGTTTGTAATTGGAAGCTTATTTCGAAGTACTTGTTTTACTCTCTAGACCAAATTTAATCCGATGACCAAAGGTTTCCAACTTGTCAAAGTTGTGCTCATGATTTGGTCCATCCTAAAGATCCATATGGAGGAACCTCTTCTTTTGGAATCCTTTTTGGACCAAAATATCGAAAGAGGATCCGAACCACTCCAAAAACTTGTTTGTAAGTAAAAAGCGTGTTTCAAAGTACTTGTTTCACTCTTCGGACCATTTTATACCAAAGACCTAAGGTTTCCCACTTGTCAAATTTTTCTTCGTGATTTCGTCCATCCTAAAGATCCAAATGGAGGAACCTCTTGTTTGGGAATCCTTTTTGTACCAAAATATCGAAAGAGGATCCGAAGCACTCCAAAAAGTTGTTTGTAATTGAAAAGCTTGTTTCAAAGTACTTGTTTCACTCTTCGTACCATATTGATACCAAAGACCTAAATTTTCCCACTTGTCAAAGTTTTCCTTGTTATTTGGTCCATCCTAAAGACCCAAATGGAGGAACCTCTTCTTTGGGAATCCTGGGACCAAAATATCGAAAGAGGATCCGAACCACTCCAAAAACTTGTTTGTAATTAAAAACTTATTTCAAAGTACCTGTTTTACTCCCTAGACCTAATTGAATCTTAAGACCTAAGGTTTCCCACTTGTCAAAGTTCTGCTCATGATTTGGTTCATCCTAAACATCTTAATGGAGGAACCTCTTCTTTGGGAATCCTATTTGGACCAAAATATCGAAAGAGGATCCGGACCACTATAAAAACTTATTTGAAATTGAAATGCTTGTTTCAAAGTACTTGTTTTACTCTTCGTACTATATTGATACCAAGGACCTCAGGTTTCCCACTTGTCAAAGTTTTCCTCATGATTTCGTCCATCCTAAAGATCCAAATGGAGGAACCTTTTCTCTGGGAATCCTCCTTGGACCAAAATATCGAAAGAGGATCCGAACCACTATAAAAACTTATTTGAAATTGAAATACTTGTTTCAAAGTACTTGTTTTACTCTTCGTACCATATTGATACCAAGGACCTCAGGCTTCCCACTTGTCACAGTTTTCCTCATGATTTCGTCCATCCTAATGATTCAAATGGAGGAACCTCTTCTTTGGGAATCCTCTTTGCACCAAAATATTGAAAGAGGATCCGAACCACTCCAAAAACTTGTTTGTAATTGAAAGATTATTTCAAAGTACTTGTTTCACTCTATAGACCAAATTGAATCCGAAGACCAAAGGTTTCCCACTTGTCAAAGTTGTGCTCATGATTTGGTCCATCCTAAAGATCCAAATGGAGGAACCTCTTCTTTTGGAATCCGATTTGGACCAAAAAATCGAAAGAGGATCCGAACCACTCCAAAAACTTGTCTGTAATTGAAAAGCGTGTTTCAAACTACTTGTTTCACTCTTCGGACCATTTTATACCAAGGACCTAAGGTTTTCCACTTTTCAAAGTTTTCCTCGTGATTTGGTCCATCCTAAAGATCCAAATCGAGGAACCTCTTCTGATATGAAACCCTAGAAAATTGAAATAGAAACCCTTTGATAGACAAAGAACCCCTAGATGCAAATAATAAAACCCCAATGAACAATAAGGTAAAACCCTTGGAAACAAAGAAGAAGAAGATTATTCCAATGATCTAATACCTTGAAATAAGAGAACTTGTTCTTATCTCAAGGTCGAAACAATCCACAAACACAATAGATCAAGTTATGCTTGAATGTTTCTAAAACATGCAACCTAGAACAAGGCTACAAAATGCAAGGTAAAATCAACCAAGCAATAAGAAAAACAAACCTATTTTCTATCATATTAATTCTTGGTATTTAGGGTTACAAATGAGCCTTTAAATAGGCAAAGAAACCCTAAAAATATCCTTCTAAATTCGGATTAAAGGAGAGAATAAAATCTGCCCAGAACTTGCCTTATATGAAATTGGCAGATTTTGTGGAAAATCTTTTCTAGAGAATAATATCTTTCCTAATCCTTTCCAAACATATAAATTGAATACAAAAGGCCTAAAACATGTCTAAATACATGATAAATTCCTTGGAACCATATATGGAAAGTTTGGGAACAAATATGGAAAGTGGTCCAAATAAGGAAAGTTTGCAAAAGTGATGCAACTTTCCTAATTTGCTCTTCTCTTCATTTCTGATTGAACAAGTCTTCAATACTCTTCTTCAACATGTATTTTCCATTGATTAAAGTTCATTAAGTCCTCTTCCATAGCCTCCATGCTCAGATCTTCAAAGCTTGTCTTGACTTTTCTCATTTAGGTTTGTAATGGATGTTTTATTCTTGTCTTGAACATTAATCTTGAGATTGATCCTTGAGGTATTTGTGACGTTCCATGATTCATATCAAACCTCTTCTTTGGGAATCCTCTTTGGACCAAAATATCGAAAGAGGAACCGAACCACTCCACTCCAAAAACTTGTTTGTAATTGAAAAGCTCTTTTCAAAGTACTTGTTTCCGTCTTCGGACCATATTGATACCAAAGACCTAAGGTTTCCCAATTTTCAAAGTTTTTCTCGTAATTTGGTCCATCCTAAAGATACAAATGGAGGAACCTCTTCTTTGGGAATCCTCTTTGGAGCAAAATATCAAAAGAGGATCCGAACCAGTCCAAAAACTTGTTTGTATTTAAAAAGCTTGTTTCAAAGTACTTGTTTCATTCTTCGGACAATATTGATACCAAAGAGCTAAGGTTTCCCACTTGTCAATATTTTCCTCGTTATTTGGTCCATCCTGTAGATCCAAATGGAGGAACCTCTTCTTTTGGAATCCTCTTTGGACCAAAATATCGAAAGAGGATCCGAACCACTCCAAAAACTTGTTTGTAATTGAAAAGCGTGTTTCAAAGTACTTGTTTCACTCTTCGGACCGTATTGATACCAAAGACCTAAGGTTTCCTACATGTCAAAGTTTTCCTCATGATTTGGTCAATTCTAAAGATCCGAATGGAGGAACCTCTTCTTTGGGAATCCACTTTGGTCCAAAATATCGAAAGAGGATCCGAAGCACTAGAAAAACTTATTTGTAATTTAAAAGCTTGTTTCAAAGTACTTGTTTCACTCTTCGGACCATATTGATACCAAAGACCTAAGGTTTCCCACTTGTCAAAGTTTTCCTCGTGATTTGGTCCATCCTAAAGATCCAAATGAAGGAACCTCTTCTTTGGGAATCCTCTTTGTACCAAAATATCGAAAGAGGATCAGAACCACTCCAAAAACTTGTTTGTAATTGAAAAGCTTGTTTCAAAGAACTTGTTTCACTCTTCGGACCATATTGATACGAAAGACCTAAGGTTTCCTACTTGTCAAATATGTGCTCACGATTTGGTCCATCCTAAAGATAAAAATGGAGGAACCTCTTCTTTGGGAATACTCTTTGGACCAAAATAATGGAAGAGGATCCGAACCACTCAAAAAACTTGTTTGTAATTGAAAAGCTTGTTTCAAAGTACTTGTTTCACTCTCAAGACCAGAATGAATCCGAAGATATAAGGTTTCCCACTTGTCAAAGTTGTGCTCATGAATTTGTCCATACTAAAGATCCGAATGGAGGAACCTCTTCTTTGGGAATCCTCTTTGGACCAAAATATCGAAAGAGGATCCGAACCACTCCAAAAACTTGTTTGTAACTGAAAAGCTTATTTCAAAGTAAATGTTTCACTCTTCGGACTATATTGATACCAAAGACCTAAGGTTTCCCACTTGTCAAAGTTTTCCTCGTGATTTTGTCTATCCTAAAGATAAAACTGGAGGAACATCTTCTTTGGGAATTCTCATTGGACCAAAATATCTAAAGAGGATCTGAACCACTCCAAAAACTTGTTTGTAATTGAAAGCTTCTTTCAAAGTACTTGTTTCACTCCCTAGACCAAATTGAATCCGAAGATCAAAGGTTTACCACTTATCAAAGTTGTGCTCATGATTTCGTCCATCCTAAAGATCCAAATGGAGGAACCTCTTCTTTGGGATTCGTCTTTGGACCAAAATAACGAAAGAGGATCTGAACAACTCCAAATACTTGTTTTTAATCTATAAGCTTGTTTCAAAGTACTTGTTTCACTCTTTAGACCAAAATGAATGTGAAGACATAAGGTTTCCCACTTATCAAAGTTGTGGTCATTATTTTGTCCATCCTAAAGATCCAGAAGTATAAACCTCTTCTCTGGGAATCGTGTTTGGACCAAAATATCGAAGGAGGATCCGACCCACTCAAAAAACTTGTTTGTAATTGACAAGCTTGTTTCAAAGTACTTGTTTCACTCTTCGGACCATATTGATACCAAAGACCTAAGGTTTCCCACTTGTCAAAGTTGTGCTCATGATTTGGTCCATCCTAAAGATCCAAACGGAGTAACCTCTTCTTTGGGAATCCTCTTTGGACCAAAATATCGAAAAAGGATCCGAACCACTACAAAAACTTGTTTGTAATTGAAAAGCTTGTTTAAAAGTACTTGTTTCACTATTGATACCAAAGACCTAAAGTTTCCCACTTGTCAAAATTTTCCTCGTGATTTGGTCCATCCTAAAGATCCAAATAGATGAACCACTTCTTTGGGATTCCACTTTGGACCAAAATATCGAAAGAGGATCCGAACCACACCAAAAACTTGTTTGTAATTGACAACTTATTTCAAAGTACCTGTTTTACTCTCTAGAACATATTGAATCTGAAGACCTAAGTTTTCCCACTTTTCAAAGTTGTGCTTATGATTTGGTCCATCCTAAAGATCTAAATGGAGGAACCTCTTCTTTGGGAATCCTCTTTGGACCAAAATATCGAAAGAGTATCCGAACCACTCCAAAAACTTTTTTGTAATTCAAAAGCTTGTTTGAAAGTACTTGTTTCACTCTTCGAACCATATTGATTCCAAAGGCCTAAGGTTTCCCACTTGTCAAAGTTTTCCTCGTGATTTGGTCCATCCTAAAGATCCAAATGGAGGAACCTCTTCTTTGGGAATCCTCTTTGGACCAAAATATCGAAAGAGGATCCGAACCACTCCAAAAACTTATTTGTAATTGAAAAGCTCTTTTCAAAGTACTTGTTTCCGTCTTCGGACCATATTGATACCAAAGACCTAAGGTTTCCCAATTTTCAAAGTTTTCCTCGTAATTTGGTCCATCCTAAAGATACAAATGGAGGAACCTCTTCTTTGGGATGTTAGGAATGGTGTCCTAGAACTTGTAATTATTTAATAATAATAATTTATTAAGAATAAATTAAATAAATAAACATAAGTTCTTTATATTATCTAGATTGATTCAATTAATGATATTAGGAATATATGGAAATATATAAATATCAAACATTCAAATAGTAAACCCTAAGTTACTCTTATGAAATCACGACTTAGTATGTGAGTCATACAAGAGGATTAAAGTCGAGATGAGTAACTTAAAAGTGTCTACAGTAAACGGATAACGTTTGGGAACCTTATCCTGGTAACACTGTTGATAGCTTCGCATTTTGTTTATAGACAAATGATTGAATCCTGATCATTCATGTGGGAGACATGAAATGGAAGTATCATATGCAATGTTGATTGAATAAGACAGGACCACGATGTTCGATCAAATTTCTCATTAGTACCGTTTACGAGAAATAATCGAATATCAAACTAAGTTTATCAACCGTGATAGATCTCAATCTTGAGTGAAATGCGGACTCCTATTTGTGGAGTTATGTTCTTTGATTCACATAGTTGAGAGCGATCTGTAAGAACGCTCAATACACAGGAACATGACTAGATAAGTAGCTGGGAACTCATTTTCACGAGATGGAATTCATAACTTTCCTATAAATTAACGGTATCAGTGCGATACCTAAACATTTTAGGAACTTTAGGAAACTCCCTTGATGTACTGATTCGAGACATGAACAAGTGACGTCACGACTTCTATTGATCACAGAAGTATCTTATCTCTAGTTCGACTAAAGATAAAGTTCATTGGAGAATCAGCGGGAACACAAGGATAAAGCGGTAATTACAGGGGCAAAACGGTAAATTTATCCCTTGTAGTTATGAGGGTTCCACGTGAAGGATATATCACAGATATAAATAATGATAAACTAAATGGACATAACTCATCTATAGTGAGGGGAGTTCAGCTATGAATCTATAGTGGAATTATTCATAGTTAGATAATAAGTAATTAACTGATTATGTGTTAATCACTTAATTGACTAATTATTAAGCCCATGATCTATAGGTCCATCGGGTCCCTATGCTAGCCCAAATATCGTAGTCGCGAAATCAAGTAGAAGAAATGGAAATTTTAAGTAAAGTGAATTACTTAAAATAGGCAACATTAATTGTTTAAATATTGAGTATATTTAAACGGTAATTAATATAAACATTATTAATTGTTTAAATAATAAGTTTATTTAAAACAGGAAATTAATAATGAAATATTATTAATTAGATATTATTAATTATTTAAATATTGAGTATATTTAAATGGTAATTAATAATTTGAAATTAATTAACAATTATTAATTGTTTAATTAATTAATTTTATTTAAACGGAAATTAATAATTAAAATTAATTAATTAATTAATAATAAAATGTTATCAATAAAATTATTAATTAAATAATGAGTTTATTTAATGAAAATTAATAATTAAAATATTTATTATTAATTTTTTAAATAATGAAAATTATTTAAATGGAAATTAATAATTAAATATAATTTGATAATATTTAGTCGGGAGAAAATATTAATATTATTAATTGTTTAAATAAAATATTTTATTTAAATGGTAATTAATAAATAAATTAATTAAGTTGGACTTATTAATTTAAGAGAGAATTTCAAGCCCAATTGGATTAATGAACCCAATTGAGATTGGCCCAAAATAATTAATTAAATAAATTGGAATTATTTATTAATTATACATCATAATTTCGGCCACCATGTATTTTTTGGGAAGAGATAATTGCTTGAATTATATCCTAAAATAATTACATAGATTTATTTACCCAAGATAAATAAAATAAAGAAAAGAAAATAATCTCCTATTTATCTATGGCATTTTCGAAATTGCAAGATAAAAGAAAGAGATAATCTTTTTTCTTTTTGTATTTATCTCTATAGATTAATCCTAATAGAATTAGGATTCATATTTTTCTATAAATAGGAGGGTTGGGTCATTCATAAATCATACAATTG
The DNA here is from genome assembly GCA_028015215.1 of Gynostemma pentaphyllum. NCBI lineage: Eukaryota > Viridiplantae > Streptophyta > Magnoliopsida > Cucurbitales > Cucurbitaceae > Gynostemma > Gynostemma pentaphyllum. Next base: position 10,799,333 of record CM051350.1, read on the forward strand.
AATTCCATAGAAAGTTGGAACTCTCTCTTCCTCCTCTCCCTCCCTCATTGCCGATTTTCCTTAGCCATTGGGAAGAAAAATATTTTTTCTTCTTCCCAATTTCTTCTTAAGTTCGATCCCACAATCGGGTTTCGTTTGATCGATCGGGATATAGCATAGAAGATCCGGTGTTGCTGAGGATTTGATGCTGTAAAGAATCCTCCAACCGATTCTCCATTAATTACTCAATGTAAGTAAACCGGTTTTAATTTTCGAAAATAAAGCATGAATCTACATGTTCCTCGTGTTTATCTCACAGTTTGCATGATATTAATAGATCCTAAATTAAGTGTTAATTTGTGTTACTAAATAAATTCCGCTAATTTAGTAAATCATCCCTTCATGGGAATCCTCTTTGGAGCAAAATATCGAAAGAGGATCCGAACCAGTCCAAAAACTTGTTTGTATTTAAAAAGCTTGTTTCAAAGTACTTGTTTCATTCTTCGGACAATATTGATACCAAAGAGCTAAGGTTTCCCACTTGTCAATGTTTTCCTCGTTATTTGGTCCCCCCTGTAAATGGAGGAACCTCTTCTTTGGGAATCCTCTTTGGACCAAAATATCAAAAGAGGATCCGAACCACTCCAAAAACTTGTTTGTAATTGAAATGTTTGTTTCAAAGTACTTGTTTCACTCTTCGGATCATTTTGATACCAAAGACCTAGGGTTTCCTACTTTTCAAAGTTTTCGTCGTGATTTGGTCCATCCTAAAGATCCAAATGGAGGAACCTCTTCTTTGGGAATCCTCTTTTAACCAAAATATCGAAAGAGGATTAGAACCACTCCAAAAACTTGTTTGAAATTCAAAAGCTTGTTTCAAAGTACTTGTTTCACTCTTTGGACCATATTGAATCTGAACACCTGAGGTTTCCCACTTGTCAAAGTTTTCCACGTGATTTGGTTCATCCTATAGCTCCAAATGGAGGAACCTCTTCTTTGGGAATCCTCTTTGGACCAAAATATCGAAAGAGGATCCGAACCACTATAAAAACTTGTTTGTAATTGAAAAGCTTGTTTCAAAGTACTTGTTTCACTCTTCGGACCATATTGATACCAAAGACCTAAGGTTTCCCACTTGTCAAAGTTTTCCTCGTAATTTGGTCCATCCTAAAGATCCAAATGGAGTTACCTCTTCTTTGGGAATCCTCTTTGGAGCAAAATATCGAAAGAGGATCCGAACCACTCCAAAAACTTGTTTGTAATTGAAAAGCTTGTTTCAAAGTACTTGTTTCCCTCTTCGGACCATATTGATACCAAAGACCTAAGGTTTCCCACTTGTCAAAGTTGTGCTCTTGATTTGGTCCAACTTAAAGATCCAAAAGGAGGAACCTCTTCCTTGAGAATCCTGTTTGGACAAAAATATCGAAAAAGGATCTGAACCACTATAAAAACTTATTTGTAATTGAAATGCTTGTTTCAAAGTACTTGTTTTACTCTTCGTACCATATTGATACCAAAGACCTAAGGTTTCCCACTTGTCAAAGTTTTTCTCGTGATTTGGTCCATCCTAAGGATCAATTTGGACGAACCTCTTCTTTGGGAATCCTCTTTGGACCAAAATATCGAAAGAGGATCCGAACCACTCCAAAAACTTGTTTGTAATGGAAAAGCTTGTTTCAAAGAACTTGTTTTACTCTTCGGACCAAATTGATACCAAAGACATATGGTTTCCCACATGTCAAAGTTTTCCTCGTGATTTGGTCCATGCTAAATATCCAAATGGAGGAACCTCTTCTTTGGGAATTCTCTTTGGACCAAAATATCGAAAGAGGATCTGAACCACTCCAAAAACTTGTTTGTAATTGAAAAGCCTGTTTCAAAGCACTTGTTTCTTTCTTCGGACCATATTGATACCAAAGACCTAAGGTTTCCCACTTGTCAATGTTTTCCTTGTGATTTGGTCCATCCTAAAGATCCAAATGGAGAAACCTCTTCTTTGGGAATCCTTTTTGTACCAAAATATCGAAAGAGGATAGGAACCACTCCAATAACTTGTTTGTAATTGAAAAGCTTGTTTCAAAGTACTTGTTTCACTCTTCGACCATATTGATACCAAAGACCTAAGGTTTCAAACTTGTCAAAGTTTTCGTCGTTATTTGGTCCATCCTATAGATCCAAATAGAGGAACCTCTTCTTTGGGAATCCTCTTTGGACCAAAATATCGAAAGAGGATCTGAACCACTCCAAAAACTTGTTTGTAATTGAAAAGCTTGTTTCAAAGTACTTGTTTCACTCTTCGGACCATATTGAATCTGAACACCTAAGGTTTCCCACTTGTCAAAGTTTTCCTCGTGATTTGGTTCATCCTAAAGATCCAAATGGAGGAACCTCTTCTTTGGGAATCCTCTTTGGACCAAAATATCGAAAGAGGATCCGAACCACTCGTAAAACTTGTTTGTAATTGAAAAGCTTGTTTCAAAGTACTTGTTTCACTCTTCGGACCATATTGATACCAAAGACCTAAGGTTTCCCACTTGTCAAAGTTTTCATCATTATTTGGTCCATCCTATAGATCCAAATGGAGGAACCTCTTCTTTGGGAATCCTTTTTGGACCAAAATATCGAAAGATGATCTGAACCACTCCAAAAACTTGTTTCAATTGAAAAGCTTGTTTCAAAGTACTTGTTTCACTCTTTGGACCATATTGAATCTGAACACCTAAGGTTTCCCACTTGTCAATGTTTTCCTCATGATTTGGTCCCTCCTAAAGATCCAAATGGAGGAACCTCTTCTTTGGGAATCCTCTTTGGACCAAAATATCGAAAGAGGATCCGAACCACTCAAAAAACTTGTGTGTAATTGAAAAGCCTGTTTCAAAGTACTTGTTTCACTCTTCAGACCATATGGATACCAAAAGCCTGAGGTTTCCCACTTGTCAAAGTTTTCCTCATGATTTGGTCCATCCTAAAGATCCAATTGGAGGAACCTCTTCTTTGGGAATCCTCTTTGGACCAAAATATCGAAAGACGATCCGAACAATTCCAAAAACTTGTTTGTAATTGAAAAGCTTGTTTCAAAGTACTTGTTTCACTCTTCGGACCATATTGATACCAAAGACCTAAGGTTTCCCACTTTTCAAAGTTTTCGTTGTGATTTGGTCCGTCCTAAAGATCCAAATGGAGGAACCTCTTCTTTGGGAATCCTCTTTGGACCAAAGTATCGAAAGAGGATCTGAACTATTCCAAAAACTTGTTTGTAATTGAAAAGCTTGTTTCAAAGTATTTGTTTCACTCTTCGGACCATATTGAATCTGAACACCTGATGTTTCCCACTTGTCAAAGGTTTCCTCGTGATTTGGTTCATCCTAAAGATCCAAATTGAGGAACCTCTTATTTGGGAATCCTCTTTGGACCAAAATATCGAAAGAGGATCCGAACCACTATAAAAACTTTTTGTAATTGAAAAGCTTGTTTCAAAGTACTTGTTTCACTCTTCGAACCATATTGATACCAAAGACCTAAGGTTTCACACTTGTCAAAGTTTTCCTCGTGATTTGGTCCATCCTAAAGATCCAAATGGAGTTACCTCTTCTTTGGGATTCCTCTTTGGTCTAAAATATCGAAAGAGGATCCGAACCACTCCAAAAACTTGTTTGTAATTGAAAAGCTTGTTTCAAAGTACTTGTTTCACTCTTCGGACCATATTGATACCAAAGACCTAAGGTTTCCCACTTGTCAAAGTTTTGCTCTTGATTTGGTCCAACCTAAAGATCCAAAAGGAGGAACCTCTTCCTTGGGAATCCTGTTTGGACCAAAATATAGAAAGAGGATCCGAACCACTATAAAAACTTATTTGTAATTGAAATTCTTGTTTCAAAGTCCTTGTTTTACTCTTCGTACCATATTGATACGAAAGACCTAAGGTTTACCACTTGTTAAAGTTTTCCTCATGATTTGGTCCCTCCTTAAGATAGAAATGGAGGAACCTCTTCTTTGGGAATCCTCTTTGGACCAAAATATCGAAAAAAAGATAAGAATCACTCCAAAAACTTGTTTGTAATTGAAAAGCCTGTTTCAAAGTAATTGTTTCACTCTTCAGCCCATATCGATACCAAAGACCTGAGGTTTGACACTTGTCAAAGTTTTCCTCGTGATTTGGTCTATCCTAAAGATCCAATTGGAGGAAACTCTTCTTTGGGAATCCTCTTTGGGCCAAAATATCTTAAGACGATCCGAACCACTCCAAAAGCTTGATGTTATTGAAAAGCTTGTTTCAAAGAACTTGTTTTACTCTTCAGACCATATTGATACCAAAGACATATGGTTTCCCACTTGTCAAAGTTTTCCTCGTGATTTGGTCCATGCTAAATATCCAAATGGAGGAACCTCTTCTCTGGGAATCCTCTTTGGACCAAAATATCGAATAAGGATCCGAACCACTCCAAAAACTTGTTTGTAATTGAAAAGCCAGTTTCAAAGTACTTGTTTCACTCTTCGGACCATATTGATACCAAAGACCTAAGGTTTCCCACTTGTCAAAGTTTTCCTCTCGATTTGGTCCATCCTAAAGATCCAAATGGAGGAACCTCTTCTTTAGGAATCCTCTTTGGACCAAAATATCGAAAGAGGATTCGAACCACTCCAAAAATTTGTTTGTAATTGAAAAGCTTATTTCAAAGTACTTGTTTCACTCTTCGGACCATATTGATACCAACAACCTAAGGTTTCCCACTTTTCAAAGTTTTACTCGTGATTTGGTCCATCCTAAAGATCCAAATGGAGGAACCTCTTCTTTGGGAATCCTCTTTGGACCAAAATATCGAAAGAGGATCTGAACCACTCCAAAAACTTGTTTGTAATTGAAAAGCTTGTTTCAAAGTACTTGTTTCACTCTTCGGACCATATTGAATCTGAACACCTGAGGTTTCCAACTTATCAAAGTTTTCCTCGTGATTTGGTTAATCCTAAAGATCCAAATGGAGGAAACTCTTCTTTGGGAATCCTCTTTGGACCAAAATTTCGAAAGAGGATCCGAACCACTATAAAAACTTGTTTGTAATTGAAAAGCTTGTTTCAAAGCATTTGCTTCACTCTTCGGACCATATTGATACCAAAGACCTAAGGTTTCCCACCTTTTTATGTTGTGCTCATGATTTGGTCCAACCTAAAGATCCAAATGGAGGAACATCTTCCTTTGGAATGCTGTTTGGACCAAAATATCGAAAGAGGATCCGAACCACTATAAAAACTTGTTTGTAATTGAAAAGCTTGTTTCAAAGAACTTGTTTTACTCTTCGGACCATATTGATACCAAAGACCTATGGTTTCCCTCTTGTCAAAGTTTTCCACGTGATTTGGTCCATTCTAAAGATCCAAATGGAGGAACCTCTTCTTTGGTGATATGAACCCTAACTACTAAGAATTGATTTGATAATAATATTGCTTTTTGGTTACCCGAAATTGCTTAGTTTTGTAGACTTGTTCTAGGTTGCATGTTTTAGAAACATTCAAGCATAATTTGATCTAGTATGTTTGTGAATTTTTTCGATATTAAAATATGAACAAGTTATCTTATTTCAAGATATTAGATCATTGGAATAATCTTCTTCTTCTTGCTTTCCAAGGGTTTTACCTTATTGTTCATGGGGGTTTTAGGATTTGCATCTAGGGGTTCTTTGTCTTTCAAAAGGGTTTCTATTTCAATCTTCCAGGGTTTCATATCAGATCCTCTTTCGATATTTTGGTCCAAACAGGATTCCCAAGGAAGAGGTTCATCCATTTGGATCTTTAGAATGGACCAAATCACGAGGAAAACTTTGAAAAGTGGGAAACCTTAGGTCTTTGGTATCAATATGGTCCGAAGAGTGAAACAAGTACTTTGAAACAAGCTTTTCAATTACAAACAAGTTTTTGGAGTGGTTCGGATCCTATTTCGATATTTTGTTCCAAAGAGGATTCCCAAAGAAGAGGTTCCTCCATTTGGATCTTTAGGATGGACAAAATCCAGAGGAAAACTTTGACAAGTGGGAAACCTTAGGTCTTTGGTATCAATATGGTCCGAAGAGTGAAACAAGTACTTTGATACAAGCTTTTCAATTAAAAACAAGTTTTTGGAGTGGTTCGGATCATCTTTCGAAATTTTGGTCCAAAGAGGATTCCCAAAGAAGAGGTTCCTCCATTATGATCTTTAGGATGGACCAAATCAAGAGTAAAACTTTGATAAATGGGAAACCTTAGGTCTTTGGCATCAATATAGTCCGAAGAGTGAAACAAGTCCTTTGAAATATGCTTTTCAATTACAAACAAGTTTTTGGAGTGGTTCGGATCCTCTTTCTATATTTTGGTCCAAAGACCGTTCCCAAAGAAGAGGTTCCTCCATTTGGATGTTTAGAATGGACCAACTCACGAGGAAAACATTGACAAGTGGGAAACCTTACGACTTTGGTATCAATATCGTCCGAAGAGTGAAACAAGTACTTTGAAACAAGCTTTTCACTTTCAAACAAGTTTTTGGAGTGCTTCGGATCCTCTATTGATATTTTGGCCCAAAGAGAATTCCCAAAGAAGAGGTTCCTCCATTTGGATCTTTAGGATGGACCAAATCACGAGGAAAACTTTAAAAAGTGGGAAACCTTAGGCCTTTGGTATCAATACCGTCCAAAGAGTGAAACGAGTACTTTGAAACAAGCTTTTCAATTTCAAACAAGTTTTTGGAGTGGTTCGGATCCTCTTTCGATATTTTGGTCCAAAGAGGATTCCCAAAGTAGAGGTTCCTCCATTTGGATCTTTAGGATGGACCAAATCACGAGGAAAACTTTGAAAAGTGGGAAACCTTAGGCCTTTGGTATCAATACCGTCCGAAGAGTGAAACGAGTACTTTGAAACAAGCTTTTCAATTTCAAACAAGTTTTTGGAGTGGTTCGGATCCTCTATCGATATTTTGGTCCAAAGAGGATTCCCAAAGTAGAGGTTCCTCCATTTGGATCTTTAGGATGGACCAAATCACGAGGAAAACTTTGAAAAGTGGGAAACCTTAGGCCTTTGGTATCAATATGGTCCAAAGAGTGAAACAAGTACTTAGAAACAAGCTTTTCAATTACAAACAAGTTTTTGGAGTGGTTCGGATCTTCTTTCGATATTTTGGTCTAAAGAGGATTCCCAAAGAAGAGATTCCTCCATTTTGATCTTTAAGATGGACCAAATCACGAGAAAAACTTTGACAAGTGGGAAACCATAGGTCTTTGGTATCAATATGGTCCGAAGAGTGAAACAAGTACTTTGAAACAAGCTTTTCAATTACAAACAAGTTTTTGGAGTGGTTCGGATCCTCTTTCGATATTTTGGTCCAAAGAGGATTCCCAAAGAAGAGATTCCTTCATTTGGATCTGTAGGATGGACCAAATCAAGAGCAAAACTTTGACAAGTGGGAAACCTTAGGTCTTTGGTATCAATATGGTCCGAAGAGTGAAACAAGTACTTTGAAACAAGCTTTTCAATTACAAACAAGTTTTTGGAGTGGTTCAGATCCTCTTTCGATATTTTGGTCCAAAAAGGATTCCCAAAGAAGAGGTTCATCCATTTAGATCTTCATAATGGACCAAATCACGAGGAAAACTTTGAAAAGTGGGAAACCTTAGGTCTTTGGTATCAATATGGTCCGAAGAGTGAAATAAATACTTTGAAACAAGCTTTTCAATTACAAACAAGTTTTTGGAGTGGTTCGGATCGTATTTCGATATTTTGTTCCAAAGAGGATTCCCAAAGAAGAGGTTCCTCCATTTGGATCTTTAGGATGGACCAAATCCAGAGGAAAACTTTGACAAGTGGAAAACCTTAGGTCTTTGGTATCAATATGGTCTGAAGAGTGAAACAGGTACTGTGAAACAAGCTTTTCAATTACAAACAAGTTTTTGGAGTGCTTCGGATCCTCTATCGATATTTTGGCCCAAAGAGAATTCCCAAAGAAGAGGTTCCTCCATTTGGATCTTTAGGATGGACCAAATCAAGAGGAAAACTTTGAAAAGTGGGAAACCTTAGGCCTTTGGTATCAATACCGTCCGAAGAGTGAAACGAGTACTTTGAAACAAGCTTTTCAATTTCAAACAAGTTTTTGGAGTGGTTCGGATCCTCTTTCGATATTTTGGTCCAAATAGGATTCCCAAAGTAGAGGTTCCTCCATTTGGATCTTTAGGATGGACCAAATCACGAGGAAAACTTTGAAAAGTGGGAAACCTTAGGCCTTTGGTATCAATACCGTGGAAAGAGTGAAACGAGTACTTTGAAACAAGCTTTTCAATTTCAAACAAGTTTTTGGAGTGGTTCGGATCCTCTTTCTATATTTTGGTCCAAAGAGGATTCCCAAAGTAGAGGTTCCTCCATTTGGATCTTTAGGATGGACCAAATCACGAAGAAAACTTTGAAAAGTGGGAAACCTTAGGCCTTTGGTATCAATACCGTCCGAAGAGTGAAACGAGTACTTTGAAACAAGCTTTTCAATTTCAAACAAGTTTTTGGAGTGGTTCGGATCCTCTTTCGATATTTTGGTCCAAAGAGGATTCCCAAAGTAGAGGTTCCTCCATTTGGATCTTTAGGATGGACCAAATCACGAGGAAAACTTTGAAAAGTGGGAAACCTTAGGTCTTTGGTATCAAAATGGTCCGAAGAGTGAAACAAGTACTTTGAAACAAGCTTTTCAATTACAAACAAGTTTTTGGAGTGGTTCGGATCGTATTTCGATATTTTGTTCCAAAGAGGATTCCCAAAGAAGAGGTTCCTCCATTTGGATCTTTAGGATGGGCCAAATCAAGAGGAAAACTTTGACAAGTGGGAAACCTTAGGTCTTTGGTATCAATATGGTCCGAAGAGTGAAACAGGTACTCTGAAACAAGCTTTTCAATTACAAACAAGTTTTTGGAGTGCTTCGGATCCTCTATCGATATTTTGGCCCAAAGAGAATTCCCAAAGAAGAGGTTCCTCCATTTGGATCTTTAGGATGGACCAAATCACGAGGAAAACTTTGAAAACTGGGAAACCTTAGGTCTTTGGTATCAATACCGTCCGAAGAGTGAAACGAGTACTTTGAAACAAGCTTTTCAATTTCAAACAAGTTTTTGGAGTGGTTCGGATCCTCTTTCGATATTTTGGTCCAAAGAGGATTCCCAAAGTAGAGGTTCCTCCATTTGGATCTTTAGGATGGACCAAATCACGAGGAAAACTTTGAAAAGTGGGAAACCTTAGGTCTTTGGTATCGATATGGTCCCAAGAGTGAAACAAGTACTTTGAAACAAGCTTTTCAATTACAAACAAGTTTTTGGAGAGCTTCGGATCATATTTCGATATTTTGTTCCAAAGAGGATTCCCAAAGAAGAGGTTCCTCCATTTGGATCTTTAGGATGGACCAAATCCAGAGGAAAACTTTGACAAGTGGGAAACCTTAGATCTTTGGTATCAATATGGTCCGAAGAGTGAAACAGGTACTTTGAAACAAGCTTTTCAATTACAAACAAGTTTTTGGAGTGCTTCGGATCCTCTATCGATATTTTGTCCCAAAGAGAATTCCCCAAGAAGAGGTTCCTCCATTTGGATCTTTAGGATGGACCAAATCACGAGGAAAACTTTGAAAAGTAGGAAACCTTAGGCCTTTGGTATCAATACCGTCCAAAGTGTGAAACGAGTACTTTGAAACATGCTTTTTAATTACAAACAAGTTTTTGGAGTGCTTCGGATCCTCTATCGATATTTTTGTCGAAAGACGATTCCCAAAAAAGAGGTTCCTCCATTTGGATATTTAGGATGGACCAAATCACGAGAAAAACTTTAAAAAGTGGGAAACTTTAGGCCTTTGGTATCAATATCGTCCGAAGAGTGAAACAAGTACTTTAAAACAAGCATTTCAATATCAAATAAGTTTTTGGAATGGTTCGGATCCTCTTTCGCTATTTTGGTGCAAAGAGGATTCCCAAAGTAGAGGTTCCTCCCTGTGGATCTTTAGGGTGGACCAAATCACGAGGAAAACTTTGAAAAGTGGGAAACCTTAGGTCTTTGGTATCAATATGGTCCGAAGAGTGAAACAAGTACTTTGAAACAAGCATTTCAATTACAAACAAGTTTTTGGAGTGGTTCGGATCCTCTTTCGATATTTTGGTCCAAAGAGGATTCCCAAAGTAGAGGTTCCTCCATTTGGATCTTTAGGATGGACCAAATCACGAAGTAAACTTTGAAAAGTGGGAAACCTTAGGTCTTTGGTATCAATATGGTCCGAAGAATGAAACAAGTACTCTGAAACAAGCTTTTTAATTACGAACAAGTTTTTGGAGTGGTCCGGATCCTCTTTCGATATTTTGGTCCAAAGAGGATTCCCAAAGAAGAGGTTCCTCCATTTGGATCTTTAGGATGGACAAAATCATGAGGAAAACTTTGAAAACTGGGAAACCATATGCTTTTGGTATCAATATCGTCCGAAGAATGAAACAAGTACTTTAAAACAAGCTTTTCAATTTCAAACAAGTTTTTGGAGTGGTTCGGATCCTCTTTCCCTATTTTGGTGCAAAGAGGATTCCCAAAGTAGAGGTTCCTCCATGTGGATCTTTAGGATGGACCAAATCATGAGGAAAACTATGAAAAGTGGGAAACCCTAGGTCTTTGGTATCAATATGGTCCGAAGAGTGAAACAAGTACTTTGAAACAAGCATTTCAATTACAAACAAGTTTTTGGAGTGGTTCAGATCCTCTTTCGATATTTTGGACCAAAGAGGATTCCCAAAGAAGAGGTTCCTCCTTTTGGATCTTTAGGATGGACCAAATCACGAGGAAAACTTTGAACATTGGGAAACCTTAGGTCTTTGGTATCAATATGGTCCGAAGTTTGAAACAAGTACTTTGAAACAAGCTTTTCAATTACAAACAAGTTTTTGGAGTGGTTCGGATCCTCTTTCGATATTTTTGTCCAAAGAGGATTCCCAAAGAAGAGATTCCTCCATTTCGATCTTTAGGATGGACCAAATAACGAGGAAAACTTTGACAAGTGGGAAACTTTAGGTATTTTGTATCAATATGGTCCGAAGAGTGAAACAAGTACTTTGAAACAAGCATTTCAATTACAAACAAGTTTTGGGAGTGGTTCGGATCCTCTTTCGATATTTTGGTCCAAAGAGGATTCTCAAAGAAGAGTTTCCTCCATTTGGATCTATAGGATGGACCAAATAACGACGAAAACTTTGACAAATGGGAAACCTTATGATAAGGCAAACTTAAATTTCAAGTTCAAACACCCAATGCTATGTGATTAGCATGAACCCTTGAAGCATGAATTCAAACCCTCCTAGATCTAGATGTTATCAACCAAGAGATTTAGGCTAGAATGGATTACCTCTTAGATCAAAGATCTAGAGACAAGAATTGGTTTTCTTGTTCTAGATTGAATCAATCCACAATTAGGATGATCAATTCCCAATTGAATGACTCGACAGCAACTCTAAACACAAGAATTGCAAAGTGAAAACTCTAAGAACTTGCTCTAGGTTTTCAAAGGAAACTCTCAAAGAGTAATTTGTATTTTCTTTCAAAATATCATAATCTGATGGTTTACAATCTGGTCATGGCTTTATAAGCCTTTACAAAGCAAAGCAAATTCGAAATTGACCTTAATTGTCATGAATACAATCAGCTAGAATCATTAAACTCTCAAAAAGTAACTGAAAATTGAGTTTAAGCAAAAACAAAACTGAAATTACTATTAAAAAGACTTGTAACTGAAATAGCTTGTTCTTCTTGTCATAAGTGTTGTCTTCAAGTGATTAAGAAAGCTTTAGATGTCTTCAATAACCTTTGACTTGCATTTAATGCTAAAAGAGCAACATTAAATGCATTTAGCATAAATCATGGAGAACTCATGGATCTTCAATGCAAACTCCTTTGAGCACTTGAACATTGCAAATATGAACTTTTGATGTCAAATCTTCATCCAAATTAGGTTTTACATCTTCAAAGGAAGCTTGGGCAGAAACGATCCATTCTTGCAAATGTGCCAAATAAGCTTGTTGTAGCTTCCTTGCTTTGGATCTAGTGATTGGGCTGGTTGGAACATGAATTGGACTTGAAATGCTTCCATGATCCTTATCATCTCCCCCCTCTTCAAAAAGATTCGTCCTCGAATCAAGGTCATCATCTCCTACATCAAAAGGGCTCAAATCAGCAACATTAAAGGTAGAACTAACCGAATACTCACCTGGAAGGTCAATCTTGTATGCATTGTTGTTGATCCTCTCAAGAACTTGATAAGGGCCATCTCCTCTAGGATGAAGTTTAGATTTCCTTTGAGAAGAAAATCTCTCCTTTCTAAAGTGTACCCATACCCAATCTCTCGGTTCAAATATAAGTTCCCTTCTTCCTTTGTTTATTCTTGTAGCAACCTTTGAGTTTTGCTTCTCAATGCGTTCCTTAACTTCCTTGTGCAACTCCTTTATATAATCAGCCCTAGAAGTTGCTTCATCACTAACAAACACATTAGTAGGCAAAGGAAGTAAATCAAGTGGGGTAGAAGGGTTAAAGCCATAAACAACCTCAAATGGAGAACAATGTGTAGTACTATGAATAGCACGATTATAAGCAAACTCCACAAAAGGTAAACACTCCTCCCATGATTTTAAGTTCTTGGAAATGATGGCTCTAAGCAAAGTCCCTAAAGTTCTATTAACGACCTCAGTTTGTCCATCGGTTTGTGGATGACATGTAGTTGAAAACAACAATTTAGTGCCAAGTTTACCCCACAAAACTTTCCAAAAGTGACTTAGAAACTTAACATCCCTATCACTAACAATAGTTTGAGGAATACCATGCAATCTAACCACTTCTTTAAAGAACAAGGATGCAATATATTTAGCATCATCTGTTTTGTGACAAGCAATAAAATGTGCCATTTTACTAAAACGATCGACCACAACAAAGATACTATCATGACCTCTTTTGGACCTAGGTAAACCTAACACAAAATCCATTGAAATGTTTGTCCAAGGTTCAGTAGGAACATTCAAAGGTGTATACAATCCATTAGGTTGTGATCGAGATTTAGCCTCTTTGCACTTAAAACAATTTTTGCACACTTTATGCACATCATGCCTCATTTTAGGCCAATAGAAATGCTCATTCAACATGTCATAAGTTTTGTGAATCCCAAAATGACCCATTAAACCACCCCCATGTGATTCCTTAACAAGCAATTCTCTCATGGAACAATTAGGCACACACAACTTATTCCTTTTAAATAACATGTCCTCAAACACATAAAAGTCATCTACTGATTTCCCATTAACACAAGAAGCATATATATGTCCAAAATCAGAATCAAGAGGATACAATTCCTTTACATGCTTAAATCCCAAAATTTTAGCACTTAGAGAAGAGAATAAGTTATACCTTCTTGACAAAGCATCAGCTACCACATTGTCCTTACCTTGCTTGTACTTAATGACATAAGGAAAGGTCTCTATGAACTCAATCCATTTGGCATGCCTTCTATTCAACTTACTTTGCCCTTTGAGGTGTTTCAAGCTCTCATGGTCAGTATGGATCACAAACTCCCTTGGCCAAAGATAATGTTGCCAAACCTGCAAAGTTCTCACTAAAGCAAATAACTCCTTATCATAGATGGGATAATTCAAAGATGCTCCATTTAATTTCTCACTAAAGTACATCAAAGGCTTACCATCTTGCATTAAAACAGCCCCTATGCCTATTCCACTTGCATCACATTCAATTTCAAAAGATTTTTCAAAGTTAGGCAAGACAAGCAATGGTGCATTGGTTAACTTTTCTTTTAATTCATTGAAAGCCTTTTCTTGCATTTCCCCCCACACAAAAGTTACATGCTTTTTAACAAGCTCATTCAATGGTGCTGCTATTGTGCTAAAATCTTTTATGAATCTTCTATAAAAACTAGCAAGACCATGAAAACTCCTAATTTCACTAGCATTTTTAGGTTGTGGCCATTCTCTAATAGCTTTAACTTTCTCCTCATCTACTTCAACTCCATCCTTACTCACAATGAATCCTAGAAAGTTAACTCTATCCATGCAAAAACTACACTTTTTAAAATTAGCATATAGCTTCTCTTTTCTAAGTATAATTAGAACCAACCTAACATGCTCAACATGATCAATCAAACTCTTTGAATAAATCAGTATGTCATCAAAGTAAACAACCACAAATTTGCCCAAAAATTCCCTTAAAACATGATTCATCAATCTCATGAAAGTACTAGGTGCATTAGTCAAGCCAAAAGGCATAACAAGCCATTCATATAAACCAAATTTAGTTTTAAAGGCTGTTTTCCATTCATCACCTACTTGCATTCTAATTTGATGATATCCAAATTTAAGGTCTATTTTAGTGAAAAGACAAGATCCATACAACTCATCAAGCATATCATCTAACCTAGGGATAGGGTGACGATACTTTACAGTGATTTTATTGATGGCTCGGCAATCCACACACATTCTCCATGTTCCATCCTTTTTAGGCACCAAGATAACCGGAACCGAACAAGGACTCAAACTCTCTCGTATATAGCCCTTTGCAAGAAGCTCTTCCACTTGCTTTTGAATTTCCTTGGTTTCGGTTGGATTTGCTCTATAAGCTGGCCTATTTGGAATTCCAGCCCGGGAATGAAATCAATTTGATGCTCAATGCCTCTGATTGGTGGCAATCCCTCGGGTACATCTTCCGGAAACATGTCCTTGAATTCCTGCAAAAGAGAAGAAAACACACTTGGCAAAGACAAAGTTTGGTTAGGGTTAGTAGCCAAATACCCTCCTTTGTACAAAAGCACAAAGATTGGTTTTTGGATAAGCAAAGCTCTCCTCACTTCCCCAACTCTTGCAAATAGACTCACTTGCTTGCTTTTGTTTTGTTTTGCATCTCTTTTCTCTTTTTCTCTCAATTTCTTCTCTAATTGTTCACTCACCACTTTCTTTTCACTCAACTCTTGCTTTTCTCTCATTTCTTTTTCTTCAAACTCAATTCTTTTTTTCTCAAGTTTCAATTGATCATTACAAACTTCTTTTGAAGATAAAGGTACAAGAGTAATTTTCCTACTATCCTTAGTGAAAGTATACCTATTCAAGAACCCATCATGCATGACTTTCCTATCAAATTGCCAAGGACGGCCAAGTAAAATATCTCCAGCATGCATAGGTACAACATCAAATAATATCTCATCTTTATATTTACCAAGATTAAAGGAAATAAGAGCTTGAGATACTACCTTCATTTCTCCACAATCATTAAGCCATTGAAGCTTGTATGGTGAAGGATGTGCTTGAGTTGGTAATTGTAACCTCTTGACCAGAAATAAGCTCACCACATTTGTACAACTTCCTCCATCAATCACAACACTACATGGTGTGTCATTCACTAAACACCTTGTATGGAACAAGTTTTCTCTTTGGTCATCTACACAATCTTCTTTCACATGCGAACTCAAAACTCTTCTAGCAACAAGAGCTAATTGGTTACCATCCTCAACTTCTTCCTCATACTCCTCATCCTATTCCTCATTTTCCTCATCATTGTCACTTTCCTCCCCATCAGTGACTACCTCCCCATTTCTAATAATCATGGTTCTCTTATTAGGACAATCTCGGCTTATGTGACCAATTCCTTGACATTTCCAGCATTTTATGTCTCTATTTCTCTCCTTAACAACTTTTGTTTCACCCTCCTTCTCCTTACCCTTAGAAGACTCCCCCTTATCCTTCTTGGAAGCCTCAAATGATGTTCTAGGCTTGAAGTCTCCTTTGGAACTACTAACTCCCTTTTTCCAAGTATTGGATGATGGAAAAGTGGATTTAGAAGTGAACCTCTTGGAATTGTCTTTCTCCCAAGCCATTTGTTTCTCAATTTTCTCAGCAATA
This sequence comes from Gynostemma pentaphyllum, assembly GCA_028015215.1. NCBI lineage: Eukaryota > Viridiplantae > Streptophyta > Magnoliopsida > Cucurbitales > Cucurbitaceae > Gynostemma > Gynostemma pentaphyllum. The sequence goes on from CM051350.1 coordinate 10,815,220, forward strand.
TGCAAGAGTTCCTCCATGTCAAAATAGTGATACATATCCACTCTATGAGCCAACTCTTTATTCATGCCTCCCAAAAACCTTGACATAGTGTCATCCTCACTCTCAGCAATATTAGATCTAGTCATTACGACATCCATCTCCCTATAGTATTCATCAACACTCTTTGATCCTTGTTGCAATGAAAACAATTTGTTCCTGATTTCCCTATGATAATGCTTTGGAATATATCTCTTCCTCATCAATACCTTAAGCTCCTCCCAAGTTTCAATTGGTTGCTCATAGTTTCTCCTCCATTCACTCCTAAGATGAGTCCACCAAATACTAGCATAATCACAAAACTCAGCCACGACAAGCTTCATTTTTCTCTCCTCACTAAAGTTGTTGCAATCAAAGACATGCTCTATTTTGTCCTCATATTGCAAGTACTCCTCCGGATTAGACCTCCCATGGAATGGTGGAATTTTGAGTTTAACACCCCCAGAATTTCTCTCTTCTACTCTTCCAACTTGTAACTCTCTCATATGTCTCCTAGGTGGTCCTAGTTCTCTTCCTCTACCTCTACCCCTTCCTCGGCCCCCTCCATGTTCTCTCCTAGGGTCTACTCCAGCCAACAAAGTAACATTGTCATCCTCTTCATTTTCAACCCCTACATCTAGATTCTCATCCCTTTGCTGGTTGTTAGCTAGCTCCAATCTACCCATACGCTCATTAAGATCTTCTAAAGTTTGAGTAAGCCTAGCAAACGCCCCAGTTTGTGCCTCCCTCCACCTAGCATCACTAATCTCCCCAGAATGATTTCCCTCTTGTGTCATATTGTTCCTCACCAAGTAACAAGTATTTTGGACCTCACAACACTCCCTCACTATATGCCACTCGAGGACACTCGTGTTTAAGCACTCAAGGTAGGCCAAAATGTCAAATAGGGATCTCGTGATCAAAAGGAAGAAACTTGTGTTTAAAGTACCACAAATATCAAGCAATCAGTATTAAACAAACTAAATTTATGAAAAGATACAAATCAGAACAAGAAAAACAGAATGTATAGCAAAAACAGGATTATTAAGTAAAGAAGTCAAGAAAAGTGGCAGTTTAAGAAGTTTTAAATTCGTGGAGTTCAAGAATGAATTTTCAAGGGCAGCCTATATGTAGCTTATTAAGATGATAAAAAAGAGCAGACAAAAGGCCAAATTCAAAAATTCTTTCAAAAACGAAAACACTAACTCACAAAACTGAATGCGTTCGAAATTAGATTAAACCTGCGCACAGAATTGGGTCTCCAAATTTGAATTGTTTCCTTTACGATTTGGACTAAGTAGCCTTCTGAACATGAAAAGCTAACAGTGAGATAAAACTTTTCTCTTCAGACAAAACAAACAAATTCGGAAGTTAGAATAGAGTTTGAAACGTCATCAGATGCATTAAATGCAACAGTTACGAAATTGGACAGTTACAACAAATTTTGAATTTAAAACGTTTCAGTTCTAAAGGAGCATGTATTATGAGTTATAACTGATGGATAAACACATGTAACTGATGGAATAACACTAATGAATCAGATCTACACGAAATATATGGATCAAACTCAGATTTTTGCAAGAACTTTCACAAGAACACTAGTTGGACAGATTTGGTGCTCTCATATGCAATTGTTCTCTCTCTTTTTTTTTTTTTTTTTTTTTTTTTTTTTTTTTTTGAATTTCAAGATCTAAACGTGATCTTCAAGATACGAAAAGAAAAAAAATGACAAGATGACGAAAAGTATATGAATGGACAGAAATGAATAGATATGGCAGAATTCCAGATTTGAAGAACAAAATGCAATTTCAACAAAAATTAAACATAGAATCAATCCTAGAGTATGGCCAAAGGATTTCGACCAAGGCTTTGATACCAAATGATAAGGCAAACTTAAATTTCAAGTTCAAACACCCAATGCTATGTGATTAGCATGAACCCTTGAAGCATGAATTCAAACCCTCCTAGATCTAGATGTTATCAACCAAGAGATTTAGGCTAGAATGGATTACCTCTTAGATCAAAGATCTAGAGACAAGAATTGGTTTTCTTGTTCTAGATTGAATCAATCCACAATTAGGATGATCAATTCCCAATTGAATGACTCGACAGCAACTCTAAACACAAGAATTGCAAAGTGAAAACTCTAAGAACTTGCTCTAGGTTTTCAAAGGAAACTCTCAAAGAGTAATTTGTATTTTCTTTCAAAATATCATAATCTGATGGTTTACAATCTGGTCATGGCTTTATAAGCCTTTACAAAGCAAAGCAAATTCGAAATTGACCTTAATTGTCATGAATACAATCAGCTAGAATCATTAAACTCTCAAAAAGTAACTGAAAATTGAGTTTAAGCAAAAACAAAACTGAAATTACTATTAAAAAGACTTGTAACTGAAATAGCTTGTTCTTCTTGTCATAAGTGTTGTCTTCAAGTGATTAAGAAAGCTTTAGATGTCTTCAATAACCTTTGACTTGCATTTAATGCTAAAAGAGCAACATTAAATGCATTTAGCATAAATCATGGAGAACTCATGGATCTTCAATGCAAACTCCTTTGAGCACTTGAACATTGCAAATATGAACTTTTGATGTCAAATCTTCATCCAAATTAGGTTTTACATCTTCAAAGGAAGCTTGGGCAGAAACGATCCATTCTTGCAAATGTGCCAAATAAGCTTGTTGTAGCTTCCTTGCTTTGGATCTAGTGATTGGGCTGGTTGGAACATGAATTGGACTTGAAATGCTTCCATGATCCTTATCACCTTAGGTCTTTGGTATCATTATGGTCCGAAGAGTGAAACAAGTACTTTGCAACAAGCTTTTCAATTACAAACAAGTTTTTTGATTGGTTCAGATCCTATTTCGATATTTGGGTCCAAAGAGCATTCCCAAAGAAGAGGTTCAACCTTTTGGATCTTAAGGATGGACCAAATCATGAGGAAAACTTTGAACATTGGGAAACCTTTGGTCTTTGGTATCAATATGGTCCGAAGATTGAAACAAGTACTTTGAAACAAGCTTTTCTATTACATACAAGTTTTTGAAGTTGTTCGGATCCTCTTTCGATATTTTGGTCCAAAGAGGATTCCCAAAGAAGAGGTTCCTCCATTTGGATCTATAAGATGGACCAAATAACGATGAAAACTTTGACAAGTGGGAAACCTTAGGTATTTGGTATCAATATGGTCCGAAGAGTGAACAAGTACTTTGAAACAAGCATTTCAATTACAAACAAGTTTTTGGAGTGGTTCAGATCCTCTTTCGATATTTTGGTCCAAAGAGGATTCCCAAAGAAGAGGTTCCTCCTTTTGGATACTTAGGATGGACCAAATCACGAGGAAAACTTTGAACATTGGGAAACCTTAGGTCTTTGGTATCAATATGGTCCGAAGATTGAAACAAGTACTTTGAAACAAGCTTTTCAATTACAAACAAGTTTTTTGAGTGGTACAAATCCTCTTTCGATATTTTGGTCTAAAGAGGATTCCCAAAGAAGAGGTTCCTCCATTTGGATCTATAAGATGGACAAAATAACGACGAAAACTTTGACAAGTGGGAAACCTTAGGTCTTTGGTATCAATATGGTCCAAAAAGTGAAACAAGTACTTTGAAACAAGCTTTTCAATTACAAACAAGTTTTTTGAGTGGTTCAGATCCTATTTCGATATTTGGGTCCAAAGAGCATTCCCAAAGAAGAGGTTAAACCTTTTGGATCTTAAGGATGGACCAAATCATGAGGAAAACTTTGAACATTGGGAAACCTTTGGTCTTTGGTATCAATATGGTCCGAAGATTGAAACAAGTACTTTGAAACAAGCTTTTCTATTACATACAAGTTTTTGAAGTTGTTCGGATCCTCTTTCGATATTTTGGTCCAAAGAGGATTCCCAAAGAAGAGGTTCCTCCATTTGGATCTATAAGATGGACCAAATAACGACGAAAACTTTGACAAGTGGGAAACCTTAGGTATTTGGTATCAATATGGTCCGAAGAGTGAACAAGTACTTTGAAACAAGCATTTCAATTACAAACAAGTTTTTGGAGTGGTTCAGATCCTCTTTCGATATTTTGGTCTAAAGAGGATTCCCAAAGAAGAGGTTCCTCCATTTGGATCTATAGGATGGACCAAATAACGACGAAAACTTTGACAAGTGGGAAACCTTAGGTTTTAGGTATCAATATGGTCCGAAGAGTGAAACAAGTACTTTGAAACAAGCTTTTCAATTACAAACAAGTTTTTGGAGTGGTTCAGATCCTAATTTGATATTTTGGTCCAAAGAGGATTCCAAAAAAAGAGGATCCTCCTTTTAGATCTTTAGGATGGACCAAATCACGAGGAAAACTTTGAACATAGGGAAATCTTAGGTCTTTGGTATCAATATGGTCCAAAGATTGAAAAAAGTACTTCGAAACAAGATTTTCAATTACCAACATGTTTTGGGAGTGGTTCAGATCATCTTTCGATATTTTGTTCCAAACAGGATTTCCAAAGAAGAGGTTCCTCCATTTGGATCTTTAGGATGGACCAAATTACGAGGAAAACTTTGACAATTGGGAAACCTTAGGTCTTTGGTATCAATATGGTCCGAAGAGTGAAACAAGTACTTTGAAACAAGCATTTCAATTACAAACAAGTTTTTGGAGTGGTTCGGATCCTCTTTCGATATTTTGGTCCAAAGAGGATTCCCAAAGAAGAGGTTCCTCCATTTGGATCTATAGGATGGACCAAATAACGACGAAAACTTTGACAAGTGGGAAACCTTTGGTCTTTGGTATCAATATGGTCCGAAGAGTGAAACAAATACTTTGAAACAAGCTTTTCAATTACAAACAAGTTTTTTTAGTGGTTCGAATCCTCTTTCGATATTTTGGTCCAAAGAGGATTTCCAAAGAAGAGGTTCCTCCATTTGGAACTATAGAATGGACCAAATAACGACGAAAATTTTGACAAGTGGGAAACCTTCGGTCTTTGGTATCAATATGGTCCGAAGATTGAAACCAGTACTTTAAAACAAGCTTTTCAATTACCAACAAGTTTTGGGAGTGGTTCGGATCATCTTTCGATATTTTGGTCCAAAGAGGATTTCCAAAGAAGAGGTTCCTCCATTTGGATCTTTAGGATGGACCAAATCACGAGGAAAAATTTGACAATTGGGAAACCTTAGGTCTTTGGTATCAATATGGTCCGAAGATTGAAACAAGTACTTTGAAACAAGCATTTCAATTACAAACAAGTTTTTGGAGTGGTTCGGATCCTCTTTCGATATTTTGGTCCAAAGAGGATTCCCAATAAGGAGAGGTTCCTCCATTTGGATCTAAAGGATGGACCAAATAACGACGAAAACTTTGACAAGTGGGAAACCTTAGGTCTTTGGTATCAATATGGTCCGAAGAGTGAAACAAGTACTTTGAAACAAGCTTTTCAATTACAAACAAGTTTTTTTAGTGGTTCGAATCCTCTTTCGATATTTTGGTCCAAAGAGGATTCCCAAAGAAGAGGTTCCTCCATTTGGAACTATAAAATGGACTAAATAACGACGAAAACTTTGACAAGTGGGAAACCTTAGGTCTTTGGTATCAATATGTCCAAAGATTGAAACAAGTACTTTGAAACAAGCTTTTCAATTACCAACAAGTTTTTGGAGTGGTTCGGATCATCTTTCGATATTTTGGTCCAATCGGATTCCCAAAGAAGAGGTTCCTCCATTTGGATCCTTAGGATCGACCAAATCACGAGGAAAACTTTGACAAGTGGGAAACTTAGGGCTTTTGTGTCAATATGGTCCGAAGAGTGAAACAGGTACTTTGAAACAAACTTTTCAATTACAAACAAGTTTTTGGAGTGGTACGGATCCTCTTTGATTATTTTGGTCCAAACAGGATTCCCAAAGAAGAGGTTCCTCCATTTGGATCTTTAGGATGGACCAAATCATGAGCACAACTTTGACAAGTGGGAAACCTTAGGTCTTCAGATTCAATTTGTTCTAGAGAGTAAAACAGGTACTTTGAAATAAGTTGTCAATTACAAACAAGTTTTTGGAGTGGTTCGGATCATCTTTCAATATTTTGGTCCAAAAGGATTCCCAAAGAAGAGGTTCCTCTATTTTGATCTATAGGATGGAGCAAATAACGACGAAAACTTTGACAAGTGGGAAACCTTTGGTCTTTGGTATCAATATGGTCCGAAGAGTTAAACAAGTACTTTGAAACAAGCATTTCAAATACAAACAAGTTTTTGGAGTGGTTCGGATCCTCTTTCGATATTTTGGTCCAAAGAGGATTCCCAAAGAAGAGGTTCCTCCATTTGGATCTATAGGATTGACCAAATAACGACGAAAACTTTGACAAGTGGGAAACCTTAGGTCTTTGGTATCAATATGGTCCGAAGAGTGAAACAAGTACTTTGAAACAAGCTTTTCAATTACAAACAAGTTTTTTAGTGGTTCGGATCCTCTTTCGATATTTTGGGCCAAAGAGGATTCCCAAAGAAGAGGTTCCTCCATTTGGAACTATAGAATGGACCAAATAACGACGAAAACTTTGACAAGTGAAAAACCTTAGGTCTTTGGTATCAATATGGTCCAAAGAGTGAAAAAAGTACTTTGAAACAAGCTTTTCAATTAGAAACAAGTTTTTGGAGTGGTTCGGATCCTCTTTCGATATTTTGGTCCAAAGAGGATTCCCAAAAAAGAGGTTCCTCCATTTGGATCTTTAGGATGGACCAAATCACGAGGAAAACTTTGAAAAGTGGGAAACCTTAGGCCTTTGGTATCAATATCGTCTGAAAAGTGAAACAAGTACTTTGTAACAAGCTTTTCAATTTCAAACAAGTTTTTGGAGTGTTTCGGATCCTCTTACGATATTTTGGTCGAAAGAGGATTCCCAAAAAAGAGGTTCCTCCATTTGGATCTTTAGGATGGACCAAATCACGAGGAAAAATTTGACAATTGGGAAACCTTAGGTCTTTGGTATCAATATGGTCCGAAGATTGAAACAAGTACTTTGAAACAAGCATTTCAATTACAAACAAGTTTTTTGAGTGGTTCGGATCCTCTTTCGATATTTTGGTCCAAAGAGGATTCCCAAAGAAGAGGTTCCTCCATTTGGATCTAAAGGATAGACCAAATAACGACGAAAACTTTGACAAGTGGGAAACCTTAGGTCTTCGGTATCAATATGGTCCGAAGAGTGAAACAAGTACTTTGAAACAAGCTTTTCAATTACAAACAAGTTTTTTTAGTGGTTCGAATCCTCTTTCGATATTTTGGTCCAAAGAGGATTCCCAAAGAAGAGGTTCCTCCATTTGGAACTATAAAATGGACTAAATAACGACGAAAACTTTGACAAGTGGGAAACCTTAGGTCTTTGGTATCAATATGTCCAAAGATTGAAACAAGTACTTTGAAACAAGCTTTTCAATTACCAACAAGTTTTGGGAGTGATTCAGATCATCTTTCGATATTTTGGTCCAAAGAGGATTCCCAAAGAAGAGGTTCCTCCATTTGGATCTTTCGGATGGACCAAGTCACGAGGAAAACTTTGAAAAGTGGGAAACCTTAGATCTTTTGTATCAATATGGTCCGAAGAGTGAAATAGATACTTTCAAACAAGCTTTTCAATTACAAACAAGTTTTTGGAGTGGTTCAGATCCTCTTTTGATATTTTGGTCCAAAGAGGATTCCAAAAGAAGAGGTTCCTCCTTTTAGATCTTTAGGATGGACCAAATCACGAGGAAAACTTTGAACATTGGGAAACCTTAGGTCTTTGGTATCAATATGGTTCGAAGATTGAAACAAGTACTTTCAAACAAGCTTTTCAATTACCAACAAGTTTTTGGAGTGGTTCGGATCATCTTTCGATATTTTGGTCCAATAAGATTCCCAAAGAAGAGGTTCCTCCATTTGGATCCTTAGGATGGACCAAATCACGTGGAAAACTTTGACCAGTGGGAAACCTTAAGTCTTTCGTATCAATATGGTCCGAAGAGTAAAACAGGTACTTTGAAACAAACTTTTCAATTACAAACAAGTTTTTGGATGGGTACGGATCCTCTTTGATTATTTTTGTCCAAAGAGGATTCCTAAAGAAGAGGTTCCTCCATTTGGATCTTTAGGATGGACCAAATCATGAGGAAAACTTTGACAAGTGGGAAACCTTTGGTCTTCGGTATCAATATGGTCCGAAGAGTGAAACAAATACTTTGAAACAAGCATTTCAATTACAAACAAGTTTTTGGTGTGGTTCGGATCCTCTTTCGATATTTTGGTCCAAAAAGGATTCCCAAAGAAGAGGTTCCTCCATTTTGATCCATAGGATGGACCAAATCACGAGGAAAACTTTGACAAGTGGGAAACCTTTGGTCTTTGGTATCAATATGGTCCGAAGAGTGAAACAAATACTTTGAAACAAGCATTTCAATTACAAAAGTTTTTGGTGTGGTTCGGATCCTCTTTCGATATTTTGATCCAAAGAGGATTCCCAAAGAAGAGGTTCCTCCATTTGGATCTATAGGATGGACCAAATAACGACGAAAACTTTGACAAGTGGGAAACCTTAGGTCTTTGGTATCAATATGGTCCAAAGAGTGAAAAAAGTACTTTGAAAAAAGCTTTTCAATTACAAACAAGTTTTTGGAGTGGTTCGGATCCTCTTTCGATATTTTGGTCCAATGAGTATTTCGAAAGAAGAGGTTCCTCCATTTGGATCTTTAGGATGGACCAAATCACGAGGAAAACTTTGAAAAGTGGGAAACCTTAGGCCTTTGGTATCAATATCGACCGAAGAGTGAAACAAATACTTTGAAACAAGCTTTCCAATTTCAAACAAGTTTTTGACTGGTTCGAATCCTCTTACGATATTTTGGTCCGAAGAGGATTCCCAAAAAAGAGGTTCCTCTATTTGGATCTTTTGGATGGACCAAATCACGAGGAAAACTTTGAAAAGTGGGAAACCTTAGGTCTTTTGTATCAATATGGTCCAAAGAGTGAAAAAAGTACTTTGAAACAAGCTTTTCAATTACAAACAAGTTTTTGGAGTGGTTCGGATCCTTTTTCGATATTTTGGTCCAAAGTGGATTCCCAAAGAAGAGGTTCCTCCATTTTCATCTATAGGATGGACCAAATAACAACGAAAACTTTGACAAGTGGGAAACCTTAGGTCTTTGGTATCAATATGGTCCAAAGATTGAAACAAGTAGTTTGAAACAAGCTTTTCAATTTCAAACAAGTTTTGGTAGTGGTTCGGATCATTTTTCGATATTTTGGTCCAATAGGATTCCCAAAGAAGAGGTTCCTCTATTTGGAGCTATAGGATGGACCAAATCACGAGGAAAACTTTGACTAGTGGGAAACGTTAGGTCTTTTGTATCAATATGGTCCGAAGAGTGAAACAGGTACTTTGAAACAAATTTTTCAATTACAAACAAGTTTTTGGAGTGGTACGGATCCTCTTTGATTATTTTGGTCCAAATAGGATTCCCAAAGAAGAGGTTCCTCCATTTGGATCTTTAGGATGGACCAAATCAGGAGCACAACTTTGAGAAGTGGGAAACCTTAGGTCTTCAGATTCAATTTGTTCTAGAGAGTAAAACAGGTACTTTGAAATAAGTTGTCAATTACAAACAAGTTTTTGGAGTGGTTCGGATCATCTTTCAATATTTTTGTCCAAAGAGGATTCCCAAAGAAGTGGTTCCTCTATTTTGGTCTATAGGATGGACCAAATAACGACGAAAACTTTGACAAGTGGGAAACCTTTGGTCTTTGGTATCAATATGGTCCGAAGATTGAAACAAGTACTTTGAAACAAGTACTTTGAAACAAGCTTTTCAATTACCAACAAGTTTTGGGAGTGGTTCGGATCATCTTTCTATATTTTGGTCCAAAGAGGATTCCCAAAGAAGAGGTTCCTCCATTTGGATATTTAGGATGGACCAAATCACGAGGAAAACTTTGACAATTGGGAAACCTTAGGTCTTTGGTATCAATATGGTCCGAAGATTGAAACAAGTACTTTGAAACAAGCTTTACAATTTCAAACAAGTTTTGGGAGTGGTTCGGATCATCTTTCGATATTTTGGTCCAAAGAGGATTCCCAAAGACGAGGTTCCTCCATTTGGATCTTTAGGATGGACCAAATCACGAGGAAAACTTTGACAATTGGGAAACCTTAGGTCTTTGGTATCAATATGGTCCGAAGAGTGAAACAAGTACTTTGAAACAAGCATTTCAATTACAAACAAGTTTTTGGAGTGGTTCGGATCCTCTTTCGATATTTTGGTCCAATAGGATTCCCAAAGAAGAGGTTCCTCCATTTGGATCTTTAGGATGGACCAAATCACGAGGAAAACTTTGACAATTGGGAAACCTAAGATCTTTGGTATCAATATGGTCCGAAGTTTGAAACAAGTACTTTGAAACAAGCTTTTCAATTACCAACAAGTTTTGGGAGTGGATCGGATCATCTTTCGATATTTTGGTCCAATAGGATTCTTAAAAAAGAGGTTCCTCCATTTGAATCTTTAGGATGGACCAAATCACGAGGAAAACTTTGACAAGTGGGAAACCTTAGGTCTTTTGTATCAATATGGTCCGAAGAGTGAAACAGGTATTTTGAAACAAACTTTTCAATTACAAAGAAGTTTTTGGTGTGGTACGGATCCTCTTTGATTATTTTGGTCCAAAGAGGATTCCCAAAGAAGAAGTTCCTCCATTTGGATCTTTAGAATTGACCAAATCATGAGCACAACTTTGACAAATAGGAAACCTTAGGTCTTCAAATTCAATTTGTTCTAGAGAGTAAAACAGGTACTTCGAAATAAGTTGTCAATTACAAACAAGTTTTTGGTGTGGTTCGGATCCTCTTTCAATATTTTTGTCCAAAGAGGATTCCCAAAAAAGAGGTTCCTCTATTTTGATCTATAGGATGGACCAAATAACGACGAAAACTTTGACAAGTGGGAAACCTTAGGTCTTTGGTATCAATATGGTCCGAAGAGTGAAACAAGTACTTTGAAACAAGCATTTCAATTACAAACAAGTTTTTGGAGTGGTTCGGATCCTCTTTTCGATATTTTGGTCCAAAGAGGATTCCCAAAGAAGAGGTTCCTCCATTTGGATCTATAGGATGGACCAAATAACGACGAAAACTTTGACAAGTGGGAAACTCTAGGTTTTTGGTATGAATATGGTCTAAAGAGTGAAACAAGTACTTTGAAACAAGCTTTTCAATTACAAACAAGTTTTTGGAGTGGTTCAGATCCTCTATTGATATTTTGGTCCAAAGAGGATTCCCAAAGAAGAGGTTCCTCCTTTTGGATCTTTAGGATGGACCAAATCACGAGGAAAACTTTGAACATTGGGAAACCTTAAGTCTTTGGTATCAATATGGTTCGAAGATTGAAACAAGTACTTTGAAACAAGCTTTTCAATTACCAACAAGTTTTTGGAGTGGTTCGGATCATCTTTCGATATTTTGGTCCAATAGGATTCCCAAAGAAGAGGTTCCTCCATTTGGATCTTTAGGATGGGCCAAATCACGAGGAAAACTTTGACAAGTGGGAAACGTTTGGTCTTTTGTATCAACATGGTCCGAAGAGTGAAACAGGTACTTTGAAACAAACTTTTCAATTACAAACGAGTTTTTGGAGTGGTACGGATCCTCTTTGATTATTTTGGTCCAAAGAGGATTGATATGAATCATGGAACGTCACAAAAAGCTCAGAGATCAATCTCAAGATTAATGTTAAGGACAAGCATAAAACATCCATTACAAGCCTACATGAGAAAAGTCCAGACAAGCTTTGAAGATCTGAGCACGGAGTCTATGGAAGAGGACTTGATGAACTTTAATCTATGGAAAATACATGTTGAGGAAGAGTATTGAAGACTTGTTCAATCAAAAATGAAGAGAAGAGCAAATTAGGAAAGTAGCATCACTTTTGCAAACTTTCCTTATTTGGACCACTTTCCATATTTGTTCCCGAACTTGCCATATATGATGTCCACGAATTTCCAATGTATTTGGACATGTTTTAGGCCTTTATTTATCAGTTTTAATGCTTAGAATTGTTTAGGAATGATATAATATCTTCCAGGGCAAAACTTTCCTAAAATGCACCAAATGCACTTAAGGAAAGATTTGGCAGATTTTGTGCCTCCTTGTAATCCGAAATTCCTTGCTATTTTTAGGGTTTCTTTGCCTATTTAAAGGCTCATTTGTAACCCTAAATATTAAGAATTAATATGATAGAAAATAGCTTCGTTTTGCTTATTGCTTGGTTGATTTTACCTTGCATTTTGCAGCCTTGTTCTAGGTTGCATGTTTTAGGAACATTCAAGCATAACTTGATCTATTGTGTTTGTGGATTGTTTCGATCTTGAAATAAGAACAAGTTCTCTTATTTCAAGGTATTAGATCATTGGAATAATCTTCTTCTTCTTTGTTTCCAAGGGTTTTACCTTATTGTTCATTGGGGTTTTAGGATGTGCATCTAGGGGTTCTTTGTTCTTTCAAAGGGTTTCTATTTCAATTTCCTATGGTTTTATATCAAGGATTACCAAAGAAGAGGTACCTCCATTTGGATCTTTAAGATGGACCAAATCATGAGCACAACTTTGACAAGTAGGAAACCTTAGGTCTTCAGATTCAATTTGTTCTAGAGAGTAAAACAGGTACTTTGAAATAAGTTGTCAATTACAAACAAGTTTTTGGAGTGGTTCGGATCATCTTTCAATATTTTGGTCCAAAGAGGATTCCCAAAGAAGAGGTTCCTCTATTTTGATCTATAGGATGGACCAAATAACGACGAAAACTTTGACAAGTGGGAAACCTTAGGGCTTTGGTATCAATATGGTCCGAAGAGTGAAACAAGTACTTTGAAACAAGCTTTTCAATTACAAACAAGTTTTTTTAGTGGTTCGGATCCTCTTTCGATATTTTGGTCCAAAGAGGATTCCCAAAGATGAGTTTCCTCCATTTGGAACTATAGAATGGACCAAATAACGACGAAAACTTTGACAAGTGGGAAACCTTAGGTCTTTGTTATCAATATGGTCCAAAGAGTGAAAAAAGTACTTTGAAACAAGCATTTCAATTACAAACAAGTTTTTGGAGTGGTTCGGATCCTCTTTCGTATTTTGGTCCAAAGAGGATTCCCAAAGAAGAGATTCCTCCATTTGGATCTATAGGATGGACCAAATAACGACGAAAACTTTGACAAGTGGGAAACCATAGGTGTTTGGTATCAATATGGTCCGAAGAGTGAAACAAGTACTTTGAAACAAGCTTTTCAAATAGAAACAAGCTTTTTTAGTGGTTCGGATCCTCTTTCGATATTTTGGTCCAAAGAGGATTCCCAAAGAAGAGTTCCTCCATTTGGAACTATAGAATGGACAAAATAACGACGAAAACTTTGACAAGTGGGAAACCTTAGGTCTTTGGTATCAATATGGTCCAAAGAGTGAAAAAAGTACTTTGAAACAAGCTTTTCTATTACAAACAAGTTTTTGGAGTGATTCGGATCCTCTTTCGATATTTTGGTCCAAAGAGGATTCCCAAAGAAGAGGTTCCTCTATTTGGATCTTCAGGATGGACCAAATCACGAGGAAAACTTTGAAAAGTGTGAAACCTTAGGCCTTTGGTATCAATATTTCTTGAAGAGTGAAACAAGTACTTTGAAACAAGCTTTTTAATTTCAAACAAGTTTTTGGAGTGGTTCGGATCCTCTTACGATATTTTGGTCCAAAGAGGATTCCCAAAAAAGGGTTCCTCCATTTGGATCTTTAGGATGGACCAAATCACGAGGAAAACTTTGAAAAGTGGGAAACCTTAGGTCTTTTGTATCAATATGGTCCCAAGAGTGAAACAAGTACTTTGAAACAAGCTTTTCAATTACAAACAACTTTTTGGAGTGGTTCGGATCCTCTTTGGATATTTTGGTCCAAAGAGGATTTCCAAAGAAGAGGTTCCTCCATTTGGATCTTTAGGATGGACCAAATCATGAGCACAACTTTGACAAGTGGGAAACCTTAGGTCTTCAGATTCAATTTGTTCTAGAGGGTAAAACAGGTACTTTGAAATAAGTTGTCAATTACTAACAAGTTTTTGGAGTGGTTTGGATCCTCTTTCAATATTTTGGTCTCAAGACGATTCCCAAAGAAGAGGTTCCTGTATTTTGATCTATAGGATGGACCAAATAACGACGAAATTTTTGACAAGTGGGAAACCTTAGGTCTTTGGTATCAATATGGTCCGAAGAGTGAAACAAGTACTTTGAAACAAGCATTTCAATTACAAACAAGTTTTTGCAGTGGTTCGGATCCTCTTTCGATATTTTGGTCCAAAGAGGATTCCCAAAGAAGAGGTTCCTCCATTTGGATCTATAGGATGGACCAAATAACGACGAAAATTTTGACAAGTGGGAAACCTTAGGTCTTTGGTTTCAATATGGTCTGAAGAATGAAAAAAGTTCTTTGAAACAAGCTTTTCAATTACAAACAACTTTTTGGAGTGGTTCGGATCCTTTTTCGATATTTTTGTCCAAAGAAGATTCCCAAAGAAGAGGTTCCTCCATTTGGATCTTTAGGATGGATCAAATCACGAGGAAAACTTTGAAAAGTGGGAAACCTTAGGCCTTTGGTATCAATATCGTCCGAAGAGTGAAACAAGCTTTTCAATTTCAAACAAGTTTTTGGAGTGGTTCGGATCCTTTTTCGATATTTTGGTCCAAAGAGGATTCCCAAAGAAGAGGTTCCTCCATTTGGATCTTTAGGATGGACCAAATCACGAGGAAAACTTTGAAAAGTGGGAAACCTTAGGCCTTTGGTATCAATATCGTCCGAAGAGTGAAACGAGTACTTTGAAACAAGCTTTTCAATTTCAAACAAGTTTTTGGAGTGGTTCGGATCCTCTTACGATACTTTGGTCCAAAGAGGATTCCCAAAAAAGAGGTTCCTTCCTTTAGATCTTTAGGATGGACCAAATCACGAGGAAAACTTTGATAAGAGGGAAACCTTAGGTCTTTGGTATCAATATGGTCCGAAGAATGAAAAAAGTACTTTGAAACAAGCTTTTCAATTACAAACAAGTTTTTGGAGTTGTTCGGATCCTCTTACGATATTTTGGTCCAAAGAGGATTCCCAAAAAAGAGGTTCCTCCATGATATGAAACCCTAGAAAATTGAAATAGAAACGCTTTGAAACACAAAAAACCCCTAGATGCAAATCCTAAAACCCCGATGAACTACTAGGTAAAACCCTTGGAAACCAAGAAGAAGAAGATTATTCCAATGATCCAATACCTTGAAATAAGAGAACTTGTTCTTATTTCAAGATCGAAACAATCCACAAAGACAATAGATCAATTCATGCTTGAATGTTTCTAAAACATGTAACCTAGAACAAGGCTACAAAATGCAAGGTAAAATCAACCAAGCATTAAGCAAAACAAAGCCATTTTCTATCATATTAATTCTTCATATTTAGGGTTAAAAATGAGGCCTTTAAATAGGCAAATAAACCGTAAAAATAACAAGCAAATTCGGAATAAAGAAGAGAATGAAATCTGCCCAGAACTTGCCTTATATGGATTTGGCAGATTTTGGGGAAAATCTTTCCTAGAGAATAATATCTTTCCTAATTCTTTCCTAGCTAATAAACTGAATGTAAATGGCCTAAAACATGTCTAAATACATCATAAATTCGTTGGAACCATATATGGAAAGTTTGGGAACAAATATGGAAAGTTTGATAACAAATATGGAAAGTGGTCCAAATAAGGAAAGTTTGCAAAAGTGATGCAACTTTCCAAATTAGCTCTCATCTTCACTTCTGGTTGAACAAGTCTTCAATAACCTTCCTCCAAATGCATTTACCATAGATTGAATTTCATCACGTCCTCTTCCATAGCCTCCATGATCGGATCTTCAAAGCTTGTCTTGACTTGGCTAATGTAGGTAGCAAATGATATGAAACCCTAGGCAATTGAAATAGAAACCCTTTGAAAGCACAAAGAACCCTTAGATGCAAATCCTAAAACCCCGATGAACAATAAGGCAAAACCCATGGAATACAAGAAGAAGAAGATTATTCCAATGATCTAATACCTTGAAATAAGAGAACTTGTTCTTATTTCAAGATCAAAACAATCCACAAACACAACAGATCAAGTTATGCTTGAATGTTTCTAAAACATGCAACCAAGAACAAGGCTACAACATGCAAGGTAAAATCAACCAAGCAATAAGCAAAACAAAGCTATTTAATATCATATTAATTCTTAGTATTTAGGGTTACAAATGAGGCTTTAAATAGCCAAAGAAACCCTAAAAACAACAAGGAAATTCGGATTACAAGGAGGCACAAAATCTGCCAAATCTTTCCATAAGTGCATTTGGTGCATTTTAGGAAAGTTTTGCCCTAGAAGATATTATATCATTCCTAAACTATTCTAAGCATCAAAACTGATAAATAAAGACCTAAAACATGTCCAAATACATTGTAAATTCGTTGACATCATATATGGCAAGTTCGGGAACAAATATGGAAAGTGGTCCAAATAAGGAAAGTTTGCAAAAGTGGCGCAACTTTCCTAATTAGCTATTCTCTTCATTTAGGATTGAACAAGTCTTCAATACTCTTCTTCAAAATGCATTTGGCATAGATTGAAGTTCATCAAGTCCTCTTTGTTAGCCTCCATGCTTGTATCTTCAAAGCTTGTCTTGACTTGGCTAATGTAGGCTTGTAAATGGATGTCAATGCTTCTCTTGAACTTTATTGTTGTGATTTGTCCTTGGGCGTTTTGTGACGTTCCATGATTCATATCATCCCCTCCCTCTTGAAAAAGATTCGTCCTCGAATCTATAACATTACCTACATCGCAATAAATTAAGTTAATAACATAAATAAAAGCACCTAAAGCATACTTACCTTGCAAATCAGATTTGTAAGCATCTTGATGTCTTCTCCCTTGTCTAACTCCTCCCGGATCAAAAACTTTGAACTTTCGTCCTATATCCACATCAAAATCTAGCTCATGAAAAACCACAACACTCACAGAAAAGGTAAAACTTAGTGTTAAGAAGCCGAAAAGAATATGTGGACCATAGTGATATGAAACCCTAGAAAATTGAAATAGAAACCCTTTGAAACACAAAGAACCCCTAGATGCAAATCCTAAAACCCCAATAAACAATAAGGTAAAACCCTTGGAAACCAAGAAGAAGAAGATTATTCCAATGATCTAATAACTTGAAATAAGAGAACTTGTTCTTATTTCAAGATCGAAACAATCCACAAACACAATAGATCAAGTTATTCTTGAATGTTTCTAAAACATGCAACCTAGAACAAGGCTACAAAATGCAAGGTAAAATCAACCAAGCAATAAGCAAAACAAAGCCATTTTCTATCATATTAATTCTTCATGTTTAGGGTTACAAATTAGGCCTTTAAATAGGCAAAGAAACCCTAAAAATAACAAGCAAATTCGGAATAAAGAAGAGAATAAAATGTGCCCAAAACTTGCCTTATATGGATTTGGCAAATTTTGGGGAAAATCTTTCCTAGAGAATAATATCTTTCCTAATTCTTTCCTAGCTAATAAACTGAATGTAAATGGCCTAAAACATGTCTAAATACATTATAAATTCGTTGGAACCATATATGGAAAGTTTGGGAACAAATATGTAAAGTGGTCCAAATAAGGAAAGTTTACAAAAGTGATGCAACTTTCCAAATTAGGTCTCATCTTCACTTCTGGTTGAACAAGTCTTCAATAACCTTCCTCCAAATGCATTTACCATAGATTAAAGTTGATCAAGTCCTCTTTGTACGCCACCATGCTCGGATCTTCAAAAGCTTGTCTTGACTTTTCTAATGTAGGCATGTAAATGGATGTTAATGCTTGTCTTGAACTTTAATCTTGAAACTGATCCTTGAGCTATTTGTGACGTTCCATGATTCATATCACATAGTCAATCTCAAAAAATTTCTCATACTCCACAATACTCTGAAGATGATCACATGGTGAAGATAATAAATATTTCAAATAATATGAACCATAATCCAACTCAAGTAGGTCTAATGTGTTTGAGCAATCCAAAAAAGTTACACAATCGAGACTATCCATACACTCTTCAATTATTTTATCAAAGATAACTCTTGTGGCACAAAACATATGTTTATCTTTAGAACCCAATTGAAGTTGTAAAAATTCATATTTGAAATACACTTTAGCAAACAAATATGAACTATGAAAATCATCACAAGTAAATGGATAGGCTAGCTTAACATGTTTTGCAAGTGACAAGCTGTCATACAAGTAAAGATCATCCAAAAGAACTTTCCTAGAAAAAAAATGCATGTTTATCATGAAAATATAATTGGTTTGGACGATTTCTAGTCTTAAAATCAGAATTGGAAAACAAGAAATAATCATTTAAACAAACTGATGCAATAGAATTAAAAGTAAGCAACTTCCTTTTCTGGCTTTGGATCCCGTTTGCAACATCCTTTTCCATGAAATATGGTGGTGCCTTAAGTATTTCAACCCCTTGTAATGTATCTACCATGAGCTCCATTCCAATTGAAAATTGGTCCTTGTAATTCTGCAAAAGGTTAGCTAAAACACTAGAAAAGCAAAGGTTGAGTTCATATGTAAGAAAGAAAAAATCTTTGCAAAAAAGTACAAAGTGGGTTTTGTTTGAAAACATTGTTTTCCTAGCCTCACTTTCTACAAAACTCACAATGTTCTCACAATTCCTCTCATTCTTTTTTGACTCACAACTCTCTTTTCTTTCAATTTCTCTTTCATTCTTTTCAAACACTCTTTCTTTTGAACTCAAATCTCTTTCTTTTGACTCACTCATGTCACTCATTTCTTTTTGAGCACTCTTCTCTCTTTCTTTTAAATCACTCATTTCTTTTCGCTCACTCATTTCTTTTTTATCACGCATTTCTCTTTCTTTTTGCTCATTCTCTTTTTGACAATTTTCATTCATTTCAATTATAGAACACTTTTGTAGCTCACATGTATCATAAGTTTCCTTCACACAAACATTGGCACGAATATCCTCTTTTATCTCCTCCATGCTAGCATTGAAAACTTCCTTCAATTTCAAAAGTTCTCTTTCAATCATCTTGACCTTCTCCAAAATCAATTTTGTATTTTCCGCTACCAAGTCATAGGCAGCCCAATTCTTATCCATTAATGTACCATTTTCACCCATTTGATAAGAAGAAGTAGTATTGGAAATAGGTTTAGAAGCATACCGTGTATCTCTTCTTCTTTTGAGTCTATTTTCTACCTTGGTGGCATAGTAAACCATTTCTTCCAACTTCACATATGTATACCCATTAACTTGGCCAGCAATCTCATAATTTAATCCATCTAAGAACCATGCCATAGTCATATCTTCATCTTCCTCAATATTAACCCTAGCCATGAGATATTTAAACTCATTGTAGTACTCACAAACACTCATAAGTAAAGAGGTAACCCTAGTTCTCTTCAAAAATAAATTAATAAAGTTAGAACTCCGATCTGTTCGTCCGGTTGCTCGTCCGCAGCGTTGGTAAGCCGTTAGGTGTTCCAGGCAGTCTGAGTAAGTCCGTTGGTAAGCCAGGTGTTCCAGCTGTAAGCATCCAAACAGGGAAGTCCTTCTACCTTTGTCAATTTAGTTTTGAACTAACTTATTTTATGTCTAAATTACTTAAAAGGATATTATCTAAGGGAAAAGCAAAAGAAGATGCCAAAGAAGAAGGCATCTCAGATATCAAGGGAGAACCAGATATCTTGTCCGCACAGGGCAATGAAGAAATGAGGATTGCTCGAGTTGAACAAGAGCTCCAAAACTGGAGCATTCCGAAGATAGATTCCAGAGAAATCTATTATCAAAGTACCTTCAATTTTACATCAAGAGATGTAATCAAGACGGTAGAAAGAAGCGTATCTGTAACTACAGATGCCGAAGTTCTCCATTTATTTACAAAGGAGTCCATTCTCAAACACCGAGAAGAGTTCAAATACATTCATCTCGGACTAATTCAAGTAGCGGTCAAACCTCTCTTCAGATTAGGGTTGAACGCCCCTATACTCATCTCTCTAAGAGATGAGAGATTCAAAAGCTTTTCAGATAGCATGCTGGGAGTCATTGAATCCAACCTGGAAAACGGCCCGGTGTATTTCAACGTTTTCCCAAATCATACTCTTTCTCTTTTCGACCCTCACATTTTGTCATCTCTAATGTTGAGAGTCAATTCAAAAGAATTAAAGATGGAAGAAAAATCATTATCAGCAGTAATCATATTCAGGATGTGTTATAAGCTGATGAACACCAACATATCCCCGAGAGCGATCAAGTCTTCTAAAAGAGGCGAAACAATCTTGATCGAAGTAAATACAGAGAGATCTTCAGTTGATATCCCAAAGAGATTACCTTGGGATCAGGTTACCTGGAAGACCAGATGGAACTTAGAAGGAGCAACAAAGCCGACTCCGGCGAAGAAGACTCTTTCTTATATCACAGAGTTCCCAGATGGCCGTGTAGAAGTTAACTTCACGGATGAAACTGATCAGACTCCAAAGGTCAAAAATTTCTTGAAATCTAGACCTAGTACCTCTGGAACCAGATCAGAAACCTCAGAGAGAATTACTAGAAGTAATTCAATGAATATAAGGTCTGTTGACTTTGATCAGACCATACCAAACATTAATTATGAAGAAGGACAGGGCTCAACCTCTCCAACTCTATCTGACATGGCACCACCATCAGAATTTAACACGGTTAATGTTATTTCAACAATATTCTCCCCTGATATGGAGAAATTGAAAGCAGAGTTTCTTGCAGAAAATAATAAGTTCTGTAGAAGATTTTTCTTCCGTGCCTATAGCGACAAGAAGCAAGAAGAATTCAAATCTAGCTGGAAGCAAACCATGCAGGAGCTAGAAAAAGAAATCCCATTCTTCCATTGGTTCGCCAGACGCAAAGACTATGAACAACAGCTTTGCCACATAAAAGAAACCAAGTGGAAGACAAGCCAAAAGGAGGTCTTTTCACATCATCCTCCTCTTGAAGATATCATATTCCAGACCAAGTACAGTCACACTGTAGTTGGAAGCCCCTTTAAGCAAATGGAAGAAAAAGATGCATCTACAGCATCCCTTAAAGGTATTCGCTCTATCCAAATGCAAAATAATTATTCTAACAAGATGCTGTCTTCTATGGCT
Source organism: Gynostemma pentaphyllum (assembly GCA_028015215.1). NCBI lineage: Eukaryota > Viridiplantae > Streptophyta > Magnoliopsida > Cucurbitales > Cucurbitaceae > Gynostemma > Gynostemma pentaphyllum. The sequence continues at coordinate 10,836,460 of CM051350.1, forward strand.
ACTCAGCTAGACAGGATAGAGGAAGCAGTTCAGTATAATGAATCAAGAATCCCCAAGGATTCTAAAGATGGATCATTTCCTAAAATAGATCCAACAATCCCTTTGTTTAAGCCCTTTGAAGGAGAAACAAAGGTCAAAATAATCTCAAAGGAACAAGAAATGTTGAAAGAGATTAACGCAATGTTAGAGAAGTTCCACATCTCTACACCTTCTAAAGCGTCCTCTTCGGCGCAAATCAATGTCTTAAATGAACAAGACGAAGCAATTGAAGAAATGATAAAAGGAGTGAAGAATCTTTCACTTCTTACTAATCAAATTGACAACGTAGATTCAAATGATGAACGACCTGAAGAAGTTCAGCGAATCTACAGACAAAGGAACCAATTTCATGGAAACATGAGAAATTGGTATTCGAGACCAACTTTTCCTGATATTCAAATTGAAGAAAAGGAATTCACTACAAATAGGACTTTTGATGGAAGGTCCTTCAATGAATGGAACATAGATGGATTATCTGAATATCAAATCCTCAATGTTCTTCATCAAATGATGATCGCAGCTTCAGCATTTAAAACACATGATGTCGAAGATCATGCCATAGCTAGTTCTATAGTCACAGGATTCTGTGGCCAACTCAAAGGATGGTGGGATAACTTTCTTACTCAAGAAGAAAGAAGGAACGTGTTAACTCACACGACCACCACAATCCGAAGAGTAGAAGTAAAGGTAGATGGACAGCCTGTAAACTGGGAAGATAAAGAAGAATCAATCTCAGACGCTGTCAGTACACTCCTTTATCTGATAGCAAAGCACTTTGTTGGAGATCCCACTAGCTATCAACAAAGAGCAGCAAGCCATCTCTTAAATCTGAAGTGTCCAACTCTCCAGGATTTCAGATGGTACAAAGATACCTTCCTAACTCAGGTATTTTTAAGAACAGACTGTAATTTTCCCTACTGGAAAGAAATGTTTATTGCAGGACTTCCAAAGCTTTTTGCTGAAAGACTCTTATTAAGTCTTGAAGAAAAGCATGATGGAAATATCCCATGGGGATCCCTAACCTATGGAGAATTGATCAATTTCATCGTCACAGAAGGATTAAAGCTGTGTAATGAAACAAAGACCCAGAGAAAAATAACTAAAGGATCGGAAAGAAAAGAGCTAGGATCCTTTTGTAAACAATATGGGTATGAAAGGGTTGAAGCGCCTTCTCAAGTAAAAAGGAGACAGGCAAAAAAGAATAACCCAAGAAGAAATTTTAAACCATATAATAACCAACAAGGTTATTATAATAAAGCTCCAACAGGAAGCAAGGCTCAGACAAGCAATCGCAAGGGGAAGTTCATCTCTAAGAATAAACCTCCTACTCGCGATACCAAAAAGGTCCAATGTTACAAATGCAGAGCATATGGACATTATGCAACTGCCTGTAAATTAAAGGCAAAAGTAAACCAACTTGAGATTGATGAAGAAATCAAGCAAGAATTACTCAATGTCTTCATGACAGATCCAGAAATCTCTGAAGAAGATAGCCAGTCTGAAGAGGATAACAATCAGATCATGGCCATTGAAGATGATGATCAGCTAGAATCAGACTCTAGCGATAACGAAGATAGCAGTTCAGACGAGGAAGGTAAACATGTCTGTCCTTGTGCTAACCAAAATTGTATTAATGTTTTAACTGCAGATCAAGAATTATTATTCGAAGCAGTAGCAAAGCTTGAGGATGAGAGCTTAAAGGTGACAATCCTCAACAGACTTAAAGAGTCAATCAATTCAAACACATCTAAAAGGGAAGCAACTTCAGCTCCCTACTCCATTAAGGATGTGTATGCAAGATTTGAAGTTCCCAAACAAGCAACTGTTGCGGACCTTCAAAAGGAAATTAAAGATCTAAAGAGAGAAGTCTCTATTCTCAGACAGTCATCCTGCGACTTCCAAGAAGAAACTCGAGGTGACATTTCTCAATTATATTCTGAAATTGCATTATTAAGATCATATGATACTAACAATGCAGGAAATTCAGAAAGCCGGAAAGAAGATATCCCAGAATCTTCAAAAACAGTTGATAAACCTTTAAAGGAAAAAGAAGAAATTTTTATCAACTCTATTACTCAAATCCGACTACAAAAGTGGTACTCAATGATCACTTTAAGAATCAAAGATTTCAACATGAATATGGTAGCACTTATTGATTCAGGTGCCGATCAAAACTGTATTCTAGAAGGAATCATCCCGTCAAAATACTTTGAGAAGACCACTGAGGGACTCAAAGGAGCAAATGGACAGCCTTTGAACATCAAGCACAAGTTATCAAAGGCACATATCTGTAATAAAGGGATCTGTTTCACAAATACCTTCATTCTTGTTAAAAACCTAAGCCAACCCATTATCTTAGGTACACCCTTCATCACCCAGTTGTTCCCAATCAAAGTAAATGAAGCAGGACTATTCTCTACCGTTGCAGGAAGAGAAGTTTCGTTCAAGTTCATTAAACCACCAAGGACTCATGAGGTGAACTTAATCCAAGGAAAAGAACAACAGATAGCTTTCCTTCAAGACGAGGTTAGCTTCAAAAGGATAGAAGAGAATCTTAAAAGCCCAACTCTTCAAGAAAGAATCAAAATGATTCAGTCCAAAATTGAGAAGGAAGTTTGTTCCAACGACCCAAACGCTTTTTGGGCTCGAAAACAGCACATTGTTGGACTTCCTTATATTAAAGATTTCAATGAGGCCCAAATACCTACCAAGGCCAGGCCCATTCAAATGAACAGTGAACTCCTAGCCCACTGTAGAAAAGAGATCGAAGATCTTTTACAAAGAAAGTTGATCCGACCCAGCAAAAGCCCATGGTCCTGTGCAGCTTTCTATGTCAACAATGCTGCCGAGCTGCAACGAGGGGTTCCCAGGTTAGTAATTAATTATAAGCCTTTAAATACTGTTTTAAAATGGATTAGGTATCCTATTCCTAACAAACAGGATTTAATAAAACGAATTTCAAAAGCCAAAATCTTTTCAAAATTCGATATGAAATCAGGTTTTTGGCAGATCCAGATAGCAGAAAAGGACAAATACAAAACTGCATTCAACGTCCCTTTTGGACAATACGAATGGAACGTCATGCCATTTGGGCTAAAGAACGCTCCATCCGAATTCCAGAAAATCATGAATGATATCCTTCATTCCATTCAAGATTTTTCTATTATCTATATTGATGATGTCCTTATCTTCTCATCCAATATAGATCAGCATTTCAAACATCTTTTTAATTTCATAGAAATTATTAAGAAAAATGGTTTAGTCATCTCTCAAAAGAAGATTAAACTATTTCAAACCAAAGTCCGTTTTTTGGGCTTTGAAATCCATCTGGGCCTTTTAAAGCCCATCCAAAGATCTTTAGAGTTTACCTCTAAGTTCCCAGATAGAATCCTAGATAAAACCCAACTCCAAAGGTTTCTAGGATGCCTCAATTATGTATCAGACTTTTTGAAAGACATCAGGCCCATTTGCAAACCTCTTTTTCAAAGATTGAAAAAAGATAAAGCACCTTGGACAGATGAGCATACCCAAGCTGTCAAATCCATCAAATCCCTTGTCAGAAAGATTCTGTGTCTTTGCCTTATCGATGAGTCAGTCGATCTTATCGTAGAAACAGACGCGTCAGACATAGGATATGGAGGAATCTTAAAACAGTGCAAAGATAAGCACGAATCAATAGTCAGATTTCATTCTGGAATCTGGAATAGTACCCAATTAAATTACTCCACTGTTAAAAAAGAAATTTTGGCCATTGTCCTTTGTGTTCAAAAATTTCAAGGGGAGTTAATCAATAAATCTTTTACCATAAAGACGGATTCAAAAGCCTCAACTTTTGTTTTGGTTAAAGATGTCAAAAATCTAGTCTCCAAACAAATCTTTGCCAGATGGCAAGCAATCTTATCTTGTTTTGATTACAAGATTTTGCCTATAAAAGGAACCCAAAATCCTTTGGCCGATTATCTCTCAAGAGAACATCTCTCTAGAGAAACCCTTCCTTAGCTTTCTTCTCCCTTCTTCTTTTCCATGGGTGGAGGCAAGAAAAGCAAGACAGATATAGCCTCTTCCTCTTCTAAAGGAAAGGCAGCAGCCTCAAATATCCCTTCACCAATGAAGGTTGATTATTACGCCATCTCCGACGATGACGGTTTCACTCCAGTAACCAGGAGTCGAAGAAACAGAGGAATCCATATAAATGAGCCTTCAGCTCAAGAAACTACAGCTCCATCGGAGCCAACAACCTTTTCACAGGCCGTAACTCCGTTACCAAAGTTTGTTCCACAAACTCCTGTTCAAGGTTATGCCCAGAAATCAACAACGGTCTTTGACTGTATTGTTGAACCAGAATACGAAGGTAGAAACGCTAATGAAACTGCCCTTCATACCTTCCCTAATGGTTTCAATTTCCTTCCTGAAACAACCCTAAAAACCAGAAAGTTTTATGAGTTGATCCTTATTGATACCGGCTCCGCCGAAATTACTCATAGCCCAGATTCAAGAACTGGACAAGTAATTTTCTCTTCAAAGATCAAGATCTTCCGAGTTATAACTCCAACAAAATGGAATCAAGAGTTATACATAGAGAAGAAATTTTCAGTTCGTCACAATCCACCGTCATACAATTACCACGACTATATGGCCGCCTGGACCAAGATTCTTTGGCTTGACTCCAAGAATCATTCCTGGTTTATACAGTTCTGCAACAACGCCTACAGAACAATACTACTACTATGGTTCGTCACATTGTGGAGAACCTTCGGGTTCGAAAGAGAGATTCTTCCAGTCCCAATACAAGAGTCTCTTCATCACTTTTCCAATTATATAGCAAAAACGGCAATTCCCTCCGAGTTACGTTTTGCAATGACCTTTCAGATTCCATGGATTATAGCCTGGAATCAGGGTGTTAAAGTTCTTTACGGATACAGAACACTCGTAAAGATCATACAGATTAAGTGGTGGGAAAAATATTCCATCAATTACTCAGACCTATCGGTCATCAAAAAGTTGTTCATCAACAACACACACCACCAGGATATATCAACAATTCATCAACAAGAATTGGCGAAACAGAAATCAGACTTGATGGCAAGAATGGCTCAAGCCACCACTCAAGCTGACTTAGATAAAATCGTTGCAGAAGCCGCCGCCAGCTCAGCTTCAGCAGCCAACAAAACCCATTCAAATACATCATCGGTCCATCTCGAAGACTTCGAAGACGATGAAGATACCCATCCTTTTCCAGATTATGGGTATCCCTAAATCAGCCTACTAGCTGAAATTTTCATCCCTGTACATTCTGCACCTCTTTTTTATATTTCTTAGCTGCTTTAGTCTGTTTTGCAGCTGCTTTCTTGTAATTATTTCATCTTTATTTCTGTAATATGCTACCGAACAAGTTAATTATCGGTAGTATTCAAAAAAAAAAAAAAAAAAAAAAAAAAACTATGAAACTATGTAAATTACAAGTATTATCCCTCTGGCTTCTCCAACTTCCCATGAAGATTGTTCAACAACAGCCGCTCCAACAAACTGTGTGATTGTGGAGCTTGCAGACTCGTTAATTTTGAAGGATTGTAGACTTTTGGAGGCTTCCGTCCGTTAGCCGACAGTCAGGTGTTCCACGCAGCGTGAGGCGTAAGACGGTTGGTAAGCTTGACAGCTAGCAGTTGCCGACAAAATCCTACAAAACAACAAAATTACATGACACTTTAGTAAAAGCACCTTTAATAAAGCCAACTTTATTAAAGCCACTTTCACGGGGAGGAAGACGTACATCGCCAGCTCATCTCCCACTAATTTTGTCTTCTTATGTAATTATTTAAATTCACTATTTGCTTTTTCAAAAGTCGTTGACAGGGGTCCTGTCCTGTCTCCCACTTTCTTTTGTCCTTTACTTTCAATTATTTTAGCTTTTATAAAGATAATTCAGACAGGGGTCCTGTCCTGCTGAGTCATTAGATTCGTTCTTATCTCTTTTAATCATAGTTAGGTTAGTTTAACTTTAGTTTGACAAGTGAGAAACCTTAGGTCTTTGGTATCAATATGGTCCGAAGAGTGAAAAAAGTACTTTGAAACAAGCATTTCAATTACAAACAAGTTTTTGGAGTGGTTCGGATCCTCTTTCGATATTTTGGTCCAAAGAGGATTCCCAAAGAAGAGGTTCCTCCATTTGGATCTTTATGATGGACCAAATCACGAGGAAAACTTTGAAAAGTGGGAAACCTTAGGCCTTTGGTATCAATATCGTCCGAAGAGTGAAACAAGTACTTTGAAACAAGCTTTTCAATTACAAACAAGTTTTTGGACTGGTTCGGATCATCTTTCGATATTTTGGTCCAAGAGGATTCCCAAAGAAGAGGTTCCTCCATATGGATCTTTAGGATGGATCAAATCACGAGGAAAACTTTGACAAGTGGGAAACCTTAGGTGTTTGGTATCAATATGGTCCGAAGAGTAAAACAAGTACTTTGAAACAAGCATTTCAATTACAAACAAGTTTTTGGAGTGGTTCGGATCCTCTTTCGATATTTTGGTCCAAAGAGGATTCCCAAAGAAGAGGTTCCTCCATTTGGATCTTTATGATGGACCAAATCACGAGGAAAACTTTGAAAAGTGGGAAACCTTAGGCCTTTGGTATCAATATGGTCCGAAGAGTGAAACAAGTACTTTGAAACAAGCTTTTCAATTACAAACAAGTTTTTGGACTGGTTCGGATCATCTTTCGATATTTTGGTCCAAAGAGGATTCCCAAAGAAGAGGGTCCTCAATTTGGATCTATAGGATGGAACAAATAACGACGAAAACTTTGACAAGTGGGAAACCTTAGGTCTTTGGTATCAATATGGTCCGAAGAGTGAAACAAGTACTTTGAAACAAGCTTTTCAATTACAAATAAGTTTTTGGAGTGGTTCGGTTCCTCTTTCGATATTTTTGTCCAAAGAGGATTCCCAAAGAAGAGATTCCTCCATTTGGATCTTTAGAATGGACCAAATCTCGAGGAAAACTTTGACAAGTGGGAAACCTGAGGTCTTTTGTATCAATATGGCCCGAAGAGTGAAACAGGTACTTTGAAACAAACTTTTCAATTACAAACACGTTTTTGGAGTGGTACGGATCCACTTTGGATATTTTGGTCCAAAGAGGATTCTCAAAGAAGGGGTTCATCCATTTGGATCTTTAGGATGGACCAAATCATGAGCACAACTTTGACAAGTGGGAAACCTTAGGTCTTCAGATTCAATTTGTTCTAGAGAGTAAAACAGGTACTTTGAAATAAGTTGTCAATTACAAACAAGTTTTTGGAGTGGTTCGGATCCTCTTTCAATATTTTGGTCCAAAGAGGATTCCCAAAGAAGTGGTTCCTCTATTTTGATCTATAGGATGGACCAAATAATGACAAAAAACTTTGACAAGTGGGAAACCTTAGGTCTTTGGTATCAATATGGTCCGAAGAGTGAAACAAGTACTTTGAAACAAGCATTTCAATTACAAACAAGTTTTTGGAGTGGTTTGGATCCTCTTTCGATATTTTGGTCCAAAGAGGAATCCCAAAGAAGAGGTTCCTCCATTTGGATCTTTAGGATGGACCAAATCACGAGGAAAACTTTGAAAATTGGGAAACCTTAGGCCTTTGGTATCAATTTCGTCCGAAGAGTGAAACAAGTACTTTGAAACAAGTTTTTCAATTTCAAACAAATTTTGGAGTGGTTCGGATCATCTTACGATATTTTGGTCCAAAGAGAATTCCCAAAAAAGAGGTTCCTCCATTTGGATCTTTAGGATGGACCAAATCACGAGGAAAACTTTGAAAAGTGGGAAATCTTAGGCCTTTGGTATCAATTTCGTCCGAAGAGTGAAACAAGTACTTTAAAACAAGCTTTTCAATTTCAAACATGTTTTTGGAGTGGTTCGGATCCTCTTTCGATATTTTGGTCCAAAGAAGATTCCCAAAGAAGAGGTTCCTCCATTTGGATCTTTAGGATGGACCAAATCACGAGGAAAACTTTGAAAAGTGGGAAACCTTAGGCCTTTGGTACCAATATCGTCCGAAGAGTTACAAGTACTTTGAAACCAGCTTTTCAATTTCAAACCAGTTTTTGGAGTGGTTCGGATCCTCTTACGATATATTGGTCCAAAGAGGATTCCCAAAGAAGAGGTTCCTCCATTTGGATCTTTAGGATGGTCCAAATCTCGAGGAAAACTTTGAAAACTGCGAAACCTTAGGTCTTTGGTATCAATATGGTCCGAAGAGTGAAACAAGTGCTTTAAAACAAGCTTTTCAATTACAAACAAGTTATTGTAGTGGTTCGGATAGTCTTTCGATATTTTGGTCCAAAGAGGATTCCCAAAGAAGAGGTTCCTCCATTTGGATCTATAGGATGGACCAAATAACGACGAAAACTTTGACAAGTGGGAAATCTTAGGTCTTGGGTATCAATATGGTCCGAAGAGTGAAACAAGTACTTTGAAACAAGCTTTTCACTTACAAACAAGTTTGTGGAGTGGTTCGGATCCTCTTTTGATATTTTGGTCTGAAGAGGATTTCCAAAGAAGAGGTTCGTCCATTTGGATCTATAGGATGGACCAAATAACGACGAAAACTTTAACAAGTGGGAATCCTTAGGTCTTTGGCATCAATATGATCCGAAGAGTGAAACAAGTACTTTGAAACAAGCTTTTCAATTACAAACAAGTTTTTGGAGTGGTTCGGTTCCTCTTTCGATATTTTTGTCCAAAGAGGATTCCCAAAGAAGAGATTCCTCCATTTGGATCTTTAGGATGGACCAAATCACGCGGAAAACTTTGACAAGTGGGAAACCTGAGGTCTTTTGTATCAATATGGTCAGAAGAGTGAAACAGGTACTTTGAAACAAACTTTTCAATTACAAACAAGTTTTTGGAGTGGTACGGATCCTCTTTGAATATTTTGGTCCAAAGAGGATTCTCAAAGAAGAGGTATCTCCATTTGGATCTTTAGGATGGACCAAATCATGAGCACAACTTTGACAAGTGGGAAACCTTAGGTCTTCAGATTCAATTTGTTCTAGAGAGTAAAACAGGTACTTTGAAATAAGTTGTCAATTACAAACAAGTTTTTGGAGTGGTTCGGATCCTCCTTCAATATTTTGGTCCAAAGAGGATTCCCAAAGAAGTGGTTCCTCTATTTTGATCTATAGGATGGACCAAATAATGACAAAAAACTTTGACAAGTGGGAAACCTTAGGTCTTTGGTATCAATATGGTCCGAAGAGTGAAACAAGTACTTTGAAACAGGCATTTCAATTACAAACAAGTTTTTGGAGTGGTTTGGATCCTCTTTCGATATTTTGGTCCAAAAAGGAATCCCAAAGAAGAGGTTCCTCCATTTGGATCTTTAGGATGAACCAAATCACGAGGAAAACTTTGAAAAGTGGGAAACCTTAGGTCTTTGGTATCAATTTCGTCCGAAGAGTGAAACAAGTACTTTGAAACAAGCTTTTCAATTTCAATCAAGTTTTTGGAGTGGTTCTGATCCTCTTACGATATTTTGGTCCAAAGAGGATTCCCAAAAAAGAGGTTCTTCCATTTGGATCTTTAGGATGGACCAAATCACGAGGAAAACTTTGAAAATTGGGAAACCTTAGGCCTTTGGTATCAATTTCGTCCGAAGAGTGAAACAAGTACTTTGAAACAAGTTTTTCAATTTCAAACAAATTTTGGAGTGGTTCCGATCATCTTACGATATTTTGGTCCAAAGAGAATTCCCAAAAAAAAGGTTCCGTCATTTGGATCTTTAGGATGGACCAAATCACGAGGAAAACTTTGAAAAGTGGGAAATCTTAGGCCTTTGGTATCAATTTTGTCCGAAGAGTGAAACAAGCTTTTCAATTTCAAACAAGTTTTTGGAGTGGTTCGGATCCTCTTTCGATATTTTGGTCCAAAGAAGATTCCCAAAGAAGAGGTTCCTCCATTTAGATCTTTAGGATGGACCAAATCACGAGGAAAACTTTGAAAAGTGGGAAACCTTAGGGCTTTGGTACCAATATCGTCCGAAGAGTTACAAGTACTTTGAAACCAGCTTTTCAATTTCAAACAAGTTTTTGGAGTGGTTCGGATCCTCTTACGATATTTTGGTCCAAAGAGGATTCCCAAAGAAGAGGTTCCTCCATTTGGATCTTTAGGATGGTCCAAATCTCGAGGAAAACTTTGAAAACTGGGAAACCTTAGGTCTTTGGTATCAATATGGTCCGAAGAGTGAAACAAGTGCTTTGAAACAAGCTTTTCAATTACAAACAAGTTATTTTAGTGGTTCGGATAGTCTTTCGATATTTTGGTCCAAAGAGGATTCCCAAAGAAGAGGTTCCTCCATTTGGATCTATAGGATGGACCAAATAACGATGAAAACTTTGACAAGTGGGAAATCTTAGGTCTTTGGTATCCGAAGAGTGAAACAGGTACTTTGAAACAAGCTTTTCACTTACAAACAAGTTTGTGGAGTGGTTCGGATCCTCTTTTGATATTTTGGTCCGAAGAGGATTTCCAAAGAAGAGGTTCCTCCATTTGGATCTATAGGATAGACCAAATAACGACGAAAACTTTAACAAGTGGGAAACCTTAGGTCTTTGGCATCAATATGGTCCGAAGAGTGAAACAAGTACTTTTAAACAAGCTTTTCAATTACAAACAAGTTTTTGGAGTGGTTCGGATCCTCTTTCGATATTTTGGTCCAAAGAGGATTCCTAAAGAAGAGATTCCTCCATTTGGATCTTTAGGATGGACCAAATCACGAGGAAAACTTTGACAAGTGGGAAACCTTAGGTCTTTTGTATCAATATGGTCAGAAGAGTGAAACAGGTACTTTGAAACAAACTTTTCAATTACAAACAAGTTTTTGGAGTGGTACGGATCCTCTTTGGATATTTTGGTCCAAAAAGGATTCTCAAAGAAGAGGTTCCTCCATTTGGATCTTTAGGATGGACTAAATCATGAGCACTACTTTGACAAGTGGGAAACCTTAGGTCTTCAGATTCAATTTGTTCTTGAGAGTAAAACAGGTACTTTGAAATAAGTTGTCAATAACAAACAAGTTTTTGGAGTGGTTCGGATCCTCTTTCAATATTTTGGTCCAAAGAGGATTCCCAAAGAATTGGTTCCTCTTTTTTGATCTATAGGATGGACCAAATAACGACAAAAACTTTGACAAGTGGGAAACCTTAAATCTTTGGTATCAATATGGTCCGAAGAGTGAAACAAGTACTTTGAAAAAAGCATTTCAATTACAAACAAGTTTTTCGAGTGGTTCGGATCCTCTTTCGATATTTTGGTCCAAAGAGGATTCCCAAAGAAGAGGTTCCTCCATTTGGATCTTTAGGATAAACCAAATCACGAGGAAAACTTTGAAAAGTGGGAAACCTTAGGCCTTTGGTATCAATTTCGTCCGAAGAGTGAAACAAGTACTTTGAAACAAGCTTTTCTATTTCAAACAAGTTTTTGGAGTGGTTCAGATCCTCTTACGATATTTTGGTCCAAAGAGGATTCCCAAAAAAGAGGTTCTTCCATTTAAATCTTTAGGATGGACCAAATCACGAGGAAAACTTTGAAAAGTGGGAAAAATTAGGCCTTTGGTATCAATTTCGTCCGAAGAGTGAAACAAGTACTTTGAAACAAGCTTTTCAATTTCAAACAAATTTTTGGAGAGGTTCGGATCATCTTACGATATTTTGGTCCAAAGTGAATTCTTAAAAAAGAGGTTCCTCCATTTGGATCTTTAGGATGGACCAAATCACAAGGAAAACTTTGAAAAGTGGGAAACCTTAGGCCTTTGGTATCAATTTTATCCGAAAAGTGAAACAAGTACTTTGAAACAAGCTTTTCAATTTCAAACAAGTTTTTGGAGTGGTTCGGATCCTCTTTCGATATTTTGGTCCAAAGAAGATTCCCAAAGAAGAGGTTCTTCCATTTGTATCTTTAGGATGGACCAAATCACGAGGAAAACTTTGAAAAGTGGGAAACCTTAGGCCTTTGGTACCAATATCGTCCGAAGAGTGAAACAAGTACTTTGAAACAAGCTTTTCAATTTCAAACAATTTTTGGAGTGGTTCGGATCCTCTTACGATATTTTAGTAAAAAGAGGATTCCCAAAAAAGAGGTTCTTCCATTTAAATCTTTAGGATGGACCAAATCTCGAGGAAAACTTTGAAAACTGGGAAACCTTAGGTCTTTGGTATCAATATGGTCCGAAGAGTGAAACAAGTACTTTGAAACAAGCTTTTCAATTACAAACAAGTTATTGGAGTGGTTCGGATCCTCTTTCGATATTTTGGTCCAAAGAGGATTCCCAAAGAAGAGGTTCCTCCATTTGGATCTATAGGATGGACCAAATAACGACGAAAACTTTGACAAGTGGGAAACCTTAGGTCTTTGGTATCAATATGGTCCGAAGACTGAAACAAGTACTTTGAAAAAAGCTTTTCAATTACAAACAAGTTTTTGGAGTGGTTCGGATCCTCTTTCGATATTTTAGTCCAAAGAGGATTCCCAAAGAAGAGGTTCCTCCATTTGGATCTTTTGGATGGACCAAATCACGAGGAAAACTTTGAAAATTGGGAAAACTTAGGTCTTTCGTATCAATATGGTCCAAAGATTGAAACAAGTAATTTGAAACAAGCTTTTCAATTACAAACAAGGTTTTAGAGTGGTTCGGATCATCTTTCGATATTTTGGTCCAAGAGAATTCCCAAAGAAGAGGTTCCTCCATTTGGATCTTTAGGATGGACCAAATCATGAGTAAAACTTTGACAAGTGGGAAACCTTAGGTCTTTTGTATCAATATGGTCCGAAGAGTGAAACAGGTACTTTGAAACAAACTTTTCAAGTACAAACAAGTTTTTGGAATGGTACAGATCCTCTTTGGATATTTTGGTCCAAAGAGGATTCTGAATGAAGAGGTTCCTCCATTTGGATCTTTAGGATGGACCAAATCATGAGCCCAACTTTGACAAGTGGGAAACCATAGGTCTTCAGATTCAATTTGTTCTAGAGAGTAAAACAGGTACTTTGAAATAAGTTGTCAATTACAAACAAGTTTTTGTAGTGGTTCGGATCCTCTTTCAATATTTTGGTCCAAAGAGGATTCCCAAAGAAGTGGTTCCTAAATTTTTATCTATAGGATGGACCAAATAACGACAAAAACTTTGACAAGTGGAAAACCTTTAGTCTTTGGTATCAATATGGTCCGAAGATTGAAACAAGTACTTTGAAACAAACATTTCAATTACAAACTAGTTTTTGGAGTGGTTCGGATCCTCTTTCGATATTTTGGTCCAAAGAGGATTCCCAAAGAAGAGGTTCCTCCATTTGGATCTTTAGGATGAACCAAATAACGAGGAAAACTTTGAAAAGTGGGAAGCCTTAGGCCTTTGGTATCAATTTCGTCCGAAGAGTGAAACAAGTACTTTGAAACAAGCTTTTCAATTTCAAACAAGTTTTTGGAGTGGTTCAGATCCTCTTACGATAATTTGGTCCAAAGAGGATTCCCAAAAAAGAGGTTCGTCCATTTGGATCTTTAGGCTGGACCAAATCACGAGGAAAACTTTGAAAAGTGGGAAACCTTAGGCCTTTGGTATCAATTTCGTCCGAAGAGTGAAACAAGTACTTTGAAACAAGCTTTTCAATTTCAACCAAATTTTTGGAGTGGTTCAGATCATCTTACGATATTTTGGTCCAAAGAGAATTCCCAAAAAAGAGGTTCCTCCATTTGGATCTTTAGGATGGACCAAATCACGAGAAAAACTTTCAAAAGTGGGAAACCTTAGGCCTTTGGTATCAATTTCGTCCGAAGAGTGAAACAAGTACTTTGAAACAAACTTTTCAATTTCAAACAAGTTTTTAGAGTGGTTCGGATCTTCTTTCGATATTTTGGTCCAAAGAAGATTCCCAAAGAAGAGGTTCCTCCATTTGGATGTTTAGGATGGACCAAATCACGAGGAAAACTTTGAAAAGTGGGAAACCTTAGGCCTTTGGTACCAATATCGTCCGAAGAGTGAAACAAGTACTTTGAAACAAGCTTTTCAATTTCAAACAAGTTTTTGGAGTGGTTCGGATCCTCTTACGATATTTTGGTCCAAAGAGGATTCCCAAAGAAGAGGTTCCTCCTTTTGGATCTTTAGGATGGACCAAATCTAGAGGAAAACTTTGAAAACTGGGAAACCTTAGGTCTTTGGTATCAACATGGTCCGAAGAGTGAAACAATTACTTTGAAACAAGCTTTTCAATTACAAACAAGTTATTGGAGTGGTTCGGATCCTCTTACGATATTTTGGTCGAAAGAGGATTCCCAAAGAAGAGGTTCCTCCATTTGGATCTTTAGGATGGACCAAATCTCGAGGAAAACTTTGAAAACTGGGAAACCTTAGGTCTTTGGTATCAACATGGTCCGAAGAGTGAAACAATTACTTTGAAACAAGCTTTTCAATTACAAACAAGTTATTGGAGTGGTTCGGATCCTCTTTCGATATTTTGGTCCAAAGAGGATTCCCAAAGAAGAGGTTCGTCCATTTGGATCAATAGGATGGACCAAATAACGACGAAAACTTTGACAAGTGGGAAACCTTAGGTCTTTGTTATCAATATGGTCCGAAGAGTGAAACAAGTACTTTGAAACAAGCTTTTCAATTACAAACAAGTTTTTAGAGTGGTTCGGATCCTCTTTCGATATTTTGGTCCAAAGAGGATTCCCAAAGAAGATATTCCTCCATTTGGATCTTTAGGATGGACCAAATAACGACCAAAACTTTGACAAGTGGGAAACCTTAGGTCTTTGGTATCAATATGGTCCGAAAAGTGAAACAAGTCCTTTGAAACAAGCTTTTCAATTACAAACAAGTTTTTGGAGTGGTTCGGATCCTCTTTCGATATTTTAGTCCAAAGAGGATTCCCAAAGAAGAGGTTCCTCCATTTGGATCTTTAGGATGGACCAAATCACGAGGAAAACTTTGAAAATTGGGAAACCTTAGGTCTTTCGTATCAATATGGTCCGAAGATTAAAACAAGTAATTTGAATCAAGCTTTTCAATTACAAACAAGTTTTTAGAGTCGTTCGGATCATCTTTCGATATTTTTGTCCAAGGGAATTCCCAACGAAGAGGTTCCTCCATTTGGATCTTTAGGATGGACCAAATCACGAGGAAAACTTTGACAAGTGGGAAACCATAGGTCTTTTGTATCAATATGGTCCGAAGAGTGAAACAGGTACTTTGAAACAAACTTTTCAATTACAAACAAGTTTTTGGAGTGGTACGGATGCTCTTTGGATATTTTGGTGCAAAGAGGATTCCCAAAGAAGAGGTTCCTCCATTTAGATTTTTAGGATGGACCAAATCATGAGCACAACTTTGACAGGTGGGAAAACTTAGGTCTTCAGATTCAATTTGTTCTAGAGAGTAAAACAGGTACTTTGAAATAAAATGTCAATTACAAACATGTTTTTGGAGTGGTTCGGATCCTCTTTAAATATTTTGGTCCAAAGAGGATTCCCAAAGAAGAGGTTCCTCTATTTTGATCTATAGGATGGACCAAATAACGACGAAAACTTTGACAAGTGGGAACACTTAGGTCTTCGGTTTCAATATGGTCCGAAGAGTGAAACAAGTACTTCGAAACAAGCTTTTCAATTACAAACAAGTTTTTGGAGTGGTTCGGATCCTCTTTCGATATTTTGGTCTAAAGAGGATTCCCAAAGAAGGGGTTCCTCCATTTGGATCTTTAGGATGAACCAAATCAAGAGGAAAACTTTGAAAAGTGGGAAACCTTAGGCCTTTGGTATCAATTTCGCCCGAAGAGTGAAACAAGTACTTTGAAACAAGCTTTTCAATTTCAAACAAGTTTTTGGAGTGGTTCGGATCCTCTTTCGATATTTTGGTCCAAAGAAGATTCCCAAAGAAGAGGTTCCTCCATTTTGATCTTTAGGATGGACCAAATCACGAGGAAAACTTTGAAAAGTGGGAAACCTTAGGCCTTTGGTACCAATATCGTCCGAAGAGTGAAACAAGTACTTTGAAACAAGCTTTTCAATTTCAAACAAGATTTTGGAGTGGTTCGGATCCTCTTACGATATTTTGGTCCAAAGAGGATTCCCAAAGAAGAGGTGATATGAATCATCCCAGCCCCAAATGTCAAATAATTGAAGATATTGAACTCCAAGGTTTCATTCAAGAATCCGAAGACTTAACGAGTGAAGATAGACTTTCTTGGGCATTTGCAAGGATATTGGGTTACATACTTTACTGATGAAGAAAATGAGTTTAAAACACTATTAAATTCATGGGATATTTGTTTTAAAGAGCTCCAAAGAAAACCACGCATGAATACATTCAAACGAGTGAAAATGACATCAGACCCTTGTCTGAATCAATTTTATGGAAAAATAAAATAATTGAAAGTAAAAGACAAAAGAACAAAAAATGGTGGGAGACAAGACAGGACCCTTGTCAGTCACCTTTTCAAAAAGCAAATAGTAGACTTTAATAATTACAGAAGAAAATAAAATAAAAGGAAGCTACTTTAATAATGGAGCTCAGGGAGCTGTCTCTAGCTGGCTATGGTGCATGTCTTCCTCCCCGTGAAAGTGACTTTAATAAAGTTGGCTTTATTAAAGGTGCTTTTACTGATGTGTCTTGTATTTTTGTCGTTTTGGAGAATTCTGTCGGTAACTGCTAGCTTTCAAGCTTACCAACCGTCTTACGCCTCACGCTGCGTGGAACACCTGACTGTCGGCTAACGGACGAAAACTTTCAGAATTCTTCAATCTTTGAAAAATACAGAGTCTTCAAGCTCTACGATCACACAGTTTGTTGGAGCGGCTGTTGTCGAACAATTTTCATGGGAAGTTGGAGATGTATCTTTCCAGAGGGATAATTTTCAAAACTTGTAATTTACATAATTGTATATATACGTAAATTTTTTTTTTTTTTTTGAAAACCAAGAAACTACTTGTATGTTGTTCTTGATTATAATTATACAGAAAGAAAGAAAATTTACAAGAGATACAAAATTATTTTGGGGGGTTGAGAATTTATAGGGTGAATTGAATGTTTCAGCGATGAAGCTGATTACGGATATCCAAAATCTGGAAAAGGATTGGCGTCTTCATCTTCGTCAAAGTCATCAAGGTGGTCTGAAGATGATCTTGAAGTAGATTTGTTGGCTGCTGAAGCCGAGCTGGCGGCGGTTTCTGCAACGATCTTGTCTAAGTCAGCTTGAGTGGTGGCTTGAGCCATTCTTGCCATCAAGTCTGATTTCTGCTTCGCCAATTCTTGTTGATGAATTGTCGATATATCTTGGTGGTGTGTATTATTGATGAACCACTGTTTGATGACCGAGAGGTCGGAGTAATTGATGGAATATTTTTCCCACCATTTAATCTGTATGATCTTTACGAGTGTTCTGTATCCGTAAAGAACTTTAACACTTTGATTCCAAGCTAAGATCCATGGAATCTGAAAAGTCATTGCAAAACGTAATCCAGGAGGGATTGCTGTTTTTGCTATATAATTGGAAAAGTGATGAAGAGATTCTTGTATTGGAACTGGAAGAATCTCCCTTTCGTAACCGAAGGTTCTCCACCATGTGACGAACCATAGTGGTAGCATTGTTCTGTAAGCGTTGTTGCATAACTGTATAAACCAGGAATGATTTTTGGAGTCAAGCCAAAGAATCTTGGTCCAGACGGCCATATAATCGTGATAATTGTATGATGGTGGATTGTGACGAACTGAAAATTTCTTCTCTGTGTATAACTCTTGATTCCATTTTGTTGGAGTTATAACTCGGAAGATCTTGATTTTTGAAGAAAAAATAACCTGTCCAGATCTGGAATCAGGACTGTGAGTAATTTCGGCAGAACCCGAATCTATAAGGATCAATTCATAAAATTTTCTGGTTTTTGAATTGTTTCTGGAAGGAAATGGAAACCTTTTGGAAAGGTATGAAGAGCAACTTCATTTGCGTTTCTTCCTTCGAATTCTGGTTCGACAATACAGTCAAAGACCGTTGTCGATTTCTGAGCATAACCTTTAACAGGGGTTTG
Source organism: Gynostemma pentaphyllum (assembly GCA_028015215.1). NCBI lineage: Eukaryota > Viridiplantae > Streptophyta > Magnoliopsida > Cucurbitales > Cucurbitaceae > Gynostemma > Gynostemma pentaphyllum. The sequence goes on from CM051350.1 coordinate 10,854,560, forward strand.
TGGGACAAACTTTGGTAACGGAGTTCCGGCCTGTGAAAAGGTTGTTGGCTCCGATGGAGCTGTAGTTTCTTGAGCCGAAGGCTCATTTATATGGATTCCTCTGTTTCTTCGACTTCTGGTCACCGGAGTGAAACCTTCATCGTCGCTTAACGCATAAAAATCAACCTTCATAGGTGAAGGGATATTTGAGACGGGTGCCTTTCCTTTTGAAGAGGAAGAGGCTGGATCGGTCTTGCTTTTCTTGCCTCCACCCATGGAGAAGAAGGGAGAAGAAAGCTAAGGAAGGGTTTCTCTAGAGAGATGTTCTCTTGAGAGATAGTCTGCCAAGGGATTTTGGGTTCCTTTTATAGGCAAAATCTTGTAATCAAAACAAGATAAAAATTTGTCTGGAGACCAGATTTTTGACATCTTTTACTAAAACAAAAGTTGAGGCTTTTGAATCTGGCTTTATGGTAAAAGATTTATTGATTAACTCCCCTTGAAATTTTTGTACACAAAGGACAATGGCCAAAATTTCTTTTTTGACAGTGGAGTAATTTAATTGGGTACTATTCCAGATTCCAGAATGAAATCTGACTATCGATTCGTGCTTATCTTTGCACTGTTTAAGGATTCCTCCATATCCTATGTTTGACGCGTCTGTTTCCACGATAAGGTCGGCTGACTCATCGATAAGGCTAAGACACGGAATCTTTTTGACAAGGAATTTGATGGATTTGACTGCTTGTGTGTGCTCATCCGTCCAAGGTGTTGATTCTTTTTCAGTCTTTGAAAAAGAGGTTTGCAAATGGGCCTGATGTCTTTTAAAAAGTCAGACACATAATTGAGGCATCCTAGGAACCTTTGGAGTTGGGTTTTGTCTAGGATTCTATCGAGGAACTTAGAGGTAAACTCTAAGGATCTTTGGATGGGCTTAAAAAGGCCTAGATGAATTTCAAAGCCCAAGAAACGGACTTTGGTCTGAAATAGTTTAATCTTCTTCTGGGAGACGACTAAACCATTTTTCTTAATAATTTCTATGAAATTAAAAAGATGTTTGAAATGTTGATCTATATTGGATGAGAAAATGAGGACATCATCAATATAGACAATAGAAAAATCTTGAATGGAATTAAGGATATCATTCATGATTTTCTGGAATTCGGATGGAGCGTTTTTTAGCCCAAATGGCATGACGTTCCATTCGTATTGTCCAAAAGGGACGTTGAATGCAGTCTTGTATTTATCTTTTTTTGCTATCTGGATTTGCCAAAAACCTGATTTCATATCAAATTTTGAAAAGATTTTTGCTTTCGAAATTCGTTTTATTAAATCCTGTTTGTTAGGAATAGGATATCTAATCCACTGTAAAACAGTATTTAAGGGTTTGTAGTTAATTACTAACCTGGGATCTCCTCGTTCCAGCTCAGCTGCATTGTTGACATAGAAAGCTGCACAGGACCATGGACTTTTACTGGGTCGGATCAACTTTCTTTCTAAAAGATCTTCGATCTCTTTTCTACAATGGGCTAGGAGCTCACTGTTCATCTGAATGAGCCTGGCCTTGGTAGGTATTTGGGCCTCATTGAAATCTTTGATGTAAGGAAGTCCAACGATGTGCTGTTTTCGAGCCCAAAAGCCGTTTGGATCGTTAAAGCAAACTTCCTTTTCAATCTTGGATTGAATCATTTTGATTCTATTTTGAAGAGTTGGGCTTTTAAGATTCTCTTCTATTTTCTTGAAGCTGACCTCGTCTTTGAGAAAAGCTATCTGTTGTTCTTTTCTTTGGATTATATTAACCTCATGAGTCCTCGAAGGTTTAATGAATTTGAAAGAAACTTCTCTTCCTGCAATGGTAGAGAATAATCCTGCTTCATTCACTCTGATGGGGAACAACTGAGTGATAAATGGTGTACCTAAGATAATGGGTTGGCTTAGGTTTTTAACTAGAATGAAGGTGTTGGTGAAACAGATTCCTTCATTGCAGATTTGTGCCTTTGATAGTTTGTGCTTGATGTTCAAAGGCTGTCCATTTGCTCCTTTGAGTCCTTCTGTGGTTTTCTCAAAGTATTTTGATGGGATAATTCCTTCTAGAATACAGTTTTGATCAGCACCTGAGTCAATGAGTGCTACCATATTCATGTTGAAGTCTTTGATCCTTAAAGTGATCATCGAGTACCACTTTTGTAAGCGAATTTGGGTAATGGAGTTGATAAATATCTCTTCCTTTCCTTTTATAGGTTTATCAACTGTTTCTGAAGATTCTGGGATATCTTCTTTTTGAATTTCTGAACTTCCTGCATTGTTAGTGTCATATGATCTTAATCATGCAATTTCAGAATATAATTGAGAAATGTCACCTCGAGCTTCTTCTTGGAAGTTGGAGGATGACTGTTTGAGAGTAGAGACTTCTTTCTTTAAGTCTCTAATTTCCTTTTGAAGATCCGCAATAGATGCTTCTTTAGGGGCTTCAAACCTGGCGTACACATCTTTAATGGAGTAAAGGGCTAGGTTGGCTTCTTTTTTAGATGTGCCAGAATTGATTGACTCTTTCAGTCTGTTGAGGATTGTTATTTTTAATTGCTCATCCTCGAGTTTTGCTACTGCTTCGAACAATAATTCTTGATCAGCAGTCAAAACATTAATGCAATTATGGTTAGAACAAGGACAGACGTGTTTACCTTCCTCGTCTGAGCTGCTCTTTTCTTCATTGCTAGAGTCAGAATCTAGCTGATCATCATCTTCAATGGCCATGATCTGATCATTTTCTCCTTCAGAGATTTCTGGATCCGTCATGAAGACATTGAGTAACTCCTGCTTGACTTCTTCATCAATCTCAAGCTGATTTACTTTTGCCTTTAATTTACAGGTAGTTGCATAATGACCATATGCTCTACATTTGTAACATTGTACCTTCTTGGAGTCGCGGGTTGGAGGTTTATTTGTTGGATTGAACTTTCTTTTGCGATTATTTGAATGGTATCTGATCTTCGAAGGAGTTTGGTTATAATAACCTTGCTGGTTATTATAAGGTCTAAAGTCTCTTTTAGGACCGTTCCTCTTCGCCTGTTTCTTCTTTACTTGAGAAGGTGCTTCAGTCTTTTCATACCCATATTGTCTGCAAAAGGCTCCTAGTTCCCTTTTGTCAGATCCTTTGGAATGGGTTATCCTTTTCTGGATTTTTATTTCATTACACAGTTTTAATCCTTCTGTGATGATGTAGTTGATCAATTCTCCATAGGTTAGAGAGTCCCATGGGATGTTGCTAACGTATTTCTCTTCAAGACTTAGTCTGAGTCTATCTGCGAAGAGTCTGCAATAAATCTTTCTTTCCAAAAGGCAGAATTGCAGTCAGTTCTTAGAAATACTTGACTAAGAAATGTATCTTTGTACCATCTAAAATCTTGGAGAGTTGGACATTTCAGATTTTGGAGATGGCATGCTGCTCTTTGTTGATAGCTTATGGGATCTCCAACAAAGTGCTTTGCTATTAGATAAAGGAGTGTACTTACAGCATCTGAGATTGTCTCTTCTTTATCTTCCCACGATACTGGCTGTCCATCGACCTTTACCTCTACTCTTTTTATTGTGGTGGTGGTGTGAGTTAACACATTTCTTCTTTCTTCTCTAGTGAGAAAGTTATCCCACCATCCTTTGAGTTGTCCGCAGAAACCTGTGGCAATAGAACTTGCAATAGCATGATCTTCAACATCATGCGTCTTGAATGCCGAGGCTGCGAGCATCATTTGATGTAGAACATTGAGGATTTGATATTCATATAATCCATCTATGTTCCATTCATTGAAGGACCTTCCATCAAAAGTCCTGTTCACCGATAAATCTTTTTCCTCGAGTTGAATGTCGGGAAAAGTTGGTCTCGAATACCAATTTCTCATGTTTCCTTGAAATTGGCTTCTTTGTCTATAGATTCGCTGAACCTCCTCAGGTTGTTCACCATTTGAATCTATGTTCTCAATTTGACTGGTGAGAAGTGAAAGATTCTTCACTCCTATTATCATTTCTTCAATTGCCTCGTCTTGTTCATTTAAGACGTTGATTTGCGCTGAAGAAGACGCTTTTGAGGGTGTAGAGATGTGGAATTTCTCTAACATTGCGTTGATCTCCTTTAGCATCTCTTGCTCCTTAGAGATCATTTTAACCTTTGTTTCTCCTTCAAAAGGTTTGAACAAAGGGATTGTTGGATCTATTTTTGGAAATGATTCATCTTTAGAATCCTTGAGGATTCTTGTTTCATTATTCTGAACCGCTTCTTCTATCCTGTCTAACTAAGTAGCCATGGATGACAGCAATTTGTTAGAATAATTATTTTACATTTGGACAGAGCGAATACCTTTAAGGGATGCGGTAGATGCATCTTTCTCTTCCATTTGCTTAAATGGGCTTCCAACTACAGTGTGACTGTACTTGGTCTGGAATATGATATCTTCAAGAGGTGGGTGATGAGAGAAGACCTCCTTTTGGCTTGTCTTCCATTTGGTTTCTTTTATATGGCAAAGCTGTTGTTCATAGTCTTTGCATCTGGCAAACCAATGAAAGAATGGGATTTCTTTTTCTAGCTCCTGCATAGTTTGCTTCCAGCTAGTTTTGAATTCTTCTTGCTTCTCGTCGCTATAGGCACGGAAGAAAGATCTTCTACAAAACTTATTGTTTTCTGCAAGAAATTCTACTTTCAGCTTCTCCATGTCTGGGGAGAATATTGTTGTAATAACATTAATTGTATTGAATTCTGACGGCGGTGCCATATCAGATAGAGTTGGAGAGGATGAACCATGTCCGTCTTCATAATTAATGTTTGGTATGGTCTGATCAAAGTCAACAGACCTAATATTCATTGAATTACTTCTAGTAATTCTTTCTGAGGCTTCTGATCTGGTTCCAGAGGTGCTTGGTCTAGATTTCAAGAAATTCTTAACCTTTGGAGTTTGATCAGTTTCATTCGTGAAGTTGACTTCTACACGGCCATCTGGGAACTCAGTGATGTAAGAAAGAGTCTTCTTTGCCGGAATCGGCTTTGTTGCACCTTCTAGGTTCCATCTGGTTTTCCAGGTTACTTGATCCCAAGGTATTCTTTTTGGGATATTGACTGAGGATCTCTCAGTATTTACTTCAATCAAGATTGTTTCGCCTCTTTTAGAAGACTTGATTGCTTTCGGGGATATGTTGGTGTTCATCAGCTTAAAACACATCCTGAATATAATCACTGCTGATAGTGATTTCTCTTCCATCTTCAACTCCTTTGAATTGACTCTCAACATCAGAGAAGATAAGATGTGAGGGTCGAATAAAGAAAGAGTATGATTTGGGAAAACGTTGAAATACACCGGTCCGTTTTCCAAGTTGGACTCAATAACACCCAACATGCTATCTGTATAGCTTTTGAATCTTTCATCTCTTAGAGAGATGAGTATTGGAGCATTCAACCCTAGTCTGAAGAGTGGTTTGACCGCTACTTGGATTAATCCGAGATGAATATATTTGAACTCCTCTCGGTGTTTGAGAATAGACTCCTTTGTGAATAGATGGAGTACTTCTGCATCTGTTGTTACAGATACGTTCCTTTCTACCGTCTTGATTACATCTCTTGATGTAAAGTTGAAGGTACTTTGATAATAGATCTCCCTGGGATCTATCTTTGGAATACTCCAGTTCTGGAGTTCTTGTTCCACTTGAGCAATTCTCATTTCTTCATTGCCCTGTGCGGACAAGATATCTGGTTCTCCTTTGATATCTAAGATGCCTTCTTCTTTGGCATCTTCTTTTGCTTTTCCCTTAGATAATATCCTTTTAAATAATTTAGACATAAAATTAGGTTAGTTCAAAACTAAATCGACAAAGGTAGAAGGACTTCCCTGTTTGGCTGCTTACAGCTGAAACACCTGGCTTACCAACGGACTTACTCAGACTGCCTGGAACACCTTATGGCTTACCAACGCTGCGGACGAGCAACCAGACGAACAGATCGGAGTTCTATCTTTATAAATTTAATTTTGAAGAAAACTTAAGTTTATCTCTTTTATTATTTAAATAGATTAAGAAGAGTCAGTAAGAGAAGAAATTTGAAGAAGATAGATAAAATTAGAGAATTTTATTGATAACATGGCTCTGATACCATTTGGGGAAGGATCGGATCAACAAATGAGAGAGAGAGAGATGAAGAGGGATGAGAGAGGGATGAGAGCTTAATTCTTTTGCTCGATGATCCCTTTGATACAGGATTCAGTCTTTTTATAGACTGATATTTGACCTAACTAGGGTTATAAAAACCTAACTATGGTTATCCTAAAAGATAAGGACGAGTGACTCAGCAAGACAAGACCCTTGTCTGAATCAATTTTATGGAAAAATAAAATAATTGAAAGTAAAAGACAAAAGAACAAAAGATGGTGGGAGACAAGACAGGACCCTTGTCAGTCACCTTTTCAAAAAGCAAATAGTAGACTTTAATAATTACAGAAGAAAATAAAATAAAAGGAAGCTACTTTAATAATGGAGCTCAGAGAGCTGTCTCGAGCTGGCTATGGTGCATGTCTTCCTCCCCGTGAAAGCGACTTTAATAAAGAAGAGGTTCCTCTATTTTGATCTATAGGATGGACCAAGTAACGACGAAAACTTTGACAAGTGGGAAACCTTAGGTCTTTGGTATCAATATGGTCCGAAGAGTGAAACAAGTACTTTGAAACAAGCATTTCAATTATAAACAAGTTTTTGAAGTGGTTCGAATCCTCTTTCGATATATTGGTCCAAAGGGGATTCCCAAAGAAGAGGTTCCTCTATTTTGATCTATAGGATGGACCAAGTAACGACGAAAACTTTGACAAGTGGGAAACCTTAGGTCTTTGGTTTCAATATGGTCCGAAGAGTGAAACAAGTACTTTGAAACAAGCATTTCAATTATAAACAAGTTTTTGAAGTGGTTCGAATCCTCTTTCGATATATTGGTCCAAAGGGGATTCCCAAGGAAGAGGTTCCTCCATTTGGATCTTTAGGATGGACCAAATCACGAGGAAAACTTTGACAAGTGGGAAACCTTAGGTCTTTGGTTTCAATATGGTCCGAAGAGTGAAACAAGTACTTTGAAACAAGCTTTTCAATTACAAACAAGTTTTTGGAGTGGTTCGGATCCTCTTTCGATACTTTGGTTCAAATAGGATTCCCAAGGAAGAGGTTCCTCCATTTGGATCTTTAGGATGGACCAAATCACGAGGAAAACTTTGAAAAGTGGGAAACCTTAGGCCTTTGGTATCAATTTCGTCCGAAGAGTGAAACGAGTACTTTGAAACAAGCTTTTAATTTCAAACAAGTTTTTGGAGTGGTTCGGATCCTCTTTCGATATTTGGGTCCAAAGAGGATTCCCAAAGTAGAGGTTCCTCCATTTGGATCTTTAGGATGGACCAAATCACGAGGAAAACTTTGAAAAGTGGGAAACCTTAGGTCCTTGGTATTAATATGGTCCGAAGATTGAAACAAGCTTTTCAATTACAAACAAGTTTTTGGAGTGGTTCGGATCCTCTTTCGATATTTTGGTCCAAACACTACAAAAAAACTGTCAATTTGCGACCACAAAATTGCGACCAAATGGTCGTTTTTTTACCTAAAATGCGACCGAAAATGCGACCAACTGAGTGGTGGCCAAAAAGCTGGTCGGTCCTGAATTTGTGCTACTGGATAGTCACAAAAATACGACCAAAAATTTTTTGTCGCAAAAAAGTCAACCTTTCAAAAATGCGACCAGATGGTCGCCTAAAAAGTGACCATATGGTCGTAATTTATCTTCAATAGAAGTGACCATTTGGTCACATAAAAAGTGACCAAATGGTCGCATTTTATGCGACCAAATGGTCACTTTTAGGCTCAGTTAAAATGCGACCAGATGGTAGCCTAAAAAGTGACCGTCTGGTCATAATTTATGTGAAAGATAAGTGACCAATTGGTCACATAAAAAAGTGACCAAATGGTCGTATTTTATGTGACCAAATGGTCACTTTTAGACTAAGTAAAAATACGACCAGATGGTCGCTTTTAAAGTGACCATCTGGTCGCATTTAAGAATTTTTTTTTAAAATTTAAATTTCAATAATTAGTTAATTAATTATTAATTATTAATTATTTATTTAATTAATATTAAAATTTCATAAAAAAAAAAAATTGGAATTAAAATAAAAAATATATATATCAAATATTAAAAAACATTTTATACAATGAAAGAATCCTAGAACTATCTGCGGAGGGGGGGGGGGGGGGGAGGCGTCGATATTGATGAAGGGCGCCCGCTAGATCGAAATCTGTAGCCGCCAAAGCGGCCGCGACCTGGACCTCAACTAGTGCCTGCATGTCGGCCTCAATAGCGGCGACTCGAGTAACGAAGTCCTCGCGCATAGCCTCCATGTCCGCTGCAGTCTGCCTTCAACCCGGAGAAGGGCGGAGCTAGTGCTGCTCGCTCCGTTCCGTGAGGACGGGGCACATCTGCATAAAGGTGTCGCCCCTAGAACCAAAATAAACTAATTTAATACTAATTACGTAAGTAAAATATTGAAATAAATTTAATTAATTAATTAATGAAATAATGTTAATTAAACTAACATAAATTAAGTAAATAATTTAAAATAAACTAATCAAATTAATTTGAATAAAAGTAAATTGAAATTAGATTAATTGAACTAAAATTAATTCAATTAAACTTAAGATTAATTAATTAAAACTAAAATAAACTAATTATTTAATTTGAAATAAAGTAAAGTAAAATTATATTAACTGAACTAAAATTAATTGAATTAAACTCAAATTAATTTAATTCAATTAATTTTAGTTTCAATTAATCTAATTTTAATTTACTTTAATTCAAATTAATTGATTAGTTTATTTTAGTTTTAATTAATTAATCTTAAGTTTAATTGAATTAATTTTAGTTCAATTAATCTAATTTTAATTTACTTTAATTCAAATTAATTGATTAGTTTATTTTAGTTGTAATTAATTAATCTTCAGTTTAATTGAATTAATTTTAGTTTTAATTAAACTAATTTTAATTTACTTTAATTCAAATTAAATGATTAGTTTATGTTAGTTTTAATTAATTAATCTTAAGTTTAATTGAATTAATTTTAGTTTCAATTAATCTAATTTTAATTTACTTTATTTCAAATTAATTGATTAGAATACTTAAACAAAATTATTCTAATTAATTAATCTAATTGTACTTTACTTTAATCAAATTTAACTAAAATTAAGTAATTAAACAATTTTTATTTATTCATTAAACTAAAATTAATTAATTAAATTATTGTAATTAATTAATTTAAACTACTTAAGTATAATTGAAGTTAAACTATTTGAATTAATTACCCTACTTTAAATTAATTGATTTAATTAAAGTAATCTAAATTACATTAATTAAACTAAAATTAAAATTTAAACTAGTGTAATTATAAATTAATTGATTTAATTAAAGTAATCTAAATTACATTAATTAAACTAAAATTAAAATTTAAACTAGTGTAATTATAAATTAATTTAGTTTAATTTTATTAAATTAAAGTAAACTATCTTAAATAAACTAAATAAGTAATTAAACTAAATTAGATTAAGTAATTAAATTAATTACTACTTAAATTGAATTAAAGTAAACTAAGTTAGATTAATTAAACTAAAATTACTTAAAGTAACAAAATTAAACTAAACTAATTAATTAGTTAATGTAAACTAAAATGCTATGAATTAAACAAAAGTAAACTAAGTAATTGATTACACAAATTTAGATTCATTAAACTAAAACTAATTAAATTAACAAAACTAAACTAAACTACTTAATTGAAAACTAAAAACTAAAACTAAGTAAAATAAATTCTTAAACTAAACTTCAATTTTATACGAAAACTAACCTCGTAATAGAAACCGGGATTGGGGTTTGAGGGTTTTAGATTTAGAGTAAGAACGGGAACGGGAACGGGAAGACATAACGGGGAACGGGAGAGGGGAAAGAGAGAAAAGAACAAAAAGAGAGGAAGAAAAAGAGAAAGGAAGAAAAGAAGAAACGGGGGAAAGGAAAACTGATGGGCATTTAAATCAGATTTTGCGACCAAATGGTCGCAAATATGTAATTATGACAAGAAATGAAAGGTCGCGCGTGCTGGGGAAAATGGCGACCAACTGGTCGCATTTCTTGACATATTTGCGACCATATGGTAGCATTTCATGAAAAAGCGACCATATGGTCGCCACTTTACCATGATCCAGAACAGCTGTCATATCACGAGTCCCATCAATAATTGCGACCATCTGGTCGCAATAATGAAATTCACCGTCAAATATTGCGACCAGATGGTGGTAATCTTTAAATTCACCGCATAAATTTCATGGAAATTTAAATTTACCGCTCATTTTGGCGACCATATGGTCGCCATTTTACTTATATTTTTTAAAAATATAATTATAAAATGCGACCAACTGGTCGCATTTCACTTCTAAATTACTACCATGTGGTCACCTTTTGTGTGAAATTGCGACCACTTGGTCACAAATATAAATATATATTTTTTTTTAACCTTTCCTCAAAAGAAATAGTTTTAATTAATTAAACACATACACACACATTTGAATAATCAAGTTAACGAAATATCTCATTCATCATCGTCTCCAAGAAGTCCGTCACATACAGTCTTCTTATTCTTCTTCTTCTGTTTCTTCATCAGATTCATCGTCTCGAATAAATTCAGCATCAATATCACGTGCGTGAGAAGTGGAAGCATTTATATCATCATCATCATGCAATGTTATCGTTCCATCGTTCAAAGGACGAACAGTACTTGCATTCTGACCATCGTCGATTGCACGAGATCGTATCTCATCTTCTTGAAAAGCAACAGCTTCCTCTGCGTGGTCGTCTTTCTCGGACAAGTTTTCTTCTACCTGGCGTGGTTTAACTTTACAAACAACTAACCAATCTGTCAGATCTCGTCTATTAATCGGATAGTTCAGGTAATAAACTTGAATCGCTTGTGAACCCAGGACGAACCTATCAGCGGTTGCACATCATAACACCGTCAGTCCACAACCTTTTCAACTCTGCAATAAGTGGTTGCAAATACACATCCAGTTTCTGTTTTGGACTTTTCGGCCCAGGTACGATCACTGTTAGAAAAATCACCGGGTCTCGCATGCACATCGAGGGAGGCAAGTTATACGGGGTTACCATGATCGCCAAATGAATATTGTGCCCAGGATGCCTCGAACGGGTTGAAGCCATTGTGCATAAGCCCAATCTGACGTTTCTCGGATCTTGTGCAAAATTCGGATGACAATTATTTAAATGCTTCCATGCCACAACATCTGAGGGATGTCTTATAACACCTTCATCCTGTGAATGCTCGTGATGCCATCTCATGTGCGAGGCTGTCACATCCGATGCATACAACCGTTGCAGACGTGGGGTCGGGTAAATAGAACATGCGGGCATTCGAATCAGCCGCGTTTCCCTTGTTTGTATCTTGGAAGAAAACAGGATTTGCAATGATGCAGGTCCTCATCCACATCCCAGGAAATCATGCATCCGTTTTGACACGAATCTATTTTCTCCACGGGTAATCCAAGTCCCTCCACTAGCTTTTTCGTGTCGTATAAAAGCGTGGGGCATATTATTTTCTTCCGGAGCGCATCGACGAAACCACGATGCAATCGCATCAAATCCTCTACCCGGTATGTTGTCATCGCGCCTTTATATTTAAAAGTTCTCGAGCAGTGAACAAGTTGACTTACCTCACACCCATCGTACAATGGTCTACCGGGTCGTCTTTAGCATCTCGTGCATCTTACGTGCTTCCTGGATTCATTTCCTCTTCTACAACCCGTTCATCTTCGTCTCACGTTTAAACTTTCACGGAAATTTTTATTGCCCCCATACCCCGCACCATCAATTATCATTTCTTGATCCGACAATACGTTGTTCATCATTCCGTTCTTCGTCAACAACCTCTACATTCGAGCTGCTACCTTCGTATCGTCTCGATTCCGTAATGCAGCGTCGAACATTTCCTGTGTTTCCCCCTGAAACACCCAGTGATAATAATTCTGCACAAACCCCCAGTATAAAGATGCACCTTCAACTCTGTAACCGGTATGATTCTCCTATTGTCGCATTTCTGCGCCCGGCAACGTAGCTTTCCACCATACTTTTCATAATAGACAGTTGTCATGCAAAACTCAACAAACTGTTCAACCCCGGCCACGAACTCATCGTTCAAATACCCGTCTATCAAACAAACATACATCCACTCTCTCATTTTATTTTTTCTTAATGCTAAGAAACAATGGGTGGAGGGGTTTTTATAATGGACTCCTCTGCTCATTTGCGACCAGATGGTAGTATTTTTGCTACCACCTGGTCACAGTTTCCCGCCAAATTTTCCCACTATTTTCCTCACTGCCCCGGGTCACATCAAGTCAGAATTTACGACCACATGGTCACTTTTTGGGTGACCACTTGGTAGCTTTTATCCCACCAAATTCTTTATCAATTATTGGTCCTATAAAAATCACATAATTTGCGACCATCTGGTCACTTATAATTGTGACCAGTTGGTAGCTTTCTTCCCTCCATTTATAAGCTACCACTGCTCACTTTACGGTCACAAAAATTGCGACCATCTGGTCACTTATAACTGTGACCAGTTGGTAGCTTTCTTCCCTCCAATTATAAGCTACCACTGCTCACTTTTGGTCACCAAAATTGCGACCATCCTGGTCACTTTTTATTGTGACCATTTGGTAGCTTTCTTCCCTCCAATTATAAGCTACCACTGCTCACTTTACGGTCACCAAAATTGCGACCATCTGGTCACTTATAATTGTGACCAGTTGGTAGCTTTCTTCCCTCCAATTATAAGCTACCACTGCTCACTTTTGGTCACCAAAATTGCGACCATCTGGTCACTTTTAATTGTGACCATTTGGTAGCTTTCTTCCCTCCAAAATTATTTTAGTCACAAAAATGCGACCATATGGTCGCAAAAAAAGTGACCAAATGGTCACTTAGAGTCAACCTTCAAAGAAAGTGACCAGGTGGTCACCAGAAAACTACCATATTTATTTGGTCGCAAATTTCTGGTCGCATTTTGACAGTTTTTTTGTAGTGAAAAAGGATTACCAAAGAAGAGGTTCCTCCATTTGGATCTTTAGGATGGACCAAATCACGAGGAAAACTTTGAAAAGTAGGAAACCTTAGGTCTTTGGTATCAATATGGTCCGAAGAGTGAAACAAGTACTTTGAAACAAGCTTTTCAATTACAAACAAGTTTTTGGAGTGGTTCGGATCCTCTTTCGATAGTTTAGTCCAAAGAGGATTCCCAAAGAAGAGGTTCCTCCATTTGGATCTTTAGGATGGACCAAATCACGAAGAAAACTTTGAAATTTTTTGAAACCTTAGGTCTTTGGTATCAATATGGTCCGAAGATTGAAACAAGTACTTTGAAACAAGCTTTTCAATTACAAACAAGTTTTTAGAGTGGTTCAGATCATCTTTCGATATTTTGGTCCAAGAGAATTCCCAAAGAAGAGGTTCCTCCATTTGGATCTTTAGGATGGACCAAATCACGAGGAAAACTTTGCAACTGGGAAACCTTAGGTATTTTTTATCAATATGGTCCGAAGAGTGAAACAGGTACTTTGAAACAAACTTTTCAATTACAAACAAGTTTATGGAGTGGTACGGATGCTCTTTGGATATTTTGGTCCAAAGAGGATTTCCAAAGAAGAGGTTCCTCCATTTGGATCTTTAGGTTGGACCAAATCATGAGCACAACTTTGACATGTGGGAAACCTTAGGTCTTCAGATTCAATTTGTTCTAGAGAGTAAAACAGGTATTGTGAAATAAAATTTCAATTACAAACGAGTTTTTGGAGTGGTTCGGATCCTCTTTCAATATTTTGGTCCAAAAAGGATTCCCAAAGAAGAGGTTCCTCTATTTTGATCTATAGGATGGACCAAATAATGACGAAAACTTGTACAAGTGGGAAACCTTAGGTCTTTGGTTTCAATATGGTCCGAAGAGTGAAACAAGTACTTTCAAAACAAGCTTTTCAAATACAAACAAGTTTTTGGACTGGTTCGGATTCTCTTTCGATATTTTGGTCCAAGTAGGATTCCCAAAGAAGAGGTTCCTCCATTTGGATCTTTAGGATGAACCAAATCACGAGGAAAACTTTAAAAAGTAGGAAACCTTAGGCCTTTGGTATCAATTTTGTCCGAAGAGTGAAACAAGTACTTTGAAACAAGCTTTTCAATTTCAAACAATTTTTTGGAGTGGTTCGGATCCTCTTTCGATATTTTTGTCCGAAGAGGATTCCCAAAGTAGAGGTTCCTCCATTTGGATATTTAGGATGGACCAAATCACGAGGAAAACTTTGACAAGTGGGAAACCTTAGGTCTTTTCTATCAATATGGCCCGAAGAGTGAAACAGGTACTTTGAAACAAACTTTTCAATTACAAAAAAGTTTTGGGAGTGGTACGGATCCTCTTTGGATATTTTGGTCCAAAGAGGATTCCCAAAGAAGAGGTTCCTCCATTTGGATCTTTAGGATGGACCAAATCAAAAGCACAACTTTGACAAGTGGGAAACCTCAGGTGTTCAGATTCAATTTGTTCTAGAGAGTAAAACCGGTACTTTGAAATAAGTTGTCAATTACAAACAAGTTTTTGTAGTGGTTCGGATCCTCTTTCAATATTTTGGTCCAAAGAGGATTCTCAAAGAAGAGGTTCCTCTATTTTGATCTATAGGATGGACCAAATAACGACGAAAACTTTGACAAGTGGGAAACCTTAGGTCTTTGGTATCAATATGGTCCGAAGAGTGAAACAGGTACTTTGAAACAAGCTTTTCAATTACAAATAAGTTTTTGAGTGGTTCGGATCCTCTTTTGATATTTTGGTCCAAATAGGATTCCCAAGGAAGAGGTTCCTCCATTTGGATCTTTAGGATGGACCAAATCACGAGGAAAACGTTGATAAGTGGGAAACCTTAGGCCTTTGGTATCAATTTCGTCCGAAGAGTGAAACAAGTACTTTGAAACAAGCTTTTCAATTTCGAACAAGTTTTTCGAGTGGTTCAGATCCTCTTTCGATATTTGGGTCCAAAGAGGATTCCCAAAGTAGAGGTTCCTCCATTTGGATCTTTAGGATGGACCAAATCACGAGGAAAACTTTGAAAAGTGGGAAACCTTAGGTCCTTGGTATCAATATGGTCCGAAGATTGAAACAAGCTTTTCAATTACAAACAAGTTTTTGGAGTGGTTCGGATCCTCTTACGATATTTTGGTCCAAAGAGGATTACCAAAGAAGTGGTTCCTCCATTTGGATCTTTAGGATGGACCAAATCACGAGGAAAACTTTGAAATTTGGGAAACCTTAGGTCTTTGGTATCAATATGGTTCGAAGTTTGAAACAAGTACTTTGAAACAAGATTTTCAATTACAAACAAGTTTTTGGAGTGGTTCGGATCATCTTTCGATATTTTGGTCCATAGAGGATTCCCAAAGAAGAGGTTCCCCCATTTGGATCTATAGGATTGACCAAATAACGACGACGAAAACTGTTACAAGTGGGAAACCTTAGGTCTTTGGTATCAATATGGTCCGAAGAGTGAAACACGTACTTTGAAACAAGCTTTTCAATTACAAACAAGTTTTTGGAGGGGTTCGGATCCTCTTTCGATATTTTGGTCCAAAGAGGATTCCCAAAGAAGAGGTTCCTCCATTTGGATCTATAGGATGGACCAAATAACGAGAAAAACTTTGACAAGTGGGAAACCTTAGGTCTTTGGTATTAATATGGTCCGAAGAGTGAAACAAGTACTTTGAAACAAGCTTTTCAATTACAAACAAGTTTTTGGAGTGGTTCGGATCCTCTTTCGATATTTGGGTCTAAGGAGGATTCCCAAAGTAGAGATTCCTCCATTTGGATCTTTAGGAATGGAGGAGGTAGAGGAAGAGGCCGAGGGTTCCAAGTTCAAAGACCAAACAAGGAGTTTCCTCTTGTTAGAGATGATGACTTAAAGGGAATCAAGTTAAAAATTCTATCATTCCAATGCAAGACTGATCCGGAGGAGTACTTGCAATGGGAGGCACAAACTGAGAACATATTTGATTGCAACTTCTTCAGTGAGCAAAGGAAGGTACTTTTAGCAATTACTGACTTTACTAATTATGCTTTTGTTTGGTGGATTCAGTTAAAAGCTAAACTTAGAAGGGAGAGACAACCTCAAATAGAGACATGGGCTGAGCTTAAGGGCATGATGAGGAAGAGGTTCATTCCATCAACTTATGAAAGAGATATAGTGTTCAAGTTGCAAAGGTTTGATCAAGGCTCAAAAAGTGTAGAAGACTATTACAAGGAGCTTGATATCTTGATGACAAGGGCTGGAATTGAGGAGACTGAATTAGCTACCATGGGAAGGTTTATGGGGGGCTTGAATAGAGAATTAAGGCACAAAGTTGATGCTCACTCTTGCTATGACATGGAGGAAATATTACACCTTGCAATTAAATTTGAGTCACATATGCAAGAAGATTCTAAGTCAAGGTATTATTCTAAACCCTATTCATCCAAACCTACTTCATCTAAACCCACTTCTAGCCAACCTTGGGGAAAAGACACCAAAAACACATATTCTGGTCGAGGGGACCAATTTCCAAAAGACAAAACTATTTTTGATAAAAAGAGGGAGGGTGAGAGTTCTTTCAAGGGTAAGGGTAAAATAGAAGAAGCTAGGACTAGGGACATCAAATGTTGGAAGTGTCAAGGGTTAGGGCATGTCATGAAAGATTGTCCAAACAAAAGAACCATGTTTATTGAGAATGGAGAATACATATCCGGGGATGATGAGAGTGAACATGAAAATATGGAGTTTGAAGAGGAAAGTGATGGGAGTGTTGAGGAGGGAAACAAAGTTACTCTAGTGTCTAGGAGGGTACTTAGTGCACAAGTGAAAGAGAATGACCAAGACCAAAGAGAGAACTTATTCTATACTAGATGCTATGTAGAAGGAGTGCCTTGTAGTGTCATCATAGATGGTGGGAGTTGCACAAATGCTGTGAGTTCTACCCTTGTCACTAGATTAAACCTAACAACCAAACCCCATCCAAAACCCTACAAACTACAAAGGCTTACTGATTGTGGAGAGTTGAAAGTGAACAAAAAGACTCTAATTTCTATGACTCTTGGGAAGTATAAGGATGAGGTGGAGTGTGATGTAGTTCCAATGCATGCTGGGGATATCATACTTGGAAGGCCTTGGCAGTTTGATAGAAGGGCAATCCATGATGGTTATCTAAATAGGTACTCATTTACATTGAATGGAAGAAAAACCACACATACACCATTAACTAGCTCCGAAGTATACATTGATCAATGTAAGTTAGAAAAGAGAAGGAAAGAGCTTGAGAGTGTGATATGAATCATGGAGCCTTAATGTTGATCTTTTCCGAGCTTCCATTCGTTGTTCTCCAAGTTCAAGTAGAGTTCATTAAATGCAGGTCAAGTTCAAACCAAGCTCATTAAATGCAAGTAAACTTCAAGCCTAGTTCATTAAATGCAAGTCAAGTTCATTTAATGCAACCGAAGCTCATTTAATGCAACTCAAGACATCAATGTTACTCTTGACTTATTCATGACATCCTAAGGTTTCATTTAAGACTCTCATAAACACATGTGGTCTAGAATTTTCAGTTACAAAGACTTTCAAATCAGATTTGTAACTCTTCTAATTTCAGTTACAAGTTTGCATAGTTAAGACCATTGTCGATTATTTTTTTGTAAGACTTTAAGGTTGTAGCTGTTTCATTTCCTTTCATTTATGTCAATTTCATTTTTCCCTTTGTTTTGTAAGGCTTATATAGCCATGTTTCAGATTGTAAACAATCAGATTATGATGGAAGTTAAAATACAAAGTCTCATTGAGAGCTTTTTCTTTGAATTGTTGTGAGTTGTGCAACTTTTCATCTTGTCATTCCTTGTGTTTAGGGTGGCTGTAGAATCGAGCCATTAGGATTGATCATTCTAATTTGGTGGATTGATTCGAATCTAAAACAATAAATCCAATTCTTGTCTTTAGATCATTGATCATAAGGATAATCATTTTCTAGCCTTTTTCCTTGGGTTGTTTCAAATGGCGTATGTGGGTTCTTTGGTTGTGATCTTTTTGGGTCCTTAGTTAAGTTTAAGAGTTCTTAAAGCATTTTCGAAAGGGTTTTCGTATCATTTGGTATCAGAGCATAGGTTTCATCTTGTGGCCTACTCTAGAATTGATTCTATCTTACTTTTATGCATTTGTTTTTTCAATTCTACACATTCTGTCCATCCCATTCATTTATGCTATTTCATCCTTTTTGATTCACCTTTTGAATCTGATTTCATCTCCATCTTAAAGATCACGTTTAGATCTTGAAAATAAAAAAAATAAAAAAAAACAAGAAGAAGAAGAGTGCATTTCTATCCAAGAGCATCAAATCTGTTCATCTTGTGTTCATCTTGCACGTTCTTGAAATTTTTGAGTTTGATCCATATAAATTCGTGTAGATCTGATATAAATGTGTTCTTACATCAATTATCTTTCAAATATATCGGTTACACATTGATTTGCTCGTATTTAAAGTCTCAGAAACGGTTATAGTTCAAAATTGTCAAAACTGTCCAATTTTGTAATTGCCGCATTTAATGCTACTGTTTTCCATTCAAAGTCTGATCTAACGTCCGAATTTGTCTTTGTTGTCTGAAGAGAAAAGTTTTATCTTTATGTTATCTTTCAAAGTTCAGAAGGGCGGTTTATCAAAATCATAACGGAAACAATTCAAATCTGGAATTTCATTTCTGTGCGCAGGTTTAGCCTATTTTCTGGGAACTTCAATTCTGTGAGTTAGTGTTTTCAATTCTGAAAGAATTTTTGAATTTTGCCTTTTGTATGCTCTTTATTATCATCTTAATAAGCTACATATAGAGTGCCAATTGAAAATTCATTCCCGAACTCCACAAATTTTGAAATTTGTAACTGCCATATTTCTTGAGTTCTTTGTTTTCAAAAATCTGTTTTGCTTTTCCAATCTGATTTTTGCCTATCCAATCTGTTTTTCTTGTTTTATTTTTGTTTCTTTTCATTATTTTAGATTGTTTAAATATTGATGCTTGATTTTTAGTACTTTAAACACAAGTTGCTTCATTTTGACCATAGTTTATCCAAGAGCCTAAATTGACATTTTGGCCTACCTTGAGTGATTAAACACGAGAGTTCCTTGAGTGATATATTGTGAGGGAGTGTTGTGAGGTCCAGAAACATGTCACAAGGGGGAAGGTGAGTTTAGTGAAGCTAGGTGGAGAGAGGCCCAAACGAGAGTTTTTGCTAGACTTACTAAAATTGTAGAGGGGCTTAATGAACGCATGGGTAGATTAGAGATAACTAGTAATCAGAAAATGAGGGAGATAATTGAAGATGAATTAGAAAGTGATGTAGTTGAAGAAGTAGTCACTGATTGTGAAGAGAGTGACTTTGAGGAAGAATATTTTGAGGAAGCCGAAGAGGGTGATTCTATGGAGGAAAATATTGAGGAACCCGAGGCGAGTGATGATAGTCGGGAGGAAGGAAATAGAGTAGCACTCTTGCGTAGGAGAGTTCTCAATTCTGAAATAAAGGAGAAATTTGAAGATGACCAAAGACACAACTTGTTCCATACTAGGTGTTTAGTGAATGAGACCCCATGTAGTGTTTTGATTGATGGTGGAAGTTGTACAAATGTTGTGAGCTCAATTCTGGTTAAAAGACTCAATTTGCCTACTAAACCACATCCCAAACCTTACAAGTTACAATGGTTAAACTATAGTGGTGAGGTTAAGGTGCATCAGCAAGTTATTATTTCTTTTAACCTTGGAAAGTATAAGGATGAGGTAGTTTGTGATGTAGTCCCAATGCATGCCGGGGATATGCTTTTGGGAAGGCCTTGGCAGTATGATAGGAGAGTTTCCTATGATGGCTACCTTAATAGGTATACTTTTACCAAAGATGGAAGGAAGACTACTTTGGTACCTTTGTCTTCAAAAGAGGTTTTCATTGACCAATGTAAGCTTGAACAAAGGAGGGTTGAGTTTGAGTTGAAAGAAAAGGAATTAAAAGAAAGAGAATTGAGAGAAGAAAAGAGTGAGAGAGAAAAGAGAAGATTGAAAAACAAATGTGTGAACACTTAGTGGAAATTGAGAGAAAAGGAAAATCAGTGAGCTATCATGTAAAAATGAGTGAGGTGAGGATAGTTTTTCTTAGTCAAAAGCCTAATTTTGTGCTTATGTGCAAAGTAGACTTTTTGGCAACTAACCTTAACCATTATTTTCCTAGTGTGTTTGAATATCTTTTTCAGGTTTGGAAGCATTACTTATGGCCAAATAAGATATTGAGGTGTTCGAAAGGACAATACATCAAAGAAAGAAAGTATATCGATTCTAATGAGAATGTTGTAAGTAAAATACTTTCTTGGCACAATGCTTTATATTCTAATCTGAGTTTAGAGCATTTGAAATTTATTGTTAATGAGCATCTTGAAATTACAATTTTTGAGTATGTTGAAAAGTTGAACCCATTAAGGAATGCATATTCTTCTTATGTAGTTGCTTTTGCTTTGAGAAGTTACAATGTATACCAATCTGTTTTGCTAGAATGGGAAACTCAAGAAGTGATAAATGTGATATTTGGGGCAATCATTAAAGAAACAAACTCGAAAGTGAAAACTAATGAGAATTGTTTGCCTTTTGTGGATAATACATGTAATAGGAGAATACATCATAAAAAGTTTGTTTTTCAAATAAACTTATATATGGTCTTTATGCTATTACTCCCTTTGACGTGCTACCTTTGAGATCTAATGTCTTTGTGAGTGATTCAGCCAATTTTATGAATGTATTCATCAAATTAATGCACATGGATGTCAAGCAAATGATCGAGGACCAAGTTTTCACATTTACATTGAAAATGAACAAAAGAAGGAAAAGACAAAAGTTTCATCCGAGAGCATGGATTTGGATGCATTTTAGAAAGAAACGACTTCAGAAAAGGACTAAGTTGCATCCGAGGGGTGATGGACCATATCAAGTCCTTGGAAGAATCTATACAAGAGTCCACACCATTACATTACAAGGTGAGAATTTTGAGAATTCAATCATTAAATTTACTTATATTTCATCTTTTATTGTAGGGCATGAAGATTTGGATTCGAGGACGAATCCTTTTCAAGAAGGAGGGAATGATATGAATCATGGAGCCTTAATGTTGATCTTTTCCGAGCTTCCATTCGTTGTTCTCCAAGTTCAAGTAGAGTTCATTAAATGCAAGTCAAGTTCAAACCAAGCTCATTAAATGCAAGTAAACTTCAAGCCTAGTTCATTAAATGCAAGTCAAGTTCATTTAATGCAACCGAAGCTCATTTAATGCAACTCAAGACATCAATGCTACTCTTGACTTATTCATGACATCCTAAGGTTCACTACTACAAATTTGGCCTTAGTTGACACCATCATTTTCATGTAAGTTGATATTTTTGCTATAAAGCGTTAACTTATAATAATTAAGAGTCAACAAAGAAAAATAAAAAATAAGAGAAAAAAATAAAAGCGTCAACTTTGAACAATCCCGGAAAAAGGTGATTATTGATGGCTTTTGCGTGTCAACTTTCAATGATCAAAACATCAAAACGACATCGTTTTAACATAGCGAAAAACTGTGAATATTGATACGCTTTACGTGTCAACTATTATTAGACCAGTGGCGTTTTCGTAAATGGTAGAATTACGGGATTGAACCCTAAAACCTATTGTTCTTTTCTTTCTTCTTCCTTCCAGCCGCAAATTTCCGTTTTTCATCTTCTCCATTGTTTCATTTTCAAGATTTCTAGTGCCAAGCTTCGTTATATGGTGAGATTTCAGTTTTCCTTCAATTCTTTTATCCTCCATTTCCTCTTTCTTGCGTCTTTCAAAAACCATCCATCCTTGATTTTATTTTTTTCATAGATTAATTCATTCATGAAGAACCTCTGATTTACATTGCCAACTGTTTATGTCGATGTCGTAGTGAACCAACTCATTTGGTGAGTTTGATTTCTCATCCAGTTTGTTTCCAACCTATACATTGCTGTAAATTTTTATTTTTTGTGGTGTCATGAATGGAAGTTTCATGATTTTTTATCTATCCATTTGTTTTGTCTAAGGTTGATCGTTAAATAATTGTAAACCTTGGATAAATTGTGGCTTGTTTTGGTTAACCTTTTGGTAAGCAATAGTTCATATTTTTTCCCTAGCTTCTTTCTCTTGTTGTTGGACTGTTCTTAGGGCTGTATTGGGACTGTTTTTCATCTACCTAATTTATCTCTAACTTCTATGTGATATCTATTGTAGGGTTATAGAATTTTCTCCGTAAACACAAACTTAACAAATAATACTTTGGCCTCTTTGAAAATGAGATCAAAGAGCTTTGATTATATATTGTGGAGGATTATCTTTACTGTGAGATTCTTGGGTGTATAGAATATATTAAGTTGGAAAACCTTATTTTTAGACTTTGTTCCTTTAGTGAATTTCTTCTTCATTGACTTTGTTCCTTTATCTTTCCAGCCACATGTTTCAGTTTTTCTTCCTCTCCATTGTTGCATATTTAAGCTTTCCAACGCTAAGCTTTGTTATAAGGTGAGATTTCAATTTTCCTTCAACATCTCATGTGGAGATTCCATGTGTGTATTTTTTAATTAAAGCATGGATTTTTTTTTATATTAAGAGGCTTTTTTAAGAGAAGAGTATTTATATAATTTCTAGAAACAAATGTGTGGTTTTTTTCTATTAATGCAGTATATTTTCATGTTGGAAATTTTATTTCTTTTTTAAAGTAGGTTCAAAGAACAAAGATCTAGAAGGAAAATTAGGTCAATCTTCTATATTATTTATTTTGATTAAACATACTTGATGGATTGATCGATACCTTAAAGTGATATTTCATTTGTCTTAGACAGTCTCATTCTGTAGTACTGTGCTTGTGGTGTTGCTAAGAAATGAAGAAAGTACTTAATACAGTCACATAAGGTTCTTCTTTTTTTCCTTTCATAATCTAATATTCAAAAGTCCACCTCTTATCTTCTCTCAATTTTTAAATCCATGAGCATCAAACTATATTTGTATTAAACTATTACTCTACTTGAATCTAAAGAGTCAACTCCTAACAAGTTTTGGCAAGTTTGTTTTTCTTTAGTTGAAAATCTTATTAAATAGTCTAATATCCTTTAATCTGTTATATGGGACTTTTAAAATTTACTGGTTTGTTGGAGATTACCTCGCTAATGTGTCTATAATATATGAGACTTCAATAATATATATATATATATATATCACATTGTTCTGGACGTGTGGAAAATTGCTCAAAAGATATATGTTCTAGTTTGAACGCACTTGATCGCAATGAGTTAATCATAATTCCATATAATCTCGGGTATATTTTAAACCAAATAAAATATGATATTGGTAATTATATTGTTGGAATAACTTGAACTATTACTTATTTGTAGGCAACATTGGATGCTAATCATTATGTCTTATGTGAGTGGTATGATGTATTCAATAGATTCTATTCAACATAGGATCCGTGATGATGTTCGAAACATTGTTGATATGTAAGTTAATACTCTATGTTTTTATTAGCAATACACTTGAAAGAAATTTCCTCTAAATGTCTCTCACTTAAATGTTAAAGTCATATTTTATGTTTTTTTTGTTAAGATGTGTAAGATTTTAGTTTAAATGTGTGTTTATATATCTCTTAAATTAGGTCTCTAAGAAAGTGTGCTACTCAAGAAAATATAAGAGTTCCAAAAAATTTTACATGGAATATTGATAAGGTAAGTTTTATCACTAATATTTACCTACAAATGGGTAATCAAATTTTGGTTAAGCATATTGTCCTTTTTCTTTTTTATTACAATGTCCTCATCAACCGGGCAATATTGAGTGTGGATATTACGTAATGAAGTTCTTAAGAGATATTGTTACTCAAAGAAGTGTGATAATTATCGATGTGGTAAATACATAATCATCTAATGTTTATACAAATGTTTATTCTTATTTACATATTAATATTGTTATTTATTTATTTGTAGTTGACAAGGAAATGACGCTTCACTTAATTGGAGATCGATGATATTATAGCTGAGATGGCGGATTTTTTGGGCGAATACATATAGTGAAACAATTGCATATTTTTAGAGTTCGGGACTATGCTATTAGTTGTTGTGGATAATGAATGTTTACTTTTGTGAGAACATATTTAGAAACTCATATGTCTCTCTTAAGGAATGGTTGATTTGGTAGTCCTTTGAACTCATTTTTTTTTTGTTCAAAGTTATTTTTGGGAATGTGGCTAGTTTTGTAACAATGGCTAGTGTTCAAAGTTATATATGGCAAAGGTATTTTTGTGGATGAATCTTTGTAACTATGGATATTAATGTTCAAATTTATATATATAAAAATAAAATTTTATTGGATGTGTCTGCAAGTTTATAGATTGTTTTCAAACTTATAAAAACTGGTAGTATTACTGAACTGATAACTTGACTATTATTCTCCGTCAAGTACAATACAGTTGATGTCAAAAAGTCGTCAACTACACAGACAAATATTGATAGAATATAAATATCAATATTATCAATGTACATTGACGCGTATTCAATGTCAACATTTCTTTAACTTGATACAAATTCTAGTCAAAATATGATAACTTTTGACATATAATATATGTCAACAAAAATGTAAAGTTGACGCGTTTATGAAAGATGACACGCGATTAGATGACGCCAAAAAATTGTTACGTATTCTCATTGTTGACGCGTATTGGATGTCAACTAACGTCAAATTTGTAGTAGTGGTTTCATTTAAGACTCTCATAAACACATGTGGTCAAGGATTTTCAGTTACAAAGACTTTCAAATCAGATTTGTAACTCTTCTAATTTCAGTTACAAGTTTGCATAGTTAAGACCATTGTCGGTTATTTTTTTGTAAGACTTTAAGGTTGCAGCTGTTTCATTTCCTTTCATTTATGTCAATTTCGTTTTTCCCTTTGTTTTGTAAGGCTTATATAGCCATGTTTCAGATTGTAAACAATCAGATTATGATGGAAGTTAAAATACAAAGTCTCATTGAGAGCTTTTTCTTTGAATTGTTGTGAGTTGTGCAACTTTTCATCTTGTCATTCCTTGTGTTTAGGGTGGCTGTAGATGAAGGGATGATTTACTAAATTAGCGGAATTTATTTAGTAACACAAATTAACACTTAATTTAGGATCTATTAATATCATGCAATTTGTGATAAAAACATGTAGATTCATGCTTTAAATTTCGAAAATTAAAATCAAAACTTACATTGATTAATAAATGGAGAATCGGTTGGAGGTTTCTTTACAGCATCAAATCCTCAGCAACACCGGATCTTCTACGCTATATCCCGATCGATCAAACGAAACCCGATTGTAGGATCGAACTTTAGAAGAAATTGGGAAGAAGAACAAATATTTTCTTCCCAATGGACTAGGGAAAATCGGCTAAGGGGGAAGGGAGAAGGAAGAGAGAATTCCAAATTTCTAAGGAATTTAATTGTGTGATTTATGAATGACCCAACCCTCCTATTTATAGAAAAATAGGAATCCTAATCCCATTAGGATTAATCTATAGAGATAAATACAAAAAGAAAAAAGATTATCTCTTTCCTTTATCTTGCAATTTCGAAAAATGCCATAGATAAATAGGAGATTATTTTCTTTTCTTTATTTTATTTATCTTGGGTAAATAAATCTATATAATTATTATAGGATATAATTCAAATAATTATCTCCTACAAATTATCTATGAAGGCCAAGATTAATAATAAATAATTAATAAATCAAATTTATTTAATTAATTATTTTGGGCCAATTTCAATTGGGTTCATTAATCCAATTGGGCTTGAAACTCTCTCTTAAATTAATAAGTCCAACTTAATTAATTTATTTATTAATTACCATTTAAATAAAATATTTTATTTAAACAATTAATAATATTAATATTTTCTCCCGACTAAATATTATCCAATTTATATTTAATTATTAATTTCCATTTAAATAATTTTCATTATTTAAATAATTAATAATAAATATTATAATTATTAATTTCCATAAATTAATAATTTTATTGACAATATTTTATTATTAATTTAATTAATTTCAATTATTAATTTCCGTTTAAATATAATTAATTATTTAAACAATTAATAATTGTTAATTAATTTCAAATTATTAATTACCATTTAAATATACTCAATATTTAAATAATTAATAATGTATAATTAATAATATTTCATTATTAATTTCATGTTTAAATAAACTCATTATTTAAACAATTAATAATGTTTATATTAATTACCGTTTAAATATACTCAATATTTAAACAATTAATATTGCCTATTTTAAGTAATTCACTTTACTTAAAATTTCCATTTCTTCTACTTGATTTCGCGACTACGATATTTGGGCTAGCATAGGGACCCGATGGACCTATAGATCATGGGCTTAATAATTAGTTAATTAAGTGATTAACACATAATCAGTTAATTACTTATTATCTAACTATGAATAATTCCACTATAGATTCATAGCTGAACTCCCCTCACTATAGATGAGTTATGTCCATTTAGTTTATCTTTATTTATATCTGTGATATAACCTTCACATGGAACCCTCATAATTACAGGCGGATAAATTTACCGTTTTGCCCCTGTAATTACCGCTTTATCCTTGTGTTCCCGCTGATTCTCCAATGAACTTTATCTTTAGTCGAACTAGAGATAATATACTTCTCTGTGATCAATAGAAGTCGTGGCGCCACTTGTTCATGTCTCGAATCAGTACATCAAGGGAGTTTCCTAAAGTTCCTAAAATATTTAGGTATCGCACTGATACCGTTAATTTATAGGAAAGTTATGAATTCCATCTTGTGAAAATGAGTTCCCAGCTACTTATCTAGTCATGTTCCCAAAACAGGAGTGTATTGAGCGTTCTTACAGATCGCTCTCAACTATGTGAATCAAAGAACATAACTCCACAAATAGGAGTCCGCATTTCACTCAGGATTGAGATCTATCACGGTTGATAAACTTAGTTTGATATTCGATCATTTCGTAAAACGGTACTAAAGAGAAATTTGATCGAACATCGTGGTCCTGTCTTATACAATCAACATTGTATATGATACTTCCATTTCATGTCTCCCACATGAATGATCAGGATTAGATCATTTGTCTACAAACAAAATGCGAAGCTATCAACGGTGTTACCAGGATAAGGTTCCCAAACGTTATCCATTTATCGTAGACACTTTTAAGTTACTCATCTCGACTTTAATCCTCTTGTATGACTCACATACTAAGTCGTGATTTCATAAGAGTAACTTAGGGTTTACTATTTGAATGTTTGATATTTATATATTTCCATATATTCCTAATATCGTCAATTGAATCAATCTAGATAATATAAAGAACTTATGTTTATTTATTTAATTTATTCGAAATAAATTATTATAATTAAATAATTACAAGTTCTAGGACACCATTCCTAACAGTAGAATCGAGCCATTAGGATTGATCATTCTAATTTGGTGGATTGATTCGAATCTAAAACAAGAAATCCAATTCTTGTCTTTAGATCATTGATCATAAGGATAATCATTTTCTAGCCTTTTTCCTTGGGTTTTTTCAAATGGCATATGTGGGTTCTTTGGTTGTGATCTTTTTGGGTCCTTAGTTAAGTTTAAGGGTTCTTAAAGCATTTTTGAAAGGGTTTTCGTATCAGAGTGAGAAAAAGAAATTTAGTGAGGCAAAAGAATTGAGTGACAAAAAGAAATTGAGTGATTCAAAAGAATTGAGTGACAAAAAGAAATTGAGTGATTCAAAATATTTGAGTGATAAAAATACTTTGAGTGATAAAAGAGAGCAAAAGAAAGGATTGAGCTTGTTTGCAAGAACTAGTGAGGTTAAGAGAGCTTTGTTTTCAAACAAAACAATCCTTGTACTTTTGTGCAAAGGATCTTGCTTTATCACTAACCAACTTAACCAAGATTTTCCTAGTGTCTTTGTTGATCTTTTGCAGCAATATGGAGATGTCTTTCCCGAAGAGATGCCTAATGAATTACCACCAATCAGAGGTATTGAACACAAGATTGACTTCATTCCAGGAGCTTCAATTCCAAATAGGCCAGCCTATAGATCAAATCCAACCGAGGCGAATGAGATTCAAAAGAAAGTGGAGGAGTTGCTTGCTAAAGGATATGTAAGAGAAAGTCTTTCTCCTTGCTCTGTCCCTGTTTTGTTAGTTCCTAAAAAGGATGGTACTTGGCGCATGTGTGTTGATTGTAGGGCCATTAATAAGATCACCATTAAGTATAGACATCCTATCCCTAGATTAGATGACATGCTTGATGAATTACATGGTTGCACACTCTTTACTAAAATTGATTTAAAATCAGGTTACCATCAAATTAGAATGGAATTGGGGGATGAATGGAAAACAGCTTTTAAAACAAAGTTTGGATTGTATGAATGGTTAGTAATGCCTTTCGTATTAACTAATGCACCTAGCACATTCATGAGGTTAATGAATCATGTTCTTAGAGATTTTTTGGGTAAATTTGTGGTAGTTTACTTTGATGACATTCTCATTTACTCTAGATCATTGCATGAGCATGTAAAGCATGTAGGGGCTGTTTGTGAAACACTTAGGAAAGAAAAGTTGTAAGCTAATTTGAAAAAGTGTTCTTTTTGCATGGAAAGAGTAAAGTTCTTAGGGTTCATTGTGTCTAATAAAGGGGTAGAAGTAGATGAGGAAAAGATTAAAGCCATCCAAGAGTGGTCAACCCCAACAAATGTGAGTGAAGTGAGGAGCTTTCATGGGCTTGCTGGTTTTTATAGGAGGTTTATAAAAGACTTTAGCACTATTGCTTCTCCTTTAAATGAATTGGTTAAAAAGAATGTTGTGTTTGCATGGGGAGTAGCCCAAGAATCTGCCTTTCAAACTCTTAAGGATAAATTGTGTAATGCACCACTACTTGTTTTGCCTAACTTTGATTTGACTTTTGAGATAGAGTGTGATGCAAGTGGCATAGGCATAGGGGCTGTTTTGATGCAAAATGGGAAGCCAGTGATGTACTTTAGTGAAAAGTTGAGTGGAGCTTCATTGAATTATCCAACTTATGATAAAGAGTTGTATGCATTGGTGAGGGCATTGCAAACATGGCAACACTACCTATGGCCAAGAGAGTTTGTCATCCATACGAATCATGAAAGCTTGAAGCATTTGAAAGGACAAGACAAGCTCAACAGAAGGCATGCAAAATGGGTAGAGTTCATTGAAATATTTCCTTATGTTATCAAGTACAAGAAGAGGTAAGGATAATGTTGTGGCTGATGCATTGTCAAGAAAGTATGCTCTTTTCAATTCTCTTAATGCTAAGTTCTTAGGTTTTGAGCATGTTAAGACACTTTATGCACTTGATGATGATTTTGGAGAGATTTATGTTTCCATTGGCCGAGGGACTTCTTTTGATGACTATGTGATGTGTAGTGATTTTCTTTTTAAGAAAGGTAAACTTTGTATTCCTAAATGTTCTATTAGGGAGCTTTTGACTAAAGAGGCTCATGGTGGAGGTTTAATGGGACATTTTGGGGTAGCTAAGACATATGACATGTTGCATGAACATTTTTATTGGCCTAAGATGAAGCATGATGTAGTTAAAGTTTGTTCTCATTGTATTACATGTAAGGCAGCCAAGTCTAGGGTTAAACCACATGGATTGTATTCTACTTTACCTATTCCTTTAGCACCTTGGTTAGATGTTTCTATGGATTTTGTGCTAGGCTTGCCGAGGACAAAAAGGGGAAAGGATAGCATTTTTGTTGTTGTTGATAGGTTTAGCAAAATGGCTCATTTCATTGCATGTACTAAAACTGATGATGCTAAACACATTGCTGACTTGTTCTTTAGGGAAGTTGTTAAATTTCATGGCATTCCTCAAAGCATTGTGAGTGATAGGGATGTTAAGTTTCTAAGTCATTTTTGGAGGGTTTTGTGGGGTAAGCTTGGGACTAAATTAATGTACTCTACTACTTGTCACCCCCAAACTGATGGTCAAACTGAGGTTGTCAATAGGACTATGGTTACATTGCTTAGGGCTATAATTGATAAAAACCATAAGACTTGGGAAGATTGCATGCCATTCATAGAGTTTGCATATAATAGGGCTGTCCATAGTACTACTAAATGCACTCCTTTTGAACTTGTTTATGGTTTTAATCCAACTACTCCTATTGATTTATTGCCCATGTTACCTACTGATTTGGTGAGTTTTGATGCTAGTACTAAGTTTGACAGGATTCAAAAGCTACACAAGGAGGTTCGAGAGAGAATTGAGAAGCAAAACAACAAAGTAGCTTCAAGGATCAATAAGGGTCGAACTAGACTTGTTTTTCAACCTGGAGATTGGGTTTGGGTTCACTTTAGAAAAGAGAGGTTTCCATTGCAAAGGAAATCCAAGCTTAATCCAAGAGGAGATGGTCCATTCCAAGTGCTAGAAAGAATCAATGACAATGCTTACAAGATTGATCTTCCAGGTGAGTATAATGTGAGTGCTTCTTTTAATGTTTCTGACTTAAGTCCTTTTGATGTAGGTGATGAATCAGATTTGAGGACAAATCTGATTGAAGAGGGAGGGGATGATATGAATCATGGAGCACAAGACAAGATAGACAAGCTTAGGATGGTTCAAGGGCCAATAACAAGATCCAAGACCAAGAAATTGCAACAAGCTTTGAATATCCATTGTCAAGCATACATGAGCAAACTCAAGGAGACTTTTGAAGATTGGAACATTGAGGCTAAGGAAGAAGACTTAAAGCACTTCAACTTGTGGCATGTGCAATTGGAAGAAGAATTTGGACAAGTTGTGCAATCAGATTCAAAGAATGAAGCTTAGAGAGAAAGTTGCAAACTTTCCATATTTGACAACTTTCCTTATTTGAGTCTTTTATTTATTTTATGCATTTAGGGATTTTGTATAATGTTTTCCATGGCCAAAGGACATGTTTTAGGCCTTTTATATTCAGTTTATATGTTTGGAAAGGATTACGAAAGATATTATTCTCTTGAAAAGATTTTCCACAAAATTTGCCAATTTCACATAAGGCAAGTTTTGGGCAGATTTTGTGCTACTTGTAATCCGAATTTCCTAGCTTATTTTTAGGGTTTCTTTTCCTATTTAAAGGCCTCATTTGTAACCCTAAAGACTCAGAATTCATATGATAATAATATTGCTTTTTGCTTTGCTAAAATTGCTTAGTTTTGTAGCCTTGTTCTTAGGTTGCATGTTTTAGGAACATTCAAGCAAACCTTGATCTAGTTTGTTTGTGAATTGTTTCAATCTTGAAATAAGAACAAGTTATCTTATTTAAAGGTCTTTGATCATTGGAATAATCTTCTTTTCTTGTTTTTCAAAAGGTTTTACCTCTTTGTTCATGGGGTTTTAGGATGTGCATCTAAGGGGTTCTTTGTTCTTTCAAAGGTTTTCTATTTCAATTCTAGGGTTTCATATCATTTGGTATCAATATGGTTCGAAGAGTGAAACCAGTACTTTGAAACAAGCTTTTCAATTTCAAAGAAATTTTTGGAGTGGTTCGGATCCTCTTTCAATATTGGGTCCAAAGAGGATTCCCAAAGTAGAGGTTCCTCCATTTGGATCTTAAGGATGGACCAAATCACGAGGAAAACTTTGAAAAGTGGGAAACCTTAGGTCCTTGGTATCAATATGGTCCGAAGATTGAAACAAGCTTTTAAATTACAAACAAGTTTTTGGAGTGGTTGGGAACCTCTTTCGATATTTTGGGCCAAAGAGGATTACCAAAAAAGAAGTTCCTCCATTTGGATCTTTAGGATAGACCAAATAGCGAGGAAAACTTTGAAAATTGGGAAACCTTACGTCTTTGGTATCAATATGGTCCGAAGTTTGAAACAAGTACTTTGAAACAAGCTTTTCAATTACAAACAAGTTTTTGGAGTGGTTCGGATCATCTTTCGATATTTTGGTCCAAAGAGGATTCCCAAAGAAGAGATTCCTCCATTTGGATCTATAGGATGGAACAAATAACGACGACGAAAACTTTGACAAGTGGGAAACCTTAGGTCTTTGGTATCAATATGGTCCAAAGAGTGAAACACGTACTTTGAAACAGGCTTTTCAATTACAAAAAAGTGTTTGGAGTGGTTCGGATGCTCTTTCGATATTTTGGTCGAAAGAGGATTCCCAAAGAAGAGGTTCCTCCATTTTGATCTATAGGATGGACAAAATAACGACGACGAAAACTTTGACAAGTGGAAAACCTTAGGTCTTTGGTATCAATATGGTCCGAAGAGTGAAACATGTACTTTGAAACAAGCTTTTCAATTACAAACAAGTTTTTGGAGTGGTTCGGATCCTCTTTTGATATTTTGGTCCAAAGAGGATTCCCAAAGAAGAGATTCCTCCATTTGGATCTATAGGATGGACCAAATAACGACGACGAAAACTTTGACAAGTGGGAAACCTTAGGTCTTTGGTATCAATATGGTCCGAAGAGTGAAACAAGTACTTTGAAACAAGCTTTTGAATTACAAACAAGTTTTTGGAGTGGTTCGGATCCTCTTTGGATATTTTGGTCCAAACAGGATTCCCAAAGAAGAGGTTCCTAAATTTGGATCTTTAGGATGGACCAAATCACGAGGAAAACTTTGAAAATTGGGAAACCTTAGGTCTTTGGTATCAATATGGTCCGAAGAGTAAAACAAGTTCTTTGAAACAGTCTTTTCAATTACAAACAAGTTTTTGGACTGGTTCGGATCCTCTTTCGATATTTTGGTCCAAAGAGGATTCCCAAAGAAGAGGTTCCTCCATTTGGATATATAGGATGGACCAAATAACGACGAAAACATTGACAATTGGGAAACCTTAGGTCTTCGGTATCAATATGGTCCGAAGAGTGAGACAAGTACTTTGAAACAAGCTTTTCAATTACAAACAAGTTTTTGGAGTGGTTCGGATCCTCTTTCGATATTTTGGTCCAAAGAGCATTCCCAAAGAAGAGGTTCCTCCATTTGTATCTTTAGGATGGACCAAATCACGAGCAAAACTTTTACAAGTGGGAAACCTTAGGTCTTCGGTATTAATATGGTCCGAAAAGTGAAACAAGTGCTTTGAAACAGGCTTTTCAATTACAAACAAGTTTTTGGAGTGGTTCGGATGCTCTTTCGATATTTTGGTCCAATGAGGATTCCAAAAGAAGAGGTTCCTCCATTTGGATCTATAAGTTGGACCAAATAACGACGATGAAAACTTTGACAAGTGGGAAACCTTAGGTCTTTGGTATCAGTATGGTCTGAAGAGTGAAACAAGTACTTTGAAACAATCTTTTCAATTACAAACAAGTTTTTGGAGTGGTTCGGTTCGTCTTTCGATATTTTGGTCCAAAGAGCATTCCCAAAGAAGAGGTTCCTCCATTTGTATCTTTAGGATGGACCAAATCACGAGCAAAACTTTGACAAGTGGTAAACCTTAGGTCTTCGGTATCAATATGGTCCGAAAAGTGAAACAAGTGCTTTGAAACAGGCTTTTCAATTACAAACAAGTTTTTGGAGTGGTTCGGATGCTCTTTCAATATTTTGGTCCAAAGAGGATTCCCAAAGAAGAGGTTCATCCATTTGGATCTATAGGATGGACCAAATAACGACGACGAAAACTTTGACAAGTTCGAAACCTTAGGTCTTTGGTATCAATATGGTCCGAAGAGTGAAACATGTACTTTGAAACAAGCTTTTCAATTACAAACAAGTTTTTGGAGTGGTTCGGATCCTCTTTCGATATTTTGGTCCAAAGAGGATTCCCAAAGAAGAGGTTCCTCCATTTGGATCTATAGGATGGACCAAATAACGACGACGAAAACTTTGACAAGTGGGAAACCTTAGGTCTTTCATATCAATATGGTCCGAAGAGTGAAACAAGTACTTTTAAACAAGCTTTTCAATTACAAACAAGTTTTTGGAGTGGTTCGGATCCTCTTTTCATAGTTTGGTCCAAAGAGGATTCCCAAAGAAGAGGTTCCTCCATTTGGATCTTTAGGATGGACCAAATCACGAAGAAAACTTTGAAAATTGGGAAACCTTAGGTCTTTGGTATCAATATGGTCCGAAGAGTAAAACAAGTTCTTTGAAACAATCTTTTCAATTACAAACAAGTTTTTGGAGTGGTTCGGATCCTCTTTCGATATTTTGGTCCAAAGAGGATTCCCAGAGAAGAGGTTCCTCCATTTGGATATATAGGATGGACCAAATAACGACGAAAACTTTGACAAGTGGGAAACCTTAGGTCTTTGGTATCAATATGGTCCGAAGAGTGAGACAAGTACTTCGAAACAAGCTTTTCAATTACAAACAAGTTTTTGGACTGGTTCGGATCCTCTTTCTATATTTTGGTCCAAAGAGCATTCCCAAAGAAGAGGTTCCTCCATTTGTATCTTTAGGATGGACTAAATCACGAGAAAAACTTTGACAAGTGGGAAACCTTAGGTCTTCGATTTCAATATGGTCCGAAAAGTGAAACAAGTGCTTTGAAACAGGCTTTTCAATTACAAACAAGTTTTTGGAGTGGTTCGGATGCTCTTTCGATATTTTGGTCCAAAGAGAATTCCCAGAAAAGAGGTTCCTCCATTTGGATCTATAGGATGGACCAAATAATGACGACGAAAACTTTGACAAGTGGGAAACCTGAGGTCTTCGGTATCAATATGGTCCGAAGAGTGAAACATGTAATTTGAAACAAGCTTTTCAATTACAAACAAGTTTTTGGAGTTGTTCGGATCCTCTTTCGATATTTTTGTCCAAAGAGGATTCCCAAAGAAGAGTTTCCTCCATTTGGATCTATAGGATGGACCAAATAACGACGAAAACTTTGACTTGTGGGAAACCTTAGGTCTTTGGTATCAATATGGTTAGAAGAGTGAAACAAGTACTTTGAAACAAGCTTTTCAATTACAAACAAGTTTTTGGAATGGTTTGGATCCTCTTTCGATATTTTGGTCCATAGAGATTTCCTAAAGAAGAGGTTCCTCTATTTGGATCTTTACATAGACCAAATTATATGGAAAACTTTGACAAGTGGGAAACCAGAGGTCTTTGGTATCAATATGGTCTGAAGAGTAAAACAAGTTCTTTGAAACAAGCTTTTCAATTACAAACAAGTTTTTGGAGTGGTTCAGATCCTCTTTCGATATTTTTGTCCAAAGAGGATTCCCAAAGAAGAGGTTCCTCCATTTGGATCTTTAGGATGGACCAAATCACGAGAAAAACTTTGAAAATTGGGAAACCTGAGGTCTTTGATATTAATATGGTCCGAAGAGTAAAACAAGTTCTTTGAAACAAGCTTCTCAATTACAAACTTGTTTCACTCTTCAGACCATATTGATACCAAAGACCTGAGGTTTCCCACTTGTCAAAGTTTTCGAATCCTCTTTGGACCAAAATATCAAAAGAGGATAGGAACCACTCCAAAAACTTGTTTGTAATTGAAAAGCTTGTTTCAAAGTACTTGTTTCACTCTTAGGACCATATTGATACCAAAGTCCTAAGGTTTCCAACTTGTCAAAGTTTTCGTCGTTATTTGGTCCATCCTATAGATCCAAATGGAGGAACCTCTTCTTTGGGAATCCTCTTTGGACCAAACTATCGAAAGAGGATCTGCACCACTCCAAAAACTTGTTTGTAATTGAAAAGCTTGTTTCAAAGTACTTGTTTCACTCTTCGGACCATATTGAATCTTAACACCTAAGGTTACTGATATGAAACCCTATAATTGAAATAGAAACCCTTTGAAACACAAAGAACCCCTAGATGCAAATCCTAAAACCCCAATGAACAATAAGGTAAAACCCTTGGAAACAAAGAAGAAGAAGATTATTCTAATGATATAATACCTTGAAATAAGAGAACTTGTTCTTATTTCAAGATCGAAACAATCCACAAATACAATAGATCAAGTTATGCTTGAATGTTTCTAAAACATGCAACCTAAAACAAGGCTACAAAATGCAAGGTAAAATCAACCAAGCAATAAGCAAAACAAAGCTATTTTCTATCATATTAATTCTTCATGTTTAGTGTTACAAATGGGGCTTTAAATAGCCAAAGAAACCCTAAAAACAAAAAGGAAATTCGGATTACAAGGAGGCACAAAATCTGCCAAATCTTTCCTTAAGTGCATTTGGTGCATTTTAGGAAAGTTTTGCTCTAGAAGGTATTATATCATTCCTAAACTATTCTAAGCATTAAAACTGATAAATAAAGGCCTAAAACATGTCCAAATACATTGTAAATTCATGGACATCATATATGGCAAGTTCGGGAACAAATATGGAAAGTGGTCCAAATAAGGAAAGTTTGCAAAAGTGGTGCAACTTTCCTAATTAGCTCTTCTTTTCATTTCTGATTGAACAAGTATTCAATACTCTTCTTCAAAATGCATTTGGCATAGATTGAAGTGCATCAAGTCCTCTTTGTTAGCCTCCATGCTTGGATCTTCAAAGCTTGTCTTGACTTTGCTAATATAGGCTTGTAAATGGATGTTCAATGCTTCTCTTGATATTTGATTTTGTGATTGGTCCTTGAGCTATTTGTGACGTTCCATGATTCATATCATCCCCTCCCTCTTGAAAACGATTCGTCCTCGAATCTATAACATTACCTACATCGCAATAAATTAAGTTAATAACATAAATAAAATCACCTAAAGCATACTTACCTTGCAAATCAGATTTGTAAGCATCTTGAACTTCTGTCCTATATCCACATCAAAATCTAGCTCATGAAAGACCACAACACTCACAGAAAAGGTAAAACTTAGTGTTAAGAAGCCGAAAAGAATATGTGGACCATAGTCAATCTCAAAAAATTTCTCATACTCCACAATACTCTCAAGATGATCACATGCTGAAGATAATAAATATCTCAAATAATATGCATAATCCAACTCAAGTAGGTATAATGTGTTTGAGCAATCCAAAAAAGTTACACAATCGAGACTATCCATACAGTCTTCAATTATTTTATCAAAGACAACTCTTGTGGCACAAAACATATGTTTATCTTTAGAACCCAATTGAAGTTGTAAAAATTCAGATTTGAAATACACTTTAGCAAACAAATATGAACTATGAAAATCATCACAAGTAAATGGATAGGCTAGCTTAACATGTTTTGCAAGTGATAAGCTGTCAAACAAGTAAAGATCATCCAAAAGAATTTTGCTAGAAAAGAATGCATGTTTATCATAAAAATATAATTGGTTAGGATGATTTCTAGTCTTAAAATCAGAATTGGAAAACAAGAAATAATCATTTAAACAAACTGATGCAATAGGATTAAAAGTAAGCAACTTCCTTTTCTGGCTTTGGATCCCGTTTGCAACATCCTTTTCCTTGAAATATGGTGGTGCCTTAAGTATTTCAACCCATTGTAATGTATCTACCATGAGCTCCATTCCAATTGAAAATTGGTCCTTGTAATCCTGCAAAAGGTTAGCTAAAACACTAGAAAAGCAAAGGTTGAGTTCATATGTTAGAAAGAAAAAATCTTTGCAAAAAAGTACAAAGTGGGTTTTGTTTGAAAATATTGTTTTCCTAGCCTCACTTTCTACAAAACTCACAATGTTCTCACAATTCCTCTCATTCTTTTTTGACTCACAACTCTCCTTTCTTTCAATTTCTCTTTCATTCTTTTCAAACACTCTTTCTTTTGAACTCAAATCTCTTTCTTTTGACTCACTCATGCTCATTTCTTTTTGAGCACTCATCTCTCTTTCTTTTGGCTCACTTATTTCAATAATTTCTTTTTCACACTCTTCTTTTTGAAAATTCATCTCTCTTTCTTTTGGCTCACTCTCTTTTTGACAATTCTCATTCTTTTCAAAGGTAGAACACTTTTTTAACTCACATGCATCATAAGTTTCCCTCATATGAATATTTGATTGGAAGTGGTCTTGTAAAGAAAATGTTACCTTTTTCTAAATCAAGCCATTGGCAGCCACATCCTTTCTCTTTAATGCACTCTTTAATTGATTTTCTTGAGATGGAATCAGGTTCGAAAGATGTTTAGTAGAATACCTTTTTGTAGCCCTTCTTTCAAGTCTCTTTTCCACCGTGGTTGCATAATAAACCATATGTTCCAACTCCACATATGTCTTTCCTTCAACACAACAGGCAATCTCCTCGTTTAAACCCTTTAAGAACCGTGTCATTGTGGACTCATTATCTTCAAAAAAGACAGCCCTAGCCATGAGAACATCAAACTCCTTGTGATAAGCTTCAACACTCCTTTCACCTTGTGTAAGATTTAGAAATTCTTTCACAATAGCTCTCTGTCTTTGGCTCGGCACAAACCTCTTCCTCATGTGATATTTAAGTTCATACCAAGTATCAATATGTGGTTGTCTATCTTTCCTTAGTTTTTCCTTCAATTGAGACCACCAAACATAAGCATAGTTAGTGAATTTTGCACTAGCAAGAAATACCTTTCTTTCCTCACTATAGTTGTTGTAATCAAAGATATGCTCAATTTGACTTTCCCATTGCAAGTACTCTTCTGGATCTACACTCCCATGGAAAGTATATAAGTTGAGCTTATGTGCTCCAAAGCTCCTATGCACCATCCTTTCATAATAAATGTCTCTATGTTCACTCCTAGGATGTTCTACCTCCAAACATCTACTATTCCTCCTTTGATCAATCCTTTCATGATACATTGCTGTAAGTAAACAAGTTAGTAATGTAAAAATAGGACCTTTCAAATCACTCCCTAAGTGTTTACACTCAAAGACGTCAATCCACTCGTGTTTACACTCAAAACAGATTTTAGACCCTAAATGTAACCTTGAACTATTAGCACACTTTAGCAACTATCAAACAACTAAGATACTAATGATATTTGTAAAAAGTATCAATAAAGAAATAAGAAACTATCAGCTTGGGTGGCTAGAGAAATAAAAGGACAGATTTTTCAAATGGTGTATTTTTGTAACAAGGAAAGAATAAGAAAGAAAACAAGCAAGAATAAACTTTCCTAAAAGAGAAAAATTCGAAATTAGACTTCCCTAAAGCACTTTGGATCAGACAAAATGACTTTAATTGAGCAATATATGCATATATTTGAATATGGGACAGAATTGATACTTTCCTAAAACTGTTTTGGCTATTTATGGTAAGTTCTAGCTTTTTAGGAAATAAACAATTCTAGCACAAATCCTTTGTAATTTTCAGATTCAAGATGAAGATAGGATGAGTTTAAGATGAACTCTTCAAGAACAATACGAACACAAACCACTTTTTCCAGAAATTTCAACAAATCAAGCAAGAACAAACTTTTTTTTTTTAATTTCTGCACAATCAGACAGTCGTGCAAGATCTATATTTTTCTCGATCTTCAAATTATTTTTTGACAAACTTTTCTGAATACGAAATAAACTAGACAAAAAGATGAAGACTTTTGTAGTTATTTATTTTCTCATAATCGGAATGAAACTATACTAAAAATAATAAAAACTGTAGCTAAAAAAGAAAATTCTGGAACTGTAATTGTTTTTGTGTTTTTTTTGGAATTTTCCATGAACGAAGAACAAGACAATAAAAATTCAATAAACAAGAAAGAAAGTAAGATAGAAATCTTCCCTTGAGAATAAGCTCTGATACCAAATGATATGAAACCCTAGAATTGAAATAGAAACCCTTTAAACACAAAGAACCCCTAGATGCAAATCCTAAAACCCCAATGAACAATAAGGTAAAACCCTTGGAAACAAAGAAGAAGAAGATTATTTCAATGATCTAATACCTTGAAATAAGAGAACTTGTTCTTATTTCAAGATCGAAACAATCCACAAACACAATAGATCAAGTTATGCTTGAATGTTTCTAAAACATGCAACCTAGAACAACGCTACTAAATGCAAGGTAAAATCAACCAAGCAATAAGCAAAACAAAGCTATTTTCTATCATATTAATTCTTCATGTTTAGTGTTAAAAATGAGGCTTTAAATAGCCAAAGAAACCCTAAAAACAAAAAGGAAATTCGGATTACAAGGAGGCACAAAATCTGCCAAATCTTTCCTTAAGTGCATTTGGTGCATTTTAGGAAAGTTTTGCCCTAGAAGATATTATATCATTCCTAAACTATTCTAAGCATTAAAACTGATAAATAAAGGCCTAAAACATGTCCAAATACATTGTAAATTCGTGGACATCATATATGGCAAGTTCGGGAACAAATATGGAAAGTGGTCCAAATAAGGAAAGTTTGCAAAAGTGGTGCAACTTTCCTAATTAGCTCTTCTCTTCATTTCTGATTGAACAAGTCTTCAATACTCTTCTTTAAAATGCATTTGGCATAGATTGAAGTGCATCAAGTCCTCTTTGTTAGCCTCCATGCTTGGATCTTCAAAGCTTGTCTTGACTTTGCTAATATAGGCTTGTAAATGGATGTTCAATGCTTCTCTTGATATTTGATTTTGTGATTGGTCCTTGAGCTATTTGTGACGTTCCATGATTCATATCAGTTTCCCACTTGTCAAAGTTTTCCTCGTGATTTGGTTCATCCTAAAGATCCAAATGGAGGAACCTCTTCTTTGGGAATCCTCTTTGGACCAAAATATCGAAAGATGATCTGAACCATTCCAAAAACTTGTTTGTAATTGAAAAGCTTGTTTCAAAGTACTTGTTCCACTCTTCGGACCATATTGATACCAAAGACCTAAGGTTTCCCACTTGTCAAAGTTTTCGTCGTTATTTGGTCCATCCTATAGATCCAAATGGAGGAACCTCTTCTTTGGGAATCCTCTTTGGACCAAAATATTGAAAGTGGATCTGAACCACTCCAAAAACTTGTTTGTAATTGAAAAGCTTGTTTCAAAGTACTTGTTTCACTCTTCGGACCATATTAAATCTGAACACCTCAGGTTTCCCACTTGTCAAAGTTTTCCTCGTGATTTGGTTCATCCTAAAGATCCAAATGGAGGAACCTCTTCTTTGGGAATCCTCTTTGGACCAAAATATCGAAAGAGGATCCGAACCATTCAAAAAACTTGTTTGTAATTGAAAAGCTTGTTTCAAAGTACTTGTTTCACTCTTCGGACCATATTGATACCAAAGACCTAAGGTTTCCCACTTGTCAAAGTTTTCCTCGTGATTTGGTCCATCCTAAAGATCCAAATGGAGTTACCTCTTCTTTGGGAATCCTCTTTGGACCAAAATATCGATAGAGGATCCGAACCACTCCAAAAACTTGTTTGTAATTGAAAAACTTGTTTGTAATTGAAAAGCTTGTTTCAAAGTACTTGTTTCACTCTTCGGACCATATTGATACAAAAGACCGAAGGTTTCCCACTTGTCAAAGTTGTGCGCTTGATTTGGTCCAACCTAAAGATCCAAAAGGAGGAACCTCTTCGTTGGGAATTCTGTTTGAACAAAAATATCGAAAGAGGATCTGAACCACTATAAAAACTTATTTGTAATTGAAATGCTGTTTTCAAAGTACGTGTTTTACTCTTCGTACCATATTGATACCAAAGACCTAAGGTTTCCCACTTGTCAAAGTTTTCCTCATGATTTGGTCCCTCCTAAAGACACAAATGGAGTAACCTCTTCTTTGGGAATCCTCTTTGGACCAAAATATCCAAAAAAGATCCGAACCACTCCATAAACTTGTTTGTAATTGAATAGCCTGTTTCAAAGTACTTGTTTCACTCTTAAGACCATAGTGATACCAAAGACCTGAGGTTTCCCACTTGTTAAACTTTTCCTCGTGATTTGGTCCATACTAAAGATCCAATTGGAGGAACCTCTTCTTTGGGAATCATCTTTGGACCAAAATATCGAAAGAGGATAGGAACCACCCCAAAAACTTGTTTGTAGTTGAAAAGCTTGTTTCAAAGTACTTATTTCACTCTTAGGACCATATTGATACCAAATACCTAAGGTTTCCAACTTGTCAAAGTTTTCGTCGTTATTTGGTCCATCCTATAGATCCAAATGGAGGAACCTCTTCTTTTGGAATCCTCTTTGAACCAAAATATCGAAAGAGGATCTGAAGCACTCCAAAAACTTTTTTGTAATTGAAAAGCTTGTTTCAAAGTACTTGTTTCACTCTTCGGACCATATTGAATCTGAACACCTAAGGTTTCCCACTTGTCAAAGTTTTCCTCGTGATTTGGTTCATCCTAAAGATCCAAATGGAGGAACCTCTTCTTTGGGAATCCTCTTTGGACCAAAATATCAAAAGAGGATCTGAACCATTCCAAAAACTTGTTTGTAATTGAAAAGCTTGTTTCAAAGTACCTGTTCCACTCTTCGGACCATATTGATACCAAAGACCTAAGGTTTCCCACTTTTCAAAGTTTTCCTCGTGATTTGGTCCATCCTAAAGATCCAAATGGAGTTACCTCTTCTTTGGGAATCCTCTTTGGACCAAAATATCGAAAGAGGATCCGAACCATTTCAAAAACTTGTTTGTAATTGAAAAGCTTGTTTCAAAGTACTTGTTTCACTCTTCGGACCACATTGATACCAAAGACCTAAGGTTTCCCACTTGTCAAAGTTGTGCGCTTGATTTGGTCCAACCTAAAGATAAAAAAGGAGGAACCTCTTCCTTGATAATTCTGTTTGAACCAAAATATCGAAAGAGGATCCGAACCACTATAAAAACTTATTTGTAATTGAAATACTTGTTTCAAAGTACGTGTTTTACTCTTCGAACCATATTGATACCAAAGACTTAAGGTTTCCCACTTGTCAAAGTTTTCCTCATGATTTGGTCCCTCCTAAAGACACAAATGGAGGAACCTCTTCTTTGGGAATCCTCTTTGGACCAAATTATCGAAAAAGATTCGAACCACTCCAAAAACTTGTTTGTAATTGAAAAGCCTGTTTCAAAGTACTTGTTTCACTCTTCAGACCATATTGATACCAAAGACCTAAGGTTTCCCACTTGTCAAAGTTTTCCTCGTGATTTGGTCCATCCTAAAGATCCAATTGGAGGAACCTCTTCTTTGGGAATCCTCTTTGGACCAAAATATCGAAAGAGGATAGGAACCACTCCAAAAACTTGTTTGTAATTTAAAAGCTTGTTTCAAAGTACTTGTTTCACTCTTAAGACGATATTGATACCAAAGACCTAAGGTTTCCAACTTATCAAAGTTTCCGTCGTTATTTGGTCCATCCTATAGATCCAAATGGAGGAAACTCTTCTTTGAGATTCCTTTTTGGACCAAAATATCGAAAGAGGATCTGAACCACTCCAAAAACTTGTTTGTAATTGAAAAGCTTGTTTTAAAGTACTTGTTTCACTCTTCGGACCATATTGAATCTGAACACCTAAGGTCTCCCACTTGTCAAAGTTTTCCTCGTGATTTGGTTCATCCTAAAGATCCAAATGGAGGAACCTCTTCTTTGGGAATCCACTTGGGACCAAAATATTGAAAGAGGATCTGAACCATTCCAAAAACTTGTTTGTAATTGAAAAGCTTGTTTCGAACTACTTGTTTCACTCTTCGGACCATATT
The DNA here is from genome assembly GCA_028015215.1 of Gynostemma pentaphyllum. Classification (NCBI taxonomy): domain Eukaryota; kingdom Viridiplantae; phylum Streptophyta; class Magnoliopsida; order Cucurbitales; family Cucurbitaceae; genus Gynostemma; species Gynostemma pentaphyllum. The sequence continues at coordinate 10,898,259 of CM051350.1, forward strand.
GATACCAAAGACCTAAGGTTTCCCACTTGTCAAAGTTTTCCTCGTGATTTGGTCCATCCTAAAGATCCAAATGGAGTTTCCACTTCTTTGGGAATCCTCTTTGGACCAAAATATCGAAAGAGGATCCGAACCACTTCAAAAACTTGTTTGTAATTAAAAAGCGTGTTTCAAAGTACTTGTTTCACTCTTCGGACCATATTGATAGCAAAGACCTAAGGTTTCCCACTTGTCAAAGTTGTGCGCTTGATTTGGTCCAACCTAAAGATCCAAAAGGAGGAACCTCTTCCTTGGGAATTCTGTTTGAACCAAAATATCGAAAGAGGATCCGAACCACTATAAAAACTTATTTGTAATTGAAATGCTTGTTTCAAAGTACGTGTTTTAATCTTCGTACCATATTGATACCAAAGACTTAAGGTTTCCCACTTGTCAAAGTTTTCCTCATGATTTGGTCCCTCCTAAAGACACAAATGGAGGAACCTCTTCTTTGGGAATCCTCTTTGGACCAAAATATCGAAAAAAGATCCGAACCACTCCAAAAACTAGTTTGTAATTGAAAAGCCTGTTTCAAAGTACTTGTTTCACTCTTCAGACCATATTGCTACCAAAGACCTGAGGTTTCCCACTTTTCAAAGTTTTCCTCGTGATTTGATCCATCCTAAAGATCCAATTGGAGGAACCTCTTCTTTGGGAATCCTCTTTGGACCAAAATATCGAAAGATGATAGGAACCACTCCAAAAACTTGTTTGTAATTGAAAAGCTTGTTTCAAAGTACTTGTTTCACTCTTAGAACCATATTGATAACAAAGACCTAACGTTTCCAACTTGTCAAAGTTTTCGTCGTTATTTGGTCCATCCTATAGATCCAAATGGAGGAACCTCTTCTTTGGGAATCCTCTTTGGACCAAAATATCGAAAGAGGATCTGAACCACTCCAAAAACTTGTTTGTAATTGAAAAGCTTGTTTCAAAGTACTTGTTTCACTATTCGGACCATATTGAATCTGAACACCTAAGGTTTGCCACTTGTCAAAGTTTTCGTCGTTATCTGGTCCATCCTACAGATCCAAATGAAGGAACCTCTTCTTTGGGAATCCTCTTTGGACCAAAATATCGAAAGAGGATCTGAACCACTCCAAAAACTTGTTTGTAATTGAAATGCTTGTTTCAAAGTACTTGTTTCACTCTTCGGACCATATTGAATCTGAACACCTAAGGTTTCCCACTTGTCAAAGTTTTCCTCGTGATTTGGTTCATCCTAAAGATCCAAATGGATGAACCTCTTCTTTGGGAATCCTCTTTGGACCAAAATATCGAAAGAGGATCTGAACCATTCCAAAAACTTGTTTGTAATTGAAAAGCTTGTTTCAAAGTACTTGTTACACTCTTCGGACCATATTGATACCAAAGACCTAAGGTTTCCCACTTGTCAAAGTTTTCCTCGTGATTTGGTTCATCCTAAAGATCCAAATGGAGGAACCTCTTCTTTGGGAATCCTCTTTGGACCAAAATATCGAAAGAGGATCCGAACCATTCAAAAAACTTGTTTGTAATTGAAAAGCTTGTTTCAAAGTACTTGTTTCACTCTTCGGACCATATTGATACCAAAGACCTAAGGTTTCCCACTTGTCAAAGTTTTCCTCGTGATTTGGTCCATCCTAAAGATCCAAATGGAGTTACCTCTTCTTTGGGAATCCTCTTTGGACCAAAATATCGAAAGAGGATCCGAACCACTCCAAAAACTTGTTTGTAATTGAAAAGCTTGTTTCAAAGTACTTGTTTCACTCTTCGGACCATATTGATACCAAAGACCTGAGGTTTCCCATTTGTTAAAGTTGTGCTCATTAGTTGGTCCAACCTAAAGATCCAAAAGGAGGAACCTCTTCCTTGGGAGTTCTGTTTGAAAAAAATATCGAAAGGGGATCCGAACCACTATAAAAACTTATTTGTAATTGAAATACTTGTTTCAAAGTACTTGATTTACTCTTTGTACCATATTGATACCAAAGACCTAAGGTTTCCCACTTGTAAAAGTTTTCCTAATGATTTGGTCCGTCCTAAAGATCCAAATGGAGGAATCTCTTCTTTGGGAATCCTCTTTGGACCAAAATATCGAAAGAGGATCCGAACCACTCCAAAAACTTGTTTGTAATTGAAAAGCCTGTTTCAAAGTACTTGTTTCACTCTTCAGACCATATTATTACCAAAGACCTAAGGTTTCCCACTTGTCAAAGTTTTCCTCGTGATTTGGTCCATCCTAAAGTTCCAAATGGAGTAACCTCTTCTTTGGGAATCCTCTTTGGACCAAATATCGAAAGAGGATCCGAACTATTCCAAAAACTTGTTTGTAATTGAAATCCTTGTTTCAAAGTATTTGTTTCACTCTTCGGACTATATTGATACCAAAGACCTAAGGTTTCCTACTTTTTAAAGTTTTCGTTGTGATTTGGTCCTTCCTAAAGATCCAAATGGAGGAACCTCTTCTTTGGGAATCGTCTTTGGACCAAAATATCGATAGAGGATCTGAACCATTCGAAAAACTTGTTTGTAATTGAAAAGCTTGTTTCAAAGTACTTGTTTCACTCTTCGGACCATATTGAATTTGAACACCTGAGGTTCCCACTTGTTAAAGTTTTCCTCGTGATTTGGTTCATCCTAAAGATCCAAATGGAGGAACCTCTTCTTTGGGAATCCTCTTTGGACCAAAATATTGAAAGAGGATCCGAACCACTATAGTAACTTGTTTGTAATTGAAAAGCTTGTTTCAAAGTTCTTGTTTCACTCTTCGGACCATATTGGTACCAAAGAGTGAAACAAGAACTTTGAAACAAGCTTTTCAATTACAAACAAATTTCTATAGTGGTTCGGATCCTCTTATTCTCTTCTTCGGATCATATGAATTCTTGGTATTTAGGGTTACAAATGAGACCTTTAAATAGGAAAAGAAACCCTAAAAATAACAAGCAAATTCGGAATAAAGAAGAGAATAAAATCTGCCCAAAACTTGCCTTATATGGATTTGGCAGATTTTGGGGAAAATCTTTCCTAGAGAATAATATCTTTCCTAATTCTTTCCAAGCTAATAAACTGATTGTAAATGGCCTAAAACATGTCTTAATACATCATACATTCGTTGGAACCATTTTGGGAACAAATAAGGAAAGTTCGGGAACAAATATGGAAAGCGGTCCAAATAAGGAAAGTTTGCAAAAGTGATGCAACTTTCCTAATTAGCTCTTCTCTTCAATTCTGATTGAATAAGTCTTCAATACTCTTCTTCATAATACATTTGCCATAGATTAAAGTTCACCAAATCCTCTTTGTAAGCCTCCATGCTCGTATCTTCAAAGCTTGTCTTGACTTTGCTAATGTAGGCTTGTAAATGGATATTCAATGCCTCTCTTGATCTTTGAACTTGTGATTGGTCCTTGAGCTTTTTGTGAGGTTACATGATTCATATCACCTTAGGTCTTTGGTATCAATATGGTCCGAAGAGTGAAACAAGTACTTTGAAACAAGCTTTTCAATTACAAACAAGTTTTTGGAGTGGTTCAGATCCTCTTTCGATATTTTGGTCCAAAGAGCATTCCCAAAAAAGAGGTTCCTCCATTTGTATCTTTAGGATGGACCAAATCACGAGCAAAACTTTGACAAGTGGGAAACCTTAGGTCTTCGGTATCAATATGGTCCGAAAAGTGAAACAAGTGCTTTGAAACAGGCTTTTCATTTACAAACAAGTTTTTGGAGTGGTTCGGATGCTCTTTCGATATTTTGGTCCAAAGAGGATTCCCAAAGATGAGGTTCCTCCATTTGGATCTATAGGATGGACCAAATAACGACGATGAAAACTTGGACAAGTGGGAAACCTAAGGTCTTTGGTATCAATATGGTCTGAAGAAAGAAACACGTACTTTCAAACAAGCTTTTCAATTACAAACAAGTTTTTGGAGTGGTTCGGATCCTCTTTCAATATTTTGGTCCAAAGAGGATTCCCAAAGAAGAGGTTCCTCCATTTGGATCTATAGGATGGACCAAATAACGACGAAAACTTTGACATGTGGGAAACCTTAGGTCTTTGGTATCAATATGGTCCGATGAGTGAAACAAGTACTTTGAAACAGGCTTTTCAATTACAAACAAGTTTTTGGAATGGTTCGGATCCTCTTTCGATATTTTTGTCCAAAGAGATTTCCCAAAGAAGAGGTTCCTCCATTTGGATCTTTACATGGACCAAATTATGAGCAAAACTTTGACAAGTGGGAAACCAGAGGTCTTTGGTATCAATATGGTCCGAAGAGTAAAACAAGTTCTTTGAAACAAGCTTTTCAATTACAAACAAGTTTTTGGAGTGGTTCGGATCCTCTTTCGATATTTTGGTTCAAATAGGATTCGCAAAGAAGAGGTTCCTCCATTTGGATCTATAGGATGGACCAAATAACGACGACGAAAACTTTGACAAGTGGGAAACCTGAGGTCTTTGGTATCAATATGGTCCGAAGAGTGAAACACGTACTGTGACGACCCGTCACTTTTAAATAAATTAAATTCAGAGAAAATAGCGGAAGTCTTTTAATTTACGAAAAATTGGCGTGGTTTTGTTTGAAAATTGGCATGCCGAAAACCTGTTTACATCCTAATTTTTCAATTCTAATAAAATCACATGGACTTTAAGTCCAAGATCAGGAGTTCAAATATGTATATCATATAAACATTAACATTAGGCTCTTAGGAGCCAAATACAAAATACAATTCATTAAAATTCTTAAAGTTCATCAAAATAAGACATAAACTTTACAAATCCATTAGTCCATCTCGAGGTCAGCATCCCTCGATCACGTAGCACCACCTCCTCTCCCTCGACCTCTGGCCAAGGCATTACCTGAAATTGGTTGTAATATCATGAGCTAACAAACTAAGCCCAGTGAGAATAATAAGCATAAAAAGTAAAGATAGACCTCAAACTCGCATTTCGATTTGTGTCCAAATAAACTAACACAAAATACTCCTAAAGTCCTCCAAACTCTAGGTAATTTTTATTCCATAAGTTCCAAAAGATGATACAATTAGCACACTTAGTCTAATTGTTCATCCAATAACTTATCATAACATGAAAAAGAAAAGTAAATAAATAAACTTTGCATGATATAACATCTCGATTCTCTTTCTCGTCTATCAAATGCATAAAAGTAATGAGTATTTCCCGTAGGATACGCATTCACCATTTATGCATGAAATGGAGGTAATGTGGATTTTTACATACTATCCACCATTATCCTTATATATGAAGTAGTGTGGGCAATTATGGCGTCCCACCAAAACTTATGTATGAAGTAGTGTGGGCAATTATAGCGTCCCACCAAAACTTATGTATGAAAGTAGTGTGGGCAATTATAGCGTCCCACAAAAACTTATGCATGGAAGTAGTGTGGGCAATTATAGCGTCCCACCAAAACTTATGCATGGAAGTAGTGTGGGCAATTATAGCGTCCCACCAAAACTTATGCATGGAGGAAATGTGGACTTTCTCGTATTCCACCATTAACCTTTCGTTTTTCTTTCTCACTTTCTTTTCTTTTCAATAATGCGAGATGCTATGCATATGGTTGCATATGCTTGCAAAAGTAATAAAGTAAATGTAAATGATAAATCATCCGAAACAAGCATAAAGTAAAGAGGCATAAAGTAAAGAACATAAAGTAAAGGGCATAAAGTAAAAAGATAGAATCCCGGATGAACGATAAATCGATCGAACTCCGCTAACAATAATAAAAGTAAAGGTCAAAACATAACGATTAACCTAAACTTTCAAGGATTCTAAACTTCCAAAAGATCCAAAGTTCTAACCTCCGAAACTAATCTAACTTAGAATCTTCTAAGATTCGAGGTTTCATCGAGAAATCCTAAGTTTCTCGCCTAAAGGATTAACTTCAAATCCTAAGGCACTATCTCACTCCTTCTAACCTTAGATTGGATTCTAATCTTAGTTTCCGATTCTACAAACCATCACACTTATTCGATTTCTATAATTACTTTAAATTCTAACTATTCTCACCTTAATAAAAGTGAAGACTTTGCTCCTAAACACCGGAAGAGCAATCAACCACGCGGTTCAAAAACACCTACAATTAAGTTATATCGCAAAAATCATTAACTTTACCAACTAACGATCAAACAACTACTAAACATACAAAGCGACGAAAAACCCAACAAATCCCACAAAGAGGCCCACGGCCCTGTCATCAAAATTGGGTCTCGGGTTTGGTTTTCCGGCTTTTTGGCAATTTAAATACATTTCGAGTTGGTTTTAAGCAAATTCGATAATCCTGATTTCAATGGGTATCGATGATTAGGGTTTTCGAACAATAAGCCATTTCCCGAATTGAATTTAAATAAACATTCATTCACTAATTTCTAACCCATTTTCAATCCCAAAAGGGTAAATTTCAAACGGGAAGGGTTTCGACTGAAACTCGGTTTTAGGGTTATGGAATAGTTTCCAAAAACACTTAAAACTACTCCCGAATTGACAAACATCGAGTTCCACGGCAAGAAATCGAAAGAAAACAAGTAAAACTCCATTAAAACACTATTTGGAGCTAGGGTTTGAAACTTCACTTACCGAGAACTCCTAGGATCTCGAGAGAAACGGACGATGGGTAGATGGGAAATGATCCTTGACCCGAGGGCTTTCCGAAATATCCAAGCTCGAGTCGATCCGGCAAGAAACGAACAAAAACGAATTTTCTCCCTTTGCTCTTTTAGATATTTTGCAAATTGGGTAATTACGGTTTTGCCCTTTTATGACTTTTGGCTTAAAAACGAATCCCGAATATCTCAAACTATCCCAATGGTGATTAATAATTATTAATTGGCCCGTTAATAATTATTAATACCATTAAAACGTATTTAAATAAATAAAGCCATCAAAATGAATTAAAATGAAATAAATTACTAAATTCTAATTTAATAATAAATAAATGAATTTTAATTACTCAAATTAAAATAAAATAAATAAAAGTTTTTTTTTTATCACAAAAATAACGGGACGTTACACATACTTTGAAACAAGCTTTTCAATTACAAACAAGTTTTTGGAGTGGTTCGGATCCTCTTTCGATATTTTGGTCCAAAGAGGATTCCCAAAGAAGAGGTTCCTCCATTTGGATCTATAGGATGGACCAAATAACGACGAAAACTTTGACAAGTGGAAACCTTAGGTCTTTGGTATCAATATGGTCCGAAGAGTGAAACAAGTACTTTGAAACAAGCTTTTCAATTACAAACAAGTTTTTGGAATGGTTCAGATCCTCTTTCGATATTTTGGTCCAAAGAGGATTCCCAAAGAAGAGGTTCCTCCATTTGGATCTTTAGCATGGACCAAATTATGAGGAAAACTTTGACAAGTGGGAAACCAGAGGTCATTGGTATCAATATGGTCCGAATAGTAAAACAAGTTCTTTGAAACAAGCTTTTCAATTACAAACAAGTTTTTGGAGTGGTTCGGATCCTCTTTCGATATTTTGGTCCAAAGAGGATTCCCAAAGAAGAGGTTCCTCCAATTGGATCTTTAGGATGGACCAAACCACGAGGAATACTTTGACAAGTGGGAAACCGCAGGTATTTGGTATCAATATGGTCTGAAGCGTGAAACAAGTACTTTGAAACATGCTTTTCAATTACAAACAAGTTTTCGGAGTCGTTCGGATCCTCTTTCGATATTTTGGTCCAAGGAGGATTCCCAAAGAAGAGGTTCCTCTATTTGGATCTTTAGGAGGGACCAAATCATGCGGAAAACTTTGACAAGTGGGAAACCTTAGGTCTTTGGTATCAATATGGTACGAAGAGTAAAACAAGTACTTTGAAAAAAGCATTTCAATTACAAATAAGTTTTTATAGTGGTTCGGATCCTCTTTCGATATTTTGGTCCAAACAGGATTCCCAAGGAAGATGTTCCTCCATTTGGATCTTTAGGATGGACCAAGTCATGAGCACAACTTTGACAAGTGGGAAACCTTAGGTCTTTGTTGGTATCAATATGGTCCAAAGAGTGAAACACGTACTTTGAAACAAGCTTTTAAATTACAAACAAGTTTTTTTAGTGGTTCGGATCCTCTTTCGATATTTTGGTCCAAAGAGGATTCCCAAAGAAGAGGTTCCTCCATTTGGATCTATAGGATGGACCAAATAACGACGAAAACTTTGACATGTGGGAAACCTTAGGTCTTTGGTATCAATATCGTCTGAAGAGTGAAACAAGTACTTTGAAACAGGCTTTTCAACTACAAAGAAGTTTTTGGAATGGTTCGGATCCTCTTTCGATATTTTTGTCCAAAGAGATTTCCCACAGAAGATGTTCCTCCATTTGGATCTTTACATGGACCAAATTATGAGCAAAACTTTGACAAGTGGGAAACCAGAGGTCTTTGGTATCAATATGGTCTGAAGAGTAAATTAAGTTCTTTGAAACAAGCTTTTCAATACAAACAAGTTTTTGGAGTGGTTCGGATCCTCTTTTCATAGTTTGGTCCAAAGAGGATTCCCAAAGAAGAGGTTCCTTCATTTGGAGCTTTAGGATGGACCAAATCACGAGAAAAACTTTGAAAATTGGGAAACCTTAGGTCTTTGGTATCAATATGGTCCGAAGAGTAAAACAAGTTCTTTGAAACAAGCTTTTCAATTACAAACAAGTTTTTGGAGTGGTTCGGATCCTCTTTTGATATTTTGGTTCAAATAGGATTCCCAAAGAAGAGGTTCCTCCATTTGGATCTATAGGATGGACCAAATAACGATGACGAAAACTTTGACAAGTGGGAAACCTGAGGTCTTTGGTATCAATATGGTCCGAAGAGTGAAACACGTACTTTGAAACAAGCTTTTCAATTACAAACAAGTTTCTGGAGTGGTTCGGATACTCTTTCGATATTTTGGTCCAAAGAGGATTCCCAAAGAAGAGGTTCCTCCATTTGGATCTATAGGATGGACCAAATAACAACGAAAACTTTGACAAGTGGAAAACCTTAGGTCTTTGGTATCAATATGGTCCGAAGAGTGAAACAAGTACTTTGAAACAGGCTTTTCAATTACAAACAAGTTTTTGGAATGGTTCGGATCCTCTTTCGATATTTTGGTCCAAAGAGAATTCCCAAAGAAGAGGTTCCTCCATTTGGATCTTTAGCATGGACCAAATTATGAGTAAAACTTTGACAAGTGGGAAACAAGAGGTCATTGGTATCAATATGGTCCGAAGAGTAAAACAAGTTCTTTGAAACAAGCTTTTTAATTACAAACAAGTTTTTGTAGTGGTTCGGATCCTCTTTCGATATTTTGGTCCAAAGAGGATTCCCAAAGAAGAGGTTCCTCCATTTGGATCTATAGGATGGACCAAATAACGACGAAAACTTTGACATGTGGGAAACCTTAGGTCTTTGGTATCAATATGGTCTGAAGAGTGAAACAAGTACTTTGAAACAGGCTTTTCAACTACAAAAAAGTTTTTGGAATGGTTCGGATCCTCTTTCGATATTTTTGTCCAAAGAGATTTCCCACAGAAGATGTTCCTCCATTTGGATCTTTACATGGACCAAATTATGAGCAAAACTTTGACAAGTGGGAAACCAGAGGTCTTTGGTATCAATATGGTCTGAAGAGTAAATTAAGTTCTTTGAAACAAGCTTTTCAATTACCAACAAGTTTTTGGAGTGGTTCGGATCCTCTTTTCATAGTTTGGTCCAAAGAGGATTCCCAAAGAAGAGGTTCCTCCATTTGGATCTTTAGGATGGACCAAATCACGAGAAAAACTTTGAAAATTGGGAAACCTTAGGTCTTTGGTATCAATACGGTCCGAAGAGTAAAACAAGTTCTTTGAAACAAGCTTTTCAATTACAAACAAGTTTTTGGAGTGGTTCGGATCCTCTTTCGATATTTTGGTTCAAATAGGATTCCCAAAGAAGAGGTTCCTCCATTTGGATCTATAGGATGGACCAAATAATGATGACGAAAACTTTGACAAGTGGGAAACCTGAGGTCTTTGGTATCAATATGGTCCGAAGAGTGAAACACGTACTTTGAAACAAGCTTTTCAATTACAAACAAGTTTCTGGAGTGGTTCGGATACTCTTTCGATATTTTGGTCCAAAGAGGATTCCCAAAGAAGAGGTTCCTCCATTTGGATCTATAGGATGGACCAAATAACAACGAAAACTTTGACAAGTGGAAAACCTTAGGTCTTTGGTATCAATATGGTCCGAAGAGTGAAACAAGTACTTTGAAACAAGCTTTTCAATTACAAACAAGTTTTTGGAATGGTTCGGATCCTCTTTCGATATTTTGGTCCAAAGAGAATTCCCAAAGAAGAGGTTCCTCCATTTGGATCTTTAGCATGGACCAAATTATGAGTAAAACTTTGACAAGTGGGAAACAAGAGGTCATTGGTATCAATATGGTCCGAAGAGTAAAGCAAGTTCTTTGAAACAAGCTTTTTAATTACAAACAAGTTTTTGGAGTGGTTCGGATCCTCTTTCGATATTTTGGTCCAAAGAGGATTCCGAAAGAAGAGGTTCCTCCATTTGGATCTATAGGATGGACCAAATAACGACGAAAACTTTGACAAGTGGAAAACCTTAGGTCTTTGGTATCAATATGGTCCGAAGAGTGAAACAAGTACTTTGAAACAAGCTTTTCAATTACAAACAAGTTTTTGGAATGGTTCGGATCCTCTTTTGATATTTTGGTCCAAACAGGATTCCCAAAGAAGAGGTTACTCCATTCGAATCTTTAGCATGGACCAAATGAGGAGGAAAACTTTGACAAGTGGGAAACCAGAGTTCATTGGTATCAATATGGTCCGAAGAGTAAAACAAGTTCTTTGAAACAAGCTTTTCAATTACAAACAAGTTTTCGGAGTGGTTTGGATCCTCTTTCGATATTTGGGTCCAAAGAGGATTCCCAAAGAAGAGGTTCCTCCAAATGGATCTTTAGGATGGACCAAATCATGCGGAAAACTTTGACAAGTGGGAAACCTTAGGTCTTTGGTATCAATATGGTATGAAGAGTAAAACAAGTACTTTGAAAAAAGCATTTCAATTACAAATAAGTTTTTATAGTGGTTCGGATCCTCTTTCGATATTTTGGTCCAAACAGGATTCCCAAGGAAGATGTTCCTCCATTTGGATCTTTAGGATGGACCAAGTCATGAGAACAACTTTGACAAGTGGGAAACCTTAGGTCTTTGTTGGTATCAATATGGTCCGAAGACTGAAACACGTACTTTGAAACAAGCTTTTCAATTACAAATAAGTTTTTGGAGTGGTTCGGATCCTCTTTCGATATTTTTGTCCAAAGAGGATTCCCATAGAAGAGAATCCTCCATTTGGATCTATAGGATGGACCAAATAACGACGAAAACTTTGACATGTGGGAAACCTTAGGTCTTTGGTATCAATATGGTCCGAAGAGTGAAACAAGTACTTTGAAACAAGCTTTTCAATTACAAACAAGTTTTTGGAACGGTTCGGATCCTCTTTCGATATTTTGGTCCAAAGAGGATTCTCTTAGAAGAGGTTCCTCCATTTGGATCTTTACTTGGACCAAATTATGAGGAAAACTTTGACAAGTGGGAAACCAGAGGTCTTTGGTATCAATATGGTCCGAAGAGTAAAACAAGTTCTTTGAAACATGGTTTTCAAATACAAACAAGTTTTTGGAATGGTTCGGATCCTCTTTCGATATTTTTGTCCAAAGAGGATTCCCAAAGAAGAGGTTCCTCCATTTGGATCTTTAGGATGGACCAAATCACGAGGAAAACTTTGAAAATTGGGAAACCTTATGTCTTTGGTATCAATATGGTCCGAAGAGTAAAACAAGTTCTTTGAAACAAGCTTTTCAATTACAAACAAGTTTTTGGGGTGGTTCGGATCCTCTTTCGATATTTTGGTCCAAAGAGGATTCCCAAAGAACAGGTTCCTCCATTTGGATCTATAGGATGGACCAAATAACGACGAAAACTTTAAAAAGTGGAAAACCTTAGGTCTTTGGTATCAATATGGTCCGAAGAGTGAAACAAGTACTTTGAAACAAGCTTTTCAATTACAAAGAAGTTTTTGGAATGGTTCGGATCCTCTTTCGATATTTTGGTCCAAAGAGGATTCCCAAAGAAGAGGTTCCTCCATTCGGATCTTTAGCATGGACCAAATTATGAGGAAAACTTTGACAAGTGGGAAACCAGAGGTCATTGGTATCAATATGGTCCGAAGAGTAAAACAAGTTCTTTGAAACAAGCTTTTTAATTACAAACAAGTTTTTGTAGTGGTTCGGATCCTCTTTCGATATTTTGGTTCAAAGAGGATTCCCAAAGAAGAGGTTCCTCAAATTGGATCTTTAGGATGGACCAAATCACGAGGAATACTTTGACAAGTGGGAAACCGCTGGTCTTTGGTATCAATATGGTCTGAAGAGTGAAACAAGTACTTTGAAACAGACTTTTCAATTACAAACAAGTTTTCGGAGTGGTTCGGATCCAAATTCGATATTTTGGTCCAATGAGGATTCCAAAAGATGAGGTTCCTCTATTTGGATCTTTAGGATGGACCAAATCATGCGGAAAACTTTGACAAGTGGGAAACCTTAGGTGTTTGGTATCAATATGGTATGAAGAGTAAAACAAGTACTTTGAAAAAAGCATTTCAATTACAAATAAGTTTTTATAGTTGTTCGGATCCTCTTTCGATATTTTGGTCCAAACAGGATTCCCAAGGAAGATGTTCCTCCATTTGGATCTTTAGGATGGACCAAGTCATGAGCACAACTTTGACAAGTGGGAAACCTTAGGTCTTTGTTTTTATTAATATGGTCCGAAGAGTGAAACACGTACTTTGAAACAAGCTTTTCAATTACAAACAAGTTTTTGGAGTGGTTCGGATCGTCTTTCGATATTTTGGTCCAAAGAGGATTCCCATAGAAGAGGTTCCTCCATTTGGATCTATAGGATGGACCAAATAACGACGAAAACTTTGACATGTGGGAAACCTTAGGTCTTTGGTATCAATATGGTCCGAAGAGTGAAACAAGTACTTTGAAACAAGCTTTTCAATTACAAACAAGTTTTTGGAATGGTTCGGATCCTCTTTCGATATTTTGGTCCAAAGAGGATTCTCAAAGAAGAGGTTCCTCCATTTGGATCTTTACATGGACCAAATTATGAGGAAAACTTTGACAAGTGGGAAACCAGAGGTCTTTGGTATCAATATGGTCCGAATAGTAAAACAAGTTCTTTGAAACATGCTTTTCAATTACAAACAAGTTTTTGGAGTGGTTCGGATCCTCTTTCGATATTTTTGTCCAAAGAGGATTCCCAAAGAAGAGGTTCCTCCATTTGGATGTTTAGGATGGACCGAATCACGAGGAAAACTTTGAAAATTGGGAAACCTTAGGTCTTTGGTATCAATATGGTCCGAAGAGTAAAACAAGTTCTTTGAAACAAGCTTATATGAAAACCCTAAATTTGGATCAAGAACCCCTTGAAGAATGCTTGAGTCACCAAGATCTAAAACCCCCAAAGCAATTTAGCAAAACCCAAGGAATATGAGTTAAGAAGGTTTTTCCTAGATCTATGATCTGGAAATAAGAAGAACTTGTTTCTTCTCTCAAGAGTGAAACAATCCACAAACACTTTAGATCAAGAGTGTTTGATTGTTTCTAAACAAGTAATCTAAAGCAAGACTGCTCAAGAACAAGCAAGGTAATTAGCCAAGCAAGTCAATTGGAAGCAAAAAGCAACTTTCTATTTCATCAAATCTGAATATTAGGGTTACAAAATGTTTTTAAATAGTCAAGAGAAAAACCCTAAAACAAAAGCCCAAAAGTAATCAGCCCATAATAAAATCTGGCATGTGAACAACATTTAAGGAAAGAATAAAGCAACTAAAGCTTAAAGCAAAAGGCAAAGTGGCCATTTTTGGAAACTTTCCTAAAATGACTTTAAATTTAAAAATCCTTGCACATGTCTTTAATATTCCTCTTCCAAATGCACTTGCCATAAATTAAAGTGCATTTCATCCTCTTCCATTGCCTCCAAGTTTGGATCATCAAAATCTGTTTTCACTTTGCTCATGTATGCTAGACAATGAATATTCAAGGCTTGTTGAAGCTTCTTGGCATTTGATCTTGTAATTGGTCCTTGTGGAATCTTAAGCTTGTCTTGTGATGCTTGTGCTCCATGAATCATATCACAAGCTTTTCAATTACAAACAAGTTTTTAGAGTGGTTCGGATCCTCTTTCGATATTTTGGTCCAAAGAGGAATCCCAAAGAAGAGGTTCCTCCATTTGGATCTATAGGATGGACCAAATAACGACGAAAACTTTGACAAGTGGGAAACCTTAGGTCTTTGGATTCAATATGGTCCGAAGAGTGAAACAAGTACATTGAAACAGGCTTTTCAATTACAAACAAGTTTTTAGAGTGGTTTGGAAACTCTTTCGATATTTTGGTCCAAACAGTATTCCCAAAGAAGAGGTTCCTCCATTTGTATCTTTAGAATGGACCAAATCACGAGCAAAACTTTGACAAGTCGGAAACCTTAGGTCTTCAGTATCAATATGGTCTGAAAAGTGAAACAAGTGCTTTGAAATAGGCTTTTCAATTACAAACAAGTTTTTGTAGTGGTTCGGATGCTATTTCGATATTTTGGTCCAAAGAGGATTCCCAAAGAAGAGGTTCCTCCATTTAGATCTATAGAATGGACCAAATAACGACGACAAAAACTTTGACAAGTGGGAAACCTGAGGTCTTTGGTATCAATCTGGTCCGAAGAGTGAAACACGTACTTTGAAACAAGCTTTTCAATTACAAACAAGTTTTTGGAGTGGTTTGGATCCTCTTTCAATATTTTGGTCCAAAGAGGATTCCCAAAGAAAAGGTTCCTTCATTTGGATCTATAGGATGGACCAAATAACGACGACGAAAACTTTGACAAGTGGGAAACCTGAGGTCTTTGGTATCAATATGGTCCAAAGAGTGAAACACGTAGTTTGAAACAAGCTTTTCAATTAACAACAAGTTTTTGGAGTGGTTCGGATCCTCTTTCGATATTTTGGTCCAAAGAGGATTCCCAAAGAAGAGGTTCCTCCATTTGGATCTATAGGATGGACCAAATAACGACGAAAACTTTGACATGTGGGAAACCTTAGGTCTTTGGTATCAATATGGTCCGAAGAGTAAAACAAGTTCTTTGAAACAAGCTTTTCAATTACAAACAAGTTTTTGGAGTGGTTCGGATCCTCTTTCGATATTTTGGTCCAAAGAGGATTCCCAAAGAAGAGGTTCCTCCAATTGGATCTTTAGGATGGACCAAATCACGAGGAAAACTTTGACAAGTGGGAAACCTCAGGTCTTTGGTATCAATATGGTCTGAAGAGTGAAACAAGTACTTTGAAACATGCTTTTCAATTACAAACAAGTTTTTGGAGTGGTTCGGATCCTCTTTCGATATTTTGGTCCATGGAGGATTCCCAAAGAAGAGGTTCCTCCTCTATTTGGATCTTTAGGAGGGACCAAATCATGCGGAAAACTTTGACAAGTGGGAAACCTTAGGTCTTTGGTATCAATATGGTACGAAGAGTAAAACAAGTACTTTGAAAAAAGCATTTCAACTACAAATAAGTTTTTATAGTGGTTCGGATCCTCTTTCGATATTTGGTCCAAACAGGATTCCCAAGGAAGATGTTCCTCCATTTGGATCTTTAGGTTGGACCAAATCATGAGCACAACTTTGACAAGTGGGAAACCTTAGGTCTTTGGTATCAATATGGTCCGAAGAGTGAAACAAGTACTTTGAAACAAGCTTTTTAATTAAAAACAAGTTTTTGGAGTGGTTCGGATCCTCTTTCGATATTATGGTCCAAAGAGGATTCCCAAAGAAGAGGTAACTCCATTTGGATCTTTAGGATGGACCAAATCACGAGGAAAAGTTTGACAAGTGGGAAACCTTAGGTCTTTGGTATCAATATGGTCCGAAGAGTGAAACAAGTACTTTGAAACAAGCTTTTCAATGACAAACAAGTTTTTGGAGTGGTTCGGATCTTCTTTCGATATTTTGGTTCCAAGAGGATTCCCTAAGAAGGGGTTCCTCCAGTTAGATCTTTAGGATGGACCAAATCATGAGCACAACTTTGACAAGTGGGAAACCTTAGGTCTTCAGATTCAATTTGTTCTAGAGAGTAAAACAGGTACTCTGAAATAAGTTGTCAATTACAAACAAGTTTTTGGACTGGTTCGGATCCTCTTTCAATATTTTGGTCCAAAGAGGATTCCCAAAGAAGAGGTTCCTCAATTTTGATCTATAGGATGGACCAAATAACGACGAAAACTTTGACAAGTGGGAAACCTTAGGTCTTTCGTATCAATATGGTCCGAAGAGTGAAACAAATACTTTGAAACAAGCTATTCAATTACAAACAAGTTTTTGGAGTGGTTGGATCCTCTTTCGATATTTTGGTCCAAACAGGATTCCCAAGGAAGAGGTTCTGATATGAATTATG
Organism: Gynostemma pentaphyllum; assembly: GCA_028015215.1. Classification (NCBI taxonomy): domain Eukaryota; kingdom Viridiplantae; phylum Streptophyta; class Magnoliopsida; order Cucurbitales; family Cucurbitaceae; genus Gynostemma; species Gynostemma pentaphyllum. The sequence goes on from CM051350.1 coordinate 10,914,793, forward strand.
TAGCCTTGCATATGAGGAATTCAAGCTTCAAGAGTACTTGCATTCAATGCACTTCGATTGCATTAATTGCATCCCAAGTTCATTTATTACAAGTCAAGATTCATTAACTACAATTCAAGATGCATGGATGATAACCCAAGCTTCATTCAAGACAACTCAACCATCATTCAAGGGAACTTAAAGCTACATCAAGACAAGCATTAATGAACATTTAAAAGCTTCAATTAGAGTTAAATATCAGTTACAAATGTTTTACTTTCCTTGTAGGTTACAAAGTGATAGTAGCTGATTGTAACTTATGGTTTTGCTTTAATATTGGGGGTTACAAGCTAGGGACATCATGGGGCTGTTATGGGAGCATTATGACCGAAATTTACATGTCTTTTATGCCTATAAATAGGCTTTGTTTTAGCTATTGTAAAGCAGATTTGAAAATGTAATGAAATGTTGCCTTTTGAGCAAATGGAGAGCCTTGAGCCTCACCCCTTTGTAGTCTTGCCTTAGATTACATGTTTAGAGTCATTCAAGTTGAAATGATCATCCAACTTGTGGAGTGTCTCGAATCTTGGGCTTGGAAACTTGTCCTAGATCAATGATCATCTTTCCTAAGCAATCTGTTTTTAGCCATTCTTAGGGGGTGTTTCCGAATAGTTAGGGAGGGTTTGAGTTCTTGCTTCAAAGGTTCATGCTAAGTATAATAGCATAGGGTCTTTGGACTTGCAATTTGAGTTTGTCTTATCATTTGGAACTCTTGGGTTGATCCGATTAGTTAAGGAGGTTTTGTGCCATTTTCATGCTTCAAAGGTTCTTGCAAACGATTGTAATGGGTTTTTACAATAGCTAAAACAAAGCCTATTTATAGGCATAAAAGACATGTAAATTTCGTTCATAATGCTCCCATAACAGCCCCATGATGTCCCTAGCTTGTAACCCCCAATATTAAAGCAAAATCATAAGTTACAATCAGCTACTATCACTTTGTAACCTACAAGGAAAGTAAAACATTTGTAACTGATATTTAACTCTAATTGAAGCTTTTAAATGTTCATTAATGCTTGTCTTGATGTAGCTTTAAGTTCCCTTGAATGATGGTTGAGTTGTCTTGAATGAAGCTTGGGTTATCATCCATGCATCTTGAATTGTAGTTAATGAATCTTGACTTGTAATAAATGAACTTGGGATGCAATTAATGCAATCGAAGTGCATTGAATGCAAGTATTCTTGAAGCTTGAATTCCTCATATGCAAGGCTACATAATTCATATCAGGTTCTTCCATTTGGATCTTTAGGTTGGACAAATCATGAGCACAACTTTGACAAGTGGGAAACCTTAGGTCTTTGGTATCAATATGGTCCGAAGAGTGAAACAAGTACTTTGAAACAAGCTTTTCAATTACAAATAAGTTTTTGGAGTGGTTCGGATCCTCTTTCGATATTTTGGTCCAAAGAGGATTCCCAAAGAAGAGGTAACTCCATTTGGATCTTTAGGATGGACCAAATCACGAGGAAAACTTTGACAAGTCGGAAACCTTACGTCTTTGGTATCAATATGGTCCGAAGAGTGAAACAAGTACTTTGAAACAAGCTTTTCAATTACAAACAAGTTTTTGGTGTGGTTTAGATCCTCTTTCGATATTTTGGTCCAAAGAGGATTCCCAAAGAAGAGGTTCCTCCATTTGGATCTTTAGGATGGACCAAATCACGAGGAATACTTTGAAAAGTGGGAAACCTTAGGCCTTTGGTATCAATATCGTCCGAAGAGTGAAACAAGTACTTTGAAACAAGCTTTTCAATTTCAAACAAGTTTTTAGAGTGGTTCAGATCCTCTTTCGATATTTTGGTCCAAAGAGGATTCCCAAAGTAGAGGTTCTTCCATTTAGATCTTTAGGAAGGAACAAATCATGAGAAAAACTTTGAAAAGTGGGAAACTGATATGAAACCCTAGGAAATTGAAATAGAAACCCTTTGGAAGCACAAAGAACCCCTAGATGCAAATCCTAAAACCCCAATGAACAATAAGGTAAAACCCTTGGAAACCAAGAAGGAGAAGATTATTCCAATGATCTAATACCTTGAAATAAGAGAACTTGTTCTTATTTCAAGATCGAAACAATCCACAAACACAATAGATCAAGTTATGCTTGAATGTTTCTAAAACATGCAACCTAGAACAAGGCTACAAAATGCAAGGTAAAATTAACCAAGCAATAAGAAAAACAAAGCTATTTTCTATCATATAAATTCTTAGTATTTAGGGTTACAAATGAGGCTTTAAATAGCCAAAGAAACCCTAAAAACAACAAGGAAATTCGGATTACAAGGAGGCACAAAATCTGCCAAATCTTTCCTTAAGTGCATTTGGTGCATTTTAGGAAAATTTTGCCCTATAAGATATTATATCATACCTAAACTATTCTTGGCATTAAAAATGATAAATAAAGGCCTAAAACATGTCCAAATACATTGTAAATTCGTGGATATCAAATATGGCAAGTTCGGGAACAAATATGGAAAGTGGTCCAAATAAGAAAAGTTTGCAAAAGTGATGCAACTTACTTAATTTGCTCTTCTCTTCATTTCTGATTGCACAAGTCTTCAATACTCTTCTTCAACATGTATTTTCCATAGATTAAAGTTCATCAAGTCCTCTTCCATAGCCTCCATGCTCAGATCTTCAAAGCTTTTCTTGACTTTTCTCATGTAGGCTTGTAATGGATGTTTTATGCTTGTCTTGAACTTTGATCTTGAGAATTATCCTTGAGATATTTGTGACGTTCCATGATTCATATCAGAAACCTTAGGTCTTTGGTATCAATATGGTCTGAAGAGTAAAACAAGTACTTTGAAACAAGCTTTTCAATTACTGATATGAATCATGGAACGTCACAAAAAGTCCAAGGACAAATCACAACATTAAAGTTCAAGAGAAGCATTGACATCCATTTACAAGCCTACATTTGCCAAGTCAAGACAAGCTTTGAAGATCCGATCATGGAGGCTTTGGAAGAGGACGTGATGAAATTTAATCTATGGAAAATGAATTATGAAGAAGAGTATTGAAGACTTATTCAATCAGAATTGAAGAGAAGACCTAATTAGGAAAGTTGCATCACTTTTGCAAACTTTTCTTATTTGGATCACTTTCCATATTTATTCCCAAACTTTCCATATATGATGTCCACGAATTTGTGATGTATTTGGACATGTTTTAGGCCTTTATTTATCAGTTTTAATGCTTAGAATAGTTTAGGAATGATATAATATCTTCTAGGGCAAAACTTTCCTAATTTGGACCACTTGCCATATTTGTTCCCGAACTTGCCATATATGATGTCCACAAATTTACAATGTATTTGGACATGTTTTAGGCCTTTATTTATCAGTTTTAATGCTTAGAATTGTTTAGGAATGATATAATATCTTCTAGGGCAAAACATGCCTAAAATGCACCAAATGCACTTAAGGAAAGATTTGGCAGATTTTGTGCCTCCTTGTAATCTGAATTTCCTTGTCATTTTTAGGGTTTCTTTGGCTATTTAAAGCCTCATTTGTAACCCTAAATACGAAGAAATATTATGATAGAAAATAGCTTTGTTTTGCTTATTGCTTGGTTGATTTTACCTTGCATTTTGTAGCCTTGTTCTAGGTTGCATGTTTTAGAAACATTCAAGCATAACTTGATCTATTGTGTTTGTGGATTGTTTTGATCTTGAAATAAGAACAAGTTCTCTTATTTCAAGATATTAGATCATTGGAATAATCTTCTTCTTCTTGGTTTCCAAGGGTTTTACTTTATTGTTCATTGGGGTTTTAGGATTTGCATCTAGGGGTTCTTTGTCCTTCAAAGGGTTTCTATTTCAATTTTCTAGGGTTTCATATCAATTACAAACAAGTTTTTGGAGTGGTTCGGATCCTCTTTCGATATTTTGGTCCAAAGAGGATTCCTAAGAAAAGGTTCCTCCATTTGGATCTATAGGATGGACCAAATAACGACGAAAATTTTGACAAGTGGAAAACCTTAGGTCTTTGGTATCAATATGGTCCAAAGAGTGAAACAAGTACTTTGAAACAAGCTTTTCAATTACAAACAAGTTTTTGGAGTGGTTCGGATCCTCTTTCGATATTTTGGTCCAAAAATGATTCCCAAAGAAGAGGTTCCTCCATTTGGATCTATAGGATGGACCAAATAACGACGAAAACTTTGACAAGTGGGAAACCTTAGGTCTTTGGTATCAATATGGTCCGAAGAGTGAAACAAGTACTTTGAAACAAGCTTTTCAATTACAAACAAGTTTTTGGAGTGGTTCGGATCCTCTTTCGATATTTTGGTCCAAAGAGCATTCCCAAAGAAGAGGTTCCTCCATTTGGATCTATAGGATGGACCAAATCACGAGCAAAACTTTGACAAGTGGGAAACCTTAGGTCTTTGGTATCAATATGGTCCGAAGAGTAAAACAAGTTCTTTGAAACAAGATTTTCAATTACAAACAAGTTTATGGAGTGGTTCGGATCCTCTTTCGATATTTTGGTCCAAAGAGGATTCCCAAAGAAGAGGTTTGATATGAAACCCTAGAATTGAAATAGAAACCCATTGAAACACAAAGAACCCCTAGATGCAAATCCTAAAACCCCAATGAACAATAAGGTAAAACCCTTGGAAACAAAGAAGAAGAAGATTATTCCAATGATCTAATATGATAGAAAATAGCTTTGTTTTGCTTATTGCTTGGTTTATTTTACCTTGCATTTTGTAGCCTTGTTCTAGGTTGCATGTTTTAGAAACATTCAAGCATAACTTGATCTATTGTGTTTGTGGATTGTTTCGATCTTGAAATAAGAGAACTTTTTCTTATTTCAAGATCGAAACAATCCACAAACACAATAGATCAAGTTATGCTTGAATGTTTCTAAAACATGCAACCTAGAACAAGGCTACAAAATGCAAGGTAAAATAAACCAAGCAATAAGCAAAACAAAGCTATTTTCTATCATATTAATTCTTCCTATTTAGGGTTACAAATGAGGCTTTAAATAGGCAAAGAAACCCTAAAATCAACAAGAAAATTCGGATTACAAGGAGGCACAAAATCTGCCAAATCTTTCCTTAAGTGCATTTGGTGCATTTTAGGCATGTTTTGCCCTAGAAGATATTATATCATTCCTAAAAAATTTTAAGCATTAAAACTGATAAATAAAGGCCTAAAACATGTCCAAATACATTGTAAATTTGTGGACATCATATATGGCAAGTTCGGGAACAAATTTGGCAAGTGGTCCAAATAAGGAAAGTTTGCAAAAGTGATGCAACTTTCCTAATTTGCTCTTCTCTTCATTTCTGATTGAACAAGTCTTCAATACTCTTCCTCAACATGTAATTTCCATAGATTAAAGTTCACGAACTCCTCTTCCATAGCCTCCATGCTCAGATCTTCAAAGCTTGTCTTCACTTTCTCATGTAGGCTTGTAATGGATGTTTTATGCTTGTCTTGAACATTAATCTTGAGATTGATCCCTAAGCTTTTTGTGACGTTCCATGATTCATATCATCCCCTCCCTCTTGAAAATGATTCGTCCTCGAATCTAAAACATTACCTACATCGCAATAACTCAAGTTAATAACATAAATAAAAGCACCTAAAGCATACTCACCTTGGAAATAAGATTTGTAAGCATCTTGATATCTTTCTAGTGCCTTGAATTGTCTAACTCCTCCCGGATCAAAAACCTTGAACTTCCATGCATCTCCCTCTTTGACATTTAATTGCATACCCTTGGTCCCACTTAGGTATTGAAGTATTTGTAGCTTCTTCTTAAATTCTGTCCCATAAAAAATAACAAGAGATCTAGCTACACTATTAGATAACATATTAGAACCCAAAGGACCATAGTCAATTTCATAAATTTTCTCATAACATGGTAACACAAACAACTCATATGTGTGTCCATACTGAAATCCTACATTCTTCTCAATCAAATGACAAGAATGTGTAACCATTGAATCATTCAAACAAGAATTATGTAAAACATTAAGCACATGATCAGAAGTAGTAAAAGTCTCAACAACTCTTTTAATTTGGGAATTATTAAGCAAGTAAGTCTTAGCACAAGATGTAGAATTATCAATGAAATTCATTTCATGTTGTAAAAATTCAGATTTGATACCAATTTTAGCAAGCAAACAATTAATATGCATTTCATCAAAAATAGGGTTAGGATACTTTACGATGGATGTGTTTACCTGATTTTCCATGCATTGAATCATGTGAGATGGTGGTTTATTGAGTATGGCAGCCCCTTGAATGTTGTCTTCATGATGTCTTATGCCTTTCATTGATGACAAATTACTAGGCATCTCATTAGGGAACAATCTTTTGAATTCCTGCAAAAACTCAACAAACATACTAGGCAAAGATGGGTTAAGTGTAAAACAAACCTCTTTGTATAAAAGAACAAATGTAGGTTGGTAGATTTCATTCCTAGCCTCACTTGATCTAACTTTCAAGCTCTCACTCTCCAGTTGACTCTCTTTTTGCTCACTACACTCAAATGTCTCACACTTTGTAATCTCAAAGCACTCTTTCTTTTCACTCTCATTACACTCTTTCTTTTCAAACTCTCTTTCTTTTGAATCAATATCTCTTTCTTTTGACTCACTAGTTTCTTTTTCATCACTCATCACTCTTTCTTTTGGCTCACTCTTTTTGTCACAATTTTCATTACTTTCAAACATAGAACTCTTTTGTAGCTCACAAGTTTCCTCCACAAAAACATTAGCACGAATATCCTCTTTTATCTCCTTCATGCTAGCATTGAAAATTTCCTTCGATTTTAGAAGTTTACTTTCAATCATCTTAACTTTCTCTAAAATCAGTCTTTCATTTTCTTCTACCAAGCCATAGGCAGCCCCATTCTCATCCATAAATGTACTATTTGCACCAATTTGATAAGAAGAATTAGAATCGGAAATAGGTTTAGAAGCATACCGCGTATCTACTCTTCTTTTGAGTATCTTTTCTATCTTGATGGCATAGTGAACCATTTCATCCAACTCCACATATGTATACCCATTAACTTGGCAAGCAATCTCATAGTTTAATCCATCTAAGAACCATGCCATAGTCATCTCTTCATCTTCCTCAATATTAGCCCTAGCCATGAGATATTTAAACTCATTGTAGTACCCACAAACACTCATATTTCCTTGTGTAAGATCTTCGAACTTTAGCACAAGGTCTCTTTGAAATCGGCTTGGTACAAATCGTTTCCTCATGATGTATTTGAGTTCACACCAAGGGTCAATTGGATCCTCCAAAGTTCTTCTTTTCCTATCGTTCACCAATTGTTTCCACCATGTTAGTGCATAATCACAAAAATTACCGGTTATAAGTTGTACCTTCTTTGAATTACTACATGGATGTTCTTTGAAACAAAGCTCCACATCTCTTTCCCATGTCAAGTAAACCACTGGATTTGATCTTTCTTGGAAAGTAGGTAACTAGAGCTTATCACCTCTTATGCTTCTATGCTCCATCCCTTCATGATAAACCTCTCTATTTTGGCTCCGGGTCTGTTCTACCTCTCGAAATCTCTTACTTCTCATTTGATCAAACCTTTCATAATACATTGCTGCAAATAAAAAGTTTAATAATAAAAATAGGACCTCTCAATCACTCCCTAAGTGTTTACACTCGATGATGTTCGTTCTCTCGTGTTTGCACTCAAAAACATATTTTAGGGCCTAAATGTAACCTTGAACTATTAGCACACTTTAGCAACTATCAAACAACTAAGATACTAATGATATTTGTAAAAAGTATCAATAAAGAAATAAGAAACAATCAGCTTGGGTGGCAAGAGAAAATAAAAGGACAGATTTTTCAAATGGTGTATTTTTGTAAATAGGAAAGAATAACAAAGAAAACAAGCAAGAATAAACTTTCCTAAAAGAGAAAAATTTGAAATTGGACTTCCCTAAAGCAATTTGGATCAGAAAATAATACTTTCCTAAAGCAAAAGATGCATATATTCAAATATGGGCAGATTTGAAACTTTCCAAAAACAGTTTTGGCTATTTATGGTAAGTTCTAGCTTTTTAGGAAACAAACAAATTATGGCTCATTCAACTTGATAATTTCGGATTCAAGATGCATAAATGATGAGTTTAAGATGAACTCTTCAAGAACAATATGAACACTAAACACTTTTTTCCAGAAACTCAAGCAAATAGCAAGAACACTTTTTTTTTTATAACAATTTTTTGCACAATCCGACAGTCTGCGAAGATCTTTTTTTTTCTCAATCTTCCACTTTTTTTTTGACAAACTTTTCTGAATAAAAAATAAACTAGATAGAAAAATAAAGACTTTTATAGTTGGTGATTTTCTGAGAATCGAAAGGGAACTATATGAAAAAAATTAAAAACATTAGAAAAAAACAAACAAGGAAATTCTGGAACAGTTTTTTTTTATGTGTTTTCTGGTTTGTTGGATGAACTAAGAACAAAACAAGAATAAAATTGAAATAACAAGAAAGCAAGTAAGATAGAAATCTTCCCTTGAGCCTAAGCTCTGATACCAAATGATATGAAACTCTAGAATTGAAATAGAAACCCTTTGAAACACAAAGAACCCCTAGATGCAATTCCTAAAACCCCAATGAACAATAAGGTAAAACCCTTGGAAACAAAGAAGAAGAAGATTATTCCAATGATCTAATACCTTGAAATAAGAGAACTTGTTCTTATTTCAAGATCGAAACAATCCACAAACACAATAGATCAAGTTATGCTTGAATGTTTCTAAAACATGCAACCTAGAACAAGGCTACAAAATGCAAGGTAAAATAAACCAAGCAATAAGCAAAACAAAGCTATTTCCTATCATATTAATTCATCCTATTTAAGGTTACAAATGAGGCTTTAAATAGCAAAAGAAACCCTAAAAACAACAAGTAAATTCGGATTACAAGGAGGCACAAAATCTGCCAAATCTTTCCTTAAGTGCATTTGGTGCATTTTAGGAATGTTTTGCCCTAGAAGATATTATATCATTCCTAAACAATTCTAAGCATTAAAACTGATAAATAAAGAACTAAAACATGTCCAAATACATTGTAAATTCGTGGACATCATATATGGCAAGTTCAGGAACAAATATGGAAAGTTGTCCAAATAAGGAAAGTTTGCAAAAGTGATGCAACTTTCCTAATTTGCTCTTCTCTTCATTTCTGATTGAACAAGTCTTCAATACTCTTCCTCAACATGTATTTTCCATAGATTAAAGTTCATCAACTCCTCTTCCATAGCCTCCATGCTCAGATCCTCAAAGCTTGTCTTGACTTTTCTCATGTAGGCTTGTAATGGATGTTTTATGCTTGTCTTGAACATTAATCTTGAGATTGATCCCTGAGCTTTTTGTGACGTTCCATGATTCATATCAAGGTTCTTCCAATTGGATCTTTAGGATGGACCAAATCACGAGGAAAACTTTGACAAGTAGGAAACCTAAGGTCTTTGGTATCAATATGGTCTGAAGAATGAAACAAGTACTTTGAAACAGGCTTTTCAATTACAAACAAGTTTTTGGAGTGGTTCGGATCCTCTTTCTATATTTTAGTCCATGGAGGATTCCCAAAGAAGAGGTTCCTTCATTTGGATCTTTAGGAGGGACCAAATCATGATTAAAACTTTGAGAAGTGGGAAACCTTAGGTCTTTGGTATCAATATGGTACGAAGAGTAAAACAACTACTTTGAAACAAGCATTTCAATTACAAATAAGTTTTTATAGTGGTTCGGATCATCTTTCGATATTTTGGTCAAAACAGGATTCCCAAGGAAAAGGTTCCTCCATTTGGATCTTTAGTTTGGACCAAATCATGAGCACAACTTTGACAAGTGGGAAACCTTAGGTCTTTGGTATCAATATGGTCCGAAGAGTGAAACAACTACTTTGAAACAAGCTTTTCAATTACAAACAAGTTTTTGGAATGGTTCGGATCCTCTTTTGATATTTTGGTGCAAAGAGGATTCCCAAAGAAGAGGTAACTCCATTTGGATCTTTAGGATGGACCAAATCACGGGGAAAACTTTGACAAGTGGGAAACCTTAGGTCTTTGGTATCAATATGGTCCGAAGAGTGAAACAAGTACTTTGAAACAAGCTTTTCACTTACCAACAAGTTTTTGGAGTGGTTCGGATCCTCTTTCGATATTTTGGTCCAAAGAGGTTTCCCAAAGAAGAGGTTCCTCCAAATGGATCTTTAGGATGGACCAAATCACGAGGAAAACTTTGACAAGTGGGAAACCTTAGGTCTTTGCTATCAATATGGTCTGAAGAGTGAAACAAGTACTTTGAAACAGGCTTATCAATTACAAACAAGTTTTTGGAGTGGTTCGGATCCTCTTTCGATATTTTTGTCCAAGGAGGATTCCCAAAGAAGAGGTTCCTCCATTTGGATCTTTAGGAGGCACCAAATCATGAAGAAAACTTTGAGAAGTGGGAAACCTTAGGTCTTTGGTATCAATATTGTACGAAGAGTAAAACAAGTACTTTGAAACAAGCATTTCAATTACAAATAAGTTTTTGTAGTGGTTCGGATCCTCTTTCGATATTTAGGTCAAAACAGGATTCCCAAGGAAGAGGTTCCTCCACTTGGATCTTTAGGTTGGACCAAATCATGAGCACAACTGTGACAAGTGGGAAACCCTAGGTCTTTGGTATCAATATGGTCCGAAGAGTGAAACAAGTACTTTGAAAAAAACTTTTCAATTACAAACAAGTTTTTGGAGTGGTTCGGATCCTCTTTCGATATTTTGGTCCAAAGAGGATTCCCTAAAAAGGGGTTCCTCCTGTTGGATCTTTAGGATGGACCAAATCATGAGCACAACTTTGACAAGTGGAAAACTTTAGGTCTTCAGATTCAATTTATTCTAGAGAGTAAAACAGGTACTTTGAAATAAGTTGTCAATTACAAACAAGTTTTTGGAGTGGTTCGGACCCTCTTTCAATATTTTGGTCCAAAGAGGATTCCCAAAGAAGAGGTTCCTCTATTTTGATCTATAGAATGGACAAAATAAGGACGAAAACTTTGACAAGTGGGAAACCTTAGGTCTTTTGTTTCAATATGGTCCGAAGAGTGAAACAAATACTTTAAAACAAGCTATTCAATTACAAACAAGTTTTTGGAGTGGTTCGGATCCTCTTTCGATATTTTGGTCCAAACAGGATTCCCAAGGAAGAGGTTCCTCCATTTGGATCTTTAGGTTGGACCAAATCCTGAGCACAACTTTGACAAGTGGGAAACCTTAGGTCTTTGGTATCAATATGGTTCGAAGAATGAAACAAGTACTTTGAAACAAGCTTTTCAATTACAAATAAGTTTTTGGAGTGGTTCGGATCCTCTTTCGATATTTTGGTCCAAAGAGGATTCCCAAAGAAGAGGTAACTCCATTTGGATCTTTAGGATCGACCAAATCACGAGGAAAACTTTGACAAGTCGGAAACTTTAGGTCTTCGGTATCAATATGGTCCGAAGAGTGAAACAAGTACTTTGAAACAAGCTTTTCAATTACAAACAAGTTTTTGGTGTGGTTCAGATCCTCTTTCGATATTTTGGTCCAAAGAGGATTCCCAAAGAAGAGGTTTCTCCATTTGGATTTTTAGGATGGACCAAATCACGAGGAAAACTTTGAAAAGTGGGAAACCTTAGGCTTTTGGTATCAATATCGTCCGAAGAGTGAAACAAGTACTTTGAAATAAGCTTTTCAATTTCAAACAAGTTTTTGGAGTGGTTCGGATCCTTTTCGATATTTTAGTCCAAAGAGGATTCCCAAAGTAGAGGTTCTTCCATTTAGATCATTAGGAAGGAACAAATCACGAGGAAAACTTTGAATAGTGGGAAACTGATATGAAACCTTAGGAAATTGAAATAGGTTGAAAGCACAAAGAACCCCTAGATGCAAATCCTAAAACCCCAATGAACAATAATGTAAAACCCTTGGAAATCGAGAAGAAGAAGATTATTCCAATGATCTAATACCTTGAAATAAGAGAACTTGTTCTTATTTCAAGATCGAAACAATCCACAAACACAATAGATCAAGTTATGCTTGAATGTTTCTAAAACATGCAACCTAGAACAAGGCTACAAAATGCAAGGTAAAATAAACCAAGCAATAAGCAAAACAAAGCTATTTTCTATCATATAAATTCTTAGTATTTAGGGTTACAAATGAGGCTTTAAATAGCAAAAGAAACCCTAAAAAAAACAAGGAAATTCGGATTACAAGGCGGCACAAAATCTGCCAAATCTTTCCTTAAGTGCATTTTGTGCATTTTAGGAAAGTTTTGCCCTATAAGATATTATATCATTCCTAAACTATTCTAGGCATTAAAACTGATAAATAAAGGCCTAAAACATGTCCTAATACATTGTAAATTTGTGGACATCAAATATGGCAAGTTCGGGAACAAATATGGAAAGTGGTCCAAATAAGGAAAGTTTGCAAAAATGATGCAACTACTTAATTTGCTCTTCTCTTCATTTCTGATTGAACAAGTCTTCAATACTCTTCTTCAACATGTATTTTCCATAGATTAAAGTTCATCAAGTCCTCTTCCATAGCGTCCATGCTCAGATCTTCCAAGCTTGTCTTGACTTTTCTCATGTAGGCTTGTAATGGATGTTTTATGCTTGTCTTGAACTTTGATCTTGAGATTGATCCTTGAGATATTTGTGACGTTCCATGATTCATATCAGAAACCTTAGGTCTTTGGTATCAATATGGTCCGAAGAGTAAAACAAGTACTTTGAAACAAGCTTTTCAATTACAAACAATTTTTTGGAGTGGTTCGGATCCTCTTTCGATATTTTGGTCCAAAGAGGATTCCCAAAGAAGAGGTTCCTCCATTTGGATCAATAGGATGGACCAAATAACGAAGAAAAATTTGACAAGTGGGAAACCTTAGGTCTTTGGTATCAATATGATCCGAAGAGTGAAACAAGTACTTTGAAACAAGCTTTTCAACTACAAACAAGTTTTTGGAGTGGTTCGGATCCTCTTTCGATATTTTGGTCCAAAAAGGATTCCCAAAGAAGAGGTTCCTCCATTTGGATCTATAGGATGGACCAAATAACGATGAAATCTTTGACAAGTGGGAAACCTTAGGTCTTTGGTATCAATATGGTCCGAAAAGTGAAACAAGTACTTTGAAACAAGCTTTTCAATTACAAAAAAGTTTTTTGAGTGGTTCGGGTCCTCTTTCAAATATTTTGGTCCAAAGAGCATTCCCAAAGAAGAGGTTCCTCCATTTGTATCTTTAGGATGGACCAAATCACGAGCAAAACTTTGACAAGTGGGAAACCTTAGGTCTTTGGTATCAATATGGTCCGAAGAGTGAAACAAGTGCTTTGAAAAAGGCTTTTCAATTACAAACAAGTTTTTGGAGTGGTTCGGATCCTCTTTCGATATTTTGGTCCAAAGAGGATTCTTAAAGAAGAGGTTCCTCCATTTGGATCTATAGGATGGACCAAATAACGACGACGAAAACTTTGACAAGTGGGAAACCTTAGGTCTTTGGTATCAATATGGTCCGAAGAGTGAAACACGTACTTTGAAACAAGCTTTTCAATTACAAACAAGTTTTTGGAGTGGTTCGGATCCTCTTTCGATATTTTGGTCCAAAGAGGAATCCTAAAGAAGGGGTTCCTCCATTTGGATCTTTAGCATGGACCAAATCACGAGGAAAACTTTGACAAGTGGGAAACCATAGGTCTATGGTATCAAAATGGTTTTAAGAGTAAAACAAGTTCTTTGAAACAAGCTTTTCAATTACAAACAAGTTTATGGAGTGGTTCGGATCCTCTTTCGATATTTTGGTCCAAAGAGGATTCCCAAAGAAGAGGTTCTTCCAATTGGATCTTTAGGATGGACCAAATCACGAGGAAAACTTTGACAAGTAGGAAACCTCAGGTCTTTTGTATCCATATGGTCTGAAGAGTGAAACAAGTACTTTGAAACAGGCTTTTCAATTACGAACAAGTTTTTGGAGTGGTTCGGATCCTCTTTCGATATTTTGGTCCAAGGAGGATTCCCAAAGAAGAGGTTCCTTCATTTGGATCTTTAGGAGGGACCAAATCATGAGGAAAACTTTGACAAGTGGGAAACCTTAAGTCTTTGGTATCAATATGGTACGAAGAGTAAAACAAGTACTTTGAAACAAGCATTTCAATTACAAATAAGTTTTTATAGTGGTTCGGATCCTCTTTCGATATTTTGGTCAAAACTGGATTCGCAAGGAAGATGATATGAATCATGGAACGTCACAAATAGCTCAAGGACCAATCACAAGATCAAATATCAAGAGAAGCATTGAACATCCATTTACAAGCCTATATTAGCCAAGTCAAGAGAAGCTTTGAAGATCCTAGCATGGAGGCTAACAAAGAGGACTTGATGAACTTCAATCTATGCCAAATGCAATTTGAAGAAGAGTATTGAAGACTTGTTCAAACAGAAATGAAGAATTAATATGATAGAAAATAGCTTTGTTTTGCTTATTGCTTGGTTGATTTTACCTTGCATTTTGTAGCCTTGTTCTAGGTTGCATGTTTTAAAAACATTCAAGCATAACTTGATCTATTGTGTTTGTGGAATGTTTCGATCTTGAAATAAGAACAAGTTCTCTTATTTCAAGGTATTAGATCATTGGAATAATCTTCTTCTTCTTTGTTTCCAAGGGTTTTACCTTATTGTTCATTGGGGTTTTTAGGATTTCCATATAGGGCTTCTTTATCTTTCAAAGGGTTTCTATTTCAATTTTCTAGGGTTTCATATCAGAAGAGGTTCATCCATTTGGATCTTTAGGTTGGACCAAATCATGAGCACAACTTTGACAAGTGGGAAACCTTAGGTCTTTGGTATCAATATGGTCCGAAGAGTGAAACAAGTACTTTGAAACAAGCTTTTCAATTACAAACAAGTTTGTGGAGTGGTTCGGATCCTCTTTCGATATTTTGGTCCAAAGAGGATTCCCAAATAAGAGGTAACTCCATTTGGATCTTTAGGATGGACCAAATCACGAGGAAAACTTTGACAAGTGGGAAACCTTAGGTCTTTGGTATCAATATGGTCTGAAGAGTGAAACAAGTACTTTGAAAGAAGCTTTTCAATTACAAACAAGTTTTTTGAGTGGTTCGTATCCTCTTTCGATATTTTGATCCAAAGAGGATTCCCAAAGAAGAGGTTCCTCCATTTGGATCTTTAGGATGAACCAAATCACGAGGAAAACTTAGACAAATGGGAAACGTCTTGTGTTCATATTCAATATGGTCCAAAGAGTGAAACAAGTACTTTGAAACAAGCTTTTCAATTACAAACAAGTTTTTGGAGTGGTTCAGATCCTCTTTCGATATTTTGGTCCAAAGAGGATTCCCAAAGAAGAGGTTCCTCCATTTAGATCTATAGGATGGACCAAATAACGACGAAAACTTTGACAAGTGGGGAACCTTAGGTCTTTGGTATCAATATGGTTGGAAGAGTGAAACAAGTGCTTTGAAACAGGCTTTTGAATTACAAACAAGTTTTTGGAGTGGTTCGGATCGTCTTTCGATATTTTGGTCCAAAGAAGAAGTTCCTCCATTTGGATATTTAGCATGGACCAAATCACGAGGAAAACTTTGACAAGTGTGAAACCCTAGGGCTTTGGTATCAATATGGTTCAAAGAGTAAAACAAGTTATTTGAAACAAGCTTTTCAATTTCAAACAAGTTTTTGGAGTGGTTCGGATCCTCTTTCGATATTTTTGAGTGAGTGATAATCATGCAAAATCATATTATCAATCAAACAATAATCATGTGAATCATTAAGCACATCACCAACATTAGCGAGTAAATCAACTCTTTTAATTTGGGAATTATCAAGCAAGTAAGTCTTAGCACAAGATGTATAATTATCAATGAAATTCATTTCATGTTGTAAAAATTCAGAATTGATAGCAATTTTAGCAAGCAAACAATTAATATGCATTTCATCAAAAATAGGGTTAGGATACTTTACCATGGATGTATTTACCTGATTTTCCATGTATTGAATCATGTGAGATGGTGGTTTATTGAGTATGACAGCCCCCTGAATGTTGTCTTCATGAAGTTTTATGCCTTTCATTGATGACAAATTACTAGGCATCTCATTAGGGAACAACCTTTTGAATTCCTGCAAAAACTCAACAAACATACTAGGCAAAGATGGGTTAAGTGTAAAACAAACCTCTTTGTACAAAAGTACAAATGTAGGTTGGTAGATTTCATTCCTAGCCTCACTTGATCTAACTTTCAAGCTCTCACTCTCCAGTTGACTCTCTTTTTGCTCGCTACACTCAATTGCCTCACACTTTCTAATCTCAAAACACTTTTTCTTTTCACTGTCATGACACTCGTTCTTTTCAAACTCCTTTTCTTTTGAATCAAACTCTCTTTCTTTTCGACTCATCTCTCTTTCTTTTAACTCACTCGTTTCTTTTTCATCACTCATCTCTCTTTCTTTTGCACTAATCTCTCTTTCTTTTGGCTCACTCTCTTGGTCACAATTCTCATTGTTTTCAAATGTATAACACTTTTGTAACTCACAAGTTTCTTCCACACAAAAACTAGTACAAACTTTTGGAACAAGGTCAATAATTGGCCTTTTCTCATTCCCTTTATTTGGAACTTTTATGCCCTCTTTATAAGCACACATTGACTTTAGAATTTCCTCTCTAATCTCCTCCATGCTAGCTTTATAAACCTCATCCGCTTTCAAAGACTCCATTCTAATAATTTTAAGCTCCTCCAATCTTGTATTTTCCTCAATCAAGCCATAGGAAGCCCCATTTCCATCCATAAATGTACTATTTGCACCAATTTGATAAGAAAAAGTAGTATTGGAAATAGGTTTAGAAGCATACCGTGTATCTCTTCTTCTTTTTATTTTTCTTTCAACCTTATTGGCAAAATACACTAACTTTCCTAACTCCTCAAATTGTTGTAACTCCACTTGACAAGCAATATCTCTATCCAATCCATTGAAGAACCTTACAATAGTAGACTCCTCATCTTCCTCCACATTAGCCCTAGCCTTGAGCAACTCCATCTCCATGTAGTATTCATCCACACTTTTACATCCTTGAATTAGCTTATCCAACATTTGCACAAGATGCTCTTGAAATTGGACTTCCCTAAAGCACTTTGGATCAGAAAATAATACTTTCCTAAAGCAAAAGATGCATATATTAAAATATGGGCAGATTTGAAACTTTCCAGAAACTGTTTTGGGCTATTTATGGTAACTTCTAGCTTTTAAGGAAAAATAATAATTTTTGCACAATTTTCATGCAATTTTCGGATTCAAGAAGAAACTTTGATGAGTTTAAGATGAACTCTTCAAGAACAATACGAACACAAACCACTTTTTCCAGAAACTTCAACAAATCAAGCAAGAACACTTTTTTTTTTTTTTTTAAATTTTCTGGACAATCCGACAGTCTGCGAAGATCTATTTTTTTCTCAATCTTCCACTTTTTTTTTCACAAACTTTTATGAATAAAAAATAATTACGACTCAAATATAAACACTTTTGTAGTTTATGACTTTCTAAGATTCGGATTGAAACTATACGAAAAATAACAAAAACAGTAGCTAAATATGGAAATTCTGGAACTATGATTTTTTTTTGTTTTTTTCTGGAATTTTCGATGAACGACGAACAATAAGTAAGAAAAATTGAAATAACAAGAAAGCAAGTAAGATAGAAATCTTCCCTTGAGTCTAAGCTCTGATACCAAATGATATGAAACCCTAGGAAATTGAAATAGAAACCCTTTGACAGCACAAAGAACCCCTAGATGCAAATCCTAAAACCCCGATGAACAATAAGATAAAACCCTTGGAAACATAGAAGAAGAAGATTATTCCAATGATCTAATACCTTGAAATAAGAGAACTTGTTCTTATTTCAAGATCGAAACAATCCACAAACACAATAGATCAAGTTATGCTTGAATGTTTCTAAAACATGCAACCTAGAACAAGGCTACAAAATGCAAGGTAAAATCAACCAAGCAATAAGAAAAACAAAGCTATTTTCTATCATATTAATTCTTAATATTTAGAGTTACAAATGAGGCTTTAAATAGCCAAAGAAACTCTAAAAACAACAAGGAAATTCGGATTACAAGGATGCACAAAATCTGTCAAATCTTTCCTTAAGTGCATTTGGTGCATTTTAGGAAAGTTTTGCCCTAGAAGATATTATATCATTCCTAAACTATTCTAAGCATTAAAACAGATAAATAAAGGCCTAAAACATGTCCAAATACATCACAAATTTGTGGACATCATATATGGAAAGTTTGGGAATAAATATGGAAAGTGATCCAAATAAGGAAAGTTTGCAAAAGTGATGCAACTTTCCTAATTAGCTCTTCTCTTCAATTCTGATTGAATAAGTCTTCAATACTCTTCTTCATAATGCATCTGCCATAGATTAAAGTTCATCAAGTACTCTTCCATAGCCTCCATGCTTAGATCTTCTAAGCTTGTCTTGACTTTGCTCAAGTAGGCTTGTAAATGGATGTTCAATGTTTGTCTTGAACTCTGATCTTGAGATTGATCCTTGAGCTATTTGTGACGTTCCATGATTCATATCAAGTGGGAAACCTCAGGTGTTCAGATTCAATATGGTCCGAAGAGTGAAACAAGTACTTTGAAACAAGCTTTTCAATTACAAACAAGTTTTTTGAGTGGTTCAGATCGTCTTTCAATATTTTGGTCCAAAGAGGATTCCCAAAGAAGAGGTTCCTCCATCTGGATATATAGGATGGACCAAATAACGATGAAAACTTTGACAAGTGGGAAACCTTAGGTCTTTGATATCAATATAGTGAGAAGAGTGAAACAAGTACTTTGAAACAAGCTTTTCAATTACAAACAAGTTTTTGGAGTGGTTCCTATCCTCTTTCGATATTTTGGTCCAAAGAGGATTCCCAAAGAAGAGGTTCCTCCATTTGGATCTTTAGGAGGGACCAAATCACGAGGAAAACTTTTACAAGTGGGAAACCTTTGGTCTTTGGTATCAATATGGTAGAAAGAGTAAAACAAGTACTTTGAAACAAGTATTTCAATTACAAATAAGTTTTTATACTGGTCCGGATCCTCTTTCGATATTTTTGTCCAAACAGGATTCCCAAGGAAGAGGTTCCTCCTTTTGGATCTTTCGGTTGGACCAAATAATGAGCACAAATTTCACAAGTGGGAAACCCCAGGTCTTTGGTATCAATATGGTTCGAAGAGTGAAACAAGCTTTTCAATTACAAACAAGTTTTTGGAGTCATTCGGATCCTCTTTCGATATTTTGGTCAAAAGAGGATTCCCAAAGAAGAGGTTCCTCCATTTGGATCTTTAGAATGAACCAAATCACGAGGAAAACTTTGACAAGTGGGAAACCTTAGGTGTTCAGATTCAAAATGGTCCGAAGAGTGAAACAAGTACTTTGAAACAACCTTTTCAATTACAAACAAGTTTTTGGAGTGGTTAGATCCTCTTTCGATATTTTGGTCCAAAGAGGATTCCCAAAGAAGAGGTTCCTCCATTTGGATCTTCAGGATGGACCAAATCACGAGGAAAACATTGACAAGTGGGAAACCTTAGGGCTTTGGTATCAATATGGTCCGAAGAGTGAAACAAGTGCTTTGAAACAGGCTTTTCAATTACAAACAAGTTTTTGGAGTGGTTCGGATCCTCTTTCGATATTTTTGTCTAAAGAGGATTCCCAAAGAAGAGGTTCCTCCATTTGGATATTTAGCATGGACCAAATCACGAGGAAAACTTTGACAAGTGGGAAACAATATGTCTTTGATATCAATATGGTCCGGAGAGTAAAACAAGTTCTTTGAAACAAGCTTTTCAATTACAAACAAGTTTTTGGAGTGGTTCGGATCCTCTTTCGATATTTTGGTCCAAAAAGGATTCCCAAATAAGAGGTTCCTCCAATTGGATCTTTAGGATGGACCAAATCACGAGGAAAACTTTGACAATTGGGAAACCTCAGGTCTTTGGTATCAATATGGTATGAAGAGTGAAACAAGTACTTTGAAACAGGCTTTTCAATTACAAACAAGTTTTTGGAGTGGTTCGGATCTTTTTTCGATAATTTGGTCCAAATAGGATTACCAAAGAAGAGGTTCCTCCATTTGTGTCTTTAGGAGGGACCAAATCATGTGGAAAACTTTGACAAGTGGGAAACCTTAGGTCTTTGGTATCAATATGGTACGAAGAGTAAAACAAGTACTTTGAAACAAGCATTTCAATTACAAATAAGTTTTTATAGTGGTTCGGATCCACCTTCGATATTTTGGTTCAAACAGGATTCCCAAGGAAGAGGTTCCTCCTTTTGGATCTTTAGGTTGGACCAAATCAAGAGCACAACTTTGACAAGTGGGAAACCTCAGGTCTTTGGTATCAATATGGTCGGAAGAGTAAAACAAGTACTTTGAAACAAGCTTTTCAATTACAAACAAGTTTTTGGAGTGGTTCGGATCCTCTTTCGATATTTTGGTCCAAAGAGGATTCCCAAAGAAGAGGTTCCTCCATTTCGATCTTTAGGATGAACCAAATCACGATGAAAACTTTGACAAGTGGGAAACCTTAGGTATTCAGATTCAATATGGTCCGAAGAGTGAAACAAGTACTTTGAAACAACCTTTTTAATTACAAACAAGTTGTTGGAGTGGTTCAGATCCTCTTTCGATATTTTGGTCCAAAGAGGATTCCCAAAGAAGAGGTTCCTCCATTTGGATCTATAGGATGGACCAAATAACGACAAAAACTTTGAAAAGTGGGAAACCTTAGGTCTTTGGTATCAATATGGTCCGAAGAGTGAAACATGTACTTTGAAACAAGCTTTTCATTTACAAACAAGTTTTTGGAATGGTTCGGATCCTCATTCGATATTTTGGTCCAAAGAGGATTCTCAAAGAAGACGTTCCTCCATTTGTTTCTTTAGGATGAACCAAATCACGAGGAAAACTTTGACAAGTGGGAAACCTTAGGTGTTCAAATTCAATATGGTCCGAAGAGTGAAACAAGTACTTTGAAACAAGCTTTTCAATTACAAACAAGTTTTTGGAGTGGTTCAGATCCTCTTTCGATATTTTGGTCCAAAGAGGATTCCCAAAGAAGAGGTTCCTCCATTTCGATCTATAGGATGGACCAAATAACGACGAAAACTTTGAAAAGTGGGAAACCTTAGGTCTTTGGTATCAATATGGTCCGAAGAGTGAAACAAGTACTTTGAAACAAGCTTTTCAATTACAAACAAGTTTTTGGAATGGTTCGGATCCTCTTTCGATATTTTGGTCCAAAGAGGATTCTCAAAGAAGACGTTCCTCCATTTGTTTCTTTAGGATGAACCAAATCACGAGGAAAACTTTGACAAGTGGGAAACCTTAGGTGTTCAGATTCAATATGGTCCGAAGAGTGAAACATATACTTTGAAACAAGCTTTTCAATTACAAACAAGTTTTTGGAGTGGTTCAGATCCTCTTTCGATATTTTGGTCCAAAGAGGATTCCCAAAGAAGAGGTTCCTCCATTTCGATCTATAGGATGGACCAAATAATGACGAAAACTTTGACAAGTGGGAAACCTTAGGTCTTTGGTATCAATATGGTCCGAAGAGTGGAACAAGTACTTCGAAACAATCTTTTCAATTACAAACAAGTTTTTGGAATGGTTCGGATCCTTTTTCGATATTTTGGTCCAAAGAGGATTCCCAAAGAAGAGGTTCCTCCATTTGGATCTTTAGGATGAACCAAATCATGAGGAAAACTTTGACAAGTGGGAAACCTTAGGTGTTCAGATTCAATATGGTCCGAAGAGTGAAACAAGTACTTTGAAACAAGCTTTTCAATTACAAACAAGTTTTTGGAGTGGTTCCTATCCTCTCTCGATATTTTGGTCCAAAGAGGATTCCCAAAGAAGAGGTTTCTCCATTTTGATCTTTAGGATGGACCAAATCACGAGGAAAACATTGACAAGTGGGAAACCTTAGGGCTTTGGTATCATTATGGTCCGAAGAGTGAAACAAGTGCTTTGAAACAGTCTTTCCATTACAAACAAGTTTTTGGAGTGGTTCAAATCCTCTTTCGATATTTTGGTCCAAAGAGGATTCCCAAAGAAGAGGTTCCTCCATTTGGATATTTAGCATGGACCAAATCATGAGGAAAACTTTGACAAGTGGGAAAACATATGTCTTTGGTATCAATATGGTCTGAAGAGTGAAACAAGTTCTTTTAAACAGGCTTTTCAATTACAAACAAGTTTTTGGAGTCGTTCGGATCCTCTTTCGATATTTTGGTCCAAAGAGGATTCCTAAATAAGAGGTTCCTCCAATTGGATCTTTAGGATAGACCAAATCACGAGGAAAACTTTGAAAAGTGGGAAACCTCAGGTCTTTGGTATCAATATTGTCTGAAGAGTGAAACAAGTACATTGAAACAGGCTTTTCAATTACAAACAAGTTTTTGGAGTGGTTCGGATCTTTTTTCGATATTTTGGTTCAAAGAGGATTCCCAAGTAAGAGGTTCCTCCATTTGTGTCTTTAGGAGGGACCAAATCATGTGGAAAACTTTGACAAGTGGAAAACCTTAGGTCTTTGGTATCAATATCGTACGAAGAGTAAATCAAGTACTTTGAAACAAGAATTTCAATTACAAGTAAGTTTTTATAGTGGTTCGGATCCTCTTTCGATATTTTGGTTCAAACAGGATTCCCAAGGAAGAGGTTCGTCCTTTTGGATCTTTAGGTTGGGCCAAATCAAGAGCACAACTTTGACAAGTAGGAAACCTTAGGTCTTTGGTATCAATATGGTCCGAAGAGTAAAACAAGTACTTTGAAACAAGCTTTTCAATTACAAACAAGTTTTTGGACTGGTTCGGATCCTCTTTCGATATTTTGGTCCAAAGAGGATTCCAAAAGAAGAGCTAACTCCATTTGGATCTTAAGGATGGACCAAATCACGAGGAAAACTTTGATAAGTGGGAAACCTTAGGTGTTTGGTATCAATATGGTCCGAAGAGTGAAACAAGTACTTTGGAACAAGCTTTTCAATTACAAATAAGTTTTTGGAATGGTTCGGATCCTCTTTCGATATTTTGGTCCAAAGAGGATTCCCAAAGAAGAGGTTCCTTCATTGGATCTTTAGGATGAACCAAATCACGAGGAAAACTTTGACAAATGGGAAACCTGAGGTGTTCAGATTCAATATGGTCCGAAGAGTGAAACAAGTACTTTGAAACAAGCTTTTCAATTACAAACAAGTTTTTGGAGTGGTTCAGATCCTCTTTCGATATTTTGGTCCAAAGAGGATTCCCAAAGAAGAGGTTCCTCCTTTTGGATCTATAGGATGGACCAAATAACGACGAAAACTTTGACAAGTGGGAAACCTTAGGTCTTTGGTATCAATATGGTCCAAAGAGTGGAACAAGTACTTTGAAACAAGCTTTTCAATTACAAACAAGTTTTTGGAATGGTTCGGATCATCTTTCGATATTTTGGTTCAAAGAGGATTCCCAAAGAAGAGGTTCCTCCATTTGGATCTTTAGGATGAACCAAATCACAAGGAAAACTTTGACAAGTGGGAAACTGATATGAATCATGGAACGTCACAAATAACTCAAGGACCAATCACAAAATCAAATATCAAGAGAAGCATTGAACATCCATTTAGAAGCCTATATTAGCAAAGTCAAGACAAGCTTTGAAGATCCAAGCATGGAGGCTAACAAAGAGGACTTGATGCACTTCAATCTATGCCAAATGCATTTTCAAGAAGAGTATTGAAGACTTGTTCAATCAGAAATGAAGAGAAAAGCTAATTAGGAAAGTTGCACCACTTTTGCAAACTTTCCTTATTTGGACCACTTTCCATATTTGTTCCCGAACTTGCCATATATGATGTCCACGAATTTACAATGTATTTGGACATGTTTTAGGCCTTTATTTATCAGTTTTAATGCTTAGAATAGATTAGGAATGATATAATATCTTCTAGGGCAAAACTTTCCTAAATTCACCAAATGCACTTAAGGAAAGATTTGGCAGATTTTGTGCCTCCTTGTAATCCGAATTTCCTTTTTGTTTTTAGGGTTTCTTTGGCTATTTAAAGCCTCATTTGTAACACTAAACATGAAGAATTAATATGATAGAAAATAGCTTTGTTTTGCTTATTGCTTGGTTGATTTTACCTTGCATTTTGTAGCCTTGTTCTAGGTTGCATGTTTTAGAAACATTCAAGCATAACTTGATCTATTCTATTTGTGGATTGTTTCGATCTTGAAATAAGAACAAGTTCTCTTATTTCAAGGTATTAGATCATTGGAATAATCTTCTTCTTCTTTGTTTCCAAGGGTTTTACCTTATTGTTCATTGGGGTTTTAGGATTTGCATCTAGGGGTTCTTTGTGTTTCAAAGGGTTTCTATTTCAATTCTAGGGTTTTATATCATTTGGTATCAGAGCTTAGGCTCAAGGGAAGATTTCTATCTTACTTTCTTTCTTGTTTATTGAATTTTTATTGTCTTGTTCTTCGTTCATGGAAAATTCCAGAAAAAACACAAAAACAATTACAGTTCCAGAATTTTCTTTTTTAGCTAACTGTTTTTATTATTTTTAGTATAGTTTCATTCTGATTATGAGAAAATCAATAACTAAAAAAGTCTTCATCTTTTTGTCTAGTTTATTTCGTATTCAGAAAAGTTTGTCAAAAAATAATTTGAAGATCGAGAAAAAAATAGATCTTTCCGGACTGTCTGATTGTGCAGAAATTAAAAAAAAAAAAAAAAAAAGGTTTGTTCTTGCTTGATTTGTTGAAATTTATGGAAAAAGTGGTTTGTGTTCTTATTGTTCTTGAAGAGTTCATCTTAAACTCATCCTATCTTCATCTTGAATATGAAAATTACAAAGGATTTGTGCTAGAATTGTTTATTTCCTAAAAAGCTAAAACTTACCATAAATAGCCAAAACAGTTTTAGGAAAGTATCAATTCTGTCCCATATTCAAATATATGCATATCTTGCTCAATTAAAGTCATTTTTTCTGATCCAAAGTGCTTTAGGGAAGTCTAATTTCGAATTTTTCTCTTTTAGGAAAGTTTATTCTTGCTTGTTTTCTTTCTTATTCTTTCCTTGTTACAAAAATACACCATTTGAAAAATCTGTCCTTTTATTTCTCTAGCCACCCAAGCTGATTGTTTCTTATTTCTTTATTGATACTTTTTACAAATATCATTAGTATCTTAGTTGTTTGATAGTTGCTAAAGTGTGCTAATAGTTCAAGGTTACATTTAGGGTCTAAAATCTGTTTTGAGTGTAAACACGAGTGGATTGACATCTTTGAGTGTAAACACTTAGGGAGTGATTTGAAAGGTTCTATTTTTACATTACTAACTTGTGTACTTACAGCAATGTATCATGAAAGGATTGATCAAAGGAGGAATAGTAGATGTTTGGAGGTAGAACATCCTAGGAGTGAACATAGAGACATTTATTATGAAAGGATGGTGCATAGGAGCTTTGGAGCACATAAGCTCAACTTATATACTTTCCATGGGAGTGTAGATCCAGAAGAGTACTTGCAATGGGAAAGTCAAATTGAGCATATCTTTGATTACAACAACTATAGTGAAGAAAGAAAGGTATTTCTTGCTAGTGCAAAATTCACTAACTATGCTTATGTTTGGTGGTCTCAATTGAAGGAAAAACTAAGGAAATATAGACAACCACATATTGATACTTGGTATGAACTTAAATATCACATGAGGAAGAGGTTTGTGCCGAGCCAAAGACAGAGAGCTATTGTGAAAGAATTTCTAAATCTTACACAAGGTGAAAGGAGTGTTGAAGCTTATCACAAGGAGTTTGAAGTTCTCATGGCTAGGGCTGTCGTTTTTGAAGATAATGAGTCCACAATGACACGGTTCTTAAAGGGTTTAAACGAGGAGATTGCCTGTTGTGTTGAAGGAAAGACATATGTGGAGTTGGAACATATGGTTTATTATGCAACCACGGTGGAAAAGAGACTCGAAAGAAGGGCTACAAAAAGGTATTCTACTAAACATCTTTCGAACCTGATTCCATCTCAAGAAAATCAATTAAAGAGTGCATTAAAGAGAAAGGATGTGGCTGCCAATGGCTTGATTAAGAAAAAGGTAACATTTGCTTTACAAGACCACTTCCAATCAAATATTCATATGAGGGAAACTTATGATGCATGTGAGTTAAAAAAGTGTTCTACCTTTGAAAAGAATGAGAATTGTCAAAAAGAGAGTGAGCCAAAAGAAAGAGAGATGAATTTTCAAAAAGAAGACTGTGAAAAAGAAATTATTGAAATAAGTGAGCCAAAAGAAAGAGAGATGAGTGCTCAAAAAGAAATGAGCATGAGTGAGTCAAAAGAAACAGATTTGAGTTCAAAAGAAAGAGTGTTTGAAAAGAATGAAAGAGAAATTGATAGAAAGGAGAGTTGTGAGTCAAAAAAGAATGAGAGGAATTGTGAGAACATTGTGAGTTTTGTAGAAAGTGAGGCTAGGAAAACAATATTTTCAAACAAAACCCACTTTGTACTTTTTTGCAAAGATTTTTTCTTTCTAACATATGAACTCAACCTTTGCTTTTCTAGTGTTTTAGCTAACCTTTTGCAGAATTACAAGGACCAATTTTCAATTGGAATGGAGCTCATGGTAGATACATTACAAGGGGTTGAAATACTTAAGGCACCACCATATTTCATGGAAAAGGATGTTGCAAACGGGATCCAAAGCCAGAAAAGGAAGTTGCTTACTTTTAATCCTATTGCATCAGTTTATTTAAATGATTATTTCTTGTTTTCCAATTCTGATTTTAAGACTAGAAATCATCCAAACCAATTATATTTTTATGATAAACATGCATTCTTTTCTAGCAAAATTCTTTTGGATGATCTTTACTTGTTTGACAGCTTATCACTTGCAAAACATGTTAAGCTAGCCTATCCATTTACTTGTGATGATTTTCATAGTTCATATTTGTTTGCTAAAAGTGTATTTCAAATATGAATTTTTACAACTTCAATTGGGTTCTAAAGATAAACATATGTTTTGTGCCACAAGAGTTGTCTTTGATAAAATAATTGAAGAGTGTATGGATAGTCTCGATTGTGTAACTTTTTTGGATTGCTCAAACACATTATACCTACTTGAGTTGAATTATGCATATTATTTGAGATATTTATTATCTTCACCATGTGATCATCTTGAGAGTATTGTGGAGTATGAGAAAATTTTTAAGATTGACTATGGTCCACATATTCTTTTCGGCTTCTTAACACTAAGTTTTACTTTTTCTGTGAGTGTTGTGGTCTTTCATGAGCTAGATTTTGATGTGGATATAGGACGGAAGTTCAAAGTTTTTTATCCGGGAGGAGTTAGACAAGGGAGAAGACATCAAGATGCTTACAAATCTGATTTGCAAGGTAAGTATGCTTTAGGTGATTTTATTTATGTTATTAACTTAATTTATTGCGATGTAGGTAATGTTATAGATTCGAGGACGAATCCTTTTCAAGAGGGAGGGGATGATATGAATCATGGAACGTCACAAATAGCTCAAGGACCAGTCACAAATAGCTCAAATATCAAGAGAAGCATTGAACATCCATTTACAAGCCTATATTAGCAAAGTCAAGACAAGCTTTGAAGATCCAAGCATAGAGGCTAACAAAGAGGACTTGATGCACTTCAATCTATGCCAAATGCATTTTGAAGAAGAGTATTGAAGACTTGTTCAATCAGAAATGAAAAGAAGAGCTTATTAGGAAAGTTGCACCACTTTTGCAAACTTTCCTTATTTGGACCACTTTCCATATTTGTTCCCAAAATTGCCATATATGATGTCCACAAATTTACAATGTATTTGGACATGTTTTAGGCCTTTATTTATCAGTTTTAATGCTTAGAATAGTTTAGGAATGATATAATATCTTCTAGGGCAAAACTTTCCTAAAATGCACCAAATGCACTTAAGGAAAGATTTGGCAGATTTTGTGCCTCCTTGTAATCCGAATTTCCTTTTTGTTTTTAGGGTTTCTTTCGCTATTTAAAGCCTCATTTGTAACACTAAACATGAAGAATTAATATGATAGAAAATAGCTTTGTTTTGCTTATTGCTTGGTTGATTTTACCTTGCATTTTGTAGCCTTGTTCTAGGTTGCATGTTTTAGAAACATTCAAGCATAACATGATCTATTGTGTTTGTGGATTGTTTTGATCTTGAAATAAGAACAAGTTCTCTTATTTCAAGGTATTAGATCATTGGAATAATCTTCTTCTTCTTTTTTTCCAAGGGTTTTACCATATTGTTCATTGGGGTTTTAGGATTTGCATCTAGGGGTTCTTTGTGTTTCAAAGGGTTTCTATTTCAATTCTAGGGTTTCATATCAGAAACCTTAGGTGTTAAGATTCAATATGGTCCAAAGAGTGAAACAAGTACTTTGAAACAAGCTTTTCAATTACAAACAAGTTTTTGGAGTGGTTCAGATCCTCTTTCGATATTTTGGTCCAAAGAGGATTCCCAAAGAAGAGGTTCCTCCATTTGGATCTATAGGATGGACCAAATAATGACGAAAACTTTGACAAGTTGGAAACCTTAGGACTTTGGTATCAATATGGTCCGAAGAGTGAAACAAGTACTTTGAAACAAGCTTTTCAATTACAAACAAGTTTTTGGAGTGGTTCCTATCCTCTTTCGATATTTTGGTCCAAAGAGGATTCGAAAACTTTGACAAGTGGGAAACCTCAGGTCTTTGGTATCAAAATGGTCTGAAGAGTGAAACAAGTACTTTGAAACAGGCTTTTCAATTAAAAACAAGTTTTTGGAGTGGTTCGGATCTTTTTTCGATATTTTTGTCCAAAGAGATTCCACCATTTGCGTCTTTAGGAAGGACCAAATCATGAGGAAAACTTGGACAAGTGGGAACCTTAGGACTTTGGTATCAATATGGTACGAAGAGTAAAACACGTACTTTGAAACAAGCTGATATGAAACCCTAGGAAATTGAAATAGAAACCCTTTGAAATCACAAAGAACCCCTAGATGCAAATCCTAAAACCCCGATGAACAATAAGGTAAAACCCTTGGAACACAAGAAGAGAAAGATTATTCCAATGATCTATGATCTTGAAATAAGAGAACTTGTTCTTATTTCAAGATTGAAACAATCCACAAACACAATAGATCAATTCATGCTTGAATGTTTCTAAAACATGCAACCTAGAACAAGGCTACAAAATGCAAGGTAAAATCAACCAAGCAATAAGCAAAACAAAGCTATTTTCTATCATCTTAATTCTTCATGTTTAGGGTTACAAATGAGCCTTTAAATAGGCAAAGAAACCCTAAAAAAATAACAAGCAAATTCGGATTACAAGGAGGCACAAAATCTGCCAAATCTTTCCTTAAGTGCATTTGGTGCATTTTAGGAAAGTTTTGCCCTAGAAGATATTATATCATTCCTAAACTATTCTAAGCATTAAAACTGATTAATAAAGGCCTAAAACATGTCCAAATACATTGTAAATTCGTGGACATCATATATGGCAAGTTCGGGAACAAATATGGAAAGTGGTCCAAATAAGGAAAGTTTGCAAAAGTAATGCAACTTTCCTAATTTGCTCTTCTCTTCATTTCTGATTGAACAAGTCTTCAATTCTCTTCTTCCAAATGCATTTTCCATTGATTAATGTGCATCAAGTCTTCTTTGTTAGCCTCCATGCTCGGATCTTCGAAGCTTGTCTTGACTTTGCTAATGTAGGCTTGTAAATGGATGTTCAATGCTTCTCTTGATCTTTGAACTTGTGATTGGTCCTTGAGCTTTTTGTGAGGTTCCATGATTCATATCATCCCCTCCCTCTTGAAAAGGATTCGTCCTCGAATCTAAAACTTTACCTACATTGCAAAAACTTAAGTTAAAAACATAAATAAAAGCACATAAAGCACACTTACCTCGTGTATTGTGAATTGGCACCAAAGAGAGCAACAATGGTACCCTTCTTTCTCCTTTCAACTTAACACCTCCCGGGTCAAATATTGTTGGTTTCCTTCCCTTTAAATCAACAAAACATTCGAGCTTATTAGAGACCACAAAACTGACAATATGGTTGGTGGATAGTGGTAACACATCTAATAGAATATATGGACCATAGTCAATCTCGTAAATTTTCTCATACTCAACACTACTCACAAGATGATCACATGGTGAATGTAACACATCAATCAAAGCATATGAACCATAATCAAACTCAAATAGGTCTAATGTGTTGGGGTAAATTAGAAAATATGAAAACTCCATGCTCTCCCTAAATGCATCATATGTCTTATCAAAGATAATTCGTGTAGCACAAAACATATGTTTATCATTAGAATGAAATTGAAGTGGTAAAATATCAGAATTGAGATCAAATTTAGCAAACAAACAAGAACTATGCACATCATCACAAGTAAATGGATAGGCTAGCTTTACATGTTTTGCAAGTGATAAGCTGTCAAACAAGTAAAGATCATCCAAAAGAACTTTCCTAGAAAAGAATGCATGTTTATCATAATATAAATGGTTTGGATGATTTCTAGTCTTAAAATCAGAATTGGAAAACAAGAAATAATCATTTAAACAAACCGATGCAATAGGATTAAAAGTAAGAAACTTCCTTTTCTGGCCTTGGATCCCGTTGGCAACATCTTTTTCCATGAAGTATGGTGGTGCCTTAAGTATTTCAGCCCCTTGAAATGCATCTACTTTGTGCTCCATTCCAATTGAAAATTGATCGATGTAATTCTGCAAAACATTAGCTAAAACACTAGAAAAGCAAAGGTTAAGTTCATAAGTTAGAAAGAAAGAATCTTTGCACAAAAGTACAAAGTGGGTTTTATTTGAAAACATTGTTTTCCTAGCCTCACTTTCTACAAAACTCACAATGTTCTCACCATTCCTCTCATTCATTTTTGACTCACAACTCTCTTTCTTTTCAATTTCTCTTTCATTCTTTTCAAACACTCTTTCTTTTGAACTCAAATCTCTTTCTTTTGACTCACTCATGTCACTCATTTCTTTTTGAGCACTCATCTCTCTTTCTTTTGGCTCACTTATTTCAATAATTTCTTTTTCACACTCTTCTTTTTGAAAATTCATCTCTCTTTCTTTTGGCTCACTCTCTTTTTGACAATTCTCCTTCTTTTCAAAGGTAGAACACTTTTTTAACTCACATGCATCATAAGTTTCCCTCATATGAATATTTGATTGGAAGTGGTCTTGTAAAGCAAATGTTACCTTCTTCTTAATCAAGCCATTGGCAGCCACATCCTTTCTCTTTAATGCACTCTTTAATTGATTTTCTTGAGATGGAATCGGGTTAGAAAGATGTTTAGTAGAATACCTTTTTGTAGCCCTTCTTTTGAGTCTCTTTTCCACCGTGGTTGCATAATAAACCATATGTTCCAACTCCACATATGTCTTTCCTTCAACACAACAGGCAATCTCCTCGTTTAAACCCCTTAAGAATCGTGTCATTGTGGACTCATTATCTTCAAAAAAGACAGCCCTAGCCATGAGAACTTCAAACTCCTTGTGATAAGCTTCAACACTCCTTTCACCTTGTGTAAGATTTAGAAATTCTTTCACAATAGCTCTCTGTCTTTGGCTCGGCACAAACCTCTTCCTCATGTGATATTTAAGTTCATACCAAGTATCAATATGTGGTTGTCTATCTTTCCTTAGTTTTTCCTTCAATTGAGACCACCAAACATAAGCATAGTTAGTGAACTTGGTAATAGCAAGCAATACCTTTCTTTCCTCACTATAGTTGTTGTATTCAAAGAAATGCTCAATTTGACTTTCCCATTGCAAGTACTCTTCTGGATCTACACTCCCATGGAAAGTATATAAGTTGAGCTTATGTGCTCCAAAGCTCCTATGCACCATCCTTTCATAATAAGCCTCTCCATTTTCCCTCCAAGTATGCTCTACATCTCGACATCCATTGCTCCTCCTTTCATCATATTTTTCATGATACATTTCTGCAAATAAAAAGGTTAATAATAAAAATTAGGACCTCTCAATCACTCCCTAAGTGTTTACACTCGATGATGTTCGTTCTCTCGTGTTTGCACTCAAAAACAGATTTTAAAGGCCTAAATGTAACCTTGAACTATTAGCACACTTTAGCAACTATCAAGCAACAAAGATACTAATGAAATTTGTAAAAAGTAACAATCAAGAAATAAGAAACAAGCAATTTGGTTGGTAAGAATAAAATAAGACAGATTTATGCAAATGGTTTATTGTAGTGACAAGGAAAGAATAAGAAAGAAAATAAGCAAGAATAAACTTTCCTAAAAGAGAAAAATTCGAAATTAGACTTCCCTAAAGCACTTTGGATCAGAAAAAATGACTTTAATTGAGCAAGATATGCATATATTTGAATATGGGACAGAATTGAAACTTTCCTAAAACAGTTTTGGGTTATTTATGGTAAGTTCTAGCTTTTTAGGAAACAAACAACTTTGGCTCATTCAACTTGATAATTTGGGATTCAAGATGCATAAATGATGAGTTTAAGATGAACTCTTCAAGAAAAATACGAACACAAACCACTTTTTTCCAGAAACTTCAACAAATCAAGCAAGAACACTTTTTTTTTTTTTTTTCAATTTTCTGGACAATCCGACAGTCTGCGAAGATCTATTTTTTTTTCAATCTTCCACTTTTTTTTTGACAAACTTTTCTAAATACCAAATAATCAAGACTCAGAGATAAACACTTTTGTAGTTTATGACTTTCAAAGATTCGGATTGAAACTATACGAAAAAGAACAAAAACAGTAGCTAAAGAAGGAAATTCTGGAACAGTTTTTTTTGTGTTTTTTTTTTTTTTGGAATTTTTGATGAACGAAGAAAAAGACAAGAAAAATTAAAATAACAAGAAAGCAAGTAAGATAGAAATCTTCCCTTGAGCCTAAGCTCTGATACCAAATGATATGAAACCCTAGGAAATTGAAATAGAAACCCTTTGAAATCACAAAGAACCCCTAGATGCAAATCCTAAAACCCCGATGAACAATAAGGTAAAACCCTTGGAACACAAGAAGAGAAAGATTATTCCAATGATCTATGATCTTGAAATAAGAGAACTTGTTCTTTTTTCAAGATTGAAACAATCCACAAACACAATAGATCAATTCATGCTTGAATGTTTCTAAAACATGCAACCTAGAACAAGGCTACAAAATGCAAGGTAAAATCAACCAAGCAATAAGCAAAACAAAGCTATTTTCTATCATCTTAATTCTTCATGTTTAGGGTTACAAATGAGCCTTTAAATAGGCAAAGAAACCCTAAAAAATAACAAGCAAATTCGGATTACAAGGAGGCACAAAATCTGCCAAATCTTTCCTTAAGTGCATTTGGTGCATTTTAGGAAAGTTTTGCCCTAGAAGATATTATATCATTCCTAAACTATTCTAAGCATTAAAACTGATTAATAAAGGCCTAAAACATGTCCAAATACATTGTAAATTCGTGGACATCATATATGGCAAGTTCGGGAACAAATATGGAAAGTGGTCCAAATAAGGAAAGTTTGCAAAAGTAATGCAACTTTCCTAATTTGCTCTTCTCTTCATTTCTGATTGAACAAGTCTTCAATTCTCTTCTTCCAAATGCATTTTCCATTGATTAATGTGCATCAAGTCTTCTTTGTTAGCCTCCATGCTCGGATCTTCGAAGCTTGTCTTGACTTTGCTAATGTAGGCTTGTAAATGGATGTTCAATGCTTCTCTTGATCTTTGAACTTGTGATTGGTCCTTGAGCTTTTTGTGAGGTTCCATGATTCATATCACAAGCATTTCAATTACAAATAAGTTTTTATAGTGGTCCGGATCCTCTTTCGATATTTTGGTTCAAACAGAATTCCCAAGGAAGAGGTTCTTCCTTTTGGATCTTTAGGTTGGACCAAATCAAGCGCACAACTTTGACAAGTGGGAAACCTTAGGTCTTTGGTATCAATATGGTCCGAAGAGTAAAACAACTACTTTGAAACAAGCTTTTCAATTACAAATAAGTTTTTGAAGTGGTTCGGAACCTCTTTCGATATTTTAGTCAAAAGAGGATTCCCAAAGAAGAGGTAACTCCATTTGGATCTTTTGGATGGACCAAATCACGAGGAAAACTTTGACAAGTGGCAAACCTTAGGTCTTTGGTATCAATATGGTCCGAAGAGTGAAACAAGTACTTTGAAACAAGCTTTTCAATTACAAACAAGTTTTTGGACTGGTTCGGATCCTCTTTCGATATTTTGGTCCAAAGAGGATTCCCAAAGAAGAGGTTCCTCCATTTGGATCTTTAGGACAAACCAAATCATGAGGAAAACTTTGACAAGTGGGAAACCTGAGGGGTTCAGATTCAATATGGTCCGAAGAGTGAAACAAGTACTTTGAAACAAGCTTTTCAATTACAAACAAGTTTTTGGAGTGGTTCAGATCCTCTTTCGATATTTTGGTCCAAAGAGGATTCCCAAAGAAGAGGTTCCTCCATTTGGATCTATAGGATGGACCAAATAACGAAGAAAACTTTGACAAGTGGGAAACCTTAGGTCTTTGGTATCAATATGGTCCGAAGAGTGGAACAAGTGCTTTGAAACAAGATTTTCAATTACAAACAAGTTTTTGGAATGGTTCGGATCCTCTTTCGATTGTTTGGTCCAAAGAGGATTCCAAAAGAAGAGGTTCCTCCATTTGGATCTTTAGGATGAACCAAATCAAGAGGAAAACATTGACAAGTGGGAAACCTTAGGTGTTCAGATTCAATATGGTCCGAAGAAAGAAACAAGTACTTTGAAACAAGCTTTTCAATCATAAACAAGTTTTTGGAGTGGTTCAGATCCTCTTTCGATATTTTGGTCCCAAGAGGATTCCCAAAGAAGAGGTTCCTCCATTTGGATCTATAGGATGGACCAAATAACGACGAAAACTTTGACAAGTTGGAAACCTTAGGTCTATGGTATCAATATGGTCCTAAGAGTGAAACAAGTACTTTGAAACAAGCTTTTCAATTACAAACAAGTTTTTGGAGTGGTTCCTATCCTCTTTCGATATTTTGGTCCAAAGTGAATTCCCAAAGAAGAGGTTTCTCCAATTGGATCTTTAGGATGGACCAAATCACGAGGAAAACTTTGACAAGTGGGAAACCTGAGGTCTTTGGTATCAATATGGTCTGAATAGTGAAACAAGTACTTTGAAACAGGCTTTTCAATTACAAACAAGTTTTTAGAGTGGTTCGGATCTTTTTTCGATATTTTGGTCCAAAGAGGATTCCCAAATAAGAGGTACCACCACTTGTGTCTTTAAGAGGGACCAAATCATGAGGAAAACTTGGACAAGTGGGAAACCTTAGGACTTTGGTATCAATATGGTACGAAGAGTAAAACACATAATTTGAAACAAGCATTTCAATTACAAATAAGTTTTTATAGTGGTTCGGATCCTCTTTCGATATTTTGGTTCAAACAGAATTCCCAAGGAAGAGGTTCTTCCTTTTTGATCTTTAGGTTGGACCAAATCAAGCGCACAACTTTGACAAGTGGGAAAACTTAGGTCTTTGGTATCAATATGGTTCGAAGAGTGAAACAACTACTTTGAAACAAGCATTTCAATTACAAATAAGTTTTTGGAGTGGTTCGGATCCCCTTTCGATATTTTGGTCAAAAGAGGATTCCCAAAGAAGAGGTAACTCCATTTAGATCTTTAGGATGGACCAACTCACGAGGAAAACTTTGACAAGTGGGAAACCTTAGGTCTTTGGTATCAATATGGTCCGAAGAGTGAAACAAGTACTTTGAAACAAGCTTTTCAATTACAAACAAGTTTTTGGATCCTCTTTCGATGTTTTGGTCCAAAGAGGATTCCCAAAGAAGAGGTTCCTCCATTTGGATCTATAGGATGAACCAAATCACGAGGAAAACTTTGACAAGTGGGAAACCTGAGGTGTTCAGATTCAATATGGTCCGAAGAGTCAAACAAGTACTTTGAAACAAGCTTTTCAATTAGAAACAAGTTTTTGGAGTGGTTCAGATCCTCTTTCGATATTTTGGTCCAAAGAGGATTCCGAAAGAAGAGGTTCCTCCATTTGGATCTATAGGATGGACCAAATAACGAAGAAAACTTTGACAAGTGGGAAACCTTAGGTCTTTGGTATCAATATGGTCCGAAGAGCGGAACAAATACTTTGAAACAAGCTTTTCAATTACAAACAAGTTTTTGGAATGGTTCGGATCCTCTTTCGATAGTTTGGTCCAAAGAGGATTCCCAAAAAAGAGCTTCCTCCATTTGGATCTTTAGGATGAACCAAATCACGAGGAAAACATTGACAAGTGGGAAACCTTAGGTGTTCAGATTCAATATGGTCCGAAGAGTGAAACAAGTACTTTGAAACAAGCTTTTCAATTACAAACAAGTTTTTGGAGTGATTCCGATCCTCTTTCGATATTTTGGTCCAAAGAGGATTCCCAAAGAAGAGGTTCCTCCATTTGGATCTATAGGATGGACCAAATAACGACGAAAACTTTGACAAGTTGGAAACCTTAGGTCTATGGTATCAATATGGTCCTAAGAGTGAAACAAGTACTTTGAAACAAGCTTTTAAACACTACAACAATATCACTCATACTTGACACTAGATATTTATAAATTCTTGACACTTTATATAAAAATGGTCAAGTATATAATTTTTTAAGACTAAAATGTCAAGAATAATTAAAAAATATTAAAGGGGAAGGCGTGAATATTTTTTAAAATTTTCGTAGAAGATTCTTGACAGTTTTAAATAGTCAAAATAATTATAATTTAAAACTTATATACTTGACGTGTTTAAATAGTCAAATACCATAGCATCTTGACAGTTTTAAAACGTCAAAATAATTTTAATTTAAAACCTATACTTTTGACGTTTTTAAATTGTCAAATCTCTAAAAAATAAAGAAAAGTATTATTTTATTAAAAATTAAAATCACTTAAAAATATCTTCCCAATTAAGCGTCCTCTCGTTCCCGTGTTTTCTAAAATTTTTTGTTTCCTTCTCAATCCCTAGCTACAGCCTCGTCTTCTCCATCTCAAGCAGTCTCTCATCTTCTCAATCGTGAACCTGCGGCCTCTTCGTGTCTCCATAGAGAAATTATTCTTTTCAATTGCCACGAATCTTCGTATTCTCCATCACCACGCCAACGACTCTTTGTATTCTCCATTGCCAAGCCATGCCAAGCCAACGCCTCTTCGTCTTCTCTCGAATACAATAAATCGTTGGCAAAAGGATACCTCACTATACGTTTTCCAAAATAGCAGCCGCTGCGAACGAAGGATGAAGAAGACAACGATTACTGGCTTATTTCCATCGTTTAGGTATGTATTTTTTTTAAAAAAAAATTATTTCATTCTTTTCCATGTTCATGTATTCTAGCTCTTTGTTACCAATTATTAGGGATTTTTTAGCATTTTGTTTTCAATGATTAGGGTTTTTGAATTTTTTTATAAATTTTGGTAAAATGTCTTATGTTTCTGTTGAGATATTCCACTTTTCTTTGAATTCAATCTTGACCTGTGTTCAATTTTTTGATTTTTTTTATAAATTTTGGTAAAACGAAGGTTTTTTTTAGCCCTACAAGATTTTCGCCAGAATGTTTTTCAAGCCCTAATTTCTCAAGTAATAGAATCAGGTAGAGGTAATCATCCTTTTCATAGTTTATTTTTTGTTTTCCATTGAGTTGAATCTTTTTCTATTGATGTTCTTCTTTTGTGTGGATGATATTGGTGGCTATATGTAGTTTACTTTTAGAGTTTTTATCATTTTTGTTCTATGGTTGTTTTGCTCTTTATCAGACATGTTTTCTGGTTCACACATATGTGGTGATTTGGTTAAAAAAGGCAATTTAATCATTCTTTTCTTGTTGCATTGTGATGGGATTTTTTTTTTCACTTTTCAATTTGAGTGTGGATCAATATCGTCTAGATCTCTATTTCATGTTGTGCTAGAATATTTTATTTCATCTTTATCCATGTCAGGATCAATAGGCTATTTAGATGAAATAGCTACATTTTATTATAATATTGTTGGCATGAATTTTGTTTTAGTTGTAACAAGGCTTCATTTGTTTGCATCTTTATCGGCAAGAAGGCTCTAGTTTTTTAGGTTTCCTTTGTTGAGATTATCAGAGTGTTTATAAATGGAGTTTGAGTGCAATTCCTTTCAACAGTTTTAATAGGTCCTAAGGAGGTCAAGAAAGTAGAGCAAAATGCACTCATTAT
Source organism: Gynostemma pentaphyllum (assembly GCA_028015215.1). Taxonomy (NCBI): domain Eukaryota; kingdom Viridiplantae; phylum Streptophyta; class Magnoliopsida; order Cucurbitales; family Cucurbitaceae; genus Gynostemma; species Gynostemma pentaphyllum. The sequence goes on from CM051350.1 coordinate 10,953,194, forward strand.
CATTTAAATACACTTTTAGAACATCAAATATGAACTGATGAAAGCTGACATTAATTGGATACTCAAATCGGAAGAAGAGATAGGTTAATTATTGATACTGTGATGGTGATAGGTAGGTTAGGGATGCCTTTTCCATGTTATCCCTCCCATCATTTTTCTTCTTGAGAAATTGGTGCAAATTTTGAGAACCTTGGTGTAGAACAATTCTTGCAGTATGTCTCTTACTAATTTCAAATTATTTTATGCATAAGCTATCAATAAATATTAATAGATATGAAGAAATATGTATTTGACATTATTATTTTTTGAATTAGTTCCTTTTTATTTGTTTAAATTGTTAATATTATGTAAATGCATTAAGATTTTATCAATCTTTCCATCCTTGTCCTTTTTTAAGGTAAGGTTTTGATGGTTTGAAAATTGCAGTTACTAACTTTTTTGAAGATTGATAGAATGAATTTCTTCTAGTGTTTTATCATTTTTCATCCTTGAGATATTTTCTTTAGTGATTTTTTAGACATGAAAAATTGGATATCCAGAAGTCATGAGTCTAACAATTGGAACTACACATTTTATTTGGTGCTCCTGTTTCAACTTACACCCACGAGCCCCAACTTCTCATTCTTACTCCTTTATATTTTCTTTTTGATGCATTAGTTGTTGTTGAATCATAAGTTTTCTCTACCATATTTGAAACAGAGAAACAATGTCCCAAACTCTAGCTTTTTGTGTTGAATATGGATCACCCCACTACCAAGAATTTTGGTTCTTTGCTTAGAGCTTCACAATCACAATGGAAATTACTGGTGCTTGATTTTTCTCTTGTAAATCTATGTTGAGTATTATTCTTTTTAACAATCTTGAACTCCCACTTATTGTTTTTTGTTATGCTAATTTTATTTGTAGGGAAAGAAGGGTATTTGGATAAAATTGCCTATTTAACTTTCAAATCTTATCAGACTTGCAGTTAAGGTGCTTTTTATTCATAAACACACACACTGCTGGATTTCTATTTATTCTTTGTTTTTAGAATTTGAAAATTATGTACCTTATTAGTTTTCATGATGTCGTAACATGGTACACAAAATTTTGATAAAGTAATGAACAACTCAGATAACTACCTGTCTGTTTAATATTGATCTTGATTTTCTTTTTCTTTTTCTGTTTTAAAAAGTTGAGCATACTTATGAACAATATATATTTTTTATGTTGTAAATCCACCCTTGAAACCTGTTTTGGAAATCCTAGCCGAAAGTTAGAAACTAGAAAAAGTAGACTTTAGAAAATGGTGCTTGTTTTTAAATTTGACTAGGATTTCAAAACACAACCTTATAGAAATGAGATGAGCTTAACTTTTAAAACATAAATGGAAAAATAAAATTAATTTCATAAAGGGCCTACAAAACTCATTGTGCTGAAATAAATTTTTATGCAATATCTTCGAGTTAAATCAGGTTGATCTTCATTGCTACTTGAAAAAAGAAGAATGGAACAAGTCCTCACCAAATGGTATGTTTAAATCTGACAAATATATCCACGTTATTTTTTTTTAATTATGAAGCTTGCTATTCTTTTTTGAGAGATCTTCAGAAACAAAGAGCATATTAGAATAGTCCATCATTGACTCCTGCTGTATTTTAACATTAAAATTTATATCATATATTCTAATTGTTTGTGATTACTAAGAGATGTTATAGATTTATCTAAAACAAGAAATCCGATTATAATTTGTGTTAAAGGACGTACATGTCGAGAGTGAATATTTTGTCATAAGATTCATGCGAGATAGTATCAACTCAATCTACTTTGATTACTGATGTGCTAAGTAATTGTTATACGTACTATTTCTTCATTTTCATTGTTAAAAGTATAAAATTACATGCTAAACAACCCTTTTTTTTAAACATGTAGATCGACAAAAGGATGCCTACTTTCAACATGTTATTGATGAGGTGCGAATCGAGTGGGTTGAATTTTTGGCACAATTTATCTAGACACATGACAAATTACTCATTTTGTTATCAGGAATTGTGCTCTTAGGTTGTCTATTTTAGAATTTATTACATTTGCTTTATTATTTTTTCTGGGCGGAACTTTTGGTACTTTGTTATTGGAAACTATGACACTCAGTTATAGGTTAGGATTTGTTTAAAAACTATGATACCTTAAGAATATTGTTACCTTTTTCGGCATTTAGCTATTATGAGATCTCTTTCCTTATGCTTGTGTTTAGTTTGAATCTAATTTTGCTATGATATTTCATTAAAATTGTGAGCAGGTAGAAGCTCTAAATACAAATGCTATAATTAAAAAAAAAATCACTGATATGTAATTTATATTTTTTTTATAAAAAAATATAATTTCATTGACATTTAAAAATGGTCAAGTAAAAAAAAATGGTAATCTTGACTCCTAAAAAATGTCAACTATATTTATCACTTGACGCGAAAATTGTGTCAATAGATTTAATTTTGACGCTTCTAACGTATCAAGTGCGTTGAAATTATACTTGACACTAAAATTATACTTGACACTGACATATTTGACACTAGAAAAAGTGTCAAGTTTATTGAATCTTGACACATTTTAATGGTCAAGTATCAAGTATTTTGTTGTAGTGAAATTACAAATAAGTTTTTGGAGTGGTTCCTATCCTCTTTCGATATTTTGGTCCAAAGAGAATTCCCAAAGAAGAGGTTTCTCCAATTGGATCTTTAGGATGGACCAAATCACGAGGAAAACTTTGACAAGTGGGAAACCTCAGGTCTTTGGTATCAATATGGTCTGAATAGTGAAACAAGTACTTTGAAACAGGCGTTTCAATTACAAACAAGTTTTTGGAGTGGTTCGGATCTTTTTTCGATATTTTGGTCCAAAGAGGATTCCCAAAGAAGAGGTACCACCATTTGTGTCTTTAAGAGGGACCAAATCATGAGGAAAACTTGGACAAGTGGGAAACCTTAGGAATTTGGTATCAATATGGTACGAAGAGTAAAACACATACTTTGAAACAAGCATTTCAATTACAAATAAATTTTTATAGTGGTTTGGATCCTCTTTCGATATTTTGGTTCAAACAGAATTCCCAAGGAAGAGGTTCTTCCTTTTGGATTTTTAGGTTGGACCAATTCAAGCGCACATCTTTGACAAGTGGGAAACTTAGGTCTTTGGTATCAATATGGTTCAAAGAGTGAAACAACTACTTTGAAACAAGCTTTTTAATTACAAACAACTTTTTGGAGTGGTTCGGATCCTCTTTCGATATTTTGGTCAAAAGAGGATTCCCTAAGAAGAGGTAACTCCATTTCGATCTTTAGGATAGACCAAATCACGAGGAAAACTTTGACAAGTGGGAAACCTGCGGTCTTTGGTATCAATATGGTCCGAAGAGTGAAACAAGTACTTTGAAACAAGCTTTTCAATTACAAAGAAGTTTTTGGAATGGTTCGGATCCTCTTTCGATATTTTAGTCTAAAGAGGATTCCCAAAGAAGCGGTTCCTCCATTTGGATCTTTAGGATGAAACCAAGTCACGAGGAAAACTTTGACAAGTGGGAAACCTCAGATGTTCAGATTCAATATGGTCCGAAGAGTGAAACATGTACTTTGAAACAAGTTTTTAATTTACAAACAAGTTTTTGGAGTGGTTCAGATCCTCTTTCGATATTTTGGTCCAAAGAGGATTCCAAAAGAAGAGGTTCCTCCAATTGGATCTTTAGGATGGACCAAATCACGAGGAAAACTTTCACAAGTGGGAAACCCCAGGTCTTTGGTATCAATATGGTCTGAAGAGTGAAACAAGTACTTTGAAACAGGTTTTTCAATTACGAACAAGTTTTTGGAGTGGTTCGGATCCTCTTTCGATATTTTGGTCCAAAGGGAATTCCCAAAGAAGAGGTTTCTCTAATTGGATCTTTGGGATGGACCAAATCACGAGGAAAACTTTGACAAATGGGAAACCTCAGGTCTTTTGTATCAATATGGTATGAATAGTGAAATAAGTACTTTGAAACAGGCTTTTCATTTACAAACAAGTTTTTATAGTGGTTCAGATCTTTTTTCGATATTTTTGTCCAAAGAGGATTCCCAAAGAAGTGGTTCCTCCATTTCTGTCTTTAGGAGGGACCAAATCATGAGGAAAACTTTGACAAGTGGGAAACCTTAGGTCTCTGGTATCAATATGGTACGAAGAGTAAAACAAGTACTTTGAAACAAGCATTTCAATTACAAATAAGTTTTTATACAGGTTCGTATCCTCTTTCGATATTTTAGTCCAAACTGGATTCCCAAGGAAGAGGTTCCTCCTTTTGGATCTTTGGGTTGGACCAAATAATGAGCACAACTTTAAGAAGTGGGAAACCTCAGGTCTTTCGTATCAATATGGTCCGAAAAGTGAAACAACTAATTTGAAACAAGCTTTTCAATTACAAACAAGTTTTTGTAATGGTTCGGATCCTCTTTCGATATTTTGGTCCAAAGAGGATTCCCAAAGAAGAGGTTCCTCCATTTGTTTCTTTAAGATGAACCAAATAACAAGGAAAACTTTGACAAGTGGGAAACCTGAGGTGTTCAGATTCAATATGGTCCGAAGAGTGAAACAAGTACTTTGAAACAAGCTTTTCAATTACAAACAAGTTTTTGGAGTGGTTCAGATCCTCTTTTGATATTTTGGTCCAAAGAGGATTCCCAAAGAAGAGGTTCCTCCATTTGGATCTATAGGATGGACAAAATAAGGACGAAAACTTTCACAAGTGGGAAACCTTAGGTCTTTGGTATCAATATGGTCCGAAGAGTGGAACAAGTACTTTGAAACAAGCTTTTCAATTACAAACAAGTTTTTGGAATGGTTCGGATCCTCTTTCGATAGTTTGGTCGAAAGAGGATTCCCAAAGAAGAGGTTCCTCCATTTGGATCTATAGGATGGACCAAATAACGACGAAGACTTTGACAAGTGGAAAACCTTAGGTCTTTGGTATCAATAGGGTCCGAAGAGTGAAACAAGTATTTTGAAACAAGCTTTTCAATTACAAACAAGTTTTTATAGTGCTTTGGATCCACTTTCCATATTTTGGTCCAAAGAGGATTCCCAAAGAAGAGGTTCCTCCAATTGGATCTTTAGGATGGACCAAATCACGATGAAAACTTTGACAAGTGGGAAACCTCAGGTGTTCAGATTCAATATGGTCCGAAGAGTGAAACAAATACTTTGAAACAAGTTTTTAATTTACAAAAAAGTTTTTGGAGTGGTTCAGATCCTCTTTCGATATTTTGGTCCAAAGAAGATTCCCAAAGAAGAGGTTCCTCCATTTGGATCTTTAGGACGGACCAATTCACAACAAAAACTTTAAAAAGTGGGAAACATTAGGTCTTTGGTATCAATATGGTCCGAAGAGTGAAACAAGTACTTTGAAACAAGGATTTCAATTACAAACAAGTTTTTGGAATGGTTCGAATCCTCTTTTGATATTTTGGTCCAAAGAGGATTCCCAAAGAAGAGGTTCCTCCAATTAGATCTTTAGGATGGACCAAATCACGAGGAAAACTTTGACAAATGGGAAACCTCAGGTCTTTGGTATAAATATGTTCTGAAGAGTGAAACAAGTACTTTGAAACAAGCTTTTCAATTACAAACAAGTTTTTGAAATGGTTCGGATCCTCTTTCGTTATTTTGGTCCAAAGAGGATTCCCAAAGAAGAGGTTCCTCCATTTGGATCTTTAGGATGAACCAAATCACGAGGAAAACTTTGACAAGTGGGAAACCTTAAGTTTTCAGATTCAATATGGTCCGAAGAGTGAAACAAGTACTCTGAAACAAGATTTTCAATTACAAACAATTTTTGGAGTGGTTCCTATCCTCTTTCGATATTTTGGTCCAAAGAGGATTCCCAAAGAAGAGGTTTCTCCATTTGGATCTTTAGGATGGACCAAATAACGAGGAAAACATTGGCAAGTGGGAAACCTTAGTCTTTGGTATCAATATGGTCCGAAGAGTGAAACTAATACTTTGAAACAAGGATTTCAATTACAAACAAGTTTTTTGAATGGTTCGGATTCTCTTTCGATATTTTGGTCCAAAGAGGATACCCAAAGAAGTGGTTCCTCCAAATGGATCTTTAGGATGGACCAAATCACGAGGAAAACTTTGACAAGTGGGAAACCTCAGGTGTTTGGTATCAATATGGTCTGAAAAGTGAAACAAGTACTTTGAAACAGGCTTTTCAATTACAAACAAGTTTTTGGAGTGGTTCGGATCCTCTTTCGATATTTTGGTCCAAAGAGGATTCAAAAAGAAGAGGTTCCTTCATTTGAATCTTTAGGATGAACCAAATCATGAGGAAAACTTTGACAAGTGGGAAACCTTAGGTGTTCAAATTCATTATGCTCCGAAGAGTGAAACAAGCTTTTCAATTACAAACAAGTTTTTGGAGTGGTTCAAATCCTCTTTCGATATTTTGGTCCAAAGAAGATTCCCAAAGAAGAGGTACCTCCATTTGAATCTATAGGATGGACCAAATAACGACGAAAACTTTGACAAGTGGGAAACCTTAGGTCTTTGGTATCAATATGGTCCGAAGAGTGAAACAAGTACTTTGAAAGAAGCTTTTTAATTACAAACAAATTTTTGAATGGTTCGGATCCTCTTTCGATATTTTGGTCCAAAGAGGATTCCCAAAGAAGAGGTTCCTCCATTCGGGTCTTTAGGATGAACCAAATCAGGAGGAAAACTTTGACAATTGGGAAACCTTAGGTGTTCAGATTCAATATGGTCCGAAGAGTGAAACAAGTACTTTGAAACAAGCTTTTCAATCATAAACAAGTTTTTTGAGTGGTTCAGATCCTCTTTCGATATTTTGGTCCAAAGGGAATTCCCAAAGAAGAGGTTCCTGGATCTATAGGATGGACCAAATAACGATGAAAACTTTGACAAGTTGGAAACCTTAGGTCTTTGGTATCAATATCGTCCTAAGAGTGAAACAAGTACTTTTAAACAAGCTTTTCAATTACAAACAAGTTTTTGGAGTGGTTCCTATCCTCTTTCGATATTTTGGTCCAAATAGGATTCCCAAAGAAGAGGTTTCTCCATTTGGATCTTTAGGATGGACCAAATCACGAGGAAAACATTGGCAAGTAGGAAACCTTAGGTCTTTGGTATCAATATGGTCCGAAGAGTGAAACAAATACTTTGAAACAAGGATTTCAATTACAAACAAGTTTTTGGAATGGTTCGGATCCTCTTTCGATATTTTGGTCCAAAGACGATTCCCAAAGAAGAGGTTCCTCCAATTGGATGTTTAGGATGAACCAAATCACGAGGAAAACTTTGACAAGTGGGAAACCTGAGGTCTTTGGTATCAATATGGTCTGAAGAGTGAAACAAGTACTTTGAAACAGGCTTTTCAATTACAAACAAATTTTTGGAGTGGTTCGAATCCTCTTTCGATATTTTGGTCCAAAGAGGATTCCCAAAGAAGAGGTAACTCCATTTGGATCTTTAGGATGGAATAAATCACGAGGAAAACATTTACAAGTGGGAAACCTTAGGTCTTTGGTATCAATATGGTCCGAAGAGTGAAACAAGTACTTTGAAACAAACTTTTCAATTACAAACAAGTTTTTATAGTGCTTCAGATCCTCTTTCCATATTTTGGTCTAAAGAGGATTCCCAAAGAAAAGGTTCTTCAATTTGGATCTTTAGGATGAACCAAATCACAAGGAAAACTTTGACAAGTGGGAAACCTCAGGTGTTTAGATTCAATATGGTCCGAAGAGTGAAACAAGTAGTTTGAAACAAGCTTTTAATTTACTAACAAGTTTTTGGAGTGGTTCAGATCCTCTTTCGATATTTTGGTCCAAAGAAGATTCCCAAAGAAGAGGTTGCTCCATTTGGATCTTTAGGACGGACCAAATACCAACCAAAAATTTGAAAAGTGGGAAACCATAGGTCTTTGGTATCAATATGTTTCGAAGAGTGAAACAAATACTTTGAAAAAAGGATTACAATTACAAATAAGTTTTTGGAATGGTTCGGATCCTCTTTCGATATTTTGGTCCAAAGAGGATTCCCAAAGAAGAGGTTCCTCCATTTGGATCTTTCGGATGAACCAAATCACGAGGAAAACATTGACAAGTGGGAAACCTTAGGTGTTCAGATTTAATATGGTCCGAAGAGTGAAACAAGTACTTTGAAACAAGCTTTTCAATTACAAACAAGTTTTTGAAGTGGTTCAGATCCTCTTTCGATATTTTGGTCTAAAGAGGATTCCCAAAGAAGAGGTTCCTCCATTTGGATCTATAGGATCGACCAAAAACAAGCTTTTCAATTACAAACAAGTTTTTGGAGTGGTTCCTATCCTCTTTCGATATTTTGGTCCAAAGAGGATTCCTAAAGAAGAGGTAATTCCATTTGGATCTTTAGGATGGACCAAATCACGAAGAAAACTTTGACAAGTGGGAAACCTTAGGTCTTTGGTATCAATATGGTCCGAAGAGTGAAACAAATACTTTGAAACAAGGATTTCAATTACAAACAAGTTTTTGGAATGGTTCGGATCCTCTTTCGATATTTTGGTCCAAAGACGATTCCCAAAGAAGAGGTTCCTCCAATTGGATGTTTAGGATGAACCAAATCACGAGGAAAACTTTGACAAGTGGGAAACCTGAGGTCTTTGGTATCAATATGGTCTGAAGAGTGAAACAAGTACTTTGAAACAGGCTTTTCAATTACAAACAAATTTTTGGAGTGGTTCGAATCCACTTTCGATATTTTGGTCCAAAGAGGATTCCCAAAGAAGAGGTAACTCCATTTGGATCTTTAGGATGGAATAAATCACGAGGAAAACTTTTACAAGTGGGAAACCTGAGGTCTTTGGTATCAATATGGTCGAAGAGTGAAACAAGTACTTTGAAACAAACTTTTCAATTACAAACAAGTTTTTTTAGTGCTTCAGATCCTCTTTCCATATTTTGGTCTAAAGAGGTTTCCCAAAGAAAAGGTTCCTCAATTTGGATCTTTAGGATGAACCAAATCACAAAGAAAACTTTGACAAGTGGGAAACCTCAGGTGTTCAGATTCAATATGGTCCGAAGAGTGAAACAAGTAGTTTGAAACAAGCTTTTAATTTACAAACAAGTTTTTGGAGTGGTTCAGATCCTCTTTCGATATTTTGGTCCAAAGAAGATTCCCAAAGAAGAGGTTCCTCCATTTGGATCTTTAGGACGGACCAAATCCCAACCAAAAATTTGAAAAGTGGGAAACCATAGGTCTTTGGTATCAATATGGTCCGAAAAGTGAAACAAATATTTTGAAACAAGGATTTCAATTACAAATAAGTTTTTGCAATGGTTCGGATCCTCTTTCGATATTTTGGTCCAAAGAGGATTCCCAAAGAAGAGGTTCCTCCATTTGGATCTTTCGGATGAACCAAATCACGAGGAAAACGTTGACAAGTGGGAAACCTTAGGTGTTCAGATTTAATATGGTCCGAAGAGTGAAACAAGTACTTTGAAACAAGCTTTTCAATTACAAACAAGTTTTTGGAGTGGTTCAGATCCTCTTTCGATATTTTGGTCTAAAGAGGATTCCCAAAGAAGAGGTTCCTCCATTTGGATCTATAAGATGGACCAAAAACAAGCTTTTCAATTACAAACAAGTTTTTGGAGTGGTTCCTATCCTCTTTCGATATTTTGGTCCAAAGAGGATTCCCAAAGAAGAGGTAACTCCATTTGGATCTTTAGGATGGAATAAATCACGAGGAAAACATTTACAAGTGGGAAACCTTAGGTCTTTGGTATCAATATGGTCCGAAGAGTGAAACAAGTACTTTGAAACAAACTTTTCAATTACAAACAAGTTTTTATAGTGCTTCAGATCCTCTTTCCATATTTTGGTCCAAAGACGATTCCCAAAGAAGAGGTTCCTCCAATTGGATGTTTAGGATGAACCAAATCACGAGGAAAACTTTGACAAGTGGGAAACCTCAGGAGTTCAGATTCAATATGGTCCGAAGAGTGAAACAAGTAGTTTGAAACAAGCTTTTAATTTTCAAACAAGTTTTTGGAGTGGTTCAGATCCTCTTTCGATATTTTGGTCCAAAGAAGATTCCCAAAGAAGAGGTTCCTCCATTTGGATCTTTAGGACGGACCAAATCCCAACCAAAAATTTGAAAAGTGGGAAACCATAGGTCTTTGGTATCAATATGGTCCGAAGAGTGAAACAAATACTTTGAAACAAGGATTTTAATTACAAATAAGTTTTTGGAATGGTTCGGATCCTCTTTCGATATTTTGGTCCAAAGAGGATTCCCAAAGAAGAGGTTCCTCCAATTGGATCTTTGGGATGGACCAAATCACGAGGAAAACTTTGACAAGTAGGAAACCTCACGTCTTTGGTATCAATATGGTCCGAAGAGTGAAACCAGTACTTTGAAACAAGCTTTTCAATTACAAACAAGTTTTTGGAATGGTTCGGATCGTCTTTCGATATTTTGGTCCAAAGAGGATTCCCAAAGAAGAGGTTCCTCCATTTGGATCTTTAGGATGAACCAAATCACGAGGAAAACTTTGAAAAGTGGGAAACCTTAAGTGTTCAGATTCAATATGGTCCGAAGAGTGAAACAAGTACTCTGAAACAAGCTTTTCAATTACAAACAAGTTTTTGGAATGGTTCAGATCCTCTTTCGATATTTTGGTCCAAAAAGGATTCCCAAAGAAGAGGTTCCTCCATTTGGATCTATAGGATGGACCAAATAACGACGAAAACTTTGACAAGTGGGAAACCTTAGGTCTTTTGTATCAATATGGTCCGAAGAGCGAAACAAGTACTTTGAAACAAGCTTTTTAATTACAAACAAATTTTTGGAATGGTTCGGATCCTCTTTCGATATTTTGGTACAAAGAGGATTCCCAAAGAAGAGGTTCCTCCATTCGGGTCTTTAGGATGAACCAAATCACAAGAAAAACTTTGACAAGTGGGAAACCTTAGGTGTTCAGATTCAATATGGTCCGAAGAGTGAAACAAGTACTTTGAAACAAGCTTTTCAATCATAAACAAGTTTTTGGAGTGGTTCAGATCCTCTTTCGATATTTTGGTCCAATGGGAATTCCCAAAGAAGAGGTTCCTCCATTTGGATCTATAGGAATGACCAAATAACGACGAAAACTTTGACAAGTTGGAAACCTTAGGTCTTTGGTATCAATATCGTCCTAAGAGTGAAACAAGTACTTTGAAACAAGCTTTTCAATTACAGACAAGTTTTTGGAGTGGTTCCTATCCTCTTTCGATATTTTGGTCCAAATAGGATTCCCAAAGAAAAGGTTTCTCCATTTGGATCTTTAGGATGGACCAAATCACGAGGAAAACATTGGCAAGTAGGAAACCTTAGGTCTTTGGTATCAATATGGTCCGAAGAGTGAAACAAATACTTTGAAACAAGGATTTCAATTACAAACAAGTTTTTGGAATGGTTCGGATCCTCTTTCTATATTTTGGTCCTAAGACGATTCCCAAAGAATGGGTTCCTCCAATTGGATGTTTAGGATGAACCAAATCACGAAGAAAACTTTGACAAGTGGGAAACCTTAGGTCTTTGGTATCAATATGGTCTGAAGAGTGAAACAAGTACTTTGAAACAGGCTTTTCAATTACAAACAAATTTTTGGAGTGGTTCGAATCCTCTTTCGATATTTTGGTTTAAAGAGGATTCCCAAAGAAGATGTAACTCCATTTGGATCTTTAGGATGGACCAAATCACGAGGAAAACTTTTACAAGTGGGAAACCTTAGGTCTTTGGTATCAATATGGTCCGAAGAGTGAAACAAGTACTTTGAAACAAGCTTTTCAATTACAAACAAGTTTTGATAGTGCTTCGGATCCTCTTTCTATATTTTGGTCTAAAGAGGATTCCCAAAGAAGAGGTTCCTCAATTTGGATCTTTAGGATAAACCAAATCACGAAGAAAACTTTGACAAGTGGGAAACCTCAGGTGTTCAGATTCAATATGGTCCGAAGAGTGAAACAAGTAGTTTGAAACAAGCTTTTAATTTACAAACAAGTTTTTGGAGTGGTTCAGATCCTCTTTTGATATTTCGGTCCAAAGATGATTCCCAAAGAATAGGTTCCTCAATTTGGATCTTTAGGACGGACCAAATCACAACCAAAACTTTGAAAAATGGGAAACCTTAGGTTTTTGGTATCAATATGGTCCGAAGAGTGAAACAAATATTTTGAAACAAGGATTTCAATTACAAATAAGTTTTTGGGATGGTTCGGATCCTCTTTCGATGTTTTGGTCCAAAGAGGATTCCCAAAGAAGAGGTTCCTCCAATTGGATCTTTAGGATGGACCAAATCACGAGGAAAACTTTGACAAGTGGAAACCTCAGGTCTTTGGTATCAATATGTTCCGAAGAGTGAAACAATTACTTTGAAACAAGCTTTTCAATTACAAACAAGTTTTTGGAATGGTTCGGATCCTCTTTCGATATTTTTGTCCAAAGAGGATTCCCAAAGAAGAGGTTCCTCCATTTGGATCTTTAGGATGAACCAAATCACGAGGAAAACTTTGACAAGTGGGAAACCTCAGGTCTTTGGTATCAATATGGTCCGAAGAGTGAAACAAGTACACTGAAACAAGCTTTTCAATTACAAACAAGTTTTTGAAGTGGTTCAGATCCTCTTTCGATATTTTGGTCCAAAAAGGATTCCCAAAGAAGAGGTTCCTCAATTTGGATCTATAGGATGGACCAAATAACGACGAAAACTTTGACAAAGTGGGAAACCTTAGGTCTTTGGTATCAATATGGTCCGAAGAGGGAAACAAGTACTTTGAAACAACCTTTTCAATTACAAACAAGTTTTTGGAATGGTTCGGATCCTCTTTCGATAGTTTGGTCCAAAGAGGATTCCCAAAGAAGAGGTTCCTCCATTTGGATCTTTCGGATGAACCAAATCACGAGGAAAACATTGACAAGTGGGAAACCTTAGGTGTTCAGAATTAATATGGTCCGAGGAGTGAAACAAGTACTTTGAAACAAGCTTTTCAATTACAAACAAGTTTTTGGAATGGTTCAGATCATCTTTCGATATTTTGGTCTAAAGAGGATTCCCAAAGAAGAGGTTCCTCCATTTGGATCTATAGGATGAACCAAAAACAAGCTTTTCAATTACAAACAAATTTTTGGAGTGGTTCCTATCCTCTTTCGATATTTTGGTCCAAAGAGGATTCCCAAAGAAGAGGTTTCTCCATTTGGATCTTTAGGATGGACCAAATCACGAGGAAAACATTGGCAAGTGGGAAACCTTAGGTCTTTGATATCTATATGGTCCGAAGAGTGAAACAAATACTTTGAAACAAGGATTTCAATTACAAACAAGTTTTTGGAATGGTTCGGATCCTCTTTCGATATTTTGGTCCAAAGAGGATTCCCAAAGAAGAGGTTCCTCCATTTGGATCTTTCGGATGAACCAAATCACGAGGAAAACATTGACAAGTGGGAAACCTTAGGTGTTCAGATTTATTATGGTCCGAAGAGTGAAACAAGTACTTTGAAACAAGCTTTTCAATTACAAACAAGTTTTTGGAGTGGTTCAGATCCTCTTTCGATATTTTGGTCTAAAGAGGATTCCCAAAGAAGAGATTCCTCCATTTGGATCTATAGGATGGACCAAAAACAAGCTTTTCAATTACAAACAAGTTTTTGGAAGGGTTCCTATCCTCTTTCGATATTTTGGTCCAAAGAGGATTCCCAAAGAAGAGGTAATTCCATTTGGATCTTTAGGATGGACCAAATCATGAAGAAAACTTTGACAAGTGGAAAACCTTAGGTCTTTGGTATCAATATGGTCCGAAGAGTGAAACAAGTACTTTGAAACAAGCTTTTCAATTACAAACAAGTTTTTATAGTGCTTCGGATCCTCTTTCCATATTTTGGTCTAAAGAGGATTCCCAAAGAAGAGGTTCCTCCATTTGGTTCTTTAGGATGAACCAAATCACGAGGAAAACTTTGACAAGTGGGAAACCTCAGGTGTTCAAATTCAATATGGTCTGAAGAGTGAAACAAGTACTTTGAAACAAGCTTTTAATTTACAAACAAGTTTTTGGAGTGGTTTAGATCCTCTTTCGATATTTTGGTCCAAAGAAGATTCCAAAAGAAGAGGTTCCTCCATTTGGATCTTTAGGACAGACCAAATCACAACCAAAACTTTGAAAAGTGGGAAACCTTAGGTCTTTGGTATCAATATGGTCCGAAGAGTGAAACAAATACTTTGAAACAAGGATTTCAATTACAAAAAAGTTTTTGGAATGGTTCGGACCCTCTTTCGATATTTTGGTCCAAGGAGGATTCCCAAAGAAGAGGTTCCTCCAATTAGATCTTTAGGATGGACCAAATCACGAGGAAAACTTTGACAAGTGGGAAACTGATATGAATCATCCCAGCCCCAAATGTCAAAGAATTGACAATATTGAAGTCCAAGGTTTCAATCAAGAAAAGATCAAGAATCCGAAGACTAAACGAGTGAAGATTGACTTTCTTTAAGCAAGATATGCATATATTTGAATATGGGACAGATTTGAAACTTTCCTAAAACAGTTTTTGTTATTTATGGTAAGTTCTAGCTTTTTAGGAAACAAACAACTTTGGCTCATTCAACTTGATAATTTTGGATTCAAGATGCATAAATGATGAGTTTAAGATGAAGTTTTCAAGAACAATACGAACACAAACCACTTTTTCCAGAAACTTCAACAAATCAAGCAAGAACACTTTTTTTTTTTAATTTTCTGGACAATCCGACAGTCTGCAAAGATCTATTTTTTCCTCAATCTTCAACTTTTTTTTTGACAAAATTTTCTGAATAACAAATAATCACGACTCAAAGATAAAGACTTTTTTAGTTGATGAATTTTTAAGAATGGGAGAGTAAATATACAAAAAAGAACAAAAACAGTAGGCTAAATAAGGAAATTCTGGAACTATTTTTTTTTTTTTGTTTTTCTGGAATTTTCAATGAACGAAGAACAACACAATAAAAATTAAAACAACAAGAAAGCAAGTAAGATAGAAATCTTCCCTTGAGCCTAAGCTCTGATACCAAATGATATGAACCCTCAAGCGTTGACGGATTCAAGAACCGGATGATGGACCCTTGAACGGAAAAGCTTGAAAACCCTTAACAATTTGAATCAACCTTTAGGCGAGGTTGGGAAGATGATGACCTAATCGATCAATCCCCTAATTCAAGAATATGTTTCTTTAATTAAGGTTGAGGCACACCACAAGAACAATGATCAATTGGACTTGAATGACTCTAAACATGCAATTCAAGAACATGAATTACAAAGAGGTTTTTCAAAGCAAAAGCTTAAACCAAAACAAATCGATTTTCATTCATTGATATTCTGATTGTAAAGCTTACAAAAGAGGCTTTAAATAGCCTAATAAACCCTAGTTTGGTCGAAAATATGAAGGGAAATAAAGACCTAATAATAAAAAGGTAAAAACTAGACTTTCCTAAATTCAAATTAGGAAAGTTTTCCTAATCTTTTAAACTTGGTCTCCAAGTTTGCAAAACTAAGGAAACAAAGTCAAATCTTCCCTATTACATCAATAATAATAATAATAAATAAAAATAAAGTAATAAAACTCAAATAAAATACTAAAATTCGAAATTGGATGAAAATAGACAAAACTACAAGTGCCAGTCGTCGTTTTTGATGTCATTTTCACTCGTTTGAATGTTTTCATGCGCGATTTTCTTTGGAGCTCTTTGAAACAAATATCCCATGAGTTTAGAAGTGTTTTAAACTCATTTTCTTGATTAGTCAAGTATGTAACCAAATATCCTTGCAAATGCCCAAGAAAGTCAATCTTCACTCGTTTAGTCTTCGGATTCTTGATCTTTTCTTGATTGAAACCTTGGACTTCAATATTGTCAATTCTTTGACATTTGGGGCTGGGATGATTCATATCAGAAACCTTATGTCTTTGGTATCAATATGGTCCTAAGAGTGAAACAAGTACTTTGAAAGAAGCTTTTCAATTACAAACAAGTTTTTGGAGTGGTTCCTATCCTCTTTCGATATTTTGGTCCAAAGAGGATTCCCAAAGAAGAGGTTCCTCTATTTGGATATTTAGAATGGACCAAATCACGAGGAAAATTTTTATAAGTGGGAAACTTTAGGTTTTTGGTATTAATATTTTCCGAGGAGTGAAACAAGTACTTTGATACAAGCTTTTCTATTACAAACAAGTTTTTGGAGTGGTTCGGATCCTCTTTCGATATTTTGGTCCAAAGAGGATTCCCAAAGAAGAGGTTCCTCCATTTGGATCTTTAGGATGGACCAAATCACGAGGAAAACTTTGACAAGTGGGAAACCTTAGGTGATATGAAACCCTAGGAAATTGAAATAGAAACCCTTTGAAAGCACAAAGAACCCCTAGATGCAAATCCTAAAACCCCAATGAACAATAAGGTAAAACCCTTGGAAACAAAGAAGAAAAAGATTATTCCAATGATCTATGATCTTGAAATAAGAGAACTTGTTCTTATTTCAAGATTGAAACAATCCACAAACACAATAGATCAATTCATGCTTGAATGTTTCTAAAACATGCAACCTAGAACAAGGCTACAAAATGCAAGGTAAAATCAACCAAGCAATAAGCAAATCAAAGCTATTTTCTATCATATTAATTCTTCATCTTTAGGGTTACAAATGAGGCCTTTAAATAGGCAAAGAAACCCTAAAAATAAGCTAGGAAATTCGGATTACAAGGAGCACAAAATATGCCCAAAACTTGCCTTATGTGAAATTGGCAGATTTTGTGGAAAATCTTTTCTAGAGAATAATATCTTTCCTAATCCTTTCAAAACATATAAAATGAATATAAAAGACCTGAAACATGTCTAAATACATCATAAATTCGTTGGAACCATTTTGGGAACAAATGTGGAAACTTTGGAAACAAATATGGAAAGTGGTCCAAATAAGGAAAGTTTGCAAAAGTGATGCAACTTTCCTAATTAGCTCTTCTCTTCAATTCCGATTGAACAAGTCTTCAATACTCTTCCTCCAAATGTATTTTCCATAGATTGAAGTTCATCACGTCCTCTTCCATAGCCTCCATGATCGGATCTTCGAAGCTTGTCTTGACTTTGCTAATGTAGGCCTGTAAATATGTCAATGCTTCTCTTGAACTTTAATGTTGTGATTTGTCCTTGGGCTTTTTGTGACGTTCCATGATTCATATCATTAGGTCTTTGGAATCAATATGGTCAGAAGAGTGAAACAAGTACTTTCAAACAAGCTTTTCAATTACAAACATGTTTTTATAGTGGTTCGGATCCTCTTTCGATATTTTTTCTAAAGAGGATTCCCAAAGAAGAGGTTCCTCCATTTGGATCTTTAGGATGAACCAAATCACGAGGAAAACTTTGATAAGTAGGAAACCTCAGGCGTTCAGATTCAATATGGTCCGAAGAGTGAAACAAGTACTTTGAAACAAGCTTTTCAATTACAAACAAGTTTTTGGAGTGATTCAGATCCTCTTTCGATATTTTGGTCCAAAGAGGATTCCCAAAGAAGAGGTTCCTCCATTTGGATCTTTAGGATTGACCAAATCACGAGTAAATCTTTGAAAAGTGGGAAACCTTAGGTTTTTGGTATCAATATGGTCCGAAGAGTGAAACAAGTACTTTGAAACAAGCTTTTCAATTACAAACAATTTTTTGGAGTGGTTCTGATCCTCTTTCGATATTTTGGTCTAAAAAGGATTCCTAAAGAAGAGGTTCCTCCATATGGATATTTAGGATGGACCAAATCAAGAGGAGAACTTTGAAAAGTGGGAAACCTTAGGTTTTTTGTATCAATATGGTCTGAAGAGTGAAACAAGTCCTTTGAAACAAGCTTTTCAATTATAAACAAGTTTTTGGAGTGGTTCGGATCCTCTTTCGATATTTTTGTCCAAGAAGGATTCCCAAAGAAGAAATTCCTCAATTTGGATTTTTAGGATAGACCAAATCACGAGGAAAACTTTGACAAGTGGGAAACCTTAGGCCTTTGGTATCAATATGGTCCGAAGAGTGAAACAAGTACTTTGAAACAAGCTTTTCAATTACAAACAAGTTTTGGAGTGGTTCGGATCCTCTTTCGATATTTTTGTCCAAAGAGGATTCCCAAAGAAGAGGTTCCTCCATTTGGATCTTTAGGATGGACCAAATCATGAACACAACTTTGACAAGTGGGAAACCTTAGGTCTTTGGTATCAATATGGTCCGAAGAGTGAAAGAAGTACTTTGAAACAAGATTTTCAATTTCTATTAAGTTTTTGGTGTGGTTCGGATCCTCTTTCGATATCTTGGTCAAAAGAGGATTCCCAAAGATGAGGTTCCTCCATTTGGATCTTTAGGATGGACCAAATCATGAGGAAAACTTTGAAAAGTGGTAAACCTTAGGTCATTGGTATCAATATGGTCCGAAGAGTGAAACAAGTACTTTGAAACAAGCTTTTTAATTACAAACATGTTTTTGGAGTGGTTCGGATCCTCTTTCGATATTTTGGTCCAAAAAAGATTCCCAAAGAAGAGATTCCTCCATTTGGATCTTTAGGATGGACCAACTCACGAGAAAAACTTTGACAAGTGGGAAACCTCAGGTCTTTGGTATCAATATGGTCCGAAGAGTGAAACAATTACTTTGAAACCAGCTTTTCAATTTCAAACAAGTTTTTGGAGTGTTTCGGATCCTCTTCCGATATTTTGGTCCAAAGAGGATTCCCAAAGAAGAGGTTCCTCCATTTGGATCTTTACGATGGACCAAATCACGAGGAAAACTTTGAAATGTGGGAAACCTTAGGTCTTTTGTATCAATATGGTCCGAGGAGTGAAACATGTACTTTGAAACAAGCTTTTCGATTACGAACAAGTTTTTGGAGTGGTTCGGATCCTCTTTCGATATTTTGGTCCAAAGAGGATTCCCAAAGAAGAGGTTCCTCCATTTGGATCTTTAGGATGGACCAAATCACCGGGAAAACTTTGACAAGTGGGAAACCTTAGGTCTTTGGTATCATTATGGTCCTTGCTTTGAAACAAGCATTTCAATTACAAACAAGTTTTTGGAGTGGTTCGGATCCTCTTTCGATATTTTGGTCAAAAGAGGATTCCCAAAGAAGAGGTTCCTCCATTTGGATATTTAGAATGGACCAAATCACGAGTAAAACTTTGACAAGTGGGAAACCATAGGTAATTGAAATAGAAACCCTTTGAAAGCACAAAGAACCCCTAGATGCAAATCCTAAAACCCCGATGAACAATAAGGTAATACCCATGGAATACAAGAAGAAGAAGATTATTCCAATGACCTAATATCTTGAAATTAGAGAACTTGTTCTTATTTCAAGATCGAAACGATTCACAAACACAATAGATCAAGTTATGCTTGAATGTTTCTAAAACATGCAACCTAGAACAAGGCTACAAAATGCAAGGTAAAATCAACCAAGCAATAAACAAAACAAAGCTATTTTCTATCATATTAATTCTTAGTATTTAGGGTTACAAATGAGGTCTTTAAATAGACAAAGAAACCCTAAAAATAACAAGGAAATTCGGAATAAAGAAGAGAATAAAAACTGCCCAAAACTTGCCTTATATGGATTTGGCAGATTTTGGGGAAAATCTTTCCTAGAGAATATTATCTTTCGTAATTCTTTCCTAGCTAATAAACTGAATGTAAATGGCTTAAAACATGTCTAAATACATCATAAATTAGTTGGAACCATATATGGAAAGTTTGGGAACAAATATGGAAAGTTCGATAACAAATATGGAAAGTTGTCCAAATAAGGAAAGTTTGCAAAAGTGATGCAACTTTCCAAATTAGCTCTCATCTTCACTTCTGGTTGAACAAGTCTTCAATAACCTTCCTCCAAATGCATTTATCATAGATTAAAGTTGATCAAGTCCTCTTTTTACACCTCCATGCTCAGATCTTCAAAAGCTTGTCTTGACTTTTCTAATGTAGGCTTGTAAATGGATGTTCAATGCTTTTCTTGATCTTTGAACTTGTGATTGGTCCTTGAGATGTTTGTGATGTTCCATTATTCATATCATCCCCTCCCTCTTAAAAAGGATTCGTCCTCGAATCTATAACATTACCTACATCGCAAAAACTTAAGTTAATAACATAAATAAAAGCACTTAATGCATACGTACCTCGTGTATTGTGAATTGGCACCAAAGAGAGCAACAATGGTACCCTTCTTTCTCCTTTCAAGTTAACACCTCCCGGGTCAAAAACCATTATCTTCCTTGATATCTTCTCTTTTCTTAGCAATTGTTTGTCCATTGTCTTATCTAGATTTTGTAATTTCTTGAAATTACCTATCTTAGGACAAACATCAATAAAGCTCACCAGATTGTTAGTTACTTGGAATAGCAAGGAAGACTTAGAGATGCATGGACCATAGTCAATCTCATAAATCTTCGTATAATATGGTAACACTAACAAAGATCCAACACTACAATCATCCTTAGACTTATATGAAACAAATCGAACATTCTTTTCGAGTGAGTGATAATCATGCAAAATCATTTTATCAATCATACAATAATCATGTGAATCATTAAGCACATCAACAAAATTAGTAAATAAATCAACTCTCTCAATTTGGGAATTATCAAGCAAGTAAGTCTTAGAACAAGATGTAGAATTATCAATGAAATTCATTTCATGTTGCAAAAATTCAGATTTGATACCAATTTTAGCAAGCAAACAATTAATATGCATTTCATCAAAAATAGGGTTAGGATACTTTACCATGCATTGAATCATGTGAGATGGTGGTTTATTGAGTATGGCAGCCCCTTGAATGTTGTCTTCATGATGTCTTATGCCTTTCATTGATGACAAATTACTAGGCATCTCATTAGGGAACAATCTTTTGAATTCCTGCAAAAACTCAACAAACATACTAGGCAAAGATGGGTTAAGTGTAAAACAAACCTCTTTGTATAAAAGTACAAATGTAGGTTGGTAGATTTCATTCCTAGCCTCACTTTATCTAAATTTCAAGCTCTCACTCTCCAGTTGACTCTCTTTTTGCTCACTACACTCAAATGTCTCACACTTTGTAATCTCAAAGCACTCTTTCTTTTCACTCTCATTACACTCTTTCTTTTCAAACTCTCTTTCTTTTGAATCAATATCTCTTTCTTTTTTTCTCATCTCTCTTTCTTTTGACTCACTAGTTTCTTTTTCATCACTCATCTCTCTTTCTTTTGGCTCACTCTTTTTGTCACAATTTTCATTACTTTCAAACATAGAACTCTTTTGTAGCTCACAAGTTTCCTCCACAAAAACATTAGTACGAATATCCTCTTTTATCTCCTCCATGCTAGCATTGAAAATTTCCTTCGATTTTAAAAGTTCACTTTCAATCATCTTAACTTTCTCTAAAATCAGTCTTTCATTTTCTTCTACCAAGCCATAGGCAGCCCCATTCTCATCCATAAATGTACTATTTGCACCAATTTGATAAGAAGAAGTAGAATCGGAAATAGGTTTAGAAGCATACCGTGTATCTACTCTTCTTTTGAGCCTCTTTTCTATCTTGATGGCATAGTGAACCATTTCATCAAACTCCACATATGTATACCCATTAACTTGGCCAACAATCTCATAGTTTAATCCATCTAAGAACCATGCCATAGTCATCTCTTCATCTTCCTCAATATTAGCCCTAGCCATGAGATATTTAAACTCATTGTAGTACTCACAAACTCTCATGTTTCCTTGAGTAAGATCTTCGAACATTTCCTCAAGGTCTCTTTGAAATCGGCTTGGTACAAATCGTTTCCTCATGATGTATTTGAGTTCACACCAAGTGTCAATTGGATCCTCCAAAGTTCTTCTTTTCGTATCGTTCATCAATTGTTTCCACCATGTTAGTGCAAAATCACAAAAATTACCGGTTATAAGTTGTACATTCATTGAATTACTACATGGATGTTCTTCAAAACAAAGCTCCACCTCTCTTTCCCATATTAAGTAAACCTCTGGATTCGATCTTCCTTGGAAAGTAGGTAACTTGAGCTTATCACCTCTTATGCTTCTATGCTCCATCCTTCATGATAAACACCTCTATTTTCCCTCCGAGTATGTTCTCTCTCTCGACATCTATTACTCCTCCTTTGATCAATTTCATGATACATTGCTGCAAGTAAACAAGTTAGTAATAAAAATATAACCTCTCAATCACTCCCTAAGTGTTTACACTCAATGATGTTCGTTCTCTCGCGTTTGCACTCAAAAACAGATTTTAGGGCCTAAATGTAACCTTGAACTATTAGCACACTTTAGCAACTATCAAACAACTAAGATACTAATGATATTTGTAAAAAGTATCAATAAAGAAATAAGAAACAATCAGCTTGGGTGGCTAGAGAAAATAAAAGGACAGATTTTTCAAATGGTGTATTTTTGTAACAAGGAAAGAAAAAGAAAGAAAAAAAGCAAGAATAAACATTCCTAAAAGAGAAAAATTTGAAATTAGACTTCCCTAAAGCAATTTGGATCAGAAAATAATACTTTCCTAAAGCAAAAGATGCATATATTCAAATATGGGCAGATTTGAAACTTTCCAAAAACAGTTTTGGCTATTTATGGTAAGTTCTAGCTTTTTAGGAAACAAACAAATTTTGGCTCATTCAACATGATAATTTTGGATTCAAGATGCATAAATGATGAGTTTAAGATGAACTCTTCAAGAACAATATGAACACTAAACACTTTTTTCCGGAAACTCAAGCAAATAGCAAGAACACTTTTTTTTTATAACAATTTTCTGCACAATCCGACAGTCTGCGAAGATCTATTTTTTTCTCAATCTTCCACTTTTTTTTTGACAAATGTTTCTGAATAAAAAATAAACAAGATAGAAAAATAAAGACTTTTGTAGGTTGTGATTTTCTGAGAATCGAACGGGAAATATATGAAAAAAATTAAAAACAGTAGGAAAAAACAAATAAGGAAATTCTGGAACAGTTTTTTTTTATGTGTTTTCTGGTTTTTTGGATGAACTAAGAACAAAACAAGAATAAAATTGAAATAGAAAGAAAGCAAGTAAGATAGAAATCTTCCCTTGAGCCTAAGCTCTAATACCAAATGATATGAAACCCTAGGAAATTGAAATAGAAACCCTTTGAAAGCACAAAGAACCCCTTAGATGCAAATCCTAAAACCCCGATGAACAATAAGGTAAAACCCATGGAATACAAGAAGAAGAAGATTATTCGAATGATCTAATATCTTGAAATAAGGAAACTTGTTCTTATTTCAAGGTCGAAACAATTCACAAACACAATAGATCAAGTTATGCTTGAACGTTTCTAAAACATGCAACCTAGAACAAGGCTACAAAATGCAAGGTAAAATCAACCAAGCAAATAAGCAAAACAAAGCTATTTTCTATCATATTAATTCTTACTATTTAGGGTTACAAATGAGGCATTTAAATAGGCAAAGAAACCCTAAAAATAACAAGGAAATTCGGAATAAAGAAGAGAATAAAATCTGCCCAAAACATGCCTTATATGGATTTGGCAGATTTTGGGGAAAATCTTTCTTAGAGAATAATATCTTTCCTAATCCTTCCCTAGCTAATAAACTGAATGTAAATGGCCTAAAACATGTCTAAATACAACATAACTTCGTTGGAACCATATAAGGAAAGTGTCGGAACAAATATGGAAAGTTCGATAACAAATATGGAAAGTGGTCCAAATAAGGAAAGTTTGCAAAACTGATGCAACATTAAAAATTAGCTCTCATCTTCACTTCTGGTTGAACAAGTCTTCAATAACCTTCCTCCAAATGCATTTACCATACATTAAAGTTGATCAAGTCCTCTTTGTACACCTCCATGTTCAGATCTTCAAAAGCTTGTCTTGACTTTTCTAATGTAGGCTTGTAAATGGATGTTCAATGCTTTTCTTGATCTTTTGAACTTGTGATTGGTCCAAATCATGAGCACAACTTTGACAAGTGGGAAACCTTAGGTCTTTGGTATCAATATGTCTGAAAAGTGAAACAAGTACTTTGAAACAAGCTTTTCAATTACAAACAAGTTTTTGGAGTGGTTCGGATCCTCTTTCGATATTTTGGTCCAAAGAGGATTCCCAAAGAAGAGGTGAGCACAACTTTGACAAGTGGGAAACCTTATGTCTTCGGATTCATTTTGGTCTAGAGAGTGAAACAAGTACTTGAAACAAGGTTTTCAATTACAAACAAGTTTTTGGAGTGGTTCTGATACGAAAACCCCTTCGAAATGCTTTAAGAACCCTTAAACTTAACTAAGGACCCAAAAAGATCACAACCAAAGAACCCACATATGCCATTTGAAACAACCCAAGGAAAAAGGCTAGAAAATGATTATCCTTATGATCAATGATCTAAAGACAAGAATTGGATTTCTTGTTTTAGATTCGAATCAATCCACCAAATTAGAATGATCAATCCTAATGGCTCGATTCTACAGCCACCCTAAACACAAGGAATGACAAGATGAAAAGTTGAACAACTCACAACAATTCAAAGAAAAAGCTCTCAATGAGACTTTGGATTTTTAATTCAATCATAATCTGATTTGTTACAAGCATGTGTCATGGCTTTATAGCCTTCAATAGCCACGAAAATAAGGTGATAAAATTGAATAAAAAAGGCCAAAAGACAGCCCAAAAAAGTAATGACAAAAATAAAGACAATTGACAAGCCTATTAAATTGTCGAAGTGTAACTGATTTCTTGGGAGTTACAAATCTGATTTGTAACTCTTTGTAACTGAAACATCTTCATCAAATGTATTGATGGGAGTCTTGAATGAAGCTTTAAGATGTCATGAATAAGTCTTGAGTTTCATTGATGTATTGAGTTGCATTAAATGAGCTTCGGTTGCAATAAATGAACTTGACTTGCATTTAGTGAACTAGGCTTGAACTTGACTTGCATTTAATGAACTAAGCTTAAACTTGACTTCCATTTATTGATGTAAGCTTGAACTTTGATGTTGTAATTATTGAACTTGCTTGTAGCTTGATCTTGGAAAGAAATGAATGCAATTCGGCAATGATCAACTTTGAGGCTCCTTGATTCATATCATTCCCTCCTTCTTGAAAAGGATTCGTCCTCGAATCCAAATCTTCATGCCCTACAATAAAACATGTAAAATCAGCAACTTTAAAGATTGAATTCGAAAAATACTCACCTTGTAATAATGCAATGGTGTGGACTTTTGTATAGATTCTTCCAAGTACTTGATATGGTCCATCACCCCTTGGATGCAATTTAGTTCTTTTTTGAAGTCGTTTCTTCCGAAAATGCATCCAAATCCATGCTCTTGGATGAAATTTGAGTGGTTTCCTTCTCATTTTCTTTTTATAGGTAAATCTGAAACTTTTCTCCTCGAACATTTTCTTCACATCCATGTGCATTAATTTGATGAATACATTCATAAAATTGGCTGAATCACTCACAAAGACATTAGATCTCAAAGGCAGCAAGTCAAAGGGAGTAATAGCATAAAGACCATAAATAAGTTTATTTGAAAAACAAAATTTTTTATGATGTATTCTCCTATTACATGTATTACCCACAAAAGGCAAACAATTCTCCCAAGTTTCCACTTTAGATTTAGTTTCCCTAAACTTGGCTCCTAAGATCACATTTATCAATTCTTGAGTTTCCCATTCTAGCAAAACATTTTGGAATACATTGTAATTACTCAATGTAAAATCTACAACATAAGATGTATATGTATTCCTAAATGGTGCATGATTCGAGTTCAGCTTTTCAACATGGTCAAAACTAGAAATTCTAAGATGCTTATTAACAAGAACTTTCACAAACTCAAAACTAGAAAGTATATTACTCACAACATTCTCTTTAGATTCGATATACTTTCTTGCTTGTCCTTCCAAACACTTCAAACTTTTATTTGGCCACAAGTAATGCTTCCAAACCTGAAAAAGATATTCAAACACACTAGGGAAATAATGGTTAAGGTTAGTTGCCAAAAAGTCTACTTTGCACATAAGCACAAAATTAGGCTTTTGACTAAGAAAAACTTTCCTCACCTCACTCATTCTTACATGAAAGCTCACTAATTTGTCTTTTCTCTCTATTTGCTCTAAGTGTTCACACATTTCTTTTTCATTCTTCTCTTTTCTCTCATTGTTTCCACTCTTGCTTTTTCCACTCAAAGCTTTCTTTTCTCTCTCACTCTTTTCTTCTCTCAATTCTCTTTCTTTCAATTCTTTTTCTTTCAACTCTTTTTCTTTCAACTCTTTTTCTTTTAACTCAAATTCAATCCTCCTTTGTTCAAGCTTACATTGGTCAATGAAAACCTCTTTTGAAGACAAAGGTACCAAAGTAGTCTTCCTCCCATCCTTGGTAAAAGTGTACCTATTTAGGTAGCCATCATAGGTCACTCTCCTATCAAACTGCCAAGGCCTTCCCAAAAGTATATCCCCGGCATGCATTGGGACTACATCACAAACTACCTCATCTTTATACTTTCCAAGGCTAAAAGAAATGATAGCTTGCTTATGCACCTTCAACTCCCCTCTATCATTTAACCATTGTAACTTATAAGGTTTGGGATGTGGTGTAGTAAGCAAATTGAGTCTCTTGACCAGAATTGAGCTTACAACATTTGTACAACTTCCACCATCAATCACAACACTACATGGGGTCTCATTCACTAAACACCTAGTATGGAACAAGTTGTGTCTTTGGTCATCTTCAAAATTCTCCTTTATTTCAGAATTGAGAACTCTCCTACACAAGAGTGCTACTCTAATTCCTTCCTCCCGACTATCATCACTCGCCTCGGGTTCCTCAATATTCTCCTCTAGATTATCACTCTCTTCGGATTCCTCAAGAACTTCCTCAATGTCACTTTCTTCACAATCAGTGACTACATCTTCAACAACATCACTTTCTAATTCATCTTCAATTATTTCTCCCATTTGCTGATTACTAGCTATCTCTAATCTACCCATGCGCTCATTAAGCCCCTCTACAATTTTAGTAAGTCTAGCAAAAACTCTCGTTTGGGCCTCTCTCCACCTAGCTTCACTAAACTCACCCTGATTATTTCCCCCTTGTGACATGTTTCTGGACCTCACAACACTCCCTCACAAAAATTCACTCAAGGGAACTCTCGTGTTTAATCACTCAAGGTAGGCCAAAATATCAATTTAGGCTCTTGGATAAGCTATGGTCAAAATGAAGCAACTTGTGTTTAAAGTACTAAAAATCAAGCAATCAATATTTAAACAATCTAAAATAATGAAAAGAAACAAAAAATAAAACAAGAAAAACAGATTGGATAGGTAAAAACAGATTGGAGAAACTAAAACAGATTTTTAAAGCTAAGAAGTCAAGAAAAAATGGCAATTACAAATTTCAAAATTCGTGGAGTTCGAGAATGAATTTTCAATTGGCAGTCTATATGAAGCTTATTAAGATGATAATAAAGAGCATACAAAAGGCCAAATTCAAAAATTCGTTCAGAATTCAAAACACTAACTCACAGAATTGAAGTTCCCGGAAAATAGGATAAACCTGCGCACAGAAATGATATTACAGATTTGAACTGTTTCCGTTATGATTTTGATAAAGTGCCCTTCTGAACTTTGAAAGATAAACAAAAGATAAAACTTTTCTCTTCAGACAACAAAGACAAATTCGGACTTTAGATCAGAGTTTGAATGGAAAACAGTAGCATTAAATGCGGCAGTTACAAAACGGGACAGTTTTGGAAAATGTAACTTATAGCCGTTTCTGAGACTTTAAATCAATGTGTAACTGATATATTTCAATGGTAAATGTTATAGAAACACAATTATATCAGTTATACACGAAATTATATGAATCAAACTCAGAAAAGTGAAGAATTTTCAAGAAGAACACAAGATGAACAGATTTCGTGCTCTTGGATGCAATTGCTCTCCTCTTTCTTTCTTTCTTTCTCTTTTTTTTTTTTTTTTTTGATTTTCAAGATCTAATCGTGATCTTTAAGATGGATATGAAATCAGAATAAAATGATGAAGAAAAATGGATGAAAAGGCAGAAATGAATTCGATGGACAGAATGTGTAGAATTGAAAAACAAGTGCATAAAAGTAAGATAGAATCAATTCTAGAGTAGGCCACAAGATGCAACCTATGCTCTGATACCAAATGATACGAAAACCCCTTCGAAATGCTTTAAGAACCCTTAAACTTAACTAAGGACCCAAAAAGATCACAACCAAAGAACCCACATATGCCATTTGAAACAACCCAAGGAAAAAGGCTAGAAAATGATTATCCTTATGATCAATGATCTAAAGACAAGAATTGGATTTCTTGTTTTAGATTCGAATCAATCCACCAAATTAGAATGATCAATCCTAATGGCTCGATTCTACAGCCACCCTAAACACAAGGAATGACAAGATGAAAAGTTGAACAACTCACAACAATTCAAAGAAAAAGCTCTCAATGAGACTTTGGATTTTTAATTCAATCATAATCTGATTTGTTACAAGCATGTGTCATGGCTTTATAGCCTTCAATAGCCACGAAAATAAGGTGATAAAATTGAATAAAAAAGGCCAAAAGACAGCCCAAAAAAGTAATGACAAAAATAAAGACAATTGACAAGCCTATTAAATTGTCGAAGTGTAACTGATTTCTTGGGAGTTACAAATCTGATTTGTAACTCTTTGTAACTGAAACATCTTCATCAAATGTATTGATGGGAGTCTTGAATGAAGCTTTAAGATGTCATGAATAAGTCTTGAGTTTCATTGATGTATTGAGTTGCATTAAATGAGCTTCGGTTGCAATAAATGAACTTGACTTGCATTTAGTGAACTAGGCTTGAACTTGACTTGCATTTAATGAACTAAGCTTAAACTTGACTTCCATTTATTGATGTAAGCTTGAACTTTGATGTTGTAATTATTGAACTTGCTTGTAGCTTGATCTTGGAAAGAAATGAATGCAATTCCGGCAATGATCAACTTTGAGGCTCCTTGATTCATATCAGGTTCGGATCATCTTTCAATATTTTGGTCCAAAGAGGATTCCCAAAGAAGAGGTTCCTCCATTTTTATCTTTAGGATGGACCAAATCGTGAGCACATATTTGACAAGTGGGAAACCTTAGGTCTTTGGTATCAATATGGTCCGAAGAGTGAAACAAGTACTTTTAAACAAGCTTTTCAATTACAAATAAGTTTTTGGAGTGGTTCGGATCCTCTTTCGATATTTTGGTCCAAAGAGCATTCCCAAAGAAGAGGTTACTCCATTTGGATCTTTAGGATGGAAAAAATCATGAGCACAACTTTGACAAGTGGGAAACCCTATGTCTTCGGATTCATTATGGTCTAGAGAGTGAAACATGTACTTTGAAACAAGCTTTTCAATTACAAACAAGTTTTTGGAGTGGTTCGGATCCTCTTTCATTATTTTGGTCCAAAGAGGATTCCCAAAGAAGAGGTTCCTCCATTTTTATCTTTAGGATGGACCAAATCGTGAGCACATATTTGACTAGTGGAAAACCTTCGGTCTTTGGTATCAATATGGTCCGAAGAGTGAAACAAGTACTTTGAAACAAGCTTTTCAACTACAAAGAAGTTTTTGGAGTGGTTCGGATCCTCTTTCGATATTTTGTCCAAAGAGGATTCCTAAAGAAGAGGATACTCCATCTGGACCTATAGGATGGACCAAATCATGAGCACAACTTTGACAAGTGGGAAACTTTATGTCTTCGGATTCATTTTGGTCTAGAGAGTGAAACAAATACTTTGAAACAAGCTTTTCAATTACAAACAAGTTTTTGGAATGGTTCGGATCCTCTTTCATTATTTTGATCCAAAGAGGATTCCCAAATAAGAGGTTCCTCCATTTTTATCTTTAGGATGGACCAAATCGTGAGCCATATTTGACAAGTGGGAAACCATAGGTCTTTGGTATCAATATGGTCCGAAGAGTGAAACAAATACTTTGAAACAAGCTTTATAATTACAAACAACTTTTTGGAGTGGTTCGGATCCTCTTTCGATATTTTGGTCCAAACAGGATTCCCAAAGAAGAGGTTACTCCATTTGGATCTTTAGGATGGACAAAATCATGAGCACAACTTTGACAAGTGGGAAACCTTATGTCTTCGGATTCATTTTGGTCTAGAGAGTGAAACAAGTACTTTGAAACAAGGTTTTCAATTACAAACAAGTTTTTGGAGTGGTTCGGATCGTCTTTCAATATTTTGGTCCAAAGAGGATTCCCAAAGAAGAGGTTCCTCCATTTTTATGTTTAGGATGGACCAAATCGTGAGCACATATTTGACAAGTGGGAAACCTTAGGTCTTTGGTATCAATATGGTCCGAAGAGTGAAACAAGTACTTTGAAACAAGCTTTTCAATTACAAACAAGTTTTTGGAGTGGTTCGGATCCTCTTTCGATATTTTGGTCCAAAGAGCATTCCTAAAGAAGAGATTCCTCCATTTGGATCTTTAGCATGGACCAAATCACGAGGAAAACTTTGACAAGTGGGAAACCTGAGGTCTTTTGTATCAATATGGCCCGAAGACTGAAACAAGTACTTTGAAACAAGCTTTTCAATTACAAACAAGTTTTTGGAGTGGTTCGGATCCTCTTTCGATATTTTGGTCCAAACAGGATTCCCAAAGAAGAGGTTACTCCATTTGGATCTTTGGGATGGACAAAATCATGAGCACAACTTTAACAAGTGGGAAACCTTATGTCTTCGGATTCATTTTGGTCTAGAGAGTGAAACAAGTACTTTGAAAAAAGGTTTTCAATTACAAACAAGTTTTCGGAGTGGTTCGGATCGTCATTCAATATTTTGGTCCAAAGAGGATTCCCAAAGAAGAGGTTCCTCCATTTTTATGTTTAGGATGGACCAAATCGTGAGCACATATTTGACAAGTTGGAAACCTTAGGTCTTTGGTATCAATATGGTCCGAAGAGTGAAAAAAGTACTTTGAAACAAGCTTTTCTATTACAAACAAGTTTTTGGAGTGGTTCGGATCCTCTTTTGATATTTTGGTCCAAACAGGATTCCCAAAGAAGAGGTTACTCCATTTGGATCTTTAGGATGGACAAAATCATGAGCACAGCTTTGACAAGTGGGAAACCCTATGTCTTCGGATTCATTTTGGTCTAGAGAGTGAAACAAGTACTTTGAAACAAGGTTTTCAATTACAAACAAGTTTTTGGAGTGGTTCGGATCGTCTTTCAATATTTTGGTCCAAAGAGGATTCCCAAAGAAGAGGTTCCTCCATTTTTATGTTTAGGATGGACCAAATCGTGAGCACATATTTGACAAGTGGGAAACCTTAGGTCTTTGGTATCAATATGGTCTGAAGAGTGAAACAAGTTTTTTTAAAAAAGCTTTTCAATTACAAACAAGTTTTTGGAGTGGTTCGGATCCTCTTTCGATATTTTGGTCCAAAGAGCATTCCCAAAGAAGAGATTCCTCGATTTGGATCTTTAGGATGGACCAAATCACGAGGAAAACTTTGACAAGTGGGAAACCTGAGGTCTTTTGTATCAATATGTCCCGAAAAGTGAAACAAGTACTTTGAAACAAGCTTTTCAATTACAAACAAGTTTTTGGAGTGGTTCGGATCCTCTTTCGAAATTTTGGTCCAAACAGGATTCCCAAAGAAGAGGTTACTCCATTTGGATCTTTAGGATGGACAAAATCATGAGCACAACTTTGACAAGTGGGAAGCCTTATGTCTTCGGATTCATTTTGGTCTAGAGAGTGAAACAAGTACTTTGAAACAAGGTTTTCAATTACAAACAAGTTTTCGGAGTGGTTCGGATCGTCTTTCAATATTTTGGTTCAAAGAGGATTCCCAAAGAAGAGGTTCCTCCATTTTTATGTTTAGGATGGACCAAATCGTGAGCACATATTTGAAAAGGGGGAAACCTTAGGTCTTTGGTATCAATATGGTCCGAAGAGTGAAAAAAGTACTTTGAAACAAGCTTTTCAATTACAAACAAGTTTTTGGAGTGGTTCGGATCGTCTTTCTATATTTTGGTCCCAAGAGGATTCCCAAAGAAGAGGTTCCTCCATTTTTATGTTTAGGATGGACCAAATCGTGAGCACATATTTGACAAGTGCGAAACCTTAGGTCTTTGGTATCAATATGGTCTGAAGAGTGAAACAAGTTTTTTAAAAAAAGCTTTTCAATTACAAACAAGTTTTTGGAGTGGTTCGGATCCTCTTTCGATATTTTGGTCCAAAGAGCATTCCCAAAGAAGAGGTTACTCCATTTGGACCTTTAGGATGGACAAAATCATGAGTACAACTTTGACAAGTCGGAAACCTTATATCTTCGGATTCATTTTGGTCTAGAGAGTGAAACAAGGTTTTCAATTACAAACAAGTTTTTGGAGTGGTTCGGATCGTCTTTCAATATTTTGGTCAAAAGAGGATTCCCAAAGAAGAGGTTCCTCCATTTTTATCTTTATGATGGACCAAATCGTGAGCACATGATATGAATCATTGAACGTCACAAATAGCTCAAGGACCAATCACAAGATCGAATATCAAGAGAAGCATTGAACATCCATTTACATGCCTATATTAGCCAAGTCAAGACAAGCTTTGAAGATCCAAGCATGGAGTCTAACAAAGAGAACTTGATGAACTTCAATCTATGCCAAATGCAATTTGAAGAAGAGTATTGAAGACTTGTTCAATCAGAAATGAAGAGAAGAGCTAATTAGGAACGTTGCACCACTTTTGCAAACTTTCCTTATTTGGACCACTTTCCATATTTGTTCCCAAACTTACCATATATGATGTCCACGAATTTACAATGTATTTGGACATGTTTTAGGCCTTTATTTATCAGCTTTAATGCTTAGAATATTTTAGGAATGATATAATATCTTCTAGGGCAAAACTTTCCTAAAATGCACCAAATGCACTTAAGGAAAGATTTGGCAGATTTTGTGCCTCCTTGTAATCCGAATTTCCTTGTTGTTTTTAGGGTTTCTTTGGCTATTTAAAGCCTCATTCGTAACCCTAAATACTAAGAATTAATATGATAGAAAATAGCTTTGTTTTGCTTATTGCTTGGTTGATTTTACCTTGCATTTTGTAGCCTTGTTCTAGGTTGCATGTTTTAGAAACATTCAAGCATAACTTGATCTATTGTGTTTGTGGATTGTTTCGATCTTGAAATAAGAACAAGTTCTCTTATTTCAAGGTATTAGATCATTGGAATAATCTTTGTCTTCTTTATTTCCAAGGGTTTTACCTTATTGTTCATTGGGGTTTTAGGATTTGCATTTAGGGGTTCTATTTCAATTTCTTAGGGTTTCATATCATTTGGTATCAGAGCTTAGGCTCAAGGAAAGATTTCTATCTTACTTGCTTTCTTGTTGTTTTAATTTTTAT
The DNA here is from genome assembly GCA_028015215.1 of Gynostemma pentaphyllum. Taxonomy (NCBI): domain Eukaryota; kingdom Viridiplantae; phylum Streptophyta; class Magnoliopsida; order Cucurbitales; family Cucurbitaceae; genus Gynostemma; species Gynostemma pentaphyllum. The sequence goes on from CM051350.1 coordinate 10,986,672, forward strand.
TGTCTTGTTCTTTGTTCATCAAAAATTCCAGAAAAACAAAAAAAAATATTGTTCCAGAATTTCCTTATTTAATCTACTGTTTTTATTCTTTTTCAAATAGTTTCATTCGGATTCTCAGAAAATCATAAACTACAAAAGTCTTTATCTTTCTGTTGTGAGTATTTTTTATTCAGAAAAGTTTGTCAAAAAAAAAGTGGAAGGTTTAGAAAAATATAGATCTTCACATACTGTCGGATTGTGCAAAAAAAACTGGAAAAAATAAAGTGTTCTTGCTTGATTTGTTGAAGTTTCTGGAAAAAGAGGTTTTTGTTCATATTGTTCTTGAAAAGTTCATCCTAAACTCATCATATCTTCATCTTGAATCTGAAAAATGCAAAGGAATTGTGCTAGAATTGTTTGTTTCCTAAAAAGCTAGAACTTACCATAAATAGCCAAAACTGTTTTTGGAAAGTATCAAATTTGTCCCATATTTGATTATATGCATTTTTTGCTTTAGGAAAGTCTTATTTTCTGATTCAAAACACTTTAGGGAAATCTTAACTCGAATTTTTCTCTTTAAGGAAAGTTTATTCTTGCTTATTTTCTTGTTATTCTTTCCTATTTACAAAAATACACCATTTTAAAAATCTGTCCTTTTATTTCTCTAGCCACCCAAGCTGATTGTTTCTTATTTCTTTATTGATACTTTTTACAAATATCATTAGTATCTTAGTTGTTTGATAGTTGCTAAAGTGTGCTAATAGTTCAAGGTTACATTTAGGCCCTAAAATCTGTTTTTGAGTGCAAACACGAGAGAACGAACATCATCGAGTGTAAACACTTAGGGAGTGATTGAGAGGTCCTATTTTTATTATTAATCTTTTTATTTGCAGCAATGTATCATGAAAGGTTTGATCAAATGAGATGTAAGAGATTTCGAGAGGTAGAACAGACCCGGAGCCAAAATAGAGAGGTTTATCATGGAGGGATGGAGCATAGAAGCTTAAGAGGTGATAAGCTCAAGTTAAATACTTTCTATGGGAGTTCTAATCAAGAGGAATACTTGCAATGGGAGACAGAAACCGAGCATTTCTTTGATTGCAACAATTATAGTGAGGAAAGAAAGGTAATGCTTGCTATTTCCAATTTCACTAATAATGCTCATGTTTTGTGGTCTCAATTGAAAGTGAAACTAAGGAGGGAGAGGAAACGACCAATAGAAACATGGTATGAACATAAATATTACATGAGGAAGAGGTTTGTGCCGAGCCAAAGTCAGAGAGCTATTGTGAAAGAATTTCTAGATCTTACACAAGGTGAAAGGAGTGTTGAAGCTTATCACAAGGAGTTTGAAGTTCTCATGGCAAGGGCTGTCTTTTTTGAAGATAATGAGTCTACAATGACACGGTTCTTAAAGGGTTTAAAAAAGGAGATTGCTTATTGTGTCGAAGGAAAAACATATGTAGAATTGGAACACATGGTTTACTATGCAATTACGGTGGAAAAGAGACTTGAAAGAAGGGCTGCAAAAAGGTATTCTACTAAACATCTTTCCAATATGATTCCTTCTCAAGAAAAGCAATTAAAGAGTGCATTAAAGAGAAAGGATGTGGCTGCCAATGGCTTGATTAAGAAAAAGGTAACATTTGCTTCACAAGACCACTTCCAATCAAATATTCATATGAGGGAAACTTATGATGCATGTGAGTTAAAAAAGTGTTCTACATTTGAAAAGAATGAGAATTGTCAAAAAGAGAGTGAGCCAAAAGAAAGAGAGATGAGTTTTCAAAAAGAAAAGTGTGAAAAAGAAATTATTGAAATAAGTGAGCCAAAAAGAAAGAGAGATAAGTGCTCAAAAAAAAAGAGTGACATGAGTGGGTCAAAAGAAAGAGATTTGAGTTCCAAAGAAAGAGTGTTTGAAAAGAATGAAAGAGAAATTGAAAAGAAAGAGAGTTGTGAGTCAAAAATGAATGAGAGGAATGGTGAGAACATTGTGAGTTTTGTAGAAAGTGAGGCTAGGAAAACAATGTTTTCAAATAAAACCCACTTTGTACTTGTGTGCAAAGATTCTTTCTTTCTAACTTATGAACTTAACCTTTGCTTTTCTAGTGTTTTAGCTAATGTTTTGCAGAATTACATTGATCAATTTTCAATTGGAATGGAGCACAAAGTAGATGCATTTCAAGGGGCTGAAATACTTAAGGCACCACCATACTTCATGGAAAAAGATGTTGCCAACGGGATCCAAGGCCAGAAAAGGAAGTTTCTTACTTTTAATCCTTTTGCATCGGTTTGTTTAAATGATTATTTCTTGTTTTCCAATTCTGATTTTAAGACTAGAAATCATCCAAACCAATTATATTTTTATGATAAACATGCATTCTTTTCTAGCAAAATTCTTTTGGATGATCTTTACTTGTTTGACAGCTTATCACTTGCAAAACATGTTAAGCTAGCCTATCCATTTACTTGTGATGATGTGCATAGTTCTTGTTTGTTTGCTAAATTTGATCTCAACTATGATATTTTACCACTTCAATTTCATTCTAATGATAAACATATGTTTTGTGCTACACGAGTTATCTTTGATAAGACATATGATGCATTTAGGGAGAGCATCGAGTTTTCATATTTTCTAATTTACCCCAACACATTAGACCTATTTGAGTTTGATTATAGTACATATGCTTTGATTAATTTGTTACCTTCACCATGTGATCATCTTGTGAGTATTGTTGAGTATGAGAAAATTCACGAGATTGACTATGGTCCATGCATCTCTAAGTCTTCCTTGCTATTTCAAGTAACTAACAATCTGGTAAGCTTTGATGATGTTTGTCCTAAGATAGGTCATTTCAAGAAATTACAAAAACTAGATAAGACAATGGACACACAATTGCTAAGAAAAGAGAAGATATCAAGGAAGATAATGGTTTTTGATCCGGGAGGTGTTAACTTGAAAGGAGAAGGAAGGATACACATGTTGCTGTTCTTGTTGAAAATAGATGATACACGAGGTACGTATGCTTTAGATGCTTTTATTTATGTTTTTAACTTAAGTTTTTGCGATGTAGGTAATGTTTTAGATTCGAGGATGAATCCTTTTCAAGAGGGAGGGGATGATATGAATCATGGAACGTCACAAATAGCTCAAGGACCAATCACAAGATCAAATATCAAGAGAAGCATTGAACATCCATTTACATGCCTATATTAGCAAAGTCAAGACAAGCTTTGAAGATCCAAGCATGGAGGCTAACAAAGAGGACTTGATGAACTTCAATCTATGCTAAATGCAATTTGAAGAAGAGTATTGAAGACTTGTTCAATCAGAAATGAAGAGAAGAGCTAATTAGGAAAGTTGCACCACTTTTGCAAACTTTCCTTATTTGGACCACTTTCCATATTTGTTCCCAAACTTGCCATATATGATGTCCACGAATTTACAATGTATTTGGACATGTTTTAGGCCATTATTTATCAGCTTTAATGCTTAGAATATTTTAGGAATCATATAATATCTTCTAGGGCAAAACTTTCCTAAAATGCACCAAATGCACTCAAGGAAAGATTTGGTAGATTTTATGCCTCCTTGTAATCCGAATTTCCTTGTTGTTTTTAGGGTTTCTTTGGCTATTTAAAGCCTCATTTGTAACCCTAAATACTAAGAATTAATATGATAGAAAATAGCTTTGTTTTGCTTATTGCTTGGTTGATTTTACCTTGCATTTTGTAGCCTTGTTCTAGGTTGCATGTTTTAGAAACATTCAAGCATAACTTGATCTATTGTGTTTGTGGATTGTTTCGATCTTGAAATAAGAACAAGTTCTCTTATTTCAAGGTATTAGATCATTGGAATAATTTTTCTCTTCTTTGTTTCCAAGGGTTTTACCTTATTGTTCATTGGGGTTTTAGGATTTGCATTTAGGGGTTCTTTGTGTTACAAAGGGTTTCTATTTCAATTTCTTAGGGTTTCATATCAGCATATATTTTACAAGTGGAAAACCTTAGGTCTTTGGTATCAATATGGTCCGAAGAGTGAAACAAGTACTTTGAAACAAGCTTTTCAATTACAAACAAGTTTTTGGAGTGGTTCGGATCCTCTTTCGATATTTTGGTCCAAACAGGATTCCCAAAGAAGAGGTTACTCCATTTGTATCTTTAGGATGGACAAAATCATGAGCACAACTTTGACAAGTGGGAAACCTTATGTCTTCGGATTCATTTTGGTCTAGAGAGTGAAACAAGTACTTTGAAACAAGCTTTTCAATTACAAACAAGTTTTTGGAGTGGTTCGGATCGTCTTTCAATATTTTGGTCCAAAGAGGATTCCCAAAGAAGAGGTTCCTCCATTTTTATCTTTAGGATGGACCAAATTGTGAGCACATATTTGACAAGTGGGAAACCTTAGGTCTTTGGTATCAATATGGTCCGAAGAGTGAAACAAGTATGATATGAATCATCCCAGCCCCAAATGTCAAAGAATTAACAATATTGAAGTCCAAGGTTTCAATCAAGAAAAGATCAAGAATCCGAAGACTAAACGAGTGAAGATTGACTTTCTTGGGCATTTGCAAGGATATTGGGTTACATACTTGACTAATGAAGAATTAATATGATTGAAAATAGCTTTGTTTTACATATTGCTTGGTTGATTTTACCTTGCATTTTGTAGCCTTGTTCTAGGTTGCATGTTTTAGAAACATTCAAGCATGAATTGATCTATTGTGTTTGTGGATTGTTTCAATCTTGAAATAAGAACAAGTTCTCTTATTTCAAGATCATAGATCATTGGAATAATCTTTCTCTTCTTGTGTTCCAAGGGTTTTACCTTATTGTTCGTCGGGGTTTTAGGATTTGCATCTAGGGGTTCTTTGTGTTTTCAAAGAGTTTCTATTTCAATTTTCTAGGGTTTCATATCATTTGGTATCAGAGCTTGCTCTGGGAGAGAGTTATCAAATGTAAATTCGTTTACTTCATCACCTACATCTTCACTTTTTCTAATCCCCCATCAAAACCGCTTTCATTAAAAAAAAAGAAAAAAAAAACAGAAATTTCCAGATTTTTGTTCCAACTTGTACATCACCTACTGACCTCGTCCCTTCACCTTTTCCTACGAAATTTTTTTCCAATCTGTTTATTTTTTTATCCTCTACAAAATTACAGAAGACATCAAATCCAAATGCAGGACTTAAATTACCTAAAAACTCGTTTCAACGTTTGAATACCAAGCAGTTTTTTTTTCTTCATCTTTCAAAACCCTAATTATTTTGCAACCACAAAATTCTTCCATTATGACAATACATACTAGAGATATCAAGTGTAATAAATGTCGTGGAAGGGGGTGATATGAATCATGGAGCACAAGACAAGATAGACAAGCTTAGGATGGTTCAAGGGCCAATGACAAGATCCAAGACCAAGAAATTGCAACAAGCTTTGAATATCCATTGTCAAGCATACATGAGCAAACTCAAGGAGACTTTTGAAGATTGGAACATTGAGGCTAAGGAAGAAGACTTAAAGCACTTCAACTTGTGGCATGTGCAATTGGAAGAAGAATTTGGACAAGTTGCGTAATCAGATTCAAAGAATGAAGCTTAGAGAGAAAGTTGCAAACTTTCCATATTTGACAACTTTCCTTATTTGAGTCTTTTATTTATTTTATGCATTTAGGGTTTTTATTTAATGTTTCCCATGGCCAAAGGACATGTTTTAGGCCTTTTATATTCAGTTTATATGTTTGGAAAGGATTAGGAAAGATATTATTCTCTAGAAAAGATTTTCCACAAAATCTGCCAATTTCACATAAGGCAAGTTTTGGGCAGATTTTGTGCTCTTTGTATTCCGAATTTCCAAGCTTATTTTTAGGGTTTCTTTGCCTATTTAAAGGCCTCATTTGTAACCCTAAAGACTCAGAATTCATATGATAATAATATTGCTTTTTGCTTTGCTAAAATTGCTTAGTTTTGTAGCCTTGTTCTTAGGTTGCATGTTTTAGGAACATTCAAGCAAACCTTGATCTAGTTTGTTTGTGAATTGTTTCAATCTTGAAATAAGAACAAGTTCTCTTATTTCAAGGTCTTTGATCATTGGAATAATCTTCTTTTCTTGTTTTTCCAAAGGTTTTACCTTTTTGTTCATGGGGTTTTAGGATTTGCTTCTAAGGGGTTCTTTGTGCATCAAAGGGTTTCTTTATCAATTTCCTAGGGTTTCATATCATTTGGTATCAGAGCTTAGGCTCAAGGGAAGATTTCTATCTTACTTGCTTTCTTGTTGTTTTAATTTTTATTGTCTTGTTCTTCGTTCATCGAAAATTTCAAAAAAAAAAAAAAAAAAACTGTTCCAGAATTTTCTTCTTTAGCTACTGTTTTTGTTCTTTTTCGTATAGTTTCAATCCGAATCTTAGAAAGTCATAAACTACAAAAGTGTTTATCTTTGAGTCGTGATTATTTGTTATTCATAAAATTTTGTCAAAAAAAAATTGGAAGATTGAGAAAAAAATAGATCTTCGCAGACTGTCGGATTGTCCAGAAAATTTAAAAAAAAAAAAAAGTGTTCTTGCTTGATTTGTTGAAGTTTCTGGAAAAAGTGGTTTGTGTTCGTATTTTTCTTGAAGAGTTCATCTTAAACTCATCCTATCTTCATCTTGAATCTGAAAATTACAAAGGATTTGTGCTAGAATTGTTTATTTCCTAAAAAGCTAGAACTTACCATAAATAGCCAAAACAGTTTTAGGAAAGTATCAATTCTGTCCCATATTCAAATATATGCATATCTTGCTCAATTAAAGTCATTTTTTCTGATCCAAAACACATTAGGGAAGTCTAAATTCGAATTTTTCTCTTTTAGGAAAGTTTATTCTTGCATATTTTCTTTATTATTCTTTCCTTGTTATTTAAATACACCATAGTTGCAAAATCTGTCCTATTTTTCTTAACCAACCAAATTGCTTGTTCTTTTTTTCTTTATTGTTACTTTTTATAAACTTTCTTAGTATCTTAATTGTTTGATAGTTACTAAAGTGTGCTAAGAGTTCAAGGCTACATTTAGGCCCTAAAATCTGTTTTGAGTGCAAACACGAGTGAATTAACATCTTTGAGTGTAAACACTTAGGGAGTGAATTGAAAGGTCCTATTTTTACATTACTAACTTGTTTCTCTTGCAGCAATGACTAATGAAGGGGATTGTTCTAATATGAAGGAGGAGATTAAGAAAACTGAAACAATGGAGGGATACATCTTAAAAATACAAAGAGATGTTGATAGGAAGATGGAGGCTCAAACAAGGGAGATTGCCAACCTAAGTGCTCAAATACAAGCTTTGCTCTTAAACCAACCTAGAGCCAATCCAAATGTGGCTCCAAATGAGGCCAGGGAGCAACAAATTGTGCAAGGGGCAGAGGCACATAATGAACAACAAGGGTGGGATCCTTATGATTATGAGGAAGAACCTAGAAATCAAATGAGAGCACATCATGGAGGAGGAAGAGGAAGAGGCCGAGGGTTCCAAGTTCAAAGACCAAACAGGGAGTTTCCTCTTGCTAGAGATGATGACTTAAAGGGAATCAAGTTCAAAATTCCACCATTCCAAGGCAAGACTGATCCGGAGGAGTACTTGAAATGGGAGGCACAAACTGAGCACATATTTGATTGCAACAACTTCAGTGAGCAAAGGAAGGTACTTTTAGCAATTACTGAATTTACTAATTATGCTTCTGTTTGGTGGATTCAGTTAAAAGCTAAACTTAGAAGGGAGAGACAACCTCAAATAGAGACATGGGCTGAGCTTAAGGGCATGATGAGGAAGAGGTTCATTCCAACAACTTATGAAAGAGATATAGTGTTCAAGTTGCAAAGGTTTGATCAAGGCTCAAAAAGTGTAGAAGACTATTACAAGGAGCTTGATATCTTGATGACAAGGGCTGGAATTGAGGAGACTGAATTAGCTACCATGGGAAGGTTTATGGGGGGCTTGAATAGAGAATTAAGGCACAAAGTTGATGCTCACTCTTGCTATGACATGGAGGAAATGTTACACATTGCAATTAAATTTGAGTCACATATGCAAGAAGATTCTAAGTCAAGGTATTATTCTAAACCCTATCCATCCAAACCTACTTCATCTAAACCCACTTCTAGCCAACCTTGGGGAAAAGACACCAAAAACACATATTCTGGCCGAGGGGACCAATTTCCCAAAGACAAACCTATTTTTGATAAAAAGAGGGAGGGTGAGAGTTCTTTCAAGGGTAAGGGTAAAATAGAAGAAGTTAGGACTAGGGACATCAAATGTTGGAAGTGTCAAGGGTTAGGGCATGTCATGAAAGATTGTCCAAACAAAAGAACCATGTTTATTGAGAATGGGGAATACATATCCGGGGATGATGAGAGTGAACATGAAAATATGGAGTTTGAGGAGGAAAGTGATGGGAGTGTTGAGGAGGGAAACAAAGTTACTCTAGTGTCTAGGAGGGTACTTAGTGCACAAGTGAAAGAGAATGACCAAGACCAAAGAGAGAACTTATTCTATACTAGATGCTATGTAGAAGGAGTGCCTTGTAGTGTCATCATAGATGGTGGGAGTTGCACAAATGCTGTGAGTTCTACCCTTGTCACTAGATTAAACCTAACAACCAAACCCCATCCAAAACCCTACAAACTACAATGGCTTACTGATTGTGGAGAGTTGAAAGTGAACAAAAAGACTTTAATTTCTATGACTCTTGGGAAGTATAAGGATGAGGTGGAGTGTGATGTAGTTCCAATGCATGCTGGGGATATCTTACTTGGAAGGCCTTGGCAGTTTGATAGAAGGGCAATCCATGATGGTTATCTAAATAGGTACTCATTTACATTAAATGGAAGAAAGACCACACTTACACCATTAACTAGCTCCGAAGTATACATTGATCAATGTAAGTTAGAAAAGAGAAGGAAAGAGCTTGAGAGTGAGAAAAGAAATTGAGTGATTCAAAAGAATTGAGTGACAAAAAGAAATTGAGTGATTCAAAAGAATTGAGTGACAAAAAGAAATTGAGTGATTCAAAAGATTTGAGTGATAAAAACACTTTGAGTGAAAAAAGAGAGCAAAAGAAAGGAGTGAGCTTGTTTGCAAGAACTAGTGAGGTTAAGAGAGCTTTGTTTTCAAACAAAACAATCCTTGTACTTTTGTGCAAAGGATCTTGCTTTATCACTAACCAACTTAACCAAGAATTGCCTAGTGTCTTTGTTGATCTTTTGCAGCAATATGGAGAAGTCTTTCCCGAAGAGATGCCTAATGAATTACCACCAATCAGAGGTGATATGAATCATGGAGCACAAGGAACACAAGACAATCTTGGATGTTTCAAGGACCAATTACAAGATCCAATGCCAAGAAGCTTCAACAAGTCTTGAATATCCATTGTCAAGCATACATGAGCAAAGTGAAGACAGATTTTGATGATCCAAGCTTGGAGGCAATGGAAGAGGATGAAATGCACTTTAATTTATGGCAAGTGCATTTGGAGGAGGAATATTAAAGACATGTGCAAGGATTTTTAAATTTAAAGTCATTTTAGGAAAGTTTCCTAAAATGGGCACTTTGCTTTTTGCTTTAAGCTTTAGTTGCTTTATTCTTTCCTTAAATGTTGTTCACATGCCAGATTTTATTATGGGCTGATTACTTTGGGCTTTTGTTTTAGGGTTTTTTTCTCCTGACTATTTAAAGACTTTTTGTAACCCTAATATTGAGATTTGATGAATTGAAAAGTTGCCTCTTGGCTTGAAGCCTCTTGCTTGGATGATTTTCCATTGCATAACTTAGTAGTCTTGCTTTAGATTACTTGTTTAGAAACAATCAAACACTCTTGATCTAAAGTGTTTGTGGATTGTTTCAATCTTGAGATAAGAAACAAGTTCTTCTTATTTCAAGATCATAGATCTAGGAATAATCTTCTTGACTCATGTTCCTTGGGTTTTGCTAAATTGCTTTGGGGGTTTTAGATCTTGGTGACTCAAGGGTTCTTCAAGGGGTTCTTGATCCAAATCTAGGGTTTTCATATCAAGAGGTATTGAACACAAGATTGACTTCATTCCAGGAGCTTCAATTCCAAATAGGCCAGCCTATAGATCAAATCCAACCGAGGCAAATGAGATTCAAAAGCAAGTTGAGGAGTTGCTTGCTAAAGGATATGTAAGAGAAAGTCTTTCTCCTTGCTCTGTCCCTGTTTTGTTAGTTCCTAAAAAGGATGGTACTTGGCGCATGTGTGTTGATTGTAGGGCCATTAATAAGATCACCATTAAGTATAGACATCCTATCCCTCGATTAGATGACATGCTTGATGAATTACATGGTTGCACACTCTTTACTAAAATTGATTTAAAATCAGGTTACCATCAAATTAGAATGGAATTGGGGGATGAATGGAAAACAGCTTTTAAAACAAAGTTTGGATTGTATGAATGGTTAGTAATGCCTTTCGGATTAACTAATGCACCTAGCACATTCATGAGGTTAATGAATCATGTTCTTAGAGATTTTTTGGGTAAATTTGTGGTAGTTTACTTTGATGACATTCTTATTTACTCTAGATCATTGCATGAGCATGTAAAGCATGTAGGGGCTGTTTGTGAAACACTTAGGAAAGAAAAGTTGTATGCTAATTTGAAAATGTGTTCTTTTTGCATGGAAAGAGTAAAGTTCTTAGGGTTCATTGTGTCTAATAAGGGGGTAGAAGTAGATGAGGAAAAGATCAAAGCCATCCAAGAGTGGCCAACCCCAACAAATGTGAGTGAAGTGAGGAGCTTTCATGGGCTTGCTGGTTTTTATAGGAGGTTTATAAAAGACTTTAGCACCATTGCTTCTCCTTTAAATGAATTGGTTAAAAAGAATGTTGTGTTTGCATGGGGAGTAGCCCAAGAATCTGCCTTTCAAACTCTTAAGGATAAATTGTGTAATGCACCACTACTTGTTTTACCTAACTTTGATTTGACTTTTGAGATAGAGTGTGATGCAAGTGGCATAGGCATAGGGGCTGTTTTGATGCAAAATGGGAAGCCAGTGATGTACTTTAGTGAAAAGTTGAGTGGAGCATCATTGAATTATCCAACTTATGATAAAGAGTTGTATGCATTGGTGAGGGCATTGCAAACATGGCAACACTACCTATGGCCAAGAGAGTTTGTCATCCATACGGATCATGAAAGCTTGAAGCATTTGAAAGGACAAGACAAGCTCAACAAAAGACATGCAAAATGGGTAGAGTTCATTGAAACATTTCCTTATGTTATCAAGTACAAGAAAGGTAAGGATAATGTTGTGGCTGATGCATTGTCTAGAAGGTATGCTCTTTTCAATTCTCTTAATTCTAAGTTCTTAGGTTTTGAGCATGTTAAGACACTTTATGCACTTGATGATGATTTTGGAGAGATTTATGCTTCCATTGGCCGAGGGACTTCTTTTGATGACTATGTGATGTGTAATGATTTTCTTTTTAAGAAAGGTAAACTTTGTATTCCTAAATGTTCTATTAGGGAGCTTTTGACTAAAGAGGCTCATGGTGGAGGTTTAATGGGACATTTTGGGGTAGCTAAGACATATGACATGTTGCATGAGCATTTTTATTGGCCTAAGATGAAGCATGATGTAGTTAAAGTTTGTTCTCATTGTATTACATGTAAGGCAGCCAAGTCTAGGGTTAAACCACATGGATTGTATTCTCCTTTACCTATTCCTTTAGCACCTTGGTTAGATGTTTCTATGGATTTTGTGCTAGGCTTGCCGAGAACAAAAAGGGGAAAAGATAGCATTTTTGTTGTTGTTGATAGGTTTAGCAAAATGGCTCATTTCATTGCATGTACTAAAACTGATGATGCTAAACACATTGCTGACTTGTTCTTTAGAGAAGTTGTTAAATTGCATGGCATTCCTCAAAGCATTGTGAATGATAGGGATGTTAAGTTTCTAAGTCATTTTTGGAGGGTTTTGTGGGGTAAGCTTGGGACTAAATTAATGTACTCTACTACTTGTCACCCCCAAACTGATGGTCAAACTGAGGTTGTCAATAGGACTATGGTTACTTTGCTTAGGGCTATAATTGATAAAAACCATAAGACTTGGGAAGATTGCATGCCATTCATAGAGTTTGCATATAATAGGGCTGTCCATAGTACTACTAAATGCACTCCTTTTGAACTTGTTTATGGTTTTAATCCAACTACTCCTATTGATTTATTGCCCATGATACCTACTGATTTGGTGAGTTTTGATGCTAGTACTAAGGTTGACAGGATTCAAAAGCTACACAAGGAGGTTCGAGAAAGAATTGAGAAGCAAAACAACAAAGTAGCTTCTAGGATCAATAAGGGCCGAACTAGACTTGTTTTTCAACCTGGAGATTGGGTTTGGGTTCACTTTAGAAAAGAGAGGTTTCCATTGCTAAGGAAATCCAAGCTTAATCCAAGAGGAGATGGTCCATTCCAAGTGCTAGAAAGAATCAATGACAATGCTTACAAGATTGATCTTCCAGGTGAGTATAATGTGAGTGCTTCTTTTAATGTTTCTGACTTAAGTCCTTTTGATGTAGGTGATGAATCAGATTTGAGGACAAATATTTTTGAAGAGGGAGGGGATGATATGAATCATGGAGCACAAGACAAGATAGACAAGCTTAGGATGGTTCAAGGGCCAATGACAAGATCCAAGACCAAGAAATTGCAACAAGCTTTGAATATCCATTGTCAAGCATACATGAGCAAACTCAAGGAGACTTTTGAAGATTGGAACATTGAGGCTAAGGAAGAAGACTTAAAGCACTTCAACTTGTGGCATGTGCAATTGGAAGAAGAATTTGGACAAGTTGCGTAATCAGATTCAAAGAATGAAGCTTAGAGAGAAAGTTGCAAACTTTCCATATTTGACAACTTTCCTTATTTGAGTCTTTTATTTATTTTATGCATTTAGGGTTTTTATTTAATGTTTCCCATGGCCAAAGGACATGTTTTAGGCCTTTTATATTCAGTTTATATGTTTGGAAAGGATTAGGAAAGATATTATTCTCTAGAAAAGATTTTCCACAAAATCTGCCAATTTCACATAAGGCAAGTTTTGGGCAGATTTTGTGCTCTTTGTATTCCAAATTTCCAAGCTTATTTTTAGGGTTTCTTTGCCTATTTAAAGGCCTCATTTGTAACCCTAAAGACTCAGAATTCATATGATAATAATATTGCTTTTTGCTTTGCTAAAATTGCTTAGTTTTGTAGCCTTGTTCTTAGGTTGCATGTTTTAGGAACATTCAAGCAAACCTTGATCTAGTTTGTTTGTGAATTGTTTCAATCTTGAAATAAGAACAAGTTCTCTTATTTCAAGGTCTTTGATCATTGGAATAATCTTCTTTTCTTGTTTTTCCAAAGGTTTTACCTTTTTGTTCATGGGGTTTTAGGATTTGCTTCTAAGGGGTTCTTTGTGCATCAAAGGGTTTCTTTATCAATTTCCTAGGGTTTCATATCAGGGGGCATATTCGGGAGGTGTGCCCTAACAAGGTAGATTTGGCTCTAGAAGGAGATGAAACTAAAGAAGAAGAAAGAGAGAGATTAAAGAGGATGGAACAAGAACAACAAAAAAGAAGAGAGAAACGGGAGTCGGTGAAGCGAGAGAGATTTGAGCGAGAAGAAAAGGAGAAAATAAAGAAGCAAGAAGAGTTGAGAAAATTAGAGAAAGAAAAGCAAGCTCTCGTTAGAAGAATTGAGAGGAAAAGGAAATTATTGGCCACACCACCTCTCTTTGCACTCGAGTATCATATGGGAAGTTTCAACCTAAACCCTTTGCAAGATTTTGTTTATGATTTTTTGCAGGAAATCAATGCCAATAATGGTGCCACAAATGCTTTAACAATTGGCGAACTTTTCAAGGGAGACTCCACCATGATCAAACCTTTAGATTCGAGGACGAATCTTTTCGAAGTTGGAGAGAATGATATGAATCATCCCAGCCCCAAATGTCAAAGAATTGACAATATTGAAGTCCAAGGTTTCAATCAAGAAAAGATCAAGAATCCGAAGACTAAACGAGTGAAGATTGACTTTCTTGGGCATTTGCAAGGATATTGGGTTACATACTTGACTAATGAAGAATTAATATGATAGAAAATAGCTTTGTTTTGCTTAATGCTTGGTTGATTTTAGCTTGCATTTTGTAGCCTTGTTCTAGGTTGCATGTTTTAGAAACATTCAAGCATGAATTGATCTATTGTGTTTGTGGATTGTTTCAATCTCGAAATAAGAACAAGTTCTCTTATTTCAAGATCATAGATCATTGAAATAATCTTTCTCTTCTTCTGTTCCAAGGGTTTTACCTTATTGTTCGTCGGGGTTTTAGGATTTGCATCTAGGGGTTCTTTGTGTTTTCAAAGAGTTTCTATTTCAATTTTCTAGGGTTTCATATCAAAGTACTTTGAAACAAGCTTTTCAATTACAAACAAGTTTTTGGAGTGGTTCAGATCCTCTTTCGATATTTTGGTCCAAAGAGAATTCCCAAAGAAGAGGTTCCTCCATTTGGATCTTTAGGATGGAAAAAATCATGAGCACAACTTTGAGAAGTGGGAAACCTTATGTCTTCGGATTCATTTTGGTCTAGAGAGTGAAACAAGTACTTTGAAACAAGCTTTTCAATTACAAACAAGTTTTTGGAGTGGTTCGGATCCTCTTTCATTATTTTGATCCAAAGAGGATTCCCAAAGAAGAGGTTCCTCCATTTTTATCTTTAGGATGGACCAAATCGTGAGCACATATTTAACAAGTGGGAAACCATAGGTCTTTGGTACCAATATGGTCCGAAGAGTGAAACAAGTACTTTGAAACAAGCTTTATAACTACAAACAAGTTTTTGGAGTGGTTCAGATCCTCTTTCGATATTTTGGTCCAAAAAGGATTCCCAAACAAGAGGTTACTCCATTTGGATCTTTAAGATGGACCAAATCATGATCACAACTTTGACAAGTAGGAAACCTTAGGTCTTTGGTATCAATATGGTCCGAAGAGTGAAACAAGAACTGATAAGGATCATGGAAGCATTTCAAGCCCAATTCATGTTCCAACCGGCCCAATCACTAGATCCAAAGCAAGGAAGCTACAACAAGCTTATTTGGCACATTTGCAAGAATGGATCGTTTCTGCCCAAGCTTCCTTTGAAGATGTAAAACCCAATTTGGATGAAGATTTGACATCAAAAGTTCATATTTGCAATGTTCAAGTGCTCAAAGGAGTTTGCATTGAAGATCCATGAGTTCTCCATGATTTATGCTAGTTGCATTTAATGTTGCTCTTTTAGCATTAAATGCAAGTCAAAGGTTATTGAAGACATCTAAAGCTTTCTTAATCACTTGAAGACAACACTTATGACAAGAAGAACAAGCTATTTCAGTTACAAGTCTTTTTAATAGTAAGTTCAGTTTTGTTTTTGCTTAAACTCAATTTTCAGTTACTTTTTGAGAGTTTAATGATTCTAGCTGATTGTATTCATGACAATTAAGGTCAATTTCGAATTTGCTTTGCTTTGTAAAGGCTTATAAAGCCATGACCAGATTGTAAACCATCAGATTATGATATTTTGAAAGAAAATACAAATTACTCTTTGAGAGTTTCCTTTGAAAACCTAGAGCAAGTTCTTAGAGTTTTCACTTTGCAATTCTTGTGTTTAGAGTTGCTGTCGAGTCATTCAATTGGGAATTGATCATCCTAATTGTGGATTGATTCAATCTAGAACAAGAAAACCAATTCTTGTCTCTAGATCTTTGATCTAAGAGGTAATCCATTCTAGCCTAAATCTCTTGGTTGATAACATCTAGATCTAGGAGGGTTTGAATTCATGCTTCAAGGGTTCATGCTAATCACATAGCATAGGGTGTTTGAACTTGAAATTTAAGTTTGCCTTATCATTTGGTATCAGAGTCTTGGTCGAAATCCTTTGGCCATACTCTAGGATTGATTCTATGTTTAATTTTTGTTGAAATTGCATTTTGTTCTTCAAATCTGGAATTCTGCCATATCTATTCATTTCTGTCCATTCATATACTTTTCTTCATCTTGTCATTTTTCTTCTTTTCCTATCTTGAAGATCACGTTTAGATCTTGAAACTCAAAAAAAAAAAAAAAAAAAAAAAGAAAGAAAAAGAGAGAGAGAGAACAATTGCATATGAGAGCACCAAATCTGTCCAACTAGTGTTCTTGTGAAAGTTCTTGCAAAAATCTGAGTTTGACCCATATATTTCGTGTAGATCTGATTCATTAGTGTTATTCCATCAGTTACATGTGTTTATCCATCAGTTATAACTCATAATACATGCTCCTTTAGAACTGAAACGTTTTAAATTCAAAATTTGTTGTAACTGTCCAATTTCGTAACTGTTGCATTTAATGCATCTGATGACGTTTCAAACTCTATTCTAACTTCCGAATTTGTTTGTTTTGTCTGAAGAGAAAAGTTTTATCTCACTGTTAGCTTTTCATGTTCAGAAGGCCACTTAGTCCAAATCGTAAAGGAAACAATTCAAATTTGGAAATCCAATTCTGTGCGCAGGTTTAATCTAATTTCAAACGCATTCAGTTTTGTGAGTTAGTGTTTTCGTTTCTGAAAGAATTTTTGAATTTGGCCTTTTGTATGCTTTTTTTTATCATCTTAATAAGCTACATATAGGCTGCCACTTGAAAATTCATTCTTGAACTCCACGAATTTAAAACTTCTTAAACTGCCACTTTTCTTGACTTCTTTACTTAATAATCCTGTTTTTGCTATACTTTCTGTTTTTCTTGTTCTGATTTGTATCTTTTCATAAATTTAGTTTGTTTAATACTGATTGCTTGATATTTGTGGTACTTTAAACACAAGTTTCTTCCATTTGATCACGAGATCCCTATTTGACATTTTGGCCTACCTTGAGTGCTTAAACACGAGTGTCCTCGAGTGACATATAGTGAGGGAGTGTTGTGAGGTCCAAAATACTTGTTACTTGGTGAGGAACAATATGACACAAGAGGGAAATCATTCTGGGGAGATTAGTGATGCTAGGTGGAGGGAGGCACAAACTGGGGCGTTTGCTAGGCTTACTCAAACTTTAGAAGATCTTAATGAGCGTATGGGTAGATTGGAGCTAGCTAACAACCAGCAAAGGGATGAGAATCTAGATGTAGGGGTTGAAAATGAAGAGGATGACAATGTTACTTTGTTGGCTGGAGTAGACTCTATGAGAGAACATGGAGGGGGCCGAGGAAGGGGTAGAGGTAGAGGAAGAGAAATAGGACCACCTAGGAGACATATGAGAGAGTTACAAGTTGGAAGAGTAGAAGAGAGAAATTCAGGGGGTGTTAAACTCAAAATTCCACCATTCCATGGGAGGTCTAATCCGGAGGAGTACTTGCAATATGAGGACAAAACAGAGCATGTCTTTGATTGCAACAACTTTAGTGAGGAGAGAAAAATGAAGCTTGCCGTGGCTGAGTTTTGTGATTATGCTAGTATTTGGTGGACTCATCTTAGGAGTGAATGGAGGAGAAACTATGAGCAACCAATTGAAACTTGGGAGGAGCTTAAGGTATTGATGAGGAAGAGATATATTCCAAAGCATTATCATAGGGATATCAGGAACAAATTGTTTTCATTGCAACAAGGATCAAAGAGTGTTGATGAATACTATAGGGAGATGGATGTCTTAATGACTAGATCTAATATTGCTGAGAGTGAGGATGACACTATGTCAAGGTTTTTGGGAGGCATGAATAAAGAGTTGGCTCATAGAGTGGATATGTATCACTATTTTGACATGGAGGAACTCTTACATATTGCCGAGAAAATTGAGAAACAAATGGCTTGGGAGAAAGACAATTCCAAGAGGTTCACTTCTAAATCCACTTTTACATCATCCAATACTTGGAAAAAGGGAGTTAGTAGTTCCAAAGGAGACTTCAAGCCTAGAACATCATTTGAGGCTTCCAAGAAGGATAAGGGGGAGTCTTCTAAGGGTAAGGAGAAGGAGGGTGAAACAAAAGTTGTTAAGGAGAGAAATAGAGACATAAAATGCTGGAAATGTCAAGGAATTGGTCACATAAGCCGAGATTGTCCTAATAAGAGAACCATGATTATTAGAAATGGGGAGGTAGTCACTGATGGGGAGGAAAGTGACAATGATGAGGAAAATGAGGAAGAGGATGAGGAGTATGAGGAAGAAGTTGAGGATGGTAACCAATTAGCTCTTGTTGCTAGAAGAGTTTTGAGTTCGCATGTGAAAGAAGATTGTGTAGATGACCAAAGAGAAAACTTGTTCCATACAAGGTGTTTAGTGAATGGCACACCATGTAGTGTTGTGATTGATGGAGGAAGTTGTACAAATGTGGTGAGCTTATTTCTGGTCAAGAGGTTACAATTACCAACTCAAGCACATCCTTCACCATACAAGCTTCAATGGCTTAATGATTGTGGAGAAATGAAGGTAGTATCTCAAGCTCTTATTTCCTTTAATCTTGGTAAATATAAAGATGAGATATTATTTGATGTTGTACCAATGCATGCTGGAGATATTTTACTTGGCCGTCCTTGGCAATTTGATAGGAAAGTCATGCATGATGGGTTCTTGAATAGGTATACTTTCACTAAGGATAGTAGGAAAATTACTCTTGTACCTTTATCTTCAAAAGAAGTTTGTAATGATCAATTGAAACTTGAGAAAAAAAGAATTGAGTTTGAAGAAAAAGAAATGAGAGAAAAGCAAGAGTTGAGTGAAAAGAAAGTGGTGAGTGAACAATTAGAGAAGAAATTGAGAGAAAAAGAGAAAAGAGATGCAAAACAAAACAAAAGCAAGCAAGTGAGTCTATTTGCAAGAGTTGGGGAAGTGAGGAGAGCTTTGCTTATCCAAAAACCAATCTTTGTTCTTTTGTACAAAGGAGGGTATTTGGCTACTAACCCTAACCAAACTTTGTCTTTGCCAAGTGTGTTTTCTTCTCTTTTGCAGGAATTCAAGGACATGTTTCCAGAAGATGTACCCGAGGGATTGCCCCCAATCAGAGGCATTGAGCATCAAATTGATTTCATTCCCGGGGCTGGAATTCCAAATAGGCCAGCTTATAGAGCAAATCCAACCGAAACCAAGGAAATTCAAAAGCAAGTGGAAGAGCTTCTTGCAAAGGGCTATATACGAGAGAGTTTGAGTCCTTGTTCGGTTCCTGGTTATCTTGGTGCCTAAAAAGGATGGAACATGGAGAATGTGTGTGGATTGCCGAGCCATCAATAAAATCACTGTAAAGTATCGTCACCCTATTCCTAGGTTAGATGATATGCTTGATGAGTTGTATGGATCTTGTCTTTTCACTAAAATAGACCTTAAATCTGGATATCATCAAATTAGAATGCAAGTAGGTGATGAATGGAAAACAGCCTTTAAAACTAAATTTGGTTTATATGAATGGCTTGTTATGCCTTTTGGTTTGACTAATGCACCTAGTACTTTTATGAGATTGATGAATCATGTTTTAAGGGAATTTTTGGGTAAATTTGTGGTTGTTTACTTTGATGACATACTGATTTATTCAAGAAGTTTGATTGATCATGTGGAGCATGTTAGGTTGGTTCTAATTACACTTAAAAAAGAGAAGCTATATGCTAATTTTAAAAAGTGTAGTTTTTGCATGGATAGAGTTAACTTTCTAGGATTCATTGTGAGTAAGGATGGAGTTGAAGTAGATGAGGAGAAAGTTAAAGCTATTAGAGAATGGCCCCAACCTAAAAATGCTAGTGAAATTCGGAGTTTTCATGGTCTTGCTAGTTTTTATAGAAGATTCATTAAAGATTTTAGCACAATAGCAGCACCATTGAATGAGCTTGTTAAAAAGCATGTAACTTTTGTGTGGGGGGAAATGCAAGAAAAGGCTTTCAATGAATTAAAAGAGAAGTTAACCAATGCACCATTGCTTGTCTTTCCTAACTTTGAAAAATCTTTTGAAATTGAATGTGATGCAAGTGGAATAGGCATAGGGGCTGTTTTAATGCAAGATGGTAAGCCTTTGATGTATTTTAGTGAGAAATTAAATGGACCATCTTTGAATTATCCCATCTATGATAAGGAGTTATTTGCTTTAGTGAGAACTTTGCAGGTTTGGCAACATTATCTTTGGCCAAGGGAGTTTGTGATCCATACTGACCATGAGAGCTTGAAACACCTCAAAGGGCAAAGTAAGTTGAATAGAAGACATGCCAAATGAATTGAGTTCATAGAGACCTTTCCTTATGTCATTAAGTACAAGCAAGGTAAGGACAATGTGGTAGCTGATGCTTTGTCAAGAAGGTATAACTTATTCTCTTCTCTAAGTGCTAAAATTTTGGGATTTAAGCATGTAAAGGAATTGTATCCTCTTGATTCTGATTTTGGACATATATATGCTTCTTGTGTTAATGGGAAATCAGTAGATGACTTTTATGTGTTTGAGGACATGTTATTTAAAAGGAATAAGTTGTGTGTGCCTAATTGTTCCATGAGAGAATTGCTTGTTAAGGAATCACATGGGGGTGGTTTAATGGGTCATTTTGGGATTCACAAAACTTATGACATGTTGAATGAGCATTTCTATTGGCCTAAAATGAGGCATGATGTGCATAAAGTGTGCAAAAATTGTTTTAAGTGCAAAGAGGCTAAATCTCGATCACAACCTAATGGATTGTATACACCTTTGAATGTTCCTACTGAACCTTGGACAAACATTTCAATGGATTTTGTGTTAGGTTTACCTAGGTCCAAAAGAGGTCATGATAGTATCTTTGTTGTGGTCGATCGTTTTAGTAAAATGGCACATTTTATTGCTTGTCACAAAACAGATGATGCTAAATATATTGCATCCTTGTTCTTTAAAGAAGTGGTTAGATTGCATGGTATTCCTCAAACTATTGTTAGTGATAGGGATGTTAAGTTTCTAAGTCACTTTTGGAAAGTTTTGTGGGGTAAACTTGGCACTAAATTGTTGTTTTCAACTACATGTCATCCACAAACCAATGGACAAACTGAGGTCGTTAATAGAACTTTAGGGACTTTGCTTAGAGCCATCATTTCCAAGAACTTAAAATCATGGGAGGAGTGTTTACCTTTTGTGGAGTTTGCTTATAATCGTGCTATTCATAGTACTACACATTGTTCTCCATTTGAGGTTGTTTATGGCTTTAACCCTTCTACCCCACTTGATTTACTTCCTTTGCCTACTAATGTGTTTGTTAGTGATGAAGCAACTTCTAGGGCTGATTATATAAAGGAGTTGCACAAGGAAGTTAAGGCACGCATTGAGAAGCAAAACTCAAAGGTTGCTACAAGAACAAACAAAGGAAGAAGGGAACTTATATTTGAACCGGGAGATTGGGTATGGGTACACTTTAGAAAGGAGAGATTTTCTTCTCAAAGGAAATCTAAACTTCATCCTAGAGGAGATGGCCCTTATCAAGTTCTTGAGAGGATCAACAACAATGCATACAAGATTGACCTTCCATGTGAGTATTCGGTTAGTTCTACCTTTAATGTTGCTGATTTGAGCCCTTTTGATGTAGGAGATGATGACCTTGATTCGAGGACGAATCTTTTTTAAGAGGGGGGAGATGATAAGGATCATGGAAGCATTTCAAGCCCAATTCATGTTCCAACCGGCCCAATCACTAGATCCAAAGCAAGGAAGCTACAACAAGCTTATTTGGCACATTTGCAAGAATGGATCGTTTCTGCCCAAGCTTCCTTTGAAGATGTAAAACCCAATTTGGATGAAGATTTGACATCAAAAGTTCATATTTGCAATGTTCAAGTGCTCAAAGGAGTTTGCATTGAAGATCCATGAGTTCTCCATGATTTATGCTAGTTGCATTTAATGTTGCTCTTTTAGCATTAAATGCAAGTCAAAGGTTATTGAAGACATCTAAAGCTTTCTTAATCACTTGAAGACAACACTTATGACAAGAAGAACAAGCTATTTCAGTTACAAGTCTTTTTAATAGTAATTTCAGTTTTGTTTTTGCTTAAACTCAATTTTCAGTTACTTTTTGAGAGTTTAATGATTCTAGCTGATTGTATTCATGACAATTAAGGTCAATTTCGAATTTGCTTTGCTTTGTAAAGGCTTATAAAGCCATGACCAGATTGTAAACCATCAGATTATGATATTTTGAAAGAAAATACAAATTACTCTTTGAGAGTTTCCTTTGAAAACCTAGAGCAAGTTCTTAGAGTTTTCACTTTGCAATTCTTGTGTTTAGAGTTGCTGTCGAGTCATTCAATTGGGAATTGATCATCCTAATTGTGGATTGATTCAATCTAGAACAAGAAAACCAATTCTTGTCTCTAGATCTTTGATCTAAGAGGTAATCCATTCTAGCCTAAATCTCTTGGTTGATAACATCTAGATCTAGGAGGGTTTGAATTCATGCTTCAAGGGTTCATGCTAATCACATAGCATAGGGTGTTTGAACTTGAAATTTAAGTTTGCCTTATCAAGAACTTTGAAACAAGCTTTTCAATTACAAACAAGTTTTTGGAGTCGTTCGGATCCTCTTTCGATATTTTGGTCCAAACAGGATTCCCAAAGAAGAGGTTACTCCATTTGGATATTTAGGATGGACAAAATCATGAGCACAACTTTGACAAGTGGAAAACCTTATGTCTTCAAATTCATTTTGATCTCGTGACTGAAACAAGTACTTTAAAACAAGGTTTTCAATTACAAACAAGTTTTTGGTGTGGTTCGGATCGTCTTTCAATATTTTGGTCCAAAGAGGATTCCCAAAGAAGCGGTTCCTCCAATTTTATTTTTAGGATGGACCAAATCGTGAGCCCATATTTGACAAGTGGGAAACCTTAGGTCTTTGGTATCAATATGGTCCGAAGAGTGAAACAAGTACTTTGAAACAAGCTTTTCAATTACAAACAAGCTTTTCAATTACAAACAAGTTTTTGGAGTGGTTCGGATCCTCTTTCGATATTTTGGTCCAAAAAGGATTCCCAAAGAAGAGGTTACTCCATTTGGACCTTTAGGATGGACAAAATCATGAGCACAACTTTGACAAGTGGGAAACCTTATGTCTTCGGATTCATTTTGGTCTAGAGAGTGAAACAAGATTTTCAATTACAAAAAAGTTTTTAGAGTGGTTCGGATCGTCTTTCAATATTTTGGTCAAAAGAGGATTCCCAAAGAAGAGGTTCCTCCATTTTTATCTTTAGGATGGACCAAATCGTGAGAACATATTTGACAAGTGGGAAACCTTAGGTCTTTGGTATCAATATGGTCCGAAGAGTGAAACAAGTACTTTGAAACAAGCTTTTCAATTACAAACAAGTTTTTGGAGTGGTTCGGATCCTCTTTCGATATTTTGGTCTAAAGAGGATTCCCAAAGAAGAGGTTACTCCATTTGGATCTTTAGGATGGACAAAATCATGAGCACAACTTTGACAAGTGGGAAACCTTATGTTTTCGGATTCATTTTGGTCTAGAGAGTGAAACAATTACTTTGAAACAAGCTTTTCAATTACAAACAAGTTTTTGGAGTGGTTCGCATCGTCT
The DNA here is from genome assembly GCA_028015215.1 of Gynostemma pentaphyllum. Lineage (NCBI taxonomy): Eukaryota > Viridiplantae > Streptophyta > Magnoliopsida > Cucurbitales > Cucurbitaceae > Gynostemma > Gynostemma pentaphyllum. Next base: position 11,010,203 of record CM051350.1, read on the forward strand.
TTCAATATTTTGGTCCAAAGAGGATTCCCAAAGAAGAGGTTCCTCCATTTTTATCTTTAGGATGGACCAAATCGTGAGAACATATTTGACAAGTGGGAAACCTTAGGTCTTTGGTATCAATATGGTCCGAAGAATGAAACAAGTACTTTGAAACAAGCTTTTGAATTACAAACAAGTTTTTGGAGTGGTTCGGATCGTCTTTCAATATTTTGGTCCAAAGAGGATTCCCAAAGAAGAGGTTACTCCATTTGGATCTTTAGGATGGACAAAATCATGAGCACAACTTTGACAAGTGGGAAACCTTATGTCTTCGGATTCATTTTGGCCTAGAGAGTGAAACAAGTACTTTGAAACAAGGTTTTCAATTACAAACAAGTTTTGGGAGTGGTTCGGATCCTCTTTCATTATTTTGGTCCGAAGAGTATTCCCAAAGAAGAGGTTCCTCCTTTTTTATCTTTAGAATGGACCAAATCGTGAGCACATATTTGACAAGTGGGAAACCTTAGGTCTTTGGTATCAATATGGTATGAAGATTGAAACATGTACTTTGAAACAAGCTTTTCAATTACAAACAAGTTTTTGGAGTGGTTCGGATCCTCTTTCGATATTTTGGTTCAAAGAGGATTCCCAAAGAAGAGGTTACTCCATTTGGATCTTTAAGATGGACTAAATCATGAGCACAACTTTGACAAGTGGGAAACCTTAGGTCATTGGTATCAATATGGTCCGAAGAATGAAACAAGTACTTTGAAACAAGATTTTCAATTACAAACAAGTTTTTAACGTCGTTCGGATTCTCTTTCGATATTTTGGTCCAAACAGGATTCTCAAAGAAGAGGTTACTCCATTTGGATCTTTAGGATGGACAAAATCATGAGCACAACTTTGACAAGTGGAAAACCTTATGTCTTCGGATTCATTTTGGTCTAGTGAGTGAAACAAGTACTTTAAAACAAGGTTTTCAATTACAAACAAGATTTTGGAGTGGTTCGGATGGTCTTTCAATATTTTGGTTCAAACAGGATTCCCAAAGAAGAGGTTACTCCATTTGGATCTTTAGGATGGACGAAATCATGAGCACAACTTTGACGAGTGGGAAACCTTATGTCTTCAGATTCATTTTTGTTTAGAGAGTGAAATAAGTACTTTGAAACAAGGTTTTCAATTACAAACAAGTTTTTCGAGTGGTTCGGATCGTCTTTCCATATTTTGGTCCAAAAAGGATTCCCAAGGAAGAGGTTCCTCCATTTTTATCTTTAGGATGGACCAAATCGTGAGCACATATTTGACAAGTGGGAAACTTTAGGTCTTTGGTATCAAAATGGTCCGAAGAGTGAAACAAGTACTTTGAAACAAGCTTTTGAATTACAAAGAAGTTTTTGGAGTGGTTCGGATCCTCTTTCGATATTTTGGTCCAAACAGGATTCCCAAAGAAGAGGTTACTCCATTTGGATCTTTAGGATGGACGAGATCATGAGCACAACTTTGACAAGTGGGAAACCTTATGTCTTCGGATTCATTTTGTTCTAGAGAGTGAAAAAAGTACTTTGAAACAAGTTTTCAATTACAAACAAGTTTTTGGAGTGGTTCGGATCGTCTTTCAATATTTTGGTCCAAAGAGAATTCCCAAAGAAGAGGTTCCTCCATTTTTATCTTTAGGATGGACCAAATCGTGAGCACATATTTGACCAGTGGGAATCATTAGGTCTTTGGTATCAAAATGGTCCGAAGAGTGAAACAAATACTTTGAAACAAGCTTTTCAATTACAAACAAGTTTTTCGAGTGGTTCGGATCCTCTTTCGATATTTTGGTCCAAAAAGGATTCCCAAAGAAGAGGTTACTCCATTTGGACCTTTAGGATGGACAAAATCATGAGCACAACTTTGACAAGTGGGAAACCTTATGTCTTCGGATTCATTTTGGTCTAGAGAGTGAAACAAGTACTTTGAAACAAGGTTTTCAATTACAAACAAGTTTTTGGTGTGGTTCGGATCGCCTTTCAATATTTTGGTCCAAAGAGGATTCCAAAAGAAGAGGTTCCTCCATTTTTATCTTTAGGATGGACCAAATCGTGAGCACATATTTGACAAGTGGAAAACCTTCGGTCTTTGGTATCAATATGGTTCGAAGAGTGAAACAAGTAGTTTGAAACAAGCTTTTCAATTACAAACAAGTTTTTGGAGTGGTTCGGATCATCTTTCGATATTTGTCCAAAGAGGATTCCTAAAGAAGTGGTTACTCCTTTTGGACCTTTAGGATGGACCAAATCATGAGCACAACTTTGACAAGTGGGAAACCTTATGTCTTCGGACTCATTTTGGTCTAGAGAGTGAAACAAGTACTTTGAAACAAGCTTTTCAATTACAAACAAGTTTTTGGAGTGGTTTGGATCCTCTTTCATTATATTGGTCCAAACAGGATTCCCAAAGAAGAGGTTCCTCCATTTTTATCTTTAGGATGGACCAAATCGTGAGCAGATATTTGACAAGTGGGAAACCATAGGTCTTTGGTATCAATATGGTACGAAGAGTGAAACAAGTACTTTGAAACGAGCTTTATAATTACAAACAAGTTTTTGGAGTGGTTTGGATCCTCTTTCGATATTTTGGTTCAAAGAGGATTCCCAAAGAAGAGGTTACTCCATTTGGATCTTTAGGATGGACCAAATCATGAGCATAACTTTGACAAGTGGGAAACCTTAGGTCTTTGGTATCAATATGGTCCGAAGAGTGAAACAAGTACTTTGAAACAAGCTTTTCATTTACAAACAATTTTTTGTAGTGGTTCAGATCCTCTTTCAATATTTTGGTCCAAACATGATTCCCAAAGACTCCATTTAGATCTTTAGGATGGATAAAATCGTGAGCACAACTTTGACAAAGTGGGAAACCTTATGTCTTCGGATTCATTTTGGTCTAGAGAGTGAAACAAGTACTTTGAAACAAGATTTTTAATTACAAACAAGTTTTTGGAGTGGTTCGGATCCTCTTTCATTATTTTGGTCCAAAGAGGATTCTCAAAGAAGAGGTTCCTCCATTTTTATCTTTAGGATGAACCAAATCGTGAGCACATATTTGACAAGTGGGAAACCATAGTTCTTTGGTATTAATATGGTCCGAAGAGTGAAACAAGTACTTTGAAACACGCTTTTCAATTACAAACAAGTTATTGGAGTGGTTCGGATCCTCTTTCGATATTTTGGTCCAAACAGGATTCCCAAAGAAGAGGTTCCTCCATTTTTATCTTTTGGATGGACCAAATCGTGAGCACATATTTGACAAGTGGGAAACTGATATGAAACCCTAGGAAATTGAAATAGAAACCCTTTGAATGCACAAAGAACCCCTAGATGCAAATCCTAAAACCCCGATGAACAATAAGGTAAAACCCATGGAATACAAGAAGAAGAAGATTATTCCAATGATCTAATATCTTGAAATAAGAGAACTTGTTCTTATTTCAATATCGAAACAATTCACAAACATACTAGATCAAATTATGCTTGAATGTTTCTAAAACATGCAACCTAGAACAAGGCTACAAAACTAAGCAATTTTAGCAAAGCAAAAAGCAATATTATTATCATATGAATTCTTCGTATTTAGAGTTACAAATGAGGCTTTAAATAGCCAAAGAAACCCTAAAAACAACGAGGAAATTCGGATTACAAGGAGGCGCAAAATCTGTCAAATCTTTCCTTAAGTGCATTTGGTGCATTTTTGGAAAGTTTTGCCCTAGAAGATATTATATCATTTCTAAACTATTCTAAGCATTAAAACTGATAAATAAAGGCCTAAAACATGTCCAAATACATCACAAATTCGTGGACATCTTATATGGAAAGTTTGGGAATAAATATGGAAAGTGATCCAAATAAGGAAAGTTTGCAAAAGTGATACAACTTTCCTAATTAGCTCTTCTCTTCAATTCTGATTTAATAAGTCTTCAATACTCTTCTTCATAATGCATTTGCCATAGATTAAAGTTCATCAAGTTCTCTTCCATAGCCTCCATGCTCAGATCTTCTAAGCTCGTCTTGACTTTTCTCATGTAGGCTTCTAATGGATGTTTTATGCTTGTCTTGAACTTTGATCTTGAGATTGATCCTTCAGATACTTGTGACGTTCCATGATTCATATCAGAAACCATAGGTCTTTGGTATCAAAATGGTCCGAAGAGTGAAACAAGTACTTTGAAACAAGCATTATAATTACAAACAAGTATTTGGAGTGGTTCGGATCCTCTTTCGATATTTTGGTCCAAAGAGGATTCCCAAAGAAGAGGTTACTCCATTTGGATCTTTAGGATGGACAAAATCATGATCACAACTTTGACAAGTAGGAAACCTTAGGTCTTTGGTATCAATATGGTCCGAAGAGTGAAACAAGTACTTTGAAACAAGTTATTCAATTACAAACAAGTTTTTGGAGTCGTTCAGATCCTCTTTCGATATTTTGGTCCAAACAGGATTCCCAAAGAAGAGGTTATGATACAAAAACCCAATGGAATTTCTTTTAAAACCCTTAAACTTAACTAAGGACCCCAAAATAACAAACCATTGAACCCACATATGCCATTCGAAAAAACCCAAGGTGTAAGTAAGGGAAAAATGATACCTTGATGATCAAAAATCAAGAAACAAGAATGACTTCTTACCCCATGATTCGAAACACTCCACAAACAACTTGATCAAGGTTGCTTGAATGCTCCTAAGCATGCAATCTAAAGCAAGACTACATAGTTGAGAGAGATGGCTCTCAGCCAAGACAAGCACAATCGGCTAGTTTTCTTTTAATTCATCAAATCTGTCTATTAATTGATTAATAAAGCCTTTAAATAGGCAAAACAAGTTTCCTACTCCTAATATGACTCTAATTTCGAAAATATGAGATAAAATGCTGATAAGGATGACTTCATCAAGACATCACCATGATGAGTCATCAAAAATAAAAACTACTACTCCTAGAAATTTAAAAAATGCCAAAATTAAAGCCCTACACTACTTGAAACTTCCATTTCTACATAAAGTCTTCAATCCTTGGTGTTGAGCTTCTTTGAATATAAATTTGATCTTCTCCACGAATTACCATATATGGAAATTTTTCATTTCGGGAAAGATTCCATTTCTGGAAAGTTTCCATTTCGGGAAAGTTTCCATTTCTCTTCATCTCTAGCCAAGCTCTTCTTCCATGATCCAACTTCTTAGCTCTTGATCCTTGAGTGAAGCTAATGTCATTCATCTCTTTTCAGGCTCCATGATTCATATCAGGTTACTCCATTTGGATATTTAGGATGGAGAAAATCATGAGCACAACTTTGACAAGTGGAAAACCTTATATCTTCAAATTCATTTTGATCTAGTGAGTGAAACAAGTACTTTAAAACAAGGTTTTCAATTAAAAACAAGTTTTTGGAGAGGTTCGGAACGTCTTTCAATATTTTGGTCCAAAGAGGATTCCCAAAGAAGCGGTTCCTCAAATTTTATTTTTAGGATGGACCAAATCGTGAGCAAAATTTGACAAGTGGGAAACCTTAGGTCTTTGGTATCAATATGGTCCGAAGAGTGAAACAAGTACTTTGAAACAAGCTTTTCAATTACAAACAAGTTTTTGGAGTGGTTCGGATCCTCTTTCGATATTTTGGCCCAAAAAGGATTCCCAAAAAAGAGGTTACTCCATTTGGACCTCTAGGATGGACAAAATCATGAGCACAACTTTGACAAGTGGGAAACCTTATGTCTTCGGATTCATTTTGGTCTAGAGAGTGAAACAAGGTTTTCAATTACAAACAAGTTTTTAGAGTGGTTTGGATCGTCTTTCAACATTTTGGTCAAAAGAGGATTCCCAAAGAAGAGGTTAGTCCATTTGGATCTTTAGGAAAGACAAAATCATGAGCACAACTTTGGCAAGTGGGAAACCTTATGTCTTCGGATTCATTTTGGTCTAGAGAGTGAAACAAGTATTTTGAAACAAGCTTTTCAATTACCAACAAGTTTTTGGAGTGGTTCGGATCGTCTTTCAATATTTTGGTCCAAAGAGGATTCCCAAAGAAGAGGTTACTCCATTTGGATCTTTAGGATGGACAAAATCATGAGCACAACTTTGACAAGTGGGAAACCTTATGTCTTCGGATTCATTTTGGTCTAGAGAGTGAAACAAGTACTTTGAAACAAGCTTTTCAATTACAAACAAGTTTTTGGAGTGGTTCGGTTCCTCTTTCATTATTTTGGTCCAAATAGGATTCCCAAAGAAGAGGTTCCTCCTTTTTTATCTTTAGGATGGACCAAATCGTGAGCACATATTTGACAAGTGGGAAACCTTAGGTCTTTGGTATCAATATGGTATGAAGATTGAAACATGTACTTTGAAACAAGCTTTTCAATTACAAACAAGTTTTTAGAGTGGTTCGGATCCACTTTCGATATTTTGGTCCAAAGAGGATTCCCAAAGAAGAGGTTACTCCATTTGGATCTTTAGGATGGACTAAATCATGAGCACAACTTTGACAAGTGGGAAACCTTACGTCTTTGGTATCAATATGGTCCGTAGAGTGAAACAAGTACTTTGAAACAAGATTTTCAATTACAAACAAGTTTTTGGAGTCGTTCGGATTCTCTTTCGATATTTTGGTCCAAACAGGATTCTCAAAGAAGAGGTTACTCCATTTGGATATTTAGGATGGACAAAATCATAAGCACAACTTTGAAAAGTGGAAAACCTTATGTCTTCGGATTCATTTTGGTCTTGTGAGTGAAACAAGTACTTTAAAACAAGGTTTTCAATTACAAACAAGTTTTTGGAGTGGTTCGGATCGTCTTTCAATGTTTTGGTTCAAACAGGATTCCCAAAGAAGAGGTTACTCCATTTGGATCTTTAGGATGGACGAAATCATGAGAACAACTTTGACAAGTGGGAAACCTTATGTCTTCGGATTCATTTTTGTTTAGAGAGTGAAATAAGTACTTTGAAGCAAGGTTTTCAATTACAAACAAGTTTTTGGAGGCGTTCGGATCGTCTTTCCATATTTTGGTCCAAAGAGGATTCCCAAAGAAGAGTTTCCTCCATTTTAATCTTTAGGATGGACCAAATCGTGAGCACATATTTGACAAGTGGGAAACCTTAGGTCTTTGGTATCAAAATGGTCCGAAGAGTGAAACAAGTACTTTGAAACAAGCTTTTCAATTACAAACAAGTTTTTGGAGTGGTTCGGATCCTCTTTCGATATTTTGGTCCAAACAGGATTCCCAAAGAAGAGGTTACTCCATTTGGATCTTTAGGATGGACGAAATCATGAGCACAATTTGACAAGTGGGAAACCTTATGTCTTCGGATTCATTTTGTTCTAGAGAGTGAAAAAAGTACTTTGAAACAAGGTTTTCAATTACAAACAAGTTTTTGGAGTGGTACGGATCGTCTTTCAATATTTTGGTCCAAAGAGGATTCCCAAAGAAGAGGTTCCTCCATTTTTATCTTTAGGATGGACCAAATCGTGAGCACATATTTGACAAGTGGGAAACCTTAGGTCTTTGGTATCAAAATGGTCCGAAGAGTGAAACAAGTACTTTGAAACAAGCTTTTCAATTACAAACAAGTTTTTGGAGTGGTTCGGATCCTCTTTCGATATTTTGTCAAAAGAGGATACCAAAGAAGAGGTTACTCCATTTGGATCTTTAGGATGAACAAAATCATGAGCACAATTTTGACAAGTGGGAAACCTTATGTCTTCGGATTCATTTTGGTCTAGAGAATGAAACAAGTACTTTGAAACAAGCTTTTCTATTACAAACAAGTTTATGGAGTGGTTCGGATCCTCTTTCATTATTTTGGTCCAAATAGGATTCCAAAAGAAGAGGTTCCTCCTTTTTTATCTTTAGGATGGACCAAATCGTGAGCACATATTTGACAAGTGGGAAACCTTAGGTCTTTGGTATCAATATGGTCCGAAGAGTGAAACAAGTACTTTGAAACAAGCTTTATAATTACAAACAAGTTTTTGGAGTGGTTTGGATCCTCTTTCGATATTTTGGTTCAAAGAGGATTCCCAAAGAAGAGGTTACTCCATTTGGATCTTTAGGATGGACCAAATCATGAGCACAACTTTGTAAAGTGGGAAACCTTAGGTCTTTGGTATCAATATGGTCCGAAGAGTGAAACAAGTACTTTGAAACAAGCTTTTCATTTACAAACAATTTTTTGTAGTGGTTCGGATCCTCTTTCGATATTTTGGTCCAAACATGATTCCCAAAGACACCATTTAGATCTTTAGGATGGACAAAATCGTGAGCACAACTTTTACAAAGTGGGAAACCTTATGTCTTAGGATTCATTTTGGTCTAGAGACTGAAACAAGTACTTTGAAACAAGATTTTCAATTTCAAACATGTTTTTGGAGTGGTTCGGATCCTCTTTCATTATTTTGGTCCAAAGAGGATTCTCAAAGAAGATGTTCCTCCATTTTTATCTTTAGGATGAACCAAATCGTGAGCACATATTTGACAAGTGGGAAACCATAGGTCTTTGGTATCAATATGGTCCGAAGAGTGAAACAAGTACTTTGAAACACGCTTTTCAATTACAAACAAGTTTTTTAGTGGTTCGGATCCTCTTTCGATATTTTGGTCCAAAGAGGATTCCCAAAGAAGAGGTTACTCCATTTGGATCTTTAGGATGGACCAAATCATGATCACAACTTTGATAAGTAGGAAACCTTAGGTCTTTGGTATCAATATGGTCCGAAGAGTGAAACAAGTACTTTGAAACAAGCTTGTCAATTACAAACAAGTTTTTGGAGTGGTTTGGATCCTCTTTCGATATTTTGGTCCAAAAAAGATTCCCAAAGAAGAGGTTACTCCATTTGGACCTTTAGGATGGACAAAATCATGAGCACAACTTTGACAAGTGGGAAACCTTATGTCTTCGGATTCATTTTGGTCTAGAGAGTGAAACAAGGTTTTCAATTACAAACAAGTTTTTAGAGTGGTTCGGATCGTCTTTCAATATTTTGGTCAAAAGAGGATTCCCAAAGAAGAGGTTCCTCCATTTTTATCTTTAGGATGGACCAAATCGTGAGAACATATTTGACAAGTGGGAAACCTTAGGTCTTTGGTATCAATATGGTCCGAAAAGTGAAACAAGTACTTTGAAACAAGCTTTTCAATTACAAACAAGTTTTTGGAGTGGTTCGGATCCTCTTTCGATATTTTGGTCCAAAGAGGATTCCCAAAGAAGAGGTTACTCCATTTGGATCTTTAGGATGGACCAAATCATGAGCACAATTTTGGCAAGTGGGAAACCTTATGTCTTCGGATTCATTTTGGTCTAGAGAGTGAAACAAGTACTTTGAAACAAGCTTTTCAATTACAAACAAGTTTTTGTAGTGGTTCGCATCGTCTTTCAATATTATGGTCCAAAGAGGATTCCCAAAGAAGAGGTTCCTCCATTTTTATCTTTAGGATGGACCAAATCGTGAGAACATATTTGACAAGTGGGAAACCATAGGTCTTTGGTATCAATATGGTCCGAAGAATGAAACAAGTACTTTGAAACAAACTTTTCAATTACAAACAAGTTTTTGGAGTGGTTCGGATCGTCTTTCAATATTTTGGTCCAAAGAGGATTCCCAAAGAAGAGGTTACTCCATTTGGATCTTTAGTGATACGAAAACCCTTTCGAAATGCTTTAAGAACCCTTAAACTTAACTAAGGACCCAAAAAGATCACAACCAAAGAACCCACATATGCCATTTGAAACAACCCAAGGAAAAAGGCTAGAAAATGATTATCCTTATGATCAATGATCTAAAGACAAGAATTGAATTTCTTGCTTTAGATTCGAATCAATCCACCAATTTAGAATGATCAATCCTAAAGGCTTGATTCTACAGCCACCCTAAACACAAGGAATGACAAAATTGAAATGGTAAGCTCGGCTCACAACAATTTCAAAGAAAAGCTCTCAAAGAGTTTTTGTATTTTAATCTCATAATAATCTTCCTCTTACAAAATGGGTTCCATGGCTTTATAGCCTTCCTAATGCACGAAATTAAACTCATTAAAATGAATGAATAAGGTCAAAAGACAGCCAGCCATATTAAAGTCTGAAATAATGACAATTAACAACCCTATTGAATTATTAAAGTGTAACTGATATGTGGGGAGTTACAAATCTGATTTTGAGCCTTTGTAACTGAAACATCTTGATCACATGTATTGATGAGAGTCTTAAATGAAGCCTTAAGATGTCATGAATAAGTCTTGAGTAGCATTGATGTCTTGAGTTGCATTAAATGAGCTTCGGTTGCATTAATTGAACTTGACTTGCATTTAATGAACTAGGCTTGAAGTTTACTTGCATTTAATGAGCTTGGTTTGAACTTGACTTGCATTTAATGAACTCTACTTGAACTTGACTTCCATTTATTGAACTAATCTTGAACTTGGAGAACAACGAATGCAAGCTCGGAAAAGATCAACATTAAGGCTCCATGATTCATATCATTTAGGATGGACAAAATCATGAGCACAACTTTGACAAGTGGGAAACCTTATGTATTCGGATTCATTTTGGTCTAGAGAGTGAAACAAGTACTTTGAAACAAGCTTTTTAATTACAAACAAGTTTTTGGAGTGGTTCGGATCCTCTTTCACTATTTTGGTCCAAATAGGATTCCAAAAGAAGAGGTTCCTCCTTTTTTATCTTTAGGATGGACCAAATCGTGAGCACATATTTGACAAGTGGGAAACCTTAGGTCTTTGGTATCAAAATGGTCCGAAGGGTGAAACAAGTACTTTGAAACAAGCTTTTCAATTACAAACAAGTTTTTGGAGTGGTTCGGATCTTCTTTCGATATTTTGGTCCAAACAGGATTTCCAAAGAAGAGGTTACGCCATTTGGATCTTTAGGATGGACGAAATCATGAGCACAACTTTGACAAGTGGGAAACCTTATGTCTTCGGATTCATTTTGGTCTAGAGAGTGAAACAAGTACTTTGAAACAAGGTTTTCAATTACAAACAAGTTTTTGGAGTGGTTCGGATCGTCTTTCAATATTTTGGTCCAAAGAGGATTCCCAAAGAAGAGGTTCCTCCATTTTTATCTTTAGGATGGACCAAATCGTGAGCACATATTTGACAAGTGGGAAACCTTAGGTCTTTGGTATCAATATGGTCTGAAGAGTGAAACAAGTACTTTGAAACAAGCTTTTCAATTACAAACAAGGTTTTAGAGTTTTTCGGATCCTCTTTCGATATTTTGGTCCAAAGAGGATTCCCAAATAAGAGGTTACTCTATTTGGATCTTTAGGATGGACAAAATCATGAGAACAACTTTGACAAGTTGGAAACCTTATGTCTTCGGATTCATTTTGGTCTAGAGAGTGAAACAAATACTTTGAAACAAGCTTTTCAATTACAAACAAGTATTTGGAGTCGTTCGGATTCTCTTTCGATATTTTGGTCCAAACAGGATTCTCAAAGAAGAGGTTACTCCATTTGGATCTTTAGGATGGACAAAATCATGAGCACAACTTTGACAAGTGGAAAACCTTATGTCTTCGGATTTATTTTGGTCTAGTGAGTGAAACAAGTACTTTAAAACAAAGTTTTCAATTACAAACAAGTTTTTGGAGTGGTTCGGATCGTCTTTTAATATTTTGGTTCAAACAGGATTCACAAAGAAGAGGTTACTCCATTAGGATCTTTAGGATGGACGAAATCATGAGCACAACTTTGACAAGTGGGAAACCTTATGTCTTCGGATTCATTTTTGTTTAGAGAGTGAAATAAGTACTTTGAAACAAGGTTTTCAATTACAAACAAGTTTTTGGAGTGGTTCGGATCGTCTTTCAATATTTTGGTCCAAAGAGGATTCCCAAAGAAGAGGTTCCTCCATTTTTATCTTTAGGATGGACCAAATCGTGAGTATATATTTGACAAGTGGAAAACCTTCAGTCTTTGGTATCAATATGGTCCGAAGAGTGAAACAAGTACTTTGAAACAAGCTTTTCAATTACAAACAAGTTTTTGGAGTGGTTCGGATCCTCTTTCGATATTTTGGTCCAAACAGGATTCCTAAAGAAGAGGTTACTCCATTTAGATCTTTAGGATGGACCAAATCATGAGCACAACTTTGACAAGTGGGAAACCTTATGTCTTCGGATTCATTTTGGTCTAGAGAGTTAAACAAGTACTTTGAAACAAGCTTTTCAATTACAAACAAGTTTTTGGAGTGGTTCGGATCCTCTTTCATTATTTTGGTCCAAACAGGATTCCCAAAGAAGAGGTTCCTCCATTTTTTTTCTTTAGGATATACCAAATCGTGAGCTCATATTTGACAAGTGGGAAACCATAGGTCTTTTGTATCAATATGGTCCAAAGAGTGAAACAAGTACTTTGAAATAGGCTTCATAGTTACAAACAAGTTTTTTGAGTGGTTCGGATCCTCTTTCGAAATTTTGGTTCAAAGAGGATTCCGAAAGAAGAGGTTACTCCATTTGGATCTTTAGGATGGACCAAATAATGAGCACAACTTTGACAAGTGGGAAACCTTAGGTCTTTGGTATCAATATGGTCCGAAGAGTGAAACAAGTACTTTGAAACAAGCTTATCATTTACAAACAATTTTTTGTAGTGGTTCAGATCCTCTTTCAATATTTTGGTCCAAACATGATTCCCAGAGACTCCATTTAGATCTTTAGGTTGGACAAAATCGTGAGCACAACTTTGACAAGTGGGAAACCTTAAGTCTCCGGATTCATTTTGGTCTAGAGAGTGAAACAAGTACTTTGAAACAAGGTTTTCAATTACAAACAAGTTTTTGGAGTGGTTCGGATCGTCTTTCAATATTTTGGTCCAAAGAGGATTCCCAAAGAAGAGGTTCCTCCATTTTTATCTTTAGGATGGACCAAATCGTGAGCACATATTTGACAAGTGGGAAACCTTAGGTCTTTGGTATCAATATGGTCCGAAGAGTGAAACAAGTACTTTCAAACAAGCTTTTCAATTACAAACAAGTTTTTGGAGTGGTTCGGATCCTCTTTCGATATTTTGGTCCAAAGAGGATTCCCAAAGAAGAGGTTCCTCCTTTTTTATCTTTACGATGGACCAAATCGTGGGTACATATTTGACAAGTGGGAAACCTTAGGTCTTTGGTATCAAAATGGTCCGAAGAGTGAAACAAGTACTTTGAAACAAGCTTTTCAATTACAAACAAGTTTTTTGAGTGGTTCGGATCCTCTTTCGATTTTTTGGTCCAAACAGGATTCCCAAAGAAGAGGTTACTCCATTTGGATCTTTAGGATGGACAAAATCATGAGCACAACTTTGACAAGTGGGAAACCTTATGTCTTCGGATCATTTTGGTCTAGAGAGTGTAACAAGTACGTTGAAACAAGCTTTTCAATTACAAACAAGTTTTTGGAGTGGTTCGGATCCTCTTTCATTATTTTGGTCCAATGAGGATTCCCAAAGAAGAGGTTCCTCCTTCAATATTTTGGTCCAAACATGATTCCCAAAGACTCCATTTAGATCTTTAGGTTGGACAAAATCGTGAGCACAACTTTGACAAGTGGGAAACCTTAAGTCTCCGGATTCATTTTGGTCTAGAGAGTGAAACAAGTACTTTGAAACAAGGTTTTCAATTACAAACAAGTTTTTGGAGTGGTTCGGATCGTCTTTCAATATTTTGGTCCAAAGAGGATTCCCAAAGAAGAGGTTCCTCCATTTTTATCTTTAGGATGGACCAAATCGTGAGCACATATTTGACAAGTGGGAAACCTTAGGTCTTTGGTATCAATATGGTCCGAAGAGTGAAACAAGTACTTTGAAACAAGCTTTTCAATTACAAACAAGTTTTTGGAGTGGTTCGGATCCTCTTTCGATTTTTTGGTCCAAAGAGGATTCCCAAAGAAGAGGTTACTCCATTTGGATCTTTAGGATGGACCAAATCATGAGCACAACTTTCACAAGTGGGAACCTTAGGTCTTTGGTATCAATATGGTCCGAAGAGTGAAACAAGTACTTTGAAACAAGCTTTTCAATTACAAACAAGTTTTTGGAGTCGTTCGAATCCTCTTTCGATATTTTGGTCCAAACAGGATTCCCAAAGAAGAGGTTACTCCATTTGGATCTTTAGGATGGACAAAATCATGAGCACAACTTTGACAAGTGGAAAACCTTATGTCTTCGGATTTATTTTGGTCTGGTGAGTGAAACAAGTACTTTAAAACAAGGTTTTCAATTACAAACAAGTTTTTGGAGTGGTTCGGATCCTCTTTTGATATTTTGGTCCAAACAGGATTCCCAAAGAAGAGGTTCATACTTTTGGATCTTTAAGATGGACAAAATCATGAGCACAACTTTGATAAGTGGGAAACCTTATGTCTTCAGATTCATTTTGTTCTAGAGAGTGTAACAAGTACTTTGAAACAAGGTTTTCAATTACAAACAAGTATTTGGAGTGGTTCGGATCTTCTTTCATTATTTTGGTCCAAAGATGAATCCCAAAGAAGAGGTTCCTTCTTTTGGATCTCTAGGATTGACGAAATCATGAGCACAACTTTGACAAGTGGTAAACCTTTGGTCTTCGGATTCAATTTGGTCTAGGGAGTGAAACAAGTACTTTGAAAGAAGCTTTCAATTACAAACAAGTTTTTTGAGTGGTTCAGATCCTCTTTCGATATTTTGGTGCAATGAGGATTCCCAAAGAAGAGGTTCCTCCATTTGGATATTTAGGATAGACCAAATCACGAGGAAAACTTTGAAAAGTGGGAAACCTTAGGTCTTTGGTATCAATATAGTCCGAAGAGTGAAACAAGTACTTTGAAATAAGCTTTTCAATTACAAACAAGTTTTTGGAGTGGTTTGGATCCTCTTTCGATATTTTGGTCCAAAGAGGATTTCCAATGATGAGGTTCCTCCATTTGGATCTTTAGGATGGACCAAATCATTAGCACAACTTTGACAAGTGGGAAACCTTAGGTCTTTGGTATCAATATGGTCCGAAGAGTGAAACAAGTACTTTGAAACAAGCTTTTCAATTACAAACAAGTTTTTGGAGTGGTTCGGATCCTCTTTCGATATTTTGGTCCAAAGAACATTCCCAAAGAAGAGGTTACTCCATTTGGATATTTAGGATGGACAAAATCACGAGCACAACTTTGACAAGTTGGAAACCTTATGTCTTCGGATTCATTTTGGTCTAGAGAGTGAAACAAGTACTTTGAAACAATCTTTTTAATTACAAACAAGTTTTTGGAGTTGTTCGGATCCTCTTTCATTATTTTGGTCCAAAGAGGATTCATAAAGAAAAGGTTCTGATATGAAACCCTATAAAATTGAAATAGAAACCCTTTGAATACAAAGAACCCCTAGATGCAAATCCTAAAACCCCAATGAACAATAAGGTGAAACCCTTGGAAACAAAGAAGAAGAAGATTATTCCAATGATCTAATACCTTGAAATAAGTGAACTTGTTCTTATTTCAAGATCGAAACAATCCACAAACACAATAGATGAAGTTATGCTTGAATGTTTCTAAAACAGGCAACCTTGAACAAGGCTACAAAATGCAAGGTAAAATCAACCAAGCAATAAGCAAAGCAAAGCAATTTTCTATCATATTAATTCTTAATATTTAGGGTTACAAATGAGGCTTTAAAAAGCCACAGAAACCCTAAAAACAACAAGGAAATTCGGATTACAAGAGGCACAAAATCTGCCAAATCTTTCCTTAAGTGCATTAGGTGCATTTTAGGAAAGTTTTGCCCTAGAAGATATAATATCATTCGTAAACTATTCCAAGCATTAAAACTGATAAATAAAGGCCTAAAACATGTCCAAATACATTGTAAATTCGTGGACATTATATATGGCAAGTTCGGGAACAAATATGGATAAGGAAAGTTTGCAAAAGTGATGCAACTTTCCTAATTTGCTCTTCTCTTCATTTCTGATTGAACAAGTCTTCAATACTCTTCTTCAACATGTATTTTCCATAGATTAAAGTTCATCAAGTCCTCTTCCATAGCCTCCATGCTCAGTTCTTCAAAGCTTGTCTTGACATTCCTCATGTAGGCTTTTAATGGATGTTTTATGCTTGTCTTGAACTTTGATATCTAGATTGATCTTTGAGATATATGCTCACTCTTGCTATGACATGGAGGAAATGTTACACCTTGTGATACGAAAAACCCTTTCGAAATGCTTTAAGAACCCTTAAACTTAACTAAGGACCCAAAAAGATCACAACCAAAGAACCCACATATGCCATTTGAAACAACCCAAGGAAAAGGGCTAGAAAATGATTATCCTTATGATCAATGATCTAAAGACAAGAATTGAATTTCTTGCTCTAGATTCGAATCAATCCACCAATTTAGAATGATCAATCCTAAAGGCTTGATTCTATAGCCACCCTAAACACAAGGAATGACAAAATTGAAATGGTAAGCTCGGCTCACAACAATTTCAAAGAAAAGCTCTCAAAGAGTTTTTGTATTTTAATCTCATGAATAATCTGAATCTTTACAATCTGAAACATGGCTATATAAGCCTTACAAAGCCAAGCTAAAACCGAAATTGTCATGAAGGAAAGGAATAAAAACGGCTAGAAACATAAAGACTTACAATTGTAACCGAAAATGGTCATAAACAACATAATTAAGACATTAACTAATTAAAAACTTGTAACTGAAATTAAAGTAGTTACAAATCTGATTTTAAAGACTTTGTAACTTAAACTCATTGATCACAAGTCTTGATGAGAGTCTTTAATGAAGCCTTGAGTTGAAATGAGCTAGTCTTGAGTTGCATTTAATGTAATTGGAGTTGTCATTAATGCAACCGAACTTGCAATAAATGCATCTTCATTTTGGACTTTAATCTTGAAAACATTGTATGCTTCTTCAATACAAACTCCTTTCCTTGTAAGATAGCCCTTGGAAGAATCCATATTTGCAAAATAGTCCATGGCCGAATTCACTAGTGCTTGTACATGTAGATCGAGGTTGGCTTGAAGCTTCCTTGCCCTTGATCTTGTTATTGGACCTTGAGGTAAGATGATAGAGCTTCCTTGATTGTCATCATTTCCCCCCTCTTCAAAAGGATTCGTCCTCGAATCTTGACCATCCCCTACATCAAAAGGACTCAAATCAGCGACATTCAAAGTTGCACTAATAGAAAACTCACCGGGTAGATCAATCGTGTATGCATTGTTGTTGATCCGCTCAAGAACTTGAAAAGGACCATCTCCCCTTGGATTTAGCTTTGATTTCCTTTGAAGTGGAAACCTTTTCTTCCTAAAGTGAACCCAAACCCAATCACCTGGTTTAAAGATCAACTCCTTTCGACAATTGTTAATCCTTGAAGCAACCTTAGCATTTTGCTTTTCAATCCGTTCCTTGACTTCCATATGAATCTTCTTTACTAATTCAGCCTTGGAAATAGCTTCATCACTCACAAAATTGTTAGGAGGCATAGGCAATAAATCAATAGGACTAAGAGGATTAAAACCATAAACAATTTCAAATGGAGAACAATTAGTAGTGCTATGTATAGCCCTATTGTAAGCAAACTCCACAAATGGTAAACTATCCTCCCACATTTTTATGTTTGTATCAAGTATAGCCCTAAGCAATTGAATTAAAGTCCTATTTACTACCTCTGTTTGCCCATCAGTTTGAGGATGGCATGTAGTAGAAAATAACAACTTAGTTCCAAGCTTCCCCCATAACACTCTCCAAAAATGGCTAAGAAATTTTACATCCCTATCACTAACAATGCTCTTTGGAATGCCATGCAATTTAACAATATGAATGAAAAATAAATCAGCCACATGCTTTGCATCATCAGTTTTGTGACAAGGTATGAAATGAGCCATTTTACTAAATCTATCAACCACAACAAAGATGCTATCATGACCCTTCCTAGTTTTTGGCAAACCAAGCACAAAATCCATAGAAATTTCTGTCCAAGGTTCATTAGGCACAGGAAGAGGAGTATACAGTCCATGTGGTTTCATTTTAGATTTAGCCTCTTTACAAACAAAACAAGCATTATAAACTTTATGCACAAGATGTCTCATTTTAGGCCAATAAAAATGTTCATTTAGCATAGCATATGTCTTAGCCTCACCAAAATGACCCATCAAACCCCCTCCATGAGCTTCTTTAGCTAAAAGCTCCCTAATAGAACAATTAGGTATGCATAATTTGTCTTTCTTAAACAAGAATCCCTCAAACACATAAAAGTCATTCAAAACAGCCCCATTAATGCAAGATGCATAAGTATTACCAAAATCAGAATCATGCATGTATAATTCTTTAATATGCTCAAATCCTAAAACTTTTGCACTTAAAGAATTAAAGAGATTGTATCTCCTAGCTAATGCATCAGCCACCACATTTTCTTTACCTTGCTTGTACTTAATAACATAAGGAAATGTCTCAATGAATTCCACCCACTTGGCATGCCCTGGTTAAGCTTGTTTTGTCCCTTCAAATGTTTCAAGCTCTCATGATCCGTGTGAATCACAAACTCTTTTGGCCAAAGATAGTGTTGCCATGTTTGCAAAGCTCTAACCAATGCATAAAGCTTCTTGTCATAGGTTGGATAGTTCAAGGCAGCCCCTCCAAGTTTCTCACTAAAGTACATCAAAGGCTTTTGTTCCTGCATCAAAACGGCTCCAATGCCTACACCACTAGCATCACATTCAATCTCAAATGTATTCTCAAAGTTAGGTAAAGAAAGCAAAGGTGCATTACATAACTTAGCTTTCAGTTCATTAAAAGCCTTCTCTTGTGACTCTCCCCAAACAAATACAACATGCTTTTTAACTAATTCATTCAATGGAGAAGCAATAGAACTAAAGTCCTTAATGAACCTCCTATAGAAACTAGCTAAACCATGAAACTTCTTACCTCACTTGCATTCTTGGGTGTTGGCCATTCTTTAATTGCCTTAATCTTCTCTTCATCAACTTCAACCCCATTTCCAGAAATTATAAAACTAAGAAAGTTAACCTTAGTCATGCAAAAACTACACTTTTTAATATTAGCATACAACTTTTCTTTCCTAAGTGTAAGCAAGACAAGTCTAACATGCTCAACATGTTCATCTAAACTCTTGGAGTAAATCAGAATATCATCAAAATAGACCACAACAAACTTTCCCAAAAATTCCCTAGGAACATGGTTCATCAATCTCATAAAAGTACTAGGTGCATTAGTAAGACCAAAAGGCATCACAAGCCATTCATACAAGCCATACTTAGTCTTAACAGCTGTTTTCCATTCATCACCTATATGCATTCTAATTTGATGATAACCAGATTTAAGATAAATTTTTGTAAATAAAATAGAACCATGCAATTCATCTAACATATCATCTAGCCTAGGGATAGGATGACGATATTTTACTGTTATTTTGTTGATGGCTCTACAATCAACACACATCCTCCAAGTTCCATCCTTCTTTGGAACTAAAATCACCGGTACCGAACATGGGCTCAAACTTTCCCTCACATAGCCCTTGGCAAGCAACTCCTCCATTTGCTTTTGAATTTCCTTTGTCTCCGTTGGGTTGGCCCTATAAGCTGGCCTATTAGGTATAGTTGCCCCGGGAATGAAATCCAGTTGATGCTCAATGCCTCTTATTGGGGGCAAACCATTCGGTATCTCATCGGGAAATATATCCTCAAAGTCCTGCAAAAGCGACACAAAAATACTAGGCAAAGTAGGGTTATGTGTGTTAGTCATAAAACAAGTTCCTTTGTACAAAAGTACAAGGAAGTTTTGTTTTGAAAACAAAACATGCCTCACTTCACTCTTAGTAGCAATTAAACTCACTTTTCTCTCTTTGTCTCTTTTGTTTTCCTTTTCTTTTCTCTCATTATTTTCACTCTTGATTTTTCCACGTAAAACATTCTTTTCTCTCTTACTCATCTCTTCACTCAATTATTTTTCTTTCAATCTTTTTCTTTCATCTCAAACTCAAGCCTCCTCTGTTCAAGCTTACATTGATCAATGAAAACCTCTTTGGAAGACAAAGGCACGAAAGTAGTTTTCCTTCCATCCTTGGTAAAAGTGTATCGATTAAGGTAACCATCATGAATAGCCTTCCTATCAAACTGCCATGGTCTTCCCAAAAGTATATCCTCGGCATGCATTGGCACTACATCACAAACTATCTCATCCTTATACTTCCCATGATGAAAAGAAATGTTAGCTTGCTTAAGCACCTTCACCTCACCACTATTATTCAACCATTGTAACTTGTAAGGTGTGGGATGTGGAATGGTAGGCAAATTGAGTCTCTTGACAAGAATTGAACTCACAACATTGGTACAACTCCCACTATCAATCACCACACTACAAGGAGTCCCTTGCACCAAACATCTAGTATGGAACAAATTGTCCCTTTGATCATCAATATCATTCTCCTTCACTTGAGCACTAAGTAGTCTTCTAGTAACAAGAGCTACTTGATTTCCCTCTTCTATGCTTGCATCACTATCCTCATCAATATCACACTCGTCCTCCTCAACTTCACAATCTTCATCATCCGTGACTACTTCCCCATTCCTAATAATCATAGTTCGTTTATTAGGACAGTCGCGGCTAATGTGCCCAACTCCTTGACACTTCCAACATTTAAAATCCCTATTTCTCTCAACTTTTGTTTCATCCACCCTCTCCTTCCCTTTCCCCTTAGAAGACTCCCCCTTATCCTTCTTGGCAGCCTCAAATGTGCCTCTAGGTTTAAAGTCTCCTTTGGAACTACTAACTCCCTTTTTCCAAGGATTAGATGGTGGAAAAGTGGATTTAGAATTGTATTTCTTAAAGTTATCTTTCTCCCAAGCCATTTGTTTCTCAATCTTCTCGGCTATATGCAAAAGTTCCTCCATGTCAAAGTAAGGATACATATCTACTCTATGGGCCAACTCTTCATTCATTCCTCCTAAAAACGGTGACATAGTATCATCCTCACTCTCTTCTATATGTGATCTAGTCATTAAAACATTCATCTCCCTATAGTATTCTTCAACACTCTTTAATCCTTGCTTTAAGGAAAACAACTTATTTCTGATTTCCCTATGATAGTGCTTTGGTATGTATCTCTTCCTCATCAAACCTTAAGCTCCTCCCAAGTTTCAATTGGTTGCTCATAGTTTCTCCTCCATTCAGCTCTAAGATGACTCCACCAAATACTAGCATAATCACAAAACTCAGCCACGACAAGCTTCATTTTCCTCTCCTCACTAAAATTGTGGCAATCAAAGACATGCTCTATTTTATCTTCATATTGCAAGTACTCCTCCGGGTTAGACCTCCCATGGAAAGACGGAATTTTAAGCTTAACACCCCCTGGATTTCTCTCTTCCACTCTTTCTTCTCGTAACTCCCTCATAGGCCTCCTAAGTGGTCCTATGTCTCTACATCTTCCTCTACCTCTACCCCTTCCTCGGGCCCCTCCTTGCTCTCTCCTAGGGTTTACTCTAGCCAATAAAGGTAACATTGTCTTCCTCTTCATGTTCAACACCCTCATTTAAGTTTTCTTCCACCCACTGATTGTTAGCTAACTCCAATCTACCTATGCAATCGCTAAGCTCTTCTAGAGTTTGAGTAAGTCTAACAAAAGCCCCAGTTTGTGCCTCCCTCCACCTAGCATCACTAATCTCACCCTGATTATTTTCCCCTTGTGACATGATTCTAGACCTCACAATACTCCCTCACAAAATTTCACTCAAGGGAACTCTCGTGTTTAATCACTCAAGGTAGGCCAAAATATCAAGTAAGGCTATTGGATAAGTTGGAAGCAACTTGTGTTTAAAGTACTAAAAACCAAGCATTCAGAATTTAAACAACCGAAAATAATGAAAAGAAACAAAAATAAAGCAAGAAAAACATATTGGATAGGCAAAAATCAGATTGGAAAAGCAAAACAGATTTTTGAAAGAAAAGAACTTAAGAAAAATGGCAGTTACAAATTTCAAAATTCGTTGAGTTCGAGAATGAATTTTCAATTGACAGTCTATATGTAGCTTATTAAGATGATAATAAAGAGCATACAAAAGGCCAAATACAAAATTTGTTCAGAATTGAAAACACTAACTCACAGAATTGAAGTTCCCAGAAAATAGGATAAACCTGCGCACAGAAATGAAATTCCAGATTTGAACTGTTTTCGTTATGATTTTGATAAAGCGCCCCTCTGAACTTTGAAAGCTAACAGAAATATAAGACTTTTCTCTTCAGACAACAAAGACAAATTCGGATGTTAGATCAGAGTTTAAATGGCAAACAGTAGCATTAAATGCGGCAGTTACAAAACGGGACAGCTTTGGAAAATGTAACTTATAGCCGTTTCTGAGATTTTAAATCAATGTGAAACTGATATATTTCAATGGTAAATGTTATAGAAACACAATTATATCAGTTATACACGAAATTATATGAATCAAACTCAGAAAAGTGAAGAATTTTCAAGAAGAACACAAGATGTACAGATTAGTGCTCTCGGATGCAATTGCTCTCCTCTTTCTTTTTTTCTTTCTATTTTTTTTTATTTTTTATTTTTTGATTTTCAAGATCTAATCGTGATCGTTAAGATGGATATGAAATCAGAATAAAATGATGAAGAAAAATGGATGAAAAGGCAGAAATGAATTCGATGGACAGAATGTGTAGAATTGAAAAACAAGTGCATAAAAGTAAGATAGAATCAATTCTAGAGATCAGCCACTAAGATGCAACCTATGCTCTGATACCAAAAGATATGAAAACACTTTCGAAATGCTTTAAGAACCCTTAAACTTAACTAAGGACCCAAAAACATCACAACCAAAGAACCCACATATGCCATTTGAAACAACCCAAGGAAAAAGGCTAGAAAATGATTATCCTTATGATCAATGATCTAAAGACAAGAATTGAATTTCTTGCTCTAGATTCGAATCAATACACCAATTTAGAATGATCAATCCTAAAGGCTTGATTCTACAGCCACCCTAAACACAAGGAATGACAAAATTGAAATGGTAAGCTCGGCTCACAACAATTTCAAAGAAAAGCTCTCAAAGAGTTTTTGTATTATGAATAATCTGAATCTTTACAATCTGAAACATGGCTATATAAGCCTTACAAAGCCAAGCTAAAACCGAAATTATCATGAAGGAAAGGAATAAAAACGGCTAGAAACATAAAGACTTACAATTGTAACCGAAAATGGTCATAAACAACATAATTAAGACATTAACTAATTAAAAACTTGTAACTGAAATTAAAGGAGTTACAAATCTGATTTTAAAGACTTTGCAACTTAAACTCATTGATCACAAGTCTTGATGAGAGTCTTTAATGAAGCCTTGAGTTGAAATGAGCTAGTATTGAGTTGCATTTAATGTAACTGGAGTTGTCATTAATGCAACCGAACTTGCAATAAATGCATCTTCATTTTGGACTTTAATCTTGAAAACATTATATGCTTCTTCATGAAGGGATGATTTACTAAATTAGCGGAATTTATTTAGTAACATAAATTAACACTTAATTTAGGATCTATTAATATCATGCAATTTGTGATAAAACATGTAGATTCATGCTTATATTTTCGAAAATTAAAACCGGAACTTACATTGAGTAAAATATGGAGAATTGGTTGGAGGTTTCTTTACGGCATCAAATCCTCAGCAACATCGGATCTTCTACGCTATATCCCGATCGATCAAACGAAATCCGATTGTGGGATCGAACTTTAGAAGAAATTGGGAAGAAGAAAAATATTTTCTTCCCAATTTTGAATAGGGAATTTCGGCCAAGGGGGGAGAAGGGAAGAAGAGAGAATTCCGAATTTCTAAGGAATTGAATTGTGTGATTTATGAATGACCCAACTGATATGAAACCGTAGGAAATTGAAATAGAAACCCTTTGAAAGCACAAAGAACCCCTAGATGCAAATCCTAGAACCCCGATGAACAATAAGGTAAAACCCATGGAATACAAGAAGAAGAAGATTATTCCAATGATATAATATCTTGAAATAAGAGAACTTGTTCTTATTTCAAGATCGAAACAATTCACAAACATACTAGATCAAATTATGCTTGAATGTTTCTAAAACATGCAACCTAGAACAAGGCTACAAAACTAAGCAATTTCGGCTAAGCAAAAAGCAATATTATTATCATGTTAAATCTTGGTCCTTAGGGTTACAAATGAGGCCATTAAATAGGCAAAGAAACCCTAAAAATAATCTAGGAAATTCGGATTACAAGGAGCACAAAATCTGCCCAAAACTTGCCTTATGTGAATTTGGCAGATTTTGTGGAAAATCTTTTCTAGAGAATAATATCTTTCCTAATCCTTTCCAAACATATAAAATGAATATAAAAGACCTAAAACATGTCTAAATACATCATAAATTCGTTGGAACCATTTTGGGAACAAATATGGAAACTTTGGAAACAAATATGGAAAGTGGTCCAAATAAGGAAAGTTTGCAAAAGTGATGCAACTTTCCTAATTAGCTCTTCTCTTCAATTTCGATTGAACAAGCCTTCAATACTCTTCCTCCAAATGTATTTGCCATAGATTGAAGTTCATCACGTCCTCTTCCATAGCCTCCATGATCGGATCTTCGAAGCTTGTCTTGACTTTGCTAATGTAGGCCTGTAAATGGATGTTAATGCTTCTCTTGAACTTTAATGTTGTGATTTGTCCTTGGGCTTTTTGTGACGTTCCATGATTCATATCATCCCCTCCCTCTTGAAAAGGATTCGTCCTCGAATCTATAACATTACCTACATCACAATAAATTAAGTTAATAACATAAATAAAAGCATATAAAGCACACTTACCTCGTGTATTGTGAATTGGCACCAAAGAGAGCAACAATGGTACCCTTCTTTCTCCTTTCAAGTTAACACCTCCCGGGTCAAATATTGTTGGTTTCCTTCCCTTTAAATCAGCAAAACATTCGAGCTTATCAAAGACCACAAAACTGACAATATGGTTGGTGGATAGTGGTAACACATCTAATAGAATATATGGACCATAGTCAATCTTGTAAATTTTCTCATACTCAACACTACTCACAAGATGATCACATGGTGAATGTAACACATTAATCAAAGCATATGAACCATAATCAAACTCAAATAGGTCTAATGTGTTGGGGTAAATTAGAAAATATGAAAACTCCATGCTCTCCCTAAATGCATCATATGTATTATCAAATATAACTCGTGTAGCACAAAACATATGTTTATCATTAGAATGCAATTGAAGTGTTAAAATATCAGAGTTGAGATCAAATTTAGTAAACAAACAAGTTTTATGCATATCATCAAGAATAGGATTTGAATACTTTACAATGGTTGCTTGCACCCTATTTTCCATGCATTGAGTCATGTAAGGTATTGATCCATTGAGTATGGCAGCCCCTTGAATGTAGTCTTCATGATGTTTTATGCCTTGCATTGATGAAAAATTACTAGGCATCTTGATATGAAACCCTAGGAAATTGAAATAGAAACCCTTTGAAACACAAAGAACCCCTAGATGCAAATCCTAAAACCCCGATGAACAATAAGGTAAAACCCTTGGAAACAAAGAAGAAGAAGATTATTCCAATGATCTAATACCTTGAAATAAGAGAACTTGTTCTTATTTCAAGATCGAAACAATTCACAAACATACTAGATCAAATTATGCTTGAATGTTTCTAAAACATGCAACCTAGAACAAGGCTACAAAATGCAAGGTAAAATCAACCAAGCAATAAGCAAAACAAAGCTATTTTCTATCATATTAATTCTTCGTATTTAGGGTTACAAATGAGGCCTTTAAATAGGCAAAGAAACCCTAAAAATAAGCTAGGAAATTCGGATTACAAGGAGCACAAAATCTGCCCAAAACTTGCCTTATGTGAAATTGGCAGATTTTGTGGAAAATCTTTTCTAGAGAATAATATCTTTCCTAATCCTTTCCAAACATATAAAATGAATATAAAAGACCTAAAACATGTCTAAATACATCATAAAATCGTTGGAACCATTTTGGGAACAAATATGGAAACTTTGGGAACAAATATGGAAAGTGGTCCAAATAAGGAAAGTTTGCAAAAGTGATGCAACTTTCCTAATTAGCTCTTCTCTTCAATTCCGATTGAACAAGTCTTCAATACTCTTCCTCCAAATGTATTTGCCATAGATTGAAGTTCATCACGTCCTCTTCCATAGCCTCCATAATCAGATCTTCGAAGCTTGTCTTGACTTTGCTAATGACGCCTGTAAATGGGATATCAATGCTTCTCTTGAACTTTAATGTTGTGATTTGTCCTTGGGCTTTTTGTGACGTTCCATGATTCATATCATCCCCTCCCTCTTGAAAAGGATTCGTCCTCGAATCTATAACATTACCTACATCACAATAAATTAAGTTAATAACATAAATAAAAGCACATAAAGCACACTTACCTCGTGTATTGTGAATTGGCACCAAAGAGAGCAACAATGGTACCCTTCTTTCTCCTTTCAAGTTAACACCTCCCGGGTCAAATATTGTTGGTTTCCTTCCCTTTAAATCAGCAAAACATTCGAGCTTATAAAAAGACCACAAAACTGACAATATGGTTGGTGGATAGTGGTAACACATCTAATAGAATATATGGACCATAGTCAATCTCGTAAATTTTCTCATACTCAACACTACTCACAAGATGATCACATGGTGAATGTAACACATTAATCAAAGCATATGAACCATAATCAAACTCAAATAGGTCTAATGTGTTGGGGTAAATTAGAAAATATGAAAACTCCATGCTCTCCCTAAATGCATCATATGTCTTATCAAAGATAATTCGTGTAGCACAAAACATATGTTTATCATTAGAATGAAATTGAAGTGGTAAAATATCAGAGTTGAGATCAAATTTAGCAAACAAACAAGAACTATGCAAATCATCACAAGTAAATGGATAGGCTAGCTTTACATGTTTTGCAAGTGATAAGTTGTCAAACAAGTAAAGATCATCCAAAAGAACTTTCCTAGAAAAGAATGCATGTTTATCATGAAAATATAATTGGTTTGGATGATTTCTAGTCTTAAAATCAGAATTGGAAAACAAGAAATAATCATTTAAACAAACCGATGCAATAGGATTAAAAGTAAGAAACTTCTTTTTCTGGCTTTGGATCCCGTTTGCAACATCTTTTTCCATGAAATATGGTGGTGCCTTAAGTATTTCAGCCCCTTGAAATGCATCTACTTTGTGCTCCATTCCAATTGAAAATTGATCAATGTAATTCTGCAAAACATTAGCTAAAACACTAGAAAAGCAAAGGTTAAGTTCATAAGTTAGAAAGAAAGAATCTTTGCACACAAGTACAAAGTGGGTTTTATTTGAAAACATTATTTTCCTAGCCTCACTTTCTACAAAACTCACAATGTTCTCACCATTCCTCTCCTTCATTTTTGACTCACAACTCTCTTTCTTTTCAATTTCTCTTTCATTCTTTTCAAACACTCTTTCTTTTGAACTCAAATCTCTTTCTTTTGACTCACTCATGTCACTCATTTCTTTTTGAGCACTCATCTCTCTTTCTTTTGGCTCACTTATTTCAATAATTTTTTTTTCACACTTTTCTTTTTGAAAACTCATCTCTCTTTCTTTTGGCTCACTTATTTCAATAATTTTTTTTTCACACTTTTCTTTTTGAAAACTCATCTCTCTTTCTTTTGGCTCACTCTCTTTTTGACAATTCTCATTCTTTTCAAATGTAAAACACTTTTTTAACTCACATGCATCATAAGTTTCCCTCATATGAATATTTGATTGCAAGTGGTCTTGTGAAGCAAATGTTACCTTTTTCTTAATCAAGCCATTGGCAGCCACATCCTTTCTCTTTAATGCACTTTTCAATTGATTTTCTTGATAAGAAATCAGGTTGGAAAGATGTTTAGTAGAATACCTTTTTGCAGCCCTTCTTTGAAGGCTCTTTTCCACCGTAGTTGCATAGTAAACCATGTGTTCCAATTCTACATATGTTTTTCCTTCAACACAACAAGCAATCTCTTCTTTTAAACCCTTTAAGAACCGTGTCATTGTAGACTCATTATCTTCAAAAAAGACAGCCCTAGCCATGAGAACTTCAAACTCCTTGTGATAAGCTTCAACACTCCTTTCACCTTGTGTAAGATTTAGAAATTCTTTCACAATAGCTCTCTGTCTTTGGCTCGGCACAAACCTCTTCCTCATGTGATATTTAAGTTCATACCAAGTATCAATATGTGGTTGTCTATCTTTCCTTAGTTTTTCCTTCAATTGAGACCACCAAACATAAGCATAGTTAGTGAACTTGGTAATAGCAAGCAATACCTTTCTTTCCTCACTATAGTTGTTGTATTCAAAGAAATGCTCCATATGAATCTCCCATTGCAAGTACTCTTCTGGATCTACACTTCCATTGAAAGTATATAAGTTCAGCGTATGTCCTCCAAAGCTCCTTTGCTCCATCCTTTCATAATAAGCTTCTCCATTTTCCCTCAAAGTATGCTCTACATCTCGACATCTATTACTCCTCCTTTCATCATATTTTTTGTGATACATTGCTGCAAGTAAACAAGTTAGTAATAAAAATAGGACCTTTCAATCACTCCCTAAGTGTTTACACTCGATGAAGTTATTTCACTCGTGTTTGCACTCAAAACAGATTTTAGGGCCTAAATGTAACCTTGGACTATTTGCACACTTTAGCAACTATCAAACAACAAAGATTCTAATGAAATTTGTAAAAAGTAACAATCAAAAAATAAGAAACAAGAAAATTGGTTGGTTAAGAAGAAAAGAAGACAGATTTATGCAAATGGTTTATTTTAGTGACAAGGAAAGAAAAAGAAAGAAAATAGGCAAGAATAAACTTTCCTAAAAGAGAAAAATTCGAAATTAGACTTCCCTAAAGCAATTTGGATTAGAAAATATTACTTTCCTTAAGCAAGATATGCATATATTTGAATATGGGACAGATTTGAAACTTTCCTAAAACAGTTTTTGCTATTTATGGTAATTTCTAGTTTTTAGGAAACAAACAACTTTGGCTCATTCAACTTTATGATTTCGGATTCAAGATGCATAAATGATGAGTTTAAGATGAACTCTTCAAGAACAATAAGAACACTAAACACTTTTTTTTCAGAAACTCAATCAAATAAGGAAGAACACTTTTTTTTTTTTTTTCAATTTTCTGAACAATCCGACAGTCTGCTAAGATCTTTATTTTTCTCAATCTTCCAATTTTTTTTTGACAAACGTTTCTGAATAAGAAATAATCACAACAGAAAGGTAAAGACTTTTTTAGTTTATGACTTTTTGAGATTCGGAAAATAACTATATGAAAAAGAACAAAAACAGTAGCTAAAGAAGGAAATTCTGGAACAGTTTTTTTTTGTGTTTTTTTTTTTTTTTTTTTTGGAATTTTCGATGAACGAAGAACAAGACAAGAAAAATTAAAATAACAAGAAAGCAAGTAAGATAGAAATCTTCCCTTGAGCCTAAGCTCTGATACCAAATGATATGAAACCCTAGGAAATTGAAATAGAAACCCTTTGAAACACAAAGAACCCCTAGATGCAAATCCTAAAACCCCGATGAACAATAAGGTAAAACCCTTGGAAACAAAGAAGAAGAAGATTATTCCAATGATCTAATACCTTGAAATAAGAGAACTTGTTCTTATTTCAAGATCGAAACAATTCACAAACATACTAGATCAAATTATGCTTGAATGTTTCTAAAACATGCAACCTAGAACAAGGCTACAAAATGCAAGGTAAAATCAACCAAGCAATAAGCAAAACAAAGCTATTTTCTATCATATTAATTCTTCGTATTTAGGGTTACAAATGAGGCCTTTAAATAGGCAAAGAAACCCTAAAAATAAGCTAGGAAATTCGGATTACAAGGAGCACAAAATCTGCCCAAAACTTGCCTTATGTGAAATTGGCAGATTTTGTGGAAAATCTTTTCTAGAGAATAATATCTTTCCTAATCCTTTCCAAACATATAAAATGAATATAAAAGACCTAAAACATGTCTAAATACATCATAAATTCGTTGGAACCATTTTGGGAACAAATATGGAAACTTTGGGAACAAATATGGAAAGTGGTCCAAATAAGGAAAGTTTGCAAAAGTGATGCAACTTTCCTAATTAGCTCTTCTCTTCAATTCCAATTGAACAAGTCTTCAATACTCTTCCTCCAAATGTATTTGCCATAGATTGAAGTTCATCACGTCCTCTTCCATAGCCTCCATAATCAGATCTTCGAAGCTTGTCTTGACTTTGCTAATGACGCCTGTAAATGGATATCAATGCTTCTCTTGAACTTTAATGTTGTGATTTGTCCTTGGGCTTTTTGTGACGTTCCATGATTCATATCACATCTCATTAGGGAACAATCTTTTGAATTCCTGCAAAAACTCAACAAACATACTAGACAAAGATGGGTTAAGTGTAAAACAAACCTCTTTGTACAAAAGTACAAATGTAGGTTGGTAGATTTCATTCCTAGCCTCACTTGATCTAACTTTCAAGCTCTCACTCTCTATTTCACTCTCTTTTTGCTCACTAAACTCAAATGTCTCACACTTTGTAATCTCAAAGCACTCTTTCTTTTCACTCTCATTACACTCTTTCTTTTCAAACTCTTTTTCTTTTGAATCAATCTCTCTTTCTTTTTTACTCATCTCATTACACTCTTTCTTTTCATTCTCTCTTTCTTTTGGCTCACTCTTTTCTTTTTCATCACTAATCTCTCTTTCTTTTGGCTCACTCTCATTGTCACAATTTTCATTCTTTTCAAATATAGAACACTTTCGTAACTCACAAGTTTCCTCCACACAAACATTTGCACAAACTTTTGGAACAAGGTCCATAAGTGGTTTTTGCTCATTCACTTCATTTGGAACTTCTATTCCCTCTTTATAAGCACATATTGACTTTAGAATTCCCTCTCTAATCTCCTCCATGCTATCTTTATGAACCTCATCCGCTTTCAAAGATTCCATTCTAATAATTTTAAGCTCCTCTAAAACAATCAATCTTTTAGTTTCTTCAATCAATCTATTGGCAGCCCCATTCTTACTCATTAATGTTCCATTTTCACCCATTTGATAAGAAGAAGTAGAATTGGGAAAAGGTTTAGAAGCATACCGTGTATCTACTCTTCTTTTGAGTCTCTCTTCTACCTTGATGGCATAGTGAACCATTTCATCCAACTTCACATATGTATACCCACTTACTTGGCCAGCAATCTCATAGTTTAAACCATCTAAGAACCATGCCATAGTAATATCTTCATCCTCCTCAATATTAGCCCTAGCCATGAGATATTGAAACTCATTGTAGTACTCATCTACACTTTTGATTCCTTGTGTAAGATCTTCAAATTTTCGCTCAAGCTCTCTTTGGAATTGCCATGATACAAATCGTTTCCTCATGATGAATTTTAGTTCATACCAAGTTTCCATTGGATCCTCCAATGTTCTTCTTTTCCTATCATTCACCAATTGTTTCCACCATGTTAGTGCATAATCACAAAATTTAGCAGTTATAAGTTGTACCTTCTTCGAATCACTACATGGATATTCTTCAAAACAAAGCTCCACCTCTCTTTCCCATATCAAGTAAACCTCTGGATTTGATCTTCCTTGGAAAGTAGGTAACTTGAGCTTATCACCTCTTATGCTTCTATGCTCCATCCCTTCATGATAAACACCTCTATTTTGGCTCCGGGTCTGTTCTACCTCTCGAAATCTATTACTTCTCAATTGATCAAACCTTTCATGATACATTGCTGCAAATGAAAAGGTTAGTAATAAAAATAGGACCTCTCAATCACTCCCTAAGTGTTTACACTCGATGATGTTTGTTCTCTCGTGTTTGCACTCAAAACAGATTTTAGGGCCTAAATATAACCTTGAACTATT
Source organism: Gynostemma pentaphyllum (assembly GCA_028015215.1). Lineage (NCBI taxonomy): Eukaryota > Viridiplantae > Streptophyta > Magnoliopsida > Cucurbitales > Cucurbitaceae > Gynostemma > Gynostemma pentaphyllum. The sequence goes on from CM051350.1 coordinate 11,042,186, forward strand.
AGCACACTTTAGCAACTATCAAACAAATAAGATACTAATGATATTTGTAAAAAGTATCAATAAAGAAATAAGAAACAATCAGCTTGGGTGGCTAGAGAAATAAAAGGACAGATTTTTCAAATAGTGTATTTTTGTAACAAGGAAAGAATAAGAAAGAAAACAAGCAAGAATAAACTTTCCTAAAAGAGAAAAATTCGAAATTAGACTTCCCTAAAGCAATTTGGATCAGAAAATATGACTTTTCTTAAGCAAGATATGCATATATTTGAATATGGGACAGATTTGAAACTTTCCTAAAACAGTTTTTGCTATTTATGGTAAGTTCTAGCTCTTTAGGAAACAAACAACTTTGGCTCATTCAACTTGATAATTTCGAATTCAAGATGCATAAATGATGAGTTTAAGATGAAATCTTCAAGAACAATAAGAACACTAAACACTTTTTTCCAGAAACTCAAGCAAATAGCAAGAACACTTTTTTTTTTGTAACAATTTTCTGCACAATCCGACAGTCTGCGAAGATCTATTTTTTTCTCAATCTTCCACTTTTTTTTTTACAAACTTTTATGAATAAAAAATAATCACGACTCAAATATAAACACTTTTATAGTTTATGACTTTCTAAGATTCGGATTGAAACTAAACGAAAAAGAACAAAAACAGTAGCTAAAGAAGGAAATTCTGGAACAGTTTTTTTTTTTTTTTTTGGAATTTTTGATGAACGAAGAACAAGACAAGAAAAATTAAAATAACAAGAAAGCAAGTAAGATAGAAATCTTCCCTTGAGCCTAAGCTCTGATACCAAATGATATGAAACCGTAGGAAATTGAAATAGAAACCCTTTGAAAGCACAAAGAACCCCTAGATGCAAATCCTAAAACCCCGATGAACAATAAGGTAAAACCCATGGAATACAAGAAGAAGAAGATTATTCCAATGATATAATATCTTGAAATAAGAGAACTTGTTCTTATTTCAAGATCGAAACAATTCACAAACATACTAGATCAAATTATGCTTGAATGTTTCTAAAACATGCAACCTAGAACAAGGCTACAAAACTAAGCAATTTCGGCTAAGCAAAAAGCAATATTATTATCATGTTAAATCTTGGTCTTTAGGGTTACAAATGAGGCCATTAAATAGGCAAAGAAACCCTAAAAATAATCTAGGAAATTCGGATTACAAGGAGCACAAAATCTGCCCAAAACTTGCCTTATGTGAATTTGGCAGATTTTGTGGAAAATCCTTTCTAGAGAATAATATCTTTCCTAATCCTTTCCAAACATATAAAATGAATATAAAAGACCTAAAACATGTCTAAATACATCATAAATTCGTTGGAACCATTTTGGGAACAAATATGGAAACTTTGGAAACAAATATGGAAAGTGGTCCAAATAAGGAAAGTTTGCAAAAGTGATGCAACTTTCCTAATTAGCTCTTCTCTTCAATTTCGATTGAACAAGCCTTCAATACTCTTCCTCCAAATGTATTTGCCATAGATTGAAGGTCATCACGTCCTCTTCCATAGCCTCCATGATCGGATCTTCGAAGCTTGTCTTGACTTTGCTAATGTAGGCCTGTAAATGGATGTTAATGCTTCTCTTGAACTTTAATGTTGTGATTTGTCCTTGGGCTTTTTGTGACGTTCCATGATTCATATCACCAACCCTCCTATTTATAGAAAAATAGGAATCCTAATCACATTAGGATTAATCTATAGAGATAAATACAAAAAGAATAAAGATTATCTCATTCCTTTATCTTGCAATTTCGAAAATGCCATAGATAAATAGGAGATTATTTTATTTTCTTTATTTTTATTTATCTTGGGTAAATAAATCTATGTAATTATTTTAGGATATAATTCAAGCAATTATCTCTTCCCAAAAATACATATATAGCCGAAAATGCATATATTAATTAATAAATAATTCTAATTTATTTAATTAATTATTTTTAGCCAATTCCAATTGGGTTCATTAATCCAATTGGGCTAGAAATTCTCTCTTAAATTAATAAGTCCAACTTAATTAATTTATTTATTAATTACCATTTAAATAAAATATTTTATTTAAACAATTAATAATATTAATATTTTCTCCCGACTAAATATTATCAAATTATATTTAATTATTAATTTCCATTTAAATAATTTTCATTATTTAAATAATTAATAATGAATATTTTAATTATTAATTTCCATTAAATAAACTCATTATTTAATTAATAATTTTATTTGATAATATTTTATTATTAATTAATTAATTTTAATTATTAATTTCCGTTTAAATATAATTATTTAAACAATTAATAATTGTTAATTAATTTCAAATTATTAATTACTATTTAAATATACTCAATATTTAAATAATTAATAATATCTAATTAATAATATTTCATTATTAATTTCCTGTTTAAATAAACTTATTATTTAAACAATTAATAATGTTTATATTAATTACCGTTTAAATATACTCAATATTTAAACAATTAATATTGCCTATTTTAAGTAATTCACTTTACTTAAAATTTTCATTTCTTCTACTTGATTTTGCGACTACGATATTTGGGCTAGCATAGGGACCCGATGGACCTAGATCATGGGCTTAATAATTAGTCAATTAAATGATTAACACATAATCAGTTAATTACTTATTATCTAACTATGAATAATTCCACTATAGATTCATAGCTGAACTCCCCTCACTATAGATGAGTTATGTCCATTTAGTTTATCATTATTTATATCTGTGATATTATCCTTCACGTGGAACCCTCATAATTACAGGAGGATAAATTTACCGTTTTGCCCCTGTAATTACCGCTTTATCCTTGTGTTCCCGCTGATTCTCCAATGAACTTTATCTTTAGTCGAACTAGAGATAAGATACTTCTGTGATCAATAGAAGTCGTGACGTCACTTGTTCATGTCTCGAATCAGTACATCAAGGGAGTTTCCTAAAGTTCCTAAAATGTTTAGGTATCGCACTGATACCGTTAATTTATAGGAAAGTTATGAATTCCATCTTGTGAAAATGAGTTCTCAGCTACTTATCTAGTCATGTTCCCAAAACAGGAGTGTATTGAGCGTTCTTACAGATCGCTCTCAACTATGTGAATCAAAGAACATAACTCCACAAATAGGAGTCCGCATTTCACTCAGGATTGAGATCTATCAAGGTTGATAAACTTAGTTTGATATTCGATTATTTCTCGTAAACGGTACTAATGAGAAATTTGATCGAGCATCGTGGTCCTGTCTTATTCAATCAACATTGCATATGATACTTCCATTTCATGTCTCCCACATGAATGATCAGGATTCGATCATTTGTCTATAAACAAAATGCGAAGCTATAAACAGTGTTACCAGGATAAGGTTCCCAAACGTTATCCATTTACTGTAGACACGTTTAAGTTACTCATCTCGACTTTAATCCTCTTGTATGACTCACATACTAAGTCGTGATTTCATAAGAGTAACTTAGGGTTTACTATTTGAATGTTTGATATTTATATATTTCCATATATTCCTAATATCGTTAATTGAATCAATCTAGATAATATAAAGAACTTATGTTTATTTATTTAATTTATTCTTAATAAATTATTATTATTAAATAATTACAAGTTCTAGGACACCATTCCTAACAATCTCCCACTTGTCCTAGACCTTTGGAGATTTGACTTGTAATTCCAGTCAAACTGGATGACTATCAACTATTTAGCCATGGTAGTCATTTTAATACTTTATCAGTAACGTTTTCATCTGTTTAGTATGTATTTCTTTTGTCTGATGTTAGTTTCATTCAGTGTAATAGATTCCATATTTTATCGCCATAAAATAAACTCTATTAACTATTGATTTGAAACCATCATGCTCAACCACATTTTCATTTACTAACAACTTAGTAACCACGCGAATCTAGAGTTTAGTTAGTAAAAACTCATTTTATACTTAACTCATTTGATGTTTAATTCGCAAAGGTCTTTTGTCGAATTCTTACATGGAAGTAAATTCATGTTCGAATTTGAGCCCGTGCAACTCATAAAATCTCTCATTTTATCTATGTGCACTAACATACTATTTGTAAATTTTATTTTAGTCACATTGGTTCTAGGATTCTCGAAATTCTTAAGCTCCCACTACAAAGTAATTCTCCATTACTTTCATTTGTTTAATGATTACAATTCTATACTTCTTATTATTTCCAAAAATAATGTATAAGTATAAGTGACCCTTTTCAACTCAACTATTGAAAATTCATGTCATTTTTATTTCACTTATTTTTGAACTTTATTCATTGATTTTGAAGTCAATGAGTTTCACTTGGACTTCTAAAAGTCCATTTGGTTCGTTCTATGACGCTCCCACTCAAATAAAGTTCTACAAGTAGTTTTTCAATTTAAACTTTTAAATAACTACTTGTTTTTTATTGTGAAATAAAATCATTGTAATTCTTTTATATCTTAAGTATGGTTTAAAACTTTCAGTATCATTGATTTACTGAACTTTTCTTTAATAATTTGTGAATTCAATTATTCACTAATTATTACTTTCAATTTCTATTTTGTTTGTTTATTCCATATCAGTTAGTACTCCTTTAAAACATCCTTTTAAATAACTGAATATTTGGAATGTAAGAAATTGATTGTATGTTTATTTATCACTTAAGTTCTAACATCTGAATGTTCAAGCTTTAGTGATATTTAAGTCTAGTTATCTTTGATAAATCAAAGATATTCCATTTTACTTATCCCATAAGTTCGTGGATTAATATGGTTATCATCTCAAACTCCTTGAGAACCATCTTTAAGAGATTAATCCCTCTAACTTATTTAAGTAATTTTAGACTTAAGTATTTAAATATTTTTAAACCTTTATAACTTGTTTAGATATTTTGGAGTTTAGAATTTGGTTTTGGAATTTATTTGTTTTATACTAAGTATTTTGAATAACCATCCAATCACACTTTGGAACTTTGTAATATAGTTGTAGAGGAATATCTACCTAAATAACTCTTATTTAAAATATTCCCAAACTTGGTTCATACGAAATGAGAACCAATAGTTATTACATAATTCAAAATAAAAAACAAATTGATAACTAAACTAAACTCGAAAACTATGGTTTGGGAAAAGAAATATTTTCTTCCCTTTTAGACTATTGTAAAATCGGTTTACGAGGAGAATAGGAAGAAGAAGAGTTTTCAATTTCGAAAATTGAAATTAGAAGCTTTTGAATGAACAACCAAGACGTTTGTATTTATACGCAAAACAGTTTTCCAATCGAATTAGGAAATACTATTAAAATAAATACAAGATAAATGCCAAGAATAAAATCAAATTTTATTCCTTATTTATCTTACGTGCCGATTTTATGTGTATAAAATCAATAAGAAAAACTAATTTTTCTTTGTTTAATTTGTCTTTGGTTGAACATTCTTTTATGTATTTATTTTAGACAAAATAATTCAACAATTATTTCCTAAAATATTATATATGAGTCGATTTTGGTATTTAATAATTCAAATAATTTGAACCAAAATCCATTGAATTCATTAATTCAATTATAGATTCTTCCTTATTAATAAATCTTATTTATTAATTCTTGATATTTATTTAAATAAATCAATTATTCAAATAAAATATTATATTCCGATTTTGTATATTATTAATAAATATTTATTATTTTCTATTTAAATAATCGACTTTATTTAAATTATTAATAAATATGTTATTTACTATTATCCTTTTAAATAATCACTATTATTTAAAATTAATAATAAATGTTTAATTATTAATTTCCATTCAGGTAAACATATTACCTAAATAATTAATAATTATTTATTAATAATATTTTATTATTAATTATCATTTAAATAAACACATTATTTAAATAATTAATAACAATGATATTAATTTCCATTTAAATAAACTCATTATTTAAATAATTAATATTGTCTATTTATTTAAGTAAACTGCTTTACTTAAATTATTCATTTCCTTTTCTAGGAAACATAGTTCTCATCGTTCAGTTTGTTATTTCCAAATATAGTGACTAAAGCAGATGTTATATTACTGAAATTTAAATAAACTTTATCTTAATAATCTAACATGCATTCAACATTCAAATACTCAAAGTTTTGACATATAATTAAATATGATGCATGAATGCGAACATATTAATGAACAGAAAAGCCCTAAAACATGTTACTATGTCACGATATTTTAATGATACCAGTGAAGTGCCGTTGAATGATAGGTCAGTTACCATCATTAAAACGAGATGCCACTCGAACAATTGACAACTCCAGAATAACTCATATTCCTATGTCATTGTTTACCGTGTGTTTGGTCAAGAATTTTGATAACAAACTTTATCAAATTTTCCTTTTAAGTGTGACCCACTAATTTAGTCTTTTAAATAAAATTGAAGAGTGTCTACGAAGTGTAGATTCAGTCTTCAATCAATCTCATTTAAAATTCTTTATCCCTTTCGGGAGACCCAACTTGATATTGATTTATACAATAAACCTTCCTATGGGAATGAACACTGCAGCGATGTGAGAGGCCATGTATAAATCTCACGTTTGAGCCCATTAGTGGAGACCATAGGATACATTGACATGTTTCCTTCTCCCACTTAATATTTTGAGTTAGGGTTTCATAACTTAGACTAATTTAGGCTAATTCATTAATCCAAGTTTTAATTAACCTAATCAACTTTAACTCTTAAATTGGTTAGATTAATTTTATAATTGTGATTGTTCAAGTTTTCCTAATTTAAACTAATCACATTATGTGCCGTCTTAATAATTTTGATTTATTAATTTGAACTTTTCTCCCAGATCGCTCCCAGTTAGAGGCGCTCCGTGTTAGGGGAACTTTATGAAACCTCATCGCTTGGGCAGAGCTTTCTCGCCAGAGATCCGTTCATTTTAATTAATCTCAATTATTAATTTTTAATTAACCCTTAATTAAAAGTTTCTATTTGTTTATCTTATATGGATTTTGGCCCAATTGTTTAAACAATAATTCCATATTACAAATAATTCATTTAGTTTCTATTCAACTTTTAAACTAGATTTAACTTTTGAATTTTAACTAAATAAGCATGCTTTTAATTCTAAAACAATTAGAATATAATTTTCGATAATAACATTTATAAAATAAAATTATAGCATGCTTCACATACATTAGCATATAATAACACATATTATATCATGATGCATGTATGTACAATTAATAAAATCATACAACCTATGGTGGGATTTTCTACATGACATACTCTTATGCATGATCATTATTTAAAACAATTATATCATACATATAAACAATTTAAATAATAAATAGCTAAATTGACCGGTATTCTTGGCACTATTTCTAAAACGGAAAATTAAAATTACAACTTAATTAAATCTTCCATTCTAGAACTTGGGGCTTCAACTTTCTCTCTCCTCCATGGTGTAGGCGTGGCAATGGGTATTTATGGGGTAAATATTATCTCCTTAATATTTCCATAAATACTTGTTTTAAAATAATTATCTTTTAATTATATGGAAAAATAAAGAAAATATTTTCCATGTAATCTTATATCAATTTCTAAATTCATAATTTAAGATAGGGATATAATCTTTAAAAAGATTTTATCCTTATCTTAAATATTTAAATTTTTAAATTGAGATAACAAGATAATTATGTTAAAATATCTTAGCATATCTTACCTTATCTTTTCTTTATCTCCTCTTTGGGCGTGGACCTCATGGAATGGTGGAGAACAATTTTCTTCTCTTCCTCCCTTGGTGTAGCCGATTTTGCCATCATTGGGTATGGGAAAATTACAAATTTTTCCTATACCCTAAAATTAGGGTTTACAAATTTTCTACTAAAATTTAAAAAACCTAAGTGCCTCAAGAATACCTAAACAGTCAATAAGCAAACCTCCACAATTTATATAAACATACATAAAACTTTTTTTTTTTTTTTTTTTTATGCAACCTACCAAAATTTTCGAAAAGCACAAATTTGCATGATAATTAAAACTAGCTCTGATACCAATTGAAGGGATGATTTACTAAATTAGCGGAATTTATTTAGTAACATAAATTAACACTTAATTTAGGATCTATTAATATCATGCAATTTGTGATAAAACATGTAGATTCATGCTTATATTTTCGAAAATTAAAACCGGAACTTACATTGAGTAAAATATGGAGAATCGGTTGGAGGTTTCTTTACGGCATCAAATCCTCAGCAACACCGGATCTTCTACGCTATATCCCGATCGATCAAACGAAATCCGATTGTGGGATCGAACTTTAGAAGAAATTGGGAAGAAGAAAAATATTTTCTTCCCAATTTTGAATAGGGAATTTCGGCCAAGGGGGGAGAAGGGAAGAAGAGAGAATTCCGAATTTCTAAGGAATTGAATTGTGTGATTTATGAATGACCCAACCCTCCTATTTATAGAAAAATAGGAATCCTAATCACATTAGGATTAATCTATAGAGATAAATACAAAAAGAATAAAGATTATCTCTTTCCTTTATCTTGCAATTTCGAAAATGCCATAGATAAATAGGAGATTATTTTATTTTCTTTATTTTTATTTATCTTGGGTAAATAAATCTATGTAATTATTTTAGGATATAATTCAAGCAATTATCTCTTCCCAAAAATACATATATATCCGAAAATGCATATATTAATTAATAAATAATTCTAATTTATTTAATTAATTATTTTGAGCCAATTCCAATTGGGTTCATTAATCCAATTGGGCTAGAAATTCTCTCTTAAATTAATAAGTCCAACTTAATTAATTTATTTATTAATTACCATTTAAATAAAATATTTTATTTAAACAATTAATAATATTAATATTTTCTCCCGACTAAATATTATCAAATTATATTTAATTATTAATTTCCATTTAAATAATTTTCATTATTTAAATAATTAATAATGAATATTTTAATTATTAATTTCCATTAAATAAACTCATTATTTAATTAATAATTTTATTTGATAATATTTTATTATTAATTAATTAATTTTAATTATTAATTTCCGTTTAAATATAATTATTTAAACAATTAATAATTGTTAATTAATTTCAAATTATTAATTACCATTTAAATATACTCAATATTTAAATAATTAATAATATCTAATTAATAATATTTCATTATTAATTTCCTGTTTAAATAAACTTATTATTTACACAATTAATAATGTTTATATTAATTACCGTTTAAATATACTCAATATTTAAACAATTAATATTGCCTATTTTAAGTAATTCACTTTACTTAAAATTTCCATTTCTTCTACTTGATTTTGCGACTACGATATTTGGGCTAGCATAGGGACCCGATGGACCTATAGATCATGGGCTTAATAATTAGTCAATTAAGTGATTAACACATAATCAGTTAATTACTTATTATCTAACTATGAATAATTCCACTATAGATTCATAGCTGAACTCCCCTCACTATAGATGAGTTATGTCCATTTAGTTTATCATTATTTATATCTGTGATATTATCCTTCACGTGGAACCCTCATAATTACAGCTGGATAAATTTACCGTTTTGCCCCTGTAATTACCGCTTTATCCTTGTGTTCCCGCTGATTCTCCAATGAACTTTATCTTTAGTCGAACTAGAGATAAGATACTTCTGTGATCAATAGAAGTCGTGACGTCACTTGTTCATGTCTCGAATCAGTACATCAAGGGAGTTTCCTAAAGTTCCTAAAATGTTTAGGTATCGCACTGATACCGTTAATTTATAGGAAAGTTATGAATTCCATCTTGTGAAAATGAGTTCCCAGCTACTTATCTAGTCATGTTCCCAAAACAGGAGTGTATTGAGCGTTCTTACAGATCGCTCTCAACTATGTGAATCAAAGAACATAACTCCACAAATAGGAGTCCGCATTTCACTCAGGATTGAGATCTATCAAGGTTGATAAACTTAGTTTGATATTCGATTATTTCTCATAAACGGTACTAATGAGAAATTTGATCGAACATCGTGGTCCTGTCTTATTCAATCAACATTGCATATGATACTTCCATTTCATGTCTCCCACATGAATGATCAGGATTCGATCATTTGTCTATAAACAAAATGCGAAGCTATCAACAGTGTTACCAGGATAAGGTTCCCAAACGTTATCCGTTTCATCGTAGACACGTTTAAGTTACTCATCTCGACTTTAATCCTCTTGTATGACTCACATACTAAGTCGTGATTTCATAAGAGTAACTTAGGGTTTACTATTTGAATGTTTGATATTTATATATTTCCATATATTTCTAATATCGTTAATTGAATCAATCTAGATAATATAAAGAACTTATGTTTATTTATTTAATTTATTCTTAATAAATTATTATTATTAAATAATTACAAGTTCTAGGACACCATTCCTAACACTTCAATACAAACTCCTTTCCTTGTAAGACAGCCCTTGGAAGAATCCATATTTGCAAAATAGTCCATGGCCGAATTCACTAGTGCTTGTACATGTAGATTGAGGTTGCCTTGAAGCTTCCTTGCCCTTGATCTTGTTATTAGACCTTGACGTAAGATGATAGAGCTTCCTTGATTGTCATCACCTTGCAATTAAATTTGAGTCACATATGCAAGAAGATTCTAAGTCAAGGTATTATTCTAAACCCTATTCATCCAAACCTACTTCATCTAAACCCACTTCTAGCCAACCTTGGGGAAAAGACACGAAAAACACATATTATGGTCGAGGGGACCAATTTCCAAAAGATAAAACTATTTTTGATAAAAAGAAGGAGGGTGAGAGTTCTTTCAAGGGTAAGGGTAAAATAGAAGATGCTAGGACTAGGGACATCAAATGTTGGAAGTGTCAAGGGCTAGGGCATGTCATGAAAGATTGTCCAAACAAAAGAACCATGTTTATTGAGAATGGGGAATACATATTCGGGGATGATGTGAGTGAACATGAAAATATGGAGTTTGAGGAGGAAAGTGATGGGAGTGTTGAGGAGGGAAACAAAGTTACTCTAGTGTCTAGGAGGGTACTTAGTGCACAAGTGAAAGAGAATGACCAAGACCAAAGAGAGAACGTATTCTATACTAGATGCTATGTATAAGGAGTGCCTTGTAGTGTCATCATAGATGGTGGGAGTTGCACAAATGCTGTGAGTTCTACCCTTGTCACTAGATTAAACCTAACAACCAAACCCCATCCAAAACCCTACAAACTACAATGGCTTACTGATTGTGGAGAGTTGAAAGTGAACAAAAAGACTAATTTCTATGACTCTTGGGAAGTATAAGGATGCGGTGGAGTGTGATGTAGTTCCAATGCATGCTGGGGATATCTTACTTGGAAGGCCTTGGCAGTTTGATAGAAGGGCAATCCATGATGGTTATCTAAATAGGTACTCATTTACATTGAATGGAAGAAAGACCACACTTACACCATTAACTAGCTCCGAAGTATACATTGATCAATGTAAGTTAGAAAAGAGAAGTAAAGACCTTGAGAGTGAGAAAAAGAAATTGAGTGAGGCAAAAGAATTGAGTGACAAAAAGAAATTGAGTGATTCAAAAGAATTGAGTGACAAAAAAAAATTGAGTGATTCAAAATATTTGAGTGATAAAAATACTTTGAGTGAAAAAAGAGAGCAAAAGAAAGGATTGAGTATCTAGGGGTTCTTTGTTCTTTCAAAGGGTTTCTATTTCAATTCTAGGGTTTCATATCACTAAAGATCCAAATGGAGGAACCTCTTCTTTGGGAATCCTGTTTGGACCAAAATATCGAAAGAGGATCCGTACCACTATAAAAACTTATTTGCAATTGAAATGCTTGTTTCGAAGTACTTGTTTCACTCTTCAGACTATATTGATACCAAAGACTTAAGGTTTCCCACTTGTCAAAATTTTCCTCATTATTTGGTCCATCCAAAAGATCCAAATGGAGTAACCTCTTCTTTGGGAATCCTATTTGGACCAAAATATCGAAAGAGGATCCGAACCACTCCAAAAACTTATTTGTAATTGAAATGCTTGTTTCAAAGTACTTGTTTCACTCTTCGGACCATATTGATACCAAAAACCTAAGGTTTCCAACTTATCAAAGTTTTTCTCGTTATTTGATCCATCCTAAAGATCCAAATGGAGGAACCTCTTCTTTGGGAATCCTCTTTGGACAAACATATTGAAAGATGATCCGAACACTTCCAAAAACTTGTTTGTAGTTGAAAAGCTTATTTCAAAGTACTTTTTTCACTCTTCGAACCATATTGATACCAAAGACCTAAGGTGTCCCACTTGTCAAAGTTTTCCACGTGATTTGGTCCATCCTAAAGATCCAAATAGAGGAACCTCTTCTTTGGGAATCCTCTTTCGACCAAAATATCGAAAGAGGATGGGAACCACTCCAAAAACTTGTTTGTAATTGAAAAGTTGGTTTCAATGTACTAGTTTCACTCTTCGAACCATATTGATACGAAAGACCTAAAGTTTCCTACTTGTCAAAGTTTTCCTCGTGGTTTGGTCCATCCTAAAGATCAAAATGGAGGAACCTCTTCTTTGGGAATCCTGTTTGGACCAAAATGTCGAAAGGGGATACGAACCACTCCAAAAACTTGTTTGTAATTAAAAACTTATTTCAAAGTACCTGTTTTACTCTCTAGACCAAATTGAATATGAAGACCCAAGGTTTCCCACTTGTCAAAGTTGTGCTCATGAATTGGTCCATCCTAAAGATCTAAATGGTGGAACCTCTTCTTTGGGATTTCTGTTTGGACCAAAATATTGAAAGAAGATCCGAACCACTATAAAAACTTATTTGTAATTGAAATGCTTGTTGCAAACTACTTGTTTTACTCTTCGTACCATATTGATACCAAGGACCTCAGGTTTCCCACTTGTCAAAGTTTTCCTCATAAATTAGTCTATCCTAAAGATCCAAATGGAAGAACCTCTTCTTTGGGAATCCTGTTTGGACCAAAAATATCGAAGGAGGATCCGAACCACTCAAAACACTTGTTTGTAATTGAAAAGCTTGTTTCAAATTACTGGTTTCACTCTTCGGACCATATTGATACGAAAGACCTAAAGTTTCCCACTTGTCATAGTTTTCCTCGTGATTTGGTACATCCAAAAGATCCAAATGGAGGAACCTCTTCTTTGGGAATCCTGTTTGGACCAAAATATCGAAAGAGGAACCGAACCACACCAAAAACTTGTTTGTAATTAAAAATTTATTTCAAAGTACCTGTTTTACTCTCTAGACCAAATTGAATTTGAAGACCTAAGGTTTCCCACTTGTCAAAGTTGTGCTCATGATTTGGTCAATCCTAAAGATCCAAATCGAGGAACCTCTTCTTTGGGAATCCTGTTTGGACCAAAATATCGAAAGAGGATTCGAACCACTATAAAAACTTATTTGTAATTGAAATGCTTGTTTCAAAGTACTTGTTTTACTCTTCGTACCATATTAATACCAAGGACCTCAGGTTTCCCACTTGTCAAAGTTTTCCTCATAATTTGGTCCATCCTAAAGATCTAAATCGACGAACGTTTTCTTTGGGATTCCTGTTTGGACCAAAATATCGAAAGAGGATTCGAGCCACTATAAAAACTTATTTGTAATTGAAATGCTTGTTTCAAAGTACATGTTTTACTCTTTGTACCATATTGATACCAAAGACCTCAGGTTTCCCACTTGTCAAAACTTTCCTCATGATTTGGTCCATCCTAAAGATCCAAATGGAGGAACCTTTTCTTTGGGAATCCTGTATGGACCAAAATATCGAAAGAAGATCCAAACCACTATAAAAACTTTTTTGTAATTTAAATGCTTGTTTCAAAGTACTTGTTTTACTTTTTGGACCATATTGATACCAAAGACCTAAGGTTTCTCCCTTGTCAAAATTGTGCTCATGATTTGGTCCATCCTAAAGATCGAAATGGAGGAACCTCTTCTTTGGGAATCCACTTTGGACCAAAATATCGAAAGAGGATCCGAACCACTCCAAAAACTTGTTTGTAAATAAAAACTTATTTCAAAGTACCTGTTTTACTCGCTAGTCCAAATTGAATCTGAAGACTTAAGGTTTCCCAATTGTCAAAATTGTGCTCATGATTTGGTCAATCCAAAAGATCCAAATCGAGGAAACTCTTCTTTAGGAATCCTGTTTGGACCAAAATATTGAAAGAGTATTCGACCCACTATAAAAACTTATTTTTAATTGAAATGCTTGTTACAAAGTACTTATTTTACTCATCGTACCATATTGATAACATGGACCTCAGGTTTCCCACTTGTCAAAGTTTTCCTCATGATTTGGTCCATCCTAAAGAACCAAATGGAGGAACCTCTTCTTTGGGAATCCTGTTTGGACCAAAATATCGAAAGAGGATCCTAACCACTATAATAACTTCTTTGTAATTAAAATGCTTGTTTCAGAGTACTTGTTTTACTCTTCGTACCTTATTAACCAAAGACCTCAGGTTTCCCACTTCTCAAAGTTTTCCTCATGATTTTGTCCATCCTGAAGATCCAAGTGGAGGAACCTCTTCTTTGGGAATCCTCTTTGGTCTAAAATATCGAAAGAGTATCCGAACCACTCCAAAAACTTGTTTGTAATTGAAAAGCTTGTTTCAAAGTACTTATTTCACTCTTCGGACTATATTGATACCAAAGACTAAGGTTTCCCACTTGTTAAAGTTTTCCTCGTGATTTGGTCCATCCAAAAGATCCAAATGGAGGAACCTCTTCTTTGGGAATCCTTCTTGGAACAAAATATCGAAAGAGGATCCGAACCACTCCAAAAACTTTTTGTAATTGAAAGCTTGTTTCAAAGCACTTGTTTCACTCTTCGGACGATATTGAGACCAAAAACCTGAGGTTTCCCACTTGTCAAAGTTTTCCTCGTGATTTGGTCCATCCTAAAGATCCAAATGGAGGAACCTCTTCTTTGGAAATCTTCTTTGGACCAAAATATTGAAAAAGGATCTGAACCACTCTAAAAACTTGTTTGTAATTGAAATGCTTGTTTCAAAGTACTTGTTTCACTCTTCGGACCATATTGATACCAAAGACCTAAGGTTTCCCACTAGTTAAAGTTTTCCTCGTTATTTGGTCCATCCTAAAGATCCAAATGGAGGAACCTCTTCTTTGGGAATCCTGTTTGGACCAAAATATCAAAAGAGGATCCGAACCACTCCAAAAACTTTTTTGTTATTAAAAACTTATTTCAAAGTACCTGTTTTACACAGTAGTCCAAATTGAATCTGAAGACCTAAGGTTTCCCACTTGTCAAAATTGTGCTCATGATTTGGTCAATCCTAAAGATCCAAATCGAGGAACCTCTTCTTTGGGAATCCTGTTTGGACCAAAATATCGAAAGAGGATTCGAACAACTATAAAAACTTATTTGTAATTGAAATGCTTGTTTCAAAGTACTTGTTTTACTCTTTGTACCATATTCATACCAAGGACCTCAGGTTTCCCACTTGTCAAAGTTTTCCTCATGATTTGGTCCGTCCTAAAGACCCAAACGGAGGAACCTCTTCTTTGGGAATCCTGTTTGGACCAAAATATCAAAAGAAGATCCGAACCACTATAATAACTTCTTTGTAAATGAAATGCTTGTTTCAGAGTACTTGTTTTACTCTTCGTACCTTATTAACCTAACACCTCAGGTTTCCCACTTGTCAAAGTTTTCCTCATGATCTGGTCCATCCTAAAGATCCAAATGGAGGAACCTCTTCTTTGGGAATCCTCTTTGGTCCAAAATATCGAAAGAGTATCCGAACCACTCCAAAAACTTTTTTGTAATTGAAAGGCTTGTTTCAAAGTACTTATTTCACTCTTCGAACTATATTGATACCAAAGACTAAGGTTTCCCACTTTTTAAAGTTGTGCTCATGATTTGGTCAATCCTAAAGATCCAAATCGAGGAACCTCTTCTTTGGGAATCCTGTTTGGACCAAAATATCGAAAGAGGATTCGAACCACTTTAAAAACTTATTTGTAATTGAAATGCTTGTTTCAAAGTACTTGTTTTACTCTTCGTACCATATTGATACCAAGGACCTCAGGTTTCCCACTTGTCAAAGTTTTCCTCATGATTTGGTCCATCCTAAAGATCCAAATGGACGAACCTCTTCTTTGGGATACCTATTTGGACCACAATATCGAAAGAGGATTCGAACCACTATAAAAACTTATTTGTAATTGAAATCTTTTTTCAAATTACTTGTTTTACTCTTCGTACCATATTGATAACAAGGACCTCAGGTTTCCCACTTGTCAAAGTTTTCCTCTTGATTTGGTGCATCCTAAAAATCCAAATGGACGAACCTCTTCTTTAGGATGCCTGTTTGGACCAAAATATCGAAAGAGGATTCGAACCACTATAAAAACTTATTTGTAATTGAAATGTTTGTTTCAAAGTACTTGGTTTACTCTTCGTACCATATTGATACCAAGGACCTCAGCTTTCCCACTTGTTTACGTTTTCCTCATGATTTGGTCCATCCTAAAGATCCAAATGGAGGAACCTCTTCTTTGGGAATCCTGTTTGGACCAAAATATCGAAAGAAGATCCAAACCACTATAATAACTTCTTTGTAATTGAAATGCTTGTTTCAGAGTACTTGTTTTACTCTTCGTACCTTATTAACCTAAGACCTCAGGTTTCCCACTTGTAAAAGTTTTCCACATGATTTGGTCCATCCTAAAGATCCAAATGGAGGAACCCCTTCTTTGGGAATCCTCTTTGGACCAAAATATCGAAAGAGTATCCGAACCACTCCAAAAACTTTTTTGTAATTGAAAAGATTGTTTCAAAGTACTTATTTCACTCTTTGGACTATATTGATACCAAAGACTAAGGCTTCCCACTTGTTAAAGTTTTCCTCGTGATTTGGTCCATCCAAAAGATCCAAATGGAGGAACCTCTACTTTGGGAATCCTTCTTGGAACATAATATCGAAAGAGGATCCGAACCACTCCAAAAACTTGTTTGTAATTGAAAGCTTGTTTCAAAGTACTTGTTTCACTCTTCGGACCATATTGAGACCAAAAACCTGAGGTTTCCCACTTGTCAAAGTTTTTCTCGTGATTTGGTGATACGAAAACCCTTTCGAAATGCTTTAAGAACCCTTCAACTTAACTAAGGACCCAAAAAGATCACAACCAAAGAACCCACATATGCCATTTGAAACAACCCAAGGAATAAGGCTAGAAAATGATTATCCTTATGATCAATGATCTAAAGACAAGAATTGAATTTCTTGCTCTAGATTCGAATCAATCCACCAATTTAGAATGATCAATCCTAAAGGCTTGATTCTACAGCCACCCTAAACACAAGGAATGACAAAAATTGAAATGGTAAGCTTGGCTCACAACAATTTCAAAGAAAAGCTCTCAAAGAGTTTTTGTATTTTAATCTCATGAATCATCTTCATCCCATTACAAAATGAGTTCCATGGCTTTATAGCCTTCCTAATGCACGAAATTAAACTAATTAAAATGAATGAATAAGGCCAAAAGACAGCCAGCCATATTAAAGTCTGAAATAATTACAATTAACAACCCTATTGAATTATTAAAGTGTAACTGATATGTGGGGAGTTACAAATCTGATTTTGAGCCTTCGTAACTGAAACATCTAGATCACATGTATTGATGAGAGTCTTAAATGAAGCCTTAAGATGTCATGAACAAGTCTTGAGTAGCATTGCTGTCTTGAGTTGCATTAAATGAGCTTCGGTTACATTAAATGAACTTGACTTGCATTTAATGAACTATGCTTGAAGTTTGAGCTTGACATGAACTTGGAGTGTAATGAATGCAACTCCGCAGTTTGAGCTTGACATGAACTTGGTTCAAGAAGGAGGGAATGATAAGAATCAAGGAGCCTTAATGTTGATCATTGCCGAATTGCATTCATTACTTTCCAAGTTCATGACAAGCTCAAGCTACAAGCTAAGTTCAATGAATGCAACATCAAAGTTCAAGCTTACATCAATAAATGGAAGTCAAGTTCAAGCCTAGTTCATTAAATGCAAGTCAAGTTTAAGCCTAATTCATTAAAAGCAAGCCAAGTTGAAACTCAAGTTCATTTAATGCAATCGAAGCTCATTTAATGGAATTCAAGCTTTTTCAATGCAACTCAGCTTTCATCATAATTACAAGACACTTACTTAAAGAGAACTTTGGTGTATTAATTATTCTAGCATTTAGAGTGATAATAAGTTACAAAAAATGGTAGGTTACAACTTTTGGAAAGCCATGTAGGTTACACTTTTATTTTCATTATCAATTTGTCATTAATTGTGTAAGTTACATGTCTAAAAAAAAAAAAAAAAAAGAAGAAGAACAAGAGTGCATTTCTATCCAAGAGCATCAAATCTGTTCATCTTGCACGTTCTTGAAATTTTTGAGCCTTTGTAACTGAAACATCTTGATCACATGTATTGATGAGAGTCTTAAATGAAGCCTTAAGATGTCATGAACAAGTCTTGAGTAGCATTGCTGTCTTGAGTTACATTAAATGAGCTTCGGTTACATTAAATGAACTTGACTTGCATTTAATGAACTATGCTTTAAGTTTGAGCTTGACATGAACTTGGAGTGTAATGAATGCAACTCCGCAACTTGTAAGGTTCCTTGGTTCATATCATTTGGTCCATCCTAAAGATCCAAATGGAGGAACCTCTTCTTTGGAAAACCTCTTTGGACCAAAATATCAAAAGAGGATCCGAACCACTCCAAAAACTTGTTTGTAATTGAAATGCTTGTTTCAAAGTACTTGTTTCACTCTTCGGACCATATTGATACCAAAGACCTAAGGTTTCCCACTTGTCAGAGTTTTACTCGTTATTTGGTCCATCCTAAAGATCCAAATGGAGGAACCTCTTCTTTTGGAATCCTCTTTGGACCAAAATATCGAAAGAGGATCCGAACCACTCCAAAAACTTGTTTGTAGTCGAAAAGCTTATTTTAAAGTACTAGTTTCACTCTTCGGACCATATTGATACGAAAGACCTAAGGTTTCCAACTTGTCAAAGTTTTCCACGTGATTTGGTTCATCCTAAAGATCGAAATGGAGGAACCTCTTCTTTGGGAATCCTCTTTCGACCAAAATATCGAAAGAGGATGCAAAGCACTCCAAAACCTTGTTTGTAATTGAAAAGCTTGTTTCAAAGTACTTGTTTCCCTCTTCGGACCATATTGATACGAAAGACCTAAAGTTTCCCACTTGTCAAAGTTTTCTTCGTGATTTGGTACATCCTAAAGATCCAAATGGAGGAACCTCTTCTTTGGGAATCCTGTTTGGACCAAAATATCGAAAGACGATCCGAACCACTCCAAAAACTTGTTTATAATTAAAAACTTATTTCAAAGTACCTCTTTTACTCTCTAGACCAAATTGAATCTGAAGACCTAAGGTTTCCCACTTGTCAAAGTTGTGTCATGATTTGGTCCATCCTAAAGATCCAAATGGAGGAACCTCTTCTTTTGGGAATCCTCTTTGGACAAAAATATCGAAAGAGGATCCGAACAACTCCAAAAACTTGTTTGTAGTTGAAAAGCTTATTTCAAAGTACTTGTTTCACTCTTCGGACCATATTGATACCAAAAACCTAAGGTGTCCCACTTGTCAAAGTTTTCCACGTGATTTGGTCCATCCTAAAGATCTAAATGGAGGAACCTCTTCTTTGGGAATCCTCTTTCGACCAAAATATCGAAAGAGGATACGAACCACTCCAAAAACTTGTTTGTAATTGAAAAGCTGGTTTCAATGTACTTGTTTCACTCTTTGGACCATATTGATACGAAAGACCTAAAGTTTCCTACTTGTCAAAGTTTTCCTCGTGGTTTGGTCCATCCTAATGATCCAAATGGAGGAACCTTTTCTTTGGGAATCCTGTTTGGACCAAAATATCGAAAAGGGATCCGAACCACTCCAAAAACTTGTTTGTATTTAAAAACTAATTTCAAAGTACCTGTTTTACTCTCTAGACCAAATTGAATCTGAAGACCTAAGGTTTCCCACTTGTCAAAGTTGTGCTCATGAATTGGTCCGTCCTAAAGATCTAAATGGGGGAACCTCTTCTTTGGGATTTCTGTTTGGACCAAAATATCGAAACAAGATCCGAACCACAATAAAAACTTATTTGTAATTGAAATGCTTGTTGCAAAGTACTTGTTTTACTCTTCGTACCATATTGATACCATGGACCTCAAGTTTCCCACTTGTCAAAGTTTTCCTCATAAATTGGTCCATCCTAAAGATCCAAATTGAGGAACCTCTTCTTTAGGAATCCTGTTTGGACCAAAGTATCGAAAGAGGATCCGAACCACTCCAAACACTTGTTTGTAATTGAAAAGATTGTTTCAAAGTACTTGTTTCACTCTTTGGACCATATTGATACGAAAGACCTAAAGTTTACCACTTGCAAAGTTTTCCTCGTGATTTGGTCCATCCAAAAGATCCAAATGGAGGAACCTCTTCTTTGGGAATCCTGTTTGGACAAAAATATAGAAAGAGGATCGGAACCACTCCAAAAACATGTTTGTAATTAAAAACTTATTTCAAAGTACCTGTTTTACTCTCTAGACTAAATTGAATATGAAGACCTAAGGTTTCCCACTTGTCAAAGTTGTGCTCATGATTTAGTCAATCCTAAAGATCCAAATCGAGAAACCTGTTCTTTAGGAATCTTGTTTGGACCAAAATATCGAATGAGGATTCAAACACTATAAAAACTTATTTGAAATTGACATGCTTGTTTCAAAGTACTTGTTTTACTCTTTGTACCATATTGATACCAAGGACCTCAGGTTTCCCACTTGTCAAAGTTTTCCTCATGATTTGGTCCATCCTAAAGATCCAAATGGAGGAAGCTCTTCTTTGGGAATCCTTTTTGGACCAAAATATCAAAAGAAGATCCGAACCACTATAATATCTTCTTTGTAATTGAAATGCTTGTTTCAAAGTACTTGTTTTACTCTTCGTACCTTATTAACCTAAGACTTCTGGTTTCCCACTTGTCAAAGTTTTCCTCATGATTTGGCCCATCCTAAAGATCCAAATGGAGGAACCCCTTCTTTGGGAATCCTCTTTTGTCCAAAATATCGAAAGAGTATCCGAACCACTCCAAAAACTTTTTTGTAATTGAAAAGCTCGTTTCAAAGTATTATTTCACTCTTCGGACTATATTGATACCAAAGACTAAGGTTTCCCACTTGTTAAAGTTTTCCTCGTGATTTGGTCCATCCAAAATATCCAAATGGAGGAACCTCTTCTTTGGGAATCCTTCATGGAACAAAATATCGAAAGAGGATCCGAACCACTCCGAAAACTTGTTTGTAATTGAAAGCTTGTTTCAAAGTACTTGTTTCACTCTTCGGACCATATTGAGACCAAAAACCTGAGGTTTCCCACTTGTCAAAGTTTTTCTCGTGATTTGGTCCATCCTAAAGATCCAAATGGAGGAACCTCTTCTTTGGAAATCCTCTTTGGACCAAAATATCGAAAGAGGATTCGAACCACTCCAAAAACTTGTTTGTAATTGAAATGCTTGTTTCAAAGTACTTGTTTCACTCTTCGGACCATATTGAAACCAAAGACCTAAGGTTTCCCACTTGTCAAAGTTTTCCACGTGATTTGGTCCATCCTAAAGATCGAAATGGAGAAACCTCTTCTTTGGGAATCCTCCTTCGACCAAAATATCGAAAGAGGATGCAAACTGCTCCAAAACCTTGTTTGTAAATGAAAAGCTTGTTTCAAAGTACTTGTTTCACTCTTCGGACTATATTGATACGAAAGACCTAAAGTTTCCCACTTGTCAAAGTTTTCCTCGTGATTTGGTACATCCTAAAGATCCAGATGGAGGAACCTCTTCTTTGGGAATCCTGTTTGGACCAAAATATCGAAAGACGATCCGAACCACTCCAAAAACTTGTTGTAATAAAAAACTTATTTCAAAGTACCTGTTTTACTCTCTAGACCAAATTGAATCTGAAGACCTAAGGTTTCCCACATGTCAAAGTTGTGATAAAGATTTGGTCCATCCTAAAGATCCAAATGGAGGAACCTCTTCTTTGGGAATCCTCTTTGGACAAATATATCGAAAGAGGATCCGAACCACTCAAAAAACTTGTTTGTAGTTGAAAAGCTTATTTCAAAGTACTTGTTTCACTCTTCGGACAATATTGATACCAAAGACCTAAAGTGTCCCACTTGTCAAAGTTTTCCATGTGATTTGGTCCGTCCTAAAGATCTAAATGGAGGAACCTCTTCTTTGGGAATCCTCTTTCGACCAAAATATCGAAAGAGGATGCGAACCACTCTAAAAAGTTGTTTGTAATTGAAAAGCTGGTTTCAATGTACTTGTTTCACTCTTCGGACCATATTGATACGAAAGACCTAAAGTTTCCCACTTGTCAAAGTTTTACTCGTGGTTTGGTCCATCCTAAAGATCCAAACGGAGGAACCTCTTCTTTGGGAATCCTGTTTGGACCAAAATATCGAAAGGGGATCCGAACCACTCCAAAAACTTGTTTGTATTTAAAAACTTATTTCAAAGTACCTGTTTTACTCTCTAGACCAAATTGAATCTAAACACCTAAGGTTTCCCACTTGTCAAAGTTGTGCTCATGAATTGGTCCATCCTAAAGATCTAAATGGAGGAACCTCTTCTTTGGGATTTTTGTTTAGACCAAAATATCGAAAGAAGATCCGAACCACTATAAAAACTTACTTGTAATTGAAATGCTTGTGGCAAAGTACTTGTTTTACTCTTCGTACCATATTGATACCAAGGACCTCAGGTTTCCCACTTGTCAAACTTTTCCTCATAAATTGGTCCATCCTAAAGATCCAAATGGAGGAACCTCTTCTTTGGAAATCCTCTTTGGACCAAAATAACGAAAGAGGATTCGAACCGCTCCAAAAACTTGTTTGTAATTGAAATGCTGGTTTCAAAGTACTTGTTTTACTCTTCGGACCATATTGATACCAAAGACCTAAGGTTTCCCACTTGTCAAAGTTTTCCACGTGAATTGGTCCATCCTAAAGATCGAAATGGAGAAACCTCTTCTTTGGGAATCCTCTTTCGACCAAAATATTGAAAGAGGATGCGAACCACTCTAAAAACTTGTTTGTAATTGAAAAGCTGGTTTCAATGTACTTGTTTCACTCTTCGGACCATATTGATACGAAAGACCTAAAGTTTCCCACTTGTCAAAGTTTTCGTCGTGATTTGGTCCATCCTAAAGATCCAAATGGAGGAACCTCTTCTTTGGGAATCCTGTTTGGACAAAAATATCGAAAAAGGATCTGAACCAAACCAAAAACTTGTTTGTAATTCAAAACTTATTTCAAAGTACCTCTTTTACTCTCTAGACCAATTTGAATATGAAGACCTAAGGTTTCCCACTTGTCAAAGTTGTGCTCATGATTTGATCAATCCTAAAGATCCAAATCGAGTAACCTCTTCTTTGGGAATCCTGTTTGGACCAAAATATCGAAAGAGGATTCGAACCACTATAAAAACTTATTTGTAATTGAAATGCTTGTTTCAAAGTACTTGTTTTACTCTTCGTACCATATTGATACCAAGGACCTCAGGTTTCCCACTTGTCAAAGTTTTCCTCATGATTTGGTCCATCCTATAGATCCAAATGGACGAACCTCTTCTTTGGGATACCTGTTTGGACCAAAATATCGAAAGAGGATTCGAACCACTATAAAAACTTATTTGTAATTGAAATGCTTGTTTCAATGTACTTGTTTTACTCTTCGTACCATATTGATACCAAAGACCTCAGGTTTACCACTTGTCAAAGTTTTCCTCATGATTTGGTCCAACCTAAAGATCCAAATGGACGAACGTCTTATTTGGGATTTCTGTTTGGACCAAAATATCGAAAGAGGATTCGAACGACTATAAAAACTTATTTGTAATTGAAATGCTTGTTTCAAAGTACTTGTTTTACTATTTGTACCATATTGATACCAAGGACCTCAGGTTTCCCACTTGTCAAAGTTTTCCTCATGATTTGGTCCATCCTAAAGATCCAAATGGAGGAACCTCTTCTTTGGGAATCCTCTTTGGTCCAAAATATCGAAAGAGTATCCGAACCACTCCAAAAACTTTTTTGTAATTGAAAAGCTTGTTTCAAAGTACTTATTTCACTCTTCGGACTATATTGATACCAAAGACTAAAGTTCCCCACTTGTTAAAGTTTTCCTCGTAAATTGGTCCATCCAACAGATCCAAATGGAGGAACCTCTTCTTTGGGAATCCTTCTTGGAACAAAATATCGAAAGAGGATCCGAACCATTCCAAAAACTTGTTTGTAATTGAAAGCTTGTTTCAAAGTACTTGTTTCACTCTTCGGACCATATTGAGACCAAAAACCTGAGGTTTCTCACTTGTCAAAGTTTTCCTCGTGATTTGGTCCATCCTAAAGATCCAAACGGAGGAAGCTCTTCTTTGGAAATCCTCTTTGGACCAAAATATCAAAAGAGGATCCGAACCACTCCAAAAACTTGTTTGTAATTGAAATGCTTGTTTCAAAGTACTTGTTTCACTCTTCGGACCATATTGATACCAAAGACCTAAGGTTTCCCACTTGTCAAAGTTTTCCACGTGATTTGGTCCATCCTAAAGATCGAAATGGAGGAACCTCTTCTTTGGGAATCCTCTTTGGACCAAAATATGGAAAGAGGATCCGAACCACTCCAAAAACTTATTTGTAATTGAAAAGCTTGTTTCAAAATACTTGTTTCAATCTTGGGATCATATTGATACCAAAGACCTAAGGTTTCCCACTTGTCCAATATGTGCTCACGATTTGGTCCATCCTAAAAATAAAAATGGAGGAACCTCTTCTTTGGGAATCCTCTTTGGACCAAAATAATGAAAGAGGATCCGAACAACTCCAAAAACTTGTTTGTAATTGAAAAGCTTGTTTCAAAGTACTTGTTTCACTCTCTAGATAAAAATGAATCAAAAGACATAAGGTTTCCCACTTGTCAAAGTTGAGCTCATGATTTTGTCCATCCTAAAGATCCAATTGGAGGAACCACTTCTTTGGGAATCCTGTTTGGACCAAAATATCAAAAGAGGATCTGAACCACTCCAAAAACTTGTTTGTAATTGAAAAGCTTGTTTCACTCTTCGGACCATATTGATACCAAAGACCTAAGGTTTCCCACTTGTCAAAGTTGTGCTAATGATTTGGTCCATCCTAAAGATCCAAATGGAGGAACCTCATCTTTGGGAATCCTCTTTGGACCAAAATATCGAAAGAGGATCCGAACCACTCCAAAAACTTGTTTGTAATTGAAAAGCTTATTTCAAAGTACTTGTTTCACTCTTCGGACTATATTGATACCAAAGACCCAAGGTTTCCCATTTGTCAAAGTTTTCCTCGTGATTTGGTCTATCCTAAAGATCCAAATGGAGGAACCTCTTCTTTGGGAATCCTCATAGGACCAAAATATCGAAAGAGGATCTGAACCACTTCAAAAACTTGTTTGTAATTGAAAGCTTCTTTCAAAGTACTTGTTTCACTCCCTAGACCAAATTGAATCCGAAGACCAAAGGTTTACAACTTGTCAAAGTTGTGCTCATGATTTCGTCCATCCAAAAGATCTAAATGGAGGAACCTCTTCTTTGGGATTCGTCTTTGGACCAAAATAACGAAAAAGTATCCGAACCTGATATGAATCAAAAAGCCTCAAAGTTGATCATTGCCGGAATTGCATTCATTTCTTTCCAAGATCAAGCTACAAGCAAGTTCAATAATTACAACATCAAAGTTCAAGCTTACATCAATAAATGGAAGTCAAGTTTAAGCTTAGTTCATTAAATGCAAGTCAAGTTCAAGCCTAGTTCACTAAATGCAAGTCAAGTTCATTTATTGCAACCGAAGCTCATTTAATGCAACTCAATACATCAATGAAACTCAAGACTTATTCATGACATCTTAAAGCTTCATTCAAGACTCCCATCAATACATTTGATGAAGATGTTTCAGTTACAAAGAGTTACAAATCAGATTTGTAACTCCCAAGAAATCAGTTACACTTTGACAATTTAATAGGCTTGTCAATTGTCTTTATTTTTGTCATTACTTTTTTGGGCTGTCTTTTGGCCTTTTTTATTCAATTTTATCACCTTATTTTCGTGGCTATTGAAGGCTATATAAAGCCATGACACATGCTTGTAACAGATTAGATTATGATTGAATTAAAAATCCAAAGTCTCATTGAGAGCTTTTTCTTTGAATTGTTGTGAGTTGTTCAACTTTTCATCTTGTCATTCCTTGTGTTTAGGGTGGCTGTAGAATCGAGCCATTAGGATTGATCATTCTAATTTGGTGGATTGATTCGAATCTAAAACAAGAAATCCAATTCTTGTCTTTAGATCATTGATCATAAGGATAATCTTTTTCTAGCCTTTTTCCTTGGGTTGTTTCAAATGGCATATGTGGGTTCTTTGGTTGTGATCTTTTTGGGTCCTTAGTTAAGTTTAAGGGTTCTTAAAGCATTTCGAAAGGGTTTTCGTATCAGAACCACTCCAAAAACTTGTTTGTAATTGAAAAGCTTGTTTCAAAGTACTTGTTTCACTCTTCGGACCATATTGATACCAAAGACCTAAGGTTTCCCACTTGTCAAAAATGTGCTCACGATTTGGTCCATCCTAATGATAAAAATGTAGGAACCTCTTCTTTGGGAATCCTCTTTGTACCAAAATATTGAAAGACGATCTGAACCACTCCAAAAACTTGTTTGTAATTGAAAACCTTGTTTCAAAGTACTTGTTTCACTCTCTAGACCAAAATGAATCCGAAGACATAATGTTTCCCACTTGTCAAAGTTGTGCTCATGATTTTGTCCATCCTAAAGATCCAATTGGAGGAACCTCTTCTTTGGGAATCCTGTTTGGACCAAAATATCGAAAGAGGATCTGAACTACTCCAAAAACTTGTTTGTAATTGAAAAGCTTGTTTCAAAGTACTTGTTTCACTCTTCGGACCATATTGATACCAAAGACCTAAGGTTTCCCACTTGTCAAAGATGTGCTAATGATTTGGCCCATCCTAAAGATCCAAATGGAGGAACCTCATCTTTGGGAATCCTCTTTGGACTAAAATATGAAAAGAGGATCCGAACCACTCCAAAAACTTGTTTGTAATTGAAAAGCTTGTTTCAAAGTACTTGTTTCACTCTTGGGACCATATTGATACCAAAGACCTAAGGTTTCCCACTTGTCAAATATGTGCTCACAATTTGGTACATCCTAAAGATAAAAATGGAGGAACCTCTTCTTTGGGAATCCTCTTTGGACAAAAATTATAAAAGAGGATCCGAACAGCTCCAAAAACTTGTTTGTAATTGAAAAGCTTTTTTCAAAGTGCTTGTTTCACTCTCTAGACCAAAATGAATCTGAAGACATAAGGTTTCCCACTTGTCAAAGTTGTGCTCATGATTTTGTCCATCCTAAAGATCCAATTGGAAGAACGGGAATCTTGTTTGGACCAAAATATCAAAAGAGGATCTGAACCATTCCAAAAACTTGTTTGTAATTGAAAAGCTTGTTTCAAAATACTTGTTTCACTCTTCGGACCATATTGATACCAAAGACCTAAGGTTTCCCACTTGTCAAAGATGTGCTAATGATTTGGCCCATCCTAAAGATCCAAATGGAGGAACCTCATCTTTGGGAATCCTCTTTGGACTAAAATATGAAAAGAGGATCTGAACCACTCCAAAAACTTGTTTGTAATTGAAAAGTTTGTTTCAAAGTACTTGTTTCACTCTTGGGACCATATCGATACCAAAGACCTAAGGTTTCCCACTTGTCAAATATGTGCTCATTATTTGGTACATCCTAAAGATAAAAATGGAGGAACGACTTCTTTGGGAATCCTCTTTGGACCAAAATTATAAAAGAGGATTCGAACAGCTCCAAAAACTTGTTTGTAATTGAAAAGCTTGATGCAAAGTACTTGTTTCACTCTCTAGATCAAAATGAATCCGAAGACATAAGGTTTCCCACTTGTCAAAGTTGTGCTCATGATTTTGTCCATCCTGAAGATCCAATTGGAGGAACGGGAATCTTGTTTGGACCAAAATATCAAAAGAGGATCTGAACCACTCCAAAAACTTGTTTGTAATTGAAAAGCTTGTTTCAAAGTACTTATTTCACTCTTCGGACCATATTGATACCAAAGACCTAAGGTTTCCCACTTGTCAAAGTTGTGCTAATGATTTGGTCCACCCTAAAGATCCAAATGGAGGAACCTCTTCTTTGGGAATCCTCATTCGACCAAAATATCGAAAGAGGATCTGAACCACTCCAAAAACTTGTTTGTAAGTGAAAGCTTCTTTCAAAGTACTTGTTTCACTCCCTAGACCAAATTGAATCCGAAGACCAAAGGTTTACCACTTGTCAAAGTTGTGCTCATGATTTCGTCCATCCTAAAGATCCAAATGGAGGAACCTCTTCTTTGGGATTCGTCTTTGGACCAAAATAACGAAAGAGGATCCGAACCACTTCAAATACTTGTTTTTAATTGAAAAGCTTGTTTCAAAGTACTTGATAAGGCAAACTCAAATGTCAAGTTCAAACACCCGATGCTATTATACTTAGCATGAACCCTTGAAGCATGAATTCAAACCCTCCCTAACTATTCGATTTCAACCATAAGGAAAGGCTAGAAACAGATTGCCCTATGTGATCTAAAAATCATGAAACGGACAAACTTTTACGTTCCATCATCTCATGACTCGAAACACTCCAAAAGTTGGTTGATCACTCCCCTCTTGAATGTTTCTAAACATGTAATCTAAAGCAAGATTACAAAGGGTGAGGCTCAAGGCTCTCAATGTGCATAAAAATGCTACATTTCATTCAATCTTTTGAATCTGTCAAGTCTTACAAGTCTTGTTTACAATGGCTGATAAGTGGCCTATTTATAGGCTTAATATACAATGAAATTTCGTTCATAATGCTCCCATAACAGCCCCATGATGTCCCTAGCTTGTAACCCCCAAAATTAAAGCAAAACCATAAGTTACAATCAGCTACTATCACTTTGTAACCTACAAGGAAAGTAAAACATTTGTATTTGATATTGAACTCTAATTGAAGCTTGTAAATGGTCATTAATGCTTGTCTTGGAGTTGCTTTAAGTTCCCTTGAATGAAGTTTGAGTTGTCATAAATGCATCTAGAGTTGTCATCAATGCTACTATACTTGAAGCTTGAGTTCTCATAAATACATCTTGAGTGCATTTAATGCAACTTGAGTTGTCATCAATGCATGTACTCTTTAAGCTTGAATTCCTTAAATGCATGGCTACATAATTCATATCAGTACTTGTTTCACTCTCTAGACCAAAATGAATCAGAAGACAAAAGGTTTCCCACTTATAAAAGTTGTGCTCATGATTTTGTCCATCCTAAAGATCCAAAAGTATGAACCTCTTCTTTGGGAATCCTGTTTGGACCAAAATATCGAAAGAGGATCCGAACCACTCAATAAACTTGTTTGTAATTGAAAAGCTTGTTTCAAAGTACTTGTTTCACTCTTCGGATCATATTGATATCAAAGACCTAAGGTTTCCCACTTGTCAAAGTTGTGCTCATAATTTGGTCCATCCTAAAGATCCAATTGGAGGAACCTCTTCTTTGGGAATCCTGTTTGGACCAAAATATCAAAAGAGGATCTGAACCACTCCAAAAACTTGTTTGTAATTGAAAAGCTTATGTCAAAGTACTTGTTTCACTCTTCGGACTATATTTATACCAAAGACCTAAGGTTTCCCACTTGTCAAAGTTTTCCTCGTGATTTGGTCTATCCTAAATATCCAAATGGAGGAACCTCTTCTTTGGGAATCCTCATTGTAGCAAAATATCGAAAGAGGATCTGAACCACTCCAAAAACTTGTTTGTAATTGAAAGTTTTTTTCAAAGTACTTGTTTCACTCCCTTGACCAAATTGAATCCGAAGACCAAAGGTTTACCACTTGTCAAAGTTGTGCTCATAATTTCGTCCATCCTAAAGATCCAAATGGAGGAACCTCTTCTTTGGGAATCCCCTTTGGACCAAAATAATGAAAGAGGATCCGAACCACTCCAAAAACTTGTTTGTAATTGAAAAGCTTGTTTCAAAGTACTTGTTTCACTCTTCGGACCATATTGATAACAAAGACCTAAGGTTTCCCACTTGTCAAAGTTGTGCTCATGATTTGGTCCATCCGAAAGATCCATATGGAATAAACTATTGTTAGGGAATCCTCTTTGGACCAAAATATCGAAAGAGGATCCGAACCACTCCAAAAACTTGTTTGTAATTGATAAGCGTCTTTCAAAGTACTTGTTTCACTCTTCGGACCGTATTGATACCGAAGACCTAAGGTTTTCTACATGTCAAAGTTTTCCTCATGATTTGGTCAATTCTAAAGATCCGAATGGAGGAACCTCTTCTTTGGGAATCCTCTTTGGTCCAAAATATCGAAAGAGGATCCGAAGCACTAGAAAAACTTATTTGTAATTTAAAAGCTTGTTTCAAAGTACTTGTTTCACTCTTCGGACCATATTGATATTAAAGACCTAAGGTTTCCCACTTGTCAAAGTTTTCCTCTTGATTTGGTCCATCCTAATGATCCAAATGGAGGAACCTCTTCTTTGGGAATCCTCTTTGTACCAAAATATCGAAAGAGGATCCGAACCACTCGAAAAACTTGTTTGTAATTGAAAAGCTTGTTTCAAAGTACTTGTTTCACTCTTCGGACCATATTGATACCAAAGACCTAAGGTTTCCCACTTGTCAAAGTTTTTCTCGTGATTTGGTCCATCCTAAGGATCCAATTGGACGAACCTCTTCTTTGGGAATCCTCTTTGGACCAAAAAATCGAAAGAGGATCCGAACCACTCCAAAAACTTGTTTGTAATTGAAAAGCTTGTTTCAAAGAACTTGTTTTACTCTTCAGACCATATTGATACCAAAGACATATGGTTTCCCACTTGTCAAAGTTTTCATCGTGATTTGGTCCATGCTAAATATCCAAATGGAGGAACCTCTTCTTTGGGAATTCTCTTTGGACCAAAATATCGAAAGAGGATCTGAACCACTCCAAAAACTTGTTTGTAATTGAAAAGCCTGTTTCAAAGCACTTGTTTCTTTCTTCGGACCATATTGATACCAAAGACCTAAGGTTTCCCACTTGTCAATGTTTTCCTTGTGATTTGGTCCATCCTAAAGATCCAAATGGAGAAACCTCTTCTTTGGGAATCCTCTTTGTACCAAAATATCGAAAGAGGATAGGAACCACTCCAAAAACTTGTTTGTAATTGAAAAGCTTGTTTCAAAGTACTTGTTTCACTCTTCGGACCATATTGATACCAAAGACCTAAGGTTTACAACTTGTCAAAGTTTTCGTCGTTATTTGGTCCATCCTATAGATCCAAATGGAGAAACCTCTTCTTTGGGAATCCTCTTTGGACCAAAATATCGAAAGAGGATCTGAACCACTCCAAAAACTTGTTTGTAATTGAAAAGCTTGTTTCAAAGTACTTGTTTCACTCTTCGGACCATATTGAATCTGAACACATAAGATTTCCCACTTGTCAAAGTTTTCCTCGTGATTTGGTTCATCCTAAAGATCCAAATGGAGGAACCTCTTCTTTGGGAATCCTCTTTGGACCTAAATATCGAAAGAGGATCCGAACCACTCCAAAAATTTGTTTGTAATTGAAAAGCTTGTTTCAAAGTACTTATTTCACTCTTCGGACCATATTGATACCAAAGACCTAAGGTTTCCCACTTGTCAAAGTTTTCATCATTATTTGGTCCATCCTATAGATCCAAATGGAGGAACCTCTTCTTTGGGAATCCTTTTTGGACCAAAATATCGAAAGAGGATCTGAACCACTCCAAAAACTTGTTTGAATTGAAAAGCTTGTTTCAAAGTACTTGTTTCACTCTTCGGACCATATTGAATCTGAACACCTAAGGTTTCAAACTTGTCAATGTTTTCCTCGTGATTTCTTTCATCTTAAAGATCCAAATGGAGGAACCTGTTCTTTTGGAATCCTCTTTGGACCAAAATATCGAAAGAGGATCCGAACCGCTTCAAAAACTTGTTTGTAATTAAAAAGATTGTTTCAAAGTACTTGTTTCACTCTTCGGACCATATTGATACCAAAGACCTGGGGTTTCCCACTTGTCAAAGTTGTGCTCATTATTCGGTCCAACCTAAAGATCCAAAAGGAGGAACCTCTTCCTTGGGAATCCTGTTTGGACCAAAATATAGAAATAGGATTCGAACAACTATAAAAACTTATTTGCAATTGAAATCCTTGTTTCAAAGTACTTGTTTTACTCTTCTTACCATATTGATACCAAAGACCTAAGGTTTTCCACATGTCAAAGTTTTCCTCATTATTTGGTCCCTCCTAAAGATCCAAATGGAGGAACCTCTTCTTTGGGAATCCTCTTTGGACCAAAATATCGAAAGAGGATCCGAACCACTCCAAAAACTTGTGTGTAATTGAAAAGTCTGTTTCAAAGTACTTGTTTCACTCTTCAGACCATATGGATACCAAAAGCCTGAGGTTTCCCACTTGTCAATGTTTTCCTCGTGATTTGGTCCATCCTAAAGATCCAATTGGAGGAACCCTCTTCTTTGGGAATCATCTTTGGACCAAAATATCGAAAGACGATCCGAACAATTCCAAAAACTTGTTTGTAATTGAAATGCCTGTTTCAAAGTACTTGTTTCACTCTTAGGACCATATTGATACCAAAGACCTAAGGTTTCCCACTTTTCATAGCTTTCATTATGATTTGGTCCGTCCTAAAGATTCAAATGGAGGAACCTCTTCTTTGGGAATTCTCTTTGGACCAAAATATCGAAAGAGGATCTGAACCACTCCAAAAACTTGTTTGTAATTGAAAAGCCAGTTTCAAAGTACTTGTTTCACTCTTCGGACCATATTGATACCAAAGACCTAAGGTTTCCCACTTGTCAAAGTTTTCCTCTCGATTTGGTCCATCCTAAAGATCCAAATGGAGGAACCTCTTCTTTAGGAACCCTCTTTGGACCAAAATATCGAAAGAGGATCCGAACCACTCCAAAAATTTGTTTGTAATTGAAAAGCTTGTTTCAAAGTACTTGTTTCACTCTTCGGACCATATTGATACCAAAAACCGTTTCCCACTTTTCAAAGTTTTACTCGTGATTTGGTCCATCCTAAAGATCCAAAAGGAGGAACCTCTTCTTTGGACCAAAATATCGAAAGAGGATCCGACTCACTCCAAAAACTTGTTTGTAATTGAAAAGCATGTTTCAAAGCACTTGCTTCACTCTTCGGACCATATTGATACCAAAGACCTAAGGTTTCCCACCTTTTTAAGTTGTGCTCATGATTTGGTCCAACCTAAAGATCCAAATTGAGGATCATCTTCCTTGGGAATCCTGTTTGGACCAAAATATCGAAAGAGGATCCGAACCACTATAAAAACTTGTTTGTAATTTAAAAGCTTGTTTCAAAGAACTTGTTTTACTCTTCGGACCATATTGATACCAAAGACCTATGGTTTACCACTTGTCAAAGTTTTCCACGTGATTTGGTCCATTCTAAAGATCCAAATGGAGGAACCTCTTCTTTGGTGATATGAATCATGGAACGTCACAAATATCTCTAGGATCAATCTCAATATCAAAGTTCAAGAGAGGCATAAAACATCCATTACAAGCCTACATGAGAAATGTCAAGACAAGCTTCGAAGATCCGATCATGGAGGCTATGGAAGAGGAATTGATGAACTTCAATCTATGGCAAATACATTTGGAGGAAGAGTATTGAAGGCTTGTTCAATCG
This sequence comes from Gynostemma pentaphyllum, assembly GCA_028015215.1. Classification (NCBI taxonomy): domain Eukaryota; kingdom Viridiplantae; phylum Streptophyta; class Magnoliopsida; order Cucurbitales; family Cucurbitaceae; genus Gynostemma; species Gynostemma pentaphyllum. The sequence goes on from CM051350.1 coordinate 11,076,117, forward strand.
AAATTGAAGAGAAGAGCTAATTAAGAAAGTTGCATCACTTTTGCAAACTTTCCTTATTTGGACCACTTTCCATATTTGTTCCCGAACTTGCCATATATGATGTCCATGAATTTACAATGTATTTGGATATGTTTTAGGCCTTTATTTATCAGTTTTAATACTTAGAATAGTTTAGGAATGATATAATATCTTCTTGGGTAAAACTTTCCTAAAATGCACCAAATGCACTTAAGGAAAGATTTGGCAGATTTTATTCTCTTCTTTATTCCGAATTTCCTTGTTATTTTTAGGGTTTCTTTTCCTATTTAAAGGCCTCATTTGTAACCCTAAATACTAAGAATTAATATGATAGAAAATAGCTTTGTTTTGCTTATTGCTTGGTTGATTTTACCTTGAATTTTGTAGCCTTGTTCTAGGTTGCATGTTTTAGAAACATTCAAGCATAACTTGATCTATTGTGTTTGTGGATTGTTTTGATCTTGAAATAAGAACAAGTTCTCTTATTTCAAGATATTAGATCATTGGAATAATCTTCTTCTTCTTGTATTCCATGGGTTTTACCTTATTGTTCATCGGGGTTTTAGGATTTGCATCTAGGGGTTCTTTGTGCTTTCAAAGGGTTTCTATTTCAATTTCATAGGGTTTCATATCATTTGGTATCAGAGCTTAGGCTCAAGGGAAGATTTCTATTTTACTTGCTTTCTTGTTGTTTTAATTTTTATTGTCTTGTTCTTCGTTCATCGAAAATTCCAGAAAAACAAAAAAAAAATTATAGTTCCAGAATTTCCTTATTTAGCCTACTGTTTTTGTTCTCTTTCGTATATTTTCAATTCGATTCTCAGAAAATCACCAAATACAAACGTCTTTATTTTTCTATCTAGTTTATTTGTTATTCAGAAAAGTTTGGCAAAAAATAAGTGGAAGATTGAGAAAAAAATAGATCTTCGCAGACTGTCGGATTGTGCAGAAAATTGTTATAAAAAAAAGCGTTCTTGCTATTTGCTTGAGTTTCTGGAAAAAAGTGTTTAGTGTTCTTATTGTTCTTGAAGAGTTCATCTTAAACTCGTCATTTATGCATCTTGAATCCGAAATTATCAAGTTGAATGAGCCAAAGTTGTTTGTTTCCTAAAAGGCAAGAACTTACCATAAATAGTAAAACTGTTTTAGGAAAGTTTCAAATCTGTCTCATATTCAAAGATATGCATATCTTGCTCAAGGAAAGTCATATTTTCTGATCCAAATTGCTTTAGCGAAGTCTAATTTCGAATTTTTCTCTTTTAGGAAAGTCTATTCTTGCTTGTTTTATTTCTTATTCTTTCTTTTTTACAAAAATACACCATTTGAAAAAATCTGTCCTTTTATTTCTCTAGCCACCCAAGCTGATTGTTTCTTATTTCTTTATTGATACTTTTTACAAATATCATTTGTATCTTAGTTGTTTGATAGTTGCTAAAGTGTGCTAATAGTTCAAGGTTACATTTAGGGTCTAAAATCTGTTTTTGAGTGCAAACACGAGAGAACGAACATCATCGAGTGTAAACACTTTGGGAGTGATTGAGAGGTCCTATTTTTATTACTAACTTGTTTACTTGCAGCAATGTATCATGAAATTGATCAAAGGAGGAGTAATAGATGTCGAGAGAGAGAACATACTTGGAGGGAAAATAGAGGTGTTTATCATGAAGGGATGGAGCATAGAGGCATAAGAGGTGATAAGTTCAAGTTACCTACTTTCCAAGGAAGATCAAATCCAGATGTTTACTTGATATGGGAAAGAGAGGTGGAGCTTTGTTTTGAAGAACATCCATGTAGTGATTCAAAGAAGGTACAACTTATAACCACTCAATTTTTTGATTATGCACTAACATGGTGGAAACAATTGGTGAACGATAGGAAAAGAAGAACTTTGGAGGATCCAATTGACACTTGGTGTGAACTCAAATACATCATGAGGAAACGATTTGTACCAAACCGATTTCAAAGAGACCTTGTGCTAAAGTTCAAAGATCTTACACAAGGAAATATGAGTGTTTGTGAGTACTACAATGAGTTTAGATATCTCATGGCTAGGGCTAATATTGAGGAAGATGAAGAGATGACTATGGCATGGTTCTTAGATGGATTAAACTATGAGATTGTTGGCCAAGTTAATGGGTATACATATGTGGAGTTGGATGAAATGGTTCACTATGCCACCAAGGTAGAAAAGAAACTCAAAAGAAGAGTGGATACACGGTATGCTTCTAAACCTATTTCCAATACTACTTCTTCTTATCAAATTGGTCAAAATGGCACATTAATGGGTGAGAATGGGGCTGCCTATGGCTTGATTGAGGAAAATAAAAGATTGGAGGAGCTTAAAATTATTAGAATGGAGTCTTTGAAAGTGGATGAGGTTTATAAAGCTAGCATGGAGGAGATTAGAGAGGAAATTCTAAAGTCGATGTGTGCTTATAAAGAGGGCATAAAAGTTCCAAATAAAGGGAATGAGAAAAAGCCAATTATTGACCTTGTTCCAAAAGTTTGTACTAATGTTTGTGTGGAAGAAACTTGTGAGTTACAAAAGTGTTATACATTTGAAAACAATGAGAATCGTGAAAAAGAGAGTGAGCCAAAAGAAAGAGAGATGAGTGATGAAAAAAAAATGAGTGAAATAAGTGAGCAAAAAGAAAGAGGGATGTGTGATAAAAAAAGAAATGATTGAGCAAAAAGAGAGAGGGATGTGTGATAAAAAAGAAAAGAGTGAAAAAGAATTGAGTGCTCAAACGAAAGAGATTTGTGTGTTTGAAAAAAATGAAAGAGAGAGTGAAAAGAAAGAGTGCATTGAAATTACAAAATGTGGGGCATTAAAGTGTAGTGAGCAAAAAGAGAGAGCATGAAAGCTAGATTAAGTGAGGATAGGAATGAACTTTACCAACCTCTATTTGTACTTTTGTACAAAGAAGTTTGCTTTACACTTAACTCATCTTTTCCTAGTATGTTTGTTGAGTTTTTACAGGAATTCAAAAGATTGTTCCCTAATGAGATGCCTAGTAATTTGTCATAAATGCAAGGCATAAAACATCATGAAGACAACATTCAAGGGGCTGTCATATTCAATAAACCACCATCTCACATGACTCAATGCATGGAAAATACGGTAAAACTGACCATTGTAAAGTATCCTAACCCTATTCTTGATTTTATTCATAACACTTGTTTGGTTGCTAAATTTGATCTCAACTCTCAATTTCTACCACTTCAATTGCATTCTAATGATAAAAATTTATTTTGTGCTACAAGAGTTAGATCATTTAATGAATTTATGGGTAGTATGGATTTTACCTCTTATATGCATTTCCCAAATACTTTAAAACTATTTGAGTTTGACTTTTGCTTATGTGATGTAACTGATTTCTTAACTTCACTATCTAATCTTCTTGTGAATAATATTGAGTATGAGAAAATTTATGAGATTGACTATGGTCCTTTGGGTTCTAATATGTTATTTTTTATGAGACAGAATTTAAGAAGAAGCTACAAATACTTCAACAACTAAGTGGGACCAAGGGTATGAAATTAAATGTCAAAGAGGGAGATGCATGGAAATTCAAGGTTTTTGATCCGGGAGGAGTTAGGCAATTCAAGGCACTAGAAAGATATCAAGATGCTTACAAATCTGATTTCCAAGGTAAGTATGCTTTAGGTGCTTTTATTTATGTTACTAACTTGAGTTATTGTGATGTAGGTAATGTTTTAGATTCGAGGACGAATCCTTTTCAAGAGGGAGGGGATGATATGAATCATGGAACGTCACAAATATCTTAAGGATCAATCTCAAGATCAAAGTTCAAGACAAGCATAAAACATCCATTACAAGCATGAGAAAAGTCAAGACAAGCTTTGAAGATCTGAGCATGGAAGCTATGGAAGAGGACTTGATGAATTTTAATCAATGGAAAATACATGTTAAAGAAGAGTATTGAAGACTTGTTCAATCAGAAATGAAGAGAAGAGAAAATTAGGAAAGTTGCATCACTTTTGCAAACTTTCCTTATTTGGACCACTTTCCATATTTGTTCCCGAACTTACCATATATGATGTCCACGAATTTACAATGTATTTGGACATGTTTTAGGCCTTTATTTATCAGTTTTAATGCTTAGAATAGTTTAGGAATGATATAATATCTTCTAGGGCAAAACTTTCCTAAAATGCACCAAATGCACTTAAGGAAAGATTTGGCAGATTTTATTCTCTTCTTTATTCCGAATTTCCTTGTTATTTTTAGGGTTTCTTTGCCTATTTAAAGGCCTCATTTGTAACCCTAAATACTAAGAATTAATATGATAGAAAATAGCTTTGTTTTGCTTATTGCTTGGTTGATTTTACCTCGCATTTTGTAGCCTTGTTCTAGGTTGCATGTTTTACAAACATTCAAGCATAACTTGATCTATTGTGTTTGTGGATTGTTTCGATCTTGAAATAAGAACAAGTTCTCTTATTTCAAGATATTAGATCATTGGAATAATCTTCTTCTTCTTGTATTCCATGGGTTTTACCTTATTGTTCATCGGGGTTTTAGGATTTGCATCTAGGGGTTCTTTGTGCTTTCAAAGGGTTTCTATTTCAATTTCCTAGGGTTTCATATCATTTGGGAATCCTCTTTTGACCAAAATATCGGAAGAGGATCCGAACCACTCAAAAAATTTGTTTGTAATTGAAAAGCTTGTTTCAAAGAACTTGTTTCACTCTTCGGACCATAATGATACCAAAGACCTAAGGTTTCCCACTTGTCAAAGTTTTCCTCGTGATTTGGTCCAACCTAAAGATCCAAATAGAGGAACCTCTTCTTTGGGAATCCTCTTTGGGCCAAAATATCGAAAGAGGATCCGAACCACTCCAAAAACTTGTTTGTAATTGAAAAGCTTGTATCAAAGTACTTGTTTCACTCCTCGGAAAATATTGATACCAAAAACCTAAAGTTTCCCACTTGTCAAAATTTACCTCGTGATTTGTTCCATCCTAAAGATCCAAATAGAGGAACCTCTTCTTTGGGAATCCTATTTGGACCAAAATATCGAAAGAGGATCCGAACCACTCCAAAAATTTGTTTGTAATTGACAACTTATTTCAAAGTACCTGTTTTACTCTCTAGAACAAATTGAATATGAGACCTAAGTTTTCCCACTTGTCAAAGTTATGCTCATGATTTGGTCCATCCTAAAGATCCAAATGGAGAAACCTTTTCTTTGGGAATCCTCTTTGGACCCAAAAATCCAAAGAGGATCCGAACCACTCCGAAAACTTGTTTGTAATTGAAAAGTTTTTTAAAAAGTACTTGTTTCACTCTTCGGACCATATTGATACCAAGGACCTACGGTTTCCCACTTGTCAAAGTTTTCCTCGTGATTTGGTCCATCCTAAAGATCTAAATGGAGGAACCACTTCTTTGGGAATCCACTTTGGACCAAAATATAGAAAGAGGATCCGAACCACTCCAAAAACTTGTTCGTAATTGAAAAGCTCGTTTCAAAGTACTTGTTTCCGTCTTCGGACCATATTGATACCAAAGACCTAAGGTTTCCCAATTTTCAAAGTTCTCCTCGTAATTTGGTCCATCCTAAAGATACAAATGGAGGAACCTCTTCTTTGGGAATCCTCTTTGGAGAAAAATATCGAAAGAGGATCCGAGCCACTCCAAAAACTTGTTTGTAATTAAAAAGCTTGTTCCAAAGTACTTGTTTCACTCTTCGGACCATATTGATACCAAAGACCTAAGGTTTCCCACTTGTCAAAGTTTTCCTCGTTATTTGGTTCATCCTATAGATCCAAATGGAGGAACCTCTTCTTTGGGAATCCTCTTTGGACCAAAATATCGAAACAGGATCCTAACCACTCCAAAAACTTGTTTGTAATTGAAATGCTTAATTCAAAGTACTTGTTTCACTCTTCGGACCATATTGATACCAAAGACCTAAGGTTTCCTACTTTTCAAAGTTTTCGTCGTGATTTGGTCCATCCTAAAGATCCGAATGGAGGAACCTCTTCTTTGGGAATCCTCTTTGGACAAAAATATGGAAAGAGGATCTGAACCACTCCAAAAACTTGTTTGTAACTGAAAAGCTTGTTTCAAAGTACTTGTTTCACTCTTTGAACCATATTGAATCTGAACACCTGAGGTTTCTCACTTGTCAAAGTTTTCCTCGTGATTTGGTTCATCCTATAGATCCAAATGGAGGAACCTCTTCTTTAGGAATCCTCTTTGGACCAAAATATCGAAAGAGGATCCGAACCACAATAAAAACTTGTTTGTAATTGAAAAGCTTGTTTCACTCTTCGGACCTTATTGATACCAAAGATCTAAGGTTTCCCACTTGTCAAAGTTTTCCTCGTTATTTGGTCCATCCTATAGATCCAAATGGAGGAACCTCTTCTTTGGGAATCCTCTTTGGACCAAAATATCGAAACATGATCCGAACCACTCCAAAAACTTGTTTGAAATTGAAATGCTTGTTTCAAAGTACTTGTTTCACTCTTCGGACCATATTGATACCAAAGACCTAAGGATTCCTACTTTACAAAGTTTTCGTCGTGATTTGGTCCATCCTAAAGATCCGAATGGAGGAACCTCTTCTTTGGCAAGCCTCTTTGGACCAAAATATCGAAAGAGGATCTGAACCACTCCAAAAACTTGTTTGCAATTAAAATGCGTGTTTCAAAGTACTTGTTTCACTCTTTGTACCATATTGAATCTGAACACCTGAGGTTTCCCACTTGTCAAAGTTTTCCTCGTGATTTCGTCCATCCTAAAGATCCAATTGGAGGAACCTCTTCTTTGGGAATCCTCTTTGGACCAAAATATCGAAAGAGGATTCGAACCACTATAAAAACTTGTTTGTCATTGAAAAGCTTGTTTCAAAGTACTTGTTTCACTCTTCGGATCATATTGATACCAAGGACCTGAGAATTCCCACTTGTCAAAGTTTTCCTCGTGATTTGGTCCATCCTAAAGATCCAAATGGAGTTACCTCTTCTTTGGGAATCCTCTTTGGAGAAAAATATCAAAAAAGGATACGAACCACTCCAAAAACTTGTTTGTAATTGAAAAGCTTGTTTCAAAGTACTTGTTTCACTCTTCGAACCATATTGATACCAAAGACCTAAGGTTTCCCACTTGTCAAACTTATGCTCTTGATTTGATCCAACTTAAAGATCCAAAAGGAGGAACCTCTTCCTTAAGAATCCTGTTTGGACCAAAATATCGAAAGAGGATTCGAACCACTATAAAAACTTATTTGTAATTGAAAAGCTTGTTTCAAAGTACTTGTTTCACTGTTCGGACCATATTGATACCAAAGACCTAAGGTTTCCCACTTGTCAAAGTTGTGCTCTTGATTTGGTCCAACCTAAAGATCCAAAAGGAGGAACCTCTTCCTTGGGAATCCTGTTTGGACCAAAATATCGAAAGAGGATCCGAACCACTATAAAAACTTATTTGTAATTGAAATGCTTGTTTCAAAGTACTTGTTTTACTCTTCGTACCATATTGATACCAAAGACCTAAGGTTTCCCACTTGTCAAAGTTTTCCTCATGATTTGGTTCCTTCTAAAGACAGAAATGGAAGAACCTCTTCTTTGGGAATCCTCTTTGGACCAAAATATCGAAAAAAGATCCGAATCACTCCAAAACTTGTTTGTAATTGAAAAGCCTGTTTCAAAGTAATTGTTTCACTCTTCAGACCATATTGATACCAAAGACCTGAGGTTTCACACTTGTCAAAGTTTTCCTCGTGATTTGGTCCATCCTAAAGATCCAATTGGAGGAACCTCTTCTTTGGGAATCCTCTTTGGTACAAAATATCCAAAGAGGATCCGAACCACTCCAAAAACTTGTTTGTAATTGAAAAGCTTGTTTCAAAGTACTTGTTTTACACTTCGGACCATATTGATACCAAAGACATATAGTTTCCCACTTGTCAAACTTTTCCTCATGATTTGGTCCATGCTAAATATCCGAATGGAAGAACCTCTTCTTTGGGAATCCTCTTTGGACCAAAATATCGAAAGAGGATCCGAACCACTCCAAAAACTTGTTTATAATTGAAAAGCCAGTTTCAAAGTACTTGTTTCACTCTTCGGACAATATTGATACCAAAGACCTAAGGTTCCCAACTTGTCAAAGTTTTCCTCTTGATTTGGTCCATCCTAAAGATCCAAATGGAGGAACCTCCTTTTTAGTAATCCTCTTTGGACCAAAATATCGAAGGAGGATCCGAACCACTCCAAAAATTTGTTTGTAATTGAAAAGCTTGTTTCAAAGTACTTGTTTCACTCTTCGGACCATATTGATACAAAAAACCTAAGGTTTCCCACTTTTTTAAGTTTTACTCGTGATTTGGTTCATCCTAAAAATCCAAATGGAGGAACCTCTTCTTTGGGAATCCTTTTTGGACCAAAATATCGAAAGAGGATCTGAACCACTCCAAAAACCTTGTTTGTAATTGAAAAGCTTGTTTCAAAGTACTTGTTTCACTCTTCGGACCATATTGAATCTGAACACCTGAGGTTTCCCACTTGTCAAAGTTTTCCTCGTGATTTGGTTCATCCTAAAGATCCAATTGGAGGAACCTCTTCTTTGCGAATCCTTTTTGGACCAAAATATCGAAAGAGGATCCGAACCACTATATAAACTTGTTTGTAATTGAAAAGCTTGTTTCAAAGTACTTGTTTCACTCTTCGGACCATATTGATACCAAAGACCTTAGGTTTCCCACTTGTCAAAGTTTTCCTCGTGATTTGGTCCATCCTAAAGATCCAAATGGAGGAACCTCTTCTTTGGGAATCCTCTTTGGACCATAATATCGAAAGAGGATCCGAACCACTCCAAAAACTTGTTTGTAATTGAAAAGCCTGTTTCAAAGCACTTGTTTCACTCTTCGAACCATATTGATACCAAAGACCTAAGGTTTCCCACTTGCCAATGTTTTCCTCGTGATTTGGTCCATCCTATAGATCCAAATTGAGGAACCACTTCTTTGGTAATCCTCTTTGGACCAAAATATCGAAAGAGGATCAGAACCACTCCAAAAACTTGTTTGTAATTGAAATGGTTGTTTCAAAGTACTTGTTTCACTCTTCGGACCATATTGAATCTGAACACCTAAGGTTTCCCACTTGTCAAAGTTTTCCTCGTGATTTGATTCATCCTAAAGATCGAAATCAAGGAACCTCTTCTTTGTAATTGAAATACTTGTTTTACTCTTCGTACCATATTGATACCAAAGACCTAAGGTTTCCCACTTGTCAAAGTTTTCCTCATGATTTGGTCCCTCGTAAAGATCCAAATGGAGGAACCTCTTCTTTGGGAATCCTCTTTGGTCCAAAGTATCGAAAGAGGATCCGAACCACTCCAAAAACTTGTTTGTAATTGAAAAGCCTGTTTCAAAGTACTTGTTTCACTCTTCAGACCATATTGATACCAAAAACCTGAGGTTTCGCAATTGTCAAAGTTTTCCTCGTGATTTGGTCCATCCTAAAGATCCAATTCGAGGAACCTCTTATTTGGGAATCCTCTTTGGACCAAAATATCGAAAGAGGATCCGAACTATTCCAAAAACTTGTTTGTAATTTTGATATGAATCATGGAGCCTTAATGTTGATCTTTTACGAGCTTGCATTCGTTGTTCTCCAAGTTCAAGATTAGTTCAATAAATGGAAGTCAAGTTCAAGTAGAGTTCATTAAATGAGCTTCGGTTGCATTAAATGAACTTGACTTGCATTTAATGAACTAGGCTTGAAGTTTACTTGCATTTAATGAGCTTGGTTTGAACTTGACTTGCATTTAATGAACTAAGCTTAAACTTGACTTCCATTTATTGATGTAAGCTTGAACTTTGATGTTGTAATTATTGAACTTGCTTGTAGCTTGATCTTGGAAAGAAATGAATGCAATTCCGGCAATGATCAACTTTGAGGCTCCTTGATTCATATCAAATTTAAATCCTTGTTTCAAAGTATTTGTTTCACTCTTCAGACCATATTGATACCAAAGACCTAAGGTTTCCCACTTTTCAAAGTTTTCGTTGTGATTTGGTCCGTCCTAAAGATCCAAATGGAGGAACCTCTTCTTTGGGAATCGTCTTTGGACCAAAATATCGAAAGAGGATATAAACGACTCCCAAAACTTGTTTGTAATTGAAAAGCTTGTTTCAAAGTACTTGTTTCACTCTTCGGACCTTATTGAATCTGAACACCTGAGGTTTCCCACTTGTCAAAGTTTTCCTCGTGATTTGGTTCATCCTAAAGATCCAAATGGAACAACCTCTTCTTTGGGAATCCTCTTTGGACCAAAATATCGAAAGAGGATCCGAACCACTATAAAAACTTGTTTGTAATTGATAAGCTTGTTTCAAAGTACTTGTTTCACTATTCGGACCATATTTATACCAAAGACCTAAGGTTTCCTACTTGTCAAAGTTTTCATCGTTATTTGGTCCATCCTATAAATCCAAATTGAGGAACCTCTTCTTTGGTAATCGTCTTTGGACCAAAATATCGAAAGAGGATCTAAACCACTCCAAAAACTTGTTTGTAATTGAAATGGTTGTTTCAAAGTACTTGTTTCACTCTTCGGACCATATTGAATCTGAACACCTAAGGTTTCCCACTTGTCAAAGTTTTCCTCGTGATTTGGTTCATCCTAAAGATCCAAATGGAGGAACCTCTTCTTTGGGAATCCTCTTTCGACCAAAATATTGAAAGAGGATCCGAACCACTATAAAAACTTGTTTGTAATTGAAAAGCTTGTTTCAAAGTACTTATTTCACTCTTCGGACCATATTGATACCAAAGACCTAAGGTTTCCCACTTGTCAAAGTTTTCCTCGTGATTTGGTCCATCCTAAAGATCCAAATTGTGTTACCTCTTCTTTGGGAATCCTCTTTGGACCTAAATATCGAAAGAGGATCCGAACCACTGCAAAAACTTGTTTGTAATTGAAAATCTTGTTTCAAAGTACTTGTTTCACTCTTCGGACGATATTGATACCAAAGACCTAAGGTTTCCCACTTGTCAAAGTTGTGCTCTTGAATTAGTCCAACCTAAAGATCCAAAAAGAGGAACCTCTTCCTTGGGAATCCTCTTTGGACCAAAATATCGAAAGAGGATCTGAACCACTCCAAAAACTTGTTTGTAATTGAAATAGTTGTTTCAAAGTACTTGTTTCACTCTTCGGACCATATTGAGTCTGAACACCTAAGGTTTCCCACTTGTCAAAGTTTTCCTCGTGATTTGGTTTATCCTAAAGATCCAAATGAAGGAACCTCTTCTTTGTAATTGAAATACTTGTTTTACTCTTCGCACCATATTGATACCAAAGACCTAAGGTTTCCCACTTGTCAAAGTTTTCCTCATGATTTGGTCCCTCGTAAAGATCCAAATGGAGGAACCAATTCTTTGGGAATCCTCTTTGGACCAAAATATCGAAAGAGGATCCGAACCACTCCAAAAACTTGTTTGTAATTGAAAAGCCTGTTTCAAAGTACTTGTTTCACTCTTCAGACCATATTGATACCAAAAACCTGAGGTTTCCCAATTGTCAAAGTTTTCCTCTTGATTTGGTCCATCCTAAAGATCCAATTGGAGGAACCTCTTCTTTGGGAATCCTCTTTGGACCAAAATATCGAAAGAGGATCCGAACCATTCCAAAAACTTGTTTGTAATTTAAATCCTTGTTTCAAAGTATTTGTTTCACTCTTCAGACCATATTGATACCAAAGACCTAAGGTTTCCCTCTTTTCAAAGTTTTCGTTGTGATTTGGTCCGTCCGAAAGATCCAAATGGAGGAACCTCTTCTTTGGGAATCGTCTTTGGACCAAAATATCGAAAGAGGATATAAACCACTCCAAAAACTTGTTTGTAATTGAAAAGCTTGTTTCAAAGTACTTGTTTCACTCTTCGGACCATATTGATATTAAAGACCTAAGGTTTCCCACTTGTCAAAGTTCTCCTCGTGATTTGGTCCATCCTAAAGATCCAAATGGACGAACCTCTTCTTTGGGAATCCTCTTTGGACCAAAATATCGAAAAAGGATTCGAACCACTGCAAAAGCTTGTTTGTAATTAAAAATCTTGTTTCAAAGTACTTGTTTCACTCTTCGGACGATATTGATACCAAAGACCTAAGGTTTCCCACTTGTCAAAGTTGTGCTCTTGATTTGGTCCAACCTAAAGATCGAAATGGAGGAACCTCTTCCTTGGGAATGCTGTTTGGACCAAAATATCGAAAGAGGATCCGAACAACTATTAAAACTTATTTGTAATTGAAATGCCTGTTTCAAAGCACTTGTTTCACTCTTTGGACCATATTGATACCAAAGCCCTAAGGTTTCCCACTTGTCAATGTTTTCCTCGTGATTTGGTCCATCCTAATGATCCAAATGGAGAAACCTCTTCTTTGGAAATCCTCTTTGGACCAAAATATCGAAAGAGGATAGGAACCACTCCAAAAACTTGTTTGTAATTGAAAAGCTTGGTTTAAAGTACTTGTTTCACTCTTAGAACCATATTGATACCAAAGACCTAAGGTTTCCAACTTGTCAAAGTTTTCGTCGTTATTTGGTCCATCCTATAGATCCAAATGGAGGAACCTCTTCTTTGGGCATCCTCTTTGGACCAAAATATCGAAAGAGGATCTGAACCAGTCCAAAAACTTGTTTGTAATTGAAAAGCTTGTTTCGAAGTACTTGTTTCACTCTTCGGACCATATTGAATCTGAACACCTAAGGTTTCCCACTTGTCAAAGTTTTCCTGGTGATTTGGTTCATCCTAAAGATCCAAATGGAGTAACCTCTTCTTTGGGAATCCTCTTTGGACCAAAATATCGAAAGAAGATCCGAAACATTCCAAAAACTTGTTTGTAATTGAAAAGCTTGTTTCAAAGTACTTGTTTCACTATTCGGACCATATTGATACCATAGACTTAAGGTTTCCCACTTGTCAAAGTTTTCGTCGTTATTTGGTCCATCCTATAGATCCAAATAGAGGAACCTCTTCTTTGGGAATCCTCTTTGGACCAAAATATCGAAAGAGGACCTGAACCACTCCAAAAACTTGTTTGTAATTGAAATGGTTGTTTCAAAGTACTTGTTTCACTCTTCGGACCATATTGAATCTGAACACCTAAGGTTTCCCACTTGTCAAAGTTTTCCTCGTGATTTGGTTCATCCTAAAGATCCAAATGGAGGAACTTCTTCTTTGGGAATCCTCTTTGGACCAAAATATCGCAAGAGGATCCGAACCACTCCAAAAACTTGTTTGTTATTGAAAAGCTTGTTTCAAAGTACTTGTTTCACTATTCAGACCATATTGATACCAAAAACCTGAGGTTTCCCAATTGTCAAAGTTTTCCTCGTGATTTGGTCCATCCTAAAGATCCAATTGGAGGAACCTCTTCTTTGGGAATCCTCTTTGGACCAAAATATCGAAAGAGGATCCGAACCATTCCAAAAACTTGTTTGTAATTTAAATCCTTGTTTCAAAGTATTTGTTTCACTCTTCAGGCCATATTGATATGAATCATCCCAGCCCCAAATGTCAAAGAATTGACAATATTGAAGTCCAAGGTTTCAATCAAGAAAAGATCAAGAATCCGAAGACTAAACGAGTGAAGATTGACTTTCTTGGGCATTTGCAAGGATATTTGGTTACATACTTGACTAATCAAGAAAATGAGTTTAAAACACTTCTAAACTCATGGGATATTTGTTTCAAAGAGCTCCAAAGAAAATCGCGCATGAAAACATTCAAACGAGTGAAAATGATATCAAAAACGGCGACTGGTACTTGTAGTTTTGTCTATTTTCATCCAATTTCGAATTTTAGTATTTTATTTGAGTTTTATTACTTTAGTTTTATTTATTATTATTATTATTGATGTAATAGGGAAGATTTGACTTTGTTTCCTTAGTTTTGCAAACTTGGAGACCAAGTTTAAAAGATTAGGAAAACTTTCCTAATTTGAATTTAGGAAAGTCTAGTTTTTACCTTTTTATTATTAGGTCTTTATTTCCCTTCATATTTTCGACCAAGCTAGGGTTTATTAGGCTATTTAAAGCCTCTTTTGTAAGCTTTAGAATGAGAATATCAATTAATGAAAATCCTTTTGTTTTGGTTTAAGCTTTTGCTTTGAAAAACCTCTTTGTAATTCATGTTCTTGAATTGCATGTTTAGAGTCATTCAAGTCCAATTGATCATTGTTCTTGTGGAGTGCCTCAACCTTAATTAAAGAAACATATTCTTGAATTAGGGGATTGATCGATTAGGTCATCATCTTCCCAACCTCGCCTAAAGGTTGATTCAAATTGTTAAGGGTTTTCAAGCTTTTCAGTTCAAGGGTCCATCATCCGGTTCTTGAATCCGTCAACGTTTGAGGGTTCGTATCATTTGGTATCAGAGCTTGCTCTGGGAGAGAGTTATCAAAGGTAAATTCGTTTACTTCATCACCTACGTCTTCACTTTTTCTAATCCCCCATCAAAACCGCTTTCATTAAAAAAAACCAGAAAATTTCCAGATTTTTGTTCCAACTTGTACATCACCTACTGACCTCGTCCCTTAACCTTTTCCTACGAAATTTTTTTCCAATCTGTTTATTTTTCGATCCTCTACAAAATTACAGAAGACATCAAATCCAAAATCAGAACTTAAATTACCTAAAAACGCGTTTCAAAGTTTGAATACCAAGCAGTTTTTTTTTTCTTCATCTTTCAAAACCCTAATTTTTTTGCAACCACAAAATTCTTCCATTATGACAATACATACTAGAGATATCAAGTGTACTAAATGTCGTGGAAGAGGGCATATTCGGGAGGTGTGCCCTAACAAGATAGATTTGGCTCTAGAAGGAGATGAAACTAAAGAAGAAGAAAAAGAGAGATTGAAGAGGATGGAACAAGAACAACAAAAAAGAAGAGAGAAAAGGGAGTCGGTGAAGCGAGAGAGATTAGAGCGAGAAGAAAAGGAGAAAATAAAGAAGCAAGAAGAGTTGAGAAAATTAGAGCAAGAAAAGCAAGCTCTCGTTAGAAGAATTGAGAGGAAAAGGAAATTATTGGCCACACCACCCCTCTTTGCACTCGAGTATCATATGGGAAGTTTCAAGCTAAACCCTTTCCAAGATTTTGTTTATGATTTTTTGCAGGAAATCAATGCCAATAATGGTGCCACAAATGCTTTAACAATTGGCGAATTTTTCAAGGGAGACTCCACCATGATCAAACCTTTAGATTCGAGGACGAATCTTTTCGAAGTTGGAGAGAATGATATGAATCATCCCAGCCCCAAATGTCAAAGAATTGACAATATTGAAGTCCAAGGTTTCAATCAAGAAAAGATCAAGAATCCGAAGACTAAACGAGTGAAGATTGACTTTCTTGGGCATTTGCAAGGATATTTGGTTACATACTTGACTAATCAAGAAAATGAGTTTAAAACACTTCTAAACTCATGGGATATTTGTTTCAAAGAGCTCCAAAGAAAATCGCGCATGAAAACATTCAAACGAGTGAAAATGATATCAAAAACAGCGACTGGGACTTGTAGTTTTGTCTATTTTCATCCAATTTCGAATTTTAGTATTTTATTTGAGTTTTATTACTTTAGTTTTATTTATTATTATTATTATTGATGTAATAGGGAAGATTTGACTTTGTTTCCTTAGTTTTGCAAACTTGGAGACCAAGTTTAAAAGATTAGGAAAACTTTCCTAATTTGAATTTAGGAAAGTCTAGTTTTTACCTTTTTATTATTAGGTCTTTATTTCCCTTCATATTTTCGACCAAGCTAGGGTTTATTAGGCTATTTAAAGCCTCTTTTGTAAGCTTTAGAATGAGAATATCAATTAATGAAAATCCTTTTGTTTTGGTTTAAGCTTTTGCTTTGAAAAACCTCTTTGTAATTCATGTTCTTGAATTGCATGTTTAGAGTCATTCAAGTCCAATTGATCATTGTTCTTGTGGAGTGCCTCAACCTTAATTAAAGAAACATATTCTTGAATTAGGGGATTGATCGATTAGGTCATCATCTTCCCAACCTCGCCTAAAGGTTGATTCAAATTGTTAAGGGTTTTCAAGCTTTTCAGTTCAAGGGTCCATCATCCGGTTCTTGAATCCGTCAACGTTTGAGGGTTCGTATCACATATTGATACCAAAGACCTAAGGTTTCCCACTTTTCAAAGTTTTCGTTGTGATTTGGTCCGTCCTAAAGATCTAAATGGAGGAACCTCTTCTTTGGGAATCGTCTTTGGACAAAAATATCGAAAGAGGATCTGAACCACTCCAAAAACTTGTTTGTAATTGAAAAGCTTGTTTCAAAGTACTTGTTTCACTCTTCGGACCATATTGAATCTGAACACCTGAGGTTTCCCACTTGTCAAAGTTTTCCTCGTTATTTGGTTCATCCTAAAGATCCAAATGGAGGAACCTCTTCTTTGGGAAACCTCTTTGGACCAAAATATCGAAAGAGGATCCAAACCACTATAAAAACTTGTTTGTAATTGAAAAGCTTGTTTCAAAGTAAATGTTTCACTCTTCGGACCATATTGATACCAAAGACCTAAGGTTTCCCACTTGTCAAAGTTTTCCTCGTGATTTGGTCCATCCTAAAGATACAAATGGAGGAACCTCTTCTTTGGGAATCCTGTTTGGACCAAAATATCGAAAGAGGATCCGAACCAGTATAAAAACTTATTTGTAATTGAAAAGCCTGTTTCAAAGTACTTGTTTAACTCTTCAGACCATATTGATACCAAAAACCTGAGGTTTCCCAATTGTCAAAGTTTTCCTCGTGATTTTGTCCATCCTAAAGATCCAATTGGAGGAACCTCTTCTTTGGGAATCCTCTTTGGACCAAAATATCGAAAGAGGATCCGAACCATTCCAAAAACTTGTTTGTAATTTAAATCCTTGTTTCAAAGTATTTGTTTCACTCTTCAGGCCATATTGATACCAAAGACCTAAGGTTTCCAACTTTTCAAAGTTTTCGTTGTGATTTGGTCCGTCCTAAAGATCTAAATGGAGGAACCTCTTCTTTGGGAATCGTCTTTGGACCAAAATATCGAAAGAGGATCTGAACCACTCCAAAAACTTGTTTGTAATTGAAAAGCTTGTTTCAAAGTACTTGTTTCACTCTTCGGACCATATTGAATCTGAACACCTGAGGTTTCCCACTTGTCAAAGTTTTCCTCGTGATTTGGTTCATCCTAAAGATCCAAATGGAGGAACTTCTTCTTTGGGAATCCTCTTTGGACCAAAATATCGAAAGAGGATCCGAACCACTCCAAAAACTTGTTTGTTATTGAAAAGCTTGTTTCAAAGTACTTGTTTCACTCTTCGGACCATATTGATACCAAAGACCTAAGGTTTCCCACTTGTCAAAGTTTTCCTCGTGATTTGGTCCATCCTAAAGATCCAAATGGAGTTACCTCTTCTTTGGGAATCCTTTTTGGACCAAAATATGGAAAGAGGTTCCGAACCACTACAAAAACTTGTTTGTAATTGAAAATCTTGTTTCGAAGTACTTGTTTCACTCTTCGGACGATATTGATACCTAAGACCTAAGGTTTCCCACTTGTCAAAGTTGTGCTCTTGATTTGGTCCAACCTAAAGATCCAAAAGGAGGAACCTCTTCCTTGGGAATCCTGTTTGGACCAAAATATCGAAAGAGGATCCGAACCACTCCAAAAACTTGTTTGTAATTGAAAACCCTGTTTCAAAGTACTTGTTTCACTCTTCAGACCATATTGATACCAAAGACCTAGGGTTTCCCACTTGTCAAAGTTTTCCTCGTGATTTGGTCCATCATAAAGATCCAAATGGAGGAACCACTTCTTTAGGAATCCTTTTTGAACCAAAATATCGAAAGAGGATCTGAACCACTCCAAAAACTTGTTTGTCATTGAAAAGCTTGTTTCAAAGTACTTGTTTCACTCTTCGGACCATATTGATACCAAAGACCTGAGGTTTCCCACTTGTCAAAGTTTTCCTCGTGATTTGGTCCATTCTATAGATCCAAATGGAAGAACCTCTTCTTTGGGAATCCTCTTTGGACCAAAATATCGAAAGAGGATCCGAACCACTCCAAAAACTTGTTTGTAATTGAAAACTTATTTTTTTTTTTCCAACAGACATTCTTTATTCAAAAAAGATTAAAAGGGGATGAATTAATCAGTAAACCCTGATTGGACAACAAATGAGCCTCAGAATTCAGACTCCTACTGATAAAATTAAAAGACAAAAAAGTAAACAGGGATTTCAAGCTTTGAAGAAATTCCCAGAAACAAAACAGATTACTTGGGCAAGGGCTGGAACCCTTAACAACATCAATAAGCCATTTTGCATCCGAGAAGACGGAAATGGACGTGATTTTTAGGCGAAGCGCTTTAGATAGACCAGCTACCAAAGCCTTACTCTCTGCGTGAAGTGGCGACATGCTTTTCCCCTCCATTACAGACCAAAGACGAACATCTCGAGCCATCAGGATTAACAAAAATGCATCCAATCCCCGTTGAAAAATCTGATTCAATCCATGCCGCATCACAGAATAAAAGAAAGCCAAGGACATCAGGAGCAGGGATGTGCATCAAGGGGGGAGGGTTACGGACTTCAACTGAATCGGAAAGTACCTGTTTACGGACTTCAACGGACTTCAATTGAAAACTTATTTCAAAGTACCTGTTTTACTCTCTAGACCAAATTGAATTTGAAGACCTAAGGTTGCCCACTTGTCAAAGTTGTGCTCATGATTTGGTCCATCCTAAAGATCCAAATGGAGGAACCTCTTCTTTGGGAATCCTGTTCGGACCAATATATGGAAAGAGGTTCCAAAAAATTATAAAAACTTATTTGTAGCTGAAATGCTTGTTTCAAAATATTTGTTTTACTCTTCGTACCATATTGATACCAAAGACCTAAGGTTTCCCACTTGTCAAAGTTTTCCTCGTGATTTGGTCCATCCTAAAGATCCAAATGGAGGAACCTCTTCTTTGGGAATCCTCATTGGACTAAAATATCGAAAGAGGATCCGAACCACTCCAAAAACTTGTTTGTAATTGTAAAGCTTTTTTCAAAGTACTTGTTTCACACTTCGGACCATATTGATACAAAAGACCTAAGGTTTCCACTTGTCAAAGTTTTTCTCGTGATTCGGTCCATCCGAAAGATCCAAATGGTGGCACCTCTTCTTTGGGAATTCTATTTGGACCAAACTATCGAAAGAAGATCCGAACCACTCCAAAAACTTCTTTGTAATTAAAAACATATTTCAAAGTACCTGTTTTACTCTCTAGACCAAATTGAGTCTTAACACCTAAGGTTTCCCACTTGTCAAAGTTGTGCTCATGATTTGGTCCATCCTAAAGATGCAAATGGAGGAACCTCTTCTTTGGGAATCCTCTTTGGACCAAAATATCCAAAGGGGATCCGAACAACTATAAAAACTTATTTGTAATTAAAATGCTTGTTTCAAATTGATACCAAAGAACTAAGGTTTCCCACTTGTCAAAGTTTTCCTCATGTATTGGTCCATCCTAAAAATCCAAATGGAGGAACCTCTTCTTTGGGAATCCACTTTGGACCAAAATATCGAAAGATGATCCGAACCACTCCAAAAACCTGTTTGTAATTGAAAAGCTTGTTTCAAAGTACTTGTTTGACTCTTCGGGCCATATTGATACCAAAGACCTAAGCTTTCCCACTAGTCAAAGTTTTCCTCGTGATTTGGTTCATCCTAAAGATCCAAATGGAGTAACCTCTTGTTTGGGAATCCCATTTGGACCAAAATATCGAAAGAGGATCCGAACCACTCAAAAAACTTGTTTGTAATTGAAAACTTATTTCAAAGTACCTGTTTTACTCTCTAGACCAAATTGAATCTGAAGACCTAACGTTTCCCACTTGTCAAAGTTGTGCTCATGATTTTGTCCAACCTAAAGATTCAAATGGAGGAAGCTCTTCCTTGGGAATCCTGTATAGACTAAAATATCGAAAGGGGATCCGAACCACTATAAAAACTTATTTGCAATTGAAATGCTTGTTTCAAAGTACTTGTTTTACTCTTCGTACCATATTGATACCAAAGACCTAAGGTTTCCCATTTGTCAAAGTTTTCTTCATGATTTGGTCCATCCTAAAGATCCAAAAGGAGGAACCTCTTCTTTGGTAAACCTCTTTGGACCAAAATATCGAAAGAGGATCCGAACCACTCCAAAAACTTGTTTGTAATTGAAAAGCCTGTTTCAAAGTACTTGTTTCAGTCTTCAGGCCATATTGATACCAAAGACCTGAGGTTTCCCATTTGTCAAAGTTTTCCTCGTTATTTGGTCCATCCTAAAGATCCAAATGGAGGAACCAAATTCTTTGGGAATCCTCTTTGGACAAAAATATCGAAAGAGGATCCGAACCACTCCAAAAACTTGTTTTGTAATTGAAAAGCTTGTTTCAAAATACTTGTTTCACTCTTCGTACCATATTGATACCAAAGACCTAAAGTTTCCCACTTGTCAAAGTTTTCCTCGTGATTTGGTCCATCGTAAAGATCCAAATGAAGGAACCAATTCTTTGGGAATTCTCTTTGGACTAAAATATCGAAAGAGGATCTGAACAACTCCAAAAACTTGTTTGTCATTGAAAACTTATTTAAAGTACATGTTTTACTCTCTAGACCAAATTGAATCAGAAGACCTAAGGTTTCCCACTTGTCAAAATTTTCCACGTGATTTGTACCGTCCTAAAGATCCAAATGGAGGAACCTCTTCTTTGGGAATCCTCTTTGGAGCAAAATATCGAAAGAGGATCCGAAGCACTCCAAAAACTTGTTTGTAATTGAAAAGCTTGTTTCAAAGTACTTGTTTCACTCTTCGGAACATATTGATACCAAAGACCTGAGGTTTCCCACTTGTCAAAGTTTTCCTCGTGATTTGGTAAATCCTAAAGATCCAAATGGAGGAATCTCTTCTTTGGGAATCCTCTTTGGACCAAAATATCGAAAGAGGATCTGAACCACTCCAAAAACTTGTTTGTAATTGAAAAGCTTGTTTCAAAGTACTTGTTTCACTCTTTGGAACATATTGATACCAAAGACCTAAGGTTTCCCACTTGTCAAAGTTTTCCTCGTGATTTGGTCAATCCTAAAGATCCAAATGGAGGAACCTCTTCTTTGGGAATCCTCTTTGGACCAAAATATCGAAAGAGGATCCGAACAACTCCAAAAACTTGTTTCTAATTGAAAAGCTTGTTCCAAAGAACTTGTTTCACTCTTCGGACCATATTGATACCAAAGACCTAAGGTTTCCCACTTGTCAAAGTTGTGCTCATGATTTGGTCCAACCTAAAGATCCAAATGGAGGAACCTCTTCCTTGGGAATCCTGTTTGGACAAAAATATCGAAAGAGTATCCGAACCACTATAAAAATTTAATGGTAATTAAAATGCTTGTTTCAAAGTACTTGTTTTACTCTTCGTACCATATTGATACCAAAGACCAAAGGTTTCCCACTTGTCAAAGTTTTCCTCATTATTTGGTCCATCCTAAAGATCCAAATGGAGGAACCTCTTAATTGAGAATCCTTTTCAGACCAAAATATCGAAAGAGGATCCGAACCACTCCAAAAACTTGTTTGTAATTGAAAAGCTGGTTTCAAAGTACTTGTTTCACTCTTCGGACCAAATTGATACCAAAGACCTAAGGTTTCTCACTTGTCAAAGTTGTGCTCATGATTTGGTCCATCCTAAAGATCTAAATGGAGGAACCTCTTCTTTGGGAGTCCTCTTTGGACCCAAATATCGAAAGAGGATCCGAACCACTCCAAAAACTTGTTTTTAATTGAAAGCTTGTTTCAAATTACTTGTTTCACTCTTCGGAACATATTGAGACCAAAGACCTGAGGTTTCCCACTTGTCAAAGTTTTCCTCGTGATTTGGTTCATCCTAAAGATCCAAATGGAGGAACCTCTTCTTTGGGAATCCTCTTTGGACAAAAATATCGAAAGAGAATCCGAACCACTCTAAAAACTTGTTTGTAATTGAAAAGCTTGTTTCAAAGTACTTGTTTCACTCTTCGGACCATATTGATACCAAAGATTTAAGGTTTCCCAGTTGTCAAAGTTTTCCTCGTGATTTGGTCCATTCTAAAGATCCAAATGGAGGAACCTCTTCTTTGGGAATCCTCTTTGGACTAAAATTTCGAAAGAGGATCCGAACCACTCCAAAAACTTATTTGTAATTGAAAGCTTGTTTCAAAGTACTTGTTTTACTCTCTAGACCATATTGAGACCAAAGACCTGAGGTTTCCCACTTGTCAAAGTTGTGCTCATGATTTGGTCCATCCTAAAGATCCAAATGGCGGAACCTCTTCTTTGGACCAAAATATCGAAAGATTATCCGAACCACTATAAAAACTTGTTTGTAATTGAAATGCTTGTTTCAAAGTACTTGTTTCACTCTTCGGACCAAATTGATACGAAAGACCTAAGGTTTCCCACTTGTCAAAGTTGTGCTCATGATTTGGTCCATCCTAAAGATCCAAATGGAGGAACCTTTTCTTTGGGAATCCTCTTTGGACCCAAATATCGAAAGAGGATTTGAACCACTCCAAAAAATTGTTTGTAATTGATATGAATTATATAGCCATGCATTTAAGGAATTCAAGCTTAAAGAGTACATGCATTCATGACAACTCAAGTTGCATTTAATGCTTTCAAGATGCATTTATGACGACTCAAGCTTCATTCAAGCCAACTAAAGCTTCATGCAAGGGAACTCAAAGAGACTTCATGACAAGCATTAATGAACATTTAAAAGCTTCATTTATAGTTCAAATATAAGTTTTAAATGTTTTAGTTGCATTGTAGGTTACAAATTAAATGGTGGCTGAATGTAACTTATGTTTTTGCTTTAATTTTGGGGGTTACAAGTTAGGAACCTAATGGGGCTGACATGGGATCATTATGAACGAAATTTACATGTAATTTAAGCCTATAAATAGGCCATGTATAAGCCAATGTAAATCAGACTTGTAAGACTTGACAAATTCAAAAGATTGAATGAAATGTAGCATTTTTATGCACATTGAGAGCCCTGCGCCTCACCCTTTGTAATCTTGCTTTACATTACATGTTTAGAAACATTCAAGAGGGGAGTGATCAACCAAATTGTGGAGTGTTTCGAGTCATGAGATGGTGGAACGTAAAAGTTTGTCCGTTTCATGATTTTTAGATCACGTAGGGCAATCTTTTTCTAGCCTTTCCTTATGATTGAAATTGAATAGTTAGGGACGGTTTGAATTCATGCTTCAAGGGTTCATGCTAAGTATAATAGCAGAGGGTCTTTCAACTTGACATTTGAGTTTGCCTTATCAGTAATTGAAAGCTTGTTTCAAAGTACTTGTTTCACTCTACGGACCATATTGAGACCAAAGACCTGAAGTTTCCCACTTGTCAAAGTTTTCCTCGTGATTTGGTCCATCCTAAAGATCCAAATGGAGGAACCTCTTCTTTGGACCAAAATATTGAAAGAGGATCCGAACCACTCCAAAAACTTATTTGTAATTGAAATGCTTGTTTCAAAGTACTTGTTTCACTCTTCGGACCATATTGATACCAAAGACCTAAGGTTTCCCACTTGTCAAAGTTTTCCTCGTTATTTGGTCCATCCTAAAGATCCAAATGGAGCTCTTCATTGGGAATCCTTTTTGGACCAAAATATCGAAAGAGGATCCGAACCATTATAAAAACTTGTTTGTAATTGAAATGCTTGTTTCAAAGTACTTGTTTTACTCTTCGTACCATATTGATACCAAGGACCTCAGGTTTCACACTTGTCATAACTTTCCCCATGATTTCGTCCATCCTAAAGATCCAAATGGAGGAACCTCTTCTTTGGGAATCCTCGTTGGACCAAAATATCGAAAGAGGATCCGAACCACTATAAAAACTTATTTGTAATTGAAATGCTTGTTTCAAAGTACTTATTTTACTCTTCGTACCATATTGATACCAAAGAACTCAGGTTTCCCACTTGTCAGAACTTTCCTCATGATTTTGTCCATCCTAAAGATCCAAATAGAGGAACCTCTTTTTTGGGAATCCTCTTTGGGCCAAAATATCGAAAGAGGATCCGAACCACTCCAAAAACTTGTTTGTAATTAAAAACATATTTCAAAGTACCTGTTTCACTCGCTAGACCAAATTGAATCTGATGACCTAAGGTTTCCCACTTGTCAAAGTTGTGCTCATGATTTGGTCAATCCTAAAGATCCAAATCGAGGAACCTCTTCTTTGGGAATCCTGTTTGGACCAAAATATCGAATGAGGATTCAAACCACTATAAAAACTTATTTTGTAATTGAAATGCTTGTTTCAAAGTACTTGTTTTGCTCTTCGTACCATATTGATATGAATCATGGAACGTCACAAAACGCCCAAGGACAAATCACAACATTAAAGTTCAAGAGAAGCATTGACATCCATTTACAGGCCTACATTAGCAAAGTCAAGACAAGCTTCGAAGATCCGATCATGGAGGCTATGGAAGAGGACGTGATGAACTTCAATCTATGGCAAATACATTTGGAGGAAGAGTATTGAAGACTTGTTCAATCGGAATTGAAGAGAAGAGCTAATTAGGAAAGTTGCATCACTTTTGCAAACTTTCCTTATTTGGACCACTTTCCATATTTGTTTCCAAAGTTTCCATATTTGTTCCCAAAATGGTTCCAACAAATTTATGATGTATTTAGACATGTTTTAGGTCTTTTATATTCATTTTATGTGTTTGGAAAGGATTAGGAAAGATATTATTCTCTAGAAAAGATTTTCCACAAAATCTGCCAATTTCACATAAGGCAAGTTTTGGGCAGATTTTGTGCTCCTTGTAATCCGAATTTCCTAGCTTATTTTTAGGGTTTCTTTGCCTATTTAAAGGCCTCATTTGTAACCCTAAAGACCAAGATTTAACATGATAATAGTATTGCTTTTTGCTTAGCCGAAATTGCTTAGCTTTGTAGCCTTGTTCTAGGTTGCATGTTTTAGAAAATTCAAGCATAATTTGATCTAGTATGTTTGTGAATTGTTTCGATCTTGAAATAAGAACAAGTTCTCTTATTTCAAGATATTAGATCATTGGAATAATCTTCTTCTTCTTGTATTCCATGGGTTTTACCTTATTGTTCATCGGGGTTTTAGGATTTGCATCTAGGGGTTCTTTGTGCTTTCAAAGGGTTTCTATTTCAATTTCCTAGGGTTTCATATCATTTGGTATCAGAGCTTAGGCTCAAGGGAAGATTTCTATCTTACTTGCTTTCTTGTTGTTTTAATTTTTATTGTCTTGTTCTTCGTTCATCGAAAATTCCAGAAAAAACAAAAAAAATATATAGTTCCAGAATTTCCTTATTTACCCTACTGTTTTTGTTCTTTTTCTATATTTACTCTCCGATTCTTAAAAAGTCATCAACTAGAAAAGTCTTTATCTTTGAGTCGTGATTATTTTTTATTCAGAAAAGTTTGTCAAAAAAAAAGTGGAAGATTGAGAAAAAAATATATCTTTGCAGACTGTCGGATTGTCCAGAAAATTTAAAAAAAAAAAAAAAAAAAAAAAAAGTGTTCTTGCTTGATTTGTTGAAGTTTCTGGAAAAAGTGGTTTGTGTTCGTATTGTTCTTGAAAAATTCATCTTAAACTCATCATTTATGCATCTTGAATCCGAAATTATCAAGTTGAATGAGCCAAAGTTGTTTGTTTCCTAAAAAGCTAGAACTTACCATAAATAACAAAAACTGTTTTAGGAAAGTTTCAAATCTGTCCCATATTCAAATATATGCATATCTTGCTTAAGGAAAGTCATATTTTCTGATCCAAATTGCTTTAGGGAAGTCTAATTTCGAATTTTTCTCTTTTAGGAAAGTTTATTCTTGATTATTTTCTTTCTTATTCTTTCCTTGTCACTACAATAAACCATTTGCATAAATCTGTCTTATTTTATTCTTACCAACCAAATTGCTTGTTTCTTATTTCTCAATTGTTACTTTTTACAAATTTCATTAGTATCTTTGTTGCTTGATAGTTGCTAAAGTGTGCTAATAGTTCAAGGTTACATTTAGGCCTTTAGAATCTGTTTTGAGTGCAAACACGAGAGAACAAACATCATCGAGTGTAAACACTTAGGGAGTGATTGAAAGGTCCTATTTTTATTACTAACCTTTTTATTTGCAGCAATGTATCATGAAAAGATTGGTGAAAGGAGGATTAGTAAATTTTGGGAGGTAGAACATCCTAGGAGTGAACATAATGACATTTATGATGAGAGGATGGAGGATCAAAGCTTAGGAGGACATAAGCTCAAGTTATATACTTTCAATGGGAGTTTGGATCAAGAGGAGTACTTGCAATGGGAGACAGAAACCGAGCACTTCTTTGATTACAACAATTATAGTGAGGAAAGAAAGGTAATGCTTGCTATTTCCAATTTCACTAATAATGCTCATGTTTGGTGGTCTCAATTGAAAGTGAAACTAAGGAGGGAGAGGAAACAACAAGTAGAAACTTGGTATGATCTTAAGTGCCATATGAGAAAGAGATTCGTGTCAAGGCAACATCAAGACCATCTTTTGCAAATGTTGGATAAGCTAATTCAAGGATGTAAAAGTGTGGATGAATACTACATGGAGATGGAGTTGCTCAAAACTAGGGCTAATGTTTAGGAAGATGAGAAGTCTACTATTGTTAGGTTTTTAAATGGATTGAATAGAGATATTGCTTACCAAATGAAGTTAACACAATTTGAGGAGTTAGGAGAGTTGGTGCACATTGCCAACAAGGTGGAAAGAAGACTCCAAAGAGGGGCTGTGATATGAATCAAGGAGCCTTAATGTTGATCATTGCCGGAATTGCATTCATTACTTTACAAGTTCATGACAAGCTCAAGCTACAAGCTAAGTTCAATAAATGCAACATCAAAGTTCAAGCCTAGTTCATTAAATGCAAGTCAAGTTCAAGCCTAGTTCATTAAATGCAAGCCAAGTTGAAACTCATGTTCATTTAATGCATCCGAAGCTCATTTAATGGAATTCAAGCTTTTTCAATGCAACTCAGCTTTCATCATAATTACAAGACACTTACTTAAAGAGAACTTTGGTGTATTAAATATTCTAGCATTTAGAGTGATGATAAGTTACAAAAGATGGAAGGTTACAACTTTTGGAAAGCCATGTAGGTTACACTTTTATTTTCACTATCAATTGTCATTATTTGTGTAAGTTACATGTCTAGGACTTTAATGGCTTGTATATTTCGTTTTTTTATGGTCTTTTAAAGGCTATATAATGCCTTTCTTTCCATTGTAATAATCAGATTATGATTGAATTAAAAATCCAAAGTCTCATTGAGAGCTTTTTCTTTGAATTGTTGTGAGTTGTTCAACTTTTCATCTTGTCATTCCTTGTGTTTAGGGTGGCTATAGAATCAAGCCATTAGGATTGATCATTCTAATTTGGTGGATTGATTCGAATCTAAAACAAGAAATCCAATTCTTGTCTTTAGATCATTGATCATAAGGATAATCATTTTCTAGCCTTTTTCCTTGGGTTGTTTCAAATGGCATATGTGGGTTCTTTGGTTGTGATCTTTTTGGGTCCTTAGTTAAGTTTAAGGGTTCTTAAAGCATTTCGAAAGGGTTTTCGTATCAGGCTGCAAAAAGGTTTGTCACTAAACAATATTTCAATCCAATTTCTTCTTATCAAATGGGTGAAAATGATACATTAATGGATAAGAATGGGGCTGCCTATGGCTTGGTATAGGAAAATGAAAATTTGATTTTAGAGAAGGTCAAGATGATTGAAAGAGAACTTTTAAAATCGAAGAAAGTTTTCAATGCTAGCATGGAGGAGATAAAAGAGGATATTCGTGCTAAATTTTGTGTGGATGAAACTAGTGAGTTACAAAAGTGTTCAATATTTGAAAAGAATGAGATTTGTGAAAAACAAAGTGACCCAAAAGAAAGTGGAATGAGTGATAAAAAAGAGATGAGTGATAAAAAAGAAATAAGTGAGAAAAAAGAAAGAGAGATGAGCGATAAAAAAGAAATGAGTGAAAAAGAAATGAGTGCTCAAAAGAATGAGAGTTGTGAGTTTGAAAATAATGAAAAAGAGAATGAAAAGAAAGAAGGTTTTGAGAAAACAAAGTGTGAGGCATTTGAGTGTAGTAAGAAAAAAGAGAGTCAACTAGAGAGTGAGAGTTTGAAAGCTAGATTAAGTGAGGCTAGGAATGAATTCTACCAACCTACATATGTACTTTTGTACAAAGAGGTTTGTTTTACACTTAACCCATCTTTGCCTAGTATGTTTGTTGAGTTTTTGCAGGAATTCAAACGAATGTTCCCTAATGAGATGCCTAGTGAATTGTCATCAATCCAAGGCATAGAACATCAAGTTGATCACATTTCAAGGGCTGCCATACTCAATAGATCAAGATCTCTCAAGACTCAATGCATGAAAAATAGGGCAAAAGAAACCATTGTAAAGTATCCTAACCCTATTCTTTATAATATGCATAACACTTGTTGGTTTGATAAAAATGATCTCAACTCTGAATTTTTGCACCATCGAATGAATTTCATTGATAATTATGCATGTTGTGCTAAGACTTACTTGCTTAATAATTCCCAAATTAAAAGAGTTGTTGAGACTTTCACTACTTCTGATCATGTGCTTAATGTTTTACATAATTCTTGTTTGAATGATTCTATGGTTACACATTCTTGTTATTTGATTGAGAAGAATGTAGGATTTCAGTATGGACACACATATGAGTTGTTTGTGTTACCATGTTATGAGAAAATTTATGAAATTGACTATGGTCCTTTGGGTTCTAATATGTTATCTAATAGTGTAGCTAGATCTCTTGTTATTTTTAATGAGACAGAATTTAAGAAGAAGCTACAACTACTTCAATACCTAAGTGGGACCAAGGGTATGCAATTAAATGTCAAAGAGGGAGATGCATGGAAGTTCAAGGTTTTTGATCCGGGAGGAGTTAGACAATTCAAGACGCTAGAAAGATATCAAGATGCTTACAAATCTGATTTTCAAGGTAAGTATGCTTTAAGTGTTTTTATTTATGTTATTAACTTAAGTTTTGATGTAGGTAATGATATAGATTCGAGGACGAATCCTTTTCAAGAGGGAGGGGATGATATGAATCATGGAACGTCACAAAACGCCCAAGGACAAATCACAACATTAAAGTTCAAGAGAAGCATTGACATCCATTTACAGGCCTACATTAGCAAAGTCAAGACAAGCTTCGAAGATCCGATCATGGAGGCTATGGAAGAGGACGTGATGAACTTCAATCTATGGCAAATACATTTGGAGGAAGAGTATTGAAGACTTGTTCAATCGGAATTGAAGAGAAGAGCTAATTAGGAAAGTTGCATCACTTTTGCAAACTTTCCTTATTTGGACCACTTTCCATATTTGTTTCCAAAGTTTCCATATTTGTTCCCAAAATGGTTCCAACAAATTTATGATGTATTTAGACATGTTTTAGGTCTTTTATATTCATTTTATGTGTTTGGAAAGGATTAGGAAAGATATTATTCTCTAGAAAAGATTTTCCACAAAATCTGCCAATTTCACATAAGGCAAGTTTTGGGCAGATTTTGTGCTCCTTGTAATCCAAATTTCCTAGCTTATTTTTAGGGTTTCTTTGCCTATTTAAAGGCCTCATTTGTAACCCTAAAGACCAAGATATAACATGATAATAATATTGCTTTTTGCTTAGCCGAAATTGCTTAGCTTTGTAGCCTTGTTCTAGGTTGCATGTTTTAGAAACATTCAAGCATAATTTGATCTAGTATGTTTGTGAATTGTTTCGATCTTGAAATAAGAACAAGTTCTCTTATTTCAAGATATTAGATCATTGGAATAATCTTCTTCTTCTTGTATTCCATGGGTTTTACCTTATTGTTCATCGGGGTTTTAGGATTTGCATCTAGGGGTTCTTTGTGCTTTCAAAGGGTTTCTATTTCAATTTCCTAGGGTTTCATATCACATATTGATACCAAGGACCTCAGGTTTCCCACTTGTTAAAGTTTTCCTCATGATTTGGTCCATCCTAAAGATCCAAATGGAGGAACCTCTTCTTTGGGAATCGTGTTTGGACCAAAATATCGAAAGAGGATCCGAACAAATATAATAACTTATTTGTAATTGAAATGCTTGTTTCAAAGTACTTGTTTTACTCTTCGTACCATATTGATACCAAAGACCTCAGGTTTCCCACTGGTCAAAGTTTTCCTCATGATTTGGTCCATCCTAAAGATCCACATGGAGGAACCTTTTCTTTTGGAATCCTCTTTGGTCCAAAATACGAAAGAGGATCCGAACCACTCCAAAAACTTGTTTGTAATTGAAAAGCTTGTTTCAAAGTACTTGTTCCACTCTTCGGACTATATTGATACCAAAGACTTAAGGTTTCCCACTTGTCAAAGTTTTCCTCGTGATTTGGTCCATCCAAAAGATCCAAATGGAGGAACTTCTTCTTTGGGAATCCTTCTTGGAACAAAATACCGAAAGAGGATCCGAACCACTCCAAAAACTTGTTTGTAATTGAAAGCTTGTTTCAAAGTACTTGTTTCACTCTTCGGACCATATTGAGACCAAAGACCTGAGGTTTCCCACTTGTAAAAATTTTCCTCGTGATTTGGTTCATCCTAAAGATCCAAATGGAGGAACCCCTTCTTTGGAAATCCTCTTTGGACCAAAATATCGAAAGAGGATCCGAACCACTCCAAAAACTTGTTTGTAATTGAAATGCTTGTTTCAAAGTACTTGTTTCACTAATCGGACCATATTGATACCAAAGACCTAAGAGTTCAGACTTGTCAAAGTTTTCCTCGTTATTTGGTCCATCCTAAATGATTTGAATCATGGCGCACAAGACAAGATAGACAAGCTTAGGATGGTTCAAGGGCCAATGACAAGATCCAAGACCAAGATATTGCAACAAGCTTTGAATATCCATTGTCAAGCATACGTGAGCAAACTCAAGGAGACTTTTGAAGATTGGAACATTGAGGCTAAGGAAGAAGACTTAGAGCACTTCAACTTGTGGCATGTGCAATTGGAAGAAGAATTTGGACAAGTTGTGCAATCAGATTCAAAGAATGAAGCTTAGAGAGAAAGTTGCAAACTTTCCTTATTTGACAACTTTCCTTATTTGAGTCTTTTATTTATTTTATGCATTTAGGGATTTTGTATAATGTTTTCCATGGCCAAAGGACATGTTTTAGGCCTCTTATATTCAGTTTATATGTTTGGAAAGGATTAGGAAAGATATTATTCTCTAGAAAAGATTTTCCACAAAATCTACCAATTTCACATAAGGCAAGTTTAGGGCAGATTTTGTGCTCCTTGTAATCCGAATTTCCTAGTTTATTTTTAGGGTTTCTTTGCCTATTTAAAGGCCTCATTTGTAACCCTAAAGACTCAGAATTCATATGATAATAATATTGCTTTTTGCTTTGCTAAAATTGCTTAGTTTTGTAGCCTTGTTCTTAGGTTGCATGTTTTAGGAACATTCAAGCAAACCTTGATCTAGTTTGTTTGTGAATTGTTTCAATCTTGAAATAAGAACAAGTTCTCTTATTTCAAGGTCTTTGATCATTGGAATAATCTTCTTTTCATGTTTTTCCAAAGGTTTTACCTTTTTGTTCATGGGGTTTTAAGATGTGCATCTAGGGGTTCTTTGTTCTTTCAAAGAGTTTCTTTTTCAATTCTAGGGTTTCATATCATTTGGTATCAGAGCTTACGCTCAAGGGAATATTTCTATCTTACTTGCTTTCTTGTTATTTCAATTTTAGTCTTGTTTTGTTCTTAGTTCATCTAAAAACCAGAAAACACATTAAAAAAAAAAAACTGTTCCAGAATTTCCTTATTTTTTTTGCCTACTGTTTTAATTTTTTTCATATAGTTCTCGTTCGATTCTCAGAAAATCATCAACTACAAAAGTCTTTATTTTTTTGTCTAGTTTATTTGTTATTCAGAAAATTTTGTCAAAAAAAATGGAAGATTGAGAAAAAAGTAGATCTTCACAGACTGTCGGATTGTACAAAAAAATGTTATAAAAAAAAGCGTTCTTGCTATTTGCTTGAGTTTATGGAAAAAAGTGTTTAGTGTTCATATTGTTCATGAATAATTCATCTTAAGCTCATCATTTATCCATCTTGAATCCGAAATTATCAAGTTGAATGAGCCAAAATTTGTTTGTTTCCTAAAAAGCTAGAACTTACCATAAATAGCCAAAACAGTTTTAGGAAAGTTTCAAATCTGTCCCATATTTGATTGTTTGCTTCTCTTGTTTTAGGAAAGTCATTTTTTCTGATTCAAAACACTTTAGGTAAGTCTAATTTCGAATTTTTCTCTTTTAGGAAAGTTTATTGCATATTTTCTTTATTATTCTTTCCTTGTTATTAAAATGCACCATAGTTGCAAAATCTGTCCTATTTTTCTTAACCAACCAAATTGCTTGTTCTTTTTTTTTTCTTTATTGTTACTTTTTATAAACTTTATTAGTATCTTCATTGTTTGATAGTTACTAAAGTGTGCTAAGAGTTCAAGGCTACATTTAGGCCCTAAAATCTGTTTTGAGTGCAAACACGAGTGAATTAACAACTTTGAGTGTAAACACTTAGGGAGTGATTTGAAAGGTCCTATTTTTACATTACTAACTTGTTTCTCTTGCAGCAATGACTAATGAAGGGGATTGTTCTAATATGAAGGAGGAGATTAAGAAAACTGAAACAATGGAGGGATACATCTTAAAAATACAAAGAGATGTTGATAGGAAGATGGAGGCTCAAACAAGGGAGATTGCCAACCTAAGTGCTCAAATACAAGCTTTGCTCTTAAACCAGCCTAGAGCCAATCAAAATGTGGCTCCAAATGAGGCTAGGGAGCAACAAATTGTGCAAGGGGCTGAGGCACATAATGAACAACAAGGGTGGGATCCTTAAGCTTTTGATGAAGATCCTAGAAATCAAATGAGAGCACATAATGGAGGAGGTAGAGGAAGAGGCCGAGGGTTCCAAGTTCAAAGACCAAACAGGGAGTTTTGATATGAAACCCTAGGAAATTGAAATAGAAACCTTTTGAAAGCACAAAGAACCCCTAGATGCAAATCCTAAAACCCCGATGAACAATAAGGTAAAACCCATGGAATACAAGAAGAAAAGATTATTCCAATGATCTAATATCTTGAAATAAGAGAACTTGTTCTTATTTCAAGATCGAAACAATTCACAAATACAATAGATCAAGTTATGCTTGAATGTTTCTAAAACATGCAACCTAGAACAAGGCTACAAAATGCAAGGTAAAATCAACCAAGCAATAAGCAAAACAAAGCAATTTTCTATCATATTAATTGTTCATGTTTAGGGTTACAAATGAGGCCTTTAAATAGGCAAATAAACCCTAAAAATAACAAGCAAATTTGGAATAAAGAAGAGAATAAAATCTGCCCAAAACTTGCCTTATATGGATTTGGCAGATTTTGGGGAAAATCTTTCCTAGAGAATAATATCTTTCCTAATTCTTTCCTAGCTAATAAACTGAATGTAAATGGCCTAAAACATGTCTAAATACATCATAAATTCGTTGGAACCATATATGGAAAGTTCGATAACAAATATGGAAAGTAGTCCAAATAAGGAAAGTTTGCAAAAATGATGCAACTTTTCAAATTAGCTCTCATCTTCACTTCTGGTTGAACAAGTCTTCAATAACCTTCCTCCAAATACATTTACCATAGATTGAATTTCATCACGTCCTCTTCCATAGCCTCCATGATCGGATCTTCAAAGCTTGTCTTGACTTGGCTAATGTAGGCTTGTAAATGGATGTCAATGCTTCTCTTGAACTTTAATGTTGTGATTTGTCCTTGGGCTTTTTGTGACGTTCCATGATTCATATCAAGTTTCCTCTTGCTAGAGATGATGACTTAAAGGGAATCAAGTTCAAAATTCCACCATTCCAAGGCAAGACTGATCCGGAGGAGTACTTGCAATGGGAGGCACAAACTGAGCACATATTTGATTGCAACAACTTCAGTGAGAAAAGGAAGGTACTTTTAGCAATTACTGAATTTACTAATTATGCTTCTGTTTGGTGGATTAAGTTAAAAGCTAAACTTAGAAGGGAGAGACAACCTCAAATAGAGACATGGGCTGAGCTTAACGGCATGATGAGGAAGAGGTTCATTCCAGCAACTTCTGAAAGAGATATAGTGTTCAAGTTGCAAAGGTTTGATCAAGGCTCAAAAAGTGTAGAAGACTATTACAGAGAGCTTGATATCTTGATGACAAGGGCTGGAATTGAGGAGACTGAATTAGCTACCATGGGAAGGTTTATGGGGGGCTTAAATAGAGAATTAAGGCACAAAGTTGATGCTCACTGTTGCTATGACATGGAGGAAATGTTACACCTTGCAATTAAATTTGAGTCACATATGCAAGAAGATTCTAAGTCAAGGTATTATTCTAAACCCTATTCATCCAAACCTACTTCATCTAAACCCACTTCTAGCCAACCTTGGGGAAAAGACACCAAAAACACATATTTTGGTCGAGGGGACCAATTTCCAAAAGACTAAACTATTTTTGATAAAAAGAGGGAGGGTGAGAGTTCTTTCAAGGGTAAGGGTAAAATAGAATATGCTAGGACTAGGGACATCAAATGTTGGAAGTGTCAAGGGTTAGGGCATGTCATGAAAGATTGTCCAAACAAAAGAACCATGTTTATTGAGAATGGGGAATACATATCCGGGGATGATGAGAGTGAACATGAAAATATGGAGTTTGAGGAGGAAAGTGATGGGAGTGTTGAGGAGGGAAACAAAGTTACTCTAGTGTCTAGGAGGGTACTTAGTGCACAAGTGAAAGAGAATGACCAAGACCAAAGAGAGAACTTATTCTATACTAGATGCTATGTAGAAGGAGTGCCTTGTAGTGTCATTATAGATGGTGGGAGTTACACAAATGCTGTGAGTTCTACCCTTGTCACTAGATTAAACCTAACAACCAAACCCCATCCAAAACCCTACAAACTACAATGGCTTAAGGATGAGGTGGAGTGTGATGTAGTTCCAATGCATGCTCAGGATATCTTACTTGGAAGGCCTTGGTAGTTTGATAGAAGGGCAATCCATGATGGTTATCTAAATAGGTACTCATTTACATTGAATGGAAGAAAGACCACACTTACACCATTAACTAGCTCCGAAGTATACATTGATCAATGTAAGTTAGAAAAGAGAAGGAAAGAGCTTCAGAGTGAGAAAAAAAAAATTGAGTGAGGCAAAAGAATTGAGTGACAAAAAGAAATTGAGTGACAAAAAGAAATTGAGTGATTCAAAATATTTGAGTGATAAAAATACTTTGAGTGAAAAAAGAGAGCAAAAGAAAGGATTGAGCTTGTTTGCAAGAACTAGTGAGGTTAAGAGAGCTTTGTTTTCAAACAAAACAATCCTTGTACTTTTGTGTAAAGGACCTTGCTTTATCACTAACCAACTTAACCAAGATTTGCCTAGTGTCTTTGTTGATCTTTTGCAGCAATATGGAGATGTCTTTCCCGAAGAGATGCCTAATGAATTACCACCAATCAGAGGTATTGAACACAAGATTGACTTCATTCCAGGAGCTTCAATTCCAAATAGGCCAGCCTATAGATCAAATCCAACCGAGGCGAATGAGATTCAAAAGCAAGTGGAGGAGTTGCTTGCTAAAGGATATGTAAGAGAAAGTCTTTCTCCTTGCCCTGTCCCTGTTTTGTTAGTTCCTAAAAAGGATGGTACTTGGCGCATGTGTGTTGATTGTAGGGCCATTAATAAGATCACCATTAAGGATAGACATCCTATCCCTAGATTAGATGACATGCTTGATGAATTACATGGTTGCACACTCTTTACTAAAATTGATTTAAAATCAGGTTACCATCAAATTAGAATGGAATTGGGGGATGAATGGAAAACAGCTTTTGAAACAAAGTTTGGATTGTATGAATGCTTAGTAATGCCTTTCGGATTAACTAATGCACCTAGCACATTCATGAGGTTAATGAATCATGTTCTTAGAGATTTTTTGGGTAAATTTGTGGTAGTTTACTTTGATGACATTCTCATTTACTCTAGATCATTGCATGAGCATGTAAAGCATGTAGGGGCTGTTTGTGAAACACTTAGGAAAGAAAAGTTGTATGCTAATTTGAAAAAGTGTTCTTTTTGCATGGAAAGAGTAAAGTTCTTAGGGTTCATTGTGTCTAATAAAGGGGTAGAAGTAGATGAGGAAAAGATTAAAGCCATCCAAGAGTGGCCAACCCCAACAAATGTGAGTGAAGTGAGGAGCTTTCATGGGCTTGCTGGTTTTTATAGGAGGTTTATAAAAGACTTTAGCACTATTGCTTCTCCTTTAAATGAATTGGTTAAAAAGAATGTTGTGTTTGCATGGGGAGTAGCCCAAGAATCTGCCTTTCAAACTCTTAAGGATAAATTGTGTAATGCACGACTACTTGTTTTGCCTAACTTTGATTTGACTTTTGAGATAGAGTGTGATGCAAGTGGCATAGGCATAGGGGCTGTTTTGATGCAAAATGGGAAGCCAGTGATGTACTTTAGTGAAGAGTTGAGTGAAGCTTCATTGAATTATCCAACTTATGATAAAGAGTTGTATGCATTGGTGTGGGCATTGCAAACATGGCAACACTACCTATGGCCAAGAGAGTTTGTCATCCATACGGATCATGAAAGCTTGAAGCATTTGAAAGGACAAGACAAGCTCAACAAAAGGCATGCAAAATGGGTAGAGTTCATTGAAACATTTCCTTATGTTATCAAGTACAAGAAAGGTAAGGATAATGTTGTGGCTGATGCATTGTCAAGAAGGTATGCTCTTTTCAATTCTCTTAATGCTAAGTTCTTAGGTTTTGAGCATGTTAAGACACTTTATGCACTTGATGATGATTTTGGAGAGATTTATGCTTCCATTGGCCGAGGGACTTCTTTTGATGACTATGTGATGTGTAATGATTTTCATTTTAAGAAATGTAAACTTTGTATTCCTAAATGTTCTATTAGGGAGCTTTTGACTAAAGAGGCTCATGGTGGAGGTTTAATGGGACATTTTGGGGTAGCTAAGACATATGACATGTTGCATGAACATTTTTATTGGCCTAAGATGAAGCATGATGTAGTTAAAGTTTGTTCTCATTGTATTACATGTAAGGCAGCCAAGTCTAGGGTTAAACCACATGGATTATATTCTCCTTTACCTATTCCTTTAGCACCTTGGTTAGATGTTTCTATGGATTTTGTGCTAGGCTTGCCGAGGACAAAAAGGGGAAACGATAGCATTTTTGTTGTTGTTGATAGGTTTAGCAAAATGGCTCATTTCATTGCATGTACTAAAACTGATGATGCTAAACACATTGCTGACTTGTTCTTTAGAGAAGTTGTTAAATTGCATGGCATTCCTCAAAGCATTGTGAGTGATAGGGATGTTAAGTTTCTAAGACATTTTTGGAGGGTTTTGTGGGGGTAAGCTTGGGACTAAATTAATGTACTCTACTACTTGTCACCCCCAAACTGATGGTCAAAGTGAGGTTGTCAATAGGACTATGGTTACATTGCTTAAGGCTATAATTGATAAAAACCATAAGACTTGGGAAGATTGCATGCCATTCATAGAGTTTGCATATAATAGGGCTGTCCATAGTACTACTAAATGCACTCCTTTTGAACTTGTTTATGGTTTTAATCCAACTACTCTTATTCATTTATTGCCCATGTTACCTACTGATTTGGTGAGTTTTGATGCACTACTAAGGTTGACAGGATTCAAAAGCTACACAAGGAGGTTCGAGAGAGAATTGAGAAGCAAAACAACAAAGTAGCTTCAAGGATCAATAAGGGTCGAACTAGACTTGTTTTTCAACCTAGAGATTGGGTTTGGGTTCACTTTAGAAAAGAGAGGTTTCCATTGCAAAGGAAATCCAAGCTTAATCCAAGAGGAGATGGTCCATTCCAAGTGCTAGAAAAAATCAATGACAATGCTTACAAGATTGATCTTCCAGGTGAGTATAATGTGAGTGCTTCTTTTAATGTTTCTGACTTAAGTCCTTTTGATGTAGGTGATGTATCAGATTTGAGGACAAATCTTTTTGAAGAGGGAGGGGATGATATGAATCATGGCGCACAAGACAAGATAGACAAGCTTAGCATGGTTCAAGGGCCAATGACAAGATCCAAGACCAAGAAATTACAACAGGCTTTGAATATCCATTGTCAAGCATACATGAGCAAACTCAAGGAGACTTTTGAAGATTGGAACATTGAGGCTAAAGAAGAAGACTTAAAGCACTTCAACTTGTGGCATGTGCAATTGGAAGAAGAATTTGGACAAGTTGTGCAATCAGATTCAAAGAATGAAGCTTAGAGAGAAAGTTGCAAACTTTCCATATTTGACAACTTTCCTTATTTGAGTCTTTTATTTATTTTATGCATTTAGGGATTTTGTATAATGTTTTCCATGGCCAAAGGACATGTTTTAGGCCTTTTATATTCAGTTTATATGTTTGGAAAGGATTAGGAAAGATATTATTCTCTAGAAAAGATTTTCCACAAAATCTGCCAATTTCACATAAGGCAAGTTTTGGGCAGATTTTGTGCTCCTTGTAATCCGAATTTCCTAGCTTATTTTTAGGGTTTCTTTGCCTATTTAAAGGCCTCATTTGTAACCCTAAAGACTCAGAATTCATATGATAATAATATTGCTTTTTGTTTTGCTAAAATTGCTTAGTTTTGTAGCCTTGTTCTTAGGTTGCATGTTTTAGGAACATTCAAGCAAACCTTGATCTAGTTTGTTTGTGAATTGTTTCAATCTTGAAATAAGAACAAGTTCTCTTATTTCAAGGTCTTTGATCATCGGAATAATCTTCTTTTCTTGTTTTTCCAAAGGTTTTACCTTTTTGTTCATGGGGTTTTAGGATGTGCATCTAGGGGTTCTTTGTTCTTTCAAAGGGTTTCTATTTAAATTATAGGGTTTCATATCACTAAAGATCCAAATGAAGGAACCTCTTCTTTGGGAATCCTGTTTGGACCAAAATATCGAAAGAGGATCCGTACCACTATAAAAACTTATTTGTAATTGAAATGCTTGTTTCCAAGTACTTGTTTCACTCTTCGGACTATATTGATACCAAAGACTTAAGGTTTCCCACTTGTCAAAGTTTTCCTCATTATTTGGTCCATCCAAAAGATCCAAATGGAGGAACCTCTTCTTTGGGAATCCTATTTGGACCAAAATATCGAAAGAGGATCCGAACCACTCCAAAAACTTATTTGTAATTGAAATGCTTGTTTCAAAGTACTTGTTTCACTCTTCGGACCATATTGATACCAAAGACCTAAGGTTTCCCACTTATCAAAGTTTTTCTCATTATTTGGTCCATCCTAAAGATCCAAATGGAGAAACCTCTTCTTTGGGAATCCTCTTTGGACAAAAATATTGAAAGAGGATCCGAACACTTCCAAAAACTTGTTTGTAGTTGAAAAGCATATTTAAAAGTACTTGTTTCACTCTTCGGACCATATTGATACCAAAGACCTAAGGTGTCCCACTTGTCAAAGTTTTGCACGTGATTTGGTCCATCCTAAAGATCCAAATGGAGGAACCTCTTCTTTGGGAATACTCTTTCGACCAAAATATCGAAAGAGGATGCGAACCACTCCAAAAACTTGTTTGTAATTGAAAAGTTGGTTTCAATGTACTTGTTTCACTCTTCGAACCATATTGATACGAAAGACCTAAAGTTTCCCACTTGTCAAAGTTTTCCTCGTGGTTTGGTCCATCCTAAAGATCAAAATGGAGGAACCTCTTCTTTGGGAATCCTGTTTGGACCAAAATATCGAAAGGGGATCCGAATCATTCCAAAAACTAGTTTGTAATTAAAAACTTATTTCAATGTACCTGTTTTACTCTCTAGACCAAATTGAATCTGAAGACCTAAGGTTTCCCACTTGCGAAGTTGTGCTCATGAATTAGTCCATCCTAAAGATCTAAATGGAGGAACCTCTTCTTTGGGATTCCTGCTTGGACCAAAATATCGAAAGAAGATCCGAACCACTATAAAAACTTATTTGTAATTGAAATGCTTGTTGCAAAGTACTTGTTTTACTTTTCGTACCATATTGATACCAAGGACCTTAGGTTTCTCACTTGTCAAAGTTTTCCTCATAAATTGGTCCATCCTAAAGATCCAAATGGAGGAACCTCTTCTTTGGGAATCCTGTTCGGACCAAAATATCGAAAGATGATCCGAACCACTCCAAACACTTGTTTGTAATTGAAAAGCTTGTTTCAAAGTACTGGTTTCACTCTTCGGACCATATTGATACGAAAGACCTAAAGTTTCCCACTTGTCAAAGTTTTCCTCGTGATTTGGTCCATCCAAAAGATCCAAATGGATGAACCTCTTCTTTGGGAATCTTGTTTGGACCAAAATATCGAAAGAGGATCCGAACCACTCCATAAACTTGTTTGTAATTAAAAACTTAATTCAAAGTACCTGTTTTACTCTCTAGACCAAATTGAATTTGAAGACCTAAGGTTTCCCACTTGTCAAAGTTGTGCTCATAATTTGGTCAATCCTAAAGATCCAAATCGAGGAACCTCTACTTTGGGAATCCTGTTTGGACCAAAATATCGAAAGAGGATTCAAACAACTATAAAAACTTATTTGTAATTGAAATGCTTGTTTCAAAGTACTTGTTTTACTCTTCGTACCATATTGATACCAAGGACCTCAGGTTTCCCACTTGTCAAAGTTTTCCTCATAATTTGGTCCATCCTAAAGATCTAAATGGACGAACATCTTCATTGGGATTCCTGTTTGGACCAAAATATCGAAAGAGGATTCGAACCACTATAAAAACTTATTTGTAATTGAAATGCTTGTTTCAAAGTACTTGTTTTACTCTTCGTACCATATTGATACCAAAGACCTCAGGTTTCCCACTTGTCAAAACTTTCCTCATGATTTGGTCCATCCTAAAGATCCAAATGGAGGAACCTCTTCTTTGGGAATCTATTTGGACCAAAATATCGAAAGAAGATCCAAACCACTATAAAAACTTTTTTGTAAGTGAAATGCTTGTTTCAAAGTACTTGTTTTACTCTTTGGACCATATTGATACGAAAGACCTCAGGTTTCTCACTTGTCAAAATTGTGCTCATGATTTGGTCCATCCTAAAGATACAAATGGAGGAACCTCTTCTTTGGGAATCCTCTTTAGACCAAAATATCGAAAGAGGATCCGAACCACTCCAAAAACTTGTTTGTAAATAAAAACTTATTTCAAAGTACCTGTTTTACTCGCTAGTCCAAATTGAATCTGAAGACCTAAGGTTTCCCACTTGTCAAAGTTGTGCTCATGATTTGGTCAATCCAAAAGATCCAAATCGACGAAACTCTTCTTTAGGAATCCTGTTTGGACCAAAATATTGAAAGAGGATTCGAACCACTATAAAAACTTATTTTTAATTGAAATGCTAGTTTCAAAGAACTTGTTTTACTCTTCGTACCATATTGATACCATGCACCCCAGGTTTCCCACTTGTCAAAGTTTTCCTCATGATTTGGTCCATCCTAAAGATCCGAATGGAGGAACCTCTTCTTTGAGAATCCTGTATGGACCAAAATATCGAAAGAGGATCCGAACCACTATAATAACTTCTTTGTAATTGAAATGCTTGTTTCAGAGTACTTGTTTTACTCTTCGTACCCTATAACCAAAGACCTCAGGATTCCCACTTGTCAAAGTTTTCCTCATGATTTGGTCGATCCTGAAAATCCAAGTGGAGGAACCTCTTCTTTGGGAATCCTCATTGGTCCAAAATATCGAAAGAGTATCCGAACCACTCCAAAAACTTGTTTGTAATTGAAAAGCTTGTTTCATAGTACTTATTTCACTCTTCGGACTATATTGATACCAAAGACTAAGGTTTCCCACTTGTTAAGGTGTTCCTTGTGATTTGGTCCATCCAAAAGATCCAAATGGAAGAACCTCTTCTTCGGGAATCCTTCTTAGAACAAAATATCGAAAAAGGATCGGAGCCACCCCAAAAACTTGTTTGTAATTGATAGCTTGTTTCAAAGTACTTGTTTCACTCTTCGGACGATATTGAGACCAAAAACCTGAGGTTTCCCACTTGTCAAAGTTTTCCTCGTGATTTGGTCCATCCTAAAGATCCAAATGGAGGAACCTCTTTTTTGAAATCCTCTTTGGACCAAAATATCGAAAGAGGATCTGAACCACTCCAAAAACTTGTTTGTAATTGAAATGCTTGTTTCAAAGTACTTGTTTCACTCTTCGGACCATATTTATACCAAAGACCTAAGGTTTCCCACTTGTCAAAGTTTTCCTCGTTAGTTGGTCCATCCTAAAGATCCAAATGGAGGAAGCCCTTCTTTGGGAATCCTATTTGGACCAAAATATCGAAAGAGGATCCGAACCACTCCAAAAACTTGTTTGTAATTAAAAACTTATTTCAAAGTACCTGTTTTACACGCTAGTCCAAATTGAATCTGAAGACCTAAGGTTTCCCACTTGTCAAAATTGTGCTCATGATTTGGTCAATCCTAAAAATCCAAATCAAGGAACCTCTTATTTGGGAATCCTCTTTCGACCAAAATATTGAAAGAGGATGCGAACCACTCCAAAAACTTGTTTGTAATTGAAAAGCTGGTTTCAATGTACTTGTTTCACTCTTTGGACCATATTGATACGAAAGACCTAAAGTTTCCCACTTGTCAAAGTTTTCCTCGTGGTTTGGTCCATCCTAAAGTTCCAAATGAAGGAACCTCTACTTTGGAAATCCTCTTTGGACCAAAATATCGAAAGAGGATCCGAACCACTCCAATAACTTGTTTGTAATTGAAATTCTTGTTTCAAAGTACTTGTTTCACTTTTCGGGCCATATTGATTCCAAAAACCTAAGGTTTCCCACTTGTCAGAGTGTTCCTCGTTATTTGGTCCATCCTAAAGATCCAAATGGAGGAACCTCTTCTTTGGGAATCCTGTTTGGACCAAAATATCGAAAGACGATCCGAACCACTCTAAAAACATGTTTGTAATTAAAAACTTATTTCAAAGTACCTCTTTTACTCTCTAGACCAAATTGAATCTTAAGACCTAAGGTTTTCCACTTGTCAATGTTGTGCAGATGATTTGGTCCATCCTAAAGATCCAAATGGAGGAACCTCTTCTTTGGGAATCCTCTTTGGATAAAAATATCGAAAGAGGATCCGAACCACTCCAAAAACTTGTTTGTAGTTGAAAAGCTTATTTCAAAGTACTTGTTTCACTCTTCGGACCATATTGAGACCAAAAACCTAAGGTGTCCCACTATTCAAAGTTTTTCACGTGATTTGGTCCATCCTAAAGATCCAAATGGAGGAACCTCTTCTTTGGGAATCCTCTTTCAACAAAAATACCGAAAGAGGATGCGAACCACTCCAAAAACTTGTTTGTAACTGAAAAGTTGGTTTCAATGTACTTGTTTCACTCTTCGGACCATATTGATACGAAAGACCTAAAGTTTCCCACTTGTCAAAGTTTTCCTCGTGGTTTGGTCCATCCTAAAGATCCAAATGGAGGAACCTCTTCTTTGGGAATCCTGTTTGGACCAAAATATTGAAAGGGGATCCGAACCACTCCAAAAACTTGTTTGTATTTGAAAACTTTTTTCAAAGTACCTGTTTTACTCTCTAGACCAAATTGAATCTGAGGACCTAAGGTTTCCCACTTGTCAATGTTGTGCACATGAATTAGTCCGTCCTAAAGATCTAAATGGGGGAACCTCTTCTTTGGGATTCCTGTTTGGACCCAAATATCAAAAGAAGATCCTAACCACTATAAAAACTTATTTGTAATTGAAATGCTTGTTGCAAAGTACTTGTTTACTCTTCGTACCATATTGATACCAAGGACCTCAGGTTTCCCACTTGTCAAAGT
The DNA here is from genome assembly GCA_028015215.1 of Gynostemma pentaphyllum. Lineage (NCBI taxonomy): Eukaryota > Viridiplantae > Streptophyta > Magnoliopsida > Cucurbitales > Cucurbitaceae > Gynostemma > Gynostemma pentaphyllum. The sequence goes on from CM051350.1 coordinate 11,120,202, forward strand.
TTTCTCATAAATTGGTCCATCCTAAAGATCCAAATAGAGTAACCTCTTCTTTAGGAATCCTGTTTGGACCAAAGTATCGAAAGAGGATCCGAACCACTCCAAACACTTGTTTGTAATTGAAAAGCTTGTTTCACTCTTCAGACCATATTGATGCCAAAGACCTAAAGTTTCACATTTGCAAAGTTTTCCTCGTGATTTGGTCCATCCAAAAGATCCGAATGAAGGAACCTCTTCTTAGGGAATCCTGTTTGGACCAAAATATCGAAAGAGGATCCAAACCACTCCAAAAACTTGTTTGTAATTAAAAACTTATTTCAAAGTACCTGTTTTACTCTCTAGACCAAATTGAATATAAAGACCTAAGGTTTCCCACTTGTCAAAGTTGTGCACATGATTTAGTCAATCCAAAAGATCCAAATCGACGAACCTCTTCTTTAGGAATCCTGTTTGGATCAAAATATCGAAAGAGGATTCGAACCACTATAAAAACTTATTTGTAATTGAAATGCTTGTTTCGAAGTACTTGTTTTACTCTTTGTACCATATTGATACCAAGGACCTCAGGTTTCCCACTTGTCAAAGTTTTCCTCATGATTTGGTGCATCCTAAAGATACAAATGGAGGAACCTCTTCTTTGGGAATTCTATTTGGACCAAAATATCGAAAGAAGATCCGAACGACTACAATAATTTCTTTGTAATTGAAATGCTTGTTTCAGAGTATTTGTTTTACTCTTCGTACCTTATTAACCTAAGACCTCAGGTTTCCCCCTTGTCAAAGTTTTCCTCATGATTTGGCCCATCCTAAAGATCCAAATGGAGGAACCTCTTCTTTGGGAATCCTCTTTGGTCCAAAATATCGAAACAGTATCCGAACCACTCCAAAAACTTTTTTGTAATTGAAAAGCTTGTTTCAAAGTACTTATTTCACTCTTCGGACTATATTGATACCAAAGACTAAGGTTTCCCACTTGTTAACGTTTTCCTCGTGATTTGGTCCATCCAAAAGATCCAAATGGAGGAACCTCTTCTTTGGGAATCCTTCTTGGAACAAAATATCTAAAGAGGATCCGAACCACTCCAAAGACTTGTTTATAATTGAAAGCTTGTTTCAAAGTACTTGTTTCACTCTTCAGACCATATTGAGAGAAAAAACCTGAGGTTTCCCACTTGTCAAAGTTTTCCTCGTGATTTGGTCCATCCTAAAGATCCAAATGGAGGAACCTCTTCTTTGGAAATCCTCTTTGGACCAATATATAGAAAGAGGATTCGAACCACTCCAAAAACTTGTTTGTAATTGAAATGATTGTTTCAAAGTACTTGTTTCACTCTTCGGACCATATTGATACCAAAGACTTAAGGTTTCCCACTTGTCAAAGTTTTCCACGTGATTTGGTCCATCCTAAAGATCGAATTGGAGGAACCTCTTATTTGGGAATCCTCTTTCGACCAAAATATCGAAAGAGGATGCAAACCCCTCCAAAACCTTGTTTGTAAATGATAAGCTTGTTTCAAAGTACTTGTTTCACTCTTCGGACCAAATTGATACGAAAGACCTAAAGTTTCCCACTTGTCAAAGTTTTCCTCGTGATTTTGAACATCCTAAAGATCCAAATGGAGGAACCTCTTTTTTGGGAATCCTGTTTGGACCAAAATATCGAAAGACGATCCGAGCCACTCCAATAATTTGTTGTAATTAAAAACTTATTTCAAAGTACCTCTTTTACTCTCTAGACCAAATTGAATCTGAAGACCTAAAGTTTCCAACTTGTCAAAGTTTTCCTCGTGGTTTGGTCCATCCTAAAGATCCAAACGGAGGAACCTCTTCTTTGGGAATCCTGTTTGGACCAAAATATTGAAAGGGGATCCGAACCACTCCAAAAACTTGTTTGTATTTGAAAACTTTTTTCAAAGTACCTGTTTTACTCTCTAGACCAAATTGAATCTGAGGACCTAAGGTTTCCCACTTGTCAATGTTGTGCACATGAATTAGTCCGTCCTAAAGATCTAAATGGGGGAACCTCTTCTTTGGGATTCCTGTTTGGACCCAAATATCAAAAGAAGATCCTAACCACTATAAAAACTTATTTGTAATTGAAATGCTTGTTGCAAAGTACTTGTTTACTCTTCGTACCATATTGATACCAAGGACCTCAGGTTTCCCACTTGTCAAAGTTTTCCTCATAAATTGGTCCATCCTAAAGATCCAAATAGAGTAACCTCTTCTTTAGGAATCCTGTTTGGACCAAAGTATCGAAAGAGGATCCGAACCACTCCAAACACTTGTTTGTAATTGAAAAGCTTGTTTCACTCTTCAAACCATATTGATGCCAAAGACCTAAAGTTTCACACTTGCAAAGTTTTCCTCGTGATTTGGTCCATCCAAAAGATCCGAATGGAGGAACCTCTTCTTAGGGAATCCTGTTTGGACCAAAATATCGAAAGAGGATCCAAACCACTCCAAAAACTTGTTTGTAATTAAAAACTTATTTCAAAGTACCTGTTTTACTCTCCAGACCAAATTGAATCTGAAGACCTAAGGTTTCCCACTTGTCAAAGTTGTGCTCATGATTTGGTCCATCCTAAAGATCCAAATGGAGTAACCTCTTCTTTGGGAGTCCTCTTTGGACAAAAATATCGAAAGAGGATCCGAACCACTATAAAAATTTATTTGTAATTGAAATGCTTGTTTCAAAGTACTTGTTTTACTCTTCGTACCATATTGATACCAAAGACCTCAGGTTTCCCACTTGTCAAATATTTCCTCATGATTTGGTCCATCCTAAAGATCCAAATGGACGAAACTCTTTTTTGGGATACCTGTTGAGACAAAAATATCGAAAGAGGATTCGAACCACTATAAAAATTTATTTGTAATTGAAATGCTTGTTTCAAAGTACTTGTTTTACTCTTCGTACCATATTGATACTAAGGACGTCAGGTTTCCCACTTGTCAAAGTTTTCCTCATGATTTGGTCCATCCTAAAGATCCAAATGGACGAACCTCTTCTTTGGGATTCCTGTTTGGACCAAAATATCTAAAGAAGATCCGAACCAGTATAATAACTTCTTTGTAATTGAAATCCTTGTTTCAGAGTACTTGTTTTACTCTTCGTACCTTATTAACCAAAGACCTCAGGTTTCCCACATGTCAATGTTTTCCTCATGATTTGGTCCATCCTAAAGATCCAAATGGAGGAACCTCTTCTTTGTGAATCCTCTTTGGTACAAAATATCGAAAGAGGATTCGAACCACTATAAAAACTTATTTGTAATTGAAATGCTTGTTTCAAAGTACTTGTTTTACTCTTCGTACCATATTGATACCAAGGACCTCAGGTTTCCCACTTGTCAAAGTTTTCCTCATGATATTGTCCATCCTAAAGATCCAAATGGACGAACCTCTTCTTTGGGATTCCTGTTTGGACCAAAATATCGAAAGAGGATCTGAACCACTATAAAAACTTATTTCTAATTGAAATGCTTGTTTCAAATTACTTGTTTTACTCTTCGTACCATATTGATACCAAGGACCTCAGGTTTCCCACTTGTCAAAGTTTTCCTCATTATTTGGTCCATCCTAAAGATCCAAATGGACGAACCTCTCCTTTGGGATACATGTTTGAATCAAAATATCGAAAGAGGATTCGAACCACTATAAAAACTTATTTGTAATTGAAATGCTTGTTTCAAAGTACTTGTTTTACTCTTCGTACCATATTGATACCAAGGACCTCAGGTTTCCCACTTGTCAAAGTTTTCCTCATGAATTGGTCCATCCTAAAGATCTAAATGGAGGAACCTCTTCTTTGGGATTTCTGTTTGGACCAAAATATCGAAAGAAGATCCGAACCACTATAAAATCTTATTTGTAATTAAAATGCTTGTTGCAAAGTACTTGTTTTACTCTTTGTACCATATTGATACCAAGGACCTCAGGTTTCCCACTTGTCAAAGTTTTCCTCATAAATTGGTCCATCCTAAAGATCCAAATGGAGGAACCTCTTCTTTGGAAATCCTCTTTGGACCAAAATATCGAAAGAGGATTCGAACCACTCCAAAAACTTGTTTGTAATTGAAATGCTTGTTTCAAAGTACTTGTTTCACTTTTCGGACCATATTGATACCAAAGACCTAAGGTTTCCCCCTTGTCAAAGTTTTCCACGTGATTTGGTCCATCCTAAAGATCGAAATGGAGGAACCTCTTCTTTGGGAATCCTCTTTCGATCAAAATATCGAAAGAGGATGCAAACCACTCCAAAACCTTGTTTGTAATTGAAAAGCTTGTTTCAAAGTACTTGTTTCACTCTTCGGACCATATTGATACGAAAGACCTAAAGTTTCCCATTTGTCAAAGTTTTCCTCGTGATTTGGTACATCCTAAAGATCCAAATGGAGGAACCTCTTCTTTGGGAATCCTGTTTGGACCAAAATATCGAAAGACGATCCGAACCACTCAAAAAACTTGTTTGTAATTAAAAACTTATTTCAAAGTACCTCTTTTACTCTCTAGACCAATTGAACCTGAAGACCTAAGGTTTCCCACTTGTCAAAGTTGTGCTCATGATTTGGTCCATCCTAAAGATCCAAATGGAGGAACCACTTCTTTGGGAATCGTCTATGGACAAAAATATCGAAAGAGGATCCGAACCATTCCAAAAACTTGTTTGTAGTTGAAAAGCTTATTTCAAAGTACTTGTTTCACTCTTCGGACCATATTGATACCAAGCACCTAAGGTGTCCCACTTGTCAAAGTTTTCCACGTGATTTGGTCCATCCTAAAGATCCAAATGGAGGAACCTCTTCTTTGGGAATCCTCTTTCGACCAAAATATCGAAAGAGGATGTGAAACACTCCAAAAACTTGTTTGTAATTGAAAAGCTGGTTTCAATGTACTTGTTTCACTCTTTGGACCATATTGAAACGTAAGACCTAAAGTTTCCCACTTGTCAAAGTTTTCCTTGTGGTTTGGTCCATCCTAAAGATCCAAATGGAGGAACCTCTTCTTTGAGAATCCTATTTGGACAAAAATATCGAAAGGGGATCCGAACCACTCCAAAAACTAGTTTGTAATTAAAAAGTTATTTTAAAGTACCTGTTTTACTCTCTAGACAAAATTGAATCTGAAGACCTAAGGTTTCCCACTTGTCAAAGTTGTGCTCATGAATTGGTCCATCCTAAAAATCTAAATGGAGGAACCTCTTCTTTGGGATTCCTGTTTGGACCAAAATATCGAAAGAAGATCCGAACCACTATAAAAACTTATTTGTAATTGAAATGCTTGTTGCAAAGTACTGGTTTTACTCTTCGTACCATATTGATACCAAGGACCTCAGGTTTCCCGCTTGTCAAAGTTTTCCTCATAAATTGGTCCATCCTAAAGATCCAAATAGAGGAACCTCTTCTTTGGGAATCCTGTTTGGACAAAAATATCGAAAGAGGATCCGAACCACTCCAAACACTTGTTTGTAATTGAAAAGCTTGTTTTAAAGTACTTGTTTCACTCTTCGGACCATATTGATACGAAAGACCTAAAGTTTCCCACTTGTCAAAGTTTTCCTCGTGATTTGGTCCATCCTAAAGATCCAAATGGACGAACCTCTTCTTTGGGATTCCTGTTTGAACCAAAGTATCGAAAGAGGATCCGAACCACTCAAAAAACTTGTTTGTAATTAAAAACTTATTTCAAAGTACCTGTTTTACTGTCTAGACCAAATTGAATATGAAGATCTAAGGTTTCCCACTTGTCAAAGTTGTGCTCATGATTTGGTCAATCCTAAAGATCCAAATCGAGGAACCTCTTCTTTGGGAATCCTGTTTGGACCAAAATATCGAAAGAGGATTCGAACCACTATAAAAACTTATTTGTAATTGAAATTTGATATGAATCATGGAGCACAAGGGACACAAGACAATCTTAGGATGCTTCAACAGGGACCAATTACAAGATCAAATGCCAAGAAGCTTCAACAAGCCTTGAATATCCATTGTCAAGCATACATGAGCAAAGTGAAGACAGATTTTGATGATCCAAGCTTGGAGGCAATGGAAGAGGATGAAATGCACTTTAATCTTTGGCAAGTGCATTTGGAGGAGGAATATTAAAGACATGTGCAAGGATTTTTAAATTTAAAGTCATTTTAGGAAAGTTTCCTAAAATGGGCACTTTGCTTTTTGCTTTTTGCTTTAAGCTTTAGTTGCTTTATTCTTTCCTTAAATGTTGTTCACATGCCAGATTTTATTATGGGCTGATTACTTTTGGGCTTTTGTTTTCGGGTTTTTCTCTTGACTATTTAAAGACTTTTTGTAACCCTAATATTCAGATTTGATGAAATAGAAAGTTGCTTTTTGCTTCCAATTGACTTGTTTGGCTGATTACCTTGCATGTTCTTGAGTAGTCTTGCTTTAGATTACTTGTTTAGAAACAATCAAACACTCTTGATATAAAGTGTTTGTGGATTGTTTCAATCTTGAGATAAGAAACAAGTTCTTCTTATTTCAAGATCATAGATCTAGGAATAATCTTCTTAACTCATATTCCTTGGGTTTTGCTAAATTGCTTTGGGGGTTTTAGATCTTGGTGACTCAAGGGTTCTTAAAGGGGTTCTTGATCCAAATCTAGGGTTTTCATATCAAAATGCTTGTTTCAAAGTACTTGTTTTACTCTTCAAACCATATTGATACCAAGGACCTCAGGTTTCGCACTTGTCAAAGTTTTCCTCATGATTTGGTCCATCCTAAAGACCCAAATGGACGAACCTCTTCTTTAAGATTCCTGTTTGGACCAAAATATCGAAAGAGGATTCGAACCACTATAAAAACTTATTTGTAATTGAAATGCTTGTTTCAAAGTACTTGTTTTACTCTTCGTACCATATTGATACCAAAGACCTCAGGTTTCCCACTTTTCAGAACTTTCCTCATGATTTGGTCTATCCTAAAAATTAAAATGGAGGAACCTCTTCTTTGGGAGTCCTGTTTGGACCAAAATGTCGAAAGAAGATCCAAACCACTATAAAAACTTTTTTGTCATTGAAATGCTTGTTTCAAAGTACTTGTTTTACTCTTTGGACCATATTGATACCAAAGACCTAAAGTTTATCACTTGTAAAAAATGTGCTCATGATTTGGTCCATCCTAAAGATCCAAATGGAGGAACCTCTTCTATGGGAATCCTCTTTGGACCAAAATATTGAAAGAGGATCCGAACCACTCCAAAAACTTGTTTGTAATTAAAAACTTATTTCAAAGTAACTGTTTTACTCGCTAGTCCAAATTGAATCTGAAGACCTAAGTTTTCCCACTTGTCAAAGTTGTGCTCATGATTTGGTCAATCCGAAAGATCCAAATCGAGGAAACTCTTCTTTAGGAATCCTGTTTGGACCAAAATATCGAAAGAGGATTCGTACCACTATAAAAACTTATTTGTAATTGAAATGCATGTTTCAAAGTACTTGTTTTACTCTTCGTACCATATTGATACCAAAGACCTAAGGTTTCCCACTTGTCAAAGTTTTCCTCGTGATTTGGTCCCTCCTAAAGATCCAAATGAAGGAACCTCTTCTTTGGGAATCCTCCTTGGACCAAAATAAAATGGTGTATTTTTGTAACAAGGAAAGAATAAGAAAGAAAACAAGCAAGAATAAACTTTCCTAAAAGAGAAAATTCGAATTTAGACTTCCCTAAAGCAATTTGGATCAGAAGATATGACTTTCCTTAAGCAAGATATGCATATATTTGAATATGGGACAGATTTGAAACTTTCCTAAAACAGTTTTTGTTATTTATGGTAAGTTCTAGCTTTTTAGGAAACAAACAACTTTGGCTCATTCAACTTGATAATTTCGGATTCAAGATGCATAAATGATGAGTTTAAGATGAACTCTTCAAGAACAATAAGAACACTAAACACTTTTTTTTTTGTTGAAACTCAAACAATTCAAGAAAGAACAATTTTTTTTTTTCCAATTTTCTGGACAATCCGACAGTCTGCAAAGATCTATATGTTTCTCAATCTTCCATGTTTATTTTGACAAACTTCTCTGAATACAAAATAACCACGACAGAATGATAAAGATTTTTGTAGTTGATGACTTTCTGAGAATCGGAATGTAACTATACTAAATATAACAAAAACAGTAGCTAAATATGGAAATTCTGGAACTATGATTTTTTTTTGTTTTTTTCTGGAATTTTCGATGAACGACGAACAAAATAAGAATAAAATTGAAAATAACAAGAAAGCAAGTAAGATAGAAATCTTCCCTTGAGCCAAAGCTCTGATACCAAATGATATGAAACCCTAGGAAATTGAAATAGAAACCCTTTGAAAGCACAAAGAACCCCTAGATGCAAATCCTAAAACCCCGAAGAACAATAAGGTAAAACCCATGGAATACAAGAAGAGAAAGATTATTCGATTGATCTAATATCTTGAAATAAGAGAACTTGTTCTTATTTCAAGATCGAAACAATTCACAAACATACTAGATTAAATTATGCTTGAATGTTTCTAAAACATGCAACCTAGAACAAGGCTACAAATCTAAGCAATTTCGGCTAAGCAAAAAGCAATATTATTATCATGTTAAATATTAGTATTTAGGGTTAGAAATGAGGCCTTTAAATAGGCAAAGAAACCCTAAAAATAACAAGGAAATTCGGAATAAATAAGAGAATAAAATCTGCCCAAAACTTGTCTTATATGGATTTGGCAGATTTTGGGGAAAATCTTTCCTAGAAAATAATATCTTTCCTAATTCTTTCCAAGCTAATAAAATGAATATAAATGGCCTAAAACATGTCTAAATACATCATAAATTCGTTGGAACCATATATGGAAAGTTTGAGAACAAATATGGAAAGTGGTCCAAATATGGAAAGTTTGCCAAAGTGATGCAACTTTCCTAATTAGCACTTCTCTTCAATTCTGATTGAACAAGTCTTCAATACTCTTCCTTGAAATGCATTTACTATAGATTGAAGTTTTTCAAGTCTTCTTCCTTAGCCTCCATGCTCGGGTCTTCAAAGCTTGTCTTTACTTTACTCATGTGGGCTTGACAATGCATGTTCAAGACTTGTTGTAGCTTCATGGCTCTTGATCTTGTGATTGGTCTTTGAGCTTGTTGTGAGGTCCCATGATTCATATCATCCCCTCCCTCTTGAAAATGATTTGTCCTCGAATCTAAAACATTACCTACATCGTAATAACTCAAGTTAGTAACATAAATAAAAGCACCTAAAGCATACTTACCTTGGAAATCAGATTTGTAAGCATCTTGATATCTTTCTAGTGCCTTGAATTTTCTAACTCCTCCCGGATCAAAAACCTTGAACTTCCATGCATCTCCCTCTTTGACATTTAATTGCATACCCTTGGTCCCACTTAGGTATTGAAGTATTTGTAGCTTCTTATTAAATCCTGTCTCATAAAAAATAACAAGAGACACTATTAGATAACATATTAGAACCCAAAGGACCATAGTCAATTTCATAAATTTTCTCATAACATGGTAACACAAACAACTCATACGTGTGTCCATACTGAAATCCTACATTATTCTCAATCAAATGACAAGAATGTGTAACCATTGAATCATTCAAACAAGAATTATGTAAAACATTTAGCACATGATCAGAAGTAGTAAAAGTCTCAACAACTCTTTTAATTTGGGAATTATTAAGCAAGTAAGTCTTTGCACAACATGCATAATTATCAATGAAATTCATTTCATGTTGTAAAAATTCAGAAGTGATACCAATTTTAGCAAACAAACAATTAATATGCATTTCATCAAAAATAGGGTTAGGATACTTTACCATGGATGTGTTTACCCAATTTTCCATGCATTGAATCATGTGAGATGGTGGTTTATTGAGTATGGCAGCCCCATGAATGTTGTCTTCATGATGTTTTATGCCTTTCATTGATGACAAATTACTTGGCATGTCATTAGGGAACAACCTTTTGAATTCCTGCAAAAACTCAACAAACATACTAGGCAAAGATGGGTTAAGTGTAAAACAAACCTCTTTGTACAAAAGTACAAATGTAGGTTGGTAGATTTCATTCCTAGCCTCACTTGATCTAACTGTCAAGCTCTCACTCTCTATTTCACTCTCTTTTTGCTCACTAAACTCAAATGTCTCACACTTTGTAATCTCAAAGCACTCATTCTTTTCACTCTCATTACACTCTTTCTTTTCAAACTCACAACTCTCTTTGTTTTGAGCACTCATTTCTTTTTTATCACTCATCTCTCTTTCTTTTAACTCACTAATTTCTTTTGCACTCATCTCTTTTTCTTTTGGCTCAATCTTTTTGTCAAAGTTTTCATTACTTTCAAACATAGAACTCTTTTGTAGCTCACAAGTTTCCTCCACAAAAACATTAGCATGAATATCCTCTTTTATCTCCTCCATGCTAGCATTGAAAACTTCCTTTGATTTTAAAAGTTCTCTTTCAATCATCTTGACCTTCTCTAAAATCATATTTGCATTTTCCTCTACCAAGCCATAGGCAGCCCCATTCTTATCCATTAATGTATCATTTTCACCCATTTGATAAGAAGAAGTAGAATTGGGAAAAGGTTTAGAAGCATACCGTGTATCTACTCTTCTTTTGAGTCTCTCTTCTACCTTGATGGCATAGTGAACCATTTCATCCAACTTCACATATGTATACCCTGGCCAGCAATCTCATAGTTTAAACCATCTAAGAACCATGCCATAGTAATATCTTCATCCTCCTCAACATTAGCCCTAGCCATGAGATATTTAAACTCATTGTAGTACTCGTCTACACTTTTGATTCCTTGTGTAAGATCTTCAAATTTTCGCTCAAGCTCTCTTTGGAATTGCCATGATACAAATCGTTTCCTCATGATGAATTTTAGTTCATACCAAGTTTCTATTGGATCCTCCAATGTTCTTCTTTTCCTATCATTCACCAATTGTTTTCACCATGTTAGTGCATAATCACAAAATTTAGCAGTTATAAGTTGTACCTTCTTCGAATCACTACATGGATATTCTTCAAAACAAAGCTCCACCTCTCTTTCCCATATCAAGTAAACCTCTGGATTTGATCGTCCTTGAAAAATAGGTACTTTGAGCTTATCACCTCTTAAGCTTCTATGCCCCATACCTCCATGATAAACCTCTCTATTTTCCCTCCAGGTATGTTCTACCTCTCGACATCTATTACCTCTGATTTGATCAAACCTTTCCTCATATTTTTCATGATACATTGTTGCAAATAAAAAGGTTAATAATAAAAATAGGACCTCTCAATCACTCCCTAAGTGTTTACACTCGATGATGTTCGTTCTCTCGTGTTTGCACTCAAAAACAGATTTTAGGGCCTAAATGTAACCTTGGACTATTAGCACACTTTAGCAACTATCAAACAAATAAGATACTAATGATATTTATAAAAAGTATCAATAAAGAAATAAGAAACAATCAGCTTGGGTGGCTAGAGAAATAAAAGGACAGATTTTTCAAATGGTGTATTTTTGTAACAAGGAAAGAATAAGAAAGAAAACAAGCAAGAATAAACTTTCCTAAAAGAGAAAAATTCGAATTTAGACTTCCCTCAAGCAAGGATCAGAAAATATGACTTTCCTTAAGCAAGATATGCATATATTTGAATATGGGACAGATTTGAAACTTTCCTAAAACAGTTTTTGTTATTTATGGAAAGTTCTAGCTTTTTAGGAAACAAACAACTTTGGCTCATTCAACTTGATAATTTCGGATTCAAGAAGCATAAATGATGAGTTTAAGATGAACTCTTCAAGAACAATAAGAACACTAAACACTTTTTTTTTTTTGTTGAAACTCAAACAATTCAAGAAAGAACAATTTTTTTTTTTCCAATTTTCTGGACAATCCGACAGTCTGCAAAGATCTATATGTTTCTCAATCTTTCATGTTTATTTTGACAAACTTGTCTGAATACAAAATAACCACCACAAAATGATGAAGATTTTTGTAGTTGATGACATTCTGAGAATCGGAATGTAACTATACTAAATATAACAAAACCAGTAGCTAAATATGGAAATTCTGGAACTATGATTTTTTTTTTGTTTTTTTCTGGAATTTTCGATGAACGACGAACAAAACAAGAATAAAATTGAAAATAACAAGAAAGCAAGTAAGATAGAAATCTTCCCTTGAGCCTAAGCTCTGATACCAAATGATATGAAACCCTCGGAAATTGAAATAGAAACCCTTTGAAAGCACAAAGAACCCCTAGATGCAAATCCTAAAACCCAGATGAACAATAAGGTAAAACCCATGGAATACAAGAAGAGAAAGATTATTCCATTGATCTAATATCTTGAAATAAGAGAACTTGTTCTTATTTCAAGATCGAAACAATTCACAAACATACTAGATCAAATTATGCTTGAATGTTTCTAAAACATGCAACCTAGAAGAAGGCTACAAAACTAAGCAATTTCGGCTAAGCAAATAGCAATATTATTATCATGTTAAATCTTAGTATTTAGGGTTAGAAATGAGGCATTTAAATAGGCAAAGAAACCCTAAAAATAACAAGGAAATTCGGAATAAAGAAGAGAATAAAATCTGCCCAAAACTTGCCTTATATGGATTTGGCAGATTTTGGGGAAAATCTTTCCTTGAGAAGAATATCTTTCCTAATTCTTTCCAAGCTAATAAAATGAATATAAATGGCCTAAAACATGTCTAAATACATCATAAATTCGTTGGAACCTTATATGGAAAGTTTGAGAACAAATATGGAAAGTGGTCCAAATATGGAAAGTTTGCAAAAGTGATGCAACTTTCCTAATTAGCACTTCTCTTCAATTCTGATTGAACAAGTCTTCAATACTCTTCCTTGAAATGCATTTACTATAGATTGAAGTTTTTCAAGGCTTCTTCCTTAGCCTACATGCTCGGGTCTTCAAAGCTTGTCTTTACTTTACTCATGTAGGCTTGACAATGCATGTTCAAGACTTGTTGTAGCTTCATGGCTCTTGATCTTGTGATTGGTCTTTGAGCTTGTTGTAAGGTCCCATGATTCATATCAGAACCACTCCAAAAACTTGTTTGTAATTGAAAGCTTGTTTCAAAGTACTTGTTTCACTCTTCGGACCATATTGAGACAAAAAACCTGTGGTTTCCCACTTGTCAAAGTTTTCGTCGTGATTTGGTCCATCCAAAAGATCCAAATGGAGGAACCTCTTCTTTGGAAATCCTCTTTGGACCGAAATAACGAAAGAGGACCACTCCAAAAACTTGTTTGTAATTAAAATGCTTGTTTCAGAGTACTTGTTTCAATCTTCGGACCATATTGATACCAAAGACCTAAGGTTTCCCACTTGTCAATGTTTTCCTCGTTATTTGTGCCATCCTAAAGATCCAAATGGACGAACCTCTTCTTTGGGAATCCTGTTTGGACCAAAATATCGAAAGAGGATCCTAACCACTCCAAAAACTTGTTTGTAATTAAAAACTTATTTCAAAGTACCTGTTTTACTCGCCAGTCCAAATTGAATCTGAAGACCTAAGGTTTCCCACTTGTCAAAGTTGTGCTCATGATTCGGTCAATCCAAAAGATCCAAATCGAGGAACCTCTTCTTTGGGAATCCTGTTTGGACCAAAATATCGAAAGAGGATTCGAACCACTATAAAAACTTATTTATAATTGAAATGCTTGTTTCAAACTACTTGTTTTACTCTTTGTACCATATTGATACCAAGGACCTCATGTTTCCCACTTGTCAAAGTTTTCCTCATGATTTGGTCCATCCTAAAGATCCAAATGGAGGAACCTCTTCTTTGGGAATCCTGTTTGGACCAAAATATCAAAAGAAGATCCGAACCACTATAATAAATTCTTTGTAATTGAAATGCTTGTTTCAGAGTACTTGTTTTACTCTTCGTACCTTATTAACCTAAGACCTCAGGTTTCCCACTTGTCAAAGTTTTCCTCATGATTTGGTCCATCCTAAAGATCCAAATGGAGGAACCTCTTCTTTGGGAATCCTCTTTGGTCCAAAATATCGAAAGTGTATCCGAACCACTCCAAAAACTTTTTTGCAATTGAAAAACTTGTTTCAAAGTACTTATTTCACTCTTCGGACTATATTGATACCAAAGACTAAGGTTTCCCATTTGTTAAAGTTTTCCTCGTGATTTGGTCCATCCAAAAGATCCAAATGGACGAACCTCTTCTTTGGGAATCCTCTTTGGATCAAAATATCGAAAGAGGATCCGAACCACTTCAAAAACTTGTTTGTAGTTGAAAAGCTTGTTTTAAAGTACTTGTTTCACTCTTCGGACCATATTTATACCAAAGACCTAAGGTTTCCCACTTGTGAAAGTTTTCACGTGATTTGGACCATCCTAAAGATTGAAATGGAGGAACCTCTTCTTTGGGAATCCTCTTTGGACCAAAATATCGAAAGAGGATGCAAACCACTCCAAAACCTTGTTTGTAATTGAAAAGCTTGTTTCAAAATACTTGTTTCACTCTTCGGACCATATTGATACGAAAGACCTAAAGTTTACCACTTGTCAAAGTTTTCCTCGTGATTTGGTACATCCTAAAGATCTAAATGGAGGAACCTCTTCTTCGGGAATCCTACTTGACCAAAATATCAAAAGACGATCCGAAACACTCCAAAAACTTGTTTGTAATTAAAAACTTATTTCAAAGTACCTGTTTTACTCTCTAGACCAAATTGAATCTGAAGACCTAAGGTTTCCCATTTGTCAAAGTTGTGCTCATGATTTGGTTCATCCTAAAGATCCAAAATGGAGGAACCTCTTCTTTGGGATTCCTGTTTGGACCAAAATATCGAAAGAGGATCCGAACCACTATAAAAACTTATTTGTAAATGAAATGCTTGTTTCAAAGTACTTGTTTCACTCTTCGGATCATATTGATACCAAAGACTTAAGGTTTCCCACTTGTCAAAGTTTTCCTCATGATTTGGTCCATCCTTATGATCCAAAAGGAGGAACTTCTTCTTTGGGAATCCTATTTGGACCAAAATATCGAAAGAGAATCCGAACCACTCCAAAAACTTGTTTGTAATTGAAAGCTTGTTTCAAAGTACTTGTTTCACTCTTCGAACCATATTGAGACCAAAGACCTGAGGTTTCCCACTAGTCAAGGTTTTCCTCGTGATTTGGTCCATCCTAAAGATCCAAATGGAGGAACCTCTTCTTTGGAAATCCCCATTGGACCGAAATATCGAAAGAGAATCCGAACCACTCCAAAAAATTGTTTGTAATTGAAATGCTTGTTTCAAAGTACTTGTTTCACTCTCCGGACCAAATTGATACCAAAGACCTAAGGTTTCCAACTTGTCAAAGTTTTCCTCGTTATTTGGTCCATCCTAAAGATCCAAAAGCAGGAACCTCTTCTTTGGATATCCTATTTGGACCAAAATATCGAAAGAGGATCCGAACCACTCCAAAAACTTGTTTGTAATTGAAAGCTTGTTTCAAAGTACTTGCTTCAAGCTTCGGACCATATTGAGACCAAAGACCTGAAGTTTACCACTTGTCAAAGTTTTCCTCGTGATTTGGTCCATCCTAAAGATCCAAATGGAGGAACCTCTTCGTTGGAAATCCCCATTGGACCGAAATATTGAAAGAGAATCTGAACCACTCCAAAAACTTGTTTGTAATAGAAATGCTTGTTTCAAATTACTTGTTTCACTCTCCGGACCAAATTGATACCAAAGACCTAAGGTTTCCAACTTGTCAAAGTTTTCCTCGTTATTTGGTCCATCCTAAAGATCGAAATGGAGGAACCTCTTCTTTGGGAATCCTCTTTGGACCAAAATATCGAAAGAGGATCCGAACCACTCGAAAAACTTGTTTGTAATTGAAAAGCTTGTTTCACTCTTCGGACCATATTGATGCCAAAGACCTATGGTTTCCAACTTGTCAAAGTTTTCCTCGTCATTTGGTCCATCCTAAAGATCCAATTGGAGGAACCTCTTCTTTGGGAATCCTCTTTGGACCAAAATATCGAAAGAGGATCCGAACCACTCCAAAAGCTTGTTTGTAATTGAAAAGCTTGTTTCAAAATACTTGTTTCACTCTTCGGACCATATTGATACTAAAGACCTCAGGTTTCCAACTTTTCAAAGTTGTGCTCATTATTTTGTCCATCCTAAAGATCCAAATAGAGGAATCTCTTCTTTGGGAATTCTCTTTGGACCAAAATATCGAAAGAGGATCCGAACCACTCCAAACACTTGTTTGTAATTGAAAAGCTTGTTTCAAAGTACTTTTTTCACTCTTCGGACCATATTGATACCAAAGACCTCACGTTTCCCACTTGTCAAAGTTTTCCTCGTGATTTGGTCCATCCTAAAGATAAAAATGGAGCAACCTCTTCTTTGGGAATCCTCTTTGTACCAACATATCAAAAGAGGATCCGAAGAACTCCAAAAGTTGTTTGTAATTGAAAAGCTTGTTTCAAAGTACTTGTTTCACTCTTCGGACCATAATGATAGCAAAGACCTAAAGTTTCCCACTTGTCAAAGTTTTCCTCGTTATTTGGTCCATCCTAAAGATCTAAATGCAAGAACCTCTTCTTTGGGAATCCTCTTTGGACCAAATTACCGAAAGAGGATCTGAACCACTCCAAAAACTTGTTTGTAATTGAAAGCTTGTTTCAAAGTACTTGTTTCACTCTTCGGACCATATTGAGACCAAAGACCTGAGGTTTCCCACTAGTCAAGGTTTTCCTCGTGATTTGGTCCATCCTGAAGATCCAAATGGAGGAACCTCTTCTTTGGAAATCCCCATTGGACCGAAATATCGAAAGAGAATCCGAACCACTCCAAAAAATTGTTTGTAATTGAAATGCTTGTTTCAAAGTACTTGTTTCACTCTCCGGACCAAATTGATACCAAAGACCTATGGTTTCCAACTTGTCAAAGTTTTCCTCGTTATTTGGTCCATCCTAAAGATCCAAATGGAGGAACCTCTTCTTTGGGAATAATCTTTGGACCAAAATATCGAAAGAGGATTCGAACCACTCGAAAAACTTGTTTGTAATTGAAAAGCTTGTTTCAAACTGCTTGTTTCACTCTTCGGACCATATTGATGCCAAAGACCTATGGTTTCGAACTTGTCAAAGTTTTCCTCGTCATTTGGTCCACCCTAAAGATCCAATTGGAGGAACCTCTTCTTTGGGAATCCTTTTTGGACCAAAATATCGAAAAGAGGATCCGTACCACTCCAAAAACGTGTTTGTAATTGAAACGCTTGTTTCAAAGTACTTGTTTCACTCTTCGGACCATATTGATACCAAAGACCTAAGGTTTCCAACTTTTCAAAGTTGTCCTCATGATTTGGTCCATCCTAATGATCCAAATAGAGGAACCTCTTCTTTGGGAATTCTATTCGGACCAAAATATCGAAAGAGGATCTGAACCACTCCAAAAACTTGTTTGTAATTGAAAATCTTGTTTCAAAGTACTTTTTTCACTCTTCGGACCATATTGATACCAAAGACCTCAGGTTTCCCACTCGTAAAAGTTTTCCTCATGATTTGGTCCATCCTAAATATCCAAACGGAGGAACCTCTTCTTTCGGAAACCACTTTGGACCTAAATATCGAAAGAGGATCCGAACCACTCCAAAAACTTGTTTGTAATTGAAAAGCTTGTTTCAAAGTACTTTTTTCACTCTTTGGACCATATTGATACCAAAGACCTCAGGTTTCCCACTTGTCAAAGTTTTCCTCGTGATTTGGTCCATCCTAAAGATAAAAAGGGAGGAACCTCTTCTTTGGGAAACCTATTTGTACCAACATATCAAAAGAGGATCCGAAGCACTCCAAAAGTTGTTTGTAATTGAAAAGCTTGTTTCAAAGTACTTGTTTCACTCTTCGGACCATATTGAT
The DNA here is from genome assembly GCA_028015215.1 of Gynostemma pentaphyllum. Taxonomy (NCBI): domain Eukaryota; kingdom Viridiplantae; phylum Streptophyta; class Magnoliopsida; order Cucurbitales; family Cucurbitaceae; genus Gynostemma; species Gynostemma pentaphyllum. The sequence goes on from CM051350.1 coordinate 11,138,109, forward strand.
ACCAAAGACCTAAAGTTTCCCACTTGTCAAAGTTTTCCTCGTTATTTGGTCCATCCTAAAGATCTAAATGGAGGAACCTCTTCTTTGGAAATCCCCATTGGACCGAAATATTGAAAGAGAATCTGAACCACTCCAAAAACTTGTTTGTAATAGAAATGCTTGTTTCAAAGTACTTGTTTCACTCTCCGGACCAAATTAATACCAAAGACCTAAGGTTTCCAACTTGTCAAAGTTTTCCTCGTTATTTGGTCCATCCTAAAGATCCAAATGGAGGAACCTCTTCTTTGGGAATCATCTATGGACCAAAATATCGAAAGAGGATCCGAACCACTCAAAAAACTTGTTTATAATTGAAAACCTTGTTTCACTCTTCGGACCATATTGATGCCAAAGACCTATGGTTTCCAACTTGTCAAAGTTTTCCTCGTCATTTGGTCCATCCTAAAGATCCAATTGGAGGAACCTCTTCTTTGGGAATCCTCTTTGGACCAAAATATCGAAAGAGGATCCGAACCACTTCAAAAGCTTGTCTGTAATTGAAAAGCTTGTTTCAAAATACTTGTTTCACTCTTCGGACCATATTGATACTAAAGACCTCAGGTTTCCAACTTTTCAAAGTTTTGCTCATGATTTGGTCCATCCTAAAGATCTAAATAGAGGAACATCTTCTTTGGGAATTCTCTTTGGACCAAAATATCGAAAGAGGATCCGAACCACTCCAAACACTTGTTTGTAATTGAAAAGCTTGTTTCAAAGTACTTTTTTCACTCTTCGGGCCATATTGATACCAAAGACCTCAGGTTTCCCACTTGTCAAAGTTTTCCTCGTGATTTGGTCCATCCTAAAGATAAAAATGGAGGAACCTCTTCTTTGGGAATCCTCTTTGTACCAACATATCAAAAGAGGATCCGAAGCACTCCAAAAGTTGTTTGTAATTGAAAAGCTTGTTTCAAAGTACTTGTTTCACTCTTCGGACCATATTGATACCAAAGACCTAAAGTTTCCCACTTGTCAAAGTTTTCCTCGTTATTTGGTCCATCCTAAAGATCTAAATGCAAGAACCTCTTCTTTGGGAATCCTCTTTGGACCAAGTTATCGAAAGAGGATCCGAACCACTCCAAAAACTTGTTTGTAATTGAATAGCTTGTTTCAAAGTACTAGTTTCACTCTTCGGATCATATTGATACAAAGACTTAAGGTTTACCACTTGTCAAAGTTTTCCTCGTGATTTGGTCCATCCTTAAGATCCAAAAGGAGGAACTTCTTCTTTGGGAATCCTATTTGGACCAAAATATCGAAAGAGAATCCGAACCACTCCAAAAACTTGTTTGTAATTGAAAGCTTGTTTCAAAGTACTTGTTTCACTCTTCGGACAATATTGAGACCAAAGACCTGAGGTTTCCCACTAGTCAAGGTTTTCCTCGTGATTTGGTCCATCCTAAAGCTCCAAATGGAGGAACCTCTTCTTTGGAATTCCCCATTGGACCGAAATATCGAAAGAGAATCCGAACCACTCCAAGAACTTGTTTGTAATTGAAATGCTTGTTTCAAAGTACTAGTTTCACTCTCCGGACCAAATTGATACCAAAGACCTAAGCTTTCCAACTTGTCAAAGTTTTCCTCGTTATTTGGACCATCCTAAAGATCCAAATGGAGGAACCTCTTCTTTGGGAATCATCTGTGGACAAAAATATCGAAAGAGGATCCGAACCACTCGAAAAACTTGTTTGTAATTGAAAAGCTTGTTTCAAATTGCTTGTTTCACTCTTCGGACCATATTGATGCCAAAGACCTATGGTTTCCAACTTGTCAAAGTTTTCCTCGTCATTTGGTCCATCCTAAAGATCCAATTGGAGGAACCTCTTCTTATGGAATCCTCTTTGGACCAAAATATCGAAAAGAGGATCCGTACCACTCCAAAAACTTGTTTGTAATTGAAAAGCTTCTTTCAAAGTACTTGTTTCACTCTTCGGACCATATTGATACCAAAGACCTAAGGTTTCCAACTTTTCAAAGTTTTCCTCATGATTTGGTCCATCCTAAAGATCCAAATAGAGGAACCTCTTCTTTGGGAATTCTATTTGGACCAAAATATCGAAAGAGGATCCGAACCATTCCAAAAACTTGTTTGTAATTGAAAAGATTGTTTCAAAGTACTTTTTTCACTCTTCGGACCATATTGATGCCAAAGACCTCAGGTTTCCCACTCATAAAAGTTTTCCTCGTGATTTGGTCCATCCTAAATATCCAAACGGAGGAACCTCATCTTTCGGAATCCTCTTTGGACCTAAATATCGAAATAGGATCCGAACCACTCCAAAAACTTGTTTGTAATTGAAAAGCTTGTTTCAAAGTACTTTTTTCACTCTTCGGACCATATTGATACCAAAGACCTTAGGTTTCCCACTTGTCAAAGTTTTCCTCGTGATTTGGTCCATCCTAAAGATCCAAATGGAGGAACCTCTTCTTTGGGAATCCTCTTTGTACCAAAATATCGAAACAAGATCCGAACCACTATAAAAACTTATTTGTAATTGAAATGCTTGTTTCAAAGTACTCGTTTTACTCTTCGTACCATATTGATACCAAGGACCTCAGGTTTCCCACTTGTCAAAGTTTTCCTCATGATTTGGTCCATCCTAAAGACCCTAAACCCTAAACCCTAAACCCTAAAGATCCTAATGGAGGAACCTCTTCTTTCAGAATCCTATTTGGACCAAAATATAGAAAGAGGATCCGAACCACTATAAAAACTTATTAGTAATTGAAATTCATGTTACAAAGTGCTTGTTTTACTCTTAGGACCATATTGATACCAAAGACCTAAGGTTTCCCACTTGTTAAAGTTTTCCTCGCTATTTGGTCCATCCTAAATATCCAAATGGAGGAACCTCTAATTTGGGAATCCTCTTTGGACCAAAATATCGAAAGAGGTTCCAAACCACTCCAAAAACTTGTTTGTAATTGAAAAGCTTGTTTCAAAGTACTTGTTTCACTCTTTGTACCATATTGATACCAAAGACCTAAAGTTTCCCACTTGTCAAAGTTTTCCTTGTTATTTGGTCCATCCTAAAGAACCAAATGGAGGAACCTCTTCTTTGGGAATCCTCTTTGGACCAAAGTATCGAAAGAGGATCCGAACCACTATAAAAACTTATTTGTAATTGAAATGCTTGTTAAAAAGTACTTGTTTTACTCTTCAGATCATATTGATAGCAAAGACCTAAAGTTTCCCACTCTTCAAAGTTTTCCTCGTTATTTGGTTCATTCTAAAGATCCAAATGGAGGAACCTCTTCTTTGGGAATATTGTTTGGACCAAAATATCGAAAGAAGATCCGAACCACTATAAAACTTCTTTGTAATTGAAATGCTTGTTTCAAAGTACTTGTTTTACTCTTCGTACCATATTGATACCAAGGACCTCAGGTTTCCCACTTGGCAAAGTTTTCCTCATGATTTGGTCCATCCTAAAGATCCAAATTGAGGAACCTCTTCTTTCGGAATCCTCTTTGGACCAAAATATCGAAAGAGGATCCGAACCACTATAAAAACTTTTTTGTAATTGAAATGCTTGTTACAAAGTACTTGTTTTACTCTTCGGACCATATTGATACCAAAGACCTAAGGTTTCCCACTTGTCAAAGTTTTCCTCGTGATTCGGTCCATCCTAAAGATCCAAATGGAAGAACCTCTACTTTGGGAATCCTCTTTCGACCAAAATATCGAAAGATGGATGTTAAGGCAAGTTTTGGGCAGATTTTGTGCCCCTTGTAATCCGAATTTCCTAGCTTATTTTTAGGGTTTCTTTGCCTATTTAAAGGCCTCATTTGTTACCCTGAAGACTCAGAATTCATATGATAATAATATTGCTTTTTGCTTTGCTGAAATTGCTTAGTTTTGTAGCCTTGTTCTTAGGTTGCATGTTTTAGGAACATTCAAGCAAACCTTGATCTAGTTTGTTTGTGAATTGTTTCAATCTTGAAATAAGAATAATTTCTCTTATTTCAAGGTCTTTGATCATTGGAATAATCTTCTTTTCTTGTTTTTTTCCAAAGGTTTTACCTTTTTGTTCATGGGGTTTTAGGATGTGCATCTAGGGGTTCTTTGTTCTTTCAAAGGGTTTCTATTTCAATTCATGAGTTTCATATCAATTCGATCCTCGTTTGACATTTTGGTCCAAAGAGGATTCTCAAACAAGAATTTTTTTCCATTTGAAACTTTAGGATGGACATTTTGGTCCAAAGATGTTTCGCAAACAAGCGTTTCCTTTTTCGGAACTTTAGGATGGACCAAATCATAAATACAAGTTTGAAAAGATTGATTCCGATCCTCGTTTGACATTTTGGTCCAAAGCGGAATCCCAAATAAGATTTTCCTCCATTTGGAGTTTTAGGATGGACCAAATCATGAGGACAAGTTTTAAAAGATCTACTCCGATCCTCGTTCGACATTTTGGTCCAAAGCGGATTCCCAAAGAAGAGGCTCCTCCATTTGGAACTTTAGGATGGACCAAATCATGAGGACAAGTTTGACAAGATTGGTTCCGATCTTCGTTTGACATTTTGGTCCAAATTGGATTCCCAAAGAAGAGTTTCCTCCATTTCTAAATTTAGGATGGTCCAAATCATGAGGACAACTTTGACAAGATTGGTTCCGATCCTCGCTTGACATTTTGTTCCAAAGAGGATTCCCAAAGAAGAGTTTCCTCCATTTGGATCATTAGGATGGACCAAATCATAAGGACAAATTTGACAAGATTGGTTCCGATCCTCGTTTGATATTTTGGTTCAAAGAGAATTCCCAAAGAAGAGTTTCCTCCATTTAGAACATTATGATGGACAAAATCATGAGGCCAAAATAATTAGGACAAGTTTAACAAGATTGGTTCCGATCCTAGTTTGACATTTTGGTCCAAAGAGGATTCCCAAAAAAGAGTTTTCTCAATTTGGAACTTTAGGATGGACCAAATTACGAGGACAAGTTTTAAAAGATTGATTATATTCCTCGTTTGACATTTTGGTACAAAGAGGATTCCCAAAAAATAGTTTCCTCCATTTTGAACTTTAGGATGGACCAAATCATGAGGACAAGTTTGAAAAGATTGGTTCCGATCCTTGTTTGACATTATGGTCCAAAGAGGATTCCCAAAGAAGAGGTTCCTCCATTTGGAACTTTAGGATTGACCAAATCATGAGGACAAGTTTGACAAGATTGGTTCCGATCTTCGTTTGACATTTTGGTCCAAATTGGATTCCCAAAGAAGAGTTTCCTCCATTTCTAAATTTAGGATGGTCCAAATCATGAGGACAACTTTGACAAGATTGGTTCCGATCCTCGCATGACATTTTGTTCCAAAGAGGATTCCCAAAGAAGACTTTCCTCCATTTGGATCATTAGGATGGACCAAATCATAAGGACAAATTTGACAAGATTGTTTCCGATCCACGTTTGATATTTTGGTTCAAAGAGAATTCGCAAAGAAGAGTTTCCACCATTTAGAACTTTAGGATGGACAAAATCATGAGGCCAAAATAATTAGGACAAGTTTAAAAAGATTGGTTCCGATCCTAGTTTGACATTTTGGTCCAAAGAGGATTCCCAAAGAAGAGTTTCCTCAATTTGGAACTTTAGGATGGACCAAATTACGAGGACAAGTTTTAAAATATTGATTATAATCCTCGTTTGACATTTTGGTACAAAGAGGATTCCCAAAAAATAGTTTCCTCCATTTGGAACTTTAGGATGGACCAAATCATGAGGACAAGTTTGAAAAGATTGGTTCCGATCCTCGTTTGACATTATGGTCTAAAGAGGATTCCCGAAGAAGATTTTCCTCCATTTGGAACTATAGGTTGGACAAAAGAATGAGGACAAGTTTGACAAGATTGATTCCGATCCTCGTTTGACATTTTGGTCCAAATAGGATTCCCAAAGAAGAGTTTCCTCCATTTGGAACTTCAGGATGGACCAAATTATGAGGACAACTTTGACGTTTGAAATTATCGTCCAAAGAGGATTCTCAAAGAAGAGGTTCCTCCATTTGGAACTATAGGTTGGACAAAAAAATGAGGACAAGTTTGACAAGATTGATTCCGATCCTCGTTTGACATTTTGGTCCAAATAGGATTCCGAAAGAAGAGTTTCCTCAATTTGGAACTTTAGGATGGACCAAATCATGAGGACAAGTTTCAAAAGATTGGTTTCGATCCTAGTTTGACATTTTGGTCCAAAGAAGAGTTTCCTCCATTTGAAACTTTAGGATGGACCAAATCATTATTGCAAGTTTGAAAAGATTGGTTCCGATCCTCGTTTGACATTTTGGTCCAAAGAGGATTCCCAAAGAAGAGTTTCCTCCATTAAGAACTTTAGGATGGACCAAATCATTGGGACAAGTTTGAAAAGATGATACGATCCTCGTTTGACATTTTGATCCAAAGAGGATTCTCAAACAAGAATTTTCTTCCATTTGAAACTTTAGGATGGACATTTTGGTCCAAAGATGTTACACAAACAAGCGTTTCCTCCTTTTTGAACTTTAGGATTGACCAAATCATAAGGACAAGTTTGAAAAGATTGATTCCGATCCTCGTTTGACATTTTTGTCCAAAGCGTAATCCCAAATAAGAGTTTCCTCCATTTGGAATTTTAGGATGGACCAAATCATGAGGACAAGTTTTAAAAGATCTACTCCGATCCTCATTCGACATTTTGGTCCAAAGAGGATTCCCAAAGAAGAGGTTCCTCCATTTGGAACTTTAGGATGGACCAGATCATGAGGACAAGTTTGACAAGATTGGTTCCGATCCTCGTTTGACATTTTGGTCCAAATTGGATTCCCAAAGAAGAGTTTCCTCCATTTCTAAACTTAGGATGGTCCAAATCATGAGGAGAGCTTTGACAAGATTGGTTCCGATCCTCGCTTGACATTTTGGTCCAAAGAGGATTCCCAAAGAAGAGTTTCCGCCATTTGGATCTTTAGGATGGACCAAATTATGAGGACAAATTTGACAAGATTCGTTTCGATCCTCGTTAAACATTTGGTCAAGAAGAGGATTCCCAAAAAAGAGTTTCCTCCACTTGGAACTTTTGGATAAACCAAATCATGAGGACAACTTTAACAAGATTGGTTCGGATCCTCGTTTGACATTTTGGACCAAAAAGGATTCTCAAAGAAGAGTTTCCTCCATTCGGAACTTTAGGATGTACCAAATAATGAGGACAACTTTGACAAGATTGGTTCCGATCCTTGTTTGACATTTTTGTCTAAAGAGTAATCGCACAGAAGAGTTTCCTCCATTTGGAACTTTAGGATGGACCAAATCATGAGGACAAGTTTGAAAAGATTGGTTCCAATTCTTGTTTGACATTTTGGTCTAAAGAGGATTCCTAAAGTAGACATTCCTGCATTTAGAACTTTAGGATGGACCAAAACATGTGAACAAATTTGACGTTCGACATTTTGGTTTAATGAGGATTCCCAAAGAAAGGTTTCCTTCATTTGGATCTTTAGGATGGACCAAATCATGAGGATAACTTTGACGTTCAACATTTTGGTCCCAAGAGGATTTGCAAAGAAGTGTTTCCTCCATTTGGAACTTTTGGAGGGAACAAATAATGATTGACAAGATTAGTTACGATCCTCGTTTGATATTTTGGTCCAAAGAGGATTCCCAAATAAGAGTTTCTTCCATTTGGAACTTTCGGATGGACAAAATGAATAGGACAAGTTTGAAAAGGTTTGTTCTGATCCTCGTTTGACATTTTGGTCCAAAGAGGATTCCCAATGAAGAGTTTTCTCCATTTAGAACTTTAGGATGGACCAAATGATTTGGACAAGTTTGAAAAGCCTTGTTCCGATCCTCGTTTAACATTTTGGTCCAAAGAGAATTCCCAAAAAAGAATGTCCTCCATTTAGAACTTTAGAATGGACCAAATCATTAGGACAAGTTTAAAAAGTTTGGTTCCGATCCTCGTTTGACATTTTTGTCCAAAGAGGATTCCCAAAGAATAGTTTCCTCCATTTGGATCTTTAGGATGGATCAATTCGTGAGGACAACTTTGACAAGATTGGTTATGATCCTCGTTTAACATTTTAGTTTAAAGAGGATTCCTAAAGAAGAGTTTCCTCCATTTGGAATTTAGGATGGACCAAATCATGAGGCCAAAATCAGTAGGACAAGTTTGACAAGATTGGTTTCGATCCTAGTTTGACATTTTGATCCAAAGAGGATTCTCAAAGAAGAGATTCCTCCATTTGGAATTTTAGGATGGACCAAATCATTAGGACAAGTTTTTGGATGAACCACTCCAAAAACTTGTTTGTAATTGAAAAGCTTGTTTCAAAGTACTTGTTTCACTCTTCGGACCATATTGATACCAAAGACCTAACGTTTCCCACTTGTCAAAGTTTTTCTTGTTATTTGGTCCATCTTAAAGAACCAAATGGTGGAACCTCTTCTTTGGGAATCCTCTTTGGACCAAAATATCGAAAGAGGATCCGAACCACTCCAAAAACTTGTTTGTAATTAAAAACTTATTTCAAAGTACCTGTTTTACTCCCTATACCTAATTGAATCTTAAGACCTAAGGTTTCCCGCTTGTCAAAGTTGTACTCATGATTTGGTCCATCCTAAAGATCTTAATGGAGGAACCTCTTCTTTGGGAATCCTATTTGGACCACAATATCGAGAGAGGATCCGGACCACTATAAAAACTTATTTGAAATTGAAATGCTTGTTTCAAAGTACTTGTTTTACTCTTCGTACCATATTGATACCAAGGACCTCAGGTTTCACACTTGTCAAAGTTTTCCTCATGATTTGGTCCATCCTAAAGATCAAAATGGACGAACCTTTTCTCTGGGAATCCTCCTTGGACCAAAATATCCAAAAAGGATCCGAACCACTATAAAAACTTATTTGTAATTGAAATGCATGTTTCAAAGTACTTGTTTTACTCTTCGTACCATATTGATACCAAGGACCTCAGGTTTCCCACTTGTCACAGTTTTCCTCATGATTTCGTCCATCCTAAAGATCCAAATAGAGGAACCTCTTCTTTGGGAATCCTCTTTGGACCAAAATATCGAAAGAGGATCCGAACCACTCCAAAAACTTGTTTGTAATTGAAAGCTTATTTCAAAGTACTTGTTTCACTCTATAGACCAAATTGAATCCGAACACCAAAGGTTTCCCACCTAAGGTTTCCCACTTGTCAAAGTTTTCCTCTTGATTTGGTCCATCCTAAAGATCCAAATGGAGGAACCTCTTCTTTGAGAATCCTCTTTGTACCAAAATATCGTAAGATGATCTGAACCACTCCAAAAACTTGTTTCAAAGTACTTGTTTAACTCTTCGGACCATATTGATACCAAAGACCTAAGGTTTCCCACTTGTCAAAGTTGTGCTCATGATTTGGTCCATCCTAAAGATCCAAATGGAGGAACCTCTTCTTTGGGAATCCTCTTTGTACCAAAATATCGAAAGATAATCTGAACCACACCAAAAACTTGTTTGTAATTGAAAAGCTTTTTTCAAAGTACTTGTTTCACTCTTCGGACCATATTGATACCAAAGACCTAATGTTTCCCACTTGTCAAAGTTTTCTTCGTGATTTGGTCTATCCTAAAGATCCAAATGGAGGAACCCTTTCTTTGGGAATCATCTTTGGACCAAAATATCGAAAGAGGATCAAAACCACTCCAAAAACTTGTTTGTAATTAAAAACTTATTTCAAAGTACCTGTTTTACTCCCTAGACCTAATTGAATATGAAGACCTAAGGTTTCCCACTTGTCAAAGTTGTACTCATGATTTGGTCCATCCTAAAGATCTAATTAGAGGAACCTCTTCTTATGATTTGGTCCATCCTAAAGATCCAAATGGAGGAACCTCTACTTTGGGAATCCTCTTTGGAAAAAAATATCGAAAGAGAATCCGAACCACTCCAAAAACTTGTTTGTAAATGAAAAGCTTGTTTCAAAGTACTTGTTTCAGTCTCCTTACCATATTGATACCAAAGACCTAAGGTTTCCCACTTGTCAAAGTTATCCTCGTGTTTTGGTCCATCCAAAACATCCAAATAGAGGAACCACTTCTTTGGGAATCCTCTTTGTACCAAAATATCGAAAGATGATCTGAACCACACGAAAAACTTGTTTGTAATTGAAAAGCTTTTTTCAAAGTACTTGTTTCACTCTTCGGACCATATTGATACCAAAGACCTAATGTTTGCCACTTGTCAAAGTTTTCTCCATGATTTGGTCTATCCTAAAGATCCAAATGGAGGAACCCCTTCTTTGGGAATCCTCTTTGGACCAAAATATCGAAAGAGGATCAGAACCACTCCAAAAATTTGTTTGTAATTAAAAACTTTTTTCAAAGTACCTGTTTTACTCCCTAGACCTAATTGAATATGAAGACCTAAGGTTTCCCACTTGTCAAAGTTGTACTCATGATTTGGTCCATCCTAAAGATCTAATTTGAGGAACCTCTTCTTTGGGAATCATATTTGGACCAAAATATCGAAAGAGGATCCGGACCACTATAAAAACTTATTTGAAATTGAAATGCTTGTTTCAAAGTACTTGTTTTACTCTTCCTACCATATTGATACCAAGGACCTCAGGTTTCCCACTTGTCATAGTTTTCCTCATGATTTGGTCCATCCTAAAGATCCAAATGGAGGAACCTCTTCTTTGACAATCTTCTTTGGACCAAAATATAGAAAGAGGATCCGAACCACTCCAAAAACATGTTTGTAATTAAAAACTCATTTCAAAGTACTTGTTTCACTCTTCAAAGTTTTCCTCGTTATCTGGTCCATCCTAAAGATCCAAATGGAGGAACATCTTCTTTGGGAATCCTGTTTGGACCAAAATATCGAAAGAAGATCCGAACCACTTTAAAAACTTATTTGTAATTGAAATGCTTGTTTCAAAGTACTTGTTTTACTCTTCGTACCAATTTGATACCAAGGACCTCAGGTTTCCCACTTGTCAAAGTTTTCCTCATGATTTTGTCCATCCTAAAGATCCAAATGGAGGAACCTCTCCTTTCGAAATCCTCTTTGGACCAAAATATCGAAAGAGGATCCGAACCACTATAAAAACTTATTTGTAATTGAAATGCTTGTTACAAAGTACTTGTTTTACTCTTCGGACCATATTGAAACCAACGACCTAAGGTTTCCCACTTGTCAAAGTTTTCCTCGTGATTTGGTCCATCCTAAAGATCCAAATGGAGGAACCTCTACTTTGGGAATTCTCTTTGGACCAAAATATCGAAAGAGGATCCGAACTACTCCAAAAACTTGTTTGTAATTGAAAAGCTTGTTTCAAAGTACTTGTTTCACTCTTCGGACCATATTGATATCAAAGACCTAAAGTTTCCCACTTGTCAAAGTTTTCTTTTTTATTTGGTCCATCCTAAAGAACCAAATGGAGGAACCTCTTCTTTGAGAATCCTCTTTGGACCAAACTATCGAAAGAGGATCCGAACCACTCAAAAAACTTGTTTGTAATTAAAAACTTATTTCAAATTACCTGTTTTATTCCCTAGACCTAATTGAATCTTAAGACCTAAGGTTTCCCACTTGTCAAAGTTGTACTCATGATTTGGTCCATCCTAAAGATCTTAATGGAGGAACCTCTTCTTTGGGAATCCTATTTGGACCAAAATATCAAAAGAGGATCCGGACCACTATAAAAACTTATTTGAAATTGAAATGCTTGTTTCAAAGTACTTGTTTTACTCTTCGTACCATATTGATACCAAGGACCTAATGATATAAAAACCCTAGATTTGGATCAAGAACCCCTTGAAGAACCCTTGAGTCACCAAGATCTAAAACCCCCAAAGCAATTTAGCAAAACCCAAGGAACATGAGTTAAGAAGATTATTCCTAGATCTATGATCTTGAAATAAGAAGAAATTGTTTCTTATCTCAAGATTGAAACAATCCACAAACACTTTAGATCAAGAGTGTTTGATTGTTTCTAAACAAGTAATCTAAAGCAAGACTACTCAAGAACATGCAAGGTAATCAGCCAAGCAAGTCAATTGGAAGAAAAAAGCAACTTTCTATTTCATCAAATATGATTATTAGGGTTACATAAAATCCTTAAATAGTTAAGAGAAAACCCTAAAAGCAAAAGCCCAAAAGTAATCAGCCCATAATAAAATCTGGCATGTGAACAACATTTAAGGCATGAATAAAGCAACTAGAGCATAAAGCAAAAAGCAAAGTACCCATTTTAGGAAACTTTCCTAAAATGACTTTGACTTCATAATTCATTGCACATGTCTTTAATATTCCTCCTCCAAATGCACTTGCCAAAGATTAAAGTGCATTTCATCCTTTTTAATAGCCACCAATCTTGGATAATCAAAATATGTCTTCACTTTCCATGTAAGCTTTATAATGGATGTTTAAGGCTTGTTGAAGCTTCTTGGCATTTGAACTTGTAATTGGATGTTGAAGCATCCTAAGATTGTCTTGTGTCCCTTGTGCTCCATGATTCATATCACCTAATGTTTCCGACTTGTCAAAGTTTTCCTCGTAATTTGGTCTATCCTAAAGATCCAAATGGAGGAACCTCTTCTTTGGGAATCCTCTTTGGACCAAAATATTGAAAGAGGATCCGAGCCAGTTCAAAAACTTGATTGTAATTGAAAGCTTATTTCAAAGTACTTGTTTCACTCTCTAGACCAAATTGAATCCGAAGACCAAAGGTTTCCCACTTGTCAAAGTTGTGCTCATGATTTGGTCCACTCGAAAGATCCAAATGGAGGAACCTCTTCTTTGGGAATCCTGTTTGGACAAAAATATCGAAAGAGGATCCGAACCACTCCAAAAACTTTTTTGTAATTGTAAAGAATGTTTCAAAGTACTTGTTTCACTCTTCGGACCATTTGATACCAAAGACCTAAGGTTTCCCATTTGTCAAAGTTTTCCTCGTGATTTGGTCCATCCTAAAGATCCAAATGGAGGAATCTCTTCTTTGGGAATCCTCTTTGTACCAAAATATCGAAAGATGATCTGAACCACTCAAAAAACATGTTTGTAATTGAAAACCTTTTTTCAAAGTACTTGTTTCACTCTCTGGACCATATTGATACTAAAGAACTAATGTTTCCCACTTGTCAAAGTTTTCCTCGTGATTTGGTCTATCCTAAAGATCCAAATGGAGGAACCTCTTCTTTGGCATTCCTCTTTGGACCAAAATATCGAAAGAGGATCCGAACCAGTCCAAAAACTTGTTTGTAATTGAAAGCTTATTTCAAAGTACTTGTTTCAGTCTCTAGACCAAATTGAATCCGAAGACCAAAGGTTTCCCACTTGTCAAAGTTGTGCTCATGATTTGGTCCATCTTGAAGATCCAAATGGAGGAACCTCTTCTTTTGGAATCCTTTTTGGACCAAAATATTGAAAGAGGATCTGAACCTGATATGAATCATGGAACGTCACAAATAGCTCAAGAACTAATCACAAGATCAAATATCAAGAGAAGCATTGAACATCCATTTACAAGCCTACATTAGCAAAGTCAAGACAAGCTTTGAAGATCCAAGGATGGAGGCTAACAAAGAGGACTTGATGAACTTCAATCTATGCCAAATTCATTTTGAAGAAGAGTATTGAAGACTTGTTCAATCAGAAATGAAGAGAAGAGCTAATTAGGAAAGTTGCGCCACTTTTGCAAACTTTCCTTATTTGGACCACTTTCCATATTTATTATCGAACTTTCCATATTTGTTCCCAAACTTTCCATATATGGTTCCAACGAATTTATGATGTATTTAGACATGTTTTAGGCCATTTACATTCAGCTTATTAGCTAGGAAAGAATTAGGAAAGATATTATTCTCTAGGAAAGATTTTCCCCAAAATCTGCCAAATCCATATAAGGCAAGTTTTGGGCAGATTTTATTCTCTTCTTTATTCCGAATTTGCTTGTTATTTTTAGGGTTTATTTGCCTATTTAAAGGCCTCATTTGTAACCCTAAATATGAAGAATTAATATGATACAAAATAGCTTTGTTTTGCTTATTGCTTGGTTGATTTTACCTTGCATTTTGTAGCCTTGTTCTAGGTTGCATGTTTTAGAAACATTCAAGCATAACTTGATCTATTGTGTTTTTGAATTGTTTCGATCTTGAAATAAGAACAAGTTCTCTTATTTCAAGGTATTAGATCATTCGAATAATCTTCTTCTTCTTTGTTTCCAAGGGTTTTACCTTATTGTTCATTGGGGTTTTAGGATTTGTATCTAGGGGTTCTTTGTGTTTCAAAGGGTTTCTATTTCAATTCTAGGGTTTCATATCAGAACCACTCAAAAAACATGTTTGTAATTGAAAAAATTGTTTCAAAGTAATTGTTTCACTCTTCGGACCATATTGATACCAAAGACCTAAGCTACCTAAGCTTTCCTACTTGTCAAAGTTGTGCTCGTAATTTGGTCCATCCTAAAGATCCAAATGGAGGAACCTCTTCTTTGGGAATCCTCTTTGGACCAAAAAAACAAAAGACGATCTGAACAACTCCAAAAACTTGTTCGTAATTGAAAAGCTTGTTTTAAAGTACTTGTTTCACTCTCTAGACCAAAATGAATCCGAAGATATAAGGTTTCCCACTTGTAAAAGTTGTGCTCATGATTTTGTCCACCCTAAAGATCCAAATGGAGGAACCTCTTCTTTGGGAATCCTGTTTGGACCAAAATATCGAAAGAGGATCCGAACCACTCCAAACACTTGTTTGTAATCGTAAAGCATGTTTCAAAGTACTTGTTTCACTCTTCGGACCATTTGAAACCAAAGACCTAAGGTTTCCCACTTGTCAAAGTTTTCCTCGTGATTTGGTCCATCCTAAAGATCCAAATGGAGGAACCTCTTCTTTGGGAATCCTCTTTGTACCAAAATATCGAAAGATGATCTGAACCACTCCAAAAACTTGTTTGTAATTGAAAATCTTTTTTCAAAGTACTTGTTTCACTCTTCGGACCATATTGATACCAAAGACCTAATGTTTCCCACTTGTCAAAGTTTTCTTCGTGATTTCGTCTATCCTAAAGATCCAAATGGAGGAACCTCTTCTTTGGGAATACTCTTTGGACCAAAATATCGAAAGAGGATCCGAAGCACTCCAAAAACTTGTTTGTAATTGAAAGCTTATTTCAAAGTACTTGTTTCACACTCTCGACCAAATTGAATCCGAAGACCAAAGGTTTCCCACTTATCAAAGTTGTGCTCATGATTTGGTCCATCCTAAAGATCCAAATGGAGGAACCTCTTCTTTTGGAATCCTTTTTGAACCAAAATATCGAAAGAGGATCCGAACCACTCCAAAAACATGTTTGTAATTGAAAAACGTGTTTCAAAGTACTTGTTTCACTCTTCGGACCATTTGATACCAAAGACCTAAGTTTTCTTCGTGATTTGGTCCATCCTAAATATCCAAATGGAGGAACCTCTTCTTTGGGAATCCTCTTTGTACCAAAATATCGAAAGTTTATCTGAACCACTCCAAAAACATGTTTGTAATTGAAAATCTTTTTTCAAAGTACTTGTTTCACTCTTCGGACCATATTGATACCAAAGACCTAATGTTTCCGACTTGTTAAATTTTCCTCGTTATTTGGCCTATCCTAAAGATCCAAATGGAGGAATCTCTTCTTTGGGAATCCTCTTTGGACCAAAATATCGAAAGAGGATCCGAACCAGTCCAAAAACTTGTTTGTAATTGAAAGCTTATTTCAGTGTACTTGTTTCACTCTCTAGACCAAATTGAATCCGAAGACCAAAGGTTTCCCACTTGTCAAAGTTGTGCTCATGATTTGGTCCACCCTAAAGATCCAAATGGAGGAACCTCTTCTTTGGGAATCCTCTTTGTACCAAAATATCGAAAGTTTATCTGAACCACTCCAAAAACATGTTTGTAATTGAAAATCTTTTTTCAAAGTACTTGTTTCACTCTTCGGACCATATTGATACCAAAGACCTAATGTTTCCGACTTGTTAAATTTTCCTCGTTATTTGGCCTATCCTAAAGATCCAAATGGAGGAATCTCTTCTTTGGGAATCCTCTTTGGACCAAAATATCGAAAGAGGATCCGAACCAGTCCAAAAACTTGTTTGTAATTGAAAGCTTATTTCACTGTACTTGTTTCACTCTCTAGACCAAATTGAATCCGAAAACCGGTTTCCCACTTGTCAAAGTTGTGCTCATGATTTGGTCCACCCTAAAGATCCAAATGGAGGAACCTCTTCTTTGGGAATCCTGTTTGACCAAAATATCGAAAGAGGATCCGAACCACTCGAAAAACTTGTTTGTAATTGTAAAGCGTGTTTCAAAGTACTTGTTTCACTCTTCGGACCATTTGATACCAAAGACCTAAGGTTTCCCACTTGTCAAAGTTTTCCTCGTGATTTGGTCCATCCTAAAGATCCAAATGGAGGAACCTCTTCTTTGGGAATCCTCTTTGTACCAAAATATCGAAAGATGATCTGAAGCAATCCAAAAACTTGTTTGTAATTAAAAAGCTTTTTTCAAAGTACTTGTTTCACTCTTTGGACCATATTGATACCAAAGACCTAATGTTTCCCACTTTTCAAAGTTTTCCTCATGATTTGGTCTATCCTAAAGATCCAAATGGAGAAATCTCTTCTTTGGGAATCCTCTTTGGACCAAAATATCAAAAGAGGATCCGAACCAGTCCAAAAATTTGTTTGTAATTGAAAGCTTATTTCAAAGTACTTGTTTTACTCTCTAGACCAAATTGAATCCGAAGACCAAAGGTTTCCCACTTGTCAAGGTTGTGCCTATGATTTGGCCCATCCTGAAGATCCAAATGGAGGAACCTCTCCTTTTGAAATCTGTTTTGGACCAAAATATCGAAAGAGGATCCGAACCACTCCAAAAACTTGTTTGTAATTGAAAAACTTGTTTCAAAGTACTTGTTTCACTCTTCGGACCATATTGATACCAAAGACCTAACGTTTCCCACTTGTCAAAGTTGTGCTCATGATTTGGTCCATCCTAAAGATCCAAATGGAGGAACCTCTTCTTTGGGAATCCTCTTTGGACCAAAATAACGAAAGAGGATCCGAACAACTCCAAAAACTTGTTTGTAATTGAAAAGTTTGTATTAAAGTACTTGTTTCACTCTCTAGACCAAAATGAATCCGAAGATATAAGGTTTCCCACTTGTAAAAGTTGTGCTCATGATTTTGTCCTCCCTAAAGATCCAAATGGAGGAACCCCTTCTTTGGGAATCCTGTTTGGACCAAAATATCGAAAGACGATCCGAACCACTCCATAAACTTGTTTGTAATTGAAAAGCGTGTTTCAAAGTACTTGTTTCACTCTTCGGACCATATTGATACCAAAGACCTAAGGTTTCGTACTTGTCAAAGTTTTCCTCATGATTTGGTGCATCCTAAAGATCCAAATGAAAAAACCTCTTCTTTGGGAATCCTCTTTGGACCAAAATATCGAAAGAGGATCCGAAGCACTAGAAAAAATTGTTTGTAATTGAAAAGATTGTTTCAAAGTACTTGTGTCACTCTTCGGATTATATTGATACCAAAGACCTAAGGTTTCCCACTTTTCAAAGTTTTCCTCGTGATTTGGTCCATCCTAAAGATCAAAATGGAGGAACCTCTTCTTTAGGAATCCTCTTTGTACCAAAATATCGAAAGAGGATCCGAACCTCTCCAAAAACTTGATTGTAATTGAAAAGCTTGTTTCACTCTTCAGAGCATATTAATACCAAAAACCTAAGGTTTCCCACTTTTCAAAATTTTCCTCATGATTTGGTCCATCCTAAAGATCTAAACGGTGGAACCTCCTCTTTGGGAATCCTCTAAGGACCAAAACAGCGAAAGAGGATCCGAACCACTCCAAAAACTTGTTTGTAATTGAAAAGCTTGTTTCAAAGTACTTGTTTCACTTTTCGGACCATATTGATACCAAAGACCTAAGGTTTCCCACTTGTCAAATATGTGCTCACGATTTGGTCCATCCTAAAGATAAAAATGTAGGAACCTCTTCTTTGGGAATCTTTTTTGAACCAAAATATTGAAAGACGATCCGAACCTCTCCAAAAACTTGTTTGTAATTAAAAACCTTGTTTCAAAGTATTTGTTTCACTCTCTAAACCAAAATGAATCCGAAGACATAATGTTTCCCACATGTCGAAGTTGTGCTCATGATTTTGTCCATTCTAATGATCCAATTGGAAGAACCTCTTCTTTGGGAATCCTGTTTGGACCAAAATATCGAAAGAGGATCTGAACCACTCCAAAAACTTGTTTGTAATTGAAAAGCTTGTTTCAAAGTACTTGTTTCACTCTTCGGACCATATTGATACCAAAGACCTAAAGTTTCCCACTTGTCAAAGATGTGCTAATGATTTAGCCCATCCTAAAGATCCAAATGGAGGAACCTCATCTTTGGGAATCCTCTTTGGACCAAAATATGGAAAGAGGATCCGAAACACACCAAAAACTTGTTTGTAATTGAAAAGCTTGTTTCAAAGTACTTGTTTCACTCTTGGGACCATATTAATACCAAAGACCTAAGGTTTCCCACTTGTCAAATATGTGCTCACGATTTTGTCCATCCTAAAGATAAAAATTGAGGAACCTCTTCTTTTGGAATTCTCTTTGGACCAAAATAATGAAAGAGGATCCGAACAACTCCAAAAACTTGTTTGTAATTGAAAAGCTTGTTTCAAAGTGCTTGTTTCACTCTCTAGACCAAAATGAATCCGAAGACATAAGGTTTCCCACTTGTCAAAGTTGTGCTCATGATTTTGTCCATCCTAAAGATCCAATTGGAGGAACCTCTTCTTTGGGAATCCTGTTTGGACCAAAATATCAAAAGAGGATCTGAACCACTCCAAAAACTTGTTTGTAATTGAAAAGCTTGTTTCAAAGTACTTGTTTCACTCTTCGGACCATATTGATACAAAAGACCTGAGGTTTCCCACTTGTCAAAGTTGTGCTAATGATTTGGTCCATACTAAAGATCCAAATGGAGGAACCTCATCTTTGGGAATCCTCTTTGAACCAAAATATCGAAAGATGATCCAAACCACTCAAAAATCTTGTTTGTAATTGAAAAGCTTATTTCAAAGTACTTGTTTCACTCTTCGGACTATATTGGTACCAAAGATCCAAGGTTTCCCACTTGTCAAAGTTTTCCTCGTGATTTGGTCTATCCTAAAGATCCAAATGGAGGAACCTCTTCTTTGGAAATTTTCATTGCACTAAAATATCGAAAGAGGATCTGAACCACTCCAAAAACTTGTTTGTAATTGAAAGCTTCTTTCAAAGTACTTGTTTCACTACCTAGACCAAATTGAATCCGAAGACCAAAGGTTTACCACTTGTCAAAGTTGTGCTCATGACTTCGTCCATCCTAAATATCTAAATGGAGGAACATCTTCTTTGGGATTCGTCTTTGGACCAAATAACGAAAGAGGATCCGAACCACTCCAAATACTTGTTTGTAATTGAAAAGCTTGTTTCAAAGTACTTGTTTCACTCTCTAAACCAAAATGAATCTGAAGACATAAGGTTTCCCACTTATAAAAGTTGTGCTCATGATTTTGTCCATTCTAAAGATCCAAAAGTATGAACCTCTTCTTTGGGAATCATGTTTGGACCGAAATATCGAAAGAGGATCCGAACCACTCAAACAACTTGTTTGTAATTGAAAATCTTGTTTCAAAGTACTTGTTTCACTCTTCAGACCATATTGATACCAAACACCTAAGGTTTCCCACTTGTCAAAAATGTGCTCACGATTTGGTCCATCCTAAAGATAAAAATATAGGAACCTCTTTTTTGGGAATCCTCTTTGTACCAAAATATTGAAAGACGATCCGAACCACTCCAAAAACTTGTTTGTAATTGAAAACCTTGTTTCAAAGTACTTGTGTCACTCTCTAGACCAAAATGAATCCGAAGACATAATGTTTCCCACCTGTCAAAGTTGTGCTCATGACTCTGTCCATCCTAAAGATCCAATTGGAGGAACCTCTTCTTTGGGAATCCTGTTTGGACCAAAATATCAAAAGAGGATCTAAACCACTCTAAAAACTTATTTGTAATTGAAAATCTTGTTTCAAAGTACTTGTTTCACTCTTCGGACCATATTGATACCAAAGACCTAAGGTTTCCCACTTGTCAAAGATGTGCTAATGATTTGGCCCATCCTAAAGATCCAAATGGAGGAACCTCATCTTTGGGAATCCTATTTGGACCAAAATATGAAAAGAGGATCCGAACCACTCTAAAAGCTTGTTTGTAATTGAAAAGCTTGTTTCAAAGTACTTGTTTCACTCTTGGGACCATATTGATACCAAAGACCTAAGGTTTCCCACTTGTCAAATATGTGCTCACGATTTGGTACATCCTAAAGATAAAAAAGGAGGAACATCTTCTTTGGGAATCCTCTTTGGATGAAAATTATGAAAGAGGATCTGAACCACTCCAAAAACTTGTTTGTATTTGAAAAGCTTGTTTCAAAGTACTTGTTTCACTCTTCCGACCATATTGATACCAAAGACCTAAGTTTCCAACTTATCAAAGTTGTGCTAATGATTTGGTCCATACTAAAGATCCAAATGGAGGAACCTCATCTTCATGAATCCTTTTTGTACCAAAATATCGAAAGATGGTCCAAACCCCTCCAAAATCTTGTTTGTAATTGAAAAGCTTATTTCAAAGTACTTGTTTCGCTCTTCGGACTATATTGATACCAAAGACCTAAGGTTTCCCACTTGTCAAAGTTTTCCTCGTGATTTGGTCTATCCTAAAGATCCAAATGGAGGAACCTATTCTTTGGGAATCCTCATTGGACCAAAATATCAAAAGAGGATCTGAACCACTCCAAAAACTTGTTTGTCATTGAAAGCTTCTTTCAAAGTACATGTTTCACTCCCAAGTCCAAATTGAATCCGAAGACCAAAGGTTTACCACTTGTCAAAGTTGTGCTCATGATTTCGTCCATCCTAAAGATCCAAATGGTGGAACCTCTTCTTTGGGATTCGTCTTTGGACCAAAATAACAAAAGAGGATCCGAACCACTCCAAATACTTGTTTTTAATTGAAAAGCTTGTTTCAAAGTACTTGTTTCACTCTCTAGACCAAAATGAATCTGAAGACATAAGGCTTCTCACTTATCAAAGTTGTGCTCATGATTTTGTCCATCCTAAAGATCCAAAAGTATGAACCTCTTCTTTGGGAATCCTGTTTGGATCAAAATATCGAAAGAGGATCCGAACCACTCAAAAAACTTGTTTGTAATTGAAAAGCTTGTTTCAAAGTACTTGTTTCACTCTTCGGACCATATTGATATCAAAGTCCTAAGGTTTCCCACTTGTCAAAGTTGTGCTCATGATTTGGTGTATCCTAAAGATCCAAATAGAGGAACCTCCTCTTTCGGAATCCTCTTTGGACCAAAATATCGAAAGAGGATCCGAACCACTCTAAAAACTTGTTTGTAATTGAAAAGCATATTTCAAAGTACTTGATTCACTCTTCGGACTATATAGATACCAAAGACCTAAGGTTTCCCACTTGTCAAAGTTTTCCTCGTGATTTGGTCTATCCTAAATATCCAAATGGAGGAACCTATTCTTTGGGAATCCTCATTGCAGCAAAATTTTGAAAGAGGATCTTAACAACTCCAAAAACTTGTTTGTAATTGAAAGCTTCTTTCAAAGTACTTGTTTCACTCCCTAGACCAAATTGAATCCGAAGACCAAAGGTTTACCACTTGTCAAAGTTGTGCTCATGATTTCGTCCATCCTAAAGATCCAAATGGAGGAACCTCTTCTTTGGGATTCGTTTTTAGACCAAAATAACGAAAGAGGTTCCGAACCACTCCAAATACTTGTTTTTAATTGAAAAGCTTGTTTCAAAGTACTGGTTTCACTCTCTAGACCAAAATGAATCTGAAGACATAAGGTTTCCCACTTATCAAAGTTGTGCTCATGATTTTGTCCATCCTAAAGATCCAAAAGTATGAACCTCTTCTTTGGGAATCCTAATTGGACCAAAATATCGAAAGAGGATCCGAACCACTCAAAAAACTTGTTTGTAATTGAAAAGCTTGTTTCAAAGTACTTGTTTTACTCTTCGGACCATATTAATACCAAAGACCTAAGGTTTCCCACTTGTCAAAGTTGTGCTCATGATTTGGTCCATCCTAAAGATCGAAATGGAGAAACCTCTTCTTAGGGAATCCTCTTTGGACCAAAATAACGAAAGAGGATCCGAACCACTCCAAAAACTTGTTTGTAATTGAACAGCTTGTTTCAAAGTACTTGTTTCACTCTTCGGACCATATTGATACCAAAGACCTAAGGTTTCCCACTTGTCAAATATGTGCTCAAGATTTGGTACATCCTAAAGATTAAAATGGAGGAACCTCTTCTTTGGGAATCCCTTTGGACCAAAATAATGAAAGAGGATCCGAACAGCTCCAAAAACTTGTTTGTAATTGAAAAGACACTCTCTAGACCAAAATGAATCTGAAGATATAAGGTTTCCCACTTGTCAAAGTTGTGCTCATGATTTTGTCCATCCTAAAGATCCAAATGGAGTAACCTCTTCTTTGGGAATCCACTTTGGACCAAAATATCGAGAGAGGATCCGAACCACTCCAAAAACTTGTTTGTAATTGAAAAGCTTGTTTCAAAGTACTTGTTGCACTCTTCGAACCATATTGATACCAAAGACCTAAGGTTTCCCACTTGTCAAAGTTGTGCTCATGATTTGGTCCATCCGAAAGATCCAAATGGAGTAACCTCTTCTTTGGGAATCCTCTTTGGACCAAAATATCGAAAGAGGATCCGAACCACTCCAAAAACTTGTTGTAATTGAAAAGCTTGTTTCAAAGTACTTGTCTCACTCTTCGGACCATATTGATACCAAAGACCTATGGTTTCCCACTTGTCAAAGGACCATATTGGTACCAAAGACCTAAGGTTTCCCACTTGTCAAATATGTGCTCACGATTTAGTCCATCCTAAAGATCCAAATGGAGGAACCTCTTCTTTGGGAATCCTCTTAGGACCAAAATAATGGAAGAGGATCCGAACCACTCCAAAAACTTGTTTGTAATTGAAAAGCGTGTTTTAAAGTACTTGTTTCACTCTTCGGACCATATTGATACCAAAGACCTAAGGTTTCCTACTTGTCAAAGTTTTCCTTATTATTTGGTCCATCCTAAAGATCCGAATGGAGGAACCTCTTCTTTGGGAATCCTCTTTGGACCAAAATATCGAAAGAGGATCCGAACCACTCCAAAAACTTGTTTGGAATTGAAAAGCGTGTTTTAAAGTACTTGTTTCACTCTTCGGACCATATTGATACCAAAGACCTAAGGTTTCCTACTTGTCAAAGTTTTCCTCATGATTTGGTCCATCCTAAAGATCCGAATGGAGGAACCTCTTCTTTGGGAATCCTCTTTGGACCAAAATATCGAAAGAGGATCCGAAGCACTAGAAAAACTTGTTTGTAATTTTAAAGATTGTTTCAATGTACTTTTTTCACTCTTCGGATTATATTGATACCAAAGACCTAAGGTTTCCCACTTGTCAAAGTTTTCCTCGTGATTTTGTCTATCCTAGAGATAAAACTGGAGGAACCTCTTCTTTGGGAATCCTCATTGAACCAAAATATCGAAAGAGGATCTGAACCACTCCAAAAACTTGTTTGTAATTGAAAAGCGTGTTTCAAAGTACTTGTATCACTCTTCGGACTATATTAATACCAAAGACCTAAGGTTTCCTACTTGTCAAAGTTTTCCTCATTATTTGGTCAATTCTAAAGATCCGAATGGAGGAACCTCTTCTTTGGGAATCCTCTTTGGACCAAAATATCGAAAGAGGATCCGAAGCACTAGAAAAACTAATTTGTAAATTAAAAGCTTGTTTCAAAGTACTTGTTTCACTCTTCGGACCATATTGATACCAAAGACCTAAGGTTTCCCACTTGTCAAAGTTTTGTTCGTGATTTGGTCCATCCTAAAGATCCAACTGGAGGAATCTCTTTTTTGGGAATCCTCTTTGTACCAAAATATCGAAAGAGGATCCGAACCACTCCAAAAACTTGTTTGTAATTGAAAAGCTTGTTTCAAAGTACTTGTTTCACTCTTCGGACCATATTGGTACCAAAGACCTAAGGTTTCCCACTTGTCAAATATGTGCTCACGATTTGGTCCATCCTAAAGATAAAAATGGAGGAACCCCTTCTTTGGGAATCCTCTTAGGACCAAAATAATGGAAGAGGATCCGAACCACTCCAAAAACTTGTTTGTAATTGAAAAACTTGTTTCAAAGTACTTGTTTCACTCTTCGGACCATATTGATACCAAAGACCTATGGTTTCCCACTTGTCAAAGGACCATATTGGTACCAAAGACCTAAGGTTTCCCACTTGTCAAATATGTGCTCACGATTTGGTCCATCCTAAAGATCCAAATGGAGGAACCTCTTCTTTGGGAATCCTCTTCGGACCAAAATAATGGAAGAGGATCCGAACCACTCCAAAAACTTGTTTGTAATTGAAAAACGTGTTTTAAAGTACTTATTATACTCTTCGGACCATATTGATACCAAAGACCTAAGGTTTCCTACTTGTCAAAGTTTTCCTCATGATTTGGTCCATCCTAAAGATCCGAATGGAGGAACCTCTTCTTTGGGAATCCTCTTTGGACCAAAATATCGAAAGAGGATCCGAACCACTCCAAAAACTTGTTTGTAATTGAAAAGCGTGTTTTAAAGTACTTGTTTCACTCTTCGGACCATATTGATACCAAAGACCTAAGGTTTCCTACTTGTCAAAGTTTTCCTCATGATTTGGTCCATCCTAAAGATCCGAATGGAGGAACCTCTTTTATGGGAATCCTCTTTGGACCAAAATATCGAAAGAGGATCCGAAGCACTAGAAAAACTTGTTTGTAATTTTAAAGATTGTTTCAATGTACTTTTTTCACTCTTCGAATTATATTGATACCAAAGACCTAAGGTTTCCCACTTGTCAAAGTTTTCCTCGTGATTTTGTCTATCCTAGAGATAAAACTGGAGTAACCTCTTCTTTGGGAATCCTCATTGAACCAAAATATCGAAAGAGGATCTGAACCACTCCAAAAACTTGTTTGTAATTGAACAGCTTGTTTCAAAGTACTTGTTTCACTCTTCGGACCATATTGATACCAAAGACCTAAGGTTTCCCACTTGTCAAATATGTGCTCAAGATTTGGAACATCCTAAAGATAAAAATGGAGGAACCTCTTCTTGGGAATCCCTTTGGACCAAAATAATGAAAGAGGATCCGAACCACTCCAAACACTTGTTTGTAATTGAAAAGCCACTCTCTAGACCAAAATGAATCCGAAGATATAAGGTTTCCCACTTGTCAAAGTTGTCATCATGATTTTGTCCATCCTAAAGATCCAAATGGAGTAACCTCTTCTTTGGGAATCCTCTTTGGACCAAAATATCGAGAGAGGATCCGAACCACTCCAGAAACTTGTTTGTAATTGAAAAGCTTGTTTCAAAGTACTTGTTGCACTCTTCGGACCATATTGATACCAAAGACCTAAGGTTTCCCACTTGTCAAAGTTGTGCTCATGATTTGGTCCATCCGAAAGATCCAAATGGAGTAAACTCTTCTTCGGGAATCCTCTTTGAACCAAAATATCGAAAGAGGATCCGAACCACACCAAAAACTTGTTTGTAATTGAAAAGCGTGTTTCAAAGTACTTGTATCACTCTTCGGACTATATTGATACCAAAGACCTAAGGTTTCCTACATGTCAAAGTTTTCCTCATTATTTGGTAAATTCTAAAGATCCGAATGGAGGAACCTGTTCTTTGGGAATCCTCTTTGGACCAAAATATCGGAAGAGGATCCGAAGCACTAGAAAAACTTATTTGTAATTTAAACGCTTGTTTCAAAGTACTTGTTTCACTCTTCGGACCATATTGATACCAAAGACCTAAGGTTTCCCACTTGTCAAAGTTTTCCTCATGATCTGGTCCATCCTAAAGATCCAACTGGAGGAATCTCTTCTTTGGGAATCCTCTTTGTACCAAAATATCGAAAGAGGATCCGAACCACTCCAAAAACTTGTTTGTAATTGAAAAGCTTGTTTCAAAGTACTTGTTTCACTCTTCGGACCATATTGGTACCAAAGACCTAAGGTTTCCCACTTGTCAAATATGTGCTCACGATTTGGTCCATCCTAAAGATAAAAATGGAGGAACCCCTTCTTTGGGAATCCTCTTAGGACCAAAATAATGGAAGAGGATCCGAACCACTCCAAAAACTTGTTTGTAATTGAAAAACTTGTTTCAAAGTACTTGTTTCACTCTCTAGACCAAAATGAATCCGAAGATACAAGGTTTCCCACTTGTCAAAGTTGTTCTCATGATTTTGTCCATCCTAAAGAATCAAATGGAGTAACCTCTTCTTTGGGAATCCTCTTTGGACCAAAATATCGAAAGAGGATCCGAACCACTCCAAAAACTTGTTGTAATTGAAAAGCTTGTTTCAAAGTACTTGTCTCACTCTTCGGACCATATTGATACCAAAGACCTATGGTTTCCCACTTGTCAAAGTTGTGCTCATAATTTGGTCCATCCTAAAGATTCAAATGGAGTAACCTCTTCTTAGGGAATCCTCTTTGGATCAAAATATCGAAAGAGGATCCGAACCACTCCAAAAACTTGTTTTTAATTGAAAAGCGTGTTTTAAAGTACTTGTTTCACTCTTCGGACCATATTGATACCAAAGACCTAAGGTTTCCTACTTGTCAAAGTTTTCCTCATGATTTGGTCCATCCTAAAGATCCGAATGGAGGAACTTCTTCTTTGGGAATCCTCTTTGGACCAAAATATCGAAAGAGGATCCGAACCACTCCAAAAACTTGTTTGGAATTGAAAAGCGTGTTTTAAAGTACTTGTTTCACTCTTCGGACCATATTGATACCAAAGACCTAAGGTTTCCTACTTGTCAAAGTTTTCTTCATGATTTGGTCCATCCTAAAGATCCGAATGGAGGAACCTCTTCTTTCGGAATCCTCTTTGGACCAAAATATCGAAAGAGGATCCGAAGCACTAGAAAAACTTGTTTGTAATTTTAAAGATTGTTTCAACGTACTTTTTTCACTCTTCGGATTATATTGATACCAAAGACCTAAGGTTTCCCACTTGTCAAAGTTTTCCTCGTGATTTTGTCTATCTTAAAGATAAAACTGGAGGAACCTCTTCTTTGGGAATCTTCATTGAACCAAAATATCGAAAGAGGATCTGAACCACTCCAAAAACTTGTTTGTAATTGAACAGCTTGTTTCAAAGTACTTGTTTCACTCTTCGGACCATATTGATACCAAAGACCTAAGGTTTCCCACTTGTCAAATATGTGCTCAAGATTTGGTACATCCTAAAGATAAAAATGGAGGAACCTCTTCTTTGGGAATCCCTTTGGACCAAAATAATGAAAGAGGATCCGAACCACTCCAAAAACTTGTTTGTAATTGAAAAGCCACTCTCTAGACCAAAATGAATCCGAAGATATAAGGTTTCCCACTTGTCAAAGTTGTGCTCATGATTTTGTCCATCCTAAAGATCCAAATGGAGTAACCTCTTCTTTGGGAATCCTCTTTGGACAAAAATAACGAGAGAGGATCCGAACCACTCCAAAAACTTGTTTGTAATTGAAAATCTTGTTTCAAACTACTTGTTGCACTCTTCGGACCATATTGATACCAAAGACCTAAGGTTTCCCACTTGTCAAAGTTGTGTTCATGATTTGGTCCATCCGAAAGATCCAAATGGAGTAAACTCTTCTTCGGGAATCCTCTTTGAACCAAAATATCGAAAGAGGATCCGAACCACACCAAAAACTTGTTTGTAATTGAAAAGCGTGTTTCAAAGTACTTGTATCACTCTTCGGACTATATTGATACCAAAGACCTAAGGTTTCCTACTTGTCAAAGTTTTCCTCATTATTTGGTCAATTCTAAAGATCCGAATGGACGAGCCTCTTCTTTGGGAATCCTCTTTGGACCAAAATATCGAAAGAGGATCCGGAGCACTAGAAAAACTTATTTGTAATTTAAAAGCTTGTTTCAAAGTACTTGTTTCACTCTTCGGACCATATTGATACCAAAGACCTAAGGTTTCCCACTTGTCAAAGTTTTCCTCGTGATTTGGTCCATCCTAAAGATCCAACTAGAGGAATCTCTTCTTTGGGAATCCTCTTTGTACCAAAATATCGAAAGAGGATCCGAACCACTCCAAAAACTTGTTTGTAATTGAAAAGCTTGTTTCAAATTACTTGTTTCACTCTTCGGACCATATTGGTACCAAAGACCTAAGGTTTCCCACTTGTCAAATAAGTGCACACGATTTGGTCCATCCTAAAGATAAAAATGGAGGAACCTCTTCTTTGGGAATCCTCTTAGGACCAAAATAATTGAAGAGGATCCGAACCACTCCAAAAACTTGTTTCTAATTGAAAAAGTTGCTTCAAAGTACTTGTTTCACTCTCTAGAATAAAATGAATCCGAAGATATAAGGTTTCCCACTTGTCAAAGTTGTTCTCATGATTTTGTCCATCCTAAAGATCCAAATGGAGTAACCTCTTCTTTGGGAATCCTCTTTGGACTAAAATATCGAAAGAGGATCCGAACCACTCCAAAAACTTGTTGTAATTGAAAAGCTTGTTTCAAAGTACTTGTCTCACTCTTCGGACCATATTGATACCAAAGACCTATGGTTTCCCACTTGTCAAAGTTGTGCTCATAATTTGGTCGATCCTAAAGATCCAAATGGAGTAACCTCTTCTTAGGGAATCCTCTTTTGACCAAAATATCGAAAGAGGATCCGAACCACTCCAAAAACTTGTTTGTAATTGAAAAGCGTGTTTTAGAGTACTTGTTTCACTCTTCGGACCATATTGATACCAAAGACCTAAGGTTTCCTACTTGTCAAAGTTTTCCTCATGATTTGGTCCATCCTAAAGATCCGAATGGAGGAACCTCTTCTTTGGGAATCCTCTTTGGACCAAAATATCGAAAGAGGATCCGAACCACTCCAAAAACTTGTTTGTAATTGAAAAGCGTGTTTTAAAGTACTTGTTTCACTCTTCGGACCATATTGATACCAAAGACCTAAGGTTTCCTACTTGTCAAAGTTTTCCTCACGATTTGGTCCATCCTAAAGATCCGAATGGAGGAACCTCTTCTTTGGGAATCCTCTTTGGACCAAAATATCGAAAGAGGATCCGAAGCACTAGAAAAACTTGTTTGTAATTTTAAAGTTTGTTTCAATGTACTTTTTACTCTTCGAATTATATTGATACCAAAGACCTAAGGTTTCCCACTTGTCAAAGTTTTCCTCGTGATTTTGTCTATCCTAGAGATAAAACTGGAGGAACCTCTTCTTTGGGAATCCTCATTGAACCAAAATATCGAAAGAGGATCTGAACCACTCCAAAAACTTGTTTGTAATTGAAAGCTTCTTTCAAAGTACTTGTTTCACTCCCTAGACCAAATTGAATCCGAAGATCAAAGGTTTACCACTTGTCAAAGTTGTGCTCATGATTTCGTCCATCCTAAAGATCCAAATGGAGGAACCTCTTCTTTGGGATTCGTCTTTGGACCAAAAGAATGAAAGAGGATCTTAACCACTCCAAATACTTGTTTTTAATTGAAAAGCTTGTTTCAAAGTACTTGTGTCACTCTCTAGACAAAAATGAATTTGAAGACATAAGGTTTCCCACTTATCAAAGTTGTGTTCATGAAGTCTATCCTAAAGATCCAAAAGTATTAACCTCTTCTCTGGGAATCGTGTTTGGACCAAAATATCGAAGGAGGATCCGAACCACTCGAAAAACTTTTTTGTAATTGAAACGCTTGTTTCAAAGTACTTGTTTCACTCTTCGGACCGTATTGATACAAAAGACCTAAGGTTTCCCACTTGTCAAAGTTGTGCTCATGATTTGGTCCATCCTAAAGATGCAAATGGAGTAACCTCTTCTTTGGGAATCCTCTTTGGACAAAAATATCGAAAGAGGATCCGAACCACTCCAAAAACTTGTTTGTAATTGAAAAGCTTGTTTCAAAGTACTTGTTTCACTCTTCGGACCATATTGATACCAAAGACGTAAGGTTTCCCACTTGTCAAAGATGTGCTAATGATTTGGCCCATCCTAAAGATCCAAATGGAGGAACCTCATCTTTGGTAATCCTCTTTGGACCAAAATATTGAAAGAGGATCCGAACTACTTCAAAAACTTGTTTGTAATTGAAAAGCTTGTTCAAAGTACTTGTTTCACTCTTGGGACCATATTGAAACCAAAGACCTAAGGATTCCCACTTGTCAAATATGTGCTCACGATTTGGTCCATCCTAAAGATAAAAATGGAGGAACCTGATATGAATCATAGAACGTCAAAAATATCTCAAGGATCAATCTAGATATCAAAGTTCAAGACAAGCATAAAACATCCATTACAAGCCTACATAAGAAATGTCAAGACAAGCTTTGAAGATCTGAGCATGGAGGCTATGGAAGAAGACTTGATGAACTTTAATCTATGAAAAATACATGTTGAAGAAGAGTATTGAAAACTTGTTCAATTAGAAATGAAGAGAAGAGCAAATTAGGAAAGTTGCATCACTTTTGCAAACTTTCCTTATTTGGACAACTTTCCATATTTGTTCCCGAACTTGCCATATATGATGTCCACGAATTTACAATGTATTTGGACTTGTTTTAGGCCTTTATTTATCAGTTTTAATGCTTAGAATAGTTTAAGAATAATATAATATCTTCTAGCACAAAACTTTCCTAAAATGCACCTAATGCACTTAAGGAAAGATTTGACAGATTTTGTGCCTCTTGTAATCCGAATTTCCTTGTTGTTTTTAGGGTTTCTTTGGCTTTTTAATGCCTCATTTGTAACCATAAATACTAAGAATTAATATGATAGAAAATTGCTTTGCTTTGCTTATTTCTTGGTTGATTTTACCTTGCATTTTGTAGCCTTGTTCTAGGTTGCATGTTTTAGAAACATTCAAGCATAAGTTGACCTATTGTGTTTGTGGATTGTTTCGATCTTGAAATAAGAACAAGTTCTCTTATTTCAAGGTATTAGATCATTGGAATAATCTTCTTCTTCTTGGTTTCCAAGGGTTTTACCTTATTGTTCATTAGGGTTTTAGGATTTGCATCTAGGGGTTCTTTGTCTTCAAAGGGTTTCTATTTCAATTTTCTAGGGTTTCATATCAGAACCTCTTCGATGGGAATCCTCTTTGGACCAAAATAATGAAAGAGGATCCGAAAAACTCCAAAAACTTGTTTGTAATTGAAAAGCTTGTTTCAAAGTACTTGTTTCACTCTCTAGACCAAAATGAATCCGAAGACATAAGGTTTTCCACTTGTCAAAGTTGTGCTCATGATTTTGTCCATCCTAAAGATACAATTGGAGGAACCTCTTCTTTGGGAATCCTGTTTGGATCAAAATATCAAAAGAGGATCTAAACCACTCCAAAAACTTGTTTGTAATTGAAAAGCTTGTTTCAAAGTACTTGTTTCACTCTTCGGACCATATTGACACCAAAGACCTAAGGTTTCCCACTTGTCAAAGTTGTGCTAATGATTTGGTCCATCCTAAAGATCCAAATGGAGGAACCTCATCATTGGGAATCCTCTTTGGACCAAAATATCGAAAGAGGATCCGAACCACTCCAAAAACTTGTTTGTAATTGAAAAGCTTATTTCAAAGTACTTGTTTCACTCTTCAGACTATATTGATACCAAAGACCTAAGGTTTCCCACTTGTCAAAGTTTTCCTCGTGATTTGGTCTATCCTAAGTATCCAAATGGAGGAACCTCTTCTTTGGGAATCCTCATTGCAGCAAAATATCGAAAGAGGATCGGAACCACTCCAAAAACTTGTTTGTAATTGAAAGCTTCTTTCAAAGTACTTGTTTCACTCCCTAGACCAAATTGAATCCGAAAAATAAAGGTTTACCACTTGTCAAAGTTGTTCTCATGATTTCGTCCATCCTAGAGATCCTAATGGAGGAACCTCTTCTTTGGGATTCGTCTTTGGACCAAAATAACGAAAGAGGATCCGTACCACTCCAAATACTTGTTTGTAATTGAAAACCTTGTTTCAAAGTACTTGTTTCACTCTATAGACCAAAATGAATCTGAAGATATAAGGTTTCCCACTTATCAAAGTTGTGCTCATGATTTTGTCCATCCCAAAGATCCAAAAGTATGAACCTCTTCTTTGGGAATCCTGTTTGGACCAAAATATCAAAAGAGGATCCGAACCACTCAAAAAACTTGTTTGTAACTGAAAAGCTTGTTTCAAAGTACTTGTTTCACTCTTCGAACCATATTGATACCAAAGACCTAAGGTTTCCAACTTGTCAAAGTTGTGCTCATGATTTGGTCCATCCTAAAGATCCAAAATGAGTAACCTCTTCTTTGGGAATCCTCTTTGGACCAAAATATCGAAAGAGGATCCGAACAACTCCAAAAACTTCTTTGTAATTGAAAAGCTTTGATATGAATCATCCCAGCCCCAAATATCAAATAATGGACAATATTGAAGTCCAAGGTTTCAATCAAGAAAAGATCAAGAATCCGAAGACTAAACGAGTGAAGATTGATTTTCTTGGGCATTTGCAAGGATATTGGGTTACATACTTTAATAATGAAGAAAATGAGTTTAAAACACTATTAAACTCATGGGATATTTGTTTCAAAGAGCTCCAAAGAAAACCACGCATGAATACATTCAAACGAGTGAAAATGACATCAAAAACGGCAACCAACACTTGTAGTTTTGTCTATTTTTCATCCAATTTCGAATTTTAGTATTTTATTTGAGTTTTATTAATTTAGTTTCATTTATTATTATTATTAATAATGTAATAGGGAATAATTTACTTTGTTTCCTTAGTTTTTAAAACTTGGAGCCCAAGTTTAGAAGATTAGGAAAACTTTCCTAATTTGAATTAGGAAAGTCTAGTTTTTTTGCCTTTTTATCATCAATCAATCCCCTAATTCAAGAATAGGTTTCTTTAATTAAGGTCGAGGCACTTTACAAGAACAATGATCAATTGGACTTGAATGACTCTAAACACGCAATTCAAGAACATGAATTACAAAGAGGTTTTCAAAGCAAAAAGCTTAAAACAAAACAAAGGGATTTTGATTCATTGATATTCTGATTGTAAAGCTTACAAAAGAGGCTTTAAATAGCCTAAGAAACCCTAGCTTGGTCGAAAATATCAAGGGAAATAAAGATCTAATGATAAAAAGGCAAAAAACTAGACTTTCCTAATTCAAATTAGGAAAGTTTTCCTAATCTTCTAAACTTGGGCTCCAAGTTTTAAAAACTAAGGAAACAAAGTAAATTATTCCCTATTACATTATTAATAATAATAATAAATGAAACTAAATTAATAAAACTCAAATAAAATACTAAAATTCGAAATTGGATGAAAAATAGACAAAACTACAAGTGTTGGTTGCCGTTTTTGATGTCATTTTCACTCGCTTGAATGTATTCATGCGTGGTTTTCTTTGGAGCTCTTTGAAACAAATATCCCATGAGTTTAATAGTGTTTTAAACTCATTTTCTTCATTATTAAAGTATGTAACCCAATATCCTTGCAAATGCCCAAGAAAATCAATCTTCACTGCTTGCCTTGGATTCTTGATCTTTTCTTGATTGAAACCTTGGACTTCAATATTGTCCATTCTTTTGATATTTGGGGCTGGGATGATTCATATCATTCTCTCCAACTTCGAAAAGATTGGTCCTCGAATCTAAAGGTTTGATCATGGTAGAGTCTCCCTTGAAAAGTTCACCAATTGTTAAAGCATTTGTGGCACCATTATTGGCATTGATTTCCTGCAAAAAATCATAAACAAAATCTTGCAAAGGGTTTAGGTTGAAACTTCCCATATGATACTCGAGTGCAAAGAGGGGTGGTGTGGCCAATAATTTCCTTTTCCTCTCAATTCTTCTAACTAGAGCTTGCTTTTCTTGCTCTAATTTTCTCAACTCTTCTTGCTTCTTTATTTTCTCCTTTTCTTCTCGCTCTAATCTCTCTCGCTTCACCAACTCCCTTTTCTCTCTTCTTTTTTGTTGTTCTTGTTCCATCCTCTTCAATCTCTCTCTTTCTTCTTCTTTAGTTTCATCTCCTTCTAGAGCCAAATCTATCTTGTTAGGGCACACCTCCCGAATATGCCCCCTTCCACGACATTTATTACACTTGATATCTCTAGTATGTATTGTCATAATGGAAGAATGTTGTGGTTGCAAAAAAATTAGGGTTTTGGAAGATGAAGAAAAAAAACTGCTTGGTATTCGAACTTTGAAACGAGTTTTTAGGTGATTTATGTTCTGATTTTGGATTTGATGTCTTCTGTAATTTTGTAGAGGATCGAAAAATAAACAGATTGGAAAAAAATTTCGTAGGAAAAGGTGAAGGGACGAGGTCAGTAGGTGATGTACAAGTTGGAACAAAAATCTGGAAATTTCTGTTTATTTTTTTTTTCTTTTTTTTTTTAATGAAAGCGGTTTTGATGAGGGATTAGAAAAAGTGAAGACATAGGTGATGAAGTAAACGAATTTACCTTTGATAACTCTCTCCCAGAGCAAGCTCTGATACCAAATGATACGAACCTTCAAACGTTGACGGATTCAAGAACCGGATGATGGACCCTTGAACGGACAAGCTTGAAAACCCTTAACAATTTGAATCAACCTTTAGGCGAGGTTGGGAAGATGATGACCTAATCAATCAATCCCCTAATTCAAGAATAGGTTTCTTTAATTAAGGTCGAGGCACTCTGATACGAACCCTCAAGCGTTGACGGATTCAAGAACCGGATGATGGACCCTTGAACGGAAAAGCTTGAAAACCCTTAACAATTTGAATCAACCTTTAGGCGAGGTTGGGAAGATGATGACCTAATCGATCAATCCCCTAATTCAAGAATATGTTTCTTTAATTAAGGTTGAGGCACTCCACAAGAACAATGATCAATTGGACTTGAATGACTCTAAACATGCAATTCAAGAACATGAATTACAAAGAGGTTTTTCAAAGCAAAAGCTTAAACCAAAACAAATCGATTTTCATTCATTGATATTCTGATTGTAAAGCTTACAAAAGAGGCTTTAAATAGCCTAATAAACCCTAGCTTGATCGAAAATATGAAGGGAAATAAAGACCTAATAATAAAAAGGTAAAAACTAGACTTTCCTAAATTCAAATTAGGAAAGTTTTCCTAATCTTTTAAACTTGGTCTCCAAGTTTGCAAAACTAAGGAAACAAAGTCAAATCTTCCCTATTACATCAATAATAATAATAATAAATAAAACTAAAGTAATAAAACTCAAATAAAATACTAAAATTCGAAATTGGATGAAAATAGACAAAACTACAAGTGCCAGTGCCGTTTTTGATGTCATTTTCACTCGTTTGAATGTTTTCATGCGCGATTTTCTTTGGAGCTCTTTGAAACAAATATCCCATGAGTTTAGAAGTGTTTTAAACTCATTTTCTTGATTAGTCAAGTATGTAACCAAATATCCTTGCAAATGCCCAAGAAAGTCAATCTTCACTCGTTTAGTCTTCGGATTCTTGATCTTTTCTTGATTGAAACCTTGGACTTCAATATTGTCAATTCTTTGAAATTTGGGGCTGGGATGATTCATATCATTCTCTCCAACTTCGAAAAGATTCGTCCTCGAATCTAAAGGTTTGATCATGGTGGAGTCTCCCTTGAAAAAATTCGCCAATTGTTAAAGCATTTGTGGCACCATTATTGGCATTGATTTCCTGCAAAAAATCATAAACAAAATCTTGGAAAGGGTTTAGCTTGAAACTTCCCATATGATACTCGAGTGCAAAGAGGGGTGGTGTGGCCAATAATTTCCTTTTCCTCTCAATTCTTCTAACGAGAGCTTGCTTTTCTTGCTCTAATTTTCTCAACTCTTCTTGCTTCTTTATTTTCTCCTTTTCTTCTCGCTCTAATCTCTCTCGCTTCACCGACTCCCTTTTCTCTCTTCTTTTTTGTTGTTCTTGTTCCATCCTCTTCAATCTCTCTTTTTCTTCTTCTTTAGTTTCATCTCCTTCTAGAGCCAAATCTATCTTGTTAGGGCACACCTCCCGAATATGCCCTCTTCCACGACATTTAGTACACTTGATATCTCTAGTATGTATTGTCATAATGGAAGAATTTTGTGGTTGCAAAAAAATTAGGGTTTTGAAAGATGAAGAAAAAAAAAACTGCTTGGTATTCAAACTTTGAAACGAGTTTTTAGGTAATTTAAGTTCTGATTTTGGATTTGATGTCTTCTGTAATTTTGTAGAGGATCGAAAAATAAACAGATTGGAAAAAAATTTCGTAGGAAAAGGTTAAGGGACGAGGTCAGTAGGTGATGTACAAGTTGGAACAAAAATCTGGAAAGTTTCTGGTTTTTTTTTTAATGAAAGCGGTTTTGATGGGGGATTAGAAAAAGTGAAGACGTAGGTGATGAAGTAAACGAATTTACCTTTGATAACTCTCTCCCAGAGCAAGCTCTGATACCAAATGATACGAACCCTCAAGCGTTGACGGATTCAAGAACCGGATGATGGACCCTTGAACGGAAAAGCTTGAAAACCCTTAACAATTTGAATCAACCTTTAGGCGAGGTTGGGAAGATGATGACCTAATCGATCAATCCCCTAATTCAAGAATATGTTTCTTTAATTAAGGTTGAGGCACTCCACAAGAACAATGATCAATTGGACTTGAATGACTCTAAACATGCAATTCAAGAACATGAATTACAAAGAGGTTTTTCAAAGCAAAAGCTTAAACCAAAACAAATCGATTTTCATTCATTGATATTCTGATTGTAAAGCTTACAAAAGAGGCTTTAAATAGCCTAATAAACCCTAGCTTGGTCGAAAATATGAAGGGAAATAAAGACCTAATAATAAAAAGGTAAAAACTAGACTTTCCTAAATTCAAATTAGGAAAGTTTTCCTAATCTTTTAAAACTTGGTCTCCAAGTTTGCAAAACTAAGGAAACAAAGTCAAATCTTCCCTATTACATCAATAATAATAATAATAAATAAAACTAAAGTAATAAAACTCAAATAAAATACTAAAATTCGAAATTGGATGAAAATAGACAAAACTACAAGTGCCAGTGCCGTTTTTGATGTCATTTTCACTCGTTTGAATGTTTTCATGCGCGATTTTCTTTGGAGCTCTTTGAAACAAATATCCCATGAGTTTAGAAGTGTTTTAAACTCATTTTCTTGATTAGTCAAGTATGTAACCAAATATCCTTTCAAATGCCCAAGAAAGTCAATCTTCACTCGTTTAGTCTTCGGATTCTTGATCTTTTCTTGATTGAAACCTTGGACTTCAATATTGTCAATTCTTTGAAATTTGGGGCTGGGATGATTCATATCACACTCCACAAGAACAATGATCAATTGGACTTGAATGACTCTAAACACGCAATTCAAGAACATGAATTACAAAGAGGTTTTCAAAGCAAAAAGCTTAAACCAAAACAAAGGGATTTTGATTCATTGATATTCTGATTGTAAAGCTTACAAAAGAGGCTTTAAATAGCCTAAAAAACCCTAGCTTGGTCGAAAATATCAAGGGAAATAAAGATCTAATGATAAAAAGGCAAAAAACTAGACTTTCCTAATTCAAATTAGGAAAGTTTTCCTAATCTTCTAAACTTGGGCTCCAAGTTTTAAAAACTAAGGAAACAAAGTAAATTATTCCCTATTACATTATTAATAATAATAATAAATGAAACTAATTAAGAAAACTCAAATAAAATACTAAAATTCGAAATTGGATGAAAAATAGACAAAACTACAAGTGTTGGTTGCCGTTTTTGATGTCATTTTCACTCGTTTGAATGTATTCATGCGTGGTTTTCTTTGGAGCTCTTTGAAACAAATATCCCATGAGTTTAATAGTGTTTTAAACTCATTTTCTTCATTATTAAAGTATGTAACCCAATATCCTTGCAAATGCCAAAGAAAATCAATCTTCACTCGTTTAGTCTTCGGATTCTTGATCTTTTCTTGATTGAAACCTTGGACTTCAATATTGTCCATTCTTTGATATTTGGGGCTGGGATGATTCATATCAAGCTTGTTCAAAGTACTTGTTTCACTCTCTAGACCAAAATGAATCCGAAGACATAAGGTTTCCCACTTGTCAAAGTTGTGCTCATGATTTTGTCCATCCTAAAGACCCAAATGGAGTAACCTCTTCTTTGGGAATCCTGTTTGGACCAAAATATCGAAAGAGGATCCGAACCACCCCAAAAACTTGTTTGTAATTGAAAAGCTTATCTCAAAGTACTTGTTTCACTCTTCGGACCGTATTGATACCAAAGACCTAAGGTTTCCCACTTGTCAAAGTTGTGCTCATGATTTGGTCCATCCTAAAGATCCAAATGGAGTAACCTCTTCTTTGGGAATCCTTTTTGGACCAAAATATCGAAAGAGGATCCGAACCACTCCAAAAACTTGTTTGTAATTGAAAAGCTTGTTTCAAAGTACTTGTTTCACTCTTCAGACCATATTGATACCAAAGACCTAAGGTTTCCCACTTGTCAAATATGTGCTCACGATTTGGTCCATCCTAAAGATAAAAATGGAGGTACCTCTTCTTTGGGAATCCTCTTTGGACCAAAATAATGAAAGAGGATCAGAACCACTGAAAAAACTTGTTTGTAATTGAAAAGCTTGTTTCAAAGTACTTGTTTCACTCTCTAGACAAAAATGAATCCGAAGACATAAGGTTTCCCACTTGTCAAAGTTGTGCTCATGATTTTGCCATCCAAAAGATCCAAATGGAGTAACCCTTTCTTTGGGAATCCTCTTTGGACCAAAATATCGCAAGAGGATCCGAACCACTCCAAAAACTTGTTTGTAATTGAAAAGCTTGTTTCAAAGTACTTGTTTTACTCTTCGGACCATATTGATACCAAAGACCTAAGGTTTCCCACTTGTCAAATATGTGCTCACGATTTGGTCCATCCTAAAGATAAAAATGGAGGAACCTCTTCTTTGGGAATCCTCTTTGGACAAAAATATTGAAAGACGATCCGAACCACTCCAAAAACTTGTTTGTAATTGAAAACCTTGTTTCGAAGTACTTGTTTCACTCTGTAGACCAAAATGAATCCGAAGACATAAGGTTTCCTACTTGTCAAAGTTGTGCTCATGATTTTGTCTATCCTAAAGATCCAAATGGAGTAACCTCTTCTTTGGGAATCCTGTTTGGACAAAAATATCGAAAGAGGATCTGAACGACTCCAAAAACTTGTTTGTAATTGAAAAGTTTGTTTCAAAGTACTTGTTTCACTCTTCGGACCATATTGATACCAAAGACCTAAGGTTTCCCACTTGTCAAAGTTGTGCTCATGATTTGGTCCATCCTAAAGATCCAAATGGAGTAACCTCTTCTTTGGGAATCCTCTTTGTACCAAAATATCGAAAGAGGATCCGAACCACTCCAAAAAATTGTTTGTAATTGAAAAGCTTGTTTCAAAGTACTTGTTTCACTCTTTGGACCATATTGATACCAAAGACCTAAGGTTTCCCACTTGTCGAAATTGCGCTCATCATTTGGTCAATCCAAAAGATCCATATGGAAGAACCTCTTCTTTGGGAATCCTCATTGGACTAAAATAACGAAAGAGTATACGAACCACTCCAAAAAATTATTTGTAATTGAAAAGCTTGTTTCAAAGTACTTGTTTCACTCTCTAGACCAAAATGAATCCGAAGACATAAGGTTCCCCACTTGTCAAAGTTGTGCTCATGATTTTGTCCATCCGAAAGATTCAAATGGAGGAACCTCTTCGTTGGGAATCCTCTTTGGATCAAAATAATGAAAGAGGATCCGAACCACTCCAAAAACTTGTCTGTAATTGAAAATCTTATTTCAAAGTACTTGTTTCACTCTCTAGACCAAAGGTTTACCACTTGTCAAAGTTGTGCTCATTATTTGGTCCGTCCTAAGGATCCAAATGGAGGAACTTCTGCTTTGGGAATCCTCTTTGGACCAAAATAATGAAAGAGAATCCGAACCACACCAAAAACTTGTCGGTAATTGAAAAGCTTGTTTCAAAGTACTTGTTTCACTCTCTAGACCAAAATGAATCCGAAGACATAAGGTTTCCCACTTGTCAAAGTTGTGCTCATGATTTTGTCCATCCTAAAGACCCAAATGGAGTAACCTCTTCTTTGGGAATCCTGTTTGGACCAAAATATCGAAAGAGGATCCGAACCACCCCAAAAACTTGTTTGTAATTGAAAAGCTTATCTCAAAGTACTTGTTTCACTCTTCGGACCGTATTGATACCAAAGACCTAAGGTTTCCCACTTGTCAAAGTTGTGCTCATGATTTGGTCCATCCTAAATATCCAAATGGAGGAACCTCTTCTTTGGGAATCCTCTTTGGACCAAAATATCGAAAGAGGATCCGAACCACTCCAAAAACTTGTTTGTAATTGAAAAGCTTGTTTCAAAGTACTTGTTTCACTCTCTAGACCAAAATGAATCCGAAGACATAAGGTTTCCTTCTTGTCAAAGTTGTGCTCATGATTTTGTCTAGTTTATTTGTTATTCAGAAAAAATTGTCAAAAAAAAGTGGAAGATTGAGAAAAAAATAGATCTTCGCAGATTGTCTGATTGTGCAGAAAATTGTTATAAAAAAAAAAGCGTTCCTTCTATTTGCTTGAGTTTGGTGAAAAAAGTTTTTAGTGTTCATATTGTTCTTGAATAATTCATCTTAAACTCATCATTTATGCATCTTGAATCCGAAATTATCAAGTTGAATAAGCCAAAATTTGTTTGTTTCCTAAAAAGCTAGAACTTACCATAAATAGCCAAAAGAGTTTTAGGAAAGTTTCAAATCTGTCCCATATTTGATTGTTTGCTTCTCTTGTTTTAGGAAAGTCATTTTTTCTTATTCAAATACTTTAGGGAAGTCTAATTTCGAATTTTTCTCTTTTAGGAAAGTTTATTCTTGCATATTTTCTTTATTATTCTTTCCTTGTTATTAAAATACACCATAGTTGCAAAATCTGTCCTATTTTTCTTAACCAACCAAATTGCTTGTTCTTTTTTTTCTTTATTGTTACTTTTTATAAACTTTATTAGTATCTTCATTGTTTGATAGTTACTAAAGTGGGTTAAGAGTTCAAGGCTACATTTAGGCCCTAAAATCTGTTTTGAGTGCAAAGACGAGTGAATTAACATTTTGAGTGTAAACACTTAGGGAGTGATTTGAAAGGTCCTATTTTTACATTACTTACTTGTTTCTCTTGCAGCAATGACTATTGAAGGGGATTGTTCTAATATGAAGGAGGAGATTATGAAAACTGAAACAATAGAGGGATACATCTTAAAAATACAAAGAGATGTTGATAGGAAGATGGAGGCTCAAACAAGGGAGATTGCCAACCTAAGTGCTCAAATACAAGCTTTGCTCTTAAACCAACCTAGAGCCAATCAAAATGTGGCTCCAAATGAGGCTAGGGAGCAACAAATTGTGCAAGGGGCTGAGGCACATAATGAACAACAAGGGTGGGATCCTTATGCTTATGATGAAGATCCTAGAAATCAAATGAGAGCACATAATGGAGGAGGTAGAGGAAGAGGCGGAGGGTTCCAAGTTCAAAGACCAAACAGGGAGTTTCCTCTTGCTAGAGATGATGACTTAAAGGGAATCAAGTTCAAAATTCCACCATTCCAAGGCAAGACTGATCCGGAGGAGTACTTGCAATGGGAGGCACAAACTGAGCACATATTTGATTGCAACAACTTCAGTGAGCAAAGGAAGATACTTTTAGCAATTACTAAATTTACTAATTATGCTTATGTTCGGTGGATTCAGTTAAAAGCTAAACTTAGAAGGGAGAGACAACCTCAAATAGAGACATGGGCTGAGCTTAAGGGCATGATGAGGAAGAGGTTCATTCCAACAACTTATGAAAGAGATATAGTGTCCAAGTTGCAAAGGTTTGATCAAGGCTCAAAAAGTGTAGAAAGACTATTACAAGGAGCTTGATATCTTGATGACAAGGGCTGGAATTGAGGAGACTGAATTAGCTACCATGGGAAGGTTTATGAGGGGTTTGAATAGAGAATTAAGGCACAAAGTTGATGCTCACTCTTGCTATGACATGGAGGAAATGTTACAACTTGCAATT
The DNA here is from genome assembly GCA_028015215.1 of Gynostemma pentaphyllum. Classification (NCBI taxonomy): domain Eukaryota; kingdom Viridiplantae; phylum Streptophyta; class Magnoliopsida; order Cucurbitales; family Cucurbitaceae; genus Gynostemma; species Gynostemma pentaphyllum. The sequence goes on from CM051350.1 coordinate 11,180,414, forward strand.
AAATTTGAGTCACATATGCAAGAAGATTCTAAGTCAAGGTATTATTCTAAACCCTATTCATCCAAACCTACTTCATCTAAACCCACTTCTAGCCATCCTTGGGGAAAAGACACAAAAAAACACATATTCTGGCCGAGGGGACCAATTTCCAAAAGACAAAACTATTTTTGATAAAAAGAGGGAGGGTGAGAGTTCTTTCAAGGCTAAGGGTAAAATAGAAGAAGCTAGGACTAGGGACATCAAATGTTGGAAGTGTCAAGGGTTAGGGCATGCCATGAAAGATTGTCCAAACAAAAGAACCATGTTTATTGAGAATGGGGAATACATATCCGGGGATGATGAGAGTGAACATGAAAATATGGAGTTTGAGGAGGAAAGTGATGGTAGTGTTGAGGAGGGAAACAAAGTTACTCTAGTGTCTAGGAGGGTACTTAGTGCACAAGTGAAAGAGAATGACCAAGACCAAAGAGAGAACTTATTCTATACTAGATGCTATGTAGAAGGAGTGCCTTGTAGTGTCATCATAGATGGTGGGAGTTGCACAAATGCTGTGAGTTCTACCCTTGTCACTAGATTAAACCTAACAACCAAACCCCATCCAAAACCCTACAAACTACAATGACTTACTGATTGTGGAGAGTTGAAAGTGAACAAAAAGACTCTAATTTCTATGACTCTTGGGAAGTATAAGGATGAGGTGGAGTGTGATGTAGTTCCAAAACATGCTGGGGATATTTTACTTGGAAGGCTTTGGCAGTTTGATAGAAGGGCAATCCATGATGGTTATCTAAATAGGTACTCATTTACATTGAATGGAAGAAAGACCACACTTACACCATTAACTAGCTCTGAAGTATACATTGATCAATGTAAGTTAGAAAAGAGAAGGAAAGAGCTTGTGAGTGAGAAAAAGAAATTGAGTGAGGCAAAAGAATTGAGTGACAAAAAGAAATTGAGTGATTCAAAAGAATTGAGTGACAAAAAGAAATTAAGGATTCAAAATATTTGAGTGAAAAAAGAGAGCAAAAGAAAGGAGTGAGCTTGTTTGCAAGAACTAGTGAGGTTAAGAGAACTTTGTTTTCAAACAAAGCAATCCTTGTACTTTTGTGCAAAGGATCTTGCTTTATCACTAACCAACTTAACCAAGATTTGCCTAGTGTCTTTGTTGATCTTTTGCAGCAATATGGAGATGTCTTTCCCGAAGAGATGCCTAATGAATTACCACCAATCAGAGGTATTGAACACAAGATTGACTTCATTCCAGGAGCTTCAATTCTAAATAGGCCAGCCTATAGATCAAATCCAACCGAGGCAAATGAGATTCAAAAGCAAGTTGAGGAGTTGCTTGCTAAAGGATATGCAAGAGAAAGTCTTTCTCCTTGCTCTGTCCCTGTTTTGTTAGTTCCTAAAAAGGATGGTACTTGGCGCATGTGTGTTGATTGTAGGGCCATTAATAAGATCACCATTAAGTATATCCTATCCCTAGATTAGATGACATGCTTGATGAATTACATGGTTGCACACTCTTTACCAAAATTGATTTAAAATCAGGTTACCATCAAATTAGAATGGAATTGGGGGATGAATGGAAAACAGCTTTTAAAACAAAGTTTGGATTGTATGAATGGATAGTAATGCCTTTCGGATTAACTAATGCACCTAGCACATTCATGAGGTTAATGAATCATGTTCTTAGAGATTTTTTGGGTAAATTTGTGGTAGTTTACTTTGATGACATTCTCATTTACTCTAGATCATTGCATGAGCATGTAAAGCATGTAGGGGCTGTTTGTGAAACACTTAGGAAAGAAAAGTTGTATGCTAATTTGAAAAAGTGTTCTTTTTGCATGGAAAGAGTAAAGTTCTTAGATAAGGGTTCATTGTGTCTAATAAAGGGGTAGAAGTAGATGAGGAAAAGATTAAATCCATCCAAGAGTGGCCAACCCCAACAAATGTGAGTGAAGTGAGGAGCTTTCATGGGCTTGCTCGTTTTTATAGGAGGTTTATAAAAGACTTTAGCATCATTGCTTCTCCTTTAAATGAATTGGTTAAAAAGAATGTTGTGTTTGCATGGGGAGTAGCCCAAGAATCTGCCTTCCAAACTCTTAAGGATAAGTTGTGTAATGCACCACTACTTGTTTTGCCTAACTTTGATTTGACTTTTGAGATAGAGTGTGATGCAAGTGGCATAGGCATAGGGGCTGTTTTGATGCAAAATGGAAAGCCAGTGATGTACTTTAGTGAAAAGTTGAGTGGAGCTTCATTGAATTATCCAACTTATGATAAAGAGTTGTATGCATTGGTGAGGGCATTACAAACATGGCAACACTACCTATGGCCAAGAGAGTTTGTCATCCATACGGATCATGAAAGCTTGAAGCATTTGAAACGTCAAGACAAGCTCAACAAAAGACATGCAAAATGGGTAGAGTTCATTGAAACATTTCCTTATGTTATCAAGTACAAGAAAGGTAAGGATAATGTTGTGGCTGATGCATGCTGATGCATTGTCAAGAAGGTATGCTCTTTTCAATTCTCTTAATGCTAAGTTCTTAGGTTTTGTGGATGTTAAGACACTTTATGCAGTTGATGATGATTTTGGAGAGATTTATGCTTCCATTGGCCGAGGGACTTCTTTTGATGACTATGTGATGTGTAATGATTTTCTTTTTAAGAAAGGTAAACTTTGTATTCCTAAATGTTCTATTAGGGAGCTTTTGACTAAAGAGGCTCATGGTGGAGGTTTAATGGGACATTTTGGGGTAGCTAAGACATATGACATGTTGCATGAGCATTTTTATTGGCCTAAGATGAAGCATGATGTAGTTAAAGTTTGTTCTCATTGTATTACATGTAAGGCAGCCAAGTCTAGGGTTAAACCACATGGATTGTATTCTCCTTTACCTATTCCTTTAGCACCTTGGTTAGATGTTTCTATGGATTTTGTGCTAGGCTTGCCGAGGACAAAAAGGGGAAAGGATAGCATTTTTGTTGTTGTTGATAGGTTTAGCAAAATGGCTCATTTCATTGCATGTACTAAAACTGATGATGCTAAACACATTGCTGACTTGTTCTTTAGAGAAGTTGTTAAATTGCATGGCATTCCTCAAAGCATTATGAGTGATAGGGATGTTAAGTTTCTAAGTCATTTTTGGAGGGTTTTGTGGGGTAAGCTTGGGACTAAATTAATGTACTCTACTACTTGTCACCCCCAAACTGATGGTCAAACTAAGGTTGTCAATAGGTATGGTTACATTGCTTAGGGCTATAATTGATAAAAACCATAAGACTTGGGAAGATTGCATGCCATTCATAGAGTTTGCATATAATAGGGCTGTCCATAGTACTACTAAATGCACTCCTTTTGAACTTGTTTATGGTTTTAATCCAACTACTCCTATTGATTTATTTCCCATGTTACCTACTAATTTGGTGAGTTTTGATGCTAGTACTAAGGTTGACAGGATTCAAAAGCTACACAAGAAGGTTCGAGAGAGAATTGAGAAGCAAAACAACAAAGTAGCTTCATGGATCAATAAGGGTCGAACTAGACTTGTTTTTCAACCTGGAGATTGGGTTTGGGTTCACTTTAGAAAAGAGAGGTTTCCATTGCAAAGGAAATCCAAGCTTAATCCAAGAGGAGATGGTCCATTCCAAGTGCTAGAAAGAATCAATGACAATGCTTACAAGATTGATCTTCTAGGTGAGTATAATGTGAGTGCTTCTTTTAATGTTTCTGACTTAAGTCCTTTTGATGTAGGTGATGAATCAGATTTGAGGACAAATCCTTTTGAAGAGGGAGGGGATGATATGAATCATTGAGCACAAGACAAGATAGAAAAGCTTAGGATGGTTCAAGGGCCAATGACAAGATCCAAGACGAAGAAATTGCAACAAGCTTTGAATATCCATTGTCAAGCATACATGAGCAAACTCAAGGAGACTTTTGAAGATTGGAACATTGAGGGTAAGGAAGAAGACTTAAAGCACTTCAAGTTGTGGCATGTGCAATTGGAAGAAGAATTTGGACAAGTTGTGCAATCAGATTCAAAGAATGAAGCTTAGAGAGAAAGTTGCAAACTTTCCATATTTGACAACTTTCCTTATTTGAGTCTTTTATTTATTTTATGCATTTAGGGATTTCGTATAATGTTTTCCATGGCCAAAGGACATGTTTTAGGCCTTTTATATTCAGTTTATATGTTTGGAAAGGATTAGGAAAGATATTATTCTCTAGAAAAGATTTTCCACAAAATCTGCCAATTTCACATAAGGCAAGTTTTGGGCAGATTTTGTGCTCCTTGTAATCCGAATTTCCTATCTTATTTTTAGGGTTTCTTTTCCTATTTAAAGGCCTCATTTGTAACCCTAAAGACTCAGAATTCATATGATAATAATATTGCTTTTTGCTTTGCTAAAATTGCTTAGTTTTGTAGCCTTGTTCTTAGGTTGCATGTTTTAGGAACATTCAAGCAAACCTTGATCTAGTTTGTTTGTGAATTGTTTCAATCTTGAAATAAGAACAGGTCTTTGATCATTGGAATAATCTTCTTTTCTTGTTTTTCCAAAGGTTTTACGATATGAAACACTAGGAAATTGAAATAGAAACCCTTTGACAGCACAAAGAACCCGTAGATGCAAATCCTAAAACCCCGATGAATAATAAGGTAAAACCCTTGGAAACAAAGAAGAAGAAGAGTATTCCAATGATCTAATACCTTTAAATAAGAGAACTTGTTCTTATTTCAAGATCGAAACAATCCACAAACACAATAGATCAAGTTATGCTTGAATGTTTCTAAAACATGCAACCTAGAACAAGGCTACAAAATGCAAGGTAAAATCAACCAAGCAATAAGAAAAACAAAGCTATTTTCTATCATATTAATTCTTCGTATCTAGGGTTACAAATGAGGCTTTAAATAGCCAAAGAAACCCTAAAAACAACAAGGAAATTCGGATTACAAGGAGGCACAATGATATGAATCATCCCAGCCCCAAATGTCAAAGAATTGACAATATTGAAGTCCAAGGTTTCAATCAAGAAAAGATCAAGAATCCGAAGACTAAACGAGTGAAGATTGACTTTCTTGGGCATTTGCAAGGATATTGGGTTACATACTTGACTAATGAAGAAAATGAGTTTAAAACACTATTAAACTCATGGGATATTTGTTTCAAAGAGCTCCAAAGAAAATCGCGCATGAAAACATTCAAACGAGTGAAAATGACATCAAAAACGGCGACCGACACTTGTAGTTTTGTCTATTTTCATCCAATTTCGAATTTTAGTATTTTATTTGAGTTTTATTACTTTAGTTTTATTTATTATTATTATTATTGATGTAATAGGGAAGATTTGACTTTGTTTCCTTAGTTTTGCAAACTTGGAGACCAAGTTTAAAAGATTAGGAAAACTTTCCTAATTTGAATTAGGAAAGTCTAGTTTTTACCTTTTTATTATTAGGTCTTTATTTCCCTTCATATTTTCGACCAAGCTAGGCTTTATTAGGCTATTTAAAGCCTCTTTTGTAAGCTTTACAATCAGAATATCAATGAATGAAAATCCTTTTGTTTTGGTTTAAGCTTTTGCTTTGAAAAACCTCTTTGTAATTCATGTTCTTGAATTGCATGTTTAGAGTCATTCAAGTCCAATTGATCATTGTTCTTGTGGAGTGTCTCAACCTTAATTAAAGAAACCTATTCTTAAATTAAGGGATTGATCGATTAGGTCATCATCTTCCCAACCTCGCCTAAAGGTTGATTCAAAACGTTAAGGGTTTTCAAGCTTTTCCGTTCAAGGGTCCATCATCCGGTTCTTGAATCTGTCAACGTTTGAGGGTTCGTATCATTTGGTATCAGAGCTTAGGCTCAAGGGAAGATTTCTATCTTACTTGCTTTCTTGTTATTTTCAATTTTATTCTTGTTTTGTTCGTCGTTCATCGAAAATTCCAGAAAAAAACAAAAAAAAAATCATAGTTCCAGAATTTCCATATTTAGCTACTGGTTTTGTTATATTTAGTATAGTTACAAAATCTTCCAAATCTTTCCTTAAGTGCATTTGGTGCATTTTAGGAAAGTTTTGCCCTAGAAGATATTATATCATTCCTAAACTATTCTAAGCATTAAAAATGATAAATAAAGGCCTAAAACATGTCCAAATACATTGTAAATTCGTGGGCATCATATATGGCAAGTACGGGAACAAATATTGAAAGTGGTCCAAATAAGGAAAGTTTGAAAAAGTGATGCAACTTTCCTAATTTGCTCTTCTCTTCATTTCTGATTGAACAAGTCTTCAATACTCTTCTTCAACATGTATTTTCCATTGATTAAAATTCATCAAGTCCTCTTCCATAGCTTCCATGCTCAGATCTTCAAAGCTTGTCTTGACTTTTCTCATGTAGGCTTGTAATGGATGTTTTATGCTTGTCTTGAACTTTGATCTTGAGATTGATCCTTGAGATATTTGTGACATTCCATGATCATATCATTTTACCTCTTTGTTCATGGGGTTTTATGATGTGCATCTAGGGGTTCTTTGTTCTTTCAAAGGGTTTCTATTTCAATTCTTGGGTTTCATATCATTTGGTATCAGAGCTTAGGCTCAAGGGAAGATTTGATATGAATCATCCCAGCCCCAAATGTCAAAGAATTGACAATATTGAAGTCCAAGGTTTCAATCAAGAAAAGATCAAGAATCCGAAGACTAAACGAGTGAAGATTGACTTTCTTGGGCATTTGCAAGGATATTGGGTTACATACTTGACTAATGAAGAAAATGAGTTTAAAACACTATTAAACTCATGGGATATTTTTTTCAAAGAGCTCCAAAGAAAATCGCGCATGAAAACATTCAAACGAGTGAAAATGACATAAAAAACGGCGACTGACACTTGCAGTTTTGTCTATTTTCATCCAATTTCGAATTTTAGTATTTTATTTGAGTTTTATTACTTTAGTTTTATTTATTATTATTATTATTGATGTAATAGGGAAGATTTGACTTTGTTTCCTTAGTTTTGCAAACTTGGAGACCAAGTTTAAAAGATTAGGAAAACTTTCCTAATTTGAATTAGGAAAGTCTAGTTTTTACCTTTTTATTATTAGGTCTTTATTTCCCTTCATATTTTCGACCAAGCTAGGCTTTATTAGGCTATTTAAAGCCTCTTTTGTAAGCTTTACAATCAGAATATCAATGAATGAAAATCCTTTTGTTTTGGTTTAAGCTTTTGCTTTGAAAAACCTATTTGTAATTCATGTTCTTGAATTGCATGTTTAGAGTCATTCAAGTCCAATTGATCATTGTTCTTGTGGAGTGCCTCAACCTTAATTAAAGAAACCTATTCTTGAATTAGGGGATTGATCGATTAGGTCATCATCTTCCCAACCTCGCCTAAAGGTTGATTCAAATTGTTAAGGGTTTTCAAGCTTTTCCGTTCAAGGGTCCATCATCCGGTTCTTGAATCCTTCAACGCTTGAGGGTTCGTATCATTTGGTATCAGAACCAGATGATGGACCCTTGAACGGAAAAGCTTGAAAACCCCTAAACAATTTGATCCATCGTAGAGATCCAAATGGAGGAACCTCTTCTTTGGGAATCCTCTTTGGACCAAAATATCGAAAGAGGATCCGAACCACTCCAAAAACTTGTTTGTAATTGAAATGCTTGTTTCAAAGTACTTGTTTTACTCTTCGGACCATATTGATACCAAAGACCTAAGGTTTCCCACTTGTCAAAGTTTTCCTCGTTATTTGGACCATCCTAAAGATCCAAATGGAGGAACCTCTTCTTTGGGAATCTTTATTGGACCAAAATATCGAAAGAGGATCCGAACCACTCCAAAAACTTGTTTGTAATCGAAAAGCTTGTTTCAAAGTACTTGTTTCACTCTTCGGACCATATTGATACCAATGACCTTAGGTTTCCCACTTGTCAAAGTTTTCCTCGTGATTTGGTTCATTCAAAAGATCCAAATGGAGGAACCTCTTATTTGGGAATCTTCTTTTGACCAAAATATCGAAAGAGGATCCGAACCACTCCAAAAACTTGTTTGTAATTGAAAAGCTTGTTTCAAAGTACTTGTTTTTCACTCTTCGGACCATATTGATACCAAAGACCTAAGGTTTCCCACTTGTCAAAGTTTTCCTCATGATTTGGTCCATCCTAAAGATCTGAATGGAGGAACATCTTCTTTGGGAATCATCTTTGGACCAAAATATCGAAAGAGGATCCGAACCACTCCAAAAACTTCTTTGTAATTGAAAAGCTTGTTTCAAAGTACTTGTTTCACTCCTCAGAAAATATTGATACCAAAAACCTAAAGTTTCCCACTTGTCAAAGTTTTCCTCGTGATTTGGTCCATCCTTAAGATCCAAAAAGAGGAACCTTTTCTTTGGGAATCCTCTTTGGACCAAAATATTGAAAGAGGATCCGAACCACTCAAAAAACTTGTTTGTAATTTAAAAGCCTGTTTCAAAGTACTTGTTTCACTCTTCAGACCATATTGATACCAAAAACCTGAGGTTTCCCATTTGCCAAAGTTTTCCTCGTGATTTGGTCCATCCCAATGATCCAAATAGAGGAACCTCTTCTTTGGGAATCCTCTTTGGACCAAAATATCGAAAGACGATCTGAACCACTCCAAAAAATTGTTTCTAATTGAAAAGCTTGTTTCAAAGAACTTGTTTTACTCTTCGGACCATAATGATACCAAAGACTTGTGGTTTTCCACTTGGCAAAGTTTTCTTCGTGATTTAGTACATCCTAAAGATCCAAATGGAGGAACCTCTTCTTTGGGAATCCTATTTAGACCAAAATATCGAAAGAGGATCCGAACCACTCCAAAAACTTGTTTGTAATTGAAAAGCTTGTTTTAAAGAACTTGTTTCACTCTTCGGACCATATTGATACCAAAGACCTAAGGTTTCCCACTTTTCAAAGTTTTCTTCGTGATTTGGTAAATCATAAAGATCCAAATAGAGGAACCTCTTCTTTGGGAATCCTCTTTGGACCAAAATATCGAAAGATGATCGGAACCACTCCAAAACTTGTTTGTAATTTAAAAACTTGTTTCAAAGTACTTGTTTCACTCTTCGGACCATATTGATACCAAAGACCTAAGATTTCCCACTTGTAAAAGTTTTCCTCATGATTCGGTATATCCTAAAGATCCGAATGGAGGAACATCTTCTTTGGGAATCCTTTTGAACAAAAATATCGAAAGAGGATCCGAACCACTCCAAAAACTTGTTTGTAAATGAAAAGCTTGTTTCAAAGTACTTGTTTCACTCTTCGGACCATATTGATACCAAAGACCTAAGGTTTCCCACTTGTCAAAGTTTTCCTCGTGATTTGGTCCATCCTAAAGAACCAAATGGAAGAACCTCTTCTTTGGGAATCCTCTTTGGACCAAAATATCGAAAGAGGATCTGAACCATTCCAAAAACTTGTTTGTAATCGAAAAGCTTGTTTCAAAGTACTTGTTTCACTCTTCGGACCATATTTATACCAAAGACCTAAGGTTTGGAACACTTGTCAAAGTTGTGCTCGTGATTTGGTCCAACCTATAGATCCAAATGGAGGAACCTCTTCCTTGGGAATCTTGTTTGGACCAAAATATTGAAACAGGATCTGAACTACTATAAAAACTTATTTGTAATTGAAATGCTTGTTTCAAAGTATTTGTTTTACTCTTCGTACCATATTGGTACCAAAGACCTAAGGTATCCCACTTGTCAAAGTTTTCCTCATGATTCGGTCCCTCCTAAAGATCCAAATGGAGGAACCTCTTCTGTGGGAATCCTCTTTGGACCAAAATATCGAAAGAGGATTCGAACCACTCCAAAAACTTGTTTGTAATTGAAAACCTTGTTTCAAAGTACTTGTTTCACTCTTCGGACCATATTGATACCAAAGACCTAAGGTTTCCCACTTGTCAAAAATTTCCTCGTGATTTAGTCCGTCCTTAAGATCCAAAAAGAGGAACCTTTTCTTTGGGAATCCTCTTTGGACCAAAATATCGAAAGAGGATCCGAACCACTCCAAAAACTTGTTTGTAATTGAAAAGCCTGTTTCAAAGTACTTGTTTCACTCTTCAGCCATATTGATACCAAAAACCTGAGGTTTCCCAATTGTCAAAGTTTTCCTCTTGATTTGGTCCATCCTAAAGATCCAAATGGAGAAACCTCTTCTTTGGGAATCCTCTTTGGACCAAAATATCGAAAGAGGAACAGAACCACTCCAAAACTTGTTTGTAATTGAAAAGCTTGTTTCAAAGTACTTGTTTCACTCTTCGGACCATATTGATACCAAAGACCTAAGGTTTCCCACTTTTCAAAGTTTTCCTCGTGATTTAGTAAATCCTAAAGATCCAAATAGAGGAACCTCTTCTTTGGGAATCCTCTTTGGACCAAAATATCGAAAGAGGATCGGAACCACTACAAAACTTGTTTGTAATTTAAAAGCTTGTTTCAAAGTACTTGTTTCACTCTTCGGACCATATTGATACCAAAGACCTAAGATTTCCCACTTGTAAAAGTTTTCCTCATGATTTGGTACATCCTAAAGATCCGAATGGAGGAACATCTTCTTTGGGAATCCGCTTTTGACCAAAATATCGAAAGAGGATCCGAACCACTCCAAAAACTTGTTTGTAATTGAAAAGCTTGTTTCAAAGTACTTGTTTCACTCTTCGGACCATATTGATACCAATGACCTGAGGTTTCCCACTTGTCAAAGTTTTCCTCGTGACTTGGTTCATTCAAAAGATCCAAATGGAGGAACCTCTTATTTGGGAATCCTCTTTTGACCAAAATATCGAAAGAGGATCCGAACCACTCCAAAAACTTATTTGTAATTGAAAAGCTTGTTTCAAAGTACCTGTTTCACTCTTCGGACCATATTGATACCAAAGACCTAAGGTTTCCCACTTTTCAAAGTTTTCCTCGTGATTTGGTCCACCCTAAAGATCGAAATGGAGGAACCTCTTCTTTGAGAATCCTCTTTGGACCAAAATATCGAAAGAGGTTCGGAACCACTCCAAAAACTTGTTTGTAATTTAAAATCTTGTTTCAAAGTACTTGTTCCACTCTTCGGACCATATTGATACTAAAGAATTAAAGTTTCCAACTTGTCAAACTTTTCCTCGTGATTTGGTCCATCCTATAGATCCAAATGGAGGAACCTCTTCTTTGGGAATCCTCTTTGGAACAAAATATCGAAAGAGGATCCGAACCACTCCAAAAACTTGTTTGTAATTGAAAACTTATTTCAAAGTACCTATTTTACTCTCTAGACCAAATTGAATTTGAAGACCTAAGGTTTCCCACTTGTCAAAGTTGTGCTTATGATTTGGTCCATCCTAAAGATCCAAATGGAGGAACCTCTTCTTTGGGAATCCTCTTTGGATCAAAATGTCGAAAGAGGATCCGAACCACTATAAAAACTTGTTTGTAATTGAAATACTTGTTTCAAAGTACTTGTTTTACTCTTCGTACCAAATAGATGCCAAAGTCCTAAGATTTACCACTTGTCAAAGTTTTCCTCGTGATTTGGTCCATCCTAAAGATCCAAATGGAGGAACCTCTTCTTTGGGAATCCTCTTTGGACCAAATTATCGAAAGAGGATCCAAACAACTCCAAAAACTTGTTTGTAATTGAAAAGCTTGTTTCAAAGTACTTGTTTCACTCTTCGGACCATATTGATACCAAAGACCTAAGGTTTCCCACTTTTCAAAGTTTTTCTCGTTATTTGGTCCACCCTAAAGATCCAAATGGAGGAACCTCTTCTTTGAGAATCCTCTTTGGAACAAAATATCGAAAGAGGTTCGGAACCACTCCAAAAACTTGTTTGTAATTTAAAAGCTTGTTTCAAAGTACTTGTTTCACTCTTCGGACCATATTGATACCAAAGAATTAAAGTTTCCAACTTGTCAAACTTTTCCTCGTGATTTGGTCCGTCCTATAGATCCAAATGGAGGAACCTCTTCTTTGGGAATCCTCTTTGGACCAAAATAGCGAAAGAGGATCCGAACCATTCCAAAAACTTGTTTGTAATTGAAAACTTATTTCAAAGTACCTATTTTACTCTCTAGACCAAATTGAATCTGAAGACTTAAGGTTTCCCACTTGTCAAAGTTGTGCTCATGATTTGGTCCATCCTAAAGATCCAAATGGAGGAACCTCTTCTTTGGGAATCCTCTTTGGACCAAAATATCGAAAGAGGATCCGATCCACTATAAAAACTTGTTTGTAATTGAAATGCTTGTTTCAAAGTACTTGTTTTACTATTCGTACCATATAGATGTCAAAGTCCTAAGATTTCCCACTTGTCAAAGTTTTCCTCGTGATTTGGTCCATCCTAAAGATCCAAATGGAGGAACCTCTTCTTTGGGAATCCTCTTTGGACCAAATTATCGAAAGAGGATCCAAACAACTCCAAAAACTTGTTTGTAATTGAAAAGCTTGTTTCAAAGTACTTGTTTCACTCTTCGGACCATATTGATACCAAAGACCTAAGGTTTCCCACTTGTCAAAGTTTTCCTCGTGATTTGGTCCATCCTAAAGATCCAAATGGAGGTACCTCTTCTTTGGGAATCCTATTTGGACCAAAATATCGAAAGACGATCCGAACCACTCCAAAAACTTGTTTGTAATTGAAAACTTATTTCAAAGTACTTGTTTTACTCTCTAGACCAAATTGAGTTAGAACACCTAAGGTTTCCCACTTGTCAAAGTTGTGCTCATGATTTGGACTAATCACAAGTTCAAAGATCAAGAAAAGCATTGAACATCCATTTACAAGCCTACTTTAGAAAAGTCAAGACAAGCTTTTGAAGATCTGAACATGGAGGTGTACAAAGAGGACTTGATCAACTTTAATCTATGGTAAATGCATTTGGAGGAAGGTTATTGAAGACTTGTTCAACCAGAAGTGAAGATGAGAGCTAATTTGGAAAGTTGCATCACTTTTGCAAACTTTCCTTATTTGGACCGCTTTCCATATTTGTTATCGAACTTTCCATATTTGTTCCCAAACTTTCCATATATGGTTCCAACGAATTTATGATGTATTTAGACATGTTTTAGGCCATTTACATTCAGTTTATTAGCTAGGAAAGAATTAGGAAAGATATTATTCTCTAGGAAAGATTTTCCCCAAAATCTGCCAAATCCATATAAGGCAAGTTTTAGGCAGATTTTATTCTCTTCTTTATTCCGAATTTCCTTGTTATTTTTAGGGTTTCTTTGCCTATTTAAATGCCTCATTTGTAACCCTAAATAGTAAGAATTAATATGATAGAAAATAGCTTTGTTTTGCTTATTTGCTTGGTTGATTTTACCTTGCATTTTGTAGCCTTGTTCTAGGTTGCATGTTTTAGAAACGTTCAAGCATAACATGATCTATTGTGTTTGTGAATTGTTTCGATCTTGAAATAAGAACAAGTTCTCTTATTTCAAGATATTAGATCATTGGAATAATCTTCTTCTTCTTGTATTCCATGGGTTTTACCTTATTGTTCATTGCATCTAGGGGTTCTTTGTGCTTTCAAAGGGTTTCTATTTCAATTTCCTAGGGTTTCATATCATTTGGTATCAGAGCTTAGGCTCAAGAGAAGATTTCTATCTTACTTGCTTTCTTTCTATTTCAATTTTATTCTTGTTTTGTTTTTAGTTCATCCAAAAAACCAGAAAACACATAAAAAAAAAACTGTTCCAGAATTTCCTTATTTGTTTTTTCCTACTGTTTTTAATTTTTTTCATATATTTCCCGTTCGATTCTCAGAAAATCACCAACTACAAAAGTCTTTATTTTTCTATCTTGTTTATTTGTTATTCAGAAACGTTTGTCAAAAAAAAGTGGAAGATTGAGAAAAAAATAGATCTTCGCAGACTGTCGGATTGTGCAGAAAATTGTTATAAAAAAAAAAGTGTTCTTGCTATTTGCTTGAGTTTCCGGAAAAAAGTGTTTAGTGTTCATATTGTTCTTGAAGAGTTCATCTTAAACTCATCATTTATGCATCCTTAATCCAAAATTATCAAGTTGAATGAGCCAAAATTTGTTTGTTTCCTTAAAAGCTAGAACTTACCATAAATAGCCAAAACTGTTTTTGGAAAGTTTCAAATCTGCCCATATTTGAATATATGCATCTTTTGCTTTAGGAAAGTATTATTTTCTGATCCAAATTGCTTTAGGGAAGTCTAATTTTGAATTTTTTCTTTTAGGAAAGTTTATTCTTGCTTTTTTTCTTTCTTTTTCTTTCCTTGTTACAAAAATACACCATTTGAAAAATCTGTCCTTTTATTTTCTCTAGCCACCCAAGCTGATTGTTTCTTATTTCTTTATTGATACTTTTTACAAATATCATTAGTATCTTAGTTGTTTGATAGTTGCTAAAGTGTGCTAATAGTTCAAGGTTACATTTAGGACCTAAAATCTGTTTTTGAGTGCAAACACGAGAGAACGAACATCATTGAGTGTAAACACTTAGGGAGTGATTGAGAGGTTATATTTTTATTACTAACTTGTTTACTTGCAGCAATGTATCATGAAATTGATCAAAGGAGGAGTAATAGATGTCGAGAGAGAGAACATACTCGGAGGGAAAATAGAGGTGTTTATTGTGAAGGGATGGAGCATAGAAGCATAAGAGGTGATAAGCTCAAGTTACCTACTTTCCAAGGAAAATCGAATCCAGAGGTTTACTTAATATGGGAAAGAGAGGTGGAGCTTTGTTTTGAAGAACATCCATGTAGTAATTCAATGAATGTACAACTTATAACCGGTAATTTTTGTGATTATGCACTAACATGGTGGAAACAATTGGTGAACGATAGGAAAAGAAGAACTTTGGAGGATCCAATTGACACTTGGTGTGAACCCAAATATATCATGAGGAAACGATTTGTACCAAGCCGATTTCAAAGAGACCTTGAGGAAATGTTCGAAGATCTTACTCAAGGAAACATGAGAGTTTGTGAGTACTACAATGAGTTTAAATATATCATGGCTAGGGCTAATATTGAGGAAGATGAAGAGATGACTATGGCATGGTTCTTAGATGGATTAAACTATGAGATTGCTGGCCAAGTTAATGGGTATACATATGTGGAGTTGGATGAAATGGTTCACTATGCCATCAAGATAGAAAGGAGGCTCAAAAGAAGAGTAGATACACAGTATGCTTCTAAACCTATTTCCGATTCTACTTCTTCTTATCAAATTGGTGCAAATAGTACATTTATGGATGAGAATGGGGCTGCCTATGGCTTGGTAGAAGAAAATGAAAGACTGATTTTAGAGAAAGTTAAGATGATTGAAAGTGAACTTTTAAAATCGAAGGAAATTTTCAATGCTAGCATGGAGGAGATAAAAGAGGATATTCGTACTAATGTTTCTGTGGAGGAAACTTGTGAGCTACAAAAGAGTTCTATGTTTGAAAGTAATGAAAATTGTGACAAAAAGAGTGAGCCAAAAGAAAGAGAGATGAGAATAAAAGAAAGAGATATTGATTCAAAAGAAAGAGAGTTTGAAAAGAAAGAGTGTAATGAGAGTGAAAAGAAAGAGTGCTTTGAGATTACAAAGTGTGAGACATTTGAGTGTAGTGAGCAAAAAGAGAGTCAACTGGAGAGTGAGAGCTTGAAAGTTAGATAAAGTGAGGCTAGGAATGAAATCTACCAACCTACATTTGTACTTTTATACAAAGAGGTTTGTTTTACACTTAACCCATCTTTGCCTAGTATGTTTGTTGAGTTTTTGCAGGAATTCAAAAGATTGTTCCCTAATGAGATGCCTAGTAATTTGTCATCAATGAAAGGCATAAGACATCATGAAGACAACATTCAAGGAGCTGCCATACTCAATAAACCACCATCTCACATGATTCAATGCATGGAAAATCGGGTAAACACATCCATGGTAAAGTATTCTAACCCTATTTTTGATGAAATGTATATTAATTGTTTGCTTGCTAAAATTGGTATAAAATCTGAATTTTTACAACATGAAATGAATTTCATTGCTAATTCTACATCTTGTGCTAAGACTTACTTGCTTGATAATTCCCAAATCGAGAGAGTTGATTTATTTACTAATTTTGGTGATGTGCTTAATGATTCACATGATTATTGTTTGATTGATAAAATGATTTTGCATGATTATCACTCACTCGAAAAGAATGTTCGATTTGTTTCATATAAGTCTAAGGATGATTGTAGTGTTGGATCTTTGTTAGTGTTACCATATTATACGAAGATTTATGAGATTGACTATGGTCCATGCATCTCTAAGTCTTCCTTGCTATTCCAAGTAACTAACAATCTGGTGAGCTTTATTGATGTTTGTCCTAAGATAGGTCATTTCAAGAAATTACAAAATCTAGATAAGACAATGGACAAACAATTGTTAAGAAAAGAGAAGATATCAAGGAAGATAATGGTTTTTGACCCGGGAGGTGTTAACTTGAAAGGAGAAAGAAGGGTACCATTGTTGCTCTCTTTGGTGCCAATTCACAATACACGAGGTACGTATGCATTAAGTGCTTTTATTTATGTTATTAACTTAAGTTTTTGCGATGTAGGTAATGTTATAGATTCGAGGACGAATCCTTTTCAAGAGGGAGGGAATGATATGAATAATGGAACCTCACAAAAAGCTCAAGGACCACTCACCAGTTCAAAGATCAAGAAAAGCATTGAACATCCATTTACAAGCCTACATTAGAAAAGTCAAGACAAGCTTTTGAAGATCTGAGCATGGAGGTGTACAAAGAGGACTTGATCAACTTTAATCTACGGTAAATGCATTTGGAGGAAGGTTATTGAAGACTTGTTCAACCAGAAGTGAAGATGAGAGCTAATTTGGAAAGTTGCATCACTTTTGCAAACTTTCCTTATTTGGACCACTTTCCATATTTGTTATCGAACTTTCCATATTTGTTCCCAAACTTTCCATATATGGTTCCAACGAATTTATGATGTATTTAGAAATGTTTTAAGCCATTTACATTCAGTTTATTAGCTAGGAAAGAATTAGGAAAGATATTATTCTCTAGGAAAGATTTTCCCCAAAATCTGCCAAATCCATATAAGGCAAGTTTTGGGCAGATTTTATTCTCTTCTTTATTCCGAATTTCCTTGTTATTTTTAGGGTTTCTTTGTCTATTTAAAGGCCTCATTTGTAACCCTAAATACTAAGAATTATTATGATAGAAAATAGCTTTGTTTTGCTTATTGCTTGGTTGATTTTACCTTGCATTTTGTAGCATTGTTCTAGGTTGCATGTTTTAGAAACATTCAAGCATAACTTGATCTATTGTGTTTGTGAATTGTTTCGATCTTGAAATAAGAACAAGTTCTCTTATTTCAAGATATTAAATCATTGGAATAATCTTCTTCTTCTTGTATTCCATGGGTTTTACCTTATTGTTCATCGGGGTTTTAGGATTTGCATCTAGGGGTTCTTTGTGCTTTCAAAGGGTTTCAATTTCAATTACCTATGGTTTCCCACTTGTCAAAGTTTTCCTCGTGATTTGGTCCATTCTAAAGATCCAAATGGAGGAACCTCTTCTTTGGGAATCCTCTTTTGACCAAAATATCGAATGAGGATCCGAACCACTCCAAAAACTTGTTTGTAATTGAAATGCTTGTTTCAAAGCAATTGTTTCACTCTTCGGACCATATTGATACCAAAGATCTAAGGTTTCCCACTTGTCAAAGTTTTCCTCGTGATTTGGTCCATCCTAAAGATCCAAATGGAGGAATGATATGAATCATGGTGCCTTAATGTTGATCTTTTCCGAGCTTGCATTCGTTGTTCTCCAAGTTCAAGTAGAGTTCATTAAATGCAAGTCAAGTTCAAACCAAGCTCATTAAATGCAAGTAAACTTCAAGCCTAGTTCATTAAATGCAAGTCAAGTTCATTTAATGCAACCAAAGCTCATTTAATGCAACTCAAGACATCAATGCTACTCTTGACTTATTCATGACATCCTAAGGTTTCATTTAAGACTCTCATAAACACATGTGGTCAAGGATTTTCTGTAAAGACTCGAATTTTCTCAAATCTTTAAATCAGAATAAACAGCGGAAGACTTGTTTTTATAAAAATTTGGCGTGGAACCGTTTAAAATATGAACTATCAAAACCTATTTACATGGGCCCATTTCAGAGAAAGTAAAAACAAAAATGTACATACTCCATTTCATGACAAAATCAAAAGAAATAGACTCGATAATATGTACAACAATATTAGGCTCTCATTAGCCACAAAACATAAGTTTAAAGACAACAACATATAATGTTTCAACTAGCATTTGTGGAATGCCCCAACATATACATATAAAGTCCATGTCCCGAAAGCCATCCACTCGTGATCAAGCAACACCATCTCCTCCACCTCGTACCCTACTAAGAGTATTACCTGAAAAAGTTTAAGTGTAGCAACATTAGCATAAAAATGCTAGTGAGAATAAGATGGATGCAAGCACTTCCATGGACCGAATCCCATATCGGAAAATGTGTCCAAAAATCCTAATGTGCTCTTACTACCCATTCAATATTCCCAAGTACTTTACATAAGAAAAATAAATCCCATTCTACTATATCGAACTTTCGAAAAGAAAACATTCAAGCTCGTAGAATAAAGTACTAAAACAACTAAAGCATAACAAAGTAAATAATAAAGTAAATTTCACATTGTGACCACATTGTCACAATACACAATTCAACCGTGACCACTTGTCACCAATCACAAACATACCGTGACCTTACAGTCACCGTGACCACATTGTCACCAATCACAACCATACCGTGACCTCATTGTCACCGTGACCTCACAGTCACCAAACATAAATCGTACCGTGACCTCACTGTCACCAATCACAAACCATACCGTGACCTCACTGTTACCGTGACCTCACAGTCACCAAACATAAATCATACCGTGACCTCACAGTCACCGTGACCTCACTGTCACCGTGACCTCACAGTCACCAATCACAAACCATACCGTGACCTCACTGTCACCAATCACAAACCATACCGTGACCTCACTGTCACCGTGACCTCACAGTCACCAATCACAAACAATACCGTGACCTCACTGTCACCAAACATAAACATTACCGTGTATCATAACGCCATACGTACTACTCCTCTTTGGTAGTACCAAATAGCGAACCCCATCGCTAATAATATCGTACTAACTCGATTCTACACAAGAATCTCTCCAAAGTTTCTTTTAACTATCTTATAACCACTCAAAATAAAAGGAGTATCTAATACTCTTCTACAAATTCCGGAATCTAATTCTCATCGAGAATATAACTTAATCCACCAATAACATCTTAATTTAAACAACAACCAAACTTAGCTAATTTTCCTTATACACTTTCCTTAACTCCCAAATATACATATGTTCTTGGAAAATTCTAAAGTCTAATATCCCTCTTAACCTCAATCAAACATAATCGTCAAGCAATTCGAAAACATAAAAGTAATTGCAACCATTTTAAACTCACCTTATTATAGAAGTCAACTCCTAATCGCCGGTTGACCGAAATCACGAACGGTGCACAAAACCTATAATTAAAATACACCTAAAGTATATTAATTAATCGAATAGAACAACGATCGTCGCGATAATGAAATAAAAGACGAAACACCCCGGAAATGCCTCCAATAGGCCCACAGCCCAAGGAAAGTAATAGGGGAAGTTGGTTTTCAGGATTTTCAAGCACTTTATAAGGGTTTCGAGTTGGTTTCGGGCACTTTGGAGGTTGGTAATATCAATGGGTAAACATGATTTAGGGTTTAGGTCAAAAGTTCAATCCCGAACAATTTAGTAAAATCATAAAACATATCAAATTCAAAACCATATCCATCATGAAAAATGAGAATAACTCAAGGAAATGGTTTTTGGCTCAAACCCGATTCTAGGGTTTAGGGAAAGTTCTAAATATGCATAAAACAACTCCCTCGATCTAAATCTCCGAGTTCCCGAGCAAGAATTGGAAGATTAAAACCAAAAACACCATTAAAACACTATTTGAAGCTTTAGGTTTTGAACTTTAACATACCTTAAAGCCTTGAGAGAATGGACGAAAACCTCAATTGATGGGATGGGTAGAAAGTACGTCTCAAGAGCTTTCCAACGAGCTAAGGCACGATGAAAACGGTTGAGAAACGAAGCCAGGGTGACCATTTCTTTCTCTCCTCTTTTTCTCTCTCAAAGCTACGGGTTTGGGAAGCAAAAATGAGAGGAAAATTATGATTTTTGTCTAATTTTGGCTTAATAAAGGAGAAGGATGAATAGTGTTTAGATAATTAAGAATTTCAGAAATGACGCCTACGTCCTTTTCTTGCCTTAAGCTTTTAAAACGAAACCCGAACCACTTAAACTAGCCCAATGGTGATTAATAATTATTAATTGGCCTATTAATAATTATTAATACCATCGAAACTCGTTTAGGCTAAATAAACAGTTAAAGGGGTTTCCGAACGAAATTAACTATTTAGTTCTAAATAGTTAATTCTAAAATTAACTTAAATACTTTAAATAAATAAATAAAATAATTACATAAAAAAAAATTCACCTCAAAATAACGGGACGTTACATTTTCAGTTACAAAGACTTTCAAATCAGATTTGTAACTCTTCTAATTTCAGTTACAAGTTTGCATAGTTAAGACCATTTTCGGTTATTTTTGTAAGACTTTAAGGTTGTAGCTGTTTCATTTCCTTTCATTTATGTCAATTTCGTTTTTCCCTTTGTTTTGTAAGGCTTATATAGCCATGTTTCAGATTGTAAACAATCAGATTATGATTGAATTAAAAATCCAAAGTCTCATTGAGAGCTTTTTCTTTGAATTATTGTGAGTTGTTCAACTTTTCATCTTGTCATTCCTTGTGTTTAGGGTGGCTGTAGAATCGAGCCATTAGGATTGATCATTCTAATTTGGTGGATTGATTCGAATCTAGAACAAGAAATCCAATTCTTGTCTTTAGATCATTGATCATAAGAGGTAATCTCATCTAGCCTTAAATCTCTTGGTTGAAACCGATTAGTTAGGGAGGGTTTGAGTTCTTGCTTCAAAGGTTCATGCTAAGCATAATAGTATAGGGTCTTTGGACTTGCAATTTGGGTTTGCCTTATCAGTTGGCAGAGCTTTGGTCGAAACCTTGGCCAAACTCTAGATTTGATTCTATCCTTTACTTTCCTTGCAATTTTCTTGTTTGTTTCAAATCTGTCCTATCTTTTCATTTTTTGTCCAAACCATCATTTTTCTTTTGTTTTCGTTCTGTTCTTGTTTTCATCTTGTAGATCACATTCTGATCTTGGAAATTAAAAAAAAAAAAAAAAGTGAGAAAGAGAGCTTTGCATCTGAGAGCACTATATTGTTCATCTTGTGTTCTTCATGCTTTGCTTTGAAAATTCTGAGTTTGATCCATAGAAAACGAAAAAGTCTGAGTTTTGAATGTTATTTTGTCAATCTAGATCCACAAATTACTCTTCATTTGAATTCAAATCCGTGGAAATTAAAATTCTGCTCATACTTACCATTTTTGAATCTGCCGCATTTAATGCTCTGTCTTACTGTCTAAAACGCGTGAAATATTTCGAATTAGCTTTCATAATCTGAATAGGAAAGTTAATTTAATCAGTTATCTTTCATTTTCAAGAAGGACATTTAAGGAAATTCGATCTGTAAACAACTCAAATTTTGAAAATCAAACAGTGCGCAGACAGCTCCTAAAATTCCGGATCTTGTCTTTTGATTGATTGGCATCATCAATTCTCATCATTATTTCGAATTTTTCCAATTGTACACTCTTAATAACTGATTGATTGAGCTATATATGAGTTTCCATCTTAAAATTCATTTACAATAATTCCAAATTTGACTTACCATATTTGGCTTTTTCCTAGTTTTTCCTTGTCTTAAATTCTGTTTTTCCTACCTTTTTTATTTCTTTTTTGATTTCTTATTCTATTATTGTTTCTTTTCATAATTAGTTGTATTTTTCTAATTGAATTACTTTTGTAGCTTTCTAAACACAATTTTTGCTCGAAAAGTGAGTTCATATCTGAGAGCACCTACTTTCAAATTGGCCTACCTTTGAGTGTTAAACACGAATGTTTCCTTGAGTGACATATAGTGAGGGAGTGTTATAAGGTCCTTAATACTTGTTACTTTGTGAGGAACATCATGACACAAGAGGGAAACAATGGGGGTGAGATTAGTGATGCTAGGTGGAGGGAGGCACAAACAGGGGCTTTTGCTAGGATTACTCAAACTTTAGAAGAGATTGATGAGTGTTTGGGTAGATTAGAAGTTGCTGGAAATCAGCAAAGGGGGTATATAAGTGAAGATGAATTAGAAATTGATGTTGAAGAAGAAGTAGCCATGGATTGGGAAGAGAGTGACTTTGAGGAAGAATATTTTGAGGAAGCCGAAGAGGGTGATTCTATGGAGGAAAATATTTAGGAACCTGAGGTGAGTGATGATAGTCGGGAGGAAGGAAATAGAGTAGCACTCTTGTGTAGGGGAGTTCTCAATTCTGAAATAAAGGAGAATTTTGAAGATGACCAAAGACACAACTTGTTCCATACTAGGTGTTTAGTGAATGAGACCCCATGTAGTGTTGTGATTGATGGTGGAAGTTGTACAAATGTTGTGAGCTCAATTCTGGTTAAAAGACTCAATTTGCCTACTAAACCACATCCCAAACCTTACAAGTTACAATGGTTAAACAATAGTGGTGAGGTTAAGGTGCATCAGCAAGCTATTATTTCTTTTAACCTTGGAAAGTATAAGGATGAGGTAGTTTGTGATGTAGTCCCAATGCATGTCGGGGATATGCTTTTGGGAAGGCCTTAGCAGTATGATAGGAGAGTTTCCTATGATGGCTACCTTAATAGGTATACTTTTACCAAAGATGGAAGGAAGACTACTTTGGTACCTTTGTCTTCAAAAGAGGTTTTCATTGACCAATGTAAGCTTGAACAAAGGAGGGTTGAGTTTGAGTTGAAAGAAAAATAGTTGAAAGAAAAAGAATTAAAAGAAAGAGAATTGAGAGAAGAAAAGAGTGAGAGAGAAAAGAAAGCTTTGAGTGAAAACAATGAGAGAAAAGAGAAGATTGAAAAAGAAATGTGTGAACACTTAGTGGAAATTGAGAGAAAAGGAAAATCAGTGAGCTATCATGTAAAAATGAGTGAGGTGAGGATAGTTTTTCTTAGTCAAAAGCCTAATTTTGTGCTTATGTGCAAAGTAGACTTTTTGGCAACTAACCTTAACCATTATTTTCCTAGTGTGTTTGAATATCTTTTTCAGGTTTGGAAGCATTACTTATGGCCAAATAAGAGATTGAGGTGTTCGAAAGGACAATACATCAAAGAAAGAAAGTATATCGATTCTAACGAGAATGTTGGCATGAAGATTTGGATTCGAGGACGAATCCTTTTCAAGAAGGAGGGAATGATATGAATCATGGAACCTTAATGTTGATCTTTTCCGAGCTTGCATTCGTTGTTCTCCAAGTTCAAGTAGAGTTCATTAAATGCAAGTCAAGTTCAAACCAAGCTCATTAAATGCAAGTAAACTTCAAGCCTAGTTCATTAAATGCAAGTCAAGTTCATTAAATGCAAGTCAAGTTCATTTAATGCAACCAAAGCTCATTTAATGCAACTCAAGACATCAATGCTACTCTTGACTTATTCATGACATCCTAAGGTTTCATTTAAGACTCTCATAAACACATGTGGTCAAGGATTTTCAGTTACAAAGACTTTCAAATCAGATTTGTAACTCTTCTAATTTCAGTTACAAGTTTGCATAGTTAAGACCATTTTCGGTTATTTTTGTAAGACCTGTTGTACCTGTTTCATTTCCTTTCATTTATGTCAATTTCGTTTTTCCCTTTGTTTTGTAAGGCTTATATAGCCATGTTTCAGATAGAAAAACAATAAGATTATGATTGAATTAAAAATCCAAAGTCTCATTGAGAGCTTTTTCTTTGAATTGTTGTGAGTTGTTCAACTTTTCATCTTGTCATTCCTTGTGTTTAGGGTGGCAGTAGAATCGAGCCATTAGGATTGATCATTCTAATTTGGTGGATTGATTCGAATCTAGAACAAGAAATCCAATTCTTGTCTTTAGATCATTGATCATAAGGATAATCTTTTTCTAGCCTTTTTCCTTGGGTTGTTTCAAATGGCATATGTGGGTTCTTTGGTTGTGATCTTTTTGGGTCCTTAGTTAAGTTTAAGGGTTCTTAAAGCATTTCGAAAGGGTTTTCGAATCACCTTTTCTTTGGGAATCCTCTTTGGACCAAAATATCGAAAGAGGATCCGAACCACTCCAAAAACTTGTTTGTAATCGAAAAGCTTGTTTCAAAGTACGTGTTTCACTCCTCGGACCATATTGATACAAAAGATCTAAGGTTTCCCACTTTTCAAAGTTTTCCTCGTGATTTGGTCCATCCTAAAGATCCAAATGGAGGAACCTCTTCTTTGGGAATCCTCTTTGGACCAAAATATCGGAAGAGGATCCGAACCACTCCAAAAACTTGTTTGTAATTGAAAAGCTTGTTTCAAAGTAATTGTTTCACTCTTCGGACAATATTGATACCAAAGACCTGAGGTTTCCCACTTGTCAAAGTTTTTCTCGTTAGTTGGTCCATCCTAAAGATCCAAATGCAGGAATCTCTTCTTTGGGAATCCTTTTTGGACCAAAATATCGAAAGAGGATCCGAACCACTCCAAAAACATGTTTGTAATTGAAAAGCTTGTTTCAAAGTACTTGTTTCACTCTTCGGACCATATTGATACCAACGACCTAAGGTTTCCCACTTTTCAAAGTTTTCCTCGTGATTTGGTCCATCCTAAAGATCCAAATGGAGGAGCCTCTTCTTTGGGAATCCTCTTTTGACCAAAATATCGAAAGAGGATCCGAACCACTCCAAAAACTTGTTAGAAATTGAAAAGCTTGTTTCAAACTATTTGTTTCAGTCTTCGGACCATATTGATACCAAAGACCTAAGGTTTCCCACTTGTCAAAGTTGTGTTCATGATTTGGTCCATCCTAAAGATCCAAATGGAGGAACCTCTTCTTTGGGAATCCTCTTTGGACCAAAATATCGAAAGAGGATCCGAACCACTCCAAAACTAGTTTGTAATTGAAAAGCTTGTTTCAAAGTACTTGTTTCACTCTACGGACCATATTGATACCAAAGGCCTAAGGTTTCCCACTTGTCAAAGTTTTCCTTGTGATTTGGTCTATCCTAAACATCCAAATTGAGGAACTTCTTCTTTGGGAATCCTCCTTGGACAAAAATATCGAAAGAGGATCCGAACCACTCCAAAAACTTGTTTATAATTGAAAAGCTTGTTTCAAAGGACTTGTTTCACTCTTCGGACCATATTGATACCAAAGACCTAAGGTTTCCCACTTTTCAAAGTTTTCCTCTTGATTTTGTCCATCCTAAATATCCATATGGAGGAACCTCTTTTTTAGGAATCCTCTTCGGACCAAAATATCGAAAGAGGATCAGAACCACTCCAAAAATTTGTTTGTAATTGAAAACCTTGTTTCAAAGTACTTGTTTCACTCTTCGGACAATATTGATACCAAAAACCTAAGGTTTCCCACTTTTCAAAGTTTTACTCGTGATTTGGTCCATCCTAAAGATCCAAATGGAGGAACCTTGATATGAATCATGGAACGTCACAAAAAGCCCAAGGACAAATCACAACATTAAAGTTCAAGAGAAGCATTGACATCCATTTACAAGCCTACATTAGCCAAGTCAAGACAAGCTTTGAAGATCTGATCATGGAGGCTATGGAAGAGGACGTGATGAAATTCAATCTATGCTAAATGCATTTGGAGGAAGGTTATTGAAGACTTGTTCAACCAGAAGTGCAGATGAGAGCTAATTTGGAAAGTTGCATCACTTTTGCAAACTTTCCTTATTTGGACCACTTTCCATATTTGTTATCGAACTTTCCATATTTGTTCCCAAACTTTCCATATATGGTTCCAACGAATTTATGATGTATTTAGACATGTTTTAGGCCATTTACATTCAGTTTATTAGCTAGGAAAGAATTAGGAAAGATATTATTCTCTAGGAAAGATTTTCCCCAAAATCTGCCAAATCCATATAAGGCATGTTTTGGGCAGATTTTATTCCCTTTTTTATTCCGAATTTTCGTGTTATTTTTAGGGTTTATTTTCCTATTTAAAGGCCTCATTTGTAACCCTAAACATAAAGAATTAATATGATAGAAAATAGCTTTGTTTTGCTTATTGCTTGGTTGATTTTACCTTGCATTTTGTAGCCTTGTCCTAGGTTGCTTGTTTTAGAAACATTCAAGCATAACTTGATCTATTGTGTTTGTGGATTGTTTCGATCTTGAAATAAGAACAAGTTCTCTTATTTCAAGGTATTAGATCATTGGAATAATCTTCTTCTTATTTGTTTCCAAGGGTTTTACCTTATTGTTCATTGGGGTTTTAGGATGTGCATCTAGGGGTTCTTTGTGTTTCAAAGGGTTTTTATTTCAATTTTCTAGGGTTTCATATCATTTGGTATCAGAGCTTAGGCTCAAGGGAAGATTTCTATCTTACTTACTTTCTTGTTGTTTTTATTTTTATTGTCTTGTTCTTCGTTCATCGAAAATTCCAAAAAAAAATAAAAAAAATCATAGTTCCAGAATTTCCATATTTAGCTACTGTTTTTGTTATTTTTAGTATAGTTGTAATCCGATTCTCAGAAAGTCATCAACTACAAAAGTGTTTATCAGTCTGTGTTGTATATTTTTTATTCACAAATTTTTGTCAAAAAAAAAGTGGAAGATTGAGAACAATATAGATCTTCGCAGACTGTCGGATTGTCCAGAAAATTAAAAAAAAAAGTGTTCTTGCTTGATTTTTTGAAGTTTCTGGAAAAAGAGGTTTTTGTTCGTATTGTTCTTGAAAAGTTCATCTTAAACTCATCATCTATGCATCTTGAATCCGAAATTATCAAGTTGAATGAGCCAAAGTTGTTTGTTTCCTAAAAAGCTAGAAGTTACCATAAATAGCCCAAAACTGTTTTTGGAAAGTGTCAAATCTGCCCATATTTGAATATATGCATCTTTTTCTTTAGGAAAGTATCCTTTTCTGATCCAAAGTGCTTTAGGGGAGTCCAATTTCGAATTTTTCTCTTTTACGAAAGTTTATTCTTGCTTGCTTTCTTTGTTATTCTTTCCTATTTACAAAAATACACCATTTGAAAAATCTGTCCTTTTATTTCTCTAGCCACCCAAGCTGATTGTTTCTTATTTCTTTATTGATACTTTTTACAAATATCATTAGTATCTTAGTTGTTTGATAGTTGCTAAAGTGTGCTAATAGTTCAAGGTTACATTTAGGCCCTAAAATCTGTTTTTGAGTGCAAACACGAGAGAACGAACATCATTGAGTGTAAACACTTAGGGAGTGATTGAGAGGTCATTTTTTTATTATTAACCTTTTTATTTGCAGCAATGTATCATGAAAAATATGATGAAAGGAGGAGCAATGGATGTCGAGATGTAGAGCATACTTGGAGGGAAAATGGGGAGGCTTATTATGAAAGGATGGTGCATAGGAGCTTTGGAGCACATAAGCTCAACTTATATACTTTCTATGGGAGTGTAGATCCAGAAGAGTACTTCCAATGGGAAAGTCAAATTGAGCATATCTTTGATTACAACAACTATAGTGAGGAAAGAAAGGTATTTCTTGCTAGTGCAAAATTCACTAACTATGCTTATGTTTGGTGGTCTCAATTGAAGGAAAAACTAAGGAAAGATAGACAACCACGTATTGATACTTGGTATGAACTTAAATATCACATGAGGAAGAGGTTTGTGCCGAGCCAAAGACAGAGAGCTATTGTGAAAGAATTTCTAAATCTTACACAAGGTGAAAGGAGTGTTGAAGCTTATCACAAGGAGTTTGAAGTTCTCATGGCTAGGGCTGTCTTTTTTGAAGATAATGAGTCCACAATGACACGGTTCTTAAAGGGTTTAAACGAGGAGATTGCCTGTTGTGTTGAAGGAAAGACATATGTGGAGTTGGAATATATGGTTTATTATGCAACCACGGTGGAAAAGAGACTCGAAAGAAGGGCTACAAAAAGATATTCTACTAAACATCTTTCTAACCTGATTCCATCTCAAGAAAATCAATTAAATAGTGCATTAAAGAGAAAGGATGTGGCTGCCAATGGCTTGATTAAGAAAAAGGTAACATTTTCTTTACAAGACCACTTCCAATCAAATATTCATATGAGGGAAACTTATGATGCATGTGAGTTAAAAAAGTGTTCTACCTTTGAAAAAGAAATTATTGAAATAAGTGAGCCAAAAGAATGAGAGATGAGTGCTCAAAAAGAAATGAGCATGAGTGAGTCAAAAGAAAGAGATTTGAGTTCAAAAGAAAGAGTGTTTGAAAAGAATAAAAGAGAAATTGAAAGAAAGGAGAGTTGTGAGTCAAAAAAGAATGAGAGGAATTGTAAGAACATTGTGAGTTTTGTAGAAAGTGAGGCTAGGAAAACAATGTTTTCAAACAAAACCCACTTTGTACTTTTTTGCAAAGATTTTTTCTTTCTAACATATGAACTCAACCTTTGCTTTTCTGGTGTTTTAGCTAACCTTTTGCAGAATTACAAGGACCAATTTTCAATTGGAATGGAGCTCATGGTAGATACATTACAAGGGGTTGAAATACTTAAGGCACCACCATATTTCATGGAAAAGGATGTTGCAAACGGGATCCAAAGGCAGAAAAGGAAGTTGCTTACTTTTAATCCTATTACATCAGTTTGTTTAAATGATTATTTCTTGTTTTCAAATTCTTATTTTAAGACTAGAAATCATCCAAACCAATTATATTTTCATGATAAACATGCATTTTTTTTCTAGGAAAGTTCTTTTGGATGATCTTTACTTGTATGACAGCTTGTCACTTGCAAAACATGTTAAGCTAGCCTATCCATTTACTTGTGATGATTTTCATAGTTCATATTTGTTTGCTAAAGTGTATTCAAATCTGAATTTTTACAACTTCAATTGGGTTCTAAAGATAAACATATGTTTTGTGCCACAAGAGTTGTCTTTGATAAAATAATTGAAGAGTGTATGGATAGTCTCGATTGTGTAACTTTTTTGGATTGCTCAAACACATTAGACCTACTTGAGTTGGATTATGGTTCATATTATTTGAGATATTTATTATCTTCACCATGTGATCATCTTGAGAGTATTGTGGAGTATTAGAAAATTTTTGAGATTGACTATGGTCCACATATTCTTTTCGGCTTCTTAACACTAAATTTTACCTTTTCTGTGAGTGTTGTGGTCTTTCATGAGCTAGATTTTGATGTGGATATAGGACGGAAGTTCAAATTTTTTGATCCGGGAGGAGTTAGACAAGGGAGAAGACATCAAGATGCTTACAAATATGATTTGCAAGATAAGTATGCTTTAGGTGCTTTTATTTATGTTATTAACTTAATTTATTGCGATGTAGGTAATGTTATAGATTCGAGGACGAATCCCTTTCAAGAGGGAGTGGATGATATGAATCATGGAACGTCACAAAAAGCCCAAGGACAAATCACAACATTAAAGTTCAAGAGAAGCATTGACATCCATTTACAAGCCTACATTAGCCAAGTCAAGACAAGCTTTGAAGATCCGATC
This sequence comes from Gynostemma pentaphyllum, assembly GCA_028015215.1. Classification (NCBI taxonomy): domain Eukaryota; kingdom Viridiplantae; phylum Streptophyta; class Magnoliopsida; order Cucurbitales; family Cucurbitaceae; genus Gynostemma; species Gynostemma pentaphyllum. The sequence goes on from CM051350.1 coordinate 11,210,146, forward strand.
ATGGAGGCTATGGAAGAGGACGTGATGAAATTCAATCTATGGTAAATGCATTTGGAGGAAGGTTATTGAAGACTTGTTCAACCAGAAGTGAAGATGAGAGCTAATTTGGAAAGTTGCATCACTTTTGCAAACTTTCCTTATTTGGACCACTTTCCATATTTGTTATCGAACTTTCCATATTTGTTCCCAAACTTTCCATATATGGTTCCAACGAATTTATGATGTATTTAGACATGTTTTAGGCCATTTACATTCAGTTTATTAGCTAGGAAAGAATTAGGAAAGATATTATTCTCTAGGAAAGATTTTCCCCAAAATCTGCCAAATCCATATAAGGCATGTTTTGGGCAGATTTTATTCCCTTCTTTATTCCGAATTTTCTTGTTATTTTTAGGGTTTATTTTCCTATTTAAAGGCCTCATTTGTAACCCTAAACATAAAGAATTAATATGATAGAAAATAGCTTTGTTTTGCTTATTGCTTGGTTGATTTTACCTTGCATTTTGTAGCCTTGTCCTAGGTTGCATGTTTTAGAAACATTCAATCATAACTTGATCTATTGTGTTTGTGGATTGTTTCGATCTTAAAATAAGAACAAGTTCTCTTATTTCAAGGTATTAGATCATTGGAATAATCTTCTTCTTCTTTGTTTCCAAGGGTTTTACCTTATTGTTCATTGGGGTTTTAGGATTTGCATCTAGGGGTTCTTTGTGTTTCAAAGGGTTTCTATTTCAATTTTCTAGGGTTTCATATCAAACCTCTTAATTGGGAATCCTCTTTGGACCAAAATATCGAAAGAGGATCCGAACCACTCCAAAAACTTGTTTGTAATTGAAAAGCATGTTTCAAAGTACTTGTTTCACTCTTCAGATCATATTGATACCAAAGACCTGAGGTTTACCACTTGTCAAAGTTTTCCTCGTGATTTGGTCCATCCTAAAGATCCAATTGGAGGAACCTCTTCTTTGGGAATCCTCTTTGGACCAAAATATCGAAAGAGGATCCGAACCATTCCAAAAACTTGTTTGTAATTAAAATCCTTGTTTCAAAGTATTTGTTTCACTCTTCGGACCATATTGATACCAAAGACCTAAGGTTTCCCACTTGCCAATGTTTTCCTCGTGATTTGGTACATCCTAAAGATCCAAATGGAGAAACCTCTTCTTTGGGAATCCTATTTGGACCAAAATATCGAAAGAGGATAGGAATCACTCCAAAAACTTGTTTGTAATTGAAAAGCTTGTTTCAAAGTACTTGTTTCACTCTTAGGACCATATTGATACCAAAGACCTAAGCTTTCCAACTTGTCAAAGTTTTCGCCGTAATTTGGTCCATCCAATAGATCCAAATGGAGGAACCTCTTCTTTGGCAATCCTCTTTGGACCAAAATATCGAAAGAGGATCTGAACCACTCCAAAAACTTGTTTGTAATTGAAATGCTTGTTTCAAAGTACTTGTTTCATTCTGCGGACCATATTGATACCAAAGACCTAAGGTTTCCCACTTGCCAATGTTTTCCTCGTGATTTGGTCCATCCTAAAGATCCAATTGGAGGAACCTCTTCTTTGGGAATCCTCTTTGGACCAAAATAACGAAAGAGGATCCGAACCATTCCAAAAACTTGTTTGTAATTGAAATCCTTGTTTCAAAGTATTTGTTTCATTCTTCGGACCATATTGATACGAAAGACCCAAGGTTTCCCACTTGCCAATGTTTTCCTCGTGATTTAGTCCATCCTAAAGATCCAATTGGAGGAACCTCTTCTCTGGGAATCCTCTTTGGACCAAAATATCGAAAGAGGATCCGAACCATTCCAAAAACTTGTTTGTAATTGAAATCCTTGTTTCAAAGTATTTGTTACACTCTTCAGACCATATTGATACCAAAGACCTAAGGTTTTAAACTTGTCAAAGTTTTCGTCGTTATTTGGTCCATCTTATAGATCCAAATGGAGGAACCTCTTCTTTGGGAATCCTCTTTGGACCAAAATATCAAAAGAGGATCCGAACCATTCCAAAAACTTGTTTGTAATTGAAAAGCTTGTTTCAAAGTACTTGTTTCACTCTTCGGACCATATTGATACCAAAGACCTAAGGTTTCCCACTTGTCAAAGTTTTCGTCGTTATTTGGTCCATCCTATAGATCCAAATGGAGGAACCTCTTCTTTGGGAATCCTCTTTGGACCAAAATATCGAAAGAGGATCTGAACCACTCCAAAAACTTGTTTGTAATTGAAAAGGTTGGTTAAAAGTACTTGTTTCACTCTTCGGACCATATTGAATCTGAACAACTAAGGTTTCCCACTTGTCAAAGTTTTCCTCGTGATTTGGTTCATCCTAAAGATCCAAATGGAGGAGCCTCTTCTTTGGGAATCCTCTTTGGACCAAAATATCGAAAGAGGATCCGAACCACTCCAAAAACTTGTTTGTAATTGAAAAGCTTGTTTCAAAGTACTTGTTTCACTCTTCGGACCATATTGATATCAAAGACCTGAGGTTTCCCACTTGTCAAAGTTGTGCTCATTATTTGGTCCAACCTAAAGAACCAAAAGGAGGAACCTCTTCCTTGGGAATCCTGTTTAGACCAAAATATCGAAAGAGGATCCGAACCAGTAAAAAAACTTATTTGCAATTGAAATGCTTGTTTCAAAGTACTTGTTTTACACTTCGTACCATATTGATACCAAAGACCTAAGGTTTCCCACTTGTCAAAGTTTTCCTCATGATTTGGTCCCTCCTAAAGATCCAAATGGAGGAACCTCTTCTTTGGTAATCCTCTTTGACCAAAATATCGAAAGAGGATCTGAACCACTCCAAAAACTTGTTTGTAATTGAAAAGCCTGTTTCAAAGTACTTGTTTCACTCTTGAGACCATAATGATACCAAAGACCTGAGGTTTCCCACTTGTCAAAGTTTTCCTCGTGATTTGGTCCATCCTAAAGATCCAATTAGAGGAACCTCTTCTTTGGGAATCCTCTTTGGACCAAAATATCGAAAGAGGATCCGAACCACTCCAAAAACTTGTTTGTAATTGAAAAGCTTGTTTCAAAGAACTTGTTTTACTCTTCGGACCATATTGAATCTGAACACCTAAGGTTTCCCACTTGTCAAAGTTTTTCTCGTGATTTGGTTCATCCTAGAGATCAAAATGGAGGAACCTCTTCTTTGGGAATCCTCTTTGGGCCAAAATATCGAAAGAGGATCCGAACCATTCCAAAAACTTGTTTGTAATTGAAAAGCTTGTTTCAAAGTACTTGTTTCACACTTCGGGCCATATTGATACCAAAGACCTAAGGTTTCCAACTTGTCAAAGTTTTCACCGTTATTTGGTCCATCCTATAGATCCAAATGGAGGAACCTCTTCTTTGGGAATCCTCTTTGGACCAAAATATCGAAAGAGGATCCGAACCACTCCAAAAACTTGTTTCTACTTGAAAAGCCATTTTCAAAGTACTTGTTTCACTCTTCAGACTATATTGATACCAAAGACCTGAGGTTTCCCACTTGTCAAAGTTTTCCTCGTGATTTGGTCAATCCTAAAGATCCAATTGGAGGAACCTCTTCTTTGGGAATCCTCTTTGGACCAAAATATCGAAAGAGGATCCGAACCATTCCAAAAACTTGTTTGTAATTGAAATCCTTGTTTCAAGGTATTTCTTTCACTCTTCGGACCATATTGATACCAAAGACCTAAGGTTTCCAACTTTTCAAAGTTTTCGTTGTGATTTGGTTCGTCCTAAAGATCCTAATGGACGAACCTCATTTTTGGGAATCCTCTTTGGATAAAAATATCGAAAGAGGATCTGAACCACTCCAAAAACTTGTTTGTAATTGAAAAGCCTGTTTCAAAGCACTTGTTTCACTCTTCGGACCATATTGATACCAAAGCCCTAAGGTTTCCCACTTGTCAATGTTTTCCTCGTGATTTGGTCCACCCTAAAGATCCAAATGGAGGAACCTCTTCTTTGGGAATCCTCTTTTGACCAAAATATCGAAAGACGATCCGAACCACTATAAAAACTTGTTTGTAATTGAAAAGCTTGTTTCAAAGTACTTGTTTCACTCTTCGGACCATATTAATACCAAAGACCTAAGGTTTCCCACTTGTCAAAGTTTTCCTCATGATTTGGTCCATCCTAAAGATCCAAATGGAGTTACCTCTTCTTTGGGAATCCTCTTTGGACCGAAATATCGAAAGAGTATCCGAACGACTCCAAAAACTTGTTTGTAATTGAAAAGCCTGTTCCAAAGCACTTGTTTCACTCTTCGGACCATATTGATACCAAAGCCCTAAGGTTTCCCACCTGTCAATGTTTTCCTCGTGATTTGGTCCACCCTAAAGATCCAAATGGAGGAACCTCTTCTTTGAGAATCCTCTTTGGAACAAAATATCGAAAGAGGTTCGGAACCACTCCAAAAATTTGTTTGTAATTTAAAAGCTTGTTTCAAAGTACTTGTTTCACTCTTCGGACCATATTGATACCAAAGAATTAAAGTTTCCAACTTGTCAAACTTTTCCTCGTGATTTGGTCCGTCCTATAGATCCAAATGGAGGAACCTCTTCTTTGGGAATCCTCATTGGACCAAAATATCGAAAAAGTATCTGAACCACTCCAAAAACTTGTTTGCAATTGAAAAGCTTGTTTCAAAGTACTTGTTTCACTCTTCGGACCATATTGAATCTTAACACCTAAGGTTTCCCATTTGTCAAAGTTTTCATCGTTATTTGGTTCATCCTAAAGATCCAAATGGAGGAACCTCTTCTTTGGGAATCCTCTTTGGACCAAAATATCGAAAGAGGATCCGAACCATTCCAAAAACTTGTTTGTAATTGAAAAGCCAGTTTCAAAGTACTTGTTTCACTCTTCGGACCATATTGATACCAAAGACCTAAGGTTTCCCACTTGTCAAAGTTTTCGTCGTTATTTGGTCCATCCTATAGATCAAAATGGAGGAACCACTTCTTTAGGAATAATCTTTGGACCAAAATATTGAAAGAGGATCCGAACCACTCCAAAAACTTGTTTGTAATTGAAAAGCTTGTTTCAAAGAACTTGTTTTATCCTTCGGACCATATTGATACCAAAGACCTAAGGTTTCCCAATTTTCAAAGTTTTCCTCATGATTTGGTCCATCCTTAAGATCCAAATGGAGGAAACTCTTCTTTGGAAATCCTCTTTGGACCAAAATATCGAAAGAGGATCCGAACCACTCCAAAAACTTATTTGTAATTGAAAAGCTTGTTTCAAAGAACTTGTTTTACTCTTCGGACCATATTGATACCAAGACCTAAGGTTTCCCACTGGTCAAAGTTTTCGTCGTAATTTGGTCCATCTTATAGATCCAAATGGAGGAACCTCTTCTTTGGAAATCCTCTGTGGACCAAAATATCGAAAGAGGATCCGAACCACTCCAAAAACTCGTTTGTAATAGAAAAGCTTGTTTCAAAGTACTTTTTTCACTCTTCGGACCATATTGAAGCCAAAGACCTAAGGATTCCAACATGTCAAAGTTTTCGTCGTTATTTGTTCCATCCTATATATCCAAATGGAGGAACCTCTTCTTTGGGACTCCTCTTTGGATAAAAATATCGAAAGAGGATCCGAACCAATCCAAAAACTTGTTTGTAATTGAAAAGCTTGTTTCAAAGAACTTGTTTGACTCTTCGGACCATATTGATACCAAAGACCTAAGGTTATCCACTTGTCAAAGTTTTCCTCGTTATTTGGTCCATCCTATAGATCCAAATGGAGGAAGCTCTTCTTTGGAAATCCTCTTTGGACCAAAATATCGAAAGAGGATCCGAACCACTCCAATAACTTGTTTGTAATTGAAAAGCTTGTTTCAATGTACTTGTTTCACTCTTCGGACCATATTGATATCAAAGACCTAAGGTTTCCCACTTTTCAAAGTTTTCTCCGTGATTTGGTCCATCCTAAAGATCTAAATGAAGGAACCTCTTCTTTGGGAATCCTCTTTGGACCAAATATCGTAAGAGGATCCGAACCACTCCAAAAACTTGTTTGAAATTGAAAAGCTTGTTTCAAAGTACTTGTTTCACTCTTCGGACGATATTGATACCAAAGGCCTAAAGTTTCCCACTTTTCAAAGTTTTCCTCGTGATTTGGTCCATCCTAAAGATCCAAATGGAGGAACCTCTTCTTTGGGAATCTTCTTTGGACCAAAATATCGAAATAGGATCCGAACCCCTCCAAAAACTTGTTTGTAATTGAAAAGCTTGTTTCAAAGTACTTTTTTCACTCTTCGGACCGTATTGAAACCAAAGACCTAAGGTTTCCCACATGTCAAAGTTTTCTTCGTTATTTGTTCCATCCAATAGATCTAAATGGAGGAACCTCTTCTTTGGGAATCCTCTTTGGACCAAAATATCGAAAGAGGATCCGAACCACTCCAAAAACTTGTTTGTAATTGAAAAGCTTGTTTCAAAGAACTTGTTTTACTCTTCGGACCATATTGATACCAAAGACCTAAGGTTTCCCACTTGTCAAAGTTTTCGTCGTTATTTGGTCCATCCTATAGATCCAAATGGAGGAACCTATTCTATGGAAATCCTCTTTGGACCAAAATATCGAAAGAGGATCCGAACCACTCCAATAACTTGTTTGTAATTGAAATGCTTGTTTCAAAGTACTTGTTTCACTCTTCGGACCATATTGATACCAAAGACCTAAGGTTTCCCACTTTTCAAAGTTTTCTCCGTGATTTGGTCCATCCTAAAGATCCAAATGAAGGAACCTCTTCTTTGGGAATCCTCTTTGGACCAAATATCGTAAGAGGATCTGAACCACTCCAAAAACTTGTTTGAAATTGAAAAGCTTGTTTCAAAGTACTTGTTTCACTCTTCGGATGATATTGATACCAAAGGCCTAAGGTTTCCCACTTTTCAAAGTTTTCCTCGTGATTTGGTCCATCCTAAAGATCCAAATGGAGGAACCTCTTCTTTGGGAATCTTCTTTGGACCAAAATATCGAAAGAGGATCCGAACCACTCCAAAAACTTGTTTGTAATTGAAAAGCTTGTTTCAAAATACTTTTTTCACTCTTCGGACCATATTGAAACTAAAGACCTAAAGTTTCCCACATGTCAAAGTTTTCTTCGTTATTTGTTCCATCCTATAGATCCAAATGGAGGAACCTCTTCTTTGGGAATCCTCTTTGGACCAAAATATCGAAAGAGGATCCGAACCACTCCAAAAACTTGTTTGTATTTGAAATACTTGTTTCAAAGTACTTGTTTCACTCTTCGAACCATATTGATACCAAAGACCTAAGGTTTCCCACTTTTCAAAGTTTTCCTTGTGATTTGGTCCATTCTAAAGATCCAAATGGAGGAACCTATTTTTTGGGAATCCTCTTTGGACCAAAATATCGTAAGAGGATCCGAACCACTCCAAAAACTTGTTTGAAATTGAAAAGCATGTTTAAAAGTACTTTTTTCATTCTTCGGACGAAATTGATACCAAAGGCCTAAGTTTTCCCACTTTTCAAAGTATTCCTCGTGATTTGTTCCATCCTAAAGATCCAAATGGAGGAACCTCTTTTTTGGGAATTCTCTTTGGACCAAAATATCTTAAGAGGATCTGAACCACTCCAAAAACTTGTTTGAAATTGAAAAGCTTGTTTCAAAGTACTTGTTTCATTCTTCGGACGAAATTGATACCAAAGGCCAAAGGTTTCCCACTTTTCAAAGTTTTCCTCGTGATTTGGTACATCCAAAAGATCCAAATGGAGGAACCTCTTTTTTGGGAATCCTCTTTGGACCAAAATATCGTAAGAGGATCGGAACCACTCCAAAAACTTGTTTGATATTGAAAAGCTTGTTTCAAAGTACTTGTTTCACTCATCTTACGAAATTCATACCAAAGGCCTAAGCTTTCCCACTCTTCAAAGTTTTCCTCGTGATTTGGTTCATCCTAAAGATCCAAATGGAGGAACCTCTTCTTTGGGAATCGTCTTCGGACCAAAATATCGAAAGAGGATCCGAACCACTCCAAAAACTTGTTTGTAATTGAAAAGCTTGTTTCAAAGTACTTTTTTAATTCTTCGGACCATATTGAAACCAAAGACCTAAGGTTTCCAACTTGTCGAAGTTTTCGTCGTTATTTGGTCCATCCTATAGATCCAAATGGAGGAACCTCTTCTTTGGGAATCCTCTTTGGACCAAAATATCGAAAGAGGATCCAAACCACTCCAAAAACTTGTTTGTAATTAAAAAGCTTGTTTCAAAGTACTTTTTTCATTCTTCGGACCATATTGAAACCAAAGACCTAAGGTTTCCCACTTGTCAAAGTTTTCCTAGTGATTTGGTTCATCCTAAAGATCCAAATGGAGGAACCTCTTCTTTGGGAATCCTCTTTGGACCAAAATATCGAAAGAGGATCCGAACCACTCCAAAAACTTGTTTGTAATTAAAAAGCTTGTTTCAAAGTACTTGTTTCACTCTTCGGACCATATTGATACCAAAGACCTGAGGTGATATTAATCATGGAACCTCACAAAAAGCTCAAGGACCAGTCACAAGTTCAAAGATCAAGAGAAGCATTGAACATCCATTTACAAGCCTACATTAGCAAAGTCAAGACAAGCTTCGAAGATCCGAGCATGGAGGCTAACAAAGAAGACTTGATGAACATTAATCAATGGAAAATGCATTTGGAAGAATTCATATGATAATAATATTGCTTTTTGCTTTGACAAAATTGCTTAGTTTTGTAGCCTTGTTCTAGGTTGCATGTTTTAGAAACATTCAAGCATAATTTGATCTAGTATGTTTGTGAATTGTTTCGATCTTGAAATAAGAACAAGTTCTCTTATTTCATGACATTAGATCATTGGAATAATCTTCTTTTTCTTGTATTACATGGGTTTTACCTTATTGTTCATCGGGGTTTTAGGATTTGCATCTAGGGGTTCTTTGTGCTTTCAAAAGGTTTCTATTTCAATTTCCTAGGGTTTCATATCATTTGGTATCAGAGCTTAGGCTCAAGGGAAGATTTCTATCTTACTTACTTTATTTTTGTTTTAATTTTTATTGTCTTGTTCGTCGTTCATGGAAAATTCCAGAAAAAAAAAAACAAAACAAAAAAATCATAGTTCCAGAATTTCCTTATTTAGCTACTGTTTTTGTTCTTTTTCGTTTAGTTTCAATCCGAATCTTAGAAAGTCATAAACTATAAAAGTGTGTATCTTTGAGTCGTGATTATTTGTTATTCAGAAAAGTTTGTCAAAAACAAAGTGGAAGATTGAGAAAAAAATAGATCTTCGCAGACTGTCGGATTGTGCAGAAAATTGTTATAAAAAAAAAAGTGTTCTTGCTATTTACTTGAGTTTCTGGAAAAAAGTGTTTAGTGTTCTTATTGTTCTTAAAGATTTCATCTTAAACTCATCATTTATGCATCTTGAATCCAAAATTATCAAGTTGAATGAGCCAAAGTTGTTTGTTTCCTAAAAAGCTAGAACTTACCATAAATAGCAAAAACTGTTTTAGGAAAGTTTCAAATCTGTCCCATATTCAAATATATGCATATCTTGCTTAAGGAAATTCATATTTTCTGATCCAAATTGCTTTAGGGAAGTCTAATTTCGAATTTTTCTCTTTTAGGAAAGTTTATTCTTGCTTGTTTTCTTTCTTATTCTTTCCTTGTTACAAAAATACACCATTTGAAAAATCTGTCCTTTTATTTCTCTAGCCACCCTAGCTGATTGTTTCTTATTTCTTTATTGATACTTTTTACAAATATCATTAGTATCTTATTTGTTTGATAGTTGCTAAAGTGTGCTAATAGTTCAAGGTTACATTTAGGCCATAAAATCTGTTTTGAGTGCAAACACGAGAGAACAAACATCATCGAGTGTAAACACTTAGTGAGTGATTGAGAGGTCCTATTTTTTATTATTAACCTTTTTATTTGCAGCAATGTATCATGAAAGGTTTGATCAAATGAGAAGTAAGAGTTTTCGAGAGGTAGAACAGACCCGGAGCCAAAATAGAGAGGTTTATCATGGAGGGATGGAGCATAGAAGCTTAAGAGGTGATAAGCTCAAGTTAAATAATTTCTATGGGAGTTCTAACCAAGAGGAATACTTGCAATGGGAGATAGAAACCGAGCATTTCTTTGATTACAACAATTATAGTGAGGAAAGAAAGGTAATGCTTGCTATTTCCAATTTCACTAATAATGCTCATGTTTGGTGGTCTCAATTGAAAGTGAAACTAAGGAGGGAGAGGAAACAACCAATAGAAACATGGTATGATCTTAAGTGCCATATGAGAAGGAGATTTGTTTCAAGACAACATCAAGAGCATCTTGTGCAAATGTTGGATAAGCTAATTCAAGGATGTAAAAGTGTGGATGAATACTACATGGAGATGGAGTTGCTCAAGGCTAGGGCTAATGTGGAGGAAGATGAGGAGTCTACTATTGTAAGGTTCTTCAATGGATTGAATAGAGATATTGCTTGTCAAGTGGAGTTACAACAATTTGATGAGTTATGAGAGTTGGTGTATTTTGCCAATAAGGTTGAAAGAAAAATCAAAAGAAAAAGAGATACACGGTATGCTTCTAAACCTATTTCCAATACTTCTTCTTCTTCTTCTTCTTCTCAAATGGGTGAAAATGATACATTAATGGATAAGAATGGGGCTGCCTATGGCTTGGTAGAGGAAAATGCAAATTTGATTTTAGAGAAGGTCAAGATGATTGAAAGAGAACTTTTAAAATCAAAGGAAGTTTTCAATGCTAGCATGGAGGAGATAAAAGAGGATATCCGTGCTAATGTTTTTGTGGAGGAAACTTGTGAGCTACAAAAGAGTTCTATGTTTGAAAGTAATGAAAACTGTGACAAAAAGGGTGAGCCAAAAGAAAGAGAGATGAGTGCAAAAGAAATTAGTGGGTTAAAAGAAAGAGAGATGAGTGATAAAAAAGAAATGAGTGCTCAAAACAAAGAGAGTTGTGAGTTTGAAAAGAAAAAGTGTAATGAGATTGAAAAGAAAGAGTGCTTTGAGGTTACAAAGTGTGAGACACTTGAGTTTAGTGAGCAAAAAGAGAGTGAAATAGAGAGTGAGAGCTTGAAAGTTAGATCAAGTGAGGCTAGGAATGAAATCTACCAACCTACATTTGTACTTTTGTACAAAGAGGTTTGTTTTACACTTAACCCATCTTTGCCTAGTATGTTTGTTGAGTTTTTGCAGGAATTCAAAAGATTGTTACCTAATGAGATGCCTAGTAATTTGTCATCAATGCAAGGCATAAAACATCATGAAAACAACATTCAAGGGGCTATCATACTCAATAGATCAAGACCTCACATGATTCAATGCATGGAAAATCCGGTTAAAACAGCCATGGTCAAGTATCCTAACCCATTTCTTGATGATATGTACAACACTTGGTTGCTTGCTAAAATTGATCTCAACTCTGAATATATACCTTTTAAATTGCATTCTAATGATAAAAAATTGTTTTGTGCTACAAGAGTTAGATCATTTCATGAAATTATGGATAGTATGGATTTAACATCTTATATGCATTTCACGAACATATTAGAAATATTTGAGTTTGACAATGGTTTACTTGTTTTTACTGATTTGATATCTTCACCATGTGATCATCTTGAGAGTATTGTGGAGTATGAGAAAATTTTTGAGATTGACTACGGTCCACATATTCTCTTCGGCTTCTTATCACTAAGTATTACCTTTTTTGTGAGTGTTGTGGTCTTTCATGAGATAGGTTATGATGTGGATATAATGGGAAGGACGTTCAAAGTTTTTGATCCGGGAGGAGTTAGACAATTCAAGGCAATAGGGAGACGACATCAAGATGCTTATAAATCTGATTTCCAAGGTAAGTATGCTTTAGGTGCTTTTATTTATGTTTTTAACTTAAGTTTTTGCAATGTAGGTAAAGTTTTAGATTCGAGGACGAATCCTTTTCAAGAGGGAGGGGATGATATGAATCATGGAACCTCACAAAAAGCTCAAGGACCAATCACAAGTTCAAAGATCAAGAGAAGCATTGAACATCCATTTACAAGCCTACATTAGCAAAGTCAAGACAAGCTTCGAAGATCCGAGCATGGAGGCTAACAAAGAAGACTTTATGCACATTAATCAATGGAAAATGCATTTGGAAGAATTCATATGATAATAATATTGCTTTTTGCTTTGACAAAATTGCTTAATTTTGTAGCCTTGTTCTAGGTTGCATGTTTTAGAAACATTCAAGCATAATTTGATCTAGTATGTTTTGAATTGTTTCGATCTTGAAATAAGAACAAGTTCTCTTATTTCAAGATATTAGATCATTGGAATAATCTTCTTCTTCTTGTATTACATGGGTTTTACCTTATTGTTCATCGGGGTTTTAGGATTTGCATCTAGGGGTTCTTTGTGCTTTCAAAGGGTTTCTATTTCAATTTCCTAGGGTTTCATATCATGAGGTTTCCCACTTGTCAAAGTTGTGCTCATTATTTGGTTCAACCTAAATATCCAAAAGGAGGAACGTCTTCCTTGGGAATCCTGTTTAGACCGAAATATCGAAAAAGGATCTGAACAAGTATAAAAACTTATTTGTAATTGAAATGCTTGTTTCAAAGTACGTGTTTTACTCTTCGTACCATATTGATACCAAAGACCTAAGGTTTCCCACTTGTCAAAGTTTTCCTCATGATTTGGTCCCTCCTAAAGATCCAAATGGAGGAACCTCTTCTTTGGGAATCCTCTTTGGACCAAATTATCGAAAGAGTATCCGAACCACTCCAAAAACTTGTTTGTAATTGAAAAGCCTGTTTCAAAGTACTTGTTTCACTCTTCAGACCATATTGATACCAAAGACCTGAGGTTTCCCACTTGTCAAAGTTTTTCTCGTGATTTGGTCCATCCTAAACATCCAATTGGAGGAACCTCTCCTTTGGGAATCCTCTTTGGACCAAAATATCGAAAGAGGATCCGAACCATTCCAAAAACTTGTTTGTAATTGAAATCCTTGTTTCAAAGTATTTGTTTCACTCTTCAGACCATATTAATACCAAAGACCTAAGCTTTCCCATTTGCCAATATTTTCCTCGTGATTTGGTCCATCCTAAAGATCCAAATGGAGAAACCTCTTCTTTGGGAATCCTCTTTGGACCAAAATATCGAAAGAGGATAGGAACCACTCCAAAAACTTGTTTGTAATTGAAAAGCTTGTTTCAAAGTACTTGTTTCACTCTTAGGACCATATTGATACCAAACACCTAAGGTTTCCAACTTGTCAAAGTTTTCGTCGTAATTTGATCCATCCTATAGATCCAAATGGAGGAACCTCTTCCTTGGCAATCCTCTTTGGACCAAAATATCGAAAGAGGATCTGAACCACTCCAAAAACTTGTTTGTAATTGAAAAGCTTGTTTCAAAGTACTTGTTTCTCTCTTCAGACCATATTGAATCTGAACACCTAAGGTTTCTCACTTGTCAAGGTTTTTCTCGTGATTTGGTTCATCCTAAAGATCCAAATGGAGGAACCTCTTTTTTGGGAATCCTCTTTGGACCAAAATATCGAAAGAGGATCCGAACCATTCCAAAAACTTGTTTGTAATTGAAAAGCTTGTTTCAAAGTACTTGATTCACACTTCGGACCATATTGATACCAAAGACCTAAGGTTTCCCACTTGTCAAAGTTTTCGTCGTTATTTGGTCCATCCTATAGATCCAAATGGAGGAACCTCTTCTTTGGGAATCCTCTTTGGACCAAAATATCAAAAGATAATCTGAACCACTCCAAAAACTTGTTTGTAATTGAAAAGGTTGTTTCAAAGTACTTGTTTCTCTCTTCGGACCATATTGAATCTGAACACCTAAGGTTTCCCACTTGTCAAAGTTTTCCACGTGATTTGGTTCGTCCTAAATATCCAAATGGAGGAACCTCTTTTTTGGGAATCCTCTTTGGACCAAAATATCAAAAGAGGATCCGAACCACTCCAAAAACTTGTTTGTAATTGAAAAGCTTTTTCAAAGTACTTGTTTCACTCTTCAGACCATATTAATACAAAAGACCTGAGGTTTCCCACTTGTCAAAGTTGTGCTCATTATTTGGTCCAACCTAAAGATCCAAAAGGAGGAACCTCATCCTTGGGAATCCTGTTTGGACCAAAATATCGAAGAAGGATCCGAACCAGTATAAAAACTTATTTGTAATTGTAATGAAACCTTTGTAATTGTAATGCTGGTTTCAAAGTACTTGTTTTACTCTTCGTACCATATTGATACCAAAGACCTAAGGTTTCCCACTTGTCAAAGTTTTCCTCTTGATTTGGTACCTCCTAGAGATCCAAATGGAGGAACCCCTTCTTTGGGAATCCTCTTTGGACCAAAATATCGAAAGAGGATCCGAACCACTCCAAAAACTTGTTTGTAATTGAAAAGCCTGTTTAAAAGTAGTTGTTTCACTCTTCAGACCATATTGATACCAAAGACCTGAGGTTTCCCACTTGTCAAAGTTTTCCTCGTGATTTGGTCCATCCTAAAGTTCCAATTGGAGGAACCTCTTCTTTGGGAATCCTCTTTGGACCAAAATATCGAAAGAGGATCCGAACCACTCCAAAAACTTGTTTGTAATTGAAAAGCTTGTTTCAAAGTACTTGTTTCACTCTTCGGACCATATTGATACCAAAGACCTAAGGTTTCCCACTTGTCAAAGTTTTCGTCGTTATTTGGTCCATCCTATAGATCCAAATGGAGGAACCACTTCTTTGGGAATCCTCTTTGGACCAAAATATCGAAAGAGGATCCGAACCACTCCAAAAACATGTTTGTAATTGAAAAGCTTGCTTCAAAGAACTTGTTTTATTCTTCGGACCATATTGATACCAAAGACCTAAGGTTTCCCAATTTTCAAAGTTTTCCTCGTGATTTGGTCCATCCTTAAGATCCAAATGGAGGAACCTATTCTTTGGGAATCCTCTTTGGAATAAAATATCGAAAGAGGATCCGAACCACTCCAAAAACTTGTTTGTAATTGAAAACCTTGTTTCAAAGAACTTGTTTTACTCTTCGGACCATATTGATACCAAAGACCTAAGGTTTCCCACTTATCAAAGTTTTCGTCGTTATTTGGTCCATCCTATAGATCCAAAAGGAGGAACCTCTTCTTTGAAAATCCTCTGTGGACCAAAATATCGAAAGAGGATCCAAACCACTCCAATAACTTGTTTGTAATTGAAAAGCTTGTTTCAAAGTACTTGTTTCACTCTTCGGACCATATTGATACCAAAGACCTAAGGTTTCCCACTTTTCAAAGTTTTCTCCGTGATTTCGTCTATCCTAAAGATCCAAATGAAGGAACCTCTTCTTTGGGAACCCTCTTTGGACCAAATATCGTAAGAGGATCCGAACCACTCCAAAAACTTGTTCGTAATTGAAAAGCTTGTTTCAAAGTACTTTTTTCACTCTTCGGACCATATTGAAACCAAAGACCTAAGGATTCCCACATGTCAAAGTTTTCGTCATTATTTGTTCCATCCTATAAATCCAATTGGAGGAACCTCTTCTTTGGGAATCCTCTTTGGACCAAAATATCGAAAGAGGATCCGAACCACTCCAAAAACTTGTTCGTAATTGAAAAGCTTGTTTCAAAGTACTTTTTTCACTCTTCGGACCATATTGAAACCAAAGACCTAAGGATTCCCACATGTCAAAGTTTTCATCATTATTTGTTCCATCCTAAAGATCCAAATGGAGGAACCTCTTCTTTGGGAATCCTTTTTGGACCAAAATATCGAAAGAGGATCCGAACCACTCCAAAAACTTGTTTGTAATAGAAAAGCTTGTTTCAAAGAACTTGTTTTACTCTTCGGACCATATTGATACCAAAGACCTAAGGTTTCCCACTTGTCAAAGTTTTCGTCGTTATTTGGTCCATCCTATATAGATCCAAATGGAGGAACCTCTTCTTTGGAAATCCTCTTTGGACCAAAATATCGAAAGAGGATCCGAACCACTCCAATAACTTGTTTGTAAGTTTAAAGCTTGTTTCAAAGTGCTTGTTTCACTCTTCGGACCATATTGATACCAAAGACCTAAGGTTTCCCACTTTTCAAAGTTTTCTCCGTGATTTGGTCTATTCTAAAGATCCAAATGAAGGAACCTCTTCTTTGGGAACCCTCTTTGGCCAAATATCGTAAGAGGATCTGAACCACTCCAAAAACTTGTTTGAAATTGAAAAGCTTGTATCAAAGTACTTGTTTCACTCTTCGGACGATATTGATACCAAAGGCCTAAGGTTTCCCACTTTTCAAAGTTTTCCTCGTGATTTGATCCATCCTAAAGATCCCAATGGAGGAACCTCTTCTTTGGGATCTTCTTTGGACCAAAATATCGAAAGAGGATCCAAACCACTCCAAAAACTTGTTTGTAATTGAAAAGCTTGTTTCAAAGTACTTTTTTCATTGTTCGGACCATATTGAAACCAAAGACCTAAGGTTTCCCACATGTCAAAGTTTTCTTCGTTATTTGTTCCATCCTATAGATCGAAATGTAGGAACCTCTTCTTTGGGAATCCTCTTTGGACCAAAATATCGAAAGAGGATCCGAACAACTCCAAAAACTTGTTTGTAATTGAAAAGCTTGTTTCAAAGAACTTGTTTTACTCTTCGGACCATATTGATACCAAAGACCTATGGTTTCCCACTTGTCAAAGTTTTCGTCGTTATTTGGTCCATCCTATAGATCCAAATGGAGGAACCTCTTCTTTGGAATTCCTCTTTGGACCAAAATATCGAAAGAGGATCCGAACCACTCCAATAACTTGTTTGTAATTGAAAAGCTTGTTTCAAAGTACTTGTTTCACTCTTCGGACCATATTGATACCAAAGACCTAAGGTTTCCCACTTTTCGAAGTTTTTTCCATGATTTGGTCTATCCTAAAGATCCAAATGAAGGAATCTCTTCTTTGGGAACCCTCTTTGGACCAAATATCGTAAGAGGATCTGAACCACTCCAAAAACTTGTTTGAAATTGAAAAGCTTGTTTCAAAGTACTTGTTTCACTTTCGGACGATATTGATACCAAAGGCCTAAGGTTTCCCAGTTTTCAAAGTTTTCCTCGTGATTTGGTCCATCCTAAAGATCCAAATGGAGGAACCTCTTCTTTGGGAATCGTCTTTGGACCAAAATATCGAAAGAGGATCCGAACCACTCCAAAAACTTGTTTGTAATTGAAAAGCTTGTTTCAAAGTACTTTTTTCACTGTTTGGACCATATTGAAACCAAAGACCTAAGGTTTCCCACATGTCAAAGTTTTCTTCGTTATTTGTTCCATCCTATAGATCCAAATGTAGGAAACTCTTCTTTGGGAATCCTCTTTGGACCAAAATATCGAAAGAGGATCCGAACCACTCCAAAAACTTGTTTGTAATTGAAAAGCTTGTTTCAAAGAACTTGTTTTACTCTTCGGACCATATTGATACCAAAGACCAATGGTTTCCCACTTGTCAAAGTTTTCGTCGTTATTTGGTCAATCCTATAGATCCAAATGGAGGAAACTCTTCTATGGAAATCCTCTTTGGACCAAAATATCGAAAGAGGATCCGAACCACTCCAAAAACTTGTTTGTAATTGAAAAGCTTGTTTCAAAGAACTTGTTTTACTCTTCGGACCATATTGATACCAAAGACCAATGGTTTCCCACTTGTCAAAGTTTTCGTCGTTATTTGGTCAATCCTATAGATCCAAATGGAGGAAACTCTTCTATGGAAATCCTCTTTGGACCAAATAACGTAAGAGGATCCGAACCACTCCAAAAACTGGTTTGAAATTGAAAAGCTTGTTTCAAAGTACTTGTTTCACTCTTCGGACGATATTGATACCAAAGGCCTAAGGTTTCCCACTTTTCAAAGTTTTCCTCGTGATTTGGTCCATCCTAAATATCCAAATGGAGGAACCTCTTCTTTGGGAATCTTCCTTGGACCAAAATATCGAAAGAGGATCCGAACCACTCCAAAAACTTGTTTGTAATTGAAAAGCTTGTTTCAAAGTACTTTATTTACTCTTCGGACCATACTGAAACCAAAGACCTAAGGTTTCCCACATGTCAAAGTTTTCTTCGTTTTTTATTCCATCCTATATCCAAATGGAGGAACCTCTTCTTTGGGAATCCTCTTTGGACCAAAATATCGAAAGAGGATCCGAACCACTCCAAAAACTTGTTTGTATTTGAAATACTTGTTTGAAAGTACTTGTTTCACTCTTCGAACGATATTGATACCAAAGACCTAAGGTTTCCCACTTTTCAAAGTTTTCCTCGTGATTTGGTCCATCCTAAAGATCCAAATGGAGGAACCTCTTTTTTGGTAATCCTCTTTGGACACAAATATCGTAAGAGGATCCGAACCACTCCAAAAACTTGTTTGAAATTGAAATGCTTGTTTGAAAGTACTTGTTTCACTCTTCGAACGATATTGATACCAAAGACCTAAGGTTTCCCACTTTTCAAAGTTTTCCTCGTGATTTGGTCCATCCTAAAGATCCAAATGGAGGAACCTCTTTTTTGGTAATCCTCTTTGGACACAAATATCGTAAGAGGATCCGAACCACTCCAAAAACTTGTTTGAAATTGAAAAGCTTGTTTCAAAGTACTTGTTTCATTCTTCGGACGAAATTGATACCAAAGGCCTAAGGTTTCCCACTTTTCAAAGTTTTCCTCGTGATTTGGTCCATGCTAAAGATCCAAATGGAGGAACCTCTTTTTTGGGAATCCTCTTTGGACCAAAATATCGTAAGAGGATCGGATACACTCCAAAAACTTGTTTGAAATTGAAAAGCTTGTTTCAAAGTACTTGTTTCACTTTTCTGACGAAATTCATACCAAAGGCCTAAGGTTTCCCACTTTTCAAAGTTTTCCTCGTGATTTGGTTCATCCTAAAGATCCAAATGGAGGAACCTCTTCTTTGGGAATCCTCTTCGGACCAAAATATCTAAAGAGGATCCGAACCACTCCAAAAACTTGTTTGTAATTGAAAAGCTTGTTTCAAAGTACTTTTTTAATTCTTCGGACCATATTGAAACCAAAGACCTAAGGTTTCCCACTTGTCGAAGTTTTCGTCGTTATTTGGTCCATCCTATAGATCCAAATGGAGGAACCTCTTCTTTGGGAATCCTCTTTGGACCAAAATATCGAAAGAGGATCTGAACCACTCCAAAAACTTGTTTGTAATTGAAAAGCTTGTTTCAAAGTACTTTTTTCATTCTTCGGACCATATTGAAACCAAAGACCTAAGGTTTCCCACTTGTCAAAATTTTCGTCGTTATTTGGTCCATCCTATAGATCCAAATGGAGGAACCTCTTCTTTCGGAATCCTCTTTCGACCAAAATATCGAAAGAGGATCCGAACCACTCCAAAAACTTGTTTGTAATTGAAATGCTTGTTTCAAAGTACTTGTATCACTCTTCGGACCATATTGATACCAAAGACTTATGGTTTCCCACTTGTCAAAAATTTCGTCGTTATTTGGTCCATCCTATAGATCAAAATAGAGGAACCTTCTATTTGGGAATCCTCTTGGGACCAAAATATTGAAAGAGGATCCGAACCACTCCAAAAACTTGTTAGTAATTGACAACTTATTTCAAAGTACCTGTTTTACTCTCTAGAACAAATTGAATCTGAAGACCTAAGGTTTCCCACTTGTCAAAGTTGTGCTCACAATTGGTCCATCCTAAAGTGATACGAAAACCCTTTCGAAATGCTTTAAGAACCCTTAAACTTAACTAAGGACCCAAAAAGATCACAACCAAAGAACCCACATATGCCATTTGAAACAACCCAAGGAAAAAGGCTAGAAAAATGATTATCCTTATGATCAATGATCTAAAGACAAGAATTGAATTTCTTGCTCTAGATTCGAATCAATCCACCAATTTAGAATGATCAATCCTAAAGGCTTGATTCTACAGCCACCCTATACACAAGGAATGACAAAATTGAAATGGTAAGCTCGGCTCACAACAATTTCAAAGAAAAGCTCTCAAAGAGTTTTGTATTTTTATCTCATGAATAATCTCATTGTTTACAATCTGAAACATGGCTATATAAGCCTTACAAAACAAAAGGAAAAACGAAATTGTCATGAAGGAAAGGAATAAAAACGGCTAGAAACATAAAGACTTACAATTGTAACCAAAAATGGTCATAAACAACATAATTAAGACATTAACTAATTAAAAACTTGTAACTGAAATTAAAGGAGTTACAAATCTGATTTTAAAGACTTTGTAACTTAAACTCATTGATCACAAGTCTTGATGAGAGTCTTTAATGAAGCCTTGAGTTGAAATGAGCTAGTCTTGAGTTCCATTTAATGTAACTGGAGTTGTCATTAATGCAACCGAACTTGCAATAAATGCATCTTCATTTTGGACTTTAATCTTGAAAACATTGTATGCTTCTTCAATACAAACTCCTTTCCTTGTAAGACAGCCCTTGGAAGAATCCATATTTGCAAAATAGTCCATGGCCGAATTCACTAGTGCTTGAACATGTAGATTGAGGTTGGCTTGAAGCTTCCTTGCCCTTGATCTTGTTATTGGACCTTGAGGTAAGATGATAGAGCTTCCTTGATTGTCATCATTTCCCCCCTCTTCAAAAGGATTCGTCCTCGAATCCTGACCATCCCCTACATCAAAAGGACTCAAATCAGCGACATTAAAAGTTGCACTAATAGAAAACTCACCGGGTAGATCAATCTTGTATGCATTGTTGTTGATCCGCTCAAGAACTTGAAAAGGACCATCTCCCCTTGGATTTAGCTTTGATTTCCTTTGAAGTGGAAACCTTTCCTTCCTAAAGTGCACCCAAACCCAATCACTTGGTTTAAAGATCAACTCCTTTCAACCTTTGTTAATCCTTGAAGCAACCTTAGCATTTTGCTTTTCAATCCGTTCCTTCACTTCCATATGAATCTTCTTTACTAATTCAGCCTTGGAAATAGCTTCATCACTCACAAAATTGTTAGGAGGCATAGGCAATAAATCAATAGGACTTAGAGGATTAAAACCATAAACAATTTCAAATGGAGAACAATTAGTAGTGCTATGTATAGCCCTATTGTAAGCAAACTCCACAAATGGTAAACTACCCTCCCACATTTTTATGTTTTTATCAATTATAGCCCTAAGCAATTGAATTAAAGTCCTATTTACTACCTCTGTTTGCCCATCAGTTTGTGGATGACATGTAGTAGAAAATAACAACTTAGTTCCAAGCTTCCCCCATAACACTCTCCAAAAATGGCTAAGAAATTTTACATCCCTATCACTAACAATGCTCTTTGGAATGCCATGCAATTTAACAATATGAATGAAAAATAAATCAGCCACATGCTTTGCATCATCAGTTTTGTGACAAGGTATGAAATGAGCCATTTTACTAAATCTATCAACCACAACAAAGATGCTATCATGACCCTTCCTAGTTTTTGGCAAACCAAGCACAAAATCCATAGAAATTTCTGTCCAAGGTTCATTAGGCACGGGAAGAGGAGTATACAGTCCATGTGGTTTCATTTTAGATTTAGCCTCTTTACAAACAAAACAAGCATTACAAACTTTATGCACAAGATGTCTCATTTTAGGCCAATAAAAATGTTCATTTAGCATAGCATATGTCTTAGCCTCACCAAAATGACCCATCAAACCCCCTCCATGAGCTTCTTTAGCTAAAAGCTCCCTAATAGAACAATTGGGTATGCATAATTTGTCTTTCTTAAACAAGAATCCCTCAAACACATAAAAGTCATTCAAAACAGCCCCATTAATGCAAGATGCATAAGTATTACCAAAATCAGAATCATGCATGTATAATTCTTTAATATGCTCAAATCCTAAAACTTTTGCACTTAAAGAATTAAAGAGATTGTACCTCCTAGATAATGCATCAGCCACCACATTTTCTTTACCTTGCTTGTACTTAATAACATAAGGAAATGTCTCAATGAATTCCACCCACTTGGCATGCCTTCGGTTAAGCTTGTTTTGTCCCTTCAAATGTTTCAAGCTCTCATGATCCGTGTGAATCACAAACTCTTTTGGCCAAAGATAGTGTTGCCATGTTTGCAAAGCTCTAACCAATGCATAAAGCTCCTTGTCATAGGTTGGATAGTTCAAGGCAGCCCCTCCAAGTTTCTCACTAAAGTACATCAAAGGCTTTTGTTCCTGCATCAAAACGGCTCCAATGCCTACACCACTAGCATCACATTCAATCTCAAATGTATTCTCAAAGTTAGGCAAAGAAAGCAAAGGTGCATTACATAACTTAGCTTTCAATTCATTAAAAGCCTTCTCTTGTGACTCTCCCCAAACAAATACAACATGCTTTTTAACTAATTCATTCAATGGAGAAGCAATAGAACTAAAGTCCTTAATGAACCTCCTATAGAAACTAGCTAAACCATGAAAACTTCTTACCTCACTTGCATTCTTGGGTGTTGGCCATTCTTTAATTGCCTTAATCTTCTCTTCATCAACTTCAACCCCATTTCCAGAAATTATAAAACCAAGAAAGTTAACCTTAGTCATGCAAAAACTACACTTTTTAAGATTAGCATACAACTTTTCTTTCCTAAGTGTAAGCAAGACAAGTCTAACATGCTCAACATGTTCATCCAAACTCTTGGAGTAAATCAGAATATCATCAAAATAGACCACAACAAACTTTCCCAAAAATTCCCTAAGAACATGGTTCATCAATCTCATAAAAGTACTAGGTGCATTAGTAAGACCAAAAGGCATCACAAGCCATTCATACAAGCCATACTTAGTCTTAAAAGCTGTTTTCCATTCATCACCTATATGCATTCTAATTTGATGATAACCAGATTTAAGATCAATTTTTGTAAATAAAATAGAACCATGCAATTCATCTAACATATCATCTAGCCTAGGGATAGGATGACGATACTTTATCTGTTATTTTATTGATGGCTCTACAATCAACACACATCCTCCAAGTTCCATCCTTCTTTGGAACTAAAATCACCGGAACCGAACATGGGCTCAAACTTTCCCT
This sequence comes from Gynostemma pentaphyllum, assembly GCA_028015215.1. Taxonomy (NCBI): domain Eukaryota; kingdom Viridiplantae; phylum Streptophyta; class Magnoliopsida; order Cucurbitales; family Cucurbitaceae; genus Gynostemma; species Gynostemma pentaphyllum. The sequence continues at coordinate 11,233,204 of CM051350.1, forward strand.
CACATAGCCCTTGGCAAGCAACTCCTCCACTTGCTTTTGAATTTCCTTTGTCTCCGTTGGGTTGGCCCTATAAGCTGGCCTATTAGGTATAGTTGCCCCGGGAATGAAATCCACTTGATGCTCAATGCCTCTTATTGGGGGCAAACCACTCGGTACCTCATCGGGAAATATATCCTCAAAGTCCTGCAAAAGAGACACAAAAACACTAGGCAAAGTAGGGTTAGGTGTGTTAGTCATAAAACAAGTTCCTTTGTACAAAAGTACAAGGAAGTTTTGTTTTGAAAACAAAACATGCCTCACTTCACTCTTAGTAGCAATTAAACTCACTTTTCTCTCTTTGTCTCTTTTGTTTTCCTTTTCTTTTCTCTCATTATTTTCACTCTTGATTTTACCACTTAAAACATTCTTTTCTCTCTTACTCATCTCTTCACTCAATTCTTTTTCTTTCAACTCTTTTTCTTTCATCTCAAACTCAAGCCTCCTCTGTTCAAGCTTACATTGATCAATGAAAACCTCTTTGGAAGACAAAGGCACCAAAGTAGTTTTCCTTCCATCCTTGGTAAAAGTGTATCGATTAAGGTAACCATCATGAATAGCCTTCCTATCAAACTGCCATGGTCTTCCCAAAAGTATGTCCCCGGCATGCATTGGTACTACATCACAAACTATCTCATCCTTATACTTCCCAAGATGAAAAGAAATGTTAGCTTGCTTAAGCACCTTCACCTCACCACTATTATTCAACCATTGTAACTTGTAAGGTGCGGGATGTGGAATGGTAGGTAAATTGAGTCTCTTGACAAGAATTGAACTCACAACATTGGTACAACTCCCACTATCAATCACCACACTACAAGGAGTCCCTTGCACCAAACATCTAGTATGGAACAAATTGTCCCTTTGATCATCAATATCATTCTCCTTCACTTGAGCACTAAGTAGTCTTCTAGTAACAAGAGCTACTTGATTTCCCTCTTCTATGCTTGCATCACTATCCTCATCAATATCACACTCGTCCTCCTCAACTTCACAATCTTCATCATCCGTGACTACTTCCCCATTCCTAATAATCATAGTTCGTTTATTAGGACAGTCGGCTAATGTGCCCAACTCCTTGACACTTCCAACATTTAAAATCCCTATTTCTCTCAACTTTTGTTTCATCCACCCTCTCCTTCCCTTTCCCCTTAGAAGACTCCCCCTTATCCTTCTTGGCAGCCTCAAATGTGCCTCTAGGTTTAAAGTCTCCTTTGGAACTACTAACTCCCTTTTTCCAAGGATTAGATGGTGGAAAAGTGGATTTAGAATTGTATTTCTTGGAGTTATCTTTCTCCCAAGCCATTTGTTTCTCAATCTTCTCGGCTATATGCAAAAGTTCCTCCATGTCAAAGTAAGGATACATATCTACTCTATGGGCCAACTCTTCATTCATTCCTCCTAAAAACCGTGACATAGTATCATCCTCACTCTCTTCTATATGTGATCTAGTCATTAAAACATTCATCTCCCTATAGTATTCTTCAACACTCTTTGATCCTTGCTTTAAGGAAAACAACTTATTTCTGATTTCCCTATGATAGTGCTTTGGTATGTATCTCTTCCTCATCAAAACCTTAAGCTCCTCCCAAGTTTCAATTGGTTGCTCGTAGTTTCTCCTCCATTCAGCCCTAAGATGACTCCACCAAATACTAGCATAATCACAAAACTCAGCCACGGCAAGCTTCATTTTCCTCTCCTCACTAAAATTGTGGCAATCAAAGACATGCTCTATTTTATCTTCATATTGCAAGTACTCCTCCGGGTTAGACCTCCCATGGAAAGACGGAATTTTAAGCTTAACACCTCCTGAATTTCTCTCTTCCACTCTTTCTTCTCGTAACTCCCTCATAAGCCTCCTAGGTGGTTCTATGTCTCTACCTCTTCCTCTACCTCTACCCCTTCCTCGGCCCCCTCCTTGCTCTCTCCTAGGGTCTACTCCAGCCAATAAGGTAATATTGTCTTCCTCTTCATGTTCAACACCCTCATTTAAGTTGTCTTCCACCCGCGGATTGTTAGCTAACTCCAATCTATGACTACTTCTCCATCAACATCACTTTCTAATTCATCTTCAATTATCCCCCTCATTTGCTGATTACTAGCTATCTCTAATCTACCCATGCGATCATTAAGCCCCTCTACAATTTTAGTAAGTCTAGCAAAAACTCTCGTTTGGGCCTCTCTCCACCTAGCTTCACTAAACTCACCCTGATTGTTTCCCCCTTGTGACATGTTTCTGGACCTCACAACACTCCCTCACAAAATTTCACTCAAGGGAACTCTCGTGTTTAATCACTCAAGGTAGGCCAAAATATCAATTTAGGCTCTTGGATAAGCTATGGTCAAAATGAAGCAACTTGTGTTTAAAGTACTAAAAATCAAGCAATCAGTATTTAAACAATCTAAATTAATGAAAAGAAACAGAAATAAAACAAGAAAAACAGATTGGATAGGTAAAAACAGATTTGGAGAAACTAAAACAGATTTTTAAAGCTAAGAAGTCAAGAAAAATGGCAATTACAAATTTCAAAATTCGTGGAGTTCGAGAATGAATTTTCAATTGGCAGCCTATATGAAGCTTTTTAAGATGATAATAAAGAGCATACAAAAGGCTATATTCAAAAATTAGTTCAGAATTGAAAACTCTAACTCACAGAATTGAAGTTCCCGGAAAATAGGATAAACCTGCGCACAGAAATGATATTCCAGATTTGAACTGTTTCCGTTATGCTTTGGATAAAGCTCCCTTCTGAACTTTGAAAGATAACAGAAAGATAAAACTTTTCTCTTCAGACAACAAAGACAAATTCGGACGTTAGATCAGATTTTGAATGGAAAACAGTAGCATTAAATGCAGCAGTTACAAAACGGGACAGTTTTGGAAAATGTAACTTATAGCCGTTTCTGAGACTTTAATTCAATGTGAAACTGATATATTTCAATGGTAAATGTTATAGAAACACAATTATATCAGTTATACACGAAATTATATGAATCAAACTCAGAAAAGTGAAGAATTTTTCAAGAAGAACACAAGATGTACAGATTAGTGCTCTCGGATGCAATTGCTCTCCTCTTTCTTTCTTTCTTTCTTTTTTTTTTTTTTTTTTTTTTTTTGATTTTCAAGATCTAATCGTGATCTTTAAGATGGATATGAAATCAGAATAAAATGATGAAGAAAAATGGATGAAAAGGCAGAAATGAATTCGATGGACAGAATGTGTAGAATTGAAAAACAAGTGCATAAAAGTAAGATAGAATCAATTCTAGAGATCGGCCACTAAGATGCAACCTATGCTTTGATACCAAATGATACGAAAACCCTTTCGAAATGCTTTAAGAACCCTTAAACTTAACTAAGGACCCAAAAAGATCACAACCAAAGAACCCACATATGCCATTTGAAACAACCCAAGGAAAAAGGCTAGAAAAATGATTATCCTTATGATCAATGATCTAAAGACAAGAATTGAATTTCTTGCTCTAGATTCGAATCAATCCACCAATTTAGAATGATCAATCCTAAAGGCTTGATTCTACAGCCACCCTAAACACAAGGAATGACAAAATTGAAATGGTAAGCTCGGCTCACAACAATTTCAAAGAAAAGCTCTCAAAGAGTTTTGTATTTTTATCTCATGAATAATCTCATTGTTTACAATCTGAAACATGGCTATATAAGCCTTACAAAACAAAAGGAAAAACGAAATTGTCATGAAGGAAAGGAATAAAAACGGCTAGAAACATAAAGACTTACAATTGTAACCAAAAATGGTCATAAACAACATAATTAAGACATTAACTAATTAAAAACTTGTAACTGAAATTAAAGGAGTTACAAATCTGATTTTAAAGACTTTGTAACTTAAACTCATTGATCACAAGTCTTGATGAGAGTCTTTAATGAAGCCTTGAGTTGAAATGAGCTAGTCTTGAGTTCCATTTAATGTAACTGGAGTTGTCATTAATGCAACCGAACTTGCAATAAATGCATCTTCATTTTGGACTTTAATCTTGAAAACATTGTATGCTTCTTCAATACAAACTCCTTTCCTTGTAAGACAGCCCTTGGAAGAATCCATATTTGCAAAATAGTCCATGGCCGAATTCACTAGTGCTTGAACATGTAGATTGAGGTTGGCTTGAAGCTTCCTTGCCCTTGATCTTGTTATTGGACCTTGAGGTAAGATGATAGAGCTTCCTTGATTGTCATCATAAAGATCCAAATGGAGGAACCTCTTCTTTAGGAATCCTCTTTGGACCAAAATATCCAAAGAGAATCCGTACCACTCCAAAAACTTGTTTGTAATTGAAAAGTTTGTTTCAATGTACCTGTTTCACTCTTCTGACCATATTGATACAAAAGACCTAAGGTTTCCCACTTGTCAAAGTTTTCTCGTGATTTGGTCCATCCTAAAGATCCAAATGGAGGAACCTCTTCTTTGGGAATCCTCTTGGACCAAAATATCGAATGAGGATCCGAACCACTCCAAAAACTTGTTTGAAATTGAAAAGCTTGTTTCAAAGTACTTGTTTCACTCTTCGGACGATATTGAAACCAAAGGCCTAAGGTTTCCCACTTTTCAAAGTTTTCCTCGTGATTTGGTCCATCCTAAAGATCCAAATGGAGGAACCTCTTCTTTGGGAATCCTCTTTGGACCAAAATATCGAAAGAGGATCCGAACCACTCCAAAAACTTATTTGTAATTGTAAAGCTTGTTTTAAAGTACTTTTTTCACTCTACGGACCATATTGATACTAAAGACCTAAGGTTTCCCACTTGTCAAAGTTTTCGTCGTTATTTGGTCCATCATATAGATCCAAATGGAGGAACCTCTTCTTTGGGAATCCTCTCTGGACCAAAAAATCAAAAGAGGATCCGAACCACTCCAAAAACTTGTTTGTAATTGAAATGCTTGTTTCAAAGTACTTGTTTCACTCTTCTTACCATATTGATACCAAAGACCTAAGGTTTCCCACTTTTCAAAGTTTTCTCCGTGATTTGGTCCATCCTAAAGATCCAAATGAAGGAACCTCTTCTTTGGGAATCCTCTCTGGACCAAAATATCGTAAGAGGATCCGAACCCTTAAACTTAACTAAGGACCCAAAAAGATCACAACCAAAGAACCCACATATGCCATTTGAAACAACCCAAGGAAAAAGGCTAGAAAATGATTATCCTTATGATCAATTATCTAAAGACAAGAATTGAATTTCTTGCTCTAGATTCGAATCAATCCACCAATTTAGAATGATCAATCCTAAAGGCTTGATTCTACAGCCACCCTTAACACAAGGAATGATAAGATGAAAAGTTGAACAACTCACAACAATTCAAAGAAAAAGCTCTCAATGAGACTTTGGATTTTTAATTCAATCATAATCTTATTACAAATGATATTAGAATGGCTTTATATAGCCTACAAACAAAGCCAAAAACGTTTAAAGACATAAAGATCTAATGGTTACATAATTAAAGCAAAAACAGCTAGTAAATTTAATTCTAACGGCTAGTAAACTTAATGCAAATAACTAGTCTTCAAATCCTTGTAACCTCCATGTTTAAAGCATATAAAAGTGGATATTTAAGTGTATTTAAACTTGGTAAAAACGTTTCCCCATGTTTGGATGTCTTCAAGAAGCTTAGAGTTGCATTGAATGCATTAAATGATCTCCGGTTGCATTAATGAACTTGAGTTCGAATTTGACTTGCATTTAATGGACTACGCTTGAACTTGTCTTGCATTTATTGAACTAATCTTGAACTTGACTTTCATTTATTGAACCAAGCTTGAAGTTTGAGCTTGTCATAAACTTGGAAAGTAATGAATGCAATTCCGGCAATGATCAACATTAATGCTCCTTGATTCATATCATTCCCTCCTTCTTGAAAAGAATTCGTCCTCGAATCCAAATCTTCATGCCCTACAACAAAAAATCCAAAATCAGTAACTTTTAAGATTGAATTCTCAAAATACTCACCTTGTAATGCAATGGTGTGGACTTTTGCATAGATTCTTCCAAGTACTTGATATGGTCCATCACCCCTTGGATGCAATTTAGTTCTTTTTTGAAGTCGTTTCTTCCGGAAATGCATCCATATCCATTCTCTTGGATGAAATTTGAGTGGTTTCCTTCTCATTTTCATTTTAGAGGTAAATCTGAAACTTTTTTCCTCAAACATTTTCTTCACATCCATAACCATTAATTTGATGAAAACATTCTTAAAATGGGCTGAATCACTCACAAAGACGTTAGATCTCAAAGGCAGCAACTCAAAGGGAGTAATAGCATAAAGACCATAAATAAGTTTATTTGAAAAACAAATATTTTTATGATGTATTCTCTTATTACATGTATTCTCCACAAAAGGCCAATAATTCTCCCTAGTTTCCACTTTAGAGTTAGTTTCCCTAAACTTGCCTCCTAAGATCACATTTATCAACTTTTAAGTTTCCCATTCTAGCAAAACAAATTGGTATACATTGTAACTTCTCAAAGCAAAATCAACCGCATAAGAAGAATATGCATTCCTTAATGAGTTCAACTTTTCAACATACTCAAAAATTGTAATTTCAAGATGCTCATTAACAAGAACTTTCACATGCTCAAAAGTAGAAAGTATATTACTTAAAAAAGTCTCTTTAGATTCGATATACTTTCTTGCATGGATGTATTGCCCTTTCGAACACCTCAAGCTCTTATTCGGCCATAAGTAATGCTTCCAAACCTGAAAAAGATATTCAAACACACTAGGAAAATAATGGTTAAGGTTAGTTGCCAAAAAGTCTACTTTGCACATAAGCACAAAATTAGGCTTTTGACTAAGAAAAACTATCCTCACCTCACTCATTTTTACATGATAGCTCACTGATTTTCCTTTTCTCTCAATTTCCACTAAGTGTTCACACATTTCTTTTTCAATCTTCTCTTTTCTCTCATTGTTTTCACTCAAAGCTTTCTCTTCTCTCTCACTCAATTTTTCACTCAATTCTTTTTCTTTCAACTCTTTTTCTTTTATCTCAAACTCAACCCTCCTTTGTTCAAGCTTACATTGGTCAATGAAAACCTCTTTTGAAGACAAAGGTACCAAAGTAGTCTTCCTTCCATCTTTGGTAAAAGTATACCTATTAAGGTAGCCATCATAGGAAACTCTCCTATCATACTGCCATGGTCTCCCTAAAAGTATATCACCGGCATGCATTGGCACTACATCACAAACTACCTCATCCTTATACTTTCCAAGACTAAAAGAAATGATAGCTTGCTTATGCACCTTCAACTCCCCTCTATCATTTAACCATTGTAACTTATAAGGTTTGGGATGTGGTTTAGTAAGCAAATTGAGTCTCTTGACCAGAATTGAGCTCACAACATTTGTACAACTTCCACCATCAATCACAACACTACATGGGGTCTCATTCACTAAACACCTAGTATGGAACAAGTTGTGTCTTTGGTCATCTTCAAATTTCTCCTTTATTTCAGAATTGAGAACTCTCCTACACAAGAGTGCTACTCTATTTCCTTCCTCCCGACTATCATCACTCGCCTCAGGTTCCTCAATATTTTCCTCCATAGAATCACCCTCTTCGGCTTCCTCAAAATATTCTTCCTCAAAGTCACTCTTTTCACAATCAGTGACTACTTCTTCAACTACATCACTTTCTAATTCATCTTCAATTATCTCCCTCATTTTCTGATTACTAGCTATCTCTAATCTACCCATGCGTTCATTAAGCCCCTCTACAATTTTAGTAAGTCTAGCAAAAACTCTCGTTTGGGCCTCTCTCCACCTAGCTTCACTAAACTCACCCTGATTATTTCCCCCTTTTGACATGTTTCTGGACCTCACAACACTCCCTCACAATAAATCACTCAAGGAACTCTCGTGTTTAATCACTCAAGGTAGGCCAAAATATCAAGTAAGGCTATTGGATAATTTGGAAGCAACTTGTGTTTAAAGTACTAAAAACCAAGCATTCAGAATTTAAACAACCTAAAATAATGAAAAGAAACAAAAATAAAGCAAGAAAAACAGATTGGATAGGCAAAAATCAGATTGGAAAAGCAAAACAGATTTTTGAAAGCAAAGAACTCAAGAAGAACGGCAGTTACAAATTTCAAAATTCGTGGAGTTCGAGAATGAATTTTCAATTGGCAGTCTATATGTAGCTTATTAAGATGATAATAAAGAGCATACAAAAGACCAAATACAAAATTCGTTCAGAATTGAAAACACTAACTCACAGAATTGAAGTTCCAGGAAAATAGGATAAACCCGCGCACAGAAATGATATTCCAGATTTGAACTGTTTCCTTTATGATTTTGACAACGTGCCCTTCTGAACATAGAAAGATAACGGTTAGATAAAACTTTTTTATTCAGAAAGCAAAATCAAATTCGTAAGTTAGCATAGAGTTTGAATAGGGAACAGAAGCATTAAATGCGACAGTTACAAAATTGGACAGTTTTGACAATTTTGAACTTTAGCCCTTTTTTATGCTTTAAATACGTGGAAATGAATGAGAAGCTGATATATTTGAAATATAACTGATGTATAAACACAATAGTATCAGATATACACGAATTTATATGGATCAAACTCAGAAAATCAAGAACTTGCTAGATGAACACAAGATGAACAGATTTAGTGCTCTTGGATGCAAATTCACTCTTCTTTCCTTTTTTTTTTTTTTTTTTTTTTTGATTTTCAAGATATAAACGTGATCTTTAAGATGGAGATAAAATCAGATTCAAAAGGTGAATCAAAATGGATGAAAAGGTAGAAATGAAATGGATGGACAGAATGTGTAGAAATGAAGAACAATGCATAAAAGTAAGATAGAATCAAATCTAGAGATCGGCCACTACGATGCAACCTATGCTCTGATACCAAATGATACGAAAACCCTTTCGAAATGCTTTAAGAACCCTTAAACTTAACTAAGGACCCAAAAAGATCATAACCAAAGAACCCACATATGCCATTTGAAACAACCCAAGGAAAAAGGCTAGAAATGATTATCCTTATGATCAATGATCTAAAGACAAGAATTGAATTTCTTGCTCTAGATTCAAATCAATCCACCAATTTAGAATGATCAATCCTAAAGGCTTGATTCTACAGCCACCCTAAACACAAGGAATGACAAGATGAAAAGTTGAACAACTCACAACAATTCAAAGAAAAAGCTCTCAATGAGACTTTGGATTTTTAATTCAATCATAATCTTATTACAAATGATATTAGAATGGCTTTATATAGCCTACAAACAAAGCCAAAAACGTTTAAAGACATAAAGATCTAATGGTTATAAAATTAAAGAAAAACAACTAGTAAATTTAATTCTAACGGCTAGTAAACTTAATGCAAATAACTAGTCTTCAAATCCTTGTAACCTCCATGTTCAAAGCATATAAAAGCGGATATTAAAGTGTATTTAAACTTGGTAAAAACGTTTCCCCATGTTTGGATGTCTTCAAGAAGGTTAGAGTTGCATTGAATGCATTAAATTATCTTCGGTTGCATTAATGAACTTGAGTTCGAATTTGACTTGCATTTAATGGACTACGCTTGAACTTGTCTTGCATTTATTGAACTAATCTTGAACTTGACTTTCATTTCTTGAACCAAGCTTGAAGTTTGAGCTTGTCATAAACTTGGAAAGTAATGAATGCAATTCCGGCAATGATCAACAATAATGCTCCTCGATTCATATCACCAAAGATCCACATGGAGGAACCTCTACTTTGGGAATCATCATTGCACCAAAATAGCGAAAGAGGATCCGAACCTGATATGAACTATATAACCCTTGCATTTGATGTGAAAAAGTTATTTTTGACAACCCAAGCTCCATTCAAGGAAACTCAAGCTTCATTCAAGGGAACTCAAAGCAACTTAAAGACAAGCATTAATGGACATTTAAAAGCTTCATTTAGACTTCAATTATCATTTACAAATGTGTTATAGGCTTGTAGGTTACAAAGTTAATTGTGGTTGATTGTAATTTGAAATTTCTTTTAAAAATTGTAAGTTACATTCTAGGGACTTAATGGGGCTGATATGGGATCATTATGAACGAAATTTATATGTATTTTATGCCTATAAATAGGCTTTGTTTTAGCCATTGTAAGGAGATTTGAAAATGTAATGAAATATTGCCTTTTGAGCAAATGGAGAGCCTTGAGCCTCACCCCTTTGTAGTCTTGCCTTAGATTACATGTTTAGAGTCATTCAAGTTGAAATGATCATCCAACTTGTGGAGTGTCTCGAATCTTGGGCTTGGAAACTTGTCCTAGATCAATGATCATCTTTCCTAAGCAATCTGTTTTTAGCCATTCTTAGGGGGTGTTTCCGAATAGTTAGGGAGGGTTTGAGTTCTTGCTTCAAAGGTTCATGCTAAGCATAATAGCATCGGGTCTTTGAACTTGCAATTCGGGTTTGTCTTATCATTTGGAACTCTTGGGTTGATCCGATTAGTTAAGGAGGTTTTGTGCCATTTTCATGCTTCAAAGGTTCTTGCAAACGATTGTAATGGGTTTTTGGACTTGAACGCAAGGTTGCCTTATCAGAACCACTCTAAAAACTTGTTTGAAATTGAAAAGCTTGTTTCAAAGTACTTGTTTCACTCTTCGGACGATATTGATACCAAAGGCATATGGTTTCCCACTTTTAAAAGTTTTTCTCGTGATTTGGTCCATCCTAAAGATTCAAATGGAGGAACCACTTCTTTGGGAATCCTCTTTAGACCAAAATATCGAAAGAGGATCCGGACCACTCCAAAAACTTGTTTGTAAATGAAAAACTTGTTTCAAAGTACTTGTTTCACTCTTCTGACCATATTGATACCAAAGACCTAAGGTTTCCCACTTTTCAAAGATTTCCTTCTGATTTGGTCCATCCTAAAGATCCAAATGGAGGAACCTTTTCTTTGGGAATCTTGTTTGGACCAAAATATCGAAAGAGGATCTGAACCACTCCAAAAACTTGTTTGTAATTAAAAAGCTTGTTTCAAAGTACTTGTTTCATTCTTCGGACCATATTGATACCAAAGACCTATGGTTTCCCACTTTTCAAAGTTTTCCTCGTGATTTGGTCCATCCTAAACATTCAAATGGAGTAACCTCTACTTTGGGAATTCTCTTTGGACCAAAATATCGAAAGAGGATCCGAACCACTCCAAAAACTTGTTTGAAATTGAAAAGCTTGTTTCAAAGTACTTGTTTCACTCTTCGGACGATATTGATACCAAAGGCCTAAGGTTTCCCACTTTTTAAAGTTTTCCTCGTGATTTGGTCCATCCTAAAGATCCGAATGGAGGAACCTCTTCTTTGGGAATCCTCTTTGGACAAAAATATCGATAGAGGATCCGAAGCGCTCCAAAAACTTGTTTGTAATTGAAAAGCTTGTTTCAAAGTACTTGTTTCACTCTTCGGGCCATATTGATACCAAAGGCCTGAGGTTTCCCACTTGTCAAAGTTTTTCTCGTGATTTGGTCCATCCTAAAGATCCAAATGGAGGAATCTCTACTTTGGGAATCCTCTTTGGACCAAAATATCGACAGAGGATCCGAACCACTCCAAAAACTTGTTTGTAATTGAAAAGCTTGTTTCAAAGAACTTGTTTTATTCTTCGGACCATATTGATACCAAAGACCTAAGGTTTCCCACTTTTCAAAGTTTTCCTCGTCATTTGGTCCATCCTAAAGATCCAAATGGAGGAACCTCTACTTTGGGAATCCTCTTTGGACCAAAATATCGAAAGAGGATCCGAACCACTCCAAAAACTTGTTTGAAATTGAAAAGCTTGTTTCAAAGTACTTGTTTCACTCTTCGGACGATATTGATACCAAAGGCCTAAGGTTTCCCACTTTTCAAAGTTTTCCTCGTGATTTGGTCCATCCTAAATATCCAAATAGAGGAACCTCTTCTTTGGGAATCCTTTTTGGACAAAAATATCGAAAGATGATCCGAACCACTCCAAAAACTTGTTTTCAATCCAAAAGCTTGTTTCAAAGTACTTGTTTCACTCTTCATACTATATTGATACCAAGGTCGTAAGGTTTCCCACTTGTCAAAGTTTTCCTCGTGATTTGGTCCATCCTAAAGATCCAAATGTAGGAACCTCTTCTTTAGGAATCCTCTTTGGACCAAAATATGGAAAGAGGATCCGAAGAACTCCAAAAACTTGTTTGTAATTGAAAAGCTTGTTTCAAAGTACTTGTTTCACTCTTCGGACCATATTGATACCAAAGACCTGAGGTTTCCCACTTGTCAAAGTTTTTCTCGTGATTTGGTTCATTCTAAAGATTCAAATGGAGGAACCTCTTCTTTGGGAATCCTCTTTGGACTAAAATATCGAAAGAGGATCCGAACCACAATAAAACCTTATTTGTAATTGAAAAGCTTGTTTCAAACTACTTGTTTCACTCTTCGGACCATATTGATACCAAAAATCTAAGGTTTCCCACTTTTCAAAGTTTTCCTTCTGATTTGGTCCATCCTAAAGATCCAAATGGAGGAACCTTTTCTTTGGGAATCTTGTTTGGACCAAAATATCGAAAGAGGATCTGAACCACTCCAAAAACTTGTTTGTAATTAAAAAGCTTGTTTCAAAGTACTTGTTTCATTCTTCGGACCATATTGATACCAAAGACCTAAGGTTTCCCACTTTTCAAAGTTTTCCTCGTGATTTGGTCCATCCTAAACATCCAAATGGAGTAACCTCTACTTTGGGAATCCTCTTTGGACCAAAATATCGAAAGAGGATCCGAACCACTCCAAAAACTTGTTTGAAATTGAAAAGCTTGTTTCAAAGTACTTGTTTCACTCTTCGGACCATATTGATACCAAAGACCTGAGGTTTCCAACTTGTCAAAGTTTTCCTCGTGATTTCGTCCATCGTAAAGATCAAAATGGAGGAACCTCTTCTTTGGGAGTTTTATTTGGACCAAAATATCAAAAGAGGATCCGAACCACTCGAAAAACTTGTTTGTAATTGAAAAGCTTGTTTCTAAGTACTTGTTTCACACTTCGGATCATATTGATACCAAAGACCTAAGGTTTCCCAATTGTCAATGTTTTCCTCGTGATTTCATCCATCCTAAAGATCCAAATGGAGGAACCTCTTCTTTGGGAATCCTGTTTGGACCAAAATATCGAAAGAGGATCGGAACCACTCCAAAAACTTGTTTGTAATTGAAAATCTTCTTTCAAAGTACTTGTTTTACTCTTCGGACCATATTGATACCAAAGACCTAACGTTTCGCACTTGTCAAAGTTTTCCTCGTGATTTCGTCCATCCTAAAGATCCAAATGGAGGTACCTCTTCTTTGGGAATCCTGTTTGAAGCAAAATATCGAAAGAGGATCCGAACAACTCCAAAAACTTGTTTGTAATTGAAAAGCTTGTTTCAAACACCTTGTTTCACTCTTCGGATCATATTGATACCAAAGACCTAAGGTTTCCCACTTGTCAATGTTTTCCTCGTGATTTCGTCCATCCTAAAGATCCAAATGGAGGAACCTCTTCTTTGTGATTCCTGTTTGGTCCAAAATATCGAAATAAGATCCGAACCACTCGAAAAACTCGTTTGTAATTGAAAATCTTATGTCAAAGTACTTGTTTCACTCTTCGGACCATATTGATACCAAAGACCTAACGTTTCCAACTTGTCAAAGTTTTCCTCGTGATTTCGTCCATCGTAAAGATCAAAATGGAGGAACCTCTTCTTTGGGAGTTTTATTTGGACCAAAATATCAAAAGAGGATCCGAACCACTCCAAAAACTTGTTTGTAATTGAGAAGCTTGTTTCAAAGTACTTGTTTCACTCTTCGGAGCATATTGATACCAAAGACCTAAGGTTTCCCACTTGTCAAAATTGCCCTCGTGATTTCGTCTATCCTAAAGATCCAAATGGACGAACCTCTTCTTTGGGAATCCTTTTTGGACCAAAATATCGAAAGAGGATCCGAACCACTCCAAAAACTTGTTTTTAATTGAAAAGATTGTTTCAAAGTACTTGTTTCACTCTTTGGACCATATTGATACCAAAGACCTAACGTTTCCAACTTGTCAAAGTTTTCATCGTGATTTCGTCTATCCTAAAGATCCAAATGAAGGAACCTCTTCTTTGGGAATAATGTTTGGACCAAAATATCGAAAGAGGATCCGAACCACTCCAAAAACTTGTTTGTAATTGAAAATCTTGTTTCAAAGTACTTGTTTCACTCTTCGGACCATATTGATACCAAAGACCTAACGTTTCCCACTTGTCAAAGTTTTCCTCGTGATTTCGTCCATCCTTAAAATCCAAATGGAGGAACCTCTTCTTTGGGAATCCTGTTTGGACCAAAATATTGAAAGAGGATCCGAACCACTCCAAAAACTTGTTTCTAATTGAAAAGCTTGTTTCAAAGTACTTGTTTCACTCTTCGGATCATATTGATACCAAAGACCTAAGGTTTCCCACTTGTCAATGTTTTCCTCTTGATTTCGTCCATCCTAAAGATCCAAATAGAGGAACCTCATCTTGGGGAATCCTTTTTGGACCAAAATATCGAAAGAGGATCCGAACCACTCCAAAAACTAGTTTGTAATTGAAAATCTTGTTTCAAAGTACTTGTTTCACTCTTCAGACCATATTGATACCAAAGACCAACGTTTCCCACTTGCCAAAGTTTTCCTCGTGATTTCGTCCATCCTAAAGATCCGAAGGGAGGAACCTCTTCTTTGGGAATCCTGTTTGGACCAAAATATAGAAAGTGGATCCGAACCACTCCAAAAACTTGTTTGTAATTGAAAAGCTTGTTTCAAAGTACTTTTTTCACTTTTCGGATCATATTGATACCGAAGACCTAAGGTTTCCCACTTGTCAATGTTTTCCTCGTGATTTCGTCCATCCTAAAGATCCAAATGGGGGAACCTCTTCTTTGGGAATCCTGTTTGGACCAAAATATTGAAAGAGGATCCGAACCACTCCAAAAATTTGTTTGTAATTGAAAAGCTTGTTTCAAAGTACTTGTTTTACTCTTCGGATCATATTGATACCAAAGACCTAAGGTTTCCCACTTGTCAATGTTTTCCTCGTGATTTCGCCATCCTAAAGATCCAAACGGAGGAACCCCTTGTTTTGGAATCCTGTTTGGACCAAAATATCGAAAGAGGATCCGAACAGCTCCAAAAACTTGTTGGTAATTGAAAATCTTGTTTCAAAGTACTTGTTTAACTCTTCGGACCATATTGATACCAAAGACCTAACGTTTCCAACTTATCAAAGTTTTCCTCATGATTTCGTCCATCGTAAAGATCCAAATGGAGGAACCTCTTCTTTGGGAATCTTATATGGACCAAAATATCGAATGAGGATCCGAACCACTCCAAAAACTTGTTTGTAATTGAAAAGATTGTTTCAAAGTACTTTTTTCACTCTTCGGACCATATTGATACCAAAGACGTAACGTTTCGCACTTGTCAATGTTTTCCTCGTGATTTCGTCCATCCTAAAGATCCAAATGGAGGTACCTCTTCTTTGGGAATCCTGTTTGAAGCAAAATATCGAAAGAGGATCCGAACCACTCCAAAAACTTGTTTGTAATTGAAAAGCTTGTTTCAAAGAACTTGTTTCACTCTTCGGATCATATTGATACCAAAGACCTAAGGTTTCCCACTTGTCAATGTTTTTCTCGTGATTTCGTCCATCCTAAAGATCCAAATGGAGGAACCTCTTCTTTGTGATTCCTGTTTGGTCCAAAATATCGAAATAAGATCCGAACCACTCGAAAAACTAGTTTGTAATTGAAAATCTTGTGTCAAAGTACTTGTTTCACTCTTCGGACCATATTGATACCAAAGACCTAACGTTTCCAACTTGTCTAAGTTTTCCTCGTGATTTCGTCCATCGTAAAGATCAAAATGGAGGAACCTCTTCTTTGGGAGTTTTATTTGGACCAAAATATCAAAAGAGGATCCGAACCACTCGAAAAACTTGTTTGTAATTGAAAAGCTTGTTTCTAAGTACTTGTTTCACTCTTCGGATCATATTGATACCAAAGACCTAAGGTTTCCCAATTGTCAATGTTTTCCTCGTGATTTCGTCCATCCTAAAGATCCAAATGGAGGAACCTCTTCTTTGTGATTCCTGTTTGGTCCAAAATATCGAAATAAGATCCGAACCACTCGAAAAACTTGTTTCAAAGTACTTGTTTTACTCTTCGGATCATATTGATACCGAAGACCTAAGGTTTCCCACTTGTCAATGTTTTCCTCGTGATTTCGTCCATCCTAAAGATCCAAATGGAGAAACATCTTCTTTCGGTACCTGTTTGGACCAAATTATCGAAAGAGGATCCGAACAGCTCCAAAAACTTGTTGGTAATTGAAAAGCTTGTTTCAAAGTACTTGTTTCACTCTTCGGACCATATTGATACCAAAGAATTAACGTTTCCAACTTGTCAAAGTTTTCCTCGTGATTTCGTCCATCGTAAAGATCAAAATGGAGGAACCTCTTCTTTGTTAGTCCTATTTGGACCAAAATATCGAAAGAGGATCCGAACCACTCCAAAAACTTGTTTGTAATTGAAAAGCTTGTTTCTAAGTACTTGTTTCACTCTTCCCATCATATTGATACCAAAGACCTAAGGTTTCCCAATTGTCAATGTTTTCCTCGTGATTTCGTCCATCCTAAATATCCGAATGGAGGAACCTCTTCTTTGGGAATCCTGTTTGGACCAAAATATCAAAAGAGGATCCGAACCACTCCAAACACTTGTTGGTAATTGAACAGCTTGTTTCAAAGTACTTGTTTCACTCTTCGGACCATATTGATACCAAAGACCTAACCTTGCCCACTTGTCAAAGTTTTCCTCGTGATTTCGTCCATCCTAAAGATCCAAATGGAAGTACCTCTTCTTTGGGAATCCTGTTTGAACCAAAATATCGAAAGAGGATCCGAACCACTCCAAAAACTTGTTTGTAATTGAAAAGCTTGTTTCAAAGTACTTGTTTCACTCTTCGGATCATATTGATACCAATGACCTAAGGTTTCCCACTTGTCAATGTTTTCCTCGTGATTTCGTCCATCCTAAAGATCCAAATGGAGGAACCTCTTCTTTGGGAATCCTGTTTGGACCAAAATATCGAAAGAGAATCCGAACCACTCCTAAAACTTGTTTGTAATTTAAAAGATTGTTTCAAAGTACTTGTTTCACTCTTCGGACCATATTGATACCAAAGACCTAACGTTTCCCACTTGTCAAAGTTTTCCTCGTGATTTCGTCCATCCTAAAGATCCAAATGGACGAA
Source organism: Gynostemma pentaphyllum (assembly GCA_028015215.1). Classification (NCBI taxonomy): domain Eukaryota; kingdom Viridiplantae; phylum Streptophyta; class Magnoliopsida; order Cucurbitales; family Cucurbitaceae; genus Gynostemma; species Gynostemma pentaphyllum. The sequence goes on from CM051350.1 coordinate 11,250,549, forward strand.
CCTCTTCTTTGGGAATCCTTTTTGGACCAAAATATCGAAAGAGGATCCGAACCACTCCAAAAACTTGTTTGTAATTGAAAATCTTGTTTCAAAGTACTTGTTTCATTCTTCGGACCATAATGATACCGAAGACCTAACGTTTCCCACTTGTCAAAGTCTTCCTCGTGATTTCGTCCATGCTAAAGATCCAAATGGAGGAACCTCTTCTTTGGGAATCCTGTTTGTACCAAAATATCGAAAGAGGATCCGAAACACTCCAAAAACTTGTTTGTAATTGAAAAGCTTGTTTCAAAGAACTTGTTTCACTCTTCGAATCATATTGATACCAAAGACCTAAGGTTTCCCACTTGTCAATGTTTTCCTCGTGATTTCGTCCATCCTAAAGATCCAAACGGAGGAACCTCTTCTTTGGGAATCCTCTTTGGACAAAAATATCGAAAGAGGATCCGAACCACCCAAAAAACTTGTTTGTAATTGAAAATCTTGTTTCAAAGTACTTGTTTCACTCTTCGGACCATATTGATACCAACGACCGAACGTTTCCCACTTGTCAAAGTTTTCCTCGTGATTTCGTCCATCCTAAAGATCCAAATGGAGGAACCTCTTCTTTGGGAAACCTCTTTGGACCAAAATATCGAAAGAGGATCCGAACCACTCCAAAAACTTGTTTGTAATTGAAAAGCTTGTTTCAAAGTACTTGTTTCACTCTTTGGATCATATTGATACCAAAGAACTAAGGTTTCCCACTTGTCAATGTTTTCCTCGTGATTTCGTCCATCCTAAAGATCCAAATGGAGGAACCTCTTCTTTGGGAATCGTATTTGGACCAAAATATCTAAAGAAGACCCGAACCACTCCAAAAACTTGTTTGTAATTAAAAAGCTTGTTTCAAAGTACTTGTTTCACTCTTCGGAGCATATTGATACCAAAGACCTAAGGTTTCCCACTTGTCAAAATTGCCCTCGAGATTTCGTCTATCCTAAAGATCCAAATGGACGAACCTCTTCTTTGGGAATCCTTTTTGGACCAAAATATCGAAAGAGGATCCGAACCACTCCAAAAACTTGTTTGTAATTGAAAAGATTGTTTCAAAGTACTTGTTTCACTCTTTGGACCATATTGATACCAAAGACCTAACGTTTCCAACTTGTCAAAGATTTCATCGTGATTTCGTCTATCCTAAAGATCCAAATGGAGGAACCTCTTCTTTGGGAATCCTGTTTGGACCAAAATATCGAAAGAGGATCCGAACCACTCCAAAAACTAGTTTGTAATTGAAAATCTTGTTTCAAAGTACTTGTTTCACTCTTCGGACCATATTGATACCGAAGACCTAACGTTTCCTACTTGTCAAAGTCTTCCTCGTGATTTCGTCCATCCTAAAGATCCAAATGGAGGAACCTCTTCTTTGGGAATCCTGTTTGTACCAAAATATCGAAAGAGGATCCGAAACAGTCCAAAAACTTATTTGTAATTGAAAAGCTTGTTTCAAAGAACTTGTTTCACTCTTCGGATCATATTAATACCAAAGACCTAAGGTTTCCCACTTGTCAATGTTTTCCTCGTGATTTCGTCCATCCTAAAGATCCAAACGGAGGAACCTCTTCTTTGGGAATCCTGTTTGGACAAAAATATCGAAAGAGGATCCGAACCACCCCAAAAACTTGTTTGTAACTGAAAATCTTGTTTCAAAGTACTTGTTTCACTCTTCGGACCATATTGATACCAACGACCGAACGTTTCCCACTTGTCAAAGTTTTCCTCGTGATTTCGTCCATCCTAAAGATCCAAATGGAGGAACCTCTTCTTTGGGAAACCTCTTTGGACCAAAATATCGAAAGAGGATCCGAACCACTCCAAAAACTTGTTTGTAATTGAAAAGCTTGTTTCAAAGTACTTGTTTCACTCTTCGGATCATATTGATACCAAAGAACTAAGGTTTCCCACTTGTCCATGTTTTCCTCGTGATTTCGTCCATCCTAAAGATCCAAATGGAGGAACCTCTTCTTTGGGAATCCTATTTGGACCAAAATATCTAAAGAGGACCCGAACCACTCCAAAAACTTGTTTGTAATTGAAAAGCTTGTTTCAAAGTACTTGTTTCACTCTTCGGAGCATATTGATACCTAAGACCTAAGGTTTCCCACTTGTCAAAATTGCCCTCGTGATTTCGTCTATCCTAAAGATACAAATGGACGAACCTCTTCTTTGGGAATCCTTTTTGGACCAAAATATCGAAAGAGGATCCGAACCACTCCAAAAACTTGTTTGTAATTGAAAAGATTGTTTCAAAGTACTTGTTTCACTCTTTGGACCATATTGATACCAAAGACCTAACGTTTCCAACTTGTCAAAGATTTCATCGTGATTTCGTCTATCCTAAAGATCCAAATGGAGGAACCTCTTCTTTGGGAATCCTGTTTGGACCAAAATATCGAAAGAGGATCCGAACCACTCCAAAAACTAGTTTGTAATTGAAAATCTTGTTTCAAAGTACTTGTTTCACTCTTCAGACCATATTGATACCGAAGACCTAACGTTTCCTACTTGTCAAAGTCTTCCTCGTGATTTCGTCCATCCTAAAGATCCAAACGGAGGAACCTCTTCTTTGGGAATCCTGTTTGGACAAAAATATCGAAAGAGGATCCGAACCACCCCAAAAACTTGTTTGTAACTGAAAATCTTGTTTCAAAGTACTTGTTTCACTCTTCGGACCATATTGATACCAACGACCGAACGTTTCCCACTTGTCAAAGTTTTCCTCGTGATTTCGTCCATCCTAAAGATCCAAATGGAGGAACCTCTTCTTTGGGAAACCTCTTTGGACCAAAATATCGAAAGAGGATCCGAACCACTCCAAAAACTTGTTTGTAATTGAAAAGCTTGTTTCAAAGTACTTGTTTCACTCTTCGGATCATATTGATACCAAAGAACTAAGGTTTCCCACTTGTCCATGTTTTCCTCGTGATTTCGTCCATCCTAAAGATCCAAATGGAGGAACCTCTTCTTTGGGAATCCTATTTGGACCAAAATATCTAAAGAGGACCCGAACCACTCCAAAAACTTGTTTGTAATTGAAAAGCTTGTTTCAAAGTACTTGTTTCACTCTTCGGAGCATATTGATACCTAAGACCTAAGGTTTCCCACTTGTCAAAATTGCCCTCGTGATTTCGTCTATCCTAAAGATACAAATGGACGAACCTCTTCTTTGGGAATCCTTTTTGGACCAAAATATCGAAAGAGGATCCGAACCACTCCAAAAACTTGTTTGTAATTGAAAAGATTGTTTCAAAGTACTTGTTTCACTCTTTGGACCATATTGATACCAAAGACCTAACGTTTCCAACTTGTCAAAGATTTCATCGTGATTTCGTCTATCCTAAAGATCCAAATGGAGGAACCTCTTCTTTGGGAATCCTGTTTGGACCAAAATATCGAAAGAGGATCCGAACCACTCCAAAAACTAGTTTGTAATTGAAAATCTTGTTTCAAAGTACTTGTTTCACTCTTCAGACCATATTGATACCGAAGACCTAACGTTTCCTACTTGTCAAAGTCTTCCTCGTGATTTCGTCCATCCTAAAGATCCAAATGGAGGAACCTCTTCTTTGGGAATCCTGTTTGTACCAAAATATCGAAAGAGGATCCGAAACACTCCAAAAACTTATTTGTAATTGAAAAGCTTGTTTCAAAGAACTTGTTTCACTCTTCCGATCATATTAATACCAAAGACCTAAGGTTTCCCACTTGTCAATGTTTTCCTCGTGATTTCGTCCATCCTAAAGATCCAAACGGAGGAACCTCTTCTTTGGGAATCCTGTTTGGACAAAAATATCGAAAGAGGATCCGAACCACCCCAAAAACTTGTTTGTAATTGAAAATCTTGTTTCAAAGTACTTGTTTCACTCTTCGGACCATATTGATACCAACGACCGAACGTTTCCCACTTGTCAAAGTTTTCCTCGTGATTTCGTCCATCCTAAAGATCCAAATGGAGGAACCTCTTCTTTGGGAAACCTCTTTGGACCAAAATATCGAAAGAGGATCCGAACCACTCCAAAAACTTGTTTGTAATTGAAAAGCTTGTTTCAAAGTACTTGTTTCACTCTTCGGATCATATTGATACCAAAGAACTAAGGTTTCCCACTTGTCCATGTTTTCCTCGTGATTTCGTCCATCCTAAAGATCCAAATGGAGGAACCTCTTCTTTGGGAATCCTATTTGGACCAAAATATATAAAGAGGACCCGAACCACTCCAAAAACTTGTTTGTAATTGAAAAGCTTGTTTCAAAGTACTTGTTTCACTCTTCGGAGCATATTGATACCAAAGACCTAAGGTTTCCCACTTGTCAAAATTGCCCTCGTGATTTCGTCTATCCTAAAGATACAAATGGACGAACCTCTTCTTTGGGAATCCTTTTTGGACCAAAATATCGAAAGAGGATCCGAACCACTCCAAAAACTTGTTTGTAATTGAAAAGATTGTTTCAAAGTACTTTTTTCATTCTTCGGACCATATTGATACCAAAGACCTAACGTTTCCCACTTGTCAAAGTTTTCCTCGTGATTTCGTCCATCCTAAAGATCCGAATGGAGGTACCTCTTCTTTGGGAATCCTGTTTGAACCAAAATATCGAAAGAGGATCTGAAACACTCCAAAAACTTGTTTGTAATTGAAAATCTTGTTTCAAAGTACTTGTTTCACTCTTCGGACCATATTGATACCAAAGACCTAACGTTTGCCACTTGTCAAAGTTTTCCTCGTGATTTCGTCCATCCTAAAGATCCAAATGGAGGTACCTCTTCTTTGGGAATCCTGTTTGAACCAAAATATCGACAGAGGATCCGAACAACTTTAAAAACTTGTTTGTAATTGAAAAGCTTGTTTCAAAGAACTTGTTTCACTCTTCGGATCATATTGATACCAAAGACCTAAGGTTTCCCACTTGTCAATATTTTCCTCGTGATTTCATCCATCCTAAAGATCCAAATGGAGGAACCTCTTCTTTGTGAATCCTGTTTGGACCAAAATATCGAAATAAGATCCGAACCACTCGAAAAACTTGTTTGTAATTTAAAAGCTTGTTTCAAAGTACTTTTTTCACTTTTCGGATCATATTGATACCAAAGACCTAAGGTTTCCCACTTGTCAATGTTTTCCTCGTGATTTCGTCCATCCTAAAGATCCAAATGGACGAACCTCTTCTTTGTGAATCCTGTTTGGACCAAAATATCGAATGAGGATCCGAACCACACCAAAAACTTGTTTGTAATTGAAAAGATTGTTTCAAAGTACTTGTTTCACTCTTCGGACCATATTGATACCAAAGACCTAAGGTTTCCCACTTTTCAATGTTTTCCTCGTGATTTCGTCCATCCTAAAGATCCAAATAGAGGAACTTCTTCTTTGGGAATCCTGTTTGGACAAAAATATCGAAAGAGGATCCGAACCACTCCAAAAACTAGTTTGTAATTGAAAATCTTGTTTCAAAGTACTTGTTTCACTCTTCGGATCATATTGATACCAAAGACCTAAGTTTTCCCACTTGTCAATATTTTCCTCCTTATTTCGTCCATCTTAAAGATCCAAATGGAGGAACCTCTTCTTTGGGAATCATGTTTGGACCAAAATATTGAAAGTGGATCCGAACCACTCCAAAAACTTGTTTGTAATTAAAAAGCTTGTTTCAAAGTACTTTTTTCACTTTTCGGATCATATTGATACCAAAGACCTAAGGTTTCCCACTTGTCAATGTTTTCCTCGTGATTTCGTCCATCCTAAAGATCCAAATGGACGAACCTCTTCTTTGTGAATCCTGTTTGGACCAAAATATCGAATGAGGATCCGAACCACACCAAAAACTTGTTTGTAATTGAAAAGATTGTTTCAAAGTACTTGTTTCACTCTTCGGACCATATTGATAGCAAAGACCTAACGTTTCCCACTTGTCAAAGTTTTCCTCGTGATTTCGTCCATCCTAAAGATCCAAATGGAGGTACCTCTTCTTTGGGAATCCTGTTTAAACCAAAATATCGAAAGAGGATCCGAACCACTCCAAAAACTTGTTTGTAATTGAAAAGCTTGTTTCAAAGAACTTGTTTCACTCTTCGGATCATATTGATACCAAAGACCTAAGGTTTCCCAATTGTCAATGTTTTCCTCGTGATTTCGTCCATTCTAAAGATCCAAATGGAGGAACCTCTTCTTTGGGAATCCTGTTTGGACCAAAATATCGAAAGAGGATCCGAACCACTCCAAAAACTTGTTTGTAATTGAAAATCTTGTTTCAAAGTACTTGTTTCACTCTTCGGACCATATTGATACCAAAGACCTAACGTTTGCCACTTGTCAAAGTTTTCCTCGTGATTTCGTCCATCCTAAAGATCCAAATGGAGGTACCTCTTCTTTGGGAATCCTGTTTGAACCAAAATATCGACAGAGGATCCGAACCACTCCAAAAACTTGTTTGTAATTGAAAAGCTTGTTTCAAAGAACTTGTTTCACTCTTCGGATCATATTGATACCAAAGACCTAAGGTTTCCCACTTGTCAAAGTTTTCCTCGTGATTTCGTCCATCCTAAAGATCCAAATGGAGGAACCTCTTCTTTGTGAATCCTGTTTGGACCAAAATATCGAAATAAGATCCGAACCACTCGAAAAACTTGTTTGTAATTTAAAAGCTTGTTTCAAAGTACTTGTTTTACTCTTCGGATCATATTGATACCAAAGACCTAAGGTTTCCCACTTGTCAATGTTTTCCTCGTGATTTCGTCCATCCTAAAGATCCAAATGGAGGAACCTCTTCTTTCGGTACCTGTTTCGACCAAATTATCGAAAGAGGATCCGAACAGCTCCAAAAACTTGTTGGTAATTGAAAAGCTTGTTTCAAAGTACTTGTTTCACTCTTCGGACCATATTGATACCAAAGAACTAACGTTTCCAACTTGTCAAAGTTTTCCTCGTGATTTCGTCCATCGTAAAGATCAAAATGGAGGAACCTCTTCTTTGGGAGTCCTATTTGGACCAAAATATCGAAAGAGGATCCGAACAACTCCAAAAACTTGTTTGTAATTGAAAATCTTGTTTCAAAGTACTTGTTTCACTCTTCGGACCATATTGATACCAATGACCTAACGTTTCCCACTTGTCAAAGTTTTCCTCGTGATTTCGTCCATCCTAAAGGTCCAAATGGAGGAACCTCTTCTTTGGGAGTCCTATTTGGACGAAAATATCGAAAGAGGATCCGAACAACTCCAAAAACTTGTTTGTAATTGAAAAGCTTGTTTCTAAGTACTTGTTTCACTCTTCGGATCATATTGATACCAAAGACGTAAGGTTTCCCAATTGTCAATGTTTTCCTCGTGATTTCGTCCATCCTAAAGATCCAAATGGAGGAACCTCTTCTTTGGGAATCCTGTTTGGACCAAAATATCGAAAGAGGATCCGAACCACTCCAAAAACTTTTTTGTAATTGAAAATCTTGTTTCGAAGTACTTGTTTCACTCATCCGACCATATTGATACCAAAGACCTAACGTTTCCCACTTGTCACAGTTTTCCTCAGGATTTCGTCCATCCTAAAGATCCAAATGGAGGTACCTCTTCTTTGGGAATCCTGTTTGGACCAAAATATCGAAAGAGGATCCGAACCACTCCAAAAACTTGTTTGTAATTGAAAAGCTTGTTTCAAAGAACTTGTTTCACTCTTCGGATCATATTTATACCAAAGACCTAAGGTTTCCCACTTCTCAATGTTTTCCTCGTGATTTCTGCCATCCTAAAGATCCAAATGGAGGAACCTCTTCTTTGGGAATCCTCTTTGGACCAAAATATCGAAAGAGGATCCGAACCACCCCAAAAACTTGTTTGTAATTGAAAATCTTGTTTCAAAGTACTTGTTTCACTCTTCGGACCATATTGATACCAACGACCGAACGTTTCCCACCTGTCAAAGTTTTCCTCATGATTTCGTCCATCCTCAAGATCCAAATGGAGGAACCTCTTCTTTGGGAATCCTGTTTAGAACAAAATATCTAAAGAGGATCCGAACAAACTCCAAAAACTTGTTTGTAATTCAAAAGCTTGTTTCAAAGTACTTGTTTCACTCTTCGGATCATATTGATACCAAAGACCTAAGGTTTCCCACTTGTCAATGTTTTCCTCATGATTTCGTCTATCCTAAAGATCCAAATGGAGGAACCTCTTCTTTGGGAATCCTGTTTGGACCAAAATATCTAAAGAGGACCCGAACCACTCCAAAAACTTGTTTGTAATTGAAAAGCTTGTTTCAAAGTACTTGTTTCACTCTTCGGAGCATATTGATACCAAAGACCTAAGGTTTCCCACTTGTCAAAATTGCCCTCGTGATTTCGTCTATCCTAAAGATCCAAATGGAGGAACCTCTTCTTTGGGAATCCTGTTTGGACCAAAATATCGATAGAGGATCCGAACCACTCCGAAAACTTGTTTGTAATTGAAAAGATTGTTTCAAAGTACTTGTTTCACTCTTCGGACAATATTGATACCAAAGACCTAACGTTTCCAACTTGTCAAAGTTTTCCTCGTGATTTCGTCCATCCTAAAGATCCAAATGGAGGAACCTCTTCTTTGGGAATCCTGTTTGGACAAAAATATCGAAAGAGGATCCGAACCACTCCAAAAACTTGTTTGTAATTGAAAATCTTGTTTCAAAGTACTTGTTTCACTCTTCGGACCATATTGATACCAAAGACCTAAGGTTTCCCACTTGTCAATGTTTTCCTCGTGATTTCGTCCATCCTAAAGATCCAAATGGAGGAACCTTTTCTTTGGGAATCCAGTTTGGACCAAAATATCGAAAGAGGATCCGAACCACTCCAAAAACTTGTTTGTAATTGAAAAGCTTGTTTCAAAGTACTTGTTTCACTCTTCGGATCATATTGATACCAAAGACCTAAGTTTTTCCACTTGTCAATGTTTTCCTCCTTATTTCGTCCATCCTAAAGATCCAAATGGAGGAACCTCTTCTTTAGGAATCCTGTTTGGACCAAAATATCTAAAGAGGACCCGAACCACTCCAAAAACTTGTTTTTAATTGAAAAGCTTGTTTCAATGTACTTGTTTCACACTTCGGTGCATATTGATACCAAAGACCTAAGGTTTCCCACTTGTCAAAATTGCCCTCGTGATTTCGTTTATCCTAAAGATCCATATGGAGGAACCTCTTCTTTGGGAATCCTGTTTGGACCAAAATATCGAGCATATCTTTGGTTACATTTAGGGTCTAAAATCTATTTTTGAGTGCAAACACGAGAGAACGAACATCATCGAGTGTAAACACTTAGAGAGTGATTGAGAGGTCCTATTTTTATTATTAACCTTTTTATTTGCAGCGATGTATCATGAAAAAAATGATGAAAGGAGGAGCAATGGATGTCGAGATGTAGAGCATAATTGGAGGGAAAATGGAGAGGCTTATTATGAAAGGATGGTGCATAGGAGCTTTGGAGCACATAAGCTAAATTTATATACTTTCCATGGGACTGTAGATCCAGAAGAGTACTTGCAATGGGAAAGTCAAATTGAGCATATCTTTGATTACAACAACTATAATGAGGAAAGAAAGGTATTTCTTGCTAGTGCAAAATTCACTAATTATGCTCATGTTTGGTGGTCTCAATTGAAGGAAAAACTAAGGAGAGATCGACAATCACATATTGATACTTGGTATGAACTTAAATATCACATGAGGAAGAGGTTTGTGCCGAGCCAAAGTCAGAGAGCTATTGTGAAAGAATTTCTAGATCTTACACAAGGTGAAAGGAGTGTTGAAGCCTATCACAAGGAGTTTGAAGTTCTCATGGCAAGGGCTGTCTTTTTTGAAGATAATGAGTCTACAATGACACGGTTCTTAAAGGGTTTAAACAAGGAGATTGCGTGTTGTGTTGAAGGAAAAACATATGTGGAGTTGGAACATATGGTTTATTATGCAACCACGGTGGAAAAGAGACTCGAAAGAAGGGCTATAAAAAGGTATTCTACTAAACATCTTTCCAACCCGATTCCTTCTCAAGAAAATCAATTAAAGAGTGCATTAAAGAGAAAGGATGTGGCTGCCAATGGCTTGATTAAGAAAAAGGTAACATTTGCTTTACAAGACCACTTCCAATCAAATATTCATATGGAGGAAACTTATGATGCATGTGAGTTAAAAAAGTCTTCTACATTTGAAAAGAATGAGAATTGTCAAAAAGAGAGGGAGCAAAAAGAAAGAGAGATGAGTTTTCAAAAAGAAAAGTGTGAAAAAGAAATTATTGAAATAATTGAGCCAAAAGAAAGAGAGATGATTGCTCAAAAAGAAATGAGTGACATGAGTGAGTCAAAAGAAAGAGATTTGAGTTCAACAGAAAGAGTGTTTGAAAAGAATGAAAGAGAAATTGAAAAGAAAGAGAGTTGTGAGTCAAAAATGAATGAGAGGAATGATGAGAACATTGTGAGTTTTGTAGAAAGTGAGGCTAGGAAAACAATGTTTTTAAATAAAACCCACTTTGTACTTGTGTGCAAAGATTCTTTCTTTCTAACTTATGAACTTAACCTTTGCTTTTCTAGTGTTTTAGCTAATGTTTTGCAAAATTACATTGATCAATTTTCAATTGGAATGGAGCACAAAGTAGATGCATTTCAAGGGGCTGAAATACTTAAGGCACCACCATACTTCATGGAAAAAGATGTTGCCAACGGGATCCAAGGCCAGAAAAGGAAGTTTCTTACTTTTAATCCTATTGCATCGGTTTGTTTAAATGATTATTTCTTGTTTTCCAATTCTGATTTTAAGACTAGAAATCATCCAAACCAATTATATTTTTATGATAAACATGCATTCTTTTCTAGCAAAATTCTTTTGGATGATCTTTACTTGTTTGACAGTTTATCACTTGCAAAACATGTTAAGCTAGCCTATCCATTTACTTGTGATGATTTCCATAGTTCATATTTGTTTGCTAAAGTGTATTTCAAATCTGAATTTTTACAACTTCAATTGGGTTCTAAAGATAAACATATGTTTTGTGCCACAAGAATTCTCTTTGATAAAATAATTGAAGAGTGTATGGATAGTCTCGATTGTGTAACTTTTTTGGATTGCTCAAACACATTAGACCTACTTGAGTTGGATTATGGTTCATATTATTTGAGATATTTATTATCTTCACAATCTGATCATCTTGAGAGTATTGTGGAGTATGAGAAATTTTTTGAGATTGACTATGGTCCACATATTCTTTTCGGCTTCTTAACACTACGTTTTACCTTTTCTGTGAGTGTTGTGGTCTTTCATGAGCTAGATTTTGATGTGGATATAATGGGACGGAAGTTCAAAGTTTTTGATCCGGGAGGAGTTAGACAAGGGAGAAGACATCAAGATGCTTACAAATCTGATTTGCAAGGTAAGTATGCTTTATGTGCTTTTATTTATGTTATTAACTTAATTTATTGCGATGTAGGTAATATTATAGATTCGAGGACGAATCCTTTTCAAGAGGGAGGGGATGATATGAATCATGGAACGTCACAAAAAGCCCAAGGACAAATCACAACATTAAAGTTCAAGAGAGGCATTGACATCCATTTACAAGCCTACATTAGCCAAGTCAAGACAAGCTTTGAAGATCAGATCATAGAGGCTATGGAAGAGGACGTGATGAACTTCAATCTATGGCAAATACATTTGGAGGAAGAGTATTGAAGACTTGTTCGATCGGAATTGAAGATAAGAGCTAATTAGGAAAGTTGCATCACTTTTGCAAACTTTCCTTATTTGGACCACTTTCCATATTTGTTCCCAAAGTTTCCATATTTGTTCCCAAAATGGTTCCAACGAATTTCTGATGTATTTATACATGTTTTAGGTCTTTTATATTCATTTTATATGTTTGGAAAGGATTAGGAAAGATATTATTCTCTAGAAAAGATTTTCCACAAAATCTGCCAATTTCACATAAGGCAAGTTTTGGGCAGATTTTGTGCTCCTTGTAATCCGAATTTCCTAGCTTATTTTTAGGGTTTCTTTGCCTATTTAAAGGCCTCATTTGTAACCCTAAAGACCAAGATTTAATATGATAATAATATTGCTTTTTGCTTAGCCGAAATTGCCTAGTTTTGTAGCCTTGTTCTAGGTTGCATGTTTTAGAAACATTCAAGCATAATTTGATCTAGTATGTTTGTGAATTGTTTCGATCTTGAAATAAGAACAAGTTCTCTTATTTCAAGATATTAGATCATTGGAATAATCTTCTTCTTTTTGTGTTCCAAGGGTTTTACCTTATTGTTAATCGGGGTTTTAGGATTTGCATCTAGGGGTTCTTTGTGCTTTCAAAGGGTTTCTATTTTAATTTCCTAGGGTTTCATATCAATTTGTTACACTCTTCGGAGCATATTGATACCAAAGACCTAAGGTTTCCCACTTGTCAAAATTGCCCTCGTGATTTCGTCTATCCTAAAGATCCAAATGGAGGAACCTCTTCTTTGGGAATCCTGTTTGGACCAAAATATCGAAAGATGATCCGAACCACTCCAAAAACTTGTTTGTAATTGAAAAGATTGTTTCAAAGTACTTGTTTCACTCTTCGGACCATATTGATACCAAAGACCTAACGTTTCCAACTTGTCAAAGTTTTCCTCGTGATTTCGTCCATCCTAAAGATCCAAATCGAGGAACCTCTTCTTTGGGAATCCTATTTGGACCAAAATATCAAAAGAGGATCCGAACCACCCCAAAAACTTGTTTGTAATTGAAAAGCTTGTTGCAAAGAACTTGTTTCACTCTTCGGACCATATTGATACCAAAGACCTAAAGTTTCCCACTTGTCAAAGTTTTCCTCATGATTTCGTCCATCCTAAAGATCCAAAAGGAGGAACCTCTTCTTTGGGAATCCTGTTTGGACCAAAATATCGAAATAATATCCGAACCACTCCAAAAACTTGTTTGTAATTCAAAAGCTTGTTTCAAAGTACTCGTTTCACTCTTCGGATCATATTGATACCAAAGACCTAAGGTTTCCCACTTGTCAATGTTTTCCTCGTGATTTCGTCCATCCTAAAGATCCAAATGGAGGAACCTCTTCTTTGGGAATCCTATTTGGACCAAAATATCGAAAGAGGATCCGAACCACCCCAAAAACTTGTTTGTAATTCAAAAGCTTGTTTCAAAGTACTTGTTTCACTCTTCGGATCATATTGATACCAACGACCTAACGTTTCCCACTTGTCAAAGTTTTCCTCGTGATTTTGTCCATCCTAAAGATCCAAATGGAGGAACCTCTTCTTTGGGAATCCTGTTTGGACCAAAATATCGAAATAATATCCGAACCACTCCAAAAACTTGTTTGTAATTGAAAAGCTTGTTTCAAAGTACTTGTTTCACTCTTCGGATCATATTGATACCAAATACCTAAGGTTTCCCACTTGTCAATGTTTTCCTCATGATTTCGTCTATCCTAAAGATCCAAATGGAGGAACCTCTTCTTTGGGAATCCTGTATGGACCAAAATATCTAAAGAGGACTGAACCACTCCAAAAACTTGTTTGTAATTGAAAAGCTTGTTTCAAAGTACTTGTTTCACTCTTCGAAGCATATTGATTCCAAAGACCTAAGGTTTCCCACTTGTCAAAATTGCCCTCAAGATTTCGTCTATCCTAAAGATCCAAATGGAGGAACCTATTCTTTGGGAATCCTGTTTGGATCAAAATATCGAAAGAGGATCCGAACCACTCCAAAAACTTGTTTGTAATTGAAAAGATTGTTTCAAAGTACTTGTTTCACTCTTCGAACCATATTGATACCAAAGACCTAACGTTTCCAACTTGAAAAAGTTTTCCTCGTGATTTCGTCCATCCTAAAGATCCAAATGGAGGAACCTCTTCTTTGGAATCCTATTTGGGCCAAAATATCGAAAGAGGATCCGAACCACTCCAAAAACAAGTTTGTAATTGAAAAGCTTGTTTCAAAGTACTTGTTTCACTCTTCGAATCATATTGATACCAAAGACCTAAGGTTTCCAACTTGTCAATGTTTTCCTCGTGATTTCGTCCATCCTAAAGATCCAAATGGAGGAACCTCTTCTTTGGGAATCCTGTTTGGACCAAAATATCTAAAGAGGACCCGAACCACTCCAAAAACATGTTTGTAATTGAAAAGCTTGTTTCAAAGTACTTGTTTCAGTCTACGGAGAATATTGATACCAAAGACCTAAGGTTTCCCACTTGTCAAAATTGCCCTCGTGATTTCGTCTATCCTAAAGATCCAAATGGAGGAACCTCTTCTTTGGGAATCCTGTTTGGACCAAAATATCGAAAGAGGATCCGAACCACTCCAAAAACTTGTTTGTAATTGAAAAGATTGTTTCAAAGTACTTGTTTCACTCTTCGGACCATATTGATACCAAAGACCTAACGTTTCCAACTTGTCAAAGTTTTCCTCGTGATTTCGTCCATCCTAAAGATCCAAATGGAGGAACCTCTTCTTTGGGAATCCTGTTTGGACCAAAATATCGAAAGAGAATCCGAACCACTCCAAAAACTTGTTTGTAATTGAAAATCTTTTTTCAAAGTACTTGTTTCACTCTTCGGACCATATTGGTACCAAAGACCTAACGTTTCCCACTTGTCAAAGTTTTCCTCGTGATTTCGTCCATCCTAAAGAACCAAATGGAGGAACCTCTTCTTTGGGAATCCTGTTTGGACCAAAATATCGAAAGAGGATCCGAACCACTCCAAAAACTTGTTTGTAATAGAAAAGCTTGATTCAAAGTACTTGTTTCACTCTTCGGATCATATTGATACCAAAGACGTAAGGTTTCCCACTTGTCTATGTTTTCCACGTGATTTCGCCCATCCTAAAGAACCAAATGGAGGGACCTCTTCTTTGGAAATCCTGTTTGGACAAAAATATCGAAAGAGGATCCGAACCACTCTAAAAACTTGTTTGTAATTGAAAATCTTGTTTCAAAGTACTTGTTGAACTCTTCGGACCATATTGATACCAAAGACCTAACGTTTCCAACTTGTCAAAGTTTTCCTCGTGATTTCGCCCATCCTAAAGATCCAAATGGAGGAACCTCTTCTTTGGGAATCCTGTTTGGATAAATATATCGAAAGAGAATCCGAACCACTTGAAAAACTTGTTTGTAATTGAATATCTTGTTTCAAAGTACTTGTTTCACTCATCGGACCATATTTATACCAAAGACCTAACGTTTCCCAGTTGTCAAAGTTTTCCTCGTGATTTCGTCCATCCTAAAGATCCAAAAGGAGGAACCTCTTCTTTGGGAATCCGGTTTGGACCAAAATATCGAAAGAGGATCCGAACGACTCCAAAAACTTGTTTGTAATTGAAAAGCTTGTTTCAAAGTACTTGTTTCACTCTTCGGACCATATTGATACCAAAGACCTAAGGTTTCCCACTTGTTAATGTTTTCCTCGTGATTTCATCCATCCTAAAGATCCAAATGGAGGAACCTCTTCTTTGGGAATCCTGTTTGGAACAAAATATCGAAAGAGAATCCGAACCACTCCAAAAACTTGTTTGTAATTGAAAATCTTTTTTCAAAGTACTTGTTTTACTCTTCGGACCATATTGTTACCAAAGACCTAACGTTTCCCACTTGTCAAAGTTTTCCTCGTGATTTCGTCCATCCTAAAGAAGCAAATGGAGGAACCTCTTCTTTGGGAATCCTGTTTGGACCAAAATATCGAAAGAGGATCCGAACCAATCCAAAAACTTGTTTGTAATTGAAAAGCTTGTTTCAAAGTACTTGTTTCACTCTTCGGATCATAATGATACCAAAGACGTAAGGTTTCCCACTTGTCAATGTTTTCCACGTGATTTCGTCCATCCTAAAGAACCAAATGGAGGAACCTCTTCTTTGGAAATCCTGTTTGGACCAAAATATCGAAAGAGGATCCGAACCACTCTAAAAACTTGTTTGTAATTGAAAATCTTGTTTCAAAGTACTTGTTGAACTCTTCAGACCATATTGATACCAAAGACCTAACGTTTCCCACTTGTCATAGTTTTCCTCGTGATTTCGCCCATCCTAAAGATCCAAATGGAGGAACCTCTTCTTTGGGAATCCTGTTTGGACCAAAATATCAAAAGAGGATCCGAACCACTCCAAAAACTTGTTTGTAATTGAAAATCTTGTTTCGAAGTACTTGTTTCACTCTTCGGACCATATTGATACCAAAGACCTAACGTTTCCCAATTGTCAAAGTTTTCCTCGTGATTTTGTCCATCCTAAAGATCCAAAAGGAGGAACCTCTTCTTTGGGAATCCTGTTTGGACCAAAATATCGAAAGAGGATCCGAACGACTCCAAAAACTTGTTTGTAATTGAAAAGCTTTTCAAAGTACTCGTTTCACTCTTCGGACCATATTGATACCAAAGACCTAAGGTTTCCCACTTGTCAATGCTTTCGTCGTGATTTCGTCCATCCTAAAGATCCAAATGGATGAACCTCTTCTTTGGGAATCCTGTTTGGACCAAAATATCGAAAGAGAATCCGAACCACTTGAAAAACTTGTTTGTAATTGAAAATCTTGTTTCAAAGTACTTGTTTCACTCTTCGGACCATATTGATACCAAAGACCTAACGTTTCCCAATTGTCAAAGTTTTCCTCGTGATTTCGTCCATCCGAAAGATCCAAAAGGAGGAACCTCTTCTTTGGGAATCCTGTTTGGACCAAAATATCGAAAGAGGATCCGAACTACTCCAAAAACTTGTTTGTAATTGAAAAGCTTGTTTCAAAGTACTTGTTTCACTCTTCGGACCATATTGATACCAAAGACCTAAGGTTTCCCACTTGTCAAAATTGCCCTCGTGATATGGTCAAACCAAAAGATCCAAATATAGGAACCTCTTCTTTGGGAATCCTGTTTGGACCAAAATATCGAAAGAGGATCCGAACCACTCCAAAAACTTGTTTGTAATTGAAAAGATTTTTTCAAAGTACTTGTTTCACTCTTCGGATCATATTGATACCAAAGACCTAACGTTACCACTTGTCAAAGTTTTCCTCGTGATTTCGTCCATCCTAAAGATCCAAATGGAGGAACCTCTTCTTTGGGAATCCTGTTTGGACAAAAATTTCGAAAGAGGATCCGAACCACTCTAAAAACTTGTTTGTAATTGAAAATTTTGTTTCAAAGTACTTGTTGAACTCTTCGGACCATATTGATACCAAAGACCTAACGTTTCCCACTTGTCAAAGTTTTCCTCGTGATTTCGCCTATCCTAAAGATCCAAATGGAGGAACCTCTTCTTTGAGAATCCCGTTTGGACCAAAATATCGAAAGAGGATCCGAACCACTCCAAAAACTTGTTTGTAATTGAAAATCTTGTTTCAAAGTACTTGTTTCACTCTTCGGACCATATTGATACCAAAGACCTATGGTTTCCCACATGTCAAAATTCCCCTCGTGATTTGGTCCAACCAAAAGATCCAAATGGAGGTACCTCTTCTATGGGTATCCTGTTTGGACAAAAATATCGAAAGAGGATCTGAACGACTCCAAAAACTTGTTTGTAATTTAAAAGCTTGTTTCAAAGTACTTGTTTCACTCTTCGGACCACAATGATACCAAAGACCTAAGGTTTCCCACTTGTCAAAATTGCCCTCGTGATATGGTCCAACCAAAAGATCCAAATGGAGGAACCTCTTCTTTGGGAATCCTGTTTGGACCAAAATATCGAAAGAGGATCTGAACCACTCCAAAAACTTGTTTGTAATTGAAAAGCTTGTTTCTTTCTTCGTTTGTTTCACTCTTCGGACCATATTGATACCAAAGACCTAACGTTTCCCAATTGTCAAAGTTTTCCTCGTGATTTCGTCCATCCGAAAGATCCAAAAGGAGGAACCTCTTCTTTGGGAATCCTGTTTGGACCAAAATATCAAAAGAGGATCCGAACTACTCCAAAAACTTGTTTGTAATTGAAAAGCTTGTTTCAAAGTACTTGTTTCACTCTTCGGACCATATTGATACCAAAGGCCTAAGGTTTCCCACTTGTTAATGCTTTCCTCGTGATTTCGTCCATCCTAAAGATCCAAATGGAGGAACCTCTTCTTTGGGAATCCTGTTTGGACAAAAATATCGAAAGAGGATCCGAACCACTCTAAAAACTTGTTTTTAATTGAAAATCTTGTTTCAAAGTACTTGTTGAACTCTTCGGACCATATTGATACCAAAGACTTAACGTTTCCCACTTGTCAAAGTTTTCCTCGTGATTTCGCCCATCCTAAAGATCCAAATGGAGGAACCTCTTCTTTGGGAATCCTGTTTGGACCAAAATATCGAAAGAGAATCCGAACCACTTTAAAAACTTGTTTGTAATTGAAAATCTTGTTTCAAAGTACTTGTTTCACTCTTCGGACCATATTGATACCAAAGACCTAACGTTTCCCAATTGTCAAAGTTTTCCTCGTGATTTCGTCCATCCTAAACATCCAAAAGGAGGAACCTCTTCTTTGGGAATCCTGTTTGGACCAAAATATCGAAAGAGCATCTGAACTACTCCAAAAACTTGTTTGTAATTGAAAAGCTTGTTTCAAAGTACTTGTTTCACTCTTCGGACCATATTGATACCAAAGACCTAAGGTTTCCCACTTGTCAATGTTTTCCTCGTGATTTCGTCCATCCTAAAGATCCAAATGGAGGAACCTCTTCTTTGGGAATCCTGTTTGGACCAAAATATCGAAAGAGAATCCGAACCACTCCAAAAACTTGTTTGTAATTGAAAATCTTTTTTCAAAGTACTTGTTTCACTCTTCCGACCATATTGGTACCAAAGACCTAACGTTTCCCACTTGTCAAAGTTTTCCTCGTGATTTCGTCCATCCTAAAGAACCAAATGGAGGAACCTCTTCTTTGGGAATCCTGTTTGGACCAAAATATCGAAAGAGGATCCGAACCACTCCAAAAACTTGTTTGTAATTGAAAAGCTTGTTTCAAAGTACTTGTTTCACTCTTCGGAACATATTGATACCAAAGACGTAAGGTTTCCCACTTGTCTATGTTTTCCACGTGATTTCGCCCATCCTAAAGAACCAAATGGAGGGACCTCTTCTTTGGAAATCCTGTTTGGACAAAAATATCGAAAGAGGATCCGAACCACTCTAAAAACATGTTTGTAATTGAAAATCTTGTTTCAAAGTACTTGTTGAACTCTTCGGACCATATTGATACCAAAGACCTAACGTTTCCCACTTGTCAAAGTTTTCCTCGTGATTTCGCCCATCCTAAAGATCCAAATGGAGGAACCTCTTCTTTGGGAATCCTGTTTGGACCAAAATATCGAAAGAGAATCCGAACCACTTTAAAAACTTGTTTGTAATTGAATATCTTGTTTCAAAGTACTTGTTTCACTCATCGGACCATATTTATACCAAAGACCTAACGTTTCCCAGCTGTCAAAGTTTTCCTCGTGATTTCGTCCATCCTAAAGATCCAAAAGGAGGAACCTCTTCTTTGGGAATCCTGTTTGGACCAAAATATCGAAAGAGGATCCGAACTACTCCAAAAACTTGTTTGTAATTGAAAAGCTTGTTTCAAAGTACTTGTTTCACTCTTCGGACCATATTGATACCAAAGACCTAAGGTTTCCCACTTGTTAATGTTTTCCTCGTGATTTCATCCATCCTAAAGATCCAAATGGAGGAACCTCTTCTTTGGGAATCCTGTTTGGAACAAAATATCGAAAGAGAATCCGAACCATTCCAAAAACTTGTTTGTAATTGAAAATCTTTTTTCAAAGTACTTGTTTTACTCTTCGGACCATATTGTTACCAAAGACCTAACGTTTCCCACTTGTCAAAGTTTTCCTCGTGATTTCGCCCATCCTAAAGAAGCAAATGGAGGAACCTCTTCTTTGGGAATCCTGTTTGGACCAAAATATCGAAAGAGGATCCGAACCACTCCAAAAACTTGTTTGTAATTGAAAAGCTTGTTTCAAAGTACTTGTTTCACTCTTCGGATCATAATGATACCAAAGACGTAAGGTTTCCCACTTGTCAATGTTTTCCACGTGATTTCGTCCATCCTAAAGAACCAAATGGAGGAACCTCTTCTTTGGAAATCCTGTTTGGACCAAAATATCGAAAGAGGATCCGAACCACTCTAAAAACTTGTTTGTAATTGAAAATCTTGTTTCAAAGTACTTGTTGAACTCTTCGGACCATATTGATACCAACGACCTAACGTTTCCCACTTGTCAAAGTTTTCCTCGTGATTTCGCCTATCCTAAAGATCCAAATGGAGGAACCTCTTCTTTGGGAAATCCTGTTTGGACCAAAATATCGAAAGAGGATCCGAACCACTCCAAAAACTTGTTTGTAATTGAAAATCTTGTTTCGAAGTACTTGTTTCACTCTTCGGACCATATTGATACCAAAGACCTAACGTTTCCCAATTGTCAAAGTTTTCCTCGTGATTTTGTCCATCCTAAAGATCCAAAAGGAGGAACCTCTTCTTTGGGAATCCTGTTTGGACCAAAATATCGAAAGAGGATCCGAACTACTCCAAAAACTTGTTTGTAATTGAAAAGCTTTTCAAAGTACTCGTTTCACTCTTCGGACCATATTGATACCAAAGACCTAAGGTTTCCCACTTGTCAATGCTTTCGTCGTGATTTCGTCCATCCTAAAGATCCAAATGGATGAACCTCTTCTTTGGGAATCCTGTTTGGACCAAAATATTGAAAGAGAATCCGAACCACTTGAAAAACTTGTTTGTAATTGAAAATCTTGTTTCAAAGTACTTGTTTCACTCTTCGGACCATATTGATACCAAAGACCTAACGTTTCCCACTTGTCAAAGTTTTATTTGTGATTCCGTCCATCCTAAAGATCCAAAAGGAAGAACCTCTTCTATGGGAATCCTGTTTGGACCAAAATAGCGAAAGACGATCCGAACCACTCCAAAAACTTGTTTGTAATTGAAAAGCTTGTTTCAAAGTACTTGTTTCACTCTTCGGACCACAATGATACCAAAGACCTAAGGTTTCCCACTTGTCAAAATTGCCCTCGTGATATGGTCCAACCAAAAGATCCAAATATAGGAACCTCTTCTTTGGGAATCCTGTTTGGACCAAAATATCGAAAGAGAATCCGAACCACTCCAAAAACTTGTTTGTAATTGAAAAGATTTTTTCAAAGTACTTGTTTCACTCTTCGGATCATATTGATACCAAAGACCTAACGTTTCCCACTTGTCAAAGTTTTCCTCGTGATTTCGTCCATCCTAAAGATCCAAATGGAGGAACCTCTTCTTTGGGAATCCTGTTTGGACAAAAATTTCGAAAGAGGATCCGAACCACTCTAAAAACTTGTTTGTAATTGAAAATTTTGTTTCAAAGTACTTGTTGAACTCTTCGGACCATATTGATACCAAAGACCTAACCTTTCCCACTTGTCAAAGTTTTCCTCGTGATTTCGCCTATCCTAAAGATCCAAATGGAGGAACCTCTTCTTTGGGAATTCTGTTTGGACCAAAATATCGAAAGAGGATCCGAACCACTCCAAAAACTTGTTTGTAATTGAAAATCTTGTTTCAAAGTACTTGTTTCACTCTTCGGACCATATTGATACCAAAGACCTATGGTTTCCCACAGGTCAAAATTCCCCTCGTGATTTGGTCCAACCAAAAGATCCAAATGGAGGAACCTCTTCTATGGGTATCCATTTTGGACCAAAATATCGAAAGAGGATCTGAACGACTCCAAAAACTTGTTTGTAATTTAAAAGCTTGTTTCAAAGTACTTGTTTCACTCTTCGGACCACAATGATACCAAAGACCTAAGGTTTCCCACTTGTCAAAATTGCCCTCGTCATATGGTCCAACCAAAAGATCCAAATGGAGGAACCTCTTCTTTGGGAATCCTGTTTGGACCAAAATATCGAAAGAGGATCTGAACCACTCCAAAAACTTGTTTGTAATTGAAAAGCTTGTTTCTTTCTTCGTTTGTTTCACTCTTCGGACCATATTGATACCAAAGACCTAACGTTTCCCACTTGTCAAAGTTTTCCTCGTGATTTCGTCCATCCTAAAGATCCAAATGGAGGAACCTCTTCTTTGGGAATCTTGTTTGGACCAAAATATCGAAAGAGGATCCGAACCACTCCAAAAATTTGTTTGTAATTGAAAATCTTGTTTCAAAGTACTTGTTGAACTCTTCGGACCATATTGATTCCAAAGACATAACGTTTCCCACTTGTCAAAGTTTTCCTCTTAATTTCGCCCATCCTAAAGATCCAAATGGAGGAACCTCTTCTTTTGGAATCCTGTTTGGACCAAAATATCGAAAGAGGATCCGAACCACTCCAAAAACTTGTTTGTAATTGAAAATCTTGTTTCAAAGTACTTGTTTCACTCTTCGGACCATATTGCTACCAAAGACCTAACGTTTCCCACTTGTCAAAGTTTTCCTCGTGATTTCGTCCATCCTAAAGATCCAAAAGGAGGAACCTATTCTTTGGGAATCCTGTTGGACCAAAATATTGAAAGAGGATCCGAACTACTCCAAAAACTTGTTTGTAATTTAAAAGCTTGTTTCAAAGTACTTGTTTCACTCTTCGGACCATATTGATACCAAAGACCTAAGGTTTCCCGTTTGTCAATGTTTTCTTCGTGATTTCGTCCATCCTAAAAATCCAAATGGAGGAACCTCTTCTTTGGGAATCCTGTTTGGACCAAAATATCAAAAGAGAATCCGAACCACTCCAAAAACTTGTTTGTAATTGAAAATCCATTTTTAAAGTAGTTGTTTTACTCTTCGGACCATATTGATACCAAAGACCTAACGTTTCCCACTTGTCAAAGTTTTCCTTGTGATTTCGTCCATCCTAAAGATCCAAAAGGAGGAACCAATTCTATTGGAATCCTGTTTGGACCAAAATATCGAAAGAGGATCCGAACCACTCCAAAAACTTGTTTGTAATTGAAAAGATTTTTTCAAAGTACTTGTTTCACTCTCCGGACCATATTGATACCAAAGACCTAACGTTTCCCACTTGTCAAAGTTTTCCTCGTGATTTGGTCCAACCAAAAGATCCAAATGGAGGAACCTCTTCTATGGGTATCCTGTTTGGACCAAAATATCGAAAGAGGATCTGAACGACTCCAAAAACTTGTTTGTAATTTAAAAGCTTGTTTCAAAGTAGTTGTTTCACTCTTCGGACCACAATGATACCAAAGACCTAAGGTTTCCCACTTGTCAAAATTGCCCTCGTGATATGGTCCAACCAAAAGATCCAAATGGAGGAACATCTTCTTTGGGAATTCTGTTTGGACCAAAATATCGAAAGAGGATCTGAACCACTCCAAAAACTTGTTTGTAATTGAAAAGCTTGTTTCACTCTTCTTTTGTTTCACTCTTCGGACCATATTGACACCAAAGACCTAACGTTTCCCACTTGTCAAAGTTTTCCTCGTGATTTCGTCCATCCTATAGATCCAAATGGAGGAACCTCTTCTTTGGGAATCTTGTTTGGACCAAAATATCGAAAGAGGATCCGAACCACTCCAAAAACTTGTTTGTAATTGAAAATCTTGTTTCAAAGTACTTGTTGAACTCTTCGGACCATATTGATTCCAAAGACCTAACGTTTCCCACTTGTCAAAGTTTTCCTCTTGATTTCGCCCATCCTAAAGATCCAAATGGAGGAACCTCTTCTTTGGGAATCCTGTTTGGACCAAAATATCGAAAGAGGATCCGAACCATTCCAAAAACTTGTTTGTAATTGAAAATCTTGTTTCAAAGTACTTGTTTCACTCTTCGGACCATATTGATACCAAAGACCTAACGTTTCCCACTTGTCAAAGTTTTCCTCGTGATTTCGTCCATCCTAAAGATCCAAAAGGAGGAAGCTATTCTTTGGGAATCCTGTTGGACCAAAATATCGAAAGAGGATCCGAACGACTCCAAAAACTTGTTTGTAATTGAAAAGCTTGTTTCAAAGTACTTGTTTCACTCTTCGGACCATATTGATACCAAAGACCTAAGGTTTTCCCTTTGTCAATGTTTTCCTCGTGATTTCGTCCATCCTAAAGATCCAAATGGAGGAACCTCTTCTTTGGGAATCCTGTTTGGACCAAAATATCGAAAGAGGATCCGAACCACTCCAAAAACTTGTTTGTAATTGAAAAGCTTGTTTCAAAGTACTTGTTTCACTCTTCGAACCATATTGATACCAAAGACCTAACGATTCCCACTTGTAAAAGTTTTCCTCGTGATTTCGTCCATCCTAAAGATCCAGATGGAGGAACCTCTTCCTTGGGAATCCCGTTTGGACAATAATATCAAAAGAGGATCCGAACCACTCTAAAAACTTGTTTCTAATTGAAAATCATGTTTCAAAGTACTTGTTGAACAATTCGGACCATATTGATACCAAAGACCTAACGTTTCCCACTTGTCAAAGTTTTCCTTGTGGTTTCGCCCATCCTAAAGATACAAATGGAGGAACCTCTTCCTTGGGAATCCTGTTTGGACCAAAATATCGAAAGAGGATCCGAACCACTCCAAAAACTTGTTTGTAATTGAAAATCTTGTTTCAAAGTACTTGTTGAACTCTTCGGACCATATTGATTCCAAAGACATAACGTTTCCCACTTGTCAAAGTTTTCCTCTTAATTTCGCCCTACCTAAAGATCCAAATGGAGGAACCTCTTCTTTTGGAATCCTGTTTGGACCAAAATATCGAAAGAGGATCCGAACCACTCCAAAAACTTGTTTGTAATTGAAAATCTTGTTTCAAAGTACTTGTTTCACTCTTCGGACCATATTGCTACCAAAGACCTAACGTTTCCCACTTGTCAAAGTTTTCCTCGTGATTTCGTCCATCCTAAAGATCCAAAAGGAGGAACCTATTCTTTGGGAATCCTGTTGGACCAAAATATTGAAAGAGGATCCGAACTACTCCAAAAACTTGTTTGTAATTTAAAAGCTTGTTTCAAAGTACTTGTTTCACTCTTCGGACCATATTGATACCAAAGACCTAAGGTTTCCCCTTTGTCAATGTTTTCTTCGTGATTTCGTCCATCCTAAAAATCCAAATGGAGGAACCTCTTCTTTGGGAATCCTGTTTGGACCAAAATATCAAAAGAGAATCTGAACCACTCCAAAAACTTGTTTGTAATTGAAAATCCATTTTTAAAGTAGTTGTTTCACTCTTCGGACCATATTGATACCAAAGACCTAACGTTTCCCACTTGTCAAAGTTTTCCTTGTGATTTCGTCCATCCTAAAGATCCAAAAGGAGGAACCAATTCTATTGGAATCCTGTTTGGACCAAAATATCGAAAGAGGATCCGAACCACTCCAAAAACTTGTTTGTAATTGAAAAGATTTTTTCAAAGTACTTGTTTCACTCTCCGGACCATATTGATACCAAAGACCTAACGTTTCCCACTTGTCAAAGTTTTCCTCGTGATTTGGTCCAACCAAAAGATCCAAATGGAGGAACCTCTTCTATGGGTATCCTGTTTGGACCAAAATATCGAAAGAGGATCTGAACGACTCCAAAAACTTGTTTGTAATTTAAAAGCTTGTTTCAAAGTACTTGTTTCACTCTTCGGACCACAATGATACCAAAGACCTAAGGTTTCCCACTTGTCAAAATTGCCCTCGTGATATGGTCCAACCAAAAGATCCAAATGGAGGAACATCTTCTTTGGGAATTCTGTTTGGACCAAAATATCGAAAGAGGATCTGAACCACTCCAAAAACTTGTTTGTAATTGAAAAGCTTGTTTCACTCTTCTTTTGTTTCACTCTTCGGACCATATTGACACCAAAGACCTAACGTTTCCCACTTGTCAAAGTTTTCCTCGTGATTTCGTCCATCCTAAAGATCCAAATGGAGGAACCTCTTCTTTGGGAATCTTGTTTGGACCAAAATATCGAAAGAGGATCCGAACCACTCCAAAAACTTGTTTGTAATTGAAAATCTTGTTTCAAAGTACTTGTTGAACTCTTCGGACCATATTGATTCCAAAGACCTAACGTTTCCCACTTGTCAAAGTTTTCCTCTTGATTTCGCCCATCCTAAAGATCCAAATGGAGGAACCTCTTCTTTGGGAATCCTGTTTGGACCAAAATATCGAAAGAGGATCCGAACCATTCCAAAAACTTGTTTGTAATTGAAAATCTTGTTTCAAAGTACTTGTTTCACTCTTCGGACCATATTGATACCAAAGACCTAACGTTTCCCACTTGTCAAAGTTTTCCTCGTGATTTCGTCCATCCTAAAGATCCAAAAGGAGGAAGCTATTCTTTGGGAATCCTGTTGGACCAAAATATCGAAAGAGGATCCGAACGACTCCAAAAACTTGTTTGTAATTGAAAAGCTTGTTTCAAAGTACTTGTTTCACTCTTCGGACCATATTGATACCAAAGACCTAAGGTTTTCCCTTTGTCAATGTTTTCCTCGTGATTTCGTCCATCCTAAAGATCGAAATGGAGGAACCTCTTCTTTGGGAATCCTGTTTGGACCAAAATATCGAAAGAGGATCCGAACCACTCCAAAAACTTGTTTGTAATTGAAAAGCTTGTTTCAAAGTACTTGTTTCACTCTTCGGACCATATTGATACCAAAGACCTAACGATTCCACTTGTCAAAGTTTTCCTCGTGATTTCGTCCATCCTAAAGATCCAGATGGAGGAACCTCTTCCTTGGGAATCCCGTTTGGACAATAATATCAAAAGAGGATCCGAACAACTCTAAAAACTTGTTTCTAATTGAAAATCATGTTTCAAAGTACTTGTTGAACAATTCGGACCATATTGATACCAAAGACCTAACGTTTCCCACTTGTCAAAGTTTTCCTTGTGGTTTCGCCCATCCTAAAGATACAAATGGAGGAACCTCTTCCTTGGGAATCCTGTTTGGACCAAAATATCGAAAGAGGATCCGAACCACTCCAAAAACTTGTTTGTAATTGAAAATCTTGTTTCAAAGTACTTTTTTCACTCTTCGGACCATATTGATACCAAAGACCTAACGTTTCCCACTTGTCAAAGTTTTCCTCGTGATTTCGTCCATCCTAAAGATCCAAAAGGAGGAACCTCTTCTTTGGGAATCCTGGTTGGACCAAAATATCGAAAGAGGATCCGAACTCCTCCAAAAACTTGTTTTAATTGAAAAGCTTGTTTCAAAGTACTTGTTTCACTCTTCCGACCATATTGATACCAAAGACCTAAGGTTTCCCACTTGTCAATGTTTTCCTTGTGATTTCGTCCATCCTAAAGATCCAAATGGAGGAACCTCTTCTTTGGGAATCCTGTTTGGACCAAAATATCGAAAGAGAATCCGAACCACTCCAAAAACTTGTTTGTAATTGAAAATCTTGTTTCAAAGTACTTGTTTCACTCTTCGGACCATATGGATACCAAAGACCTAACGTTTCCCACTTGTCAAAGTTTTCCTTGTGATTTCGTCCATCCTAAAGATCCAAAAGGAGGAACCTCTTCTATGGGAATCCTGTTTGGACCAAAATATCGAAAGAGGATCCGAACCACTCCAAAAACTTGTTTGTAATTGAAAAGATTGTTTCAAAGTACTTGTTTCACTCTTCGGACCATATTGATACCAAAGACCTAACGTTTCCCACTTGTCAAAGTTTTCCTCGTGATTTCGTCTACCCTAAAGATCCAAATGGTGGAAACTCTTCTTTGGGAATCCTGTTTGGACCAAAATATCGACAGTGGATCCGAACCACTCCAAAAACTTGTTTGTAATTGAAAAGCTTGTTTCAAAGTACTTGTTTCACTCTTCGGACCACAATGATACCAAAGACCTAAGGTTTCCCACTTGTCAAAATTGCCCTCGTGATATGGTCCAACCAAAAGATCCAAATAGAGGAACCTCTTCTTTGGGAATCCTGTTTGGACCAAATTATCGAAAGAGGATCCGAACCACTCCAAAAACTTGTTTGTAATTGAAAATATTGTTTCAAAGTACTTGTTTCACTCTTCGGACCATATTGATACCAAAGACCTAACGTTTCCCACTTGTCAAAGTTTTCCTCGTGATTTCGTCCATCCTAAAGATCCAAATGGAGGAACCTCTTCTTTGGGAATCCTCTTTGGACCAAAATATCGAAAGAGGATCCGAACCACTCTAAAAACTTGTTTGTAATTGAAAAGATTGTTTCAAAGTACTTGTTTCACTCTTCGGACCATATTGATACCAAAGACCTAACGTTTCCCACTTGTCAAAGTTTTCCTCGTGATTTCGTCCATCCTAAAGATCCAAATGGAGGAACCTCTTCTTTGGGAATCCTCTTTGGACCAAAATATCGAAAGAGGATCCGAACCACTCTAAAAACTTGTTTGTAATTGAAAATCTTGTTTCAAAGTACTTGTTGAACTCTTCTGACCATATTGATACCAAAGATCTAACGTTTCCCACTTGTCAAAGTTTTCCTCGTGATTTCGCCCATCCTAAAGATCCAAATGGAGGAACCTCTTCTTTGGGAATCCTGTTTGGACCAAAATATCGAAAGAGGATCTGAACCACTCCAAAAACTTGTTTGTAATTTAAAAGCTTGTTTCACTCTTCGGACCACAATGATACCAAAGACCTAAGGTTTCCCACTTGTCAAAATTGCCCTCGTGATTTGGTCCAACCAAAAGATCCAAATGGAGGAACCTCTTCTTTGGGAATCCTGTTTGGACCCAAATATCGAAAGAGTATCCGAACCACTACAAAAACTTGTTTGTAATTGAAAAGCTTGTTTCAAAGTACTTGTTTCACTCTTCGGACCACAATGATACCAAAGACCTAAGGTTTCCCACTTGTTAAAATTGCCCTCGTGATTTGGTCCAACCAAAAGATCCAAATGGAGGAACCTCTTCTTTGGGAATCCTAAATGGACCAAAATATCGAAAGAGGATCCGAACCACTCCAAAAACTTGTTTGTAATTGAAAAGCTTGTTTCACTCTTCGGACCACAATGATACCAAAGACCTAAGGTTTCCCACTTGTCAAAATTGCCCTCGTGATTTGGTCCAACCAAAAGATCCAAATGGAGGAACCTCTTCTTTGGGAATCGTAAATGGACCAAAATATCGAAAGACGATCCGAACTACTCCAAAAGCTTGTTTGTAATTTAAAAGCTTGTTTCATTCTTCGGACCATATTGATACCAAAGACCTAAGGTTTCCCCTTTGTCAATGTTTTCGTCGTGATTTCGTCCATCCTAAAGATCCAAATGGAGGAACCTCTTCTTTGGGAATCCTGTTTGGACCAAAATATCGAAAGAGAATCCGAACCACTCCAAAAACTTGTTTGTAATTGAAAATCCATTTTCAAAGTACTTGTTTCACTCTTCGGACCATATTGATACCAAAGACCTAACGTTTCCCACTTGTCAAAGTTTTCCTCGTGATTTCGTCTATCCTAAAGATCCAAATGGAGGAAACTCTTTTTTGGGAATCCTGTTTGGACCAAAATATCGAAAGAGGATCCGAACCACTCCAAAAACTTGTTTGTAATTGAAAATCTTGTTTCAAAGTACTTGTTTCACTCTTCGGACCACAATGATACCAAAGACCTAAGGTTTCCCACTAGTCAATGTTTTCCTCGTGATTTCGTCCATCCTAAAGATCCAAATGGAGGAACCTCTTCTTTGGGAATCCTGTTTGGACCAAAATATCGAAAGAGAATCCGAACCACTCCAAAAACTTGTTTGTAATTGAAAAGCTTGTTTCAAAGTACTTGTTTCACTCTTCGGACCACAATGATACCAAAGACCTAAGGTTTCCCACTTGTTAAAATTGCCCTCGTGATTTGGTCCAACCAAAAGATCCAAATGGAGGAACCTCTTTTTTGGGAATCCTAAATGGACCAAAATATCGAAAGACGATACGAACTACTCCAAAAACTTGTTTGTAATTTAAAAGCTTGTTTCACTCTTCGGACCATATTGATACCAAAGACCTAAGGTTTCCCCTTTGTCAATGTTTTCTTCGTGATTTCGTCCATCCTAAAGATCCAAATGGAGGAACCTCTTCTTTGGGAATCCTGTTTGATATGAATCATGGAACGTCACAAAAAGCCCAAGGACAAATCACAAAATTAAAGTTCAAGAGAAGCATTGACATCCATTTACAGGCCTACATTAGCAAAGTCAAGACAAGCTTCGATGATCCGATCATGGAGGCTATGGAAGAGGACGTGATGAACTTCAATCTATGGCAAATACATTTGGAGGAAGAGTATTGAAGACTTGTTCAATCGGAATTGAAGAGAAGAGCTAATTAGGAAAGTTGCATCACTTTTGCAAACTTTCCTTATTTGGACCACTTTCCATATTTGTTTCCAAAGTTTCCATATTTGTTCCCAAAATGGTTCCAACGAATTTATGATGTATTTAGACATGTTTTAGGTCTTTTATATTCATTTTATATGTTTGGAAAGGATTAGGAAAGATATTATTCTCTAGAAAAGATTTTCCACAAAATCTGCCTATTTCACATAAGGCAAGTTTTGGGCAGATTTTGTGCTCCTTGTAATCCGAATTTCCTAGCTTATTTTTAGGGTTTCTTTGCCTATTTAAAGGCCTCATTTGTAACCCTAAATACCAAGATTTGACATGATAATAATATTGCTTTTTTGCTTAGCCGAAATTGCTTAGTTTTGTAGCCTTGTTCTAGGTTGCATGTTTTAGAAACATTCAAGCATAATTTGATCTAGTATGTTTGTGAATTGTTTCGATCTTGAAATAAGAACAAGTTATTAGATCATTGGATCATTGTGAATTATTTGATCTTGTGAATTATTTCAAGATATTAGATCATTGGAATAATCTTCTTCTTCTTTGTTTCCAAGGGTTTTACCTTATTGTTCATTGGGGTTTTAGGATTTGCATCTAGGGGTTCTTTGTGTTTCAAAGGGTTTCTATTTCAATTTTCTAGGGTTTCATATCAGTTTTCCTCGTGATTTCGCCCATCCTAAAGATCCAAATGGAGGAACCTCTTCTTTGGGAATCCTGTTTGAACCAAAATAACGAAAGAGGATCCGAACCTGATATGAATCATGGAACGTCACAAAAAGCCCAAGGACAAATCACAACATTAAAGTTCAAGAGAAGCATTGACATCCATTTACAGGCCTACATTAGCAAAGTCAAGACAAGCTTCGAAGATCCGATCATGGAGGCTATGGAAGAGGACGTGATGAACTTCAATCTATGGAAAATACATTTGGAGGAAGAGTATTGAAGGCTTGTTCAATCGGAATTGAAGAGAAGAGCTAATTAGGAAAGTTGCATCACTTTTGCAAACTTTCCTTATTTGGACCACTTTCCATATTTGTTTCCAAAGTTTCCATATTTGTTCCCAAAATGGTTCCAACGAATTTATGATGTATTTAGACATGTTTTAGGTCTTTTATATTCATTTTATATGTTTGGAAAGGATTAGGAAAGATATTATTCTCTAGAAAAGATTTTCCACAAAATCTGCCAATTTCACATAAGGCAAGTTTTGGGCAGATTTTGTGCTCCTTGTAATCCGAATTTCCTAGCTTATTTTTAGGGTTTCTTTGCCTATTTAAAGGCCTCATTTGTAACCCTAAAGACCAAGAATTCATATGATAATAATGTTGCTTTTTGCTTAGCCGAAATTGCTTAGTTTTGTAGCCTTGTTCTAGGTTGCATGTTTTAGAAACATTCAAGCATGAATTGATCTATTGTGTTTGTGGATTGTTTCGATCTTGAAATAAGAACAAGTTCTCTTATTTCAAGATATTAGATCATTGGAATAATCTTCTTCTTCTTGTGTTCCAAGGGTTTTACCTTATTGTTCATTGGGGTTTTAGGATTTGCATCTAGGGGTTCTTTGTGTTGTCAAAGGGTTTCTATTTCAATTTCCTAGGGTTTCATATCATTTGGTATCAGAGCTTAGGCTCAAGGGAAGATTTCTATCTTATTTGCTTTCTTGTTATTTTAATTTTTCTTGTCTTGTTCTTCGTTCATCAAAAATTCCAAAAAAAAAAAAAAAAAAAAACACAAAAACACAAAAAAAAACTGTTCCAGAATTTCCTTCTTTAGCTACTGTTTTTGTTCTTTTTCGTATAGTTACTTTCCGAATCTCAAAAAGTCATAAACTAAAAAAGTCTTTATCGTTCTGTTGTGATTATTCGTTATTCAGAAACGTTTGTCAAAAAAAAAGTGGAAGATTGAGAAAAATAAAGATCTTCGCAGACTGTCAGATTGTGCAGAAAATTGTTAAAAAAAAAAAGTGTTCTTGCTATTTGCTTGAGTTTCTGGAAAAAAGTTGTTTGTATTCGTATTGTTCTTGAAGAGTTCATCTTAAACTCATCATGTCTTCATCTTGGATCTGAAAATTTCATGGGAATTGTGGTAGAATTGTTTGTTTCCTAAAAAGCTAGAACTTACCATAAATAGACAAACTGTTTTTAGGAAAGTTTCAAATCTGTCCCATATTCAAATATATGCATATCTTGCTCAATTAAAGTCATATTTTCTGATCCAAATCACTTTAGGGAAGTCTTAACTCGAATTTTTCTCATTTAGGAAAGTTTATTCTTGCTTGTTTTCTTTCTTATTCTTTCCTTGTTACAAAAATACACCATTTGAAAAATCTATCCTTTTTTTTTTCTTTAGCCACCCAAGCTGATTGTTTCTTATTTCTTTATTGATACTTTCTACAAATATCATTAGTATCTTAGTTGTTTGATAGTTGCTAAAGTTTGCTAATAGTTCAAGGTTACATTTAGGGTCTAAAATCTGTTTTGAGTGCAAACACGAGAGAACAAACATCATCGAGTGTAAACACTTAGGGAGTGATTGAGAGGTCCTATTTTTTTATTATTAACCTTTTTATTTACAGCAATGTATCATGAAAGGTTTGATCAAATGAGAAGTATGAGTTTTCGAGAGGTAGAACAGACCCGGAGCCAAAATAGAGAGGTTTATCATGGAGGGATGGAGCATAGAAGCTTAGGAGGTGATAAGCTCAAGTTAAATACTTTCTATGGGAGTGTAGATCCAGAAGAGTACTTGCAATGGGAAAGTCAAATTGAGCATATCTTTGATTACAACAACTATAGTGAGGAAAGAAAGGTATTTCTTGCTAGTGCAAAATTCACTAATTATGCTTATGTTTGGTGGTCTCAATTGAAGGAAAAACTAAGGAGAGATCGACAACCACATATTGATACTTGGTATGAACTTAAATATCACATGAGGAAGAGGTTTGTGCCGAGCCAAAGTCAGAGAGCTATTGTGAAAGAATTTCTAGATCTTACACAAGGTGAAAGGAGTGTTGAAGCTTATCATAAGGAGTTTGAAGTTCTCATGGCAAGGGCTGTCTTTTTTTGAAGATAATGAGTCTACAATGACACGGTTCTTAAAGGGTTTAAACAAGGAGATTGCGTGTTGTGTTGAAGGAAAAACATATGTGGAGTTGGAACATATGGTTTATTATGCAACCACAGTGGAAAAGAAACTCGAAAGAAGGGCTACAAAAAGGTATTCTACTAAACATCTTTCCAACCCAATTCCTTCTCAAGAAAATCAATTAAAGAGTGCATTAAAGAGAAAGGATGTGGCTGCCAATGGCTTGATCAAGAAAAAGGTAACATTTGCTTTACAAGACCACTTCCAATCAAATATTCATATGGAGGAAACTTATGACGCATGTGAGTTAAAAAAGTCTTCTACATTTGAAAAGAATGAGAATTGTCAAAAAGAGAGTGAGCAAAAAGAAAGAGAGATGAATTTTCAAAAAGAAGAGTGTGAAAAAGAAATTATTGAAATAAGTGAGCCAAAAGAAAGAGAGATGAGTGCTCAAAAAGAAATGAGTGACATGAGTGAGTCAAAAGAAAGAGATTTGAGTTCAAAAGAAAGAGTGTTTGAAAAGAATGAAAGAGAAATTGAAAAGAAAGAGAGTTGTGAGTATAAAAAGAATGAGAGCAATGGTGAGGAAAATGTGAGTTTTGTAGCAAGTGAGGCTCGGAATGCTTTGATTTCAAACAAAACCCACTTTGTACTTTTGTGCAAAGATTCTTTCTTTCTAACTTATGAACTTAACCTTTGCTTTTCTAGTGTTTTAGCTAATGTTTTGCAGAATTACATTGATCAATTTTCAATTGGAATGGAGCACAAAGTAGATGCATTTCAAGGGGCTGAAATACTTAAGGCACCACCATACTTCATGGAAAAAGATGTTGCCAACGGGATCCAAGGCCAGAAAAGGAAGTTTCTTACTTTTAATCCTTTTGCATCGGTTTGTTTAAATGATTATTTCTTGTTTTCCAATTCTGATTTTAAGACTAGAAATCATCCAAACAAATTATATTTTTATGATAAACATGCATTCTTTTCTAGCAAAATTCTTTTGGATGATCTTTACTTGTTTGACAGCTTATCACTTGCAAAACATGTTAAGCTAGCCTATCCATTTACTTGTGATGATGTGCATAGTTCTTGTTTGTTTGCTAAATTTGATCTCAACTCTGATATTTTACCACTTCAATTTCATTCTAATGATAAACATATGTTTTGTGCTACACGAATTATCTTTGATAAGACATATGATGCATTTAGGGAGAGCATGGAGTTTTCATATTTTCTAATTTACCCCAACACATTAGACCTACTTGAGTTTGATTCTGGTTCATATGCTTTGACAAATTCGTTATCTTCACCATGTGATCATCTTGAGAGTATTGTAGAGTATGAGAAATTTTTTGAGATTGACTATGGTCCACATATTCTTTTCAGCTTCTTAACACTAAGTTTTACCTTTTCTGTGAGTGTTGTGGTCTTTCATGAGCTAGATTTTGATGTGGATATAATGGGACGGAAGTTCAAAGTTTTTGATCCGGGAGGAGTTAGACAAGGGAGAAAACATCAAGATGCTTACAAATCTGATTTACAAGGTAAGTATGCTTTATGTGCTTTTATTTATGTTATTAACTTAATTTATTGCGATGTAGGTAATGTTATAGATTCGAGGACGAATCCTTTTCAAGAGGGAGGGGATGATATGAATCATGGAACGTCACAAAAAGCCCAAGGACAAATCACAACATTAAAGTTCAAGAGAAGCATTGACATCCATTTACAGGCCTACATTAGCAAAGTCAAGACAAGCTTCGAAGATCCGATCATGGAGGCTATGGAAGAGGACGTGATGAACTTCAATCTATGGAAAATACATTTGGAGGAAGAGTATTGAAGGCTTGTTCAATCGGAATTGAAGAGAAGAGCTAATTAGGAAAGTTGCATCACTTTTGCAAACTTTCCTTATTTGGACCACTTTCCATATTTGTTTCCAAAGTTTCCATATTTGTTCCCAAAATGGTTCCAACGAATTTATGATGTATTTAGACATGTTTTAGGTCTTTTATATTCATTTTATATGTTTGGAAAGGATTAGGAAAGATATTATTCTCTAGAAAAGATTTTCCACAAAATCAGCCAATTTCACATAAGGCAAGTTTTGGGCAGATTTTGTGCTCCTTGTAATCCGAATTTCCTAGCTTATTTTTAGGGTTTCTTTGCCTATTTAAAGGCCTCATTTGTAACCCTAAAGACCAAGAATTCATATGATAATAATGTTGCTTTTTGCTTAGCCGAAATTGCTTAGTTTTGTAGCCTTGTTCTAGGTTGCATGTTTTAGAAACATTCAAGCATGAATTGATCTATTGTGTTTGTGGATTGTTTCGATCTTGAAATAAGAACAAGTTCTCTTATTTCAAGATATTAGATCATTGGAATAATCTTCTTCTTCTTGTGTTCCAAGGGTTTTACCTTATTGTTCATTGGGGTTTTAGGATTTGCATCTAGGGGTTCTTTGTGTTGTCAAAGGGTTTCTATTTCAATTTCCTAGGGTTTCATATCAGAACCACTCCAAAAACTTTTTTGTAATTGAAAATCTTGTTTCAAAGTACTTGTTTCACTCTTCGGACCATATTGATACCCAAGACCTAACGTTTCCCACTTGTCAATGTTTTCCTCGTGATTTCGTCCATCCTAAAGATTCAAATGGAGGAACCTCTTCTTTGGGAATCCTGTTTGGACCAAAATATCGAATGAGGATCCGAACCACTCCAAAAACTTGTTTGTAATTGAAAAGCTTGTTTCAAAGTACTTGTTTCACTCTTCGGAACATATTGATACCAAAGACCTAAGGTTTCCCACTTGTCAATGTTTTCCTCGTGATTTCTTCAATCCTAATGATCCAAATGGAGGAACCTCTTTTTTGGGAATCCTGTTTGAACCAAAATATCGAAAGAGGAACCGAACCACTCCAAAAACTTGTTTGTAATTGAAAAGATTGTTTCAAAGTACTTGTTTCACTCTTCGGACCATATTGATACGAAAGACCTAACGTTTCCCACTTGTCAAAGTTTTCCTCGTGATTTCGCCCATCCTAAAGATCCAAATGGAGGAACCACTTCTTTGGGAATCCTGTTTGGACCAAAATATCGAAAGAGGACCCGAACCACTCCAAAAACTTGTTTGTAATTGAAAATCTTGTTTCAAAGTACTTGTTTCACTCTTCGGACCATATTGATACCAAAGACCTAACGTTTCCCACTTGTCAAAGTTTTCCTCGTGATTTGGTCCATCCTAAAGATCCAAAAGGAGGAACCTCTTCTTTGGGAATCCTGTTTGGACCAAAATTTCGAAAGAGGATCCGAACCACTCCAAAAACTTGTTTGTAATTGAAAAGCTTGTTTCAAAGTACTTGTTTCACTCTTCGGACCATATTGATACGAAAGACCTAACGTTTTCCACTTGTCAAAGTTTTCCTCGTGATTTCGCCCATCCTAAAGATCCAAATGGAGGAACCTCTTCTTTGGGAATCCAGTTTGGACCAAAATATCGAAAGAGGATCCGAACCACTCCAAAAACTTGTTTGTAATTGAAAATCTTGTTTCAAAGTACTTGTTTCACTCTTCGGACCATATTGATACCAAAGACCTAACGTTTCCCACTTGTCAAACTTTTCCTCGTGATTTCGTCCATCCTAAAGATCCAAAAGGAGGAACCTCTTCTTTGGGAATCCTGTTTGGACCAAAATATCGAAAGAGGATCCGAACCACTCCAAAAACTTGTTTGTAATTGAAAAGCTTGTTTCAAAGTACTTGTTTCACTCTTCAGATCATATTGATACAAAAGACCTAAGGTTTCCCACTTGTCAATGTTTTCCTCGTGATTTCTTCCATCCTAAAGATCCAAATGGAGGAACCTCTTTTTTGGGAATCCTGTTTGGACAAAAATATCTAAAGAGGATCTGAACAACTCCAAAAACTTGTCTGTAATTGAAAAGATTGTTTCAAAGTACTTGTTTCACTCTTCGGACCATATTGATACCAAAGACCTAACGTTTCCCACTTGTCAAAGTTTTCCTCGTGATTTCATCCATCCTAAAGATCCAAATGGAGGAACCTCTTTTTTGGGAATCCTGTTTGGACAAAAATATCTAAAGAGGATCTGAACAACTCCAAAAACTTGTTTGTAATTGAAAAGATTGTTTCAAAGTACTTGTTTCACTCTTCGGACCATATTGATACCAAAGACCTAACGTTTCCCACTTGTCAATGTTTTCCTCGTGATTTCGTCCAACCTAAAGATCCAAATGGAGGAACCTCTTCTTTGGGAATCCTGTTTGGACCAAAATATCATCCGAACCACTCCAAAAACTTGTTTGTAATTGAAAAGATTGTTTCAAAGTACTTGTTTCACTCTTCGGACCATATTGATACCAAAGACCTAATGTTTCCCACTTGTCAAAGTTTTCCTCGTGATTTCGTCCGACCAAAAGATTCAAAACGAGGAACCTCTTCTTTGGGAATCCTGTTTGGACCAAAATATCGAAAGAGGATCCGAACCACTCCAAAAACTTGTTTGTAATTGAAAAGCTTGTTTCAAAGTACTTGTTTCACTCTTCGGACCATATTGATACCAAAGACCTAACGTTTCCCACTTGTCAAAGTTTTCCTCGTGATTTGGTCCATCCTAAAGATCCAAATGGAGGAACCTCTTCTTTGGGAATCCTGTTTGGACCAAAATATCGAAAGAGGATCCGAACCACTCCAAAAACTTGTTTGTAATTGAAAAGCTTGTTTCAAAGTACTTGTTTCACTCTTCGGATCATATTGATACCGAAGACCTAAGGTTTCCCACTTGTCAATGTTTTCCTCGTGATTTCGTCCATCCTAAAGATCCAAAAGGAGGAACCTCTTCTTTGGGAATCTTGTTCGGACTAAAATATCGAAAGAGGATCCGAACCACTCCAAAAACTTGTTTGTAATTGAAAAGCTTATTTCAAAGTACTTGTTTCACTCTTCGGACCATATTGATACCAAAGACCTAACGTTTCCCGCTTGTCAAAGTTTTTCTCGTGATTTCGTCCATCCTAAAGATCCAAATGGAGGAACCTCTTCTTTGGGAATCCTGTTTGGACCAAAATATCGAATGAGGATCCGAACCACTCCAAAAACTTGTTTGTAATTGAAAAGCTTGTTTCAAAGTACTTGTTTCACTCTTCGGATCATATTGATACCAAAGACCTAAGGTTTCCCACTTGTCAATGTTTTCCTCGTGATTTTGTCAATCCTAAAGATCCAAAAGGAGGAACCTCTTCTTTGGGAATCCTGTTTGGACCAAAATATCGAAAGAGGATCCGAACCACTCCAAAAACTTGTTTTTAATTGAAAAGCTTGTTTCAAAGTACTTGTTTCACTCTTCGGACCATATTGATACCAAAGACCTAACGTTTCCCAGACCATATTGATATGAATCATGGAGGCACTCCAAAAGATCCTAAGCAAATAAGGTTCAACAAGCATTTATTTCACATGTGCAAGGATGGCTAGGCTCGGTTCAAGCTTTATTTCCAAGTGAGCAGCCCAATTCGGATGAAGACTTGACTTATGACACTTTGAAGATCAATGTATGCAACTTACAAATCCACAAGGAAAATATCTACAAAGATAACCTTGTACAAGTGTCAAGTATGCCTTGAATGGAAGAATGCAACAACTAAGCAAATCAGATTCACTTTTATTTACTTTTCAGTCAAACTTTCCTTATTTGTAACCGTGGCCATTAAGGGCTCTAGTTTCCTTTTCTGTTTTTGCCAATTGTAACCGAATGCTTTAATGTTTGTTTCCTTTTATGTTTTTGCTTTTCTTTTGCTGATTGAAGGCTTATAAAGGCATGGGAACACTTTGTAACAACTAAGATTATTGTTGAATGAAAATCAATTCTCTTTGAGAGTTCTTTTGAAAACTTGTTCATAGTTTTCATTCCTTGCAATTCTTGTGTTTAGGGTTGTTGTCGAGTCATTCAATTAGGGATTGATCAACTTAATTGTGGAGTGATTCAATCTAGAACAAGAAAACTCATTCTTGTCTCTAGATCATTGATCTAAGAGGTAATCACATCTAACCTTAATCTCTTGGTTGAATCCGATTAGTTAGGGAGGGTTTGAGATCTTGCTTCAAAGGTTCATGTTAAATCTAATAGCATAGGGTCTTTGGACTTGCATCTTGGGTTTGCCTTATCAGTTGGTATCAGAGCTTTGGTCGAAACCTTGGCCAAACTCTAGATTTGATTCTATCCTTTACTTTCCTTGCAATTTGCTTGTTTGTTTCAAATCTGCCCTATCTTTTCATTTTCTGTCCAAACCATCATTTTTCTTTTGTTTTCGTTATGTTCTTGTTTCCATCTTGTAGTTCACATTCTGATCTTGGAAATCAAAAAAAAAAAGTGAGAAAGAGAGCTTTGCATCTGAGAGCACTATATTGTTCATCTTGTGTTCTTCATGCTTTGCTTTGAAAATTATGAGTTTGATCCATAGAAAATGAAAAAGTCTGAGTTTTGAATGTTATTTTATCAATTTAGATCCACAATTTAAGCATCAATTCAATTCAGATCTGTTGACATTCAAATCCTGCTCATACTTTCCATATTTGAATCTGCCGCATTTAATGCTCTGTCTTGCTGTCTAAAACGTGTGAAATATTTAGAATTAGCTTTCACAATCTGATTAGGAAAGTTAATTTAATCAGTTATCTTTCATTGTCAAGAAGGACATTTAAGGAAATTCGACCCGTAAACAACTCAAATTTTGAAAATCAAAACAGTGCGCAGACAGATCCTAAAATTCCGGATCTTGTCTTTTGATTGATTGGCATCTTCAATTCTCATCATTATTTCGAATTTTTCCAATTGTGCACTCTTAATAACTGATTGATTGAGCTATATATGAGTTGCCATCTTAAAATTCATTTCCAATAATTCCGAATTTGACTTACCATATTTGGCTTTTTCCTAGTTTTTCCTTGTCTTAAATTCTGTTTTTCCTACCTTTTTGCTTCCTTTTCTGATTTCTTATTCTATTATTGTTTCTTTTCATACTTAGTTGTATTTTACTAATTGAATTACTTTTGTAGCTTTCTAAACACAATTCTTGCTTGAAAAGTGAGTTCATATCCGAGAGCACCTACTTTAAAATTGGCCTACCTTGAGTGTTAAACACGAGTGTTTCCTTGAGTGACATATAGTGAGGGAGTGTTGTAAGGTCCTTAATACTTGTTACTTTGTGAGGAGCATCATGACACAAGAGGGAAACAATGGGGGTGAGATTAGTGAAGCTAGGTGGAGAGTGGAACAAGCGGGAGCTTTTGCTAGACTTACTCAAACTTTAGAGGAGCTTAATGGGTGTATGGGTAGATTAGTGCAGGCTAGTAATAAGCAAAATAGGGATGAATTTGAAGGAGAATTAGAAAGTGATGTTGAGGAAGAAGTAGTAACTGATTGGGAAGAGAGTGACTTTGAGGAAGAATATTTTGAGGAAGCCGAAGAGGGTGATTCTATGGAGGAAAATATTGAGGAACCCGAGGCGAGTGATGATAGTCGGGAGGAAGGAAATCGAGTAGCACTCTTGTGTAGGAGAGTTCTCAATTCTGAAATAAAGGAGAATTTTGAAGATAACCAAAGACACAACTTGTTCCATACTAGGTGTTTAGTGAATGAGACCCCATGTAGTGTTGTGATTGATGGTGGAAGTTGTACAAATGTTGTGAGCTCAATTCTGGTCAAGAGACTAAATTTGCTTACTAAACCACATCCCAAACCTAATAAGTTACAATGGTTAAATGATAGAGGGGAGTTGAAGGTGCATAAGCAAGCTATCATTTCTTTTAACCTTGGGAAGTATAAGGATGAGGTAGTTTGTGATGTAGTCCCAATGCATGCCGGGGATATACTTTTGGTAAGGCCTTGGCAGTTTGATAGAAGAGTGATCTATGATGGCTACCTAAATAGGTACACTTTTACCAAGGATGGGAGGAAGACTACTTTGGTACCTTTGTCTTCAAAAGAGGTTTTAATTGATCAATGTAAGCTTGAACAAAGGAGGCTTGAGATTGAGTTGAAAGAAAAAGAGTTGAAAGAAAAAGAATTAAAAGAAAAAGAATTGAGTGAAAAATTGAGTGAGAGAGAAAAGAAAGCTTTGAGTGGAAAAAGCAAGAGTGAAAACAATGAGAGAAAAGAGAATGAAAAAGAAATGTGTGAACACTTAGAGGAAATAGAGAGAAAAGACAAATTAGTGAGCTTTCATGTAAGAATGAGTGAGGTGAGGAAAGTTTTTCTTAGTCAAAAGCCTAATTTTGTGCTTATGTGCAAAGTAGACTTTTTGGCAACTAACCTTAACCATTATTTGTCTAGTGTGTTTGAATATCTTTTTCAGGTTTGGAAGCGTTACTTATGGCCTAATAAGAGCTTGAGGTGTTCGGAAGGGCAATACATCCATGGAAGAAAGTATATCGAATCTAAAGAGAATTTTGTACGTAATATACTTTCTACTTTTGAGCATGTGAAAGTTCTTGTTAATGAGCATCTTGAAATTACAATTTTTGAGTATGTTGAAAAGTTGAACTCCTTAAAGAATGCATATTCTTCTTATGTAGTGTATTTTGCTTTGAGAAGTTACAATGTACTCCAATCTGTTTTGCATGAATGGGAAACTCAAGAGGTGCTAAATGAGATTTTAGGAGCAATGCTTACAGAAACTAACTCTAGAGTAGAAACTTCGGAGAATTGTTTATATTTTGTGGAGAATGCATGTAATAGGACAATACATCATAAAAATGTTTGTTTTTCAAACAAACTTATTTATGGTCTTTATGCTATTACTCCCTTTGAGTTGCTGCCTTTGAGATCTAATGTTTTTGTGAGTGATTCAGCCCATTTTAAGTATGTTTTCATCAAATTAATGCAAGCGGATGTGAAGCAAATGATTGAGGAGCAAGGTTTCACATTTACCTCAATAATGAACAAGAGAAGTAAACCACTTATGTTTCATCCGAGAGCATGGATTTGGATGCATTTCCGAAAGAAACGACTTCAAAAAAGGACTAAATTGCATCCAAGGGGTGATGGACCATATCAAGTCCTTGCAAGAATCTTTTCAAAATTGCACACCATTGTGTTACACGGTGAGTATTATGAGATTTCAGTCTTTAATGTTATTAATTTGAGCCATTTTGATGTAGGAAATGATGATCTTGATTCGAGGACGAATCTTTTTGAAGAAGGGGAAGATGATATGAATCATGGAGGCACTCCAAAAGATCCTAAGCAAATAAGGTTCAACAAGCATTTATTTCACATGTGCAAGGATGGCTAGGCTCGGTTCAAGCTTTATTTCCAAGTGAGCAGCCCAATTCGGATGAAGACTTGACTTATGACACTTTGAAGATCAATGTATGCAACTTACAAATCAACAAGGAAAATATCTACAAAGATAACCTTGTACAAGTGTCAAGTATGCCTTGAATGGAAGAATACAACAACTAAGCAAATCAGATTCACTTTTATTTACTTTTCAGTCAAACTTTCCTTATTTGTAACCGTGGCCATTAATGGCTCTAGTTTCCTTTTCTGTTTTTGCCAATTGTAACCGAATGCTTTAATATTTGTTTCCTTTTATGTTTTTGCTTTTCTTTTGCTGATTGAAGGCTTATAAAGCCATGGGAACACTTTGTAACAACTAAGATTATTGTTGAATGAAAATCAATTCTCTTTGAGAGTTCTTTTGAAAACTTGTTCATAGTTTTCATTCCTTGCAATTCTTGTGTTTAGGGTTGCTGCCGAGTCATTCAATTAGGGATTGATCAACTTAATTGTGGAGTGATTCAATCTAGAACAAGAAAACTCATTCTTGTCTCTAGATCATTGATCTAAGAGGTAATCACATCTAACCTTAATCTCTTGGTTGAATCCGATTAGTTAGGGAGGGTTTGAGATCTTGTGATATGAAACCCTAGGAAATTGAAATAGAAACCCTTTGAAAGCACAAATAACCCCTAGATGCAAATCCTAAAACGCCGATGAACAATAAGGTAAAACCCTTGGAACACAAGAAGAGAAAGATTATTCCAATGATCTGTGATCTTGAAATAAGAGAACTTGTTCTTATTTCAAGATTGAAACAATCCACAAACACAATAGATCAATTCATGCTTGAATGTTTCTAAAACATGCAACCTAGAACAAGGCTACAAAACTAAGCAATTTCAGCTAAGAAAAAAGCAATATTATTATGATATGAATCATGGAACATCACAAATAGCTCAAGGATCAATTACAAGATTAAAGTTCAAGACAAGCATTAACATCCATTTACATGCCTATATTAGAAAAGTCAAGACAAGCTTTTGAAGATCCGAGCATGGAGGCGTACAAAGAGGACTTG
The DNA here is from genome assembly GCA_028015215.1 of Gynostemma pentaphyllum. Lineage (NCBI taxonomy): Eukaryota > Viridiplantae > Streptophyta > Magnoliopsida > Cucurbitales > Cucurbitaceae > Gynostemma > Gynostemma pentaphyllum. The sequence continues at coordinate 11,294,318 of CM051350.1, forward strand.
ATCCACTTTAATCTATGGTAAATGTATTTGGAGGAAGGTTATTGAAGACTTGTTGAACCAGAAATGAAGACGAGAGCTAAATTGGAAAGTTGCATCACTTTTGCAAACTTTCCTTATTTGGACCACTTTCCATATTTGTTCCCGAACATGCCATATATGATGTCCACGAATTTACAATGTATTTGGACATGTTTTAGGCCTTTATTTATCAGTTTTAATGCTTAGAATAGTTTAGGAAAGATATAATATCTTCTAGGGCAAAACTTTCCTAAAATGCACCAAATGCACTTAAGGAAAGATTTGGCAGATTTTGTGCCTCCTTGTAATCCGAATTTGCATGTTATTTTTAGGGTTTCTTTGCCTATTTAAAGGCCTCATTTGTAACCCTAAACTCCAAGAATTCATATGATAATAATATTGCCTTTTGCTTTGCTTAAATTGCTTAGTTTTGTAGCCTTGTTCTAGGTTGCATGTTTTAGAAACATTCAAGCATGAATTGATCTATTGTGTTTGTGGATTATTTCGATCTTGAAATAAGAACAAGTTCTCTTATTTCAAGATCATAGATCATTGGAATAATCTTTCTCTTCTTGTTTTCCAAGGGTTTTACCTTTTTGTTCATGGGGTTTTAGGATTTGCATTTAGGGGTTCTTTGTATATCAAAGGGTTTCTATTTCAATTTTCTAGGGTTTCATATCATTTGGTATCAGAGCTTAGGCTCAAGGGAAGATTTCTATCTTACTTGCTTTCTTGTTATTTCAATTTTATTCTTGTTTTGTTCTTAGCTCATCAAAAAAAAAAAAAAAAAAAAACCCAGAAAACACATTAAAAAAAAAAACTGTTCCAGAATTTCCTTATTTGTTTTTGCCTACTGTTTTAATTTTTTTCATATAGTTCCCGTTCGATTCTCAGAAAATCACCAACTACAAAAGTCTTTATTTTTTTGTCTAGTTTATTTCGTATTCAGTAAAGTTTGTCAAAAAAAAGTTGGAAGATCGAGAAAAAAATAGATCTTTCCGGACTGTCTATTTGTGCAGAAATTGAAAAAAAAAAAAAAAAGTTTGTTCTTGCTTGATTTGTTGAAATTTCTGGAAAAAGTGGTTTGTGTTCGTATTGTTCATGAAGATTTCATCTTAAACTCATCCTATCTTCATCTTGAATCTGAAAATTACAAAGGATTTGTGCTAGAATTGTTTATTTCCTAAAAAAACTAGAACTTACCATAAATAGCCAAAACAGTTTTAGGAAAGTATCAATTCTGTCCCATATTCAAATATATGCATATCTTGCTCAATTAAAGTCATTTTTTCTGATCCAAAGTGCTTTAGGGAAGTCTAATTTCGAATTTTTCTCTTTTAGGAAAGTTTATTCTTGCTTGTTTTCTTTCTTATTCTTTCCTTGTTACAAAAATACACCATTTGAAAAATATGTCCTTTTATTTCTCTAGCCACCCAAGCTGATTGTTTCTTATTTCTTTATTGATACTTTTTATAAATATCATTAGTATCTTAGTTGTTTGATAGTTACTAAAGTGTGCTAATAGTTCAAGGTTACGTTTAGGCCCTAAAATCTGTTTTTGAGTGCAAACACGAGAGAACGAACATCATCGAGTGTAAACACTTAGGGAGTGATTGAGAGGTCCTATTTTTATTACTAACTTGTTTACTTGCAGCAATGTATCATGAAATTGATCAAAGGAGGAGTAATCAATGTCGAGAGAGAGAACATACTCGGAGGGAAAATAGAGGTGTTTATCATGAAGGGATGGAGCAAAGAAGCATAAAAGGTGATAAGCTCAAGTTACCTACTTTTCAAGGAAGATCAAATCCAGAGGTTTACTTGACATGGGAAAGAGATGTGGAGCTTTGTTTCGAAGAACATCCATGTAGTGATTCAAAGAAGGTACAACTTATAACCACTCAATTTTGTGATTATGCACTAACATGGTGGAAACAATTGATGAATGATAGACAAAGAAGAACTTTGGAGGATCCAATTGAAACTTGGTGTGAACTCAAATACATAATGAGGAAACGATTTGTACCAGACCGATTTCAAAGAGACCTTGTACAAAAGTTCGAAGATCTTACACAAGGAAACATGAGTGTTTGTGAGTACTACAATGAGTTTAAATATCTCATGACTAGAGCTAATATTGAGGAAGATGAAGAGATGACTATGGCATGGTTCTTAGATGGATTAAACTATGAGATTGTTGGCCAAGTTAATGGGTATACATATGTGGAGTTGGATGAAATGGTTCACTATGCCATCAAGATAGAAAAGAGGCTCAAAAGAAGAAGAGATGCACGGTATGCTTCTAAACCTATTTCCAATACTACTTCTTCTTATCAAATGGGTGAAAATGGTACATTAATGGATAAGAATGAGGCTGCCTATGGCTTGGTAGAGGAAAATGCAAATTTGATTTTAGAGAAGGTCAAGATGATTGAAAGAGAACTTTTAAAATCAAAGGAAGTTTTCAATGCTAGCATGGAGGAGATAAAAGAGGATATTCGTGCTACTGTTTTTGTGGAGGAAACTTGTGAGCTACAAAAGAGTTCTATGTTTGAAAATAATGAGAATTGTGAAAAAGAGAGTGAGCCAAAAGAAAGAGAGATGAGTGATGAAAAAGAAATGAGTGAAATAAGTGAGCAAAAAGAAAGAGAGATGAGTGATAAAAAAGAAATGAGTGCTCAAAAGAATGAGAGTTGTGAGTTTGAAAATAATGAAAGAGAGAATGAAAAGAAAGAGGGCTTTGAGAATACAAAGTTTGAGATATTTGAATGTAGTGAGAAAAAAGAAAGTCAACTGGAGAGTGAGAGCTTGAAAGTTGGATCAAGTGAGGCTAGGAATGAAATCTACCAACCTACATTTGTACTTTTGTACAAAGAGGTTTGTTTTACACTTAACCCATCTTTGCCTAGTATGTTTGTTGAGTTTTTGCAGGAATTCAAAAGATTGTTCCCTAATGAGATGCCTAGTAATTTGTCATCAATGCAAGGCATAAATCATCATGAAGACAACATTCAAGGGGCTGTCATACTCAATAAACCACCATCTCACATGATTCAATGCATGGAAAATAAGGTAAACACATCCATGGTAAAGTATCTGAACCCTATTCTTGATGAAATGCATATTAATTGTTTGCTTGGTAAATTTGGTATTAAATCTGAATTTTTACAACATCAAATGAATTTCAATGATAATTATGCATCTTACTCTAAGACTTACTTTCTTGATAATTTCCAAATTGAAAAAGTTGATTTGCTTACTAATTTTGATGATGTGCATAATGTTTTACATGATTCTTGTTTGATTGATCAAATGATTTTGCATGATTATCACTCACTCGAAAAGAATGTTCAGTTTGTTTCATATAAGTCTAAGGATGATTGTAGTGTTGGATCTTTGTTAGTGTTACCATATTATAAGAAGATTTATGAGATTGACTATGGTCCATGCATCTCTAAGTCTTCCTTGCTATTTCAAGTAACTAACAATCTGGTGAGCTTGGATGATGTTTGTCCTAAGATAGGTCATTTCAAGAAATTACAAAAACTAGATAAGACAATGGACACACAATTGCTAAGAAAAGAGAAGATATCAAGGAAGATAATGGTTTTTGACCCGGGAGGTGTTAACTTGAAAGGAGAAGGAAGAATACCATTGTTGCTGCTTTTTGTGCCAATTGACGATACACAAGGTAGGTATGCTTTAATTGCTATTATATATGTTACTAACTTAAGTTATTGTGATGTAGGTAATGTTTTAGATTCGAGGACGAATCCTTTTCAAGAGGGAGGGGATGATATGAATCATGGAACGTCACAAATAGCTCAAGGATCAATTACAAGATTAAAGTTCAAGACAAGCATTAACATCCATTTACATGCCTATATTAGAAAAGTCAAGACAAGCTTTTGAAGATCCGAGCATGGAGGCGTACAAAGAGGACTTGATCCACTTTAATCTATGGTAAATGCATTTGGAGGAAGGTTATTGAAGACTTGTTGAACCAGAAATGAAGACGAGAGCTAAATTGGAAAGTTGCATCACTTTTGCAAACTTTCCTTATTTGGACCACTTTCCATATTTGTTCCCGAACATGCCATATATGATGTCCACGAATTTACAATGTATTTGGACATGTTTTAGGCCTTTATTTATCAGTTTTAATGCTTAGAATAGTTTAGGAAAGATATAATATCTTCTAGGGCAAAACTTTCCTAAAATGCACCAAATGCACTTAAGGAAAGATTTGGAAGACTTTGTGCCTCCTTGTAATCCGAATTTGCATGTTATTTTTAGGGTTTCTTTGCCTATTTAAAGGCCTCATTTGTAACCCTAAACTCCAAGAATTCATATGATAATAATATTGCCTTTTGCTTTGCTTAAATTGCTTAGTTTTGTAGCCTTGTTCTAGGTTGCATGTTTTAGAAACATTCAAGCATGAATTGATCTATTGTGTTTGTGGATTGTTTCGATCTTGAAATAAGAACAAGTTCTCTTATTTCAAGATCATAGATCATTGGAATAATCTTTCTCTTCTTGTTTTCCAAGGGTTTTACCTTTTTGTTCATGGGGTTTTAGGATTTGCATTTAGGGGTTCTTTGTATATCAAAGGGTTTCTATTTCAATTTTCTAGGGTTTCATATCAAGATTGATCTGTGATCTTGAAATAAGAGAACTTGTTCTTATTTCAAGATTGAAACAATCCACAAACACAATAGATCAATTCATGCTTGAATGTTCCTAAAACATGCAACCTAGAACAAGGCTACAAAACTAAGCAATTTCAGCTAAGAAAAAAGCAATATTATTATCATATGAATTCTTGGTCTTTAGGGTTACAAATGAGGCCTTTAAATAGGCAAAGAAACCCTAAAAATAAGCTAGGAAATTCGGATTACAAGGAGCACAAAATCTGCCCAAAACTTGCCTTATGTGATATTGGCAGATTTTGTGGAAAATCTTTTCTAGAGAATAATATCTTTCCTAATCCTTTCCAAACATATAAAATGAATATAAAAGACCTAAAACATGTCTAAATACATCATAAATTCATTGGAACCATTTTGGGAACAAATATGGAAACTTTGGAAACAAATATGGAAAGTGGTCCAAATAAGGAAAGTTTGCAAAAGTGATGCAACTTTCCTATTTGCAAACTTTCCTAATTAGCTCTTCTCTTCAATTCCGATTGAACAAGTCTTCAATACTCTTCCTCCAAATGTATTTGTCACAGATTGAAGTTTATCACGTCCTCTTCCATAGCCTCCATGATCGGATCTTCAAAGCTTGTCTTGACTTTGCTAATGTAGGCTTGTAAATGGATGTCAATGCTTCTCTTGAACTTTAATGTAGTGATTTGTCCTTGGGCGTTTTGTGACGTTCCATGATTCATATCATCTTGCTTCAAAGGTTCATGTTAAATCTAATAGCATAGGGTCTTTGGACTTGCATCTTGGGTTTGCCTTATCACATATTGATACCAAAGACCTAACGTTTCCAACTTGTCAATGTTTTCCTCGTGATTTCGTCCATCCTAAAGATCCAAATGGAGGAACCTCTTCTTTGGGAATCCTGTTTGGACCAAAATATCGAAAGAGGATCCGAACCACTCCAAAAACTAGTTTGTAATTGAAAATCTTGTTTTAAAGTACTTGTTTCACTCTTCGGACCATATTGATACCAAAGACCTAACGTTTCCCACTTGTCAAAGTTTTCCTCGTGATTTCGTCCATCCTAAAGATCCAAAAGGAGGAACCTCTTCTTTGGGAATCCTGTTTGGACCAAAATATCGAAAAAGGATCCGAACCACTCAAAAAACTTGTTTGTAATTGAAAAGCTTGTTTCAAAGTACTTGTTTCACTCTTCGGACCATATTGATACCAAAGACCTAACGTTTCCCACTTGTCAAAGTTTTCCTCGTGATTTCGTCCATCCTAAAGATCCAAATGGAGGAACCTCTTCTTTGGGAATCCTGTTTGGACCAAAATATCGAAAGAGGATCCGAACCACTCCAAAAACTTGTTTGTAATTGAAAAGCTTGTTTCAAAGTACTTGTTTCACTCTTCAGATCATATTGATACCAAAGACCTAAGGTTTCCCACTTGTCAATGTTTTCCTCGTGATTTCGTCCATCCTAAAGATCCAAATGGAGGAACCTCTTCTTTGGGAATCCTGTTTGGACCAAAATATCGAAAGAGGATCCGAACCACTCCAAAAACTTGTTTGTAATTGAAAAGCTTGTTTCAAAGTACTTGTTTCACTCTTCGGATAATATTGATACCAAAGACCTAAGGTTTCCAGTTGTCAATGTTTTCCTCGTGATTTCATCCATCCTAAAGATCCAAAGGGAGGAAAATCTTCTTTGGTAATCCTGTTTGGAACAAAATATCGAAAGAGGATCCGAACCACTCCAAAAACTTGTTTGTAATTGAAATTCTTGTTTCAATGTACTTGTTTCACTCTTCGGATCATATTGATACCAAAGACCTAAGGTTTCCCACTTGTCAATGATTTCCACGTGACTTCGTCCATCCTAAAGATCCAAATGGAGGAACCTCTTCTTTGGGAATCCTGTTTGGACCAAAATAACTAAAGAGGATCCGAACCACTCCAAAAACTTGTTGTAATTGAAAACCTTGTTTCAAAGTACTTGTTTCACTCTTCAGATCATAATGATACCAAAGACCTAAGGTTTCCCACTTGTCAATGTTTTCCTCGTGATTTCGTCCATCCTAAAGATCCAAATGGAGGAACCTCTTCTTTGGGAATCCTGTTTGGACCAAAATATCGAAAGAGGATCCGAACCACTCCAAAAACTTGTTTGTAATTGAAAAGCTTGTTTCAAAGTACTTGTTTCACTCTTCAGATCATATTGATACCAAAGACCTAAGGTTTCCCACTTGTCAATGTTTTCCTCGTGATTTCGTCCATCCTAAAGATCCAAATGGAGGAACCTCTTCTTTAGGAATCCTGTTTGGACCAAAATAACGAAAGAGGATCCGAACCACTCCAAAAACTTGTTTGTAATTGAAAAGCTTGTTTCAAAGTACTTGTTTCACTCTTCGGATAATATTGATACCAAAGACCTAAGGTTTCCAGTTGTCAATAATTTCCTCATGATTTCGTCCATCCTAAAGCTCCAAAGGGAGGAACATCTTCTTTGGGAATCCTGTTTGGAACAAAACATCGAAAGAGGATTCTAACCACTCCAAAAACTTGTTTGTAATTGAAATGCTTGCTTCAATGTACTTGTTTCACTCTTCGGATCATATTGATACCAAAGACCTAAGGTTTCCCACTTGTCAATGTTTTCCTCGTGATTTCGTCCATCCTAAAGATCCAAATGGAGGAACCTCTTCTTTGGGAATCCTGTTTGGACCAAAATATCGAAAGAGGATCCGAACCACTCCAAAAACTTGTTTGTAATTGAAAATCTTGTTTCAAAGTACTTGTTTCACTCTTCAGACCATATTGATACCAAAGACCTAACGTTACCCACTTGTCAAAGTTTTATTTGTGATTTCGTCCATCCTAAAGATCCAAAAGGAGGAACCTCTTCTATGGGAATCCTGTTTGGACCAAAATATCGAAAGAGGATCCGAACCACTCCAAAAACTTGTTTGTAATTGAAAAGCTTGTTTCAAAGTATTTGTTTCACTCTTCGGACCACAATGATACTAAAGACCTAAGGTTTCCCACTTGTCAAAATTGCCCTCGTGATTAGGTCCAACCAAAAGATCCAAACGGAGGAACCTCTTCTTTGGGAATCCTGTTTGGACCAAAATATTGAAAGAGGATCCGAACAATTCCAAAAACTAGTTTGTAATTGAAAAACTTGTTTCAAAGTACTTGTTTCACTCTTCGGACCACAATGATACCAAAAACCTAAGGTTTCCCACTTGTCAAAATTGCCCTCGTGATTTGGTCCAAACAAAAGATCCAAATCAAGGAACCTCTTCTTTGGGAATCCTATTTGGACACAAATATCCAAAGAGGATCCGAACCACTCCAAAAACTTGTTTGTAATTGAAAAGATTGTTTCAAAGTACTTGTTTCACTCTTCGGATCATATTGATACCAAAGACGTAAGGTTTCCCACTTGTGAATGTTTTCCTCGTGATTTCGTCCATCCTAAAGATCCAAATGGAGGAACCTCATCTTTGGGAATCCTGTTTGGACCAAAATATCGAAAGAGGATCCGAACCACTATAAAAACTTGTTTGTAATTGAAAAGCTTGTTTCAAAGTACTTGTTTCACTCTTCGAATCATATTGATACCAAAGACGTAAGGTTTCCCAATTGTCAATGTTTTCCTCGTGATTTCGTCCATCCTAAAGATCCAAATGGAGGAACCTCTTCTTTGGGAATCCTGTTTGGACCAAAATATCGAAAGAGGATCCGAACCACTCTAAAAACTTGTTTGTGATAAGGCAAACCCAAGATGCAAGTCCAAAGACCCTATGCTATTAGATTTAGCATGAACCTTTGAAGCAAGATCTCAAACCCTCCCTAACTAATCGGATTCAACCAAGAGATTAAGGTTAGATGTGATTACCTCTTAGATCAATGATCTAGAGACAAGAATGAGTTTTCTTGTTCTAGATTGAATCACTCCACAATTAAGTTGATCAATCCCTAATTGAATGACTCGGCAGCAACGCTAAACACAAGAATTGCAAGGAATGAAAACTATGAACAAGTTTTCAAAAGAACTCTCAAAGAGAATTGATTTTCATTCAACAATAATCTGCCTTTTACATTCTGATTCCCACAGCTTTTATAAGCTTTTAAACATAAAAGGAAAGTAAGGAACACAATAATAAAGAATGCATTAAAGCATTCGGTTACAAAAGGAAAAACAGGAATGGAAAGTTTAACCATAAATGCCTAAGGTTACAAAAAAAGAAACTATGGCTAGAATTCAATTTAACACAAATATGTTTTTGATGCTTCTTCTCCTTAAATCATGGTTGTCACTTGCACAAGATTATCTTGGTAAATATTGTCTTCATGGATTTGCAAGTTGCACACAATCTTCAATTTGTCATCAAGCAAGCCTTCATCCGAAATGGCCTCCTCCCTTAGAATTGTAGCCTGATCCGAGCCTATCCATTCTTGCACATGGGTAATAAAAGCTTGTTGGATCTTCTTGGCTTTGGACCTTGTGATTGGGCCAGGATGGTACATGTATTGGGCTTGGAGTGCTTCCATGATCCTTATCATCTTCCCCTTCTTGAAGAGGATTCGTCCTCGAATCAAGGTCATCTTCTCCTTCAACAAAAGGACTCAAATCAGCAACATTAAAAGTGGAACTAACCGAGAACTCACCTGGAAGATCTATCTTGTAAGCATTGTTGTTGACTCTCTCTAGTACTTGATAAGGTCCATCTCCCCTTGGATGAAGTTTGGTTTTCCTTTGTGAAGGAAACCTCTCCTTTCTAAAGTGGATCCACACCCAATCTCCTGGTTTAAACGCAATCTCCTTTCTTCCTTTGTTGATCCGAGAAGCCACCGTGGTGTTTTGCTTCTCAATTCGGTCCCTAATTTCTTTGTGCAAAGATTTGATAAATTCAGCCCTAGAAGTTGCTTCATCACAAACAAACACATTAGTAGGCAAAGGAAGTAAATCAAGTGGAGTAGTAGGGTTAAAGCCGTATACTACCTCAAATGGAGAACAATGAGTGGTACTATGTATGGCTCGGTTGTATGCAAACTCCACAAAAGGAAGACATGACTCCCAAGACTTGATATTCTTGGAAATAATGGCTCTAAGTAACGCCCCCAAAGTTCTATTAACCACCTCAGTTTGTCCATCGGTTTGGGGATGACAAGTAGTTGAAAATAGTAGCTTAGTACCAAGCTTACCCCACAAAACCTTCCAAAAGTGACTTAGAAATTTAACATCCCTATCACTAACAATAGTAGTAGGAATACCATGCAATCTAACCACTTCCCTAAAGAACAAATCCGCAACATGTTTAGCATCATCTGTTTTGTTACATGCAATGAAATGTGCCATTTTACTAAAACGGTCAACTACAACAAATATGCTATCATGTCCTCTTTGAGTCCTAGGTAAACCTAATACAAAATCCATAGAAATATGTGTCCAAGGTTCATTAGGAACATTCAATGGTGTGTAAAGCCCATGTGGTTGTGATCTAGACTTGGCCTCTTTGCATTTAAAACAACTTTTACAAACTTTATGCACATCATGTCTCATTTTAGGCCAAAAGAAATGCTCATTTAACATGTCAAATGTTTTGTGAATCCCAAAGTGAACCATTAAACCGCCCCCATGTGATTCTTTAACAAGCAATTCCCTCATTGAACAATTGGGTATACACAACTTATTTTTCTTAAACAACATGTCATCAAACACAAAATAATCATCCATGAGTTTCCCATTAATACAAGCAGCATATATAGTTCCAAAATCAGAATCAAGAGGATATAAATCTTTCACTTGTTTAAATCCTAAGATCTTAGCACTAAGAGTAGAAAACAAGTTGTACCACCTTGATAATGCATCGGCCACCACATTATCTTTACCTTGCTTGTATTTAATGACATATGGAAAGGTCTCAATGAATTCTATCCATTTAGCATGCCTTCTATTCAACTTGCTTTGTCCCTTGAGGTGTTTCAAGCTCTCATGATCGGTATGGATCACAAACTCCCTCGGCCAAAGGTAGTGTTGCCAAACCTGCAAAGTTCTCACCAAGGCATATAATTCCTTATCATAGGTAGGATAATTCAAAGATGCTCCATTCAATTTTTCACTAAAGTACATTAAAGGCTTACCATCTTGCATTAACACTGCCCCTATGCCAATTCCACTTGCATCACATTCAATTTCAAAAGATTTCTCAAAATTTGGCAAAACAAGCAATGGTGCATTAGTTAATTTGTCTTTCAATTCTTGAAAAGCCTTTTCTTGCATTTCCCCCCACACAAAAGTGACATGTTTTTTGACAAGTTCATTCAATGGTGATGCTATTGTGCTAAAGTCCTTAATGAATCTTCTATAAAAACTAGCAAGACCATGAAAACTTCTAACTTCACTAGCATTTTTAGGTTGTGGCCACTCTCTTATAGCTTTAACTTTCTCCTCATCTACTTCAACTCCATCTTTGCTAACAATGAATCCTAGAAAGTTAACTCTATCCAAACAGAAACTACACTTTTTAAAATTAGCATAAAGCTTCTCTTTTCTAAGTGTAATTAAGACTAACCTAACATGCTCTACATGCTCATTCATGCTCTTTGAGTAAATCAGTATGTCATCAAAATAAACAACTACAAACTTACCCAAAAACTCCCTTAAAACATGATTCATCAATCTCATAAAAGTACTAGGTGCATTAGTCAAACCAAAAGGCATAACAAGCCATTCATATAAACCAAATTTAGTTTTAAAGGCTGTTTTCCATTCATCACCTACTTGCATTCTTATTTGATGATATCCAGATTTAAGGTCAATTTTAGTGAAAAGACAAGATCCATACAACTCATCAAGCATATCATCTAGCCTAGGAATAGGGTGACGATACTTTATGGTGATTTTGTTGATGGCTCGGCAATCCACACACATTCTCCATGTTCCATCCTTCTTAGGCACCAAAATGACCAGGAACCGAGCAAGGACTCAAACTCTCCCTTATGTAGCCCTTTTCAAGAAGCTCCTCCACTTGCTTTTGTATCTCCTTAGTTTCGGTTGGATTGGTCCTATAGGCTGGCCTATTTGGAATTCCAGCACCGGGAATGAAGTCAATTTGATGTTCAATGCCTCGGATTGGTGGAAATCCAATTGGTACTTCATCCGGAAACATGTCCTTGAATTCCTGCAAAAGAGAAGAAAACACACTTGGCAAAGACAAAGTTTGGTTAGGGTTAGTAGCCAAATACCCTCCTTTGCACAAAAGCACAAAGATTGGTTTTTGGATAAGTAAAGCCCTCCTCACTTCCCCAACTTTGGCAATTAGGCTCACTTGCTTACTTTTGCTTTGTTTTGCCTCTCTTTTCTCTTTTTCTCTCAAATTCTTCTCTAATTGTTCTCTCACCACTTTCTTTTCACTCAATTCTTTCTTTTCTCTCATTTCTTTTTCTTCAAATTCAATTCTTTTTTTCTCAAGTTTCATTTGATCACTACAGACTTCTTTTGATGATAAAGGTACAAGAATGACTTTTCTACCATCCTTAGTGAAACTATACCTATTCAAGAATCCATCATGCATAACTTTTCTATCAAATTGCCATGGTCGGCCTAGCAAAATATCTCCAGCATGCATAGGTACAACATCACATAATATCTCATCATCATATTTGCCTAAATTGAAGGAAATCAAAGCTTGAGATACTACCTTTATTTCTCCACAATCATTGAGCCATTGAAGCTTGTATGGTGTAGGATGAGCTTGAGTTGGCAATTGCAACCTTTTGACAAGAATAGTGCTCACCACATTAGTACAACTTCCTCCATCAATCACCAAACTACAAGGTGTGCCATTCACTAGACATCTTGTATGGAACAAGTTGTCTCTTTGATCATCCACACTATCCTCCTTGGCTTGAGCACTTAGAACTCTCCTGGTAACAAGAGCTAAGTGGCTGCCATCCTCCACTTCTTCCTCAAACTCCTCAGCCTCCTCATCTTCCTCCTCATTGTCACTTTCCTCACCATCCGTGACAATTTCTCCATTTCTAATGATCATAGCCCTTTTATTTGGACAATCTCGGCTAATGTGTCCTACTCCTTGACACTTCCAACACTTTATATCCCTATTTCTTTCCACCTTTGTGTCTTCCACTTTCTCCTTCCCCTTCCCTTTAGAAGACTCCCCCAATTCCTTCTTGGCAGCCTCAAATGTGGTTCTAGGCTTAAAATCTCCTTTAGAACTACTAACTCCCTTTTTCCAAGTATTGGATGATGGTAAAGTGGATTTAGAGGTGTATCTCTTGGTATTATCCCTTTCCCAAGCTATTTGTTTCTCAATCTTTTCGGCAATGTGCAAGAGTTTCTCCATGTTAAAATATTGATACATATCCACCCTATGAGATAACTCCTTGTTCATTCCCCCCAAGAACCGTGACATAGTGTCATCCTCACTTTCATTAACATTGGCCCTAGTCATGAGCACATCCATCTCTCTATAATACTCCTCCACACTCTTTGTTCCTTGTTGTAATGAGAACAACTTGTTTCGGATTTCCCTTTGATAATGCCTCGGAATGTACCTCTTTCTCATCAAGACCTTAAGCTCCTCCCAAGTCTCAATTGGTTGTTCATAATTCCTCCTCCATTCTGCCCTAAGGTGACTCCACCAAATACTAGCATAGTCACAAAATTCAGCCACGGCTAGCTTCATCTTCCTCTCCTCACTAAAATTATTGCAATCAAAGACATGTTCTATTTTGTCCTCATATTGCAAGTACTCCTCCGGATTAGACCTCCCATGAAATGGTGGAATTTTAAGCTTGATACCCCCTGAATTTCTCCCTTCCACTCTTTCTTCTTGCAAGTCCCTAATAGGTCTCCTAGGTGGTACCAAATCTCTTCCTCTTCCCCCTACCTCTACCTCTGCCCCCTCCTTGTTCTCTCCTAGGGTCTTCTCCAGCCAACAAGGTTACATTATCTTCCTCTTCAAGGTCAACTCCCTCATATAAGTTCCCTTCCACCCTCGGATTATTAGCTAACTCCAATCTCCCTATGCGATCACTAAGCTCCTCTATAACTTGAGTAAGTCTAGTAAAAGCCCCTGCTTGTGCCTCTCTCCACCTAGCTTCACTAATCTCACCCCTATTGTCTCCCTCTTGTGCCATGATGTTCCTCACTCAGTAACAAATGTTTTAGGACCTTACAACACTCCCTCACTATATGTCACTCAAGGAAACACTCGTGTTTAACACTCAAGGTAGGCCAATTTGACAAGTAGGTGCTCTCGGATATGATCTCACTTTTTGAGGCAATTTTTGTGTTTAGAAAGCTACAAAGGTAATTCAATTAGCAAAATACAATTAATTGTGAAAAGAAACAATAATAGAATAAGAAAAACAGAAAAGAAAAATCGAAATGGTAGGCAAAACAGATTTTAAAGCAAGGAAAGACTATGAAAATGCCATATATGGAAAGTCAATTTCGATTTGATGTGAATGAATTTCAAGATGAAAACTCATAAATAGCTCAATCAATCAGTTATTATGAATATAAAATCGGCAAAATACGAATTAATGAAGAGAAATAAAGATGCCAATCAATCAAGGGACAAGATCCGGAATTTAAGGAGCAGTCTGCGCAGTTTTCTGATTTTCAGATTTTGAGTTATTTACGGATTGATTTTGATGAAATGTCCTTCTTAACAATGAAAGATAACTGATTGAATTAACTTTCCTATTGATACTTTGAAAGCTAATTCGAATCTCTTCACGCGTTTTAGACAGCTATTCAGAGCATTAATGTGGCAGATTCAAATATGGAAAGAATGAGCAGGATTTTGAATGTGATTAGTTCTGAATTTAATTGATGCTTAATTCGTGGATCTAAATTGACAAAATAACATTCAAGACATCAACTTTTTCGTTTTCAATGGATCAAACTCAGAATTTCTCAAGAAAGCAAAGAAGAACACAAGATGAGCAAAATAGTGCTCTCGGATGCAAAGCTCTCTTTCTCACCTCTTTTTTTTTTTTTTTTTTTTTTTTTTGATTTAAAGATCAGAATGAAAAGAAAAGAAAAATGGTGGTTAGGACAGAATACGAAAAGATAGGCAGATTTGAAAACAAACAAGAACAATTGCAAGGAAAGTAAAGGATAGAATCAAATCTAGAGTTTGGCCAAGGTTTCGACCAAAGCTCTGATACCAACTGATAAGGCAAACCGAAGATGCAAGTCCAAAGACCCTATGCTATTAGATTTAGCATGAACCTTTGAAGCAAGATCTCAAACCCTCCCTAACTAATCGGATTCAACCAAGAGATTAAGGTTAGATGTGATTACCTCTTAGATCAATGATCTAGAGACAAGAATGAGTTTTCTTGTTCTAGATTGAATCACTCCACAATTAAGTTGATCAATCCCTAATTGAATGACTCGGCAGCAACCCTAAACACAAGAATTGCAAGGAATGAAAACTATGAACAAGTTTTCAAAAGAACTCTCAAAGAGAATTGATTTTCATTCAACAATAATCTGCCTTTTACATTCTGATTCCCACAGCTTTTATAAGCTTTTAAACATAAAAGGAAAGTAAGGAACACAATAATAAAGAATGCATTAAAGCATTCGGTTACAAAAGGAAAAACAGGAATGGAAAGTTTAACCATAAATGCCTAAGGTTACAAAAAAAGAAACTATGGCTAGAATTCAATTTAACACAAATATGTTTTTGATGCTTCTTCTCCTTAAATCATGGTTGTCACTTGCACAAGATTATCTCGGTAAATATTGTCTTCATGGATTTGCAAGTTGCACACAATCTTCAATTTGTCATCAAGCAAGCCTTCATCCGAAATGGCCTCCTCCCTTAGAATTGTAGCCTGATCCGAGCCTATCCATTCTTGCACATGGGTAATAAAAGCTTGTTGGATCTTCTTGGCTTTGGACCTTGTGATTGGGCCGGATGGTACATGTATTGGGCTTGGAGTGCTTCCATGATCCTTATCAGTTTGTAATTGAAAATCTTGTTTCGAAGTACTTGTTTCACTCTTCTGACCACATTGATACCAAAGACCTAAGGTTTCCCACTTGTCAAAATTGCCCTCGTGATTTGGTCCAACCAAAAGATCCAAATGGAGGAACCTCTTCTTTGGGAATCCTGTATGGACCAAAATATCTAAAGAGGACCCGAACCACTCTAAAAACTTGTTCGTAATTGAAAAGCTTGTTTCAAAGTACTTGTTTCACACTTCGGACCACAATGATACCAAAGACCTAACGTTTCCCACTTGTCAAAGTTTTCCTCGTGATTTCGTCCATCCTAAAGATCCAAATGGAGGAAACTCTTCTTTGGGAATCCTATTTGGACCAAAATATCGAATGAGGATCCGAACCACTCCAAAAACTTGTTTGTAATTGAAAAGCTTGTTTCAAAGTACTTGTTTCACTCTTCGGATCATATTGATACCAACGACCTAAGGTTTCCCACTTGTCAATGTTTTCCTCGTGATTTCATCCATCCTAAAGATCCAAATGGAGGAACCTCTTCTTTGGGAATCCAGTTTGGACGAAAATATCGAAAGAACATCCGAACCACTTCAAAAACTTGTTGTTAATTGAAAAGCTTGTTTCAAAGTATTTCTTTCACTCTTCGGAGCATATTGATACCAAAGACCTAACGTTTTCCACTAGTCAATGTTTTCCTCGTGATTTCGTCCATCCTAAAGATCCAAATGGAGGAACCTCTTCTTTGGGAATCCTGTTTGGACAAAAATATCTAAAGAGGACCCGAACCACTCTAAAAACTTGTTTGTAATTGAAAAGCTTGTTTCAAAGTACTTGTTTCACTCTTCGGACCATATTGATACCAAAGACCTAACGTTTCCCACTTGTCAAAGTTTTCCTCGTCATTTCGTCCATCCTAAAGATCCAAAAGGAGGAACCTCTTCTTTGGGAATCCTAGTTGGACCAAAATATCGAAAGAGGATCCGAACAACTCCAAAAACTTGTTTGTAATTATAAAGCTTGTTTCAAAGTACTTGTTTCACACTTCGGACCACAATGATACCAAAGACCTAACGTTTCCCACTTGTCAAAGTTTTCCTCGTGATTTCGTCCATCCTAAAGATCCAAATGGAGGAAACTCTTCTTTGGGAATCCTGTTTGGACCAAAATATCGAATGAGGATCCGAACCACTCCAAAAACTTGTTTGTAATTGAAAAGCTTGTTTCAAAGTACTTCTTTCACTCTTCGGATCATATTGATACCAACGACCTAAGGTTTCCCACTTGTCAATGTTTTCCTCGTGACTTTGTCCATCCTAAAGATCCAAATGGAGGAACCTCTTCTTTGGGAATCCAGTTTGGACGAAAATATCGAAAGAACATCCGAACCACTTCAAAAACTTGTTTTTAATTGAAAAGCTTGTTTCAAAGTACTTGTTTCACTCTTCGGAGCATCTTGATACCAAAGACCTAACGTTTTCCACTAGTCAAAGTTTTCCTCGTGATTTCGTCCATCCTAAAGATCCAAAACGAGGAACCTCTTCTTTGGGCATCCCGTTTGGACCAAGATATCGAAAGAGGATCCGAACCACTCCAAAAACTTGTTTGTAATTGAAAAGCTTGTTTCAAAGTACTTGTTTCACTCTTCGGACCATATTGATACCAAAGACCTAACGTTTCCCACTTGTCAAAGTTTTCCTCGTGATTTCGTCCATCCTAAAGATCCAAATGGAGGAACCTCTTCTTTGGGAATCCTGTTTGGACCAAAATATCGAAAGAGGATCCGAACCACTCCAAAAACTTGTTTGTAATTGAAAAGCTTGTTTCAAAGTACTTGTTTCACTCTTCGAGCCATATTGATACCAAAGACCTAACGTTTCCCACTTGTCAAAGTTTTATTTGTGATTTCGTCCATCCTAAAGATCCAAAAGGAGGAACCTCTTCTATGGGAATCCTGTTTGGACCAAAATATCGAAAGAGGATCCGAACCACTCCAAAAACTTGTTTGTAATTGAAAAGCTTGTTTCAAAGTATTTGTTTCACTCTTCGGACCACAATGATACCAAAGACCTAAGGTTTCCCACTTGTCAAACTTGCCCTCGTGATTAGGTCCAACCAAAACATCCAAACGGAGGAACCTCTTCTTTGGGAATCCTGTTTGGACCGAAATATTGAAAGAGGATCCGAACAATTCCAAAAACTAGTTTGTAATTGAAAAACTTGTTTCAAAGTACTTGTTTCACTCTTCGGACCACAATGATACCAAAAACCTAAGGTTTCCCACTTGTCAAAATTGCCCTCGTGATTTGGTCCAAACAAAAGATCCAAATCAAGGAACCTCTTCTTTGGGAATCCTATTTGGACACAAATATCCAAAGAGGATCCGAACCACTCCAAAAACTTGTTTGTAATTGAAAAGATTGTTTCAAAGTACTTGTTTCACTCTTCGGATCATATTGATACCAAAGACGTAAGGTTTCCCACTTGTGAATGTTTTCCTCGTGATTTCGTCCATCCTAAAGATCCAAATGGAGGAACCTCATCTTTGGGAATCCTATTTGGACCAAAATATCGAAAGAGGATCCGAACCACTCCAAAAACTTGTTTGTAATTGAAAAGCTTGTATCAAAGTACTTGTTTCACTCTTCGGACCATATTGATACCAAAGACCTAACGTTTCCCACTTGTCAATGTTTTCCTCGTGATTTCTTCCTTCCTAAAGATCCAAATGGTGGAACCTCTTCTTTGGGAATCCTGTTTGGACAAATATCGAAAGAGGATCCGAACCACTCCAAAAACTTGTTTATAATTGAAAAGCTTGTTTCAAAGTACTTGTTTAACTCTTCGGATCATATTGATACCAAAGACCTTAAGGTTTCCCACTTGTCAATGTTTTCCTCGTGATTTCTTTCATCCTAAAGATCCAAATGGAGGAACCTCTTCTTTGGGAATCTTGTTTGGACCAAAATATCGAAAGAGGATCCGAACCACTCCAAAACTTGTTTGTAATTGAAAAGACTGTTTCAAAGTACTTGTTTCACTCTTCGGACCATATTGATACCAAAGACCTAACGTTTCCCACTTGTCAAAGTTCTCCTCGTGATTTCGCCCATCCTAAAGATCCAAATGGAGGAACCTCTTATTTGGGAATCCTGTTTGGACGAAAATATTGAAAGAGAATCCGAACCACTCCAAAAACTTGTTTGTAATTGAAAATCTTGTTCCAAAGTACTTGTTTCACTCTTCGGACCATATTGATACCAAAGACCTAACGTTTCCCACTTGTCAATGTTTTTATCGTGATTTCGTCCATCCTAAAGATTCAAGTAGAGGAACCTTTTCTTTGGGAATCCTGTTTGGACCAAAATGTCGAAAGAGGATCCGAACCACTCCAAAAACTTATTTGTAATTGAAAAGATTGTTTCAAAGTACTTGTTTCACTCTTCGGACCATATTGATACCAAAGACCTAACGTTTCCCACTTGTCAAAGTTTTCCTCGTTATTTCGTCCATCCTAAAGATCCAAATGGAGGAACCTCTTCTTTGGGAATCCTGTTTGGGCCAAAATATCGAAAGAGGATCCGAACCACTCCAAAAACTTGTTTGTAATTGAAAAGCTTGTTTCAAAGTACTTGTTTCACTCTTCGGACCATATTGATACCAAAGACCTAACGTTTCCCACTTGTCAAAGTTTTCCTCGTGATTTCGTCCATCCTAAAGATCCAAATGGAGGAACCTCTTCTTTGGGAATCCTGTTTGGACCAAAATATCATCCGAACCACTCCAAAAACTTGTTTGTAATTGAAAAGATTGTTTCAAAGTACTTGTTTCACTCTTCGGACCATATTCATACCAAAGACCTAAAGTTTCCCACTTGTCAAAGTTTTCCTCGTGATTTCGTCCATCCTAAAGATCCAAAACGAGGAACCTCTTCTTTGGGCATCCCGTTTGGACCAAAATATCGAAAGAGGATCCGAACCACTCCAAAAACTTGTTTGTAATTGAAAAGCTTGTTTCAAAGTACTTGTTTCACTCTTCGGACCATATTGATACCAAAGACGTAACGTTTCCCACTTGTCAAAGTTTTCCTTGTGATTTCGTCCATCCTAAAGATCCAAATGGAGGAACCTCTTCTTTGGGAATCCTGTTTGGACGAAAATATCGAAAGAGGATCCGAACCACTCCAAAAACTTGTTTGTAATTGAAAAGCTTCTTTCAAAGTAATTGTTTAACTCTTCGGATCATATTGATACCAAAGACCTTAAGGTTTCCCACTTGTCAATGTTTTCCTCGTGATTTCTTCCATCCTAAAGATCCAAATGGAGGAACCTCTTCTTTGGGAATCTTGTTTGGACCAAAATATCGAAAGAGGATCCGAACCACTCCAAAAATGATATGAATCATCCCAGCCCCAAATGTCAAAGAATTGAAGATATTGAACTCCACGGTTTCATTCGAGAAAAAATCAAGAATCCGAAGACTAAACGAGTGAAGATTGACTTTCTTGGGCATTTGCAAGGATATTGGGTTACATACTTGACTAATGAAGAAAATGAGTTTAAAACACTACTAAACTCATGGGATATTTGTTTCAAAGAGCTCCAAAGAAAATCGCGCATGAAAACATTCAAACGAGTGAAAATGACATCAAAAATGGCGACTGACACTTGTAGTTTTGTCTATTTTCATCCAATTTCGAATATTAGTATTTTATTTGAGTTTTATTACTTTAGTTTTATTTATTATTATTATTATTGATGTAATAGGGAAGATTTGACTTTGTTTCCCTAGTTTTGCAAACTTGGAGACCAAGTTTAAAAGATTAGGAAAACTTTCCTAATTTGAATTAGGAAAGTCTAGTTTTTACCTTTTAATTATTAGGTCTTTATTTCCCTTCATATTTTCGACCAAGCTAGGGTTTATTAGGCTATTTAAAGCCTCTTTTGTAAGCTTTACAATCAGAATATCAATGAATGAAAATCCTTTTGTTTTGGTTTAAGCTTTTGCTTTGAAAAACCTCTTTGTAATTCATGTTCTTGAATTGCATGTTTAGAGTCATTCAAGTCCAATTGATCCTTGTTCTTGTGGAGTGTCTCAACCTTAATTAAAGAAACCTATTCTTGAATTAGGGGATTGATCGATTAGGTCATCATCTTCCCAACCTCGCCTAAAGGTTGATTCAAATTGTTAAGGGTTTTCAAGCTTTTCCGTTCAAGTGTCCATCATCCGGTTCTTGAATCCGTCAACGCTTGAGGGTTCGTATCATTTGGTATCAGAGCTTGCTCTGGGAGAGAGTTATCAAAGGTAAATTCGTTTACTTCATCACCTACGTCTTCACTTTTTCTAATCCCCCATCAAAACCGCTTTCATAAAAAAAAAGAAAAAAAAAAAAACAGAAATTTCCAGATTTTTGTTCCAACTTGTACATCACCTACTGACCTCGTCCCTTCACCTTTTCCTACAAATTTTTTTTCCAATCTGTTTATTTTTCGATCCTCTACAAAATTACAGAAGACATTAAATCCAAAATCAGAACTTAAAGCACCTAAAAACTCGTTTCAAAGTTCGAATACCAAGCAGTTTTTTTTTTCTTCATCTTTCAAAACCCTAATTTTTTTGCAACCACAAAATTCTTCCATTATGACAATACATACTAGAGATATCAAGTGTAATAAATGTCGTGGAAGGGGGCATATTCGGGAGGTGTGCCCTAACAAGATAGATTTGGCTCTAGAAGGAGATGAAACTAAAGAAGAAGAAAGAGAGAGATTAAAGAGGATGGAACAAGAACAACAAAAAAGAAGAAATAAAAGGGAGTCGGTGAAGCGAGAGAGATTTGAGCGAGAAGAAAAGGAGAAAATAAAGAAGCAAGAAGAGTTAAAAAAATTAGAGCAAGAAAAGCAAGCTCTAGTTAGAAGAATGGAGAGGAAAAGGACATTATTGGCCACACCACCCCTCTTTGCACTCGAGTATCATATGGGAAGTTTTCGTCTAAACCCTTTGCAAGAGTTTGTTTATGATTTTTTGCAGGAAAACAATGACAATAAAGATGCCACAAATGCTTTACCTATGGGCCAAATTTTCAAGACAGACTCCACCATGATCAAACCATTAGATTCGAGGACGAATCTTTTCGAAGTTGGAGAGAATGATATGAATCATCCCAGCCCCAAATGTCAAAGAATTGAAGATATTGAACTCCACGGTTTCATTCGAGAAAAAATCAAGAATCCGAAGACTAAACGAGTGAAGATTGACTTTCTTGGGCATTTGCAAGGATATTGGGTTACATACTTGACTAATGAAGAAAATGAGTTTAAAACACTACTAAACTCATGGGATATTTGTTTCAAAGAGCTCCAAAGAAAATCGCGCATGAAAACATTCAAACGAGTGAAAATGACATCAAAAATGGCGACTGACACTTGTAGTTTTGTCTATTTTCATCCAATTTCGAATTTTAGTATTTTATTTGAGTTTTATTACTTTAGTTTTATTTATTATTATTATTATTGATGTAATAGGGAAGATTTGACTTTGTTTCCCTAGTTTTGCAAACTTGGAGACCAAGTTTAAAAGATTAGGAAAACTTTCCTAATTTGAATTAGGAAAGTCTAGTTTTTACCTTTTAATTATTAGGTCTTTATTTCCCTTCATATTTTCGACCAAGCTAGGGTTTATTAGGCTATTTAAAGCCTCTTTTGTAAGCTTTACAATCAGAATATCAATGAATGAAAATCCTTTTGTTTTGGTTTAAGCTTTTGCTTTGAAAAACCTCTTTGTAATTCATGTTCTTGAATTGCATGTTTAGAGTCATTCAAGTCCAATTGATCCTTGTTCTTGTGGAGTGTCTCAACCTTAATTAAAGAAACCTATTCTTGAATTAGGGGATTGATCGATTAGGTCATCATCTTCCCAACCTCGCCTAAAGGTTGATTCAAATTGTTAAGGGTTTTCAAGCTTTTCCGTTCAAGTGTCCATCATCCGGTTCTTGAATCCGTCAACGCTTGAGGGTTCGTCAACGCTTGGTTTATTTCCTTGTCACTAAAATAAACCATTTGCATAAATCTGTCTTCTTTTCTTCTTAACCAACCAATTTTCTTGTTTCTTATTTTTTGATTGTTACTTTTTACAAATTTCATTAGAATCTTTGTTGTTTGATAGTTGCTAAAGTGTGCAAATTGTCCAAGGTTACATTTAGGCCCTAAAATCTGTTTTGAGTGCAAACACGAGTGAAATAACTTCATCGAGTGTAAACACTCAGGGAGTGATTGAAAGGTCCTATTTTTATTACTAACTTGTTTACTTGCAGCAATGTATCACAAAAAATATGATGAAAGGAGGAGTAATAGATGTCGAGATGTAGAGCATACTTGGAGGGAAAATGGAGAAGCTTATTATGAAAGGATGGAGCAAAGGAGCTTTGGAGGACATACGCTGAACTTATATACTTTCAATGGAAGTGTAGATCCAGAAGAGTACTTGCAATGGGAGATTCATATGGAGCATTTCTTTGAATACAACAACTATAGTGAGGAAAGAAAGGTATTGCTTGCTATTACCAAGTTCACTAACTATGCTTATGTTTGGTGGTCTCAATTGAAGGAAAAACTAACGAAAGATAGACAACCACATATTGATACTTGGTATGAACTTAAATATCACATGAGGAAGAGGTTTGTGCCGAGCCAAAGACAGAGAGCTATTGTGAAAGAATTTCTAAATCTTACACAAGGTGAAAGGAGTGTTGAAGCTTATCACAAGGAGTTTGAAGTTCTCATGGCTAGGGCTGTCTTTTTTGAAGATAATGAGTCTACAATGACACGGTTCTTAAAGGGTTTAAAAGAAGAGATTGCTTGTTGTGTTGAAGGAAAAACATATGTAGAATTGGAACACATGGTTTACTATGCAACTACGGTGGAAAAGAGCCTTCAAAGAAGGGCTGCAAAAAGGTATTATACTAAACATCTTTCCAACCTGATTTCTTATCAAGAAAATCAATTGAAAAGTGCATTAAAGAGAAAGGATGTGGCTGCCAATGGCTTGATTAAGAAAAAGGTAACATTTGCTTCACAAGACCACTTGCAATCAAATATTCATATGAGGGAAACTTATGATGCATGTGAGTTAAAAAAGTGTTCTACATTTGAAAAGAATGAGAATTGTCAAAAAGAGAGTGAGCCAAATGAAAGAGAGATGAGTTTTCAAAAAGAAAAGTGTGAAAAAGAAATTATTGAAATAAGTGAGCCAAAAGAAAGAGAGATGAGTGCTCAAAAAGAAATGAGTGACATGAGTGAGTCAAAAGAAAGAGATTTGAGTTCAAAAGAAAGAGTGTTTGAAAAGAATGAAAGAGAAATTGAAAAGAAAGAGAGTTGTGAGTCAAAAATGAATGAGAGGAATGGTGAGAACATTGTGAGTTTTGTAGAAAGTGAGGCTAGGAAAACAATGTTTTCAAATAAAACCCACTTTGTACTTGTGTGCAAAGATTCTTTCTTTCTAACTTATGAACTAAACCTTTGTTTTTCTAGTGTTTTAGCTAATGTTTTGCAGAATTACATTGATCAATTTTCAATTGGAATGGAGCACAAAGTAGATGCATTTCAAGGGGCTGAAATACTTAAGGCACCACCATACTTCATGGAAAAGGATGTTGCCAATGGGATCCAAGGCCAGAAAAGGAAGTTTCTTACTTTTAATCCTTTTGCATCAGTTTGTTTAAATGATTATTTCTTGTTTTCCAATTCTGATTTTAAGACTAGAAATCATCCAAACCAATTATATTTTCATGATAAACATGCATTCTTTTCTAGGAAAGTTCTTTTGGATGATTCATATCAAAAAAATTGTTTGTAATTGAAAAGATTGTTTCAAAGTACTTGTTTCACTCTTCGGACCATATTGATACCAAAGACCTAACGTTTCCCACTTGTCAAAGTTTTCCTCGTGATTTCGCCCATCCTAAAGATCCAAATGGAGGAACCTCTTATTTGGGAATCCTGTTTGGACGAAAATATCGAAAGAGAATCCGAACCACTCCAAAAACTTGTTTGTAATTGAAAATATTGTTTCAAAGTACTTGTTTCACTCTTCGGACCATATTGATACCAAAGACCTAACGTTTCCCACTTGTCAATGTTTTTATCGTGATTTCATCCATCCTAAAGATTCAAATGGAGGAACCTTTTCTTTGGGAATCCTGTTTGGACCAAAATGTCGAAAGAGGATCCGAACCACTCCAAAAACTTATTTGTAATTGAAAAGATTGTTTCAAAGTACTTGTTTCACTCTTCGGACCATATTGATACCAAAGACCTAACGTTTCCCACTTGTCAAAGTTTTCCTCGTGATTTCGTCCATCCTAAAGATCCAAATGGAGGAACCTCTTCTTTGGGAATCCTGTTTGGACCAAAATATCGAAAGAGGATCCGAACCACTCCAAAAACTTGTTTGTAATTGAAAAGCTTGTTTCAAAGTACTTGTTTCACTCTTCAGATCATATTGATACCAAAGACCTAAGGTTTCCCACTTGTCAATGTTTTCCTCGTGATTTCGTCCATCCTAAAGATCCAAATGGAGGAACCTCTTCTTTGGGAATCCTGTTTGGACCAAAATATCGAAAGAGGATCCGAACCACTCCAAAAACTTGTTTGTAATTGAAAAGCTTGTTTCAAAGTACTTGTTTCACTCTTCGGATAATATTGATACCAAAGACCTAAGGTTTCCTATTGTCAATAATTTCCTCATGATTTCGTCCATCCTAAAGCTCCAAAGGGAGGAACATCTTCTTTGGGAATCCTGTTTGGAACAAAATATCGAAAGAGGATCCGAACCACACCAAAAACTTGTTTGTAATTGAAATTCTTGTTTCAATGTACTTGTCTCACTCTTCGGATCATATTGATACCAAAGACCTAAGGTTTCCCACTTGTCAATGATTTCCTCGTGACTTCGTCCATCCTAAAGATCCAAAGGGAGGAACCTCTTATTTGGGAATCCTGTTTGGACCAAAATAACAAAAGAGGATCCGAACCACTCCAAAAACTTGTTGTAATTGAAAACCTTGTTTCAAAGTACTTGTTTCACTCTTCGGATCATAATGATACCAAAGACCTAAGGTTTCCCACTTGTCAATGTTTTCCTCGTGATTTCGTCCATCCTAAAGATCCAAATGGAGGAACCTCTTCTTTGGGAATCCTGTTTGGACCAAAATATCGAAAGAGGATCCGAACCACTCCAAAAACTTGTTTGTAATTGAAAAGCTTGTTTCAAAGTACTTGTTTCACTCTTCAGATCATATTGATACCAAAGACCTAAGGTTTCCCACTTGTCAATGTTTTCCTCGTGATTTCGTCCATCCTAAAGATCCAAATGGAGGAACCTCTTCTTTAGGAATCCTGTTTGGACCAAAATAACGAAAGAGGATCCGAACCACTCCAAAAACTTGTTTGTAATTGAAAAGCTTGTTTCAAAGTACTTGTTTCACTCTTCGGATAATATTGATACCAAAGACCTAAGGTTTCCAGTTGTCAATAATTTCCTCATGATTTCGTCCATCGTAAAGCTCCAAAGGGAGGAACATCTTCTTTGGGAATCCTGTTTGGAACAAAACATCGAAAGAGGATCCGAACCACTCCAAAAACTTGATTGTAATTCAAAAGATTGTTTCAAAGTACTTGTTTCACTCTTCGGACTATATTGATACCAAAGACCTAACGTTTCCCACTTGTCAAAGTTTTCCTCGTCATTTCGTCCATCCTAAAGATCGAAAAGGATGAACCTCTTCTATGGGAATCCTGTTTGGACCAAAATATCGAAAGAGGATCCGAACCACTCCAAAAACTTGTTTGTAATTGAAAAGCTTGTTCCAAAGTACTTGTTTCACTCTTCGGATCATATTGATAAAAAAGACCTAAGGTTTCCCACTTGTCAATATTTTCCTCGTGATTTCTTCCATCCTAAAGATCCAAATGGAGGAACCTCTTTTTTGGGAATCCTGTTTGGACGAAAATATCGAAAGAGGATCCGAACCACTCCAAAAACTTGTTTGTAATTGAAAAGATTGTTTCAAAGTACTTGTTTCACTCTTCGGACCATATTGATACCAAAGACCTAACGTTTCCCACTTGTCAAAGTTTTCCTCGTGATTTCGTCCATCCTAAAGATCCAAATGGAGGAACCTCTTCTTTGGGAATCCTGTTTGGACCAAAATATCGAAAGATGATCCGAACCACTCCAAAAACTTGTTTGTAATTGAAAAGCTTGTTTCAAAGTAATTGTTTCACTCTTCAGATCATATTGATACCAAAGACCTAAGGTTTCCCACTTGTCAATGTTTTCCTCGTGATTTCGTCCATCCTAAAGATCCAAATGGAGGAACCTCTTCTTTGGGAATCCTGTTTGGACCAAAATATCATCCGAACCACTCCAAAAACTTGTTTGTAATTGAAAAGATTGTTTCAAAGTACTTGTTTCACTCTTCGGACCATATTCATACCAAAGACCTAAAGTTTCCCACTTGTCAAAGTTTTCCTCGTGATTTCGTCCATCCTAAAGATCCAAAACGAGGAACCTCTTCTTTGGGCATCCCGTTTGGACCAAAATATCGAAAGAGGATCCGAACCACTCCAAAAACTTGTTTGTAATTGAAAAGCTTGTTTCAAAGTACTTGTTTCACTCTTCGGACCATATTGATACCAAAGACCTAACGTTTCCCACTTTTCAAAGTTTTCCTCGTGATTTCGTCCATCCTAATGATCGAAATGGAGGAACCTCTTCTTTGGGAATCCTGTTTGGACCAAAATATCGAAAGAGGATCCGAACCACTCCAAAAACTTGTTTGTAATTGAAAAGCTTGTTTCAAAGTACTTGTTTTACTCTTCGGATCATATTGATACCAAAGACCTTAAGGTTTCCCACTTGTCAATGTTTTCCTCGTGATTTCTTCCATCCTAAAGATCCAAATGGTGAAACCTCTTCTTTGGGAATCCTGTTTGGACCAAAATATCGAAAGAGGATCCGAACCACTCCAAAAATTTGTTTGTAATTGAAAAGCTTGTTCCAAAGTACTTGTTTCTCTCTTCGGATCATATTGATAAAAAAGACCTAAGGTTTCCCACTTGTCAATATTTTCCTCGTGATTTCTTCCATCCTAAAGATCCAAATGGAGGAACCTCTTTTTTGGGAATCCTGTTTGGACGAAAATATCGAAAGAGGATCCGAACCACTCCAAAAACTTGTTTGTAATTGAAAAGATTGTTTCAAAGTACTTGTTTCACTCTTCGGACCATATTGATACCAAAGACCTAACGTTTCCCACTTGTCAAAGTTTTCCTCGTGATTTCGTCCATCCTAAAGATCCAAATGGAGGAACCTCTTCTTTTGGAATCCTGTTTGGACCAAAATATCGATTGAGGATCCGAACCACTCGAAAAACTTGTTTGTAGTTGAAAAGCTTGTTTCAAAGTACTTGTTTCACTCTTCGGATCATATTGATACCAAAGACCTAAGGTTTCCCACTTGTCAATGTTTTCCTCGTGATTTCGTCCATCCTAAAGATCCAAATGGAGGAACCTCTTCTTTGGGAATCCTGTTTGGACCAAAATATCAAAAGAGGATCTGAACCATTCCAAAAACTTGATTGTAATTGAAAAGATTGTTTCAAAGTACTTGTTTCACTCTTCGGATCATATTGATACCAAAGACCTAACGTTTCCCACTTGTCAAAGTTTTCCTCGTCATTTCGTCCATCCTAAAGATCTAAAAGGAGGAACCTCTTCTTTGGGAATCCTGTTTGGACCAAAATATCGAAAGAGGATCCGAACCACTCCAAAAACTTGTTTGTAATTGAAAAGCTTGTTCCAAAGTACTTGTTTCACTCTTCGAATCATATTGATAAAAAAGACCTAACGTTTCCCACTTGTCAATATTTTCCTCGTGATTTCTTCCATCCTAAAGATCCAAATGGAGGAACCTCTTTTTTGGGAATCCTGTTTGGACGAAAATATCGAAAGAGGATCCGAACCAGTCAAAAAACTTGTTTGTAATTGAAAAGATTGTTTCAAAGTACTTGTTTCACTCTTCGGACCATATTAATACCAAAGACCTAACGTTTCCCACTTGTCAAAGTTTTCCTCGTGATTTCGTCCATCCTAAAGATCCAAAACGAGGAACCTCTTCTTTGGGCATCCCGTTTGGACCAAAATATCGAAAGAGGATCCGAACCACTCCAAAAACTTGTTTGTAATTGAAAAGATTGTTTCAAAGTACTTGTTTCACTCTTCGGACCATATTGATACAGAAGACCTAACGTTTCCCACTTGTCAAAGTTTTCCTCGTGATTTAGTCCATCCTAAAGATCCAAAACGAGGAACCTCTTCTTTGGGCATCCCGTTTGGACCAAAATATCGAAAGAGGATCCGAACCACTCCAAAAACTTGTTTGTAATAGAAAAGCTTGTTTCAAAGTACTTGTTTCACTCTTCGAGCCATATTGATACCAAAGACCTAACGTTTCCAACTTGTCAAAGTTTTCCTCGTGATTTAGTCCATCCAAAAGATCCAAATGGAGGAACCTCTTCTTTGGGAATCCTGTTTGGACCAAAATATCGAAAGAGGATCCGAACCACTCCAAAAAATTGTTTGTAATTATAAATCTTGTTTTAAAGTACTTGTTTCACTCTTCGGACCATATTGATACCAAAGACCTAACGTTTCCCACTTGTCAAAGTTTTCCTCGTGATTTCGCCCATCCTAAAGATCCAAATGGAGGAACCTCTTCTTTGGGAATCCTGTTTGGACGAAAATATCGAAAGAGAATCCGAACCACTCCAAAAACTTGTTTGTAATTGAAAATCTTGTTTCAAAGTACTTGTTTCACTCTTTGGACCATATTGATACCAAAGACCTAACGTTTCCCACTTGTCAATGTTTTGATCGTGATTTGGTCCATCCTAAAGATTCAAATGGAGGAACCTTTTCTTTGGGAATCCTGTTTGGACCAAAATATCGAAAGAGGATCCGAACCACTCCAAAAACTTATTTGTAATTGAAAAGATTGTTTCAAAGTACTTGTTTCACTCTTCGGACCATATTGATACCAAAGACCTAACGTTTCCCACTTGTCAAAGTTTTCCTCGTTATTTCGTCCATCCTAAAGATCCAAATGGAGGAACCTCTTCTTTGGGAATCCTGTTTGGACCAAAATACCGAAAGAGGATCCGAACCACTCCAAAAACTTGTTTGTAATTGAAAAGCTTGTTTCAAAGTACTTGTTTCACTCTTCGGACCATATTGATACCAAAGACCTAACGTTTCCCACTTGTCAAAGTTTTCCTTGTGATTTAGTCCATCCTAAAGATCCAAATGGATGAACCTCTTCTTTGGGAATCCTGTTTGGACCAAAATATCGAATGAGGATCCGAACCACTCGAAAAACTTGTTTGTAATTGAAAAGCTTGTTTCAAAGTACTTGTTTCACTCTTCGGATCATATTGATACGAAAGACCTAAGGTTTCCCACTTGTCAATGTTTTCCTCGTGATTTCGTCCATCCTAAAGATCCAAATGGAGGAACCTCTTCTTTGGGAATCCTGTTTGGACCAAAATATCAAAAGAGGATCTGAACCATTCCAAAAACTTGATTGTAATTGAAAAGATTGTTTCAAAGTACTTGTTTCACTCTTAGGACCATATTGATACCAAAGACCTAACGTTTCCCACTTGTCAAAGTTTTCCTCGTCATTTCGTCCATCCTAAAGATCGAAAAGGAGGAACCTCTTCTTTGGGAATCCTGTTTGGACCAAAATATCGAAAGAGGATCCGAACCACTCCAAAAACTTGTTTGTAATTGAAAAGCTTGTTCCAAAGTACTTGTTTCACTCTTCGAATCATATTGATAAAAAAGACCTAAGGTTTCCCACTTGTCAATCTTTTCCTCGTGATTTCTTCCATCCTAAAGATCCAAATGGAGGAACCTCTTTTTTGGGAATCCTGTTTGGACGAAAATATCGAAAGAGGATCCGAACAAGTCCAAAAACTTGTTTGTAATTGAAAAGATTGTTTCAAAGTACTTGTTTCACTCTTCGGACCATATTGATACCAAAGACCTAACGTTTCCCACTTGTCAAAGTTTTCCTCGTGATTTCGTCCATCCTAAAGATCCAAATGGAGGAACCTCTTCTTTGGGAATCCTGTTTGGACCAAAATATCGAAAGATGATTTGAACCACTCCAAAAACTTGTTTGTAATTGAAAAGCTTGTTTCAAAGTAATTGTTTCACTCTTCAGATCATATTGATACCAAAGACCTAAGGTTTCCCACTTGTCAATGTTTTCCTCCTGATTTCGTCCATCCTAAAGATCCAAATGGAGGAACCTCTTCTTTGGGAATCCTGTTTGGACCAAAATATCATCCGAACCACTCCAAAAACTTTTTTGTAATTGAAAAGATTGTTTCAAAGTACTTGTTTCACTCTTCGGACCATATTGATACCAAAGATCTAACGTTTCCCACTTGTCAAAGTTTTCCTCGTGATTTCGTCCATCCTAAAGATCCAAAACGAGGAACCTCTTCTTTGGGCATCCCGTTTGGACCAAAATATCGAAAGACGATCCGAACCACTCCAAAAACTTGTTTGTAATTGAAAAGCTTATTATAAAGTACTTGTTTCACTCTTCGGACCATATTGATACCAAAGACCTAACGTTTCCCACTTGTCAAAGTTTTCCTCGTGATTTCGTCCATCCTAAAGATCCAAATGGAGGAACCTCTTCTTTGGGAATCCTGTTTGGACCAAAATATCGAAAGACGATCCGAACCACTCCAAAAACTTGTTTGTAATTGAAAAGCTTGTTTCAAAGTACTTGTTTCACTCTTCGAGCCATATTGATACCAAAGACCTAACGTTTCGCACTTGTCAAAGTTTTCCTCGTGATTTCGTCCATCCAAAAGATCCAAATGGAGGAACCTCTTCTTTGGGAATCCTGTTTGGACCAAAATATCGAAAGAGGATCCGAACCACTCCAAAAAATTGTTTGTATAAATTTTGTTTTAAAGTACTTGTTTGACTCTTCGGACCATATTGATACCAAAGACCAAACGTTTCCCACTTGTCAAAGTTTTCCTCGTGATTTCGTCCATCCTAAAGATCCAAAAGGAGGAACCTCTTCTTTGGGAATCCTGTTTGGACCAAAATATCGAAAGAGGATCCGAACCACTCCAAAAACTTGTTTGTAATTGAAAAGCTTGTTTCAAAGTACTTGTTTCACTCTTCGGACCATATTGATACCAAAGACCTAACGTTTCCCACTTGTCAAAGTTTTCCTCGTGATTTCGTCCATTCTAAAGATCCAAAAGGAGGAACCTCTTCTTTGGGAATCCTGTTTGGACCAAAATATCGAAAGAGGATCCGAACCACTCCAAAAACTTGTTTGTAATTGAAAAGCTTGTTTCAAAGTACTTGTTTCACTCTTCGGACCATATTGATACGAAAGACCTAAGGTTTCCCACTTGTCAATGTTTTCCTCGTGATTTCGTCCATCCTAAAGATCCAAATGGAGGAACCTCTTCATTGGGAATCCTGTTTGGACCAAAATGTCAAAAGAGGATCTGAACCATTCCAAAAACTTGATTGTAATTGAAAAGATTGTTTCAAAGTACTTGTTTCACTCTTCGGACCATATTGATACCAAAGACCTAACGTTTCCCACTTGTCAAAGTTTTCCTCGTCATTTCGTCCATCCTAAAGATCTAAAAGGAGGAACCTCTTCTTTGGGAATCCTGTTTGGACCAAAATATCGAAAGAGGATCCGAACCACTCCAAAAACTTGTTTGTAATTGAAAAGCTTGTTCCAAAGTACTTGTTTCACTCTTCGAATCATATTGATAAAAAAGACCTAAGGTTTCCCACTTGTCAATATTTTCCTCGTGATTTCTTCCATCCTAAAGATCCAAATGGAGGAATCTCTTTTTTGGGAATCCTGTTTGGACGAAAATATCGAAAGAGGATCCGAACCAGTCCAAAAACTTGTTTCTAATTGAAAAGATTGTTTCAAAGTACTTGTTTCACTCTTCGGACCATATTGATACCAAAGACCTAACGTTTCCCACTTGTCAAAGTTTTCCTCGTGATTTCGTCCATCCTAAAGATCCAAAACGAGGAACCTCTTCTTTGGGCATCCCGTTTGGACCAAAATATCGAAAGAGGATCCGAACCACTCCAAAAACTTGTTCGTAATTGAAAAGATTGTTTCAAAGTACTTGTTTCACTCTTCGGACCATATTGATACCGAAGACCTAACGTTTCCCACTTGTCAAAGTTTTCCTCGTGATTTCGTCCATCCTAAAGATCCAAAACGAGGAACCTCTTCTTTGGGCATCCCGTTTGGACCAAAATATCGAAAGAGGATCCGAACCACTCCAAAAACTTGTTTGTAATAGAAAAGCTTGTTTCAAAGTACTTGTTTCACTCTTCGAGCCATATTGATACCAAAGACCTAACGTTTCCAACTTGTCAAAGTTTTCCTCGTGATTACGTCCATCCAAAAGATCCAAATGGAGGAACCTCTTCTTTGGGAATCCTGTTTGGACCAAAATATCGAAAGAGGATCCGAACCACTCCAAAAAATTGTTTGTAATTATAAATCTTGTTTTAAAGTACTTGTTTCACTCTTCGGACCATATTGATACCAAAGACCTAACGTTTCCCACTTGTCAAAGTTTTCCTCGTGATTTCGCCCATCCTAAAGATCCAAATGGAGGAACCTCTTCTTTGGGAATCCTGTTTGGACGAAAATATCGAAAGAGAATCCGAACCACTCCAAAAACTTGTTTGTAATTGAAAATCTTGTTTCAAAGTACTTGTTTCACTCTTTGGACCATATTGATACCAAAGACCTAACGTTTCCCACTTGTCAATGTTTTGATCGTGATTTGGTCCATCCTAAAGATTCAAATGGAGGAACCTTTTCTTTGGGAATCCTGTTTGGACCAAAATATCGAAAGAGGATCCGAACCACTCCAAAAACTTATTTGTAATTGAAAAGATTGTTTCAAAGTACTTGTTTCACTCTTCGGACCATATTGATACCAAAGACCTAACGTTTCCCACTTGTCAAAGTTTTCCTCGTTATTTCGTCCATCCTAAAGATCCAAATGGAGGAACCTCTTCTTTGGGAATCCTGTTTGGACCAAAATACCGAAAGAGGATCCGAACCACTCCAAAAACTTGTTTGTAATTGAAAAGCTTGTTTCAAAGTACTTGTTTCACTCTTCGGACCATATTGATACCAAAGACCTAACGTTTCCCACTTGTCAAAGTTTTCCTTGTGATTTAGTCCATCCTAAAGATCCAAATGGATGAACCTCTTCTTTGGGAATCCTGTTTGGACCAAAATATCGAATGAGGATCCGAACCACTCGAAAAACTTGTTTGTAATTGAAAAGCTTGTTTCAAAGTACTTGTTTCACTCTTCGGATCATATTGATACGAAAGACCTAAGGTTTCCCACTTGTCAATGTTTTCCTCGTGATTTCGTCCATCCTAAAGATCCAAATGGAGGAACCTCTTCTTTGGGAATCCTGTTTGGACCAAAATATCAAAAGAGGATCTGAACCATTCCAAAAACTTGATTGTAATTGAAAAGATTGTTTCAAAGTACTTGTTTCACTCTTAGGACCATATTGATACCAAAGACCTAACGTTTCCCACTTGTCAAAGTTTTCCTCGTCATTTCGTCCATCCTAAAGATCGAAAAGGAGGAACCTCTTCTTTGGGAATCCTGTTTGGACCAAAATATCGAAAGAGGATCCGAACCACTCCAAAAACTTGTTTGTAATTGAAAAGCTTGTTCCAAAGTACTTGTTTCACTCTTCGAATCATATTGATAAAAAAGACCTAAGGTTTCCCACTTGTCAATCTTTTCCTCGTGATTTCTTCCATCCTAAAGATCCAAATGGAGGAACCTCTTTTTTGGGAATCCTGTTTGGACGAAAATATCGAAAGAGGATCCGAACAAGTCCAAAAACTTGTTTGTAATTGAAAAGATTGTTTCAAAGTACTTGTTTCACTCTTCGGACCATATTGATACCAAAGACCTAACGTTTCCCACTTGTCAAAGTTTTCCTCGTGATTTCGTCCATCCTAAAGATCCAAATGGAGGAACCTCTTCTTTGGGAATCCTGTTTGGACCAAAATATCGAAAGATGATTCGAACCACTCCAAAAACTTGTTTGTAATTGAAAAGCTTGTTTCAAAGTAATTGTTTCACTCTTCAGATCATATTGATACCAAAGACCTAAGGTTTCCCACTTGTCAATGTTTTCCTCCTGATTTCGTCCATCCTAAAGATCCAAATGGAGGAACCTCTTCTTTGGGAATCCTGTTTGGACCAAAATATCATCCGAACCACTCCAAAAACTTTTTTGTAATTGAAAAGATTGTTTCAAAGTACTTGTTTCACTCTTCGGACCATATTGATACCAAAGATCTAACGTTTCCCACTTGTCAAAGT
This sequence comes from Gynostemma pentaphyllum, assembly GCA_028015215.1. NCBI lineage: Eukaryota > Viridiplantae > Streptophyta > Magnoliopsida > Cucurbitales > Cucurbitaceae > Gynostemma > Gynostemma pentaphyllum. Next base: position 11,329,500 of record CM051350.1, read on the forward strand.
TTTCCTCGTGATTTCGTCCATCCTAAAGATCCAAAACGAGGAACCTCTTCTTTGGGCATCCCGTTTGGACCAAAATATCGAAAGACGATCCGAACCACTCCAAAAACTTGTTTGTAATTGAAAAGCTTATTATAAAGTACTTGTTTCACTCTTCGGACCATATTGATACCAAAGACCTAACGTTTCCCACTTGTCAAAGTTTTCCTCGTGATTTCGTCCATCCTAAAGATCCAAATGGAGGAACCTCTTCTTTGGGAATCCTGTTTGGACCAAAATATCGAAAGACGATCCGAACCACTCCAAAAACTTGTTTGTAATTGAAAAGCTTGTTTCAAAGTACTTGTTTCACTCTTCGAGCCATATTGATACCAAAGACCTAACGTTTCGCACTTGTCAAAGTTTTCCTCGTGATTTCGTCCATCCAAAAGATCCAAATGGAGGAACCTCTTCTTTGGGATCCTGTTAGGACCAAAATATCGAAAGAGGATCCGAACCACTCCAAAAAATTGTTTGTATAAATTTTGTTTTAAAGTACTTGTTTGACTCTTCGGACCATATTGATACCAAAGACCAAACGTTTCCCACTTGTCAAAGTTTTCCTCGTGATTTCGTCCATCCTAAAGATCCAAAAGGAGGAACCTCTTCTTTGGGAATCCTGTTTGGACCAAAATATCGAAAGAGGATCCGAACCACTCCAAAAACTTGTTTGTAATTGAAAAGCTTGTTTCAAAGTACTTGTTTCACTCTTCGGACCATATTGATACCAAAGACCTAACGTTTCCCACTTCTCAAAGTTTTCCTCGTGATTTCGTCCATTCTAAAGATCCAAAAGGAGGAACCTCTTCTTTGGGAATCCTGTTTGGACCAAAATATCGAAAGAGGATCCGAACCACTCCAAAAACTTGTTTGTAATTGAAAAGCTTGTTTCAAAGTACTTGTTTCACTCTTCGGACCATATTGATACGAAAGACCTAAGGTTTCCCACTTGTCAATGTTTTCCTCGTGATTTCGTCCATCCTAAAGATCCAAATGGAGGAACCTCTTCATTGGGAATCCTGTTTGGACCAAAATGTCAAAAGAGGATCTCGAACCATTCCAAAAACTTGATTGTAATTGAAAAGATTGTTTCAAAGTACTTGTTTCACTCTTCGGACCATATTGATACCAAAGACCTAACGTTTCCCACTTGTCAAAGTTTTCCTCGTCATTTCGTCCATCCTAAAGATCTAAAAGGAGGAACCTCTTCTTTGGGAATCCTGTTTGGACCAAAATATCGAAAGAGGATCCGAACCACTCCAAAAACTTGTTTGTAATTGAAAAGCTTGTTCCAAAGTACTTGTTTCACTCTTCGAATCATATTGATAAAAAAGACCTAAGGTTTCCCACTTGTCAATATTTTCCTCGTGATTTCTTCCATCCTAAAGATCCAAATGGAGGAATCTCTTTTTTGGGAATCCTGTTTGGACGAAAATATCGAAAGAGGATCCGAACCAGTCCAAAAACTTGTTTCTAATTGAAAAGATTGTTTCAAAGTACTTGTTTCACTCTTCGGACCATATTGATACCAAAGACCTAACGTTTCCCACTTGTCAAAGTTTTCCTCGTGATTTCGTCCATCCTAAAGATCCAAAACGAGGAACCTCTTCTTTGGGCATCCCGTTTGGACCAAAATATCGAAAGAGGATCCGAACCACTCCAAAAACTTGTTCGTAATTGAAAAGATTGTTTCAAAGTACTTGTTTCACTCTTCGGACCATATTGATACCGAAGACCTAACGTTTCCCACTTGTCAAAGTTTTCCTCGTGATTTCGTCCATCCTAAAGATCCAAAACGAGGAACCTCTTCTTTGGGCATCCCGTTTGGACCAAAATATCGAAAGAGGATCCGAACCACTCCAAAAACTTGTTTGTAATAGAAAAGCTTGTTTCAAAGTACTTGTTTCACTCTTCGAGCCATATTGATACCAAAGACCTAACGTTTCCAACTTGTCAAAGTTTTCCTCGTGATTACGTCCATCCAAAAGATCCAAATGGAGGAACCTCTTCTTTGGGAATCCTGTTTGGACCAAAATATCGAAAGAGGATCCGAACCACTCCAAAAAATTGTTTGTAATTATAAATCTTGTTTTAAAGTACTTGTTTCACTCTTCGGACCATATTGATACCAAAGACCTAACGTTTCCCACTTGTCAAAGTTTTCCTCGTGATTTCGCCCATCCTAAAGATCCAAATGGAGGAACCTCTTCTTTGGGAATCCTGTTTGGACGAAAATATCGAAAGAGAATCCGAACCACTCCAAAAACTTGTTTGTAATTGAAAATCTTGTTTCAAAGTACTTGTTTCACTCTTTGGACCATATTGATACCAAAGACCTAACGTTTCCCACTTGTCAATGTTTTGATCGTGATTTGGTCCATCCTAAAGATTCAAATGGAGGAACCTTTTCTTTGGGAATCCTGTTTGGACCAAAATATCGAAATAGGATCCGAACCACTCCAAAAACTTATTTGTAATTGAAAAGATTGTTTCAAAGTACTTGTTTCACTCTTCGGACCATATTGATACCAAAGACCTAACGTTTCCCACTTGTCAAAGTTTTCCTCGTTATTTCGTCCATCCTAAAGATCCAAATGGAGGAACCTCTTCTTTGGGAATCCTGTTTGGACCAAAATACCGAAAGAGGATCCGAACCACTCCAAAAACTTGTTTGTAATTGAAAAGCTTGTTTCAAAGTACTTGTTTCACTCTTCGGACCATATTGATACCAAAGACCTAACGTTTCCCACTTGTCAAAGTTTTCCTTGTGATTTAGTCCATCCTAAAGATCCAAATGGATGAACCTCTTCTTTGGGAATCCTGTTTGGACCAAAATATCGAATGAGGATCCGAACCACTCCAAAAACTTGTTTGTAATTGAAAAGCTTGTTTCAAAGTACTTGTTTCACTCTTCGGATCATATTGATACGAAAGACCTAAGGTTTCCCACTTGTCAATGTTTTCCTCGTGATTTCGTCCATCCTAAAGATCCAAATGGAGGAACCTCTTCTTTGGGAATCCTGTTTGGACCAAAATATCAAAAGAGGATCTGAACCATTCCAAAAACTTGATTGTAATTGAAAAGATTGTTTCAAAGTACTTGTTTCACTCTTCGGACCAAATTGATACCAAAGACCTAACGTTTCCCACTTGTCAAAGTTTTCCTCGTCATTTCGTCCATCCTAAAGATCTAAAAGGAGGAACCTCTTCTTTGGGAATCCTGTTTGGACCAAAATATCGAAAGAGGATCCAAACCACTCCAAAAACTTGTTTGTAATTGAAAAGCTTGTTCCAAAGTACTTGTTTCACTCTTCGAATCATATTGATAAAAAAGACCTAAGGTTTCCCACTTGTCAATATTTTCCTCGTGATTTCTTCCATCCTAAAGATCCAAATGGAGGAACCTCTTTTTTGGGAATCCTGTTTGGACGAAAATATCGAAAGAGGATCCGAACCAGTCCAAAAACTTGTTTGTAATTGAAAAGATTGTTTCAAAGTACTTGTTTCACTCTTCGGACCATATTGATACCAAAGACCTAACGTTTCCCACTTGTCAAAGTTTTGCTCGTGATTTCGTCCATCCTAAAGATCCAAATGGAGGAACCTCTTCTTTGGGAATCCTGTTTGGACCAAAATATCGAAAGATGATTCGAACCACTCCAAAAACTTGTTTGTAATTGAAAAGCTTGTTTCAAAGTAATTGTTTCACTCTTCAGATCATATTGATACCAAAGACCTAAGGTTTCCCACTTGTCAATGTTTTCCTCCTGATTTCGTCCATCCTAAAGATCCAAATGGAGGAACCTCTTCTTTGGGAATTCTGTTTGGACCAAAATATCATCCGAACCACTCCAAAAACTTTTTTGTAATTGAAAAGATTGTTTCAAAGTACTTGTTTCACTCTTCGGACCATATTGATACCAAAGACCTAACGTTTCCCACTTGTCAAAGTTTTCCTCGTGATTTCGTCCATCCTAAAGATCCAAATGGAGGAACCTCTTCTTTGGGAATCCTGTTTGGACCAAAATATCGAAAGACGATCCGAACCACTCCAAAAACTTGTTTGTAATTGAAAAGCTTGTTTCAAAGTACTTGTTTCACTCTTCGAGCCATATTGATACCAAAGACCTAACGTTTCGCACTTGTCAAAGTTTTCCTCGTGATTTCGTCCATCCAAAAGATCCAAATGGAGGAACCTCTTCTTTGGGAATCCTGTTTGGACCAAAATATCGAAAGAGGATCCGAACCACTCCAAAAAATTGTTTGTATAAATTTTGTTTTAAAGTACTTGTTTGACTCTTCGGACCATATTGATACCAAAGACCTAACGTTTCCCACTTGTCAAAGTTTTCCTCGTGATTTCGTCCATCCTAAAGATCCAAAAGGAGGAACCTCTTCTTTGGGAATCCTGTTTGGACCAAAATATCGAAAGAGGATCCGAACCACTCCAAAAACTTGTTTGTAATTGAAAAGCTTGTTTCAAAGTACTTGTTTCACTCTTCGGACCATATTGATACCAAAGACCTAACGTTTCCCACTTGTCAAAGTTTTCCTCGTGATTTCGTCCATTCTAAAGATCCAAAAGGAGGAACCTCTTCTTTGGGAATCCTGTTTGGACCAAAATATCGAAAGAGGATCGGAACCACTCCAAAAACTTGTTTGTAATTGAAAAGCTTGTTTCAAAGTACTTGTTTCACTCTTCGGATCATATTGATACCAAAGACCTAAGGTTTCCCACTTGTCAATGTTTTCCTCGTGATTTCGTCCATCCTAAAGATCCAAAAGGAGGAACCTCTTCTTTGGGAATCCTGTTTGGACTAAAATATCGAAAGAGGATCCGAACCACTCCAAAAACTTGTTTGTAATTGAAAAGCTTGTTTCAAAGTACTTGTTTCACTCTTCGGACCATATTGATACCAAAGACCTAACGTTTCCCACTTGTCAAAGTTTTCCTCGTGATTTCGTCCATTCTAAAGATCCAAAAGGAGGAACCTCTTCTTTGGGAATCCTGTTTGGACCAAAATATCGAAAGAGGATCGGAACCACTCCAAAAACTTGCTTGTAATTGAAAAGCTTGTTTTAAAGTACTTGTTTCACTCTTCGGATCATATTGATACCAAAGACCTCAGGTTTCCCACTTGTCAATGTTTTCCTCGTGATTTCGTCCTTCCTAAAGATCCAAAAGGAGGAACCTCTTCTTTGGGATTCCTGTTTGGACTAAAATATCGAAAGAGGATCCGATCCACTCCAAAAACTTGTTTGTAATTGAAAAGCTTGTTTCAAAGTACTTGTTTCACTCTTCGGACCATATTGATACCAAAGACCTAACGTTTCTGATATGAATCATGGAACGTCACAAAAAGCCCAAGGACAAATCACAACATTAAAGTTCAAGAGAAGCATTGACATCCATTTACAGGCCTACATTAGCAAAGTCAAGACAAGCTTCGAAGATCCGATCATGGAGACTATGGAAGAGGACGTGATGAACTTCAATATATGGCAAATACATTTGAAGGAAGAGTATTGAAGACTTGTTCAATCGGAATTGAAGAGAAGAGCTAATTAGGAAAGTTGCATCACGTTTGCAAACTTTCCTTATTTGGACCACTTTCCATATTTGTTCCCAAAATGGTTCCAACGAATTTATGATGTATTTGGACATGTTTTAGGTCTTTTATATTCATTTTATATGTTTGGAAAGGATTAGGAAAGATATTATTCTCTAGAAAAGATTTTCCACAAAATCTGCCAATTTCACATAAGGCAAGTTTTGGGCAGATTTTGTGCTCCTTGGAATCCGAATTTCCTAGCTTATTTTTAGGGTTTCTTTGCCTATTTAAAGGCCTCATTTGTAACCCTAAATACCAAGATTTGACATGATAATAATATTGCTTTTTTGCTTAGCCGAAATTGCTTAGTTTTGTAGCCTTGTTCTAGGTTGCATGTTTTAGAAACATTCAAGCATAATTTGATCTAGTATGTTTGTGAATTGTTTCGATCTTGAAATAAGAACAAGTTCTCTTATTTCAAGATATTAGATCATTGGAATAATCTTCTTCTTCTTGTGTTCCAAGGGTTTTGCCTTATTGTTCAATGGGGTTTTAGGATTTGCATCTAGGGGTTCTTTGTCTTTCAAAGGGTTTCTATTTCAATTTTCTAGGGTTTCATATCAGTTTCCCACTTGTCAAAGTTTTCCTCGTGATTTCGTCCATCCTAAAGATCCAAATGGAGGAACCTCTTCTTTGGGAATCCTGTTTGGACCAAAATATCGAAAGAGGATCCGAACCACTCCAAAAACTTGTTTGTAATTGAAAAGCTTGTTTCAAAGTACTTGTTTCACTCTTCGAGCCATATTGATACCAAAGACCTAACGTTTCCCACTTGTCAAAGTTTTCCTCGTGATTTCGTCCATCCAAAAGATCCAAATGGAGGAACCTCTTCTTTGGGAATCCTGTTTGGACCAAAATATCGAAAGAGGATCCGAACCACTCCAAAAAATTGTTTGTAATTATAAATCTTGTTTTAAAGTACTTGTTTCACTCTTCGGACCATATTGATACCAAAGACCCAACGTTTCCCACTTGTCAAAGTTTTCCTCGTGATTTCGTCCATCCTAAAGATCCAAAAGGAGGAACCTCTTCTTTGGGAATCCTGTTTGGACCAAAATAACGAAAGAGGATCCGAACCACTCCAAAAACTTGTTTGTAATTGAAAAGCTTGTTTCAAAGTACTTGTTTCACTCTTCGGACCATATTGATACCAATGACCTAACGTTTCCAACTTGTCAAAGTTTTCCTCGTGATTTCGTCCATTCTAAAGATCCAAAAGGAGGAACCTCTTCTTTGGGAATCCTGTTTGGACCAAAATATCGAAAGAGGATCGGAACCACTCCAAAAACTTGTTTGTAATTGAAAAGCTTGTTTCAAAGTACTTGTTTCACTCTTCGGATCATATTGATACCAAAGACCTAAGGTTTCCCACTTGTCAATGTTTTCCTCGTGATTTCGTCCATCCTAAAGATCCAAAAGGAGGAACCTCTTCTTTGGGATTCCTGTTTGGACTAAAATATCGAAAGAGGATCCGAACCACTCCAAAAACTTGTTTGTAATTGAAAAGCTTGTTTCAAAGTACTTGTTTCACTCTTCGGACCATATTGATACCAAAGACCTAACGTTTGCCACTTGTCAAAGTTTTCCTCGTGATTTCGTCCATCCTAAAGATCCAAATGGAGGAACCTCTTCTTTGGGAATCCTGTTTGGACCAAAATATCGAAAGAGGATCCGAACCACTCCAAAAACATGTTTGTAATTGAAAAGCTTGTTTCAAAGTACTTGTTTCACTCTTCGAGCCATATTGATACCAAAGACCTAACGTTTCCCACTTGTCAAAGTTTTCCTCGTGATTTCGTCCATCCAAAAGATCCAAATGGAGGAACCTCTTCTTTGGGAATCCTGTTTGGACCAAAATATCGAAAGAGGATCCGAACCACTCCAAAAAATTGTTTGTAATTATAAATCTTGTTTTAAAGTACTTGTTTCACTCTTCGGACCATATTGATACCAAAGACCTAACGTTTCCCACTTGTCAAAGTTTTCCTCGTGATTTCGTCCATCCTAAAGATCCAAAAGGAGGAACCTCTTCTTTGGGAATCCTGTTTGGACCAAAATATCGAAAGAGGATCCGAACCACTCCAAAAACTTGTTTGTAATTGAAAATCTTGTTTCAAAGTACTTGTTTCACTCTTCGGACCATATTGATACCAAAGACCTAACGTTTCCCACTTGTCAAAGTTTTCCTCGTGATTTCTCCCATCCTAAAGATCCAAAAAAAGGAACCTCTTCTTTGGGAATCCTGTTTGGACCAAAATATCGAAAGAGGATCCGAACCACTCAAAAAACTTGTTTGTAATTGAAAAGCTTGTTTCAAAGTACTTGTTTCACTCTTCGGACCATATTGATACCAAAGACCTAACGTTTCCCACTTGTCAAAGTTTTCCTCGTGATTTCGTCCATCCTAAAGATCCAAATGGAGGAACCTCTTCTTTGGGAATCCTGTTTGGACCAAAATATCGAAAGAGGATCCGAACCACTCCAAAAACTTGTTTGTAATTGAAAAGCTTGTTTCAAAGTACTTGTTTCACTCTTCGGACCATATTGATACCAAAGACCTAACGTTTCCCACTTGTCAAAGTTTTCCTCGTGATTTCGTCCATCCTAAAGATCCAAATGGAGGAACCTCTTCTTTGGGAATCCTTTTTGGACCAAAATATCGAAAGAGGATCCGAACCACTCCAAAAACTTGTTTGTAATTGAAAAGCTTGTTTCAAAGTACTTGTTTCACTCTTCGGACCATATTGATACCAAAGACCTAACGTTTCCCACTTGTCAAAGTTTTCCTCGTGATTTCGTCCATCCTAAAGATCCAAATGGAGGAACCTCTTCTTTGGGAATCCTGTTTGGACCAAAATATCGAAAGAGGATCCGAACCACTCCAAAAACTTGTTTGTAATTGAAAAGCTTGTTTCAAAGTACTTGTTTCACTCTTCGAGCCATATTGATACCAAAGACCTAACGTTTCCCACTTGTCAAAGTTTTCCTCGTGATTTCGTCCATCCAAAAGATCCAAATGGAGGAACCTCTTCTTTGGGAATCCTGTTTGGACCAAAATATCGAAAGAGGATCCGAACCACTCCAAAAAATTGTTTGTAATTATAAATCTTGTTTTAAAGTACTTGTTTCACTCTTCGGACCATATTGATACCAAAGACCTAACGTTTCCCACTTGTCAAAGTTTTCCTCGTGATTTCGTCCATCCTAAAGATCCAAAAGGAGGAACCTCTTCTTTGGGAATCCTGTTTGGACCAAAATATCGAAAGAGGATCCGAACCACTCCAAAAACTTGTTTGTAATTGAAAAGCTTGTTTCAAAGTACTTGTTTCACTCTTCGGATCATATTGATACCAAAGACCTAAGGTTTCCCACTTGTCAATGTTTTCCTCGTGATTTCGTCCATCCTAAAGATCCAAAAGGAGGAACCTCTTCTTTGGGAATCCTGTTTGGACTAAAATATCGAAAGAGGATCCGAACCACTCCAAAAACTTGTTTGTAACTGAAAAGCTTGTTTCAAAGTACTTGTTTCACTCTTCGGACCATATTGATAACAAAGACCTAACGTTTCCCACTTGTCAAAGTTTTCCTCGTGATTTCGTCCATCCTAAAGATCCAAATAGAGGAACCTCTTCTTTGGGAATCCTATTTGGACAAAAATATTGAAAGAGGATCCGAACCACTCCAAAAACTTTTTTGTAATTGAAAAGCTTGTTTCAAAGTACTTGTTTCACTCTTCGGATCATATTGATACCAAAGACCTAAGGTTTCCCACTTGTCAATGTTTTCCTCGTGATTTCGTCCATCCTAAAGATCCAAAAGGAGGAACCTCTTCTTTGGGATTCCTGTTTGGACTAAAATATCGAAAGAGGATCCGAACCACTCCAAAAACTTGTTTGTAATTGAACAACTTGTTTCAAAGTACTTGTTTCACTCTTCGGATCATATTGATACCAAAGACCTAAGGTTTCCCACTTGTCAATGTTTTCCTCGTGATTTCGTCCATCCTAAAGATCCAAATGGAGGAACCTCTTCTTTGGGAATTCTGTTTGGACCAAAATATCGAAAGAGGATCCGAACCACTCCAAAAACTTGTTTGTGATTAAAAAGCTTGTTTCAAAGTACTTGTTTCACTCTTCGGATCATATTGATACCAAAGACTTTAAGGTTTCCCACTTGTCAATGTTTTCCTTGTGATTTCTTCCATCCTAAAGATCTAAATGGAGGAACCTCTTCTTTGGGAATCTTGTTTGGACCAAAATATCGAAAGAGGATCCGAACCATTCCAAAAACTTGTTTGTAATTGAAAATCTTGTTTCAAAGTACTTGTTTCACTCTTCGGACCATATTGATACCAAAGACCTAACGTTTCCCACTGGTCAAAGTTTTCCTCGTTATTTCGCCCATCCTAAAGATCCAAATGGAGGAACCTCTTCTTTGGGAATCCTGTTTGGACCAACATATCGGAAGAGGATCCGAACCACTCCAAAAACTTGTTTGTAATTGAAAATTTTGTTTCAAAGTACTTGTTTCACTCTTCGAACCATCTTGATACCGAAGACCTAACGTTTCCCACTTGTCAAACTTTTCCTCATGATTTCGTCCATCCTAAAGATCCAAATGGAGGAACCTCTTCTTTGGGAATCCTTTTTGGACCAACATATCGCAAGAGGATCCGAACCACTCCAAAAACATGTTTGTAATTGAAAATCTTGTTTCAAAGTAATTGTTTCACTATTCGGACCACATTGATACCAAAGACCTAAGGTTTCCCATTTGTCAAAATTGCCCTCGTGATTTGGTCCAACCAAAAGATCCAAATGGAGGAACCTCTTCTTTGGGAATCCTGTTTGGACCAAAATATTGAAAGAGGATCCGAACCACTCCAAAAACTTGTTTGTAATTGAAAAGCATGTTTCAAAGTACTTGTTTCACTCTTCGGATCATATTGATACCACAGACCTAAGGTTTCCCACTTGTCAATGTTTTCGTCGTGATTTCGTCCATCCTAAAGATCCAAAAGGACGAACCTCTGCTCTGGGAATCCTGTTTGGACCAAAATATCGAAAGAGGATCCGAACCACTCCAAAAACTTGATTGTAATTCAGAAGCTTGTTTCAATGTACTTGTTTCACTCTTCGGATCATATTGATACCAAAGACCTAAGGTTTCCCACTTGTCAATGTTTTCCTCGTTATTTCGTCCATCCTAAAGATTCAAATGGAGGAACCTCTTCTTTGGGAATCCTATTTGGACCAATATATTGAAAGAGGATCCGGACCACTCCAAAAACTTGTTTGTAATTGAAAAGCTTGTTTTAAAGTACTTGTTTCACTATTCGGATCATATTGCTACCAAAGACCTAAGCTTTCCTACTTTTCAATGTTTTCCTCGTTATTTCATCCATCCTAAAGATCCAAATGGAGGAACCTCTTCTTTGGGAATCTTGTTTGGAGTAAAATATCGAAAGAGGATCTGAACTATTCCAAAAACTTGTTTGTAATTGAAATTCTTGTTTTAAAGTACTTGTTTCACTCTTCGGATCATATTGATACCAAAGACCTAAGGTTTCCCACTTGTCAATGTTTTCCTCGTGCTTTCGTCCATCCTAAAGATCCCAATGGAGGAACCTCTTCTTTGGGAATCCTGTTTGGACCAAAATATCGAAAGAGGATCCGAACCACTCCAAAAACTTGTTTGTAATTGAAAATCTTTTTTCAAAGTACTTGTTTCACTCTTCGGACCATATTGATACCGAAGACCTAACGTTTCCCACTTGTCAAACTTTTCCTCGTGATTTCGTCCATCCTAAAGATCCAAATGGAGGAACCTCTTCTTAGGGAATCCTGTTTGGACCAACATATCGGAAGAGGATCTGAACCACTCCAAAAACTTGTTTGTAATTGAAAATCTTGTTTCAAAGTACTTGTTTCACTCTTCGGACCGTATTGATACCAATGACCTAACGTTTCCCACTTGTCAAACTTTTCCTCGTGATTTCGTCAATCCTAAAGATCCAAATGGAGGAACCTCTTCTTTGGGAATCCTTTTTGGACCAACATATCGCAAGAGGATCCGAACCACTCAAAAAACTTGTTTGTAATTGAAAAGCTTGTTTCAAAGTACTTGTTTCACTCTTCGGATCATATTGATACCAAAGACCTAAGGTTTCCCACTTGTCAATGTTTTCCTCGTGATTTCGTCCATCCTAAAGATCCAAAAGGAGGAACCTCTTCTTTGGGAATCCTGTTTGGACCAAAATATCGAAAGAGGATCCGAACCACTCCAAAAACTTGTTTGTAATTAAAAAGCTTGTTTCAAAGTACTTCTTTCACTCTTCGGATCATACTGATACCAAAGACCTAAGGTTTCCCACCTGTCAATGTTTTCCTCGTGATTTCGTCCATCCTAGAGATCCAAATGGAGGATTCTCTTTTTTGGGAGTCCTGTTTGGACCACAATATCTAAAGAGGACCCGAACCACTCCAAAAACTTGTTTGTAATTGAAAAGCTTGTTTCAAAGTACTTGTTTCACTCTTCGGACAACGTTGATACCAAAGACCTAAGGTTTCCCACTTGTCAAAATTGCCCTCGTGATTTGGTCCATCAAAAAGATCCAATTCGAGGAACCTCTTCTTTGGGAATCCTTTTTGGACCAAAATATCGAAAGAGGATCCGAAACACTCCAAAAACTTGTTTGTAATTGAAAAGCATGTTTCAAAGTACTTGTTTCACTCTTCGGATCATATTGATACCAAAGACCTAAGGTTTCCCACTTGTCAATGTTTTCCTCGTGATTTCGTCCATCCTAAAGATCCAAAATGGAGGAACCTCTTCTTTGGGAATCCTGTTTGGACCAAAATATCGAAAGAGGATCCGAACCACTCCAAAAACTTGTTTGTAATTGAAAATCTTTTTTCAAAGTACTTGTTTCACTCTTCGGACCATATTGATACTGAAGACCTAACGTTTCCCACTTGTCAAACTTTTCCTCGTGATTTCGTCCATCCTAAAGATCCAAATGGAGGAACCTCTTCTTTGGGAATCCTGTTTGGACCAACATATCGTAAGAGGATCCGAAGCACTCCAAAAACATGTTTGTAATTGAAAATCTTGTTTCAAAGTACTTGTTTCACTCTTCGGACCACATTGATACCAAAGACCTAAGGTTTCCCATTTGTCAAAATTGCCCTCGTGATTTAGTCCAACCAAAAGATCCAAATGGAGGAACCTCTTCTTTGGGAATCCTGCTTGGACCAAAATATCGAAAGAGGATCCGAACCACTCCAAAAACTTGTTTGTAATTGAAAAGCATGTTTCAAAGTACTTGTTTCACTCTTCGGATCATATTGATACCAAAGACCTAAGGTTTCCCACTTGTCAATGTTTTCCTCGTGATTTCGTCCATCCTAAAGATCCAAAAGGAGGAACCTCTGCTTTGGGAATCCTGTTTGGACCAAAATATCGAAAGATGATCTGAACCACTCCAAAAACTTGATTGTAATTCCAAAGCTTGTTTCAATGTACTTGTTTCACTCTTCAGATCATATTGATACCAAAGACCTAAGGTTTCCCACTTGTCAATGTTTTCCTCGTTATTTCGTCCATCCTAAAGATCCAAATGGAGGAACCTCTTCTTTGGGAATCCTGTTTGAACAAATATATCGAAAGAGGATCCGTACCACTCCAAAAACTTGTTTGTAATTGAAAAGCTTGTTTTAAAGTACTTGTTTCACTATTCGGATCATATTGATACCAAAGACCTAAGGTTTCCTACTTGTCAATGTTTTCCTCGTGATTTCATCCATTCTAAAGATCCAAATGGAGGAACCTCTTCTTTGGGAATCTTGTTTGAACTAAAATATCGAAAGAGGATCTGAACCATTCCAAAAACTTGTTTGTAATTGAAAAGCTTGTTTCAAAGTACTTGTTTCACTCTTCGGATCATATTGATACCAAAGACCTAAGGTTTCCCACTTGTCAATGTTTTCCTCGTGCTTTCGTCCATCCTAAAGATCCCAATGGAGGAACCTCTTCTTTGGGAATCCTGTTTGGACCATAATATCGAAAGAGGATCCGAAGCACTCCAAAAACTTGTTTGTAATTGGAAATCTTGTTTCAAAGTACTTGTTTCACTCTTCGGACCATATTGAAACCAAAGACCTAACGTTTCCCACTTGTCAAAGTTTTCCTCGTGATTTCGTCCATCCTAAAGATCCAAATGGAGAAACCTCTGCTTTGGGAATCCTGTTTGGACTAAAATATCGAATGAGGATCCGAACCACTCCAAAAACTTGTTTGTAATTGAAAAGCTTGTTTCAAAGTACTTGTTTCACTCTTCTGATCATATTGATACCAATGACCTAAGGTTTCCCACTTGTCAATGTTTTCCTCGTGATTTCGTCCATCCTAAAGATCCAAATGGAGGAACCACTTCTTTGGGAATCCTGTTTGGACCAAAATATCGAAAGAGGATCCAAACCACTCCAAAAACGTGTTTGTAATTGAAAATCTTTTTTCAAAGTACTTGTTTCACTCTTCGGACCATATTGATACTGAAGACCTAACGTTTCCCACTTGTCAAACTTTTCCTCGTGATTTCGTCCATCCTAAAGATCCCAATGGAGGAACCTCTTCTTTGGGAATCCTGTTTGGACCATAATATCGAAAGAGGTTCCGAAGCACTCCAAAAACTTGTTTGTAATTGGAAATCTTGTTTCAAAGTACTTGTTTCACTCTTCGGACCATATTAAAACCAAAGACCTAACGTTTCCCACTTGTCAAAGTTTTCCTCGTGATTTCGTCCATTCTAAAGATCTAAATGGAGGAACCTCTTCTTTGGGAATCCTGTTTGGACCAACATATCGCAAGAGGATCCGAACCACTCCAAAAACTTGTTTGTAATTGAAAAGCTTGTTTCAAAGTACTTGTTTCACTCTTCTGATCATATTGATACCAAAGACCTAAGGTTTCCAACTTGTCAATGTTTTCCTCGTGATATCGTCCATCCTAAAGATCCAAATGGTGGAACCTCTTCTTTGGGAATCCTGTTTGGACCAAAATATCGAAAGAGGATCCGAACCACTCCAAAAACTTGTTTGTAATTGAAAATCTTTTTTCAAAGTACTTGTTTCACTCTTCGGACCATATTGATACCGAAGACCTAACGTTTCCCACTTGTCAAACTTTTAATCGTGATTTCCTCCATCCTAAAGATCAAAATGGAGGAACCTCTTCTTTGGGAATCCTGTTTGGACCAACATATCGGAAGAGGATCCGAACCACTCCAAAAACTTGTTTGTAATTGAAAATTTTGTTTCAAAGTACTTGTTTCACTCTTTGGACCATATTGATACCAAAGACCTAACGTTTCCCACTTGTCAAACTTTTCCTCGTGATTTCGTCCATCCTAAAGATCCAAATGGAGGAACCACTTCTTTGGGAATCCTTTTTGGACCAACATATCGCAAGAGGATCCGAACCACTCCAAAAACATGTTTGTAATTGAAAATCTTGTTTCAAAGTAATTGTTTCACTCTTCGGACCACATTGATACCAAAGACCTAAGGTTTCCCATTTGTCAAAATTGCCCTCGTGATTTGGTCCAACCAAAAGATCCAAATGGAGGAACCTTTTCTTTGGGAATCCTGTTTGGACCAAAATATCGAAAGAGGATCGGAACCACTCCAAAAACTTGTTTGTAATTGAAAAGCATGTTTGAAAGTACTTGTTTCACTCTTCGGATCATATTATTACCAAAGACCTAAGGTTTCCCACTTGTCAATGTTTTCCTCGTGATTTCGTCCATCCTAAAGATCCAAAAGGACGAACCTCTGCTTTGGGAATCTTGTTTGGACCAAAATATCGAAAGTGGATCCGAACCACTCCAAAAACTAGATTGTAATTCAAAAGCTTGTTTCAATGTACTTGTTTCACTCTTCGGATCATATTGATACCAAAGACCTAAGGTTTCCCACTTGTCAATGTTTTCCTCGTTATTTCGTCCATCCTAAAGATCCAAATAGAGGAACCTCTTCTTTGGGAATCCTGTTTGGACCAATATATTGAAAGAGGTTCCGGACCACTCCAAAAACTTGTTTGTAATTGAAAAGCTTGTTTTAAAGTACTTGTTTCACTATTCGGATCATATTGATACCAAAGACCTAAGGTTTCCTACTTTTCAATGTTTTCCTCGTGATTTCATCCATCCTAAAGATCCAAATGGAGGAACCTCTTCTTTGGGAATCTTGTTTGGACTAAAATAACGAAAAAGGATCTGAACTATTCCAAAAACTTGTTTGTAATTGAAAAGCTTGTTTCAAAGTACTTGTTTCACTGTTCGGATCATATTGATACCAAAGGCCTAACGTTTCCCACTTGTCAATGTTTTCCTCGTGCTTTCGTCCATCCTAAAGATCCCAATGGAGGAACCTCTTCTTTGGGAATCCTGTTTGGACCATAATAATGAAAGAGGATCCGAAGCACTCCAAAACTTGTTTGTAATTGGAAATCTTGTTTCAAAGTACTTGTTTCACTCTTCGGACCATATGGAAACCAAAGACCAAACGTTTCCCACTTGTCAAAGTTTTCCTCGTAATTTCGTCCATTCTAAAGATCCAAATGGAGGAACCTCTTCTTTGGGAATCATTTTTGGACCAACATATCGCAAGAGGATCCGAACCACTCCAAAAACTTGTTTGTAATTGAAAAGCTTGTTTCAAAGTAATTGTTTCACTCTTCTGATCATATTGATACCAAAGACCTAAGGTTTCCCACTTGTCAATGTTTTCCTCGTGATTTCGTCCATTCTAAAGATCCAAATGGAGGAACCTCTTCTTTGGGAATCCTGTTTGGACCAAAATATCGAAAGAGGATCCGAACCACTCCAAAAACTTGTTTGTAATTGAAAATCTTTTTTACAAGTACTTGTTTCACTCTTCGGACCATATTGATACCGAAGACCTAACGTTTCCCACTTGTTAAACTTTTCCTCGTGATTTCGTCCATCCTAAAGATCCAAATGGAGGAACCTCTTCTTAGGGAATCCTATTTGGACCAACATATCGGAAGAGGATCCGAACCACTCCAAAAACTTGTTTGTAATTGAAAATCTTGTTTCAAAGTACTTGTTTCACTCTTCGGACCGTATTGATACCAAAGACCTAACGTTTCCCACTTGTCAAACTTTTCCTCGTGATTTCGTCCATCCTAAAGATCCAAATGGAGGAACCACTTCTTCGGGAATCCTGTTTGGACCAACATATCGCAAGAGGATCCGAACCACTCAAAAAACTTGTTTGTAATTGAAAAGCTTGTTTCAAAGTACTTGTTTCACTCTTCGGATCATATTGATACCAAAGACCTAAGGTTTCCCACTTGTCAATGTTTTCCTCGTGCTTTCGTCCATCCTAAAGATCCCAATGGAGGAACCTCTTCTTTGGGAATCCTGTTTGGACCATAATATCGAAAGAGGATCCGAAGCACTCCAAAAACTTGTTTGTAATTGAAAATCTTTTTTCAAAGTACTTGTTACACTCTTCGGACCATATTGATACCGAAGACCTAACGTTTCCCACTTGTCAAAGTTTTCCTCGTGATTTCGTCCATCCTAAAGATCAAAATGGAGGAACCTCTTCTTTGGGAATCCTGTTTGGACCAACATATCGCAAGAGGATCCGAACCACTCCAAAAACTTGTTTGTAATTGGAAATCTTGTTTCAAAGTACTTGTTTCACTCTTCGGACCATATTAATACCAAAGACCTAACGTTTCCCACTTGTCAAACTTTTCCTCGTGATTTCGTCCATCCTAAAGATCCAAATGGAGGAACCTCTTCTTTGGGAATCCTTTTTGGACCAACATATCGAAAGAGGATCCGAACCACTCCAAAAACATGTTTGTAATTGAAAATCTTGTTTCAAAGTAATTGTTTCACTCTTCGGACCACATTGATACCAATGACCTAAGGTTTCCCATTTGTCAAAATTGCCCTCGTGATTTGGTCCAACCAAAAGATCCAAATGGAGGAACCTCTTCTTTGGGAATCCTGTTAGGACCAAAATATCGAAAGAGGATCCGAACCACTCCAAAAACTTGTTTGTAATTGAAAAGCATGTTTGAAAGTACTTGTTTCACTCTTCGGATCATATTATTACCAAAGACCTAAGGTTTCCCACTTGTCAATGTTTTCCTCGTGATTTCGTCCATCCTAAAGATCCAAAAGGACGAACCTCTGCTTTGGGAATCTTGTTTGGACCAAAATATTGAAAGAGGATCCGAACCACTCCAAAAACTAGATTGTAATTCAAAAGCTTTTTTCAATGTACTTGTTTCACTCTTCGGATCATATTGATACCAAAGACCTAAGGTTTCCCACTTGTCAATGTTTTCCTCGTTATTTCGTCCATCCTAAAGATCCAAATGGAGGAACCTCTTCTTTGGGAATCCTGTTTGGACCAATATATTGAAAGAGGTTCCGGACCACTCCAAAAACTTGTTTGTAATTGAAAAGCTTGTTTTAAAGTACTTGTTTCACTATTCGGATCATATTGATACCAAAGACCTAAGGTTTCCTACTTTTCAATGTTTTCCTCGTGATTTCATCCATCCTAAAGATCCAAATGGAGGAACCTCTTCTTTGGGAATCTTGTTTGGACTAAAATATCGAAAGAGGATCTGAACTATTCCAAAAACTTTTTTGTAATTGAAAAGCTTGTTTCAAAGTACTTGTTTCACTGTTCGGATCATATTAATACCAAAGACCTAACGTTTCCCATTTGTCAATGTTTTCCTCGTGCTTTCGTCCATCCTAAAGATCCCAATGGAGGAACCTCTTCTTTGGGAATCCTGTTTGGACCATAATAATGAAAGAGGATCCGAAGCACTCCAAAAACTTGTTTGTAATTGGAAATCTTGTTTCAAAGTACTTGTTTCACTCTTCGGACCATATGGAAACCAAAGACCTAACGTTTCCCACTTGTCAAAGTTTTCCTCGTAATTTCGTCCATTCTAAAGATCCAAATGGAGGAACCTCTTCTTTGGGAATCATTTTTGGACCAACATATCGCAAGAGGATCCGAACCACTCCAAAAACTTGTTTGTAATTGAAAAGCTTGTTTCAAAGTAATTGTTTCACTCTTCGGACCGTATTGATACCAAAGACCTAACGTTTCCCACTTGTCAAACTTTTCCTCGTGATTTCGTCCATCCTAAAGATCCAAATGGAGGAACCACTTCTTTGGGAATCCTGTTTGGACCAACATATCGCAAGAGGATCCGAACCACTCAAAAAACTTGTTTGTAATTGAAAAGCTTGTTTCAAAGTACTTGTTTCACTCTTCGGATCATATACATACCAAAGACCTAAGGTTTCCCACTTGTCAATGTTTTCCTCATGCTTTCGTCCATCCTAAAGATCCCAATGGAGGAACCTCTTCTTTGGGAATCCTGTTTGGACGATAATATCGAAAGAGGATCCGAAGCACTCCAAAAACTTGTTTGTAATTGAAAATCTTTTTTCAAAGTACTTGTTACACTCTTCGGACCATATTGATACCGAACACCTAACGTTTCCCACTTGTCAAAGTTTTCCTCGTGATTTCGTCCATCCTAAAGATCCAAATGGAGGAACCTCTTCTTTGGGAATCCTGTTTGGACCAACATATCGCAAGAGGATCCGAACCACTCCAAAAACTTGTTTGTAATTGGAAATCTTGTTTCAAAGTACTTGTTTCACTCTTCGGACCATATTAATACCAAAGACCTAACGTTTCCCACTTGTCAAACTTTTCCTCGTGATTTCGTCCATCCTAAAGATCCAAATGGAGGAACCTCTTCTTTGGGAATCCTGTTTGGACCAACGTATCGCAAGAGGATCCGTACCACTACAAAAACTTGTTTGTAATTGAAAATCTTGTTTCAAAGTACTTGTTTCACTCTTCGGACCACATTGATACAAAAGACCTAAGGTTTCCCACTTGTCAAAATTGCCCTCGTGATTTGGTCCAACCAAAATATCCAAATGGAGGAACCTCTTCTTTGGGAATCCTGTTTGGACCAAAATATCGAAAGAGGATCCGAACCACTCCAAAAACTTCTTTGTAATTAAAAAGCTTGTTTCAAAGTACTTGTTTCACTCTTCGGATCATATTGATACCAAAGCCCTAAGGTTTCCCACTTGTCAATGTTTTCCTCGTGATTTCGTCCATCCTAGAGATCCAAATGTAGAATTCTCTTCTTTGGGAGTCCTGTTTGGACCACAATATCTAAAGAGGACCCGAACCACTCCAAAAACTTGTTTGTAATTGAAAAGCTTGTTTCAAAGTACTTGTTTCACTCTTCGGACAACGTTGATACCAAAGACCTAAGGTTTCCCACTTGTCAAAATTGCCCTCGTGATTTGGTCCATCAAAAAGATCCAATTCGGGGAACCTCTTCTTTGGGAATCCTTTTTGGACCAAAATATCGAAAGAGGATCCGAAACACTCCAAAAACTTTTTTGTAATTGAAAAGCATGTTTCAAAGTACTTGTTTCACTCTTCGGATCATATTGATACCAAAGACCTAAGGTTTCCCACTTGTCAATGTTTTCCTCGTGATTTCGTCCATCCTACAGATCCAAATGGAGGAACCTCTTCTTTGGGAATCCTGTTTTGACCAAACTATCGAAAGAGGATCCGAACCACTCCAAAAACGTGATTGTAATTGAAAATCTTTTTTCAAAGTACTTGTTTCACTCTTCGGACCACATTGATACAAAAGACCTAAGGTTTCCCACTTGTCAAAATTGCCCTCGTGATTTGGTCCAACCAAAATATCCAAATGGAGGAACCTCTTCTTTGGGAATCCTGTTTGGACCAAAATATCGAAAGAGGATCCGAACCACTCCAAAAACTTCTTTGTAATTAAAAAGCTTGTTTCAAAGTACTTGTTTCACTCTTCGGATCATATTGATACCAAAGCCCGAAGGTTTCCCACTTGTCAATGTTTTCCTCGTGATTTCGTCCATCCTAGAGATCCAAATGTAGAATTCTCTTCTTTGGGAGTCCTGTTTGGACCACAATATCTAAAGAGGACCCGAACCACTCCAAAAACTTGTTTGTAATTGAAAAGCTTGTTTCAAAGTACTTGTTTCACTCTTCGGACAACGTTGATACCAAAGACCTAAGGTTTCCCACTTGTCAAAATTGCCCTCGTGATTTGGTCCATCAAAAAGATCCAATTCGGGGAACCTCTTCTTTGGGAATCCTTTTTGGACCAAAATATCGAAAGAGGATCCGAAACACTCCAAAAACTTGTTTGTAATTGAAAAGCATGTTTCAAAGTACTTGTTTCACTCTTCGGATCATATTGATACCAAAGACCTAAGGTTTCCCACTTGTCAATGTTTTCCTCGTGATTTCGTCCATCCTACAGATCCAAATGGAGGAACCTCTTCTTTGGGAATCCTGTTTTGACCAAACTATCGAAAGAGGATCCGAACCACTCCAAAAACGTGATTGTAATTGAAAATCTTTTTTCAAAGTACTTGTTTCACTCTTCGGACCATATTGATACTGAAGACCTAACGTTTCCCACTTGTCAAACTTTTCCTCGTGATTTCGTCCATCCTAAAGATCCCAATGAAGGAATCTCTTCTTTGGGAATCCTGTTTGGACCATAATATCGAAAGAGGATCCGAAGCACTCCAAAAACTTGTTTGTAATTGGAAATCTTTTTTGAAAGTACTTGTTTCACTCTTCGGACCATATTGAAACCAAAGACCTAACGTTTCCCACTTGTCAAAGTTTTCCTCATGATTTCGTCCATTCTAAAGATCCAAATGGAGGAACCTCTTCTTTGGGAATCCTGTTTGGACCAACATATCGCAAGAGGATCCGAACCACTCCAAAAACTTGTTTGTAATTGAAAAGTTTGTTTCAAAGTACTTGTTTCACTTGTCTGATCATATTGATACAAAAGACCTAAGGTTTCCCACTTGTCAATGTTTTCCTCGTGATTTCGTCCATCCTAAAGATCCAAATGGAGGAACCTCTTCTTTGGGAATCCTGTTTGGACCAAAATATCGAAAGAGGATCCGAACCACTCCAAAAACTTGTTTGTAATTGAAAATCTTTTTTCAAAGTACTTGTTTCACACTTCGGACCATATTGATACCGAAGACCTAACGTTTCCCACTAGTCAAACTTTTCCTCGTGATTTCGTCCATCCTAAAGATCCAAATGGAGGAACCTCTTCTTTGGGAATCCTGTTTGGACCAACATATCCGAAGAGGATCCGAACCACTCCAAAAACTTGTTTGTAATTGAAAATCTTGTTTCAAAGTACTTGTTTCACTCTTCGGACCATATTGATACCAAAGACCTAACGTTTTCCACTTGTCAAACTTTTCCTCGTGATTTCGTCCATCCTAAAGATCCAAATGGAGGAACCTCTTCTTCGGGAATCCTGTTTGGACCAACATATCGCAAGAGGATCCGAACCACCCCAAAAACTTGTTTGTAATTGAAAATCTTGTTTCAAAGTACTTTTTTCACTCTTCGGACCACATTGATACCAAAGACCTAAGGTTTCCCATTTGTCAAAATTGCCCTCGTGATTTGGTCCAACCAAAAGATCCAAATGGAGGAACCTCTTCTTTGGGAATCCTGTTTGGACCAAAATATCGAAAGAGGATCCGAACCACTCCAAAAACTTGATTGTAATTCAAAAGCTTGTTTCAATGTACTTGTTTCACTCTTCGGATCATATTGATACCAAAAACCTAAGGTTTCCCACTTGTCAATGTTTTCCTCGTTATTTCGTCCATCCTAAAGATCCAAATGGAGGAACCTCTTCTTTGGGAATCCTGTTTGGACCAATATATCGAAAGAGGATCCGGACCACTCCAAAAACTTGTTTGTAATTGGAAATCTTGTTTCTAAGTACTTGTTTCACTCTTCGGACCATATTGAAACCAAAGATCTAACGTTTCCCACTTGTTAAAGTTTTCCTCGTGATTTCGTCCATCCTAAAGATCCAAATGGAGAAACCTCTACTTTGGGAATCCTGTTTGGACTAAAATATCGAAAGAGGATCCGAACCACTCCAAAAACTTGTTTGTAATTGAAAAGCTTGTTTCAAAGTACTTGTTTCACTCTTCGGATCATATTGATACCAAAGACCAAAGGTTTCCCACTTGTCAATGTTTTCCTCGTGATTTCGTCCATCCTAAAGATCCAAATGGAGGAACCTCTTCTTTGGGAATCCTGTTTGGACCAAAATATCGAAAGAGGATCCGAACCACTCCAAAAACTTGTTTGTAATTGAAAATCTTTTTTCAAAGTACTTGTTTCACTCTTCGGACCATATTGATACCGAAGACCTAACATTTCCCACTTGTCAAACTTTTCCTCGTGATTTCGTCCATCCTAAAGATCCAAATGGAGGAACCTCTTCTTTGGGAATCCTGTTTGGACCAACATATAGCAAGAGGATCCGAACCACTACAAAAACTTGTTTGTAATTGAAAATCTTGTTTCAAAGTATTTGTGATATGAATCATCCCAGCCCCAAATGTCAATGAATTGACAATATTGAAGTCCAAGGTTTCAATCAAGAAAAGATCAAGAATCCGAAGACTAAACGAGTGAAGATTGACTTTCTTGGGCATTTGCAAGGATATTTGGTTACATACTTGACTAATCAAGAAAATGAGTTTAAAACACTTCTAAACTCATGGGATATTTGTTTCAAAGAGTTCCAAAGAAAATCGCGCATGAAAACATTCAAACGAGTGAAAATGACATCAAAAACGGCGACTGGCACTTGTAGTTTTGTCTATTTTCATCCAATTTCGAATTTTAGTATTTTATTTGAGTTTTATTACTTTAGTTTTATTTATTATTATTATTATTGATGTAATAGGGAAGATTTGACTTTGTTTCCTTAGTTTTGCAAACTTGGAGACCATGTTTAAAAGATTAGGAAAACTTTCCTAATTTGAATTTAGGAAAGTCTAGTTTTTACCTTTTTATTATTAGGTCTTTATTTCCCTTCATATTTTCGACCAAGCTAGGGTTTATTAGGCTATTTAAAGCCTCTTTTGTAAGCTTTACAATCAGAATATCAATGAATGAAAATCGATTTGTTTTGGTTTAAGCTTTTGCTTTGAAAAACCTCTTTGTAATTCATGTTCTTGAATTGCATGTTTAGAGTCATTCAAGTCCAATTGATCATTGTTCTTGTGGAGTGCCTCAACCTTAATTAAAGAAACATATTCTTGAATTAGGGGATTGATCGATTAGGTCATCATCTTCCCAACCTCGCCTAAAGGTTGATTCAAATTGTTAAGGGTTTTCAAGCTTTTCCGTTCAAGGGTCCATCATCCGGTTCTTGAATCCGTCAACGCTTGAGGGTTCGTATCAATTTGTTTCACTCTTCGGACCACATTGATACCAAAGACCTAAGGTTTCCCACTTGTCAAAATTGCCCTCGTGATTTGGTCCAACCAAAATATCCAAATGCAGGAACCTCTTCTTTGGGAATCCTGTTTGGACCAAAATATCGAAAGAGGATCCGAACCACTCCAAAAACTTGTTTGTAATTAAAAAGCTTGTTTCAAAGTACTTGTTTCACTCTTCGGATCATATTGATACCAAAGACCTAAGGTTTCCCACTTGTCAACGTTTTGCTCGTGATTTCGTCCATCCTAGAGATCCAAATGGAGGATTCTCTTTTTTGGGAGTCCTGTTTGGACCAAAATATCTAAAGAGGACCCGAACCACTCCAAAAACTTGTTTGTAATTGAAACGCTTGTTTCAAAGTAGTTGTTTCACTCTTCGGACCACATTGATACCAAAGACCTAAGGTTTCCCACTTGTCAAAATTGCCCTCGTGATTTGGTCCATCATAAAGATCCAATTCGAGGAACCTCTTCTTTGGGAATCCTTTTTGGACCAAAATATCGAAAGAGGATCCGAACCACTCCAAAAACTTGTTTGTAATTGAAAAGCATGTTTCAAAGTACTTGTTTCACTCTTCGGATCATATTGATACCAAAGACCTAAGGTTTCCCACTTGTCAATGTTTTCCTCGTGATTTCGTTCATCCTAAAGATCCAAATGGAGGAACCTCTTCTTTGGGAATCCCGTTTGGACCAAAATATCGAAAGAGGATCTGAACCACTCCAAACACTTGTTTGTAATTGAAAATTTTGTTTCAAAGTACTTGTTTCACTCTTTAGACCATATTAATACCAAAGACCTAACGTTTCCCACTTCTCAAAGTTTTCCTCGTGATTTCGTCCATAATAAAGATCCAAAAGGAGGAACCTCTTCTCTGGGAATCCTGTTTGGACCAAAATATCGAAAGAGGATCCGAACCACTCCAAAAACTTGATTGTAATTCAAAAGCTTGTTTCAATGTACTTGTTTCACTCTTCGGATCATATTGATACCAAAGACCTAAGGTTTCCCACTTGTCAATGTTTTCCTCGTTATTTCGTCCATCCTAAAGATCCAAATGGAGGAACCTCTTCTTTGGGAATCCTGTTTGGACCAATATATCGAAAGAGGATCCGGACCACTCCAAAAACTTGTTTGTAATTGAAAAGCTTGTTTTATAGTACTTGTTTCACTATTCGGATCATATTGATACCAAAGACCTAAGGTTTCCTACTTGTCAATGTTTTCCTCGTGATTTCATCCATCCTAAAGATCCAAATGGAGGAACCTCTTCTTTGGGAATCTTGTTTGGACTAAAATATTGAAAGAGGATCTGAACGATTCCAAAAACTTGTTTGTAATTGAAAAGCTTGTTTCACTCTTCGTATCATATTGATACCAAAGACCTAAGGTTTCCCACTTGTCAATGTTTTCCTCGTGCTTTCGTCCATCCTAAAGATGGCAATGGAGGAACCTCTTCTTTGGGAATCCTGTTTGGACCATAATATCGAAAGAGGATCCGAACTACTCAAAAAACTTGTTTGTAATTGGAAATCTTGTTTCAAAGTACTTGTTTCACTCTTCGGACCATATTGAAACCAAAGACCTAACGTTTAGCACTTGTCAAAGTTTTCCTCGTGATTTGGTCCATCCTAAAGATCCAAATGGAGAAACCTCTACTTTGGGAATCCTGTTTGGACTAAAATATCGAATGAGGATCCGAACCACTCCAAAAACTTATTTGTAATTGAAAAGCTTGTTTCACTCTTCTGATCATATTGATACCAAAGACCTAAGGTTTCCCACTTGTCAATGTTTTCCTCGTGATTTCGTCCATCCTAAAGATCCAAATGGAGGAACCTCTTCTTTACGAATCCTGTTTGGACCAAAATATCGAAAGAGGATCCGAACCACTCCAAAAACTTGTTTGTAATTGAAAATCTTGTTTCAAAGTACTTGTTTCACTCTTCGGACCACATTGATAACAAAGACCTAAGGTTTCCCACTTGTCAAAATTGCCCTCGTGATTTGGTCCATCATAAAGATCCAATTCGAGCAACCTCTTTTTTGGGAATCCTTTTTGGACCAAAATATCGAAAGAGGATCCGAACCACTCCAAAAAATTATTTGTAATTGAAAAGCATGTTTAAAGTACTTGTTTCACTCTTCGGATCATATTGATACCAAAGACCTAAGGTTTCCCACTTGTCAATGTTTTCCTCGTGATTTCGTCCATCCTAAAGATCCAAATGGAGGAACCTTTTCTTTGGGAATCCCGTTTGGACCAAAATATCGAAAGAGGATCCGAACCACTCCAAAAACTTGTTTGTAATTGGAAAGTTTGTTTCAAAGTACTTGTTTCACTCTTCGGACCACATTGATACCAAAGACCTAAGGTTTCCCACTTGTCAAAATTGCCCTCGTGATTTGGTCCATCATAAAGATCCAATTCGAGGAACCTCTTCTTTGGGAATCCTTTTTGGACAAAAATAACGAAAGAGGATCCGAACCACTCAAAAAACTTATTTGTAATTGAAAAGCATGTTTCAAAGTACTTGTTTCACTCTTCGGATCATATTGATACCAAAGACCTAAGGTTTCCCACTTGTCAATGTTTTCCTCGTGATTTCGTCCATCCTAAAGATCCAAATGGAGGAACCTCTTCTTTGGGAATCCCGTTTGGACCAAAATATCGAAAGAGGATCCGAACCACTCCAAAAACTTGTTTGTAATTGGAAAGTTTGTTTCAAAGTACTTGTTTCACTCTTTGGACCATATTAATACCAAAGACCTAACGTTTCCCACTTGTCAAAGTTTTCCTCGTGATTTCGTCCATCCTAAAGATCCAAAAAGAGGAACCTCTTCTTTGGGAATCCTGTTTGGACCAAAATATCGAAAGAGGATCCGAACCACTCCAAAAACTTGATTGTAATTCAAAAGCTTGTTTCAATGTACTTGTTTCACTCTTCGGATCATATTGATACCAAAGACCTAAGGTTTCCCACTTGTCAATGTTTTCCTCGTTATTTCGTCCATCCTAAAGATCCAAATGGAGGAACCTTGATATGAATCATGGAACCTCACAAAAAGCTCAAGGACCAATCACAAGTTCAAAGATCAAGACAAGCATTAACATCCATTTACATGCCTACATTAGAAAAGAGGACTTGATCAACTTTAATCTATGGTAAATGCATTTGAAGGAAGGTTATTGAAGACTTGTTCAACCAGAAGTGAAGATGAG
Organism: Gynostemma pentaphyllum; assembly: GCA_028015215.1. Classification (NCBI taxonomy): domain Eukaryota; kingdom Viridiplantae; phylum Streptophyta; class Magnoliopsida; order Cucurbitales; family Cucurbitaceae; genus Gynostemma; species Gynostemma pentaphyllum. The sequence continues at coordinate 11,356,811 of CM051350.1, forward strand.
AGCTAATTTGGAAAGTTGCATCACTTTTGCAAACTTTCCTTATTTGGACCACTTTCCATATTTGTTATCGAACTTTCCATATTTGTTCCCAAACTTTCCATATATGGTTCCAACGAATTTATGATGTATTTAGACATGTTTTAGGCCATTTACATTCAGTTTATTAGCTAGGAAAGAATTAGGAAATATATTATTCTCTAGGAAAGATTTTCCCTAAAATCTGCCAAATCCATATAAGGCAAGTTTTGGGCAGATTTTATTCTCTTCTTTATTCCGAATTTGCTTGTTATTTTTTTGGGTTTCTTTGCCTATTTAAAGGCCACATTTGTAACCCTAAACACGAAGAATTAATATGATAGAAAATAGTTTTGATTTGCTTATTGCTTGGTTGATTTTACCTTGCATTTTGTAGCCTTGTTCTAGGTTGCATGTTTTAGAAACATTCAAGCATAACTTGATCTATTGTGTTTGTGGATTGTTTCGATCTTGAAATAAGAACAAGTTCTCTTATTTCAAGGTATTAGATCATTGGAATAATCTTCTTCTTCTTTGTTTCCAAGGGTTTTACCTTATTGTTCATTGGGGTTTTAGGATTTGCATCTAGGGGTTCTTTGTGTTTCAAAGGGTTTCTATTTCAATTTTCTAGGGTTTCATATCATTTGGTATCAGAGCTTAGGCTCAAGGGAAGATTTCTATCTTACTTGCTTTCTTGTTATTTTAATTTTTTAGGCTTGTTCTTCGTTCATCGAAAATTCCACAAAAAAAAAAATTATAGTTCCAGAATTTCCTTATTTAGCCTACTTTTTTTGTTCTTTTTCATATAGTTACAATCCGATTCTCAGAAAATCACCAACTACAAAAGTCTTTATTTTTATATCTAGTTTATTTTTTATTCAGAAAGTTTTGTCAAAAAAAAAGTGGAAGATTGAGAAACAAATAGATCTTCGCAGACTGTCGGATTGTGCAGAAAATTGTTATAAAAAAAAAAGTGTTCTTGCTATTTTGCTTGAGTTTCTGGAAAAAAGTGTTTAGTGTTCATATTGTTCTTGAAGAGTTCATCTTGAACTCATCATTTATACATCTTGAATCCGAAATTATCAAGTTGAATGAGCCAAAATTTGTTTGTTTCCTAAAAAGCTAGAACTTACCATAAATAGCCAAAACTGTTTTTGGAAAGTTTCAAATCTGCCCATATTTGAATATATGCATCTTTTGCTTTAGGAAAGTATTATTTTCTGATCCAAATTGCTTTAGGGAAGTCTAATTTCGAATTTTTCTCTTTTAGGAAAGTTTATTCTTGCTTGTTTTCTTTCTTTTTCTTTCCTTGTTACAAAAATACACCATTTGAAAAATCTGTCCTTTTATTTTCTCTAGCCACCCAAGCTGATTGTTTCTTATTTCTTTATTGATACTTTTTACAAATGTCATTAGTATCTTAGTTGTTTGATAGTTTCTAAAGTGTGCTAATAGTTCAAGGTTACATTTAGGCCATAAAATTTGTTTTGAGTGCAAACACGAGAGAACAAACATCATCGAGTGTAAACACTTAGGGAGTGATTGAAAGGTCCTATTTTTATTACTAAACTTTTTATTTGCAGCAATGTATCATGAAAAGATTGGTGAAAGGAGGATTAGTAAATTTCGAGAGGTAGAACAGACCCGGAGCCAAAATAGAGAGGTTTATCATGGAGGGATGGAGCATAGAAGCTTAAGAGCTGATAAGCTCAAGTTAAATACTTTCTATGGGAGTTCTAATCAAGAGGAGGAATACTTGCAATGGGAGACAGAAACCGAGCATTTCTTTGATTACAACAATTATAGTGAGGAAAGAAAGGTAATGCTTGCTATTTCCAATTTCACTAATAATGCTCATGTTTGGTGGTATCAATTGAAAGTGAAACTAAGGAGGGAGAGGAAACGACCAATAGAAACATGGTATGATCTTAAGTGCCATATGAGAAGGAGATTTGTTTCAAGACAACATCAAGAGCATCTTGTGCAAAAGTTGGATAACCTAACACAAGGTTGTAAAAGTGTGGATGATTACTACAAGGAGTTGGAGTTTCTCAAGGCTAGGGCTAATGTTGAGGAAGATGAGAAGTCTACTATGGTTAGGTTTTTAAATGGATTGAATAGAGATATTGCTTATCAAGTGGAGTTACAACAATTTGAGGAGTTAGGAGAGTTAGTGTATTTTGCCAATAAGGTTGAAAGAAAAATCAAAAGAAGAAGAGATACACGGTATGCTTCTAAACCTGATTCCCATACTACTTCTTCTTATCAATTAGGTCAAAAGGGTATATTAATGAATGATAATGGAGCTGCCTATGGCTTGGTAGAGGAAAATGCAAATTTGCTTTTAGAGAAAGGTCAAGATGATTGAAAGAGAACTTTTAAAATCAAAGGAAGTTTTCAATGCTAGCATGGAGGAGATAAAAAGATATTCGTGCTAATGTTTTTGTGGAGGAAACTTGTGAGCTACAAAAGAGTTGTGAGTTTGAAAATAATGAAAACTGTGACAAAAAGAGTGAGCCAAAAGAAAGAGAGATGAGTGCAAAAGAAATTAGTGAGTTAAAAGAAAGAGAGATGAGTGATAAAAAAGAAATGAGTGCTCATAAAAAAGAGAGTTGTGAGTTTGAAAAGAAAGAGTGTAATGAGATTCAAAAGAAAGAGTGCTTTGAGGTTACAAAGTGTAAGACACTTGAGTTTAGTGAGCAAAAAGAGAGTGAAATAGAGAGTGAGAGCTTGAAAGTTAGATCAAGTGAGGCTAGGAATGAAATCTACCAACCTACATTTGTACTTTTGTACAAAGAGGTTTGTTTTACACTTAACCCATCTTTGCCTAGTATGTTTGTTGAGTTTTTGCAGGAATTCAAAAGATTATTACCTAATGAGATGCCTAGTAATTTGTCATCAATGCAAGGCATAAAATATCATGAAAACAACATTCAAGGGGCTGCCATACTCAATAGATCAAGACCTCACATGATTCAATGCATGGAAAATCCGGTTAAAACAGCCATGGTCAAGTATCCTAACCCATTTCTTGATGATATGTATAACACTTGTTTGCTTGCTAAAATTGATCTCAACTCTGAACATATACCTTTTAAATTGCATTCTAATGATAAAAAATTGTTTTGTGCTACAAGAGTTAGATCATTTCATGAAATTATGGATAGTATGGATTTAACATCTTATATGCATTTCACGAACATATTAGAAATATTTGAGTTTGATAGTGGTTTACTTGTTTTTACTGACTTGATATCTTCACCATGTGATCATCTTGAGAGTATTGTGGAGTATGAGAAAATTTTTGAGATTGACTATGGTCCACATATTCTCTTCGGCTTCTTATCACTAAGTATTACCTTTTTTGTGAGTGTTGTGGTCTTTCATGAGATAGGTTATGATGTGGATATAATGGGAAGGACGTTCAAATTTTTTGATCCGGGAGGAGTTAGACAATTCAAGGCAATAGGGAGAAGACATCAAGATGCTTATAAATCTGATTTCCAATGTAAGTATGCTTTAGGTGCTTTTATTTATGTTTTTAACTTAAGTTTTTGCAATGTAGGTAAAGTTTTAGATTCGAGGACGAATCCTTTTCAAGAGGGAGGGGATGATATGAATCATGGAACCTCACAAAAAGCTCAAGGACCAATCACAAGTTCAAAGATCAAGACAAGCATTAACATCCATTTACATGCCTACATTAGAAAAGAGGACTTGATCAACTTTAATCTATGGTAAATGCATTTGAAGGAAGGTTATTGAAGACTTGTTCAACCAGAAGTGAAGATGAGAGCTAATTTGGAAAGTTGCATCACTTTTGCAAACTTTCCTTATTTGGACAACTTTCCATATTTGTTATCGAACTTTCCATATTTGTTCCCAAACTTTCCATATATGGTTCCAACGAATTTATGATGTATTTAGACATGTTTTAGGCCATTTACATTCAGTTTATTAGCTAGGAAAGAATTAGGAAATATACTATTCTCTAGGAAAGATTTTCCCCAAAATCTGCCAAATCCATATAAGGCAAGTTTTGGGCAGATTTTATTCTCTTCTTTATTCCGAATTTGCTTGTTATTTTTTAGGGTTTCTTTGCCTATTTAAAAGCCTCATTTGTAACCCTAAACACGAAGAATTAATATGATAGAAAATAGTTTTGATTTGCTTATTGCTTGGTTGATTTTACCTTGCATTTTGTAGCCTTGTTCTAGGTTGCATGTTTTAGAAACATTCAAGCATAACTTGATCTATTGTGTTTGTGGATTGTTTCGATCTTGAAATAAGAACAAGTTCTCTTATTCCAAGGTATTAGATCATTGGAATAATCTTCTTCTTCTTTGTTTCCAAGGGTTTTACCTTATTGTTCATTGGGGTTTTAGGATTTGCATCTAGGGGTTCTTTGTGTTTCAAAGGGTTTCTATTTCAATTTTCTAGGGTTTCATATCTAAAATCTTCTTTGGGAATCCTGTTTGGACCAATATATCGAAACACGATCCGGACCACTCCAAAAACTTGTTTGTAATTGAAAAGCTTGTTTTAAAGTACTTGTTTCACTATTCGGATCATATTGATAATAAAGACCTAAGGTTTCCTACTTGTCAATGTTTTCCTCGTGATTTCATCCATCCTAAAGATCCAAATGGAGGAACCTCTTCTTTGGGAATCTTGTTTGAACTAAAATATCGAAAGAGGATCTGAACCATTCCAAAAACTTGTTTGTACTTGAAAAGCTTGTTTCAAAGTACTTGTTTCACTCTTCGGATCATATTGATACCAAAGACCTAAGGTTTCCCACTTGTTAATGTTTTCCTCGTGCTTTCGTCCATCCTAAAGATCGCTTGTTTGGACCATAATATCGAAAGAGGATCCGAACAACTCCAAAAACTTGTTTGTACTTGGAAATCTTGTTTCAAAGTACTTGTTTCACTCTTCGGACCATATTGAAACCAAAGACCTAACGTTTCCCACTTGTCAAAGTTTTCCTCGTGATTTCGTCCATCCTAAAGATCCAAATGGAGAAACCTCTACTTTGGGAATCCTGTTTGGACTAAAATATCGAATGAGGATCCGAACCACTCCAATAACTTGTTTGTAATTGTTTCAAAGTACTTGTTTCACTCTTCCGATCATATTGATACCAAAGACCTAAGGTTTCCCACTTGTCAATGTTTTCCTCGTGATTTCGTCCATCCTAAAGATCCAAATGGAGGAACCTCTTTTTTGGGAATCCTGTTTGGACCAAAATATCGAAAGAGGATCCGAACCACTCCAAAAACTTGTTTGTAATTGAAAATCTTGTTTCACTCTTCGGACCATATTGATACCGATGACCTAACGTTTCCCACTTGTCAAACTTTTCCTCGTGATTTTGTCCATCCTAAAGATCCAAATGGAGGAACATCTTCTTTGGGAATCCTTTTTGGACCAACATATCGCAAGAGGATCCGAACCACTCCAAAAACTTGTTTGTAATTGAAAATCTTGTTTCAAAGTACTTGTTTCACTCTTCGGACCATATTGATACAAAAGACCTAACGTTTCCCACTTGTCAAACTTTTCCTCGTGATTTCGCCCATCCTAAAGATCCGAATGGAGGAACCTCTTCTTTGGGAATCCTGTTTGGACCAACATATCGCAAGAGGATCCGAACCACTAAAAAAACTTGTTTGTAATTGAAAATCTTGTTTCAAAGTACTTGTTTCACTCTTCGGACCACATTGATACCAAAGACCTAAGGTTTCCCTCTTGTCAAAATTGCCCTCGTGATTTGGTCCAACCAAAAGATCCAAAGGGAGGAACCTCTTCTTTGGGAATCCTGTTTGGACCAAAATATCGAAAGAGGATCCGAACCACTTCAAAAACTTGTTGGTAATTAAAAAGCTTGTTTCAAAGTACTTGTTTCACTCTTCGGATCATATTGATACTAAAGACCTAAGGTTTCCCACTTGTCAATGTTTTCCTCGTGATTTCGTCCATCCTAAAGATCCAAATGGAGGAATCTCTTTTTTGGGAGTCCTGTTTGGACCAAAATATCTAAAGAGGACCCGAACCACTCCAAAAACTTGTTTGTAATTGAAAAGCTTGTTTCAAAGTACTTGTTTCACTCTTCGGACCATATTGATACCAAATACCTAACGTTTCCCACTTGTCAAACTTTTCCTCGTGATTTCGTCCATCCTAAAGATCCAAATGGAGGAACCTCTTCTTTGAGAATCCTGTTTGGACCAAAATATCGAAAGAGGATCCGAACCACTCCAAAAACTTGTTTGTAATTGAAAATCTTGTTTCAAAGTACTTGTTTCACTCTACGGACCATATTGATACCAAATACCTAACGTTTCCCACTTGTCAAACTTTTCCTCGTGATTTCGTCCATCCTAAAGATCCAAATGGAGGAACCTCTTCCTTGGGAATCCTGTTTGGACCAAAATATCGAAAGAGGATCCGAACCAGTCCTAAAACTTGTTTGTAATTGAAAAGTTTGTTTCAAAGTACTTGTTACACTCTTCGGATCATATTGATACCAAAGACCTAAGGTTTCCCACTAGTTAATGTTTTCTCGTGATTTCTTCCATCCTAAAAATCCAAATGGAGGAACCACTTCTTTGGGAAACATGTTTGGACCAAAATAACGAAAGAGCATCCGAACCACTCCAAAAACTTGTTTGTAATTGAAAAGCTTGTTTCAAAGTACTTGTTTCACTCTTCGAATCATATTGATACCAAAGACCTAAGGTTTCCCGCTTGTCAATGTTTTCCTCGTGATTTCGTCCATCCTAAAGATCCAAATGGAGGAACCTCTACTTTCGGAATCCTGTTTGGACCAAAATATCTAAAGAGGAACCGAACCACTCCAAAAACTTATTTGTAGTTGAAAAGCTTGTTTCAAAGTACTGGTTACACTCTTCGGATCATATTGATACCAAAGACCTAAGGTTTCCCACTTGTCAATGTTTTCCTCGTGATTTCGTCCATCCTAAAGATCCAAATGGAGGAACCTTTTCTTTGGAAATGCTGTTTGGACCAAAATATCAAAAGAGGATCCGAACCACTCCTAAAACTTGTTTGTAATTGAAAAGCTTGTTTCAAAGTACTTGTTACACTCTTCGGATCATATTGATACCAAAGATGGTTTCCCACTTGTCAATGTTTTCCTCGTGATTTCATCCATCCTAAAGATCCAAATGGAGGAACCTCTTCTTTGGTAGTCCTGTTTGGACAAAAATATCGAAAGAGGATCCGAACCACTCCAAAAACTTGTTTGTAATTGAAAATCTTGTTTCGAAGTACTTGTTTCACTCTTCGGACCATATTGATACCAAAGACCTAACGTTTCCCACTTGTCAAACTTTTCCTCGTGATTTCATCCATCCTAAAGATCCAAATGGAGGAACCTCTTGTTTGGGAATCCTGTTTGGACCAAAATATCGCATGAGGAACCGAACCAGTCCAAAAACTTGTTTGTAATTGAAAAGCTTGTTTAAAAGTACTTGTTTCACTCTTCGGACCACATTGATACCAAAGACCTAAGGTTTCCAACTTGTCAAAACTACCCTCGTGATTTGGTCCAACCAAAAGATCCAAATGGAGGAACCTGTTCTTTGGGAATCCTGTTTGGACCAAAATATCCAAAGAGGATCCGAACCACTCCAAAAACTTGTTTGTAATTCAAAAGCATGTTCCAAAGTACTTGTTTCACTCCTCGGATCATATTGATACCGAAGACCTAAGGTTTCCTACTTGTGAAAGTTTTCCTCGTGATTTCGTCCATCCAAAAGATAAAAAGGAGGAACATCTTCTTTTGTCCATCCAAAAGATCCAAATGGAGGAACCTCTTCTTTGGGAATCCTCTTTGGTCTAAAATATCGAAAGAGGACCTAAACCACTCCAAAAACTTGTTTGTAATAGAAAAGCTTGTTTCAAAGTACTTGTTTCACTCTTCGGATCATATTGATACCAAAGACCTAAGGTTTCCCACTTGTCTATGTTTTCATCGTGATTTCGTCCATCCTAAAGATCCAAATGGAGGAACCTTTTCTTTGGGAATCTTTTTTGGAACAAAATATCGAAAGAGGATCCGAACCACTCCAAAAACTTGTTTGTAATTGAAAAGCTTGTTTCAAAGTACTTGTTTCACTCTTCGGATCATATTGATACCAAAGACCTAAGGTTTCCCACTTGTCAATGTTTTCCTCGTGAGTTCGTCCATCCTAAAGATCCAAATGGAGGAACCTCTTCTTTGGTAATCCTGTTTGGACAAAAATATCGAAAGAGGATCTGAACCACTCCAAAAACTTGTTTGTAATTGAAAATCTTGTTTCAAAGTACTTGTTTCACTCTTCGGACCATATTGATACCGAAGACCTAAGGTTTCCAACTTGTCAATGTTTTCCTCGTGATTTCGTCCATCCTAAAGATCCAAATGGAGGAACCACTTTTTTGGGAATCATGTTTGGACCAAAATATCGAAAGAGGATTCGAACCACTCCAAAAACTTGTTTGTAATTAAAAATCTTGTTTCAAAGTACTTGTTTCACTCTTCGGACCATATTGATACCAAAGACCTAACGTTTCCCACTTGTCAAACTTTTCCTCGTGATTTCGTCCATCCTAAAGATCCAAATGGAGGAACCTCTTCTTTGGGAATCCTGTTTGGACCAAAATATCGAAAGAGGATCCGAACCACTCCAAAAACTTGTTTGTAATTGAAAAGCTTGTTTCACAGTACTTGTTACACTCTTCAGATCATATTTGATATGAATCATGGAGCACAAGACAAGATAGACAAGCTTAGGATGGTTCAAGGGCCAATGACAAGATCCAAGACCAAGAAATTGCAACAAGCTTTGAATATCCATTGTCAAGCATACATGAGCAAACTCAAGGAGTCTGATATGAGCAAACTCAAGAAATCCAATTCTTGTCTTTAGATCATTGATCATAAGGATAATCATTTTCTAGCCTTTTTCCTTGGGTTGTTTCAAATGGCATATGTGGGTTCTTTGGTTGTGATCTTTTTGGGTCCTTAGTTAAGTTTAAGGGTTCTTAAAGCATTTCGAAAGGGTTTTAGTATCAGAGTCTTTTGAAGATTGGAACATTGAGGCTAAGGAAGAAGACTTAAAGCACTTCAACATGTGGCATGTGCAATTGGAAGAAGAATTTGGATAAGTTGTGCAATCAGATTCAAAGAATAAAGCTTAGAGAGAAAGTTGCAAGCTTTCCATATTTGACAACTTTCCTTATTTGAGTCTTTTATTTATTTTATGCATTTAGGGTTTTTATTTAATGTTTCCCATGGCCAAAGGACATGTTTTAGGCCTTTTATATTCAGTTTATATGTTTGGAAAGGATTAGGAAAGATATTATTCTCTAGAAAAGATTTTCCACAAAATCTGCCAATTTCACAAAAGGCAAGTTTTGGGCAGATTTTGTGCTCTTTGTATTCCGAATTTCCTAGCTTATTTTTAGGGTTTCTTTGCCTATTTAAAGGCCTCATTTGTAACCCTAAAGACTGAGAATTCATATGATAATAATATTGCCTTTTGCTTTGCTAAAATTGCTTAGTTTTGTAGCCTTGTTCTTGGGTTGCATGTTTTAGGAACATTCAAGCAAACCTTGATCTAGTTTGTTTGTGAATTGTTTCAATCTTGAAATAAGAACAAGTTCTCTTATTTCAAGGTCTTTGATCATTGGAATAATCTTCTTTTCTTGTTTTTCCAAAGGTTTTACCTTTTTGTTCATGGGGTTTTAGGATTTGCATCTAAGGGGTTCTTTGTGCATCACAGGGTTTCTTTATCAATTTCCTAGGGTTTCATATCAATATTGATACCAAATACCTAAGGTTTCCCACTTGTCAATGTTTTCCTCGTGATTTCGTCCATCCTAAAGATCCAAATGGAGGAACCTCTTCTTTGGGAATCCTGTTTGGACCAAAATATCGAAAGAGGATCCGAACCACTCCAAAAACTTGTTTGTAATTGAAATTTTGTTTCAAAGTACTTGTTTCACACTTCGGACCATATTGATACCAAAGACCTAAGGTTTCCCACTTGTCAATGTTTTCATCGTGATTTCGTCCATCCTAAAGATCCGAATGGAGGAACCTCTTCTTTGGGAATCCTTTTTGGACCAAAATGTCGAAAGAGGATCCGAACCACTCCAAAAACTTGTTTGTAATTGAAAAGCTTGTTTCAAAGTACTTGTTTCACTCTTCGGATCATATTGATACCAAAGACCTAAGGTTTCCCACTTGTCAATGTTTTCATCGTGATTTCGTCCATCCTAAAGATCCAAATGGAGGAATCTCTTCTTTGGGAATCTTTTTTGGACCAAAATATCGAAAGAGGATCCGAACCACTCCAAAAACTTGTTTGTAATTGAAAAGCTTGTTTCAAACTACTTGTTTCACTCTTAGGATCATATTGATACCAAAGACCTAAGGTTTCCCACTTGTCAATGTTTTCATCGTTATTTCGTCCATCCTAAAGATCCAAATGGAGGAACCTCTTCTTTGGGAATCCTTTTTGGACCAAAATATCGAAAGAGGATCCGAACCACTCCAAAAACTTGTTTGTAATTGAAAAGCATGTTCTAAAGTACTTGTTTCACTCCTCGGATCATATTGATACAAAAGACCTAAGGTTTCCTACTTGTCAAAGTTTTCCTCGTGATTTCGTCCATCCAAAAGATCCAAAGGAGGAACATCTTCTTTTGTCCATCCAAAAGATCCAAATGGAGGAACCTCTTCTTTGGGAATCCTCTTTGGTCTAAAATATCGAAAGAGGATCTGAACCACTCCAAAAACTTGTTTGTAAAAGAAAAGCTTGTTTCAAAGTACTTGTTTCACTCTTCGGATCATATTGATACCAAAGACGTAAGGTTTCCCACTTGTCAATGTTTTCATCGTGATTTCGTCCATCCTAAAGATCCAAATGGAGGAACCTCTTCTTTGGAAATCCTTTTTGGACCAAAATATCGAAAGAGGATCCGAACCACTAAAAAAACTTGTTTGTAATGAAAATCTTGTTTCAAAGTACTTGTTTCACTCTTCAGACCATATTGATACCAAAGACCTAACGTTTCCAACTTGTCAAACTTTTCCTCGTGATTTCGTCCATCCTAAAGATCCAAATGGAGGAACCTCTTCTTTGGGAATCCTGTTTGGACCAAAATATCGAAAGTGGATCAGAACCACTCCAAAAACTTATTTGTAATTGAAAAGCATGTTTCAAAGTACTTGTTTCACTCTTCGGATCATATTGATACCAAAGACCTAAGTTTCCCACTTGTTAATGTTTTCTCGTAATTTCTTCCATCCTAAAGATCCAAATGGAGGAACCTCTTCTGTTGGAATCATGTTTGGACCAAAATATCGAAAGAGGATCTGAACCACTCCAAAAACTTGTTTGTAATTGAAAATCTTTTTTCAAAGTACTTGTTTCACTCTTCGGACCATATTGATACCAAAGACCTACCGTTTCCCACTTGTCAAACTTTTCCTCATGATTTCGTCCATCTTAAAGATCCAAATGGAGGAACCTCTTCTTTGGGAATCCTGTTTGGACCAAAATATCGAAAGAGGATCCGAACCACTCCAAAAACTTGTTTGTAATTGAAAATCTTGTTTCAAAGTACTTGTTTCACTCTACGAACCATATTGATACCAAAGACCTAACGTTTCCCACTTGTCAAACTTTTCCTTTTGATTTCGTCCATCCTAAAGATCCAAATGGAGGAACCTTTTCTTTGGGAATCAAGTTTGGACCAAAATATCGAATGAGGATCCGAACCAGTCCAAAAAGTTTTTTGTAATTGAAATGCATGTTTCAAAGTACTTGTTTCACTCTTCGGATCATATTCATACCAAAGGCCTAAGGTTTCCCACTTGTTAATGTTTTCTCGTAATTTCTTCCATCCTAAAGATCCAAATGGAGGAACCTCTTCTTTGGGAATCATGTTGGGACCAAAATATCGAAAGAGGATCCGAACCACTCCAAAAACTTGTTTGTAAATGAAAATCTTGTTTCAAAGTACTTGTTTCACTCTTCGGACCATATTGATAACAAAGACCTAACGTTTCCCACTTGTCAATGTTTTCCTCGTGATTTCGTCCATCCTAAAGATCCAAATGGAGCAACCTCTTCTTTGGGAATCCTGTTTGGACCAAAATATCGAAAGAGGATCCGAACCACTCCAAAAACTTGTTTGTAATTGAAAATCTTGTTTCAAAGTACTTGTTTCACACTTCGGACCATATTGATACCATAGACCTAAGGTTTCCCACTTGTCAATGTTTTCATCGTGATTTCGTCCATCCTAAAGATCCGAATGGAGGAACCTCTTCTTTGGGAATCCTTTTTGGACCAAAATGTCGAAAGAGGATCCGAACCACTCCAAAAACTTGTTTGTAATTGAAAAGCTTGTTTCAAAGTACTTGTTTCACTCTTCGGATCATATTGATACCAAAGACCTAAGGTTTCCCACTTGTCAATGTTTTCATCGTTATTTCGTCCATCCTAAAGATCCAATTGGAGGAACCTCTTCTTTGGGAATCCTTTTTGGACCAAAATATCGAAAGAGGATCCGAACCACTCCAAGAACTTGTTTGTAATTGAAAATCTTGTTTCAAAGTACTTGTTTCACTCTTCAGACCATATTGATACCAAAGATCTAACGTTTCCCACTTGTCAAAGTTTTCCTCGTGATTTCGTCCATCCTAAAGATCCAAATGGAGGAACCTCTTCTTTGGGAATCCTGTTTGGACCAAAATATCGAAAGAGGATCCGAACCACTCCAAAAACTTGTTTGTAATTGAAAAGCTTGTTTCAAAGTACTTGTTACACTCTTCGGATCATATTCATACCAAAGACCTAAGGTTTCCAACTTGTCATTGTTTTCCTCGTGATTTTGTCCATCCTAAAGATCCAAATGGAGGAACCTCTTCTTTGGGAATCATGTTTGGACCAAAATATCGAAAGAAGATCCGAACCACTCCAAAAACTTGTTTGTAATTGAAAATCTTGTTTCAAAGTACTTGTTTCACTCTTCGGACGATATTGATACCAAAGACCTAACGTTTCCCACTTTTCAAACTTTTCCTCGTGATTTCGTCCATCCTAAAGATCCAAATAGAGGAACCTCTTCTTTGGTAATCCTGTTTGGACCAAAATATCGAAAGAGGATCCGAACCACTCCAAAAACTTGTTTGTAATTGAAAAGCTTGTTTCACAGTACTTGTTACACTCTTCATATCATATTGATACCAAAGACCTAAGGTTTCCCACTTGTCAATGTTTTCCTCGTGATTTCGTCCATCCAAAATATCCAAATGGAGGAACCTCTTCTTTGGGAATCCTGTTTGGTCTAAAATATCGAATGAGGATCCGAACAAGTCCAAAAACTTATTTGTAATTGAAATGCATGTTTCAAAGTACTTGTTTCACTCTTCGGATCATATTGATACCAAAGGCCTAAGGTTTCCCACTTGTTAATGTTTTCTCGTAATTTCTTCCATCCTAAAGATCCAAATGGAGGAACCTCTTCTTTGGGAATCATGTTGTGACCAAAATATCGAAAGAGGATCCGAACCACTCAAAAAACTTGTTTGTAATTGAAAATCTTGTTTCAAAGTACTTGTTTCACTCTCCGGACCATATTGATACCAAAGATCTAACGTTTCCCACTTGTCACACTTTTCCTCGTGATTTCGTCCATCCTAAAGATCCAAATGGAGGAACCTCTTCTTTGGGAATCCTGTTTGGACCAAATTATCGAAAGAGGATCCGAACCCCTGCAAAAACTTGTTTGTAATTGAATATCTTGTTTCAAAGTACTTGTTTCACTCTACAGACCATATTGATACCAAAGACCTAACGTTTCCCACTTGTCAAACTTTTCCTCGTGATTTCGTCCATCCTAAAGATCCAAATGGAGGAACCTCTTCTTTGGGTATCCTGTTTGGACCAAAATATCGAATGAGGATCCGAACCAGTCCAAAAACTTTTTTGTAATTGAAAAGCATGTTCCAAAGTACTTGTTACACTCTTCGGATCATATTGATACCAAAGACCTAAGGTTTCCAACTTGTCATTGTTTTCCTCGTGATTTTGTCCATCCTAAAGATCCAAATGGAGGAACCTATTCTTTGGGAATCATGTTTGGACCAAAATATCGAAAGAAGATCCGAACCACTCCAAAAACTTGTTTGTAATTGAAAATCTTGTTTCAAAGTACTTGTTTCACTCTTCGGACGATATTGATACCAAAGACTTAACGTTTCCCACTTTTCAAACTTTTCCTTGTGATTTCGTCCATCCTAAAGATCCAAATGGAGGAACCTCTTCTTTGGTAATCCTGTTTGGACCAAAATATCGAAAGAGGATCAGAACCACTCCAAAAACTTGTTTGTAATTGAAAAGCTTGTTTCACAGTACTTGTTACACTCTTCATATCATATTGATACCAAAGACCTAAGGTTTCCCACTTGTCAATGTTTTACTCGTGATTTCGTCCATCCAAAATATCCAAATGGAGGAACCTCTTCTTTGGGAATCCTGTTTGGTCTAAAATATCGAATGAGGATCCGAACAAGTCCAAAAACTTATTTGTAATTGAAATGCATGTTTCAAAGTACTTGTTTCACTCTTCGGATCATATTGATACCAAAGGCCTAAGGTTTCCCACTTGTTAATGTTTTCTCGTAATTTCTTCCATCCTAAAGATCCAAATGGAGGAACCTCTTCTTTGGGAATCATGTTGTGACCAAAATATCGAAAGAGGATCCGAACCACTCAAAAAACTTGTTTGTAATTGAAAATCTTGTTTCAAAGTACTTGTTTCACTCTCCGGACCATATTGATACCAAAGATCTAACGTTTCCCACTTGTCAAACTTTTCCTCGTGATTTCGTCCATCCTAAAGATCCAAATGGAGGAACCTCTTCTTTGGGAATCCTGTTTGGACCAAATTATCGAAAGAGGATCCGAACCCCTGCAAAAACTTGTTTGTAATTGAATATCTTGTTTCAAAGTACTTGTTTCACTCTACGGACCATATTGATACCAAAGACCTAACGTTTCCCACTTGTCAAACTTTTCCTCGTGATTTCGTCCATCCTAAAGATCCAAATGGAGGAACCTCTTCTTTGGGTATCCTGTTTGGACCAAAATATCGAATGAGGATCCGAACCAGTCCAAAAACTTTTTTGTAATTGAAAAGCATGTTCCAAAGTACTTGTTTCACTCCTCGGATCATATTGATACGAAAGACCTAAGGTTTCCTACTTGTCAAAGTTTTCCTCGTGATTTCGTCCTTCCAAAAGATCCAAAGGAGGAACATCTTCTTTTGTCCATTCAAAAGATCCAAATGGAGGAACCTCTTCTTTGGGAATCCTCTTTGGTCTAAAATATCGAAAGAGGATCTGAACCACTCCAAAAACTTGTTTGTAATAGAAAAGCTTGTTTCAAAGTACTTGTTTCACTCTTCGGATCATATTGATACCAAAGACCTAAGGTTTCCCACTTGTCAATGTTTTCATCGTGATTTCGTCCATCCTAAAGATCCAAATGGAGGAACCTCTTCTTTGGGAATCCTGTTTGGACAAAATATCGAATGAGGATCCGAACCAGTCCAAAAACTTATTTGTAATTGAAAAGCATGTTCCAAAGTACTTGTGTCACTCTTCGGATCATATTGATACCAAAGACCTAAGGTTTCCCACTTGTTAATGTTTTCTCGTAATTTCTTCCATCCTAAAGATCCAAATGGAGGAACCTCTTCTTTGGGAATCATGTTTGGACCAAAATATCAAAAGAGGATCCGAACCACTCCAAAAACTTGTTTGTAATTGAAAATATTTTTTCAAAGTACTTGTTTCACTCTTCGGACCATATTGATACCAAAGACCTAACGTTTCCCACTAGTCAAACTTTTCCTCGTGATTTCGTCCATGCTAAAGATCCAAATGGAGGAACCTCTTCTTTGGGAATCCGGTTTGGACCAAAATATCGAAAGAGGAATCGAACCACTCCAAAAACTTATTTGTAATTAAAAATCTTGTTTCAAAGTACTTGTTTCACTCTACGGACCATATTGATACCAAAGACCTAACGTTTCCCACTTGTCAAACTTTTCCTCGTGATTTCATCCATCCTAAAGATCCAAATGGAGGAACCTCTTCTTTGGGAATCCTGTTTGGACCAAAATATCGAAAGAGGATCCGAACCACTCCAAAAACTTGTTTAAAATTGAAAAGCTTGTTTCAAAGTACTTGTTTCACTCTTCGGACCATATTGATACCAAAGACCTAACGTTTCCCACTTGTTAAAGTTTTCCTCGTGATTTCGTCCATCCTAAAGATCCAAATGGAGGAACCTCTTCTTTGGGAATCCTGTTTGCACTAAAATATCGAAAGTGGATCCGAACCACTCCAAAAACTTGTTTGTAATTGAAAATCTTGTTTCAAAGTACTTGTTTCACTCTTCGGACCATATTGTTACCAAAGACCTAACGTTTCCCACTTGTCAAAGTTTTCCTCGTGATTTCGTCCATCCTAAAGATCCAAAAGGAGGAACCTCTTCTTTGGGAATCCTGTTTGGACCAAATGACCTAACGTTTCCCACTCCAAAAACTTGTTTGTAATAGAAAAGCTTGTTTCAAAGTACTTGTTTCATTCTTCGGATCATATTGCAACGAAAGACCTAAGGTTTCCCACTTGTCAATGATTTCATCGTGATTTCGTCCATCCTAAAGATCCAAATAGAGGAACCTCTTCTTTGGGAATCCTTTTTGGACCAAAATATCGATAAATTATCCGAACCACTCCAAAAACTCGTTTGTAATTGAAAATCTTGTTTCAAAGTACTTGTTTCACTCTTCGAACAACATTGATACCAAAGACCTAACGTTTCCAACTTGTCAAACTTTTCCTCGTGATTTCGTCCATCCTAAAGATCCAAATGGAGGAACCTCTTCTTTGGGAATCCTGTTTAGACCAAAATATCGAATGAGGATCCGAACCAGTCCAAAAACTTATTTGTAATTGAAAAACATGTTTCAAAGTACTTGTTTCACTCTTCGGATTATATTGATACCAAAGACCTAAGGTTTCCCACTTGTTAATGTTTTCTCGTAATTTCTTCCATCCTAAAGATCCAAATGGAGTAACCTCTTCTTTGGGAATCATGTTTGGACCAAAATATCGAAACAAGATCCGAACCACTCCAAAACCTTGTTTGTAATTGAAAATCTTGTTTCAAAGTACTTGTTTCACTCTTCGGATCATATTGATACCAAAGACCTAAGGTTTCCAACTTGTCAATGTTTTCCTCGTGATTTCATCCATTCTAAAGATCCAAATGGAGGAACCTCTTCGTTGGGAATCCTGTTTGGACAAAAATATCGAAAAAGGATCCGAACCACTCCAAAAACTTGTTTGTAATTGAAAACCTTGTTTCAAAGCATTTGTTTCACTCTACGGACCACATTGATACCAATGACCTAAGGTTTCCCACTTGTCAAAATTGCCCTCGTGATTTGGTCCATCCTAAAGATCCAAATCGAGGAACCTCTTCTTTGGGAATCCTGTTTGGACCAAAATATCGAAAGAGGATCCGGACCACTCCAAAAACTTGTTTGTAATTGAAAAGCTTTTTTCAAAGTACTTGTTTCACTCTTCGGATCATATTTATACCAAAGACCTAACGTTTCCCACTTGTCAATGTTTTCCTCGTGATTTCGTCCATCCTAAAGATCCAAATGGAGGAACCTCTTCTTTGGGAATCCTGTTTGGACCAAAATATCTAAAGAGGATCCGAACCTTTCCAAAAACTTGTTTGAAATTGAAAAGCTTGTTTCAAAGTACTTGTTTCACTCTTCGGACCACATTGATACCAAAGACCTAAGGTTTCCCACTTGTCAAAAATGCCACCGTGATTTGGTCTAACCAAAAGATCCAAATGGAGGAACCTCTTCTTTGGGAATCCTGTTTGGACCAAAATATCGAAAGAGGATCCGAACCACTATAAAAACTTGTTTGTAATTGAAAAGCTTGTTTCAAAGTACTTGTTTCACTCTTCGGATCATATTGATACCAAAGACCTAACGTTTCCCACTTGTCAATGTTTTCCTCGTGATTTCGTCCATCCTAAAGATCCAAATGGAGGAACCTCTTCTTTGGGAATCTTGTTTTGACCAAAATATCTAAAGAGGATCCGAACAACTCCAAAAACTTGTTTGTAATTGAAAAGCTTGTTTCAAAGTACTTGTTTCACTCTTCAGACCACATTGATACCAAAGACCTAAGGTTTCCCACTTGTCAAAATTGCCCTCGTGATTTGGTCCAACCAAAAGATCCAAATGGAGGAACCTCTTCTTTGGGAATCCTGTTTGGACCAAAATATCGAAAGAGGATCCGAACCACTATAAAAACTTGTTTGTAATTGAAAAGCTTGTTTCAAAGTACTTGTTTCACTCTTCGGATCATATTGATACCAAAGACCTAACGTTTCCCACTTGTCAATGTTTTCCTCGTGATTTCGTCCATCCTAAAGATCCAAATGGAGGAACCTCTTCTTTGGGAATCTTGTTTTGACCAAAATATCTAAAGAGGATCCAAACAACTCCAAAAACTTGTTTGTAATTGAAAAGCTTGTTTCAAAGTACTTGTTTTACTCTTCAGATCGTAATGATACCAAAGACCTAACGTTTCCCACTTGTCAATGTTTTCCTCGTGATTTCGTCCATCCTAAAGATCCAAATGGAGGTACCACTTTTTTGGGAATCCGGTTTGGACCAAAATATCTAAAGAGGATCCGAACCACTCAAAAAACTTGTTTGAAATTTAAAACCTTGTTTCAAAGTAATTGTTTCACTCTTCGGACCACATTGATACCAAAGACCTAACGTTTCTCACTTGTCAAAATTGCCCTCGTTTTTTTGTCCAATCAAAAGATCCAAATGGAGGAACCTCTTCTTTGGGAATCCAGTTTGGACCAAAATATCGAAAGAGGATCAGAACCACTCCAAAAACTTGTTTGTAATTGAAAAGCATGTTTCAAAGTACTTGTTTCACTCTTCGGATCATATTGATACCAAAGACCTAAGGTTTCCCACTTGACAATGTTTTCCTCGTGATTTCTTCCATCCAAAAGATCCAAATGGAGTAACCTCATCTTTGGGAATCCTGTTTGGACCAAAATATCGAAAGAGGACACGAACGACTCCAAAAACTTCTTTGTAATTGAAAAGCATGTTTCAAAGTACTTGTTTCACTCTTCAGATCATATTGATACCAAAGACCTAAGGTTTCTGATATGAATTATGTAGCCTTGCATTTGAGGAATTCAAGCTTCAAGAACACTTGCATTAAATGCACTTCAATTGCATTAATGGCAACCCAAGTTCATTTATTACAAGTCAAGTTAAGATGTATTAACTACAACTCAAGATGCATTGATGATAACCCAAGCTTCATTCAAGACAACTCAAGCTTCATTCAAGGGAACTTAAGGCAACTCCAAGACAAGCATTAATGGCATTTAAAAGCTACTTTTAAGCATCATGTATCAGTTTCAATTGTTTAAGATGCATTGTAAGTTACAAAGTAATAGTGGCAGATTGTAACTTAAGTTTTTGCATTAAATTCGTAGGTTACATGCTAGGGACTTAATTGGGCTGATAGAGGATCATTATGAACGAAAATTACATGTCTTTTATGCCTATAAATAGGCTTTGTTTTAGCTATTGTAAATAAGATTTGAGTGATGAATGAAATGTAGCATTTTTATGCACATTGAAAGCCTGGAGCCTCAACCCTTTGTAATCTTGCTTTAGATTACATGTTTAGAAACATTCAAGAGGGGAGTGATCAACCAACTTGTGGAGTGTTTCGAGTCATGAGATGATGGAACGTAATTGTTTGGGTCCATTTCATGATTTTTAGATCACACAAGGCAATCTGTTTTCTAGCCTTTCCTTGGGGTTGTTTCAAATGGCATATGTGGGTTCTTTGGTTGTGATCTTCTTGGGTCCTTAGTTAAGTTTAAGGGTTCTTAAAGCATTTCGAAAGGGTTTTCGAATCAGTTTCCCACTTGTCAATGTTTTCCTCATGATTTCTTCCATCCTAAAGATCCAAATGGAGTAACCTCTTCTTTGGGAATCCTGTTTGGACCAAAATATCGAAAGAGGACCCGAACCACTCCAAAAACTTGTTTGTAATTGAAAAGCTTGTTTTAAAGTACTTGTTTCACTCTTCAGACCACATTGATACCAAAGACCTAAGGTTTCCCACTTGTCAATGTTTTCCTCGTGATTTGGTCCAACCAAAAGATCCAAATGGAGGAACCTCTTCTTTGGGAATCCTGTTTGGACCAAAATATCGAAAGAGGATCAGAACCACTCCAAAAACTTGTTTGTAATTGAAAATCATGTTTCAAAGTACTTGTTTCACTCTTCAGATCATATTGATACCAAAGACCTAAGGTTTCCCACTTGTCAATGTTTTCGTCGTGATTTTGTCCATCCTAAAGATCCAAAGGGAGGAACCTCTTCTATGGGAATCCTGTTTGGACCGAAATATCGAAAGAGGATCCGAACCACTCCAAAAACTTGTTTGTAATTGAAAAGCTTGTTTCAAAGTACTTGTTTCACACTTCGGATCATATTGATACGAAAGACCTAAGGTTTCCCACTTGTCAATGTTTTCCTCCTGATTTAGTCCATCCTAAAGATCCAAATGGAGGAACCTCTTCTTTGGGAATCCTGATTGGACCAAAATATCGAAAGAGGATCCGAACCACTCCAAAAACTTGTTTGTAATTGAAAATCTTGATTCAAAGTACTTGTTTCACTCTTCGGACCATATTGATACCAAAGTCCTAACGTTTCCCACTTGTCAAAGTTTTCCTCGTGATTTCATCCATCCTAAAGATCCAAATGAAGGAACCTCTTCTTTGGGAATCCTGTTTGGAGCAAAATATCGAAAGAGGATCCGAACCACTCCAAAAACATGTTTGTAATTGAAAAGCTTGTTTCAAAGTACTTGTTTTACTCTTCGGATCATATTGATACCAAAGACCTAAGGTTTCCCACTTGTCAATGTTTTCCTCGTGATTTCGTCCATCCTAAAGATCCAAATGGAGGAACCTCTTTATTGGGAATCCTGTTTGGACAGAAATATCGAAAGAGGATCCGAACCACTCCAAAAACTTGTTTGTAATTGAAAAGCTTGTTTCAAAGTACTTGTTTCACACTTCGGACCATATTGATACCAAAGACCTAACGTTTCCAACTTCTCAAAGTTTTCCTCCTGATTTCGTCCATCCTAAAGATCCAAATGGAGGAACCTCTTCTATGGGAATCCTGTTTGGACCGAAATATCGAAAGAGGATCCGAACCACTCCAAAAACTTGTTTGTAATTGAAAAGCTTGTTTCAAAGTACTTGTTTCACACTTCGGATCATATTGATACCAAAGACCTAAGGTTTCCAACTTGTCAATGTTTTCCTCGTGATTTCGTCCATCCTAAAGATCCAAATGGAGGAACCTCTTCTTTGGGAATCCTGTTTGGACCAAAATATCGAAAGAGGATCCGAACCACTCCAAAAACTTGTTTGTAATTGAAAAGCTTGTTTAAAGTACTTGTTTCACACTTCGTACCATATTGATACCAAACACCTAACGTTTCCCACTTGTCAAAGTTTTCCTCCTGATTTCGTCCATCCTAAAGATCCAAATGGAGGAACCTCTTCTATGGGAATCCTGTTTGGACCGAAATATCGAAAGAGGATCCGAACCACTCCAAAAACTTGTTTGTAATTGAAAAGCTTGTTTCAAAGTACTTGTTTCACACTTCGGATCATATTGATACCAAAGACCTACGGTTTCCCACTTGTCAATGTTTTCCTCGTGATTTCATCCATCCTGAAGATCCAAATGGAGGAACCTCTTCTTTGGGAATCCTGTTTCGACCGAAATATCGATGAGGATCCGAATCACTCCAAAAACTTGTTTGTAATTGAAAAGCTTGTTTCAAAGTACTTGTTTTACTCTTCAGATCATATTGATACCAAAGACCTATGGTTTCCCACTTGTCAATGTTTTCCTCGTGACTTCGTCCATCCTAAAGATCCAAATGCAGGAACCTCTTCTTTGGGAATCCTGTTTGGACCAAAATATCGAAAGAGGATCCGAACCACTCCAAAAACTTGTTTGTAATTGAAAATCTTGTTTCAAAGTACTTGTTTCACACTTCAGATCATATTGATACCAAAGACCTAAGGTTTCCCACTTGTCAATGTTTTCCTCATGATTTCATGCATCCTAAAGATCCAAATGGAGGAACCTCTTCTTTGGGAATACTGTTTGGACCGAACTATCGAAGAGGATCCGAACCACTCCAAAAACTTGTTAGTAATTGAAAAGCTTGTTTCAAAGTACTT
Source organism: Gynostemma pentaphyllum (assembly GCA_028015215.1). Taxonomy (NCBI): domain Eukaryota; kingdom Viridiplantae; phylum Streptophyta; class Magnoliopsida; order Cucurbitales; family Cucurbitaceae; genus Gynostemma; species Gynostemma pentaphyllum. The sequence continues at coordinate 11,379,268 of CM051350.1, forward strand.
GTTTAACTCTTCGGATCATATTGATACCAAAGACCTATGGTTTCGCACTTGTCAATGTTTTCCTCGTGATTTCGTCCATCCTAAAGATCCAAATGGAGGAACCTCTTCTTTGGGAATCCTGTTTGGACCAAAATATCGAAAGAGGATCCGAACCACTCCAAAAACTTGTTTGTAATTGAACAGCTTGTTTCAAAGTACTTATTTCACACTTCGGACCATATTGATACCAAAGACCTAACGTTTCCCACTTGTCAATGTTTTCCTCATGATTTCGTCCATCCTAAAGATCCAAATGGAGGAACCTCTTCTTTGGGAATCCTGTTTGGACCAAAATATCGAAAGAGAATCCGAACCACTCCAAAAACTTGTTTGTAATTGAAAAGATTGTTTCAAAGTACTTGTTTCACTCTTCGGACCATATTGATACCAAAGACCTAGCGTTTCACAATTGTCAAAGTTTTCCTCGTGATTTCGTCCATCCTGAAAATCCAAATGGAGGAACCTCTTCTTTGGAAATCCTATTTGGACCAAAATATCGACAGAGGATCCGAACCACTCCAAAAACTTGTTTGTAATTGAAAAGCTTGTTTCAAAGCACTTGTTTCACTCTTCGGATCATATTGATACCAAAGACCTAACGTTTCCCACTTGTCAAAGTTTTCCACGTGATTTCGTCCATCCTGAAGATCCAAATGGAGGAACCTCTTCTTTGGGAATCCTGTTTGGACAAAAATATCGAAAGAGGATCCGAACCACTCCAAAAACTTGTTTGTAATTGAAAAGCTTGTTTCAAAGTACTTGTTTCACTCTTCGGACCACATTGATACCAAAGACCTAAGGTTTCCCACTTGCAAAATTGCCCTCGTGATTTGGTCCAACCAAAATATCCAAATGGAGGAACCTCTTCTTTGGGAATCCTCTTTGGCACAAAATATCGAAAGAGGATCCAGAACCACTTTAAAAATTTGTTTGTAATTGAAAAGCTTGTTTCAAAGTACTTGTTTCACTCTTCGGACCATATTGAAACCAAAGACCTAAGGTTTCCCACTTGTCAATGTTTTCCTCGTGATTTCGTCCATCCTAAAGATCCAAATGGAGGAACTTCTTCTTTGGGAATCCTGTTTGGACCAAAATATCGAAAGAGGATCCGAACTACTCCAAAAACTTGTTTGTAATTGAAAAGCTTGTTTCAAAGTACTTGTTTCACTCTTCGGACCATATTGAAACCAAAGACCTAAGGTTTCCCACTTGTCAATGTTTTCCTCGTGATTTCGTCCATCCTAAAGATCCAAATGGAGGAACCTCTTCTTTAGGAATCCTGTTTGGACCAAAATATCTAAAGAGCACCCGAACCACCCCAAAAACTTGTTTGTAATTGAAAAGCTTGTTTCAAAGTACTTGTTTCACTCTTCGGACCACATTGATACCAAAGACCTAAGGTTTCCAACTTGTCAAAGTTTTCCTCGTGATATCGTCCATCCTAATGATCCAAATGGAGGAACCTCTTCTTTGGGAATCCTGTTTGGACCAAAATATCGAAAGAGGATCCGAACTACTCCAAAAACTTTTTTGTAATTGAAAAGCTCGTTTCAAAGTACTTGTTTCACTCTTCGGACCATATTGAAACCAAAGACCTAAGGTTTCCTACTTGTCAATGTTTTCATCGTGATTTCGTCCATCCTAAAGATCCAAATGGAGGAACCTCTTCTTTGGGAATCCTGTTTGGACCAAAATATCGAAAGAGGATCCGAACTACTCCAAAAACTTGTTTGTAATTGAAAAGCTTGTTTCAAAGTACTTGTTTCACTCTTCGGACCATATTGAAACCAAAGACCTAAGGTTTCCCACTTGTCAATGTTTTCCTGGTGATTTCGTCCATCCTAAAGATCCAAATGGAGGAACCTCTTCTTTGGGCATCCTGGTTGGACCAAAATATCGAAAGAGAATCCGAACCACTCCAAAAACTTGTTTGTAATTGAAAATCTTGTTTCAAAGTACTTGTTTCACTCGTCGGACCATATTGATACCAAAGACCTAGCGTTTCACAATTGTCAAAGTTTTCCTCGTGATTTTGTCCATCCTAAAGATACAAAAGGAGGAACCTCTTCTTTGGGAATCCTGTTTGGACCAAAATATCGAAAGAGGATCCGAACCACTCAAAAACTTGTCTGTAATTGAAAAGCTTGTTTCAAAGTACTTGTTTCACTCTTCGGACCACAATGATTCCAAAGACCTAAGGTTTCCCACTTGTCAAAGTTTTCCTCGTGATTTCGTCCATCCTAAAGATCCAAATGGAGGAACCTCTTCTTTGGGAATCCTGTTTGGACCAAAATATCGAAAGAGGATCCGAACCACTCCAAAAACTTGTTTGTAATTGAAAAGCTTGTTTCAAAGTACTTGTTTCACTCTTCGGACCACATTGATACCAAAGACCTAAGGTTTCCCACTTGTCAAAGTTTTCCTCGTGATTTCGTCCATCCTAAAGATCCAAAAGGAGGAACCTCTTCTTTGGGAATCCTGTTTGGACCAAAATATCGAAAGAGGATCCGAACCACTCCAAAAACTTGTTTGTAATTGAAAAGCTCGTTTCAAAGTACTTGTTTCACTCTTCGGACCATATTGAAACCAAAGACCTAAGGTTTCCTACTTGTCAATGTTTTCCTCGTGATTTCGTCCATCCTAAAGTTCCAAATGGAGGAACCTCTTCTTTGGGAATCCTGTTTGGACCAAAATATCGAAAGAGGATCCGAACTACTCCAAAAACTTGTTTGTAATTGAAAAGCTTGTTTCAAAGTACTTGTTTCACTCTTCGGACCATATTGAAACCAAAGACCTAAGGTTTCCCACTTGTCAATGTTTTCCTCGTGATTTCGTCCATCCTAAAGATCCAAATGGAGGAACCTCTTCTTTGGGAATCCTGTTTGGACCAAAATATCGAAAGAGGATCCGAACCACTCCAAAAACTTGTTTGTAATTGAACAGCTTGTTTCAAAGTACTTATTTCACACTTCGGACCATATTGATACCAAAGACCTAACGTTTCCCACTTGTCAATGTTTTCCTCATGATTTCGTCCATCCTAAAGATCCAAATGGAGGAACCTCTTCTTTGGGAATCCTGTTTGGACCAAAATATCGAAAGAGAATCCGAACCACTCCAAAAACTTGTTTGTAATTGAAAAGATTGTTTCAAAGTACTTGTTTCACTCTTCGGACCATATTGATACCAAAGACCTAGCGTTTCACAATTGTCAAAGTTTTCCTCGTGATTTCGTCCATCCTGAAAATCCAAATGGAGGAACCTCTTCTTTGGAAATCCTGTTTGGACCAAAATATCGACAGGAGGATCCGAACCACTCCAAAAACTTGTTTGTAATTGAAAAGCTTGTTTCAAAGCACTTGTTTCACTCTTCGGATCATATTGATACCAAAGACCTAACGTTTCCCACTTGTCAAAGTTTTCCACGTGATTTCGTCCATCCTGAAGATCCAAATGGAGGAACCTCTTCTTTGGGAATCCTGTTTGGACAAAAATATCGAAAGAGGATCCGAACCACTCCAAAAACTTGTTTGTAATTGAAAAGCTTGTTTCAAAGTACTTGTTTCACTCTTCGGACCACATTGATACCAAAGACCTAAGGTTTCCCACTTGCAAAATTGCCCTCGTGATTTGGTCCAACCAAAATATCCAAATGGAGGAACCTCTTCTTTGGGAATCCTCTTTGGCACAAAATATCGAAAGAGGATCCAGAACCACTTTAAAAATTTGTTTGTAATTGAAAAGCTTGTTTCAAAGTACTTGTTTCACTCTTCGGACCATATTGAAACCAAAGACCTAAGGTTTCCCACTTGTCAATGTTTTCCTCGTGATTTCGTCCATCCTAAAGATCCAAATGGAGGAACCTCTTCTTTGGGAATCCTGTTTGGACCAAAATATCGAAAGATGATCCGAACTACTCCAAAAACTTGTTTGTAATTGAAAAGCTTGTTTCAAAGTACTTGTTTCACTCTTCGGACCATATTGAAACCAAAGACCTAAGGTTTCCCACTTGTCAATGTTTTCCTCGTGATTTCGTCCATCCTAAAGATCCAAATGGAGGAACCTCTTCTTTAGGAATCCTGTTTGGACCAAAATATCTAAAGAGCACCCGAACCACCCCAAAAACTTGTTTGTAATTGAAAAGCTTGTTTCAAAGTACTTGTTTCACTCTTCGGACCACATTGATACCAAAGACCTAAGGTTTCCAACTTGTCAAAGTTTTCCTCGTGATATCGTCCATCCTAATGATCCAAATGGAGGAACCTCTTCTTTGGGAATCCTGTTTGGACCAAAATATCGAAAGAGGATCCGAACTACTCCAAAAACTTTTTTGTAATTGAAAAGCTCGTTTCAAAGTACTTGTTTCACTCTTCGGACCATATTGAAACCAAAGACCTAAGGTTTCCTACTTGTCAATGTTTTCATCGTGATTTCGTCCATCCTAAAGATCCAAATGGAGGAACCTCTTCTTTGGGAATCCTGTTTGGACCAAAATATCGAAAGAGGATCCGAACTACTCCAAAAACTTGTTTGTAATTGAAAAGCTTGTTTCAAAGTACTTGTTTCACTCTTCGGACCATATTGAAACCAAAGACCTAAGGTTTCCCACTTGTCAATGTTTTCCTCGTGATTTCGTCCATCCTAAAGATCCAAATGGAGGAACCTCTTCTTTGGGCATCCTGGTTGGACCAAAATATCGAAAGAGAATCCGAACCACTCCAAAAACTTGTTTGTAATTGAAAATCTTGTTTCAAAGTACTTGTTTCACTCGTCGGACCATATTGATACCAAAGACCTAGCGTTTCACAATTGTCAAAGTTTTCCTCGTGATTTTGTCCATCCTAAAGATCCAAAAGGAGGAACCTCTTCTTTGGGAATCCTGTTTGGACCAAAATATCGAAAGAGGATCCGAACCACTCCAAAAACTTGTCTGTAATTGAAAAGCTTGTTTCAAAGTACTTGTTTCACTCTTCGGACCACAATGATTCCAAAGACCTAAGGTTTCCCACTTGTCAAAGTTTTCCTCGTGATTTCGTCCATCCTAAAGATCCAAATGGAGGAACCTCTTCTTTGGGAATCCTGTTTGGACCAAAATATCGAAAGAGGATCCGAACCACTCCAAAAACTTGTTTGTAATTGAAAAGCTTGTTTCAAAGTACTTGTTTCACTCTTCGGACCACATTGATACCAAAGACCTAAGGTTTCCCACTTGTCAAAGTTTTCCTCGTGATTTCGTCCATCCTAAAGATCCAAAAGGAGGAACCTCTTCTTTGGGAATCCTGTTTGGACCAAAATATCGAAAGAGGATCCGAACCACTCCAAAAACTTGTTTGTAATTGAAAAGCTTGTTTCAAAGTACTTGTTTCACTCTTCGGACCATATTGAAACCAAAGACCTAAGGTTTCCTACTTGTCAATGTTTTCCTCGTGATTTCGTCCATCCTAAAGTTCCAAATGGAGGAACCTCTTCTTTGGGAATCCTGTTTGGACCAAAATATCGAAAGAGGATCCGAACTACTCCAAAAACTTGTTTGTAATTGAAAAGCTTGTTTCAAAGTACTTGTTTCACTCTTCGGACCATATTGAAACCAAAGACCTAAGGTTTCCCACTTGTCAATGTTTTCCTCGTGATTTCGTCCATCCTAAAGATCCAAATGGAGGAACCTCTTCTTTGGGCATCCTGTTTGGACCAAAATATCGAAAGAGAATCCGAACCACTCCAAAAACATGTCTGTAATTGAAAATCTTGTTTCAAAGTACTGGTTTCACTCGTCGGACCATATTGATACCAAAGACCTAACGTTTCCCACTTGTCAAAGTTTTCCTTGTGATTTTGTCCATCCTAAAGATCCAAAAGGAGGAACCTCTTCTTTGGGAATCCTGTTTGGACCAAAATATCGAAAGAGAATCCGAACCACTCCAAAAACTTGTCTGTAATTGAAAAGCTTGTTTCAAAGTACTTGTTTCACTCTTCGGACCACAATGATTCCAAAGACCTAAGGTTTCCCACTTGTCAAAATTGCCCTCGTGATTTGGTCCAACCAAAAGATCCAAATGGAGGAACCTCTTTTTTAGGAATCCTGTTTGGACCAAAATATCGAAAGAGGATCCGAACCACTCCAAAAACTTGTTTGTAATTGAAAAGCTTGTTTCAAAGTACTTGTTTCACTCTTCGGACCACATTGATACCAAAGACCTAAGGTTTCCAACTTGTCAAAGTTTTCCTCGTGATTTCGTCCATCCTAAAGATCCAAATGGAGGAACCTCTTCTTTGGGAATCCTGTTTGGACCAAAATATCGAAAGAGGATCCGAACTACTCCAAAAACTTGTTTGTAATTGAAAAGCTTGTTTCAAAGTACTTGTTTCACTCTTAGGACCATATTGATACCAAAGGTCTAACGTTTCCCACTTGTCAAAGTTTTCCTCGTGATTTCGTCCATCCTAAAGATCCAAATGGAGGAACCTCTTCTTTGGGAATCCTGTTTGGACCAAAATATCTAAAGAGGATCCGAACCTTTCCAAAAACTTGTATGTAATTGAAAAGCTTGTTTCAAAGTACTTGTTTCACTCTACGGACCACATTTATACCAAAGACCGAAGGTTTCCCACTTGTCAAAATTGCCCTCGTGATTTGTTCCAACCAAAAGATCCAAATGGAGGAGCCTCTTCTTTTGGAATCCTGTTTGGACCATAATATCGAAAGAGGATCCGAACCACTCCAAAAACTTGTCTGTAATTGAAAATCTTGTTTCAAAGTACTTGTTTCACTCTTCGGACCATATTGATACCAAAGACCTAACGTTTCCCACTTGTCAAAGTTTTCCTTGTGATTTCGTCCATCCTAAAGATCCAAATGGTGTAACCTCTTCAAAGGGAATCCTGTTTGGACCGAAATATCGAAAGAGGATCCGAACCACTCCAAAAACTTGTTTGTAATTGAAAAGCTTGTTTCAAAGTACTTGTTTCACTCTTCGGATTATATTGATACCAAAGACCTAAGGTTTCCCACTTGTCAAAATTGCCCTCGTGATTTGGTCCAACCAAAAGATCCAAATGGAGGAACCTCTTCTTTGGGAATCCTGTTTGGACCAAAATATCGAAAGAGGATCCGAACCACTCCAAAAACTTGTTTGTAATTGAAAAGCTTGTTTCAAAGTACTAGTTTCACTCTTCGGACCACATTGATACCAAAGACCTAAGGTTTCCAACTTGTCAAAGTTTTCCTCGTGATTTCGTCCATCCTAAAGATCCAAATGGTGGAACCTCTTCTTTGGGAATCCTGTTTGGACCAAAATATCGAAAGAGGATCCGAACTACTCCAAAAACTTTTTTGTAATTGAAAAGCTTGTTTCAAAGTACTTGTTTCACTCTTCGGACCATATTGAAACCAAAGACCTAAGGTTTCCCACTTGTCAATGTTTTCCTCGTGATTTCGTCCATCCTAAAGATCCAAATGGAGAAACCACTTCTTTGGGAATCCTGTTTGGACCAAAATATCGAAAGAGGATCCGAACTACTCCAAAAAAGTCCTCTTCTTTGGGAATCCTGTTTGGACCAAAATATCGAAAGAGGATCCGAACCACTCCAAAAACTTTTTTGTAATTGAAAAGCTTGTTTCAAAGTACTTGTTTCACTCTTCGGACCACATTGATACCAAAGACCTAAGGTTTCCAACTTGTCAAAGTTTTCCTCGTGATTTCGTCCATCCTAAAGATCCAAATGGAGGAACCTCTTCTTTGGGAATCCTGTTTGGACCAAAATATCGAAAGAGGATCCGAACCACTCCAAAAACTTGTCTGTAATTGAAAATCATGTTTCAAAGTACTTGTTTCACTCGTCGGACCATATTGATACCAAAGACCTAACGTTTCCCACTTGTCAAAGTTTTTCTTGTGATTTTGTCCATCCTAAAGATCCAAAAGGAGGAACCTCTTCAAAGGGAATCCTGTTTGGACCGAAATATCGAAAGAGGATCCGAACCACTCAAAAAACTTGTTTCTAATTGAAAAGCTTGTTTCAAAGTACTTGTTTTACTCTTCGGACCACAATGATTCCAAAGACCTAAGGTTTCCCACTTGTCAAAATTGCCCTCGTGATTGGTCCAACCAAAAGATCCAAATGGAGGAACCTCTTCTTTGGGAATCCTGTTTGGACCAAAATATCGAAAGAGGATCCGAACCACTCCAAAAACTTGTTTGTAATTGAAAAGATTGTTTCAAAGTACTTGTTTCACTCTTCGGACCATATTGATACCAAAGACCTGACGTTTCACACTTGTCAAAGTTTTCCTCGTGATTTCGTCCATCCTAAATATCCAAATGGAGGAACCTCTTCTTTGGGATTCGTGTTTGGACCAAAATATCGAAAGAGGATCCGAACAACTCCAAAAACTTGTTTGTAATTGAAAAGCTTGTTTCAAAGTACTTGTTTCACTCTTCGGATCATATTGATACTGATATGAAACCCTAGAAAATTGAAATAGAAACCCTTTGAAACACAAAGAACCCCTAGATGCAAATCCTAAAACCCCAATAAACAATAAGGTAAAACCCTTGGAAACAAAGAAGAAGAAGATTATTTCAATGATCTAATACCTTGAAATAAGAGAACTTGTTCTTATTTCAAGATCGAAACAATCCACAAACACAATAGATCAAGTTATGCTTGAATGTTTCTAAACCATGCAACCTAACAAGGCTACAAAATGCAAGGTAAAATCAACCAAGGAATAAGCAAACAAAGCTATTTTCTATCATATTAATTGTTCATGTTTAGGGTTACAAATGAGACCTTTAAATAGGCAATGAAACCCTAAAAATAACAAGCAAATTCGGAATAAAGAAGAGAATAAAATCTGCCAAATCTTTCCTTAAGTGCATTTGGTGCATGTTAGGAAAGTTTTGCCCTAGAAGATATTATATCATTCCTAAACTATTCTAAGCATTAAAACTGATAAATAAAGGCCTAAAACATGTCCAAATACATTTTAAATTCGTTGACAACATATAAGGCAAGTTCGGGAACAAATATGGAAAGTGGTCCAAATAAGGAAAGTTTGCAAAAGTGATGCAACTTTCCTAATTTTCTCTTCTCTTCATTTCTGATTGAACAAGTCTTCAATACTCTTCTTCCAAATGTATTTACCATAGATTGAAGTTTATCAAGTCCTCTTCCATAGCCTCCATGATCAAATCTTCAAAGCTTGTCTTGACTTTTCTAATGTAGGCTTGTAAATGGATGTTAACGCTTGTCTTGAACTTTAAACTTGAAATTGATCCTTGAGCTATTTGTGACGTTCTATGATTCATATCATCCCCTCCCTCTTGAAAAGCATTCGTCCTCGAATCTATATCATTACCTACATCGCAAAAACTTAAGTTAATAACATAAATAAAAACACTTAAAGCATACTTACCTTGGAAATCAGATTTGTAAGCATCTTGATATCTTTCTAGCGCCTTGAATTGTCTAACTCCTCCTGGATCAAAAACCTTGAACTTCCATGCATCTCCCTCTTTGACATTTAGTTTCACACATTCAGTCCCCTTTTGATATTTTTTTCTTTGTAGCCGCTTCTTATAATCTGTCCTATAACAAACATCAAGAGATCTAGCTACAATATTAGATTGAAATAACATATTAGAACCCAAAGGAGCATAGTCAATCTGATATGAATCATGGAACGTCACAAAATGCCCAAGGACAAATCACAACATTAAAGTTCAAGAGAAGCATTGACATCCATTTACAGGCCTACATTAGCAAAGTCAAGACAAGCTTCGAAGATCCGATCATGGAGGCTATGGAAGAGGACGTGATGAACTCCAATCTATGGCAAATACATTTGGAGGAAGAGTATTGAAGAATTCATATGATAATAATATTGCTTTTTGCTTTGCTAAAATTGCTTAGTTTTGTAGCCTTGTTCTTAGGTTGCATGTTTTAGGAACATTCAAGCAAACCTTGATCTAGTTTGTTTGTGAATTGTTTCAATCTTGAAATAAGAACAAGTTCTCTTATTTCAAGGTCTTTGATCATTGGAATAATCTTCTTTTCTTGTTTTTCCAAAGGTTTTACCTTTTTGTTCATGGGGTTTTAGGATTTGCATCTAAGGGGTTCTTTGTGCATCAAAGGGTTTCTTTATCAATTTCCTAGGGTTTCATATCATTTGGTATCAGAGCTTAGGCTCAAGGGAAGATTTCTATCTTACTTGCTTTCTTGTTATTTCAATTTTATTCTTGTTTTGTTCTTAGTTCATCTAAAAACCAGAAAACACATTAAAAAAAACTGTTCCAAAATTTCCTTATTTGTTTTTGCCTACTGTTTTAATTTTTTTCATATAGTTCTCATTCGATTCTCATAAAATCACCAACAACAAAAGTCTTTATTGTTTTGTCTAGTTTATTTGTATTCAGAAAAGTTTGTCAAAAAAAAAGTGGAAGATTGAGAAAAAAATAGATCTTCGCAGACTGTCGGATTGTCCAGAAAATTGAAAAAAAAAAAAAAAAAAGTGTTCTTGCTTGATTTGTTGAAGTTTCTGGAAAAAAGTGGTTTGTGTTCGTATTTTTCTTGAAGAGTTCATCTTAAACTCATCCTATCTTCATCTTGAATCTGAAAATTACAAAGGATTTGTGCTAGAATTGTTTATTTCCTAAAAAGCTAGAACTTACCATAAATAGCCAAAACAGTTTTAGGAAAGTATCAATTCTGTCCCATATTCAAATATATGCATATCTTGCTCAATTAAAGTCATTTTTTCTGATCCAAAACACATTAGGGAAGTCTAATTTCGAATTTTTCTCTTTTAGGAAAGTTTATTCTTGCATATTTTCTTTATTATTCTTTCCTTGTTATTAAAATACACCATAGTTGCAAAATCTGTCCTATTTTTCTTAACCAACCAAATTGCTTGTTCTTTTTTTCTTTATTGTTACTTTTTATAAACTTTCTTAGTATCTTAATTGTTTGATAGTTACTAAAGTGTGCTAAGAGTTCAAGGCATCATTTAGGGTGTAAAATCTGTTTTGAGTGCAAACACGAGTGGATTGACATTTTTTGAGTGAAACACTTAGGGAGTGATTTGAAAGGTCCTATTTTTACATTACTAACTTGTTTCTCTTGCAGCCATGAATATTGAAGGAGATTGTTCTAATATGAAGGAGGAGATTAAGAAAACTGAAACAATGGAAGGTTACATCTTGAAAATACAAAGGGATGTTGATAGGAAGATGGAGGCTCAAACAAGGGAGATTGCCAACCTAAGTGCTCAAATACAAGCTTTGCTCTTAAACCAACCTAGAGCCAATCCAAATGTGGCTCCAAATGAGGCTAGGGAGCAACAAATTGTGCAAGGGGCTGAGGCACATAATGAACAACAAGGGTGGGATCCTTATGATTATGAGGAAGAACCTAGAAATCAAATGAGAGCACATCATGGAGGAGGAAGAGGAAGAGGCCGGGGTTCCAAGTTCAAAGACCAAACAGGGAGTTTCCTCTTGCTAGAGATGATGACTTAAAGGGAATCAAGTTCAAAATTCCACCATTCCAAGGCAAGACTGATCCGGAGGAGTACTTGCAATGGGAGGCACAAACTGAGCACATATTTGATTGCAACAACTTCAGTGAGCAAAGGAAGGTACTTTTAGCAATTACTGAATTTACTAATTATGCTTCTGTTTGGTGGATTCAGTTAAAAGCTAAACTTAGAAGGGAGAGGCAACCTCAAATAGAGACATGGGCTGAGCTTAAGGGCATGATGAGGAAGAGGTTCATTCCAACAACTTATGAAAGAGATTTGAGTTCAAAAGAAAGAGTGTTTGAAAAGAATGAAAGAGAAATTGAAAAGAAAGAGAGTTGTGAGTCAAAAATGAATGAGAGGAATGGTGAGAACATTGTGAGTTTTGTAGAAAGTGAGGCTAGGAAAATAATGTTTTCAAATAAAACCCACTTTGTACTTGTGTGCAAAGATTCTTTCTGTCTAACTTATGAACTTAACCTTTGCTTTTCTAGTGTTTTAGCTAATGTTTTGCAGAATTACATTGATCAATTTTCAATTGGAATGGAGCACAAAGTAGATGCATTTCAAGGGGCTGAAATACTTAAGGCACCACCATACTTCATGGAAAAAGATGTTGCCAACGGGATCCAAGGCCAGAAAAGGAAGTTTCTTACTTTTAATCCTATTGCATCGGTTTGTTTAAATGATTATTTCTTGTTTTCCAATTCTGATTTTAAGACTAGAAATCATCCAAACCAATTATATTTTTATGATAAACATGCGTTCTTTTCTAGCAAAATTCTTTTGGATGATCTTTACTTGTTTGACAGCTTATCACTTGCAAAACATGTTAAGCTAGCCTATCCATTTACTTGTGATGATGTGCATAGTTCTTGTTTGTTTGCTAAATTTGATCTCAAGTCTGATATTTTACCACTTCAATTTCATTCTAATGATAAACATATGTTTTGTGCTACACGAATTATCTTTGATAAGACATATGATGCATTTAGGGAGAGCATGGAGTCTTCATATTTTCTAATTTACCCCAACACATTAGACCTATTTGAGTTTGTTTATGGTTCATATGCTTTGATTAATGTGTTACATTCACCATGTGATCATCTTGTGAGTAGTGTTGAGTATGAGAAAATTTACGAGATTGACTATGGTCCATATATTCTATTAGATGTGTTACCATTATCCACCAACTATATTGTTAGTGTTGTGGTCTTTGATAAGCTAGGTTGTTTTGCTGATTTAAAGGGAAGAAAACCAACAATATTTGACCGGGAGGTGTTAACTTGAAAGGAGAAAGAAGGGTACCATTGTTGCTCTCTTTGGTGCCAATTCACAATACACGAGGTAAGTGTGCTTTATGTGCTTTTATTTATGTTATTAACTTAATTTATTGTGATGTAGGTAATGTTATAGATTCGAGGACGAATCCTTTTCAAGAGGGAGGGGATGATATGAATCATGGAACGTCACAAAATGCCCAAGGACAAATCACAACATTAAAGTTCAAGAGAAGCATTGACATCCATTTACAGGCCTACATTAGCAAAGTCAAGACAAGCTTCGAAGATCCGATCATGGAGGCTATGGAAGAGGACGTGATGAACTCCAATCTATGGCAAATACATTTGGAGGAAGAGTATTGAAGAATTCATATGATAATAATATTGCTTTTTGCTTTGCTAAAATTGCTTAGTTTTGTAGCCTTGTTCTTAGGTTGCATGTTTTAGGAACATTCAAGCAAACCTTGATCTAGTTTGTTTGTGAATTGTTTCAATCTTGAAATAAGAACAAGTTCTCTTATTTCAAGGTCTTTGATCATTGGAATAATCTTCTTTTCTTGTTTTTCCAAAGGTTTTACCTTTTTGTTCATGGGGTTTTAGGATTTGCATCTAAGGGGTTCTTTGTGCATCAAAGGGTTTCTTTATCAATTTCCTAGGGTTTCATATCACAATCTCATAAATTTTCTCATACTCAATATTATTCACAAGAAGATTAGATAGTGAAGTTAAGAAATCAGTCACATCACATAAACAAAAGTCAAACTCAAATAGTTTTAAAGTATTCGGGAAATGCATATAAGATGTAAAATCCATACTATCCATAAATTCATTAAATGATCTAACTCTTGTAGCACAAAACAAATTTTTATCATTAGAATGCAATTGAAGTTGTAGAAATTGAGAGTTGAGATCAAATTTAGCAACCAAACAAGAGTTATGAATAAAATCAAGAATAGGGTTAGGATACTTTACAATGGTCACTTTTACCGTATTTTCCATGCATTGAGTCATGTGAGGTAGTGATCCATTGAGTATGGCAGCCCCTTGAATGTTGTCTTCATGATGTTTTATGCCTTTCATTGATGACAAATTACTAGGCATCTCATTAGGGAACAACCTTTTAAATTCCTGCAAAAACTCAACAAACATACTAGGCAAAGATGGGTTAAGTGTAAAACAAACCTCTTTGTACAAAAGTACAAATGTAGGTTGGTAGATTTCATTCCTAGCCTCACTTGATCAAACTTTCAAGCTCTCACTCTCTTTTTGCTCACTAAACTCAAGTGTCTCACACTTTGTAACCTCACAGCACTCTTTCTTTTCAATCTCATTACACTCTTTCTTTTCAAACTCACAACTCTCTTTGTTTTGAGCACTCATTTCTTTTTTATCACTCATCTCTCTTTCTTTTAACTCACTAATTTCTTTTGCACTCATCTCTCTTTCTTTTGGCTCACTCTTTTTGTCAAAGTTTTCATTACTTTCAAACATAGAACTCTTTTGTAGCTCACAAGTTTCCTCCACAAAAACATTAGCACGAATATCCTCTTTTATCTCCTCCATGCTAGCATTGAAAACTTCCTTTGATTTTAAAAGTTCTCTTTCAATCATCTTTACTTTCTCTAAAATCAAATTTCCATTTTCCTCTACCAAGCCATAGGCAGCCCCATTCTTATCCATTAATGTACCATTTTCACCCATTTGATAAGAAGAAGTAGTATTGGAAATAGGTTTAGAAGCATACCGTGTATCTCTTCTTCTTTTGAGTCTATTTTCTACCTTGGTGGCATAGTACACCATTTATTCCAACTTCACATATGTATACCCATTAACTTGGCCAGCAATCTCATAATTTAATCCATCTAAGAACCATGCCATAGTCATCTCTTCATCTTCCTCAATATTAGCCCTAGCCATGAGATATTTAAACTCATTGTAGTACTCACAAACGCTCATGTTTCCTTGTGTAAAATCTTCGAACATTTCCTCAAGGTCTCTTTGAAATCGGCTTGGTACAAATCGTTTCCTCATGATGTATTTGAGTTCACACCAAGTTTCAATTGGATCCTCCAAAGTTCTTCTTTTCCTATCGTTCACCAATTGTTTCCACCATGTAAGTGCATAATCACAAAATTGAGTGGTTATAAGTTGTACCTTCTTTGAATTACTACATGGATGTTCTTCAAAACAAAGCTCCACCTCTCTTTCCCATATCAAGTAAACCTCTGGATTTGATCTTCCTTGGAAAGTAGGTAACTTGATGATATGAATCAAGGAGCCTCAAAGTTGATCATTGCCGGAATTGCATTCATTTCTTTCCAAGATCAAGCTACAAGCAAGTTCAATAATTACAACATCAAAGTTCAAGCTTACATCAATAAATGGAAGTCAAGTTTAAGCTTAGTTCATTAAATGCAAGTCAAGTTCAAGCCTAGTTCACTAAATGCAAGTCAAGTTCATTTATTGCAACCGAAGCTCATTTAATGCAACTCAATACATCAATGAAACTCAAGACTTATTCATGACATCTTAAAGCTTCATTCAAGACTCCAATCAATACATTTGATGAAGATGTTTCAGTTACAAAGAGTTACAAATCAGATTTGTAACTCCCAAGAAATCAGTTACACTTTGACAATTTAATAGGCTTGTCAATTGTCTTTATTTTTGCCATTACTTTTTTGGGCTGTCTTTTGGCCTTTTTTTATTCAATTTTATCACCTTAATTTCGTGGCTATTGAAGGCTATAAAGCCATGACACATGCTTGTAACAAATCAGATTATGAATGAATTAAAAATCCAAAGTCTCATTGAGAGCTTTTTCTTGAATTGTTGTGAGTTGTTCAACTTTTCATCTTGTCATTCCTTGTGTTTAGGGTGGCTGTAGAATCAAGCCATTAGGATTGATCATTCTAATTTGGTGGATTGATTCGAATCTAAAACAAGAAATCCAATTCTTGTCTTTAGATCATTGATCATAAGGATAATCATTTTCTAGCCTTTTTCCTTGGGTTGTTTCAAATGGCATATGTGGGTTCTTTGGTTGTGATCTTTTTGGGTCCTTAGTTAAGTTTAAGGGTTCTTAAAGCATTTCGAAAGGGTTTTCGTATCACTTGAGCTTATCACCTCTTATGCTTCTATGCTCCATCCCTTCATGATAAACACCTCTATTTTCCCTCTGAGTATGTTCTCTCTCTCGACATCTATTACTCCTCCTTTGATCAATTTCATGATACATTGCTGCAAGTAAACAAGTTAGTAATAAAAATAGGACCTCTCAATCACTCCCTAAGTGTTTACACTCGATGATGTTCGTTCTCTCGTGTTTGCACTCAAAAACAGATTTTAGGGCCTAAATGTAACCTTGGACTATTAGCACACTTTAGCAACTATCAAACAACTAAGATACTAATGATATTTGTAAAAAGTATCAATAAAGAAATAAGAAACAATCAGCTTGGGTGGCTAGAGAAATAAAAGGACAGATTTTTCAAATGGTGTATTTTTGTAACAAGGAAAGAATAAGAAAGAAAACAAGCAAGAATAAACTTTCCTAAAAGAGGAAAATTCGAAATTAGACTTCCCTAAAGCAATTTGGATAATAAAATATGACTTTAATTAAGCAAGATATGGATATATTCAAATATGGGCAGATTTGAAACTTTCCAAAAACAGTTTTGGCTATTTATGGTAAGTTCTAGCTTTTTAGGAAACAAACAAATTTGGCTCATTCAACTTGATAATTTTGGATTCAAGATGCATAAATGATGAGTTTAAGATGAATTATTCATGAAAAATATGAACACTAAACACTTTTTTCCAGAAACTCAAGCAAATAGCAAGAACGCTTTTTTTTATAACAATTTTTTGCACAGTCCGACAGTCTGCGAAGATCTACTTTTTTCTCAATCTTCCACTCTTTTTCTGACAAACTTTTCTGAATAACAAATAAACTAAACAAAAAAATAAAGACTTTTGTAGTTGGTGATTTTCTGAGAATCGAACGGGAACTATATGAAAAAAATTAAAACAGTAGGCAAAAATAAATAAGGAAATTCTGGAACAGTTTTTTTTTTTTTTTTTTTTTTTGTGTTTTTTGGTTTTCGGATGAACTAAGAACAAAACAACAATCAAATTGAAAAAACAAGAAAGCAAGTAAGATAGAAATCTTCCCTTGAGCCTAAGCTCTGATACCAAATGATATGAAACCCTAGAAAATTGAAATAGAAACCCTTTGAAACACAAAGAACCCCTAGATGCAAATCCTAAAACCCCAATAAACAATAAGGTAAAACCCTTGGAAACAAAGAAGAAGAAGATTATTCCAATGATCTAATACCTTGAAATAAGAGAACTTGTTCTTATTTCAAGATCGAAACAATCCACAAACACAATAGATCAAGTTATGCTTGAATGTTTCTAAAACATGCAACCTAGAACAAGGCTACAAAATGCAAGGTAAAATCAACCAAGCAATAAGCAAAACAAAGCTATTTTCTATCATATTAATTCTTCATGTTTAGGGTTACAAATGAGGCCTTTAAATAGGCAAAGAAACCCTAAAAATAACAAGCAAATTCGGAATAAAGAAGAGAATAAAATATGCCAAATCTTTCCTAAAGTGCATTTGGTGCATGTTAGGAAAGTTTTGCCCTAGAAGATATTATATCATTCCTAAACTATTCTAAGCATTAAAAATGATAAATAAAGGCCTAAAACATGTCCAAATACATTTTAAATTCGTGGACAACATATAAGGCAAGTTCGGGAACAAATATGGAAAGTGGTCCAAATAAGGAAAGTTTGCAAAAGTGATGCAACTTTCCTAATTTTCTCTTCTCTTCATTTCTCATTGAACAAGTCTTCAATACTCTTCTTCCAAATGTATTTACCATAGATTGAAGTTTATCAAGTCCTCTTCCATAGCCTCCATGATCAAATCTTCAAAGCTTGTCTTGACTTTTCTAATGTAGGCTTGTAAATGGATGTTAACGCTTGTCTTGAACTTTAATCTTGAAATTGATCCTTGAGCTATTTGTGACGTTCTATGATTCATATCAGATACCAAAGACCTAAGGTTTCCCACTTGTCAATGTTTTCCTCGTGATTTCGTCCATCCTAAAGATCCAAATGGAGGAACCACTTCTTTGGGAATCCGGTTTGGACAAAAATATCTAAAGAGGATCCGAACCTTTCCAAAAACTTGTTTGTAATTGAAAAGCTTGTTTCAAAGTACTTGTTTCACTCTTCGGACCACATTGATACCAAAGACCTAAGGTTTCCCACTTGTCAAAATTGCCCTCGTGATTTGCTCCAATTAATAGATCCAAATGGAGGAACCTCTTCTTTTGGAATCCTGATTGGACCAAAATATCTAAAGAGAATCCGAACCACTCCAAAAACTTGTTTGTAATTGAAAAGCTTGTATCGAAGTACTTGTTTCACTCTACGGACCACATTGATACCAAAGACCTAAGGTTTCCCACTTGTCAAAATTGCCCTCGTGATTTGGTCCAACCAAAAGATCCAATTGGAGGAACCTCTTCTTTGGGAATCATGTTTGGACCAAAATATCGAAAGAGGATCCGAACCACTCCAAAAACATGTTTGTAATTGAAAAGATTGTTTCAAAGTACTTGTTTCACTCTTCGGACCATATTGATACCAAAGACCTAACGTTTCCCACTTGTTAATGTTTTCCTCGTGTTTTCGTCCATCCTAAAGATCCAAATGGACGAACCTCTTCTTTGGGAATCCTTTTTGGACGAAAATATCGAAAGAGGATCCGAACCACTCCAAAAACTTGTTTGTAATTGAAAAGCTTGTTTCAAACAACTTGTTTCACTCTTCGGATCATATTAATACCAAAGACCTATGGTTTCCCACTTGTCAATGTTTTCCTCGTGATTTCGTCCATCCTAAAGATCCAAATTGAGGAACCTCTTCTTTGGGAATCCTGTTTGGACCAAAATATCTAAAGACGATCCGAACCTTTCCAAAAACTTGTTTGTAATTGAAAAGCTTGTTTCAAAGTACTTGTTTCACTCTTCGGACCACATTGATACCAAAGACCGAAGGTTTCCCACTTGTCAAAATTGCCCTCGTGATTTGGTCCAACCAAAAGATCCAAATGGAGGAACCTCTTCTTTTGGAATCCGGTTTGGACCAAAATATCGAAAGAGGATCCGAACAACTCCAAAAACTTGTTTGTAATTGAAAAGCTTGTTTCAAAGAACTTGTTTCACTCTTCGGATCATATTGATACCAAAGACCTAAGGTTTCCCACTTGTCAATGTTTTCCTCGTAATTTCGTCCATCCTAAAGATCCAAATGGAGGAACCACTTCTTTGGGAATCCGGTTTGGACAAAAATATCTAAAGAGGATCCGAACCTTTCCAAAAACTTGTTTATAATTGAAAAGCTTGTTTCAAAGTACTTGTTTCACTATTCGGACCACATTGATACCAAAGACCTATGGTTTCCCACTTGTCAAAATTGCCCTCGTGATTTGGTCCAACCAATAGATCAAATGGAGGATCCTCTTCTTTTGGAATCCTGTTTGGACCAAAATATCTAAATCGGATCCGAACCACTCCAAAAACTTGTTTGTAATTGAAAAGCTTGTATCAAACTACTTGTTTCACTCTTCGGACCACATTGATACCAAAGACCGAAGGTTTCCCACTTGTCAAAATTGCCCTCGTGATTTTGTCCAACCAAAAGATCCAAATGGAGGAACCTCTTCTTTGGGAATCATATTTGGACCAAAATATCGAAAGAGGATCCGAACCACTCCAAAAACTTGTTTGTAAGTGAAAAGATTGTTTCTAAGTACTTGTTTCACTCTTCGGACCATATTGATACCAAAGACCTAACGTTTCCCACTTGTCAATGTTTTCCTCGTGTTTTCGTCCATCCTAAAGATCCAAATGGACGAACCTCTTCATTGGGAATCCTTTTTGAACCAAAATATCGAAAGAGGATCCGAACAACTCCAAAAACTTGTTTGTACTTGAAAAGCTTGTTTCAAAGAACTTGTTTCACTCTTCGGATCATATTAATACCAAAGACCTATGGTTTCCCAGTTGTCAATGTTTTCCTCGTGATTTCGTCCATCCTAAAGATCCAAATGGAGGAACCTTTTCTTTGGGAATCCTGTTTGGACCAAAATATCTAAAGAGGATCCGAACCTTTCCAAAAACTTGTTTGTAATTGAAAAGCTTGTTTCAAAGTACTTGTTTAACTCTTCGGACCACATTGATACCAAAGACCGAAGGTTTCCCACTTGTCAAAATTGCCCTCGTGATTTGGTCCAACCAATAGATCCAAATGGAGGAACCTCTTCTTTTGGAATCCTGTTTGGAACAAAATATCTAAAGAGGATCCGAACCACTCCAAAAACTTGTTTGTAATTGAAAAGCTTGTATCAAAGTACTTGTTCCACTCTTCGGACCACATTGATACCAAAGACCTAAGGTTTCCCACTTGTCAAAATTGCCCTCGTGATTTGGTCCAACCAAAAGATCCAAATGGAGGAACCTCTTCTTTGGGAATCATGTTTTGACGAAAATATCGATAGAGGATCCGAACCACTCCAAAAACTTGTTTGTAATTGAAAAGATTGTTTCAAAGTACTTGTTTCACTCTTCGGATCATATTAATTCCAAAGACCTAACGTTTCCCACTTGTCAATGTTTTCCTCGTGATTTCGTCCATCCTAAAGATCCAAATTGAGGAACCACTTCTTTGGGAATCCGGTTTGGACAAAAATATCTAAAGAGGATCCGAACCTTTCCAAAAACTTGTTTGTAATTGAAAAGCTTGTTTCAAAGTACTTGTTTCACTCTTCGGACCACATTGATACCAAAGACCGAAGGTTTCCCACTTGAAAAAATTGCCATCGTGATTTGGTCCAACCAAAAGATCCAAATGGAGGAACCTCTTCTTTTGGAATCCTGTTTGGACCAAAATATCGAAAGAGGATCCGAACCACTCAAAAAACTTGTTTGTAAGTGAAAAGCTTGTTTCAAAGTACTTGTTTCACTCTTCGGATCACATTGATACCAAAAACCTAAGGTTTCCCACTTGTCAATGTTTTCCTCGTGATTTCGTCCATCCTAAAGATCCAAATGGAGGAACCTCTTCTTTGGGAATTCTGTTTGGACTAAAATATCGAAAGAGGATCCAAACCACTCCAAAAACTTGTTTGTAATTGAAAAGATTGTTTCAAAATACTTGTTTCACTCTTCGGACCATATTGATACCAAAGACCTAACGTTTCCCACTTGTTGATGTTTTCCTCGTGATTTCGTCCATCCTAAAGAACCAAATGGACGAACCTCTTCTATGGGAATCCTGGTTGGACCAAAATATCGAAAAAAGATCCGAACCACTCCAAAAACTCGTTTGTAATTGAAATGCTTGTTTCAAAGTACTTGTTTCACTCTTCGGACCATATTGATACCAAAGACCTAACGTTTCCCACTTGTCAAAGTTTTCCTCGTGATTTCGTCCATCCTAAAGATCCAAATGGAGGAACCTCTTCTTTGTGAATCCTGTTTGGACCAAAATATCGATAGAGGATCCGAACCACTCCAAAAACTTGTTTGTAATTGAAAAGCTTGTATCGAAGTACTTGTTTCACTCTACGGACCACATTGATACCAAAGACCTAAGGTTTCCCACTTGTCAAAATTGCCCTCGTGATTTGGTCCAACCAAAAGATCCAATTGGAGGAACCTCTTCTTTGGGAATCATGTTTGGACCAAAATATCGAAAGAGGATCCGAACCACTCCAAAAACATGTTTGTAATTGAAAAGATTGTTTCAAAGTACTTGTTTCACTCTTCGGACCATATTGATACCAAAGACCTAACGTTTCCCACTTGTTAATGTTTTTCTCGTGTTTTCGTCCATCCTAAAGATCCAAATGGACGAACCTCTTCTTTGGGAATCCTTTTTGGACGAAAATATCGAAAGAGGATCCTAACCACTCCAAAAACTCGTTTGTAATTGAAAAGCTTGTTTCTAAAAACTTGTTTCACTCTTCGGATCATATTGATACCAAAGTCCTAAGGTTTCCCACTTGTCAATGTTTTCCACGTGATTTCTTCCATCCTAGAGATCCAAATGGAGGAACCACTTCTTTGGGAATCCGGTTTGGACCAAAATATCTAAAGAGGATCCGAACCTTTCCAAAAACTTGTTTGTAATTGAAAAGCTTGTTTCAAAGTACTTGTTTCACTCTTCGGACCATATTGATACCAAAGACCTAACGTTTCCCACTTGTCAATGTTTTCCTCGTGATTTCGTCCATCCTAAAGATCCAAATGGACGAACCACTTCCTTGGGAATCCTGTTTGGACCCAAATATCGAAAGAGGATCCGAACCACTCCAAAACCTCGTTTGTAATTGAAAAGCTTGTTTCTAAGAACTTGTTTCACTCTTCGGATCATATTGATACCAAAGACCTAACGTTTCCCACTTGTCAAAGTTTTCCTCGTGATTTCGTCCATCCTACAGATCCAAATGGAGGAACCTCTTCTTTGTGAATCCTGTTTGGACCAAAATATCAAAAGAGGATCCGAACAACTCCAAAAACTTGTTTGTAATTGAAAATCTTGTTTCAAAAGACTTGTTTCACTCTTCGGCCAATATTGAAACCAAAGACCTAACGTTTCCCACTTGTCAAAGTTTTCCTCGTGATTTCGTCCATCCTAAAGATCGAAATGGAAAAACCTCCACTTTGGGAATCCTGTTTGGACTAAAATATCGAATGAGGATCCGAACCACTCAAAAAACTCGTTTGTAATTGAAAAGCTTGTTTCAAAGTACTTGTTTCACTCTTCGGACCATATTGATACCAAAGACCTAACGTTTCCCACTTGTTAAAGTTTTCCTCGTGATTTCGTCCTTCCTAAAGATCCAAATGGAGGAACCTCTTCTTTGTGAATCCTGTTTGGATCAAAATATCGAAAGAGGATCCGAACCACTCCAAAAACTTGTTTGTAATTGAAAAGCTTGTTTCAAAGAACTTGTTTCACTCTTCGGATCATATTGATACCAAAGACCTAAGGTTTCCCACTTGTCAATGTTTTCCTCGTGATTTCGTCCATCCTAAAGATCCAAATGAAGGAACCACTTCTTTGGGAAACCGGTTTGGACCCAAATATCTAAAGAGGATCCGAACCTTTCCAAAAACTTGTTTGTAATTGAAAAGCTTGTTTCAAAGTACTCTTTTCACTCTTCGGATCATATTGATACCAAAGACCTAAGGTTTCCCACTTGTCAATGTTTTCCTCGTGATTTCGTCCATCCTAAAGATCCAAATGGTGGAACCTCTTCTTTGTGAATCCTGTTTAAACCAAAATATCGAAAAAGGATCCGAACCACTCCAACAACTTGTTTGTAATTGAAAAGCTTGTTTCAAAGAACTTGTTTCACTCTTCGGATCATATTGATACCAAAGACCTAAGGTTTCCCACTTGTCAATGTTTTCCTCGTGATTTCGTCGATCCTAAAGATCCAAATGGACAAACTCTTCCTTGGGAATCCTGTTTGGACCCAAATATCGAAAGAGGATAAGAACCACTCCAAAAACTCGTTTGTAATTGAAAAGCTTGTTTCTAAGAACTTGTTTCACTCTTCGGATCATATTGATACCAAAGACCTAACGTTTCCCACTTGTCAAAGTTTTCCTCGTGATTTCGTCCATCCTACAGATCCAAATGGAGGAACCTCTTCTTTGTGAATCCTGTTTGGACCAAAATATCAAAAGAGGGTCCGAACAACTCCAAAAACTTGTTTGTAATTGAAAATCTTGTTTCAAAAGACTTGTTTCACTCTTCGGCCAATATTGAAACCAAAGACCTAACGTTTCCCACTTGTCAAAGTTTTCCTCGTGATTTCGTCCATCCTAAAGATCGAAATGGAAAAACCTCCACTTTGGGAATCCTGTTTGGACTAAAATATCAAATGAGGATCCGAACCACTCCAAAAACTCGTTTGTAATTGAAAAGCTTGTTTCAAAGTACTTGTTTCACTCTTCGGACCATATTGATACCAAAGACCTAACGTTTCCCACTTGTTAAAGTTTTCCTCGTGATTTCGTCCTTCCTAAAGATCCAAATGGAGGAACCTCTTCTTTGTGAATCCTGTTTGGATCAAAATATCGAAAGAGGATCCGAACCACTCCAAAAACTTGTTTGTAATTGAAAAGCTTGTTTCAAAGAACTTGTTTCACTCTTCGGATCATATTGATACCAAAGACCTAAGGTTTCCCACTTGTCAATGTTTTCCTCGTGATTTCGTCCATCCTAAAGATCCAAATGAAGGAACCATTTCTTTGGGAAACCGGTTTGGACCCAAATATCTAAAGAGGATCCGAACCTTTCCAAAAACTTGTTTGTAATTGAAAAGCTTGTTTCAAAGTACTGATATGAACTATGTAACCCTTGCATTTGATGTGAAAAAGTTATTTTTGACAACCCAAGCTCCATTCAAGGAAACTCAAGCTTCATTCAAGGGAACTCAAAGCAACTTAAAGACAAGCATTAATGGACATTTAAAAGCTTCATTTAGACTTCAATTATCATTTACAAATGTGTTATAGGCTTGTAGGTTACAAAGTTAATTGTGGTTGATTGTAATTTGAAATTTCTTTTAAAAATTGTAAGTTACATTCTAGGGACTTAATGGGGCTGATATGGGATCATTATGAACGAAATTTACATGTATTTTTATGCCTATAAATAGGCTTTGTTTTAGCCATTGTAATCAGATTTGAAAATGTAATGAAATGTTGCCTTTTGTGCACATGGAGAGCCTTGAGCCTCAACCCTTTGTAATCTTGCTTTAGATTACATGTTTAGAGTCATTCAAGTGGAAATGATCATCCTACTTGTGGAGTGTCTTGAATCTTGGGCTTGGAAACTTGTCCTAGATCAATGATCATCTTTCCTAAGCAATCTGTTTTTAGCCATTCTTAGGGGGTGTTTCCGAATAGTTAGGGAGGGTTTGAGTTCTTGCTTCAAAGGTTCATGCTAAGCATAATAGCATCGGGTCTTTGGACTTGCAATTTGAGTTTGTCTTATCATTTGGAACTCTTGGGTTGATCCGATTAGTTAAGGAGGTTTTGTGCCATTTTCATGCTTCAAAGGTTCTTGCAAACGATTGTAATGGGTTTTTGGACTTGAACGCAAGGTTGCCTTATCAAGTACTCTTTTCACTCTTCGGATCATATTGATACCAAAGACCTAAGGTTTCCCACTTGTCAATGTTTTCCTCGTGATTTCGTCCATCCTAAAGATCCAAATGAAGGAACCACTTCTTTGGGAAGCCGGTTTGGACCCAAATATCTAAAGAGGATCCGAACCTTTCCAAAAACTTGTTTGTAATTGAAAAGCTTGTTTCAAAGTACTCTTTTCACTCTTCGGATCATATTGATACCAAACACCTAAGGTTTCCCACTTGTCAATGTTTTCCTCGTGATTTCGTCCATCCTAAAGATCCAAATGGAGGAACCTCTTCTTTGGGAATCCTGTTTTGACCAAAATATCGAAAGAGGATCCGAACCACTCCAAAAACTCGTTTGTAATTGAAAAGCTTCTTTCAAAGTACTTGTTTCACTCTTCGGACCATATTGATACCAAAGACCTAACGTTTCCCACTTGTCAAAGTTTTCCTCGTGATTTCGTCCATCCTAAAGATCCAAATGGAGGAACCTCTTCTTTGTGAATCCTATTTGGACCAAAATATCGAAAGAGGATCCGAACCTTTCCAAAAACTTGTTTGTAATTGAAAAGCTTGTTTCAAAGAACTTGTTTCACTCTTCGGATCATATTGATACCAAAGACCTAAGGTTTCCCACTTGTCAATGTTTTCCTCGTGATTTCGTCCATCCTAAAGATCCAAATGAAGGAACCACTTCTTTGGGAAACCGGTTTGGACCCAAATATCTAAAGAGGATCCGAACCTTTCCAAAAACTTGTTTGTAATTGAAAAGCTTGTTTCAAAGTACTTGTTTCACTCTTCGGATCATATTGATACCAAAGACCTAAGGTTTCCCACTTGTCAATGTTTTCCTCGTGATTTCGTCCATCCTAAAGATCCAAATGGAGGAACCTCTTCTTTGGTGATATGAATCATGGAGCACAAGACAAGATAGACAAGCTTAGGATTGTTCAAGGGCCAATGACAAGATCCAAGACCAAGAAATTGCAACAAGCTTCGAATATCCATTGTCAAGCATACATGAGCAAACTCAAGGAGACTTTTGAAGATTGGAACATTGAGGCTGAGGAAGAAGACTTAAAGCACTTCAACTTGTGGCATGTGCAATTGGAAGAAGAATTTGGACAAGTTGTGCAATTAGATTCAAAGAATGAAGCTTAGAGAGAAAGTTGCAAACTTTCCATATTTGACAACTTTCCTTATTTGAGTCTTCTATTTATTTTATGCATTTATGGATTTTGTATAATGTTTTCCATGGCCAAAGGACATGTTTTAGGCCTTTTATATTCAGTTTATATGTTTGGAAAGGATTAGGAAAGATATTATTCTCTAGAAAAGATTTTCCACAAAATCTGCCAATTTCACATAAGGCAAGTTTTGGGCAGATTTTGCGCTCCTTGTAATCCGAATTTCCTAGCTTATTTTTAGGGTTTCTTTGCCTATTTAAAGGCCTCATTTGTAACCCTAAAGACTCAGAATTCATATGATAATAATATTGCTTTTTGCTTTGCTAAAATTGCTTAGTTTTGTAGCCTTGTTCTTAGGTTGCATGTTTTAGGAACATTCAAGCAAACCTTGATCTAGTTTGTTTGTGAATTGTTTCAATCTTGAAATAAGAACAAGTTCTCTTATTTCAAGGTCTTTGATCATTGGAATAATCTTCTTTTCTTGTTTTTCCAAAGGTTTTACCTTTTTGTTCATGGGGTTTTAGGATTTGCATCTAAGGGGTTCTTTGTGCATCAAAGGGTTTCTTTATCAATTTCCTAGGGTTTCATATCATTTGGTATCAGAGCTTAGGCTCAAGGGAAGATTTCTATCTTACTTGCTTTCTTGTTATTTCAATTTTATTCTTGTTTTGTTCTTAGGTCATCTAAAAAAAAAACCAGAAAACACATTAAAAAAAAACTGTTCCAGAATTTCCTTATTTGTTTTTGCCTACTGTTTTAATTTTTTTCATAGTGTTTCCGTTCGATTCTCAGAAAATCACCAACTACAAAAGTCTTTATTTTTTTTGTCTAGTTTATTTCGTATTCAGAAAAGTTTGTCAAAAAAAAGTTGGAAGATCGAGAAAAAAATAGATCTTTCCGGACTGTCTTTTTGTGCAGAAATTGAAAAAAAAAAAAAAAAAAAAAAAAGTTTGTTCTTGCTTGATTTGTTGAAATTTCTAGACAAAAGTGGTTTGTGTTCGTATTGTTCTTGAAGAGTTCATCTTAAACTCATCCTATCTTCATCTTGAATCTGAAAATTACAAAGGATTTGTGCTAGAATTGTTTATTTCCTAAAAAAGCTAGAACTTACCATAAATAGCCAAAACAGTTTTAGGAAAGTATCAATTCTGTCCCATATTCAAATATATGCATATCTTGCTCAATTAAAGTCATTTTTTCTGATCCAAAACACATTAGGGAAGTCTAATTTCGAATTTTTCCCTTTTAGGAAAGTTTATTCTTGCATATTTTCTTTATTATTCTTTCCTTGTTATTTAAATACCCCTTAGATACACCATAGTTGCAAAATCTGTCCTATTTTTCTTAACCAACCAAATTGCTTGTTCTTTTTTTCTTTATTGTTACTTTTTATAAACTTTCTTAGTATCTTAATTGTTTGATAGTTACTAAAGTGTGCTAAGAGTTCAAGGCTTTATTTAGGGTGTAAAATCTGTTGTGAGTGCAAACACGAGTGGATTGACATTTTTTTGAGTGAAACACTTAGGGAGTGATTTGAAAGGTCCTATTTTTACATTACTAACTTGTTTCTCTTGCAGCCATGAATATTGAAGGAGATTGTTCTAATATGAAGGAGGAGATTAAGAAAACTGAGACAATGGAGGGTTACATCTTGAAAATACAAAGGGATGTTGATAGGAAGATGGAGGCTCAAACAAGGGAGATTGCCAACCTAAGTGCTCAAATACAAGCTTTGCTCTTAAACCAACCTAGAGCCAATTCAAATGTGGCTCCAAATGAGGCCAGGGAGCAACAAATTGTGCAAGGGGCAGAGGCACATAATGAACAACAAGGGTGGGATCCTTATGATTATGAGGAAGAACCTAGAAATCAAATGAGAGCACATCATGGAGGAGGAAGAGGAAGAGGCCGAGGGTTCCAAGTTCAAAGACCAAACAGGGAGTTTCCTCTTGCTAGAGATGATGACTTAAAGGGAATCAAGTTCAAAATTCCACCATTCCAAGGCAAGACTGATCCGGAGGAGTACTTGCAATGGGAGGCACAAACCGAGCACATATTTGATTGCAACAACTTCGGTGAGCAAAGGAAGGTACTTTTAGCAATTACTGAATTTACTAATTATGCTTCTGTTTGGTGGATTCAGTTAAAAGCTAAACTTAGAAGGGAGAGGCAACCTCAAATAGAGACATGGGCTGAGCTTAAAGGCATGATGAGGAAGAGGTTCATTCCAACAACTTATGAAAGAGATATAGTGTTCAAGTTGCAAAGGTTTGATCAAGGCTCAAAAAGTGTAGAAGACTATTACAAGGAGCTTGATATCTTGATGACAAGGGCTGGAATTGAGGAGACTGAATTAGCTACCATGGGAAGGTTTATGGGGGGCTTGAATAGAGAATTAAGGCACAAAGTTGATGCTCACTCTTGCTATGACATGGAGGAAATGTTACACCTTGCAATTAAATTTGAGTCACATATGCAAGAAGATTCTAAGTCAAGGTATTATTCTAAACCCTATCCATCCAAACCTACTTCATCTAAACCCACTTCTAGCCAACCTTGGGGAAAAGACACCAAAAACACATATTCTGGCCGAGGGGACCAATTTCCCAAAGACAAACCTATTTTTGATAAAAAGAGGGAGGGTGAGAGTTCTTTCAAGGGTAAGGGTAAAATAGAAGAAGCTAGGACTAGGGACATCAAATGTTGGAAGTGTCAAGGGTTAGGGCATGTCATGAAAGATTGTCCAAACAAAAGAACCATGTTTATTGAGAATGGGGAATACATATCCTGGGGATGATGAGAGTGAACATGAAAATATGGAGTTTGAGGAGGAAAGTGATGGGAGTGTTGAGGAGGGAAACAAAGTTACTCTAGTGTCTAGGAGGGTACTTAGTGCACAAGTGAAAGAGAATGACCAAGACCAAAGAGAGAACTTATTCTATACTAGATGCTATGTAGAAGGAGTGCCTTGTAGTGTCATCATAGATGGTGGGAGTTGCACAAATGCTGTGAGTTCTACCCTTGTCACTAGATTAAACCTAACAACCAAACCCCATCCAAAACCCTACAAACTACAATGGCTTACTGATTGTGGAGAGTTGAAAGTGAACAAAAAGACTTTAATTTCTATGACTCTTGGGAAGTATAAGGATGAGGTGGAGTGTGATGTAGTTCCAATGCATGCTGGGGATATCTTACTTGGAAGGCCTTGGCAGTTTGATAGAAGGGCAATCCATGATGGTTATCTAAATAGGTACTCATTTACATTGAATGGAAGAAAGACCACACTTACACCATTAACTAGCTCCGAAGTATACATTGATCAATGTAAGTTAGAAAAGAGAAGGAAAGAGCTTGAGAGTGAGAAAAAGAAATTGAGTGATTCAAAAGAATTGAGTGACAAAAAGAAATTGAGTGATTCAAAAGAATTGAGTGACAAAAAGAAATTGAGTGATTCAAAAGATTTGAGTGATAAAAACACTTTGAGTGAAAAAAGAGAGCAAAAGAAAGGAGTGAGCTTGTTTGCAAGAACTAGTGAGGTTAAGAGAGCTTTGATTTCAAACAAAACAATCCTTGTACTTTTGTGCAAAGGATCTTGCTTTATCACTAACCAACTTAACCAAGAATTGCCTAGTGTCTTTGTTGATCTTTTGCAGCAATATGGAGATGTCTTTCCCGAAGAGATGCCTAATGAATTACCACCAATCAGAGGTATTGAACACAAGATTGACTTCATTCCAGGAGCTTCAATTCCAAATAGGCCAGCCTATAGATCAAATCCAACCGAGGCAAATAAGATTCAAAAGCAAGTTGAGGAGTTGCTTGCTAAAGGATATGTAAGAGAAAGTCTTTCTCCTTGCTGTCCCTGTTTTGTTAGTTCCTAAAAAGGATGGTACTTGGCGCATGTGTGTTGATTGTAGGGCCATTAATAAGATCACCATTAAATATAGACATCCTATCCCTCGATTAGATGACATGCTTGATGAATTACATGGTTGCACACTCTTTACTAAAATTGATTTAAAATCAGGTTACCATCAAATTAGAATGGAATTGGGGGATGAATGGAAAACAGCTTTTAAAACAAAGTTTGGATTGTATGAATGGTTAGTAATGCCTTTCGGATTAACTAATGCACCTAGCACATTCATGAGGTTAATGAATCATGTTCTTAGAGATTTTTTGGGTAAATTTGTGGTAGTTTACTTTGATGACATTCTCATTTACTCTAGATCATTGCATGACCATGTAAAGCATGTAGGGGCTGTTTGTGAAACACTTAGGAAAGAAAAGTTGTATGCTAATTTGAAAAAGTGTTCTTTTTGCATGGAAAGAGTAAAGTTCTTAGGGTTCATTGTGTCTAATAAGGGGGTAGAAGTAGCTGAGGAAAAGATTAAAGCCATCCAAGAGTGGTCAACCCCAACAAATGTGAGTGAAGTGAGGAGCTTTCATGGGCTTGCTGGGTTTTATAGGAGGTTTATAAAAGACTTTAGCACCATTGCTTCTCCTTT
The DNA here is from genome assembly GCA_028015215.1 of Gynostemma pentaphyllum. NCBI lineage: Eukaryota > Viridiplantae > Streptophyta > Magnoliopsida > Cucurbitales > Cucurbitaceae > Gynostemma > Gynostemma pentaphyllum. Next base: position 11,410,035 of record CM051350.1, read on the forward strand.
AAATGAATTGGTTAAAAAGAATGTTGTGTTTGCATGGGGAGTAGCCCAAGAATCTGCCTTCCAAACTCTTAAGGATAAATTGTGTAATGCACCACTACTTGTTTTGCCTAACTTTGATTTGACTTTTGAGATAGAGTGTGATGCAAGTGGCATAGGCATAGGGGCTGTTTTGATGCAAAATGGAAAGCCAGTGATGTACTTTAGTGAAAAGTTGAGTGGAGCTTCATTGAATTACCCAACTTATGATAAAGAGTTGTATGCATTGGTGAGGGCATTGCAAACATGGCAACACTACCTATGGCCAAGAGAGTTTGTCATCCATACGGATCATGAAAGCTTGAAGCATTTGAAAGGACAAGACAAGCTCAACAAAAGGCATGCAAAATGGGTAGAGTTCATTGAAACATTTCCTTATGTTATCAAGTACAAGAAAGGTAAGGATAATGTTGTGGCTGATGCATTGTCAAGAAGGTATGCTCTTTTCAATTCTCTTAATGCTAAGTTCTTAGGTTTTGAGCATGTTAAGACACTTTATGCACTTGATGATGATTTTGGAGAGATTTATGCTTCCATTGGCCGAGGGACTTCTTTTGATGACTATGTGATGTGTAATGATTTTCTTTTTAAGAAAGGTAAACTTTGTATTCCTAAATGTTCTATTAGGGAGCTTTTGACTAAAGAGGCTCATGGTGGAGGTTTAATGGGACATTTTGGGGTAGCTAAGACATATGACATGTTGCATGAACATTTTTATTGGCCTAAGATGAAGCATGATGTAGTTAAAGTTTGTTCTCATTGTATTACATGTAAGGCAGCCAAGTCTAGGGTTAAACCACATGGATTGTATTCTCCTTTACCTATTCCTTTAGCACCTTGGTTAGATGTTTCTATGGATTTTGTGCTAGGCTTGCCGAGGACAAAAAGAGGAAAGGATAGCATTTTTGTTGTTGTTGATAGGTTTAGCAAAATGGCTCATTTCATTGCATGTACTAAAACTGATAATGCTAAACACATTGCTGACTTGTTCTTTAGAGAAGTTGTTAAATTGCATGGCATTCCCCAAACACCTAAGGTTTCCAACTTGTCAATGTTTTCCTCGTGATTTCGTCCATCCTAAATATCCAAATGGAGGAACCTCTTTTTTGGGAATCTTGTTTGGACCAAAATATCGAAAGAGGATCCGAACCACTCCAAAAACTTGTTTGTAATTGAAAAGCTTGTTTCAAAGTACTTGTTTCACTCTTCGGACCATATTGATACCAAAGACCTAACGTTTCCAACTTGTCAATGTTTTCCTCGTGATTTCGTCCATCCTAAAGATCCAAATGGAGGAACCTCTTTTTTGGGAATCTTGTTTGGACCAAAATATAGAAAGAGGATCTGAACCACTCCGAAAACTTGTTTGTAATTGAAAAGCTTGTTTCAAAGTACTTGTTTCACTCTTCGGACCATATTGATACCAAAGACCTAACGTTTCCCACTTGTCAAAGTTTTCCTCGTGATTTTGTCCATCCTAAAGATCCAAATGGAGGAACCTCTTCTTTGTGAATCCTGTTTGGACCAAAATATCGAAAGAGGATTGGAACCACTCCAAAAACTTGTTTGTAATTGAAAAGCTTGTTTCAAAGAACTTGTTTCACTCTTCGGATCATATTGATACCAAACACCTAAGGTTTCCCACTTGTCAATATTTTCCTCGTGATTTCGTCCATGCTAGAGATCCAAAGGGAGGAACCACTTCTTTGGGAATCCGGTTTGGACCAAAATATCTAAAGAGGATCCGAACCTTTCCAAAAACTTGTTTGTAATTGAAAAGCTTGTTTCAAAGTACATGTTTCACTCTTCGGACCATATTGATACCAAAGACCTAACGTTTCCCACTTGACAAAGTTTTCCTCGTGATTTCATCCATCCTAAAGATCCAAATGGAGGAACCTCTTCTTTGTGAATCCTATTTGGACCAAAATATCGAAAGAGGATCCGAACCACTCCAAAAACTTGTTTGTAATTGAAAAGCTTGTTTCAAAGAACTTGTTTCACTCTTCGGATCATATTGATACCAAAGACCTAAGGTTTCCCACTTATCAATGTTTTCCTCGTTATTTCAAACATCCTAGAGATCCAAAGGGAGGAACCACTTCTTTGGGAATCCGGTTTGGACCAAAATATCTAAAGAGGATCCGAACCTTTCCAAAAACTTGTTTGTAATTGAAAAGCTTGTTTCAAAGTACTTGTTTCACTCTTCGGACCATATTGATACCAAAGACCTAACGTTTCCCAATTGTCAATGTTTTCCTCGTGATTTCGTCCATCCTAGAGATCCAAATGGAGGAACCACTTCTTTGGGAATCCGATTTGGACCAAAATATCGAAAGAGGATCCGAACCACTCCAAAAACTTGTTTGTAATTGAAAAGATTGTTTCAAAGTACTTGTTTCACTCTTCGGACCGTATTGATACCAAAGACCTAACGTTTCCCACTTTTCAAAGTTTTCCTAGTGATTTCGTCCATCCTAAAGATCCAAATGGAGGAACCTCTTCTTTGGGAATCCTGTTTGGACCAAAATATCGAAAGAGGATCCGAACCACTCGAAAAACTTGTTTGTAATTGAAAAGCTTGTTTCAAAGTACTTGTTTCACTCTTCGGACCATATTGATACCAAAGACCTAACGTTTCCCACTTGTCAAAGTTTTCCTCGTGATTTTGTCCATCCTAAATATCGAAATGGAGGAACCTCTTCTTTGTGAATCCTGTTTGGACCAAAACATCGAAAGAGGATCGGAACCACTCCAAAAACTTGTTTGTAATTGAAAAGCTTGTTTAAAAGAACTTGTTTCTCTCTTCGGATCATATTGATACCAAAGACCTAAGGTTTCCCACTTGTCAATGTTTTCCTCGTGATTTCGTCCATCCTAGAGATCCAAATGGAGGAACCACTTCTTTGGGAATCCGGTTTGGACCAAAATATCTAAAGAGGATCCGAACCTTTCCAAAAACTTGTTTGTAATTGAAAAGCTTGTTTCAAAGTACTTGTTTCACTCTTCGGATCATATTGATACCAAAGACCTAAGGTTTCCAACTTGTCAATTTTTTCCTCGTGATTTCGTCCATCCTAAAGATCCAAATGGAGGAACCACTTCTTTGGGAATCCGGTTTGGACCAAAATATCGAAAGAGGATCCGAACCACTCCAAAAACTTGTTTGTAATTGAAAAGCTTGTTTCAAAGAACTTGTTTCACTCTTCGTATCATATTGATACCAAAGACCTAAGGTTTCCCACTTGTCAATGTTTTCCTCGTGGTTTAGTCCATCCTAGAAATCCAAATGGAGGAACCACTTCTTTGGGAATCCGGTTTGGACCAAAATATCTAAAGAGGATCCGAACCTTCCAAAAACTTGTTTGTAATTGAAAAGCTTGTTTCAAAGTACTTGTTTCACTCTTCGGACCATATTGATATTAAAGACCTAATGTTTCCCACTTGTCAAAGTTTTCCTCGTGATTTTGTCCATCCTAAAGATCCAAATGGAGAACCTCTTCTTTGTGAATCCTGTTTGGACCAAAATATCGAAAGAGGATCGGAACCACTCCAAAAACTTGTTTGTAATTGAAAAGCTTGTTTCAAAGAACTGGTTTCACTCTTCGGATCATATTGATACCAAACACCTAAGGTTTCCCACTTGTCAATGTTTTCCTCGTGATTTCGTCCATCCTAGAGATCCAAATGGAGGAACCTCTTCTTTGGTAATCCTGTTTGGACCAAAATATCGAAAGAGGATCCGAACCACTCCAAAAACTTGTTTGTAATTGAAAAGCTTGTTTCAAAGTACTTGTTTCACTCTTCGGACCATATTGATACCAAAGACCTAACGTTTCCCACTTGTCAAAGTTTTCCTCGTGATTTTGTCCATCCTAAAGATCCAAATGGAGGAACCTCATCTTTGTGAATCCTGTGTGGACCAAAATATCGAAAGAGGATTCGAACCACTCCAAAAACTTGTTGGTAATTGAAAAGCTTGTTTCAAAGAACTTGTTTCACTCTTCGGAACATATTGATACCAAAGATCTAAGGTTTCCCACTTGTCAATGTTTTCCTCTTGATATCGTCCATCCTAAAGATCCATATGGAGGAACCACTTCTTTGGGAATCCGGTTTGGACCAAAATATCTAAAGTGTATATGAACCGTTCCAAAAACGTGTTTCTAATTGAAAAGCTAGTTTCAAAGTACTTGTTTCACTCTTCGGACCATATTGATACCAAAGACCTAACGTTTCCCACTTGTCAAAGTTTTCCTCGTGATTTCGTCCATCCTAAAGATCCAAATGGAGGAACCTCTTCTTTGGGAATCCTGTTTGGACCAAAATATCGAAAGAGGATCCGAACCACTCCAAAAACTTGTTTGTAATTGAAAAGATTGTTTCAAAGTACTTTTTTCACTCTTCGGACCATATTGATACCAAAGGCCTAACGTTTCCCACTTGTCAATGTTTTCCTCGTGATTTCCTCCATCGTAAAGATCCAAATGGACGAACCTCTTCTTTGGGAATCCTGTTTGGTCCAAAATATCAAAAGAGGATCCGAACCACTTCAAAAACTTGTTTGTAATTGAAAAGCTTGTTTCAAAGTACTTGTTTCACTCTTCGGACCATATTGATACCAAAGGCCTAACGTTTCCCACTTGTCAAAGTTTTCCTCGTGATTTCGTACATCCTAAAGATCCAAATGGAGAAACCTCTTCTTTGTGAATCCTGTTTGGACCAAAATATCGAAAAAGGATCCGAACCACTCCAAAAACTTGTTTGTAATTGAAAAGCTTGTTTCAAAGAACTTGTTTCACTCTTCTGATCATATTGATACCAAAGACATAAGGTTTCCCACTTGTCAATGTTTTCCTCGTGATTTCGTCCATCCTAAAGATCCAAATGGAGGAACCACTTCTTTGGGAATCCGGTTTGGACCAAAATATCTAAAGTGGATCCGAACCTTTCCAAAAACTTGTTTGTAATTGAAAAGCTTGTTTCAAACTACTTGTTTCACTCTTCGGACCATATTGATACCAAAGACCTAACGTTTCCCACTTGTCAAAGTTTTCCTCGTGATTTCGTCTATCCTAAAGATCCAATGGAGGAACCTCTTCTTTGTGAATCCTGTTTGGACCAAAATATCGAAAGAGGATCCGAACCACTCCAAAAACTTGTTTGGAATTGTAAAGCTTGTTTCAAAGTACTTGTTTTTCCCTTCGGATCATATTGATACGAAAGACCTATGGTTTCCAACTTGTCAATGTTTTCCTCGTGATTTCGTCCATCCTAAAGATCCAAAGGGATGAACCTTTTCTTTGGGAATCCTTTGTGGACCAAAATATCGAAAGAGGATCCGAACCACTCCAAAAACTTGTTTGTAATTAAAAAGATTGTTTCAAAGTACTTGTTTCACTCTTCGGACCATATTGATACCTGTGTGGGGTATTTCTCGTCGGAGTTTCGTTCCACACGATAGAGCACGTCGAGTTGCGTGCTGTCCCTTAGCGGCGGAGCAACCTGAAACACTATAACAAATGACGGTCAGAAGGGCACCTGGTGTGGTACCGCGACGACCCTCCGACGATCAAGTTAGGTGGTGGTAGGTGAGACTTGCCTTGCGCCGCAAGGGTTAGGTCAAGGATAATCAGGTTGTTCGTTTTATAGGTTAAAGTGTCATACCTGATTTGATAGGTCATGTGCCTTTTATAGTCCTTTGGTCGTGGGGTCGTCGATTGGGCTAGCATGAGGCTAGGCTTAATGGGCTCTTTGACTGGCCCATGAATGGCGAACTCTTTATGGCGTTAGTCCGGTCGAGCCCGTACCAGTGTGAGCTGCCTTATAGTGAACGCGGCTCGCTAGGGGGGCCGGTCCCTTACGGATGCGACTCCAATGGGCCTGTCCCCATATGGATCGGCCCAGTGCGGGAGTAGCCCACGATGGGGCTATTTTTACCCTTTACAGTTTTCCCCTATCTCCTGGGTCGGAAAGTCCGAGGCGGGGGATAGTAGATCAATCGGATCGAGGGTGTGGAGCCCGCCCTAACCTTCGTGCTACTGCGGAGCGGTTAGGGGCCGCGGCCTCCTGAAAAATAGACCGCCTCGGCCTCGTTGTGGCTCGGGCTCTATTGGTTTCCTTTCGGGGATCGTTGCGTTTCTTCGCGGATAGGTCCGTCTCGAGAGATGCGGCCTCTTGCGAGATTGACCCGTTGGAACTTCGGACGGGCACGAATACCAATGAACACGAGTAGTTCGGACCGTCGTGTTCTTCCCCACGTGTCGCGATGATTGGACGCGCGTTCTCCTCTTTAAATAGGGTTTTTCTCAGACTTTAAGACTCGTTTGCTTTTCGAATTCTCGAGATTGTCTGCGAATCGTCCACTTTCGAAAGACCCTTCGCCATCTTCGTCCCGTTCCTTGAAGCCTTTCCCGTTCTTCTTCGAAGGTTAGTTTTCTCTTCTTTGTCTCTTTTTTCCATTCTTGCTGTAATGGATGGTTTCGAGGGAAACTTAGTAGTTAGAGGTCATAGGACCCCTAGGTTAGCCGTGGGGGATGACGATTATGATGGTCTGGTTTTCGAGAGGGTTGAATCTGGGGCTTCACCTTCCTTCGTTCGTGCCGGTGGGGCTACTGTCGTTTCCTCATCTCGGGGTGAGCCTGAGGGAAATGAGCCTGAGGGGAATGAGTCTGAATCTTTGCCTTCTGTGAGTGAGCTTGGGTCGGTTTCGAAATTCAGCGAGTTTGGACCCCGTCCTTTCTCCTACTTCTCACCCTTTGGGGGAAACGGATCTTGCTTTAGTGGGCCCGAATACCATTTCCGACCTTTCCCGTCCTCCTGTCCCCAGTTCCGAGGGGCGCCCAAAGGGAGAAAAGGAAAAGTCGCACCAAGGGTAGCGAGGCCGCACCGCAGTTAATCCATCCATCCCTCGCGCCGTCGGGGAAGTGGATTCTTCCTTAGCCGGCGAGATTGTCGTCTCTCGATCCCCTTGGGTCCCCTCTCGCTGATTCGGACGAGGCCAGGAGGCAAGAGCAAGAAGAAGAAGAAAAAAGGAATCCTCAGTAGAAGGGCATCAAGGAAGATAGGGGGCCCTACCACTTTCCTTCAAAAATGACGCAGCTAAACTCGACAAGTTGAGGGTTGACTATGGGATCTCCTCAGATTTTGAAATGAGGCTCCCAGAGGCGTCGGAGAGGGTTTTTCTTTCCCCAGGGGGAGGGTTGGACCGCTTTTTATCCGCGGTTTTTCCAATTCGGCGTTCGGCTTCCCTTCCTCCTCCTCGATAGCCGAGTTGCTTCAAAACGCCGGCCTCGCATTGGGCCAGCTAATGCCGAATGCTCTGAGATGTTTGGTTGCCTTTTCGGTAGTATGTCATGGGTTAGGCTTTCGGCCTACCCTGAACATGGTCTCCCATTTTTGGTCTCTTCACTTGAATGTCCAGGACAGTATGCGTTTTATCTTTCATAATCGAACCTCGCCGGCTTTGGTGGACGAGACTTCCTGTGACAAGCGTTGGAAGGACGAGTGGTTTTTCATCCGTGGCCCCTTTCTTCTCAGAGGTGGGCCACTTCCTGCCTCGTGGGAAGACGAGGGTGAGGATATGAGCTTCGTATTACTTTGTGTTTCGCCTCCCTGTGAGTGTGCTGATCATTTTCGATTTGTTTTGTTTCAGTGAAGAATCCGCTTCCGAAGGGCATTTCTCGGGAGGCTCTTGGTCAGTGCAAGGCTCTCGCTCAGGGGGGTCCCTTCAATTGGGAGGAGCTCAACCAACATCCTTGGCTAGTCTTTGCCAAACTTTGGGTTCCGCCTCCAGGTTTTGTCCCGGTTGCTCCTCGTAAGCGTCTGTTTCGCTTCCTCTTTCCCCTTTCCGTTTCTGTGTGCCTAACTGGGTACGTATCTGACTTGAGCTGGTTGTGACGCAGGTTTCAGCGGAAAAATGTCTGGCGTCGCGCTGACTCCCGTCCCCAACTCCAATGACCCCGAGGCCTTCCTTGCCCTTCTTCAGGGTATGGGAAAGAAAAGAGATGAGGCGGCGGCGTCTTCATCTGATCCGAAGGGAAAAAAGGTGGCCGCCCCTAAGCGTCCGCGTAAATCCGGAAGTGGGAAATCCGTGAAAATTGTGAGCACGGAACCTTCCGCAGAGGGCACATCGGACCTTCCCACGGATCTTCCTGCGGACCATCCTTCGGATCCTCCTACTAATCATTCTGCGGATTCTCCCGTTCCGAAGCGAAGAAGGGGCGGAATCATCGGGGCACTCGATCGCGCGGTAAGGGGTGCTGATGCGTATCTTTTGAAGCATCCTGAGATGGTTTATCAGTCATTTCCTTCCGAGGCGGATTCGCCTCTCCTCCTCGATCATGCCCATGTTTTATCTTCGATACGGACTTTGAACAGGAGGATGACCACGGGGCCAGGGGGTCTCTTGATGGTGGAGTTCGATCTTACCCACTCGGACTCGGCTATACTCCCTCCATCGGATGCAGTCCGTCGATGCCAAGCGGATCGGGGCCGCAGGCGGTGGATCCTCTCGCCGCTGTTCGCTTCTCCCGGGCCTCAACTTTGACCAGGGGTCCTTTCCAACGACTTTTGCCTTCGACGGGCTATGGATGCGGTCGGCTTCGCTCGTGACTTGGGTCGTGCAATGGAACCTCTATTCGACCACGACAATGAAGTCGTGACCTTGATCGCATGTGCTATAGGAGCTGGCTGGTTAGTCGTTTACTTCGTTGTTTACCTTTCTTCTACTGTCTCTAGCTGGTTTCTTATATTTTGGAGTGTCCGATCTACCAGGGGACCCAGGCCTCGACGCAAATGCTCCTCAATTTGGAGAGTCTACTTGTCAAGCATCGGGAGCTCAAGCAGGAGTTGGCGGAGGCGAGGGCCAGTGGGCGGTCGTCCCGCGCCTACGACTCGGTGCTGAACGAGGGTCTCCAATTGAGAGCTGAACTGGATGAGTCCGAGAAGAAAATTGCTTCATTGGAGGCCAACGGATCGCAGCCTTTCCGAGATCTTGAACGCGTTCGGAAGGAATGCGAGGATTTTCGATCCCTTAGTGAGAGCAACAAGAAGCTACTTGACGAGGCCGTTATCGCTCGGAACAAAGCGTTTGAAGATCTGGGCGTTGCTCGAGAGGAGGGGTCGAAATCCGCGGACGCTTACAATCGGGAGGCTGAGTCTCTCAGGAAGGCCAAAGAGGAGATGGATCTCCTCACGTTGGAGAATGACTCGCTGAGGAGTCAGGTGGCCGAGCTTCCAATCTTCCGCGACAGTATTAGTGACCTCCAGCGGAAGTTGGCCGTGGCGACTGCTGTGTCGGTGGACTCTATCCTCATCGGGTTAGCCGTCGGACGGGATTCGGTAAAGCTGCAGATGGAACCATCCGAGGGTGAGGGTGATCCGATCAGTCCGGTTGGCTACGACGACGCTGTGGACCGTCGAAGGGAGTTGTTTGAGCGGGCTACAAGTTTGAAAGCTTCCAGGAGTGAGGCCGCTGCGGAGGGTCTGGCGGTTGAGGAGGCTGCTACTCAAGATCTCCCAGCTGATGGCGGAGAAGGAGCGGCTGTTGAAGGGGCTTCTACCGAAAACCTCCCCACTGACACCGTTTATGTTTCAGACTGACTTTTTTCTTTGTTTAGGGTAAACTCCGGATTGTGGAGCCCCTAATTTTCTCAGTTGCTTGAACTCTTTTCCTTTTCTTTCTCTGAACAATATTCCATTGAGATAAATGCACATGTTCCTTCTTTATGCACACTCGTCGTATTTTTTCGCTCGCCTCGCAAGGAATGTTTTGAACTTGCAAATTTCCTTGTAAATATTTTTGATTTGCTCAGTTGGGTTAAGGTTGTCGCTTTTGGGATGGTTCCTAAACCTTCTGATGAGCCCGGATTTTGTGCTTCCGGAGAAGGCTGTCGAATACTCGAACTTACCGAGGTTCGATGCTTCCGGAGAAGGCTCTCGATTACTCGGGCGGACCGAGGTTTTATGCTTCCGGAGAAGGCTCTCGATTACTCGGGCGGACCGAGGTTTTATGCTTCCGGAGAAGGCTCTCGATTACTCGGGCGGACCGAGGTTTTATGCTTCCGGAGAAGGCTCTCGATTACTCGGGCGGACCGAGGTTTTATGCTTCCGGAGAAGGCTCTCGATTACTCGGGCGGACCGAGGTTTTATACGTTTCAATACTCCAACGTCTTCTACTCTTTAGAGTAGGAAGTGTTTGGTGCTCGGACGGACCGAGGCTTTTTGCTTCCGGAGAAGGCTTTTGATTACTCGGGCGGACCGAGGTTTTATGCTTCCGGAGAAGGCTTTTGATGCTCGGACGGACCGAGGCTTTTTGCTTCCGGAGAAGGCTTTTGATGCTCGGACGGACCGAGGCTTTTTGCTTCCGGAGAAGGCTTTTGATGCTCGGGCGGATCGAGGTTTTTTGATGTTAGGACGGAGGGTACGGGCAAACCATGCGAAGCGAAAAATGTGGAACTTCCTTTCTTTCTTTTTTTTTTTTTTTTTTTTTTTTTTTTTTTTTACATATTGTCGATCATATATAAAAATAAATAACAGAGTAAGAAAAGAATAGGTGCCGCTCTTCTAGTCTTCGTCACTGTCGATGATGACCGTCGGAGTCAGTCTCCTTCGCTTCTTCAACGAGGCCAGCTCTTCTTTCAGAGATCGGATCTCTTGTTCGTAGTAATCGTTGAGATTACTTGCCGACTGAAGGCGATCCTCGAGTACATGGTAGGGCTCACCCGGGTCGCTGTCCTCGTCCGTCCCTGGGATTTCTAGGCACTCTCGGAGAGATAGGTTTTCCCGTTCGAGATGCTCCGCTCGGCGTCTCGCCGCTTCGAGGGCCTCTCGGACGCTCTGGATCTCTTGCCTCAGGGCCTCGGCGTCCCCTTCTTTCTTTTTCTTCTCTAGGAGGGCCGCCTCGAGCTTGGCGTTCTCCGCACGTAATTCGTGGTTTTCCCACTTTAGGACTTGCTTAGTCACCTTTGAGGTTGCTGTGGAGTTGTCCATATCCATTGTCAGGCGTCAGAGGTTAGCAGAGGCAAGTTGCAAGGTGGAAGACCGGTAAGGAGCGTAAACTTCTGGATGTCCCCGCGATCCCGATCCTTTTATAGTAGGAGAGAGCGATTTGCCCAGGGGTGTCCAAGGGTTTGCCATTAATTCGAATGGCGTTCGGTGCGAGGAGTCGCCGTTATTCGAGGTAGTGACGTCAGGCGACGTTTAATCGTGTCAGGGATCTGCCATTCCTGCCTCATCGCCTTAAATGCGATCAATCACCTTAAATGCGGTTAATTTCGGGGGATTAACCGCTTAATTACTCATTAATGTCCACGTCGTTTTGCATGCCGGATTGCGCGTGGCGTCGCTGGATGCTTGACAGCTGTCGCGATCGCAACGGCTCGAAGGTCCTTTAAATAGGCCTTCACGATTTCTCTTCCATGACCCTGTTTTTGAAAAGCTTTCCTTCGTTCTCAGATTTTCGAGTCTTCTTACAGGGTTCGAGATTCCATGCCATGGGGTTTTCTCATTTTCCCTTGTTCCTATTTCATGTTTGGCCTTCCTTGGTCATGGCTTGCACCGAGAAAGTTTGGTCGTGATCTTCTACGCCTGTTTGGTCAGTACCGGAGGACATGGCCTTGGTGGTCGTGGTCCTCCACGCCTGTGAGCGTCGAATCCAGTGGTGTCTGCCTGGGGTGACCAATCGCTTCACCGCCTATCACCGGTGGCTCAGGAGTTTGTTCCGCGACCTCGGGACCGGGGTGAGCGAGGGGGAGACGGTTTCCTTTCCGTCCCTTCGATGGTCTCCTTCGTCGTCACATCATCCGGGGCTTCAGCATTGGAGGTGGCAGCTCGTCTCGCATTTAAGGAATCGAGAAATGCGTTACCGCCGAACCGATGCGGTCCTCTGGTTCCCTTCCTTGGGTTTCCCGTGCTATGACGAGAGAAGAGAAATCCCGCCCGGGTTGAGATTCCGGGTGATAGCTCGGCTACTTTCCAAAATCCATCAGGGGGCCAGGTGCGGCGGGTTGAAGTTCTTCCTCTCTTTCGCCTGACGGGTTCTGCTGAGCCTCGGAATCGATGAGTTGGTGGAGTAGCCGACGGATGAACCGGCCCCGGCCGCTCGCTCTTTGAGCAAAACCTTCATCCTCTCCCAGGGGGACGTTCTTGATGTTTCCGACGACGATATTTCGCATTCCACCGTTTTACTTTGTAGAACTCGTGTAATTTCTTTCGGCTGAGTTCCCAGCATGTGGGTCCGAGCCTTACTTGCTTGTTGTGAAATAAAGTTGGCGTTTTATTCACCTTCTGTTTCTTTTCCTTACCCTTTGCGTGGGTTACTTTCTATAATTCCGAACGCGTTAAGTTCTTTGGTCCGTGGGGGACTTAGAAACTATCCCAGACAGTCCGGTGTTTCAACCCGAGGGGGATTTAGTAACTTGCCTAATCGTATTAGGGCTTTTTTTTTTTTTTTTTTTGGCGTAAAAGGCATCAGACAATCATGTGGGAGGAAAGACACGTAATACTTGTATATTAATTTGAAATGGGCCTCTTTGGCTAAGTACTTACATGATTCTCTCACACTCACACATGGTAAATTCTCAAATGCGTGGCGTTCCATGCTCTCGGAATCAGTTCGCCCTTTCCATCTTCAAGACGATAAGTTCCCGGCTTGACTTCTTCGATCACCTTATACGGACCTTCCCAGTTCGGTCCCAATTTTCCTGCTCCGAGCTCTTGCGTGTTCTGGAATACTTTCCTCAGGACGAAATCGTTTACTTTGAAGCTGCGCTGTTTCACTTTCTTTTCGAAGTATTTGGCCAGTTTTTGCTGGTAGCATGCCATTCGGATTAGCGCTTGCTCCCTTTTCTCTTCGGCCAAGTCTAACGCCTCTGCCATCATGGCGTCATTTTTCGCCTCCAGGGATCGAGCTTCGGTCGTGGGGATGATCATTTCCAGGTGGGAACAACGGCCTCTACCCCGAAAGCCATGGCGAATGGAGTTTCGCCAGTTGGGATTCTAGGGGTGGTCCGGTATGCCCAAAGCACTCGGGCGGTTCATCTACCCATCTTCCCTTTGCTCGTCCTAGTCTCTTTCTTAGGGAGTCCATGATGGTCTTGTTTGAAGCTTCGCTTGTCCATTCGCTTGCGGATAGCGGGGCGTCGAATACCGAAGCTCCACTTTTTTGTCCGCACAATATTTCAGGATAGAATTTCCCGTGAATCGAGTTCCGTTATCGGTGATGATAACTCGGGAATTCGAGCGGGTGAAGATGTGCTTCCAGGAGGAACATCTCGACTTTCCTTTCGTAATCTTTGCCAATGGCTCGGCCTCGATCCACTTGGAGAAGTAGTCCGTAGCAACGATCAGGTAACATTTCTGTCCTGGAGCTAACGGCAATTTTCCCACCAGGTCTAGTCCCCATTGCATGAAGGGCCAGGGGGCCGAGATTGTAGTTAACATCGTCGGCGGTGCGTGAATGGTTTTTGCGAACCTTTGGCATTTATCGCAGCGGGAAACGAAGTCTTTTGAATCTTTCACCATGGTGGGCCAGTAGTACCCTTGCGTCAACGCTCTATGGCATAAGGATCTCGGTCCTGCGTGATTTCCGCAGTGTCCAAGGTGCAACTCGCGAACGTAAGAACTTTTCGACTTTCCCGGACATTTCGGATAGGGTCCAGGTGAAGGATCTCCTGTACAACTCTCCTTGGATGATCGAGTACCTAGCCGCCGGGATCGGACTTTTCGTGCTTCCAGTTTTTCTTCGGGCAGATGTCCCGATTGTAGGTATTCGAGGATCTGGTTCCTCCAATCTGATTCAAGCTCTGGATTTTGTTCTACCGGCATTACTTGTCCAACTGTTCCGTCGTCTCCACTCCCCATGTTCGAATCAAGGGTGATGCTTGGTTCGGACAGATGATCGACGGGAATGATTCTTCTTGTTTCCGTTTGGACTGCGGATCCGAGACTAGCCAGAGCGTCGGCATGTCCATTTTCAGCCCTCGGTACTTGGCTGATGTCGTACTTCACGAACTGAGATAGTATGGACGTAACTTTTTCCAGGTACTTCGCCATCCTGGGGTCCTTTGCCTCAAATACCCCTTTCACCTGGTTCACCACAAGTTGAGAATCACTTCTGATGTTTAAGTTCTCTACTCCCAGTTCCTTCGCTCTCTGTAGCCCGGCTATCAACGCTCGTATTCGGCCGTTGTTTGAAGCCGAAACCAGATCGGATTGACTGTTCCAGGAGGTATCCCTCGGGGTCGACAGGACTAGCCCTGCGGCGGATCCTCTTGAGTTCGAGGATCCATCAACGCTTAGGGTCCAGGTCTCCACTCGGGGTCAACCGCGAGCGGCTGGTTTGTTTCGATCTCGCTCAAATTACTGGGGTCATTTCGCGACGAAATCCGCGAGGACTTGTCCCTTGATGGCTGTCCTCGGCTCGTAAGTTATATCGTATCCACCCAATTCTATCGCCCATTTTGTCAGTCGTCCTGAAACGTCCGGTTTGTGGAGGATGGCTTTTAGTGGGTAGGTGGTCCTTACCACTATCCGATGGCCCTGAAAATAGTGCTTCAGCTTGCGCGATGCGACTATCAGAGCTAGTGCTAGCTTCTCCATCTTCGAGTACCGTGTTTCGGCATCAATCATCGCTTTACTCACGTAGTAGACTGGGTGTTGAACTTGACCGTCTTCGCGCACCAGCGCTGAGCTGACTGCCGCATCAGATACCGCTAAGTATAGGAATAGCTTTTCGTTATCTGAGGGCTTGGCCAACAGCGGGGGCGAAGACAAGTAGGCTTTGAGCTCTTCGAATGCTTTCTGGCACTCGACCCCCCAACCAAACTCCTTGCTCCTTTTCAGAGCTTTGAAGAATGGCATGCATCTATCCGACGACCGGGATATGAACCTGTTTAATGCTGCCAAACACCCGGTTAGCTTTTGTACACCTTTCAGATTCGTCGGTGCTTGCATGTCTATTATTGCTCGGATCTGGTCGGGGTTCGCCTCGATCTCGCGGCTGGTCACCAGGTGACCCAGGAACTTGCCTGCCGGGACTCCAAATGTGCATTTATTGGGGTTCAGCTTCATCCCGTATCGGTTTAGGACTTCGAAAACTTGTTCCATGTGGGCCAGGTGGTCTTCAGCCTTACGCGATTTGATTAGCATATCGTCGATGTACACCTCCATCGTTTTCCCTAGAAGATCTTTGAACATTCTATTCATCAGGCGCTGATAGGTGGCTCCCGCGTTTTTCAAACCAAAGGGCATCACAGTATAGCAGTATGTGCCTACATTGGTTATGAACGAGGTCTTTTCTTGATCCTCTGGGTTCATCTTGATTTGGTTATAACCGGAGAAGGCGTCCATAAATCTGAGTAGCTCGTACCCGGCCGTAGCATCTACCAGTTGATCTATTTTTGGTAACGGGAAGGAATCTTTCGGGCAGGCCTTGTTGAGGTCGGTGAAGTCAATACACGCCCTCCACTTCCCATTCTTCTTCTTTACTACTACTACATTGGCCAGCCAATCGGGGTACTTTACTTCTCGGATAAAACCTGCTTCCAGGAGCTTCCGCACCTCCTCGTTGATTATTTCGTTTCTCTCGGGCGCGAACTTACGTCTTTTCTGTTTGACGGGGGGTTGGTTCGGATCGACCTCGAGATTGTGGGTTATGATATCGGAACTTATACCGGGCATGTCCGTGTGGTCCCAAGCGAATGTTTTCCAACTTTTTCTCAAGAAGTTTGTCAGTCCGTCTTTCAGATTTCCTTTCAGATCCTTCCCGATGCTCGTCGTTTTCTCCTGATCTTCTGGATGGATCTGTATTTTCATTGATCCATCCTCAGGTGCTTCGATTCTTGGCCGAGCAAAGGGCGGGCCTCTTTCGGGGCCCCGATCCTGTAATTGCTATGCTTGGCATCGGGACTTCAACTTGACGATTTCGACCAAACATGACCTTGCAACTTGCTGATCCCCTTTTATAACCCTAATCCCTTTTTCGGTAGGGTATTTCAGCTTTCTGGTGAAGCGTTGAAGGGTGTGCTTTCATATCATGAATCCAAGGTCGTCCGAGCAAGGCGTTATATCCCGAGTGGGAGTCTATGACATGGAAGAGCGCCAGAGGGCTCGCGCCCTCGACCCTGACTGGCAATTTGATTGTTCCGTTAGACCTCGTCACCGCCCCGTTAAATCCCACTAGGTCCTGAGAGTTCATCGTGAGGTCTGACTCTCTTAGTTTCATGCCTCGGAACGCTGACATATAGATTATGTTGATGGAAGACCCTGGGTCTACCAGAACCCTGCTGACCGTGTAGGATCCGATTGATATTGATATTACTAAGGCGTCATTGTGAGGCAAATGCACGTCTTCCAGGTCCTTTCGGGAGTATTTAATCAGATCTTCGGAAGCGTGCTGGACCCGATAGACGGGGAGTCCAGCTTCGCGATGAGACCTTTTATGAGCGTTGACGGATTCTCCGGTGCAGTGGATCGAATTGATTTGACCGTCTCCCGGAACTTCCGCTGGTGCGGCGAGCCTTTCATCTGTTTCTCTCGGATCCTGCCTATCGATCCTTCGATTCGGGCCTTGCTCGCACACGCGATCTATCTCCCGGGCTAAGACCTTGCAATCTTCCGTGGCATGCCCTTTAGATTTATGGAATCTGCAGTAGGGTTCCTTTCTTTCCAGACTTTTTTGGGCGTACCGCGGCCTCTTTTCTCTCTCCTCCTTTCGGAAAGAACGAGGTGTTTCCGTGTGGAGAATTCGTTCCGGGCTACGCTTCTTCGGATCTCTGATCCTTCCCCATACGGATTTTCTTTCCTTTTCGTCTCCCTTTTCCTCCTTTCCCCTATCCGAACGTCTACGCTCCCTTCCTCTTCTTTCATCAATGTGAGGTTCTCTCTTCTTCCATATCCCCCCGGACCTTGATCCCTCTCTTCGCATTTCTCGGGCTACCCTCTCGGACTCATCCTGCGATATCTTTGCCATTGCTCTGTCCAACGCCTCTTTCATAGTCGTAGGCCTCCGTTTGTTAAAGGACCTCCAAGAGGGGATGGTTCTGGTGTATTGCCCGTGAGAATGCGGTAGCCGCCTCTAGGTCATTACAGTCTTTGACTTCTAGCTTAACCTGTCGAAATCTGACGATGAAGTCTCGGAGGGTTTCTTTTTCTCCCATCAGCACGTCATAGAGGTCGTGGTTCGTTTTAGCGAACTTCCGACTCACGCTATACTCGCTGAGAAAGGCGGAAGACAGGTCCGAAAAGGTTTCGATGGACCTTTTAGGGAGGCTGTTGAACCATAGCAGGGGTGACCCTTTCAGGCTTGTGGGGAAGAAACGCCAGGTCAGGGCATCCAGATCGGGCCCAATCACGCACGAGGACTCCATCATATTTACGAAATGAGCCACGTGTTCCATCGGATCCCCAGTTCCGTCGTACATTTCGAACTTTGGGAGGATGAAGTGTCTCGGCTGTGGAACGGACATGACCCTTTTCGTAAATGGGGAGTCTCCCGGTTCTCGGGCGTCCGAATTAGGTTTAGCTCCTTTCTCGGATGCCTTCTTTGCTAGCTTTTCTTCGAGGATCTGCCTCGCATCCGTATATTTCCGGTGCTTTTCTTTGCGCTCTTTCCTGCCCGCGGATGCCGAGCTTCCTTCGTCACTTCCGGTATAGCTCGAATCTTGGTTTCCTTCGTCACCTCTCTGTGATGGTGCCTTATCTCTAGATTGCTGGGAGGGGCCTGTTTTGCTTGGTGCGTCCTTTTCCCTCGACGAGGAGATCTCTAAACTTGCGTTTTCCCCCCGTCGGCGAGCCGTCAGCCTGGTACGGAGGTCGTCTCCTGGTACATTCTTCGCCTTTTCGGACATGGTGGCCTTCCTACGCCGCCGTCTGGCCTGAGATTTGCCAGTCCGTGGCTTAGAAGGGCCTCCCTCGTCAACGTTCAGGATGTTCTGGCTGTTGGCTTGGACCGCCGCCAAGCCTTTCCCTAATAAGGCCCTCATTTCCCGTACCTCTTCTCTCAGAGCTTTGTGGGCCTCTACCATCTCTCGGTGCTCCGTCAAAGTGATGGTGATGGTTCCCGATGCCGGGTCAAGGTTCTGAGCATTGAGGTCTTGAGTATCATCCGCTACTCCCTTATCTCGGTTTGCGTTTTCGTTAAGAGCTCGTTGCCTGGACGAACGAGTAGTCATTGATTCGTCTTTGTAGGAACCGTGTGAGTATCTAGATTCTACCGGGAATCAAAGATGAACGGCCCCACGGTGGGCGCCAAACTGTGTGGGGTATTTCTCGTTGGAGTTTCGTTCCACACGATAGAGCACGTCGAGTTGCGTGCTGTCCCTTAGCGGCGGAGCAACCTGAAACACTATAACAAATGACGGTCAGAAGGGCACCGGTGTGGTACCGGCCGACGACCCTCCGACGATCAAGTTAGGTGGTGGTAGGTGAGACTTGCCTTGCGCCGCAAGGGTTAGGTCAAGGATAATCAGGTTGTTCGTTTTCTAGGTTAAAGTGTCATACCTGATTTGATAGGTCATGTGCCTTTTATAGTCCTTTGGTCGTGGGGTCGTCGATTGGGCTAGCATGAGGCTAGGCTTAATGGGCTCTTTGACTGGCCCATGAATGGCGAACTCTTTATGGCGTTAGTCCGGTCGAGCCCGTACCAGTGTGAGCTGCCTTATAGTGAACGCGGCTCGCTAGGGGGGCCGGTCCCTTACGGATGCGACTCCAATGGGCCTGTCCCCATATGGATCGGCCCAGTGCGGGAGTAGCCCACGATGGGGCTATTTTTACCCTTTACAATACCAAAGACCTAACGTTTCCCACTTGTCAATGTTTTCCTCATGATTTCGTCCATCGTAAAGATTCAAATGGACGAACCTCTTCTTTGGGAATCCTGTTTGGTCCAAAATATCGAAAGAGGATCCGAACCACTCCAAAAACTTGTTTGTAATTGAAAAGCTTGTTTCAAAGTACTTGTTTCACTCTTCCGACCATATTGATACCAAAGACCTAACGTTTCCCACTTGTCAAAGTTTTTCTCGTGATTTCGTCCATCCTAAAGATCCAAATGGAGGAACCTCTTCTTTGTGAATCCTGTTTGGACCAAAATATTGAAAAAGGATCCGAACCACTCCAAAAACTTGTTTGTAATTGAAAAGCTTGTTTCAAAGAACTTGTTTCACTCTTCTGATCATATTGATACCAAAGACATAAGGTTTCCCACTTGTCAATGTTTTCCTCGTGATTTCGTCCATCCTAAAGATCCAAATGGAGGAACCTCTTCTTTGGGAATCCGGTTTGGACCAAAATATCTAAAGAGGATCCGAACCTTTCCAAAAACTTGTTTGTAATTGAAAAGCTTGTTTCAAAGTACTTGTTTCACTCTTCGGACCACATTGATACCAAAGACCTAAGGTTTCCCAATTGTCAAAATTGCCCTCGTGATTTGGTCCAACCAATAGATCCAAATGGAGGAACCTCTTCTTTTGGATTCCTGTTTCGACCAAAATATCGAAAGAGAATCCGAACCACTTTAAAAACTTGTTTGGAATTGAAAAGCTTGTTTTAAAGTACTTGTTTTTCCCTTCGGATCATATTGATACGAAAGACTTAAGGTTTCCAACTTGTCAATGTTTTCCTCGTGATTTCGTCCATCCTAAATATCCAAATGGAGGAACCTCTTCTTTAGGAATCCTGTTTGGACCAAAATATCTAAAGAGGATCCGAACCACTCCAAAAACTTGTTTGTATGTGAAAAGCTTGTTTCAAAGTACTTGTTTCACTCTTCGGATCATATTGATGCCAAAGACTTTAGGGTTTCCCACTTGTCAACGTTTTCCTTGTGATTTCGCCCATCCTAAAGATCCAAATGGAGGAAGCTCTTCTTTGGGAATCCTGTTGGGACCAAAATATCAAAAGAGGATCCGAACCACTTCAAAAATTTGTTTGTAATGGAAAAGCTTGTTTCAGAGTACTTGTTTCACTCTTCGGATCATATTGATACGAAAGACCTAAGGTTTCCCACTTGTCAATGTTTTCCTCGTGATTTCGTCCATCCTAAAGATCCAAATGGAGTAACCTCTTCTTTAGGAATCCTGTTTGGACCAAACTATCGAAAGAGAAACCGAACCACTCCAAAAACTTGTTTGTAATTGAAAATCTTGTTTCAAAGTACTTGTTTCACTCTTCGGACCATATTGATACCAAAGACCTAACGTTTCCCTCTTGTCAATGTTTTACTCGTGATTTCGTCCATCCTAAAGATCCAAAGGGATGAACCTCTTATTTGGGAATCCTGTTTGGACCAAAATATCGAAAGAGGATCCGAACCACTCCAAAAACTTGTTTGTTAATGAAAATCTTGTTTCAAAGTACTTGTTTCACTCTTCGGACCGTACTGATACCAAAGACCTAACGTTTCCCACTTGTCAAAGTTTTCCTCGTGATTTCGTCCATCCTAAAGATCCAAAAGGAAGAACGTCTTCTTTGGGAATCCTTTTTGGACCAAAATATTGAAAGAGGATCCGAACCACTCCAAAGACTTGTTTATAATTGAAAAGCTTATTTCAAAGTACTTGTTTCACTCTTCGGATCATATTGATACCAAAGACCTAACGTTTCCCACTTGTCAAAGTTTTCCTCGTGATTTCGTCCATCCTAAAGATCCAAATGGAGGAACCTCTTCTTTGTGAATCCTGTTTGAACCAAAATATCGAAAGAGGATCCGAACCACTCCAAAAACTTGTTTGTAATTGAAAAGTTTGTTTCAAAGAACTTGTTTCACTCTTCGGATCATATTGATACCAAAGACCTAAGGTTTCCTACTTGTCAAGGTTTTCCTCGTGATTTCGTCCATCCTAAAGATCCAAATGGAGGAACCTCTTCTTTGGGAATCCTGTTTGGACCAAAATATCTAAAGAGGATCCGAACCTTTCCAAAAACTTGTTTGTAATTGAAAAGCTTGTTTTAAAGTACTTGTTTCACTCTTCGGACCACATTGATACCAAAGACCGAAGGTTTCCCACTTGTCAAAATTGCCCTCGTGATTTGGTCCAACCAAAAGATCCAAATGGAGGAACCTCTTCTTTTGGAATCCTGTTTGGACCAAAATATCGAAAGAGGATCCGAACCACTCCAAAAACTTGTTTGTAATTGAAAAGCTTGTTTCAAAGTACTTGTTTCACTCTTCGGATCACATTGATACCAAAGACCTAAGGTTTCCCACTTGTCAATGTTTTCCTCGTGATTTCGTCCATCCTAAATATCCAAATGGAGGAACCATTTCTTTGGGAATCCGGTTTGGTCCAAAATATCTAAAGAGGATCCGAACCTTTCCAAAAACTTGTTTGTAATTGAAAAGCTTGCTTCAAAGTACTTGTGATACGAATCGTAACACTTCACTTACTCATGGAAAGCTAGAAGATGGAGCTAATGTTGCAAATGATCAAGGGGAGCTCAATCTGCCAATTGGGCCAATAACAAGATCAAAGAATAAGAAATTGAAGCTAGCTTTGATTCAACATGTCCAAACATATTTGAAGGAAACCAAAGAGGAAATCCTAGAAATGAAGGGTTTAACATACAATTTGTGGACAATTCAACTACAAAAAGATTCACAAGCTCAAAATTGTCAATTTGAAGACTTTTCCTAAAATCTAGGAAAATCCCTAAAATTTAGGAAATGGATCCCTAAATTTTAGGCCATGTCACACTTTCCATTTCTAGATACTTTAAGTTGAGAACTTTAAGATGATGTAAAGAAATGGAAGATCCAAGTAGTGTAGGTTTATTAGATATGCAATTTAAATTTCCTAGAGTAGGTTTAATTTTTTTGATGACTCATCATGGTGATGTCATGATGAGATCATCCTTATCAGCTTTTTATCTCATATTTTCGAATTTAGTGTCATATTAGAAGTAGGAGACTTAACTTTTTGCCTATTTAAAGGCATCCTTATTCATTAATAAAGACAGATTATCATTATTCAAGAAAACTTGCTTATTTGCATGATTTGGCTTAGAAGACCATTCTCTTCTTCATCTTTTGTAATTCTTGCTTAGGATTGCATGTTTTAGAGCATTAAAACAATTCTGATCATATTGTTTTTGGAGTGTTCGAATCTTGGGGTAAGAAGTCATTCTTGTTTCAAGATCATAGATCATAAAGGTAGCCTAATTCCTTAACTCTTTCCTTTGAGTTTTTACTACTGATTTTGTGGGTTCTTGTTTCTTCATCTAGGGTTCTTCTTTGAAGGGTTCTTGGTAAGTTTCCAAGGGTTTTCATATCAACTTGTTTCACTCTTCGGACCACATTGATACCAAAGACCTAAGGTTTCCCACTTGTCAAAATTGCCCTCGTGATTTGGTCCAACCAATAGATCCAAATGGAGGAACCTCTTCTTTTGGAATCCTTTTTGGACCAAAATATCTAAAGAGGATCCGAAGCACTCGAAAAACCTTTTTGTAATTGAAAAGCTTGTATCAAAGTACTTGTTTCACTCTTCGGACCACATTTGATATGAATTATGTAATGATAAGGCAACCTAGTCCAAAAACCCATTACAATCGTTTGCAAGAACCTTTGAAGCATGAAAATGGCACAAAACCTCCTTAACTAATCGGATCAACCCAAGAGTTCCAAATGATAAGACAAACCCGAATTGCAAGTTCAAAGACCCGATGCTATTATGCTTAGCATGAACCTTTGAAGCAAGAACTCAAACCCTCCCTAACTATTCGGAAACACCCCCTAAGAACGGCTAAAAACAGATTGCTTAGGAAAGATGATCATTGATCTAGGACAAGTTTCCAAGCCCAAGATTCGAGACACTCCACAAGTAGGATGATCATTTCCACTTGAATGACTCTAAACATGTAATCTAAAGCAAGATTACAAAGGGTTGAGGCTCAAGGCTCTCCATGTGCACAAAAGGCAACATTTCATTACATTTTCAAATCTGCTTTACAATGTCTAAAACAAAGCCTATTTATAGGCATAAAATACATGTAAATTTCGTTCATAATGATCCTCTATCAGCCCAATTAAGTCCCTAGCATGTAACCTACGAATTTAATGCAAAAACTTAAGTTACATTCAGCCACCATTTTAATTTGTAACTTAAAATGAATTATTACATTTGAAACTGATATTTAACTCTAATTAAAGCTTGTAAATGGTCATTAATGCTTGTCTTGGAGTTTCCTTAAGTTCCCTTGAATGAAGCTTGAGTTGTCTTGAATGAAGCTTGGGTTATCATCAATGCATCTTGAGTTGTAGTTAATGCATCTTAACTTGACTTGTAATAAATGAACTTGGGTTGCCATTAATGCAATTGAAGTGCATTTAATGCAAGTGTTCTTGAAGCTTGAATTCCTCAAATGCAAGGCTACATAATTCATATCATTTCCCTTCATATTTTCGACCAAGCTAGGGTTTATTAGGCTATTTAAAGCCTCTTTTGTAAGCTTTACAATCAGAATATCAATGAATGAAAATCCTTTTGTTTTGGTTTAAGCTTTTGCTTTGAAAAACCTCTTTGTAATTCATGTTCTTGAATTGCATGTTTAGAGTCATTCAAGTCCAAATGATCATTGTTCTTGTGGAGTGCCTCAACCTTAATTAAAGAAAGCCATTCTTGAATTAGGGGATTGATCGATTAGGTCATCATCTTCCCAACCTCGCCTAAAGGTTGATTCAAATTGTTAAGGGTTTTCAAGCTTTTCCGTTCAAGGGTCCATCATCCGGTTCTTGAATCCGTCAACGCTTGAGGGTTCGTATCAACTTGTTTCACTCTTCGGACCATATTGATACCAAAGACCTAACGTTTCCCACTTGTCAATGTTTTCCTCGTGATTTCGTCCATCCTAAAGATCCAAAAGGACGAACCTCTTCTTTGGGAATCCTGTAGGGACCAAAATATCGAAAGAGGATCCGAACCACTCCAAAAACTTGTTTGTAATTGAAAAGCTTGTTTCAAAGTACTTGTTTCACTCTTCGGATCATATTGATACCAAAGACCTAAGGTTTCCCACTTGTCATTGTTTTCCTCGGGATTTCATCCATCCTAAAGATCCAAATGGAGGAACCTCTTCTTTGTGATATGAATCATGGAACGTCACAAATAGCTCAAGGATCAATTTCAAGATTAAAGTTCAAGACAAGCATTAACATCCATTTACATGCCTACATTAGCAATGTCAAGACAAGCTTTGAAGATACGAGCATGGAGGCTTACAAAGAGGACTTGATCAACTTTAATCTATGGTAAATGCATTTGGAGGAAGGTTATTGAAGACCTGTTCAACCAGAAATGAAGATGAGAGCTAATTTGGAAAGTTGCATCACTTTTGCAAACTTTCCTTATTTGGACCACTTTCCATATTTGTTCCCAAACTTTCCATATATGGTTCCAATGAATTTATGATGTATTTAGACATGTTTTAGGCCTTTTATATTCAGTTTATATGTTTGGAAAGGATTAGGAAAGATATTATTCTCTAGAAAAGATTTTCCACAAAATCTGCCAATTTCGTATAAGGCAAGTTTTGGGCAGATTTTGTGCTCCTTGTAATCCGAATTTTCTAGCTTATTTTTAGGGTTTCTTTGCCTATTTAAAGGCCTCATTTGTAACCCTAAAGATGAAGAATTCATATGATAATAATATTGCTTTTTGCTTTGCTAAAATTGCTTAGTTTTGTAGCCTTGTTCTTAGGTTGCATGTTTTAGGAACATTCAAGCAAACCTTGATCTAGTTTGTTTGTGAATTGTTTCAATCTTGAAATAAGAACAAGTTCTCTTATTTCAAGATCATAGATCATTGGAATAATCTTTCTCTTCTTGTGTTCCAAGGGTTTTACCTTATTGTTCATCGGGGTTTTAGGATTTGCATCTAGGGGTTCTTTGTGCTTTCAAAGGGTTTCTATTTCAATTTCCTAGGGTTTCATATCATTTGGTATCAGAGCTTAGGCTCAAGGGAAGATTTCTATCTTACTTGCTTTCTTGTTGTTTTAATTTTTATTGTCTTGTTCTTCGTTCATCAAAAATTCCAAAAAAAAAAAAAACTGTTCCAGAATTTCTTTCTTTAGCTACTGTTTTTGTTCTTTTTCTTATAGTTTCAATCCGAATCTTAGAAAGTCATAAACTATAAAAGTGTTTATATTTGAGTCATGATTATTTGTTATTCAGAAAAGTTTGTCAAAAAAAAAGTGGAAGATTGAGAAAAAAATAGATCTTCGCAGACTGTCGGATTGTCCAGAAAATTGAAAAAAAAAAAAAGTTTTCTTGCTTGATTTGTTGAAGTTTCTGGAAAAAAGTGTTTAGTGTTCTTATTGTTCTTGAAGAGTTCATCTTAAACTCATCATTTATGCATCTTGAATCCGAAATTATCAAGTTGAATGAGCCAAAGTTGTTTGTTTCCTAAAAAGCTAGAACTTACCATAAATAGCAAAAACTGTTTTAGGAAAGTTTCAAATCTGTCCCATATTCAAATATATGCATATCTTGCTTAAGGAAAGTCATATTTTCTGATCCAAATTGCTTTAGGGAAGTCTAATTTCGAATTTTTCTCTTTTAGGAAAGTTTATTCTTGCTTGTTTTCTTTCTTATTCTTTCCTTGTTACAAAAATACACCATTTGAAAAATCTGTCCTTTTATTTCTCTAGCCACCCAAGCTGATTGTTTCTTATTTCTTTATTGATACTTTTTACAAATATCATTAGTATCTTATTTGTTTGATAGTTGCTAAAGTGTGCTAATAGTTCAAGGTTACATTTAGGCCCTAAAATCTGTTTTGAGTGCAAACACGAGAGAACAAATATCATCGAGTGTAAACACTTAGGGAGTGATTGAGAGGTCCTATTTTTTATTATTAACCTTTTTATTTGCAGAAATGTATCATGAAAGGTTTGATCAAATGAGAAGTAAGAGTTTTCGAGAGGTAGAACAGACCCGGAGCCAAAATAGAGAGGTTTATCATGGAAGGATGGAGCATAGAAGCTTAAGAGGTGATAAGCTCAAGTTAAATACTTTCTATGGGAGTTCTAATCAAGAGGAATACTTGCAATGGGAGATAGAAACCGAGCATTTCTTTGATTACAACAATTATAGTGAGGAAAGAAAGGTAATGCTTGCTATTTCCAATTTCACTAATAATGCTCATGTTTGGTGGTCTCAATTGAAAGTGAAACTAAGGAGGGAGAGGAAACGACCAATAGAAACATGGTATGATCTTAAGTGCCTTATGAGAAGGAGATTTGTTTCAAGACAACATCAAGAGCATCTTGTGCAAATGTTGGATAAGCTAATTCAAGGATGTAAAAGTGTGGATGAATACTACATGGAGATGGAGTTGCTCAAGGCTAGGGCTAATGTGGAGGAAGATGAGGAGTCTACTATTGTAAGGTTCTTCAATGGATTGAATATAGATATTGCTTGTCAAGTGGAGTTACAACAATTTGATGAGTTAGGAGAGTTAGTGTATTTTGCCAATAAGGTTGAAAGAAAAATCAAAAGAAAAAGAGATACACGGTATGCTTCTAAACCTATTTCCAATACTTCTTCTTCTTCTTCTTCTTCTTCTTCTCAAATGGGTGAAAATGATACATTAATGGATAAGAATGGGGCTGCCTATGGCTTGGTAGAGGAAAATGCAAATTTGATTTTAGAGAAGGTCAAGATGATTGAAAGAGAACTTTTAAAATCAAAGGAAGTTTTCAATGCTAGCATGGAGGAGATAAAAGAGGATATTCGTGCTAATGTTTTTGTGGAGGAAACTTGTGAGCTACAAAAGAGTTCTATGTTTGAAAGTAATGAAAACTGTGACAAAAAGAGTGAGCCAAAAGAAAGAGAGATGAGTGCAAAAGAAATTAGTGGGTTAAAAGAAAGAGAGATGAGTGAAAAAAAAGAAATGAGTGCTCAAAACAAAGAGAGTTGTGAGTTTGAAAAGAAAGAGTGTAATGAGATTGAAAAGAAAGAGTGCTTTGAGGTTACAAAGTGTGAGACACTTGAGTTTAGTGAGCAAAAAGAAACTGAAATAGAGAGTGAGAGCTTGAAAGTTAGATCAAGTGAGGCTAGGAATGAAATCTACCAACCTACATTTGTACTTTTGTACAAAGAGGTTTGTTTTACACTTAATCCATCTTTGCCTAGTATGTTTGTTGAATTTTTGCAGGAATTCAAAAGATTGTTACCTAATGAGATGCCTAGTAATTTGTCATCAATGCAAGGCATAAAACATCATGAAAACAACATTCAAGGGGCTGCCATACTCAATAGATCAAGACCTCACATGATTCAATGCATGGAAAATCCGTTTAAAACAGCCATGGTCAAGTATCCTAACCCATTTCTTGATGATATGTATAACACTTGGTTGCTTGCTAAAATTGATCTCAACTCTGAATATATACCTTTTAAATTGCATTCTAATGATAAAAAATTGTTTTGTGCTACAAGAGTTAGATCATTTCATGAAATTATGGATAGTATGGATTTAACATCTTATATGCATTTCACGAACATATTAGAAATATTTGAGTTTGACAATGGTTTACTTGTTTTTACTGATTTGATATCTTCACCATGTGATCATCTTGAGAGTATTGTGGAGTATGAGAAAATTTTTGAGATTGACTATGGTCCACATATTCTCTTCGGCTTCTTATCACTAAGTATTACCTTTTTTGTGAGTGTTGTGGTCTTTCATGAGATAGGTTATGATGTGGATATAATGGGAAGGACGTTCAAAGTTTTTGATCCGGGAGGAGTTAGACAATTCAAGGCAATAGGGAGAAGACATCAAGATGCTTATAAATCTGATTT
This sequence comes from Gynostemma pentaphyllum, assembly GCA_028015215.1. NCBI lineage: Eukaryota > Viridiplantae > Streptophyta > Magnoliopsida > Cucurbitales > Cucurbitaceae > Gynostemma > Gynostemma pentaphyllum. Next base: position 11,437,873 of record CM051350.1, read on the forward strand.
CCAAGGTAAGTATGCTTTAGGTGCTTTTATTTATGTTTTTAACTTAAGTTTTTGCAATGTAGGTAAAGTTTTAGATTCGAGGACGAATCCTTTTCAAGAGGGAGGGGATGATATGAATCATGGAACGTCACAAATAGCTCAAGGATCAATTTCAAGATTAAAGTTCAAGACAAGCATTAACATCCATTTACATGCCTACATTAGCAATGTCAAGACAAGCTTTGAAGATACGAGCATGGAGGCTTACAAAGAGGACTTGATCAACTTTAATCTATGGTAAATGCATTTGGAGGAAGGTTATTGAAGACCTGTTCAACCAGAAATGAAGATGAGAGCTAATTTGGAAAGTTGCATCACTTTTGCAAACTTTCCTTATTTGGACCACTTTCCATATTTGTTCCCAAACTTTCCATATATGGTTCCAACGAATTTATGATGTATTTAGACATGTTTTAGGCCTTTTATATTCAGTTTATATGTTTGGAAAGGATTAGGAAAGATATTATTCTCTAGAAAAGATTTTCCACAAAATCTGCCAATTTCGTATAAGGCAAGTTTTGGGCAGATTTTGTGCTCCTTGTAATCCGAATTTTCTAGCTTATTTTTAGGGTTTCTTTGCCTATTTAAAGGCCTCATTTGTAACCCTAAAGATGAAGAATTCATATGATAATAATATTGCTTTTTGCTTTGCTAAAATTGCTTAGTTTTGTAGCCTTGTTCTTAGGTTGCATGTTTTAGGAACATTCAAGCAAACCTTGATCTAGTTTGTTTGTGAATTGTTTCAATCTTGAAATAAGAACAAGTTCTCTTATTTCAAGATCATAGATCATTGGAATAATCTTTCTCTTCTTGTGTTCCAAGGGTTTTACCTTATTGTTCATCGGGGTTTTAGGATTTGCATCTAGGGGTTCTTTGTGCTTTCAAAGGGTTTCTATTTCAATTTCCTAGGGTTTCATATCACTTTGGGAATCCTGTTTGGACCAAAATATCGAAAGAGGATCCGAACCACTCCAAAAACTTGTTTGTAATTGAAAATCTTGTTTCAAAGAATTTGTTTCACTCGTCGGACCATATTGATACCAAAGACCTAACGTTTCCCACTTGTCAAAGTTTTCCTCGTGATTTCGTCCATCATAAAGATCCAAATGGTTTAACGTCTTCTCTGGGAATCCTGTTGGACCAAAATATCGAAAGAGGATCCGAACCACTCCAAAAACTTGTTTGTAATTGAAAAGTTTGTTTCAAAGAACTTGTTTCACTCTTCGGATCATATTGATACCAAAGACCTAAGGTTTCCCACTTGTCAATGTTTTCCTCGTGATTTCGTCCATCCTAAAGATCCAAATGGAGGAACCTTTTCTTTGTGAATCCTGTTGGACCAAAATATCGAAAGAGGATCCGAACCACTCCAAAAACATGTTTGTAATTGAAAAGCTTGTTTCAAAGTACTTGTTTCACTCTTCGGACCACATTGATACCAAAGACCGAAGGTTTCCCACTTGTCAATGTTTTCCTCATGATTTCGTCCATCCTAAAGATCCAAATGGAGGAACCTCTTCTTTGGGAATCCTCTTTGGACCAAAATATCGAAAGAGGATCCGAAACACTCCAAAAACTTGTTTGTAATTGAAAAGCTTGTTTCAAAGTACTTGTTTCACTCTTCGGATCATATTGATACCAAAGACCTAAGGTTTCCCACTTGTCAATGTTTTCCTCGTGATTTCGTCCATCCTAAAGATCCAAATGGAGGAACCTCTTCTCTGGGAATCCGGTTTGGACCAAAATATCTAAAGAGGATCCGAACCTTTCCAAAAACTTGTTTGTTATTGAAAAGCTTGTTTCAAAGTACTTGTTTCACTCTTCGGACCACATTGATACCAAAGACCTAAGGTTTCCACCTTGTCAAAATTGCCCTCGTGATTTGGTCCAACCAATAGATCCAAATGGAGGAACCTCTTCTTTTGGAATCCTGTTTAAACCAAAATATCGAAAGAGGATCCGAACCACTCCAAAAACTTGTTTGTAATTGAAAAGCTTGTTTCAAAGTAGTTGTTTCACTCTTCGGACCATATTGATACCAAAGACCTAACGTTATCCACTTGTCAATGTTTTTCTCGTGATTTCGTCCATCCTAAAGATCCAAATGGACGAACCTCTTCTTTGGGAATCCTGTACGGACTAAAATATCGAAAGAGGATCCGAACCACTCCAAAAACTTGTTTGTAATTGAAAAGCTTGTTTCAAAGTACTTGTTTCACTCTTCGGACCATATTGATACCAAAGACCTAACGTTTCCAACTTGTCAAAGTTTTCCTCGTGATTTCGACCATCCAAAAGATCCAAAGGAGGAACATCTTCTTTGGTCCATCAAAAAGATCCAAATGGAGGAACATCTTCTTTGGGAATCCTGTTTGGTCTAAAATATCGAATGAGGATCCGAACCACTCCAAAAACATGTTTGTAATTGAAAAGCTTGTTTCAAAGTACTTGTTTCACTCTTCGGACCACATTGATACCAAAGACCTAAGGTTTCTGATATGAATCATGGAGCACAAGACAAGATAGAAAAGCTTAGGATGGTTCAAGGGCCAATGACAAGATCCAAGACCAAGAAATTGCAACAAGCTTTGAATATCCATTGTCAAGCATACATGAGCAAACTCAAGGAGTCTTTTGAAGATTGGAACATTGAGGCTAAGGAAGAAGACTTAAAGCACTTCAACATGTGGCATGTGCAATTGAAGAAGAATTTGGATAAGTTGTGCAATCAGATTCAAAGAATAAAGCTTAGAGAGAAAGTTGCAAACTTTCCATATTTGACAACTTTCCTTATTTGAGTCTTTTATTTATTTTATGCATTTAGGGTTTTTATTTAATGTTTCCCATGGCCAAAGGACATGTTTTAGGCCTTTTATATTCAGTTTATATGTTTGGAAAGGATTAGGAAAGATATTATTCTCTAGAAAAGATTTTCCACAAAATCTGCCAATTTCACATAAGGCAAGTTTTGGGCAGATTTTGTGCTCTTTGTATTCCGAATTTCCTAGCTTATTTTTAGGGTTTCTTTGCCTATTTAAAGGCCTCATTTGTAACCCTAAAGACTGAGAATTCATATGATAATAATATTGCCTTTTGCTTTGCTAAAATTGCTTAGTTTTGTAGCCTTGTTCTTGGGTTGCATGTTTTAGGAACATTCAAGCAAACCTTGATCTAGTTTGTTTGTGAATTGTTTCAATCTTGAAATAAGAACAAGTTCTCTTATTTCAAGGTCTTTGATCATTGGAATAATCTTCTTTTCTTGTTTTTCCAAAGGTTTTACCTTTTTGTTCATGGGGTTTTAGGATTTGCATCTAAGGGGTTCTTTGTGCATCAAAGGGTTTCTTTATCAATTTCCTAGGGTTTCATATCATTTGGTATCAGAGCTTAGGCTCAAGGGAAGATTTCTATCTTACTTGCTTTCTTGTTGTTTTAATTTTTATTGTCTTGTTCTTCGTTCATCGAAAATTTCAAAAAAAAAAAAAAAAAAAAAACTGTTCCAGAATTATCTTCTTTAGCTACTGTTTTTGTTCTTTTTCGTAAAGTTTCAATCCGAATCTTAGAAAGTCATAAACTATAAAAGTGTTTATATTTGAGTCATGACTATTTGTTATTCAGAAAAGTTTGTCAAAAAAAGAGTGGAAGATTGAGAAAAAAATAGATCTTCGCAGACTGTCGGATTGTGCAGAAAATTGTTTTAAAAAAAAAAAAAAAAGTGTTCTTGCTATTTGCTTGACTTTCTGGAAAAAGTGGTTTGTGTTCGTATTTTTCTTGAAGAGTTCATCTTAAACTCATCCTATCTTCATCTTGAATCTGAAAATTACAAAGGATTTGTGCTAGCATTGTTTATTTCCTAAAAAGCTAGAACTTACCATAAATAGCCAAAACAGTTTTAGGAAAGTATCAATTCTGTCCCATATTCAAATATATGCATATCTTGCTCAATTAAAGTCATTTTTTCTGATCCAAAACACATTAGGGAAGTCTAATTTCGAATTTTTCTCTTTTAGGAAAGTTTATTCTTGCATATTTTCTTTATTATTCTTTCCTTGTTATTAAAATATACCATAGTTGCAAAATCTGTCCTATTTTTCCTAACCAACCAAATTGCTTGTTCTTTTTTTTCTTTATTGTTACCTTTTATAAACTTTCTTAGTATCTTAATTGTTTGATAGTTACTAAAGTGTGCTAAGAGTTCAAGGCTTCATTTAAGGTGTAAAATCTGTTTTGAGTGCAAACACGAGTGGATTGACATTTTTTGAGTGAAACACTTAGGGAGTGATTTGAAAGGTCCTATTTTTACATTACTAACTTGTTTCTCTTGCAGCCATGAATATTGAAGGAGATTGTTCTAATATGAAGGAGGAGATTAAGAAAACTGAAACAATGGAAGGTTACATCTTGAAAATACAAAGGGATGTTGATAGGAAGATGGAGGCTCAAACAAGGGAGATTGCCAACCTAAGTGCTCAAATACAAGCTTTGCTCTTAAACCAACCTAGAGCCAATCCAAATGTGGCTCCAAATGAGGCTAGGGAGCAACAAATTGTGCAAGGGGCTGAGGCACATAATGAACAACAAGGGTGGGATCCTTATGATTATGAGGAAGAACCTAGAAATCAAATGAGAGCACATCATGGAGGAGGAAGAGGAAGAGGCCGGGGGTTCCAAGTTCAAAGACCAAACAGGGAGTTTCCTCTTGCTAGAGATGATGACTTAAAGGGAATCAAGTTCAAAATTCCACCATTCCAAGGCAAGACTGATCCGGAGGAGTACTTGCAATGGGAGGCACAAACCGAGCACATATTTGATTGCAACAACTTCAGTGAGCAAAGGAAGGTACTTTTAGCAATTACTGAATTTACTAATTATGCTTCTGTTTGGTGGATTCAGTTAAAAGATAAACTTAGAAGGGAGAGGCAACCTCAAATAGAGACATGGGTTGAGCTTAAGGGCATGATGAGGAAGAGGTTCATTCCAACAACTTATGAAAGAGATATAGTGTTCAAGTTGCAAAGGTTTGATCAAGGCTCAAAAAGTGTAGAAGACTATTACAAGGAGCTTGATATCTTGATGACAAGGGCTGGAATTGAGGAGACTGAATTAGCTACCATGGGAAGGTTTATGGGGGGCTTGAATAGAGAATTAAGGCACAAAGTTGATGCTCACTCTTGCTATGACATGGAGGAAATGTTACACCTTGCAATTAAATTTGAGTCACATATGCAAGAAGATTCTAAGTCAAGGTATTATTCTAAACCCTATTCGTCCAAACCTACTTCATCTAAACCCACTTCTTGCCAACCTTGGGGAAAAGATACCAAAAACACATATTCTGGTCGAGGGGACCAATTTCCAAAAGACAAAACTATTTTTGATAAAAAGAGGGAGGGTGAGAGTTCTTTCAAGGGTAAGGGTAAAATAGAAGAAGCTAGGACTAGGGACATCAAATGTTGGAAGTGTCAAGGGTTAGGGCATGTCATGAAAGATTGTCCAAACAAAAGAACCATGTTTATTGAGAATGGGGAATACATATCCGGGGATGATGAGAGTGAACATGAAAATATGGAGTTTCAGGAGGAAAGTGATGGGAGTGTTGAGGAGGGAAACAAAGTTACTCTAGTGTCTAGGAGGGTACTTAGTGCACAAGTGAAAGAGAATGACCAAGACCAAAGAGAGAACTTATTCTATACTAGATGCTATGTAGAAGGAGTGCCTTGTAGTGTCATCATAGATGGTGGGAGTTGCACAAATGCTGTGAGTTCTACCCTTGTCACTAGATTAAACCTAACAACCAAACCCCATCCAAAACCCTACAAACTACAATGGCTTACTGATTGTGGAGAGTTGAAAGTGAACAAAAAGACTCTAATTTCTATGACTCTTGGGAAGTATAAGGATGAGGTGGAGTGTGATGTAGTTCCAATGCATGCTGGGGATATCTTACTTGGAAGGCCTTGGCAGTTTGATAGAAGGGCAATCCATGATGGTTATCTAAATAGGTACTCATTTACATTGAATGGAAGAAAGACCACACTTACACCATTAACTAGCTCCGAAGTATACATTGATCAATGTAAGTTAGAAAAGAGAAGGAAAGAGCTTGAGAGTGAGAAAAAGAAATTGAGTGATTCAAAGGAATTGAGTGACAAAAAGAAATTGAGTGATTCAAAAGAATTGAGTGACAAAAAGATATTGAGTGATTCAAAAGATTTGAGTGATAAAAATACTTTGAATGAAAAAAGAGAGCAAAAGAAAGGAGTGAGCTTTTTTGCAAGAACTAGTGAGGTTAAGAGAGCTTTGTTTTCAAACAAAACAATCCTTGTACTTTTGTGCAAAGGATCTTGCTTTATCACTAACCAACTTAACCAAGAATTGCCTAGTGTCTTTGTTGATCTTTTGCAGCAATATGGAGATGTCTTTCCCGAAGAGATGCCTAATGAATTACCACCAATCAGAGGTATTGAACACAAGATTGACTTCATTCCAGGAGCTTCAATTTCCAATAGGCCAGCCTATAGATCAAATCCAACCGAGGCAAATGAGATTCAAAAGCAAGTTGAGGAGTTGCTTGCTAAAGGATACGTAAGAGAAAGTCTTTCTCCTTGCTCTGTCCCTGTTTTGTTAGTCCCTAAAAAGGATGGTACTTGGCGCATGTGTGTTGATTGTAGGGCCATTAATAAGATCACCATTAAGTATAGACATCCTATCCCTCGATTAGATGACCTGCTTGATGAATTACATGGTTGCACACTCTTTACTAAAATTGATTTAAAATCAGGTTACCATCAAATTAGAATGGAATTGGGGGATGAATGGAAAACAGCTTTTAAAACAAAGTTTGGATTGTATGAATGGTTAGTAATGCCTTTCGGATTAACTAATGCACCTAGCACATTCATGAGGTTAATGAATCATGTTCTTAGAGATTTTTTGGGTAAATTTGTGGTAGTTTACTTTGATGACATTCTCATTTACTCTAGATCATTGCATGAGCATGTAAAGCATGTAGGGGCTGTTTGTGAAACACTTAGGAAAGAAAAGTTGTATGCTAATTTGAAAAAGTGTTCTTTTTGCATGGAAAGAGTAAAGTTCTTAGGGTTCATTGTGTCTAATAAGGGGGTAGAAGTAGATGAGGAAAAGATCAAAGCCATCCAAGAGTGGCCAACCCCAACAAATGTGAGTGAAGTGAGGAGCTTTCATGGGCTTGCTGGTTTTTATAGGAGGTTTATAAAAGACTTTAGCACCATTGCTTCTCCTTTAAATGAATTGGTTAAAAAGAATGTTGTGTTTGCATGGGGAGTAGCCCAAGAATCTGCCTTTCAAACTCTTAAGGATAAATTGTGTAATGCACCACTACTTGTTTTACCTAACTTTGATTTGACTTTTGAGATAGAGTGTGATGCAAGTGGCATAGGCATAGGGGCTGTTTTGATGCAAAATGGGAAGCCAGTGATGTACTTTAGTGAAAAGTTGAGTGGAGCATCATTGAATTATCCAACTTATGATAAAGAGTTGTATGCATTGGTGAGGGCATTGCAAACATGGCAACACTACCTATGGCCAAGAGAGTTTGTCATCCATACGGATCATGAAAGCTTGAAGCATTTGAAAGGACAAGACAAGCTCAACAAAAGACATGCAAAATGGGTAGAGTTCATTGAAACATTTCCTTATGTTATCAAGTACAAGAAAGGTAAGGATAATGTTGTGGCTGATGCATTGTCTAGAAGGTATGCTCTTTTCAATTCTCTTAATGCTAAGTTCTTAGGTTTTGAGCATGTTAAGACACTTTATGCACTTGATGATGATTTTGGAGAGATTTATGCTTCCATTGGCCGAGGGACTTCTTTTGATGACTATGTGATGTGTAATGATTTTCTTTTTAAGAAAGGTAAACTTTGTATTCCTAAATGTTCTATTAGGGAGCTTTTGACTAAAGAGGCTCATGGTGGAGGTTTAATGGGACATTTTGGGGTAGCTAAGACATATGACATGGTGCATGAGCATTTTTATTGGCCTAAGATGAAACATGATGTAGTTAAAGTTTGTTCTCATTGTATTACATGCAAGGCAGCCAAGTCTAGGGTTAAACCACATGGATTGTATTCTCCTTTACCTATTCCTTTAGCACCTTGGTTAGATGTGATATGAATCATGGAACGTCACAAAAAGCCCAAGGACAAATCACAACATTAAAGTTCAAGAGAAGCATTGACATCCATTTACAGGCCTACATTAGCAAAGTCAAGACAAGCTTCGAAGATCTGATTATGGAGGCTATGGAAGAGGACGTGATGAACTTCAATCTATTGAAAATACATTTGGAGGAAGAGTATTGAAGACTTGTTCAATCGGAATTGAAGAGAAGAGCTAATTAGGAAAGTTGCATCACTTTTGCAAACTTTCCTTATTTGGACCACTTTCCATATTTGTTCCCAAAGTTTCCATATTTGTTCCCAAAATGGTTCCAACGAATTTATGATGTATTTAGACATGTTTTAGGTCTTTTATATTCATTTTATATGTTTGGAAAGGATTAGGAAAGGTATTATTCCCTAGAAAAGATTTTCCACAAAATCTGCCAATTTCACATAAGGCAAGTTTTGGGCAGATTTTGTTCTCCTTGTAATCCGAATTTCCTAGCTTATTTTTAGGGTTTCTTTGCCTATTTAAAGGCCTCATTTGTAACCCTAAATACCAAGAATTCATATGATAATAATATATCTTTTTGTTTAGCTGAAATTGCTTAGTTTTGTAGCCTTGTTCTAGGTTGCATGTTTTAGAAACATTCAAGCATGAATTGATCTATTGTGTTTGTGGATTGTTTCAATCTTGAAATAAGAACAAGTTCTCTTATTTCAAGATCATAGATCATTGGAATAATCTTTCTCTTCTTGTGTTCCAAGGGTTTTACCTTATTGTTCATCGGGGTTTTAGGATTTGCATCTAGGGGTTCTTTGTCTTCAAAGGGTTTCTATTTCAATTTCCTAAGGTTTCATATCATTTGGTATCAGAGCTTAGGCTCAAGGGAAGATTTCTAACTTACTTGCTTTCTTGTTATTTCAACTTGTCAAAGTTTTCCTCGTGATTTCGTCCATCCTAAAGATCCAAATGGAGGAACCTCTTCTTTGGGAATCCTGTTTGGACCAAAATATCGAAAGAGGATCCGAACTACTCCAAAAACTTTTTTGTAATTGAAAAGCTTGTTTCAAAGTACTTGTTTCACTCTTCGGACCATATTGAAACCAAAGACCTAAGGTTTCCCACTTGTCAATGTTTTCCTCGTGATTTCGTCCATCCTAAAGATCCAAATGGAGGAACCTCTTCTTTGGGAATCCTGTTTGGACCAAAATATCGAAAGAGGATCCGAACTACTCCAAAAACTTTTTTGTAATTGAAAAGCTTGTTTCAAAGTACTTGTTTCACTCTTCGGACCATATTGATACCAAAGACCTAAGGTTTAACACTTGTCAATGTTTTCCTCGTGATTTCGTCCATCCTAAAGATCCAAATGGAGGAACCTCTTCTTTGGGAATCCTGTTTGGACCAAAATATCGAAAGAGGATCCGAACTACTCCAAAAACTTTTTTGTAATTGAAAAGCTTGTTTCAAAGTACTTGTTTCACTCTTCGAATCATATTGATACCAAAGACCTAAGGTTTCCCACTTGTCAAAGTTTTCCTCGTAATTTCGTCCATCCTAAATATCCAAAAGGAGGAACCTCTTCTTTGGGAATCCTGTTTGGACCAAAATATCGAAAGAGGATCCGAACCACTCCAAAAACTTGTTTGTAATTGAAAAGCTTGTTTCAAAGTACTTGTTTCACTCTTCGGACCACATTGATACCAAAGACCTAAGGTTTCCAACTTGTCAAAGTTTTCCTCGTGATTTCGTCCATCCTAAAGATCCAAATGGAGGAACCTCTTCTTTGGGCATCCTGTTTGGACCAAAATATCGAAAGAGAATCCGAACCACTCCAAAAACTTGTTTGTAATTGAAAAGCTTGTTTCAAAGTACTTGTTTCACTCTTCGGATCATATTGATACCAAAGACCTAACGTTTCCCACTTGTCAATGTTTTCCTCGTGATTTCGTCCATCCTAAAGATCCAAATGGTGGAACCTCTTCTTTGGTGATACGAAAACCCTTTCGAAATGCTTTAAGAACCCTTAAACTTAACTAAGGACCCAAAAAGATCACAACCAAAGAACCCACATATGCCATTTGAAACAACCCAAGGAAAAAGGCTAGAAAATGATTATCCTTATGATCAATGATCTAAAGACAAGAATTGGATTTCTTGTTTTAGATTCGAATCAATCCACCAAATTAGAATGATCAATCCTAATGGCTCGATTCTACAGCCACCCTAAACACAAGGAATGACAAGATGAAAAGTTGAACAACTCACAACAATTCAAAGAAAAAGCTCTCAATGAGACTTTGGATTTTTAATTCAATCATAATCTGATTGTTTACAATCTGAAACATGGCTATATAAGCCTTACAAAACAAAGGGAAAAACGAAATTGACATAAATGAAAGGAAATGAAACAGCAACAACCTTAAAGTCTTACAAAAATAACCGACAATGGTCTTAACTATGCAAACTTGTAACTGAAATTAGAAGAGTTACAAATCTGATTTGAAAGTCTTTGTAACTGAAAATCCTTGACCACATGTGTTTATGAGAGTCTTAAATGAAACCTTAGGATGTCATGAATAAGTCAAGAGTAGCATTGATGTCTTGAGTTGCATTAAATGAGCTTCGGTTGCATTAAATGAACTTGACTTGCATTTAATGAGCTTGGTTTGAAGTTTACTTGCATTTAATGAGCTTGGTTTGAACTTGACTTGCATTTAATGAACTCTACTTGAACTTGACTTCCATTTATTGAACTAATCTTGAACTTAGAGAACCACGAATGCAAGCTCGGAAAAGATCAACATTAAGGCTCCATGATTCATATCATTCCCTCCTTCTTGAAAAAGGATTCGTCCTCGAATCCAAATCTTCATGCCCTACGATAAAAGATGAAAAATCAGTAACTTTAAATATTGAATTCTCAAAATACTCACCTTGTAATACGATGGTGTGGACTTTTGCATAGATTCGTCCAAGGACTTGATATGGTCCATCACCCCTCGGATGCAACTTGGTCCTTTTTTGTAATCTTTTCTTCCGAAAATGCATCCAAATCCATGCTCTCAGATCTAACTTAATCGGTTTCCTTCTCAAGATCATTTTCAAGGTAAATGTGAAAACTTGCTCCTCTATCATTTGCTCGTCATCCATGTGAATTAATTTGATGAATACATTCATAAAATGGGCTGAATCACTCACAAAAACATTAGATCTCATAGGCAGCAACTCAAAGGGAGTAATAGCATAAAGACCATAAATAAGTTTATTTGTAAAACAAACATTTTTATGATGTATTCTCTTATTACATGTATTCTCCACAAAATGTAAAGAATTCTCCCAAGTTTTCACTTGAGAGTTAGTTTCCCTAAACATGGCTCCTAAGATCCCATTTACCAACTCTTGAGTTTTCCATTCTAGTAAAACATTCCGGAATACATTGTAATTACTCAATGTAAAATCTATAACATAAGATGTATATGTATTCCTAAATGGTGCATGATTCGAGTTCAACTTTTCAACAAGGTCAAACCTAGAAATTTCAAGATGCTTATTACCAGTAACTTTCACATGCTCAAAAACCAGATTAGAACATAAAGTATTTCGCCAAGAAAGTATTTTACTTACAACATTCTCGTTAGAATCGATATACTTTCTTTCTTGGATGTATTGTCCTTTCGAACACCTCAAGCTCTTATTTGGCCATAAGTAATGCTTCAAAACCTGAAAAAGATTTTCAAACACACTAGGAAAATAATGGTTAAGGTTAGTTGCCAAAAAGTCTACTTTGCACATAAGCACAAAATTAGGCTTTTGACTAAGAAAAACTATCCTCACCTCACTAATTTTTACATGATAGCTCACTGATTTTCCTTTTCTCTCAATTTCCTCTAAGTGTTCACACATTTCTTTTTCATTCTTCTCTTTTCTCTCATTGTTTTCACTCTTGCTTTTTCCACTCAAAACTTTCTTTTCTCTCTCACTCTTTTCTTCTCTCAATTCTCTTTCTTTTAACTCTTTTTCTTTCAACTCTTTTTCTTTCAACTCAATCTCAAGCCTCCTTTGCTCAAGCTTACATTGATCATTGAACACCTCTTTTGAAGATAAAGGTACTAAAGTAGTCTTCCTCCCATCTTTGGTAAAAGTATACCTATTAAGGTAGCCATCATAGGAAACTCTCCTATCATACTGCCATGGTCTCCCTAAAAGTATATCACCGGAATGCATTGGCACTACATCACAAACTACCTCATCCTTATACTTCCCAAGGCTAAAAGAAATGATAGCTTGCTTATGCACCTTCACCTCACCACTATTGTTCAACCATTGTAACTTGTAAGGTTTGGGATGTGGTTTAGTAGGCAAATTGAGTCTCTTAACCAGAATTGAGCTCACAACATTTGTACAACTTCCCCCATCAATCACAACACTACATGGAGTCTCATTCACTAAACACCTAGTATGGAACAAGTTGTGTCTTTGGTCATCTTCAACACTATCTCTTATTTCAAAATTTAGAACTCTCCTACACAAAAGTGCTTGTTGAGTTCCTTCCCCCCAACTACCATCACTCGCCTCAGGTTCCTCAATATTCTCCTCTATAGTATCACTCTCTTCGGCTTCCTCAAGAACTCCCTCAATGTCACTTTCTTCACAATCAGTGACTACTTCTTCAACAACATCACTTTCTAATTCATCTTCAATTATTTCTCCCATTTCCTGATTACTAGCTATCTCTAATCTACCCATGCGCTCATTAAGCCCCTCTACAATTTTAGTAAGTCTAGCAAAAACTCTCGTTTGGGCCTCCCTCCACCTAGCTTCACTAAACTCACCGTGATTATTTCCCCCTTGTGACATGTTTCTGGACCTCACAACACTCCCTCACAATATATCACTCAAGGAACTCTCGTGTTTAATCACTCAAGGTAGGCCAAATATCAAGTAAGGCTATTGGATAAGTTGGAAGGAACTTGTGTTTAAAGTACTAAAAATCAAGCAATCAGTATTTAAACAATCTAAAATAATGAAAAGAAACAAAAATAAAACAAGAAAAACAGATTGGATAGGCAAAAATCAGATTTGAAAAGCAAAACAGATTTTTGAAAGCAAAGAACTCAAGAAGAATGACAGTTACAAATTTCACAATTCGTGGAGTTCGAGAATGAATTTTCAATTGGAAGTCTATATGTAGCTTATTAAGATGATAATAAAGAGCATACAAAAGGCCAAATTCAAAAATTCTTTTAGAATTGAAAACACTAACTCACAGAATTGAAGTTCCCGGAAAATAGGATAAACCTGCGCACAGAAATGAAATTCCAGATTTGAACTGTTTTCGTTATGATTTTGATAAAGAGTCCTTCTGAACATTGAAAGATAATAGAAAGATAATACTTTTCTCTTCAGACAACAAAGACAAATTGGGACGTTAGATCAGAGTTTGAATGTCAAACAGTAGCATTAAATGCGGCAGTTACAAAACGGGACAGTTTTGGAAATTTTGAACTATAGCCGTTTTTGATGCTTTAAATACATGAAAATGAATGTGAAACTGATATATTTGAATGGTAAATGATATATAAACACAATTATATCAGATCTACACGAATTTATATGGATCAAACTAAAAAATTTCAAGAACTTGCAAGATGAACAGATTTGGTGCTCTCGGATGCAAATTCACTCTTTTTTTTTTTTTTTTTTATTTTCAAGATCTAAACATGATCTTTAAGATGGAGATGAAATCAGATTCAAAAGGTGAATCAAAATGAATGAAAAGGTAGAAACGAAATGGATGGACAGAATGTGTAGAAATGAAAGACAATGCATAAAAGTAAGATAGAATCAATTCTAGAGTAGGCCACAAGATGCAACCTATGCTTTGATACCAAATGATACGAAAACCCTTTCGAAATGCTTTAAGAACCCTTAAACTTAACTAAGGACCCAAAAAGATCACAACCAAAGAACCCACATATGCCATTTGAAACAACCCAAGGAAAAAGGCTAGAAAATGATTATCCTTATGATCAATGATCTAAAGACAAGAATTGGATTTCTTGTTTTAGATTCGAATCAATCCACCAAATTAGAATGATCAATCCTAATGGCTCGATTCTACAGCCACCCTAAACACAAGGAATGACAAGATGAAAAGTTGAACAACTCACAACAATTCAAAGAAAAAGCTCTCAATGAGACTTTGGATTTTTAATTCAATCATAATCTGATTGTTTACAATCTGAAACATGGCTATATAAGCCTTACAAAACAAAGGGAAAAACGAAATTGACATAAATGAAAGGAAATGAAACAGCAACAACCTTAAAGTCTTACAAAAATAACCGACAATGGTCTTAACTATGCAAACTTGTAACTGAAATTAGAAGAGTTACAAATCTGATTTGAAAGTCTTTGTAACTGAAAATCCTTGACCACATGTGTTTATGAGAGTCTTAAATGAAACCTTAGGATGTCATGAATAAGTCAAGAGTAGCATTGATGTCTTGAGTTGCATTAAATGAGCTTCGGTTGCATTAAATGAACTTGACTTGCATTTAATGAGCTTGGTTTGAAGTTTACTTGCATTTAATGAGCTTGGTTTGAACTTGACTTGCATTTAATGAACTCTACTTGAACTTGACTTCCATTTATTGAACTAATCTTGAACTTAGAGAACCACGAATGCAAGCTCGGAAAAGATCAACATTAAGGCTCCATGATTCATATCATTTGGGAATCCTGTTTGGACCAAAATATAGAAAGAGGATCCGAACCACTCCAAAAACTTGTTTGTAATTGAAAAGCTTGTTTCAAAGTACTTGTTTCACTCTTCGGATCATATTGATACAAAAGACTTAAGGTTTCCCACTTGTCAAAGTTTTCCTCGTCATTTCGTCCATCCTAAAGATCCAAAAGGAGGAACCTCTTCTTTGGGAATCCTGTTTGGACCAAAATATCGAAAGAGGATCCAAACCACTCCAAAAACTTGTTTGTAATTGAAAAGCTTGTTTCAAAGTACTAGTTTCACTCTTCGGACCACATTGATACCAAAGACCTAAGGTTTCCAACTTGTCAAAGTTTTCCTCGTGATTTCGTCCATCCTGAAGATCCAAATGGAGGAACCTCTTCTTTGGGAATCCTGTTTGGTCCCAAATATGGAAAGAGGATCCGAACTACTCCAAAAACTTTTTTGTAATTGAAAAGCTTGTTTCAAAGTACTTGTTTCACTCTTCGGACCATATTGATACCAAAGAACTAAGGTTTCCCACTTGTCAATGTTTTCCTCGAGATTTCGTCCATCCTAAAGATCCAAAGGGAGGAACCTCTTCTTTGGGAATCCTGTTTGGACCAAAATATCGAAAGAGAATCCGAAGCACTCCAAAAACTTGTCTGTAATTGAAAATCATGTTTCAAAGTACTTGTTTCACTCGTCGGACCATATTGATACCAAAGACCTAACGTTTCCCACTTGTCAAAGTTTTTCTTGTGATTTTGTCCATCCTAAAGATCCAAAAGGAGGAACCTCTTCAAAGGGAATCCTGTTTGGACCGAAATATCGAAAGAGAATCCGAACCACTCAAAAAACTTGTTTCTAATTGAAAAGCTTGTTTCAAAGTACTTGTTTTACTCTTCGGACCACAATGATTCCAAAGACCTAAGGTTTCCCACTTGTCAAAATTGCCCTCGTGATTGGTCCAACCAAAAGATCCAAATGGAGGAACCTCTTCTTTGGGAATCCTGTTTGGACCAAAATATCGAAAGAGGATCCGAACCACTCCAAAAACTTGTTTGTAATTGAAAAGATTGTTTCAAAGTACTTGTTTCACTCTTCGGACCATATTGATACCAAAGACCTGACGTTTCACACTTGTCAAAGTTTTCCTCGTGATTTCGTCCATCCTAAATATCCAAATGGAGGAACCTCTTCTTTGGGATTCGTGTTTGGACCAAAATATCGAAAGAGGATCCGAACAACTCCAAAAACTTGTTTGTAATTGAAAAGCTTGTTTCAAAGTACTTGTTTCACTCTTCGGATCATATTGATACTGATATGAAACCCTAGAAAATTGAAATAGAAACCCTTTGAAACACAAAGAACCCCTAGATGCAAATCCTAAAACCCCAATAAACAATAAGGTAAAACCCTTGGAAACAAAGAAGAAGAAGATTATTTCAATGATCTAATACCTTGAAATAAGAGAACTTGTTCTTATTTCAAGATCGAAACAATCCACAAACACAATAGATCAAGTTATGCTTGAATGTTTCTAAACCATGCAACCTAACAAGGCTACAAAATGCAAGGTAAAATCAACCAAGGAATAAGCAAACAAAGCTATTTTCTATCATATTAATTGTTCATGTTTAGGGTTACAAATGAGACCTTTAAATAGGCAATGAAACCCTAAAAATAACAAGCAAATTCGGAATAAAGAAGAGAATAAAATCTGCCAAATCTTTCCTTAAGTGCATTTGGTGCATGTTAGGAAAGTTTTGCCCTAGAAGATATTATATCATTCCTAAACTATTCTAAGCATTAAAACTGATAAATAAAGGCCTAAAACATGTCCAAATACATTTTAAATTCGTTGACAACATATAAGGCAAGTTCGGGAACAAATATGGAAAGTGGTCCAAATAAGGAAAGTTTGCAAAAGTGATGCAACTTTCCTAATTTTCTCTTCTCTTCATTTCTGATTGAACAAGTCTTCAATACTCTTCTTCCAAATGTATTTACCATAGATTGAAGTTTATCAAGTCCTCTTCCATAGCCTCCATGATCAAATCTTCAAAGCTTGTCTTGACTTTTCTAATGTAGGCTTGTAAATGGATGTTAACGCTTGTCTTGAACTTTAAACTTGAAATTGATCCTTGAGCTATTTGTGACGTTCTATGATTCATATCATCCCCTCCCTCTTGAAAAGCATTCGTCCTCGAATCTATATCATTACCTACATCGCAAAAACTTAAGTTAATAACATAAATAAAAACACTTAAAGCATACTTACCTTGGAAATCAGATTTGTAAGCATCTTGATATCTTTCTAGCGCCTTGAATTGTCTAACTCCTCCTGGATCAAAAACCTTGAACTTCCATGCATCTCCCTCTTTGACATTTAGTTTCACACATTCAGTCCCCTTTTGATATTTTTTTCTTTGTAGCCGCTTCTTATAATCTGTCCTATAACAAACATCAAGAGATCTAGCTACAATATTAGATTGAAATAACATATTAGAACCCAAAGGAGCATAGTCAATCTCATAAATTTTCTCATACTCAATATTATTCACAAGAAGATTAGATAGTGAAGTTAAGAAATCAGTCACATCACATAAACAAAAGTCAAACTCAAATAGTTTTAAAGTATTCGGGAAATGCATATAAGATGTAAAATCCATACTATCCATAAATTCATTAAATGATCTAACTCTTGTAGCACAAAACAAATTTTTATCATTAGAATGCAATTGAAGTTGTAGAAATTGAGAGTTGAGATCAAATTGCAACCAAACAAGAGTTATGAATAAAATCAAGAATAGGGTTAGGATACTTTACAATGGTCACTTTTACCGTATTTTCCATGCATTGAGTCATGTGAGGTAGTGATCCATTGAGTATGGCAGCCCCTTGAATGTTGTCTTCATGATGTTTTATGCCTTTCATTGATGACAAATTACTAGGCATCTCATTAGGGAACAACCTTTTAAATTCCTGCAAAAACTCAACAAACATACTAGGCAAAGATGGGTTAAGTGTAAAACAAACCTCTTTGTACAAAAGTACAAATGTAGGTTGGTAGATTTCATTCCTAGCCTCACTTGATCAAACTTTCAAGCTCTCACTCTCTTTTTGCTCACTAAACTCAAGTGTCTCACACTTTGTAACCTCACAGCACTCTTTCTTTTCAATCTCATTACACTCTTTCTTTTCAAACTCACAACTCTCTTTGTTTTGAGCACTCATTTCTTTTTTATCACTCATCTCTCTTTCTTTTAACTCACTAATTTCTTTTGCACTCATCTCTCTTTCTTTTGGCTCACTCTTTTTGTCAAAGTTTTCATTACTTTCAAACATAGAACTCTTTTGTAGCTCACAAGTTTCCTCCACAAAAACATTAGCACGAATATCCTCTTTTATCTCCTCCATGCTAGCATTGAAAACTTCCTTTGATTTTAAAAGTTCTCTTTCAATCATCTTTACTTTCTCTAAAATCAAATTTCCATTTTCCTCTACCAAGCCATAGGCAGCCCCATTCTTATCCATTAATGTACCATTTTCACCCATTTGATAAGAAGAAGTAGTATTGGAAATAGGTTTAGAAGCATACCGTGTATCTCTTCTTCTTTTGAGTCTATTTTCTACCTTGGTGGCATAGTACACCATTTATTCCAACTTCACATATGTATACCCATTAACTTGGCCAGCAATCTCATAATTTAATCCATCTAAGAACCATGCCATAGTCATCTCTTCATCTTCCTCAATATTAGCCCTAGCCATGAGATATTTAAACTCATTGTAGTACTCACAAACGCTCATGTTTCCTTGTGTAAAATCTTCGAACATTTCCTCAAGGTCTCTTTGAAATCGGCTTGGTACAAATCGTTTCCTCATGATGTATTTGAGTTCACACCAAGTTTCAATTGGATCCTCCAAAGTTCTTCTTTTCCTATCGTTCACCAATTGTTTCCACCATGTAAGTGCATAATCACAAAATTGAGTGGTTATAAGTTGTACCTTCTTTGAATTACTACATGGATGTTCTTCAAAACAAAGCTCCACCTCTCTTTCCCATATCAAGTAAACCTCTGGATTTGATCTTCCTTGGAAAGTAGGTAACTTGAGCTTATCACCTCTTATGCTTCTATGCTCCATCCCTTCATGATAAACACCTCTATTTTCCCTCTGAGTATGTTCTCTCTCTCGACATCTATTACTCCTCCTTTGATCAATTTCATGATACATTGCTGCAAGTAAACAAGTTAGTAATAAAAATAGGACCTCTCAATCACTCCCTAAGTGTTTACACTCGATGATGTTCGTTCTCTCGTGTTTGCACTCAAAAACAGATTTTAGGGCCTAAATGTAACCTTGGACTATTAGCACACTTTAGCAACTATCAAACAACTAAGATACTAATGATATTTGTAAAAAGTATCAATAAAGAAATAAGAAACAATCAGCTTGGGTGGCTAGAGAAATAAAAGGACAGATTTTTCAAATGGTGTATTTTTGTAACAAGGAAAGAATAAGAAAGAAAACAAGCAAGAATAAACTTTCCTAAAAGAGGAAAATTCGAAATTAGACTTCCCTAAAGCAATTTGGATAAGAAAATATGACTTTAATTAAGCAAGATATGGATATATTCAAATATGGGCAGATTTGAAACTTTCCAAAAACAGTTTTGGCTATTTATGGTAAGTTCTAGCTTTTTAGGAAACAAACAAATTTGGCTCATTCAACTTGATAATTTTGGATTCAAGATGCATAAATGATGAGTTTAAGATGAATTATTCATGAAAAATATGAACACTAAACACTTTTTTCCAGAAACTCAAGCAAATAGCAAGAACGCTTTTTTTTATAACAATTTTTTGCACAATCCGACAGTCTGCGAAGATCTACTTTTTTCTCAATCTTCCACTCTTTTTTTGACAAACTTTTCTGAATAACAAATAAACTAAACAAAACAATAAAGACTTTTGTAGTTGGTGATTTTCTGAGAATCGAACGGGAACTATATGAAAAAAATTAAAACAGTAGGCAAAAATAAATAAGGAAATTCTGGAACAGTTTTTTTTTTTTTTTTTTTTTTTTTTGTGTTTTTTGGTTTTCGGATGAACTAAGAACAAAACAACAATCAAATTGAAAAAACAAGAAAGCAAGTAAGATAGAAATCTTCCCTTGAGCCTAAGCTCTGATACCAAATGATATGAAACCCTAGAAAATTGAAATAGAAACCCTTTGAAACACAAAGAACCCCTAGATGCAAATCCTAAAACCCCAATAAACAATAAGGTAAAACCCTTGGAAACAAAGAAGAAGAAGATTATTCCAATGATCTAATACCTTGAAATAAGAGAACTTGTTCTTATTTCAAGATCGAAACAATCCACAAACACAATAGATCAAGTTATGCTTGAATGTTTCTAAAACATGCAACCTAGAACAAGGCTACAAAATGCAAGGTAAAATCAACCAAGCAATAAGCAAAACAAAGCTATTTTCTATCATATTAATTCTTCATGTTTAGGGTTACAAATGAGGCCTTTAAATAGGCAAAGAAACCCTAAAAATAACAAGCAAATTCGGAATAAAGAAGAGAATAAAATATGCCAAATCTTTCCTAAAGTGCATTTGGTGCATGTTAGGAAAGTTTTGCCCTAGAAGATATTATATCATTCCTAAACTATTCTAAGCATTAAAAATAATAAATAAAGGCCTAAAACATGTTCAAATACATTTTAAATTCGTGGACAACATATAAGGCAAGTTCGGGAACAAATATGGAAAGTGGTCCAAATAAGGAAAGTTTGCAAAAGTGATGCAACTTTCCTAATTTTCTCTTCTCTTCATTTCTCATTGAACAAGTCTTCAATACTCTTCTTCCAAATGTATTTACCATAGATTGAAGTTTATCAAGTCCTCTTCCATAGCCTCCATAATCAAATCTTCAAAGCTTGTCTTGACTTTTCTAATGTAGGCTTGTAAATGGATGTTAACGCTTGTCTTGAACTTTAATCTTGAAATTGATCCTTGAGCTATTTGTGATGTTCTATGATTCATATCAGATACCAAAGACCTAAGGTTTCCCACTTGTCAATGTTTTCCTCGTGATTTCGTCCATCCTAAAGATCCAAATTGGGGAACCTCTTCTTTGGGAATCCTGCTTGGACCAAAATATCGAAAGAGGATCCGAACCACTCCAAAAACTTGTTTGTAATTGAAAATCCTGTTTCAAAGTACTTATTTCACTCTTCGGACCATATTGATACCAAAGACCTAACGTTTCCCACTTGTCAAAGTTTTCCTCGTGATTTCGTCCATCTTAAAGATCCAAATGAAGGAACCTCTTCTTTGGGAATCCTGTTTGGACCAAAATATCGAATGAGGATCCGACCCACTCCAAAAACTTGTTTGTAATTGAAAAGCTTGTATCAAAGAACTTGTTTCACTCTTCGGATCATATTGATACCAAAGACTTAACAATTCCCACTTGTCAATGTTTTCCTCGTCATTTCGTCCATCCTAAAGATCCAAATGAAGGAACCTCTTCTTTGGGAATCCTGCTTGGACCAAAATATCGAAAGAGGATCCGAACCACTCCAAAAACTTGCTTGTAATTGAAAAGCTTGTTTCAAAGTACTTGTTTCACTCTTCGGACCATATTGATACCAAAGACCTAATGTTTCCACTTGTCAAGGTTTTCCTCGTGATTTCGTCCATCCAAAAGATCCGAATGGTTAAACCTCTTCTTTGGGAATCCTCTTTGGACTAAAATATCAAAAGAGGATCCGACCCACTCCAAAAACTTGTTCGTAATTGAAAAGCTTGTTTCAAGGTACTTGTTCATTGGGAATCCTGTTTGGACCCAAATATCGAAAGAGGATCCGAACCACTCCAAAAACTCGTTTGTAATTGAAATGCTTGTTTCAAAGTACTTGTTTCACTCTTCGGACCATATTGATACTAAAGACCTAACGTTTCCCACTTGTCAAAGTTTTCCTCGTGATTTCGTCCATCCTAAAGATCCAAATGGAGGAACCTCTTCTTTGTGAATCCTGTTTGGACCAAAATATCGAAAGAGGATCCGAAGCACTCCAAAAACTTGTTTGTAATTGAAAAGCTTGTTTCAAAGAACTTGTTTCACTCTTCGGATCATATTGATACCAAAGCCCTAAGGTTTCCCACTTGTCAATGTTTTCCACGTGATTTCTTCCATCCTAGGGATCCAAATGGAGGAACCACTTCTTTGGGAATCCGGTTTGGACCAAAATATCTAAAGAGGATCCGAACCTTTCCAAAAACTTGTTTGTAATTGAAAAGCTTGTTTCAAAGTACTTGTTTCACTCTTCGGACCATATTGATACCAAAGACCTAACGTTTCCCACTTGTCAATGTTTTCCTCGTGATTTCGTCCATCCTAAAGATCCAAATGGACGAACCTCTTCTTTGGGAATCCTGTTTGGACCCAAATATCGAAAGAGGATCCGAACCACTCCAAAACTTCGTTTGTAATTGAAATGCTTGTTTCAAAGTACTTGTTTCACTCTTCGGACCATATTGATACTAAAGACCTAACGTTTCCCACTTGTCAAAGTTTTCCTCGTGATTTCGTCCATCCTAAAGATCCAAATGGAGGAACCTCTTTCTTGTGAATCCTGTTTGGACCAAAATATCGAAAGAGGATCCGAACCACTCCAAAAACTTGTTTGTAATTGAAAAGCTTGTTTCAAAGAACTTGTTTCACTCTTCGGATCATATTGATACCAAAGTCCTAAGGTTTCCCACTTGTTAATGTTTTCCACGTGATTTCTTCCATCCTAGAGATCCAAATGGAGGAACCACTTCTTTGGGAATCCGGTTTGGACCTAAATATCTAAAGAGGATCCGAACCTTTCCAAAAACTTGTTTGTAATTGAAAAGCTTGTTTCAAAGTACTTGTTTCACTCTTCGGACCATATTGATACCAAAGACCTAACGTTTCCCACTTGTCAATGTTTTCCTCGTGATTTCTTCCATCCTAAAGATCCAAATGGAGGAACCTCTTCTTTGGGAATCATGTTTGGACCAAATTATCGAAAGAGGATCCGAACCACTCCAAAAACATGTTCGTAATTGAAAAGATTGTTTCAAAGTACTTGTTTCACTCTTCGGACCATATTGATACCAAAGACCTAACGTTTCCCACTTGTCAATGTTTTCCTCGTGATTTCGTCCATCCTAAAGATCCAAATTGAGGAACCTCTTCTTTGGGAATCCTGTTTGGACCAAAATATCTAAAGACGATCCGAACCTTTCCAAAAACTCGTTTGTAATTGAAAAGTTTGTATCAAAGTACTTGTTTCACTCTTCCGACCACATTGATACCAAAGACCTATGGTTTCCCACTTGTCAAAATTGCCCTCGTGATTTGGTCCAACCAAAAGATCCAAATGGAGGAACCTCTTCTTTGGGAATCATATTTGGACCAAAATATCGAAAGAGGATCCGAACCACTCCAAAAACTTGTTTGTAATTGAAAAGATTGTTTCAAAGTAATACGAACCCTCAAGCGTTGACGGATTCAAGAACCGGATGATGGACCCTTGAACGGAAAAAGCTTGAAAACCCTTAACAATGTGAATCAACCTTTACACGAGGTTGGGAAGATGATGACCTAATCGATCAATCCCCTAATTCAAGAATAGATTTCTTTAATTAAGGTTGAGGCACTCCACAAGAACAATGATCAATTGGACTTGAATGACTCTAAACATGCAATTCAAGAACATGAATTACAAAGAGGTTTTTCAAAGCAAAAGCTTAAACCAAAACAAAAGGATTTTCATTCATTGATATTCTAATTGTCAAGCTTACAAAAGAGGCTTTAAATAGCCTAATAAACCCTAGCTTGGTCGAAAATATGAAGGGAAATAAAGACCTAATAATAAAAAGGTAAAAACTAGACTTTCCTAATTCAAATTAGGAAAGTTTTCCTAATCTTTTAAACTTGGTCTCCAAGTTTGCAAAACTAAGGAAACAAAGTCAAATCTTCCCTATTACATCAATAATAATAATAATAAATAAAACTAAAGCAATAAAACTCAAATAAAATACTAAAATTCGAAATTGGATGAAAATAGACAAAACTACAAGTGTCAGTGCCGTTTTTGATGTCATTTTCACTCGTTTGAATGTTTTCATGCGCGATTTTCTTTGGAGCTCTTTGAAACAAATATCCCATGAGTTTAATAGTGTTTTAAACTCATTTTCTTCATTAGTCAAGTATGTAACCCAATATCCTTGCAAATGCCCAAGAAAGTCAATCTTCACTCGTTTAGTCTTCGGATTCTTGATCTTTTCTTGATTGAAACCTTGGACTTCAATATTGTCAATTCTTTGACATTTGGGGCTGGGATGATTCATATCACAAAGTACTTGTTTCACTCTTCGGACCATATTGATACCAAAGACCTAACGTTTCCCACTTGTCAATGTTTTCCTCGTGATTTCGTCGATCCTAAAGATCCAAATGGACGAACCTCTTTTTTGGTAATCCTGTTTGGACCAAAATATCGAAAGAGGATCCGAACCACTCCAAAAACTTGTTTGTAATTGAAAATCTTGTTTCAAAGTACTTGTTTCACTCTTCGGATTATATTGATACCAAAGACCTAAGGTTTCCCAATTGTCAATGTTTTCCTCGTGATTTCATCCATCCTAAAGATCCAAATGGAGGAACCACTTCTTTGGGAATCCGGTTTGGACAAAAATATCTAAAGAGGATCCGAACCTTTCCAAAAACTTGTTTGTAATTGAAAAGCTTGTTTCAAAGTACTTGTTTCACTCTTCGGACCACATTGATACCACAGACCGAAGGTTTCCCACTTGTCAAAATTGCCCTCGTGATTTGGTCCAACCAAAATATCCAAATGGAGGAACCTCTTCTTTTGGAATCCTGTTTGGACCAAAATATCGAAAGAGGATCCGAACCACTCAAAAAACTTGTTTGTAATTGAAAAGCTTGTTTCAAAGTACTTGTTTCACTCTTCGGATCACATTGATACCAAAAACCTAAGGTTTCCCACTTGTCAATGTTTTCCTCGTGATTTCGTCCATCCTAAAGATCCAAATGGAGGAACCTCTTCTTTGGGAATCCTGTTTGGACTAAAATATCGAAAGAGGATCCGAACCACTCCAAAAACTTGTTTGTAATTGAAAAGATTGTTTCAAAATACTTGTTTCACTCTTCGGACCATATTGATGCCAAAGACCTAACGTTTCCCACTTGTCAATGTTTTCCTCGTGATTTCGTCCATCCTAAAGATCCAATGGACGAACCTCTTCTTTGGGAATCCTGTTTGGACCAAAATATCGAAAGAGGATCCGAACCACTCCAAAAACTCGTTTGTAATTGAAATGCTTGTTTCAAAGTACTTGTTTCACTCTTCGGACCATATTGATACTAAAGATCTAACGTTTCCCACTTGTCAAAGTTTTCCTCGTGATTTCGTCCATCCTAAAGATCCAAATGGAGGAACCTCTTCTTTGTGAATCCTGTTTGGACCAAAATATCGAAAGAGGATCCGAACCACTCCAAAAACTTGTTTGTAATTGAAAAGCTTGTTTCAAAGAACTTGTTTCACTCTTCGGATCATATTGATACCAAAGTCCTAAGGTTTCCCACTTGTCAATGTTTTCCACATGATTTCTTCCATCCTAGAGATCCAAATGGAGGAACCACTTCTTTGGGAATCCGGTTTGGACCAAAATATCTAAAGAGGATCCGAACCTGATATGAATTATATAGCCATGCATTTAAGGAATTCAAGCTTAAAGAGTATGTGCATTGATGACAACTCAAGTTACATTAAATGCACTCAAGATGTATTTATGACAACTCAAGCTTCAAGTGTAGTAGCATTGATGACAACTCTAGATGGATTTATGACAACTCAAGCTTCATTCAAGGAAACTCAAAGCAATATCAAGACAAGCTTTTATGAAGATTTAAAAGCTTAATTTAGAGTTCAAATATAAGTTTCAATTGTAATAGTTGTATTTTAAGTTACAAATTAAATGGTGGCAGATGTAACTTAAGTTTTTGCTTTAAATTCGTAGGTTACAAGCTAGGGACATCATGGGGCTGTTATGGGAGCATTATGAACGAAATTTACATGTATTTTATGCCTATAAATAGGCTTTGTTTTAGCTATTGTAAATCAGATTTGAATGATGAATGAAATGTAGCATTTTTATGCACATGGAGAGCCTTGAGCCTCAACCCTTTGTAATCTTGCTTTAGATTACATGTTTAGAGTCATTCAAGTGGAAATGATCATCCTACTTGTGGAGTGTCTCGAATCTTGGGCTTGGAAACTTGTCCTAGATCAATGATTATCTTTCCTAAGCAATCTGTTTTTAGCCATTCTTAGGGGGTGTTTCCGAATAGTTAGGGAGGGTTTGAGTTCTTGCTTCAAAGGTTCATGCTAAGCATAATAGCATCGGGTCTTTGAACTTGCAATTCGGGTTTTCCTTATCATTTGGAACTCTTGGGTTGATCCGATTAGTTAAGGAGGTTTTGTGCCATTTTCATGCTTCAAAGGTTCTTGCAAACGATTGAAATGGGTTTTTGGACTTGAACGCAAGGTTGCCTTTCG
This sequence comes from Gynostemma pentaphyllum, assembly GCA_028015215.1. Taxonomy (NCBI): domain Eukaryota; kingdom Viridiplantae; phylum Streptophyta; class Magnoliopsida; order Cucurbitales; family Cucurbitaceae; genus Gynostemma; species Gynostemma pentaphyllum. Next base: position 11,464,423 of record CM051350.1, read on the forward strand.
ATATTTTGGTTCGGATCCTCTTTCGATATTTTGGTCCAACAGCATTCCCAAAAAAGAGGTTCCACCATTTGGATCTTTAGGATGGAAGAAATCATGAGGAAAACATTAACAAGTGGGAAACCTTAGGTCTTTGGTATCAATAAGATCCGAAGAGTGAAACAAGTACTTTGAAACAAGCTTTTCAATTACAAACGAGTTTTTGGAGTGGTTCGGAACCTCTTTCGATATTTTGGTCCAAACAGGATTCCCAAAGAAGAGGTTCCTCCATTTGGATCTTAAGGATGGATGAAATCACGAGGAAAACTTTGACAAGTGGGAAACGTTAGGTCTTTGGTATCAATATGATCCGAAGAGTGAAACAAGTACTTTGAAACAAGCTTTTCAATTACAAACAAGTTTTTGGAGTGGTTCGGATCCTGTTTAGATACTTTGGCCCAAACAGGATTCCCAAAGAAGAGGTTCCTCCATTGGGATCTTTAGGATGGACGAAAGCACGAGGAAAACATTGATAAGTGGGAAACCTTAGGTCTTTGGTATCAATATGGTCCGAAGAGTGAAACAAGTACTTTGAAACAAGCTTTTCAATTACAAACAAGTTTTTGGAGTGGTTCGGATCCTCTTTCGATATTTTGGTTGAAACAGGATTCCCAAAGAAGAGGTTCCTCCATTTGGATCTTTATGATGGACCAAATCACGAGGGCAATTTTGACAAGTGGGAAACTTTAGGTCTTTGGTATCAATGTGGTCCGAAGAGTGAAACAAGTACTTTGAAACAAGCTTTTTAATTACAAACAAGTTTTTGGAGTGGTTCGGGTCCTCTTTAGATATTTTGGTCCAAACAGGACTCCCAAAAAAGAGGTTCCTCCATTTGGATCTTTAGGATGGACGAAATCATGAGGAAAACATTGAAAAGTGGGAAACCTTAGGTCTTTGGTATCAAAATGATCCGAAGAGTGAAACAATTACTTTGAAACAACCTTTTTAATTACAAACAAGTTTTTGGAGTGGTCAGATCCTCTTTCGATATTTTGGTCCAAACAGGATTCCCAAAGAAGAGGCTCCTCCATTTGGATCTTTAGGATGGACAAAATCACGAGGAAAACATTGACAAGTGGGAAACCTTAGGTCTTTTTTATCAATATGATCCGAAGGGTGAAACAAGTACTTTGAAACAAGCTTTTCAATTACAAACAAGTTTTTATACTGGTTCGGATCCTCATTCGATATTTTGGTCCAAACAGGATTCCCAAAGAAGAGGTTCCTCCATTTGGATCTTTAGGATGGACGAAATCACGAGGAAAACATTGACAATTGGGAAAACCTTAGGTCTTTGGTATCAATATGATCCGAAGGGTGAAACAAGTACTTTGAAACAAGCTTTTCAATTACAAACAAGTTTTTATACTGGTTCGGATCATCATTCGATATTTTGGTCCAAACAGGATTCCCAAAGAAGAGGTTCCTCCATTTGGATCTTTAGGATGGACGAAATCACGAGGAAAACATTGACAAGTGGGAAACCTTAGGTCTTTGGTATCAATATGATCCGAAGGGTGAAACAAGTACTTTGAAACAAGCTTTTCAATTACAAACAAGTTTTTATACTGGTTCGGATCCTCATTCGATATTTTGGTCCAAACAGGATTCCCAAAGAAGAGGTTCCTCCATTTGGATCTTTAGGATGGACGAAATCTCGAGGAAAACTTTGACAAGTGGGAAACGTTAGGTCTTTGGTATCAATATGGTCCGAAGAGTGAAACAAGTACTTTGAAACAAGATTTTCAATTACAAACAAGATTTTGGAGTGGTTCGGATCCTCTTTCGATATTTTGGTCCAAACAGGATACCCAAAGAAGAGGTTCCTCCATTTGGATCTTTAGGATGGACGAAATCACGAGGAAAACATTGATAAGTGGGAAACCTTAGGTCTTTGGTATCAATATGATCCGAAGAGTGAAACAAGTACTTTGAAACAAGCTTTTCAATTACAAACAAGTTTTTGGAGTGGTTCGGATCGTCTTTCTATATTTTGGTCCAAACAGGATTCCCAAAGAAGAGGTTCATCCATTGGGATCTTTCGGATGGACGAAAGAACGAGGAAAACATTAACAAGTGGAAAACCTTAGTTCTTTGGTATCAATATGATCCGAAGAGTGACACAAGTACTTTGAAACAAACTTTTCAATTACAAAAAAGTTTTTGGAATGGTTCAGATCCTCTTTCGATATTTTGGTCCGAAAAGGATTCCCAAAGAAGAGGTTCCTCTGTTTGGATCTTTAGGATGGATGTAATCACGAGGAAAACATTGACAAGTGGGAAACCTTAGGACTTTGGTATCAATATGATCAGAAGAGTGAAACAAGTACTTTGAAACAAGCTTTTCAATTAAAAACAAGTTTCTGGAGTGGTTCGGATCCTCATTCGATATTTTAGTCCAAACAGGATTCCCAAAGTAGAGGTTTCTCCATTTGGATCTTTAGGATGGACGAAATCACGAGGAAAACTTTGACAAGTGGGAAACGTTAGGTTTTTGGTTTCAATATGATCCGAAGAGTGAAACAAGTATTTTGAAACAAGATTTTTAATTACAAACAAGTTTTTGGAGTGGTTCGGATCCTCTTTCGATATTATGGTCCAAACAGGATTCCCAAAGAAGAGGTTCCTCCATTGGGATCTTTCGGATGGACGAAAGCACGAGGAAAACATTGACAAGTGGGAAACCTTAGTTCTTTGGTATCAATATGATCCGAAGAGTGAAACAAGTACTTTGAAACAAGCTTTTCAATTACAAAAAAGTTTTTGGAACGGTTCAGATCCTCTTTCTATATTTTGGTCCAAACAGGATTCCCAAAGAAGAGGTTCCTCCGTTTGGATCTTTAGGATGGATGTAATCACGAGGAAAACATTGACAAGTGGGAAACCTTAGGTCTTTGGTATCAATATGATCCGAAGAGTGAAACAAGTAGTTTAAAACAAGCTTTTCAATTACAAACAAGTTTTTGGAGTGCTCCGGATCCTCTTTCGATATTTTGGTCCAAATAGTGATATGAATCATGGAACGTCACAAAAAGCCCAAGGACAAATCACAACATTAAAGTTCAAGAGAAGCATTGACATCCATTTACAGGCCTACATTAGCAAAGTCAAGACAAGCTTCGAAGATCCGATCATGGAGGCTATGGAAGAGGACGTGATGAACTTCAATCTATGGAAAATACATTTGGAGGAAGAGTATTGAAGACTTGTGCAATCGGAATTGAAGAGAAGAGCTAATTAGGAAAGTTGCATCACTTTTGCTAACTTTCCTTATTTGGACCACTTTCCATATTTGTTTCCAAAGTTTCCATATTTGTTCCCAAAATGGTTCCAACGAATTTATGATGTATTTAGACATGTTTTAGGTCTTTTATATTCATTTTATATGTTTGGAAAGGATTAGGAAAGATATTATTCTCTAGAAAAGATTTTCCACAAAATCTGCCAATTTCACATAAGGCAAGTTTTGGGCAGATTTTGTGCTCCTTGTAATCCGAATTTCATAGCTTATTTTTAGGGTTTCTTTGCCTATTTAAAGGCCTCATTTGTAACCCTAAAGACCAAGAATTCATATGATAATAATGTTGTTTTTTGCTTAGCCGAAATTGCTTAGTTTTGTAGCCTTGTTCTAGGTTGCATGTTTTAGAAACATTCAAGCATGAATTTATCTATTGTGTTTGTGGATTGTTTCAATCTTGAAATAAGAACAAGTTCTCTTATTTCAAGATCATAGATCATTGGAATAATCTTTCTCTTCTTGTGTTCCAAGGGTTTAACCTTATTGTTCATTGGGGTTTTAGGATTTGCATCTAGGGGTTCTTTGTGTTGTCAAAGGGTTTCTATTTCAATTTCCTAGGGTTTCATATCAAATAGGATTCCCAAAGAAGAGGTTCCTCCATTTGGATCTTTAGGTTGGACGAAATAACGAAGAAAACATTGACAAGTGGGAAACCTTAGGTCTTTGGTATCAATATGATCCGAAGAGTGAAACAAGTACTTTAAAACAAGCTTTTCAATTACAAACAAGTTTTTGGAGTGGTCCGAATCCTCTTTCGATATATTAGCAAAACAGGATTCCCAAAGAAGAGGTTCCTCCATTTGGATCTTTAGGATGGATGAAATAACGAGGAAAACATTGACAAGTGGGAAACCTTAGGTCTTTGGTATCAATATGATCCGAAGAGTGAAACAAGTACATTGAAACAAGCTTTTGAATTACAATCAAGTTTTTGGAGTTGTTCCGATCCTCTTTCAATATTTTGGTCCAAACAGGATTCCCAAAGAAGAGGTTCTTCTTTTGGATCTTTAGGATGGACGAAATCACGAGGAAAACTTTGACAAGTGGGAAATGTTAGGTCTTTGGTATCAATATGGTCTGAAGAGTGAAACAAGTACTTTGAAACAATCTTTTCAATTACAAACAAGTTTTGGGAGTTGTTCGGATCCTCTTTCGATATTTTGGTCCAAACAGTATTCCCAAAGAAGAGATTCCTCCATTTGGATCTTTTGGTTGGACCAAATCACGAAGGCAATTTTGACTAGTGGGAAACCTTAGGTCTTTGGTATCGATGTGGTCCGAAGAGTGAAACAAGTACTTTTGATATGAAACCCTAGGAAATTGAAATAGAAACCCTTTGAAAGCACAAAGAACCCCTAGATGCAAATCCTAAAACCCCGATGAACAATAAGGTAAAACCCTTGGAACACAAGAAGAGAAAGATTATTCCAATGATCTATGATCTTGAAATAAGAGAACTTGTTCTTATTTCAAGATTGAAACAATCCACAAACACAATAGATCAATTCATGCTTGAATGTTTCTAAAACATGCAACCTAGAACAAGGCTACAAAACTAAGCAATTTAAGCAAAGCAAAAGGCAATATTATTATCATATGAATTCTTTCTTTTCACTCTCATTACACTCTTTCTTTTCAAACTCTCTTTCTTTTGATTCAATGTCTCTTTCTTTTTTTCTCATCTCTCTTTCTTTTGACTCACTTATTTCACTCATTTCTTTTTCATCACTCATCTCTCTTTCTTTTGGCTCACTCTCTTTTTCACAATTCTCATTGTTTTCAAATGTATAACACTTTTGTAACTCACATGCATCATAAGTTTCCACCACACAAGCATTAGCACGAATATCCTCTTTTATCTCTTCCATGCTAGTATTGAAAACTTCCTTTGATTTTAAAAGTTCTCTTTCAATCATCTTGACCTTCTCTAAAATCAAATTTGCATTTTCCTCTACCAAGCCATAGGCAGCCCCATTCTTATCCATTAATGTATCATTTTCACCCATTTGAGAAGAAGAAGAAGAAGAAGAAGTATTGGAAATAGTTTTAGAAGCATACCGTGTATCTCCTTTTCTTTTGATTTTTCTTTCAACCTTATTGGCAAAATACACTAACTCTCCTAACTCATCAAATTGTTGTAACTCCACTTGACAAGCAATATCTCTATTCAATCCATTGAAGAACCTTACAATAGTAGACTCCTCATCTTCCTCCACATTAGCCCTAGCCTTGAGAAACTCCATCTCCATGTAGTATTCATCCACACTTTTGCATCCTTGAATTAGCTTATCCAACATTTGCACAAGATGCTCTTGATGTTGTCTTGAAACAAATCTCTTTCTCATATGGCACTTAAGATCATACCATGTTTCTATTGGTCGTTTCCTCTCCCTCCTTAGTTTCACTTTCAATTGAGACCACCAAACATGAGCATTATTAGTGAAACTGGAAATAGCAAGCATTACCTTTCTTTCCTCACTATAATTGTTGTAAGCAAAGAAATGCTCGGTTTCTGTCTCCCATTGCAAGTATTCATCTTGATTAGAACTCCCATAGAAAGTATTTAACTTGAGCTTGTCATCTCTTAAGCTTCTATGCTCCATCCCTCCATGATAAACCTCTCTATTTTGGCTCTGGGTCTGCTCTACCTCTCGAAACCTCTTACTTCTCATTTGATCAAACCTTTCATGATACATTGCTGCAAATAAAAAGGTTAATAATAAAAATAGGACCTCTCAATCACTCCCTAAGTGTTTACACTCGATGATGTTTGTTCTCTCGTGTTTGCACTCAAAACAGATTCTAAAGGCCTAAATGTAACCTTGAACTATTAGCACACTTTAGCAACTATCAAACAAATAAGACACTAATGATATTTGTAAAAAGTATCAATAAAGAAATAAGAAACAATCAGCTTGGGTGGCTAGAGAAATAAAAGGACAGATTTTTCAAAAGGTGTATTTTTGTAACAAGGAAAGAATAAGAAAGAAAACAAGCAAGAATAAACTTTCCTAAAAGAGAAAAATTCGAAATTAGACTTCCCTAAAGCAATTTGGATCAGAAAATATGACTTTCCTTAAGCAAGATATGCATATATTTGAATATGGGACAGATTTGAAACTTTCCTAAAACAGTTTTTGTTATTTATGGTAAGTTCTAGCTTTTTAGGAAACAAACAACTTTGGCTCATTCAACTTGATAATTTCGGATTCGAGATGAATAAATGATGAGTTTAAGATGAACTATTCAAGAACCATACGAACTCAAACCACTTTTTCCAGAAACTTCAACAAATCAAGCAAGAACACTTTTTTTTTTTTTTTCAATTTTCTGGACAATCCGACAGTCTGTGAAGATCTATTTTTTTCTCAAATTTCCACTTTTTTTTTGACAAAATTTTCTGAATACGAAATAATCACGACTCAAATATAAACACTTTTGTAGTTTATGACTTTCAAAGATTCGGATTGAAACTAGACGCAAAAGAACAAAAACAGTAGCTAAAGAAGAAAATTCTGGAACAGTTTTTTTTTTTTTTCCTGAAATTTTCGATGAACGAAGAACAAGACAATAAAAATTAAAACAACAAGAAAGCAAGTAAGATAGAAATCTTCCCTTGAGCCTAAGCTCTGATACCAAATGATATGAAACCCTAGGAAATTGAAATAGAAACCCTTTGAAAGCACAAAGAACCCCTAGATGCAAATCCTAAAACCCCGATGAACAATAAGGTAAAACCCTTGGAACACAAGAAGAGAAAGATTATTCCAATGATCTATGATCTTGAAATAAGAGAACTTGTTCTTATTTCAAGATTGAAACAATCCACAAACACAATAGATCAATTCATGCTTGAATGTTTCTAAAACATGCAACCTAGAACAAGGCTACAAAACTAAGCAATTTAAGCAAAGCAAAAGGCAATATTATTATCATATGAATTCTTTCTTTTCACTCTCATTACACTCTTTCTTTTCAAACTCTCTTTCTTTTGATTCAATGTCTCTTTTCTACCTTGATGGCATAGTGAACCATTTCATCCAACTCCACATATGTATACCCATTAACTTGGCCAGCAATGTCATAATTTAATCCATCTAAGAACCATGCTATAGTCGTCTCTTCATCTTCCTCAATATTAGCCCTAGCCATGAGATATTTAAACTCATTGTAGTACTCACAAACACTCATATTTCCTTGTGTAAGATCTTCAAACTTTTGTACAAGGTCTCTTTGAAATCGGTCTGGTACAAATCGTTTCCTCATTATGTATTTGAGTTCACACCAAGTTTCAATTGGATCCTCCAAAGTTCTTCTTTTCCTATCGTTCACCAATTGTTTCCACCATGTTAGTGCATAATCACATAATTGAGTTGTTATAAGTTGTACCTTCTTTGAATCACTACATGGATATTCTTCGAAACAAAGCTCCACATCTCTTTCCCATATCAAGTAAACCTCTGGATTTGATCTCCCTTGGAAAGTAACCTTAGGTCTTTGGTATCGATGTGGTCCGAAGAGTGAAACAAGTACTTTGAAACAAGCTTTTCAATTACAAAAAAGTTTTTGGAATGGTTCGGGTCCTCTTTAGATATTTTGGTCGAATTAGGATTCCCAAAGAAGAGGTTCCTCCATTTGGATCTGATAAGGCAAACTTAAATGTCAAGTTCAAACACCCTATGCTATTGTACTTAGCATGAACCCTTGAAGCATGAATTCAAGTGAAACAAGTACTTTAAAACAAGCTTTTCAATTACAAACAAGTTTTTGGAGTGGTTCGGATCCTCTTTCGATATTATGGTCCAAACAGGATTCCCAAAGAAGAGGTTCCTCCATTTGGATCTTTTGGATGGACGAAATCACGAGGAAAACATTGACAAGTGGGAAACGTTAGGTCTTTAGTATCAATATGATCCGAAGAGTGAAACAAGTACTTTGAAACAAGCTTTTCAATTACAAACAAGTTTTTGGAGTGGTTCGGATCCTCTTTCGATATTTTGGTCCAAACAGAATTCCCAAAGAAGAGGTTCCTCCCTTTGGATCTTTAGGATGGACGAAATCAGAAGGAAAACTTTGTCAAGTGCGAAACGTTAGGTCTTTGGTGTCAATATGGTCCGAAGAGTGAAACAAGTACTTTGAAACAAGCTTTAGAATTGCAAACAAGTTTTTGGAGTTGTTCGGATCCTCTTTCGATATTTTGGTCCAAACAGAATTCCCAAAGAAGAGGTTCCTCCATTTGGATCTTTACGATGGACGAATTCACGAGGAAAACATTGACTAGTGGGAAACCTTACGTCTTTGGTATCAATATGATCCGAAGAGTGAAACAAGTACTTTGAAACAAGATTTTCAAATACAAACAAGTTTTTGGAGTGGTTCGGATCCTCTTTCCATATTTTGGTCCAAACAGGATTCCCAAACAAGAGGTTCCTCTATTTGGATCTTTAGGATGGACGAAATCACGAGGAAAACTTTGACAAGTGGGAAACGTTAGGTCTTTGGTATCAATATGATCCGAAGAGTGAAAGAAGTACTTTGAAACAAGCTATTCAATTACAAACAAGTTTTTGGAGTGGTTCGGATCCTCTTTCGATATTTTGGTCCAAACAGGATTCCCAAAGAAGAGGTGCCTCCATTTGGATCTTTAGGATGGACGAAATCACGAGGAAAACTTTGAAAAGTGGGAAACGTTAGGTCTTTGGTATCAATGTGGTCCGAAGAGTGAAACAAATACTTTGAAACAACCTTTTCAATTACAAAAAAGTTTTTGGAGTTGTTCGGATCCTCTTTCGATATTTTAGTTCCAACAAGATTCCCAAACAAGAGGTTCCTCCATTTGGATCTTTAGGATGGACGAAATCACGAGGAAAACATTGACAAGTGGGTAACCTTAGGTCTTTGGTATCAATATGATCCGAAGAGTGAAACAAGTACTTTGAAACAAGTTTTCAATTACAAATAAGTTTTTCGAGTGGTTCGGATCCTCTTTCGATATTTTGGTCCAAACAGGATTCCCAAAGAAGTGGTTCCTCCATTTGGATCTTTACGATGGACGAAATCACGAGGAAAACATTGACAAGTGGAAAACCTTAGGTCTTTGGTATCAATATGATCCGAAGAGTGCAACAAGTACTCTGAAACAAGCTTTTCAATTACAAACAAGTTTTTGGAGTGGTTCGGATCCTTTTTCAATATTTTGGTCCAAACAGGATTCCGAAAAAAGAGGTTCCTCCATTTGGATCTTTACGATGGACGAAATCACGAGGAAAACATTGACAAGTGGGAAACCTTACGTCTTTGGTAGCAATATGATCCGAATAGTGAAACAAGTACTTTGAAATAAGCTTTTCAATTACAAACAAGTTTTTGGAGTGGTTCGGATCCTCTTTCCATATTTTGGTCCAAACAGGATTCCCAAAAAAGAGGTTACTCCATTTGGATCTTTAGGATGGACGAAATCACGAGAAAAACTTTGACAAGTGGGAAACGTTAGGTCTTTGGTATCAATATGGTCCGAAGAGTGAAACAAGTACTTTGAAACAAGATTATCAATTACAAACAAGTTTTTGGAGTGGTTCGGATCCTCTTTGGATATTTTGGTCCAAACAGGATTCCCAAAGAAGAGGTTCCTCCATTTGGATCTTTACGATGGACGAAATCACGAGGAAAACATTGACAAGTGGGAAACCTTAGGTCTTTGGTATCAACATGATCCGAAGAGTGAAACAAGTACTTTGGAACATGCTTTTCAATTACAAAAATGTTTTTGGAGTCGTTCGGATTCTCTTTGGATATTTTGGTCCAAACAGGATTCCCAAAGAATAGGTTCCTCCATTTGGATCTTTTGGTCGGACGAAATTACGAGGAAACTTTGACAAGTGGGAAACGTTAGGTCTTTGGTATCAATATGGTCCGAAGAGTGAAACAAGTACTTTGAAACAAGATTTTCAATTACAAACAAGTTTTTGGAGTGGTTCGAATCCTCCTTATATATTTTGGTCCAGACAGGATTTCCAAAGAAGACGTTCCTCCATTTGGATATTTAGGATGGATGAAATCACGAGGAAAACATTGACAAGTGGGAAACCTTAGGTCTTTGGTATCAATATGATACGAAGTGTGAAACAAGTACTTTGAAAAAAGCTATTCAATTACAAACAAGTTTTTGGAGTGGTTCGGATCCTCTTTCGAAATTTTGGTCCAAACAGGATTCCCAAAGAATAGGTTCCTCCATTTGGATCTTTCGGATGGACGAAATCACGAGGAAAACATTCACAAGTGCGAAACCTTAGGTCTTTGGTATCAATAGGATCCGAAGTGTGAAACAAGTACTTTGAAACATGCTTTTCAATTACAAACAAGTTTTTGGAGTGGTTCGGATCCTCTTTTGATATTTTGGTCCAAACAGGATTCCCAAAGAAGACGTTCCTCCATTTGGATCTTTAGGATGGACGAAATCACGTGGAAAACTTTGACAAGTGGGAAACGTTAGGTCTTTGGTATCAATATGGTCCAAAGAGTGAAACAAGTACTTTGAAACAAGATTTTCAATTACAAACATTTTTTTGGAGTGGTTCGAATCCTCTTTATATATTTTGGTCCAAACAGGATTCCCAAAGAAGAGGTTCCTCCATTTGGATCTTTAGGATGGATTAAATCACGAGGAAAACATTGACAAGTGGGAAACCTTAGGTCTTTGGTATCAATATGATCCGAAGTGTGAAACAAGTACATTGAAACAGGCTTTTCAATTCAAAAAAGTTTTTGCAGTGGTTCGAATCTTCTTTATATATTTTGGTCCAAACAGGATTCCCGAAGAAAAGGTTCCTCCATTTGGATCTTTAGGATTGATGAAATCACGAGGAAAACATTGACAAGTGGGAAACCTTAGGTCTTTGGTATCAATATGATCCGAAGTGTGAAACAAGTACTTTAAAACAAGCTTTTCAATTACAAACAAGTTTTTGGAGTGGTTCGGATCCTCTTTCGATATTTTGGTTCAAACAGGATTCCCAAAGAAGAGGTTCCTCCATTTGGATCTTTAGGATGGACGAAATCACGAGGAAAACTTTGACAAGTGGGAAACGTTAGGTCTTTGGTATCAATATGGTCCGAAGAGTGAAACAAGTACTTTGAAACAAGATTTTCAATTACAAACAAGTTTTTGGAGTGGTTCGAATCCTCATTATATATTTTGGTCCAAACAGGATTCCCAAAGAAGACGTTCCTCCATTTGGATCTTTAGGATGGATGAAATCACGAGGAAAACATTGACAAGTGGGAAACTTTAGGTCTTTGGTATCAATATGATCCGAAGTGTGAAACAAGTACTTTGAAACAAGCTTTTGAATTACAAACAAGTTTTTGGAGTGGTTCGGATCCTCTTTCGATATTTTGGTGCAAACGGGATTGCCAAAGAAGAGGTTCCTCCATTTGGATCTTTAGGATGGACGAAATCACGAGGAAAACATTCACAAGTGGGAAACCTTAGGTCTTTGGTATCAATAGGATCCGAAGTGTGAAACAAGTACTTTGAAACAAGCTTTTCAATTACAAACAAGTTTTTGGAGTGGTTCGGATCCTCTTTTGATATTTTGGTCCAAACAGGATTCCCAAAGAAGACGTTCCTCCATTTGGAACTTTAGGATGGACGAAATCACGAGGAAAACTTTGACAAGTGGGAAACGTTAGGTCTTTGGTATCTATATGGTCCAAAGAGTGAAACAAGTACTTTGAAACTAGATTTTCAATTACAAAAAAGTTTTAGAAGTGGTTCGAATCTTCTTTATATATTTTGGCCAAACAGGATTCCCGAAGAAGAGGTTCCTCCATTTGGATCTTTAGGATTGATGAAATCACGAGTAAAACAATAACAAGTGGGAAGCCTTAGGTCTTTGGTATCAATATGATCCGAAGTGTGAAACAAGTACTTTGAAACAAGCTTTTCAATTACAAACAAGTTTTTAGAGTGGTTCGGATCATCTTTCGATATTTTGGTTCAAACAGGATTCCCAAAGAAGAGGTTCCTCCATTTGGATCTTTAGGATGGACGAAATCACGAGGAAAACATTCACAAGTGGGAAACCTTAGGTCTTTGGTATCAATAGGATCCGAAGTGTGAAATAAGTACTTTGAAACAAGCTTTTCAATTACAAACAAGTTTTTGGAGTGGTTCGGATCCTCTTTTGATATTTTGGTCCAAAAAGGATTCCCAAAGAAGACGTTCCTCCATTTGGATCTTTAGGATGGACGAAATCACGAGGAAAACTTTGACAAGTGGGAAACGTTAGGTCTTTGGTATCTATATGGTCCAAAGAGTGAAGCAAGTACTTTGAAACTAGATTTTCAATTACAAACAAGTTTTTGGAGTGGTTCGAATCCACTTTATATATTTTGGTCCAAACAGGATTCCCAACGAAGAGGTTCCTCCATTTGGATCTTTAGGATGGATGAAATCACGAGGAAAACATTGACAAGTGGGAAACCTTAGGTCTTTGGTATCAATATGATCCGAAGTGTGAAACAAGTACTTTGAAACAAGCTTTTCAATTACAAAAAGTTTTTGGAGTGGTTCGAATCTTCTTTATATATTTTGGTCCAAACAGGATTCCCGAAGAAGAGGTTCCTCCATTTGGATCTTTAGGATTGATGAAATCACGAGGAAAACATTGACAAGTGGGAAACCTTAGGTCTTTGGTATCAATATGATCCGAAGTGTGAAACAAGTACTTTGAAACAAGCTTTTCAATTACAAACAAGTTTTTGGAGTGGTTCGCATCCTCTTTCGATATTTTGGTTCAAACAGGATTCCCAAAGAAGAGGTTCCTCCATTTGGATCTTTAGGATGGACGAAATCACGAGGAAAACAATCACAAGTGGGAAACCTTAGGTCTTTGGTATCTATAGGATCCGAAGTGTGAAACAAGTACTTTGAAACAAGCTTTCCAATTACAAACAAGTTTTTGGAGTGGTTCGGATCCTCTTTCGATATTTTGGTTCAAACAGGATTCCCAAAGAAGAGGTTCCTCCATTTGGATCTTTAGGATGGACGAAATCACGAGGAAAACATTCACAAGTGGGAAACCTTAGGTCTTTGGTATCAATATGATCCGAAGTGTGAAACAAGTACATTGAAACAGGCTTTTCAATTCAAAAAAGTTTTTGCAGTGGTTCGAATCTTCTTTATATATTTTGGTCCAAACAGGATTCCCGAAGAAAAGGTTCCTCCATTTGGATCTTTAGGATTGATGAAATCACGAGGAAAACATTGACAAGTGGGAAACCTTAGGTCTTTGGTATCAATATGTTCCGAAGTGTGAAACAAGTACTTTAAAACAAGCTTTTCAATTACAAACAAGTTTTTGGAGTGGTTCGGATCCTCTTTCGATATTTTGGTTCAAACAGGATTCCCAAAGAAGAGGTTCCTCCATTTGGATCTTTAGGATGGACGAAATCACGAGGAAAACTTTGACAAGTGGGAAACGTTAGGTCTTTGGTATCAATATGGTCCGAAGAGTGAAACAAGTACTTTGAAACAAGATTTTCAATTACAAACAAGTTTTTGGAGTGGTTCGAATCCTCATTATATATTTTGGTCCAAACAGGATTCCCAAAGAAGACGTTCCTCCATTTGGATCTTTAGGATGGATGAAATCACGAGGAAAACATTGACAAGTGGGAAACTTTAGGTCTTTGGTATCAATATGATCCGAAGTGTGAAACAAGTACTTTGAAACAAGCTTTTCAATTACAAACAAGTTTTTGGAGTGGTTCAGATCCTCTTTCGATATTTTGGTGCAAACGGGATTGCCAAAGAAGAGGTTCCTCCATTTGGATCTTTAGGATGGACGAAATCACGAGGAAAACATTCACAAGTGGGAAACCTTAGGTCTTTGGTATCAATAGGATCCGAAGTGTGAAACAAGTACTTTGAAACAAGCTTTTCAATTACAAACAAGTTTTTGGAGTGGTTCGGATCCTCTTTTGATATTTTGGTCCAAACAGGATTCCCAAAGAAGACGTTCCTCCATTTGGAACTTTAGGATGGACGAAATCACGAGGAAAACTTTGACAAGTGGGAAACGTTAGGTCTTTGGTATCTATATGGTCCAAAGAGTGAAACAAGTACTTTGAAATTAGATTTTCAATTACAAAAAAGTTTTAGAAGTGGTTCGAATCTTCTTTATATATTTTGGCCAAACAGGATTCCCGAAGAAGAGGTTCCTCCATTTGGATCTTTAGGATTGATGAAATCACGAGTAAAACATTAACAAGTGGGAAGCCTTAGGTCTTTGGTATCAATATGATCCGAAGTGTGAAACAAGTTCTTTGAAACAAGCTTTTCAATTACAAACAAGTTTTTAGAGTGGTTCGGATCATCTTTCGATATTTTGGTTCAAACAGGATTCCCAAAGAAGAGGTTCCTCCATTTGGATCTTTAGGATGGACGAAATCACGAGGAAAACATTCACAAGTGGGAAACCTTAGGTCTTTGGTATCAATAGGATCCGAAGTGTGAAATAAGTACTTTGAAACAAGCTTTTCAATTACAAACAAGTTTTTGGAGTGGTTCGGATCCTCTTTTGATATTTTGGTCCAAAAAGGATTTCCAAAGAAGACGTTCCTCCATTTGGATCTTTAGGATGGACGAAATCACGAGGAAAACTTTGACAAGTGGGAAACGTTAGGTCTTTGGTATCTATATGGTCCAAAGAGTGAAGCAAGTACTTTGAAACTAGATTTTCAATTACAAACAAGTTTTTGGAGTGGTTCGAATCCACTTTATATATTTTGGTCCAAACAGGATTCCCAACGAAGAGGTTCCTCCATTTGGATCTTTAGGATGGATGAAATCACGAGGAAAACATTGACAAGTGGGAAACCTTAGGTCTTTGGTATCAATATGATCCGAAGTGTGAAACAAGTACTTTGAAACAAGCTTTTCAATTACAAAAAAGTTTTTGGAGTGGTTCGAATCTTCTTTATATATTTTGGTCCAAACAGGATTCCCGAAGAAGAGGTTCCTCCATTTGGATCTTTAGGATTGATGAAATCACGAGGAAAACATTGACAAGTGGGAAACCTTAGGTCTTTGGTATCAATATGATCCGAAGTGTGAAACAAGTACTTTGAAACAAGCTTTTCAATTACAAACAAGTTTTTGGAGTGGTTCGGATCCTCTTTCGATATTTTGGTTCAAACAGGATTCCCAAAGAAGAGGTTCCTCCATTTGGATCTTTAGGATGGACGAAATCACGAGGAAAACAATCACAAGTGGGAAACCTTAGGTCTTTGGTATCTATAGGATCCGAAGTGTGAAACAAGTACTTTGAAACAAGCTTTCCAATTACAAACAAGTTTTTGGAGTGGTTCGGATCCTCTTTCGATATTTTGGTTCAAACAGGATTCCCAAAGAAGAGGTTCCTCCATTTGGATCTTTAGGATGGACGAAATCACGAGGAAAACATTCACAAGTGGGAAACCTTAGGTCTTTGGTATCAATAGGATCCGAAGTGTGAAACAAGTACTTTGAAACAAGCTTTTCAATTACAAACAAGTTTTTGGAGTGGTTCGGATCCTCTTTCGATATTTTGGTCCAAACAGGATTCCCAAAGAAGAGGTTCCTTCATTTGGATCTTTAGGATGGACGAAATCACGAGGAAAATTTTGACAAGTGGGAAACGTGAGGTCTTTGGTATCAATATGGTCCGAAGAGTGAAACAAGTACTTTGAAACATGATTTTCAATTACAAACAAGTTTTTGGAGTGGTTCGAATCCTCATTATATATTTTGGTCCAAACAGGATTCCCAAAGAAGAGGTTTCTCCATTTGGGTCTTTAGGATGGATGAAATCACGAGGAAAACATTGACAAGTGGGAAACCTTTGGTCTTTGGTATCAATATGATCCGAAGCGTGAAACAAGTACTTTGAAACAAGCTTTTCAATTACAAACAAGTTTTTGGAGTGGTTCGGATCCTCTTTCGATATTTTGGTTCAAACAGTATTCCCAAAGAAGAGGTTCCTCCATTTGGATCTTTAGGATGGACGAAATCACGAGGAAAACATTCACAAGTGGGAAACCTTAGGTCTTTGGTATCAATAGGATCCGAAGTGTGAAACAAGTACTTTGAAACAAGCTTTTCAATTACAAACAAGTTTTTGGAGTGGTTCGGATCCTCTTTCGATATTTTGGTCCAAACAGGATTCCCAAAGAAGAGGTTCCTCCATTTGGATCTTTAGGATGGACGAAATCACGAGGAAAACTTTGACAAGTGGGAAACGTTAGGTCTTTGGTATCAATATGGTCCGTAGAGTGAAACAAGTACTTTGAAACAAGATTTTCAATTACAAACAAGTTTTTGGAGTGGTTCGAATCCTCATTATATATTTTGGTCCAAACAGGATTCCCAAAGAAGAGGTTCCTCCATTTGGATCTTTAGGATGGACGAAATCACGAGGAAAACAATCACAAGTGGGAAACCTTAGGTCTTTGGTATCAATAGGATCCGGAGTGTGAAACAAGCTTTTCAATTACAAACAAGTTTTTGTAGTGGATCGGATCCTCTTTCGATATTTTGGTCCAAACAGGATTCCCAAAGAAGAGATTCCTCCATTTGGATCTTTAGGATGGATGAAATCACGGGGAAAACATTGACAAGTGGGAAACCTTAGGTCTTTGGTATCAATATGATCCGAAGTGTGAAACAAGTACTTTGAAACAAGCTTTTCAATTACAAACAAGTTTTTGGAGTGGTTCGGATCCTTTTTCAATATTTCGGTCCCAACAGGATTCCCAAAGAAGAGTTTCCTCCATTTGGATCTTTAGGATGGACGAAATCACGAGGAAAACTTTGACAAGTGGGAAACGTTAGGTCTTTGGTATCAATATGGTCCGAAGAGTGAAACAAGTACTTTGAAACAAGATTTTCAATTACAAACAAGTTTTTGGAGTGGTTCGGATCCTCTTTCGATATTTTGGTCCGAACAGGATTCCCAAAGAAGAGATTCCTTCATTTGGATCTTTAGGATGGATGAAATCACGAGGAAAACATTGACAAGTGTGAAGCCTTAGGTCTTTTGTATCAATATGATCCGAAGTGTGAAACAAGTACTTTGAAACAAGCTTTTTAATTAGAAACAAGTTTTTGGAGTGGTTCGGATCCTCTTTCAATATTTTTTGTCCAAACAGGATTCCCAAAGAAGAGGTTCCTCCATTTGGATCTTTAGGATGGACGAAATCACGAGGAAAACGTTCACAAGTTTGAAACCTTAGGTCTTTGGTATCATTAGGATCCGAAGTGTGAAACAAGTACTTTGAAACAAGCTTTTCAATTACAAACAAGTTTTTGGAGTGATTCGGATCCTCTTTCGATATTTTGGTCCAAACAGGATTCCCAAAGAAGAGGTTCCTCCATTTGGACCTTTAGGATGGACGAAATCACGAGGAAAACTTTGACAAGTGGGAAACGTTAGGTCTTTGGTATTAATCTGGTCCGAAGAGTGAAACAAGTACTTTGAAACAAGATTTTCAATTACAAACAAGTTTTTGGAGTGGTTCGAATCTTCTTTATATATTTTGGTCCAAACAGATTCCCGAAGAAGAGGTTCCTCCATTTGGATCTTTAGGATTGATGAAATCACGAGGAATACATTGACAAGTGGGAAACCTTAGGTCTTTGGTATCAATATGATCTGAAGAGTGAAACAAGTACTTTGAAACATGCTTTTCAATTACAAACAAGTTTTTGGAGTGGTTCGGATCCTCTTTCGATATTTTGGTTCAAACAGAATTCCCAAAGAAGAGGTTCCTCCATTTGGATCTCTAGGATGGACGAAATCACGAGGAAAACAATCACAAGTGGGAAACCTCAGGTCTTTGGTATCAATAGGATCCGAAGTGTGAAACAAGTACTTTGAAACAAGCTTTTCAATTACAAACAAGTTTTTGGAGTGGTTCGGATCCTATTTCGATATTTTGGTCCAAACAGGATTCCCAAAGAAGAGGTTCCTCCATTTGGATCTCTAGGATGGATGAAATCACGAGGAAAACATTGACAAGTGGGAAACCTTAGGTCTTTGGTATCAATATTATCCGAAGTGTGAAACAAGTACTTTGAAACAAGCTTTTCAATTACAAACAAGTTTTTGGAGTGATTCGGATCCTCTTTCGATATTTTGGTCCAAACAGGATTCCCAAAGAAGAGGTTCCTCCATTTGGATCTTTAGGATGGACGAAATCACGAGAAAAACATTCACAAGTGGGAAACCTTAGGTCTTTGGAATCAATAGGATCCGAAGTGTGAAACAAGTACTTTGAAACAAGCTTTTCAATTACAAACAAGTTTTTGGAGTGTTTCGGATCCTCTTTCGATATTTTGGTCCAAACAGGATTCCCAAAGAAGAGGTTCCTCCATTTGGATCTTTAGGATGGACGAAATCACGAGGAAAACTTTGACAAGTGGGAAACGTTAGGTCTTTGGTATCAATATGGTCCGAAGAGTGAAACAAGTACTTTGAAACAAGATTTTCAATTACAAACATGTTTTTGGAGTGGTTCGAATCCTCATTATATATTTTGGTCCAAACAGGATTCCCAAAGAAGAGGTTCCTCCATTTGGATCTTTAGGATGGACGAAATCACGAGGAAAACAATCACAAGTGGGAAACCTTAGGTCTTTGGTATCAATAGGATCCGGAGTGTGAAACAAGCTTTTCAATTACAAACAAGTTGTTGGAGTGTTTCGGATCCTCTTTCGATATTTTGGTCCAAACAGGATTCCCAAAGAAGAGGTTCCTCCATTTGGATCTTTAGGATGGACGAAATCACGAGGAAAACATTGACAAGTGGGAAACGTTAGGTCTTTGGTATCAATATGGTCCGAAGAGTGAAACAAGTACTTTGAAACAAGATTTTCAATTACAAACATGTTTTTGGAGTGGTTCGAATCCTCATTATATATTTTGGTCCAAACAGGATTCCCAAAGAAGAGGTTCCTCCATTTGGATCTTTAGGATGAATGAAATCACTAGGAAAACATTGACAAGTGGGAAACCTTAGGTCTTTGGTATCAATATGATCCGTAGTGTGAAACAAGTACTTTGAAACAAGCTTTTCAATTACAAACAAGTTTTTGGAGTGGTTCGGATCGTCTTTCGATATTTCGGTCCAAGTAGGATTCCCAAAGACGAGGTTCCTCCATTTGGATCTTTAGGATGGACGAAATCACGAGGAAAACTTTGACAAGTGGGAAACGTTAGGTCTTTGGTATCAATATAGTCCAAAGAGTGAAACAAGTACTTTGAAACAAGATTTTTAATTACAAACAAGTTTTTGGAGTGGTTCGGATCCTCTTTCGATATTTGGGTCCAAACAGGATTCCCAAAGAAGAGGTTCCTCCATTTGGATCTTTAGGATGGACGAAATCACGAGGAAAACTTTGACAAGTGGGAAACGTTAGGTCTTTGGTATCAATATGGTCCGAAGAGTGAAACAAGTACTTTGAAACAAGATTTTCAATTACAAACATGTTTTTGGAGTGGTTCGAATCCTCATTATATATTTTGGTCCAAACAGGATTCCCAAAGAAGAGGTTCCTCCATTTGGATCTTTAGGATGAATGAAATCACTAGGAAAACATTGACAAGTGGGAAACCTTAGGTCTTTGGTATCAATATGATCCGTAGTGTGAAACAAGTACTTTGAAACAAGCTTTTCAATTACAAACAAGTTTTTGGAGTGGTTCGGATCGTCTTTCGATATTTCGGTCCAAGTAGGATTCCCAAAGACGAGGTTCCTCCATTTGGATCTTTAGGATGGACGAAATCACGAGGAAAACTTTGACAAGTGGGAAACGTTAGGTCTTTGGTATCAATATAGTCCAAAGAGTGAAACAAGTACTTTGAAAGAAGATTTTTAATTACAAACAAGTTTTTGGAGTGGTTCGGATCCTCTTTCGATATTTTGGTCCAAACATGATTCCCAAAGAAGAGGTTCCTCCATTTGGATCTTTAGGATGGATGAAATCACGAGGAAAACATTCACAAGTGGGAAACCTTAGGTCTTTGGTATCAATATGATCCGAAGAGTGAAACAAGTACTTTGAAACAAGCTTTTCAATTACAAACAAGTTTTTGCAGTCGTTCGGATCCTCTTTCGATATTTCGGTCCAAACAGGATTCCCAAAGAAGAGTTTACTCCATTTGGATCTTTAGGATGGACGAAATCACGAGGAAAACTTTGACAAGTGGGAAACCTTAGGTCTTTGGTATCAATATGGTCCGAAGTGTGAAACAAGTACTTTGAAACAAGATTTTCAATTTACAAACAATTTTTTGGAGTGGTTCGGATCCTCTTTCGATATTTTGGTTCAAACAGGATTCCCAAAGAAGAGGTTCCTCCATTTGGATCTTTAGGATGAATGAAATCACAAGGAAAACATTGACAAGTGGGAAACCTTAGGTCTTTGGTATCAATATGATCCGAAGTGTGAAACAAGTACTTTGAAACAAGTAGTTTGAAACAAGCTTTTCAATTACAAACAAGTTTTTGGAGTGGTTCGGATCCTCTTCCGATATTTCTGTCACAACAGGATTCCCAAAGAAGAGGTTCCTCCATTTGGATCTTTAGGATGGACGAAATCACGAGGAAAACTTTGACAAGTGGGAAACCTTAGGTCTTTGGTATCAATATGATCCGAAGTGTGAAACAAGCTTTTCAATTACAAACAAGTTTTTGGAGTGGTTCGGATCCTCTTTCGATATTTCGGTCCAAACAGGATTCCCAAAGAAGAGGTTCCTCCATTTGGATTTTAAGGATTGACGAAATCACGAGGAAAACTTTGACAAGTGGGAAACGTTAGGTTTTTGGTATCAATATGGTCCGAAGTGTGAAACAAGTACTTTGAAACAAGATTTTCAATTACAAACAATTTTTTGGAGTGGTTCGGATCCTCTTTCGATATTTTGGTCCAAACAGGATTTCCAAAGAAGAGGTTTCTCCATTTGGATGTTTAGGATGGACGAAAGGACGAGGAAAACATTGACAAGTGGGAAACCTTAGGTCTTTGGTATCAATATGATCCGAAGAGTGAAACAAGCTTTTCAATTACAAACAAGTTTTTGGAGTGGTTCGGATCCTCTTTCGATATTTCGGTCCAAACAGGATTCCCAAAGAAGAGGTTACTCCATTTGGATCTTTAGGATAGACGAAATCACGAGGAAAACATTGACAAGTGGGAAACCTTAGGTCTTTGGTATCAATATGATCCGAAGTGTGAAACAAGCTTTTTAATTACAAACAAGTTTTTGGAGTGGTTCGGATCCTCTTTCGATATTTCGGTCCAAACAGGATTCCCAAAGAAGAGGTTACTCCATTTGGATCTTTAGGATGGACGAAATCACGAGGAAAACTTTGACAAGTGGGAAACCTTAGGTCTTTGGTATCAATATGGTCCGAAGTGTGAAACAAGTACTTTGAAACAAGATTTTCAATTACAAACAATTTTTTGGAGTGGTTCGGATCCTCTTTCGATATTTTGGTCCAAACAGGATTCCCAAAGAAGAGGTTCCTCCATTTGGATCTTTAGGATGAATGAAATCACATGGAAAACATTGACAAGTGGGAAACCTTAGGTCTTTGGTATCAATATGATCCGAAGTGTGAAACAAGTACTTTGAAACAAGTACTTTGAAACAAGCTGATAAGGATCATGGAAGCATTTCTAGCCCAATTCATGTTCCAACCGGCCCAATCACTAGATCCAAAGCAAGGAAGCTACAACAAGCTTATTTGGCACATTTGCAAGAATGGATCGTTTCTGCCCAAGCTTCCTTTGAAGATGTAAAACCCAATTTGGATGAAGATTTGACATCAAAAGTTCATCTTTGTAATGTTCAAGTGCTCAAAGGAGTTTGCATTGAAGATCCATGAGTTCTCCATGATTTATGCTAGTTGCATTTAATGTTGCTCTTTTAGCATTAAATGCAAGTCAAAGGTTATTGAAGACATCTAAAGCTTTCTTAATCACTTGAAGACAACACTTATGACAAGGAGACCAAGCTATTTCAGTTACAAGTCTTTTTAGTAGTAATTGCAGTTTTGTTTTTGCTTAAACTCAATTTTAAGTTACTTTTTGAGTATTTAGTGTTGCTAGCTGATTGTTTTTATTACATTTATGGCCCATTTCGAATTTACTTTGCTTTGTAAAGGCTTATAAAGCCATGATCAGATTGTAAACACTCAGATGATGATATTTTGAAAGAAAATACAAATTACTCTTTGAGAGTTTCCTTTGAAAACCTAGAGCAAGTTCTTAGAGTTTTCACTTTGCAATTCTTGTGTTTAGAGTTGCTGCCGAGTCATTCAATTGGGAATTGATCATCCTAATTGTGGATTGATTCAATCTAGAACAAGAAAACCAATTCTTGTCTCTAGATCTTTGATCTAAGAGGTAATCCATTCTAGCCTAAATCTCTAGGTTGATAACATCTAGATCTAGGAGGGTTTGAATTCATGCTTCAAGGGTTCATGCTAATCACATAGCATAGGGTGTTTGAACTTGAAATTTAAGTTTGCCTTATCATTTGGTATCAGAGCCTTGGTCGAAATCCTTTGGCCATACTCTAGGATTGATTCTATGTTTAATTTTTGTTGAAATTGCATTTTGTTCTTCAAATCTGGAATTCTGCCATATCTATTCATTTCTGTCCATTCATATACTTTTCGTCATCTTGTCATTTTTTTTCTTTTCCTATCTTGAAGATCACGTTTAGATCTTGAAATTCAAAAAAAAAAAAAAAAAAAAAAAAAAAAAAAAGAGAGAGAACAATTGTATATGAGAGCACCAAATCTGTCCAACTAGTGTTCTTGTGAAAGTTCTTGCAAAAATCTGAGTTTGATCCATATATTTCGTGTAGATCTGATTCATTAGTGTTATTCCATCAGTTACATGTGTTTATCCATCAGTTATAACTCATAATACATGCTCCTTTAGAACTGAAACGTTTTAAATTCAAAATTTGTTGTAACTGTCCAATTTCGTAACTGTTGCATTTAATGCATCTGATGACGTTTCAAACTCTATTCTAACTTCCGAATTTGTTTGTTTTGTCTGAAGAGAAAAGTTTTATCTCACTATTAGCTTTTCATGTTCAGAAGGCCACTTAGTCCAAATCGTAAAGGAAACAATTCAAATTTGGAAATCCAATTCTGTGCGCAGGTTTAATCTAATTTCGAACACATTCAGTTTTGTGAGTTAGTGTTTTCGTTTCTGAAAGAATTTTTGAATTTGGCCTTTTGTATGCTCTTTTTTTTATCATCTTAATAAGCTACATATAGGCTGCCACTTGAAAATTCATCCTTGAACTCCACGAATTTAAAACTTCTTAAACTGCCACTTTTCTTGACTTCTTTACTTAATAATCCTGTTTTTGCTATACATTCTGTTTTTCTTGTTCTGATTTGTATCTTTTCATAAATTTAGTTTGTTTAATACTGATTGCTTGATATTTGTGGTACTTTAAACACAAGTTTCTTCCATTTGATCACGAGATCCCTATTTGACATTTTGGCCTACCTTGAGTGCTTAAACACGAGTGTCCTCGAGTGACATATAGTGAGGGAGTGTTGTGAGGTCCAAAATACTTGTTACTTGGTGAGGAACAATATGACACAAGAGGGAAATCATTCTGGGGAGATTAGTGATGCTAGGTGGAGGGAGGCACAAACTGGGGCGTTTGCTAGGCTTACTCAAACTTTAGAAGATCTTAATGAGCGTATGGGTAGATTGGAGCTATCTAACAACCAGCAAAGGGATGAGAATCTAGATGTAGAGATTTGAAAATGTAATGAAATATTGCCTTTTGAGCAAATGGAGAGCCTTGAGCCTCACCCCTTTGTAGTCTTGCCTTAGATTACATGTTTAGAGTCATTCAAGTTGAAATGATCATCCAACTTGTGGAGTGTCTCGAATCTTGGGCTTGGAAACTTGTCCTAGATCAATGATCATCTTTCCTAAGCAATCTGTTTTTAGCCATTCTTAGGGGGTGTTTTCGAATAGTTAGGGAGGGTTTGAGTTCTTGCTTCAAAGGTTCATGCTAAGCATAATAGCATCGGGTCTTTGGACTTGCAATTTGAGTTTGTCTTATCATTTGGAACTCTTGGGTTGATCCGATTAGTTAAGGAGGTTTTGTGCCATTTTCATGCTTCAAAGGTTCTTGCAAACGATTGTAATGGGTTTTTGGACTTGAACGCAAGGTTGCCTTATCTTTTGGTATCAGAGCATGTTACTTTGTTGACAATGTTACTTTGTTGGCTGGAGTAGACCCTAGGAGAGAACATGGAGGGGGCCGAGGAAGGGGTAGAGGTAGAGGAAGAGAAATAGGACCACCTAAGAGACATATGAGAGAGTTACAAGTTGGAAGAGTAGAAGAGAGAAATTCAGGGGGTGTTAAACTCAAAATTCCACCATTCCATGGGAGGTCTAATCCGGAGGAGTACTTGCAATATGAGGACAAAATAGAGCATGTCTTTGATTGCAACAACTTTAGTGAGGAGAGAAAAATGAAGCTTGCCGTGGCTGAGTTTTGTGATTATGCTAGTATTTGGTGGACTCATCTTAGGAGTGAATGGAGGAGAAACTATGAGCAAACAATTGAAACTTGGGAGGAGCTTAAGGTATTGATGAGGAAGAGATATATTCCAAAGCATTATCATAGGGAAATCAGGAACAAATTGTTTTCATTGCAACAAGGATCAAAGAGTGTTGATGAATACTATAGGGAGATGGATGTCTTAATGACTAGATCTAATATTGCTGAGAGTGAGGATGACACTATGTCAAGGTTTTTGGGAGGCATGAATAAAGAGTTGGCTCATAGAGTGGATATGTATCACTACTTTGACATGGAGGAACTCTTGCATATTGCCGAGAAAATTGAGAAACAAATGGCTTGGGAGAAAGACAATTCCAAGAGGTTCACTTCTAAATCCATTTTTCCATCATCCAATACTTGGAAAAAGGGAGTTAGTAGTTCCAAAGGAGACTTCAAGCCTATAACATCATTTGAGGCTTCCAAGAAGGATAAGGGGGAGTCTTCTAAGGGTAAGGAGAAGGAGGGTGAAACAAAAGTTGTTAAGGAGAGAAATAGAGACATAAAATGCTGGAAATGTCAAGGAATTGGTCACATAAGCCGAGATTGTCCTAATAAGAGAACCATGATTATTAGAAATGGGGAGGTAGTCACTGATGGGGAGGAAAGTGACAATGATGAGGAAAATGAGGAAGAGGATGAGGAGTATGAGGAAGAAGTTGAGGATGGTAACCAATTAGCTCTTGTTGCTAGAAGAGTTTTGAGTTTACATGTGAAAGAAGATTGTGTAGATGATCAAAGAGAAAACTTGTTCCATACAAGGTGTTTAGTGAATGGCACACCATGTAGTGTTGTGATTGATGGAGGAAGTTGTACAAATGTGGTGATCTTATTTCTGGTCAAGAGGTTACAATTACCAACTCAAGCACACCCTTCACCATACAAGCTTCAATGGCTTAATGATTGTGGAGAAATGAAGGTAGTATCTCAAGCTCTTATTTCCTTTAATCTTGGTAAATATAAAGATGAGATATTATTTGATGTTGTACCAATGCATGCTGGAGATATTTTACTTGGCCGTCCTTGGCAATTTGATAGGAAAGTCATGCATGATGGGTTCTTGAATAGGTATACTTTCACTAAGGATAGTAGGAAAATTACTCTTGTACCTTTATCTTCAAAAGAAGTTTGTAATGATCAATTGAAACTTGAGAAAAAAAGAATTGAGTTTGAAGAAAAAGAAATGAGAGAAAAGCAAGAGTTGAGTGAAAAGAAAGTGGTGAGTGAACAATTAGAGAAGAAATTGAGAGAAAAAGAGAAAAGGGATGCAAAACAAAACAAAAGCAAGCAAGTGAGTCTATTTGCAAGAGTTGGGGAAGTGAGGAGAGCTTTGCTTATCCAAAAACCAATCTTTGTTCTTTTGTACAAAGGAGGGTATTTGGCTACTAACCCTAACCAAACTTTGTCTTTGCCAAGTGTGTTTTCTTCTCTTTTGCACGAATTCAAGGACATGTTTCCGGAAGATGTACCCGAGGGATTGCCCCCAATCAGAGGCATTGAGCATCAAATTGATTTCATTCCCGGGGCTGGAATTCCAAATAGGCCAGCTTATAGAGCAAATCCAACCGAAACCAAGGAAATTCAAAAGCAAGTGGAAGAGCTTCTTGCAAAGGGCTATATACGAGAGAGTTTGAGTCCTTGTTCGGTTCCGGTTATCTTGGTGCCTAAAAAGGATGGAACATGGAGAATGTGTGTGGATTGCCGAGCCATCAATAAAATCACTGTAAAGTATCGTCACCCTATCCCTAGGTTAGATGATATGCTTGATGAGTTGTATGGATCTTGTCTTTTCACTAAAATAGACCTTAAATCTGGATATCATCAAATTAGAATGCAAGTAGGTGATGAATGGAAAACAGCCTTTAAAACTAAATTTGGTTTATATGAATGGCTTGTTATGCCTTTTGGTTTGACTAATGCACCTAGTACTTTTATGAGATTGATGAATCATGTTTTAAGGGAATTTTTGGGTAAATTTGTGGTTGTTTACTTTGATGACATACTGATTTATTCAAGAAGTTTGATTGATCATGTGGAGCATGTTAGGTTGGTTCTAATTACACTTAGAAAAGAGAAGCTATATGCTAATTTTAAAAAGTGTAGTTTTTGCATGGATAGAGTTAACTTTCTAGGATTCATTGTGAGTAAGGATGGAGTTGAAGTAGATGAGGAGAAAGTTAAAGCTATTAGAGAATGGCCCCAACCTAAAAATGCTAGTGAAATTCGGAGTTTTCATGGTCTTGCTAGTTTTTATAGAAGATTCATTAAAGATTTTAGCACAATAGCAGCACCATTGAATGAGCTTGTTAAAAAGCATGTAACTTTTGTGTGGGGGGGAAATGCAAGAAAAGGCTTTCAATGAATTAAAAGAGAAGTTAACCAATGCACCATTGCTTGTCTTGCCTAACTTTGAAAAATCTTTTGAAATTGAATGTGATGCAAGTGGAATAGGCATAGGGGCTGTTTTAATGCAAGATGGTAAGCCTTTGATGTATTTTAGTGAGAAATTAAATGGAGCATCTTTGAATTATCCCATCTATGATAAGGAGTTATTTGCTTTAGTGAGAACTTTGCAGGTTTGGCAACATTATCTTTGGCCAAGGGAGTTTGTGATCCATATTGACCATGAGAGCTTGAAACACCTCAAAGGGCAAAGTAAGTTGAATAGAAGACATGCCAAATGGATTGAGTTCATAGAGACCTTTCCTTATGTCATTAAGTACAAGCAAGGTAAGGACAATGTGGTAGCTGATGCTTTGTCAAGAAGGTATAACTTATTCTCTTCTCTAAGTGCTAAAATTTTGGGATTTAAGCATGTAAAGGAATTGTATCCTCTTGATTCTGATTTTGGACATATATATGCTTCTTGTGTTAATGGGAAATCAGTAGATGACTTTTATGTGTTTGAGGACATGTTATTCAAAAGGAATAAGTTGTGTGTGCCTAATTGTTCCATGAGAGAATTGCTTGTTAAGGAATCACATGGGGGTGGTTTAATGGGTCATTTTGGGATTCACAAAACTTATGACATGTTGAATGAGCATTTCTATTGGCCTAAAATGAGGCATGATGTGCATAAAGTGTGCACAAATTGTTTTAAGTGCAAAGAGGCTAAATCTCGATCACAACCTAATGGATTGTATACACCTTTGAATGTTCCTACTGAACCTTGGACAAACATTTCAATGGATTTTGTGTTAGGTTTACCTAGGTCCAAAGGAGGTCATGATAGTATCTTTGTTGTGGTCGATCGTTTTAGTAAAATGGCACATTTTATTGCTTGTAACAAAACAGATGATGCTAAATATATTGCATCCTTGTTCTTTAAAGAAGTGGTTAGATTGCATGGTATTCCTCAAACTATTGTTAGTGATAGGGATGTTAAGTTTCTAAGTCACTTTTGGAAAGTTTTGTGGGGTAAACTTGGAACTAAATTGTTGTTTTCAACTACATGTCATCCACAAACCGATGGACAAACTGAGGTCGTTAATAGAACTTTAGGGACTTTGCTTAGAGCCATCATTTCCTAGAACTTAAAATCATGGGAGGAGTGTTTACCTTTTGTGGAGTTTGCTTATAATCGTGCTATTCATAGTACTACACATTGTTCTCCATTTGAGGTTGTTTATGGCTTTAACCCTTCTACCCCACTTGATTTACTTCCTTTGCCTACTAATGTGTTTGTTAGTGATGAAGCAACTTCTAGGGCTGATTATATAAAGGAGTTGCACAAGGAAGTTAAGGAACGCATTGAGAAGCAAAACTCAAAGGTTGCTACAAGAATAAACAAAGGAAGAAGGGAACTTATATTTGAACCGGGAGATTGGGTATGGGTACACTTTAGAAAGGAGAGATTTTCTTCTCAAAGGAAATCTAAACTTCATCCTAGAGGAGATGGCCCTTATCAAGTTCTTGAGAGGATCAACAACAATGCATACAAGATTGACCTTCCAGGTGAGTATTCGGTTAGTTCTACCTTTAATGTTGCTGATTTTAGCCCTTTTGATGTAGGAGATGATGACCTTGATTCGAGGACGAATCTTTTTGAAGAGGGGGGAGATGATAAGGATCATGGAAGCATTTCTAGCCCAATTCATGTTCCAACCAGCCCAATCACTAGATCCAAAGCAAGGAAGCTACAACAAGCTTATTTGGCACATTTGCAAGAATGGATCGTTTCTGCCCAAGCTTCCTTTGAAGATGTAAAACCCAATTTGGATGAAGATTTGACATCAAAAGTTCATCTTTGTAATGTTCAAGTGCTCAAAGGAGTTTGCATTGAAGATCCATGAGTTCTCCATGATTTATGCTAGTTGCATTTAATGTTGCTCTTTTAGCATTAAATGCAAGTCAAAGGTTATTGAAGACATCTAAAGCTTTCTTAATCACTTGAAGACAACACTTATGACAAGGAGACCAAGCTATTTCAGTTACAAGTCTTTTTAGTAGTAATTGCAGTTTTGTTTTTGCTTAAACTCAATTTTAAGTTACTTTTTGAGTATTTAGTGTTGCTAGCTGATTGTTTTTATTACATTTATGGCCCATTTCGAATTTACTTTGCTTTGTAAAGGCTTATAAAGCCATGATCAGATTGTAAACACTCAGATGATGATATTTTGAAAGAAAATACAAATTACTCTTTGAGAGTTTCCTTTGAAAACCTAGAGCAAGTTCTTAGAGTTTTCACTTTGCAATTCTTGTGTTTAGAGTTGCTGCCGAGTCATTCAATTGGGAATTGATCATCCTAATTGTGGATTGATTCAATCTAGAACAAGAAAACCAATTCTTGTCTCTAGATCTTTGATCTAAGAGGTAATCCATTCTAGCCTAAATCTCTTGGTTGATAACATCTAGATCTAGGAGGGTTTGAATTCATGCTTCAAGGGTTCATGCTAATCACATAGCATAGGGTGTTTGAACTTGAAATTTAAGTTTGCCTTATCACAAGCTTTTCAATTACAAACAAGTTTTTGGAGTGGTTCGGATCCTCTTTCGATATTTCTATCACAACAGGATTCCCAAAGAAGAGGTTCCTCCATTTGGATCTTTATGATGGACGAAATCACGAGGAAAACTTTGACAAGTGGGAAACGTTAGGTCTTTGGTATCAATATGGTCCGAAGAGTGAAACAAGTACTTTCAAACAAGATTTTTAATTACAAACAAGTTTTTGGAGTGGTTCGGATCCTCTTTCGATATTTTGGTCCAAACAGGATTTCCAAAGAAGAGGTTCCTCCATTTGGATGTTTAGGATGGACGAAATAACGAGGAAAACATTGACAAGTGGGAAACCTTAGGTCTTTGGTATCAATATGATCCGAAGAGGGAAACAAGTACTTTGAAACAAGCTTTTCAATTACAAACATGTTTTTGGAGTGGTTCGGATCCTCTTTCGATATTTTGGTCCAAACAGGATTCCCAAAGAAGAGGCTCCTCCATTTGGATCTTTAGGATGGACCAAATCACAAGGAAAACTTTGACAAGTGGGAAACCTTAGGTCTTTGGTATTAATATGATCCGAAGTGTGAAACATGCTTTTCAATTACAAACAAGTTTTTGGAGTGGTTCGGATCCTCTTTCGATATTTCGGTCCAAACAGGATTCCCAAAGAAGAGGTTCCTCCATTTGGATCTTAAGGATGGACGAAATCACAAGGAAAACTTTGACAAGTGGGAAACGTTAGGTCTTTGGTATCAATATGGTCCGAAGAGTGAAACAAGTACTTTCAAACAAGATTTATAATTACAAACAAGTTTTTGGAGTGGTTCGGATCCTCTTTCGATATTTTGGTTCAAACAGGATTTCCAAAGAAGAGGTTCCTCCATTTGAATGTTTAGGATGGACGAAATAACGTGGAAAACATTGACCAGTGGGAAACCTTAGGTCTTTGGTATCAATATGATCCGAAGAGTGAAACAAGTACTTTGAAACAAGCTTTTCAATTACAAACATGTTTTTGGAGTGGTTCGGATCCTCTTTCGATATTTTGGTCCAAACAGGATTCCCAAAGAAGAGGTTCCTCCATTTGGATCTTTAGGATGAATGAAATCACAAGGAAAACATTGACAAGTGGGAAACCTTAGGTCTTTGGTATCAATATGATCCGAAGTGTGAAACAAGCTTTTCAATTACAAACAAGTTTTTGGAGTGGTTCGGATCCTCTTTCGATATTTCGGTCCAAACAGGATTCCCAAAGAAGAGGTTCCTCCATTTGGATCTTAAGGATGGACGAAATCACGAGGAAAACTTTGACAAGTGGGAAACGTTAGGTCTTTGGTATCAATATGGTCCGAAGTGTGAAACAAGTACTTTGAAACAAGATTTTCAATTACAAACAATTTTTTGGAGTGGTTCGGTTCCTCTTTCGATATTTTGTTCCAAACAGGATTCCCAAAGAAGAGGTTCCTCCATTTGGATCTTTAGGATGAATGAAATCACAAGGAAAACATTGACAAGTGGGAAACCTTAGGTCTTTGGTATCAATATGATCCAAAGTGTGAAACAAGTACTTTGAAACAAGTAGTTTGAAACAAGCTTTTCAATTACAAACCAGTTTTTTGAGTGGTTCGGATCCTCTTTCGATATTTCTGTCACAACAGGATTCCCAAAGAAGAGGTTCCTCCATTTGGATCTTAAGGATGGACGAAATCACGAGGAAAACTTTGACAAGTGGGAAACGTTAGGTCTTTGGTATCAATATGGTTCGAAGAGTGAAACAAGTACTTTCAAACAAGATTTTTAATTACAAACAAGTTTTTGGAGTGGTTCGGATCCTCTTTCGATATTTTGGTCCAAACAGGATTTCCAAAGAAGAGGTTCCTCCATTTGGATGTTTAGGATGGACGAAATAACGAGGAAAACATTGACAAGTGGGAAACCTTAGGTCTTTGGTATCAATATGATCCGAAGAGGGAAACAAGTACTTTGAAACAAGCTTTTCAATTACAAACATGTTTTTGGAGTGGTTCGGATCCTCTTTCGATATTTTGGTCCAAACAGGATTCCCAAAGAAGAGGCTCCTCCATTTGGATCTTTAGGATGGACCAAATCACAAGGAAAACTTTGACAAGTGGGAAACCTTAGGTCTTTGGTATTAATATGATCCGAAGTGTGAAACATGCTTTTCAATTACAAACAAGTTTTTGGAGTGGTTCGGATCCTCTTTCGATATTTCGGTCCAAACAGGATTCCCAAAGAAGAGGTTCCTCCATTTGGATCTTAAGGATGGACGAAATCACGAGGAAAACTTTGACAAGTGGGAAACGTTAGGTCTTTGGTATCAATATGGTCCGAAGAGTGAAACAAGTACTTTCAAACAAGATTTATAATTACAAACAAGTTTTTGGAGTGGTTCGGATCCTCTTTCGATATTTTGGTTCAAACAGGATTTCCAAAGAAGAGGTTCCTCCATTTGAATGTTTAGGATGGACGAAATAACGTGGAAAACATTGACCAGTGGGAAACCTTAGGTCTTTGGTATCAATATGATCCGAAGAGTGAAACAAGTACTTTGAAACAAGCTTTTCAATTACAAACATGTTTTTGGAGTGGTTCGGATCCTCTTTCAATATTTTGGTCCAAACAGGATTCCCAAAGAAGAGGTTCCTCCATTTGGATCTTTAGGATGAATGAAATCACAAGGAAAACATTGACAAGTGGGAAACCTTAGGTCTTTGGTATCAATATGATCCGAAGTGTGAAACAAGCTTTTCAATTACAAACAAGTTTTTGGAGTGGTTCGGATCCTCTTTCGATATTTCGGTCCAAACAGGATTCCCAAAGAAGAGGTTCCTCCATTTGGATCTTAAGGATGGACGAAATCACGAGGAAAACTTTGACAAGTGGGAAACGTTAGGTCTTTGGTATCAATATGGTCCGAAGTGTGAAACAAGTACTTTGAAACAAGATTTTCTATTACAAACAATTTTTTGGAGTGGTTCGGTTCCTCTTTCGATATTTTGTTCCAAACAGGATTCCCAAAGAAGAGGTTCCTCCATTTGGATCTTTAGGATGAATGAAATCACAAGGAAAACATTGACAAGTGGGAAACCTTAGGTCTTTGGTATCAATATGATCCAAAGTGTGAAACAAGTACTTTGAAACAAGTAGTTTGAAACAAGCTTTTCAATTACAAACAAGTTTTTTGAGTGGTTCGGATCCTCTTTCGATATTTCTGTCACAACAGGATTCCCAAAGAAGAGGTTCCTCCATTTGGATCTTAAGGATGGACGAAATCACGAGGAAAACTTTGACAAGTGGGAAACGTTAGGTCTTTGGTATCAATATGGTTCGAAGAGTGAAACAAGTACTTTCAAACAAGATTTTTAATTACAAACAAGTTTTTGGAGTGGTTCGGATCCTCTTTCGATATTTTGGTCCAAACAGGATTTCCAAAGAAGAGGTTCCTCCATTTGGATGTTTAGGATGGACGAAATAACGAGGAATACATTGACAAGTGGGAAACCTTAGGTCTTTGGTATCAATATGATCCGAAGAGTGAAACAAGTACTTTGAAACAAGCTTTTCAATTACAAACAAGTTTTTGGAGTGGTTCGGATCCTCTTTCGATATATTGGTCCAAACAGGATTCCCAAAGAAGAGGCTCCTCCATTTGGATCTTTAGGATGGACGAAATCACGAGGAAAACTTTGACAAGTGGGAAACCTTAGGTCTTTGGTATCAATATGATTCGAAGTGTGAAACATGCTTTTCAATTACAAACAAGTTTTTGGAGTGGTTCGGATCGTCTTTCGATATTTCGGTCCAAACAGGATTCCCAAAGAAGAGGTTCCTCCACTTGGATCTTAAGGATGGACGAATCAAGAGGAAAACTTTGACAAGTGGGAAACGTTAGGTCTTTGGTATCAATATGGTCCGAAGAGTGAAACAAGTACTTTCAAACAAGATTTATAATTACAAACAAGTTTTTGGAGTGGTTCGGATCATCTTTCGATATTTTGGTCCAAACAGGATTTCCAAAGAAGAGGTTCTTCCATTTGGATGTTTAGGATGGACGAAATAACGAGGAAAACATTGACCAGTGGGAAACCTTAGGTCTTTGGTATCAATATGATCCGAAGAGTGAAACAAGTACTTTGAAACAAGCTTTTCAATTACAAACATGTTTTTGGAGTGGTTCGGATCCTCTTTCGATATTTTGGTCCAAACAGGATTCCCAAAGAAGAGGTTCCTCCATTTGGATCTTAAGGATGGACGAAATCACGAGGAAAACTTTGACAAGTGGGAAACGTTAGGTTTTTGGTCTCAATATGGTCCGAAGTGTGAAACAAGTACTTTGAAACAACATTTTCAATTACAAACAATTTTTTGTAGTGGTTCGGATCCTCTTTCGATATTTTGTTCCAAACAGGATTCCCAAAGAAGAGGTTCCTCCATTTGGATCTTTAGGATGAATGAAATCACAAGGAAAACATTGACAAGTGGGAAACCTTAGGTCTTTGGTATCAATATGATCCAAAGTGTGAAACAAGTACTTTGAAACAAGTAGTTTGAAACAAGCTTTTCAATTACAAACAAGTTTTTGGAGTGGTTCGGATCCTCTTTCGATATTTCTGTCACAACAGGATTCCCAAAGAAGTGGTTCCTCCATTTGGATCTTAAGGATGGACGAAATCACGAGGAAAACTTTGACAAGTGGGAAACGTTAGGTTTTTGGTATCAATATGGTCCGAAGTGTGAAACAAGTACTTTGAAACAACATTTTCAATTACAAACAATTTTTTGGAGTGGTTCGGATCCTCTTTCGATATTTTTTTCCAAACAGGATTCCCAAAGAAGAGATTCCTCCATTAGGATCTTTAGGATGAATGAAATCACAAGGAAAACATTGACAAGTGGGAAACCTTAGGTCTTTGGTATCAATATGATCCAAAGTGTGAAACAAGTAGTTTGAAACAAGTAGTTTGAAACAAGCTTTTCAATTACAAACAAGTTTTTGGAGTGGTTCGGATCCTCTTTCGATATTTCTGTCACAACAGGATTCCCAAAGATGAGGTTTCTCCATTTGGATCTTTAGGATGAATGAAATCACGAGGAAAACATTGACAAGTGGGAAACCTTAGGTCTTTGGTATCAATATGATCCGAAGTGTGAAACAAGCTTTTCAATTACAAACAAGTTTTTTGAGTGGTTCGGATCCTCTTTCGATATTTCGGTCCAAACAGGATTCCCAAAGAAGAGGTTACTCCATTTGGATCTTTAGGATGGACGAAATCACGAGGAAAACTTTGACAAGTGGGAAACCTTAGGTCTTTGGTATCAATATGGTCCGAAGTGTGAAACAAGTACTTTGAAACAAGATTTTCAATTACAAACAATTTTTTGGAGTGGTTCGGATCCTCTTTCGATATTTTGGTCCAAACAGGATTCCCAAAGAAGAGGTTCCTCCATTTGGATCTTTAAGATGAATGAAATCACAAGGAAAACATTGACAAGTGGGAAACCTTAGGTCTTTGGTATCAATATGATCCGAAGTGTGAAACAAGTACTTTGAAACAAGTACTTTGAAACAAGCTTTTCAATTACAAACAAGTTTTTGGAGTGGTTCGGATCCTCTTTCGATATTTCTGTCACAACAGGATTCCCAAAGAAGAGGTTCCTCCATTTGGATGTTTAGGATGGACGAAATCACGAGGAAAACATTGACAAGTGGGAAACCTTAGGTCTTTGGTATCAATATGATCCGAAGAGTGAAACAAGTACTTTGAAACAAGCTTTTCAATTACAAACAAGTTTTTGGACTGGTTCGGATCCTCTTTCGATATTTTGGACCAAACAGGATTCCCAAAGAAGAGGTTCCTCCATTTGGATCTTTAGGATGGACGAAATCACGAGGAAAACATTAACAAGTGGGAAACCTTTGGTCTTTGGTATCAATATGATCCGAAGTGTGAAACAAGTACTTTAAAACAAGCTTTTCAATTACAAACATGTTTTTGGAGTGGTTCGGATCCTCTTTCGATATTTTGGTCCAAACAGGATTCCCAAAGAAGAGGCTCCTCCATTTGGATCTTTAGGATGGACGAAATCACGAGGAAAACTTTGACAAGTGGCAAACGTAAGGTCTTTCGTATCAATATGGTCCGATGAGTGAAACAAGTACTTTGAAACAAGATTTTTAATTACAAACAAGTTTTTGGAGTCGTTCGGATCCTCTTTCGATATTTTTGTCCAAACAGGATTTCCAAAGAAGAGGTTCCTCCATTTGGATGTTTAGGATGGACGAAATAACGAGGACAACATTGACAAGTGGGAAACCTTAGGTCTTTGGTATCAATATGATCCGAAGAGTGAAACAAGTACTTTGAAACAAGTCTTTCAATTACAAACATGTTTTTGGAGTGGTTCGGATCCTCTTTCGATATTTTGGTCCAAACAGGATTCCCAAAGAAGAGGCTCCTCCATTTCGATCTTTAGGATGGACGAAATCATGAGGTAAACTTTGACAAGTGGCAAACGTTAGGTCTTTCGTATCAATATGGTCCGATGAGTGAAACAAGTACTTTGAAACAAGATTTTCCATTACAAACAAGTATTTGGAGTCGTTCGTATCCTCTTTCGATATTTTTGTCCAAACAGGATTCCCAAAGAAGAGGTTCCTCCATTTGGATCTTTAGGATGAATGAAATCACGAGGAAAACATTGACAAGTGGGAAACCTTAGGTCTTTGGTATCAATATGATCCGAAGTGTGAAACAAGTTTTTCAATTACAAACAAGTTTTTGGAGTGGTTCGGATCCTCTTTCGATATTTCGGTCCAAACAGGATTCCCAAAGAAGAGGTTCCTCCATTTGGATCTTAAGGATGGATGAAATCACGAGGAAAACTTTGACAAGTGGGAAACGTTAGGTTTTTGGTATCAATATGGTCCGAAGTGTGAAACAAGTACTTTGAAACAACATTTTCAATTACAAACAATTTTTTGTAGTGGTTCGGATCCTCTTTCGATATTTTGTTCCAAACAGGATTCCCAAAGAAGAGGTTCCTCCATTTGGATCGTTAGGATGAATGAAATCACAAGGAAAACATTGACAAGTGGGAAACCTTAGGTCTTTGGTATCAATATGATCCAAAGTGTGAAACAAGTACTTTGAAACAAGTAGTTTGAAAAAAGCTTTTCAATTACAAACAAGTTTTTGGAGTGGTTCGGATCCTCTTTCGATATTTCTGTCACAACAGGATTCCCAAAGAAGAGGTTCCTCCATTTGGATCTTAAGGATGGACGAAATCACGAGGAAAACTTTGACAAGTGGGAAACGTTAGGTTTTTGGTATCAATATGGTCCGAAGTGTGAAACAAGTACTTCGAAACAACATTTTCAATTACAAACAATTTTTTGGAGTGGTTCGGATCCTCTTTCGATATTTTGTTCCAAACAGGATTCCCAAAGAAGAGGTTCCTCCATTTGGATCTTTAGGATGAATGAAATCACAAGGTAAACATTGACAAGTGGGAAACCTTAGGTCTTTGGTATCAATATGATTCAAAGTGTGAAACAAGTACTTTGAAACAAGTAGTTTGAAACAAGCTTTTCAATTACAAACAAGTTTTTGGAGTGGTTCGGATCCTCTTTCGATATTTCTGTCACAACAAGATTCCCAAAGAAGAGGTTCCTCCATTTGGATCTTTAGGATGAATGAAATCACGAGGAAAACATTGACAAGTGGGAAACCTTAGGTCTTTGGTATCAATATGATCCGAAGTGTGAAACAAGCTTTTCAATTACAAACAAGTTTTTGGAGTGGTTCGGATCCTCTTTCGATATTTCGGTCCAAACAGGATTCCCAAAGAAGAGGTTACTCCATTTGGATCTTTAGGATGGACGAAATCACGAGGAAAACTTTGACAAGTGGGAAACCTTAGGTCTTTGGTATCAATATGGTCCGAAGTGTGAAACAAATACTTTGAAACAAGATTTTCAATTACAAACAATTTTTTGGAGTGGTTCAGATCCTCTTTCGATATTTTGGTCCAAACAGGATTCCCAAAGAAGAGGTTCCACCATTTGGATCTTTAAGATGAATGAAATCACAAGGAAAACATTGACAAGTGGGAAACCTTAGGTCTTTGGTATCAATATGATCCGAAGTGTGAAACAAGTACTTTGAAACAAGTACTTTGAAACAAGCTTTTCAATTACAAACAAGTTTTTGGAGTGGTTCGGATCCTCTTTCGATATTTCTATCACAACAGGATTCCCAAAGAAGAGGTTCCTCCATTTGGATGTGTAGGATGGACGAAATCACGAGGAAAACATTGACTAGTGGGAAACCTTAGGTCTTTGGTATCAATATGATCCGAAGAGTGAAACAAGTACTTTGAAACAAGCTTTTCAATTACAAACAAGTTTTTGGACTGGTTCGGATCCTCTTTCGATATTTTGGACCAAACAGGATTCCCAAAGAAGAGGTTCCTCCATTTGGATCTTTAGGATGGACGAAATCACGAGGAAAACATTGACAAGTGGGAAACCTTAGGTCTTTGGTATCAATATGATTCGAAGTGTGAAACAAGTACTTTAAAACAAGCTTTTCAATTACAAACATGTTTTTGGAGTGGTTCGGATCCTCTTTCGATATTTTGGTCCAAACAGGATTCCCAAAGAAGAGGCTCCTCCATTTGGATCTTTAGGATGGACGAAATCACGAGGAAAACTTTGACAAGTGGCAAACGTAATGTCTTTCGTATCAATATGGTCCGATGAGTGAAACAAGTACTTTGAAACAAGATTTTCAATTACAAACAAGTTTTTGGAGTCGTTCGGATCCTCTTTCGATATTTTTGTCCAAACAGGATTTCCAAAGAAGAGGTTCCTCCATTTGGATGTTTAGGATGGACGAAATAACGAGGAAAACATTGACAAGTGGGAAACCTTAGGTCTTTGGTATCAATATGATCCGAAGAGTGAAACAAGTACTTTGAAACAAGTCTTTCAATTACAAACATGTTTTTGGAGTGGTTCGGATCCTCTTTCGATAATTTGGTCCAAACAGGATTCCCAAAGAAGAGGCTCCTCCATTTGGATCTTTAGGATGGACGAAATCACGAGGAAAACTTTGACAAGTGGCAAAGTTAGGTCTTTCGTATCAATATGATCCGATGAGTGAAACAAGTATTTTGAAACAAGATTTTCCATTACAAACAAGTATTTGGAGTCGTTCGGATCCTCTTTCGATATTTTTGTCCAAACAGGATTCCCAAAGAAGAGGTTCCTCCATTTGGATCTTTAGGATGAATGAAATCACGAGGAAAACATTGACAAGTGGGAAACCTTAGGTCTTTGGTATCAATATGATCCGAAGGGTGAAACAAGTTTTTCAATTACAAACAAGTTTTTGGAGTGGTTCGGATCCTCTTTCGATATTTCGGTCAAAATAGGATTCCCAAAGAAGAGGTTCCAACATTTGGATCTTTAGGATGGACGAAATCACGAGGCAAACTTTGACAAGTGGGAAGTGTTAGGTTTTTGGTATCAATATGGTCCGAAGTGTGAAACAAGTACTTTGAAACAAGATTTTCAATTACAAACAATTTTTTGGAGTGGTTCGGATCCTCTTTCGATATTTTGGTCCAAACAGGATTCCCAAAGAAGAGGTTCCTCCATTTGGATCTTTAGGATGAATGAAATCACAAGGAAAACATTGACAAGTGGGAAACCTTAGGTCTTTGGTATCAATATGATCCGAAGTGTGAAACAAGTACTTTGAAACAAGCTTTTCAATTACAAACAAGTTTTTGGAGAGGTTCGGATCCTCTTTCGATATTTCTGTCACAACAGGATGCCCAAAGAAGAGGTTCCTCCATTTGGATCTTTAAGATGGACGAAATCACGAGGAAAACTTTGACAAGTGGGAAACGTTAGGTCTTTGGTATCAATATGGTCCGAAGAGTGAAACAAGTACTTTGAAACAAGATTTTCAATTACAAACAAGTTTTTGGAGTTGTTCGGATCCTCTTTCGATATTTTGGTCCAAACAGGATTCAAAAAGAAGAGGTTCCTCGATTTGGACCTTTAGGATGGACGAAATCACGAGGAAAACATTGACAAGTGGGAAACCTTAGGTCTTTGGTATCAATATGATTCGAAGAGTGAAACAAGTACTTTGAAACAAGCTTTTCAATTACAAACAAATTTTTGGAATGGTTCGGATCCTCTCTCGATATTTTTGTCCAAACAGGATTCTCAAAAAAGAGGTTCCTCCATTTGGATCTTTAGGATGGACGAAATCACGAGGAAAACTTTGACAAGTGGGAAACCTTAGGTCTTTGGTATCAATATGATCCAAAGAGCGAAACAAGTATCTTGAAACATGCTTTTCAATAACAAACAAGTTTTTGGAGTGGTTCGGATCCTCTTTCGATATTTTGGTCTAACAGGATTCCCAAAGAAGAGGTTCCTCCATTTGGATCTTTAGGATGGACGAAATCACGAGGAAAAGTTTGACAAGTGGGAAACGTTAGGTCTTTGGTATCAATATGGTCCGAAGAGTGAAACAAGTACTTTAAAACAAGCTTTTCAATTACAAACATGTTTTTGGAGTGGTTCGGGTCCTCTTTCGATATTTTGGTCCAAACAGGATTCCCAAAGAAGAGGTTCCTTCATTTGGATCTTTAGGATGTAAGAAATCACGAGGAAAACATTGACAAGTGGGAAACCTTAGGTGTTTGGTATCAATATGATCCGAAAAGTGAAACAAGTACTTTGAAACAAGCTTTTCAATTTCAAACAAGTTTTTGGAGTGGTTCGGATCCTCTTTCGATATTTAGGTTCAAACAGGAATCCCAAAGAAGAGGTTACTCCATGTAGATCTTTTGGTTCGACCAAATCACGAGGGCAATTTTGACAAGTGGGAAACCTTAACCTTAGTTCTTTGGTATCAATATGATCCGAAGAGTGAAACAAGCTTTTCAATTACAAACAAATTTTTGGAGTGGTTCGGATCCTCTTTCGATATTTTGGTCCAAACAGGATTAACAAAGGAGAGGTTCCTCCATTTGGATCATTAGGATGGACGAAATCACGAGGAAAACTTTGACAAGTTGGAAACGTTAGGTCTTTGGCATCAATATGGTCCGAAGAGTGAAACAAGTACTTTGAAACAAGATTTTCATTTACAAACAAGTTTTTGGAGTGGTTCGGATCCTCTTTCGATATTTTGGTCCAAAAAGGATTAACAAAGAAGAGGTTCCTCCATTTGGATCTTTATAATGGACGAAATCCCGAGGAAAACATTGACAAGTGGGAAACCTTAGGTCTTTGATATCAATATGATCCGAAGAGTGAAACAAGTACTTTGAAACAAGCTTTTCAATTACAAACAAGTTTTTTGAGTGCTTCGGATCCTCTTTCGATATTTCTGTCCAAACAGGATTCCCAAAGAAGAGATTCCTCCTTTTGGATCTTTAGGATGGACGAAATCACGAGGAAAAGGTTGACATGTGGGAAACATTAGGTCTTTGGTATCAATATGGTCCGAAGAGTGAAACAAGTACTTTGAAACAAGATTTTCAATTACAAACAAGTTTTTGGAGTGGTTCGGATCCTCTTTCGATATTTTGGTCCAAACAGGATTCACAAAGAAGAGGTTCCTTGATATGGCAAACCCAAATTGCAAGTCCAAAGACCCTATGCTATTATGCTTAGCATGAACCTTTGAAGCATGAACGCAAACCCTCCCTAACTAATCGGTTTCAACCAAGAGATTTAAGGCTAGATGAGATTACCTCTTAGATCAATGACCTAGAGACAAGAATGAGATTCCTTGTTCTAGATTGAATCACTCCACAACTAAGTTGATCAATTCCTAGTTGAATGACTCGACAGCAACCCTAAACACAAGAATTACAAAGAAATTGAATACTCTATTTGGTTTTCAAAAAGAAACTCTCAAAGAGTACTTGTTTTTCATTCAATATAATCTGAGTTTTACATTGTGTTTCCCATTGCTTTATAAGCCTACAATCAGCAAAAGAAAAGCAAAACATAAAAGGAAACAAAGCATTAAAGTATTCGGTTACAATTGGCAAAAACAGAAAAGGAAACTAGAGCTCTTAATGCCCACGGTTACAAATAAGGAAAGTTTGACTAAAATGAAAATAATAGTGAATCTGATTTGCTTAGTTGTTGCATTCTTCCATTCAAGGCATAGTTGACACTTGCACAAGATTTTCAATTACAAACAAGTTTTTGGAGTGGTTCGGATCCTCTTTCGATATTTTGGTCCAAACAGGATTCAAAAAGAAGAGGTTCCTCGATTTGGATCTTTAGGATGGACGAAATCACGAGGAAAACATTGACAAGTGGGAAACCTTAGGTCTTTGGTATCAATATGATTCGAAGAGTGAAACAAGTACTTTGAAACAAGCTTTTCAATTACAAACAAGTTTTTGGTGTGGCTCGAATCCTCTCTCGATATTTTAGTCCAAACAGGATTCCCAAAGAAGAGGTTCCTCCATTTGGATCTTTAGGATGGACGAAATCACGAGGAAAACTTTCACAAGTGGGAAACCTTAGGTCTTTGGTATCAATATGATCCAAAGAGCGAAACAAGTACTTTGAAACATGCTTTTCAATTACAAACAAGTTTTTGGAGTGGTTCGGATCCTTTTTTCGATATTTTTGTCCAATTAGGATTCCCAAAGAAGAGGTTCCTCCATTTGGATCTTTAGGAAGGATGAAATCACGAGGAAAACATTGACAAGTGGGAAACCTTAGGTCTTTGGTATCAATATGATCCGAAGAGTGAAACAAGTACTTTAAAACAAGCTTTTCAATTACAAACATGTTTTTGGAGTGGTTCGGGTCCTCTTTCGATATTTTGGTCCAAACAGGATTCCCAAAGAAGAGGTTCCTCCATTTGGATCTTTACGATGGAAGAAATCACGAGGAAAACATTGGCAAATGGGAAACCTTAGGTCTTTGGTATCAATATGATCCCAAGAGTGAAACAAATACTTTGAAACATGCTTTTCAATTACAAACAAGTTTTTGGAGTGGTTCGGATCCTCTTTCGATATTTTGGTCCAAACAGGATTCAAAAAGAGGAGGTTCCTCCATTTGGATCTTTAGGATGGACGAAATCACGAGGAAAATATTGACAAGTGGGAAACCTTAGGTATTTGGTATCAATATGATCCGAAGAGTGAAACAAGTACTTTGAAACATGCTTTTCAATTACAAACAAGTTTTTGGAGTGGTTCGGATCCTCTTTCGATATTTTGGTCCAAACAGGATTCCCAAAGAAGAGATTCCTCCTTTTGGATCTTTAGGATGG
The DNA here is from genome assembly GCA_028015215.1 of Gynostemma pentaphyllum. Taxonomy (NCBI): domain Eukaryota; kingdom Viridiplantae; phylum Streptophyta; class Magnoliopsida; order Cucurbitales; family Cucurbitaceae; genus Gynostemma; species Gynostemma pentaphyllum. The sequence goes on from CM051350.1 coordinate 11,507,700, forward strand.
ACGAAATCACGAGGAAAACTTTGACAAGTGGGAAACGTTAGGTCTTTGGTATCAATATGGTCTTAAAAGTGAAACAAGTACTTTGAAACAAGGTTTTCAATTTCAAACAAGTTTTTTGAGTGGTTCGGATCCTCTTTAGATATTTTGGTCCAAAAAGGATTCCCAAAAAAGAGGTACCTCCATTTGTATCTTTAGGATGGACGAAATCACGAGGAAAACATTCACAAGTGGGAAACGTTAGGTCTTTGGTATCATTACGATCCGAAGAGTAAAACAAGTACTTTGAAACAAGCTTTTCAATTACAAACAAGTTTTATGAGTGGTTCGGATCCTCTTTCGATATTTTGGTCCAAACAGGATTCCCAAAGAAGAGGTTCCTCCATTTGGATCTTTAGGATGGACGAAATCACGAGGAAAACATTGACAAGTGGGAAACCCTAGGTCTTTGGTATCAATATGATCCGAAGAGTGAAACAAGTACTTTGAAACATGCTTTTCAATTACAAACAAGTTTTTGGAGTGGTTCGGATCCTCTTTCGATATTTTGGTCCAAACAGGATTCCCAAAGAAGAGGTTCCTCCATTTGGATCTTAAGGATGGACGAAATCACGAGGAAAATTTTGACAAGTGGGAAACGTTAGGTCTTTGGTATCATTACGATCCGAAGAGTAAAACAAGTACTTTGAAACAAGCTTTTCAATTACAAACAAGTTTTATGAGTGGTTCGGATCCTCTTTCGATATTTTGTTCAAACAGGATTCCCAAAGAAGAGGTTCCTCCATTTGGATCTTTAGGATGGAAGAAATCACAAGGAAAACATTGACAAGTGGGAAACCTTAGGTCTTTGGTATCAATATGGTCCGAAGAGTGAAAAAGTACTTTGAAAAAAGATTTTAAATTACAAACAAGTTTTTGGAGTGGTTCGGATCCGTTTTCGATATTTTTGTCCAAACAGGATTCCCAAAGAAGAGGTTCCTCCATTTGGATCTTTAGGATGGAGGAAATCACGAGGAAAACATTGACAAGTGGGAAACCTTAGGTCTTTGGTATCAATATGATCTGAAGAGTGAAACAATTACTTTGAAACAAGCTTTTTAATTACACACAAGTTTTTGGAGTGGTTCGGATCCTCTTTCGATATTTTGGTCCAACTGGATTCCCAAAGAAGAGGTTCCTCCATTTGGATCTTTAGGATGGACTAAATCACGAGGAAAAGTTTGACAAGAGGGAAACGTTAGGTCTTTGGTATCAATATGGTCCGAAGAGTGAAACAAGTACTTTAAAACAAGCTTTTCAATTACAAACAAGTTTTTCGAGTGGTTCGGGTCCTCTTTCGATATTTTGGTCCAAACAGGTTTCCCAAAGAAGAGGTTCCTCCATTTGGATCTTTAGGATGGAAGAAATCACGAGGAAAACATTGACAAGTGGGAAACGTTAGGTCTTTGGTATCAGTATGATCGGAAGAGTGAAACAAGTACTTTGAAACAAGCTTTTCAATTACAAACAAGTTTTTAGAGTCGTTCGGATCCTCTTTCCATATTTTTGTCCAAACAGGATTCTTAAAGAAGAGGTTCCTCCATTTGGATCTTTTGGTTCGACCAAATCACGATGGCAATTTTGACAAGTGGGAAACCTTAGGTCTTTGGTATTAATGTGGTCCGAAGAGTTCAACAAGTACTTTGAAACAAGCTTTTCAATTACAAACAAGTTTTTGGAAAGGTTCAAATCCTGTTTAGATATTTTGGTCCAAACAGGATTCCCAAAGAAGAGGTTCCTCCATTTGGATCATTTGGATAGACGAAATCACGAGGAAAACATTGACAAGTGGGAAACGTTAGGTCTTTGGTATCAATATGATCCGAAGAGTGAAACAAGTACTTTGAAAAAAGGTTTTCAATTACAAATAAGTTTTTGGAGTTGTTCGGATCCTCTTTCGATATTTTGGTCCAATCAGGATTTCCAAAGAAGAGGTTTCTCCATTTGGATCTTTAGGATGGACGAAATCACGAGGAAAACATTGACAAGTGGGAAACCTTAGGTCTTTGGTTTCAATATGATCCGAAGAGTGATGAAACAAGTACTTTGAAACAAGCTTTTCAATTACAAACAAGTTTTTGGAGTGGTTCGGATCCTTTTTTCGATATTTTTATCCAATTAGGATTCCCAAAGAAGAGGTTCCTCCATTTGGATCTTTAGGAAGGATGAAATCACGAGGAAAACATTGACAAGTGGGAAACCCTAGGTCTTTGGTATCAATATGATCCGAAGAGTGAAACAAGTACTTTGAAACAAGCTTTTCAATTACAAACAAGTTTTTTGAGTGGTTCGAATCCTCTTTCGATATTTTGGTCCAAACAGGATTCCCAAAGAAGAGGTTCCTCCATTTGGATCTTAAGGATGGCCGAAATCACGAGGAAAACTTTGACAAGTGGGAAACGTTAGGTCTTTCGTATCATTACGATCCGAAGAGTAAAACAAGTACTTTGAAAATAGCTTTTCAATTACAAACAAGTTTTATAAGTGGTTCGGATCCTCTTTCGATATTTTGGTCCAAACAGGATTCCCAAAGAAGAGGTTCCTCCATTTGGATCTTTAGGATGGAAGAAATCACAAGGAAAACATTGATAAGTGGGAAACCTTAGGTCTTTTGTATCAATATGATCCGAAGAGTGAAACAAGTACTTTGAAACAAGATTTTAAATTACAAACAAGTTTTTGGAGTGGTTCGGATCCTCTTTCGATATTTTGGTCCAAACAGGATTCCCAAAGAAGAGGTTCATCCATTTGGATCTTTTGGTTGGACCAAATCACGAGGGCAATTTTGACAAGTGGGAAACCTTAGGTCTTTGGTATCAATGTGGTCTGAAGAGTGAAACAAGTACTTTGAAACAAGCTTTTCAATTACAAACAAGTTTTTGGAGTTGTTCGGATCCTCTATAGATATTTTGGTCCAAACAAGATTCCCATAGAGGAGGTTCCTCCATTTGGATCTTTAGGATGGACGAAATCACGAGGAAAACATTGACAAGTGGAAAACGTTAGGTCATTGGTATCAATATGATCCGAAGAGTGAAACAAATACTTTGAAACAAGCTTTTCAATTACAAACAAGTTTTTAGAGTGGTTCGGATCCTCTTTCCATATTTTTGTCCAAACAGGATTCCCAAAGAAGAGGTTCCTCCATTTGGAGCTTTTGGTTCGACCAAATCACGATGGCAATTTTGACAAGTGGGAAACCTTAGGTCTTTGGTATCAATGTGGTCCGAAGAGTTCAACAAGTACTTTGAAACAAGCTTTTCAATTACAAACAAGTTTTTGGAAAGGTTCGGATCCTCTTTAGATATTTTGGTCCAAACAGGATTCCCAAAGAAGAGGTTCCTCCATTTGGATCTTTAGGATGGAAGAAATAACGAGGAAAACATTGACAAGTGGGAAACGTTAGGTCTTTGGTATCAATATGATCCGAAGAGTGAAACAAGTACTTTGAAAAAAGGTTTTCAATTACAAACAAGTTTTTGGAGTGGTTCGGATCCTCTTTCGATATTTTGGTCCAAACAGGATTAACAGAGAAGAGGTTCCTCCATTTGGATCTTTAGGATGGACGAAATCACGAGGAAAACTTTGACAAGTGGGAAACGTTAGGTCTTTGGTATCAATATGATCCGAAGAGTAAAACAAGTACTTTAAAAATAGTTTTTTAATTACAAACAAGTTTTTGGAGTGGTTCGGATCCTTTTTCGATATTTTGTCCAACAGGATTCCCAAAGAAGAGGTTCCTCCATTTGGATCTTTAGGATGGACTAAATCACGAGGAAAAGTTTGACAAGAGGGAAACGTTACGTCTTTTGTATCAATATGGTCCGAAGAGTGAAACAAGTACTTTAAAAATAGTTTTTCAATTACAAACAAGTTTTTGGAGTGGTTCGGGTCCTCTTTCGATATTTTGGTCCAAACAGGTTTCCCAAAGAAGAGGTTCCTCCATTTGGAACTTTAGGATGGAAGAAATCACGAGGAAAACATTGACAAGTGGGAAACGTTAGGTCATTGGTATCAATATGATCCGAAGAGTGAAACAAGTACTTTGAAACAAGCTTTTCAATTACAAGCAAGTTTTTAGAGTGGTTCGGATCCTCTTTAGATATTTTTGTCCAAACAGGATTCCCAAAGAAGAGGTTCCTCCATTTGGATCTTTTGGTTCGACAAAATCACGATGGCAATTTTGACAAGTGGGAAACCTTAGGTCTTTGGTATAAATGTGGTCCGAAGAGTTCAACAATTACTTTGACACAAGCTTTTCAATTACAAACAAGTTTTTGGAAAGGTTCGGATCCTCTTTAGATATTTTGGTCCCAACAGGATTCCCAAAGAAGAGGTTCTTCCATTTGGATCATTTGGATGGACGAAATCACGAGGAAAACATTGACAAGTGGGAAACGTTAGGTCTTTGGTATCAATATGATCCGAAGAGTGAAACAAGTACTTTGAAAAAAGGTTTTCAATTACAAACAAGTTTTAGGAGTGGTTCGGATCCTCTTTCGATATTTTAGTCCAAACAGGATTCCCAAAGAAGAGGTTCATCCATTTGGATCTTTGGGTTGGACCAAATCACGAGGGCAATTTTGACAAGTGGGAAACCTTAGGTCTTTGGTATCAATGTGGTCCGAAGAGTTCAACAAGTACTTTGAAACAAGCTTTTCAATTACAAACAAGTTTTTGGAAAGGTTCGGATCCTCTTTTGATATTTTGGTCCAAACAGGATTCCCAAAGAAGTGGTTCCTCCATTTGGATCTTTAGGATGGACGAAATCACGAGGAAAACATTGACAAGTGGGAAACGTTAGGTCTTTGGTATCAATATGATCCGAAGAGTGAAACAAGTACTTTGAAAAAAGGTTTTCAATTACAAACAAGTTTTTGGTGTGGTTCGCATCCTCTTTCGATATTTTGGTCCAAACAGGATTCCCAAAGAAGTGGTTCCTCCATTTGGATCTTAAGGATGGACGAAATCACGAGGAAAACTTTGACAAGTGGGAAACGTTAGGTCTTTGGTATCATTACGATCCGAAGAGTAAAACAAGTACTTTGAAGCAAGCTTTTCAATTACAATAAAGTTTTATGAGTGGTTTGGATCCTCTTTTGATATTTTGTTCAAACAGGATTCCCAACGAAGAGGTTCCTCCATTTGGATCTTTAGGATGGAAGAAATCACAAGGAAAAATTGACAGTGGGAAACCTTAGGTCTTTGGTATCAATATGATCCGAAGAGTGAAACAAGTACTTTGAAACAAGCTTTTCAAATACAAACAAGTTTTTGGAGTGGTTCAGTTCCTCTTTCGATAATTTGGTGCAAAAGGATTCCCAAAGAACAGGTTCCTCCATTTTGATCTTTAGGATGGAAGAAATCACGAGGAAAACATTGACAAGTGGGAAATCTTAGGTCTTTGGTATCAATATGATCTGAAGAGTGAAACAATGACTCTGAAACAAGCTTTTTAATTACATACAAGTTTTTGGAGTGGTTCGGATCCTCTTTCGATATTTTGGTCCAACAGGATTCCCAAAGAAGAGGTTCCTCCATTTGGATCTTTAGGATGGACTAAATCACGAGGAAAAGTTTGACAAGAGGGAAACGTTAGGTCTTTGGTATCAATATGATCCGAAGAGTGAAACAAGTACTTTAAAACAAGCTTTTCAATTACAAACAAGTTTTTGGAGTTGTTCGGATCCTCTATAGATATTTTGGTCCAAACAAGATTCCCAAAGACGAGGTTCCTCCATTTGGATCTTTAGGATGGACGAAATCACGAGGAAAACATTGACAAGTGGGAAACGTTAGGTCATTGGTATCAATATGATCCGAAGAGTGAAACAAGTACTTTGAAACAAGCTTTTCAATTACAAACAAGTTTTTAGAGTGGTTCGGATCCTCTTTCCATATTTTTGTCCAAACAGGATTCCCAAAGAAGAGGTTCCTCCATTTGGATCTTTTGGTTCGACCAAATCACGATGGCAATTTTGACAAGTGGGAAACCTTAGGTCTTAGGTATCAATGTGGTCCGAAGAGTTCAACAAGTACTTTGAAACAAGCTTTTCAATTACAAACAAGTTTTTGGAAAGGTTCGGATCCTCTTTAGATATTTTGGTCCAAACAGGATTCCCGAAGAAGAGGTTCCTCCATTTGGATCTTTAGGATGGACAAAATCACGAGGAAAACATTGACAAGTGGGAAACGTTAGGTCTTTGGTATCAATATGATCCGAAGAGTGAAAAAGTACTTTGAAAAAAGGTTTTTAATTACAAACAAGTTTTTGAAGTGGTTCGGATCCTCTTTCGATATTTTGGTCCAAACAGGATTCCCAAAGAAGAGGTTCCTCCATTTGGATCTTAAGGATGGACGAAATCACGAGGAAAACTTTGACAAGTGGGAAACGTTAGGTCTTTGGTATCATTACGATCCGAAGAGTAAAACAAGTACTTTGAAACCAGCTTTTCAATTACAAACAAGTTTTATGAGTGGTTCGGATCCTCTTTCAATATTTTGTTCAAACAGGATTCCCAAAGAAGAGGTTCCTCCATTTGGATCTTTAGGATGGAAGATATCACAAAGAAAACATTGACAAGTGGGAAACCTTAGGTCTTTGGTATCAATATGATCCGAAGAGTGAAACAAGTACTTTGAAACAAGCTTTTCAAATACAAACAAGTTTTTGGAGTGGTTCGGTTCCTCTTTCGATAATTTGGTCCAACAGGATTCCCAAAGAAGAGGTTCCTCCATTTGGATCTTTAGGATGGTAGAAATCACGAGGAAAACATTGACAAGTGGGAAATCTTAGGTCTTTGGTATCAATATGATCTGAAGAGTGAAACAATTATTCTGAAACAAGCTTTTTAATTACACACAAGTTTTTGGAGTGGTTCGGATCCTCTTTCGATATTTTGGTCCAACAGGATTCCCAAAGAAGAGGTTCCTCCATTTGGATATTTAGGATGGACTAAATCACGAGGAAAAGTTTGACAAGAGGGAAACGTTAGGTCTTTGGTATCCATATGATCCGAAGAGTGAAACAAGTACTTTAAAACAAGCTTTTCAATTACAAACAAGTTTTTGGAGTTGTTCGGATCCTCTATAGATATTTTGGTCCAAACAAGATTCCCAAGGACGAGGTTCCTCCATTTGGATCTTTAGGATGGACGAAATCACGAGGAAAACATTGACAAGTGGGAAATGCTAGGTCATTGGTATCAATATGATCCGAAGAGTGAAACAAGTACTTTGAAACAAGCTTTTCAATTACAAACAAGTTTTTAGAGTGGTTCGGATCCTCTTTCCATATTTTTGTCCAAACAGGATTCCCATAGAAGAGGTTCCTCCATTTGGATCTTTTGGTTCGACCAAATCACGATGGCTATTTTGACAAGTGGGAAACCTTAGGTTTTTGGTATCAATGTGGTCCGAAGAGTTCAACAAGTACTTTGAAACAAGCTTTTCAATTACAAACAAGTTTTTGGAAAGGTTCGGATCCTCTTTAGATATTTTGGTCCAAACAGGATTCCCAAAGAAGGGGTTCCTCCATTTGGATCTTTTGGATGGACGAAATCACGAGGAAAACATTGACAAGTGGGAAACGTTAGGTCTTTGGTATCAATATGATCCGAAGAGTGAAACAAGTACTTTGAAACAAGCTTTTCAATTACAAACAAGTTTTTGGAGTGGTTCGGATCCTCTTTCGATATTTTGGTCGAAACAGGATTCCCAAAGAAGAGGTTTCTCTATTTGGATCTTTAGGATGGACGAAATCACGAGGAAAACATTGACAAGTGGGATACCTTAGGTCTTTGGTATCAATATGATCCGAAGAGTGATGAAACAAGTACTTTGAAACAAGCTTTTCAACTACAAACAAGTTTTTGGAGTGGTTCGGATCCTCTTTCGATATTTTTGTCCAATTAGGATTCCCAAAGAAGAGGTTCCTCCATTTGGATCTTTAGGATGGATGAAATCACGAGGAAAACATTGACAAGTGGGAAACCTTAGGTCTTTGGTATCAATATGGTCCGAAGAGTGAAACAAGTATTTTGAAACAAGATTTTCAATTACAAACAAGTTTTTGGAGTGGTTCGGATCCTCTTTCGATATTTTGGTCCAGACAGGATTTCCAAAGAAGAGGTTCCTCCATTTGGATGTTTAGGATGGATGAAATCACGAGGAAAACATTGACAAGTGGGAAACCTTAGGTCTTTTGATATGAATCAAGGAGCCTTAATGTTGATCATTGCCGGAATTGCATTCATTACTTTCCAAGTCTATGACAAGATCAAGCTACAAGCTAAGTTCAATAAATGCAACATCAAAGTTCAAGCTTACATCAATAAATGGAAGTCAAGTTCAAGCCTAGTTCATTAAATGCAAGTCAAGTTCAAAGTCATGTTCATTTAATGCAACCGAAGCTCATTTAATGGAATTCAAGTTTTTTCAATGCAACTCAGCTTTCATCATAATTGCAAGATACTTACTTAAAGAGAACTTTGGTGTATTAATTATTCTAGCATTTAGAGTGATGATAAGTTACAAAAGATGGTAGGTTACAACTTTTGGAAAGCCACGTAGGTTACACTTTTATTTTCACTATCAATTGTCATTATTTGTGTAAGTTACATGTCTAGGACTTTAATGGCTTGTATATTTCGTTTTTTGATGGTCTAGGCTATATAATGCCTTTCTTTCCATTGTAATAATCAGATTATTGATGAGATAAAAATACAAAACTCTTTGAGAGCTTTACTTTGAAATTGTAGTGAGCCGAGCTTACCAGTTCAATTTTGTCATTCCTTGTGTTTAGGGTGGCTGTAGAATCAAGCCTTTAGGATTGATCATTCTAAATTGGTGGATTGATTCGAATCTAGAGCAAGAAATTCAATTCTTGTCTTTAGATCATTGATCATAAGGATAATCATTTTCTAGCCTTTTTCCTTGGGTTGTTTCAAATGGCATATGTGGGTTCTTTGGTTGTGATCTTTTTGGGTCCTTAGTTAAGTTTAAGGGTTCTTAAAACATTTCGAAAGGGTTTTCGTATCATTTGGTATCAAAGCATAGGTTGCATCTTAGTGGCCGATCTCTAGAATTGATTCTATCTTACTTTTATGCATTTGTTTTTTTTAATTCTACACATTCTGTCCATCCCATTCATATCTGCCATTTCATCCTTTTTGATTCACCTTTTGAATCTGATTTCATCTCCATCAGATCACGTTTAGATCTTGAAAATCAAAAAAAAAAAAAAAAGAAGAAGAAGAAGAGTGCATTTCTATCCAAGAGCATCAAATCTGTTCATCTTGTGTTCATCTTGCACGTTCTTGAAATTTTTGAGTTTGATCCATATAAATTCGTGTAGATCTGATATAATTGTGTTCTTACATCAGTTATCTTTCAAATATATCAGTTACACATTGATTTGATCGTTTTTAAAGCATAAAAAACGGCTATAGTTCAAAATTTCCAAAACTGTCCCGTTTTGTAACTGCCGCATTTAATGCTACTGTTTTCCATTAAAACTCTAATCTAACGTCCGCATTTTTCTTTTTTATCTGAAGATAAAAGTTTTATCTTTCGGTTAGCTTTCAAAGTTCAGAAGGGCACTTTATCAAAATCATAACGGAAACAGTTCAAATCTGTAATATCATTTCTGTGCGCAGGTTTATCCTATTTTCCGGGAACTTCAATTCTGTGAGTTAGTGTTTTCAATTCTGAACGAATTTTTGAATTTGGCCTTTTGTGTGCTCTTTATTATCATCTTAATAAGCTTTATATAGACTGCCAATTGAAAATTCATTCTCGAACTCCACGAATTTTGAAATTTGTAATTGCCATTTTTCTTGACTTCTTAGCTTGAAAAATCTGTTTTGGTTTCTCCAATCTGTTTTTACCAATCCAATCTGTTTTTCTTGTTTTATTTTTGTTTCTTTTCATTATTTTAGATTGTTTAAATACTGATTGCTTGATTTTTAGTACTTTAAACACAAGTTGCTTCATTTTGACCATAGCTTATCCAAGAGCCTAAATTGATATTTTGGCCTACCTTGAGTGATTAAACACGAGAGTTCCCTTGAGTGAAATTTTGTGAGGGAGTGTTGTGAGGTCCAGAAACATGTCACAAGGGGGAAACAATCAGGGTGAGTTTAGTGAAGCTAGGTGGAGAGAGGCCCAAACGAGAGTTTTTGCTAGACTTACTAAAATTGTAGAGGGGCTTAATGAACGCATGGGTAGATTAGAGATAGCTAGTAATCAGCAAATGAGGGAGATAATTGAAGATGAATTAGAAAGTGATGTAGTTGAAGAAGTAGTAACTGATTGTGAAGAAAGTGACATTGAGGAAGTTCTTGAGGAAGCCGAAGAGAGTGATACTATAGATGAGAATATTGAGGAACCCGAGGCGAGTGATGGTAGTTGGAGGGAAGGAACTCAACAAGCACTTTTATGTAGGAGAGTTCTAAATTCTGAAATAAGAGATAGTGTTGAAGATGACCAAAGACACAACTTGTTCCATACTAGGTGTTTAGTGAATGAGACCCCATGTAGTGTTGTGATTGATGGTGGAAGTTGTACCAATGTTGTGAGCTCAATTCTAGTCAAGAGACTCAATTTGCTTACTAAACCACATCCCAAACCTTATAAGTTACAATGGTTGAATGATAGAGGGGAGGTGAAGGTGCATAAGCAAGCTATAATTTCTTTTAGCCTTGGAAAGTATAAGGATGAGGTAGTTTGTGATGTAGTGCCAATGCATGCCGGGGATATACTTTTGGGGAGGCCTTGGCAGTATGATAGGAGAGTTTCCTATGATGGCTACCTTAATAGGTATACTTTTACCAAAGATGGAAGGAAGACTACTTTGGTACCTTTGTCTTCAAAAGAGGTTTTCATTGACCAATGTAAGCTTGAACAAAGGAGGCTTGAGTTTGAGATAAAAGAAAAGGAGTTGAAAGAAAAAGAATTGAGTGAAAAATTGAGTGAGAGAGAAGAGAAAGCTTTGAGTGAAAACAATGAGAGAAAAGAGAAGAATGAAAAAGAAATGTGTGAATACTTAGAGGAAATTGAGAGAAAAGGAAAATCAGTGAGCTTTCATGTAAGAATGAGTGAGGTGAGGAAAGTTTTTCTTAGTCAAAAGCCTAATTTTGTGCTTATGTGCAAAGTAGACTTTTTGGCAACTAACCTTAACCATTATTTTCCTAGTGTGTTTGGATATCTTTTTCAGGTTTGGAAGCATTACTTATGGCCGAATAAGAGCTTGAGGTGTTCGGAAGGGAAATACATCCATGCAAGAAAGTATATCGAATCTAAAGAGACTTTTGTAAGTAATATACTTTCTACTTTTGAGCATGTGAAAGTTCTTGTTAATGAGCATCTTGAAATTACAATTTTTGAGTCTGTTGAAAAGTTGAACCCATTAAGGAATGCATATTCTTCTTATGTAGTTGCTTTTGCTTTGAGAAGTTACAATGTATACCAATCTGTTTTGCATGAATGGGAAACTCAAGAAGTGATAAATGTGATCTTTGGGGCAATCATTAAAGAAACAAACTCGAAAGTGAAAACTAATGAGAATTGTTTACATTTTGTAGAGAATACATGTAATAAGACAATATATCATAAAAATGTTTGTTTTACAAATAAACTTATTTATGGTCTTTATGCTATTACTCCATTAAAGATGCTGCCTTTTAGATCTAATGTGTTTGTGAGTGATTCAGCTCATTTTATGTATGAATTCATCAAATTAATGCACATGGATGTGGAGCAAATGATCGAGGAGCAATTTTTCATATTTACCTTAAAAATGATCAAAAGAAGGAAAAGACATAAGTTTCATCCGAGAGCATGGATTTGGATGCATTTTCGAAAGAAAAGATTTCAAAGAAGGACCAAGTTGCATCCGAGGGGTGATGGACCATATCAAGTCCTTGGAAGAATACATGCAAAATTTCATACCATTGCATTACAAGGTGAGTATTTTGAGAATTCAATCCTTAAAGTTACTGATTTTTCATCTTTTATCGTAGGGCATGAAGATTTGGATTCGAGGACGAATCCTTTTCAAGAAGGAGGGAATGATATGAATCAAGGAGCCTTAATGTTGATCATTGCCGGAATTGCATTCATTACTTTCCAAGTCTATGACAAGATCAAGCTACAAGCTAAGTTCAATAAATGCAACATCAAAGTTCAAGCTTACATCAATAAATGGAAGTCAAGTTCAAGCCTAGTTCATTAAATGCAAGTCAAGTTCAAAGTCATGTTCATTTAATGCAACCGAAGCTCATTTAATGGAATTCAAGTTTTTTCAATGCAACTCAGCTTTCATCATAATTGCAAGATACTTACTTAAAGAGAACTTTGGTGTATTAATTATTCTAGCATTTAGAGTGATGATAAGTTACAAAAGATGGTAGGTTACAACTTTTGGAAAGCCACGTAGGTTACACTTTTATTTTCACTATCAATTGTCATTATTTGTGTAAGTTACATGTCTAGGACTTTAATGGCTTGTATATTTCGTTTTTTGATGGTCTAGGCTATATAATGCCTTTCTTTCCATTATAATAATCAGATTATTGATGAGATAAAAATACAAAACTCTTTGAGAGCTTTTCTTTGAAATTGTAGTGAGCCGAGCTTACCAGTTCAATTTTGTCATTCCTTGTGTTTAGGGTGGCTGTAGAATCAAGCCTTTAGGATTGATCATTCTAAATTGGTGGATTGATTCGAATCTAGAGCAAGAAATTCAATTCTTGTCTTTAGATCATTGATCATAAGGATAATCATTTTCTAGCCTTTTTCCTTGGGTTGTTTCAAATGGCATATGTGGGTTCTTTGGTTGTGATCTTTTTGGGTCCTTAGTTAAGTTTAAGGGTTCTTAAAACATTTCGAAAGGGTTTTCGTATCATCTTTGGTATCAATATGATCCGAAGAGTGAAACAAGTACTTTGAAACAAGCTTTTCAATTACAAACAAGTTTTAGGAGTGGTTCGGATCCTCTTTCGATATTTTTGTCCAAACAGGATTAACAAAGAAGAGGTTCCTCCATTTGGATCTTTAGGATGGACGAAATCACGAGGAAAACTTTGACAAGTGGGAAACGTTAGGTCTTTGGTATCAATATGGTCCAAAGTGTGAAACAAGTACTTTGAAACAAGATTTTCAATTACAAACAAGTTTTTGGAGTGGTTCGGATCGTCTTTCGATATTTTGGTCTAAACAGGATTCCCAAAGAAGAGGTTCCTCCATTTGGATCTTTAGGATGGACGAAATCACGAGGGCAATTTTGACAAGTGGGAAACCTTAGGTCTTTCGTATCAATGTAGTCCGACGAGTGAAATAAGTACTTTGAAACAAGCTGTTCAATTACAAACAAGTTTTTGGAGTGGTTCGGATCCTCTTTCGATATTTTGGTCCAAACAGGATTCCCAAAGAAGAGGTTCCTCCATTTGGATCTTTAGGATGGAAGAAATCACAAGGAAAACATTGACAAGTGGGAAACCTTAGGTCTTTTGTATCAATATGGTCCGAAGAGTAAAACAAGTACTTTGAAACAAGATTTTCAATTACAAACAAGTTTTTGGAGTGGTTCGGATCCTCTGTCGATATTTTGGTCCAAATAGGATTCCCAAAGAAGAGGTTCCTCCATTTGGATCTTAAGGATGGACGAAATCACGAGGAAAACTTTGACAAGTGGGAAACGTTAGGTCTTTGGTTTCATTACGATCCGAAGAGTAAAACAAGTACTTTGAAACAAGCTTTTCAATTACAAACAAGTTTTTGGAGTGGTTCGGATCCTCTTCCGATATTTTGGTCCAAACAGGATTCCCAAAGAAGAGGTTCCTCCATTTGGATCTTTAGGATGGAAGAAATCACAAGGAAAACATTGACAAGTGGGAAACCTTAGGTCTTTGGTATCAATATGGTCTCAAGAGTGAAACAACTACTTTGAAACAAGATTTTTAATTACAAACAAGTTTTTGGAGTGGTTCGGATCCGTTTTCGATATTTTTGTCCAAACAGGATTCCCAAACAAGAGGTTCCTCCATTTGGATCTTTAGGATGGAAGAAATCACGAGGAAAACATTGACAAGTGGGAAACCTTAGGTTTTTGGTATCAATATGATCCGAAGAGTGAAACAATTACTTTGAAACAAGCTTTTTAATCACACAAGTTTTTGCAGTGGTTCGGATCCTCTTTCGATATTTTGGTCCAACAGGATTCCCAAAGAAGAGGTTCCTCCATTTGGATCTTTAGGATGGACGAAATCACGAGGAAAAGTTTGACAAGTGGGAAACGTTAGGTCTTTGGTATCAATATGGTCCGAAGAGTGAAACAAATACTTTAAAACAAGCTTTTCAATTACAAATAAGTTTTTGGACTGGTTCGGGTCCTCTTTTGACATTTTGGTCCAAACAGGTTTCCCAAAGAAGAGGTTCCTCCATTTGGATCTTTAGGATGGAAGAAATCACGAGGAAAACATTGACAAGTGGGAAACGTTAGGTCATTGGTATCAATATGATCCGAAGAGTGAAACAAGTACTTTGAAACAAGCTTTTCAATTACAAACAAGTTTTTAGGGTGGTTCGGATCCTCTTTCCATATTTTTGTCCAAACAGGATTCCCAAAGAAGAGGTTCCTCCATTTGGATCTTTAGGATGGATGAAATCACGAGGAAAACATTGACAAGTAAGAAACCTTAGGTCTTTGGTATCAATATGATCCGAAGAGTGAAACAAGTACTTTGAAACAAGCTTTTCAATTACAAACAAGTTTTTGTAGTGGTTCGGATCCTCTTTCGATATTTTGGTCCAAACAGGATTAACAAAGAAGAGGTTCCTCCATTTGGATCTTTAGGATGGACGAAATCAGGAGGAAAACTTTGACAAGTGGTAAACGTTAGGTCTTTGGTATCAATATGGTCCGAAGAGTGAAACAAGTACTTTGAAACAAGATTTTCAATTACAAACAAGTTTTTGGAGTGGTTCGGATCCTCTTTCGATATTTTGGTCCAAACAGCATTCCCAAAGAAGAGGTTCATCCATTTGGATCTTTTGGTTGGACCAAATCACGAGGGCAATTTTGACCAGCCCTAAACCTTAGGTCTTTGGTATCAATGTGGTCTGAAGAGTGAAACAAGTACTTTGAAACAAGCTTTTCAATTACAATCAAGTTTTTGGAGTGGTTCGGATCCTCTTTCGATATTTTGGTCCAAACAGGATTCCCAAAGAAGAGGTTCCTCCTTTTGGATCTTTAGGATGGACGAAATCACGAGGAAAACTTTGACAAGTGAGAAACGTTAGGTCTTTGGTATTAATATGGTCCGAAGAGTGAAACAAGTACTTTGAAACAAAATTTTCAATTACAAACAAGTTTTTTGAGTGGTTCGGATCCTCTTTCGATATTTTGGTCCAAACGGGATTCCCAAAGAAGAGGTTCCTCCATTTGGATCATTAGGATGGACGAAATCACGAGGAAAACATTGACTAGTGGGAAACCTTAGGTCTTTGGTATCAATATGATCCGAAGAGTGAAACAAGTACTTCGAAACAAGGTTTTTAATTACAAACAAGTTTTTGGAGTGGTTCGGATCCTCTTTCGATATTTTGGTCCAAACAGGACTCCCAAAGAAGAGGTTCCTCCATTTGGATCATTAGGATGGATGAAATCACGAGGAAAACTGATAACGATCATGGAAGCATTTCTAGCCCAATTCATGTTCCAACCGGCCCAATCACTAGATCCAAAGCAAGGAAGCTACAACAAGCTTATTTGGCACATTTGCAAGAATGGATCGTTTCTGCCCAAGCTTCCTTTGAAGATGTAAAACCCAATTTGGATGAAGATTTGACATCAAAAGTTCATATTTGCAATGTTCAAGTGCTCAAAGGAGTTTGCATTGAAGATCCATGAGTTCTCCATGATTTATGCTAGTTGCATTTAATGTTGCTCTTTTAGCATTAAATGCAAGTCAAAGGTTATTGAAGACATCTAAAGCTTTCTTAATCACTTGAAGACAACACTTATGACAAGGAGACCAAGCTATTTCAGTTACAAGTCTTTTTTAGTAGTAATTTCAGTTTTGTTTTTGCTTAAACTCAATTTTAAGTTACTTTTTGAGTATTTAGTGTTGCTAGCTGATTGTTTTCATTACATTTATGGCCCATTTCGAATTTACTTTGCTTTGTAAAGGCTTATAAAGCCATGATCAGATTGTAAACACTCAGATTATGATATTTTGAAAGAAAATACAAATTACTCTTTGA
Organism: Gynostemma pentaphyllum; assembly: GCA_028015215.1. Classification (NCBI taxonomy): domain Eukaryota; kingdom Viridiplantae; phylum Streptophyta; class Magnoliopsida; order Cucurbitales; family Cucurbitaceae; genus Gynostemma; species Gynostemma pentaphyllum. The sequence continues at coordinate 11,523,999 of CM051350.1, forward strand.
GAGTTTCCTTTGAAAACCTAGAGCAAGTTCTTAGAGTTTTCACTTTGCAATTCTTGTGTTTAGAGTTGCTGCCGAGTCATTCAATTGGGAATTGATCATCCTTATTGTGGATTGATTCAATCTAGAACAAGAAAACCAATTCTTGTCTCTAGATCTTTGATCTAAGAGGTAATCCATTCTAGCCTAAATCTCTTGGTTGATAACATCTAGATCTAGGAGGGTTTGAATTCATGCTTCAAGGGTTCATGCTAATCACATAGCATTGGGTGTTTGAACTTGAAATTTAAGTTTGCCTTATCAAAAACATTGACAAGTGGGAAACCTTAGGTCTTTGGTATCAATATGGTCCGAAGATTGAAACAAGTACTTTGAAACAAGCTTTTCAATTACAAACAAGTTTTTTGAGTGGTTTGGATCCTGTTTCGATATTTTGGTCCAAACAGGATTCCCAAAGAAGAGGTTCCTCCATTTGGATCTTTAGGATGGATGAAATCACGAGGAAAACTTTGACAAGTGGGAAAAGTTAGGTCTTTGGAATCAATATGATCCGAAGATTGAAACAAGTACTTTGAAACAAGCTTTTCAATTACAAACAAGTTTTTGTTGTGGTTGGGATCCTCATTCGATATTTTGGTCCAACAGGATTCCCAAAGAAGAGGTTCCACCATTTGGATCTTTAGGATGGACGAAATCACGAGGAAAACTTTGACAAGTGGGAAACCTTAGGACTTTGGTATCAATATGGTCCGAAGAGTGAAACAAGTACTTTGAAACAAGCTTTTCAATTACAAACAAGTTTTTGGAGTGGTTCGGATCCACTTTCGATATTTTGGTCCAAACAGGATTCCCAAAGAAGAGGTTCCTCCTTTTGGATCATTAGGATGGATGAAATCACGAGGAAAACATTGACAAGTTGGAAACCTTACGTCTTTGGTATCAATAAGATCCGAAGAGTGAAACAAGTACTTTGAAACAAGCTTTTCAATTTCAAACAAGTTTTTGGAGTGGTTCGGATCCTCTTTCGATATTTTGGTCCAAACAGGATTCCCAAAGAAGAGGTTTCTCCATTTGGATCTTTAGGATGGACGAAATCACGAGGAAAACATTGACAAGTGGGAAACCTTAGGTCTTTGGTATCAATACGATCGGAAGAGTGAAACAAGTACTTTAAAACAAGCTTTTCAATTACAAACAAGTTTTTTGGAGTGGTCTGGATCCTCTTTCGATATATTGGTCCAAAAAGGATTCCCAAAGAAGAGGTTCCTCCATTTGGATCTTTAGGATGGACGAAATAACGAGGAAAACATTGACAAGTGGGAAACCTTAGGTCTTTGGTATCAATATGATTCGAAGAGTGAAACAAGTACCTTGAAACAAGCTTTTCAATTACAATCAAGTTTTTGGAGTGGTTTGGATCATCTTTCGATATTTTGGTCCAAACAATATTCCCAAAGAAGAGGTTCCTCCTTTTGGATCTTTAGGGTGGACGAAATCACGAGGAAAACTTTGACAAGTGGGAAACGTTAGGTCTTTGGTAACAATATGGTCCGAAGAATGAAAAAAGTACTTTGAAACAAGGTTTTCAATTACAAACAAGTTTTTGGAGTGGTTCAGATCCTCTTTCGATATTTTAGACCAAACAGGATTCCCAAAGAAGAGGTTCCTCCTTTTGGATCTTAAGTGATACGAACCCTCAAGCGTTGACGGATTCAAGAACCGGATGATGGACCCTTGAACGGAAAAGCTTGAAAACCCTTAACAATTTGAATCAACCTTTAGGCGAGGTTGGGAAGATGATGACCTAATCAATCAATCACCTAATTCAAGAATATGTTTCTTTAATTAAGGTTGAGGCACTCCACAAGAACAATGATCAATTGGACTTGAATGACTCTAAACATGCAATTCAAGAACATGAATTACAAAGAGGTTTTTCAAAGCAAAAGCTTAAACCAAAACAAATCGATTTTCATTCATTGATATTCTGATTGTAAAGCTTACAAAAGAGGCTTTAAATAGCCTAATAAACCCTAGCTTGGTCGAAAATATGAAGGGAAATAAAGACCTAATAATAAAAAGGTAAAAACTAGACTTTCCTAAATTCAAATTAGGAAAGTTTTCCTAATCTTTTAAACTTGGTCTCCAAGTTTGCAAAACTAAGGAAACAAAGTCAAATCTTCCCTATTACATCAATAATAATAATAATAAATAAAACTAAAGTAATAAAACTCAAATAAAATACTAAAATTCGAAATTGGATGAAAATAGACAAAACTACAAGTGCCAGTCGCCGTTTTTGATGTCATTTTCACTCGTTTGAATGTTTTCATGCGCGATTTTCTTTGGAGCTCTTTGAAACAAATATCCCATGAGTTTAGTAGTGTTTTAAACTCATTTTCTTCATTAGTCAAGTATGTAACCCAATATCCTTGCAAATGCCCAAGAAAGTCAATCTTCACTCGTTTAGTCTTCGGATTCTTGATCTTTTCTTGATTGAAACCTTGGACTTCAATATTGTCAATTCTTTGACATTTAGGGCTGGGATGATTCATATCATTAAGGATGGATGGAATCACGAGGAAAACTTTGACAAGTGGGAAACGTTAGGTCTTTGGTATCAATATGATCCGAAGAGTGAAATAAGTACTTTGAAACAAGCTTTTCAATTACAAACAAGTTTTTGGAGTGGTTCGGATCCTGTTTAGATATTTTGGTCCAAACAGGATTCCCATAGAAGAGGTTCCTCCATTGGGATCTTTAGGATGGACGAAAGCACGAGGAAAACATTGACAAGTGGGAGACCTTAGGTTTTGGTATCAATATGATCCGAAGAGTGAAACAAGTACTTTGAAACAAGCTGTTCAATTATAAACAAGTTTTTGTAATGGTTCAGATCCTCTTCCGATATTTTGGTCTAAACAGGATTCCCAAAGAAGAGGTTCCTCCATTTGGATCTTTAGGATGGACGAAATAACGAGGAAAACATTGACAAGTGGGAAACCTTAGGTCTTTGGTATCAATATGATCCGAAGAGTGAAACAAGTACATTGAAACAAGCTTTTCAATTACAAACAAGTTTTTGGAGTGGTTCGGATCCTCTTTCGATATTTTGGTCCAAACAGGATTCCCAAAAAAGAGGTTCCTCCTTTTGGATCTTTAGGATGGACGAAATCACGAGGAAAACTTTGACAAGTGGGAAAAGTTAGGTCTTTGGTAACAATATGGTCTGAAGAGTGAAACAAGTACTTTGAAACAAGATTTTCAATTACAAACAAGTTTTTGGAGTGGTTCGGATCCTGATATGAATCATGGAGCCTTAATGTTGATCTTTTCCGAGCTTGCATTCGTTGTTCTCCAAGTTCAAGTAGAGTTCATTAAATGCAAGTCAAGTTCAAACCAAGCTCATTAAATGCATGTAAACTTCAAGCCTAGTTCATTAAATGCAAGTCAAGTTCATTTAATGCAACCGAAGCTCATTTAATGCAACTCAAGACATCAATGTTGCTCTTGACTTATTCATGACATCCTAAGGTTTCATTTAAGACTCTCATAAACACATGTGGTCAAGGATTTTCAGTTACAAAGACTTTCAAATCAGATTTGTAACTCTTCTAATTTCAGTTACAAGTTTGCATAGTTAAGACCATTTTCGGTTATTTTTGTAAGACTTTAAGGTTGTAGCTGTTTCATTTCCTTTCATTTATGTCAATTTCGTTTTTCCCTTTGTTTTGTAAGGCTTATATAGCCATGTTTCAGATTGTAAACAATCAGATTATGATGGAAGTTAAAATACAAAGTCTCATTGAGAGCTTTTTCTTTGAATTGTTGTGAGTTGTGCAACTTTTCATCTTGTCATTCCTTGTGTTTAGGGTGGCTGTAGAATCGAGCCATTAGGATTGATCATTCTAATTTGGTGGATTGATTCGAATCTAGAACAAGAAATCTAATTCTTGTCTTTAGATCATTGATCATAAGGATAATCATTTTCTAGCCTTTTTCCTTGGGTTGTTTCAAATGGCATATGTGGGTTCTTTGGTTGTGATCTTTTTGGGTCCTTAGTTAAGTTTAAGGGTTCTTAAAGCATTTCGAAAGGGTTTTCGTATCATTTGGTATCAGAGCATTGGTTGGGTTTTTGTGGCCGATCTCTAGAACAGGTTTTATCCAATCTATCCTTTTCTATTCTTGTTGTTTTCAATTCTGTCCTATCTTTTCGTTTTTGTCCAAGCATGAATTTGTCTTCATCTTTTTGTTCTGGTCTTATTTCTATCTTGAAGATCACATTCTGATCTTGAAAAAAAAAAAAAAGCTTTGCATTAAAGAGCACCGGTTTGTTCATCTTGCGTTTTTCTTGCAAATTCTTGAGGTTTTCTGACTTTGATCCTTGAAATTCGTGTACATCTGATTTGAATGTGTTAGTGTATCAGTTATAAGTCATAAACCATCAGTTACACATTCATTTCCACGAATTTGAAGTCCCAAAAACGGCTGAATTAAATATTTGTCAAAACTGCCCATTTTTGTAACTGCCGCATTTAATGCTACTGTTTTGTGTCCAAATCCTTTCATAACCTCCGAATTTGTATGTTTGTCCTGAAGAGAAAATATTTATCATCTTGTTATCTTTCAAATATCAGAAGAGCTCATAGTTAAATTCGTAACGGAAAATATTCAGATATTGGAATTCAGTTCAGTGTGCAAATTGCTCGTAAATTGCAACACCTTATCTCCGTTGATTGGTGTTTTCATTTGTGATTGAATTTCTGAGTTTGGCCAATTGTAAGCTCTTAATAACAGATATATTAACCTATATATGGGCTGCTTCTCTAAAAGTAAAGGCCAATCTTGAAGGAATTGTGAGTGCAAACACGAGTGGAACAAAGAGAGTTGTAAAAGGTGAGGAAGTGCTTGTAAGGTCCAATTTTATTTTTCTCTCTAACATTCTTTTGCAGCAACACTTTTTGATTCGAGGACGAATCATTTTGAAGAATGGGGGAATGATATGGATTACATAGCCATGTATTTAAGGAATTCAAGCTTAAAGATTACATGCATTGATGACAACTCCAGTTGCATTTCATGCACTCAAGATGTATTTATGACAACTCAAGCTTCAAGTGTAGTAGCATTGATGACAACTCTAGATGCATTTATGACAACTCAAAGCTTCATTCAAGGGAACTCAAAGCAATATCAAGACAAGCTTTAATGAAGATTTAAAAGCTTAATTTAGAGTTCAAATATCAGTTTCCATTGTAATAGTTGTATTTTAAGTTACAAATTAAATGGTGGCAAATGTAACTTAAGTTTTTGCTTTAAATTCGTAGGTTACATGCTAGGGACTTAATTGGGCTGATATGGGATCATTATGAACGAAATTTCAATGTAATTTAAGCCTATAAATAGGCCTTGTATCAGCCATTGTAAAGGAGACTTGTAAGACTTGACAGATTCAAAAGATTGAATGAAATGTAGCATTTTTATGCACATTGAGAGCCTTGCGCCTCACCCTTTGTAATCTTGCTTTAGATTACATGTTTAGAAACATTCAAGAGGGAAGTGATCAACCAACTTGTGGAGTGTTTCGAGTCATGAGATGATGGAACGTAAAAGTTTGTCCGTTTCATGATTTTTAGATCACATAGGGCAATCTGTTTCTAGCCTTTCCTTATGGTTGAAATCGAATAGTTAGGGAGGGTTTGAATTCATGCTTCAAGGGTTCATGCTAAGTATAAGAGCATAGGGTGTTTGAACTTGAAATTTGAGTTTGCCTTATCAGATCCTCTTTCGATATTTTGGTCTAAACAGGATTCCCAAAGAAGAGGTTCCTCCATTTGGATCTTTAGGATGGACGAAATCACGAGGGCAATTTTGACAAATGGGAAACCTTATGTCTTTGGTATCAATGTAGTCCTAAGAGAGAAACAAATACTTTGAAACAAGCTTTTCAATTACAAACAAGTTTTTGGAGTGGTTCGGATCCTCTTTAGATATTTTGGTCCAAACAGGATTCCGAAAGCAGAGGTTCCTCGATTTGGATCTTTAGGATGGATGAAATCACGAGGAAAACATTGACAAGTGGGAGACCTTAGGTCTTTGGTATCAATATGATCCGAAGAGTGAAACAAGTATTTTGAAACAAGCTTTTCAATTTCAAACAAGTTTTTGGAGTGGTTCGGATCCTCTTTCGATATTTTGGTCCAAACAGGATTCCCAAAGAAGAGATTCCTCCATTTGGATCTTTAGGATGGACGAAATCACGAGGAAAACATTGACAAGTGGGAAACCTTAGGTCTTTGGTATCAATATGATCCGAAGAGTGAAACAAGTACTTTGAAACAAGCTTTTCAATTACAAACAAGTTTTTGGAGTGGTTCGGATCCTCTTTCGATATTTTGGTCCAAACAGGATTCCCAAAGAAGAGATTCCTCCATTTGGATCTTTAGGATGGACGAAATCACGAGGAAAACGTTGACAAGTGGGAAACCTTAGGTCTTTGGTATCAATATGATCCGAATAGTGATGAAACAAGTACTTTGAAACAAGCTTTTCAATTACAAACAAGTTTTTGGAGTGGTTCGGATCCTTTTTCGATATTTTTGTCCAAACAGGATTCCCAAAGAAGAGGTTCCTCCATTTGAATCTTTAGGATGGACGAAATCACGAGGAAAACATTGACAAGTGAGAAACGTTAGGTCTTTGGTATCAATATGATCCGAAGAGTGAAACAAGTACTTTGAAAAAAGGTTTTCAATTACAAACAAGTTTTTGGAATGGTTCGGATCCTCTTTCGATATTTTGGTCCAAACAGGATTCCGAAAGAAGAGGTTTCTCCATTTGGATCTTTAGGATGGACGAAATCACGAGGAAAACGTTGACAAGTGGGAAACCTTAGGTCTTTGGTATCAATATGATCCGAAGAGTGATGAAACAAGTACTTTGAAACAAGCTTTTCAATTACAAACAAGATTTTGGAGTGGTTCGGATCCTTTTTTGATATTTTTGTCCAAACAGGATTCCCAAAGAAGAGGTTCCTCCATTTGAATCTTTAGGATGGATGAAATCACGAGGAAAGCATTCACAAGTTGGAAACCTTAGGTCTTGGTATCAATATGATCCGAAGAGTGAAACAAGTACTTTGAAACAAGCTTTTCAATTACAAACAAGTTTTTGGAGTGGTTCGGATCCTCTTTCGATATTTTGGTCCAAACAGGATTCCCAAAGAAGAGATTCCTCCATTTGGATCTTTAGGATGGACGAAATCACGAGGAAAACGTTGACAAGTGGGAAACCTTAGGTCTTTGGTATCAATATGATCCGAATAGTGATGAAACAAGTACTTTGAAACAAGCTTTTCAATTACAAACAAGTTTTTGGAGTGGTTCGGATCCTTTTTCGATATTTTTGTCCAAACAGGATTCCCAAAGAAGAGGTTCCTCCATTTGAATCTTTAGGATGGACGAAATCACGAGGAAAACATTGACAAGTGAGAAACGTTAGGTCTTTGGTATCAATATGATCCGAAGAGTGAAACAAGTACTTTGAAACAAGCTTTTCAATTACAAACAAGTTTTTGGAGTGGTTCGGATCCTTTTTCGATATTTTTGTCCAAACGGGATTCCCAAAGAAGAGGTTCCTCCATTTGGATCTTTAGGATGGACGAAATCACGAGGAAAACATTGACAAGTGGGAAACGTTAGGTCTTTGGTATCAATTTGATCCGAAGAGTGAAACAAGTACTTTGAAAAAAGCTTTTCAATTACAAATAAATTTTTGGAGTTGTTCGGATCCTTTTTCGATATTTTGGTCCAAACAGGATTCCCAAAGAAGAGGTTTCTCCATTTGGATCTTTAGGATGGACGAAATCACGAGGAAAACATTGACAAGTGAAAAACCTTAGGTCTTTGGTATCAATATGATCCGAAGAGTGATTAAACAAGTACTTTGAAACAAGCTTTTCAATTACAAACAAGTTTTTGGAGTGGTTCGGATCCTTTTTCGATATTTTTGTCCAAACAGGATTCCCAAAGAAGAGGTTCCTCCATTTGGATCTTTAGGATGGATGAAATCACGTGGAAAACATTGACAAGTGGGAAACCTTAGGTTTTTGGTATCAATATGATCCGAAGAGTGAAACAAGTACTTTGAAACAAGCTTTTCAATTACAAACAAATTTTTGGAGTGGTTCGGATCCTCTTTCGATATTTTGGTCCAAATAGAATTAATAAAGAAGAGGTTCCACCATTTGGATCTTTAGAATGGACGAAATCACGAAAAAAACTTTGACAAGTGGGAAACGTTAGGTCTTTGGTATCAATATGGTCCGAAGAGTGAAACAAGTACTTTGAAACAAGATTTTCAATTACAAACAAGTTTTTGGAGTGGTTCGGATCCTCTTTCGATATTTTGGTCGAAACAGGATTCCCAAAGAAGAGGTTCCTCCATTTGGATCTTTAGGATGGACGAAATCACGAGGGCAATTTTGACAAGTGGGAAACCTTAGGTCTTTGGTATCAATGTAGTCCTAAGAGAGAAACAAGTACTTTGAAACAAGCTTTTCAATTACAAACAAGTTTTTGGAGTGGTTCAGATCCTCTTTAGATATTTTGGTCCAAACAGGATTTCGAAAGTAGAGGTTCCTCGATAGGGATGGCAACGGGGTGGGGCGGGGTCGGGGATGCCATTCCCATCCCCTAACCTGCGGGGATTTTAAATCCACATACCCTACCGTATCCCCTAATCAAAGAATCGGGGCGGGTTCGGGGATTCCCCGTTAGGGGTTCGGGTTCCCCGCGCGGGAAATTCTATTTTTTATATTTTAATTCTTATTTAAAAAGAAATATAAAAAAAGAATATATATTTATAATATACATTTTTAAGATAAAAAGAAAACATAATATTAAACATTTTATAATTTATAATTTAATATAACCATATTTTATATATTTTTTCTAATAAATAAAGATAAAAGTAAATAAAATATATAAGATGTTATTAAAATATCGGGTTCGGGGTCGGGGTCGGGCGGGGAATGTTTTCCCATCCCCTAACCATAAAATAAAATTGGGAAAAATTTCCCCCCAAACCCTAACCCTAACCCGCGGGGAATTTCGCCATCCCTATTCCTCGATTTGGATCTTTAGGATGGACGAACTCACGAGGAAAACATTGACAAGTGGGAAACCTTAGGTCTTTGGTATCAATATTATCGGAAGTGTGAAACAAGTACTTTGAAACAAGCTTTTCAATTACAAACAAGTTTTTGGAGTGGTTCGGATCCTCTTTAAATAGTTTGGTCCAAACAGGATTTCGAAAGTAGAGGTTCCTCGATTTGGATCTTTAGGATGGACGAAATCACGAGGAAAACATTGACAAGTGGGAAACGTTAGGTCTTTGGTATCAATATGATCCGAAGAGTGAAACAAGTACTTTGAAACAAGCTTTTCAATTACAAACAAGTTTTTGGAGTGGTTCGGATCCTCTTTCGATATTTTGGTCCAAACAGGATTCCCAAAGAAGAGGTTCCTCCATTTGGATCTTTAGCATGGACGAAATCACGAGGAAAACATTGACAAGTGGGAAACCTTAGGTCTTTGGTATCAATATGATCCGAAGAGTGAAACAAGTACTTTGAAACAAGCTTTTCAATTTCAAACAAGTTTTTGGAGTGGTTCGGATCCTCCTTCGATATTTTGGTCCAAACAGGATTCCTAAAGAAGAGATTCCTCCATTTGGATCTTTATGACGGACGAAATCACGAGGAAAACATTGACAAGTGGGAAACCTTAGGTCTTTGGTATGAATATGATCGGAAGTGTCAAACAAGTACTTTGAAACAAGCTTTTCGATTACAAACAAGTTTTTGGAGTGGTTCGGATCCTCTTTAGATATTTTGGTCCAAACAGGATTCCGAAAGTAGAGGTTCCTCGATTTGGATCTTTAGGATGGACGAAATCACGAGGAAAACATTGACAAGTGGGAAACGTTAGGTCTTTGGTATCAATTTGATCCGAAGAGTGAAACAAGTACTTTGAAAAAAGCTTTTCAATTACAAACAAGTTTTTGGAGTTGTTCGGATCCTCTTTCGATATTTTGGTCCAAACAGGATTCCCAAAGAAGAGATTTCTCCATTTGGATCTTTAGGATGGACGAAATCACGAGGAAAACATTGACAAGTGTGAAACCTTAGGTCTTTGGTATCAATATGATCCGAAGAGTGATTAAACAAGTACTTTGAAACAAGCTTTTCAATTACAAACAAGTTTTTGGAGTGGTTCGGATCCTTTTTCGATATTTTTGTCCAAACAGGATTCCCAAAGAAGAGGTTCCTCCATTTGGATCTTTAGGATGGATGAAATCACGAGGAAAACATTGACAAGTGGGAAACCTTAGGTCTTTGGTATCAATATGATCCGAAGAGTGAAACAAGTACTTTGAAACAAGCTTTTCAATTACAAACAAGTTTTTGGAGTGGTTCGGAACCTCTTTCGATATTTTGGTCCAAACTGGATTGACAAAGAAGAGGTTCCACCATTTGGATCTTTAGGATGGACAAAATCACGAAAAAAACTTTGACAAGTGGGAAACGCTAGGTCTTTGGTATCAATATGGTCCGAAGAGTGAAACAAGTAATTTGAAACAAGACTTTCAATTACAAACAAGTTTTTGGAATGGTTCGGATCCTCTTTCGATATTTTGGTCTAAACAGGATTCCCAAAGAAGAGGTTCCTCCATTTGGATCTTTAGGATGGACGAAATCACGTGGGCAATTTTGACAAGTGGGAAACCTTATGTCTTTGGTATCAATGTAGTCCTAAGAGAGAAACAAGTATTTGAAACAAGCTTTTCAATTACAAACAAGTTTTTGGAGTTGTTCGGATCCTCCTTCGATATTTTGCTCCAAACAGGATTCCCAAAGAAGAGATTCCTCCATTTGGATCTTTATGATGGACGAAATCACGAGGAAAACATTAACAAGTGGGAAACCTTAGGTCTTTGGTATCAATATGATCCGAAGAGTGATTAAACAAGTACTTTGAAACAAGCTTTTCAATTACAAACAAGTTTTTGGAGTGGTTCGGATCCTGTTTCGATATTTTTGTCCAAACAGAATTCCCAAAGAAGAGGTTCCTCCATTTGGATCATTAGGATGGATGAAATCACGAGGAAAAGAATGACAAGTGGGAAACCTTAGGTCTTTGGTATCAATATGATTCGAAGAGTGAAACAAGTATTTTGAAACAAGCTTTTCAATTACAAACAAGTTTTTGTAGTGGTTCGGATCCTCTTTCGATATTTTGGTCAAAACAGGATTAACAAAGAAGAGGTTCCACCATTTGGATCTTTAGGATGGACGAAATCATGAAAAAAACTTTGACAAGTGGGAAACGTTAGGTCTTTGGTATCAATATGGTCCGAAGAGTGAAACAAGTACTTTGAAACAAGATTTTCAATTACAAACAAGTTTTTGGAGTGGTTCGGATCCTTATTCGATATTTTTGTCCAAACAGGATTCCCAAAGAAGAGGTTCCTCCATTTGGATCTTTAGGATGGACGAAATCACGAGGGCAATTTTGACAAGTGGGAAACCTTAGGTCTTTGGTATCAATGTAGTCCTAAGAGAGAAACAAGTACTTTGAAACAAGCTTTTCAATTACAAACAAGTTTTTGGAGTGGTTCAGATCCTCTTTAGATATTTTGGTCCAAACAGGATTCCGAAAGTAGAGGTTCCTCGATAGAGAAGGCAACGGTGTGGGGCAGGGTCGGGGATGCCATTCACATCCTCTAACCCGCGGGGATTTTAAATCCACATACCCTACCCTATCCCCTAATCAAAGAATCGGGGCGGGTTCGGGGATTCCCCGTTAGGGGATCGGGTTCCCGGCGGGGAAAATTCTATTTTTTATATTTTAATTCTTATTTAAAAAGAAATATAAAAAAAGAACATATATTTATACTATACATTTTTAAGATAAAAAGAAAACATAATATTAAACATTTTATAATTTATAAGTTAATATAAGCATATTTTATATATTTTTTCTAATAAATAAAGATCAAAGTAAATAAAATATATAAGATGTTATTAAAAAATCGGGTTCGGGGTCGGGGTCGGGCGGCGAATGTTTTCCCATACCCTAACCCTAAAATAAAATTGGGAAAAATTTCCCCCCTAACCCTAACCCTAACCCGCGGGGAAATTTGCCATCCCTATTCCTCGATTTGGATCTTTAGGATGGACGAAATTACGGGGAAAACATTGACAAGTGGGAAACCTTAGGTCTTTGGTATCAATATGATCCGAAGAGTGAAACAAGTACTTTGAAACAAGCTTTTCAATTTCAAACAAGTTTTTGGAGTGGTTCGGATCCTTTTTCGATACTTTGGTCCAAACAGGATTCCCAAAGAAGAGGTTCCTCCATTTGGATCTTTAGGATGGACGAAATCACGGGAAAACATTGACAAGTGGGAAACCTTAGGTCTTTGGTATCAATATGATCCGAAGTGTGAAACAAGTACTTTGAAACAAGCTTTTCAATTACAAACAAGTTTTTGGAGTGGTTCGGATCCTCTTTAGATATTTTGGTCCAAACAGGATTCCGAAAGTAGAGGTTCCTCGATTTGGATCTTTAGGATGGAAGAAATCACGAGGAAAATATTGACAAGTGGGAAACGTTAGGTCTTCGGTATCAATATGATCCGAAGAGTGAAACCAGTACTTTGAAACAAGCTTTTCAATTACAAACAAGTTTTTGGAGTGGTTCGGATCCTCTTTCGATATTTTGGTCCAAACAGGATTCCCAAAGAAGAGGTTCCTCCATTGGGACCTTTAGGATGGACGAAATCACGAGGAAAACATTGACAAGTGGGAAACCTTAGGTCTTTGGTATCAATATGATCCGAAGTGTGAAACAAGTACTTTGAAACAAGCTTTTCAATTACAAACAAGTTTTTGGAGTGGTTCGGATCCTCTTTAGATATTTTGGTCCAAACAGGATTCCCAAAGAAGAGATTCCTCCATTTGGATCTTTAGAATCGACGAAATCACGAGGAAAACATTGACAAGTGGGAAACGTTAGGTCTTTGGTATCAATATGATCCGAAGAGTGAAACAAGTACTTTGAAACAAGCTTTTCAATTACAAACAAGTTTTTGGAGTGGTTCGGATCCTCTTTCGTTATTTTGGTCCAAACAGGATTCCCAAAGAAGAGGTTCCTCCATTTGAATCTTTAGGATGGACGAAATCACGAGGAAAACATTGACAAGTGGGAAACCTTAGGTCTTTGGTATCAATATGATCGGAAGTGTGAAACAAGCACTTTGAAATAAGCTTTTCAATTACAAACAAGTTTTTGGAGTGGTTCGGATCCTCTTTCGATATTTTGGTCCAAACAGGATTCCCAAAGAAGAGGTTCCTCCATTTGGATCTTAAGGATAAACGAAATCACGAGGAAAACATTGACAAGTGGGAAACGTTAGGTCTTTGGTATCAAAATGACCGAAGAGTGAAACAAGTACTTTGAAACAAGCTTTTCAATTACAAACATGTTTTTGGAGTGGTTCGGATCCTCTTTCGATATTTTGGTCCAAACAGGATTCCCAAAGAAGATGTTCCTCCATTGGGATCTTTAGGATGGACGAAATCACGAGGAATACTTTGACAAGTGGAAAACGTTTGGTCTTTCGTATCAATAGGATCCGAAGAGTGAAACAAGTACTTTGAAACAAGCTTTTCAATTACAAACAAGTTTTTGGAGTGGTTCGGATCCTCTTTCGATATTTTGGTCCAAACAGGATTCCCAAAGAAGAGGTTCCTCCATTTGGATCTTTAGGATGGACGATATCACGAGGAAAACTTTGACATGTGGGAAACCTTAGGTCTTTGGTATCAATATGATCCGAAGAGTGAAACAAGTACTTTGAAACAAGATTTTCAATTACAAACAAGTTTTTGGAGTGGTTCGGATCCCCTTTTGATATTTTGGTCCAAACAGGATTCCCAAAGAAGAGGTTCCTCCATTTGGATCTTTTGGTTGGACCAAATCACAAGGGCAATTTTCACAAGTGGGAAAAGTTAGGTCTTTGGTATCAATATGGTCCGAAGAGTGAAACAAGTACTTTGAAACAAGCTTTTCAATCACAAACAAGTTTTTGGAGTGGTTCGGATCCTCTTTCGATATTTTGGTCCAAACAGGATTCCCAATGAAGAGGTTCCTCCATTTGGATATTTTGGTAGGACCAAATCACGAGGGCAATTTTGACAAGTGGGAAACGTTAGGTCTTTGGTATCAATATGGTCCGAAGAGTGAAACAAGTACTTTGAAACAAGCTTTTCAATTACAAACAAGTTTTTGGAGTGGTTCGGATCCTCTTTCGATATTTTGGTCCAAACAGGATTCCCAATGAAGAGGTTCCTCCATTTGGATCTTTAGGATGGACGAAATGACGAGGAAAACTTTGACAAGTGGGAAACCTTAGGTCTTTATAATCAATATGATCCGAAGAGTGAAACAAGTACTTTGAAACAAGCTTTTCAATTACAAACAAGTTTTTAGAGTGGTTCGGATCCTCTTTCGATATTTTGGTCGAAACAGGATTCCCAAAGAAGAGGTTCCTCCACTTGGATCTTTAGGATTGACGAAATCACGAGGAAAACTTTGACAAGTGGAAAACGTTTGGTCTTTCGTATCAATATGGTCCGAAGAGTGAAACAAGTACTTTGAAACAAGCTTTTCAATTACAAACAAGTTTTTGGAGTGGTTCGGATCCTCTTTCGATATTTTGGTCCAAACAGGATTCCCAAAGAAGAGGTTCCTCCATTTGGATCTTTAGGATGGACGAAATCACGAGGAAAACTTTGACAAGTGGGAAACCTTAGGTCTTTCGTATCAATATGATCCGAAGAGTGAAACAAGTACTTTGAAACAAGCTTTTCAATTACAAACAAGTTTTTGGAGTGGTTCGGATCCTCTTTTGATATATTAGTCCAAAGAGGATTCCCAAAGAAGAGGTTTCTCCATTTGGATCTTTAGGATGGACGAAATCACGAGGAAAACTTTGACAAGTGGGAAACCTTAGGTCTTTTGTATCAATATGATCCTTAGCGTGAAACAAGCTTTTCAATTACAAACAAGTATTTGGAGTGGTCGGATCCTCTTTCGATATTTTGGTCGAAACAGGATTCCCAAAGAAGAGTTTCCTCCATTTGGATCTTTTGGTTGGACCAAATCACGAGGGCAATTTTGACAAGTGGGAAACGTTAGGTCTTTGGTATCAATATGGTCCGAAGAGTGAAACAAGTACTTTAAAACAAGCGTTTCAATTACAAACAAGTTTTTGGAGTGGTTCGGATCCTCTTTCGATATTTTGGTCCAAACAGGATTCCCAAAGAAGAGGTTCCTCCACTTGGATCTTTAGGATTGACGAAATCACAAGGAAAACTTTGACAAGTGGAAAACGTTTGGTCTTTCGTATCAATATGGTCCGAAGAGTGAAACAAGTACTTTGAAACAAGCTTTTCAATTACAAACAAGTTTTTGGAGTGGTTTAGATCCTCTTTCGATGTTATGGTCCAAAAAGGATTTCAAAAGAAGAGGTTCCTCCATTTGGATCTTTAGGATTGACGAAATCACGAGGAAAACGTTGACAAGTGGAAAACTTTTGGTCTTTCGTATCAATATGGTCCGAAGAGTGAAACAAGTACTTTGAAACAAGCTTTTCAATTACAAACAAGTTTTTGGAGTGGTTCGGATCGTGTTTCGATATTTTGGTCCAAACAGGATTCCCAAAGAAGAGGTTCCTCCATTGGGATCTTTAGGATGGACGAAATCACGAGGAAAACTTTGACAAGTGGGAAACCTTAGGTCTTTGGTATCAATATGATCCGAAGAGTGAAACAAGTACTTTGAAACAAGCTTTTCAATTACAAACAAGTTTTTGGAGTGGTTCGGATCCTCTTTTGATATATTAGTCCAAAGAGGATTCCCAAAGAAGAGGTTTCTCCATTTGGATCTTTAGGATGGACGAAATCACGAGGAAAACTTTGACAAGTGGGAAACCCTAGGTCTTTGGTATCAATATGATCCTTAGAGTGAAACAAGTACGTTGAAACAAGCTTTTCAATTACAAACAAGTTTTTGGAGTGGTCGGATCCTCTTTCGATATTTTGGTCCAATTAGGATTCCCAAAGAAGAGGTTCCTCCATTTGGATCTTTTGGTTGGACCAAATCACGAGGGCAATTTTGACAAGTGGGAAACGTTAGGTCTTTGGTATCAATATGGTCCGAAGAGTGAAACACGTACTTTGAAACAAGCTTTTCAATTACAAACAAGTTTTTGGAGTGGTTCGGATCCTCTTTGGATATTTTGGTCCAAACAGGATTCCCAATGAAGAGGTTCCTCCATTTGGATCTTTAGGATGGACGAAATCACGAGGAAAACTTTGACAAGTGGGAAACCTTAGGTCTTTATGATCAATATGATCCGAAGAGTGAAACAAGTACTTTGAAACAAGCTTTTCAATTACAAATAAGTTTTTGGAGTGGTTCGGATCCTCTTTCGATATTTTGGTCCAAACAGGATTCCCAAAGAAGAGGTTCCTCCACTTGGATCTTTAGGATGGACGAAATCACGAGGAAAACTTTGACAAGTGGAAAACGTTTGGTCTTTCGTATCAATATGGTCCGAAGAGTGAAACAAGTACTTTGAAACAAGCTTTTCAATTACAAACAAGTTTTTGGAGTGGTTCGGATCCTCTTCCGATATTTTGGTCCAAACAGAATTCCCAAAGAAGAGGTTCCTCCATTTGGATCTTTAGGATGGACGAAATCATGAGGAAAACTTTGATAAGTGGGAAACCTTAGGTCTTTGGTATCAATATGATCCGAAGAGTAAAACAAGTACTTTGAAAGAAGCTTTTCAATTACAATCAAGTTTTTGGAGTGGTTCGGATTCTCTTTTGATATATTTGTCCAAAGAGGATTCCCAAAGAAGAGGTTTCTTCATTTGGATCTTTAGGATGGACGAAATCACGAGGAAAACTTTGACAAATGGGAAACCTTAGGCCTTTGGTATCAATATGATCCTTAGAGTGAAACAAGTACTTTGAAACAAGCTTTTCAATTACAAACAAGTTTTGGAGTGGTCGGATCCTCTTTTGATATTTTGGTCCAAACAGGATTCCCAAAGCAGAGGTTCCTCCATTTGGATCTTTTGGTTGGACGAAATCACGAGGGCAATTTTGACAAGTGGGAAAGGTTAGGTCTTTGGTATCAATATGGTCTGAAGAGTGAAACAACTACTTTGAAACAAGCTTTTCAATTACAAACAAGTTTTTGGAGTCGTTCGGATCCTCTTTCGATATTTTGGTCCAAACAGGATTCCCAATGAAGAGGTTCCTCCATTTGGATCTTTAGGATTGACGAAATCACGAGGAAAACTTTGACAAGTGGAAATCGTTTGGTCTTTTGTATCAATATGGTCCGAAGAGTGAAACAAGTACTTTGAAACAAGCTTTTCAATTACAAACAAGTTTTTGGAGTGGTTCGTATCCTCTTTCGATATTTTGGTCCAAACAGGATTCCCAAAGAAGAGGTTCCTCCATTTGGATCTTTAGGATGGACGAAATCACGAGGAAAACTTTGACAAGTGGGAAACCTTAGGTCTTTGGTATCAATATGATCTTAAGAGTGAAACAAGTACTTTGAAACAACCTTTTCAATTACAAACAAGTATTTGGAGTGGTTCGGATCCTCTTTTGATATATTAGTCCACAGAGGATTCCCAAAGAAGAGGTTTCTCCATTTGGATCTTTAGGATGGACGAAATCACGAGGAAAACTTTGACAAGTGGGAAACCTTAGGTCTTTGGATATGAATTATGTAGCCTTGCATTTGAGGAATTCAAGCTTCAAGAACACTTGCATTAAATGCACTTCAATTGCATTAATGGCAACCCAAGTTCATTTATTACAAGTCAAGTTAAGATGCATTAACTA
Source organism: Gynostemma pentaphyllum (assembly GCA_028015215.1). Classification (NCBI taxonomy): domain Eukaryota; kingdom Viridiplantae; phylum Streptophyta; class Magnoliopsida; order Cucurbitales; family Cucurbitaceae; genus Gynostemma; species Gynostemma pentaphyllum. Next base: position 11,541,991 of record CM051350.1, read on the forward strand.
CAACTCAAGATGCATTGATGATAACCCAAGCTTCATTCAAGACAACTCAAGCTTCATTCAAGGGAACACAAAGCTTCATTTAAGGGAACTCAAAGCAACATCAAGACAAGCTTTAATGAAGATTTAAAAGCTTAATTTAGAGTTCAAATGTAATAGTTGCATTTTAAGTTACAAATTAAATGGTGGCAGAATGTAACTTAAGTTTTTGCTTTAAATTCGTAGGTTATATGCTAGGGACTTAATTGGGCTGATATGGGATCATTATGGACGAATTTATCATGTATTTTAAGCCTATAAATAGGCCTTGTATCAGCCAATGCAAAGGAGATTTGTAAGACTTGACAGATTTGAAAATGTAATGAAATATTGCCTTTTGAGCAAATGGAGAGCCTTGAGCCTCACCCTTTTGTAGTCTTGCCTTAGATTACATGTTTAGAGTCATTCAAGTTGAAATGATCATCCAACTTGTGGAGTGTCTCGAATCTTGGGCTTGGAAACTTGTCCTAGATCAATGATCATCTTTCCTAAGCAATCTGTTTTTAGCCATTCTTAGGGGGTGTTCCGAATAGTTAGGGAGGGTTTGAGTTCTTGCTTCAAAGGTTCATGCTAAGTATAATAGCATAGGGTCTTTGGACTTGCAATTTGAGTTTGTCTTATCATTTGGAACTCTTGGGTTGATCCGATTAGTTAAGGAGGTTTTGTGCCATTTTCATGCTTCAAAGGTTCTTGCAAACGATTGTAATGGGTTTTTGGACTTGAACGCAAGGTTGCCTTGTCATTTGGTATCAGAGCATCGGTTACGATTTTGTGGCGATCTCTAGAACAGGTTTTATCCAATCTATCCTTTTCTATTCTTGTTGTTTTCAATTCTGTCCTATCTTTTCGTTTTTGTCCTAGCATGAATTTGTCTTCATCTTTTCATTCTGATCTTGTTTCTATCTTAAAGATCACTTTCTGATCTAAAAAAAAAGACTTAACATTCAAGACCACCGGTTTATTCATCTTGCGTTCTTCTTGCAAATTCTTGAGGTTTTCTGAGTTTGATCTTTGAAATTCGTGTATTTCTGATTGTAATGTGTTATTATGTCAGTTATATATCATAAACCATCAGTTACACCTTCCTTTGCACGAATTTAAAGTCCCAAAAACGGCTAAATTAAAAGTGTTTCAAAAACTGTCCACTTTTGTAACTGTCGTATTTAATGCTGGTGTTTTCATTTGTGATTGAATTTCTGAGTTTGGCCAATTTTAAGCTCTTCATAACAGAGATATTAACCTATATATGGGCTGCTTCTCTAAAAGTAAAGGCCAATCTTGAAGGAAATTTGAGTGCAAACACGAGTGGAACAAAGAGAGTTGTAAAAAGTGAGGGAGTGCTTGTAAGGTCCAATTTTTGTGTTTTCTCTCTAACTTTCTTTTGCAGCAACACTTTTTGATTCGAGGACGAATCATTTTGAAGAATGGGGGAATGATATGAATTATGTAGCCTTGCATTTGAGGAATTCAAGCTTCAAGAACACTTGCATTAAATGCACTTCAATTGCATTAATGGCAACCCAAGTTCATTTATTACAAGTCAAGTTAAGATGCATTAACTACAACTCAAGATGCATTGATGATAACCCAAGCTTCATTCAAGACAACTCAAGCTTCATTCAAGGGAACACAAAGCTTCATTTAAGGGAACTCAAAGCAACATCAAGACAAGCTTTAATGAAGATTTAAAAGCTTAATTTAGAGTTCAAATGTAATAGTTGCATTTTAAGTTACAAATTAAATGGTGGCAGAATGTAACTTAAGTTTTTGCTTTAAATTCGTAGGTTACATGCTAGGGACTTAATTGGGCTGATATGGGATCATTATGGACGAATTTATCATGTATTTTAAGCCTATAAATAGGCCTTGTATCAGCCAATGCAAAGGAGATTTGTAAGACTTGACAGATTCAAAAGATTGAATGAAATGTAGCATTTTTATGCACATTGAGAGCCTTGCGCCTCACCCTTTGTAATCTTGCTTTAGATTACATGTTTAGAAACATTCAAGAGGGGAGTGATCAACCAACTTGTGGAGTGTTTCGAGTCATGAGATGATGGAACGTAAAGGTTTGTCCGTTTCATGATTTTTAGATCACATAGGGCAATCTGTTTCTAGCCTTTCCTTATGGTTGAAATCGAATAGTTAGGGAGGGTTTGAATTCATGCTTCAAGGGTTCATGCTAAGTATAATAGCATAGGGTGTTTGAACTTGACATTTGAGTTTGCCTTATCAGTATCAATATGATCCGTACAGTGAAACAAGTACGTTGAAACAAGCTTTTCAATTACAAACAAGTTTTTGGAGTGGTTTGGACCCTCATTCGATATTTTGGTCCAATCAGGATTTCCAAAGAAGAGGTTCCTCCATTTGGATCTTTTGGTTGGACCAAATCACGAGGGCAATTTTGGCAAGTGGGAAACCTTAGGTCTTTGGTATCAATGTCGTCCGAAGAGTGAAACAAGTACTTTGAAACAAGCTTTTCAACTACAAACAAGTTTTTGGAGTGTTTCGGATCCTCTTTCGATATTTTGGTCCAAACAGGATTCCCAAAGAAGAGGTTCCTCCATTCGGATCTTTTGGATGGACGAAATCACGAGGAAACCATTGACAAGTGGGAAACCTTAGGTCTTTGGTATCAATATGATCCGAAGAGTGAAACGAGTACTTTCAAACAAGCTTGATATGAATCATGGAGCACAAGACAAGATAGACAAGCTTAGGATGGTTCAAGGGCCAATGACAAGATCCAAGACCAAGAAATTGCAATATGATCTGAAGAGTGAAACAAGTACTTTGAAACAAGCTTTTCAATTACAAACAAGTTTTTGGAGTGGTTCGGATCGTGTTTCGATATTTTGGTCCAAACAGGATTCCCAAAGAAGAGGTTCCTCCATTGGGATCTTTAGGATGGACGAAATCACGAGGAAAACTTTGACAAGTGGGAAACCTTAGGTCTTTGGTATCAATATGATCCGAAAAGTGAAACAAGTACTTTGAAACAAGCTTTTCAATTACAAACAAGTTTTTGGAGTGGTTCGGATCCTCTTTTGATATATTAGTCCAAAGAGGATTCCCAAAGAAGAGGTTTCTCCATTTGGATCTTTAGGATGGACGAAATCACGAGGAAAACTTTGACAAGTGGGAAACCCTAGGTCTTTGGTATCAATATGATCCTTAGAGTGAAACAAGTACGTTGAAACAAGCTTTTCAATTACAAACAGTTTTTGGAGTGGTCGGATCCTCTTTCGATATTTTGGTCCAATTAGGATTCCCAAAGAAGAGGTTCCTCCATTTGGATCTTTTGGTTGGACCAAATCACGAGGGCAATTTTGACAAGTGGGAAACGTTAGGTCTTTGGTATCAATATGGTCCGAAGAGTGAAACACGTACTTTGAAACAAGCTTTTCAATTACAAACAAGTTTTTGGAGTGGTTCGGATCCTCTTTGGATATTTTGGTCCAAACAGGATTCCCAATGAAGAGGTTCCTCCATTTGGATCTTTAGGATGGACGAAATCACGAGGAAAACTTTGACAAGTGGGAAACCTTAGGTCTTTATGATCAATATGATCCGAAGAGTGAAACAAGTACTTTGAAACAAGCTTTTCAATTACAAATAAGTTTTTGGAGTGGTTCGGATCCTCTTTCGATATTTTGGTCCAAACAGGATTCCAAAAGAAGAGGTTCCTCCACTTGGATCTTTAGGATGGACGAAATCACGAGGAAAACTTTGACAAGTGGAAAACGTTTGGATGGTTCAAGGGCCAATGACAAGATCCAAGACCAAGAAATTGCAACAAGCTTTGAATATCCATTGTCAAGCATACATGAGCAAACTCAAGGAGTCTTTTGAAGATTGGAACATTGAGGCTAAGGAAGAAGACTTAAAGCACTTCAACATGTGGCATGTGCAATTGGAAGAAGAATTTGGATAAGTTGTGCAATCAGATTCAAAGAATAAAGCTTAGAGAGAAAGTTGCAAACTTTCCATATTTGACAACTTTCCTTATTTGAGTCTTTTATTTATTTTATGCATTTAGGGTTTTTATTTAATGTTTCCCATGGCCAAAGGACATGTTTTAGGCCTTTTATATTCAGTTTATATGTTTGGAAAGAATTAGGAAAGATATTATTCTCTAGAAAAGATTTTCCACAAAATCTGCTAATTTCACATAAGGCAAGTTTTGGGCAGATTTTGTGCTCTTTGTATTCCGAATTTCCTAGCTTATTTTTAGGGTTTCTTTGCCTATTTAAAGGCCTAATTTGTAACCCTAAAGACTCAGAATTCATATGATAATAATATTGCTTTTTGCTTTGCTAAAATTGCTTAGTTTTGTAGCCTTGTTCTTAGGTTGCATGTTTTAGGAACATTCAAGCAAACCTTGATCTAGTTTGTTTGTGAATTGTTTCAATCTTGAAATAAGAACAAGTTCTCTTATTTCAAGGTCTTTGATCATTGGAATAATCTTCTTTTCTTGTTTTTCCAAAGGTTTTACCTTTTTGTTCATGGGGTTTTAGGATTTGCATCTAAGGGGTTCTTTGTGCATCAAAGGGTTTCTTTATCAATTTCCTAGGGTTTCATATCAAAGCTTTTCAATTACCAACAAGTTTTTGGAGTGGTTCGGATCCTCTTTCGATATTTTGGTCCAAACAGGATTCCCAATGAAGAGGTTCCTCCATTTGGATCTTTAGGATGGACGAAATCACGAGGAAAACTTTGACAAGTGGGAAACCTTAGGTCTTTATGATCAATATGATCCGAAGAGTGAAACAAGTACTTTGAAACAAGCTTTTCAATTACAAACAAGTTTTTGGAGTGGTTCGGATCCTCTTTCGATATTTTGGTCCAAACAGGATTCCCAAAGAAGAGGTTCCTCCATTTGGATCTTCAGGATGGACGAAATCATGAGGAAAACTTTGACAAGTGGGAAACCTTAGGTCTTTGGTATCAATATGATCCGAAGAGTGAAACAAGTACTTTGAAAGAAGCTTTTCAATTACAATCAAGTTTTTGGAGTGGTTCGGATCCTCTTTTGATATATTAGTCCAAAGAGGATTCCCAAAGAAGAGGTTTCTCCATTTGGATCTTTAGCATGGACGAAATCACGAGGAAAACTTTGACAAATGGGAAACCTTAGGTCTTTGGTATCAATATGATCCTTAGAGTGAAACAAGTACTTTGAAACAAGCTTTTCAATTACAAACAAGTTTTGGAGTGGTCGGATCCTCTTTTGATATTTTGGTCCAAACAGGATTCCCAAAGTAGAGGTTCCTCCATTTGGATCTTTTGGTTGGACGAAATCACGAGGGCAATTTTGACAAGTGGGAAAGGTTAGGTCTTTGGTATCAATATGGTCCGAAGAGTGAAACAAGTACTTTGAAACAAGCTTTCCAATTACAAACAAGTTTTTGGAGTCGTTCGGATCCTCTTTCGATATTTGGTCCAAACAGGATTCCCAATGAAGAGGTTCCTCCATTTGGATCTTTAGGATTGACGAAATCACGAGGAAAACTTTGACAAGTGGAAAACGTTTGGTCTTTCGTATCAATATGGTCCGAAGAGTGAAACAAGTACTTTGAAACAAGCTTTTCAATTACAAACAAGTTTTTGGAGTGGTTCGGATCCTCTTTCGATATTTTGGTCCAAACAGGATTCCCAAAGAAGAGGTTCCTCCATTTGGATCTTTAGGATGGACGAAATCACGAGGAAAACTTTGACAAGTGGGAAACCTTAGGTCTTTGGTATCAATATGATCTGAAGAGTGAAACAAGTACTTTGAAACAAGCTTTTCAATTACAAACAAGTATTTGGAGTGGTTCGGATCCTCTTTTGATATATTAGTCCACAGAGGATTCCCAAAGAAGAGGTTTCTCCATTTGGATCTTTAGGATAGACGAAATCACGAGGAAAACTTTGACAAGTGGGAAACCTTAGGTCTTTGGTATCAATATGATCCGTACATTGAAACAAGTACGTTGAAACAAGCTTTTCAATTACAAACAAGTTTTTGGAGTGGTATGGACCCTCATTCGATATTTTGGTCCAATCAGGATTTCCAAAGAAGAGGTTCCTCCATTTGGATCTTTTGGTTGGACCAAATCACGAGGGCAATTTTGGCAAGTGGGAAACCTTAGGTCTTTGGTATCAATGTCGTCCGAAGAGTGAAACAAGTACTTTGAAACAAGCTTTTCAATTACAAACAAGTTTTTGGAGTGTTTCGGATCCTCTTTCGATATTTTGGTCCAAACAGGATTCCCAAAGAAGAGGTTCCTCCATTCGGATCTTTTGGATGGACGAAATCACGAGGAAACCATTGACAAGTGGGAAACCTTAGGTCTTTGGTATTAATATGATCCGAAGAGTGAAACGAGTACTTTCAAACAAGCTTTTCAACTACCAACAAGTTTTTGGAGTGGTTCGGATCCTCTTTCGATATTTTGGTCAAAACAGGATTCTCAAAGAAGAGGTTCCTCCATTTGGATCTTTAGGATGGACGAAATCACGAGGAAAACATTGACAAGTGGGAAACCTTAGGTCTTTGGTATCAATATGATCCGAAGAGTGAAACAAGTACTTTGAAACAAGCTTTTCAATTTCAAACAAGTTTTTGGAGTGGTTCTGATCCTCTTTCGATATTTTGTTCCAAACAGGATTCCCAAAGAAGAGGTTCCTCCATTTGGATCTTTAGGATGGACGAAATCACGAGGAACACTTTGACAAGTGGGAAACCTTATGTCTTTATTATCAATATGATCCGAAGAGTGAAGCAAGTACTATGAAACAACCTTTTCAATTACAAACAATTTTTGGAGTGGTTCGGATCCTCTTTCGATATTTTGGTCCAAACAGGATTCCCAAAGAAGAGGTTCCTCCATTTGGATCTTTTGGTTCGACCAAATCACGAGGGCAATTTTGACAAGTGGGAAACGTTATGTCTTTGGTATCAATGTGGTCCGAAGAGTGAAACAAGTACTTTGAATCAAGCTTTTCAATTACAAACATGTTTTAGTAGTGGTTCGGATCCTCTTTGGATATTTTGGTCCAAACAAGACTCCCAAAGAAGAGGTTCCTCCATTTGGATCTTTAGGATGGACGAAATCACGAGGAAAACATTGAAAAGTGGGAAACGTTAGGTCTTTGGTATCAATATGATCCGAAGAGTGAAACAAGTACTTTGAAACAAGCTTTTCAATTACAAACAATTTTTTGGAGTGGTTCGGATCCTCTTTCGATATTTTGGTCCAAACAGGATTCCCAAAGAAGAGGTTCCTCCATTTGGATCTTTAGGATTGACGAAATCACGAGGAAAACTTTGACAAGTGGAAAACGTTTGGTCTTTCGTATCAATATGGTCCGAAGAGTGAAAAAGTACTTTAAAACAAGCTTTTCAATTACAAACAAGTTTTTGGAGTGGTTCGGATCCTCTTTCGATATTTTGGTCCAAACAGGATTCCCAAAGAAGACGTTCCTCCATTTGGATCTTAAGGATGGACGAAATCACGAGGAAAACATTGACAAGTGGGAAACCTCAGGTCTTTGGTATCAATATGATCCGAAGAGTGAAACAAGTACTTTGAAACAAGATTTTTAATTACAAACAAGTTTTTGGAGTGGTTCGGATCCTCTTTCGATATTTTGGTCCAATCAGGATTTAAAAAGAGGAGGTTCCTCCATTTGGATCCTTAGGATGGACGAAATCACGAGGAAAACATTGACAAGTGGGAAACCTTAGGTCTTTGGTATCAATATGATTCGAAGAGTGAAACAAGTACTTTGAAACAAGCTTTTCAATTACAAACAACTTTTTGGAGTGGTCGGATCCTCTTTCGATACTTTTGTCCAAACAGGATTCCCAAAGAGGAGGTTCCTCCATTTGGATCTTTTGGTTGGACCAAATCACGAGGGCAATTTTGACAAGTGGGAAACCTTTGGTCTTTGGTATCAATATGATCCGAAGAGTGAAAAAATTACTTTAAAACAAGCTTTTCAATTACAAAAAAGTTTTTGGAGTGGTTCGGATCCTCTTTCGATATTTTGGTCCATCACCCAAAGAAGAGGTTCCTCCATTTGGATCTTTAGGATGGACGAAATAACGAGGAAAAGTTTGACAAGTGGGAAACGTTAGGTCTTTGGTATCAATATGGTCCGAAGAGTGAAACAAGTACTTTAAAACAAGCTTTTAAATTACAAACATGTTTTTGGAGTGGTTCGGGTCCTCTTTCGATATTTTGGTCCAAACAGGATTCCCAAAGAAGAGGTTCCTCCATTTGGATCTTTAGGATGGAAGAAATCACGAGGAAAACATTGACAAGTGGGAAACCTTAGGTCTTTGGTATCAATATGATCCGAAGAGTGAAACAAGTACTTTGAAACATGCTTTTCAATTACAAACAAGTTTTTGGAGTGGTTCGGATCCTCTCTCGATATTTTGGTCCAAACAGGATTCCCAAAGAAGAGGTTCTTCCATTTGGATCTTTAGGATGGACGAAATCACGAGGAAAACTTTGACAAGTGGGAAACCTTAGGTCTTTGGTATCAATATGATCCAAAGAGCGAAACAAGTACTTTGAAACATGCTTTTCAATTACAAACAAGTTTTTGGAGTGGTTCGGATCCTCTTTCGATATTTTGGTCCAACAGGATTCCCGAAGAAGAGGTTCCTCCATTTGGATCTTTAGGATGGACGAAATCACGAGGAAAACTTTGACAAGTGGGAAACCTTACGTCTTTGGTATCAATATGATCCGAAGAGTGAAACAATTACTTTGAAACAAGCTTTTCAATTACAAACAAGTGTTTGGAGTGGTTCGGATCCTCTTTCGATATTTTGGTCCATCCGTATTCCCAAAGAAGAGGTTCCTCCATTTGGATCTTTAGGATGGACGAAATAACGAGGAAAAGTTTGACAAGTGGGAAACGTTAGGTCTTTGGTATCAATATGGTCCGAAGAGTGAAACAAGTACTTTAAAAAAAGCATTTCAATTACAAACATGTTTTTGGAGTGGTTCGGGTCCTCTTTCGATATTTTGGTTCAAACAGGATTCTCAAAGAAGAGGTTCCTCCATTTGGATCTTTAGGATGGACGAAATCACGAGGAAAACATTGACAAGTGGGAAACCTTAGGTCTTTGGTATCAATATGATCCGAAGAGTGAAACAAGTACTTTGAAACATGCTTTTCAATTACAAACAAGTTTTTGCAGTGGTTCGGATCCTCTTTCGATATTTTGGTCCAAACAGGATTCCCAAAGAAGAGGTTCCTCCATTTGGATCTTTAGGATGGACGAAATCACGAGGAAAAGTTTGACAAGTGGGAAACGTTAGGTCTTTGGTATCAATATGGTCCGAAGAGTGAAATAAGTACTTTAAAACAAGCTTTTCAATTACAAACAAGTTTTTGGAGTGGTTCGGGTCCTCTTTCGATATATTTGTCCAAACGTGATTCCCAAATAAGAGGTTCCTCCATTTGGATCTTTTGGTTGGACCAAATCACGAGGGCAATTTTGACAAGTGAGAAACCTTAGGTCTTTGGTATCAATGTGGTCTGAAGAGTGAAACAAGTACTTTGAACATTGTTTTCAATATCAAACAAGTTTTTTGAGTTGTTCGGATCCTCTTTAGATATTTTGGTCCAAACAGGATTCCCAAAAAAGAGGTAACTCCATTTGGATCTTTAGGATGGACGAAATAACGAGGAAAACATTGACAAGTGGGAAACATTAGGTCTTTGGTATCATTACGATCCGAAGAGTAAAACAAGTACTTTGAAACAAGCTTTTCAATTACAAACAAGTTTTATGAGTGGTTCGGATCCTCTTTCGATATTTTGGTAAAAACAGGATTCCCAAAGAAGAGGTTCCTCGATTTGGATCTTTAGGATGGAAGAAATCACAAGGAAAACATTGAGAAGTGGGAAACCTTAGGTCTTTGGTATCAATATGGTCTGAAGAGTGAAACAAGTACTTTGAAAGAAGATTTTCAATGACAAACAAGTTTTTGGTGTGGTTCAGATCCTCTTTCGATATTTCGGTCCAAACAAGATTCCCAAAGAACAGGTTCCTCCATTTGGATCTTTAGGATGGAAGAAATCACGAGGAAAACATTGACAAGTTGGAAACCTTAGGTCTTCGGTATCAATATGATTCGAAGAGTGAAACAATTACTTTGAAACAAGCTTTTGAATTACAAACAAGTTTTTGGAGTGGTTCGGATCCTCTTTCGATATTTTGGTCCAAACAGGATTCCCAAAGAAGAGGTTCCTCCATTTGGATCTTTAGGATGGAAGAAATCACGAGGAAAACATTGACAAGTGGGAAACCTTAGGTCTTTGGTATCAATATGATCCGAAGAGTGAAACCTTAGGTTTTACCTTTTTGTTCATGGGGTTTTAGGATTTGCATCTAAGGGGTTCTTTGTGCATCAAAGGGTTTCTTTATCAATTTCCTAGGGTTTCATATCATTTGGTATCAGAGCTTAGGCTCAAGGGAAGATTTCTATCTTACTTGCTTTCTTGTTATTTCAATTTTTCTTACTTATTGTTCTTTGTTTATCGAAAAATTCCAGAAAAACAAAAAAAAATCATAGTTCCAGAATTTCCTTATTTAGCCTACTGTTTTTGTTCTTTTTCGTATAGTTAATCTCCGATTCTTAAAAAGTCGTCAACTATAAAAGTCTTTATCTTTGAGTCTTGATTATGTGTTATCCAGAAAAGTTTGTCAAAAAAGAAGTGGAAGATGGAGAAAAAAATAGATCTTCGCAGACTGTCGGATTGTCCAGAAAATTAAAAAAAAAAAGTGTTCTTGCTTGATTTGTTGAAGTTTCTGGAAAAAGTGGTTTGTGTTCGTATTGTTCTTGAAGAGTTCATCTTAAACTCATCAAATTTTTTCTTGAATCCTAAAATTGCATGAAAATTGAGCCAAAATTGTTTTTTTTTCTTTAAAAGCTAGAAGTTACCATAAATAGCCCAAAACTGTTTTTGGAAAGTTTCAAATCTGTCCCATATTCAAATATATGCATATCTTGCTTAAGGAAAGTCATATTTTCTGATCCAAATTGCTTTAGGGAAGTCTAATTTCGAATTTTTCTCTTTTAGGAAATTTTATTCCTGCTTATTTTCTTTCTTATTCTTTCCTTGTCACTACAATAAACCATTTGCATAAATCTGTCTTATTTTATTCTTACCAACCAAATTACTTGTTTCTTATTTCTTGATTCTTACTTTTTACAAATTTCATTAGTATCTTTGTTGCTTGATAGTTGCTAAAGTGTGCTAATAGTTCAAGGTTACATTTAGGCCTTTAGAATCTGTTTTGAGTGCAAACACGAGAGAACGAACATCATCGAGTGTAAACACTTAGGGAGTGATTGAAAGGTCCTATTTTTATTACTAACCTTTTTATTTGCAGCAATGTATCATGAAAAGATTGGTGAAAGGAGGATTAGTAAATTTTGGGAGGTAGAACATCCTAGGAGTGAACATAAAGACATTTATGATGAGAGGATGGAGGATCAAAGCTTAGGAGGACATAAGCTCAAGTTATATACTTTCAATGGGAGTTTGGATCAAGAGGAGTACTTGCAATGGGAGACAGGAACCGAGCACTTCTTTGATTACAACAATTATAGTGATGAAAGAAAGGTAATGCTTGCTATTTCCAATTTCGCTAATAATGCTCATGTTTGGTGGTCTCAATTGAAAGTGAAACTAAGGAGGGAGAGGAAACAACAAGTAGAAACTTGGTATGATCTTAAGTGCCATATGAGAAAGAGATTCGTGTCAAGACAGCATCAAGACCATCTTGTGTAAAAGTTGGATAACCTAATACAAGGTTGCAAAAGTGTGGATGATTACTATAAGGAGATGGAGTTTCTCAAGGCTAGGGCTAATGTTGAGGAAGATGAGAAGTCTACTATTGTTAGGTTTTTAAATGGATTGAATAGAGATATTGCTTACCAAATGGAGTTAACACAATTTGAGGAGTTAGGAGAGTTGGTGCACATTGCCAACAAGGTGGAAAGAAGACTCCAAAGAGGGGCTGCAAAAAGGTATGTCACTAAACAATATTCTAATCCAATTTCTTCTTATCAATTGGGTGAAAATGATACATTAATGGATAAGAATGGGGCTGCCTATGGCTTGGTAGAGGAAAATGCAAATTTGATTTTAGAGAAGGTCAAGATGATTGAAAGAAAACTTTTAAAATCAAAGGAAATTTTCAATGCTAGCATGGAGGAGATAAAAGAGGATATTCGTGCTAATGTTTTTGTGGAGGAAACTTATGAGCTACAAAAGAGTTCTATGTTTGAAAGTAATGAAAACTGTGACAAAAAGAGTGAGCCGAAAGAAAGAGAGATGAGTGCAAAAGAAATTAGTGAGTTAAAAGAAAGAGAGATGAATGATAAAAAAGAAATGAGTGCTCAAAACAAAGAGAGTTGTGAGTTTGAAAAGAAAGAGTGTAATGAGAGTGAAAAGAATGAGTGCTTTGAGATTACAAAGTGTGAGACATTTGAGTTTAGTGAGCAAAAAGAGAGTGAAATAGAGAGTGAGAGCTTGAAAGTTAGATCAAGTGAGGCTAGGAATAAAATCTACCAACCTACATTTGTACTTTTGTACAAAGAGGTTTGTTTTACACTTAACCCATCTTTGCCTAGTATGTTTGTTGAGTTTTGCAGGAATTCAAAAGGTTGTTCCCTAATGAGATGCCTAGTAATTTGTCATCAATGCAAGGCATAAATCATCATGAAGACAACATTCAAGGGGCTGTCATACTCAATAAACCACCATCTCACATGATTCAATGCATGGAAAATAAGGTTAACACATCCATGGTAAAGTATCTGAACCCTATTCTTGATGAAATGCATATTAATTGTTTGCTTGGTAAATTTGGTATTAAATCTGAATTTTTACAACATCAAATGAATTTCAATGATAATTATGCATCTTACTCTAAGACTTACTTTCTTGATAATTTCCAAATTGAAAACGTTGATTTGCTTACTAATTTTGATGATGTGCATAATGTTTTACATGATTCTTGTTTGATTGATCAAATGATTTTGCATGATTATCACTCACTTGAAAAGAATGTTCGGTTTGTTTCATATAAGTCTAAGGATGGTTGTAGTGTTGGATCTTTGTTAATATTACCATATTATAAGAAGATTCATGAGATTGACTATGGTCCATGCATCTCTAAGTCTTCCTTGTTATTTCAAGTAACTAACAATCTTGTGAGCTTTGATGATGTTTGTCCTAAGATAGGTCATTTCAAGAAATTACAAAATATAGATGAGACAATGGACATACAATTGCTAAGAAAAAAGATGATATCAAGGAAGATAATGGTTTTTGACTCGGGAGGTGCTAACTTGAAAGGAGAAGGAAGGATACCCATGTTGCTGTTCTTGTTGAAAATAGATGATACACGAGGTACGTATGCTTTAGGTGCTTTTTATTTCTGTTATTAACTTAAGTTTTTGTGATGTAGGTAATGTTATAGATTCGAGGACGAATCCTTTTAAAGAGGGAGGGGATGATATGAATCATGGAACGTCACAAATAGCTCAAGGATCAATTTCAATATTAAAGTTCTAGACAAGCGTTAACCTCCATTTACAAGCCTACATTAGAAAAGTCAAGACAAGCTTTGAAGATCTGAGCATAGAGGCTATGGAAGAGGACTTGATGAACTTTAATCAATGGAAAATACATGTTGAAGAAGAGTATTGAAGACTTGTTCAATTAGAAATGAAGAGAAGAGAAAATTTGGAAAGTTGCCTCACTTTTGCAAACTTTCCTTATTTGGACCACTTTCCATATTTGTTCCCGAACTTGCCATATATGATGTCCACGAATTTACAATGTATTTGGACATGTTTTAGGCCTTTATTTATCAGTTTTAATGCATAGAATAGTTTAGGAATGATATAATATCTTCTAGGGCAAAACTTTCCTAAAATGCACCAAATGCACTTAAGGAAAGATTTGGCAGATTTTGTGCCTCCTTGTAATCCGAATTTGCTATCTTGTTTTTAGGGTTTCTTTGCCTATTTAAAGGCCTCATTTGTAACCCTAAAGATGCAGAATTCATATGATAATAATATTGCTTTTTGCTTTGCTAAAATTGCTTAGTTTTGTAGCCTTGTTCTTAGGTTGCATGTTTTAGGAACATTCAAGCAAACCTTGATCTAGTTTGTTTGTGAATTGTTTCAATCTTGAAATAAGAACAAGTTCTCTTATTTCAAGGTCTTTGATCATTGGAATAATCTTCTTTTCTTGTTTTTCCAAAGGTTTTACCTTTTTGTTCATGGGGTTTTAGTATTTGCATCTAAGGGGTTCTTTGTGCATCAAAGGGTTTCTTTATCAATTTCCTAGGGTTTCATATCATCTTTAGGATGGACGAAAGCACGAGGAAAACATTGACAAGTGGGAGACCTTAGGTCTTTGGTATCAATATGATCGAAAGAGTGAAACAAGTACTTTGAAACAAGCTTTTCAATTACAAACAAGTTTTTGGAATGGTTCAGATCCTCTTTCGATATTTTGGTCCAAACAGGATTCCCAAAGAAGAGGTTCCTCCATTTGGATCTTTAGGATGGATGAATTCACGAGGAAAACATTGACAAGTGGGAAACTTTAGGTCTTTGGTATCAATATGATCCGAAGAGTAAACAAGTACTTTAAAACAAGCTTTTCAATTACAAACAAGTTTTTGGAGTGGTCTGAATCCTCTTTCGATATATTGGTCCAAAAAGGATTCCCAAAGAAGAGGTTCCTCCATTTGGATCTTTAGGATGGACGAAATAACGAGGAAAACATTGACAAGTGGGAAACCTTAGGTCTTTGGTATCAATATGATCCGAAGAGTGAAACAAGTACATTGAAACAAGCTTTTCATTTACAATCGAGTTTTTGGAGTGGTTTGGATCCTCTTTCGATATTTTGGTCCAAACAGGATTCCCAAAGAAGAGGTTCCTCCTTTTGGATCTTTAGAATGGACGAAATCACGAGGAAAACTTTGACAAGTGGGAAACGTTAGGTCTTAGGTAACAATATGGTCCGAAGAGTGAAACAAGTACTTTGAAACAAGATTTTCAATTACAAACAATTTTTGGAGTGGTTCAGATCCTCTTTCGATATATTAGACCAAACAGGATTCCCAAAGAGGTTCCTCCATTTGGATCTTTTGGTTGGACCAAATCACGAGGGCTGTTTTGACAAGTTGGAAACCTTAGGTCCTTGGTATCAATGTGGTCCGAAGAGTAAAACAAGTACTTTGAAACAAGCTTTTCAATTACAAACAAGTTTTTGGAGTGGTTCGGATCCTCTTTAGATATTTTGCTCCAAACAAAATTCCCAAACAATATTTTCAATTACAAACAAGTTTTTGGAGTGGTTCGGATCCTCTTTCGATATTTTGGTCCAAACAGGATTCCCAAAGAAGAGGTTCCTCCATTCGGATCTTTAGGATGGAAGAAATCACGAGGAAAACATTAACAAGTGGGAAACCTTAGATCTTTGGTATCAATAAGATCCGAAGAGTGAAACAAGTACTTTGAAACAAGCTTTTCAATTACAAACAAGTTTTTGGAGTGGTTCGCAACCTCTTTCGATATTTTGGTCCAAACAGGATTCCCAAAGAAGAGGTTCCTCCATTTGGATCTTAAGGATGGATGAAATCACGAGGAAAACTTTGACAAGTGGGAAACGTTAGGTCTTTGGTATCAATATGATCCGAAGAGTGAAACAAGTACTTTGAAACAAGCTTTTCAATTACAAACAAGTTTTTGGAGTGGTTCGGATCCTGTTTCGATATTTTGGCCCAAACAGGATTCCCAAAGAAGAGGTTCCTCCATTGGGATCTTTAGGATGGACGAAAGCACGAGGAAAACATTGATAAGTGGGAAACCATAGGTCTTTGGTATCAATATGGTCCGAAGAGTGAAACAAGTACTTTGAAACAAGCTTTTCAATTACAAACAAGTTTTTAGGGTGGTTCGGATCCTCTTTCGATATTTTTGTCCAAACAGGATTCCCAAAGAAAAGGTTCCTCCATTTGGATCTTTAGGATGGATGAAATCACGAGGAAAACATTGACAAGTGGGAAACCTTAGGTCTTTGGTATCAATATGATCCGAAGAGTGAAACAAGTACTTTGAAACAAGCTTTTCAATTACAAACAAGTTTTTGTAGTGGTTCGGATCCTCTTTCGATATTTTGGTCGAAACAGGATTAGCAAAGAAGAGGTTCCTCCATTTGGATCTTTAGGAAGGACGAAAGCAGGAGGAAAACTTTGACAAGTGGAAAACGTTAGGTCTTTGGTATCAATATGGTCCAAAGAGTGAAACAAGTACTTTGAAACAAGATTTTCAATTACAAACAAGTTTTTGGAGTGGTTCGGATCGTCTTTCGATATTTTGATCTAAACTGGATTCCCAAAGAAGATGTTCCTCCATTTGGATCTTTAGGATGGACGAAATCACGAGGGCAATTTTGACAAGTGGGAAACCTTAGGTCTTTGGTATCAATGTAGTCCGAAGAGTGAAACAAGTACTTTGAAACAAGCTTTTTAATTACAAACAAGTTTTTGGAGTGGTTCGGATCCTCTTTAGATATTTTGATCCAAACAGGATTCCGAAAGTAGAGGTTCCTTGATTTGGATCTTTAGGATGGACGAAATCACGAGGAAAACATTGACAAGTGGGAAACGTTAAGTCTTTGGTATCAATATGATCCGAAGAGTGAAACAAGTACTTTGAAACAAGCTTTTCAATTACAAACAAGTTTTTAGAGTGGTTCGGATCCTCTTTCGATATTTCGGTCCAAACAGGATTCCCAAAGATGAGGTTCCTCCATTTGGATCTTAACGATGGACGAAATCACGAGGAAAACTTTGACAAGTGGGAAACGTTAGGTCTTTGGTATCATTACGATCCGAAGAGTAAAACAAGTACTTTGAAACAAGCTTTTCAATTACAACAAAGTTTTATGAGTGGTTCGGATCCTCTTTCGATATTTTGGTCCAATTAGGATTCCCAAAGAAGAGGTTCCTCCATTTAGATCTTTAGGATGGAAGAAATCACAAGGAAAACATTGACAAGTGGGAAACCTTAGGTCTTTGGTATCAATATGGTCCGAAGAGTGAAACAAGTACTTTGAAACAAGATTTTCAATTACAAACAAGTTTTTGGAGTGGTTCGGATCCGTTTTCGATATTTTGGTCCAAACAGGATTCCCAAAGAAGAGGTTCCTCCATTTGGATCTTTAGGATGGAAGAAATCACGAGGAAAACATTGACAAGTGGGAAACCTTAACTCTTTGGTATCAATATGATCCGAAGAGTGAAACAATTACTTTGAAACAAGCTTTTTAATTACACACAAATTTTGGAGTGGTTCGGATCCTCTTTCGATAATTTGGTCCAACAGGATTCCCAAAGAAGAGGTTCCTCCATTTGGATCTTTTGGATGGACGAAATCACGAGGAAAAGTTTGACAAGTGGGAAACGTTAGGTCTTTGGTATCAATATGGTCCGAAGAGTGAAACAAGTACTTTAAAACAAGCTTTTTAATTACAAACAAGTTTTTGGAGTGGTTCGGGTCCTCTTTCAATATTTTGGTCCAAACAGGATTCCCAAAGAAGTGGTTCCTCCATTTGGATCTTTAGGATGGAAGAAATCACGAGGAAAACATTGACAAGTGGGAAACCTTAGGTCTTTGGTATCAATATGATCCGAAGAGTGAAACAAGTACTTTGCAACATGCTTTTGAATTACAAACAAGTTTTTGGAGTGGTTCGGATCCTTTTTCGATATTTTGGTCCAAACAGGATTCCCAAAGAAGAGGTTCCTCCATTTGGATCTTTAGGATAGACGAAATCACGAAAAAAACTTTGTCCAGTGGGAAACGTTAGGTCTTTGGTATAAATATTATCCGAAGAGTGAAACAATTATTTTGAAACAAGCTTTTTAATTACAAACAAGTTTTTGGAGTGTTTCGGATCCTCTTTCGATATTTTGGTCCAAACAGGATTCCCAAAGAAGAGCTTCCTCCATTTGGATCTTTAGGATGGACGAAATCACGAAAAAAACTTTGACAAGTGGGAAAAGTTAGGTCTTTGGTATCAATATGGTCCGAAGAGTGAAACAAGTACTTTGAAACAAGCTTTTCAATTACAAACAAGTTTTTAGAGTGGTTCAGATCCTCTTCCCATATTTTTGTCCAAACAAGATTCCCAAAGAAGAGGTTCCTCCATTTGGATCTTTTGGTTAGACCAAATCACGATGGCAATTTTGACAAGTGGGAAACGTTAGGTCTTTGGTATCAATGTGGTCCGAAGAGTTCAACAAGTACTTTGAAACAAGCTTTTCAATTACAAACAAGTTTTTGGACAGGTTCGGATCCTCTTTAGATATTTTGGTCTAAACAGGATTCCCAAAGAAGAGGTTCCTCCATTTGGATCTTTAGGATGGACGAAATAACAAGGAAAACATTGACAAGTGGGAAACGTTAGGTCTTTGGTATCAATATGATCCGAAGAATGAAACAAGTACTTTGAAACAAGCTTTTTAATTACAAATAAGTTTTTGGAGTGGTTCGGTTCTCTTTCGATATTTTGGTTCAAACAGGATTCCCAAAGAAGAGGTTCCTCCATTTGAATCTTTAGGATGGACGAAATCACGAGGAAAACATTGACCAGTGGGAAACCTTAGGTCTTTGGTATCAATATGGTCCGAAGAGTGAAACAAGTACTTTGAAACAAGCTTTTCAATTACAAACAAGTTTTTGGAGTGGTTCGGATCCTCTTTCGATATTTTGGTCCAAACAGGATTCCCAAAGAAGAGGTTCCTCCATTTGCATCTTTAGGATGGACGAAATCACGAGGAAAACATTGACAAGTGGGAAACCTTAGGTCTTTGGTATCAATATGGTCCGAAGAGTGAAACAAGTACTTTGAAACAAGCTTTTCAATTACAAACAAGTTTTTGGAGTGGTTGGGATCCACTTTCGATGTTTTGGTCCAACAGGATTCCCAAAGAAGAGGTTCCACCATTTGGATCTTTAGGATGGACGAAATCACGAGGAAAACTTTGACAAGTGGGAAACGTTAGGTCTTTGGTATCAATATGGTCCGAAGAGTGAAACAAGTACTTTGAAACAAGCTTTTCAATTACAAACAAGTTTTTGGAGTGGTTCGGATCCACTTTCGATATTTTGGTCCAAACAGGATTCCCAAAGAAGAGGTTCCTCCTTTTGAATCATTAGGATGGATGAAATCACGAGGAAAACATTGACAAGTTGGAAACCTTAGGTCTTTGGTATCAATAAGATCCGAAGAGTGAAACAAGTACTTTGAAACAAGCTTTTCAATTTCAAACAAGTTTTTGGAGTGGTTCGGATCCTCTCTCGATATTTTGGTCCAAACAGGATTCCCAAAGAAGAGGTTCTTCCATTTGGATCTTTAGGATGGACGAAATCACGAGGAAAACTTTGACAAGTGGGAAACCTTAGGTCTTTGGTATCAATATGATCCAAAGAGCGAAACAAGTACTTTGAAACATGCTTTTCAATTACAAACAAGTTTTTGGAGTGGTTCGGATCCTCTTTCGATATTTTGGTCCAAACAGGATTCCCAAAGAGGAGGTTCCTCCATTTGGATCTTTAGGATGGACGAAATCACGAGGAAAACTTTGACAAGTGGGAAACGTTAGGTCTTCGGTATCAATATGATCCGAAGAGTGAAACAAGTACTTTGAAACAAGGTTTTCAATTACAAACAAATTTTTGGAGTGGTTCGGATCCTGTTTCGATATTTTGGTCCAAACAGAATTCCCAAAGAAGAGGTTCCTCCATTGGGATCTTTAGGATGGACGAAAGCACGAGGAAAACATTGACAAGTGGGAGACCTTAGGTCTTTTGTATCAATATGCTCCGAAGAGTGAAACAAGTACTTTGAAACAAGCTTTTCAATTAAAAACAAGTTTTTGAATTGGTTCAGATCCTCTTTCGATAATTTGGTCCAAACAGGATTCCAAAAGAAGAGGTTCCTCTATTTGGATCTTTAGGATGGATGAAATCACGAGGAAAACATTGACAAGTGGGAAACCTTAGGTCTTTGGTATCAATATGATCCGAAGAGCTAAACAAGTACTTTAAAACAAGTTTTTCAATTACAAACAAGTTTTTGGAATGGTCTATATCCTCTTTCGATATATTGGTCCAAAAAGGATTTCCAAAGAAGAGGTTCCTCCATTTGGATCTTTAGGATGGACGAAATAACGAGGAAAACATTGACAAGTGAGAAACCTTAGGTCTTTGGTATCAATATGATCCGAAGAGTGAAACAAGTACATTGAAACAAGCTTTTCAATTACAATCAAGTTTTTGGAGTGGTTCGGATCCTCTTTCGATATTTTGGTCCAAACAGGATTCCCAAAGAAGAGGTTCCTCCTTTTGGATCTTTAGGATGGACGAAATCACGAGGAAAACTTTGACAAGTGAGAAACGTTAGGTCTTTGGTATTAATATGGTCCGAAGAGTGAAACAAGTACTTTGAAACAAAGTTTTCAATTACAAACAAGTTTTTTGAGTGGTTCGGATCCTCTTTCGATATTTTGGTCCAAACGGGATTCCCAAAGAAGAGGTTCCTTGATATGAATTATGTAGCCATGCATTTAAGGAATTCAAGCTTAAAGAGTACATGTATTGATGACAACTCAAGTTGCATTAAATGCACTCAAGACGTATTTATGACAACTCAAGCTTGAAGTGTAGTAGCATTGATGACAACTCTAGATGCATTTATGACAACCCAAGCTTCATTCAAGGCAACTTTAAGCTTCATTCAAGATAACTTCAATACACTTCAAGACAAGCATTAATGGCATTTAAAAGCTACTTTTAAGCATCATGTATCAGTTTCAATTGTTTTAGATGCATTGTAACTTACAAAGTAATTGTCGCAGATTGTAACTCATGTTTTAGCTTTAATTTCGGGGGTTACAAGCTAGGGACATCATGGGGCTGACATGGGATCATTATGAACGACATTTACATGTAATTTAAGCCTATAAATAGGCCATGTATCAGCCAATGTAAATCAGATTGGTAAGATTTGAATGATGAATGAAATGTAGCATTTTTATGCACATTGAGAGCCTTGAGCCTCAACCCTTTGTAATCTTGCTTTAGATTACATGTTTAGAAACATTCAAGAGGGGAGTGATCAACCAACTTGTGGAGTGTTTCAAGTCATGAGATGATGGAACGTAATTGTTTGGGTCCATTTCATGATTTTTAGATCACACAAGGCAATCTGTTTTCTAGCCTTTCCTTGGGGTTGTTTCAAATGGCATATGTGGGTTCTTTGGTTGTGATCTTTTTGGGTCCTTAGTTAAGTTTAAGGGTTCTTAAACCTTTTCGAAAGGGTTTTCGTATCATTCCTCCATTTGGATCATTAGGATGGACGAAATCACGAGGAAAACATTGACTAGTGGGAAACCTTAGGTCTTTGGTATCAATATGATCCGAAGAGTGAAACAAGTACTTCGAAACAAGGTTTTTAATTACAAACAAGTTTTTGGAGTGGTTCGGATCCTCTTTCGATATTTTGGTCCAAACAGGACTCCCAAAGAAGAGGTTCCTCCATTTGGATCATTAGGATGGATGAAATCACGAGGAAAACATTGACAAGTGGGAAACCTTAGGTCTTTGGTATCAATATGGTCCGAAGATTGAAACAAGTACTTTGAAACAAGCTTTTCAATTACAAACAAGTCTTTGAAACAAGCTCTGATACCAAATGATACGAAAACCCTTTCGAAATGCTTTAAGAACCCTTAAACTTAACTAAGGACCCAAAAAGATCACAACCAAAGAACCCACATATGCCATTTGAAACAACCCCAAGGAAAGGCTAGAAAACAGATTGCCTTGTGTGATCTAAAAATCATGAAATGGACCCAAACAATTACGTTCCATCATCTCATGACTCGAAACACTCCACAAGTTGGTTGATCACTCCCCTCTTGAATGTTTCTAAACATGTAATCTAAAGCAAGATTACAAAGGGTTGAGGCTCAAGGCTCTCCATGTGCATAAAAATGCTACATTTCATTCATCATTCAAATCTGATTTACAATAGCTAAAACAAAGCCTATTTATAGGCATAAAAGACATGTAAATTTCGTTCATAATGCTCTTTCTTTTAATTCTTTTTCTTTCAACTCTTTTTCTTTCAACTCAAACTCAACCCTCCTTTGTTCAAGCTTACATTGGTCAATGAAAACCTCTTTTGAAGACAAAGGTACCAAAGTAGTCTTCCTTCCATCTTTAGTAAAAGTATACCTATTAAGGTAGCCATCATAGGAAACTCTCCTATCATACTGCCAAGGCCTTCCCAAAAGTATATCCCCGGCATGCATTGGGACTACATCACAAACTATCTCATCTTTATACTTTCCAAGGCTAAAAGAAATGATAGCTTGCTTATGCACCTTCAACTCCCCTCTATCATTTAACCATTGTAACTTATAAGGTTTGGGATGTGGTTTAGTAAGCAAATTGAGTCTCTTGACCAAAATTGAGCTTACAACATTTGTACAACTTCCACCATCAATCACAACACTACATGGGGTCTCATTCACTAAACACCTAGTATGGAACAAGTTGTGTCTTTGGTCATCTTCAAATTTCTCCTTTATTTCAGAATTGAGAACTCTCCTACACAAGAGTGCTTGTTGAGTTCCTTCCCCCCAACTACCATCACTGGCCTCGGGTTCCTCAATAATTTCCTCCATATTATCACACTCTTCAGCTTCTTCAAGATATTCTTCCTCAAAGTCACTCTCTTCCCAATCTATGACTACTTCTCCATCAACATCACTTTCTAATTCATCTTCAATTATCTCCCTCATTTTCTGATTACTAGCTATCTCTAATCTACCCATGCGATCATTAAGCCCATCTACAATTTTAGTAAGTCTAGTAAAAACTCTCGTTTGGGCCTCCCTCCACCTAGCTTCACTAAACTCAACGTGATTATTTCCCCCTTGTGACATGTTTCTGGACCTCACAACACTTCCTCACAATATATCACTCAAGGAACTCTCGTGTTTAATCGCTCAAGGTAGGCTAAAATATCAAGTAAGGCTATTGGATAAGTTGGAAGCAACTTGTGTTTAAAGTACTAAAAATCAAGCAATCAGTATTTAAACAATCTAAAATAATGAAAAGAAGCAAAAATAAAGCAAGAAAAACAGATTGGATAGGCAAAAATCAGATTGGAAAAGCAAAACAGATTTTTGAAAGCAAAGAACTCAAGAAAAATGGCAGTTACAAATTTCAAAATTCGTGGAGTTCGAGAATGAATTTTCTATTGGCAGTCTATATGAAGCTTATTAAGATGATAATAAAGAGCATACAAAAGGCCAAATTCAAAAATTCTTTGAGAATTGAAAACACTAACTCACAGAATTGAAGTTCCCGGAAAATAGGATAAACCTGCGCACAGAAATGATATTCCAGATTTGAACTGTTTCCGTTATGATTTTGATAACGTTCCCTTCTGAACTTTGAAATATAACCGAAAGATAAAACTTTTCTCTTCAGACAACA
Organism: Gynostemma pentaphyllum; assembly: GCA_028015215.1. Taxonomy (NCBI): domain Eukaryota; kingdom Viridiplantae; phylum Streptophyta; class Magnoliopsida; order Cucurbitales; family Cucurbitaceae; genus Gynostemma; species Gynostemma pentaphyllum. Next base: position 11,565,645 of record CM051350.1, read on the forward strand.
AAGACAAATTCGTACGTTAGATCAGAGTTTGAATGGAAAACAGTAGCATTAAATGCGGCAGTTGCAAAACGGGACAGTTTTGGAAATTTTGAACTATAGCCGTTTTTGATGCTTTAAATACATGAAAATGAATGTGAAACTGATATATTTGAATGGTAACTGATATATAAACACAATTATATCAGATCTACACGAATTTATATGGATCAAACTCAAAAATTTCAAGAACTTGCAAGATGAACAGATTTGGTGCTCTTGGATAGAAATGCACTCTTCTTCTTCTTCTTTTTTTTTTTGATTTTCAAGATCTAAACGTGATCTTTAAGATGGAGATGAAATCAGATTCAAAAGGTGAATCAAAAAGGATGAAATGGCAGAAATGAATGGGATGGACAGAATGTGTAGAATTGAAAAACAAGTGCATAAAAGGAAGATAGAATCAATTCTAGAGTAGGCCACAAGATGCAACCTATGCTCTGATACCAAATGATACGAAAACCCTTTCGAAATGCTTTAAGAACCCTTAAACTTAACTAAGGACCCAAAAAGATCACAACTAAAGAACCCACATATGCCATTTGAAACAACCCAAGGAAAAAGGCTAGAAAATGATTATCCTTATGATCAATGATCTAAAGACAAGAATTGGATTTCTTGTTTTAGATTCGAATCAATCCACCAAATTAGAATGATCAATCCTAATGGCTTGATTCTACAGCCACCCTAAACACAAGGAATGACAAGATGAAAAGTTGAACAACTCACAACAATTCAAGAAAAAGCTCTCAATGAGACTTTGGATTTTTAATTCATTCATAATCTGATTTGTTACAAGCATGTGTCATGGCTTTATAGCCTTCAATAGCCACGAAATTAAGGTGATAAAATTGAATAAAAAAGGCCAAAAGACAGCCCAAAAAAGTAATGGCAAAAATAAAGACAATTGACAAGCCTATTAAATTGTCAAAGTGTAACTGATTTCTTGGGAGTTACAAATCTGATTTGTAACTCTTTGTAACTGAAACATCTTCATCAAATGTATTGATTGGAGTCTTGAATGAAGCTTTAAGATGTCATGAATAAGTCTTGAGTTTCATTGATGTATTGAGTTGCATTAAATGAGCTTCGGTTGCAATAAATGAACTTGACTTGCATTTAGTGAACTAGGCTTGAACTTGACTTGCATTTAATGAACTAAGCTTAAACTTGACTTCCATTTATTGATGTAAGCTTGAACTTTGATGTTGTAATTATTGAACTTGCTTGTAGCTTGATCTTGGAAAGAAATGAATGCAATTCCGGCAATGATCAACTTTGAGGCTCCTTGATTCATATCAAGTGGTTTGGATCCTGTTTCGATATTTTGGTCCAAACAGGATTCCCAAAGAAGAGGTTCCTCCATTTGGATCTTTAGGATGGATGAAATCACGAGGAAAACTTTGACAAGTGGGAAAAGTTAGGTCTTTGGAATCAATATGATCCGAAGATTGAAACAAGTACTTTGAAACAAGCTTTTCAATTACAAACAAGTTTTTGTTGTGGTTGGGATCCTCATTCGATATTTTGGTCCAACAGGATTCCCAAAGAAGAGGTTCCACCATTTGGATCTTTAGAATGGACGAAATCACGAGGAAAACTTTGACAAGTGGGAAACGTTAGGTCTTTGGTATCAATATGGTCCGAAGAGTGAAACAAGTTCTTTGAAACAAGCTTTTCAATTACAAACAAGTTTTTGGAGTGGTTCAGATCCTCTTTCGATATTTTGGTCCAAACAGGATTCACAAAGAAGAGGTTCCTCCATTTGAATCCTTAGGATGGACGAAATCACGAGGAAAACTTTGACAAGTGGGAAAAGTTAGGTCTTTGGAATCAATATGATCCGAAGATTGAAACAAGTACTTTGAAACAAGCTTTTCAATTACAAACAAGTTTTTGTTGTGGTTGGGATCCTCATTCGATATTTTGGTCCAACAGGATTCCCAAAGAAGAGGTTCCACCATTTGGATCTTTCGGATGGACGAAATCACGAGGAAAACTTTGACAAGTGGGAAACGTTAGGTCTTTGGTATCAATATGGTCCGAAGAGTGAAACAAGTACTTTGAAACAAGCTTTTCAATTACAAACAAGTTTTTGTAGTGGTTCGGATCCACTTTCGATATTTTGGTCCAAACAGGATTCCCAAAGAAGAGGTTCCTCCTTTTGGATCATTAGGATGGATGAAATCACGAGAAAAACATTGACAAGTTGGAAACCTTACGTCTTTGGTATCAATAAGATCCGAAGAGTGAAACAAGTACTTTGAAACAAGCTTTTCAATTTCAAACAAGTTTTTGGAGTGGTTCGGATCCTCTTTCGATATTTTGGTCCAAACAGGATTCCCAAAGAAGAGGTTTCTCCATTTGGATCTTTAGGATGGACGAAATCACGAGGAAAACATTGACAAGTGGGAAACCTTAGGTCTTTGGTATCAATATGATCCGAAGAGTGAAACAAGTACTTTAAAACAAGCTTTTCAATTACAAACAAGTTTTTGGAGTGGTCTGGATCCTCTTTCGATATATTGGTCCAAAAAGGATTCCCAAAGAAGAGGTTCCTCCATTTGGATCTTTAGGATGGACGAAATAACGAGGAAAACATTGACAAGTGGGAAACCTTAGGTCTTTGGTATCAATATGATCCGAAGAGTGAAACAAGTACCTTGAAACAAGCTTTGCAATTACAATCAAGTTTTTGGAGTGGTTTGGATCATCTTTCGATATTTTGGTCCAAACAATATTCCCAAAGAAGAGGTTCCTCCTTTTGGATCTTTAGGGTGGACGAAATCACGAGGAAAACTTTGACAAGTGGGAAACGTTAGGTCTTTGGTAACAATATGGTCCGAAGAATGAAAAAAGTACTTTGAAACAAGGTTTTCAATTACAAACAAGTTTTTGGAGTGGTTCAGATCCTCTTTCGATATTTTAGACCAAACAGGATTCCCAAAGAAGAGGTTCCTCCTTTTGGATCTTAAGGATGGACGGAATCACGAGGAAAACTTTGACAAGTGGGAAACGTTAGGTCTTTGGTATCAATATGATCCGAAGAGTGAAATAATACTTTGAAACAAGCTTTTCAATTACAAACAAGTTTTTGGAGTGGTTCGGATCCTGTTTAGATATTTTGGTCCAAACAGGATTCCCATAGAAGAGGTTCCTCCATTGGGATCTTTAGGATGGACGAAAGCACGAGGAAAACATTGACAAGTGGGAGACCTTAGGTTTTGGTATCAATATGATCCGAAGAGTGAAACAAGTACTTTGAAACAAGCTGTTCAATTACAAACAAGTTTTTGTAATGGTTCAGATCCTCTTCCGATATTTTGGTCCAAACAGGATTCCCAAAGAAGAGGTTCCTCCATTTGGATCTTTAGGATGGACGAAATAACGAGGAAAACATTGACAAGTGGGAAACCTTAGGTCTTTGGTATCAATATGATTCGAAGAGTGAAACAAGTACATTGAAACAAGCTTTTCAATTACAAACAAGTTTTTGGAGTGGTTCGGATCCTCTTTTGATATTTTGGTCCAAACAGGATTCCCAAAGAAGAGGTTCCTCCTTTTGGATCTTTAGGATGGACGAAATCACGAGGAAAACTTTGAAAAGTGGGAAAAGTTAGGTCTTTGGTAACAATATGGTCTTAAGAGTGAAACAAGTACTTTGAAACAAGATTTTCAATTACAAACTAGTTTTTGGAGTGGTTCGGATCCTGATATGAATCATGGAGCCTTAATGTTGATCTTTTCCGAGCTTGCATTCGTTGTTCTCCAAGTTCAAGTAGAGTTCATTAAATGCAAGTCAAGTTCAAACCAAGCTCATTAAATGCATGTAATTTTCAAGCCTAGTTCATTAAATGCAAGTCAAGTTCATTTAATGCAACCGAAGCTCATTTAATGCAACTCAAGACATCAATGTTGCTCTTGACTTATTCATGACATCCTAAGGTTTCATTTAAGACTCTCATAAACACATGTGGTCAAGGATTTTCAGTTACAAAGACTTTCAAATCAGATTTGTAACTCTTCTAATTTCAGTTACAAGTTTGCATAGTTAAGACCATTTTCGGTTATTTTTGTAAGACTTTAAGGTTGTAGCTGTTTCATTTCCTTTCATTTATGTCAATTTCGTTTTTCCCTTTGTTTTGTAAGGCTTATATAGCCATGTTTCAGATTGTAAACAATCAGATTATGATGGAAGTTAAAATACAAAGTCTCATTGAGAGCTTTTTCTTTGAATTGTTGTGAGTTGTGCAACTTTTCATCTTGTCATTCCTTGTGTTTAGGGTGGCTGTAGAATCGAGCCATTAGGATTGATCATTCTAATTTGGTGGATTGATTCGAATCTAGAACAAGAAATCTAATTCTTGTCTTTAGATCATTGATCATAAGGATAATCATTTTCTAGCCTTTTTCCTTGGGTTGTTTCAAATGGCATATGTGGGTTCTTTGGTTGTGATCTTTTTGGGTCCTTAGTTAAGTTTAAGGGTTCTTAAAGCATTTCGAAAGGGTTTTCGTATCATTTGGTATCAGAGCATTGGTTGGGTTTTTGTGGCCGATCTCTAGAACAGGTTTTATCCAATCTATCCTTTTCTATTCTTGTTGTTTTCAATTCTGTCCTATCTTTTCGTTTTTGTCCAAGCATGAATTTGTCTTCATCTTTTTGTTCTGGTCTTGTTTCTATCTTGAAGATCACATTCTGATCTTGAAAAAAAAAAAAAAAAAAAGCTTTGCATTAAAGAGTACCGGTTTGTTCATCTTGCGTTTTTCTTGCAAATTCTTGAGGTTTTCTGACTTTGATCCTTGAAATTCGTGTACATCTGATTTGAATGTGTTAGTGTATCAGTTATAAGTCATAAACCATCAGTTACACATTAATTTCCACGAATTTGAAGTCCCAAAAACGGCTGAATTAAATATTTGTCAAAACTGCCCATTTTTGTAACTGCCGCATTTAATGCTACTGTTTTGTGTCCAAATCCTTTCATAACCTCCGAATTTGTATGTTTGTCCTGAAGAGAAAATATTTATCATCTTGTTATCTTTCAAATATCAGAAGAGCTCATAGTTAAATTCGTAACGGAAAATATTCAGATATTGGAATTCAGTTCAGTGTGCAAATTGCTCGTAAATTGCAACACCTTATCTCCGTTGATTGGTGTTTTCATTTGTGATTGAATTTCTGAGTTTGGCCAATTGTAAGCTCTTAATAACAGATATATTAACCTATATATGGGCTGCTTCTCTAAAAGTAAAGGCCAATCTTGAAGGAATTGTGAGTGCAAACACGAGTGGAACAAAGAGAGTTGTAAAAGGTGAGGAAGTGCTTGTAAGGTCCAATTTTATTTTTCTCTCTAACATTCTTTTGCAGCAACACTTTTTGATTCGAGGACGAATCATTTTGAAGAATGGGGGAATGATATGGATTACATAGCCATGTATTTAAGGAATTCAAGCTTAAAGAGTACATGCATTGATGACAACTCAAGTTGCATTTCATGCACTCCAGATGTATTTATGACAACTCAAGCTTCAAGTGTAGTAGCATTGATGACAACTCTAGATGCATTTATGACAACTCAAAGCTTCATTCAAGGGAACTCAAAGCAATATCAAGACAAGCTTTAATGAAGATTTAAAAGCTTAATTTAGAGTTAAAATATCAGTTTCAATTGTAATAGTTGTATTTTAAGTTACAAATTAAATGGTGGCAAATGTAACTTAAGTTTTTGCTTTAAATTCGTAGGTTACATGCTAGGGACTTAATTGGGCTGATATGGGATCATTATGAACGAAATTTCAATGTAATTTAAGCCTATAAATAGGCCTTGTATCAGCCATTGTAAAGGAGACTTGTAAGACTTGACAGATTCAAAAGATTGAATGAAATGTAGCATTTTTATGCACATTGAGAGCCTTGCGCCTCACCCTTTGTAATCTTGCTTTAGATTACATGTTTAGAAACATTCAAGAGGGGAGTGATCAACCAACTTGTGGAGTGTTTCGAGTCATGAGATGATGGAACGTAAAAGTTTGTCCGTTTCATGATTTTTAGATCACATAGGGCAATCTGTTTCTAGCCTTTCCTTATGGTTGAAATCGAATAGTTAGGGAGGGTTTGAATTCATGCTTCAAGGGTTCATGCTAACTATAAGAGCATAGGATGTTTGAACTTGAAATTTGAGTTTGCCTTATCAGATCCTCTTTCGATATTTTGGTCTAAACAGGATTCCCAAAGAAGAGGTTCCTCCATTTGGATCTTTAGGATGGACGAAATCACGAGGGCAATTTTGACAAGTGGGAAACCTTATGTCTTTGGTATCAATGTAGTCCTAAGAGAGAAACAAATACTTTGAAACAAGCTTTTCAATTACAAACAAGTTTTTGGAGTGGTTCGGATCCTCTTTAGACATTTTGGTCCAAACAGGATTCCGAAAGCAGAGGTTCCTCGATTTGGATCTTTAGGATGGATAAAATCACGAGGAAAACATTGACAAGTGGGAGACCTTAGGTCTTTGGTATCAATATGATCCGAAGAGTGAAACAAGTATTTTGAAACAAGCTTTTCAATTTCAAACAAGTTTTTGGAGTGGTTCGGATCCTTTTTCGATATTTTGGTCCAAACAGGAATCCCAAAGAAGAGGTTCCTCCATTTGGATCTTTAGGATGGACGAAATCACGAGGAAAACATTGACAAGTGGGACACCTTAGGTCTTTGGTATCAATATGATCCGAAGAGTGAAACAAGTACTTTGAAACAAGCTTTTCAATTACAAACAAGTTTTTGGAGTGGTTCGGATCCTCTTTCGATATTTTGGTCCAAACAGGATTCCCAAAGAAGAGATTCCTCCATTTGGATCTTTAGGATGGACGAAATCACGAGGAAAACATTGACAAGTGGGAAACCTTAGGTCTTTGGTATCAATATGATCCGAAGAGTAATGAAACAAGTACTTTGAAACAAGCTTTTCAATTACAAACAAGTTTTTGGAGTGGTTCGGATCCTCTTTAGATATTTTGGTCCAAACAGGATTCCCAAAGAAGAGGTTCCTCCATTTGGATCTTTAGGATCGACGAAATCACGAGGAAAACATTGACAAGTGGGAAACGTTAGGTCTTTGGTATCAATATGATCCGAAGTGTGAAACAAGTACTTTGAAACAAGCTTTTCAATTACAAACAAGTTTTTGGAGTGGTTCGGATCCTCTTTCGTTATTTTGGTCCAAACAGGATTCCCAAAGAAGAGGTTCCTCCATTTGAATCTTTAGGATGGACGAAATCACGAGGAAAACATTGACAAGTGGGAAACCTTAGGTCTTTGGTATCAATATGATCCGAAGAGTGATGAAACAAGTACTTTGAAACAAGCTTTTCAATTACAAACAAGATTTTGGAGTGGTTCGGATCCTTTTTCTATATTTTTGTCCAAACAGGATTCCCAAAGAAGAGGTTCCTCCATTTGAATCTTTAGGATGGATGAAATCACGAGGAAAACATTAACAAGTTGGAAACCTTAGGTCTTTGGTATCAATATTATCCGAAGAGTGAAACAAGTACTTTGAAACAAGCTTTTCAACTACAAACAAGTTTTTGGAGTTGTTCGGATCCTCTTTCGATATTTTGGTCCAAACAGTATTAAAAAAGAAGAGGTTCCTCCATTTGGATCTTTAGGATGGACGAAATCACGAAAAAAAGTTTGACAGGTGGGAAACGTTAGGTCTTTGGTATCAATATGGTCCGAAGAGTGAAACAAGTACTTTGAAACAAGATTTTCAATTACAAACAAGTTTTTGGAGTGGTTCGGATCCTCTTTCGATATTTTGGTCCAAACAGGATTCCCATAGAAGAGGTTCCTCCATGTGGATCTTTTGGTTGGACCAAATCACGATGGCAATTTTGCCAAGTGGGAAACCATAGGTCTTTGGTATCAATGTGGTCCGAAGAGTGAAACAAGTACTTTGAAACAAGCTTTTCAATTACAAACAAGTTTTTCGAGTGGTTCGGATCCTCTTTAGATATTTTGGTCCAAACATGATTCCGAAAGTAGAGGTTCCTCGATTTGGATCTTTAGGATGGACGAAATCACGAGGAAAACATTGACGAGTGGGAAACGTTAGGTCTTTGGTATCAATTTGATCCGAAGAGTGAAACAAGTACTTTGAAAAAAGGTTTTCAATTACAAACAAGTTTTTGGAGTTGTTTGGATCCTCTTTCGATATTTTGGTCCAAACAGGATTCCCAAAGAAGAGATTTCTCCATTTGGATCTTTAGGATGGACGAAATCACGAGGAAAACATTGACAAGTGTGAAACCTTAGGTCTTTGGTATCAATATGATCCGAAGAGTGATTAAACAAGTACTTTGAAACAAGCTTTTCAATTACAAACAAGTTTTTGGAGTGGTTCGGATCCTGTTTCGATATTTTTGTCAAAACAGGATTCCCAAAGAAGAGGTTCCTCCATTTGGATCTTTAGGATGGATGAAATCACGAGGAAAATATTGACAAGTGGTAAACCTTAGGTCTTTGGTATCAATATGATCCGAAGAGTGAAACAAGTACTTTGAAACAAGCTTTTCAATTACAAACAAGTTTTTGTAGTGGTTCGGATCCTCTTTCGATATTTTGGTCCAAACAGGATTAACAAAGAAGAGGTTCCACCATTTGGATCTTTAGGATGGACGAAATCACGAAAAAAACTTTGACAAGTGGGAAATGTTAGGTCTTTGGTATCAATATGGTCCGAAGAGTGAAACAAGTACTTTGAAACAAGATTTTCAATTACAAACAAGTTTTTGGAGTGGTTCGGATCCTTATTCGATATTTTGGTCCAAACAGGATTCCCAAAGAAGAGGTTCCTCCATTTGGATCTTTAGGATGGACGAAATCACGAGGGCAATTTTGACAAGTGGGAAACCTTAGGTCTTTGGTATCAATGTAGTCCTAAGAGAGAAACAAGTACTTTGAAACAAGCTTTTCAATTACAAACAAGTTTTTGGAGTGGTTCGGATCCTCTTTAGATATTTTGGTCCAAATAGGATTCCGAAAGTAGAGGTTCCTCGATAGGGATGGCAACGGGGTGGGGCAGGGTCGGGGATGCCATTCATATTTTATATATTAAACATTTTATAATTTATAAGTTAATTTAAGCATATTTTATATATTTTTTCTAATAAATAAAGATCAAAGTAAATAAAATATATAAGATGTTATTAAAAAATCGGGTTCGGGGTCGGGGTCGGGCGGGGAATGTTTTCCCATACCCTAACCCTAAAATAAAATTGGGAAAAATTTCCCCCCTAACCCTAACCCTAACCCGCGGGGAATTTTGTCATCCCTATTCCTCAATTTGGATCTTGAGGATGGACGAAATCACGAGGAAAACATTGACAAGTGGGAAACCTTAGGTCTTTGGTATCAATATGATCCGAAGAGTGAAACAAGTACTTTGAAACAAGCTTTTCAATTTTAAACAAGTTTTTGGAGTGGTTCGGATCCTTTTTCGATACTTTGGTCCAAACAGGATTCCCAAAGAAGAGGTTCCTCCATTTGGATCTTTAGGATGGACGAAATCACGGGAAAACATTGACAAGTGGGAAACCTTAGGTCTTTGGTATCAATATGATCCGAAGAGTGAAACAAGTACTTCGAAACAAGCTTTTCAATTACAAACAAGTTTTTGGAGTGGTTCGGATCCTCTTTCGATATTTTGGTCCAAACACGATTCCCAAAGAAGAGATTCCTCCATTTGGATCTTTATGATGGACGAAATCACGAGGAAAACATTGACAAGTGGGAAACCTTAGGTCTTTGGTATCAATATGATCCGAAGTGTGAAACAAGTACTTTGAAACAAGCTTTTCAATTACAAACAAGTTTTTGGAGTGGTTCGGATCCTCTTTAGATATTTTGGTCCAAACAGGATTCCGAAAGTAGAGGTTCCTCGATTTGGATCTTTAGGATGGAAGAAATCACGAGGAAAACATTGACAAGTGGGAAACGTTAGGTCTTTGGTATCAATATGATCCGAAGAGTGAAACCAGTACTTTGAAACAAGCTTTTCAATTACAAACAAGTTTTTGGAGTGGTTCGGATCCTCTTTAGATATTTTGGTCCAAACAGGATTCCCAAAGAAGAGATTCCTCCATTTGGATCTTTAGGATCGACGAAATCACGAGGAAAACATTGACAAGTGGGAAACGTTAGGTCTTTGGTATCAATATGATCCGAAGTGTGAAACAAGTACTTTGAAACAAGCTTTTCAATTACAAACAAGTTTTTGGAGTGGTTCGGATCCTCTTTCGTTATTTTGGTCCAAACAGGATTCCCAAAGAAGAGGTTCCTCCATTTGAATCTTTAGGATGGACGAAATCACGAGGAAAACATTGACAAGTGGGAAACCTTAGGTCTTTGGTATCAATATGATCGGAAGTGTGAAACAAGTACTTTGAAACAAGCTTTTCAATTACAAACAAGTTTTTGGAGTGGTTCGGATCCTCTTTCGATATTTTGGTCCAAACAGGATTCCCAAAGAAGAGGTTCCTCCATTTAGATCTTTAGGATGGACGAAATCACGAGGAAAACATTGACAAGTGGGAAACGTTAGGTCTTTGGTATCAAAATGACCGAAGAGTGAAACAAGTACTTTGAAACAAGCTTTTCAATTACAAACATGTTTTTGGAGTGGTTCGGATCCTTTTTCGATATTTTGGTCCACACAGGATTCCAAAAGAAGAGGTTCCTCCATTGGGATCTTTAGGATGGACGAAATCACGAGGAAAACATTGACAAGTGGGAAACCTTAGGTCTTTGGTATCAATATGATCCGAATTGTGAAACAAGTACTTTGAAAAAAGCTTTTCAATTACAAACAAGTTTTTGGAGTGGTTCGGATCCTCTTTAGATATTTTGGTCCAAACAGGATTCCGAAAGTAGAGGTTCCTCGATTTGGATCTTTAGGATAGACGAAATCACGAGGAAAACATTGACAAGTGGGAAACGTTAGGTCTTTGGTATCAATATGATTCGAAGAGTGAAACAAGTAATTTGAAACAAGCTTTTCAATTACAAACAAGTTTTTGGAGTGGAGCATCTTTGAACTATCACACCTACGACAAGGAGTTGTATGCTTTAGTGAGGGCTTTGCAAACATGGCAACACTACTTATGGCCTAAAGAATTTGTCATTCATACTGACCATGAGAGCTTGAAGCACTTAAAGGGACAAGACAAACTCAACAAAAGGCATGCCAAATGGGTAGAGTTCATTGAAACATTCCCTTATGTCATTAAGTACAAGAAAGGTAAGGATAATGTAGTTGCTGATGCATTGTCAAGAAGGTATGCTCTTTATAATTCTCTAAATGCTAAGTTCTTAGGTTTTGAGCATATTAAAACACTTTACTCTCTTGATGATGATTTTGGTGAAATTTTTATTTCTCTTGGTCAAGGAACCACTCTTGATGATTATGTGTTGTGTGATGATTTTCTTTTTAAGAAAGGCAAGCTTTGCATCCCTAAATGTTCAATTAGAGAAATTTTGACTAAAGAAGCTCATGGGGGAGGCTTAATGGGGCATTTTGGGGTAGCTAAGACTTATGATATGTTGCATGAACACTTCTTTTGGCCAAAAATGAAGCATGATGTTGTTAAAATTTGCTCTCATTGCATAACATGTAAGGCAAGCAAAGTCTAGGGTAAAACCACATGGTTTATATTCTCCATTACCAATTCCATTAGCACCTTGGTTAGATGTTTCTATGGATTTTGTTCTAGGGCTGCCAAGAACAAAGAGAGGTAGAGATAGCATTTTTGTTGTGGTTGATAGGTTTAGCAAAATGGCTCATTTTATCGCTTGTAATAAAACCGATGATGCTAAACATGTCGCAGATTTGTTCTTTAGAGAAGTTGTTAGGTTGCATGGCATTCCTAAGAGTATTGTTAGTGATAGGGATGTGAAATTCCTAAGTCATTTTTGGAGGTTGTTGTGGGGTAAACTTGGGACTAAATTGATGTATTCTACTACTTGTCACCCACAAACTGATGGACAAACTGAGGTTGTCAATAGGACCATGGTTACCTTGCTTAGAGCTATAATTGATAAAAACCATAAAACTTGGGAAGATTGTTTGCCATTCATTGAGTTTGCATACAATAGGGCTGTTCATAGTACTACTAGATGCACTCCATTTGAGCTTGTTTATGGTTTTAATCCTACTACTCCTATTGATCTCTTACCTATGTTACCATCTGATTTGGTTAGTTTTGATGCAAGCACTAAGGTTGAAAGGATCCAAAAGTTGCATAAAGAGGTTCGAGAGAGGATTGAGAAACAAAATTCCAAGATTGCAACTCGGATAAACAAGGGCCGAATGAAACTGATTTTTCAACCGGGGGATTGGGTTTGGGTGCATTTTAGGAAGGAGAGGTTTCCACTACAACGGAAATCCAAGTTGAATCCACGAGGAGATGGCCCATTTCAAGTTCAAGAGAGGATTAATGACAATGCCTATAAGATTGATCTTCCAGGTGAGTATAATGTGAGTGCTACTTTTAATGTTTCTGATTTGAGTCCTTTTGATGTAGGTGATGATTCTGATTTGAGGACAAATCCTTTTCAAGAGGGAGGGGATGATATGATTCATGGAGCACAAGCACCACAAGATAAGCTTAGGATGCTAGAAGGACCAATTACAAGATCAAATGCCAAGAAGCTTCAACAAGTCTTGAATATCCATTGTCAAGCATACATGAGCAAAGTGAAGACAGATTTTGATGATCCAAGCTTGGAGGCAATGGAAGAGGATGAAATGCACTTTAATTTATGGCAAGTGCATTTGGAGGAGGAATATTAAAGACATGTGCAAGGATTTTTAAATTTAAAGTCATTTTAGGAAAGTTTCCTAAAATGGGCACTTTGCTTTTTGCTTTAAGCTTTAGTTGCTTTATTCTTTCCTTAAATGTTGTTCACATGCCAGATTTTATTATGGGCTGATTACTTTGGGCTTTTGTTTTAGGGTTTTTTTCTCTTGACTATTTAAAGACTTTTTGTAACCCTAATATTCAGATTTGATGAAATAGAAAGTTGCTTTTGCTTCCAATTGACTTGCTTGGCTATTTACCTTCCATGTTCTTGAGTAGTCTTGCTTTAGATTACTTGTTTAGAAACAATCAAACACTCTTGATCTAAAGTGTTTGTGGATTGTTTCAATCTTGAGATAAGAAACAAGTTCTTCTTATTTCAAGATCATAGATCTAGGAATAATCTTCTTAACTCATGTTCCTTGGGTTTTGCTAAATTGCTTTGGGGGTTTTAGATCTTGGTGACTCAAGGGTTCTTCAAGGGGTTCTTGATCCAAATCTAGGGTTTTCATATCAAAAAAGCTTGTTTCAAAGTACTTGTTTCACTCTTCGGATCATATTGATACCAAAGACCTGAGGTTTCCCACTTGTCAATGTTTTCCTCGTGATTTCGTCCATCCTAAAGATCCAAATGGAGGAACGTCTTCTTTGGGAATCCTGTTTTGAACAAAATATCGAAAGAGGATCCGAACCACTCCAAAAACTTGTTGGTAATTGAAAAGCTTGTTTCAAAGTACTCATTTCACTCTTCGGATCATATTGATACCAAAGACCTAAGGTTTCCCACTTGTCAATGGTTTCCTCGTGATTTCGTCCATCCTAAAAATCCAAATGGAGGAACCTCTTCTTTGGGAATCCTGTTTGGACCAAAATATCGAAAGAGGATCCGAAACACTCCAAAAACTTGTTTGTATTGAAAAGCTTGTTTCAAAGTACTTGTTTCACTCTTCGGACGACATTGATACCAAAGACCTAAGGTTTCCCACTTGTCAAAATTGCCCTCGTGATTTGGTCGCACCAAAAGATCCAAATGGAGGAACCTTTTCTTTGGGAATCCTGATTGGACCAAAATATCGAAAGAGGGTCCGAACCACTCCAAAATCTTGTTTGTAATTGAAAAGCTTGTTTCAAAGTACTTGTTTCACTCTTCGGATCATATTGATACCAAAGACCTAAGGTTTCCCACTTGTCAAAGTTTTCCTCGTGATTTCGTCCATCCTAAAGATCCAAATGGAGAAACCACTTCTTTGGGAATCCTCTTTGGACTAATATATCAAAAGAGGATCCGACCCACTCCAAAAACTTGTTTGTAATTGAAAAGCTTGTTTGAAAGTACTTGTTTCACTCTTCGGATCATATTAATACCAAAGACCTAAGGTTTCTCACTTGTCAAAGTTTTCCTCGTGATTTTGTCCCTCCTAAAGATCCAAATGGAGGAACCTCTTCTTTGGGAATCCTGTTTGGACCAAATTATCGAAAGAGGATCCGAACCACTCCAAAAACTTGTTTGTAATTGAAAAGCTTGTTTCAAAGTACTTGTTTCACTCTTCGGACCATATTAATACGAAAGACCAAACGTTTTCCACTTGTCAAAGTTTTCCTCGTGATTTCGTCAATCCTAAAGATCCAAACGGAGGAACCTCTTCTTTGGGAATCCTGTTTGGACCAAAATATCGAAAGAGGATTCGAACTACTCCAAAAACTTGTTTGTAATTGAAAAGCTTGTATCAAAGTACTTGTTTCACTCTTCGGATAATATTGATCATAAAGACCTAAGGTTTCCCACTTGTCAAAGTTTTCCTCGTGATTTCGTCCATCCTAAAGATCCAAATGGAGGAACGTCTTCATTGGGAATCCTGTTTGGACAAAAATATCGAAAGAGGATCCGAACGACTCCAAAAACTTGTTTGTAATTGAAAACCTTGTTTCAAAGTACTTGTTTCACTCTTCGGACCATATTGATACCAAAGACCTAACGTTTCCCACTTGTCAAAATTGCCCTCGTGATTTGGTCCAACCAAAAGATCCAAATGGAGGAACCTCTTCTTTGGGAATCCTGTTTGGACAAAAGTATCGAAAGAGGATCCGACCACTCCAAAAACTTGTTTGTAATTGAAAAGCTTGTTTTAAAGTACTTGTTGCACTCTTCGGATCATATTGATACCAAAGACCTAAGGTTTCCCACTTGTCAAAGTTTTCCTTGTGATTTCGTCCATCCTAAAGATCCAAATGGAGAAACCTCTTCTTTGGGAATCCTCTTTGGACTAATATATCAAAAGAGGATCCGACCCACTCCAAAAACTTGTTTGTAATTGAAAAGCTTGTTTGAAAGTACTTGTTTCACTGTTCGGATCATATTAATACCAAAGACCTAAGGTTTCTCACTTGTCAAAGTTTTCCTCGTGATTTTGTCCCTCCTAAAGATCCAAATGGAGGAACCTCTTCTTTTGGAATCCTGTTTGGACCAAATTATCGAAAGAGGATCCGAACCACTCCAAAAACTTGTTTGTAAATGAAAAGCTTGTTTCAAAGTACTTGTTTCACTCTTCGGACCATATTGATACGAAAGACCAAACGTTTTCCACTTGTCAAAGTTTTCCTCGTGATTTCGTCAATCCTAAAGATCTAAATGTAGGAACCTCTTCTTTGGAAATCCTGTTTGGACCAAAATATCGAAAGAGGATTCGAACCACTCCAAAAACTTGTTTGTAATTGAAAAGCTTGTTTCAAAGTACTTGTTTCACTCTTCGGATCATATTGATCATAAAGACCTAAGGTTTCCCACTTGTCCAAGTTTTCCTCGTGATTTCGTCCATCCTAAAGATCCAAATGGAGGAACGTCTTCATTGGTTATCCTGTTTGGACAAAAATATCGAAAGAGGATCCGAACGACTCCAAAAACTTGTTTGTAATTGAAAAGCTTGTTTCAAAGTACTTGTTTCACTATTCGGACCATATTGATACCAAAGACCTAACGTTTCCCACTTGTCAAAATTGCCCTCGTGATTTGGTCCAACCAAAAGATCCAAATGTAGGAACCTCTTCTTTGGGAATCCGGTTTGGACAAAAGTATCGAAAGAGGATCCGACCACTCCAAAAACTTGTTTGTAATTGAAAAGCTTGTTTGAAAGTACTTGTTTCACTCTTCGGATCATATTAATACCAAAGACCTAAGGTTTCTCACTTGTCAAAGTTTTCCTCGTGATTTTGTCCCTCCTAAAGATCCAAATGGAGGAACCTCTTCTTTGGGAATCCTGTTTGGACCAAATTATCGAAAGAGGATCTGAACCACTCCAAAAACTTGTTTGTAATTGAAAAGCTTGTTTCAAAGTACTTGTTTCACTCTTCGGACCATATTGATACCAAGGACCATTTGGGAATCCTGTTTGGACCAAAATATCGAAAGAGGATTCGAACCACTCCAAAAACTTGTTTTAATTGAAAAGCTTGTTTCAAAGTACTTGTTTCACTCTTCGGATCATATTGATCATAAAGACCTAAGGTTTCCCACTTGTCAAAGTTTTCCTCGTGATTTCGTCCATCCTAAAGATCCAAATGGAGGAACGTCTTCATTGGGAATCCTGTTTGGACAAAAATATCGAAAGAGTATCCGAACGACTCCAAAAACTTGCTTGTAATTGAAAAGCTTGTTTCAAAGTACTTGTTTCACTCTTCGGACCATATTGATACCAAAGACCTAACGTTTCCCACTTGTCAAAATTGCCCTCGTGATTTGGTCCAACCAAAAGATCCAAATGGAGGAACCTCCTCTTTGGGAATCCTGTTTGGACAAAAATATCGAAAGAGGATCCGACCAGTCCAAAAACTTGTTTGTAATTGAAAAGCTTGTTTCAAAGTAATTGTTTCTCTCTTCGGATCATATTGATCATAAAGACCTAAGGTTTCCCACTTGTCATAGTTTTCCTCGTGATTTCGTTCATCCTATTGATCCAAATGGAGGAACCTCTTCTTTGGAAATTCTGTTTGGACTAAAATTTCGAAAGAGGATCCGAACCACTCCAAAAACATATTTGTAATTGAAAAGCTTGTTTCAAAGTACTTGTTTCACTCTTCTGGATCATATTGATACCAAGGACCTAAGGTTTCCCACTTGTCAATGTTTTCCTCGTGATTTCGTCCATCCAAAAGATCCACATGGAGGAACCTCTTCTTTGGGAATCCTGTTTGGACCAGAATATCGAAAGAGGATCCGAACCACTCCAAAAACTTGTTTGTAATTGAAAAGCTTGTTTCAAAGTACTTGTTTCACTCTTCGGATCATATTGATCATAAAGACCTAAGGTTTCCCACTTGTCAAAGTTTTCCTCGTGATTTCGTCCATCCTAAAGATCCAAATGGAGGAACGTCTTCATTGGGAATCCTGTTTGGACAAAAATATCGAAAGAGGATCCGAACGACTCCAAAAATTGTTTGAAATTGAAAAGCTTGTTTCAAAGTACTTGTTTCACTCTTCGGACCATATTGATACCAAAGACCTAACGTTTCCCACTTGTCAAAATTGCCCTCGTGATTTGGTCCAACCAAAAGATCCAAATGGAGGAACCTCCTCTTTGGGAATCCTGTTTGGACAAAAATATCGAAAGAGGATCCGACCAGTCCAAAAACTTGTTTGTAATTGAAAAGCTTGTTTCAAAGTAATTGTTTCTCTCTTCGGATCATATTGATCATAAAGACCTAAGGTTTCCCACTTGTCATAGTTTTCCTCGTGATTTCGTTCATCCTATTGATCCAAATGGAGGAACCTCTTCTTTGGAAATTCTGTTTGGACTAAAATTTGAAAGAGGATCCGAACCACTCCAAAAACATATTTGTAATTGAAAAGCTTGTTTCAAAGTACTTGTTTCACTCTTCGGATCATATTGATACCAAGGACCTAAGGTTTCCCACTTGTCAATGTTTTCCTCGTGATTTCGTCCATCCAAAAGATCCACATGGAGGAACCTCTTCTTTGGGAATCCTGTTTGGACCAGAATATCGAAAGAGGATCCGAACCACTCCAAAAACTTGTTTGTAATTGAAAAGCTTGTTTCAAAGTACTTGTTTCACTCTTCGGATCATATTGATCATAAAGACCTAAGGTTTCCCACTTGTCAAAGTTTTCCTCGTGATTTCGTCCATCCTAAAGATCCAAATGGAGGAACGTCTTCATTGGGAATCCTGTTTGGACAAAAATATCGAAAGAGGATCCGAACGACTCCAAAAATTGTTTGAAATTGAAAAGCTTGTTTCAAAGTACTTGTTTCACTCTTCGGACCATATTGATACCAAAGACCTAACGTTTCCCACTTGTCAAAATTGCCCTCGTGATTTGGTCCAACCAAAAGATCCAAATGGAGGAACCTCCTCTTTGGGAATCCTGTTTGGACAAAAATATCGAAAGAGGATCCGACCAGTCCAAAAACTTGTTTGTAATTGAAAAGCTTGTTTCAAAGTAATTGTTTCTCTCTTCGGATCATATTGATCATAAAGACCTAAGGTTTCCCACTTGTCATAGTTTTCCTCGTGATTTCGTTCATCCTATTGATCCAAATGGAGGAACCTCTTCTTTGGAAATTCTGTTTGGACTAAAATTTGAAAGAGGATCCGAACCACTCCAAAAACATATTTGTAATTGAAAAGCTTGTTTCAAAGTACTTGTTTCACTCTTCGGATCATATTGATACCAAGGACCTAAGGTTTCCCACTTGTCAATGTTTTCCTCGTGATTTCGTCCATCCAAAAGATCCACATGGAGGAACCTCTTCTTTGGGAATCCTGTTTGGACCAGAATATCGAAAGAGGATCCGAACCACTCCAAAAACTTGTTTGTAATTGAAAAGCTTGTTTCAAAGTACTTGTTTCACTCTTCGGATCATATTGATCATAAAGACCTAAGGTTTCCCACTTGTCAAAGTTTTCCTCGTGATTTCGTCCATCCTAAAGATCCAAATGGAGGAACGTCTTCATTGGGAATCCTGTTTGGACAAAAATATCGAAAGAGGATCCGAACGACTCCAAAAATTGTTTGAAATTGAAAAGCTTGTTTCAAAGTACTTGTTTCACTCTTCGGACCATATTGATACCAAAGACCTAACGTTTCCCACTTGTCAAAATTGCCCTCGTGATTTGGTCCAACCAAAAGATCCAAATGGAGGAACCTCCTCTTTGGGAATCCTGTTTGGACAAAAATATCGAAAGAGGATCCGACCAGTCCAAAAACTTGTTTGTAATTGAAAAGCTTGTTTCAAAGTAATTGTTTCTCTCTTCGGATCATATTGATCATAAAGACCTAAGGTTTCCCACTTGTCATAGTTTTCCTCGTGATTTCGTTCATCCTATTGATCCAAATGGAGGAACCTCTTCTTTGGAAATTCTGTTTGGACTAAAATTTCGAAAGAGGATCCGAACCACTCCAAAAACATATTTGTAATTGAAAAGCTTGTTTCAAAGTACTTGTTTCACTCTTCGGATCATATTGATACCAAGGACCTAAGGTTTCCCACTTGTCAATGTTTTCCTCGTGATTTCGTCCATCCAAAAGATCCACATGGAGGAACCTCTTCTTTGGGAATCCTGTTTGGACCAGAATATCGAAAGAGGATCCGAACCACTCCAAAAACTTGTTTGTAATTGAAAAGCTTGTTTCAAAGTACTTGTTTCACTCTTCGGATCATATTGATCATAAAGACCTAAGGTTTCCCACTTGTCAAAGTTTTCCTCGTGATTTCGTCCATCCTAAAGATCCAAATGGAGGAACGTCTTCATTGGGAATCCTGTTTGGACAAAAATATCGAAAGAGGATCCGAACGACTCCAAAAATTGTTTGAAATTGAAAAGCTTGTTTCAAAGTACTTGTTTCACTCTTCGGACCATATTGATACCAAAGACCTAACGTTTCCCACTTGTCAAAATTGCCCTCGTGATTTGGTCCAACCAAAAGATCCAAATGGAGGAACCTCCTCTTTGGGAATCCTGTTTGGACAAAAATATCGAAAGAGGATCCGACCAGCCCAAAAACTTGTTTGTAATTGAAAAGCTTGTTTCAAAGTAATTGTTTCTCTCTTCGGATCATATTGATCATAAAGACCTAAGGTTTCCCACTTGTCATAGTTTTCCTCGTGATTTCGTTCATCCTATTGATCCAAATGGAGGAACCTCTTCTTTGGAAATTCTGTTTGGACTAAAATTTCGAAAGAGGATCCGAACCACTCCAAAAACATATTTGTAATTGAAAAGCTTGTTTCAAAGTACTTGTTTCACTCTTCGGATCATATTGATACCAAGGACCTAAGGTTTCCCACTTGTCAATGTTTTCCTCGTGATTTCGTCCATCCAAAAGATCCACATGGAGGAACCTCTTCTTTGGGAATCCTGTTTGGACCAGAATATCGAAAGAGGATCCGAACCACTCCAAAAACTTGTTTGTAATTGAAAAGCTTGTTTCAAAGTACTTGTTTCACTCTTCGGATCATATTGATCATAAAGACCTAAGGTTTCCCACTTGTCAAAGTTTTCCTCGTGATTTCGTCCATCCTAAAGATCCAAATGGAGGAACGTCTTCATTGGGAATCCTGTTTGGACAAAAATATCGAAAGAGGATCCGAACGACTCCAAAAATTGTTTGAAATTGAAAAGCTTGTTTCAAAGTACTTGTTTCACTCTTCGGACCATATTGATACCAAAGACCTAACGTTTCCCACTTGTCAAAATTGCCCTCGTGATTTGGTCCAACCAAAAGATCCAAATGGAGGAACCTCCTCTTTGGGAATCCTGTTTGGACAAAAATATCGAAAGAGGATCCGACCAGTCCAAAAACTTGTTTGTAATTGAAAAGCTTGTTTCAAAGTAATTGTTTCTCTCTTCGGATCATATTGATCATAAAGACCTAAGGTTTCCCACTTGTCATAGTTTTCCTCGTGATTTCGTTCATCCTATTGATCCAAATGGAGGAACCTCTTCTTTGGAAATTCTGTTTGGACTAAAATTTCGAAAGAGGATCCGAACCACTCCAAAAACATATTTGTAATTGAAAAGCTTGTTTCAAAGTACTTGTTTCACTCTTCGGATCATATTGATACCAAGGACCTAAGGTTTCCCACTTGTCAATGTTTTCCTCGTGATTTCGTCCATCCAAAAGATCCACATGGAGGAACCTCTTCTTTGGGAATCCTGTTTGGACCAGAATATCGAAAGAGGATCCGAACCACTCCAAAAACTTGTTTGTAATTGAAAAGCTTGTTTCAAAGTACTTGTTTCACTCTTCGGATCATATTGATCATAAAGACCTAAGGTTTCCCACTTGTCAAAGTTTTCCTCGTGATTTCGTCCATCCTAAAGATCCAAATGGAGGAACGTCTTCATTGGGAATCCTGTTTGGACAAAAATATCGAAAGAGGATCCGAACGACTCCAAAAATTGTTTGAAATTGAAAAGCTTGTTTCAAAGTACTTGTTTCACTCTTCGGACCATATTGATACCAAAGACCTAACGTTTCCCACTTGTCAAAATTGCCCTCGTGATTTGGTCCAACCAAAAGATCCAAATGGAGGAACCTCCTATTTGGGAATCCTGTTTGGACAAAAATATCGAAAGAGGATCCGACCAGTCCAAAAACTTGTTTGTAATTGAAAAGCTTGTTTCAAAGTAATTGTTTCTCTCTTCGGATCATATTGATCATAAAGACCTAAGGTTTCCCACTTGTCATAGTTTTCCTCGTGATTTCGTTCATCCTATTGATCCAAATGGAGGAACCTCTTCTTTGGAAATTCTGTTTGGACTAAAATTTGAAAGAGGATCCGAACCACTCCAAAAACATATTTGTAATTGAAAAGCTTGTTTCAAAGTACTTGTTTCACTCTTCGGATCATATTGATACCAAGGACCTAAGGTTTCCCACTTGTCAATGTTTTCCTCGTGATTTCGTCCATCCAAAAGATCCACATGGAGGAACCTCTTCTTTGGGAATCCTGTTTGGACCAGAATATCGAAAGAGGATCCGAACCACTCCAAAAACTTGTTTGTAATTGAAAAGCTTGTTTCAAAGTACTTGTTTCACTCTTCGGATCATATTGATCATAAAGACCTAAGGTTTCCCACTTGTCAAAGTTTTCCTCGTGATTTCGTCCATCCTAAAGATCCAAATGGAGGAACGTCTTCATTGGGAATCCTGTTTGGACAAAAATATCGAAAGAGGATCCGAACGACTCCAAAAATTGTTTGAAATTGAAAAGCTTGTTTCAAAGTACTTGTTTCACTCTTCGGACCATATTGATACCAAAGACCTAACGTTTCCCACTTGTCAAAATTGCCCTCGTGATTTGGTCCAACCAAAAGATCCAAATGGAGGAACCTCCTCTTTGGGAATCCTGTTTGGACAAAAATATCGAAAGAGGATCCGACCAGTCCAAAAACTTGTTTGTAATTGAAAAGCTTGTTTCAAAGTAATTGTTTCTCTCTTCGGATCATATTGATCATAAAGACCTAAGGTTTCCCACTTGTCATAGTTTTCCTCGTGATTTCGTTCATCCTATTGATCCAAATGGAGGAACCTCTTCTTTGGAAATTCTGTTTGGACTAAAATTTCGAAAGAGGATCCGAACCACTCCAAAAACATATTTGTAATTGAAAAGCTTGTTTCAAAGTACTTGTTTCACTCTTCGGATCATATTGATACCAAGGACCTAAGGTTTCCCACTTGTCAATGTTTTCCTCGTGATTTCGTCCATCCAAAAGATCCACATGGAGGAACCTCTTCTTTGGGAATCCTGTTTGAACCAAAATATCAAAAGAGGATTCGAACCACTCTAAAAACTTGTTTGTAATTGAAAAGCTTGTTTCAAAGTACTTGTTTCACTCTTCGGATCATATTGATACCAAAGACCTAAGGTTTCCCACTTGTCAATGTTTTCCTCGTAATTTCGTCCTTCCTAAAGATCCAAATGGAGGAACCACTTCTTTGGGTATCCTGTTTGGACCAAAATATCTAAAGAGGATCCGAACCATTCCAAAAACTTGTTTGTAATTGAAAAGATTGTTTTAAAGTACTTGTTTCACTATTCGGACGACATTGATACCAAAGACCTAAGGTTTCCCACTTGTCAAAATTGCCCTCGTGATTTGGTCCAACCAAAAGATCCAAATGGAGGAACCTCTTCTTTGGGAATCCTGTTTGGACCAAAATATCGAAAGAGGATCCGAACCACTCCAAAAACTTGTTTGTAATTGAAAAGCTTGTTTCAAAGTACTTGTTTCACTCTTCGGATCATATTGATACAAAGACCTAAGGTTTCCCACTTGTCAAAGTTTTCCTCGTGATTTCGTCCATCCTAAAGATCCAAATGGAGGAACCTCTTCTTTGGGAATCCTGTTTGGACCAAAATATCGAAAGAGGATCCGAACCACTTCAAAAACTTGTTTGTAATTGAAGAGCTTGTTTCACTCTTCGGACCATATTGCTACCAAAGACCTAACGTTTCCACTTGTCAAGGTTTTCCTCGTGATTTCGTCCATCCTAAAGATCCAAATGGAGAAACCTCTTCTTTGGGAATCCTCTTTGGACTAAAATATCAAAAGTGGATCCGACCCACTCCAAAAACTTGTTTGTAATTGAAAAGCTTGTTTCAAAGTACTTGTTTCACTCTTCGGACCATATTGATACGAAAGACCAAACGTTTTCCACTTGTCAACGTTTTCCTCATGATTTCATCAATCCTAAAGATCCAAATGGAGGAACCTCTTCTTTTGGAATCCTGTTTGGACCATAACATCGAAAGAGGATCTAAATCACTCCAAAAACTTGTTTGTAATTGAAAAGCTTGTTTCAAAGTACTTGTTTCACTCTTCGGATCATATTGATACCAAAGACCTAACGTTTCCCACTTTTCAATGTTTTCCTCGTGATTTCGTCCATTCTAAAGATCCAAATGGAGGAACCTCTTCTTTGGGAATCTTGTTTGGACCAAAATATCCAAAGAGGATCCGAACCACTACAAAAACATGTTTGTAATTGAAAAGCTTGATTCAAAGTACTTGTTTCACTCTTCGGACCATATTGATACCAAAGACCTAACGTGATAAGGCAAACCCAAGATGCAAGTCCAAAGACCCTATGCTATTAGATTTAGCGTGAACCTTTGAAGCAAGTTCTTAAACCCTCCCTAACTAATTGGATTCAACCAAGAGATTAAGGTGAGATGTGATTACCTCTTAGCTCAATGATCTAGAGACAAGAATGAGTTTTGTTGTTCTAGATTGAATCACTCCACAATTAAGTTGATCAATCCCTAATTGAATGACTCGGCGGCAACCCTAAACACAAGAATTGCAAGGAATGAAAACTATGAACAAGTTTTCAAAAAGGAACTCTCAAAGAGAATTGATTTTCATTCAACAATATTCTGAGTTTTACATTGTGATTACCACGGTTTTTATAAGCCTTTAAACATAAAAGGAAAGTAAGGAACACAACAATAAAGAATGCATTAAAGCATTCGGTTACAAAAGGAAAAACAGAAATGGAAAGTTTAGCCATAAATGCCTATGATCATTAAAAAAAAAGGAAACTATGGCTAGAATTCAATTTAACACAAATATGTTTTTGATGCTTCTTCTCCTTAAATCATGGTTGTCACTTGCACAAGATTATCTTGGTAAATATTGTCTTTATGGATTTGCAAGTTGCACACAATCTTCAATTTGTCATCAAGCAAGCCTTCATCCGAAATGGCCTCCTCCCTTAGAAATGTAGCCTGATCCGAGCCTATCCATTCTTGCACATGGGTAATAAAAGCTTGTTGGATCTTCTTGGCTTTGGACCTTGTGATTGGGCCGGATGGTACATGTATTGGTCATGGAGTGCTTCCATGATCATCCTTATCATCTTCCCCTTCTTGAAGAGGATTAGTCCTCGAATCAAGGTCATCTTCTCCTACATCAAAAGGACTCAAATCAGCAACATTAAAAGTGGAACTAACCGAGAACTCACCTGGAAGATCTATCTTGTAAGCATTGTCGTTGACTCTCTCTAGTACTTGATAAGGTCCATCTCCCCTTGGATGAAGTTTGGTTTTCCTTTGTGAAGGAAACCTCTCCTTTCTAAAGTGGATCCACACCCAATCTCCTGGTTTAAACACAATCTCCTTTCTTCCTTTGTTGATCCGAGAAGCCACCCTGGTGTTTTGATTCTCAATTTGGTCCCTAACTTCTTTGTGCAAAGATTTGATAAATTCAGCCCTAGAAGTTGCTTCATCACAAACAAACACATTAGTAGGCAATGGAAGTAAATCAAGTGGAGTAGTAGGGTTAAAGCCGTATACTACCTCAAATGGAGAACAATGAGTGGTACTATGTATGGCTCGGTTGTATGCAAACTCCACAAAAGGAAGACATGACTCCCAAGACTTGATATTCTTGGAAATAATGGCTCTAAGTAACGCCCCCAAAGTTCTATTAACCACCTCAGTTTGTCCATCGGTTTGGGGATGACAAGTAGTTGAAAATAGTAGCTTAGTACCAAGCTTACCCCACAAAACCTTCCAAAAGTGACTTAGAAATTTAACATCCCTATCACTAACAATAGTAGTAGGAATACCATGCAATCTAACCACTTCCCTAAAGAACAAATCCGCAACATGTTTAGCATCATCTGTTTTGTTACATGCAATGAAATGGGCCATTTTGCTAAAACGGTCAACTACAACAAATATGCTATCATGTCCTCTTTGAGTCCTAGGTAAACCTAATACAAAATCCATAGAAATATGTGTCCAAGGTTCATTAGGAACATTCAATGGTGTGTAAAGCCCATGTGGTTGTGATCTAGACTTGGCCTCTTTGCATTTAAAACAACTTTTACAAACTTTATGCACATCATGTCTCATTTTAGGCCAAAAGAAATGCTCATTTAACATGTCAAATGTTTTGTGAATCCCAAAGTGACCCATTAAACCGCCCCCATGTGATTCTTTAACAAGCAATTCCCTCATTGAACAATTGGGTATACACAACTTATTTTTCTTAAACAACATGTCATCAAACACAAAATAATCATCCATGGGTTTCCCATTAACACAAGCAGCATATATAGTTCCAAAATCAGAATCAAGAGGATATAAATCTTTCACTTGTTTAAATCCTAAGATCTTAGCACTAAGAGTAGAAAACAAGTTGTACCTCCTTGATAATGCATCGGCCATCACATTATCTTTACCTTGCTTGTATTTAATGACATATGGAAAGGTCTCAATGAATTCTATCCATTTAGCATGGCTTCTATTCAACTTGTTTTGTCCCTTGAGGTGTTTCAAGCTCTCATGATCGGTATGGATCACAAACTCCCTCGGCCAAAGGTAGTGTTGCCAAACCTGCAAAGTTCTCACCAAGGCATATAATTCCTTATCATAGGTAGGATAATTCAAAGATGCTCCATTCAATTTTTCACTAAAGTACATTAAAGGCTTACCATCTTGCATTAACACTGCCCCTATGCCAATTCCACTTGCATCACATTCAATTTCAAAAGATTTCTCAAAATTTGGAAAAACAAGCAATGGTGCATTAGTTAATTTGTCTTTCAATTCTTGAAAGGCCTTTTCTTGCATTTCCCCCCACACAAAAGTGACATGTTTTTTGACAAGTTTATTCAATGGTGATGCTATTGTGCTAAAGTCCTTAATGAATCTTCTATAAAAACTAGCAAGACCATGAAAACTTCTAACTTCACTAGCATTTTTAGGTTGTGGCCACTCTCTTATAGCTTTAACTTTCTCCTCATCTACTTCAACTCCATCTTTGCTAACAATGAATCCTAGAAAGTTAACTCTATCCAAACAGAAACTACACTTTTTAAAATTAGCATAAAGCTTCTCTTTTCTAAGTGTAATTAAGACTAACCTAACATGCTCTACATGCTCATTCATGTTCTTTGAGTAAATCAGTATGTCATCAAAATAAACAACTACAAACTTACCCAAAAACTCCCTTAAAACATGATTCATCAATCTCATAAAAGTACTAGGTGCATTAGTCAAACCAAAAGGCATAACAAGCCATTCATATAAACCAAATTTAGTTTTAAAGGCTGTTTTCCATTCATCACCTACTTGCATTCTTATTTGATGATATCCAGATTTAAGGTCAATTTTAGTGAAAAGACAAGATCCATACAACTCATCAAGCATATCATCTAGCCTAGGAATAGGGTGACGATACTTTACGGTGATTTTGTTGATGGCTCGGCAATCCACACACATTCTCCATGTTCCATCCTTCTTAGGCACCAAAATGACCAGGAACCGAGCAAGGACTCAAACTCTCCCTTATGTAGCCCTTTTCAAGAAGTTCCTCCACTTGCTTTTGTATCTCCTTAGTTTCGGTTGGATTGGTCCTATAGGCTGGCCTATTTGGAATTCCAGCCCCGGGAATGAAGTCAATTTGATGTTCAATGCCTCGGATTGGTGGCAATCCAATTGGTACTTCATCCGGAAACATGTCCTTGAATTCCTGCAAAAGAGAAGAAAACACACTTGGCAAAGACAAAGTTTGGTTAGGGTTAGTAGCCAAATACCCTCCTTTGCACCAAAGCACAAAGATTAGTTTTTGGATAAGTAAAGCCCTCCTCACTTCCCCAACTTTGGCAATTAGGCTCACTTGCTTACTTTTGCTTTGTTTTGCCTCTCTTTTCTCTTTTTCTCTCAAATTCTTCTCTAATTGTTCTCTCACCACTTTCTTTTCACTCAATTCTTTCTTTTCTCTCATTTCTTTTTCTTCAAATTCAATTATTTTTTTCTCAAGTTTCATTTGATCATTACAAACTTCTTTTGATGATAAAGGTACAAGAATGACTTTTCTACCATCCTTAGTGAAACTATACCTATTCAAGAATCCATCATGCA
The DNA here is from genome assembly GCA_028015215.1 of Gynostemma pentaphyllum. Classification (NCBI taxonomy): domain Eukaryota; kingdom Viridiplantae; phylum Streptophyta; class Magnoliopsida; order Cucurbitales; family Cucurbitaceae; genus Gynostemma; species Gynostemma pentaphyllum. The sequence continues at coordinate 11,593,427 of CM051350.1, forward strand.
TAACTTTTCTATCAAATTGCCATGGTCGGCCTAGCAAAATATCTCCAGCATGCATAGGTACAACATCACATAATATCTCATCATGATATTTGCCTAAATTAAAGGAAATCAAAGCTTGAGATACTACCTTTATTTCTCCACAATCATTGAGCCATTGAAGCTTGTATGGTGTAGGATGAGCTTGAGTTGGCAATTGCAACCTTTTGACAAGAATAGTGCTCACCACATTAGTACAACTTCCTCCATCAATCACCAAACTACAAGGTGTGCCATTCACTAGACATCTTGTATGGAACAAGTTGTCTCTTTGATCATCCACACTATCCTCCTTGGCTTGAGCACTTAGAACTCTCCTAGTAACAAGAGCTAAGTGGCTGCCATCCTCCACTTCTTCCTCAAACTCCTCAGCCTCCTCATCTTCCTCCTCATTGTCACTTTCCTCACCATCCGTGACAATTTCTCCATTTCTAATGATCATAGCCCTTTTATTTGGACAATCTCGGCTAATGTGTCCTACTCCTTGACACTTCCAACACTTTATATCCCTATTTCTTTCCACCTTTGTGTCATCCACTTTCTCCTTCCCCTTCCCTTTAGAAGACTCCCCCAATTCCTTCTTGGCAGCCTCAAATGTGGTTCTAGGCTTAAAATCTCCTTTAGAACTACTAACTCCCTTTTTCCAAGTATTGGATGATGGTAAAGTGGATTTAGAGGTGTGTCTCTTGGTATTATCCCTTTCCCAAGCTATTTGTTTCTCAATCTTTTCGGCAATGTGCAAGAGTTCCTCCATGTTAAAATATTGATACATATCCACCCTATGAGATAACTCCTTGTTCATTCCCCCCAAGAACCGTGACATAGTGTCATCCTCACTTTCATTAACATTGGCCCTAGTCATGAGCACATCCATCTCTCTATAATACTCCTCCACACTCTTTGTTCCTTGTTGTAATGAGAACAACTTGTTTCGGATTTCCCTTTGATAATGCCTCGGAATGTACCTCTTTCTCATCATGACCTTAAGCTCCTCCCAAGTCTCAATTGGTTGTTCATAATTCCTACTCCATTCTGCCCTAAGGTGACTCCACCAAATACTAGCATAGTCACAAAATTCAGCCACGGCTAGCTTCATCTTCCTCTCCTCACTAAAATTATTGCAATCAAAGACATGTTCTATTTTGTCCTCATATTGCAAGTACTCCTCCGGATTAGACCTCCCATGAAATGGTGGAATTTTAAGCTTGATACCCCCTGAATTTCTCCCTTCCACTCTTTCTTCTTGCAAGTCCCTAATAGGTCTCCTAGGTGGTACCAAATCTCTTCCTCTTCCCCTACCTCTACCTCTGCCCCCTCCTTGTTCTCTCCTAGGGTCTTCTCCAGCCAACAAGGTTGCATTATCTTCCTCTTCAAGGTCAACTCCCTCATATAAGTTCCCTTCCACCCTCGGATTATTAGCTAACTCCAATCTCCCTATGCGATCACTAAGCTCCTCTATAACTTGAGTAAGTCTAGTAAAAGCCCCTGCTTGTGCCTCTCTCCACCTAGCTTCACTAATCTCACCCTTATTGTCTCCCTCTTGTGCCATGATGTTCCTCACTCAGTAACAAATGTTTTAGGACCTTACAACACTCCCTCACTATATGTCACTCAAGGAAACACTCGTGTTTAACACTCAAGGTAGGCCAATTTGACAAGTAGGTGCTCTCGGATATGATCTCACTTTTTGAGGCAATTTTTGTGTTTAGAAAGCTACAAAAGTAATTCAATTAGCAAAATACAATTAATTGTGAAAAGAAACAATAATAGAATAAGAAAAACAGAAAAGAAAATCGAAATGGTAGGCAAAACAGATTTTAAAGCAAGGAAAGACTATGAAAATGCCATATATGGAAAGTCAATTTCGATTTGATGTGAATGAATTTCAAGATGAAAACTCATAAATAGCTCAATCAATCAGTTATTATGAATATACAATTGGCAAAATACGAATTAATGAAGAGAAATAAAGATGCCAATCAATCAAGGGACAAGATCCGGAATTTAAGGAGCAGTCTGCGCAGTTTTCTGATTTTCAGATTTTGAATTATTTACGGATTGAATTTGATGAAATGTCCTTCTTAACAATGAAAGATAACTGATTGAATTAACTTTCCTATTGAGACTTTGAAAGCTAATTCGAATCTCTTCACGCGTTTTAGACAGCTATTCAGAGCATTAATGTGGCAGATTCAAATATGGAAAGAATGAGCAGGATTTTGAATGTGATTAGTTCTGAATTTAATTGATGCTTAATTCGTGGATCTAAATTGACAAAATAACATTCAAGACATCAACTTTTTCGTTTTCAATGGATCAAACTCAGAATTTCTCAAGAAAGCAAAGAAGAACACAAGATGAACAAATGCTCTCGGATGCAAAGCTCTCTTTCTCACCTCTTTTCTTTTTTTTTTTTTTTTTTTTTTTTATTTAAAGATCAGAACGTGATCTTTAATATGGAAACAAGATCAGAATGAAAAGAAAAGAAAAATGGTGGTTAGGACAGAATACGAAAAGATAGGCAGATGTGAAAACAAACAAGAACAATTGCAAGGAAAGTAAAGGATAGAATCAAATCTAGAGTTTGGCCAAGGTTTCGACCAATGCTTTGATACCAACTGATAAGGCAAACCCAAGATGCAAGTCCAAAGACCCTATGCTATTAGATTTAGCATGAACCTTTGAAGCAAGATCTCAAACCCTCCCTAACTAATTGGATTCAACCAAGAGATTAAGGTTAGATGTGATTACCTCTTAGATCAATGATCTAGAGACAAGAATGAGTTTTCTTGTTCTAAATTGAAGCACTCCACAATTAAGTTGATCAATCCCTAATTGAATGAGTCGGCAGCAACCCTAAACACAAGAATTGCAAGGAATGAAAACTATGAACAAGTTTTCAAAAAGGAACTCTCAAAGAGAATTGATTTTCATTCAACAATATTCTGAGTTTTACATTGTGATTCCCAAGGTTTTTATAAGCCTTTAAACATAAAAGGAAAGTAAGGAACACAACAATAAAGAATGCATTAAAGCATTCGGTTACAAAAGGAAAAACAGAAATGGAAAGTTTAGCCATAAATGCCTATGATCATTAAAAAAAAGGAAACTATGGCTAGAATTCAATTTAACACAAATATGTTTTTGATGCTTCTTCTCCTTAAATCATGGTTGTCACTTGCACAAGATTATCTTGGTAAATATTGTCTTTATGGATTTGCAAGTTGCACACAATCTTCAATTTGTCATCAAGCAAGCCTTCATCCGAAATGGCCTCCTCCCTTAGAAATTTAGCCTGATCCGAGCCTATCCATTCTTGCACATGGGTAATAAAAGCTTCTGGATCTTCTTGGCTTTGGACCTTGTGATTGGGCCGGATGGTACATGTATTGGTCATGGAGTGCTTCCATGATCATCCTTATCATAACGTTTCCCACTTGTCAAAATTGCCCTCGTGATTTGGTCCAACCAAAAGATCCAAATGGAGGAACCTCTTCTTTGGGAATCCTGTTTGGACCAAAATATCGAAATAGGATCCGAACAACTCCAAAAACTTGTTTGTAATTGAAAAGCATGTTTCATAGTACTTGCTTCACTCTTCGGATCATATTGTAATAAAGACATAAGGTTTCCCACCTGTCAAAGTTTTCCTCGTGATTTCATCCATCCTAAAGATCCAAATGGAGGAACCTCTTCTTTGGGAATCCTGTTTGGACCAAACTATCGAAAGAGGATCCGAACCACTCCAAAAACTTGTTTGTAATTGAAAAGCTTGTTTCAAAGTACTTGTTTCACTATTCGGATCATATTGATACCAAAGACCTAAGGTTTCCCACTTTTCAATGTTTTCCTCGTGATTTCGTCCATCCTAAAAATCCAAATGGAGGAAACTCTTCTTTGAGAATCCTGTTTTGACCAAAATATCGAAAGAGGATCCGAACCACTCCAAAAACTTGTTGGTAATTGAAAAGCTTGTTTCAAAGTACTCGTTTCACTCTTCGGATCATATTGATACCAAAGACCTAAGGTTTCCCACTTGTCAATGGTTTCCTCGTGATTTCGTCCATCCTAAAGATCCAAATGGAGGAACCTCTTCTTTGGGAATCCTGTTTGGACCAAAATATCGAAAGAGGATCCGAAACACTCCAAAAACTTGTTTGTAATTGAAAAGCTTTTTTCAAAGTACTTGTTTCACTCTTCGGACGACATTGATACCAAAGACCTAAAGTTTCCCACTTGCCAAAATTGCCCTCGTGATTTGGTCCAACCAAAAGATCCAAATGGAGGAACCTCTTCTTCGGGAATCCTGTTTGGACCAAAATATCGAAAAAGGATCCGAACAACTCCAAAAACTTGTTTGTAATTGAAAAGCTTGTTTCATAGTACTTGCTTCACTCTTCAGATCATATTGATAATAAAGACATAAGGTTTCCCACTTGTCAAAGTTTTCCTCGTGATTTCGTCCATCCAAAAGATCCAAATGGAGGAACCTCTTCTTTGGGAATCAGGACCAAACTATCGAATAAGGATCCGAACCACTCCAAAAACTTGTTTGTAATTGAAAAGCTTGTTTCAAAGTACTTGTTTCACTGTACGAATCATATTGATACCAAAGACCTAAGGTTTCCCACTTGTCAAAGTTTTCCTCGTGATTTCGTCCATCCTAAAGATCCAAATAGAGAAACCTCTTCTTTGGGAATCCTCTTTGAACTAATATATCAAAAGAGGATCCGAACCACTCCAAAAACTTGTTTGTAATTGAAAAGCTTGTTTCAAAGTACTTGTTTCACTCTTCAGATCATATTGATACCAAAGACCTAAGGTTTCCCACTTGTCAAAGTTTTCCTCGTGATTTCATCCATCCTAAAGATCCAAATGGAGGAACATCTTCTTTGGGAATCTTGTTTGGACCAAAATATCGAAAGAGGATCCGAACCACTCCAAAAACTTGTTTGTAATTGAAAAGCTTGTTTCAAAGTACTTTTTCACTCTTCGAACCATATTGATACGAAAGACCAAACGTTTTCCACTTGTCAAAGTTTTCCTCGTGATTTCGTCAATCCTAAAGATCCAAATGGAGGAACCTCTTCTTTGGGAATCCTGTTTGGACCAAAATATCGAAAGAGGATCCGAACCACTCCAAAAACTTGTTTGTAATTGAAAAGCTTGTTTCAAAGTACTTGTTTCACTCTTCGGATCATATTGATCATAAAGACCTAAGGTTTCCCACTTGTCAAAGTTTTCCTCGTGATTTCGCCCATCCTAAAGATCCAAATGGAGGAACCTCTTCTTTGGGAATCCTGTTTGGACCAAAATATCGAAAGAGGATCCGACCACTCCAAAAACGTGTTTGTAATTGAAAAGTTTGTTTCAAAGTACTTGTTTCACTCTTCGGATCATATTGATACCAAAGACCTAAGGTTTCCCACTTGTCAAAGTTTTCCTCGTGATTTCGTCCATCTTAAAGATCCAAATGGAGAAACCTCTTCTTTAGGAATCCTCTTTGGACTAATATATCAAAAGAGGATCCGAACCACTCCAAAAACTTGTTTGTAATTGAAAAGCTTGTTTCAAAGTACTTGTTTCACTCTTCGGATCATATTGATACCAAAGACCTAAGGTTTCCCACTTGTCAAAGTTTTCCTCGTGATTTTGTCAATCCTAAAGATCCAAATGGAGGAGCCTCTTATTTGGGAATCCTGTTTTGACCAAAATATCGAAAGAGGATCCGAACCACTCCAAAAACTAGTTTGTAATTGAAAGGCTTGTTTCAAAGTACTTGTTTCACTCTTCAGATCATATTGATCATAAAGACCTAAGGTTTCCCACTTGTCAAAGTTTTCCTCGTGATTTCGTCCATCCTAAAGATCCAAATGGAGGAACCTCTTCATTGGGAATCCTGTTTGGACCAAAATATCGAAAGAGGATCCGAACCACTCCAAAAACTTGTTTGTAATTGAAAAGCTTGTTTCAACGTACTTGTTTCACTCTAAGGATCATATTGATACCAAAGACCTAGGGTTTCCCACTTGTCAAAGTTTTCCTCGTGATTTCGTCCATCCTAAAGATCCAAATGGAGAAACCTCTTCTTTGGAAATCCTCTTTGGACTAATATATCGAAAGAGGATCCGAACCACTCCAAAAACTTGTTTGTAATTGAAAAGCTTGTTTGAAAGTACTTGTTTCACTCTACGGATCATATTGATACCAAAGACCTAAGGTTTCCCACATGTCAAAGGTTTCCTCGTGATTTCGTCCATCCTAAAGATCCACAAGGAGGAACCTCTTCTTTGGGAATCCTGTTTGGAACAAAATATCGAAAGAGGATCCGAACCACTTCAAAAACTTGTTTGTAATTGAAAAGCTTGTTTCACTCTTCGGACCATATTGATACCAAAGACCTAACGTTTCCACTTGTCAAGGTTTTCCTCGTGATTTCGTCCATCCTAAAGATCCAAATGGAGAAACCCCTTCTTTGGGAATCCTCTTTGGACTAAAATATCAAAAGAGGATCCGACCCACTCCAAAAACTTGTTTGTAATTAAAAAGCTTGTTTCAAAGTACTTGTTTCACTCTTCAGACCATATTGATACGAAAGACCAAACGTTTTCCACTTGTCAACGTTTTCTTCGTGATTTCGTCAATCCTAAAGATCCAAATGGAGGAACCTCTTCTTTTGAAATCCTGTTTGGACCATAACATCGAAGGAGGATCTAAACCACTCCCAAAACTTGTTTGTAATTGAAAAGCTTGTTTCAAAGTACTTGTTTCACTCTTCGGATCATATTGATACCAAAGACCTAACGTTTCCCACTTTTCAATGTTTTCCTCGTGATTTCGTCCATCCTAAAGATCCAAATGGAGGAACCTCTTCTTTGGGAATCTTGTTTGGATCAAAATATCCAAAGAGGATCCGAACCACTCCAAAAACTTGTTTGTAATTGAAAAGCTTGATTCAAAGTACTTGTTTCACTCTTCGGACCACATTGATACCAAAGACATAACGTTTCCCACTTGCCAAAATTGCCCTCGTGATTTGGTCGAACCAAAAGATCCAAATGGAGGAACCTCTTCTTTGGGAATCCTGTTTGGACCATAACATCGAAGGAGGATCTAAACCACTCCAAAAACTTGTTTGTAATTGAAAAGCTTGTTTCAAAGTACTTGTTTCACTCTTCGGATCATATTGATACCAAAGACCTAAGGTTTCCCACTTGTCAAAGTTTTCCTCGTGATTTCGTCCATCCTAAAGATCCAAATGGAGAAACCTATTCTTTGGGAATCCTCTTTGGACTAATATATCAAAAGAGGATCCGAACCACTCCAAATACTTGTTTGTAATTGAAAAGCTTGTTTCAAAGTACTTGTTTCACTCTTCAGATCATATTGATACAAAAGACCTAAGGTTTCCCACTTGTCAAAGTTTTCCTCGTGATTTCGTCCATCCTAAAGATCCAAATGGAGGAACCTCTTCTTTGGGAATCCTGTTTGGACCAAAAAATCGAAAGAGGTTCCGAACCACTCCAAAAACTTGTTTGTAATTGAAAAGCTTGTTTCAAAGTACTTGTTTCACTCTTCGGACCATATTGATACGAAAGACCAAACGTTTTCCACTTGTCAAAGTTTTCCTCGTGATTTCGTCCATCCTAAAGATCCAAGTGGAGGAACCTCTTCTTTGGGAATCCTGTTTGGACCAAAATATCGAAAGAGGATCCGAACCACTCCAAAAACTTGTTTGTAATTGAAAAGCTTGTTTCAAAGTACTTGTTTCACTCTTCGCATCATATTGATCATAAAAACCTAAGGTTTCCCACTTGTCAAAGTTTTCCTCGTGATTTCGTCCATCCTAAAGATCCAAATGGAGGAACCTCTTCATTGGGAATCCTGTTTGGACCAAAATATCGAAAGAGGATCCGAACCACTCCAAAAACTTGTTTGTAATTGAAAAGCTTGTTTCAAAGTACTTGTTTCACTCTTCGGACCATATTGATACCAAAGACCTAACGTTTCCCACTTGTCAAAATTGCCCTCGTGATTTGGTCCAACCAAAAGATCCAAATGGAGAAACCTCTTCTTTGGGAATCCTAATTGGACCAAAATATCAAAAGAGGATCCGACCACTCCAAAAACTTGTTTGTAATTGAAAAGCTTGTTTCAACGTACTTGTTTCACTCTAAGGATCATATTGATACCAAAGACCTAGGGTTTCCCACTTGTCAAAGTTTTCCTCGTGATTTCGTCCATCCTAAAGATCCAAATGGAGAAACCTCTTCTTTGGAAATCCTCTTTGGACTAATATATCAAAAGAGGATCCGAACCACTCCAAAAACTTGTTTGTAATTGAAAAGCTTGTTTCAAAGTACTTGTTTCACTCTTCGGATCATATTGATACCAAAGACCTAAGGTTTCCCACTTGTCAAAGTTTTCCTCGTGATTTCGTCCATCCTAAATATCCCAATGGAGGAACCTCTTCTTTGGGAATCCTGTTTGGACCAAAATATCGAAACACGATCCGAACCACTCCAAAAACTTGTTTGTAATTGAAAATCTTGTTTCAAAGTACTTGTTTCACTCTTCGGACCATATTGATACGAAAGACCAAACGTTTTCCACTTGTCAACGTTTTCCTCGTGATTTCGTCAATCCTAAAGATCCAAATGGAGGAACCTCTTCTTTTGAAATCCTTTTTGGACCATAACATCGAAAGAGGATCTAAACCACTCCAAAAACTTGTTTGTAATTGAAAAGCTTGTTTCAAAGTATTTGTTTCACTCTTCGGATCATATTGATACCAAAGACATAATGTTTCCCACTTTTCAATGTTTTCCTCGTGATTTCGTCCATCCTAAAGATCCAAATGGAGGAACCTCTTCTTTGGGAATCTTGTTTGGACCAAAATATCCAAAGAGGATCCGAACCACTACAAAAACATGTTTGTAATTGAAAAGCTTGATTCAAAGTACTTGTTTCACTCTTCGGACCACATTGATACCAAAGACCTATTGTTTCCCACTTGTCAAAATTGCCCTCGTGATTTGGTCAAACCAAAAGATCCAAATGGAGGAACCTCTTCTTTGGGAATCCTGTTTGGACCAAAATATCGAAAGAGGATCCGAACCACTCCAAAAACTTGTTTGTAATTGAAAAGCTTGTTTCATAGTACTTGCTTCACTCTTCAGATCATATTGATAATAAAGACATAAGGTTTCCCACTTGTCAAAGTTTTCCTCGTGATTTCGTCCATCCTAAAGATCCAAATGGAAGAACCTCTTCTTTGGGAATCCTGTTTGGACCAAAATATCGAAAGAGGATCAGAACCACTCCAACAACTTGTTTGTAATTGAAAAGCTTGTTTCAAAGTACTTGTTTCACTCTTCGGATCATATTGGTACCAAAGACCTAAGGTTTCTCACTTGTCAATGTTTTCCTCGTAATTTCTTCCATCCTAAAGATCCAAATGGAGGAACCTCTTCTTTGAGAATATTGTTTTGACCAAAATATCGAAAGAGGATCCGAACCACTCCAAAAACTTGTTGGTAATTGAAAAGCTTGTTTCAAAGTACTCGTTTCACTCTTCGGATCATATTGATACCAAAGACCTAAGGTTTCCCACTTGTCAAAGTTTTCCTCGTGATTTCGTCCATCCTAAAGATCCAAATGGAGGAACCTCTTCTTTGCGAATCCTGTTTGGACCAAAATATCGAAAGAGGATCCGAACCACTCCAAAAACTTGTTTGTAATTGAAAAGCTTGTTTCAAAGTACTTGTTTCACTCTTCGGATCATATTGATACCAAAGACCTAAGGTTTCCCACTTGTCAAAGTTTTCCTCATGATTTCGTCCATTCTAAAGATTCAAATGGAGGAACCTCTTCTTTGGGAATCCTGTTTGGACCAAAATATCGAAAGAGGTTCCGAACCACTCCAAAAACTTGTTTGTAATTGAAAAGCTTGTTTCAAAGTACTTGTTTCACTCTTCGGACCATATTGATACGAAAGACCAAACGTTTTCCACTTGTCAAAGTTTTCCTCGTGATTTCGTCAATCCTAAAGATCCAAGTGGAGGAACCTCTTCTTTGGGAATCCTGTTTGGACCAAAATATCGAAAGAGGATCCGAACCAATCCAAAAACTTGTTTGTAATTGAAAAGTTTGTTTCAAAGTACTTGTTTCACTCTTCGGATCATATTGATCAAGACCTAAGGTTTCCCACTTGTCAAAGTTTCCCTCGTGATTTCGTCCATCCTAAAGATCCAAATGGAGAAACCTCTTCATTGGGAATCCTGTTTGGACCAATGATATGAAACCCTAGGAAATTGAAATAGAAACCCTTTGAAAGCACAAAGAACCCCTTGATGCAAATCCTAAAACCCCGATGAACAATAAGGTAAAACCCTTGGAACACAAGAAGAGAAAGATTATTCCAATGATCTATGATCTTGAAATAAGAGAACTTGTTCTTATTTCAAGATTGAAACAATCCACAAACACAATAGATCAATTCATGCTTGAATGTTTCTAAAACATGCAACCTAGAACAAGGCTACAAAACTAAGCAATTTCAGCTAAGCAAAAAGCAATATTATTATCATATGAATTCTTCATGTTTAGGGTTACAAAAGAGGCCTTTAAATAGGCAAAGAAACCCTAAAAATAAGCTAGGAAATTCGGACTACAAGGAGCACAAAATCTGCCCAAAACTTGCCTTATGTGAAATTGGCAGATTTTGTGGAAAATCTTTTCTAGAGAATAATATCTTTCCTAATCCTTTCCAAACATATAAAATGAATATAAAAGACCTAAAACATGTCTAAATACATTATAAATTCGTTGGAACCATTTTGGGAACAAATAAGGAAACTTTGGAAACAAATATGGAAAGTGGTCCAAATAAGGAAAGTTTGCAAAAAGTAATGCAACTTTCCTAATTAGCTCTTCTCTTCAATTCTGATTGAACAAGTCTTCAATACTCTTCATACAAATACATTTGCCATAGATTGAAGTTCATCAAGTCATCTTCCATAGCCTCCATGATCAGATATTCAAAGCTTGCCTTGACTTGGCTAATGTAGGCTTGTAAATGGATGTCAATGCTTCTCTTGAACTTTAATGTTGTGATTTGTCCTTGGGCTTTTTGTAACGTTCCATGATTCATATCATCCCCTCCCTCTTGAAAAGGATTCGTCCTCGAATCTATAACATTACCTACATCGCAATAAAATAAGTTAATAACATAAATAAAAGCATATAAAGCACACTTACCTCGTGTATTGTGAATTGGCATCAAAGAGAGCAACAAGGGTACCCTTCTTTCTCCTTTCAAGTTAACACCTCCCGGGTCAAATATTGTTGGTTTCCTTCCCTTTAAATCAGCAAAACATTCGAGCTTATCAAAGACCACAAAACTGACAATATGGTTGGTGGATAGTGGTAACACATCTAATAGAATATATGGACCATAGTCAATCTCGTAAATTTTCTCATACTCAACACTACTCACAAGATGATCACATGGTGAAGGTAACAAATTAATCAAAGCATATGAACTATAATCAAACTCAAATAGGTCTAATGTGTTGGGGTATATTAGAAAATATGAAAACTCTATGCTCTCCCTAAATGCATCATATGTCTTATCAAAGATAACTCGTGTAGCACAAAACATATGTTTATCATTAGAATGAAATTGAAGTGGCAAAATATCATAGTTGAGATCAAATTTAGCAAACAAACAAGAACTATGCACATCATCACAAGTAAATGGATAGGCTAGCTTAACATGTTTTGCAAGTGATAAGCTGTCAAACAAGTAAAGATCATCCAAAAGAATTTTGCTAGAAAAGAATGCATGTTTATCATAAAAATATAATTGGTTTGGATGATTTCTAGTCTTAAAATCAGAATTGGAAAACAAGAAATAATCATCTAAGCAAACCGATGCAATAGGATTAAAAGTAAGCAACTTCCTTTTCTGGCTTTGGATCTCGTTTGCAACATCTTTTTCCATGAAATATGGTGGCGCCTTAAGTATTTCAACCCCTTGTAATGTATCTACCATGTGCTCCATTCCAATTAAAAATTGGTCCTTATAATTCTGCAAAAGGTTAGCTAAAACACTAGAAAAGCAGAGGTTAAGTTCATAAGTTAAAAAGAAAGAATCTTTGCACAAAAGTACAAAGTGGGTTTTGTTTGAAATCAAAGCGTTCCGAGCCTCACTTGCTACAAAACTCACATTTTCCTCACCATTGCTCTCATTCTTTTTATACTCACAACTCTCTTTCTTTTCAATTTCACTTTCTTGCTTTTCAATCTCTCTTTCTTTTGAACTCATCTCTGTTTCTTTTGAATCACTCATTTCTTTTCGCTCACTCATTTCTTTTTTATCACTCATCTCTCTTTCTTTTTGCTCACTCTCTTTTTCACAATTTTCATTCATTTCAATTATAGAACACTTTTGTAGCTCACATGCATCATAAGTTTCCTTCACAAAAACATTAGCACGAATATCATCTTTTATCTCCTCCATGCTAGCATTGAAAACTTCCTTCGATTTCAAAAGTTCACTTTCAATCATCTTGACCTTCTCGAAAATCAAATTTGCATTTTCCTCTACCAAGCCATAGGCAGCCCCATTCTTATCCATTAATGTATCATTCTCACCCATTTGATAAGAAGAAATTGGATTGAAATATTGTTTAGTGACATACCTTTTTGCAGCCCCTCTTTGGAGTCTTCTTTCCACCTTGTTGGCAATGTGCACCAACTCTCCTAACTCCTCAAATTGTGTTAACTCCATTTGGTAAGCAATATCTCTATTCAATCCATTTAAAAACCTAACAATAGTAGACTTCTCATCTTCCTCAACATTAGCCCTAGCCTTGAGAAACTCCATCTCCTTATAGTAATCATCCACACTTTTGCAACCTTGTATTAGGTTATCCAACTTTTGCACAAGATGGTCTTGATGTTGCCTTGACACGAATCTCTTTCTCATATGGCACTTAAGATCATACCAAGTTTCTACTTGTTGTTTCCTCTCCCTCCTTAGTTTCACTTTCAATTGAGACCACCAAACATGAGCATTATTAGTGAAATTGGAAATAGCAAGCATTACCTTTCTTTCATCACTATAATTGTTGTAATCAAAGAAGTGCTCGGTTTCTGTCTCCCATTGCAAGTACTCCTCTTGATCCAAACTCCCATTGAAAGTATATAACTTGAGCTTATGTCCTCCTAAGCTTTGATCCTCCATCCTCTCATCATAAATGTCTTTATGTTCACTCCTAGGATGTTCTACCTCCCAAAATTTACTAATCCTCCTTTCACCAATCTTTTCATGATACATTGCTGCAAATAAAAAGGTTAGTAATAAAAATAGGACCTTTCAATCACTCCCTAAGTGTTTACACTCGATGATGTTCGTTCTCTCGTGTTTGCACTCAAAACAGATTCTAAAGGCCTAAATGTAACCTTGAACTATTAGCACACTTTAGCAACTATCAAGCAACAAAGATACTAATGAAATTTGTAAAAAGTATCAATAAAGAAATAAGAAACAATCAGCTTGGGTGGCTAGAGAAATAAAAGGACAGATTTTTCAAATGGTGTATTTTTGTAACAAGGAAAGAATAAGAAAGAAAACAAGCAAGAATAAACTTTCCTAAAAGAGAAAAATTCGAAATTAGACTTCCCTAAAGCACTTTGGATCAGAAAAAATGACTTTAATTGAGCAAGATATGCATATATTTGAATATGGGACAAAATTGAAACTTTCCTAAAACAGTTTTGGGTTATTTATGGTAAGTTCTAGCTTTTTAGGAAACAAACAACTTTGGCTCATTCAACTTGATAATTTGGGATTCAAGATGCATAAATGATGAGTTTAAGATGAACTCTTCAAGAAAAATACGAACACAAACCACTTTTTTCCAGAAACTTCAACAAATCAAGCAAGAACACTTTTTTTTTTTCAATTTTCTGGACAATCCGACAGTCTGCGAAGATCTATTTTTTTCTCAATCTTCCACTTTTTTTTTGACAAACTTTTCTGAATACCAAATAATCACGACTCAAAGATAAACACTTTTGTAGTTTATGACTTTCAAAGATTCAGATTGAAACTATACGCAAAAGAACAAAAACAGTAGCTAAAGAAGAAAATTTTGGAACAGTTTTTTTTTTTTTTTTTTTGAAATTTTCGATGAACGAAGAACAAGACAATAAAAATTAAAACAACAAGAAAGCAAGTAAGATAGAAATCTTCCCTTGAGCCTAAGCTCTGATACCAAATGATATGAAACCCTAGGAAATTGAAATAGAAACCCTTTGAAAGCACAAAGAACCCCTAGATGCAAATCCTAAAACCCCGATGAACAATAAGGTAAAACCCTTGGAACACAAGAAGAGAAAGATTATTCCAATGATCTATGATCTTGAAATAAGAGAACTTGTTCTTATTTCAAGATTGAAACAATCCACAAACACAATAGATCAATTCATGCTTGAATGTTTCTAAAACATGCAACCTAGAACAAGGCTACAAAACTAAGCAATTTCAGCTAAGCAAAAAGCAATATTATTATCATATGAATTCTTCATGTTTAGGGTTACAAAAGAGGCCTTTAAATAGGCAAAGAAACCCTAAAAATAAGCTAGGAAATTCGGATTACAAGGAGCACAAAATCTGCCCAAAACTTGCCTTATGTGAAATTGGCAGATTTTGTGGAAAATCTTTTCTAGAGAATAATATCTTTCCTAATCCTTTCCAAACATATAAAATGAATATAAAAGACCTAAAACATGTCTAAATACATTATAAATTCGTTGGAACCATTTTGGGAACAAATAAGGAAACTTTGGAAACAAATATGGAAAGTGGTCCAAATAAGGAAAGTTTGCAAAAAGTAATGCAACTTTCCTAATTAGCTCTTCTCTTCAATTCTGATTGAACAAGTCTTCAATACTCTTCATCCAAATACATTTGCCATAGATTGAAGTTCATCAAGTCCTCTTCCATAGCCTCCATGATCAGATATTCAAAGCTTGCCTTGACTTGGCTAATGTAGGCTTGTAAATGGATGTCAATGCTTCTCTTGAACTTTAATGTTGTGATTTGTCCTTGGGCTTTTTGTAACGTTCCATGATTCATATCAACCAAAATATCGAAAGAGGATCCGAACCACTCCAAAAACTTGTTTGTAATTGAAACGCTTGTTTTAAAGTACTTGTTTCACTCTTCAGACCATATTGATACCAAAGACCTAACGTTTCCCACTTGTCAAAATTGCCCTCGTGATTTGGTCCAACCAAAAGATCCAAATGGAGGAAACTCTTCTTTGGGAATCCTGTTTCGACCAAAATATCGAAAGAGGATCCGACCACTCCAAATACTTGTTTGTAATTGAAAAGCTTGTTTCAAAGTACTTGTTTCACGCTAAGGATCATATTGATACAAAAGAGCTAAGGTTTCCCACTTCTCAAAGTTTTCCTCGTGATTTCGTCCATCCTAAAGATCCAAATGGAGAAACCTCTTCTTTGGGAATCCTCTTTGGACTAATATATCAAAAGAGGATCCGAACCACTCCAAAAAATTGTTTGTAATTGAAAAGCTTGTTTCAAAGTACTTGTTTCACTCTTCGGATCATATTGATACCAAAGACCTAAGGTTTCCCACTTGTCAAAGTTTTCCTCGTGATTTCGTCCATCCTAAAGATCCAAATGGAGGAACCTCTTCTTTGGGAATCCTGTTTGGACCAAAATATCGAAAGAGGATCCGAACCACTCCAAAAACTTGTTTGTAATTGAAAAGCTTGTTTCAAAGTACTTGTTTCACTCTTCGGACCATATTGATACGAAAGACCAAACATTTTCCACTTGTCAAAGTTTTCCTTGTGATTTCGTCAATCCTAAAGATCCAAGTGGAGGAACCTCTTCTTTGGGAATCCTGTTTGGACCAAAATATCGAAAGAGGATCCGAACCACTGCAAAAACTTGTTTGTAATTGAAAAGCTTCTTTCAAAGTACCTGTTTCACTCTTCGAATCATATTGATACCAAAGACCTAAGGTTTCCCAGTTGTCAAAGTTTTCCTCGTGATTTCGTCCAACCAAAAGATCCAAATGGAGGAACCTCTTCTTTGGGAATCCTGTTTTGACCAAAATATCGAAAGAGGATCCGAACCACTCCAAAAACTTGTTTGTAATTGAAAAGCTTGTTTCAAAGTACTTGTTTCACTCTTCGGATCATATTGATCATAAAGACCAAAGGTTTCCCACTTGTCAAAGTTTTCCTCGTGATTTCGTCCATCCTATTGATCCAAATGGAGGAACCTCTTCTTTGGGAATTCTGTTTGGACCAAAATTTCGAAAGAGGATCCGAACCACTCCAATAACATGTTTGTAATTGAAAAGCTTGTTTCAAAGTACTTGTTTCACTCTTCGGATCATATTGATACCAAGGACTTAAGGTTTCCCACTTGTCAATGTTTTCCTCGTGATTTCGTCCATCCTAAAGATCCAAATGGAGGAACCTCTTCTTTGGGAATCCTGTTTGGACCAAAATATCGAAAGAGGATCCAAACCACTCCAAAAACTTGTTTGTAATTGAAAAGCTTGTTTCAAAGTATTTGTTTCACACTTCGGATCATATTGATCATAAAGACCAAAGGTTTCCCACCTGTCAAAGTTTTCCTCGTGATTTCGTCCATCCTATTGATCCAAATGGAGGAACCTCTTCTTTGAGAATTTTGTTTGGACCAAAATTTGGAAAGAGGATCTGAACCACTCCAAAAACATGTTTGTAATTGAAAAGCTTGTTTCAAAGTATTTTCTTCACTCTTCGGATCATATTGATACCAAGGACCTAAGGTTTCTCACTAGTCAATGTTTTCCTCGTGATTTCGTCCATCCTAAAGATCCAAATGGAGGAACCTCTTCTTTGGGAATCTTGTTTGGACCAAAATATCAAAAGAGGATACGAACCACTCCAAAAACTTGTTTCTAATTCAAAACCTTGTTTCAAAGTACTTGTTTCACTCTTCGGATCATATTGATACCAAAGACCTAAGGTTTCCCACTTGTCAATGCTTTCCTCGTAATTTCGTCCATCCTAAAGATCCAAATGGAGGAACCACTTCTTTGGGAATCCTGTTTGGACCAAAATATCGAAAGAGGATCCGAACCACTCAAAAAACTTGTTTGTAATTGAAAAGCTTGTTTCGAAGTACTTGTTTCACTCTTCGAACCATATTGTTACCAAAGACCTAACGTTTCCCACTTGTCAAAATTGCCCTCGTGATTTGGTCCAACCAAAAGATCCAAATGGAGGAACCTCTTCTTTGGGAATCCTGTTTGGACCAAAATATCGAAAGAGGATCCGACCACTCCAAAAACTTGTTTGTAATTGAAAAGCTTGTTTCAAAGTACTTGTTTGTAATTGATATTGAAAAGCTTGTTTCAAAAACTTGTTTCGTATCATTCCCCCATTCTTCAAAAAATTTGGTTGTGATCTTGTTGTGAGTTGTTCAGCTTTTCCTTTAAATGATATGAATTATGTAGCCATGCATTTAAAGAATTCAAGCTTAAAGAGTACATGCATTAATGACAACTCAAGTTGCATTAAATGCACTCTAGATGTATTTATGACAACTCAAGCTTCAAGTGTAGTAGCATTGATGACAACTCTAGATGCATTTATGACAACTCAAAGCTTCATTCAAGGGAACTCAAAGCAATATCAAGGCAAGATTTAATGAAGATTTAAAAGCTTAATTTAGAGTTCAAATATCAGTTTCAATTCTAATAGTTGTATTTTAAGTTACAAATTAAATGGTGGTAGATGTAACTTAAGCTTTTCCTTTAAATTCGTAGGTTACATGCTAGGGACTTAATTGGGCTGTTATGGGATCATTATGAACGAAATTTACATGTAATTTAAGCCTATAAATAGGCCATGTATCAGCCAATGTAAAGAAGACTTGTAAGACTTGTAAGATTTGAATGATGAATGAAATGTAGCATTTTTATGCACATAGAGAGCCTTGAGCCTCAACCCTTTTGTAATCTTGCTTTAGATTACATGTTTAGAAACATTCAAGAGGGGAGTGATCAACCAACTTGTGGAGTGTTTCGAGTCATGAGATGATGGAACGTAATTGTTTGGGTCCATTTCATGATTTTTAGATCACACAAGGCAATCTGTTTTCTAGCCTTTCCTTGGGGTTGTTTCAAATGGCATATGTGGGTTCTTCTGTTGTGATCTTTTTGGGTCCTTAGTTAAGTTTAAGGGTTCTTAAAGCATTTTCGAAAGGGTTTTCGTATCATTTGGTATCAGAGCATCGGTTACGATTTTGTGGCGATCTCTAGAACAGGTTTTATCCAATCTATCCTTTTCTATTCTTGTTGTTTTCAATTCTGTCCTATCTTTTCGTTTTTGTCCAAGCATGAATTTGTCTTCATCTTTCGATTCTGATCTTGTTTCTATCTTAAAGATCACTTTCTGATCTAAAAAAAAAACTTTGCATTCAAGACCACCGGTTTGTTCATCTTGCGTTCTTCTTGCAAATTCTTGAGGTTTTCTGAGTTTGATCTTTGTAATTCGTGTATTTCTGATTGTAATGTGTTATTATGTCAGTTATATATCATAAACCATCAGTTACACCTTCCTTTGCACGAATTTAAAGTCCCAAAAACGGCTAAATTAAAAGTGTTTCAAAAAAACTGTCCACTTTTGTAATTGTCGTATTTAATGCTGCTGTTTTGTGTCGAAATCCTTTCATAACGTCCGAATTTGCTTGTTTGTCCTGAAGAGAAAATATTTATCATCTTGTTATCATTCAAATATCAGAAGGGCTCATAGTCAAATTCGTAACGAAAAATATTCAAATATTGGGATTCAATTCAGTGCGCAAATTACTCGAAAATTGCAACACCTTATCTCCGTTGATTGGTGTTTTCATTTGTGATTGAATTTCTGAGTTTGGCCAATTTTAAGCTCTTCATAACAGAGATATTAACCTTTATATGGGCTGCTTCTCTAAAAAGTAAAGGCCAATCTTGAAGGAAATTTGAGTGCAAACACGAGTGGAACAAAGAGAGTTGTAAAAAGTGAGGGAGTGCTTGTAAGGTCCAATTTTTGTGTCTCTCTAACTTTCTTTTGCAGCCACACTTTTTGATTCGAGGACGAATCATTTTGAAGAATGGGGGAATGATATGAATTATGTAGCCATGCATTTAAAGAATTCAAGCTTAAAGAGTACATGCATTGATGACAACTCAAGTTGCATTAAATGCACTCAAGATGTATTTATGACAACTCAAGCTTCAAGTGTAGTAGCATTGATGACAACTCTAGATGCATTTATGACAACTCAAAGCTTCATTCAAGGGAACTCAAAGCAATATCAAGACAAGATTTAATGAAGATTTAAAAGCTTAATTTAGAGTTCAAATATCAGTTTCAATTCTAATAGTTGTATTTTAAGTTACAAATTAAATGGTGGTAGATGTAACTTAAGTTTTTCCTTTAAATTCGTAGGTTACATGCTAGGGACTTAATTGGGCTGTTATGGGATCATTATGAACGAAATTTACATGTAATTTAAGCCTATAAATAGGCCATGTATCAGCCAATGTAAAGAAGACTTGTAAGACTTGTAAGATTATGATTGAATTAAAAATCCAAAGTCTCATTGAGAGCTTTTTCTTTGAATTGTTGTGAGCAACTTTTCATCTTGTCATTCCTTGTGTTTAGGGTGGCTGTAGAATCAAGCCATTAGGATTGATCATTCTAATTTGGTGGATTGATTCGAATCTAAAACAAGAAATCCAATTCTTGTCTTTAGATCATTGATCATAAGGATAATCATTTTCTAGCCTTTTTCCTTGGGTTGTTTCAAATGGCATATGTGGGTTCTTTGGTTGTGATCTTTTTGGGTCCTTAGTTAAGTTTAAGGGTTCTTAAAGCATTTCGAAAGGGTTTTCGTATCAGTTTCACTCTTCGGATCATATTGATCATAAAGACCAAAGGTTTCCCACTTGTCAAAGTTTTCCTCGTGATTTCGTCCATCCTATTGATCCAAATGGAGGAACCTCTTCTTTGGGAATTCTGTTTGGACCAAAATTTCGAAAGAGGATCCGAACCACTCCAAAAACATGTTTGTAATTGAAAAGCTTGTTTAAAAGTACTTGTTTCACTCTTCGGATCATATTGATACCAAGGACCTAAGGTTTCCCACTTGTCAATGTTTTCCTCGTGATTTCGTCCATCCTAAAGATCCAAATGGAGGAACCTCTTCTTTGGGAATCCTGTTTGGACCAAAATATCAAAAGAGGATACGAACCACTCCAAAAACTTGTTTGTAATTGAAAACCTTGTTTCAAAGTACTTGTTTCACTCTCGGATCATATTGATACCAAAGACCTAAGGTTTCCCACTTGTCAATGTTTTCCTCGTAATTTCGTCCATCCTAAAGATCCACATGGAGGAACCACTTCTTTGGGAATCCTGTTTGTACCAAAATATCTAAAGAGGATCCGAACCACTCAAAAAACTTGTTTGTAATTGAAAAGATTGTTTTAAAGTACTTGTTTCACTCTTCTGACGACATTGATACCAAAGACCTAAGGTTTCCCACTTGTCAAAATTGCCCTCGTGATTTGGTCCAACCAAAAGATCCAAATTGAGGAACCTCTTCTTTGGTAATCTTGTTTGGACCAAAATATCGAAAGAGGATCCGAACCACTCCAAAAACTTGTTTGTAATTGAAAAGCTTGTTTCAAAGTATTTGTTTCACTCTTCGGATCATATTGATACCAAAGACCTAAGGTTTCCCACTTGTCAAAGTTTTCCTCGGGATTTCGTCCATCCTAAAGATCCAAATGGAGGAACCTCTTCATTGGGAATCCTGTTTGGACCAAAATATCGAAAGAGGATCCGAACCACTCCAAAAACTTGTTTGTAATTGAAAAGCTTGTTTCAAAGTACTTGTTTCACTCTTCGGACCATATTGTTACCAAAGACCTAACGTTTCCCACTTGTCAAAATTGCCCTCGTGATTTGGTCCAACCAAAAGATCCAAATGGAGGAACCTCTTCTTTGGGAATCCTGTTTGGACCAAAATATCGAAAGAGCATCCGACCACTCCAAAAACTTGTATGTAATTGAAAAGCTTGTTTCAAAGTACTTGTTTCACTCTTCGGATCATATTGATCATAAAGACCAAAGGTTTCCCACTTGTCAAAGTTTTCCTCGTGATTTCGTCCATCCTATTGATCCAAATGGAGGAACCTCTTCTTTGGGAATTCTGTTTGGACCAAAATTTCGAAAGAGGATCCGAACCACTCCAAAAACATGTTTGTAATTGAAAAGCTTGTTTAAAAGTACTTGTTTCACTCTTCGAATCATATTGATACCAAGGACCTAAGGTTTCCCACTTGTCAATGTTTTCCTCGTGATTTCGTCCATCCTAAAGATCCAAATGGAGGAACCTCTTCTTTGGGAATCCTGTTTGGACAAAAATAACAAAAGAGGATACGAACCACTCCAAAAACTTGTTTGTAATTGAAAACCTTGTTTCAAAGTACTTGTTTCACTCTTCGGATCATATTGATACCAAAGACCTAAGGTTTCCCACTTGTCAATGTTTTCCTCGTAATTTCGTCCATCCTAAAGATCCAAATGGAGGAACCACTTCTTTGGGAATCCTGTTTGGACCAAACTATCTAAAGAGGATCCGAACCACTCAAAAAACTTGTTTGTAATTGAAAAGATTGTTTTAAAGTACTTGTTTCACTCTTCTGACGACATTGATACCAAAGACCTAAGGTTTCCCACTTGTCAAAATTGCGCTCGTGATTTGGTCCAACCAAAAGATCCAAATTGAGGAACCTCTTCTTTGGGAATCTTGTTTGGACCAAAATATCGAAAGAGGATCCGAACCACTCCAAAAACTTGTTTGTAATTGAAAAGCTTGTTTCAAAGTATTTGTTTCACTCTTCGGATCATATGGATACCAAAGACCTAAGGTTTCCCACTTGTCAAAGTTTTCTTCGTGATTTCGTCCATCCTAAAAATCCAAATGGAGGAACCTCTTCTTTGGGAATCCTGTTTGGACCAAAATATCGAAAAAGGATCCGAACCACTCCAAAAACTTGTTTGTAATTGAAAAGCTTGTTTCACTCTTCGGACCATATTGATACCAAAGACCTAACGTTTCCACTTGTCAAGGTTTTGCTCGTGATTTCGTCCATCCTAAAGATCCAAATGGAGAAACCTCTTCTTTGGGAATCCTCTTTGGACTAAAATATCAAAAGAGGATCCGACCGACTCCAAAAACTTGTTTGTAATTGAAAAGCTTGTTTCAAAGTAGTTGTTTCACTCTTCGCTCCATATTGATACGAAAGAGCAAACGTTTTCCACTTGTGAACGTTTTCCTTCTGATTTCGTCAATCCTAAAGATCCAAATGGAGGAACGTCTTCTTTGGGAATCCTGTTTGGACCAAAATATCGAAAGAGGATCCGAACCACTCCAAAAACTTGTTTGTAATTGAAAAGCTTGTTTCAAAGTACTTGTTTCACTCTTCGGATCATATTGATACCAAAGACCTAACGTTTCCCACTTGTCAATGTTTTCCTCGTGATTTCTTCTATCCTTAAGATCCAAATGGAGGAACCTCTTCATTGGGAATCCTGTTTGGACCATAATATCGAAAGAGGATCCGAACCACTCCAAAAACTTGTTTGTAATTGAAAAGCTTGTTTCAAAGTACTTTTTTCACTCTTCGGATCATATTGATACCAAGGACCTAAGGTTTCCCACTTGTCAATGTTTTCCTCGTGATTTCGTCCATCCTAAAGATCCAAATGGAGGAACCTCTTCTTTGGGAATCCAGTTTGAACCAAAATATCAAAAGAGGTTACGAACCACTCCAAAAACTTGTTTGTAATTGAAAACCTTGTTTCAAAGTACTTGTTTCACACTTCGGACCATATTGATACCAAAAACCTAACGTTTCCCACTTGTCAAAGTTTTCCTCGTGATTTCGTCCATCCTAAAGATCCAAATGGAGGAACCACTTCTTTGGGAATCCTGTTTGGACCAAACTATCTAAAGAGGATCCGAACCACTCAAAAAACTTGTTTGTAATTGAAAATATTGTTTTAAAGTACTTGTTTCACTCTTCTGACGACATTGATACCAAAGACCTAAGGTTTCCCACTTGTCAAAATTGCCCTTGTGATTTGGTCCAACCAAAAGATCCAAATGGAGGAACCTCTTCTTTGGGAATCTTGTTTGGACCAAAATATCGAAAGAGGATCCGAACCACTCCAAAAACTTTTTTGTAATTGAAAAGCTTGTTTCAAAGTATTTGTTTCACTCTTCGAATCATATTGATACCAAAGACCTAAGGTTTCCCACTTGTCAAAGTTTTCCTCGTGATTTCGTCCATCCTAAAAATCCAAATGGAGGAACCTCTTCTTTGGGAATCCTGTTTGGACCAAAATATCGAAAGAGGATCCGAACCACTCCAAAAACTTGTTTGTAATTGAAAAGCTTGTTTCACTCTTCGGACCATATTGATACCAAAGACCTAACGTTTCCACTTGTGAAGGTTTTCCTCGTGATTTCGTCCATCCTAAAGATCCAAATGGAGAAACCTCTTCTTTGGGAATCCTCTTTGGACTAAAATATCAAAAGAGGATCCGACCGACTCCAAAAACTTGTTTGTAATTGAAAAACTTGTTTCAAAGTAGTTGTTTCACTCTTCGGTCCATATTGATACGAAAGAGCAAACGTTTTCCACTTGTCAACGTTTTCCTCCTGATTTCGTCAATCCTAAAGATCCAAATGGAGGAACGTCTTCTTTGGGAATCCTGTTTGGACCATAATATCGAAAGAGGATCTGAACCACTCCAAAAACTTGTTTGTAATTGAAAAGCTTGTTTCAAAGTACTTGTTTCACTCTTCGGATCATATTGATACCAAAGACCTAACGTTTCCCACTTGTCAATGTTTTCCTCGTGATTTCGTCTATCCTTAAGTTCCAAATGGAGGAACCTCTTCATTGGGAATCCTGTTTGGACCATAATATCGAAAGAGGATCCGAACCACTCCAAAAACTTGTTTGTAATTGAAAAGCTTGTTTCAAAGTACTTGTTTCACTCTTCGGATCATATTGATACCAAGGACCTAAGGTTTCCCACTTGTCAATGTTTTCCTCGTGATTTCGTCCATCCTAAAGATCCAAATGGAGGAACCTCTTCTTTGGGAATCCTGTTTGAACCAAAATATTAAAAGAGGTTACGAACCACTCCATAAACTTGTTTGTAATTGAAAACCTTGTTTCAAAGTACTTGTTTCACACTTCGGACCATATTGATACCAAAAACCTAACGTTTCCCTCTTGTCAAAGTTTTCCTCGTGATTTCGTCCATCCTAAAGATCCAAATGGAGGAACCACTTCTTTGGGAATCCTGTTTGGACCAAACTATCTAAAGAGGATCCGAACCACTCAAAAAACTTGTTTGTAATTGAAAAGATTGTTTGAAAGTACTTGTTTCACTCTTCTGACGACATTGATACCAAAGACCTAAGGTTTCCCACTTGTCAAATTGCCCTCGTGATTTGGTCTAACCAAAAAATCCAAATGGAGGAACCTCTTCTTCGGGAATCTTGTTTGGACCAAAATATCGAAAGAGTATCCGAACCACTCCAAAAACTTGTTTGTAATTGAAAAGCTTGTTTCAAAGTATTTGTTTCACTCTTCGGATCATATTGATACCAAAGACCTAACGCTTCCCACTTGTCAATGTTTTCCTCGTGATTTCGTCTATCCTAAAGATCCAAATGGAGGAACCTCTTCATTGGGAATCCTGTTTGGACCATAATATCGAAAGAGGATCCGAACCACTCCAAAAACTTGTTTGTAATTGAAAAGCTTGTTTCAAAGTACTTGTTTCACTCTTCGGATCATATTGATACCAAGGACCTAAGGTTTCCCACTTGTCAATGTTTTCCTCGTGATTTCGTCCATCCTAAAGATCCAAATGGAGGAACCTCTTCTTTGGGAATCCAGTTTGAACCAAAATATCAAAAGAGGTTACGAACCACTCCAAAAACTTGTTTGTAATTGAAAACCTCGTTTCAAAGTACTTGTTTCACTCTTCGGATCATATTGATACCAAAGACCTAAGGTTTCCCACTTGTCAATGTTTTCCTCGTGATTTCGTCCATCCTAAAGATCCAAATGGAGAAACCTCTTCTTTGGGAATCCTGTTTGGACCGAAATATCGAAAGAGGATCCGAAACACTCCAAAAACTTGTTTGTAATTGAAAAGCTTGTTTCAAAGTACTTGTTTCACTCTTCGGATGACATTGATACCAAAGACCTAAGGTTTCCCACTTGTCAAAATTGCCCTCGTGATTTTGTCCAACCAAAAGATCCAAATGGAGGAACCTCTTCTTTGGGAATCCTGATTGGACCAAAATATCGAAAAAGGGTCCAAACCACTCCAAAAACTTTTGTAATTGAAAAGCTTGTTTCAAAGTACTTGTTTCACTCTTTGAACCATATTGATCCCAAAGACCTAACGCTTCCACTTGTCAAAGTTTTCCTCGTGATTTCGTCCATCCTAAAGATCTAAATGGAGAAACCTCTTCTTTGGGAATCCTCTTTGGACTAATATATCAAAAGAGGATCCGACCCACTCCAAAAACTTGTTTGTAATTGAAAACCTTGTTTGAAAGTACTTGTTTCACTCTTCGGATCATATTAATACCAAAGACCTAAGGTTTCTCACTTGTCAAAGTTTTCCTCGTGATTTTGTCCATCCTAAAGATCCAAATGGAGGAACATCTTCTTTGGGAATCCTGTTTGGACCAAATTATCGAAAGAGGATCCGAACCACTCCAAAAACTTGTTTGTAATTGAAAAGCTTGTATCAAAGTACTTGTTTCACTCTTCAGACCATATTGATACGAAAGACCAAACGTTTTCCACTTGTCAAAGTTTTCCTTGTGATTTCGTCAATCCTAAAGATCCAAATAGAGGAACCTCTTCTTTGGGAATCCTGTTTGGACCATAATATCGAAAGAGGATCCGAACCAGTCCAAAAACTTGTTTGTAATTTAAAAGCTTGTTTCAAAGTACTTGTTTCACTCTTCGAATCATATTGATACCAAAGACCTAACGTTTCCCACTTGTCAATGTTTTCCTCGTGATTTCGTCCATCCTATAGATCCAAATGGAGGAACCTCTTCTTTGGGAATCCTGTTTTTACCAAAATATCCAAAGAGGATCCGAACCACTACAAAAACATGTTTGTAATTGAAAAGCTTGATTCAAAGTACTTGTTTCACTCTTCGGACCACATTGATACCAAAGACCTAACGTTTCCCACTTGTCAAAATTGCCCTCGTGATTTGGTCCAACCAAAAGATCCAAATGGAGGAACCTCTTTTTTGGGAATCCTGTTTGGACCAAAATATCGAAAGAGGATCCGAACCTGATATGAAACCCTAGAATTGAAATAGAAACCGTTTGAAAGAACAAAGAACCCCTAGATGCACATCCTAAAACCCCATGAACAAAAAGGTAAAACCTTTGGAAAAACAAGAAAAGAAGATTATTCCAATGATCAAAGACCTTGAAATAAGAGAACTTGTTCTTATTTCAAGATTGAAACAATTCACAAACAAACTAGATCAAGGTTTGCTTGAATGTTCCTAAAACATGCAACCTAAGAACAAGGCTACAAAACTAAGCAATTTTAGCAAAGCAAAAAGCAATATTATTATCATATGAATTCTGCATCTTTAGGGTTACAAATGAGGCCTTTAAATAGGCAAAGAAACCCTAAAAACAAGATAGCAAATTCGGATTACAAGGAGCACAAAATCTGCCCAAAACTTGCCTTATATGAAAATGGCAGATTTTGTGGAAAATCTTTTCTAGAGAATAATATCTTTCCTAATCCTTTCCAAACATATAAACTGAATATAAAAGGCCTAAAACATGTCCTTTGGCCGTGGGAAACATTACACAAAAGCCCTAAATGCATAAAATAAATAAAAGACTCAAATAAGGAAAGTTGTCAAATATGGAAAGTTTGCAACTTTCTCTCTAAGCTTCATTCTTTGAATCTGATTGCACAACTTGTCCAAATTCTTCTTCCAATAGCACATGCCACAAGTTGAAGTGCTTTAAGTCATCTTCCTTACCCTCAATGTTCCAATCTTCAAAAGTCTCCTCGAGTTTCTTCATGTATGCTTGACAATGGATATTCAAAGCTTGTTGCAATTTCTTGGTCTTGGATCTTGTCATTGGCCCTTGAACCATCCTAAGCTTGTCTATCTTGTCTTGTGCTCCATGATTCATATCATCCCCTTCCTCTTCAAAAGGATTTGTCCTCAAATCTGATTCATCACCTACATCAAAAGGACTTAAGTCAGAAACATTAAAAGAAGCACTCACATTATACTCACCTGGAAGATCAATCTTGTAAGCATTGTCATTGATTCTTTCTAGCACTTGGAATGGACCATCTCCTCTTGGATTAAGCTTGGATTTCATTTGCAATGGAAACCTCTCTTTTCTAAAGTGAACCCAAACCCAATATCCAGGTTGAAAAACAAGTCTAGTTCGACCCTTATTGATCCTTGAAGCTACTTTGTTGTTTTGCTTCTCAATTCTCTCTCGAACCTCCTTGTGTAGCTTTTGAATCCTGTCAACCTTAGTACTAGCATCAAAACTCACCAAATCAGTAGGTAACATGGGCAATAAATCAATAGGAGTAGTTGGATTAAAACCATAAATAAGTTCAAAAGGAGTGCATTTAGTAGTACTATGGACAGCCCTATTATATGCAAACTCTATGAATGGCAAGCAATCTTCCCAAGTCTTATGGTTTTTATCAATTATAGCCCTAAGCAATGTAACCATAGTCCTATTGACAACCTCAGTTTGACCATCAGTTTGGGAGTGACAAGTAGTAGAGTACATTAATTTAGTCCCAAGCTTACCCCACAAAACCCTCCAAAAATGACTTAGAAACTTAACATCCCTATCACTCACAATGCTTTGAGGAATGCCATGCAATTTAACAACTTCTCTAAAGAACAAGTCAGCAATGTGTTTAGCATCATCAGTTTTAGTACATGCAATGAAATGAGCCATTTTGCTAAACCTATCAACAACAACAAAAATGCTATCCTTTCCCCTTTTTGTCCTCGGCAAGCCTAGCACAAAATCCATAGAAACATCTAACCAAGGTGCTAAAGGAATAGGTAAAGGAGAATACAATCCATGTGGTTTAACCCTAGACTTGGCTGCCTTACATGTAATACAATGAGAACAAACTTTAACTACATCATGCTTCATCTTAGGCCAATAAAAATGTTCATGCAACATGTCATATGTCTTAGCTACCCCAAAATGTCCCATTAAACCTCCACCATGAGCCTCTTTAGTCAAAAGCTCCCTAATAGAACATTTAGGAATACAAAGTTTACCTTTCTTAAAAAGAAAATCACTACACATCACATAGTCATCAAAAGAAGTCCCTCGGCCAATGGAAGCATAAATCTCTCCAAAATCATCATCAAGTGCATAAAGTGTCTTAACATGCTCAAAACCTAAGAACTTAGCATTAAGAGAATTGAAAAGAGCATACCTTCTTGACAATGCATCAGCCACAACATTATCCTTACCTTTCTTGTACTTGATAACATAAGGAAATGTTTCAATGAACTCTACCCATTTTGCATGCCTTTTGTTGAGCTTGTCTTGTCCTTTCAAATGCTTCAAGCTTTCATGATCCGTATGGATGACAAACTCTCTTGGCCATAGGTAGTGTTGCCATGTTTGCAATGCCCTCACCAATGCATACAACTCTTTATCATAAGTTGGATAATTCAATGAAGCTCCACTCAACTTTTCACTAAAGTAAATCACTGGCTTCCCATTTTGCATCAAAACAGCCCCTATGCCTGATACGAAAACCCTTTCGAAATGCTTTAAGAACCCTTAAACTTAACTAAGGACCCAAAAAGATCACAACCAAAGAACCCACATATGTCATTTGAAACAACCCAAGGAAAAAGGCTAGAAAATGATTATCCTTATGATCAATGATCTAAAGACAAGAATTGGATTTCTTGTCTTAGATTCGAATCAATCCACCAAATTAGAATGATCAATCCTAATGGCTTGATTCTACAGCCACCCTAAACACAAGGAATGACAAGATGAAAAGTTGAACAACTCACAACAATTCAAAGAAAAAGCTCTCAATGAGACTTTGGATTTTTAATTCAATCATAATCTGAATCTTTTACAATCTGAAACATGGCTATATAAGCCTTACAAAATAAAGGGAAAAACGAAATTGACATAAATGAAAGGAAATGAAACAGCTACAACCTTAAAGTCTTACAAAAATAACCGAAAATGGTCTTAACTATGCAAACTTGTAACTGAAATTAGAAGAGTTACAAATCTGATTTGAAAGTCTTTGTAACTGAAAATCCTTGACCACATGTGTTTATGAGAGTCTTAAATGAAACCTTAGGATGTCATGAATAAGTCAGAAGTTGCATTGATGTCTTGAGTTGCATTAAATGAGCTTCGGTTGCATTAAATGAACTTGACTTGCATTGAATGAACTAGACTTGAAGTTTACTTGCATTTAATGAGCTTGGTTTGAACTTGACTTGCATTTAATGAACTCTACTTGAACTTGACTTCCATTTATTGAACTAATCTTGAACTTGGAGAACAACGAATGCAAGCTCGGAAAAGATCAACATTAAGGCTCCATGATTCATATCATTCCCTCCTTCTTGAAAAGGATTCGTCCTCGAATCCAAATCTTCATGCCCTACAATAAAAGATGAAACATAAGTAAATTTAAAGATTGAATTCTCAAAATTCTCACCTTGTAATGTAATGGTGTGGACTCTTGTATAGATTCTTCCAAGGACTTGATATGGTCCATCACCCCTCGGATGCAACTTAGTCCTTCTCTAAAGTCGTTTCTTTCTAAAATGCATCCAAATCCATGCTCTCGGATGAAACTTATGTCTTTTCCTTCTCATTTTCAATGTAAATGTGAAAACTTGCTCCTCTATCACTTGCTCGTCATCCATGTGAATTAATTTGATGAATACATTCGTAAAATGGGCTGAATCACTCACAAAAACATTAGATCTCATAGGCAGCAACTCAAAGGGAGTAATAGCATAAAGACCATAAATAAGTTTATTTGAAAAACAAACTTTTTTATGATGTACCTCCTATTACTTGTATTATCCACAAAAGGCAAACAATTCTCCCAAGTTTCCACTTTAGATTTAGTTTCCCTAAACTTGGCTCCTAAGATCACATTTATCAATTCTTGAGTTTCCCATTCTAGCAAAACATTTTGGAATACATTGTAATTACTCAACGTAAAATCTACAACATAAGATGTATATGTATTCCTAAATGGTGCATGATTCAAGTTCAGCTTTTCAACATGGTCAAAACTAGAAATTCGAAGATGCTTATTAACAAGAACTTTCACAAACTCAAAACTAGAAAGTATATTACTCACAACATTCTCTTTAGATTCGATATACTTTCTTGCTTGTCCTTCCAAACACTTCAAACTTTTATTTGGCCACAAGTAATGCTTCCAAACCTGAAAAAGATATTCAAACACACTAGGGAAATAATGGTTAAGGTTAGTTGCCAAAAAGTCTACTTTGCACATAAGCACAAAATTAGGCTTTTGACTAAGAAAAACTTTCCTCACCTCACTCATTCTTACATGAAAGCTCACTAATTTGTCTTTTCTCTCTATTTGCTCTAAGTGTTCACACATTTCTTTTTCACTCTTCTCTTTTCTCTCATTGTTTCCACTCTTGCTTTTTCCACTCAAAGCTTTCTTTTCTCTCTCACTCTTTTCTTCTCTCAATTCTCTTTCTTTTAATTCTTTTTCTTTCAACTCTTTTTCTTTCAACTCAAACTCAAGCCTCCTTTGTTCAAGCTTACATTGATCAATTAAAACCTCTTTTGAAGACAAAGGTACCAAAGTAGTCTTCCTTCCATCTTTGGTAAAAGTATACCTATTAAGGTAGCCATCATAGGAAACTCTCCTATCATACTGCCAAGGCCTTCCCAAAAGTATATCACCGGCATGCATTGGCACTACATCACAAACTACCTCATCCTTATACTTTCCAAGGCTAAAAGAAATGATAGCTTGCTTATGCACCTTCACCTCCCCACTATTGTTTAACCATTGTAACTTTTAAGGTTTGGGATGTGGAATGGTAGGCAAATTTAGTCTTTTGACCAGAATTGAGCTCACAACATTGGTACAACTTCCACCATCAATCACAATACTACATGGAGTCTCATTCACTAAACACCTAGTATGGAACAAGTTGTGTCTTTGGTCATATTCAACACTATCTCTTATTTCAGAATTGAGAACTCTCCTACACAAGAGTGCTACTCTATTTCCTTCCTCCCGACTATCATCACTCGCCTCGGTTTCCTCAATATTTTCCTCCATAGAATCACCCTCTTCGGCTTCCTCAAAAACTTCCTCAATGTCACTTTCTTCCCAATCAGTGACTACTTCTTCAACAACATTACTTTCTAATTCATCTTCAATTATTTCTCCCATTTGCTGATTACTAGCTATCTCTAATCTACCCATGCGCTCATTAAGCCCCTCTACAATTTTAGTAAGTCTAGCAAAAACTCTCGTTTGGGCCTCTCTCCACCTAGCTTCACTAAACTCACCCTGATTATTTCCCCCTTGTGACATGTTTCTGGACCTCACAGCACTCCCTCACAATATATCACTCAAGGAACTCTCGTGTTTAATCACTCAAGGTAGGCCAAAATATCAATTTAGGCTCTTGGATAAGCTATGGTCAAAATGAAGCAACTTGTGTTTAAAGTACTAAAAATCAAGCAATCAGTATTTAAACAATCTAAAATAATGAAAAGAAACAAAAATAAAAACAAGAAAAACAGATTGGATAGGTAAAAACAGATTGGAGAAACTAAAACAGATTTTTAAAGCTAAGAAGTCAAGAAAAATGGCAATTACAAATTTCAAAATTCGTGGAGTTCGAGAATGAATTTTCAATTGGCAGTCTATATGAAGCTTATTAAGATGATAATAAAGAGCATACAAAAGGCCAAATTCAAAAATTCTTTCAGAATTGAAAACACTAACTCACAGAATTGAAGTTCCCGGAAAATAGGATAAACCTGCGCACAGAAATGATATTTCAGATTTGAACTGTTTTCATTATGATTTTTGATATGAAAACCCTAGATTTGGATCAAGAACCCCTTGAAGAACCCTTGAGTCACCAAGATCTAAAACCCCCAAAGCAATTTAGCAAAACCCAAGGAATATGAGTTAAGAAGATTATTCCTAGATCTATGATCTTGAAATAAAAAGAACTTGTTTCTTATCTCAAGATTGAAACAATCCACAAACACTTTAGATCAAGAGTGTTTGATTGTTTCTAAACAAGTAATCTAAAGCAAGACTACTCAAGAACATGCAAGGTAATCAGCCAAGCAAGTCAATTGGAAGCAAAAATCAACTTTCTATTTCATCAAATCTCTGAATATTAGGGTTACATAAAGTCTTTAAATAGTTAAGAGAAAACCCTAAAACAAAAGCCCAAAAGTAATCAGCCCATAATAAAATCTGGCATGTGAACAACATTTAAGGAAAGAATAAAGCAACTAGAGCTAAAGCAAAAAGCAAAGTGTCCCATTTTAGGAAACTTTCCTAAAATGACTTTGACTTTATTATTCATTGCACATGTCTCTAATATTCCTCCTCCAAATACACTTTCCATTGATTGAAGTGCATTTCATCCTCTTCTATAACCTCCAAGCTTTGAGCATCAAAATCTGTCTTCATTTGTCCTTGTAAGTTTGACAATGGATGTTTTAGGCTCTTTTGAATCCTCTTTGCATTTGATCTTGTAATTGATCCTTGAAGCATCCTAAGATTGTCTTGCGTGCACCATGCTCTATGATTCATATCAATTTTGATAACGTGCCCTTCTGAACTTTGAAAGCTAACCGAAAGATAAAACTTTTCTCTTCAAACAACAAAGACAAATTCGGACGTTAGATAAGAGTTTGAATGGAAAACAGTAGCATTAAATGCGGTAGTTACAAAACGGGACAGTTTTGGAAATTTTGAACTATAGCCATTTTTGATGCTTTAAATACATGAAAATGAATGTGAAACTGATATATTTGAATGGTAACTGATATATAAACACAATTATATCAGATCTACACGAATTTATATGGATCAAACTCAAAAATTTCAAGAACGTGCAAGATGAACACAAGATGAACAGATTTGATGCTCTTGGATAGAAATGCACTCTTCTTCTTCTTCTTCTTCTTTTTTTTGATTTTCAAGATCTAAACGTGATCTTTAAGATGGAGATGAAATCAGATTCAAAAGGTGAATCAAAAAGGATGAAATGGCAGAAATGAATGGGATGGACAGAATGTGTAGAATTGAAAAACAAATGCATAAAAGTAAGATAGAATCAATTCTAGAGTAGGCCACAAGATGCAACCTATGCTCTGATACCAAATGATACGAAAACCCTTTCGAAATGCTTTAAGAACCCTTAAACTTAACTAAGGACCCAAAAAGATCACAACCAAAGAACCCACATATGTCATTTGAAACAACCCAAGGAAAAAGGCTAGAAAATGATTATCCTTATGATCAATGATCTAAAGACAAGAATTGGATTTCTTGTTTTAGATTCGAATCAATCCACCAAATTAGAATGATCAATCCTAATGGCTCGATTCTACAGCCACCCTAAACACAAGGAATGACAAGATGAAAA
Organism: Gynostemma pentaphyllum; assembly: GCA_028015215.1. NCBI lineage: Eukaryota > Viridiplantae > Streptophyta > Magnoliopsida > Cucurbitales > Cucurbitaceae > Gynostemma > Gynostemma pentaphyllum. The sequence continues at coordinate 11,627,354 of CM051350.1, forward strand.
GTTGAACAACTCACAACAATTCAAAGAAAAAGCTCTCAATGAGACTTTGGATTTTTAATTCAATCATAATCTGAATCTTTTACAATCTGAAACATGGCTATATAAGCCTTAAAAAATAAAGGGAAAAACGAAATTGACATAAATGAAAGGAAATGAAACAGCTACAACCTTAAAGTCTTACAAAAATAACCGAAAATGGTCTTAACTATGCAAACTTGTAACTGAAATTAGAAGAGTTACAAATCTGATTTGAAAGTCTTTGTAACTTAAAATCCTTGACCACATGTGTTTATGAGAGTCTTAAATGAAACCTTAGGATGTCATGAATAAGTCAGGAGTTGCATTGATGTCTTGAGTTGCATTGATGTCTTGAGTTGCATTAAATGAGCTTCGGTTGCATTAAATGAACTTGACTTGTATTGAATGAACTAGGCTTGAAGTTTACTTGCATTTAATGAGCTTGGTTTGAACTTGACTTGCATTTAATGAACTCTACTTGAACTTGACTTCCATTTATTGAACTAATCTTGAACTTGGAGAACAACGAATGCAAGCTCGGAAAAGATCAACATTAAGGCTCCATGATTCATATCAATGCCTATGCCACTTGCATCACACTCTATCTCAAAAGTCAAATCAAAGTTAGGCAAAACAAGTAGTGGTGCATTACACAATTTATCCTTAAGAGTTTGAAAGGCAGATTCTTGGGCTACTCCCCATGCGAACACAACATTCTTTTTAACCAATTCATTTAAAGGAGAAGCAATAGTGCTAAAGTCTTTTATAAACCTCCTATAAAAACCAGCAAGCCCATGAAAGCTCCTCACTTCACTCACATTTGTTGGGGTTGGCCACTCTTGGATGGCTTTAATCTTTTCCTCATCTACTTCTACCCCTTTATTAGACACAATGAACCCTAAGAACTTTACTCTTTCCATGCAAAAAGAACACTTTTTCAAATTAGCATACAACTTTTCTTTCCTAAGTGTTTCACAAACAGCCCCTACATGCTTTACATGCTCATACAATGATCTAGAGTAAATGAGAATGTCATCAAAGTAAACTACCACAAATTTACCCAAAAAATCTCTAAGAACATGATTCATTAACCTCATGAATGTGCTAGGTGCATTAGTTAATCCGAAAGACATTACTAACCATTCATACAATCCAAACTTTGTTTTAAAAGCTGTTTTCCATTCATCCCCCAATTCCATTCTAATTTGATGGTAACCTGATTTTAAATCAATTTTAGTAAAGAGTGTGCAACCATGTAATTCATCAAGCATGTCATCTAATCTAGGGATAGGATGTCTATACTTAATGGTGATCTTATTAATGGCCCTACAATCAACACACATGCGCCAAGTACCATCCTTTTTAGGAACTAACAAAACAGGGACAGAGCAAGGAGAAAGACTTTCTCTTACATATCCTTTAGCAAGCAACTCCTCCACTTGCTTTTGAATCTCATTCGCCTCGGTTGGATTTGATCTATAGGCTGGCCTATTTGGAATTGAAGCTCCTGGAATGAAGTCAATCTTGTGTTCAATACCTCTGATTGGTGGTAATTCATTAGGCATCTCTTCGGGAAAGACATCTCCATATTGCTGCAAAAGATCAACAAAGACACTAGGAAAATCTTGGTTAAGTTGGTTAGTGATAAAGCAAGATCCTTTGCACAAAAGTACAAGGATTGTTTTGTTTGAAAACGAAGCTCTCTTAACCTCACTAGTTCTTGCAAACAAGCTCACTCCTTTCTTTTGCTCTCTTTTTTCACTCAAAGTATTTTTATCACTCAAATATTTTAAATCACTCAATTCTTTTGAATCACTCAATTTCTTTTTGTCACTCAATTCTTTTGCCTCCCTCAATTTCTTTTTCTCACTCTCAAGCTCTTTCCTTCTCTTTTCTAACTTACATTGATCAATGTATACTTCAGAGCTAGTTAATGGTGTAAGTGTGGTCTTTCTTCCATTCAATGTAAATGAGTACCTATTTAGATAACCATCATGGATTGCCCTTCTATCAAACTGCCAAGGCCTTCCAAGTAACTACATCACACTCCACCTCATCCTTATACTTCCCAAGAGTCATAGAAATTAGAGTCTTTTTGTTCACTTTCAACTCTCCACAATCAGTAAGCCATTGTAGTTTGTAGGGTTTTGGATGGGGTTTGGTTGTTAGGTTTAATCTAGTGACAAGGGTAGAACTCACAGCATTTGTGCAACTCCCACCATCTATGATGACACTACAAGGCACTCCTTCTACATAGCATCTAGTATTGAATAAGTTCTCTCTTTGGTCTTGGTCATTCTCTTTCACTTGTGCACTAAGTACCCTCCTAGACACTAGAGTAACTTTGTTTCCCTCCTCAACACTCCCATCACTTTCCTCCTCAAACTCCATATTTTCATGTTCACTCTCATCATCCCCGGATATGTATTACCCATTCTCAATAAACATGGTTCTTTTGTTTGGACAATCTTTCATGACATGCCCTAACCCTTGACACTTCCAACATTTGATGTCCCTAGTCCTAGCTTCTTCTATTTTACCCTTACCCTTGAAAGAACTCTCACCCTCCCTCTTTTTATCAACAATAGGTTTGTCTTTTGGAAATTGGTCCCCTCGGCCAGAATATGTGTTTTTGGTGTCTTTTCCCCAAGGTTGGCTAGAAGTGGGCTTAGATGAAGTAGATTTGGATGGATAGGGTTTAGAATAATACCTTGACTTAGAATCTTCTTGCATATGTGACTCAAATTTAATTGCAAGGTGTAACATTTCCTCCATGTCATAGCAAGAGTGAGCATCAACTTTGTGCCTTAATTCTCTATTCAAGCCCCCCATAAACCTTCCCATGGTAGCTAATTCAGTCTCCTCAATTCCAGCCCTTGTCATCAAGATATCAAGCTCCTTGTAATAGTCTTCTACACTTTTTGAGCCTTGATCGAACCTTTACAACTTGAACACTATATCTCTTTCATAAGTTGTTGGAATGAACCTCTTCCTCATCATGCCCTTAAGCTCAGCCCATGTCTCTATTTGAGGTTGTCTCTCCCTTCTAAGTTTAGCTTTTAACTGAATCCACCAAACAGAATCATAATTAGTAAATTCAGTAATTGCTAAAAGTACCTTCCTTTGCTCACTGAAGTTGTTGCAATCAAATATGTGCTTAGTTTGTGCCTCCCATTGCAAGTACTCCTCCGGATCAGTCTTGCCTTGGAATGGTGGAATTTTGAACTTGATTCCCTTTAAGTCATCATCTCTAGCAAGAGGAAACTCTCTATTTGGCCTTTGAACTTGGAACCCTCGGCCTCTTCCTCTTCCTCCTCCATGATGTGCTCTCATTTGATTTCTAGGTTCTTCCTCATAATCATAAGGATCCCACCCTTGTTGTTCATTATGTGCATCAGCCCCTTGCACAATTTGTTGCTCCCTAGCCTCATTTGGAGCCACATTTGGATTGGCTCTAGGTTGGTTTAAGAGCAAAGCTTGTATTTGAGCACTTAGGTTGGCAATCTCCCTTGTTTGAGCCTCCATCTTCCTATCAACATCCCTTTGTATTTTCAAGATGTAACCCTCCATTGTTTCAGTTTTCTTAATCTCCTCCTTCATATTAGAACAATCTCCTTCAATATTCATGGCTGTAAGAGAAACAAGTTAGTAATGTAAATATAGGACCTTTCAAATCACTCCCTAAGTGTTTACACTCAAAAAATATCAATCCACTCGTGTTTGCACTCAAAACAGATTCTACACCCTAAATGTAGCCTAGAACTCTTAGCACACTTTAGTAACTATCAAACAATTAAGATACTAAGAAAGTTTATAAAAAGTAACAATAAAGAAGAAAAAAACAAGCAATTTGGTTGGTTAAGAAAAATAGGACAGATTTTGCAACTATGGTGTATTTTAATAACAAGGAAAGAATAATAAAGAAAATATGCAAGAATAAACTTTCCTAAAAGAGAAAAATTCGAAATTAGACTTCCCTAAAGTGTTTTGAATCAGAAAATAGGACTTTCCTAAAGCAAGAGAAGCAAAAAATCAAATATGGGACAGATTTGAAACTTTCCTAAAACTGTTTTGGCTATTTATGGTAAGTTCTAGCTTTTTAGGAAACAAACAAATTTTGGCTCATTCAACATGATAATTTCGGATTCAAGATGCATAAATGATGATTTTAAGATGAACTCTTCAAGAACAACAAGAACACTAAACATTTTTTTCCAGAAACTCAAGCAAATAGCAAGAACACTTTTTTTTTTTTTAACAATTTTCTGCACAATCCGACAATCTGCGAAGATCTATTTTTTTCTCAATCTTCCACTTTTTTTTTGACAAACTTTTCTGAATAAAAAATAAACAAGACAGAAAAATAAAGACTTTTATAGTTGGTGATTTTCTGAGAATCGAATGGGAACTATATGAAAAAAATTAAAACAGTAGGCAAAAACAAATAAGGAAATTCTGGAACAGTTTTTTATTTTTTTTTAATGTGTTTTCTGGTTTTTTAGATGAACTAAGAACAAAACAAGAATAAAATTGAAATAACAAGAAAGCAAGTAAGATAGAAATCTTCCCTTGAGCCTAAGCTCTGATACCAAATGATATGAAACCCTAGAATTGAAATAGAAACCCTTTGAAAGAACAAAGAACCCCTTAGATGCACATCCTAAAACCCCATGAACAAAAAGGTAAAACCTTTGGAAAAACAAGAAAAGAAGATTATTCCAATGATCAAAGACCTTGAAATAAGAGAACTTGTTCTTATTTCAAGGTTGAAACAATTCACAAACAAACTAGATCAAGGTTTGCTTGAATGTTCCTAAAACATGCAACCTAAGAACAAGGCTACAAAACTAAGCAATTTTAGCAAAGCAAAAAGCAATATTATTATCATATGAATTCTGCATCTTTAGGGTTACAAATGAGGCCTTTAAATAGGCAAAGAAACCCTAAAAACAAGCTAGCAAATTTGGATTACAAGGAGCACAAAATCTGCCCAAAACTTGCCTTATATGAAAATGGCAGATTTTGTGGAAAATCTTTTCTAGAGAATAATATCTTTCCTAATCCTTTCCAAACATATAAACTGAATATAAAAGGCCTAAAACATGTCCTTTGGCCGTGGGAAACATTACACAAAAGCCCTAAATGCATAAAATAAATAAAAGACTCAAATAAGAAAAGTTGTCAAATATGGAAAGTTTGCAACTTTCTCTCTAAGCTTCATTCTTTGAATCTGATTGCACAACTTGTCCAAATTCTTCTTCCAATTACACATGCCACAAGTTAAAGTGCTTTAAATCATCTTCCTTACCCTCAATGTTCCAATCTTCAAAAGTCTCCTCGAGTTTCTTCATGTATGCTTGACAATGGATATTCAAAGCTTGTTGCAATTTCTTGGTCTTGGATCTTGTCATTGGCCCTTGAACCATCCTAAGCTTGTCTATCTTGTCTTGTGCTCCATGATTCATATCAGAACCTCTCCAAAAACTTGTTTGTAATTGAAAAGCTTGTTTCAAAGTACTTGTTTCACTCTTCGGATCATATTGATCATAAGGACCTAAGGTTTCCCACTTTTCAAAGTTTTCCTCGTGATTTTGTCCATCCTATTGATCCAAACGGAGGAACCTCTTCTTTGGGAATTCTGTTTGGACCAAAATTTCGAAAGAGGATCCGAACCACTCCAAAAACATGAATTTAATTGAAAAGCTTGTTTCAAAGTACTTGTTTCACTCTTCGGATCATATTGATACCAAGGACCTAAGGTTTCCCACTTGTCAATGTTTTCCTCGTGATTTCGTCCATCCTAAAGATCCAAATGGAGGAACCTCTTCTTTGGGAATCCTGTTTGGACCAAAATATCAAAAGAGGATCCGAGCCACTCCAAAAACTTGTTTGTAATTGAAAAGCTTGTTTCAAAGTACTTGTTTCACTCTTCTGACGACATTGATACCAAAGACCTAAGGTTTCCCACTTGTCAAAATTGCCCTCGTGATTTGGTCCAACCAAAAGATCCAAATGGAGGAACCTCTTCTTTGGGAATCCTGTTTGGACCAAAATATCGAAAGAGGATCCGATCCACTCCAAAAACTTGTTTGTAATTGAAAAGCTTGTTTCAAAGTACTTGTTTCACTCTTCGGATCATATTGATACCAAAGACCTAAGGTTTCCCAGTTGTCAAAGTTTTCCTCGTGATTTCGTCCATCCTAAAGATCCAAAGGGAGGAACCTCTTCTTTGGGAATCCTGTTTGGACCAAAATATCGAAAGAGGATCCGAACCACTCCAAAAACTTGTTTTGTTATGAATCATCCCAGCCCCAAATGTCAAAGAATTGAAGATATTGAACTCCAAGATTTCATTATGGAAAAGATCAAGAATCCGAAGACTAAACGAGTGAAGATTGACTTTCTTGGGCATTTGCAAGGATATTGGGTTACATACTTTACTGATGAAGAAAATGAGTTTAAAACACTATTAAACTCATGGGATATTTGTTTTAAAGAGCTCCAAAGAAAATCACGCATGAATACATTCAAACGAGTGAAAATGACATCAAAAACGGCAACCGACACTTGTAGTTTTGTCTATTTTCATCCAATTTCGAATTTTAATATTTTATTTGAGTTTTATTAATTTTGTTTCATTTATTATTATTATTATTAATGTAATAGGGAAGAATTTACTTTGTTTCCTTAGTTTTTAGAACTTGGAGCCCAAGTTTAGAAGATTAGGAAAACTTTCCTAATTTGAATTAGGAAAGTCTAGTTTTTTTCCTTTTTATCATTAGATCTTTATTTTCCTTGATATTTTCGACCAAGCTAGGGTTTCTTAGGCTATTTAAAGCCTCTTTTGTAAGCTTTACAATCAGAATATCAATGAATAAAAATCCCTTTGTTTTGGTTTAAGCTTTTGCTTTGAAAAACCTCTTTGTAATTCATGTTCTTGAGTTGCATGTTTAGAGTCATTCAAGCATAATTTGATCTAGTATGTTTGTGAATTGTTTCGATCTTGAAATAAGAACAAGTTCTCTTATTTCAAGATGTTAGATCATTGGAATAATCTTCTTCTTCTTGTATTCCATGGGTTTTACCTTATTGTTCATCGGGGTTTTAGGATTTGCATCTAGGGGTTCTTTGTGCTTTCAAAGGGTTTCTATTTCAATTTCCTAGGGTTGCATATCATTTGGAGAAAATAAAGAAACAAGAAGAGTTGAGAAAATTAGAGCAAGAAAAGCAAGCTCTCGTTAGAAGAATTGAGAGGAAAAGGAAATTATTGGCCACACCACCCCTCTTTGCACTCGAGTATCATATGGGAAGTTTCAACCTAAACCCTTTGGAAGATTTTGTTTATGATTTTTTGCAGGAAATCAATGACAATAATTGGTATGAAACCCTAGAATTGAAATAGAAACCCTTTGAAAGAACAAAGAATCCCTAGATGCACATCGTAAAACCCCATGAACAAAAAGGTAAAACTTTTGGAAAAACAAGAAAAGAAGATTATTCCAATGATCAAAGACCTTGAAATAAGAGAACTTGTTCTTATTTCAAGATTGAAACAATTCACAAACAAACTAGATCAAGGTTTGCTTGAATGTTTCTAAAACATGCAACCTAAGAACAAGGCTACAAAACTAAGCAATTTTAGCAAAGCAAAAAGCAATATTATTATCATATGAATTCTGAGTCTTTAGGGTTTCAAATGAGGCCTTTAAATAGGCAAAGAAACCCTAAAAAAAAGCTAGGAAATTCGGATTACAAGGAGCACAAAATCTGCCAAAAACTTGCCTTATGTGAAATTGGCAGATTTTGTGGAAAATCGTTTCTAGAGAATAATATCTTTCCTAATCCTTTCCAAACATATAAACTGAATATAAAAGGCCTAAAACATGTCCTTTGGCCATGGAAAACATTATACAAAATCCCTAAATGCATAAAATAAATAAAAGACACAAATAAGGAAAGTTGTCAAATATGGAAAATTTGCAACTTTCTCTCTAAGCTTCATTCTTTGAATCTGATTGCACAACTTGTCCAAATTCTTCTTCCAATTTCACATGCCACAAGTTGAAGTGCTTTAAGTCTTCTTCCTTAGCCTCAATGTTCCAATCTTCAAAAGTCTCCTTGAGTTTGCTCATGTATGCTTGACAATGGATATTCAAAGCTTGTTGCAATTTCTTGGTCTTGGATCTTGTCATTGGCCCTTGAACCATCCTAAGCTTGTCTATCTTGTCTTGTGCTCCATGATTCATATCAATAATGGTGCCACAAATGATTTAACAATTGGTGAATTTTTCAAGGGAGACTTCACCATGATCAAACCTTTAGATTTGAGGACGAATCTTTTCGAAGTTGGAGAGAATGATATGAATCATCCCAGCCCCAAATGTCAAAGAATTGACAATATTGAAGTCCAAGGTTTCAATCAAGAAAAGATCAAGAATCCGAAGACTAAACGAGTGAAGATTGACTTTCTTGGGCATTTGCAAGGATATTGGGTTACATACTTGACTAATGAAGAAAATGAGTTTAAAACACTATTAAACTCATGGGATATTTGTTTCAAAGAGCTCCAAAGAAAATCACGCATGAATACATTCAAACGAGTGAAAATGACATAAAAAACGGCAACCGACACTTGTAGTTTTGTCTATTTTCATCCAATTTCGAATTTTAGTATTTTATTTGAGTTTTATTAATTTAGTTTCATTTATTATTATTATTATTAATGTAATAGGGAAGAATTTACTTTGTTTCCTTAGTTTTTAAAACTTGGAGCCCAAGTTTAGAAGATTAGGAAAACTTTCCTAATTTGAATTAGGAAAGTCTAGTTTTTTTCCTTTTAATCATTAGATTTTTATTTCCCTTGATATTTTCGACCAAGCTAGGGTTTCTTAGGCTATTTAAAGCCTCTTTTGTAAGCTTTACAATCAGAATATCAATGAATGAAAATCCCTTTGTTTTGGTTTAAGCTTTTGCTTTGAAAAACCTCTTTGTAATTCATGTTCTTGAGTTGCATGTTTAGAGTCATTCAAGTCCAATTGATCATTGTTCTTGTGGAGTGTGATATGAATCATGGGACCTCACAACAAGCTCAAAGACCAATCACAAGATCAAGAGCCAAGAAGCTACAACAAGTCTTGAACATGTATTGTCAAGCCTACATGAGTAAAGTAAAGACAAGCTTTGAAGACCCGAGCATGGAGGCTAAGGAAGAAGACTTGATGAACTTTAATCTATGGAAAATACATGTTGAAGAAGAGTACTGATGACTTGTTCAATCAAAAATGAAGAGAAGAGCAAATTAGGAAAGTTGCATCACTTTTGCAAACTTTCCTTATTTGGACCACTTTCCATATTTGTTCCCGAACTTGCCATATATGATTTCCACGAATTTACAATGTATTTGGACATGTTTTAGGCCTTGATTTATCAGTTTTAATGCTTAGAATAGTTTAGGAATGATATAATATCTTCTACGGCAAAACTTTCCTAAAATGCACCAAATGCACTTAAGGAAAGATTTGGCAGATTTTGTGCCTCCTTGTAATCCGAATTTCCTTGTCATTTTAAGGGTTTCTTTGCCTATTTAAAGCCTCATTTGTAACCCTAAATATTAAGAATTCATATGATAATAATATTGCTTTTTGCTTAGCCGAAATTGCTTAGTTTTGTAGCCTTGTTCTAGGTTGCATGTTTTAGAAACATTCAAGCATGAATTGATCTATTGTGTTTGTGGATTGTTTCAATCTTGAAATAAGAACAAGTTCTCTTATTTCAAGATCATAGATCATTGGAATAATCTTTCTCTCCTTGCTTTCCAAGGGTTTTACCTTATTGTTTATTGGGGTTTTAGGATTTGCATCTAGGGGTTCTTTGTATATCAAAGGGTTTCTATTTCAATTTTCTAGGGTTTCATATCAGAGTGTCTCAACCTTAATTAAAGAAGCCTATTCTTCAATTAAGGGATTGATCAATTAGGTCATCATCTTCCCAACCTCGCCTAAAGGTTGATTCAAATCGTTAAGGGTTTTCAAGCTTTTTCCGTTCAAGGGTCCATCATCCGGTTCTTGAATCCGTCAACGCTTGAGGGTTCGTATCATTTGGTATCAGTGCTTAGGCTCAAGGGAAGATTTCTATCTTACTTGCTTTCTTGTTGTTTTAATTTTTATTGTCTTGTTCTTCGTTCATCGAAAATTCCAGAAAAAAAACAAAAAAAAATAATTATAGTTCCAGAATTTCCTTATTTAGCCTACTGTTTTTGTTCTTTTTCGTATAGTTACTTTCCGAATCTCAAAAAGTCATAAACTAAAAAAGTATTTATATTTCTCTTGTGATTATTTGTTATTCAGAAAAGTTTGTCAAAAAAAAAGTGGAAGATTGAGAAAAATATAGATCTTCACAGACTGTCAGATTGTGCAAAAAAAAAAAAACTGGAAAAAAGAAAAAAAAGTGTTCTTGCTTGATTTGTTGAAGTTTCTGAAAAAAGAGGTTTTTGTTCGTATTGTTCTTGAAAAGTTCATCTTAAACTCATCATATCTTCATCTTGAATCTGAAAAATGCAAAGGAATTGTGCTAGAATTGTTTGTTTCCTAAAAAGCTAGAACTTACCATAAATAGACAAAACTACAAGTGTCGGTTGCCGTTTTTGAAGTCATTTTCACTCGTTTGAATGTATACATGCGTGATTTTCTTTGGAGCTCTTTAAAACAAATATCCCATGAGCTTAATAGTGTTTTAAACTCAAATTCTTCATCAGTAAAGTATGTAACCCAATATCCTTGCAAATGCCCAAGAAAGTCAATCTTCACTCGTTTAGTCTTCGGATTCTTGATCTTTTCCCGAATGAAACCTTGGAGTTCAATATCTTCAATTCTTTGACATTTGAGGCTGGGATGATTCATATCATGTTTGTAATTGAAAATCTTATTTCAAAGTACTTGTTTCACTCTTCGGCCATATTGATACAAAAGACCTAACGTTTCCACTTGTCAAGGTTTTCCTCGTGATTTCGTCCATCCTAAAGATCCAAATGGAGAAACCTCTTCTTTGGGAATCCTCTTTGGACTAAAATATCGAAAGAGGATCCGAACCACTCCAAAAATTTGTTTGTAATTGAAAAGCTTGTTTCAAAGTACTTGTTTCACTCTTCGGATCATATTGATACAAAAGACCTAAGGTTTCCGACCAACTCCAAAAACTTGTTTGTAATTGAAAAGCTTGTTTCAAAGTACTTGTTTCACTCTTCGGACAATATTGATACCAAAGACCAAAGGTTTCCCACATGTCAAAATTGCCCTCGTGATTTGGTCCAACCAAAGATCCAAATGGAGGAACCTCTTCTTTAGGAATCCTGTTTGGACCAAAATATCGAAAGAGGATCCGAACCACTCCAAAAACTTGTTTGTAATTGAAAAGCTTGTTTCAAAGTACTTGTTTCACTCTTCGGATCATATTGATACCAAAGACCTAAGGTTTCCCACTTGTCAATGTTTTCCTCATTATTTCGTCTATCTTAAAGATCCAAATGGAGGAACCTCTTCTTTGGGAATCCTGTTTGGACCAAAATATCGAAAGAGGATCCGAACCACTCCAAAAACTTGTTTGTAATTGAAAATCTTGTTTCAAAATACTTGTTTCACTCTTCGGCCATATTGATACAAAAGACCTAGCGTTTCCACTTGTCAAGGTTTTCCTCGTGATTTCGTCCATCCTAAAGATCCAAATGGATAAACTTCTTCTTTGGGAATCCTCTTTGGACTAAAATATCATTAAGAGGATCCGACCCACTCCAAAAACTTGTTTGTAATTGAAAAAATTGTTTCAAAGTACTTGTTTCACTCTTCGGACGACATTGATACCAAAGACCTAAGGTTTCCCACTTGTCAAAATTGCCCTCGTGATTTGGTCCAACCAAAGATCCAAATGGAGGAACCTCTTCTTTGGGAATCCTGTTTGGACCAAAATATCGAAAGAAGATCCGAACCACTCCAAAAACTTGTTTGTAATTGGAAAGCTTGTTTCAAAGTACTTGTTTCACTCTTTGGACAACATTGATACCAAAGACCTAAGGTTTCCCATTTGTCAAAATTGCCTTCGTGATTTGGTCCAACCAAAGATCCAAATGGAGGAACCTCTTCTTTGGGAATCCTGTTTGGACAAAAATATCGAAAGAGGATCCGAAGCACTCCAAAAACATGTTTGTAATTGAAAAGCTTGTTTCAAAGTACTTTTTTCACTCATCGGACGACATTGATACCAAAGACCTATGGTTTCCCACTTGTCAAAATTGCCCTCGTGATTTGGTCCAACCAAAGATCCAAATGGAGGAACCTCTTCTTTGGGAATCCTGTTTGGACCAAAATATCGAAAGAGGATCCGAACCACTCCAAAAACTTGTTTGTAATTGAAAAGCTTGTTTCAAAGTATTTGTTTCAGTCTTCGGATCGTATTGATACCAAAGACCTAAGGTTTCCCACTTGTCAATGTTTTCCTCGTGATTTTGTCCATCCTAAAGATCCAAATGGAGGAACCTCTTCTTTGGGAATCCTGTTTGGACAAAAATATCGAAAGAGGATCCGAAGCACTCCAAAAACTTGTTTGTAATTGAAAAGCTTGTTTCAAAGTACTTTTTTCACTCATCGGACGACATTGATACCAAAGACCTAAGGTTTCCCACTTGTCAAAATTGCCCCCGTGATTTGGTCCAACCAAAGATCCAAATGGAGGAACCTCTTCTTTGGGAATCCTGTTTGGACCAAAATATCAAAAGAGGATCCAACCCACTCCAAAAACTTGTTTGTTAATTAAAAAGCTTGTTTCAAAGTACTTGTTTCACTCTTCGGATCATATTGATACCAAAGACCTAAGGTTTCCCACTTGTGAATGTTTTCCTCGTGATTTCGTCCATCCTAAAGATCCAAATGGAGGAACCTCTTCTTTGGGAATCCTGTTTCGACCAAAATATCGAAAGAGGATCCGAACCACACCAAAAACTTGTTTGTAATTGAAAAGCTTGTTTCAAAGTACTTGTTTCACTCTTCGGATCATATTGATACCAAAGACCTAAGGTTTCCCATTTGTCAATGTTTTCCTCGTGATTTCGTCTATCCTAAGGATCCAAATGGAGGAACCTCTTCTTTGGGAATCCTGTTTGGACCAAAATATCTAAAGAGGATCCGAACCACTCCAAAAACTTGTTTGTAATTGAAAAGGTTGATTTACTCTTTGGACCACATTGATACCAAAGACCTAAGGTTTCCCAATTGTCAAAATTGACATTGTGATTTGGTCCATTCTAACGATCCATATCGAGGTACCTCTTCTTTGGGAATCCTTGATATGAATTATGTAGCCATGCATTTAAGGAATTCAAGCTTAAAGAGTACATGCATTGATGACAACTCATGTTGCATTAAATGCACTCAAGATGTATTTATGACAACTCAAGCTTCAAGTGTAGTAGCATTGATGACAAATCTAGATGCATTTATGACAACTCAAAGCTTTATTCAAGGGAACTCAAAGAAATATCAAGTTTGGTTTGAGTTCTTGCTTCAAAGGTTCATGCTAAGCATAATAGCATCGGGTCTTTGAACTTGCAATTCGGGTTTGTCTTATCATTTGGAACTCTTGGGTTGATCCGATTAGTTAAGGAGGTTTTGTGCCATTTTCATGCTTCAAAGGTTCTTGCAAACGATTGTAATGGGTTTTTGGACTTGAACGCAAGGTTGCCTTATCATTTGGTATCAGAGCATTGGTTGCGTTTTTGTGGCCGATCTCTAGAACAGGTTTTATCCAATCTATCCTTTTCAATTCTTGTTCTTTTCAATTCTGTCCAAACTTTTCGTTTCTTTCCAAGCATAAATTTTTCTTTTCTTTTCTTTCTGATCTTGTTTCCATATTAAAGATCACGTTCTGATCTTTAAATCAAAAAAAAAAAAAAAAAAAGAAAAGAGGTGAGAAAGAGAGCTTTGCATCCGAGAGCACTATTTTGTTCATCTTGTGTTCTTCTTTGCTTTTGTGAGAAATTCTGAGTTTGATCCATTGAAAACAAAAAAGTTGATGTCTTGAATGTTATTTTGTCAATTTAGATCCACGAATTAAGCATCAATTAAATTCAGAACTAATCACATTCAAAATCCTGCTCTTTCTTTCCATATTTGAATCTGCCACATTAATGCTCTGAATAGCTGTCTAAAACGCGTGAAGAGATTCGAATTAGCTTTCAAAGTCTCAATAGGAAAGTTAATTCAATCAGTTATCTTTTATTGTTAAGAAGGACATTTCATCAAATTCAATCCGTAAATAACTCAAAAGCTGAAAATCAGAAAACTGTGCAGACTGCTCCTTAAATTCCGGATCTTGTCCCTTGATTGATTGGCATCTTCTCTTCATTAATTCGTATTTTTCCAATTGTAAGCTCTTAATAACAGAGATATTAACCAATATATGGGCTGCTTCTCTAAAAGTAAAGGCCAATCTTGAAGGAATTGTGAGTGCAAACACGAGTGGAACAAAGAGAGTTGTAAAAAGTGAGGGAGTGCTTGTAAGGTCCATTTTTTTTTTCTCTCTAACTTTCTTTTGCAGCAACACTTTTTGATTCGAGGACGAATCATTTTGAAGAATGGGGGAATGATATGAATTATGTAGCCTTGCATTTGAGGAATTCAAGCTTCAAGAACACTTGCATTAAATGCACTTCAATTGCATTAATGGCAACCCAAGTTCATTTATTACAAGTCAAGTTAAGATGCATTAACTACAACTCAAGATGCATTGATGATAACCCAAGCTTCATTCAAGACAACTCAAGTTTTATTCAAGGGAACTTAAGGCAACTCCAAGACAAGCATTAATGAACATTTAAAAGCTTCAATTAGAGTTAAATATCAGTTACAAATGTTTTACTTTCCTTGTAGGTTACAAAGTGATAGTAGCTGATTGTAACTTATGGTTTTGCTTTAATATTGGGGGTTACAAGCTAGGGACATCATGGGGCTGTTATGGGAGCATTATGAACGAAATTTACATGTCTTTTATGCCTATAAATAGGCTTTGTTTTAGCTATTGTAAATCAGATTTGAAAATGTAATGAAATATTGCCTTTTGAGCAAATGGAGAGCCTTGAGCCTCACCCCTTTGTAGTCTTGCCTTAGATTACATGTTTAGAGTCATTCAAGTTGAAATGATCATCCAACTTGTGGAGTGTCTCGAATCTTGGGCTTGGAAACTTGTCCTAGATCAATGATCATCTTTCCTAAGCAATCTGTTTTTAGCCATTCTTAGGAGGTGTTTCCGAATAGTTAGGGAGGGTTTGAGTTCTTGCTTCAAAGGTTCATGCTAAGCATAATAGCATCGGGTCTTTGAACTTGCAATTCGGGTTTGTCTTATCATTTGGAACTCTTGGGTTGATCCGATTAGTTAAGGAGGTTTTGTGCCATTTTCATGCTTCAAAGGTTCTTGCAAACGATTGTAATGGGTTTTTGGACTTGAACGCAAGGTTGCCTTATCAATCCTGTTTGTACCAAAATATTGAAAGAGGATCCGAAGCACTCCAAAAACTTGTTTGTAATTGAAAAGCTTGTTTCAAAGTACTTTTTTCACTCATCGGACGACATTGATACCAAAGACCTAAGGTTTCCCACTTGTCAAAATTGCCCTCGTGATTTGGTCCAACCAAAGATCCAAATGGAGGAACCTCTTCTTTGGGAATCCTGTTTGGACCAAAATATCAAAAGAGGATCCGACCCACTCCAAAAACTTGTTTGTTAATTAAAAAGCTTGTTTCAAAGTACTTGTTTCACTCTTCGGATCATATTGATACCAAAGACCTAAGGTTTCCCACTTGTCAATGTTTTCCTCGTGATTTCGTCCATCCTAAAGATCCAAATGGAGGAACCTCTTCTTTGGGAATCCTGTTTCGACCAAAATATCGAAAGAGGATCCGAAGCACTCCAAAAACTTGTTTGTAATTGAAAAGCTTGTTTCAAAGTACTTTTTTCACTCATCGGACGACATTGATACCAAAGACCTAAGGTTTCCCACTTGTCAAAATTGCCCTCGTGATTTGGTCCAACCAAAGATCCAAATGGAGGAACCTCTTCTTTGGGAATCCTGTTTGGACCAAAATATCCTAAGAGGATCCGAACCACTCCAAAAACTTGTTTGTAATTGAAAAGCTTGTTTCACTCTTCGGACGACATTGATACCAAAGACCTAAGGTTTCCCACTTGTCAAAATTTCCCTTGTGATTTGGTCCATCCTAAAGATCCAAATGGAGGAACCTCTTCTTTGGGAATTCTGTTTGGACCAAAATATCGAAAGAGGATCCGAACCACTCCAAAAACTTGTTTGTAATTGAAAAGCATGTTTCAAAGTACTTGTTTCACTCTTCGTATCATATTGATACCAAAGACCTAAGGTTTCCCACTTTTCAATGTTTTCCTCGTGATTTCATCTATCCTAAAGATCCAAATGGAGGAACCTCTTCTTTGGGAATCCTGTTTGGACCAAAATATCGAAAGAGGATCCGAACCACTCCAAAAACTTGTTTGTAATTGAAAATCTTGTTTCAAAGTACTTGTTTCACTCTTCAGCCATATTGATACAAAAGACCTAACGTTTCCACTTGTCAAGGTTTTCCTCGTGATTTCGTCCATCCTAAAGATCCAAATGGAGAAATCTCTTATTTGGGAATCCTCTTTGGACTAAAATATCATTTAGAGGATACGACCCACTCCAAAAACTTGTTTGTAATTGAAAAGCTTGTTTCAAAGTATTTGTTTCACTCTTCGGACGACATTGATACCAAAGACCTAAGGTTTCCCACTTGTCAACATTGCCATCGTGATTTGGTCCAACCAAAGATCCAAATGGAGGAACCTCTTCTTTGGGAATCCTGTTTGGACAAAAATATCGAAAGAGGATTCGAACCACTCCAAAAACTTGTTTGTAATTGAAAAGCTTGTTTCAAACTACTTGTTTCAAAGTACTTTTTTCACTCATCGGACGACATTGATACCAAAGACTTAAGGTTTCCCACTTGTCAAAATTGCCCTCGTGATTTGGTCAAACCAAAGATCCAAATGGAGGAACCTCTTCTTTGGGAATCCTGTTTGGACCAAAATATCAAAAGAGGATCCGACCCACTCCAAAAACTTGTTTGTAATTGAAAAGCTTGTTTCAAAGTATTTGTTTCAGTCTTCGGATCGTATTGATACCAAAGACCTAAGGTTTCCCACTTGTCAATGTTTTCCTCGTGATTTTGTCCATCCTAAAGATCCAAATGGAGGAACCTCTTCTTTGGGAATCCTGTTTGGACCAAAATATCGAAAGAGGATCCGAACCACTCCAAAAACTTGTTTGTAATTGAAAAGCTTGTTTCAAAGTATTTGTTTCACTCTTCGGATCATATTGATACCAAAGACCTAAGGTTTCCCACTTGTCAATGTTTTCCTCGTGATCTCGTCTATCCTAAATATCCAAATGGAGGAACCTCTTCTTTGGGAATCCTGTTTGGACCAAAATATCGAAAGAGGATCCAAACCACTCCAAAAACTTGTTTGTAATTGAAAATCTTGTTTCAAAGTACTTGTTTCACTCTTCAGCCATATTGATACAAAAGACCTAACGTTTCCACTTGTCAAGGTTTTCCTCGTGATTTCGTCCATCCTAAAGATCCAAATGGAGAAACCTCTTCTTTGGGAATCCTCTTTGGACTAAAATATCATTAAGAGGATCCGACCCACTCCAAAAACTTGTTTGTATTTGAAAAGCTAGTTTCAAAGTACTTGTTTCACTCTTCGGACGACATTGATACCAAAGATCTAAGGTTTCCCACTTGTCAAAATTGCCCTCGTGATTTGGTCCTACCAAAGATCCAATTGGAGGAACCTCTTCTTTGGGAATCCTGTTTGGACCCAAATATCGAAAGAGGATCCGAACCACTCCAAAAACTTGTTTGTAATTGAAAAGCTTGTTTCAAAGTACTTGTTTCACTCTTCGGATCATATTGATACCAAAGACCTAAGGTTTCCCATTTGTCAATGTTTTCCTCGTGATTTCGTCTATCCTAAAGATCCAAATGGAGGAACCTCTTCATTGGGAATCCTGTTTGGACAAAAATATCTAAAGAGGATCCCAACCACTTAAAAAACTTGTTTGTAATTGAAAAGCTCGTTTCACTCTTCGGACCACATTGATACCAAAGACCTAAGGTTTCCCAATTGTCAAAATTGCCCTTGTGATTTGGTCCATTCTAAAGATCCATATCGAGGTACCTCTTCTTTGGGAATCCTGTTTGTACCAAAATATTGAAAGAGGATCCGAACCACTCCAAAAACTTGTTTGTAATTGAAAAGCTTGTTTCAAAGTACTTGTTTCACTTTTCGGATCATATTGATACCAAAGACCTAAGGTTTCCCACTTGTTAAAATTGCCCTCGTGATTTGGTCCAACCAAAGATCCAAATGGAGGAACCTCTTCTTTGGGAATCCTGTTAGGACAAAAATATCGAAAGAGGATCCGAACCACTCCAAAAACATGTTTGTAATTGAAAAGCTTGTTTCAAAGTACTTGTTTCACTCGTTGGACGACATTGATACCAAAGACCTAATGTTTCCCACTTGTCAAAATTGCCCTCATGATTTGGTCCAACCAAAGATCCAAATGGAGGAACCTCTTCTTTGGGAATCCTGTTTGGACCAAAATATCGAAAGAGGATCCGAACCACTCCAAAAACTTGTTTGTAATTGAAAAGGTTGTTTCAAAGTACTTGTTTCATTCCTCGGATCATATTGATACCAAAGACCTAAGGTTTCCCACTTGTCAAAGTTTTCCTCGTGATTTCGTCCATCCTAAAGATTCAAATGGAGGAACTTCTTCTTTGGGAATCCTGTTTGGACCAAAATATCAAAAGAGGATCCGAACTACTCCAAAAACTTGTTTGTAATTGAAAATCTTGTTTCAAAGTACTTGTTTCACTCTTCGGCCATATTGATACAAAAGACCTAACGTTTCCACTTGTCAAGGTTTTCCTCGTGATTTCGTCTATCCTAAAGATCCAAATGGAGAAACCTGTTCTTTGGGAATCCTCTTTGGACTAAAATATTATTAAGAGGATACGACCCACTCCAAAAACTTGTTTGTAATTGAAAAGCTTGTTTCAAAGTACTTGTTTCACTCTTCGGACGACATTGATACCAAAGACCTAATGATATGAATCATGGAACCTCACAAAAAGCTCAAGGACAAATCACAAGTTCAAAGATCAAGAGGAGCATTGAACATCCATTTACAAGCCTACATTAGCAAAGTCAAGACAAGCTTTGAAGATCCGATCATGGAGGCTGTGAAAGAGGACGTGATGAACTTCAATCTATGGCAAATACATTTGGAGGAAGAGTATTGAAGACTTGTTCAATCGGAATTGAAGAGAAGAGCTAATTAGGAAAGTTGCATCACTTTTGCAAACTTTCCTTATTTGGACCACTTTCCATATTTGTTCCCAAAGTTTCCATATTTGTTCCCAAAATGGTTCCAACGAATTTATGATGTATTTGGACATGTTTTAGGTCTTTTATATTCATTATATATGTTTGGAAAGTGATACGAAAACCCTTTCGAAATGCTTTAAGAACCCTTAAACTTAACTAAGGACCCAAAAAGATCACAACCAAAGAACCCACATATGCCATTTGAAACAACCCAAGGAAAAAGGCTAGAAAATGATTATCCTTATGATCAATGATCTAAAGACAAGAATTGGATTTCTTGTTTTAGATTCGAATCAATCCACCAAATTAGAATGATCAATCCTAATGGCTTGATTCTACAGCCACCCTAAACACAAGGAATGACAAGATGAAAAGTTGAACAACTCACAACAATTCAAGAAAAAGCTCTCAATGAGACTTTGGATTTTTAATTCATTCATAATCTTACTGTTTACAATCTGAAACATGGCTATATAAGCCTTACAAAACAAAGGGAAAAACGAAAATGACATAAATGAATGGAAATGAAACAGCTACAACCTTAAAGTCTTACAAAAATAACCGAAAATGGTCTTAACTATGCAAACTTGTAACTGAAATTAGAAGAGTTACAAATCTGATTTGAAAGTCTTTGTAACTGAAAATCCTTGACCACATGTGTTTATGAGAGTCTTAAATGAAACCTTAGGATATCATGAATAAGTCAAGAGTAGCATTGATGTCTTGAGTTGCATTAAATGAACTAGGCTTGAAGTTTACTTGCATTTAATGAGCTTGGTTTGAACTTGACTTGCATTTAATGAACTCTACTTGAACTTGACTTCCATTTATTGAACTAATCTTGAACTTGGAGAACAACGAATGCAAGCTCGGAAAAGATCAACATTAAGGGTCCATGATTCATATCATTCCCTCCTTCTTGAAAAGGATTCGTCCTCGAATCCAAATCTTCATGCCCTACAATAAAACATGTAAAATCAGCAACTTTAAAGATTGAATTCGAAAAATACTCACCTTGTAATAATGCAATGGTGTGGACTTTTGTATAGATTCTTCCAAGTACTTGATATGGTCCATCACCCCTTGGATGCAATTTAGTTCTTTTTTTGAAGTCGTTTCTTCCGAAAATGCATCCAAATCCATGCTCTTGGATGAAATTTGAGTGGTTTCCTTCTCATTTTCTTTTTATAGGTAAATCTGAAACTTTTCTCCTCGAACATTTTCTTCACATCCATGTGCATTAATTTGATGAATACATTCATAAAATTGGCTGAATCACTCACAAAGACATTAGATCTCAAAGGCAGCAAGTCAAAGGGAGTAATAGCATAAAGACCATAAATAAGTTTATTTGAAAAACAAACTTTTTTATGATGTATTCTCCTATTACATGTATTACCCACAAAAGGCAAACAATTCTCCCAAGTTTCCACTTTAGATTTAGTTTCCCTAAACTTGGCTCCTATGATCACATTTATCAATTCTTGAGTTTCCCATTCTAGCAAAACATTTTGGAATACATTGTAATTACTAAATGTAAAATCTACAACATAAGATGTATATGTATTCCTAAATGGTGCATGATTCGAGTTCAGCTTTTCAACATGGTCAAAACTAGAAATTCGAAGATGCTTATTAACAAGAACTTTCACAAACTCAAAACTAGAAAGTATATTACTCACAACATTCTCTTTAGATTCGATATACTTTCTTGCTTGTCCTTCCAAACACTTCAAACTTTTATTTGGCCACAAGTAATGCTTCCAAACCTGAAAAAGATATTCAAACAAACTAGGAAAATAATGGTTAAGGTTAGTTGCCAAAAAGTCTACTTTGCACATAAGCACAAAATTAGGCTTTTGACTAAGATAAACTATCCTCACCTCACTCATTTTTACATGATAGCTCACTGATTTTCCTTTTCTCTCAATTTCCTCTAAGTGTTCACACATTTCTTTTTCATTCTTCTCTTTTCTCTCATTGTTTTCACTCTTGCTTTTTCCACTCAAAGCTTTCTTTTCTCTCTCACTCAATTTTTCACTCAATTCTTTTTCTTTTAATTCTTTTTCTTTCAACTCAATCTCAAGCCTCCTTTGTTCAAGCTTACATTGATCAATTAAAACCTCTTTTGAAGACAAAGGTACCAAAGTAGTCTTCCTTCCATCTTTGGTAAAAGTATACCTATTAAGGTAGCCATCATAGGAAACTCTCCTATCATACTGCCATGGTCTCCCCAAAAGTATATCCCCGGCATGCATTGGCACTACATCACAAACTAACTCATCCTTATACTTCCCAAGGTTAAAAGAAATAATAGCTTGCTTATGCACCTTAACCTCACCACTATTGTTTAACCATTGTAACTTGTAATGATATGTATCAAGGAGCCTCAAAGTTGATCATTGCCGGAATTGCTTTCATTTCTTTCCAAGATCAAGCTACAAGCAAGTTCAATAATTACAACATCAAAGTTCAAGCTTACATCAATAAATGGAAGTCAAGTTTAAGCTTACAAATGATATGTATCAAGGAGCCTCAAAGTTGATCATTGCCGGAATTGCTTTCATTTCTTTCCAAGATCAAGCTACAAGCAAGTTCAATAATTACAACATCAAAGTTCAAGCTTACATCAATAAATGGAAGTCAAGTTTAAGCTTAGTTCATTAAATGCAAGTCAAGTTCAAGCCTAGTTCACTAAATGCAAGTCAAGTTCATTTATTGCAACTGAAGCTCATTTAATGCAACTCAATACATCAATGAAACTCAAGACTTATTCATGACATCTTAAAGCTTCATTCAAGACTCCCATCAATACATTTGATGAAGATGTTTCAGTTACAAAGAGTTACAAATCAGATTTGTAACTCCCAAGAAATCAGTTACACTTTGACAATTTAATAGGCTTGTCAATTGTCTTTATTTTTGTCATTACTTTTTTGGGCTGTCTTTTGGCCTTTTTTATTCAATTTTATCACCTTATTTTCGTGGCTATTGAAGGCTATAAAGCCATGACACATGCTTGTAACAAATCAGATTATTCATGAGATAAAAATACAAAACTCTTTGAGAGCTTTTCTTTGAAATTGTTGTGAGCCGAGCTTACCATTTCAATTTTGTCATTCCTTGTGTTTAGGGTGGCTGCAGAATCAAGCCTTTAGGATTGATCATTCTAAATTGGTGGATTGATTCGAATCTAGAGCAAGAAATTCAATTCTTGTCTTTAGATCATTGATCATAAGGATAATCATTTTTCTAGCCTTTTTCCTTGGGTTGTTTCAAATGGCATATGTGGGTTCTTTGGTTGTGATCTTTTTGGGTCCTTAGTTAAGTTTAAGGGATCTTAAAGCATTTCGAAAGGGTTTTCGTATCATTTGGTATCAGAGCATAGGTTGCATCTTAGTGGCCGATCTCTAGAATTGATTCTATCTTACTTTTATGCACTTGTTTTTCAATTCTACACATTCTGTCCATCGAATTCATTTCTGCCTTTTCATCCATTTTTTCTTCATCATTTTATTCTGATTTCATATCCATCTTAAAGATCACGATTTGATCTTGAAAAAAAAAAAAAAAAAAAGAAAGAAAGAAAGTGGAGAGTGAATTTGCATCCGAGGGCACCAAATCTGTTCATCTTGTGTTCTTCTTGAAAATTCTTCACTTTTCTGAGTTTGATTCATATAATTTCGTGTATAACTGATATAATTGTGTTTCTATAACATTTACCATTGAAATATATCAGTTACACATTGATTTAAAGTCTCAGAAACGGCTATAAGTTACATTTTCCAAAACTGTCCTGTTTTGTAACTGTCGCATTTAATGCTACTGTTTTCCATTCAAACTCTGATCTAACGTCCGAATTTGTCTTTGTTGTCTAAGGAGAAAAGTTTTATCTTTCTGTTATCTTTCAAAGTTCAGAAGGGAGCTTTATCCAAATCATAACGGAAACAGTTCAAATCTGGAATATCATTTCTGTGCGCAGGTTTAGCCTATTTTCCGGGAACTTCAATTCTGTGAGTTAGTGTTTTCAACTCTGAAAGAATTTTTGAATTTGGCCTTTTGTATGCTCTTTATTATCATCTTAATAATCTTCATATAGACTGCCAATTGAAAATTCATTCTCGAACTCCATGAATTTTGAAATTTGTATCTGCCATTTTTCTTGAGTTCTTTGTTTTCAAAAATCTGTTTTGTTTTTCCAATCTAATTTTTGCCTATCCAATCTGTTTTTCTTGTTTTATTTTTGTTTCTTTTCATTATTTTAGATTGTTTAAATACTGATTGCTTGAATTTTTAGTACTTTAAACACAAGTTGCTTCATTTTGACCATAGCTTATCCAAGAGCCTAAATTGATATTTTGGCCTACCTTGAGTGATTAAACACGAGAGTTCCCTTGAGTGAAATATTGTGAGGGAGTGCTGTGAGGTCCAGAAACATGTCACAAGGGGGAAATAATCAGGGTGAGTTTAGTGAAGCTAGGTGGAGAGAGGCCCAAACGAGAGTTTTTGCTAGACTTACTAAAATTGTAGAGGGGCTTAATGAGCGCATGGGTAGATTAGAGATAGCTAGTAATCAGCAAATGGGAGAAATAATTGAAGATGAATTAGAAAGTAATGTTGTTGAAGAAGTAGTCACTGATTGGGAAGAAAGTGACATTGAGGAAGTTTTTGAGGAAGCCGAAGAGGGTGATTCTATGGAGGAAAATATTGAGGAACCCGAGGCAAGTGATGATAGTCGGGAGGAAGGAAATAGAGTAGCACTCTTGTGTAGGAGAGTTCTCAATTCTGAAATAAGAGATAGTGTTGAAGATGACCAAAGACACAACTTGTTCCATACTAGGTGTTTAGTGAATGAGACTCCATGTAGTGTTGTGATTGATGGTGGAAGTTGTACCAATGTTGTGAGCTCAATTCTGGTCAAGAGACTCAATTTGCCTACTAGACCACATCCCAAACCTTATAAGTTACAATGGTTAAATGATAGTGGGGAGGTGAAGGTGCATAAGCAAGCTATCATTTCTTTTAGCCTTGGAAAGTATAAGGATGAGGTAGTTTGTGATGTAGTCCCAATGCATGCCAGGGATATACTTTTGGGAAGGCCTTGGCAGTATGATAGGAGAGTTTCCTATGATGACTACCTTAATAGGTATACTTTTACCAAAGATGGAAGGAAGACTACTTTGGTACCTTTGTCTTCAAAAGAGGTTTTCATTGACCAATGTAAGCTTGAACAAAGGAGGATTGAATTTGAGTTAAAAGAAAAAGAGTTGAAAGAAAAAGAATTAAAAGAAAGAGAATTGAGAGAAGAAAAGAGTGAGAGAAAAAAAAAAGCTTTGAGTGTAAAAAGCAAGAGTGAAAACAATGAGAGAAAAGAGAAGAATGAAAAGGAAATATGTGAACACTTAGTGGAAATTGAGAGAAAAGGAAAATCAGTGAGCTATCATGTAAAAATGAGTGAGATGAGGATAGTTTTTCTTAGTCAAAAGCCTAATTTTGTGCTTATGTGCAAAGTAGACTTTTTGGCAACTAACCTTAACCATTATTTTCCTAGTGTGTTTGAATATCTTTTTCAGGTTTGGAAGCATTACTTAT
This sequence comes from Gynostemma pentaphyllum, assembly GCA_028015215.1. Taxonomy (NCBI): domain Eukaryota; kingdom Viridiplantae; phylum Streptophyta; class Magnoliopsida; order Cucurbitales; family Cucurbitaceae; genus Gynostemma; species Gynostemma pentaphyllum. The sequence continues at coordinate 11,652,454 of CM051350.1, forward strand.
GGCCGAATAAGAGCTTGAGGTGTTCGAAAGGGCAATACATCCAAGAAAGAAAGTATATCGATTCTAACGAGAATGTTGTAAGCAAAATACTTTCTTGGCGAAATACTTTATGTTCTAATCTGGTTTTTGAGCATGTGAAAGTTCTTGTTAATGAGCATCTTGAAATTACAATTTTTGAGTATGTTGAAAAGTTGAACTCATTAAGGAATACATATTCTTCTTATGTAGTTGATTTTACTTTGAGAAAATACAATGTATACCAATCTGTTTTGCTAGAATGGGAAACTCAAAAGTTGATAAATGTGATCTTAGGAGGCAAGTTTAAGGAAACTAACTCTAAAGTGGAAACTTGGGAGAATTATTGGCCTTTTGTGGAGAATACATGTAATAAGAGAATACATCATAAAAATGTTTGTTTTTCAAATAAACTTATTTATGGTCTTTATGCTATTACTCCCTTTGAGTTGCTGCCTTTGAGATCTAACGTCTTTGTGAGTGATTCAGCCCATTTTATGAATGTATTCATCAAATTAATGCACATGGATGTGAAGAAAATGTTCGAGGAGAAAAGTTTCAGATTTACCTATAAAAAGAAAATGAGAAGGAAACCACTCAAATTTCATCCAAGAGCATGGATTTGGATGCATTTTCGGAAGAAACGACTTCAAAAAAGAACTAAATTGCATCCAAGGGGTGATGGACCATATCAAGTACTTGGAAGAATCTATACAAAAGTCCACACCATTGCATTATTACAAGGTGAGTATTTTTCGAATTCAATCTTTAAAGTTGCTGATTTTACATGTTTTATTGTAGGGCATGAAGATTTGGATTCGAGGACGAATCCTTTTCAAGAAGGAGGGAATGATATGTATCAAGGAGCCTCAAAGTTGATCATTGCCAGGAATTGCTTTCATTTCTTTCCAAGATCAAGCTACAAGCAAGTTCAATAATTACAACATCAAAGTTCAAGCTTACATCAATAAATGGAAGTCAAGTTTAAGCTTAGTTCATTAAATGCAAGTCAAGTTCAAGCCTAGTTCACTAAATGCAAGTCAAGTTCATTTATTGCAACCGAAGCTCATTTAATGCAACTCAATACATCAATGAAACTCAAGACTTATTCATGACATCTTAAAGCTTCATTCAAGACTCCCATCAATACATTTGATGAAGATGTTTCAGTTACAAAGAGTTACAAATCAGATTTGTAACTCCCAAGAAATCAGTTACACTTTGACAATTTAATAGGCTTGTCAATTGTCTTTATTTTTGTCATTACTTTTTTGGGCTGTCTTTTGGCCTTTTTTATTCAATTTTATCACCTTATTTTCGTGGCTATTGAAGGCTATAAAGCCATGACACATGCTTGTAACAAATCAGATTATTCATGAGATAAAAATACAAAACTCTTTGAGAGCTTTTCTTTGAAATTGTTGTGAGCCGAGCTTACCATTTCAATTTTGTCATTCCTTGTGTTTAGGGTGGCTGTAGAATCAAGCCTTTAGGATTGATCATTCTAAATTGGTGGATTGATTCGAATCTAGAGCAAGAAATTCAATTCTTGTCTTTAGATCATTGATCATAAGGATAATCATTTTTCTAGCCTTTTTCCTTGGGTTGTTTCAAATGGCATATGTGGGTTCTTTGGTTGTGATCTTTTTGGGTCCTTAGTTAAGTTTAAGGGTTCTTAAAGCATTTCGAAAGGGTTTTCGTATCATGTAAGGTTTGGGATGTGGTTTAGTAGGCAAATTGAGTCTCTTGACCAGAATTGAGCTCACAACATTTGTACAACTTCCACCATCAATCACAACACTACATGGGGTCTCATTCACTAAACACCTAGTATGGAACAAGTTGTGTCTTTGGTCATCTTCAACACTATCTCTTATTTCAGAATTTAGAACTCTCCTACACAAAAGTGCTTGTTGAGTTCCTTCCCCCCAACTACCATCACTCGCCTCGGGTTCCTCAATATTCTCCTCTATAGTATCACTCTCTTCGGCTTCCTCAAGAACTTCCTCAATGTCACTTTCTTCACAATCAGTGACTACATCTTCAACAACATCACTTTCTAATTCATCTTCAATTATCTCCCTCATTTGCTGATTACTAGCTATCTCTAATCTACCCATGCGCTCATTAAGCCCCTCTACAATTTTAGTAAGTCTAGCAAAAACTCTCGTTTGGGCCTCTCTCCACCTAGCTTCACTAAACTCACCCTGATTATTTCCCCCTTGTGACATGTTTCTGGACCTCACAACACTCCCTCACAATATATCACTCAAGGGACTCTCGTGTTTAATCACTCAAGGTAGGCCAAAATATCAATTTAGGCTCTTGGATAAGCTATGGTCAAAATGAAGCAACTTGTGTTTAAAGTACTAAAAATCAAGCAATCAGTATTTAAACAATCTAAAATAATGAAAAGAAACAAAAATAAAACAAGAAAAACAGATTGGATAGGTAAAAACAGATTGGAGAAACTAAAACAGATTTTTAAAGCTAAGAAGTCAAGAAAAATGGCAATTACAAATTTCAAAATTCGTGGAGTTTGAGAATGAATTGTCAATTGGCAGTCTATATGAAGCTTATTAAGATGATAATAAAGAGTATACAAAAGGCCAAATTCAAAAATTAGTTCAGAATTGAAAACTCTAACTCACAGAATTGAAGTTCCCGGAAAATAGGATAAACCTGCGCACAGAAATGATATTCCAGATTTGAACTGTTTACATTATGATTTGGATAAAGATCCCTTCTGAACTTTGAAAGATAACAGAAAGATAAAACTTTTCTCTTCAGACAACAAAGACAAATTCGGACGTTAGATCACAGTTTGAATGGAAAACAGTAGCATTAAATGCGGCAGTTACAAAACGGGACAGTTTTGGAAAATGTAACTTATAGCCGTTTCTGAGACTTTAAATCAATGTGAAACTGATATATTTCAATGGTAAATGTTATAGAAACACAATTATATCAGTTATACACGAAATTATATGAATCAAACTCAGAAAAGTGAAGAATTTTTCAAGAAGAACACAAGATGTACAGATTAGTGCTCTCGGATGCAATTGCTCTCCTCTTTCTTTCTTTCTTTCTTTTTTTTTTTTTGATTTTCAAGATCTAATCGTGATCTTTAAGATGGATATGAAATCAGAATAAAATGATGAAGAAAAATGGATGAAAAGGCAGAAATGAATTCGATGGACATAATGTGTAGAATTGAAAAACAAGTGCATAAAAGTAAGATAGAATCAATTCTAGAGATCGGCCACTAAGATGCAACCTATGCTCTGATACCAAATGATACGAAAACCCTTTCGAAATGCTTTAAGAACCCTTAAACTTAACTAAGGACCCAAAAAGATCACAACCAAAGAACCCACATATGCCATTTGAAACAACCCAAGGAAAAAGGCTAGAAAATGATTATCCTTATGATCAATGATCTAAAGACAAGAATTGGATTTCTTGTTTTAGATTCGAATCAATCCACCAAATTAGAATGATCAATCCTAATGGCTTGATTCTACAGCCACCCTAAACACAAGGAATGACAAGATGAAAAGTTGAACAACTCACAACAATTCAAGAAAAAGCTCTCAATGAGACTTTGGATTTTTAATTCATTCATAATCTTACTGTTTACAATCTGAAACATGGCTATATAAGCCTTACAAAACAAAGGGAAAAACGAAAATGACATAAATGAATGGAAATGAAACAGCTACAACCTTAAAGTCTTACAAAAATAACCGAAAATGGTCTTAACTATGCAAACTTGTAACTGAAATTAGAAGAGTTACAAATCTGATTTGAAAGTCTTTGTAACTGAAAATCCTTGACCACATGTGTTTATGAGAGTCTTAAATGAAACCTTAGGATATCATGAATAAGTCAAGAGTAGCATTGATGTCTTGAGTTGCATTAAATGAGCTTCGGTTGCATTAAATGAACTAGGCTTGAAGTTTACTTGCATTTAATGAGCTTGGTTTGAACTTGACTTGCATTTAATGAACTCTACTTGAACTTGACTTCCATTTATTGAACTAATCTTGAACTTGGAGAACAACGAATGCAAGCTCGGAAAAGATCAACATTAAGGCTCCAATGAACTCTACTTGAACTTGACTTCCATTTATTGAACTAATCTTGAACTTGGAGAACAACGAATGCAAGCTCGGAAAAGATCAACATTAAGGCTCCATGATTCATATCAGAAAGGATTAGGAAAGATATTATTCTCTAGAAAGGATTTTCCACAAAATCTGCCAATTTCACATAAGGCAAGTTTTGGGCAGATTTTGTGCTCCTTGTAATCCGAATTTCCTAGCATATTTTTAGGGTTTCTTTGCCTATTTAAAGGCCTCATTTGTAACCCTAAATACGAAGAATTCATATGATAATAATATTTCTTTTTGCTTAGCCGAAATTGCTTAGTTTTGTAGCCTTGTTCTAGGTTGCATGTTTTAGAAACATTCAAGCATGAATTGATCTATTGTGTTTGTGGATTGTTTCAATCTTGAAATAAGAACAAGTTCTCTTATTTCAAGATCATAGATCATTGGAATAATCTTTCTCTTCTTTGTTTCCAAGGGTTTTACCTTATTGTTCATTGGGGTTTTAGGATTTGCATCTAGGGGTTCTTTGTATATCAAAGGGTTTCTATTTCAATTTTCTAGGGTTTCATATCATTTGGTATCAGAGCTTAGGCTCAAGGGAAGATTTCTATCTTACTTGCTTTCTTGTTTTTTTAATTTTTATTGTCTTGTTCTTCGTTCATCGAAAATTCCAAAAAAAAAAAAAAAAAATCATAGTTCCAGAATTTCCATATTTAGCTACTGTTTTTGTTATTTTTAGTATAGTTTTAATCCGATTCTCAGAAAGTCATCAACTATAAAAATATTTATAAGTCTGTCGTGTTTATTTTGTATTCACAAAAGTTTGTCAAAAAAAAAAGTGGAAGATTGAGAAAAATATAGATCTTCGCAGACTGTCGGATTATCCAGAAAATTAAAAAAAAAAAGTGTTCTTGCTTGATTTGTTGAAGTTTCTGGAAAAAGAGGTTTTTTGTTCGTATTGTTCTTGAAAAGTTCATCATAAACTCATCATTTATGCATCTTGAATCCGAAATTATCAAGTTGAATGACAAAGTTGTTTGTTTCCTAAAAAGCTAGAACTTACCATAAATAGCAAAAACTGTTTTAGGAAAGTTTCAAATCTGTCCCATATTCAAATATATGCATATCTTGCCTAAGGAAAGTTTTATTTTCTGATCCAAAGTGCTTTAGGGAAGTCTAATTTCGAATTTTTCTCTTTTAGGAAAGTTTATTCTTGCTTGTTTTCTTTCTTATTCTTTCCTTGTTACAAAAATACACCATTTGAAAAATCTGTCCTTTTATTTTCTCTTGCCACCGAAGCTGATTGTTTCTTATTTCTTTATTGATACTTTTTATAAATATCATTAGTATCTTAGTTGTTTGATAGTTGCTAAAGTGTGCTAATTAGTTCAAGGTTACATTTAGGCCCTAGAATCTGTTTTGAGTGCAAACACGAGCGAAATAATATCTTTGAGTGTAAACACTTAGGGAGTGATTTGAAAGGTCCTATTTTTTACATTACTAACTTGTTTACTTGCAGCAATGTATCATGGAAAATATGATGAAAGGAGGAGCAATGGATGTCGAGATGTAGAGCATACTTGGAGGGAAAATGGAGAGGCTTATTATGAAAGGATGGTGCATAGGAGCTTTGGAGCACATAAGCTCAACTTATATACTTTTCATGGGAGTGTAGATCCAGAAGAGTACTTGCAATGGGAGATAGAAACCGAGCATTTCTTTGATTACAACAATTATAGTGAGGAAAGAAAGGTAATGCTTGCTATTTCCAATTTCACTAATAATGCTCATGTTTGGTGGTCTCAATTGAAAGTGAAACTAAGGAGGGAGAGGAAACAACCAATAGAAACATGGTATGATCTTAAGTGCCATATGAGAAGGAGATTTGTTTCAAGACAACATCAAGAGCATCTTGTGCAAATGTTGGATAAGCTAATTCAAGGATGTAAAAGTGTGGATGAATACTACATGGAGATGGAGTTGCTCAAGGCTAGGGCTAATGTGGAGGAAGATGAGGAGTCTACTATTGTAAGGTTCTTCAATGGATTGAATAGAGATATTGCTTGTCAAGTGGAGTTACAACAATTTGATGAGTTAGGAGAGTTAGTGTATTTTGCCAATAAGGTTGAAAGAAAAATCAAAAGAAAAAGAGATACACGGTATGCTTCTAAACCTATTTCCAATACTTCTTCTTCTTCTTCTTCTTCTTCTTCTTCTCAAATGGGTGAAAATGATACATTAATGGATAAGAATGGGGCTGCCTATCGCTTGGTAGAGGAAAATGCAAATTTGATTTTAGAGAAGGTCAAGATGATTGAAAGAAAACTTTTAAAATCAAAGGAAGTTTTCAATGCTAGCATGAAGGATATAAAAGAGGATATTCGTGCTAATGTTTTTGTGGAGGAAACTTGTGAGCTACAAAAGAGTTCTATGTTTGAAAGTAATGAAAACTGTGACAAAAAGAGTGAGCCAAAAGAAAGATAGATGAGTGCAAAAGAAATTAGTGAGTTAAAAGAAAGAGAGATGAGTGATAAAAAAGAAATGAGTGCTCAAAACAAAGAGAGTTGTGAGTTTGAAAAGAAAGAGTGTAATGAGATTGAAAAGAAAGAGTGCTTTGAGGTTACAAAGTGTGAGACACTTGAGTTTAGTGAGCAAAAAGAGAGTGAAATAGAGAGTGAGAGCTTGAAAGTTAGATCAAGTGAGGCTAGGAATGAAATCTACCAACCTACATTTGTACTTTTGTACAAAGAGGTTTGTTTTACACTTAACCCATCTTTGCCTAGTATGTTTGTTGAGTTTTTGCAGGAATTCAAAAGATTGTTACCTAATGAGATGCCTAGTAATTTGTCATCAATGCAAGGCATAAAACATCATGAAAACAACATTCAAGGGGTTGCCATACTCAATAGATCAAGACCTCACATGATTCAATGCATGGAAAATCCGGTTAATACAGCCATGGTCAAGTATCCTAACCCATTTCTTGATGATATGTATAACACTTGTTTGCTTGCTAAAATTGATCTCAACTCTGAATATATACCTTTTAAATTGCATTCTAATGATAAAAAATTGTTTGGTGCTACAAGAGTTAGATCATTTCATGAAATTATGGATAGTATGGATTTAACATCTTATATGCATTTCATGAACATATTAGAAATATTTGAGTTTGATAATGGTTTACTTATTTTTACTGATTTGATATCTTCACCATGTGATCATCTTGAGAGTATTGTGGAGTATGAGAAAATTTTTGAGATTGACTATGGTCCACATATTCTCTTCGGCTTCTTATCACTAAGTATTACCTTTTTTGTGAGTGTTGTGATCTTTCATGAGATAGGTTATGATGTGGATATAATGGGAAGGACGTTCAAAGTTTTTGATCCGGGAGGAGTTAGACAATTCAAGGAAATAGGGAGAAGACATCAAGATGCTTATAAATCTAATTTCCAAGGTAAGTCTGCTTTAGGTGCTTTTATTTATGTTTTTAACTTAAGTTTTTGCAATGTAGGTAAAGTTTTAGATTCGAGGATGAATCCTTTTCAAGAGGGAGGGGATGATATGAATCATGGAACCTCACAAAAAAGCTCAAGGACCAATCACAAGTTCAAAGATCAAGAGAAGCATTGAACATCCATTTACAAGCCTACATTAGCAAAGTCAAGACAAGCTTTGAAGATCCGATCATGGAGGCTATGGAAGAGGACGTGATGAACTTCAATCTATGGCAAATACATTTGGAGGAAGAGTATTGAAGACTTGTTCAATCGGAATTGAAGAGAAGAGCTAATTAGGAAAGTTGCATCACTTTTGCAAACTTTCCTTATTTGGACCACTTTCCATATTTGTTCCCAAAGTTTCCATATTTGTTCCCAAAATGGTTCCAACGAATTTATGATGTATTTGGACATGTTTTAGGTCTTTTATATTCATTATATATGTTTGGAAAGGATTAGGAAAGATATTATTCTCTAGAAAGGATTTTCCACAAAATCTGCCAATTTCACATAAGGCAAGTTTTGGGCAGATTTTGTGCTCCTTGTAATCCGAATTTCCTAGCATATTTTTAGGGTTTCTTTGCCTATTTAAAGGCCTCATTTGTAACCCTAAATACGAAGAATTCATATGATAATAATATTGCTTTTTGCTTAGCCGAAATTGCTTAGTTTTGTAGCCTTGTTCTAGGTTGCATGTTTTAGAAACATTCAAGCATGAATTGATCTATTGTGTTTGTGGATTGTTTCAATCTTGAAATAAGAACAAGTTCTCTTATTTCAAGATCATAGATCATTGGAATAATCTTTCTCTTCTTTGTTTCCAAGGGTTTTACCTTATTGTTCATTGGGGTTTTAGGATTTGCATCTAGGGGTTCTTTGTATATCAAAGGGTTTCTATTTCAATTTTCTAGGGTTTCATATCACCTAAGGTTTCCCACTTGTCAAAATTGCCCTCGTGATTTGGTCCAACCAAAGATCCAAATGAAGGAACCTCTTCTTTGGGAATCCTGTTTGGACCAAAATATCGAAAGAGGATCCGAACCACTCCAAAAACTTGTTTGTAATTGAAAATCTTGTTTCAAAGTACTTGTTTCACTCTTCGGCCATATTGATACAAAAGACCTAACGTTTCCACTTGTCAAGGTTTTCCTCGTGATTTCGTCCATCCTAAAGATCCAAATGGAGAAACCTCTTCTTTGGGAAACCTCTTTGGACTAAAATATCATTAAGAGGATCCGACCAACTCCAAAAACTTGTTTGTAATTGAAAAGCTTGTTTCAAAGTACTTGTTTCACTCTTCGGATCATATTGATACCAAAGACCTAAGGTTTCCCACTTGTCAAAGTTTTCCTCGTGATTTCGTCCATCCTAAAGATCCAAATGGAGGAACCTCTTCTTTGGGAATCCTGTTTGGACCAAAATATCGAAAGAGGATCTGAACCACTCCAAAAACTTGTTTGTAATTGAAAAGATTGTTTCAAAGTACTTGTTTCACTCGTTGGACGACATTGATACCAAAGACCTAATGTTTCCCACTTGTCAAAATTGCCCTCATGATTTGGTCCAACCAAAGATCCAAATAGAGGAACCTCTTCTTTGGGAATCCTGTTTGGACCAAAATATCGAAAGAGGATCCGAACCACTCCAAAAACTTGTTTGTAATTGAAAATCTTGTTTCAAAGTACTTGTTTCACTCTTCGGCCATATTGATACAAAAGACCTAACGTTTCCACTTGTCAAGGTTTTCTTCGTGATTTCGTCCATCCTAAAGATCCAAATGGAGAAACCTCTTCTTTGGGAATCCTCTTTGAACTAAAATATCATTAAGAGGATTCGACCAACTCCAATAACTTTTTTGTAATTGAAAAGCTTGTTTCAAAGTACTTGTTTCACTCTTCGGATCATATTGATACCAAAGACCTAAGGTTTCCCACTTGTCAAAGTTTTCCTCGTGATTTCGTCCATCCTAAAGATCCAAATGGAGGAACCTCTTCTTTGGAAATCCTGTTTGGACAAATATATCGAAAGAGGATCCGAACCAATCCAAAAACTTGTTTGTAATTGAAAATCTTGTTTCAAAGTACTTGTTTCACTCTTCGGCCATATTGATACAAAAGACCTAACATTTCCACTTGTCAAGGTTTTCCTCGTGATTTCATCCATCCTAAAGATCCAAATGGAGAAACCTCTTCTTTGGGAAACCTCTTTGGACTAAAATATCATTAAGAGGATCCGACCAACTCCAAAAACTTGTTTGTAATTGAAAAGCTTGTTTCAAAGTACTTGTTTCACTCTTCGGATCATATTGATACCAAAGACCTAAGGTTTTCCACTTGTCAAAATTTTCCTCGTGATTTCGTCCATCCTAAAGATCCAAATGGAGGAACCTCTTCTTTGGGAATCCTGTTTGGACCAAAATATCGAAAGAGGATCTGAACCACTACAAAAACTTGTTTGTAATTGAAAAGCTTTTTTCAAAGTACTTGTTTCACTCGTTGGACGACATTGATACCAAAGACCTAAGGTTTCCCACTTGTCAGTGTTTTCCTCGTGATTTTGTCCAACCAAAGATCCAAATGGAGGAACCTCTTCTTTGGGAATCCTGTTTGGACCAAAATATCGAAAGAGGATCCGAACCACTCCAAAAACTTGTTTGTAATTGAAAATATTATTTCAAACTACTTGTGTCACTCTTCGGCCATATTGATACAAAAGACCTAACGTTTCCACTTGTCAAGGTTTTCCTCGTGATTTCGTCCATCCTAAAGATCCAAATGGAGAAACCTCTTCTTTGGGAATCCTCTTTGGACTAAAATATCATTAAGAGGATCCGACAACCTCCAATAACTTGTTTGTAATTGAAAAGCTTGTTTCAAAGTACTTGTTTCACTCTTCGGATCATATTGATACCAAAGACCTAAGGTTTCCCACTTGTAAAAGTTTTCCTCTTGATTTAGTCCATCCTAAAGATCCAAATGGAGGAACCTCTTCTTTGGGAATCCTGTTTGGACCAAAATATCGAAAGAGGATCCGAACCACTCCAAAAACTTGCTTGTAATTGAAAAGCTTGTTTCAAAGTACTTGTTTCACTCGTTGGACGACATTGATAACAAAGACCTAAGGTTTCCCACTTGTCAAAATTGCCCTTGTGATTTTGTCCAACCAAAGATCCAAATGGAGGAACCTCTTCTTTGGGAATCCTGTTTGGACCAAAATATCGAAAGAGGATCCGAACCACTCCAAAAACTTGTTTGTAATTGAAAATCTTGTTTCAAACTACTTGTTTCACTCTGCGGCCATATTGATACAAAAGACCTAACGTTTCCACTTGTCAAGGTTTTCCTCGTGATTTCGTCCATCCTAAAGATCCAAATGGAGAAACCTGTTCTTTGGGAATCCTCTTTGAACTAAAATATCATTAAGAGGATCCGACCAACTCCAATAACTTGTTTGTAATTGAAAAGCTTGTTTCAAAGTACTTGTTTCACTCTTCAGATCATATTGATACCAAAGACCTAAGGTTTCCCACTTGTCAAAGTTTTCCTCGTGATTTCTTCCATCCTAAAGATCCAAATGGAGGAACCTCTTCTTTGGAAATCCTGTTTGGACAAATATATCGATAGAGGATCCGAACAAATCCAAAAACTTGTTTGTAATTGAAAATCTTGTTTCACTCTTCGGCCATATTGATACAAAAGACCTAACGTTTCTACTTGTCAAGGTTTTCCTCGTGATTTCGTCCATCCTAAAGATCCAAATGGAGGAACCTCTTCTTTGGGAATCCTTTTTGGACCAAAATATCGAAAGAAGATCTGAACCACTCCAAAAACTTGTTTGTAATTAAAAAGTTTGTTTCAAAGTACTTGTTTCACTCTTCGGACCATATTGATACCAAAGACCTAACGTTTCCCACTTGTCAAAATTTTCCTCGTGATTTCGTTCATCCTAAAGATCCAAATGGATGAACCTCTTCTTTGGAAATCCTGTTTGGACCAAAATATCGAAAGAGGATGCGAACCACTCCAAAAACTTGTTTGTAATTGAAAAGCTTGTTTCAAAGTACTTGTTTCACTCTTCGGACCATATTTATACCAAAGACCTAACGTTTCCCACTTGTCAATGTTTTCCTCGTGATTTCGTCCATCCTAAAGATCCAAATGGAGGAACCTCTTATTTGGGAATCCTGTTTGGACCAAAATATCGAAAGAGGATCCGAACCACCCCAAAAACTTTTTTGTAATTTAAAAGATTGTTTCAAAGTACTTGTTTCACTCTTCGGATCATATTGATACCAAAGACCTAAGGTTTCCCACTTGTCAAAGTTTTCCTCGTGATTTCGTCCATCCTAAAGATCCAAATGGAAGAACCTCTTCTTTGGGAATCCTATTTAGCCAAAAATATCGAAAGAGGATCCGAACCACTCCAAAAATTTGTTTGTAATTGAGAAGCTTGTTTCAAAGTACTTGTTTCACTCTTCGGACCATATTGATAGCCAAGACCTAAGCTTTGCCACATGTCAATGTTTTCCTCGTGTTTTCGTCCATCCTAAAGGTCCAAATGGAGGAACCTCTTCTCTGGGAATCCTGTTTGGACCAAAATATCGAAAGAGGATCCGAACAACTCCAAAAACTTGTTTGTAATAGAAAAGCTTGTTTTAAAGTATTTGTTTCACTTTTCGGACTATATTGATACCAAAGACCTAACGTTTCCCACTTTGCAAATTTTTCCTCGTGATTTCGTCCATCCTAAAGATCCAAATGGAGGAACCTGTTCTTTGGAAATCCTGTTTGCACCAAAATATCGAAAGAGGATTTGAGCCACTCCAAAAACTTGTTTGTAATTGAAAAGCTTGTTTCAAAGTACTTGTTTCACTCTTCGGATCATATTGATACCAAAGACCTAAGGTTTCCCACTTGTCAATGTTTTCCTCGTGATTTCGTCCATCCTAAAGATCCAAATGGAAGAACCTCTTCTGTGGGAATCCTGTTTGGACCAAAATATAGAAAGAGGATCCGAACCACTCCAAAAACTTGTTTGTAATTAAAAAGCTTGTTTCAGAGTACTTGTTTCACTCTTCGGATCATATTGATACCAAGACCTAAGGTTTCCCACTTGTCAATGTTTTCCTCGTGATTTCGTCCATCCTAAAGATCCAAATGGAGAAACATCTTCTTTCGGAATCCTCTTTGGACTAAAATATCAAAAGAGGATCCGACTCACTCAAAAAACTTGTTTGTAATTGAGAAGCTTGTTTCAAAGTACTTGTTTCACTCTTCGGACTATATTGATACCAAAGACCTAAGGTTTCCGACTTGTCAAAGTTTTCCTCAAGATTTCATCCATCCAAAAGATCCAAAGGAGAAACATCTTCTTTGGTCCATCCAAAAGATCCAAATGGAAGAACCTCTTCTTTGGGAATCCTGTTCGGTCCAAAATATCGAAAGAGGATCTGAACCAGTCCAAAAACTTGTTTGTAATTGAAAAGCTTGTTTCAAAGTACTTGTTCACTCTTCGGACCATATTGATACCAAAGACATAAGGTTTCCCACTTATCAAAGTTTTCCTCATGATTTCGTCCATCCAAAAGATCCAAAGGAGGAACATCTTCTTTGAGCCATCCAAAAGATCCAAATGGAGGAACCTCATCTTTGGGAATCCTGTTTGGTCCAAAATATCGAAAGAGGATCTGTGATATGAATCATGGAGGCACTCCAAAAGATCCTAAGAAAATAAGGTTCAACAAGCATTTATTTCACATGTGCAAGGATTGCTAGGCTCGGTTCAAGCTATATTTCACAATGAGCAGCCCATTTCGGATGAAGAATTGACATATCATTCTTTGAAGATCAATTGGTGTGCAACTTATAAATCCATAAGGAAGATGTCTACAAAGATAACTTTGTACAAGTGTCAACTATGCCTTGAATGGAAGAATACAACAACTAAGCAAATCAGATTCACTTTTATTTGTATTTTAGTCAAACTTTCCTTATTTGTAACCGTGGGCATTAAGGGCTCTAGTTTTCTTTTCTGTTTTTGCCAATTGTAACCGAATGCTTTAATGTTTGTTTCCTTTTATGTTTTTGATTTTATTTTGCTGTTTGAAGGCTTATATAGCCATGGGAACACTTTGTAAAACTAAGAATATTGTTGAATGAAAATCAATTCTCTTTGAGAGTTCTTTTTTGAAAACTTGTTCATAGTTTTCATTCCTTGCAATTCTTGTGTTTAGGGTTGCTGCCGAGTCATTCAATTAGGGATTGATCAACTTAATTGTGGAGTGATTCAATCTAGAACAAGAAAACTCATTCTTGTCTCTAGATCATTGATCTAAGAGGTAATCACATCTGATATGAATCATCCCGGCCCCAAATATCAAAGAATGGGCAATATTGAAGTCCAAGGTTTCAATCAAGAAAAGATCAAGAATCCGAAGACTAAACGAGTGAAGATTGACTTTCTTGGGCATTTGCAAGGATATTGGGTTACATACTTGACTAATGAAGAAAATGAGTTTAAAACACTACTAAACTCATGGGATATTTGTTTCAAAGAGCTCCAAAGAAAATCGCGCATGAAAACATTCAAACGAGTGAAAATGACATCAAAAATGGCGATTGACACTTGTAGTTTTGTCTATTTTCATCCAATTTCGAATTTTAGTACTTTATTTGAGTTTTATTAATTTAGTTTCATTTATTATTATTATTAATAATGTAATAGGGAAGAATTTACTTTGTTTCCTTAGTTTTTAAAACTTGGAGCCCAAGTTTAGAAGATTAGGAAAACTTTCCTAATTTGAATTAGGAAAGTCTAGTTTTTTGCCTTTTTATCATTAGATCTTTATTTCCCTTGATATTTTCGACCAAGCTAGGGTTTCTTAGGCTATTTAAAGCCTCTTTTGTAAGCTTTACTATCAGAATATCAATGAATGAAAATCCTTTTGTTTTGGTTTAAGCTTTTGCTTTGAAAAACCTTTTTGTAATTCATGTTCTTGAATTGCATGTTTAGAGTCATTCAAGTTCAATTGATCATTGTTCTTGTGGAGTGCCTCAACCTTAATTAAAGAAATCTATTCTTGAATTAGGGGATTGATCGATTAGGTCATCATCTTCCCAACCTCGCCTAAAGGTTGATTCAAATTGTTAAGGGTTTTCAAGCTTTTCCGTTCAAGGGTCCATCATCCGGTTCTTGAATCCGTCAACGCTTGAGGGTTCGTATCATTTGGTATCAGAGCAATGATCAATTGAACTTGAATGACTCTAAACATGCAATTCAAGAACATGAATTACAAAAAGGTTTTTCAAAGCAAAAGCTTAAACCAAAACAAAAGGATTTTCATTCATTGATATTCTGATAGTAAAGCTTACAAAAGAGGCTTTAAATAGCCTAAGAAACCCTAGCTTGGTCGAAAATATCAAGGGAAATAAAGATCTAATGATAAAAAGGCAAAAAACTAGACTTTCCTAATTCAAATTAGGAAAGTTTTCCTAATCTTCTAAACTTGGGCTCCAAGTTTTAAAAACTAAGGAAACAAAGTAAATTCTTCCCTATTACATTATTAATAATAATAATAAATGAAACTAAATTAATAAAACTCAAATAAAGTACTAAAATTCGAAATTGGATGAAAATAGACAAAACTACAAGTGTCAATCGCCATTTTTGATGTCATTTTCACTGCGTTTGAATGTTTTCATGCGCGATTTTCTTTGGAGCTCTTTGAAACAAATATCCCATGAGTTTAGTAGTGTTTTAAACTCATTTTCTTCATTAGTCAAGTATGTAACCCAATATCCTTGCAAATGCCCAAGAAAGTCAATCTTCACTGCTTAGTCTTCGGATTCTTGATCTTTTCTTGATTGAAACCTTGGACTTCAATATTGCCCATTCTTTGATATTTGGGGCCGGGATGATTCATATCATTCTCTCCAACCTCGAAAAGATTGGTCCTCGAATCTAAAGGTTTGATCATGGTAGAGTCTCCCTTGAAAAGTTCGCCAATTGTTAAAGCATTTGTGGCACCATTATTGGCATTGATTTCCTGCAAAAAATCATAAACAAAATCTTGCAAAGGGTTTAGGTTGAAACTTCCCATATGATACTCGAGTGCAAAGAGAGGTGGTGTGGCCAATAATTTCCTTTTCCTCTCAATTCTTCTAACGAGAGCTTGCTTTTCTTGCTCTAATTTTCTCAACTCTTCTTCCTTCTTTATTTTCTCCTTTTCTTCTCGCTCAAATCTCTCTCGCTTCACCGACTCCCTTTTCTCTCTTCTTTTTTGTTGTTCTTGTTCCATCCTCTTCAATCTCTCTCTTTCTTCTTCTTTAGTTTCATCTCCTTCTAGAGCCAAATCTATCTTGTTAGGGCACAGCTCCCGAATATGCCCCCTTCCACGACATTTATTACACTTGATATCTCTAGTATGTATTGTCATAATGGAAGAATTTTGTGGTTGCAAAAAAATTAGGGTTTTGGAAGATGAAGAAAAAAAACTGCTTGGTATTCGAACTTTGAAACGAGTTTTTAGGTGATTTAAGTTCTGATTTTGGATTTGATGTCTTCTGTAATTTTGTAGAGGATCGAAAAATAAACAGATTGGAAAAAAATTTCGTAGGAAAAGGTGAAGGGACGAGGTCAGTAGGTGATGTACAAGTTGGAACGAAAATCTGGAAATTTCTGTTTTTTTTTTTTTTTAATGAAAGCGGTTTTGATGGGGGATTAGAAAAAGTGAAGACGTAGGTGATGAAGTAAACGAATTTACCTTTGATAACTCTCTCCCAGAGCAAGCTCTGATACCAAATGATACGAACCCTCAAGCGTTGACGGATTCAA
The DNA here is from genome assembly GCA_028015215.1 of Gynostemma pentaphyllum. NCBI lineage: Eukaryota > Viridiplantae > Streptophyta > Magnoliopsida > Cucurbitales > Cucurbitaceae > Gynostemma > Gynostemma pentaphyllum. The sequence continues at coordinate 11,668,916 of CM051350.1, forward strand.
GAACCGGATGATGGACCCTTGAACGGAAAAGCTTGAAAACCCTTAACAATTTGAATCAACCTTTAGGCGAGGTTGGGAAGATGATGACCTAATCGATCAATCCCCTAATTCAAGAATAGATTTCTTTAATTAAGGTTGAGGCACTCCACAAGAACAATGATCAATTGAACTTGAATGACTCTAAACATGCAATTCAAGAACATGAATTACAAAAAGGTTTTTCAAAGCAAAAGCTTAAACCAAAACAAAAGGATTTTCATTCATTGATATTCTGATAGTAAAGCTTACAAAAGAGGCTTTAAATAGCCTAAGAAACCCTAGCTTGGTCGAAAATATCAAGGGAAATAAAGATCTAATGATAAAAAGGCAAAAAACTAGACTTTCCTAATTCAAATTAGGAAAGTTTTCCTAATCTTCTAAACTTGGGCTCCAAGTTTTAAAAACTAAGGAAACAAAGTAAATTCTTCCCTATTACATTATTAATAATAATAATAAATGAAACTAAATTAATAAAACTCAAATAAAGTACTAAAATTCGAAATTGGATGAAAATAGACAAAACTACAAGTGTCAATCGCCATTTTTGATGTCATTTTCACTCGTTTGAATGTTTTCATGCGCGATTTTCTTTGGAGCTCTTTGAAACAAATATCCCATGAGTTTAGTAGTGTTTTAAACTCATTTTCTTCATTAGTCAAGTATGTAACCCAATATCCTTGCAAATGCCCAAGAAAGTCAATCTTCACTCGTTTAGTCTTCGGATTCTTGATCTTTTCTTGATTGAAACCTTGGACTTCAATATTGCCCATTCTTTGATATTTGGGGCCGGGATGATTCATATCAACATCTAACCTTAATCTCTTGGTTGAATCCAATTAGTTAGGGAGGGTTTGAGATCTTGCTTCAAAGGTTCATGCTAAATCTAATAGCATAGGGTCTTTGGACTTGCATCTTGGGTTTGCCTTATCAGTTGGTATCAGAGCTTTGGTCGAAACCTTGGCCAAACTCTAGATTTGATTCTATCCTTTACTTTCCTTGCAATTTGCTTGTTTGTTTCAAATCTGCCCTATCTTTTCATTTTCTGTCAAAACCATCATTTTTCTTTTGTTTTCGTTTTGTTCTTGTTTCCATCTTGTAGATCACAATCTGTTCTTGGAAATCAAAAAAAAAAAGTGAGAAAGAGAGGTTTGCATTTGAGAGCACTATATTGTTCATCTCGTGTTCTTCATGCTTTACTTTGAAAATTCTGAGTTTGATCCATAGAAAATGAAAAAGTCTGAGTTTTGAATGTTATTCTATCAATTTAGATCCACAATTTATGCATCAATTCCATTCAGATCTGTTGACATTCAAATCATGCTCATACTTTCCATATTTGAATTTGCTGCATTTAATGCTCTGTCCTGCTGTCTAAAACGCGTGAAATATTTCGAATTAGCTTTTACAATCTGAATAGGAAAGTTAATTTAATCAGTTATATATCATTGTCAAGAAGGACATTTAAGAAAATTCGATCTGTAAACAACTCAAATTTTGAAAATCAAAACAGTGCGCAGACAACTACTTAAAATCCGGATCTTGTCTATTCTTTGATTGGCATCTTTATTCTCATCATTATTTCGAATTTTTGCCAATTGTACACTCTTAATAACTGATTGATTGAGCTATATATGAGTTGCCATCTTAAAATTCATTTCCAATAATTCCGAATTTGACTTACCATATTTGGCTTTTTCCTAGTTTTTCCTTGTCTTAAATTCTGTTTTTCCTACCTTTTTGCTTTCTTTTCTGATTTCTTATTCTATTATTGTTTCTTTTCATAATTAGTTGTATTTTTCTAATTGAATTACTTTTGTAGCTTTCTAAACACAATTTTTGCTTGAAAAGTGAGTTCATATCCGAGAGCACCTACTTTCAAATTGGCCTACCTTGAGTGTTAAACACGAGTGTTTCCTTGAGTGACATATAGTGAGGGAGTGTTGTAAGGTCCTTAATACTTGTTACTTTGTGAGGAACATCATGACACAAGAGGGAAACAATGGGGGTGAGATTAGTGAAGCTAGGTGGAGAGAGGAACAAGCGGAAGCTTTCGCTAGACTTACTCAAACTTTAGAGGAGCTTAATGAGTGTATGGGTAGATTAGTGAAGGCTAGTAATCAGCAAAATAGGGATAAATTTGAACGAGAATTAGAAAGTGATGTTGAGGAAGAAGTAGTAACTGATTGGGAAGAGAGTGACTTTGAGGAAGAATATTTTGAGGAAGCCGAAGAGGGTGATTCTATGGAGGAAAATATTGAGGAACCCGAGGCAAGTGATGATAGTCGGGAGGAAGGAAATAGAGTAGCACTCTTGTGTAGGAGAGTTCTTAATTCTGAAATAAAGGAGAATTTTGAAGATGACCAAAGACACAACTTGTTCCATACTAGGTGTTTAGTGAATGAGACCCCATGTAGTGTTGTGATTGATGGTGGAAGTTGTACAAATGTTGTGAGCTCAATTCTGGTCAAGAGACTCAATTTGCTTACTAAACCACATCCCAAACCTTATAAGTTACAATGGTTAAATGATAGAGGGGAGTTGAAAGTGCATAAGCAAGCTATCATTTCTTTTAGCCTTGGAAAGTATAAAGATGAGGTAGTTTGTGATATAGTCCCAATGCATGCCGGGGATATACTTTTGGGAAGGCCTTGGCAGTTTGATAGGAGAGTGACCTATGATGGCTACCTAAATAGGTACACTTTTACCAAGGATGGGAGGAAGACTACTTTAGTACCTTTATCTTCAAAAGAGGTGTTCAATGATCAATGTAAGCTTGAGCAAAGGAGATTTGAGTTTGAGTTAAAAGAAAAAGAGATGAAAGAAAAAGAATTACAAGAGAAAGAATTGAGTGAAAAATTGAGTGAGAGAGAAAAGAAAGCTTTGAGTGGAAAAACCAAGAGTGAAAACAATGAGAGAAAAGAGAAGAGTGAAAAAGAAATGTTTGAACACTTAGAGGAAATAGAGAGAAAAGGAAAATCAGTGAGCTATCTTGTAAGATTGAGTGACGTGAGCAAAGTTTTTCTTAGTCAAAAGCCTAATTTTGTGCTTATGTGCAAAGTAGACTTTTTGGCAACTAACCTTAACCATTATTTGTCTAGTGTGTTTGAATATCTTTTTCAGGTTTGGAAGCGTTACTTATGGCCGAATAAGAGCTTGAGGTGTTCGGAAGGGCAATACATCCATGCAAGAAAGTATATCGAATCTAAAGAGAATTTTGTAAGTAATATACTTTCTACTTTTGAGCATGTGAAAGTTCTTGTTAATGAGCATCTTGAAATTACAATTTTTGAGTATGTTGAAAAGTTGAACTCCTTAAAGAATGTATATTCTTCTTATGTAGTTGATTTTGCTTTAAGAAGTTACAATGTATACCAATCTGTTTTGCTAGAATGGGAAACTCAAAAGTTGATAAATGTGATCTTAGGAGGCAAGTTTAGGGAAACTAACTCTAGAGTAGAAACTTCGTAGAATTGTTTATATTTTTTGGAGAAGGCATGTAATAGGACAATACATCATAAAAATGTTTGTTTTTCAAACAAACTTATTTATGGTCTTTATGCTATTACTCCCTTTGAGTTGCTGCCTTTGAGATCTAATGTTTTTGTGAGTGATTCAGCCCATTTTAAGTATGTTTTCATCAAATTATTGCAAACGGATGTAAAGCAAATGATTGAGGAGCAAGTTTTCACATTTACCTCAATAATGAACAAGAAAAGTAAACCGCTTATGTTTCATCCGAGAGCATGGATTTGGATGTATTTCCGAAAGAAACGACTTCAAAAAAGAACTAAATTGCATCCAAGGGGTGATGGACCATATCAAGTCCTTGCAAGAATCTTTTCAAAATTCCACACCATTGTGTTACACGGTGAGTATTATGAGATTTCAGTCTTTAATGTTATTAATTTGAGCCATTTGATGTAGGAAATGTTGATCTTGATTCGAGGACGAATCTTTTTGAAGAAGGGGAAGATGATATGAATCATGGAGGCACTCCAAAAGATCCTAAGAAAATAAGGTTCAACAAGCATTTATTTCACATGTGCAAGGATTGCTAGGCTCGGTTCAAGCTATATTTCACAATGAGCAGCCCATTTCGGATGAAGAATTGACATATCATTCTTTGAAGATCAATGTGTGCAACTTATAAATCCATAAGGAAGATGTCTACAAAGATAACTTTGTACAAGTGTCAACTATGCCTTGAATGGAAGAATACAACAACTAAGCAAATCAGATTCACTTTTATTTGTATTTTAGTCAAACTTTCCTTATTTGTAACCGTGGGCATTAAGGGCTCTAGTTTCCTTTTCTGTTTTTTCCAATTGTAACCGAATGCTTTAATGTTTGTTTCCTTTTATGTTTTTGATTTTATTTTGCTGTTTGAAGGCTTATATAGCCATGGGAACACTTTGTAAAACTAAGAATATTGTTGAATGAAAATCAATTCTCTTTGAGAGTTCCTTTTTGAAAACTTGTTCATAGTTTTCATTCCTTGCAATTCTTGTGTTTAGGGTTGCTGCCGAGTCATTCAATTAGGGATTGATCAACTTAATTGTGGAGTGATTCAATCTAGAACAAGAAAACTCATTCTTGTCTCTAGATCATTGATCTAAGAGGTAATCACATCTAACCTTAATCTCTTGGTTGAATCCAATTAGTTAGGGAGGGTTTGAGATCTTGCTTCAAAGGTTCATGCTAAATCTAATAGCATAGGGTCTTTGGACTTGCATCTTGGGTTTGCCTTAAACTTAACTAAGGACCCAAAAAGATCACAACCAAAGAACCCACATATGCCATTTGAAACAACCCCAAGGAAAGGCTAGAAAACAGATTGCCTTGTGTAATCTAAAAATCATGAAATGGACCCAAACAATTACGTTCCATCATCTCATGACTCGAAACACTCCACAAGTTGGTTGATCACTCCCCTCTTGAATGTTTCTAAACATGTAATCTAAAGCAAGATTACAAAGGGTTGAGGCTCAAGGCTCTCCATGTGCATAAAAATGCTACATTTCATTCATCATTCAAATCTGATTTACAATAGCTAAAACAAAGCCTATTTATAGGCATAAAAGGCATGTAAATTTCGTTCATAATGCTCCCATAACAGCCCCATGATGTCCCTAGCTTGTAACCCCCGAAATTAAAGCTAAAACATGAGTTACAATCTGCCACTACTACTTTGTAACTTACAATACATCTAAAACAATTGAAACTGATACATGATGCTTAAAAGTAGCTTTTAAATGCCAGTAATGCTTGTCTTGAAGTGTATTGAAGTTATCTCGAATGAAGCTTTAAGTTGCCTTAAATGAAGCCTGGGTTGTCATAAATGCATCTAGAGTTGTCATCAATGCTACTACACTTCAAGCTTGAGCTGTCATAAATACGTCTTGAGTGCATTTAATGCAACTTGAGTTGTCATCAATGCATGTACTCTTTAAGCTTGAATTCCTTAAATGCATGGCTACATAATTCATATCAATTAGGAAAGATATTATTCTCTAGGAAAGATTTTCCCCAAAATCTGCCAAATCCATATAAGGCAAGTTTTGGGCAGATTTTATTCTCTTCTTTATTCCAAATTTGCTTGTTATTTTTAGGGTTTTTTTCTATTTAAAGGCCTCATTTGTAACCCTAAATATTAAGAATTAATATGATAGAAAATAGCTTTGTTTTGCTTATTGCTTGGTTGATTTTACCTTGCATTTTGTAGCCTTGTTCTAGGTTGCATGTTTTAGAAACATTCAAGCATAACTTGATCTATTGTGTTTGTGGATTGTTTCGATCTTGAAATAAGAACAAGTTCTCTTATTTCAAGGTATTAGATCATTGGAATAATCTTCTTCTTCTTTGTTTCCAAGGGTTTTACCTTATTGTTCATTGGGGTTTTAGGATTTGCATCTAAGGGGTTCTTTGTGTTTCAAAGGGTTATTATTTCAATTCTAGGGTTTCATATCATTTGGTATCAGAGCTTAGGCTCAAGGGAAGATTTCTATCTTACTTGCTTTCTTGTTATTTCAATTTTTTAGGCTTGTTCTTCGTTCATAAAAAATTCCAAAAAAAAAAAAAAAAAATTATAGTTCTTGAATTTCCTTATTTAGCCTACTGTCTTTGTTCTTTTTCATATAGTTACAATCCGATTCTCAGAATGTCATCAACTACAAAAATTTTTATGATTCTGTTGTGGTTATTTTGTATACAGACAAGTTTGTCAAAATAAACATGGAAGATTGAGAAACATATAGATCTTTGCAGACTGTCGGATTGTCCAGAAAATTGAAAAAAAAATTGTTCTTTCTTGAATTGTTTGAGATTCAGAAAAAAAAAAGTGTTTAGAGTTCTTATTGTTCTTGAAGATTTCATCTTAAACTCATCATTTATGTATCTTGAATCCGAAATTATCAAGTTGAATGAGCCAAAGTTGTTTGTTTCCTAAAAAGCTAGAACTTACCATAAATAGAAAAACTGTTTTTAGGAAAGTATCAAATCTGACCCATATTTGAATATATGCATCTTTTGCTTTAGGAAAGTATTATTTTATGATCCAAAGTGCTTTAGGGAAGTATAATTTCGAATTTTTCTCTTTTAGGAAAGTTTATTCTTGCTTGTTTTCTTTCTTATTCTTTCCTTGTTACAAAAATACACCATTTGAAAAATCTGTCCTTTTATTTCTCTAGCCACCCAAGCTGATTGTTTCTTATTTCTTTATTGATACTTTTTACAAATTTCATTAGTATCTTTGTTGTTTGATAGTTGCTAAAGTGTGCTAATAGTTCAAGGTTACATTTGGGCTTTTAGAATCTTTTTTGAGTGTAAACAACAAGCTTAATCGAGTGTAAACACTTAGGGAGTGATTGAAAGGTCCTATTTTTATTGCTAACTTGTTTACTTGCAGCAATGTATCACAAAAAATATGATGAAAGGAGGAGTAATAGATGTCGAGATGTAGAGCATACTTGGAGGGAAAATGGAGAGGCTTAATATGAAAGGATGGAGAATAGGAGCTTTGGAGGACACGTATATACTTTTAATGGAAGTGTAGATCCAGAAGAGTACTTGTAATGGGAGATTCATATGGAGCATTTCTTCGAATACAACAATTATAGTGAGGAGAGAAAGGTATTTCTTGCTAGAGCCAAATTCACTAATTATGCTTATGTTTGGTGGTCTCAATTGAAGGAAAAACTAAGGAGAGATAGACAACCACATATTGATACTTGGTATGAACTTAAATATCACATGAGGAAGAGGTTTGTGCCGAGCCAAAGTCAGAGAGCTATTGTGAAAGAATTTCTAGATCTTACACAAGGTGAAAAGGGTGTTGAAGCTTATCACAAGGAGTTTGAAGTTCTCATGACAAGGACTCTCTTTTTTGAAGATAATGAGTCCACAATGACACGGTTCTTAAAGGGTTTAAACAAGGAGATTGTGTGTTGTGTTGAAGGAAAAACATATGTGGAGTTGGAACATATGGTTTATTATGCAACCACGGTGGAAAAGAAACTCGAAAGAAGGGCTACAAAAAGGTATTCTACTAAATATCTTTCCATCTCGATTCCATCTCAAGAAAATCAATTAAAGAGTGCATTAAAGAGAAAGGATGTGGCTGCCAATGGCTTGATTAAGAAAAAGGTAACATTTTCTCTACAAGACCACTTCAAATCAAAAATTCATATGAGGGAAACTTATGATGCATGTGAGTTAAAAAAGTGTTCTACATTTGAAAATAATGAGAATTGTCAAAAAGAGAGTGAGCCAAAAGAAAGAGAGATGAGTTTTCAAAAAAAAAGTGTGAAAAAGAAATTATTGAAATAAGTGAGCCAAAAGAAAGAGAGATGAGTGCTCAAAAAGAAATGAGTGAGTCAAAAGAAAAAGAGATGAGTAAAAAAGAAAGAGAGGTTGATTCAAAAGAAAGAAAGTTTGAAAAGAAAGAGTGTAATAAGATTGAAAATGTAATGAAAAGTTGCCTTCGGAGCAAATGGAGAGCCTTGAGCCTCACCCCTTTGTAGTCTTGTCTTAGATTACTTGTTTAGAGTCATTCAAGTGGAGATGATCGTGCTACTTGTGGAGTGTCTCGGATCATGAAATGATGGAATGTAATGTTTGTCCGTTTCATGATTTTTAGATCAACATAAGGTAATCTGTTTTCTAGCCTTTCCTTGGGTTGCTTCAAATGGCATATGTGGGTTTTATGGTTTGATCTTTTGGGGTCCTTAGTTAAGTTTAAGGGTTTTAAGAGCAATTCTATAGGATTTTCGTATCATTTAGTATCAAAAAAAGAAGAACAACAAAAAAGAAGAGAGAAAAGAGAGTTTGAAAAGAAAGAGTGTAATGAGAGTGAAAAGAAAGAATGCTTTGAGATTACAAAGTGTGAGACATATGAGTTTAGTGAGCAAAAAGAGAGTGAATTAGAGAGTGAGAGCTTGAAAGTTAGATCAAGTGAGGCTAGGAATGAAATCTACCAACCTACATTTGTACTTTTGTACAAAGAGGTTTGTTTTACATTAAACCCATCTTTGCCTAGTATGTTTGTTGAGTTTTTGCAGGAATTCAAACGAATGTTCCCTAATGAGATGCCTAGTGAATTGTCATCAATACAAGGCATAGAACATCAAGTTGATCACATTTCAAGGGCTGCCATACTCAATAGATCAAGATCTCTCAAGACTCAATGCATGGAAAATAGGGCAAAAGAAACCATTGTAAAGTATCCTAACCCTATTCTTTATAATATGCATAACACTTGTTTGTTTGATAAAAATGATCTCAACTCTGAATTTTTGCACCATCGAATGAATTTCATTGATAATTATGCATGTTGTGCTAAGACTTACTTGCTTAATAATTCCCAAATTAAAGTGTTGTTGAGACTTTTACTACTTTTGATCATGTGCTTAATGTTTTACATAATTCTTGTTCGAATGATTCAATGGTTACACATTCTTGTCATTTGATTGAGAAGAATGTAGGATTTCAGCACATATGAGTTGTTTGTGTTACCATGTTATGAGAAAATTTATGAAATTGACTATGGTCCTTTGGGTTCTAATATGTTATCTAATAGTGTAGCTAGATCTCTTGTTATTTTTTATGAGACGGAATTTAAGAAAAAGCTACAAATACTTCAATACCTAAGTGGGACCAAGGGTATGAAATTAAATATCAAAGAGGGAGATGCATGGAAATTCAAGGTTTTTGATCCGGGAGGAGTTAGGCAATTCAAGGCACTAGAAAGATATCAAGATGCTTACAAATCTGATTTCCAAGGTAAGTATGCTTTAGGTGCTTTTATTTATGTACTAACTTGAGTTATTACGATGTAGGTAATGTTTTAGATTCGAGGACGAATCATTTTCAAGAGGGAGGGGATGATATGAATCATGGGACCTCACAACAAGCTCAAAGACCAATCACAAGATCAAGAGCCAAGAAGCTACAACAAGTCTTGAACATGCATTGTCAAGCCTACATGAGTAAAGTAAAGACAAGCTTTGAAGACCCGAGCATGGAGGCTAAGGAAGAAGACTTGAAAAAATTCAATCTATGGCAAATGCATTTCAAGGAAGAGTATTGAAGACTTGTTCAATCAGAATTGAAGAGAAGTGCTATTTAGGAAAGTTGCATCACTTTTGCAAACTTTCCATATTTGGAACACTTTCCATATATGGTTCCAACGAATTTATGATGTATTTAGACATATTTTAGGCCATTTATATTCATTTTATTAGTTTGGAAAGGATTAGGAAAGATATTATTCTCTAGGAAAGATTTTCCCCAAAACCTGCCAAATCCATATAAGGCAAGTTTTGGGCAGATTTTATTCTCTTCTTTATTCCGAATTTGCTTGTTATTTTTAGGGTTTTTTTGCCTATTTAAAGGCCTCATTTGTAACCCTAAATATTAAGAATTAATATGATAGAAAATAGCTTTGTTTTGCTTATTCCTTGGTTGATTTTACCTTGCATTTTGTAGCCTTGTTCTAGGTTGCATGTTTTAGAAACATTCAAGCATAATTTGATCTATTGTGTTTGCGGATAGTTTTGATCTTGAAATAAGAACAAGTTCTCTTAAAGGGTTTCTATTTCAATTCTAGGGTTTCATATCAGAGGATTTCCAAAGAAGAGTTTCCTCCATTTGGAACTTTAGCATGGACCAAATCTGATACGAACCCTCAAGCGTTGACGGATTCAAGAACCGGATGATGGATCCTTGAACGGAAAAGCTTGAAAACCCTTAACAATTTGAATCAACCTTTAGGCGAGGTTGGGAAGATGATGACCTAATCGATCAATCCCCTAATTCAAGAATAGGTTTCTTTAATTAAGGTTGAGGCACTCCACAAGAACAATGATCAATTGGACTTGAATGACTCTAAACATGCAATTCAAGAACATGAATTACAAAGAGGTTTTTCAAAGCAAAAGCTTAAACCAAAACAAAAGGATTTTCATTCATTGATATTCTGATTGTAAAGCTTACAAAAGAGGCTTTAAATAGCCTAATAAACCCTAGCTTGGTCGAAAATATGAAGGGAAATAAAGACCTAATAATAAAAAGGTAAAAACTAGACTTTCCTAATTCAAATTAGGAAAGTTTTCCTAATTCAAATTAGGAAAGTTTTCCTAATCTTTTAAACTTGGTCTCCAAGTTTGCAAAACTAAGGAAACAAAGTCAAATCTTCCCTATTACATCAATAATAATAATAATAAATAAAACTAAAGTAATAAAACTCAAATAAAATACTAAAATTCGAAATTGGATGAAAATAGACAAAACTACAAGTGTTAGTCGCTGTTTTTGATGTCATTTTCACTCGTTTGAATGTTTTCATGCGCGATTTTCTTTGGAGCTCTTTGAAACAAATATCCCATGAGTTTAATAGTGTTTTAAACTCATTTTCTTCATTAGTCAAGTATGTAACCCAATATCCTTGCAAATGCCCAAGAAAGTCAATCTTCACTCGTTTAGTCTTCGGATTCTTGATCTTTTCTTGATTGAAACCTTGGACTTCAATATTGTCAATTCTTTGATATTTGGGGCTAGGATGATTCATATCAAAATCATGAGGACAACTTTGACAAGATTGGTTAGGATCCTCGTTTGATATTTTGCTCCGAAGAGAATTCCCAAAGACGACTTTCCTCCATTTTGAACTTTAGGATGGACCAAATCATTAGGATAAGTTTTAAAATATTGGTTTCGATCCTCGTTTGACATTTTGGTCCAAAAAGGATTCCCAAAGACGAGTTTCCTCCATTTGGAATTTTAGGATGGACCAAATCATTAGGACAACATTGACATTCGACATTTTGGCCCAAAGAAGATTTGCAAAGAAGAGTTTCCTCCATTTGGAACTTTAGCTGGACCAAATCATTAGGACAAGTTTGAAAAGATTGGTTCCGATCCTCGTTTGACATTTTGGTCTAAATCCCAAAAAAGAGTTTCCTCGATTTGGAACTTTAGGATGGACCAAATCACTAGGACTAGTTTGAAAAGATTGGTCCCGATCCTCGTTTGATATTTTGTTCCAAAGAGGTATCCCAAAGAAGAGTTTCCTCCATTTGAAACTTTAGGATGGACCAAATAATTAGGACAAGTTTGAAATGATTGGTTTCGATCCTCGTTTGAAATTTTGGTCCAAAGAGTATTATCAAAAAGAGTTTCCTCCATTTGGATCTTTAGGATGGAACAAATCATGAGGACAACTTTGACGTTCGCCATTTTGGTCCAAAGAGGATTCCCAAAGAACAGTTTCCTCCATTTGGATCTTTAGGATGGACAAAGTCATGAAGACAACTTTAACAAGATTGGTTCCGATCCTCGTTTCATATTTTGGTCCAAAGAGGATTCCCAAAGATCATTTCCTCCATTCGGAACTTTAGTATGGACCAAATCATTAGGACAAGGTTGAAAAGATTGGTTCCAATCCTCGTTTGACATTTTGGTACAAAGAGAATTCCCAAAGAAAAGTTTCCTTTATTTCAAACTTTAGGATGGACAAAATCATTAGGACAACTTTGACGTTCAACATTATGGTCCAAAGAGGATTCACAAAGAAGAGTTTCCCCCATTTGGATCTTTAAGATGAACTAAATGATGAGGACAAGTTTGGAATAATTGGTTTCTTATCCTCGTTTGACATTTTTATCCAAAAAGGATTACCAAGGATCGTTACCTCCATTTGGAACTTTAGGATGGACCAAATCATTAGGACATGTATGAAAGGATTTGTTCCGATCCTCGTTTGATATTTTAGTCCAAAGAGGATTCCCAAAGAAGAGTTTCCTCCATTTGGAACTTAAGAATGGACCAAATCATGAGGACTACTTTGACAAGATTGGTTCCGATCATCTTTTAAGATTTTGGACCAAAGAGGGTTTCCAAAGAAGAGTTTCCTCCATTAGGATTTTTAGGAAGGACCAAATAATGAGAACAACTATTACAAGATTGGTTCCGATCCTCGTTTGACATTTTTGTCCAAAGAGGATTCCTAAATAAGAGTTTCCTCCATTTGGATCTTTAGGATGGACCAAATCATGAGGACACCTTTGACGTTCAACATTTTGGTCCCAAGAGGATTTCCAAAGAAGTGTTTCCTCCATTTTGAACTTTAGGATGGACAAAATCATAAAGACAACTATGACAAGATTTGTTCCTATCCTCGTTTGGCATTTTGTTCCGAACAGGATTCCCAAAAAAGAGTTTCCTCCATTTGGAACTTAAGGATGGATCAAATCATTAGGAAAACTTTGACGTTCCAAAGAAGATTCCCAAAGAAGAGTTTCCACCATTTGGAACTTTACGATTGACCAAATCAGTAGGACAACTTTGACGTTTCACATTTACGTCCAAAGAGGATTCGCAAAGAACAGTCTCCTCCATTTGGAACTTTAGGATGGACCAAATCATGAGGACAACTTTGAAAAGCTTGGTTCCGAACTGTGTTTGACATTTTGGTCCAAAAAGGATTCCCAATGAAGAGTTTCCTCCATTTGGATCTTTAGGATGGACCAAATCTTGAGGACAAATTTGAAAAGATTGGTTCCGATCTTTAATTGAAATTTCGGTCCAAAGAGGATTTCCAAAGGGTTTCCTCCCGTTGGATCTTTAGGATGCACCAAATCAAGAAGACAACATTGACAAGCTTGGTTCCGATCCCCGTTTGACAGTTTGGTCCAAAGAGGATTTCCAATGAAGAGTTTCCTCCATTTTGAACTTTAGGATGGACCAAATCATGAGGACAACATTAACAAGATTGGTTCCAATCCTCGTTTGACATTTTAGTCCAAAGAGGATTCGCAATGAAGAGTTTCCTCCATTTGAATCTTTAGGATGGACCAAATCATGAGGACAAGTTTGAAACGATTGGTTCCAATCTTTATTTGACATTTTGGTCCAAAGAGGATTTCCAAAGAAGAGTTTCCTCCCGTTGGATCTTTAGGATGGGCCAAATCATGAGGACAACTTTGACAAGCTTGGTTTCGATCCCCATTTGATATTTTTGTCCAAAGAGGATTTCCAATGAAGAGTGTGACGACCCGTCACTTTTAAATAAATTAAATTCAGAGAAAACAGCGGAAGTCTTTTAATTTACGAAAAATTGGCGTGGTTTTGTTTGAAAATTGGCATGCCGAAAACCTGTTTACATCCTAATTTTCAAATCTAACAAAATCTCATGGACTTTAAGTCCAAATCAGGAGTTCAAATATATAATATCATAAAACATCAACATTAGGCTCTTAGGATCCAAATACAAAATACAATTTCTTAAAGTTCATCAAAATAAAACATAAACTTTACAAATCCATTAGTCCATCTCGAGGTCAGCATCCCTCGATCACGCAGCACCACCTCCTCCTCCTCGACCTCTAGCCAAGGCATTACCTGAAATTGATTGTAATATCATGAGCTAACAAACTAAGCCCAGTGAGAATAATAAGTATAAAAAGTAAAGATAGACCTCAAACTCGCATTTCGATTTGTGTCCCAATAATCCGACACAACTCACTCCTAAAGTCCTCTAAACTCTAGGTAAAAGTATTTTATACTTTCTAAGGATGATATTGCTAATAATTGTAGCCAATACTCATCCATTAACATCATTATAATGTCAATAAGTAAAATAAACACACTTTGCACAACATACAACTTCTCAATTCTCTCCTGCATCTATCATAACCATGAATGCATGAGAGCATCCCGTAGGATTTCGCAATTGCCCTTTTTATGCGTCAATGAAGGTAATGAGTACATCCCGTAGGATTACCATTCAACCTTATGCATGAGGAAGTAATGCGTACAGCCCGTAGGTTACCATTTAACTCCCTATGCATGAAGAAGTAATGCGTACAGCCCGTAGGTTACCATTTAACTTCTTTTCTTTCACATTCTTTCTTTTCTCTGAAGGTGATGTGAACTCCACGTAGGGTTCATCCATCTTCCTTCTTTTCTCATTCACTTTCTTTTCTTTTCACTTTCATTCTTTTTCACTTTCATTCTTTTTCACTTTCATTCTTTTTCATGAATGTTGCGAGAATGGTATGATGCAATATGATATGCATATGCTTGCATATCCTTATAAAAGTAAATAAGTAAAGTGCGAAATTAAAGTAATCGTAAACAAGCATAAAGTAAAGGTGTAAAGTAAAGGACAAAATGTAAATAACATAAGATAAAAGTAGATAAGCATCTCGGATGAACGATATATCGATCGAACTCCGGTATCAAATAATAAAATTAGAAACATAACTTAAACGATTAACCTATGCCCTCCGAATTCTAAACTTCCAAATAATCCGAGGTTCTATTAACCGTTTTAATTACAAGTTGGATCTTTAACTTCCAATGATCCAAACTTAGTTTCACATCGAACCTAACTTAGAATCTTCTAAGATTCAAGTCTTTCCTTGAGAATTTCTACGTTCTCACTTAAAGGATTAACTCTTAATCCTAAGGGCACTAACTCACAACCCTCTAATCTTAGGTTCGGATTCTAATCTTAGTTTCAAACTCTTCAAACCGTCATACTTGTCCGCTTTCTATAGTTACTTTAAATACTAATCATTCTCACCTTAGTTAAAAGATGACTTTGCTCCTAAGTCTGAAGGAGCGATCAACCACGAGGTTCAAAAACACCTACAAACGAATTATATCGTAACAATCAATAACTTTACCAACTATCGATTAAACAACAACTAAACAAGCAAAAGACGGAAAACCACAAATCTCCCCCTTTGAGGCCCTCGGCCCTCTCATTAAAAATGAGTCTCGGTTTGGTTTTTCGGCTTTTTGGCAATTCAAATACGTTTTGAGTTGGTTTTAATCAAATTCGATAATCCCGATTTCAATGGGTATCGATAATTAGGGTTTTTGAACATTAATCCCTTTCCCGAATTGAATTCAAATAAGCATTTATACAAGAATCTCTAACCCAAAATCAATCCCAAAAGAGAAATTTTCAAACGGGAAGGGTTTCGACTGAAACTCGGTTTTAGGGTTATGAAATAGTTTCCAAAAACACGTAAAACTACTCCCGAATTGACAAACACCGAGTTTCACGGCAAGAAATCGAAAGAAAACAATGAAAACTCCATTAAAACACTATTTGGAGCTTAGGGTTTGAAACGTTACTTACCGAGAACTCCTAGGATCTCGAGAGAAACGGACGATGGGTAGATGGGAAATGATCCTTGATCCGAGGGCTTTCCGAAATATCCAAGCTCGAGTCGATCCGGCAAGAAACGAACAAAAACGAATTTTTCTTTTCTTCTTCTTGGAGCTCACGGTTTTGGAGGATAACAATGAGCAAAATTTGGTCAACTTTGAGTCAAAGGAGAATTTAAAGAAGATAGTCAATAGTGATTTTAGATATTTTGCAAATTGGGTAATTACAACTTTGCCCTTTTATGACTTTTGGCTTAAAAACGAATCCCGAACATCTCAAACTATCCCAATGGTGATTAATAATTATTAATTGGCCCGTTAATAATTATTAATACCATTAAAACGTATTTAAATAAATAAAACCATTAAAAGGAATTAAAATGAAATAAATTACTAAATTCTAATTTAATAATAAATAAATGAATTTTAATTACTCAAATTAAAATAAAATAAATAAAAGTTTTTTTTTATCACAAAATAACGGGACGTTACAAAGAGTTTCCTCCATTTTGAACTTTAGGATGGACCAAATCATTAGGATAAGTTTTAAAATATTGGTTACAATCCTCGTTTGATATTTTGGTCCAAAGAGTATTCCCAAAGACGAGTTTCCTCCATTTGGAATTTTAGGATGGACCAAATCATTACGACAACATTGATGTTCGACATTTTGGCCCAAAGAGGATTCGCAAAGAAGAGTTTCCTCCATTTGGAACTTTAGGATGGACAAAATCACTAGGACAAGTTTGAAAAGATTGGTCCCGATCCTCGTTTGACATTTTGGTCCAAAGAGGTATCCCAAACAATAGTTTCCTGGATCGGACCAATCTTTAAAATCTTGTCCATTATTTGGTCCATCCTAAACTTTCAAATGAAGGAAACTCTTCTTTGGAAATCCTATTTGGACCAAAATGTCAAACGATGATTGGAACCAATCTTGTCATAGTTGTTCTAATGATTTGGTCTATCCTAAAGTACCAATGTCAAACAAGGATCAGAACCAATATTGTCAAAGTTTTCCTCATGATTTGGTAAATCTAAAAGTTCCAAATGGAGGAAACTCTTCTTTGGGAATCCTCTTTGAACCAAAATGTCAAACGATGATCGGAACCAATCTTGTCAAATTTGTCCTAATGATTTGGTCCATTCTAAAGTTCCAAATGCATGATACTCTTCTTTGGGAATCCTCTTTGGACCAAAATCTCAAACAAGGATCGGAACCAATCTTGTCAAAGTTGTCCTCTTGATTTGTCCATCCTAAAGTTTCAAATGGAGGAAACTCTTCTTTGGGAATCCTCTTTAGACAAAAATTTCATTTGTCAAAGTTGTCGTCATGATTTGGTCCATCCTAAAGTTTCAAATGGAGGAAAGTCTTCTTTGGGAATCCTCTTTGGCCCAAAATTTTGACTGTCACAGTTGTCCTGATGATTTGGTCCATCCTATACTTCCAAATGGAGGAAACTCTTCTTTGGTAATCCGCTTTGGACTAATATGTCAAACGAGGATCGGAACCAATCATTTCAAACTTGTCCTAATGATTTGGTCTAGCCTAAAGTTTCAATTGGAGGAAACGCTTCTTTGGATATCCTCTTTGGACAGAAATGTGGAACGCTAAACTTGTCCTATTGATTTGGTCCATCCTAAAGATTCAACAGGATGAAACTCTTCTTTGGAAATCCTATTTGGACCAAAATGTCAAATGAGGATCGGAACCAATCTAGTTAAACTTGTCTTCATGATTTGGTCCATTCTAAATATCCAAATGGAGGAAAGTCTTCTTTGGGTATCCTCTTTGGACCAAAATGTTGAACGTCAAACTTGTCCTCATGATTTGGTCCATCCTAAAGATCTAAATGGAGTAAACTCTTTTTGGTAATCCTCTTTGTACCAAAATGTCAAACGAGGATCGGAACCAATCTTTTCAAACTTGTCCTAATGATTTGGACCATCCTAAAGTTCCAAATGGAGGAAACTTTTCTTTGGAAATCATATTTGGACCAAAATGTTGATTGTCAAAATTGTCCTCATGATTTGGTCCATCCTAAAGATCCAAATGGAGGAAACACTTCTTTGAGAATATTCTTTGGACCAAAATGTCAAACGAGGAACGGAACCAATCATTTAAAACTTGTCCTCATGATTCAGTCCATCCTAAAATTCCAAAGGGAGGAAACTCTTCTTTGGACCAAAATGTCATCTGAGGATCGGAAAAAATCTTGTCAAAGTTGTCCTAATGATTTGGTCCATCCTAAAGTTCCAAATAGACAAAACTCTTTTTTGGGAATCCTCTTTGGACCAAAATGTCAAACGAGGACGGAACCAAGCTTGTCAAACTTGTCTTCATGATTTGGTACATCTTAAAGTTCCAAAGAAGGAAACTCAATTGTCATTTGGTCCATCATAAATATCCAAATGGAGGAAACCTTTCTTTGGGAATCCTTTTTGGTTCAAAATGTCAAACGAGTATAAGAACCAAGCTTGTCAAAGTTGCCCTCATGATTTGGACCATTTTAAAGTTCCAAATTGAGGAAACTCTTCTTTGGACCAAAATTTCAAACGATGATCGGAACCAATCTTTTCAAGCTTGTCCTAATGATTTGGTCTATCTTAAAGTTCCAAATGGAGTAAACTCTTCTTTGGGAATCCTCTTTGGACCAAAATGTCAAACGAGGATTGAAACCGATCTTTCCAAACTTGTCCTAATGATTTGGTCCATCCTAATGTTCCAAATGGACGAAACTCTTCTTTGGGAATCCTCTTTGGACAAAAACTTCAAACGTGGATCGGAACCAATCTTTTCAAACTTGTCCTCATGATTTTGTCCATAAAAAAGTTCCAAATGGGCGAAACTCATCTTTGGGAATCCTCTTTGGACCAAAATGTCAAACGAGGATCGGAACCAAGCTTGCCAAACTTGTCTTCATGATTTGGTACATCCTAAAGTTCCAAAGGAGGAAACTCAATTGTAATTTATAGTCCATCTTAAAGATCCAAATGGAGGTAACCTTTCTTTGGGAATCCTCTTTGGTTCAAATTGTCAAACGAGGATCGAAACCAAGCTTGTCAAAGTTGTCCTCATGATTTGGACCATTCTAAAGTTCCAAATTGAGGAAACTCTACTTTGGGAATCCTCTATGGACCAAAATGTCAAACGAGGATCGGAACCAATCTTGTTAAAGTTGTCCTCATGATTTGGTCCATCCTAAAGATCCAAACGGAGGAAACTCTTCTTTTGGAATCCTCTTTGGACCAAAATGTCGATCGTCAAACTTGTCCTCGTCATTTGATCCATCCTAAAGATCCAAATGGAGGACACTCTTTTAGTTAATCCTTTTTGGACCAAAATGTCAAACGAGGATCGAAACCAATCATTTCAAAGTTGTCCTAATGATTTGGTCCATCCTAAAGTTCCAAATGGAGGAAACTCTTCTTTGGGAATCCTCTTTGGACCAAAATGTCAAACAAGGATCGGAACCAATCTTTTCAAACTTGTCCTAATGATTTGGCCCGTCCTAACGTTCCAAATGGAGGAAACTCTTCTTTGGAAATGCTCTTTGGACCAAAGTATCGAACGTCAAACTTGTCCTAATGATTTGGTCCATCCTAAAGTTCCAAATGGAGGAAACGCTTCTTTGGGAATCATCTTTAGACCAAAATGTCAAACGAGGATCGGAACCAATCTTGTTAAAGTTTTCCTCATGATTTTGTCCATCATAAAGTTCCAAAGGGAGGAAACTCTTCTCTGTGAGTCCTCTTTGGATCAAAATATCGAACAAGGATCGTAACCAATCTTTTAAAACTTGTCCATGATTTGGTCCATCTTAATGTTCCAAATGGAGGAAACCTTTCTTTGGGAATCCTCTTTGAACCAAAATGTCGAACGAGGATCTGAACCAATCTTGTTAAAGTTGTCCTTTTTATTTGGTCCATCCTAAATATCCAAATGGAGGAAACCCTTCTTTGGGAATCCTCTTTGGACAAAATTGTCGAACGTCTAAGTTGTCCTCATGATTTGGTCCATCCTAAATTTCCAAATGAAAGAAACTCTTATTTGGAAATATTATTTGTACCAAAATGTCAAACGATGATCGGAACCAATCTTGTCATAGTTGTCCTGATGATTTGGTCAATCCTAAAGTCCCAATGGCAAACAAGGATCAGAACCAATATTGTCAAAGTTTTCCTCATGATTTGGTCAATCCGAATGTTCTAAATGGAGGAAACTCTTCTTTGGGAATCCTCTTTGATCCAAAATGTCAAACGATGATCGGAACCAATCTTGTCAAAGTTGACCTAATGATTTGGTCCATCCTAAAGTTACAAATGGAGGATACTCTTCTTTGGGAATCCTCTTTGAACCAAAATGTCAAATGATGATCGGAACCAATCTTGTCAAAGTTGTTCTAATGATTTGGTCCATCCTAAAGTTTCAAATGGAGGATACTCTTCTTTGGGAATCCTCTTTGGACCAAAATCTCTAACGAGGATCGGATCGAATCTTGTCAAAGTTTTCCTCATGATTTGGTCCATGCTAAAGATCCAAATGGAGGAAACTCTTCTTTGAGAATCCTCTTTGGACCAAAATTTCGATTGTCAAAGTTGTCCTCATGATTTGGTCCATCCTGAAGTTCCAGATGGAGGAAACTCTTCTTTGGGAATCCTCTTTGGACCAAAATTTTGATTGTCACAGTTGTCCTCATGATTTGGTCCATCCTAAATTTTCAAATGGAGGAAACTCTTCTTTAGTAATCCTCTTTGAACTAATATGTCAAACGAGGATCGGAACCAAGCTTGTCAAACTTGTCTTCATGATGTGGTACATCCTAAAGTTCCAAAGGTGGAAACTCAACAGATCTGAATTGAATTTGATGCTTTAATTGTGGATCTAAATTGATAAAATAACATTCAAAACTCAGACTTTTTCGTTTTCTATGGATCAAACACAGAATTTTCAAAGCAAAGCAATGAAGAACACAAGATGAACAGTATAGTGCTCTCGGATGCAAAGCTCTCTTTCTCACTTTTTTTATTTTTTATTTTCAAGATCAGAATGTGATCTACAATATGGAAACAAGATCAGAATGAAAAGAAAAGAAAAGTGATGGATCGGACAGAAAATGAAAAGATAGGGCAGATTTGAAAAAAACAAGCAAATTGCAAGGAACTTAAAGGATAGAATCAAATCTAGAGTTTGGCCAAGGTTTCGACCAAAGCTCTGATACCAACTGATAAGGCAAACCCAAATTGCAAGTCCAAAGACCCTATGCTATTTATGCTTAGCATGAACCTTTGAAGCAAGAAACCAAACCCTCCCTAACTAATCGATTTCAACCAAGAGATTTAAGGCTAGATGAGATTACCTCTCAGATCAATGACCTAGAAACAAGAATGATATTCCTTGTTCTAGATTGAATCTCTCCAAAACTAAGTTGATCAATTCCTAGTTGAATGACTCGGCAGCAACCCTAAACACAAGAATTGCAAGAAGTTGAAAACTCAATGTGGTTTTCAAAAGAAACTCTCAATGAGTGACTTGATTTTCATTTATACATAATCTTATTTGTTACAAAGTGTTCCCATGGCTTTATAAGCCTTCAATCAGCAAAAGAAAAGAAAAAACATAAAAGGAAACAAATATTAAAGCATTCGGTTACAATTGGCAAAAACAGAAAAGGAAACTAGAGCCCTTAATGCCCACAGTTACAAATAAGGAAAGTTTGACTAAAATGCAAATAAAAGTGAATATGATTTGCTTAGTTGTTGCATTCTTCCATTCAAGGCATAGTTGACACTTGTACAAGGTTATCTTTGTAGATATTTTCCTTGTGGATTTACAAGTTGCATACATTGATCTTCAAAGTGTCATAAGTCAAGTCTTCATCCGAATTGGGCTGCTCACTTGGAAATAAAGCTTGATTCGAGCCTATCCATTCTTGCACATGAGTAATAAAAGCTTGTTGGATCTTCCTAGCTTTGGATCTTGTGATTGGGCCGGTTGGAACATGTATTGGACTTAGAGTGCTTCCATGATCCTTATCATCTTCCCCTTCTTCAAGAAGATTCGTCCTCGAATCAAGGTCATCATCCCCTACATCAAAAGGTCTCAAATCAGCAACATTAAAAATTGGATTACAAAAATACTCACCTTTTAACACAATGGTGTTGACTTTTGCATAGATTTTTCCAAGGACTTGATATGGTCCATCACCCCTTGGATGCAACTTAGTCCTTTTTTGTATTCTTTTCTTTCGGAAATGCATCCAAATCCATGCTGATATGAATCATGGAACGTCACAAAACGCCCAAGGACAAATCACAACATTAAAGTCCAAGAGAAGCATTGACATCCATTTACAGGCCTACATTAGCAAAGTCAAGAGAAGCTTCGAAGATCCGATCATGGAGGCTATGGAAGAGGACATGATGAACTTCAATTTATGGAAAATACATTTGGAGGAAGAGTATTGAAGACTTGTTCAATCGGAATTGAAGAGAAGAGCTAATTAGGAAAGTTGCACCACTTTTGCAAACTTTCCTTATTTGGACCACTTTCCATATTTGTTCCCAAACTTTCCTTATTTGTTCCCAAAATGGTTCCAACGAATTTATGATGTATTTAGACATGTTTTAGGCCATTTACATTCAGTTTATTAGCTTGGAAAGAATTAGGAAAGATATTATTCTCTAGAAAAGATTTTCCACAAAATCTGCCAATTTCACATAAGGCAAGTTTTGGGCAGATTTTGTGCTCCTTGTAATCCGAATTTCATAGCTTATTTTTAGGGTTTCTTTGCCTATTTAAAGGCCTCATTTGTAACCCTAAAGACTAAGAATTCATATGATAATAATATTGATTTTTGCTTAGCTGAAATTGCTTAGTTTTGTAGCCTTGTTCTAGGTTGCATGTTTTAGAAACATTCAAGCATAATTTGATCTAGTATGTTTGTGAATTGTTTCGATCTTGAAATAAGAACAAGTTCTCTTATTTCAAGATATTAGATCATTGGAATAATCTTCTTCTTTTTGTGTTCCAAGGGTTTTACCTTATTGTTCATCGGGGTTTTAGGATTTGCATCTAGGGGTTCTTTGTGCTTTCAAAGGGTTTCTATTTCAATTTCCTAGGGTTTCATATCATTTGGTATTAGAGCTTAGGCTCAAGGGAAGATTTCTATCTTACTTGCTTTCTTGTTGTTTTAATTTTTATTGTCTTGTTCTTCGTTCATCGAAAATTTCAAAAAAAAAAAAAAAACTGTTCCAGAATTTTCTTCTTTAGCTACTGTTTTTGTTCTTTTTCGTATAGTTTCAATCCGAATCTTTGAAAGTCATAAACTACAAAAGTGTTTATCTTTGAGTCGTGATTATTTGGTATTCAGAAAAGTTTGTCAAAAAAAAAGTGGAAGATTGAGAAAAAATTAGATCTTCGCAGACTGTCGGATTGTCCAGAAAATTGAAAAAAAAAAAGTGTTCTTGCTTGATTTGTTGAAGTTTCTGGAAATAAGTGGTTTGTGTTCGTATTTTTCTTGAAGAGTTCATCTTAAACTCATCATTTATGCATCTTGAATCCCAAATTATCAAGTTGAATGAGCCAAAGTTGTTTGTTTCCTAAAAAGCTAGAACTTACCATAAATAACCCAAAACTGTTTTAGGAAAGTTTCAATTTTGTCCCATATTCAAATATATGCATATCTTGCTCAATTAAAGTCATTTTTTCTGATCCAAAGTGCTTTAGGGAAGTCTAATTTCGAATTTTTCTCTTTTAGGAAAGTTTATTCTTGCTTGTTTTCTTTCTTATTCTTTCCTTGTTACAAAAATACACCATTTGAAAAATCTGTCCTTTTATTTCTCTAGCCACCCAAGCTGATTGTTTCTTATTTCTTTATTGATACTTTTTACAAATTTCATTAGTATCTTTGTTGCTTGATAGTTGCTAAAGTGTGCTAATAGTTCAAGGTTACATTTAGGCCTTTAGAATCTGTTTTGAGTGCAAACACGAGAGAACGAACATCATCGAGTGTAAACACTTAGGGAGTGATTGAAAGGTCCTATTTTTATTACTAACCTTTTTATTTGCAGCAATGTATCATGAAAAGATTGGTGAAAGGAGGATTAGTAAATTTTGGGAGGTAGAACATCCTAGGAGTGAACATAAAGACATTTATGATGAGAGGATGGAGGATCAAAGCTTAGGAGGACATAAGCTCAAGTTATATACTTTCAATGGGAGTTTGGATCAAGAGGAGTACTTGCAATGGGAGACAGAAACCGAGCACTTCTTTGATTACAACAATTATAGTGATGAAAGAAAGGTAATGCTTGCTATTTCCAATTTCACTAATAATGCTCATGTTTGGTGGTCTCAATTGAAAGTGAAACTAAGGAGGGAGAGGAAACAACAAGTAGAAACTTGGTATGATCTTAAGTGCCATATGAGAAAGAGATTCGTGTCAAGACAACATCAAGACCATCTTGTGCAAAACTTGGATAACCTAATACAAGGTTGCAAAAGTGTGGATGATTACTATAAGGAGATGGAGTTTCTCAAGGCTAGGGCTAATGTTGAGGAAGATGAGAAGTCTGCTATTGTTAGGTTTTTAAATGGATTGAATAGAGATATTGCTTACCAAATGGAGTTAACACAATTTGAGGAGTTAGGAGAGTTGGTGCACATGGCCAACAAGGTGGAAAGAAGACTCCAAAGAGGGGCTGCAAAAAGGTATGTCACTAAACAATATTTCAATCCAATTTCTTCTTATCAAATGGGTGAAAATGGTACATTAATGGATAAGAATGCGGCTGCCTATGGCTTGGTAGAGGAAAATGCAAATTTGATTTTCGAGAAGGTCAAGATGATTGAAAGAGAACTTTTAAAATCGAAGGATGTTTTCAATGCTAGCATGGAGGAGATAAAAGAGGATATTCGTGCTAATGTTTTTGTGGAGGAAACTTGTGAGCTACAAAAGAGTTCTATGTTTGAAAAGAATGAGAATTGTCAAAAAGAGAGTGAGCCAAAAGAAAGAGAGATGAGTTTTCAAAAAGAAAAGTGTGAAAAAGAAATTATTGAAATAAGTGAGCCAAAAGAAAGAGAGATGAGTGCTCAAAAAGAAATGAGTGACATGAGTGAGTCAAAAGAAAGAGATTTGAGTTCAAAAGAAAGAGTGTTTGAAAAGAATGAAAGAGAAATTGGAAAGAAAGAGAGTTGTGAGTCAAAAATGAATGAGAGGAATGGTGAGAACATTGTGAGTTTTGTAGAAAGTGAGGCTAGAAAAATAATGTTTTCAAATAAAACCCACTTTGTACTTGTGTGCAAAGATTCTTTCTTTCTAACTTATGAACTTAACCTTTGCTTTTCTAGTGTTTTAGCTAATGTTTTGCAGAATTACATTGATCAATTTTTAATTGGAATGGAGCACATAGTAGATGCATTTCAAGGGGCTGAAATACTTAAGGCACCACCATACTTCATGGAAAAAGATGTTGCCAACGGGATCCAAGGCCAGAAAAGGAAGTTTCTTACTTTTAATCTTTTTGCATCGGTTTGTTTAAATGATTATTTCTTGTTTTCCAATTCTGATTTTAAGACTAGAAATCATCCAAACCAATTATATTTTTATGATAAACATGCATTCTTTTCTAGCAAAATTCTTTTGGATGATCTTTACTTGTTTGATGACTTATCACTTGCAAAACATGTTAAGCTAGCCTATCCATTTACTTGTGATGATGTGCATAGTTCTTGTTTGTTTGCTAAATTTGATCTCAACTATGATATTTTGCCACTTCAATTTCATTCTAATGATAAACATATGTTTTGTGCTACACGAGTTATCTTTGATAAGACATATGATGCATTTAGGGAGAGCATAGAGTTTTCATATTTTCTAATATACCCCAACACATTAGACCTATTTGAGTTTGATTATAGTTCATATGCTTTGATTAATTTGTTACCTTCACCATGTGATCATCTTGTGAGTAGTGTTGAGTATGAGAAAATTTACGAGATTGACTATGGTCCATATATTCTATTAGATGTGTTACCACTATCCACCAACCATATTGTCAGTTTTGTGGTCTTTGATAAGCTCGAATGTTTTGCTGATTTAAAGGGAAGGAAACCAACAATATTTGACCCGGGAGGTGTTAACTTGAAAGGAGAAAGAAGGGTACCATTGTTGCTCTCTTTGGTGCCAATTCACAATACATGAGGTAAGTGTGCTTTATATGCTTTTATTTATGTTATTAACTTAATTTATTGCGATGTAGGTAATGTTATAGATTCGAGGACGAATCCTTTTCAAGAGGGAGGGGATGATATGAATCATGGAACGTCACAAAACGCCCAAGGACAAATCACAACATTAAAGTCCAAGAGAAGCATTGACATCCATTTACAGGCCTACATTAGCAAAGTCAAGAGAAGCTTCGAAGATCCGATCATGGAGGCTATGGAAGAGGACATGATGAACTTCAATTTATGGAAAATACATTTGGAGGAAGAGTATTGAAGACTTGTTCAATCGGAATTGAAGAGAAGAGCTAATTAGGAAAGTTGCACCACTTTTGCAAACTTTCCTTATTTGGACCACTTTCCATATTTGTTCCCAAACTTTCCTTATTTATTCCCAAAATGGTTCCAACGAATTTATGATGTATTTAGACATGTTTTAGGCCATTTACATTCAGTTTATTAGCTTGGAAAGAATTAGGAAAGATATTATTCTCTAGAAAAGATTTTCCACAAAATCTGCCAATTTCACATAAGGCAAGTTTTGGGCAGATTTTGTGCTCCTTGTAATCTGAATTTCATAGCTTATTTTTAGGGTTTCTTTGCCTATTTAAAGGCCTCATTTGTAACCCTAAAGACTAAGAATTCATATGATAATAATATTGATTTTTGCTTAGCTGAAATTGCTTAGTTTTGTAGCCTTGTTCTAGGTTGCATGTTTTAGAAACATTCAAGCATAATTTGATCTAGTATGTTTGTGAATTGTTTCAATCTTGAAATAAGAACAAGTTCTCTTATTTCAAGATATTAGATCATTGGAATAATCTTCTTCTTTTTGTGTTCCAAGGGTTTTACCTTATTGTTCATCGGGGTTTTAGGATTTGCATCTAGGGGGTTCTTTGTGCTTTCAAAGGGTTTCTATTTCAATTTCCTAGGGTTTCATATCACATGCTCTTTGATGAAACTTAAGCGGTTTCCTTCTGAAGTTCATTTTCAAGGTAAATGTGAAAACTTGCTCCTCGTTCATTTGCTCGACATCCATGTGCATTAATTTGATGAATACATTCATAAAATGGCATGAATCACTCACAAAAACATTAGATCTCAAAGGCAGCAACTCAAAGGGAGTAATAGCATAAAGACCATAAATAAGTTTGTTTGAAAAACAAACATTTTTATGATGTATTGTCCTATTACATGCATTCTCCACAAAATATAAACAGTTCTCCGAAGTTTCTTGATATGAATCATGGAACGTCACAAAAAGCCCAAGGACAAATCACAACATTAAAGTTCAAGAGAAGCATTGACATCCATTTACAAGCCTACATTAGCCAAGTCAAGACAAGCTTTGAAGATCCGATCATGGAGGCTATGGAAGAGGACGTGATGAACTTCAATCTATGGAAAATACATTTGGAGGAAGAGTATTGAAGACTTGTTCAATCGGAATTGAAGAGAAGAGCTAATTAGGAAAGTTGCATCACTTTTGCAAACTTTCCTTATTTGGACCACTTTCTATATTTGTTCCCAAAGTTTCCATATTTGTTCCCAAAATGGTTCCAACGAATTTATGATGTATTTAGACATGTTTTAGGTCTTTTATATTTGTTTTATATGTTTGGAATGGATTAGGAAAGATATTATTCTCTAGAAAAGATTTTCCACAAAATCTGCCAATTTCACATAAGGCAAGTTTTGGGCAGATTTTGTGCTCCTTGTACTCCGAATTTCCTAGCTTATTTTTAGGGTTTCTTTGCCTATTTAAAGGCCTCATTTGTAACCCTAAAGACCAAGAATTCATATGATAATAATATTGCCTTTTGCTTTGCTTAAATTGCTTAGTTTTGTAGCCTTGTTCTAGGTTGCATGTTTTAGAAACATTCAAGCATGAATTGATCTATTGTGTTTGTGGATTGTTTCAATCTTGAAATAAGAACAAGTTCTCTTATTTCAAGATATTAGATCATTGGAATAATCTTCTTCTTCTTGTATTCCATGGGTTTTACCTTATTGTTCATCGGGGTTTTAGGATTTGCATCTAGGGGTTCTTTGTGCTTTCAAAGGGTTTCTATTTCAATTTCCTAGGGTTTCATATCATTTGGTATCAGAGCTTAGGCTCAAGGGAAGATTTCTATCTTACTTTCTTTCTTGTTATTTTAATTTTTATTGTCTTGTTCTTCGTTCATCGAAAATTTCAGGAAAAAAAAAAAAAAAAACTGTTCCAGAATTTTCTTCTTTAGCTACTGTTTTTGTTCTTTTGTGTATAGTTTCAATCCGAATCTTTGAAAGTCATAAACTACAAAAGTGTTTATATTTGAGTCATGATGATTTGGTATTCATAAAAGTTTGTCAAAAAAAAAGTGGAAGATTGAGAAAAAAATAGATCTTCGCAGACTGTCGGATTGTCCAGAAAATTGAAAAAAAAAAAAAAGTGTTCTTGCTTGATTTGTTGAAGTTTCTGGAAAAAAGTGGTTTGTGTTCGTATTTTTCTTGAAGAGTTCATCTTAAACTCATCATTTATGCATCTTGAATCCCAAATTATCAAGTTGAATGAGCCAAAGTTGTTTGTTTCCTAAAAAGCTAGAACTTACCATAAATACCCAAAACTGTTTTAGGAAAGTTTCAATTCTGTCCCATATTCAAATATATGCATATCTTGGTCAATTAAAGTCATTTTTTCTGATCCAAAGTGCTTTAGGGAAGTCTAATTTCGAATTTTTCTCTTTTAGGAAAGTTCATTCTTGCTTATTTTCTTTCTTATTCTTTCCTTGTCACTGAAATAAACCATTTGCATAAATTTGTCTTATTTTCTTCTTAACCCACCAAATTGGTTGTTTCTTATTTCTTGATTGTTACTTTTTACAAATTTCATTAGTATCATAGTTGTTTGATAGTTGCTAAAGTGTGCTAATTAGTTCAAGGTTATATTTAGGCCCTAAAATCTGTTTTGAGTACAAACACGAGTGAATTGACACCATCGAGTGTAAACACTTAGGGAGTGATTGAGAGGTCCTATTTTTATTACTAACTTGTTTACTTGCAGCAATGTATCATGAAGGGTTTGATCAAATGAGGAGTAATAGATGTCGAGAGGTAGAACATACCCGAAGCCAAAATAGAGAGGTTTATCATGGAAGGATAGAGCATAGAAGCATAAGAGGTGATAAGCTCAAGTTACCTACTTTCCAAGGAAGATCAAATCCAGAGGTTTACTTGATATGGGAAAGAGATGTGGAGCTTTGTTTCGAAGAACATCCATGTAGTGATTCAAAGAAGGTACAACTTATAACCACTCAATTTTGTGATTATGCACTAACATGGTGGAAACAATTGATGAATGATAGACAAAGAAGAACTTTGGAGGATCCAATTGAAACTTGGTGTGAACTCAAATACATAATGAGGAAACGATTTGTACCAGACCGATTTCAAAGAGACCTTGTGCAAAAGTTCGAAGATCTTACACAAGGAAACATGAGTGTTTGTGAGTACTACAATGAGTTTAAATATCTCATGACTAGAGCTAATATTGAGGAAGATGAAGAGATGACTATGGCATGGTTCTTAGATGGATTAAATTATGAGATTGCTGGCCAAGTTAATGGGTATACATATGTGAAGTTGGAAGAAATGGTGTACTATGCCACCAAGGTAGAAAATAGACTCAAAAGAAGAAGAGATACACGGTATGCTTCTAAACCTATTTCCAATACTACTTCTTCTTATCAAATGGGTGAAAATGATACATTAATGGATAAGAATGGGGCTGCCTATGGCTTGGTAGAAGAAAATGAAAGATTGATCTTAGAGAAAGTTAAGATGATTGAAAGAGAACTTTTAAAATCGAAGGAAGTTTTCAATGCTAGCATGGAGGAGATAAAAGAGGATATTCGTGCTAATGTTTGTGTGAAGGAAGCTTATGATGCATGTGAGCTACAAAAGTGTTCTATAATTGAAATGAATGAAAAATGTGAAAAAGAGAGTGAGCAAAAAGAAAGAGAGATGAGTGATAAAAAAGAAATGAGTGAGCGAAAAGAAATGAGTGATTCAAAAGAAAGAGAGATGAGTTCAAAAGAAAGAGAGATTGAAAAGAAAGAAAGTGAAATTGAAAAGAAAGAGAGTTGTGAGTATAAAAAGAATGAGAGCAATGGTGAGAAAAATGTGAGTTTTGTAGCAAGTGAGGCTCGGAACGCTTTGATTTCAAACAAAACCCACTTTGTACTTTTGTGCAAAGATTCTTTCTTTCTAACTTATGAACTTAACCTTTGCTTTTCTAGTGTTTTAGCTAATGTTTTGCAGAATTACATTGATCAACTTTCAATTGGAATGGAGCACAAAATAGATGCATTTCAAGGGGCTGAAATACTTAAGGCACCACCATACTTCATGGAAAAAGATGGTGCCAACGGGATCCAAGGCCAGAAAAGGAAGTTTCTTACTTTTAATTCTATTGCATCGGTTTGTTTAAATGATTATTTCTTGTTTTCCAATTCTGATTTTAAGACTAGAAATCATCCAAACCAATTATATTTTTACGATAAACATGCATTCTTTTCTAGCAAAATTCTTTTGGACGATCTTTACTTGTTTGACAGCTTATCACTTGCAAAACATGTTAAGCTAGCCTATCCATTTACTTGTGATGATGTGCATAGTTCTTGTTTGTTTGCTAAATTTGATCTCAACTCTGATATTTTACCACTTCAATTTCATTCTAAAGATAAACATATGTTTTGTGCTACACGAATTATCTTTGATAAGACATATGATGCATTTAGGGAGAGCATGGAGTTTTCATATTTTCTAATTTACCCCAACACATTAGACCTATTTGAGTTTGATTATGGTTCATATGCTTTGATTAATGTGTTACATTCACCATGTGATCATCTTGTGAGTAGTGTTGAGTATGAGAAAATTTACGAGATTGACTATGGTCCATATATTCTATTAGATGTGTTACCACTATCCACCAACCATATTGTCAGTTTTGTGGTCTTTGATAAGCTCGAATGTTTTGCTGATTTAAAGGGAAGGAAACCAACAATATTTGACCCGGGAGGTGTTAACTTGAAAGGAGAAAGAAGGGTACCATTGTTGCTCTCTTTGGTGCCAATTCACAATACACGAGGTAAGTGTGCTTTATGTGCTTTTATTTATGTTTTTAACTTAATTTATTGCGATGTAGGTAATGTTATAGATTCGAGGACGAATCCTTTTCAAGAGGGAGGGGATGATATGAATCATGGAACGTCACAAAAAGCCCAAGGACAAATCACAACATTAAAGTTCAAGAGAAGCATTGACATCCATTTACAAGCCTACATTAGCCAAGTCAAGACAAGCTTTGAAGATCCGATCATGGAGGCTATGGAAGAGGACGTGATGAACTTCAATCTATGGAAAATACATTTGGAGGAAGAGTATTGAAGACTTGTTCAATCGGAATTGAAGAGAAGAGCTAATTAGGAAAGTTGCATCACTTTTGCAAACTTTCCTTATTTGGACCACTTTCTATATTTGTTCCCAAAGTTTCCATATTTGTTCCCAAAATGGTTCCAACGAATTTATGATGTATTTAGACATGTTTTAGGTCTTTTATATTTGTTTTATATGTTTGGAATGGATTAGGAAAGATATTATTCTCTAGAAAAGATTTTCCACAAAATCTGCCAATTTCACATAAGGCAAGTTTTGGGCAGATTTTGTGCTCCTTGTACTCCGAATTTCCTAGCTTATTTTTAGGGTTTCTTTGCCTATTTAAAGGCCTCATTTGTAACCCTAAAGACCAAGAATTCATATGATAATAATATTGCCTTTTGCTTTGCTTAAATTGCTTAGTTTTGTAGCCTTGTTCTAGGTTGCATGTTTTAGAAACATTCAAGCATGAATTGATCTATTGTGTTTGTGGATTGTTTCAATCTTGAAATAAGAACAAGTTCTCTTATTTCAAGATATTAGATCATTGGAATAATCTTCTTCTTCTTGTATTCCATGGGTTTTACCTTATTGTTCATCGGGGTTTTAGGATTTGCATCTAGGGGTTCTTTGTGCTTTCAAAGGGTTTCTATTTCAATTTCCTAGGGTTTCATATCATTTCTACTTTAGAGTTAGTTTCTTTAAGCATTGCTCCTAAAATCTCATTTAGCACCTCTTGAGTTTCCCATTCATGCAAAACAGATTGGAATACATTGTAACTTCTCAAAGCAAAATCAACTACATAAGAAGAATATGCATCTTTAAGGAGTTCAACTTTTCAGCATACTCAAAAATTGTAATTTCAAGATGCTCATTAACAAGAACTTTCACATGCCCAAAAGTAGAAAGTATATTACTTACTAAATTCTCTTTAGATTCGATATACTTTCTTGCATGGATGTATTGCCCTTCTGAACACCTCAAGCTCCTATTCGGCCATAAGTAATGCTTCCAAACCTGAAAAAGATATTCAAACACACTAGACAAATAATGGTTAAGGTTAGTTGCCAAAAAGTCTATTTTGCACATAAGCACAAAATTAGGCTTTTGACTAAGAAAAACTTTCCTCACCTCACTCATTCTTACATCAAAGCTCACTAATTTGTCTTTTCTCTCTATTTCCTCTAAGTGTTCACACATTTCTTTTTCATTCTCTTTTCTCTCATTGTTTTCACTCTTGCTTTTTCCACTCAACTCTTTCTTTTCTCTCTCACACAATTTTTCACTCAATTCCTTTTCTTTCAACTCTTTTTCTTTCAACTCAATCTCAAGTCTTCTTTGTTCAAGTATACATTGATCAAAATATACATCTTTTGAAGATAAAGGTAAAAGAGTTGTCTTTCGACCATCCTTTATGAAACTATACCTATTTAGGAAACCATCATACATAACCCTCCTATCAAATTGCCAAGGCCGGCCAAGTAGTATATCTCCCGCATGCATAGGTACAACATCACACAAAATCTCATCCTTATACTTACCAAGAGTAAAAGAAATTAAAGCTTGAAAAACTACCTTCTTTTCTCCACAATTGGTGAGCCATTGAAGCTTGTATGGTGTCGGATGTTCTTGAGTTCGTATTTGGAGTCTTTTGACCAGAAATGAGCTCATAACATTTGTACAACTTCCACCATCGATCATAACACTACATGGAGTCTCATTCACCAAACATCTTGTATGGAACAAGTTGTCTCTTTGGTCATCTTCACAACCTTCCTTCAATTGAGAATTTAAAGCCCTCATAGACAAAAGTGCTAGTTTAGTTCCTTCCTCCCAACTACCATCTCTAGCCTCGGGATCCTCAATATATTCCTCCATATTATCATTCTTTTCGGCTTCCTCAAGAAACTCTTCCTCAATGTCACTTTCTTCCCAATCTATGGTCTTCATACTTTTTAATAATTTTCACTCATATCTATCTTCTGATTTCCAGCAACTTTTAATCTACCCAAACGCTCAATTTTAGCATTTTCAACTTGAGTTAAGCGTGTAGATGTGCTCGTTTGAGCTTTCCTCAACCTAGCTTCACTACTACCCACATCATCATCTTCCTCTTGTGACATGATGTTCCCCACAAAGTAACAAATATTAAGGACCTTACAACACTCCCTCACTATATGTCACTCAAGGAAACACTCGTGTTTAACACTCAAGGTAGGCCAATTTGAAAGTAGGTGCTCTCGGATATGAACTCACTTTTCAAGCAAAAATTGTGTTTAGAAAGCTACAAAAGTAATTCAATTAGAAAAATACAACTAATTATGAAAAAGAAACAATAATAGAATAAGAAATTAGAAAAGAAAGCAAAAAGGTAGGAAAAACAGAATTTAAGACAAGGAAAAACTAGGAAAAAGCCAAATATGGTAAGTCAAATTCGGAATTATTGGAAATGAATTTTAAGATGGCAACTCATATATAGCTCAATCAATTAGTTATTAAGAGTGTACAATTGGAAAAATTTGAAATAATGATGAGAATTGAAGATGCCAATCAAAGAATAGACAAGATCCGGATTTTAAGGAGTTGTCTGCGCACTGTTTTGATTTTCAAAATTTGAGTCTTTTACAGATAGAATTTCCTTAAATTCCCTTCTTGACAATGAAAGATAACTGATTAAATTAACTTTCCTATTAAGATTGTGAAAGCTAATTCGAAAGATTTCATGCGTTTTAGACAGCAAGATAGAGCATTAAATGCGGGAAATTCAAATATGGAAAGTATGAGTAGGATTTGAATGTCAACATATCTGAATTGAATTTGATGCTTAAATTGTGGATCTAAATTGATAAAATAACATTCAAAACTCAGAATTTTTAGTTTTCTATGGATCAAACACAGAATTTTTAAAGCAAAGCAATGAAGAACACAAGATAAACAATATAGTGCTCTCGGATGCAAAGCTCTCTTTCTCACTTTTTTTTTATTTTTTATTTTCAAGATCAGAATGTGATCTACAATATGGAAACAAGATCAGAATGAAAAGAAAAGAAAAGTGATGGATCGGACAGAAAATGAAAAGATAGGGCAGATTTGAAAAAAACAAGCAAATTGCAAGGAAAGTAAAGGATAGAATCAAATCTAGAGTTTGGCCAAAGTTTCGGCCAAAGCTCTGATACCAACTGATAAGGCAAACCCAAATTGCAAGTCCAAAGACCCTATGCTATTATGCTTGGCATGAACCTTTGAAACAAGAACTCAAACCCTCCCTAACTAATCGGTTTCACTATGAAAATCATCACAAGTAAATGGATAGGCTAGCTTAACATGTTTTGCAAGTGACAAGCTGTCATACAAGTAAAGATCATCCAAAAGAACTTTCCTAGAAAAGAATGCATGTTTATCATGAAAATATAATTGGTTTGGATGATTTCTAGTCTTAAAATCAGAATTGGAAAACAAGAAATAATCATTTAAACAAACTGATGCAATAGGATTAAAAGTAAGCAACTTCCTTTTCTGGCTTTGGATCCCGTTTGCAACATCCTTTTCCATGAAATATGGTGGTGCCTTAAGTATTTCAACCCCTTGTAATGTATCTACCATGAGCTCCATTCCAATTGAAAATTGGTCCTTGTAATTCTGCAAAAGGTTAGCTAAAACACTAGAAAAGCAAAGGTTGAGTTCATATGTTAGAAAGAAAAAATCTTTGCAAAAAAGTACAAAGTGGGTTTTGTTTGAAAACATTGTTTTCCTAGCCTCACTTTCTACAAAACTCACAATGTTCTCACAATTCCTCTCATTCTTTTTTGACTCACAACTCTCCTTTCTTTCAATTTGTCTTTCATTCTTTTCAAACACTCTTTCTTTTGAACTCAAATCTCTTTCTTTTGACTCACTCATGTCACTCATTTCTTTTTGAGCACTCATCTCTCTTTCTTTTTGCTCACTTATTTCAATAATTTCTTTTTCACACTCTTCTTTTTGAAAATTCATCTCTCTTTCTTTTGGCTCACTCTCTTTTTGACAATTCTCATTCTTTTCAAAGGTAGAACACTTTTTTAACTCACATGCATCATAAGTTTCCCTCATATGAATATTTGATTGGAAGTGGTCTTGTAAAGCAAATGTTACCTTTTTCTTAATCAAGCCATTGGCAGCCACATCCTTTCTCTTTAATGCACTCTTTAATTGATTTTCTTGAGAAGGAATCAGATTGGAAAGATGTTTAGTAGAATACCTTTTTGCAGCCCTTCTTTCAAGTCTCTTTTCCACCGTAATTGCATAGTAAACCATGTGTTCCAATTCTACATATGTTTTTCCTTCGACACAATAAGCAATCTCCTCTTTTAAACCCTTTAAGAACAGTGTCATTCTAGACTCATTATCTTCAAAAAAGACAGCCCTTGCCATGAGAACTTCAAACTCCTTGTGATAAGCTTCAACACTCCTTTCACCTTGTGTAAGATCTAGAAATTCTTTCACAATAGCTCTCTGACTTTGGCTCGGCACAAACCTCTTCCTCATGTGATATTTAAGTTCATACCAAGTATCAATACGTGGTTTTCGATCTCTCCTTAGTTTTTCCTTCAATTGAGACCACCAAACAACATAAGCATAATTAGTGAACTTTGCACTAGCAAGAAATACCTTTCTTTCCTCACTATAGTTGTTGTAATCAAAGATATGCTCAATTTGACTTTCCCATTGCAAGTACTCTTCTGGATCTACACTCCCATGGAAAGTATATAAGTTGAGCTTATGTGCTCCAAAGCTCCTATGCACCATCCTTTCATAATAAGCCTCCCCATTTTCCCTCCAAGTATGCTCTACATCTTGACATCCATTGCTCCTCCTTTCATCGTATTTTTCATGATACATTGCTGCAAATAAAAAGGTTAATAATAAAAATAGGACCTCTCAATCATTCCCTAAGTGTTTACAGTCGATGATGTTCGTTCTCTCGTGTTTGCACTCAAAAAGAGATTTTAGGGCCTAAATGTAACCTTGAACTATTAGCACACTTTAGCAACTATCAAACAACTAAGATACTAATGATATTTGTAAAAAGTATCAATAAAGAAATAAGAAACAATCAACTTGGGTGGCTAGAGAAATAAAAGGACAGATTTTTCAAATGGTGTATTTTTGTAAATAGGAAAGAATAACAAAGAAAACAAGCAAGAATAAACTTTCCTAAAAGAGAAAAATTCGAAATTGGACTTCCCTAAAGCACTTTGGATCAGAAAAGAATACTTTTCAAAAGAAAAAGATGCATATATTCAAATATGGGCAGATTTGAAACTTTCCAAAAACAGTTTTGGGCTATTTATGGTAACTTCTAGCTTTTTAGGAAACAAACAACTTTGGCTCATTCAACTTGATAATTTCGGATTCAAGATGCATAAATGATGAGTTTAAGATGAAATTTTCAAGAACAATACGAACAAAAACCTCTTTTTCCAGAAACTTCAACAAATCAAGCAAGAACACTTTTTTTTTAATTTTCTGGACAATCCGACAGTCTGCGAAGATCTATATTTTTCTCAATCTTCCACTTTTTCTTTTACAAACTTTTGTGAATACAAAATATACACGACAGACAAATAAAGACTTTTGTAGTTGATGACTTTCTGAGAATCAGCTTACAACTATACTAAAAATAACAAAAACAGTAGCTAAATATGGAAATTCTGGAACTATGATATATTTTTTTTTTTTTGGAATTTTCAATGAACGAAGAACAAGACAATAAAAATTAAAACAACAAGAAAGCAAGTAAGATCGAAATCTTCCCTTGAGCTTAAGCTCTGATACCAAATGATATCAAACCCTAGGAAATTGAAATAGAAACCCTTTGAAAGCACAAAGAACCCCTAGATGCAAGTCCTAAAACCCCGATGAACAATAAGGTAAAACCCATGGAATACAAGAAGAAGAAGATTATTCCAATGATCTAATATCTTGAAATAAGAGAACTTGTTCTTATTTCAAGATCGAAACAATTCACAAACATACTAGATCAAATTATGCTTGAATGTTTCTAAAACGTGCAACCTAAGAACAAGGCTACAAAACTAAGCAATTTCAGCAAAGCAAAAAGCAATATTATTATCATATGAATTCTTTATGTTTAGGGTTACAAATGAGGCCTTTAAATAGGCAAAGAAACCCTAAAAATAAAAAGCAAATTCGGAATAAAGAAGAGAATAAAATCTGCCCAAAACTTGCCTTATATGGATTTGGCAGATTTTGGGGAAAATCTTTCCTAGAGAATAATATCTTTCCTAATTCTTTCCTAGCTAATAAACTGAATGTAAATGGCCTAAAACATGTCTAAATACATCATAAATTCGTTGGAACCATATATGGAAAGTTTGGGAAGAAATATGGAAAGTTGGATAACAAATATGGAAAGTGGTCCAAATAAGGAAAGTTTGTAAAAGTGATGCAACTTTCCAAATTAGCTCTCATCTTCACTTCTGGTTGAACAAGTCTTCAATAACCTTCCTCCAAATGCATTTACCATAGATTGAATTTCATCAC
This sequence comes from Gynostemma pentaphyllum, assembly GCA_028015215.1. Taxonomy (NCBI): domain Eukaryota; kingdom Viridiplantae; phylum Streptophyta; class Magnoliopsida; order Cucurbitales; family Cucurbitaceae; genus Gynostemma; species Gynostemma pentaphyllum. Next base: position 11,706,816 of record CM051350.1, read on the forward strand.
GTCCTCTTCCGTAGCCTCCATGATCGGATCTTCAAAGCTTGTCTTGACTTGGCTAATGTAGGCTTGTAAATGGATGTCAATGCTTCTCTTGAACTTTAATGTTGTGATTTGTCCTTGGGCTTTTTGTGACATTCCATGATTCATATCATCACCTCTTAGATCAATGACCTAGAGACAAGAATGATATTCCTTGTTCTAGATTGAATCACTCCACAACTAAGTTGATCAATTCCTAGTTGAATGACTCGGCAGCAACCCTAAACACAAGAATTGCAAGAAGTTGAAAACTCAATGTGGTTTTCAAAAGAAACTCTCAATGAGTGACTTGATTTTCATTTAAACGTAATCTTATTTGTTACAAAGTGTTCCCATGGCTTTATAAGCCTTCAATCAGCAAAAGAAAAGAAAAAACATAAAAGGAAACAAATATTAAAGCATTCGGTTGCAATTGGCAAAAACAGGAAAGGAAACTAGAGCCTTTAATGCCCACGGTTACAAATAAGGAAAGTTTGACTAAAATGCAAATAAAAGTGAATCTGATTTGCTTAGTTGTTGCATTCTTCCATTCAAGGCATAGTTGACACTTGTACAAGGTTATCTTTGTAGATATTTTCCTTATGGATTTGCAAGTTGCATACATTGATCTTCAAAGTGTCATAAGTCAAGTCTTCATCCGAAATGGGCTGCTCACTTGGAAATAAAGCTTGATCCGAGCCTATCCATTCTTGCACATGAGTAATAAAAGCTTGTTGGATCTTCCTAACTTTGGATCTTGTGATTGGGCCAGTTGGAACATGTATTGGACTTGGAGCGCTTCCATGATCCTTATCACTCTTCATTGGAAATCCTCTTTTGACCAAAATGTCAAACGGGGATCGGAACCAAGCTTGTCAAAGTTGTCCTCATGATTTGGCCCATCCTAGAGATCCAACGGAAGGAAACTCTTCTTTGGAAATCCTCTTTGGACCAAAATGTCAAACAAAGATCGGAACCAATCGTTTCAAACTTGTCCTCATGATTTGGTCCATCCTAAAGATCCAAATTGAGGAAGCTTTTCTTTGGGAATACTCATTTCGACCAAAATGTCAAACAAAGATCGGAACCAATCTTTTCAAAGTTGTAGTAATGATTTGGTCCATCCTAAAGTTTCTAATGGAGGAAACGATCTTTGGGAATCCTCTTTGGACCAAAATGTCAAACAAAGATCGGAACCAATCTTTTTAAACTTGTCCATGATTTCGTCCATCTTGAAGTTCCAAATGGAGGAAATTCTTCTTTGCGAATCCACTTTGGACCAAAATGTCAAACGTCAAAGTTGTCCTAATGATTTGGTCCTTCCTAAAGTTCCAAATGGAGGAAACTCTTCTTTGGGAATCCTCTTTTGGAAATTATTGAACGTCAAAGTTGTCCTAATGATTTGTTCCATCCTAAAGTTCTAAATGGAGGAAACTCTTTTTTGGGAATCCTTTTTGGACAAAAATGTCAAATGAGGAAAGGAACCAATCTTGTCAAAGTTGGCCTCAAAGAATCCTCTTTGCACCGAAATGTCAAACGAGGATCGAAACCAATCTTTTAAAACTTGTCCTCATGATTTTGTCCATCCTAAAGTTCAAAATTGAGGAAACACTTCTTTCGGAATCCTCTTTGGACCAATATGCCATACCATTCCTCTTTTGGAAATTATTGAACGTCAAAGTTGTCCTAATGATTTGTTCCATCCTAAAGTTCTAAATGGAGGAAACTCTTTTTTGGGAATCCTCTTTGGACAAAAATGTCAAATGAGGAAAGGAACCAATCTTGTCAAAGTTGGCCTCAAAGAATCCTCTTTGCACCGAAATGTCAAACGAGGATCGAAACCAATCTTTTAAAATTTGTCCTCATGATTTTGTCCATCCTAAAGTTCAAAATTGAGGAAACTCTTCTTTCGGAATCGTCTTTGGACCAATATGCCATACCAGGATCAGAACAAATCTTTTCAAACTTATCCTAATGATTTGGTCCATCCTAAAGTTCCAAATGGAGGAAACAATTCTTGGGAATCCTCTTTGGACCAAAATATCAACCGAGGATCGGAACAAAACATGTCAAAGTTGTCCTCATGATTTGGTCCATCCTAAAGATCCAAATGGAGGAAACTCTTCTTTGGGAATCTTCTTTAGACCAAAATGTGAAACGAGAATCAGAACCAATCTTGTCAAAATTGTCCTGAGGATTTGGTCCATCCTAAAGTTCCAAATAGAGGAAACTCAGCTTTGGAAATCCTCATTAGACCAATATGTCAAAAGAGGATCAGAACCAAACATTTAAAACCTGTCCTAATGATTTGGTCCATCCTAAAGTTCCAAATTGAGGAAACTATTCTTGGGAAATCGTCTTTGGACCAAAATGTCGAACGTCAATGTTGTCCTCATGATTTGGTCCATTCTAAATTCCAAACAGAGGAAACTCTTCTTTGCGAATCCTCTTTGGACCAAAATGTCAAACGTCAAAGTTGTTCTATTGATTTGGTCCATCTAAATTTTCAAATGGAGGAAACTCTTCTTTGGGAATCCTCTTTGGACTAAATTTCAAACGAGGATGGGAACCAATCTTTTCAAACTTGTCCTCATGATTTGGTCCATCCTAAAGTTCCAAATCGAGGAAACGATCTTTGGGAATCCTCTTGTGACCAAAATGTCAAACGAAAATCGGAACAAATCTTGTCAAAGTTGTCCTCAGGATTTGGTCCATCCTAAAGTTCCAAATGAAGAAAACTCGTCTTCACGAATCCTCTTTGGACAAATATGTAGAACGAAAAAGTTCTCTTCATGATTTGGTCCATCCTAAAGATTCAAATGGAGAAAACTCTTCTCTGGGAATCCTCTTGGGACCAAAATGTCGAACAAGGATCGAACCATTCCAAAAACTTGTTTGTAATTTAAAAGCATGTTTCCAAAACCAATCTTTTCAAAGTTGTCCTCATGATTTGGTCCATCCTAAATTCCAAATGAAGGAAACTCTTCTTTGTGAATCCTCTTTGGACCAAAATATCGAACGCAAAGGTGTTCTAATATTTTGGTTCATCCTAAAGTTTGAAATGGAGGAAACTCTTCTTCGGGAATCCTCTTTGGACCAAATTATCAAACGAGGATCTGAACCAATCTTTTCAAACTTGTTCTCATAATTTGGTCCATCCCAAAGTTCCAAATCGAGGAAACAATCTTTGGGAATCCTCTTTGGACCAAAATGTCAAATGAGGATCGGAACAAATCTTGTCAAAGTTGCCTCATGATTTGGTCATTCCTAAATTTCCAAATAGAGGAAACTCTTCTTCGCAAATCCTCTTTGGACCAAAATGTCGAATGTCAAAGTTTTCCTCATGACAAGTCCATCCTAAATATCTAAATGGTGGAAACTCTTCTTTGGGAATCCTCTTTGGACCAAAATCTTAAAAGAGGATCAGAACCAATCTTTTTAAATTTGTCCTCATGAATTGGTCCATCCAAAAGTTTCAAATGGAGGAAACTCTACTTTTGGAATCTTCTTTGGACCAAAATGTCGAACGTCAAAGTTGTCCTCGGATTTGGTCGATTCTAAATATCCAAATGGAGGAAACTCTTCTTTGGGAATCCTCTTTGGAGCAAAATGTCAAACGATGATCGGAACCAATCTTGTTAAAGTTGTCCTCATGATTTCGTCCATCCTAAAGTTCCAAATGGAGGAAACTCTTCATTGGAAATCCTCTTTGGACCAAAATTTCAAACGGGGATCGGAACCAAGCTTGTCAAACTTGTCCTCATGATTTGGCTCATCCTAAAGATCTAATGGGAGGAAACTCTTCTTTGGAAATCCTTTTTGGACCAAAATGTCAAATAAAGATCCGAACCAATCTTTTCAAACTTGTCCTCATGATTTGGTCCATCCTAAAGATCCAAATGGAGGAAACTCTTCTTTGGGAATACTCTTTGAACCAAAATGTCAAACAAAGATCGGAACCAATCTTTTCAAAGTTGTTCTAATGATTTCTTCCATCGTAAAGTTCCAAATTTAGGAAACGATCTTTGGGAATCCTCTTTGGACAAAAATGTTAAACAAAGATCGGAACCAATCTTTTCAAACTTGATCTCATGATTTGGTCCATCCTGAAGTTCCAATTAGAGGAAACTCTTCTTTGCGAATTTTCTTTGGACCAAAATGTCAAACGTCAAAGTTGTCGTAATGAGTTGGTCCATCCTAAAGTTTCAAATGGAGGAAACTCTTCTTTGGGAATCCTCTTTGGAATATATTGAACGTCAAAGTTGTCCTAGTGATTTGGTCCATCCTAAAGTTCCAAATGGAGGAAAGAGTTTTTTGTGAATCCTCTTTGGACCAAAATGTAAAACGAGGATAAGAACCAATCTTGTCAAAGTTGGCCTCAAAGAATCGTCTTTGGACCAAAATGTCAAACAAGGATCGAAACCAATCTTTTAAAAGTTTTCCTCATGATTTGGTCCATTCTAAAGTTCCAAATTGAGGAAACTTGTCTTCACGAATCCTCTTTGGACTAATATGTCGAACGACAAAGTTGTCTTCATGATTTGGTCCATCCTAATGATCCAAATGGACGAAACTCTTCTTTGGGAATCCTCTCGGGACCAAAATATAGAACAAGGATCAAACCATTCCAAAAACTTGTTTGTAATTAAAAAGCATCTTTCCAAAACCAATCTTTCCAAACTTGTCCTCATGATTTGGTCCATCCTAAATTCCAAATGAAGGAAAATCTTCTTTGCGAATCCTCTTTGGACCAAAATATCGAACGTCAAAGTTGTTCTAATAATTTGGTTCATCCTAAAGTTTGAAATGGAGGAAACTCTTCTTTGAGAATCCTCTTTGGACCAAATTGTCAAACGAGGATCAGAACCAATCTTTTAAAACTTGTCCTCATGATTTGGTCCATCCTAAAGTTCCAAATCAAGGAAACGATCTTTGGGAATCCTCTTTGGACCAAAATGTCAAACAAGGATCGGAACAAATCTTGTCAAAGTTGTCCTCATGATTTGGTCCATCCTAAAGTTCCAAATGGAGGAAACTCTTCTTCGCAAATCCTCTTTGGACCAAAATGTCGAACGACAAAGTTGTCCTCATCATTTGGTCAATCCTAAATATCCAAAATGGTGGAAACTCTTCTTTGGGAACCCTCTTTGGACCAAAATCATAAACGAGGATCAGAACCAATCTTTTTAAACTTGTCTTCATGATTTGGTTCATAATAAAGTTTCGAATAGAGGAAACTCTTCTTTGGGAATCTTCTTTTTACCAAAATGTTGAACGTCAAACTTGCCCTCATGATTTCGTCCTTCCAAAAATTCCAAAAGGTGGAAACTCTTCATTGGAAATCCTCTTTGGACAAAAATTTAGAACAGGGATAGGAACCAAGCTTATCAAACTTGTCCACATGATTTGGCTCATCCTAAAGATCTAACGAGAGGAAACTCTTCTTTGGAAATCCTCTTTAGACCAAAATGTCAAATCAAGATCCGAACCAATCTTTTCAACCTTGTCCTCATGATTTGGTCCATCCTAAGATCCAAATGGAGGAAACTCTTCTTCGGGAATACTCTTTGAGCCAAAATGTCAAACAAAGATCGGAACCAATCTTTTCAAAGTTGTCTTAATAATTTGGTCCATCGTAAAGTTCCAAATTTAGGAAACGATCTTTGGGAATCCACTTTGGACCAAAATGTCAAACGAAGATCGGAACCAATCTTTTCAAACTTGTCCTCATGATTTGGTCCATCCTGAAGTTCCACTTGTAGAAAACTCTTCTTTTCGAATCCTCTTTGGACCAAAATGTCAAACGTCAAAGTTATCCTAATGATTTGGTCCATCCTAAAGTTCCAAATGGAGAAAACTCTTCTTTGGGAATCCTCTTTGGAACATATTGAACGTCAAAGTTGTCCTAGTTATTTAGTCCATGCTAAAGTTCCAAATGGAGGAAACTCTTTTTTGGGAATCCTCTTTGGACCAAAATGTCAAACGAGGATAAGAACCAATCTTGTCAAAGTTGGCCTCAAAGAATCCTCTTTGGACCAAAATGTCAAACGAAGATCGGAACCAATCTTTTAAAACTTGTTCTCATGATTTGGTCCATCCTAAAGTTCCAAATTGAGGAAACTATTCTTTGGGAATCCTCTTTGGACTAAAATATCATACCAGGATCGAAACCAATCTTTTCAAACTTGTCCTAATGATTTGGTCCATCCTAAAGTTCCAAATGGATGAAACTCTTCTTTTGGTCCTCTTTGGACCAAAATATCAAACGAGGATCGAAACAATTCTTGTCAAAGTTGTCCTCATGATTTGGTCCATCCTAAAGATCCGAATGGAGGAAACTCTTCTTTGGGAATCCTCTTTGGACCAAAATGTCAAACAAGAATCGGAACCAAACTTTTCAAAATTGTCCTTAGGATTTGGTCCATCCTAAAAATCCAAATGGAGGAAACTCTGCTTTAGAAATCATCTTTGGACCAAAATGTCAAACGAGGATCGGAACCAAACATTTTAAACTTGTCCTAATGATTTGGTCCATCCTAAATTTCCAAATAGAGGAAACTTTTCTTTGGAAATCCTCTTTGGACCAAAACGTCAAACAAGAATTGGAACCAAACTTTTCAAAATTGTCCTCAGGATTTGGTCCTTCCTAAAGATCCAGATCTTCTTTGGACCAAAATGTCAAACGAGGATCGCAAAAAAACATATCAAACATGTCCTAATGATTTGGTCCATCCTAAAATTCCAAATGGAGGAAACTCTTCTTTGGGAATCCTCTTTGGACCAAAATGTCAAACGAGGATTGGAACCAATATTTTCAAACCTGTTCAAATGATTTGGTCCATCCTAATGTTCGAAATGGAGAAAACTCTTCTCTGGGAATCCTCTTTGTACCAATATGTTAAACGAGGATCGAAACCAATCTTGACAAAGTTGTCCTAATGATTTTGTCCATCATAATGTTCCAAATGGAGGAAACTCTTCTTTGGGAATCCTTTTTGAACAAAAATGTCAAACGAGGATCGGAACCAATCTTGTCAAAGTTGTCCTAATGATTTGTTCCAAAGAGGATTCGCAAAGAACTGTTTTCTCTATTTGGATCTTTAAGATAAAAAAAATCTTGTCAAAGTTGGACCAAATAAATAGGACAACTTTGACGTTCGACATTTTGGACCAAAACGTCAAATGAGGAAACTCTTCTTTGGGAATCCTCTTTGGTCCAAAATGTCAAACGAGGATCGAAACCAATATTGTCAAAGTTGTCCGAATGATTTGGTCCATCGTAAAGTTCCAAATGGAGGAAACTCTTCTTTGGGAATCCTCTTTGGACCAAAATCTCAAACGAGGATCGGAACCAATCTTGTCAAAGTTGTCCTAATGATTTGGTCCATCCTAAAGTTTAAAATTGAGGAAACACTTCTTTGGAAATCCTCTTTGGACCAAAATGTCGAAGTCTAAGTTGTCCAAATGATTCGGTGCATCCTAAAGTTCCAAATGGAGGAAACTCTTCTTTGCGATTCTCTTTGGACCAAAATGTAGAACGTCAAAGTTGTCCTAATGAATTGGTCCATTCTAAAGTTCCAAATGGTGGAAACTCTTCTTTGGGAATCCTCTTTGAACCAAAATGTCATACGAGGATCGGAGCCAATCTTTTCAACCTTGTCCTAATGATTTGGTCTAAGCTAAAGTTCCAAATCGAGGAAACTCTTCTTTGGGAATCATCTTTGGACCAAAATGTCAAACGAGGATCAGAACCAATCTTTTCAAAGTTGTCCTAATGATTTCGTTCATCCTAAATTTCCAAATGGAGGAAACTTTTCTTTGGGAATCCTCTTTGGACCAAAATGTCAAGCGAGGATTGGAGCCAATCTTGTAAAAGTTGTCCTAACGATTTGGTCCATTCTAAAGTTCCAAATGAAGGAAACTCTTCATTGAAAATCATCTTTGGACTAAAATGTCAAACGAGGATCGGAACCAAGCTTCTCAAAGTTGTCCTTATGATTTGTCTAATCCTAAAGATTTAACTGGAGGAAACTCTTCTTTGGGAATCCTCTTTGGACTAAAATGTCAAACAAAGATCTGAACTAATCTTTTCAAACTTGTCATCATGATTTTGTCCATCCTAAATATCCAAATGGAGGAAACTCTTCTTTCGGAATCCTCTTTGGACCAAAATGTTCAACAAAGATCGGAACCAATCTTTTCAAAGTTGTCCTAATGATTTGGTCCATCCTTAAGTTCCAAATGGAGAAATGATCTTTGGGTATCCACTTTGGACCAAAATGTCAAACAAAGATAGGAACCAATCTTTCCAAACATGTCCTCATGATTTGGCCCATTCTATAATTCCAAATGGAGGAAACACTTCTTTGCGAATCCTGTTTGGACCAAAAAGTCAAACGTCAAATTTCTCCTAATGATTTGGTCCATCCTAAAGTTACAAATAGAGGAAACTCTTCTTTGGGAATCCTCTTTGGACCAAAATGTCAAACGTCTAAGTTGTCTTGATTTGGTCCATCATAAAGATCCAAATGGAGGAAACTCTTCTTTGGGTATCCTCTTTGGACTAAAATGTCAAACGAGGATCGAAACAAATCTTTTCAAACTTGTCCTAATGATTTGGTCCATCCTAAAGTTCCAAATAGAGGAAACGCTTCTTTGGGAATCCTCTTCAGACCAAAATATCAAACGAGGATCGGAAACAATCTTTTCATAGTTGTCCTCTTGATTGGGTCCATCCTAAAGTTCCAATGTCAAACGAGGATCGAAATCAATCATTACAAACTTGTCCTAATGATTTGGCCAATCCTAAAGTTCCAAATATACGAAACTCTTCTTTGCGAATCCTCTTTGGACCAAAACGTCGAACGTCAAAGTTGTCCTCTTGATTTGGTCCATCATAAAGATCCAAATGGAGGAAACTCTTTTTGGTAATCCTCGGTTGGACCAAAATGTCAAACGAGGATCGGAACCAATCTTGTCAAAGTTGTCTTAATGATTTGGTCCATCCTAAAAATCCAAATGGAGGAAGCTCTTCTTTGGGAATCCTCTTTGGTTCAAAATGTCAAACGAGGATCGGAACCAATATTGTCAAAGTTGTCCGAATGATTTGGTCCATCGTAAAGTTCCAAAAGGAGGAAACTCTTCTTTGGGAATCCTCTTTGGACCAAAATGTCAAACGAGGATCGGAACCAAGCTTTTCAAACTTGTCCTCATGATTTGGTCCATCCAGAAGTTCCAAATGGAGGAAATTCTTCTTTGGGAATCTACTTTGGAACAAAATGTAAAACGAGGATCAGAACCAATCTTTTCAAAAGTGTCCTCATGATTTGGCCCATCCTGAAGTTCCAAATGGAGGAAACTCTTCTTTGGGAATCCTCTTTGGAGCCAAATGTCAAACAAGGATCGAAACCAATCTTGTCAAAGTTTTCCTAATGATTTGGTTCATCCTAAAGTTCTATATGGAGGATACTCTTCTTTGGGAATCCTCTATGGACCAAAATCTAAAAAGACAATCGGAACCAACTTGTCAATGTTGTTCTCATGATTTGGTCCGTCCTAAAGTTCCAAATGGAGGAAGCTCTTCTTTGCGAATCCTCTTTGGACCAAAATGTCAACCGAGGATCGGAACAAATCAGTTCAAACTTATCCTATAGATTTGGTCCATCCTAAAGTTCCAAATGAAGAAACTCTTTTTGGTATTCCTCTTTGGACCAAAATGTTAAACGAGGATCAGAAGCAATCATTTCAACTTGTCCTAATGATTTGGTCCATCCTAAAGTTCCAAACGGAGGAAACTCTTTTTGGTATTCCTCTTTAGACAAAAATGTCAAGAGAGGATCAGAACCAATCATTTCAACTTGTCCTAATGATTTGGTCCATCCTAAAGATCGAAATGGAGGAAACTCTTCTTTGGGAATCCTCTTTCGACCAAAATGTCAAACAAGGATCGGAACCAATCTTTTCAAACTTGTCCTTATGATTTGGTCAATACTAAAGTTCCAAATGGAGGAAACAATCTTTGGGAATCCTCTTTGGACCAAAATGTCAAACGAGGATCGGAACCAATCATTTCGAACTTGTCCTCATCATTTGGTCCATCCTAAAGATCCAAATGGAGGAAACTCTTCTTTGTGAATCCTCTTTGGACCAAAATATCGAACGTCGAAGTTGTCCTATTGATTCGGTCCATCCTAAAGTGCCAAATGGAGGAAACTCTTCTTTGGGAATCCTCTTTGGACCAAAATGTCACACGAAGATCGGAACCAATCTTGTCAAACTTGTCCTCATGATTTGGTCCATCCTAAAGTTCCAAATGGTGGAAACTCTTCTTTGGGAATAGTCTTTGGACTAAAATGTCAAATGAGGATCGAAACAAATATTTTAAAACTTGTCCTAATGATTTGGTCCATCCTAAAGTTCCAAATGGAGGTAATGATCTTTGGGAATCCTCTTTGGATAAAAATGTCAAAGGAGGATCAGAACCAAACATTCCAAACATGTTGTCATGATTTGGTCCATCCTCAAGATCCAAATGGAGGAAACTCTTCTTTGCGAATCCTCTTTGGATCAAAATGTCGAACGTCAAAGTTGTCGTAATTATTTGGTCCATCCTAAAGTTCGAAATAGAGGAAACTCTTCTTTGGGAATCCTCTTTGAACCAAAATGTCAAACGAGGATAGAAACCAATCTTTTCAAACTTTTTCTAATGATTTGGTCCATCCTAAAGTTCTAAATGGAGGAAACTCTTCTTTGGGAATCCTCTTTGGACAAAAATGTCAAACAATGATCGGAACCAATCTTGTCATAGTTGTCCTCATGAATTTATCCATCCTAAACTTCCAAATGGAGGAAACTCTTTTTCGTAATCCTCTTTGGAAAAAAATGTCAAATGTCAATGTTGTCCTTATGATTTGGTCCATCCTAATGTTCCAAATGGAGGAAACACTTCTTTGGAAATGATCTTTGGACCAAAATGATGAACGTCAAAGTTGTATTTATGATTTGGTCCATCCTAACGATCCAAATGGAGGAAAGTATTCTTTGGGAATCCTCTTTGGACAATAATGTCAAACGAGGATCGGAACCAATCTTGTCATAGTTGTCCTCATGATTTGGTTGAGTTTGAGTTGAAAGATAAAGAATTGTAAGAATTGAGAGATTCAAAAGGTTGAATGAGATGAGTTGTCCTCATGATTTGGTACATCCTAAAGATCCAAATGGAGGAAACTCTTTTTGATAATACTCTTTGGACCAAAATTTCAAACGAGGATCAGAACCAATCATTTCAAACTTGTCCTAATTATTTGGTCCATCCAGAAGTTCAAAATGGAGGAAACTCTTCTTTGGGATACCTCTTTGGAAAACAAATGTCAAACGAGGATCGGGACCAATCTTTTCAAACTAGTCCTAGGGATTTGGTCCATCCTAAAGTTCCAAATGGATGAAACTCTTCTTTGGGATTTAGACCAAAATGTCAAACGAGGATCGGAACCAAACTTTTCATACTTGTCCTAATGATTTGGTCCATCCTAAAGTTCCAAATGAAGGAAACGCTTCTTTGCGAATCCTCTTTGGACCAAAATGTCGAACATCAAAGTTGTCCTCATGATTTGGTCCAACCTAAGGATCCAAATTTAGGAAACTCTTCTTTGGGAATCCTCTTTCGACCAAAATGTTGAGAAAGGATCGAACCAATCCAAAACCTTATTTGTAATTGAAAAGCATGTTTCAAAAACCAATATTTTCAAAGTTGTCCTTATGATTTGGTCCATCCAAAAGTTCCAAATGGAGGAAACTCTTCTTTAGGAATCCTCTTTGGACCAAAATGTCAAACGAGGATCGCAACCAAACTTGTTAAAGTTGTCCTCATGAGTTGGTCCATTCTAAAGATTCAAATGGAGGAAACTCTTCTTTGGAAATCCTCTTTGGACCAAAATGTCGAAAATGATCGAAACAATCCAAAAACTTGTTTGTAATTGAAAAGCATGTTTCAAAAAACAATCTTTTCAAAGTTGTACTCATGATTTTGTCCATCATATAGTTCCAAATGGAGGAAACTCTTCTTTGGGAATCCTTTTTGAACCAAAATGTCAAACGAGTATCGGAACAAATCTTTTACTTGTCCCAATGATTTGGTCCATCATAAAGTTTCATATGGAGAAAACTCTTCTTTGTGAATCCTCTTTGGACCAAAATATCGAACGTCAAAGTTGTCCTAATGATTTGGTCCATCCAAAAGTTCCAAATGGACGAAACTCATCTTTGGGAATCCTCTTTGGACAAAAATGTCGAACGTCAAAGTTGTCCTCATAATTTGGTCCATCCTAAAGTTCCAAATAGAGGAAACTCTTCTTTGGGAATCCTCTTTGGACCAAAATATCAAACGAGGATCGGAACCAATCTTTTCAAACTTGTCCTAATGATTTGGTCCATCCTAAAGCTCCAAATGGAGGAAACTGTTCTTTGCGAATCCTATTTGGACCAAAATGTGGAACGTCTAAGTTGACCTAATGATTTGGTCCATCCTAGGGTTACTAATGGATGAAACTCTTCTTTGGGAATCCTCTTTGGACCAAAATTGTTAAACGAGGATCGGAACCAATCTTTTCAAAGTTGTCCTAATGATTTGGTCCATCCTAAAGTTCCGAATGGAGGAAACTATTCTTTACAAATCCTCTTTGGACCAAAATGTCGAACGTCATACTTGTCCTCATGATTTGGTCCATCTTAAAGATCCAAATGGAGGAAACTCTTCTTAGCGAATCCTCTTTGGATCAAAATGTCAAATGAGGATCGGAACCAATCTTTTAAAACTTGTCCTAATGATTTGGTCCATTCTAAATTTCCAAATGGAGGAAACTCTTCTTCAGGAATCCTCTTTGGACCAAAATGTCAAACGAGGATCGGAACTAATCTTTTCTAACTTGTCCTAATGATCTAGTCCATCCTAAAGTTCCAAATGGTGGAAACGATCTTTGGGAATCCTCTTTGGACAAAAATGTCAAACGAGGATCAGAACCAATCTTTTCAAACTTGTCCACATGATTTCTCCATCCTAAAGATCCAAATAGGGGAAACGATCTTTGGGAATCCCCTCTAGACCAAAATATCAAATGAGGATCGGAACAAATCTTATCAAAGTTGTCCTCATGATTTGGTCCATCCTAAAGTTCCAAATGGAGGAAACACTTCTTCGCGAATCCTCTTTGGACCAAAATGTATAACGTCAAACTTGTCATCAAGTTTTGGTCCATCCTAAAGAACCATATGGAGGCAACACTTCTTTGGGAATCCTCTTTGGACCAAAATCTGAAACGAGGATCGGAACCAATCTTTTCAAACTTGTCCTCATGATTTGTTTCATCCTAATGTTCCAAATGGAGTAAACTCTTCTTTGGGAATCCTCTTTTGACCAAAATGTCGAACGTCAAAGTTGTCCTTATGATTTGTTCCATTCTAAAGATCCAAATGGAGGAAACTATTCTTGGGAATCCTCTTTGGACCAAAATGTAAAACGATGATCTGAACCAATCTTGTCAAACTTGTCTTATGATTTGGTCCATCCTAAATACCCAAATTGAGGAAACTCTTCTTTGGGAATCCACTTTGGACCAAAATGTCAAACGAGGATCGAAACCAATCTTGTTAAAGTTATCTTGATGATTTTGTCCATCCTAAAGATCCAAATGGTGGAAACTCTTCTTTTGGAATCATCTTTGGACCAAAATGTGGAACGTCAAACTTGTCCTCATGATTTAGTCCATCCAAAAGATCCAAATAGAGGAAACTCATTTTGGTAATCCTCTTTGGACCAAAATCTCAAACGAGGATCGGAACCAATGATTTCAAAGTTGTTCTAATGATTTGGTCCATCCTAAAGTTCCAAATGGAGGAAACTCTTCTTTGGGAATACTCTTTGGACCAAAATATAAAACGAGGATCTGAACCAATCTTTTCAAACTTGTCCAGATGATTTGGTCCATCCCAAAGTTTCAAATGGACGAAACTCTTCTTTGGGAATCCTCTTTGGAGCAAAATGTCGAACGTCAAAGTTGTCCTCATGATTTGGTCCATCCTAAAGATACTAATGGAGGAAACTCTTCTTTGGGAATCCTCTTTGGACCAAAATGTCAAACGAAGATCAGATTATTTGGTCCATCCTAAAGATCCAAATGGAGGAAACTCTTCTTTGCGAATCTCTTTTGGACCAAAATGTTAAACGAGGATCGGAACCAAGCATGTCAAAGTTGTCCTCATGATTTGGACCATCCAAAAGTTCCAAATGGAGGAAACTATTCTTTGGGAATCCTCTTTGGACTAAAATGTCAAACGAGGATCGAAACCAATCTTTTCAAATTTGTGGTAATGATTTGTTCCATCAAAAAGTTCCAAATGGAGGAAACTCTTCTTTGGGAATCCTCTTTGGACCAAAATGTAGAGCATCAAAGTCCGCATGATTTGGTCCATCCTAAAGTTCCAAATGGAGGAAACTCTTCTTTGCAAATACTCTTTGGAACAAAATGTCGAACGTCATACTTGTCCTCATGATTTGGTTCATCCTAAAGTTCCAAATGGAGAAAACTCTTCTTGGGAATCCTCTTTGGACCAAAAGGTCAAACGATGATCTTAACCAATCTTGTCAAACTTGTCTTATGATTTGGTTCGTCCTAAATACCCAAATGGAGTAAACTCTTCTTTGGGAATCCTCTTTGGTTCAAAATGTCAAACGAGGATCAGAACCAATCTTGTTAAAGTTATCCTCCTGATTTGGTCGATCCTAAAGATCCAAATGGTGGAAACTCTTCTTTGGGAATCCTGTTTGGACCAAAATGTGGAACGTCAAACTTGTCTTCATGATTTAGTCCATCCAAAAGATCTAAATAGAGGAAACACTTTTTGGTAATCCTCTTTGCACGAAAATGTCAAACGAGGATCTGAACCAATCATTTTAAAGTTGTCCTAATGATTTGGTCCATCCTAAAGTTCCAAATGGAGGAAACCCTTCTTTGGGAATCCTCTTTGGACCAAAATGTAAAACGAGGATCTGAACCAATTTTTTCAAACTTGTCCAAATGATTTGGTCCAGCCCAAAGTTTCAAATGGACGAAACTCTTCTTTGGGAATCCTCTTTGGACCAAAATGTCGAACGTCAAAGTTGTCCTCATGATTTGGTTCATCCTAAAGATGCTAATGGAGGAAACTCTTCTTTGGGAATTCTCTTTGGACCAAAATGTCAAACGAGGATCAGATGATTTGGTCCATCCTAAAGATCCAAATGGAGGAAACTCTTCTTTGGGAATCCCTTTTAGACCAAAATGTCAAACGAGGATCGGAACCAAGCTTGTCAACGTTGTCCTTATGATTTGGACCATCCTAAAGTTCCAAATGGAGGAAACTATTCTTTGGGAATCCTCCTTTGACTAAAATGTCAAACGAAGATCGTAAGCAATCTTTTCAAACTTGTTCTAATGATTTGGTCCATCCAAAAGTTCCAAATGGAGGAAACTCTTCTTTGGGAATCCTCTTTGGACCAAAATGCCGAACGTTAAAGTCCTCATGATTTCGTCTATCCTAAAGATCCAAATAAGGGAAACTCTTCTTTGGGAATCCTCTTTGGACCAAAATGTCAAACGAGGATCAAAACCAATCTTATAAAACTTGTCCTCATGATTTTGACATCCTAAAGTTCCAAATGGAGGAAACACAGCTGTACTCATGATTTGGTCTATCCTAATGATCCAAATGAAGGAAACTCTTCTTTGGGAATCCTCTTTGGACCAAAATGTCAAACAAGGATCGGAACCAAGCTTGTCAAAGTTGTCCTCATGATTTGGACCATCCTAAAGTTCCAAATGGAGAAAACTATTCTTTGGGAATCCTCTTTGTACATAAATGTTACACGAGGATCGTAACCAATCTTTTCAAACTTGTCCTAATGATTTGGTCCATCCTAAAGTTGCAAATGGAAGAAACTCTTCTTCGCAAATCCTCTTTGGACCATCCTAAGGATCCAAATGGAGGAAACTCTTCTTCGGGAGTTTTCTTTGGACCAAAATGCCGGACAAGGATCGAACCAATACAAAAACTTGTTTGTAATTGAAAAGCATGTTACAAAAACCAATATATTCAAAGTTGACCTTATGATTTAGTCCATCCTAAAGTTTCAAATGGAGGAAACTCTTCTTTGAGACTCTGTTTGGTAATTCTTTTTGGTTCAAAATGTCAAACGAGGATCAAAACCAATCATTTCAAAGTTGTCATAATGATTTGGTCCATCTTAAAGTTCCAATTGGAGGAAACTCTTCTTTGGGAATCCTCTCGGGACCAAAACGTCAAACGAGGACCAGAAACAATCTTTTCAAACTTGTCCTCATGATTTGGTCCATCCTAAAGTTTCAAATGGAGGAAACGATCTTTGGGAATCCTCTCTGGACCAAAATGTCAAACGTGGATCGGAACAAATCTTGTAAAAGTTGTCCTTATGATTTCTTCCATCCTAAAGTTCCAAACAGAGGAAACTCTTCTTCGCGAATCCTCTTTGGACCAAAATGTCAAACGTCAAAGTTGTCCTCACGATTTGGTCCATCCTAAAGATCCAAATGGAGGAAACTCTATTTTGGAAATCCTTTTTGGACCAAAATCTCAAACGAGGATCGGAACCAATATTTATAAACTTGTCCTCAGGATTTGGTCCCTCCTAAAGTTCCAAATGGAGTAAACTCTTTTTGGTAATCTTTTTTGGACAAAAATGTCAAACGACGATAAGAACCAACCATTTCAATGTTGTCCTAATGATTTCTTACATCCTAAACTTCCAATTGGAGGAAACTCTTCTTTAGGAATCCTCTTTCGACCAAAATGTCAAACGAGGATCGGAACCAATCTATTCAAACTTGTCCTAATGATTTGGTCCATCCTGAAGTTTAAAATGGAGGAAACTCTTCTTGTGGAATCCTCATTGGACCAAAATGTCGAACGTCAAAGTTGTCTTCATGATTTGGTCCATCATAAACTTCCAAATGCAGGAAACACAGTTGTCATCATGATTTGGTCCATCCTAAAGATCCAAATGGAGGAAACTCTTCTTTAGGAATCCTCTTTGGACCAAAATGTCGAACGTCGAAGTTGTCCTCATGATTTGATCCATCCTAAAGTTCCAAATGGAGGAAACTCTTCTTTGAGAATCCTTTTTGGACCAAAATCTCAAACGAGGATCGGAACCAAACTTATCAAAGTTTTCCTCATGATTTGGACCATCCTAAACTTCCAAATGGAGGAAACTTTTCTTTGCGAATCCCCTTTGGACTAAAATGTCGAACGTCAAAGTTGTCCTAATGATTTGGTCCATCCTAAAGTTCCAAATGAAGGAGACTCTTCTTTGCGAATCCCCTTTTGAACAAAATGTTGAACGTTAAACTTGTTCTCATGATTTGACCATCATGAAGATCCAAATGGAGGCAACTTTTCTTTGCGAATCCTCTTTGGATCGAAATGTCAAACAAGGATCGAAACCAATCTTTTAAAACTTTTCCATGATTTGGTCCATCCTAAAGTTCCAAATGGAGGAAACTCTTCTTTGGGAATCCGCTTTGGACCAAAGTTTCAAACAAAGATCGGACCCTTGTTAAAGTTGTCCTCATGATTTCGTCTATCCTTAAGATCCAAATGGATGAAACTCTTCTTTCGGAATCCTCTTTGGACCAAAATATTGAACGTCAAACTTGTCCTCATGGTTTGGTCCATCCTAAAGTTCCAAATGGAGGAAACTCTTCTGTGGAAATCTTCTTTGGACAAAATTGTCAAAGGAGGATCGGAACCAATTTTGTCATATTTATCCTCATGATCTGGTCCACCCTAAAGTCCAATGTCAAACGAGGATCGGAACCAATCTTGTCAAAGTTTTCCTCATGATTTGTCCATCCTAAAGTTCCAAATGGAGGAAACTCTTCTTTAGAATACCTCTTTAGACCAAAATGTCGAACGAGGATCGGAACCAATCTTGAAAAAGTTGTCCTCATGAATTGGTCTATTCTAAAGTTCAAAATGGAGGAAACTCTTCTTTGGGAATCCTCTTTCAACCAAAATATCAAACAAGGATCATAACCAATCTTTTCAAACTTGTCCTAATGATTTGGTCCATCCTTAAGTTCCAAATGAAGGAAACTCTTCTTTGCGAATCCACTTTGAAACAAAACGTGGAACGTCAAATTTGTTTTCATGATTTGGTCCATCCTAAAGTTCCAAATCGTGTAAACTCTTCTTTGGGAATTCTCTTTGGACCAAAACGTCGAAAGTCAAAGTTGATCTCATGATTTGGTCCCTTCTAAATAACCAAATAGAGGAAACTCTTCTTTGGGAATCCTCTTTGGACCAAAATGTCAAACGAGGATCGGAACCAATCTTGTCAAACTTGTCCTCATGATTTGGTCCATCCTAAAGATCCAAATGTACGAAAGTCTTCTTTGGGTATACTCTTTGGACCAAAATGTCGAACGTCAAAGTTGTCCTAATGACTTGGTCCATCCTAAAGTTCCACATGGAGGAAGCTCTTCTTTACGAATCCTCTTTGGACATAAATGTCAAACGAGTATCGGAACCAATCTTTTCAAACTTGTCCTAATGATTTGGTCCATCCTAATGTTCCAAATGAAGGAAACTCTTCTTTGGGAATCCTCTTTGGACCAAAATCTCAAATGAGGATCGGAAAGAATCTGTTTAAAATTGTCCTCATGTTTTGGTCCATCATAAAGATCCAAATTGAGTAAACTCTTATTTAGGAATCCTCTTTGGACCAAAATGTCGAAATTCAAAGTTGTCCTCATGATTTGGTCCATTCTAAAGATCCAAAGGGAGGAAACTCTTCTTTGGGAATCCTCTTTTGACCAAAATGTCAAACGAGGATCGGAACCAATCTTTTCAAACTGGACCTGTTGATTTGGTCTATTCTAAAGATCCAACGAGAGGAAACTCTTCTTCGAAAATCCTCTCTGGACCAAAATGTCGAACATCAAAGTTGTCTTCATGATTTTGTCCCTCCTAAAGATTCAAATGGTGTAAACTCTTCTTTTGGAATCCTCTTTGGACCAAAATGTCGAAAGTCAAAGTTGTCCTCAAGATTTGGTCCATTCTAAAGATCCAAATGGAAGAAACTCTTCTTTGAGAATCCTGTTTTGACCAAAATGTGAAACGAGGATCGGAAGCAATTATGTCAAAATTGTCCTCATGATTTGGTGCATCCTAAAGATCCAAATGTAGGAAACTCTTCTTTGGGAATCAACTTTGGACCAAAATATCGAACGTGAAAGTTGTGCTAATGATTTGGTCCATCCTAAAGTTCCACATGGTGGAAACTCTTCTTTGCGAATCGTCTTTGGACCAAATCGTCAAACGAGGATCGGAACCAATCGTTTCAAACTTTTCCTAATGATTTGGTCCATCCTAACGTTCCAAATAGAGGAAACTCTTTTGGGAATCCTCTTTGGACAAAAATCTCAAACGAGGATCGGAACCTAAATTTTCAAACTTGTCCTAATGATTGGGTCCATCCTAAAGTTCCAAATGGAGTAAACTCTTCTTTGGGAATCGTCTTTGGACCAAAATGTCGAAGTCAAAGTTGTCCTCATGATTTGGTCCATTCTAACGATCCAAATGGAGGAAACTCTTCTTTGGGAAGTCCTCTTTGTTTGGACTAAAATGTCAAACGAGGTTCGGAACCAATCTTGTCAAACTTGTCATCAAGATTTGGTCCATCCTAATGATCCAATTGGAGGAAACTCTTCTTTGGGAAATCCTCTTTGAACCAAAATGTCAAACGAGGATCAGAACTAATCTTGTCAAACTTGTCCTCAGGATTTTGTACCTCCTAAAGTACCAAATAGAGTAAACTCTTTTTGGTAATCCTTTTTTGGACCAAAATGTCAAACGAGGATAAGAACGAATCATTTCAAGCTTTTCCTAATGATTTGTTCCATCCTAAAGTTCCAATTGGAGGAAACTCTTCTTTAGGAATCCTCATTCGACTAAAATGTCAAACTACGATCGAAACCAATCTTTTCAGATTTGTCCTAATGATTTGGTCCATCCTAAAGTTTCAAATGGAGGAAACTCTTCTTGTGTAATCCTCTTTGGACCAAAATGTCGAACGTCAAAGTTGTCCTCATGATTTGGTCCATCATAAACTTCCAAATGCAAGAAACACAGTTGTCCTCATGATTTGGTCCATCCTAAAGATCGAAATGGAAGAAACTTTTCTCTAGGAATCCTCTTTGGACCAAAATGATGAACGTCAAAGTTGTATTTATGATTTGGTCCATCCTAAAGATCCAAATAGAGGAAACTCTTTTTTAGGAATCCACTTTGGACCAAAATGTCAAACGAGGATCGGAAACAAGCTTGTAAAAGTTGTCCTCATGATTTGGACCATCCTAAAGTTCCAAATGGAGGAAACTCTTCTTTGGGAATCCTCTTTGGATGAAAATGTCGAACGTCAAAGTTGTCCTCATAATTTGGTCCATTCTAAAGATCTAAATGGAGGAAACTCTTCTTTGGGAATCCTCTTTGGACCAAAATGTCAAGCGAAAAGCTGAACCAATCTTGTCAAACTTGTACTCATGATTTGCTCCATTCTAAATATCCAGCTGGAGGAAACTCTTCTTTGTGAATCCTCTTTGGACCAAATTGTCAAACGTCAAAATTGTCCTAATGATTTGGTTCATCCAAGAGTTTGAAATGGAGGAAACTCTTCTTTGCCTTTGCGAATCCTCTTTGGATCAAAATGTCGAACGTTAAACTTGTTCTCATGATTTGGTCCATCCTGAAGATCTAAATGGAGGAAACTCTTCTTTGCGAATCCTCTTTGGATCAAAATGTGAAACAAAGATCGGAACCAATCTTTTAAAACATTTCCATGAATTGGACCATCCTAAAGTTCCAAATGGAGGAAACTCTTCTTTGGGAATCTTCTTTGAACCAAAATTTCAAATGAGGATCGGACCGAATCTTGTTAAAGTTGTCCTCATGATTTCATCTATCCTAAAGATCCAAATGGGGGAAACTCTTCTTTGGGAATCCTCTTTGGACCAAAATGTCAAAAGAGGATCAGAACCAAGCTTATCAAACTTGTCCTCATAATTTTGACATCCTAAAGTTCCAAATGGAGGAAACACAGCTGTACTCACGATTTGGTCCGTTCTAATGATCCAAACAGAGGAAACTCTTCTTTGGGAATCCTCTTTGGACCAAAATGTCAAACGAGGATTGGAACCAAGCTTGTCAAAGTTGTCCTCATGATTTGGACCATCCTAAAGTTCCAAATGGAGGAAACTATTCTTTGGGAATCCTCTTTGTACATAAATGTTACACGAGGATCGTAACCAATCTTTTCAAACTTGTCCTAATGATTTGATCTATCCTAAAGTTGCAAATGGAAGAAACTCTTCTTCGCAAATCCTCTTTGGACCATCCTAAGGATCCAAATGGAGGAAACTCTTCTTCGGGAGGTTTCTTTGGACCAAAATGCCGAACAAGGATCGAACCAATACAAAAACTTGTTTGTAATTGAAAAGCATGTTACAAAAACCAATATATTCAAAGTTGACCTCATTATTTAGTCCATTCTAAAGTTTCAAATGGAGGAAACTCTTCTTTGAGACTCTGTTTGGTAATCCTATTTGGTCCAAAATGTCAAACGAGGATTAGAACCAATCATTTCAAAGTTGTCCTAATGATTTGGTCCATCCTAAAGTTCCAATTGGAGGAAACTCTTTTTTGGGAATCCTCTCGGGACCAAAACGTCAAACGAGGATCGGAAACAATCTTTTCAAACTTGTCCTAATGATTTGGTCCATCTTAAAGTTTCAAATGGAGGAAACAATCTTTGGGAATCCTCTCTGGACCAAAATGTCAAACGTGGATCAGAAGAAATCTTATAAAAGTTGTCCTCATGATTTGGTCCATCCTAAAATTCCAAACGGAGGAAACTCTTCTTCGCGAATCCTCTTTGGACCAAAATGTCAAACGTCAAAGTTGTCCTCCTGATTTGGTCCATCCTAAAGATCCAAATGGAGGAAACTCTTCTTTGGGAATCCTTTTTGGACCAAAATCTCAAACGAGGATCGGAACCAATATTTATAAACTTGTCCTTAGGATTTGGTCCCTCCTAAAGTTCCAAATAGAATAAACTCTTTTTGGTCATATTTTTTGGACCAAAATGTCAAACGAGGATAAGAACCAACCATTTCAAAGTTGTCCTAATGATTTCTTACATCCAAAAGTTCCAATTGGAGGAAACTCTTCTTTATGAATCCTCTTTCGACCAAAATGTCAAACGAGGATCGGAACCAATCTTTTCAAACTTGTCCTAATGATTTGGTCCATCCTGAAGTTTAAAATAGAGGAAACTCTTCTTGTGGAATCCATCATTGGACCAAAATGTCGAACATCAAAGTTGTCTTCATGATTTAGTCCATCATAAACTTCCAAATGCAAGAAACACAGTTGTCCTCATGATTTGGTCCATCCTAAAGATCCAAATGGAGGAAACTCTTCTTTAGGAATCCTCTTTGGACCAAAATGTCGAACGTCGAAGTTGTCCTCATGATTTGGTCCATCCAAAAGATCCAAATGAAGGAAACTCTTCTTTGGGAATCCTTTTTGGACCAAAATCTCAAACGAGGATCGGAACCAATATTTATAAATTTGTCCTCAGGATTTGGTCCCTCCTAAAGTTCCAAATGGAGTAAAGTCTTTTTGGTAATCTTTTTTTGACCAAAATGTCAAACGAGGATAAGAACCAACCATTTCAAAGTTGTACTAATGATTTCTTACATCCAAAAGTTCCAATTGGAGGAATCTCTTCTTTAGGAATCCTCTTTCGACCAAAATGTCAAACGAGGATCGGAACCAATCTTTTCAAACTTGTCCTAATGATTTGGTCCATCCTGAAGTTTAAAATGGAGGAAACTCTTCTTGTGGAATCCTCATTGGACCAAAATGTCGAACATCAAAGTTGTCTTCATGATTTGGTCCATCATAAACTTCTAAATGCAGGAAACACAGTTGTCCTCATGATTTGGTTCATCCTAAAGATCCAAATGGAGGAAACTCTTCTTTAGGAATCCTCTTTGGACCAAAATGTGGAACGTCGAAGTTGTCCTCATGATTTGGTCCATCCTAAAGATCCAAATGGAGGAAACTCTTCTTTGGGAATCCTTTTTGGACCAAAATCTCAAACGAGGATCGGAACCAATATTTATAAACTTGTCCTCAGGATTTGGTCCCTCCTAAAGTTGCAAATGGAGTAAACTCTTTTTGGTAATCTTTTTTGGACCAAAATGTCAAACGAGGATAAGAACCAACCATTTCAAAGTTGTCCTAATGATTTCTTACATCCAAAAGTTCCAATTGGAGGAAACTCTTCCTTAGGAATCCTCTTTCGACCAAAATGTCAAACAAGGATCTGAACCAATCTTTTCAAACTTGTCTTAATGATTTGGTCCATCCTGAAGTTTAAAATGGAGGAAACTCTTCTTGTGGAATCCTCATTGGACCAAAATGTCGAACGTCAAAGTTGTCTTCATGATTTGGTCCATCATAAACTTCCAAATGCAGGAAACACAATTGTCCTCATGATTTGGTCCATCCTAAAGATCCAAATGGAGGAAACTCTTCTTTAGGAATCCTCTTTGGCCAAAATGTCGAACGTCGAAGTTGTGCTCATGATTTGGTCAATCCTAAAGATCCAAATGGAGGAAACTCTTCTTTAGGAATCCTTTTTGGACCAAAATCTTAAACGAGGATCGGAACAAAACTTATCAAAGTTGTCCTCATCATTTGGACCATCCTAAAGTTCCAAATGGAGGAAACTCTTCTTTGCGAATCCCCTTTGGACTAAAATGTTG
Source organism: Gynostemma pentaphyllum (assembly GCA_028015215.1). NCBI lineage: Eukaryota > Viridiplantae > Streptophyta > Magnoliopsida > Cucurbitales > Cucurbitaceae > Gynostemma > Gynostemma pentaphyllum. The sequence goes on from CM051350.1 coordinate 11,730,728, forward strand.
AACGTCAAAGTTGTCCTAATGATTTGGTCCATCCTATGGTTCCAAATGGAGGAAACCCTTCTTTGGAATCCTCTTTGGACCGAAGTTTCAAACGAAGATCGGACCCTTGTTAAAGTTGTCCTCATGATTTCGTCTATCCTAAAGATCCAAATGGATGAAACTCTTCTTTTGAAATCCTCTTTGGACCAAAATATCGAACTCCAAACTTGTCCTCGTGATTTGGTCCATCCTAAAGTTCCAAATGGAGGAAACTCTTCTGTGGAAATCTTCTTTGGACAAAAATGTCAAACGAGGATCGGAACCAATTTTGTCATAGTTGTCCTCATGATTTGGTCCACCCTAAAGTTCCAATGTCAAACGAGGATCGGAACCAATCTTGTCCAAGTTTTCCTCATGATTTGTCCATCCTAAATGATATGAATCATAGAGCCTCAAAAGAGTTGAATGAGATTAGTTTCACTCAAGGATCAAGAGCTAAGAAGTAGGTTCATGGAAGAAGAGCTTGGCTAGAAATGAAGAGAAATGGAAACTTTTCCGAAATGGAAACTTTTCAGAAATGGAAACTTTTCAGAAATGGAATCTTTCCTGAAATAAAAAGTTTCCATATATGGCATTTTGTGGAGAAGATCAAATTTACATTCCAAGGAAGCTCAACACCAAGGATTGAAGACTTTATATAGAAATGGAAATTCCAAGTAGTTTAAGGGTTTTAAAAGCAATTCCATGGGGTTTTCGTATCATTTGGTATCAGAGCTTAGGCTCAAGGGAGATTTCTATCTTACTTGCTTTCTTGTTATTCGAAAAAAAAAAAAGTTTCAAGAATTTTCTTATTAGCCTACTGTTTTCGTATTTTTAGTGTAGTTTCACTTTGAATCTCAGAATTCCGTCAACTAAAAAAGTCTTTATCTTTGTGTCTTGTTTATTTCATATTTGGATCATTTTATCAGAAACAATTTGAAAGATTAAGAAACAATAAGATCTTTCCAGACTGTCTGATTGTGCTGAAATTGAAATTTTTGTAAAAATGTTTTTCATTTTCTTCATATGTTCTTCATGTGTTCTTGACTTTTTTCTTCACAATATAGCAGTTAGATTCGAAATTATATCACCAAAACCTTGTGATATGAATCATGGAACCTTACAAAAAGCTCAAGGACCAATCACAAGTTCAAAGATCAAGAGAAGCATTGAACATCCATTTACAAGCCTACATTAGAAAAGTCAAGACAAGCTTCGAAGATCCGAGCATGGAGGCTAACAAAGAAGACTTGATGCACATTAATCAATGGAAAATGCATTTGGAAGAAGAGAATTGAAGACTTGTTCAATCAGAAATGAAGAGAAGAGCAAATTAGGAAAGTTGCATCACTTTTGCAAACTTTCCTTATTTGGACCACTTTCCATATTTGTTTCCAAAGTTTCCATATTTGTTCCCAAAATGGTTCCAACGAATTTATGATGTATTTAGACATGTTTTAGGTCTTTTATATTCGTTTTATATGTTTGGAATGGATTAGGAAAGATATTATTCTCTAGAAAAGATTTTCCACAAAATCTGTCAATTTCACATAAGGCAAGTTTTGGGCAGATTTTGTGCTCCTTGTACTCCGAATTTCCTAGCTTATTTTTAGGGTTTCTTTGCCTATTTAAAGGCCTCATTTGTAACCCTAAAGACCAAGAATTCATATGATAATAATATTTCTTTTTGCTTTGCTGAAGTTGCTTAGTTTTGTAGCCTTGTTCTAGGTTGCATGTTTTAGAAACATTCAAGCATAATTTGATCTAGTATGTTTGTGAATTGTTTCGATCTTGAAATAAGAACAAGTTCTCTTATTTCAAGATATTAGATCATTGGAATAATCTTCTTCTTCTTGTATTCCATGAGTTTTACCTTATTGTTCATCGGGGTTTTAGGATTTGCATCTAGGGGTTCTTTGTGATTTCAAAGGGTTTCTATTTCAATTTCCTAGGGTTTCATATCACCTTGAAATTGTGTTTTTAGTAAGTCCACCACCATATTATCTTATCTCATCTTATCTCATCTCATCTTATCTTATCTCATCTCATCTCATCTCATCTTATCTTATCTCATCTCATCTCATCTTAGATATTATCTAATCTAATCTTATCTATATCTCATCTCATACATCTTATCTCATATTACCTTATCTTATCTCTTCTTATCCTATCCTATCTTATCTTATCTTACCTTATCTCATCTCATCTCATCTTATCTTATCATATCTAACCTTATCTTATCTCATCTCATCTTATCTCACCTTATCTTATCCATAACCTTATCTCATCTTATCTTATCCAAATTTCGTGTTCTTTTTTTTTCATTCCACTTCATTTTTCGTGCACTTTAAGATTAATTTGGTTTCAGGTTTGTTGATTGCATTTAAGTGTTACTAAAGCAAGGTTGCAGCCAAGATCCTACTAGAGAGTGTGAGCATTGCTTGAGTGTAAACACGAGTGAACTACAAATTCTTGAGTGTAAGTACACACTCAGTGAATTCTTGTGAGGTCCATACATATATTTTTTTTCTTACTAACATTTTGCAGCCATGTCTAATGTGAAGAGAATACAAAAACAATAATACCAACATCATGCTTTAGATTCGAGGACGAATCCTCTTCAAGAGGGAGAGAATGATATGAATCATAGAGCCTCAAAAGAGTTGAATGAGATTAGTTTCACTCAAGGATCAAGAGCTAAGAAGTAGGATCATGAAAGAAGAGCTTGGCTAGAAATGAAGAGAAATGGAAACTTTTCCGAAATGGAAACTTTTCAGAAATGGAATCTTTTCCGAAATGAAAAGTTTCCATATATGGCAATTTGTGGCGAAGATCAAATTTACATTCCAAGGAAGCTCAACACCAAGGATTGAAGACTTTATATAGAAATGGAAATTCCAAGTAGTGTAGGTTTTTAAATTTGGCATTTTTAGATTTCTAGGAGTAGTAGTTTTTAATTTTGATGACTCATCATGGTGATGTCATGATGAAGTCATCCTTATCAATACTTTATCTCATATTTTCGAAATTAGATTTTTAGATATCGAAAATCTTAATTGAAAAGCTTGTTTCAAAGTACTTGTTTCACTCTTTGGACCATATTGAAACCAAAGACCTAAGGTTTTCCATTTGTCAAAGTTTTTCTCGTGATTCGGTCCATCCTAAAGATCCAAATGGAGGAACCTCTTCTTTGGGTATCCTCTTTGGACCAAAATATCGAAAGAGGATCCGAACCACTCCAAAAACTTGTTTGTAATGAAAAGCTTGTTTCAAATTACTTGTTTCACTCTTCGGACCATATTGATACAAAAGACCTAAGGTTTCCCCCTTGTCAAAGTTGTGCTCATGATTTGGTCCATCCTAAAGATCCAAATGGAGGTACCTCTTCTTTGGGAATCCTCTTGGGACCAAAATATCGAAAGAGGATCCGAACCACTCCAAAAACTTGTTTGTAATTGAAAAGCTTATTTCAAAGTACTTGTTTCACTCTTTGGAGCATATTGATACTAAAGACCTAAGGTTTCCCACTTGTCAAAGTTTTCCTCAAGATTTGGTCCATCCTAAAGATGCAAATGGAGGAACCTCTTCTTTGGGAATCCTCTCTGGACGAAAATTTCGAAAGAGGATCCGAACCATTCCAAACACTTGTTTGTAATTGAAAAGCTTGTTTCAAAGTACTTGTTTCACTCTTCGGACCATATTGATACAAAAGACCTAAGGTTTCCCACTTGTCAAAGATTTCCTCGCGACTTGGTCCATACTAAAGATGCAAATGGAGGAACCTCTTCTTTGGGAATCCTCTTTGGACCAAAATTTATAAAGAGGATCCTAACCACTCCAAAAACTTGTTTGTAATTCAAAATCTTTTTGCAAAGTACTTGTTTCACTCTTCGGACCATATTGATACCAAAGACCTAAAGTTTCGCACTTGTCAAAGTTTTCCTCGTGACTTGGTCCATCCTAAAGATGCAAATGGAGGAACCTCTTCTTTGGGAATCCCCTTTGGACTAAAATTTTGAAAGTGGATCCGAACCACTCCAAAAACTTGTTTGTAATTGAAAAGCTTGTTTCAAAGCACTTGTTTCACTCTTCAGACCATATTGATACCAAAGACCTAAGGTTTCCCCCTTGTCAAAGTTTTCCTCGCGATTTGGTCCATCCTAAAGATGCAAATGGAGGAACATCTTCTTTGGGAATGATTTATCTCATACTTTATCAATACTTTATCCTTATCAATACTTTATCCAAGTAGTGTAGGTTTTTAAATTGGGCATGATTTGATTCAATGCGCATGATTTTTAGATAGATACGAGCGTTATCTGAGTGGGTGCTCGTTCTTTTTTCGAAATCTTCATTTCTTGTTTGTTCAATTCATTTGTTTGTACAGTATAGTAGGTTAGAGAATGAAGAAGAAGATATATTATATTGTATAACACAGTATGAAGGGTTTTTTTACACATCTGTATATTACATTTGTTTTGCATAATATAGTTCATTTATATTATACAGTACATTTGTTGTTCAAAACGATACAATGAAGAGGTTCCTACAAATCTGGCTTGTATAGTACATTCGTTTGATCTGGATACCAAGTACATATTGAGCCTCTCCCAAATCCTTCATTTGGATTCGTTTGATAGCCATTTCTTACGCCCGATAATATCCTTATATTATTCCTAATAAGTAAGATATCATCCACATACAGAAAGAGAAAAATCATATCATTGTTGAGTATCTTCTTGTAAACACAAGACTCATCAATATTTTGTTCAAAGGCATATGATTTGACCATTGTATCAAGTCTTTTGTTCCAAGACTGTGAGGCTTGCTTTAATCCATAAATGGATTTCAACAACTTACAAACTTTTTTTCGTTCACCTTGAACAATGAATCCTTCTTGCTAAAGCATATAGATACTCTCATAAAAATACTCATTCAGAAATGTTGTCTTGAACTCCATCTGCTAAATTTCTTAATTGAAATGGGCAACGATGGATAAAAGAGTTCTAATAGAGTTTAACATAGTAAGAAGGAATAATGTTTCTTCATAGTCTGCCCTTTCCTTTTGGTAACACCCCTTTGCTACAAGACTAGCCTTGAAAGTCTCCACTTTCCCATCGGCTCCATGTTTCCTCTTGTAGATCCATTTGCAACCAATGGGTTTTACCCCAACTGGTTGATCCGTAAGTTCCTAGGCTGAGTTGGAGTACATAGACTCCATCTTAACATCCATGACTTTCAGCCATTTTTCTTTGTTAACATCCACCATTGCTTCCTTATATGAGATAATGGATCATCCAAGTCAATACCGCCATCATTGACTTTAGTTAAGCCAAAATATCGTTCCGGCAACTTGGGTGCCCTCCCACTACGTCGGGGACTTAACTGGATTTTACTATAATCACTTTTCCTAGTTGAAGAGCTAGGCAAGTCAACAACACTTGTTGACTCATTAGTGCTTTCACTTGGAACCCATCTTCTTTAGTACTAATTTACTAGGAGATTTGTGGTTTCCTATATATTGCTCTTCCAAGAATGTAGCATTTGTTGTTACAAACACTTTATTCTCTTCATCACTATAAAACAAGTCACCATGGACTCTTTTAAGGGTAGCCTACGAAGAAGCATACCTTAGAACATGGTTCTAGTTTCTTAGGGTTCGATTTCAGCACATGTGCTAGACATCCCCATACTCGGAAGTGATGCAAACTTACTTTACGTCTCAACCATAACTCAATAGGCATTTCTAAAACACTTTTAGAAGGTACCCTATTTAGGATTTATAACACAGTCTCCAAAGCGTAACCCCAGAAAGATTCTTGTAATGATGAATAACTCAACATTGATCCCGTCATTTTGAGTAAGGTTCTATTTCTCCTTTCAGTTACACCATTCTACTGTGGTGTACCGGGTGTTGAAAGTTGGGAAGTTATCCCATTTTCTACCAAGTAGTCTTTGAACTCATAGTCCATATACTCTCTACCACGATCAGATCTAGTGTCATGATAGATTAACCAAGTTGCTTTTCAACCTCTACTTTGAACTCCTTGAACTTTACAAGAGCTTCCGAATTGAATTGCAATAGGTACATGTACCCATATCTTGAGTAGTTGTCTATGAAAGACACATAGTACTCATATATCCACCCCTAGTCTTTACATTCATCAGACCAAAAAGGTCTGAATATATGAGCTCTAGTGGTTCTGTGACTCTATTTCCTTTAGCAGAGAGAAGACGCTTAGTCATTTTACCATCTATACAAGATTCACATACTGGGAATATATCAAACTATAAGTCACTTAAAGGTCAACTTTTAACAAGTCTTTGAATTCTTTTGAGGTTAATATGGCCAAACCTTACATGCCATAGAAGGGTCTCATGTTTAGAATTTCTACCTTTACTTGTTCTAGACTCTACAGTCTGGAACACCTCAGTATTATAAAGCGTTGCACATACTAACGATTTTAGTGTATATATATATAAATTATTATCTTCTAATCTTGAACAGATAAAGTTTCAATATTTAAAAAAATCAAATTTATTAATATTGAAATCTACGGTATAAGATTGTTTGCGAATACAACCTAAAGAAACAATGTTCCGGTTTAAACCAGGAACATAATAAACAGTGTTAAGGAAAATAAACATTTTATTTAAAAATAATCAACAACTTTATAAATGAACCAATACTTATTTTATTCATAATAAAATAATCATATGCTTTCAAAAACATAATAAAAGTAACAATAGTTACTAAATAGTTTTTATGACATAAACACTACTATTGGTTCATAAATGACTAGAAAAGCTTCTTCAAGCTCCAGAGTGCAGTCTTTACGAAATCTCTATTTTTCGTGCACTTTAAGATTAATTTGGTTTCAGGTTTGTTGATTGCATTTAAGTGTTACTAAAGCAAGGTTGCAGCCAAGATCCTACTAGAGAGTGTGAGCATTGCTTGAGTGTAAACATGAGTGAACTACAAATTCTTGAGTATAAACACTCAGTGAGTTCTTGTGAGGTCCATACATATTTTTTTTTCTTACTAACATTTTGCAGCCATGTCTAATGTGAAGAGAATACAAAAACAATAATACCAACATCATGCTTTAGATTCGAGGACGAATCCTCTTCAAGAGGGAGAGAATGATATGAATCATAGAGCCTCAAAAGAGTTGAATGAGATTAGTTTCACTCAAGGATCAAGAGCTAAGAAGTAGGATCATGAAAGAAGAGCTTGGCTAGAAATGAAGAGAAATGGAAACTTTTCCGAAATGGAAACTTTTCAGAAATGGAATCTTTTCCGAAATGAAAAGTTTCCATATATGGCAATTTGTGGCGAAGATCAAATTTACATTCCAAGGAAGCTCAACACCAAGGATTGAAGACTTTATATAGAAATGGAAATTCCAAGTAGTGTAGGTTTTTAAATTTGGCATTTTTAGATTTCTAGGAGTAGTAGTTTTTAATTTTGATGACTCATCATGGTGATGTCATGATGAAGTCATACTTATCAATACTTTATCTCATATTTTCGAAATTAGAGTCATATTAGGAGTAGGAAACTTGTTTTGCCTATTTAAATGTTTTATTATTCAATTAATAAGCAGATTTGATGAATTAAAGAAAATTGGCCGATTGTGCTTGCCTTGGCTGGGAGCCATCTCTCTCAACTATGTAATCTTGATTTAGATTGCTTGCTTAGGAGCATTCAAGCAACCTTGATCAAGTTGTTTGTGGAGTGTTTCGAATCATGGGGTAAGAAGTCATTCTTGTTTCTTGATATTTGATCAACAAGGTATCCTTTTTCCCTTACTTACACCATGGGTTGTTTCGAATGGCATATGTGGGTTCAATGGTTTTTTATTTTGGGGTCCTTAGTTAAGTTTAAGGGTTTTAAAAGCAATTCCATGGGGTTTTCGTATCACTAAATTTCCAAATGGAGGAAACTCTTCTTTAGGATACCTCTTTAGACCAAAATGTCGAACGAGGATCGGAATCAATCTTGACAAAGTTATCCTCATGATTTGGTCTATTCTAAAGTTCAAAATGGAGGAAACTCTTCTTTGGGAATCCTCTTTCAACCAAAATATCAAACGAGAATCAGAACCAATCTTTTCAAACTTGTCCTAATGATTTGGTCCATCCTAAAGTTCCAAATGGAGGAAACTCTTCTTTGCGAATCCACTTTGAAACAAAACGTCAAACGTCAAATTTGCTTTCATGATTTGGTCCATCCTAAAGTTCCAAATCGTGTAAACTTTTCTTTGGGAATTCTCTTTGGACCAAAATGTCGAAAGTCAAAGTTGATCTCATGACTTGGTCCATTCTAAAGATCCAAATGGAGGAAACTCTTCTTTGGGAATCCTCTTTGGACCAAAATGTCAAGCGAAGATCGGAACCAATCTTCTCAAACTTGTCCTCATGATTTGGTCCATCCTAAAGATCCAAATGTACGAAACTCTTCTTTGGGAATACTCTTTGGACCAAAATGTCGAACGTCAAAGTTGTCCTATTGACTTGGTCCATCCTAAAGTTCTACATGGAGGAAGCTCTTCTTTACGAATCCTCTTTGGACATAAATGTCAAACGAGTATCGGAACCAATCTTTTCAAACTTGTCCTAATGATTTGGTCCATCCTAATGTTCCAAATGAAGGAAACTCTTCTTTGGGAATCCTCTTTGGACCAAAATCTCAAACGAGGATCGGAAAGAATCTTTTCAAACTTGTCCTCATGTTTTGGTCCATCCTAAAGATCCAAATGGAGTAAACTCTTATTTAGGAATCCTCTTTGGACCAAAATGTTGAAATTCAAAGTTGTCCTCAAGATTTGGTCCATTCCAAAGATCCAAAGGGGGGAAACACTTCTTTGGGAATCCTCTTTTGACCAAAATATCAAACGAGGATCGGAACCAATCTTTTCAAACTTGATATGAATCATGGAACGTCACAAAAATCCCAAGGACAAATAACAAGTCAAGACAAGCTTTGAAGATCCGATCATGGAGGGTATGGAAGAGGATGTGATGAAATTTAATCTATGGTAAATGCATTTGGAGGAAGGTTATCGAAGACTTGTTCAACTAGAAGTGAAGATGAGAGCTAATTTGGAAAGTTGCATCACTTTTGCAAACTTTCCTTATTTGGACCACTTTCCATATTTGTTAACGAACTTTCCATATTTGTTCCCAAACTTTCCATATATGGTTCCAACGAATTTATGATGTATTTAGACATGTTTTAGGCCATTTACATTCAGTTTATTAGCTAGGAAAGAATTAGGAAAGATATTATTCTCTAGGAAAGATTTTCCCCAAAATCTGCCAAATCCATATAAGGCAAGTTTTGGGCAGATTTTATTCCCTTTTTTATTCCGAATTTGCTTGTTATTGTTAGGGTTTATTTGCCTATTTAAAGGCCTCATTTGTAACCCTAAACATGAAGAATTAATATGATAGAAAATGGCTTTGTTTTGCTTATTGCTTGGTTGATTTTACCTTGCATTTTGTAGCCTTGTTCTAGGTTGCATGTTTTAGAAACATTCAAGCATGAATTGATCTATTGTGTTTGTGGATTGTTTCGATCTTGAAAAAAAACAAGTTCTCTTATTTCAAGGTATTAGATCATTGGAATAATCTTCTTCTTCTTTGTTTCCAAGGGTTTTACCTTATTGTTCATTGGGGTTTTAGGATTTTCATTAAGGGGTTCTTTGTATATCAAAGGGTTTCTATTTCAATTTTCTAGGGTTTCATATCAAAACTGGTCCTCTTGATTTGGTCTATCATAAAAATCCAACGGGAGGAAACTCTTCTTCGCGAACCCTCTTTGGACCAAAATGTCAAACGTCAATGTTGTCTTCATGATTTGGTCCCTTCTAAAGATTCAAATGGTGTAAACTCTTCTTTAGGAATCCTCTTCGAACCAAAATGTAGAAAGTCAAAGTTGTCCTCAAGATTTGGTCCATTCTAAAGATCCAAATGGAATAAACTCTTCTTTGAGAATCCTCTTTTGACCAAAATGTCAAACGAGGATCGGAACCAATTATGTCTAACTTGTCTTCATGATTTGGTCCATCCTAAAGATCCAAATTTGGAAACTCTTCTTTGGGAATCAACTTTGGACCAAAATGTCGAACGTCAAAGTTGTCCTAATGATTTGGTCCTTCCTAAAGTTCCACATGGTGGAAACTCTTCTTTGTGAATCCCCTTTGGACCAAATTGTCAAACGAGGATCGGAACCGATCATTTCAAACTTTTCCTAATGATTTGGTCCATCCTAACGTTCCAAATGGAGGAAACTCTTCTTTGGGAATCCTCTTTAGACAAAAATCTCAAACGAGGATCGGAACCAAAATTTTCAAACTTGCCCTAATTATTTGGTCCAGCCTAAAGTTCCAAATGGAGTAAACTCTTCTTTGGAAATTGTCTTTGGACCAAAATGTCGAAGTCAAAGTTGTCCTCATGATTTGGTCCATTCTAAAGATCCAAATGGAGGAAACTCTTCTTTGGGAAATCCTCTTTGGACCAAAATGTCAAACGAGGATCAGAACCAATCTTGTCAAACTTGTCCTCAAGATTTGGTCCATCCTAAAGATCCTATTGGAGGAAACTCTTCTCTGGGAAATCCTCTTTGGACCAAAATGTCAAACGAGGATCGGAACCAATCTTGTCAAACTTGTCCTCAGGATTTGGTCCCTCCTAAAGTACCAAATAGAGTAAACTCATTTTGGTAATCCTTTTTTGGACAAAAATGTCAAACGAGGATAAGAACCAATCATTTCAAACTTGTCCTAATGATTTGTTACATACTAAAGTTCCAATTGCAGGAAACTCTTCTTTAGGAATCCTCTTTCGACCAAAATGTCAAACGACGATCGAAACCAATCTTTTCAGATTTGTCCTAATGATTTGGTCCATCCTAAAGTTTCAAATGGAGGAAACTCTTCTTGTGTAATCCTCATTGGACCAAAATGTCGAACGTCAAAGTTGTCCTCATGATTAGGTCCATCATAAACTTCCAAATGCAAGAAATACAGTTGTCCTCATGATTTGGTCCATCCTAAAGATCCAAATGGAAGAAACTCTTCTCTAGGAATCCTCTTTGGACCAAAATGTCGAACGTCAAAGTTGTAATCATGATTTGGTCCATCCTAAAGATCCAAATAGAGGAAACTCTTCTTTAAGAATCCACTTTGGACCAAAATGTCAAACGAGGATCGGAAACAAGCTTGTCAAAGTTGTCCTCATGATTTGGACCATCCTAAAGTTCCAAATGGAGGAAACTCTTCTTTAGGAATCCTCTTTGGATCAAAATGTCGAACGTCAAAGTTGTCCTCATAATTTGGTTCATTCTAAAGATCCAAATGGAGGAAACTCTTCTTTGTGAATCCTCTTTGGACCAAAATGTCAAGAGAGAATCTGAACCAATCTTGTCAAACATGTACTCATCATTTGCTCCATCCTAAATATCAAACTGGAGGAAACTCTTCTTTGTGAATCCTCTTTGGATAAAAATGTCGAACGTCAAAGTTGTCCTAATGATTTGGTTCATCCTAGAGTTCCAAATGGAGGAAACTCTTCTTTGGGAATCCTCTTTGGACCAAAATATCGAACGTTAAACTTGTTCTCATAATTTGGTCCATCCTGAACATCCAAATGGAGGAAACTCTTCTTTGCGAATCCTCTTTGGATCAAAATGACAAACAAGGATCGGAACCAATCTTTTAAAACATTTCCATGAATTGGACCATCCTAAAGTTCCAAATGGACGAAACTCTTCTTTGGGAATTTTCTTTGGACCAAAATTTCAAACGAGGATCGGACCCAATCTTGTTAAATTTGTCCTCATGATTTCGTTTATCCTAAAGATCCAAATGGGGGAAACTCTTCTTTGGGAATCCTCTTTGGTCCAAAATGTCAAACGAGGATCAGAACCAAGCTTATCAAACTTGTCCTCATGATTTTGATATCCTAAAGTTCCAAATGGAGGAAACACAGTTGTACTCATGATTTGGTCCATCCTAATGATCCAAATGGAGGAAAGTCTTCTTTGGGAATACTCTTTGGACCAAAATGTCAAACGACGATCGGAACCAAGCTTGTCAAAGTTGTCCTCATGATTTGGACCATCCTAAAGTTCCAAATGGAGGAAACTATTCTTTGGGAATCCTCTTTGTACATAAATGTTACACGAGGATCGTAACCAACCTTTTCAAACCTTTCCTATGTATTTGATCCATCCTAAAGTTGCAAATGGAAGAAACTCTTCTTCGCAAATCCTCTTTGGACCATCCTAAGGATCCAAATGGAGGAAACTCTTCTTTGGGAGTTTTCTTTGGACCAAAATGCTGAACAAGGATCGAACCAATACAAAAACTTGTTTGTAATTGAAAAGCATGTTACAAAAACCAATATATTCAAAGTTGACCTCATGATTTAGTCCATCCTAAAGTTTCAAATGGAGGAAACTCTTCTTTCAGACTCTGTTGGGTAATCCTTTTTCCACCAAAATGTCAAACGAGGATCAGAACCAATCATTTCAAAGTTGTCCTAATGATTTGGTCCATCCTAAAGTTCCAATTGGGGGAAACTCTTCTTTGGGAATCCTCTCGGGACCAAAACGTCAAGCGAGTATCGGAAAAAATCTTTTCAAATTTGTCCTCATGATTTGGTCCATCCTAAAGTTTCAAATGGAGGAAACAATCTTTGGGAATCCTCTCTGGACGAAAATGTACAACGTGGATCGGAAGAAAACTTGTAAAAGTTGTTCTCATGATTTGGTCCATCCTAAATTTCCAAACGAAGGAATCTCTTCTTCGCGAATCCTCTTTGGACCAAAATGTCAAACGTCAAAGTTGTCCTCATGATTTGGTCCATCCTAAAGATCCAAATGGAGGAAACTCTTCTTTGGGAATCCTCTTTGGACGAAAATCTCAAACGAGGATCGGAACCAATATTTATAAACTTGTCCACAGGATTTGGTCCATCCTAAAGTTCCAAATGGAGTAAATTCTTTTTGGTAATCTTTTTTGGACCGAAATGTCAAACGAGGATATGAACCAACCATTTGAAAGTTGTCCTAATGATTTCTTACATCCAAAAGTTCCAATTGGAGGAAACTCTTCTTTAGGAATCCTCTTTCAACCAAAATGTCAAACGAGGATCGGAACCAATCTTTTCAAACTTGTCCTAATGATTTGGTCCATCCTGAAGTTTAAAATGGAGGAAACTCTTCTTGTGGAATCCTCATTGGACCAAAATGTCGAACGTCAAAGTTGTCTTCATGATTTGGTCCATCATAACCTTCCAAATGCAGGAAGCACAGTTGTCCTCATGATTTGGTCCATCCTAAAGATCCAAATGGAGGAAACTCTTCTTTAGGAATCCTCTTTGGACCAAAATATCGAATGTCGAAGTTGTCCTCATGATTTGGTCCATCCTAAAGATCCAAATGGAGGAAACTGTTCTTTAGGAATCCTTTTTGGACAAAATTCTCAAACGAGGACCGGAACCAAACTTATCAAAGTTATCCTCATGATTTGAACCATCCTAAAGTTCCAAATGGAGGAAACTCTTTTTTGCCAATCCCCTTTGGACTAAAATGTAGAACGTCAAAGTTGTCCTAATGATTTGGTCCATCCTAAAGTTCCAAATGGAGGAAACTCTTCTTTGCAAATGCTCTTTGGAACAAAATGTTGAACGTTAAACTTGTTCTCATGATTTGGTCCATCATGAAGATCCAAATGGAGGAAACTCTTCTTTGCGAATCCTCTTTGGATCAAAATGTCAAACAAGGATCGAAACCAATCTTTTAAAACTTTTCCATGATTTGGTCAGTCCTAAAGTTCCAAATGGAGGAAACTCTTCTTTGGGAATCCTCTTTGGACCAAAGTTTCAAACGAAGATTGGACCCTTGTTAAAGTTGTCCTCATAATTTCGTCTATCCTAAAGATCCAAATGGATGAAACTCTTCTTTCGGATTCCTTTTTGTACCAAAATATCGAACGTCAAACTTTTTCTCATGATTTGGTCCATCTTTAAGTTCCAAATGGAGGAAACTCTTCTGTGGAAATCTTCTTTGGACAAAAATTTCAAACGAGGATCGGAACCAATTTTGTCATAGTTATCTTCATGATTTGGTCCACTCTAAAGTTCCAATGTCAAACGATGATCGGAACCAATCTTGTCAAAGTTTTTCTCATGATTTGTCCATCCTAAAGTTCCAAATGGAGGAAACTCTTCTTTAGGATACCCCTTTAGACCAAAATGTCGAACGAGGATCGGAACCAATGATAAGGCAAACCCAAATTGCAAGTCCAAAGACCCTATGCTATTATGCTTAGCATGAACCTTTGAACCAAGAACTCAAACCCTCCCTAACTAATCGGTTTCAACCAAGAAATTTAAGGCTAGATGAGATTACCTCTTAGATCAATAACCTAGAGACAAGAATGAGATTCCTTGTTCTAGATTGAATCACTCCACAACTAAGTTGATCAATTCCTAGTTGAATGACTCGGCAGCAACCCTAAACACAAGAATTGGAAGAAGTTGAAAACTCAATGTGGTTTTCAAAAGAAACTCTCAATGAGTGACTTGATTTTCATTCAAACATAATCTCAGTTTTACATTGTGTTTCCCATGGCTTTATAAGCCTACAATCAGCAAAAGAATAGCAAAACATAAAAGGAAACAAAGCATTAAAGCATTCGGTTACAATTGGCAAAAACAGAAAAGGAAACTAGAGCTCTTAATGCCCACGGTTACAAATAAGGAAAGTTTGACTAAAATGCAAATAAAAGTGAATCTGATTTGCTTAGTTGTTGCATTCTTCCATTTAAGGCATAGTTGACACTTGCACAAGGTTATCTTTGTAGATATTTTCCTTACAGATTTGCAAGTTACATACATTGATCTTCAAAGTGTCATAAGTCAAGTCTTCATCCAAATTGGGCTGCTCACTTGGAAATAAAGCTTGATCCGAGCCTATCCATTCTTGCACATGAGTAATAAAAGCTTGTTGGATCTTTTTAGCTTTGGATCTTGTGATTGGGCCGGTTGGAACATGTATTGGACTTGGAGTGCTTCCATGATCCTTATCATCTTCCCCTTCTTCAAGAAGATTCGTCCTCGAATCAAGGTCATCATCCCCTACATCAAAAGGGCTTAAATCAGCAACATTAAAAGTAGAACTAACCGAGAACTCACCTGGTAGATCTATCTTGTAAGCATTGTTGTTGACTCTTTCAAGCACTTGATAAGGTCCATCTTCTCTTGGATGAAGATTGGTTTTCCTTTGTGAAGGAAACCTCTCTTTTCTAAAGTGTATCCACACCCAATCTCCCGGTTTAAAAACAAGCTCCTTTCTTCCTTTGTTGATCCGAGAAGCAACCTTTGTGTTTTGTTTTTCAATTCTGTCCCTTACTTCTTTGTGCAAATTCTTAATAAAATCAGCCCTAGAAGTAGCTTCATCACAAACAAACACATTAGTAGGCAAAGGAAGTAAATCAAGTGGAGTAGTAGGGTTAAGGCCATAAACTACCTCAAATGGAGATCAATGTGTTGTACTATGTATGGCTCGGTTGTAAGCAAACTCCACAAAAGGAAGACATGTTTCCCAAGACTTGATATTCTTGGAAATAATGGCTCTAAGTAAAGCCCCTAAAGTCCTATTAACCACCTTAGTTTGTCCATCGGTTTGGGGATGACAAGTAGTTGAAAATAGTGGCTTAGTGCCAAGCTTACCCCCACAAAACCTTCCAAAAGTGACTTAGGAACTTAACATTCCTATCGCTAACAATAGTAGTAGGAATACCATGCAATCTAACCACTTCCCTAAAGAACAAATCCGCAACATGCTTAGCATCATCTGTTTTGTGACATGCAATGAAATGTGCCATTTTGCTAAATCGGTCAACTACAACAAAGATACTATCATGTCCTCTCTTAGTCCTAGGTAAACCTAATACAAAGTCCATAGATATGTTTGTCCAAGGTTCATTCGGAACATGCAGTGGTGTATAAAGTCCATGTGGTTGTGATCTAGACTTAGCCTCTTTACATTTAAAACAATTTTTACACACTTTATGCACATCATGTCTCATTTTAGGCCAACAGAAATGCTCATTCAACATGTAAAATGTTTTGTGAATCCCAAAGTGTCCCATTAAGCCGCCCCCATGTGATTCTTTAACAAACAATTCTCTAATTGAGCATTTTGGCACACACAACTTATTTTTCTTGAATAACATGCCTTCAAACAGAAAGTAGTCATCCGCGGATTTCCCATTAACACAAGAAGCATAAATAGCTCCAAAATCAGAATCGAGAGGATATAAATCTTTTACTTGTTTGAATCCTAAGATCTTAGCGCTAAGAGTAGAAAACAAGTTGTACCTCCTTGATAATGCATCAGCTACCATATTTTCTTTACCTTGCTTGTACTTGATGACATATGGAAAGGTCTCAATGAATTCTATCCATTTGGCATGCCTCCTATTCAACTTACTTTGTCCCTTGAGGTGTTTTAAGCTCTCATGATTCGTATAGATTAGAAACTCCCTCGGCCAAAGTAGTGTTGCCAAACCTGCAAAGTTCTCACTAAAGCATATAATTCCTTGTCATAGATAGGATAATTCAAAGATGCACCATTCAACTTTTCACTAAAGTACATTAAAGGCTTACCATCTTGCATTAACACTGCCCCTATGCCAATCCCACTTGCTCATTCAATTTCAAATGATTTCTCAAAGTTTGGTAAAACAAGCAAAGGTGCATTGGTTAATTTGTCTTTCAATTCTTTGAAAGCCTTTTCTTGCATTTCCCCCCACACAAATGTCACATGCTTTTTCACAAGTTCATTCAATGGTGCTGCTATTGTGCTAAAGTCTTTAATGAATCTTCTATAAAAACTAGCAAGACCATGAAAACTCCTAACTTCACTAGCATTTCTAGGTTGTGACCAATCTCTAATAGTTGTAACTTTCTCCTCATCTACTTCAACTCCATCCTTGCTTACAATGAATCCTAGAAAGTTAACTCTATCCAAGCAAAAACTACACTTTTTAACATTAGCATAAAGCTTCTCTTTTCTAAGTGTAATTAGAACTAACCTAACATGCTCTACATGATCATTTAAGCTCTTTGAGTAAATCAGTATGTCATCAAAATAAACAACTATAAACTTTCCCAAAAACTCCCTCAAAACATGATTCATCAATCTCATGAAAGTACTAGGTGCATTAGTCAAGTCAAATGGCATAACAAGCCATTCATACAACCCAAATTTCGTTTTAAATGCTGTTTTCCATTCATCACCTACTTGCATTCTTATTTGATGATATCTAGATTTAAGGTATATTTTAGTGAAAAGACAAGATCCATACAACTCATCAAGCATATCATCTAACCTAGGAATAGGGTGACGATACTTTACAGTGATTTTGTTGATGGCTCGACAATCCACACACATTCTCCATGTTCCATCCTTTTTAGGCACCAAGATGACCGGAACCGAGCAAGGACTCAAACTCTCTCTTACATATCCCTTAGCAAGAAGCTCCTCCACTTGCTTTTGAATTTCCTTGGTTTCGATTGGATTAGTCCTATAAGCTGGCCTATTTGGAATTCCAGCCCTGGGAATGAAGTCAATTTGATGCTCAATGCCTCTGATTGGGGGCAATCCATTTGGTACTTCATCCGGAAACATGTCCTTGAATTTTGCAAAGAGAAGAAAACACACTTGGCAAAGACAAAGTTTGGTTAGGGTTAGTAGCCAAATACCCTTCTTTGTACAAAAGCACAAAGATTGGTTTTTGGATAAGTAAAGCCCTCCTCACTTCCCCAAATCTTGCTAATAAGCTGATATGAATCCCTAGAAAATTGAAATAGAAACCCTTTGAAACACAAAGAACCCCTAGATGAAAATCATAAAACCCCAATGAACAATAAGGTAAAACCCTTGGAAACAAAGAAGAAGAAGATTATTGCAATGATCTAATACCTTGAAATAAGAGAACTTGTTCTTATTTCAAGATCGAAACAATCCACAAACACAATAGATCAAGTTATGCTTGAATGTTTCTAAAATATGCAACGTAGAACAAGGCTACAAAATGCAAGGTAAAATCAACCAAGCAATAAGCAAAACAAAGCTATTTTCTATCATATTAATTCTTCATGTTTAACAAATGAGGCCTTTAAATAGGCAAATAAACCCTAAAAATAACAAGCAAATTCGGAATAAAGAAGGGAATAAAATCTGCCCAAAACTTGCCTTATATGGATTTGGCAGATTTTGGGGAAAATCTTTCCTAGAGAATAATATCTTTCCTAATTCTTTCCTAGCTAATAAACTGAATGTAAATGGCCTAAAACATGTCTAAATACATCATAAATTCGTTGGAACCATATATGGAAAGTTTGGGAACAAATATGGAAAGTTGGATAACAAATATGGAAAGTGGTCCAAATAAGGAAAGTTTGCAAAAGTGATGCAACTTTCCAAATTAGCTCTCATCTTCACTTCTGGTTGAACAAGTCTTCAATAACCTTCCTCCAAATGCATTTACCATAGATTGAATTTCATTACGTCCTCTTCCATAGCCTCCATGATCGGATCTTCAAAGCTTGTCTTGACTTGGCTAATGTAGGCTTGTAAATGGATGTCAATGCTTCTCTTGAACTTTAATGTTGTGATTTGTCCTTGGGCTTTTTGTGACGTTCCATGATTCATATCATAAGCTCACTTGCTTGCTTTTGTTTTGTTTTGCATCTCTTCTCTCTTTTTCCCTCAATTTCTTCTCTAATTGTTCACTCACCTCTTTCTTATCACTCATTTTTGTCTTTTCTCTCATTTCTTTTTCTTCAATTTCAATTCTTTTTTTCTCAAGTTTCATTTGATCATTACAAACTTCTTTTGAAGATAAAGGTACAAGAATGATTTTTCTACCATCCATAGTGAAACTATACCTATTCAAGAACCCATCATGCATGACTTTCCTATCAAATTGCCAAGGTCGGCCAAGTAAAATATCTCCAGCATGCATAGGTACAACATCACATAATATATCATCATAGTATTTACCTAAATTAAAGGAAATCAAAGCTTGAGATACTACCTTTATTTCTCCACAATCATGGAGCCATTGAAGCTTGTATGGTGTAGGATGTGCTTGAGTTGGTAGTTGTAACCTCTTGACCAGAATAGAGCTCACCACATTTGTACAACTTCCTCCATCAATCATTAGACAACATGGTGTGCCATTCACTAGACATCTTGTGTGGAACAAGTTGTCTCTTTGGTCATCCACACAATCCTCCTTCACTTGGGTACTCAAAACTCTTCTAGTCACAAGAGCTAATTGGTTCCCATCCTCCACTTCTTCATCAAACACCTCAGCCTCCTCCTCTTCCTCTTCATTGTCATTTTCCTTCCCATCTGTGACTACCTCCCCATTTCTAATGATCATAGCCCTTTTATTAGGACAATCTCGGCTTATGTGACCTATTCCTTGGCACTTCCAGCACTTAATGTCTCTATTTCTCTCAACTTTTACTTATCCACCTTCTCTTTTTCCTTCCATTTTGAAGACTCACCCTTATCCTTCTTGGCAGCCTCAAATGAAGTTCTAGGCTTAAAGTCTCCTTTAGAACTACTAACTCCCTTTTTCCAAGTATTGGATGATGGAAAAGTGGATTTAGAAGTGTATCTCTTGGTATTATCCTTTTCCCAAGCTAGTTGTTTCTCAATCTTCTCGGCAATGTGCAAGAGTTCCTCCATGTCAAAGTATTGGTACATATCAACTTTATGAGCTAACTCTTTATTCATCCCTCCCAAGAACCGTGACATAGTATCATCCTCAGTCTCATTAACATTAGATCTAGTCATTAACACATCCATCTCTCTATAGTATTCCTCCACACTATTTGATCCTTGTTGTAATGAGAACAATTTATTTCTGATTTCCCTTTGGTAATGCCTCGGGATGTACCTCTTTCTCATCAATACTTTCAGCTCCTCCCATGTCTCAATTGGTTGCTCATAGTTTCTCCTCCATTCAACCCTAAGATGAGTCCACCAAATGCTAGCATAATCACAAAATTCAGCCACTGCTAGCTTCATCTTCCTTTCCTCACTAAAATTGTTGCAATCAAAGACATGCTCTATTTTGTCTTCATATTGCAAGTACTCCTCCGGATTAGATCTCCCATGGAATGGTGGAATTTTAAGCTTAATACCCCCTGGATTTCTCTCTTCCACTCTTTCTTCTTGTAACTCCCTAATAGGTCTCCTAGGTGGTCCTAATTCTCTTCCTCTTCCTCTACCTCTACCCCTTCCTCGGCCCCCTCCTTGTTCTCTCCTAGGGTTTACTCCAGCCAATATGGTAACATCATCATCCTCTTCGTGTACAACTCCCTCATCTAGGTTCTCTCCCGTTAATTGGTTGTTAGCTAGCTCTAACCTACCCATACGCTCATTAAGTTCTTCTAAGGTTTGAGTAAGCCTAGCAAAAGCCCCTGTTTGTGCCTCCCTCCACCTAGCATCACTAATCTCACCCCCATTGTTTCCCTCTTGTGTCATGATGTTCCTCACAAAGTAGTGTATTAAGGACCTTACAACACTCCCTCACTATGTCACTCAAGGAAACACTCGTGTTTAACACTCAAGGTAGCCAATTTGAAAGTAGGTGCTCTCGGATATAAACTCACTTTTCAAGCAAAAATTGTGTTTAGAAGGCTACAATAGTAATTCAATTAGAAAAATACAACTAATTATGAAAAGAAACAATAATAGAATAAGAAATCAGAAAAGGAAGCAAAAAGGTAGGAAAAACAGAATTTAAGACAAGGAAAAACTAGGAAAAAGCCAAATATGGTAAGTCAAATTCGGAATTATTGGAAATGAATTTTAAGATGGAAACTCATATATAGCTAAATCAATCAGTTATTAAGAGTGTACAATTGGAAAAATTCGAAATAATGATGAGAATTGAAGATGCCAATCAATCAAAAGACAAGATCCGGAATTTTAGGAGCTGTCTGCGTACTGTTTTGATTTTCAAAATTTGAGTTCTTTACAGATCGAATTTTCTTAAATGTCCTTCTTGAAAATGAAAGATAACTGATTAAATTAACTTTCCTATTCAGATTGTGAAAGCTAATTCGAAATATTTCACGCGTTTTAGACAGTAAGACAGAGCATTAAATGAGGCAGATTCAAAAATGGTAAGTATGAGCAGAATTTTAATTTCCACGGATTTGAATTCAAATGAAGAGTAATTTGTGGATCTAGATTGACAAATAACATTCAAAACTCAGACTTTTTCGTTTTCTATGGATCAAACTCAGAATTTTCAAAGCAAAGTAATGAAGAACACAAGATGAACAATATAGTGCTCTCGGATGCAAAGCTCTCTTTCTCACTTTTTTTTTTTTATTTTCAAGATCAGAACGTGATCTTCAATATGAAAACAAGATCAGAACGAAAATAAAAGAAAAATTATGGTTAGGACAGAAACTGAAAAGATAGGGCAGATTTGAAACAAACAAGCAAATGGCAAGGAAAGTAAAGGATAGAATCAAATCTAGAGTTTGGCCAAGGTTTCGACCAAAGCTCTGATACCAACTGATAAGGCAAACCCAAATTGCAAGTCCAAAGACCCTATGTTATTATGCTTAGCATGAACCTTTGAAGCAAGAACTCAAACCCTCCCTAACTAATCGGTTTCAACCAAGAGATTTAAGGCTAGATGAGATTACCTCTTAGATCAATGACCTAGAGACAAGAATGAGATTCCTTGTTCTAGATTGAATCACTCCACAACTAAGTTGATCAATTCCTAGTTGAATGACTCGGCAGCAACCCTAAACACAAGAATTGCAAGAAGTTGAAAACTCAATGTGGTTTTCAAAAGAAACTCTCAATGAGTGACTTGATTTTCATTCAATCATAATCTCAGTTTTACATTGTGTTTCCCATGGCTTTATGAGCCTACAATCAGCAAAAGAATAGCAAAACATAAAAGGAAAACAAAGCATTAAAGCATTCGGTTACAATTGGCAAAAACAGAAAAAGAAACTAGAGCTCTTAATGCCCACGGTTACAAATAAGGAAAGTTTGACTAAAATGCAAATAAAAGTGAATCTGATTTGCTTAGTTGTTGCATTCTTCCATTTAAGGCATAGTAGACACTTGCACAAGGTTATCTTTGTAGATATTTTCCTTACGAATTTGCAAGTTGCATACATTGATCTTCAAAGTGTCATAAGTCAAGTCTTCATCCGAATTGGGCTGCTCGCTTGGAAATAAAGCTTGATCCGAGCCTATCCATTCTTGCACATGAGTAATAAAAGCTTGTTGGATCTTTTTAGCTTTGGATCTTGTGATTGGGCCGGTTGGAACATGTATTGGACTTGGAGTGCTTCCATGATCTTTATCAACCAATCTTGACAAAGTTGTCCTCATGATTTGGTCCATCCTAAAGTTCCAAATCGTGTAAACTCTTCATCGGGAATTCTCTTTGGACCAAAATGTCGAAAGTCAAAGTTGATCTCATGATTTTGTCCATTCTAAAGATCCAAATGGAGAAAACTCTTCTTTGGGAATCCTCTTTCGACCAAAATGTCAAACGAGGATCGGAACCAATCTTGTCAAACTTGTCCTCATGATTTGGTCCATCCTAAAGATCCAAATGTACGAAACTCTTCTTTGGGAATACTCTTTGGACCAAAATGTCGAACGTCAAAGTTGTCCTAATGACTTGGTCCATCCTAAAGTTCCACATGGAGGAAGCTCTTCTTTACGAATCCTCTTTGAACATAAATGTCAAACGAGTATCGGAACCAATTTTTTCAAACTTCTCCTAATGATTTGGTCCATCCTAATATTCCAAATGAAGGAAACTCTTCTTTGGGAATCCTCTTTGGACAAAAATCTCAAACAAAGATCGGAAAGAATCTTTTCAAACTTGTCCTCATGTTTTGGTCCATCCTAAAGATCCAAATGAAGTAAACTCTTATTTAGGAAATCTCTTTGGACCAAAATGTCGAAATTCAAAGTTGTCCTCATGATTTGGTCCATTCTAAAGATCCAAAGAGAGGAAACTCTTCTTCGGGAATCCTCTTTTGACCAAAATGTCAAACGAGGATCGGAACCAATCTTTTCAAACTGGTCCTGTTGATTTGGTCTATCCTAAAGATCTAACGGGAGGAAACTCTTCTTCGCAAATCCTCTTTGGACCAAAATGTCAAACGTCAAAGTTGTCTTCATGATTTGGTCCCTCCTAAAGATTCAAATGGTGTAAACTCTTCTTTGGGAATCCTCTTTTGACCAAAATGTCAAAAGTCAAAGTTGTCCTCAATATTTGGTCCATTCTAAAGATCCAAATGGAAGAAACTCTTCTTTGAGAATCCTCTTTTGACCAAAATGTCAAACGAGGATCGGAAGCAATTATGTCAAACTTGTCCTCATGATTTGGTCCATCCTAAAGATCCAAATGTAGGAAACTCTTCTTTGGGAATCAACTTTGGACCAAAATGTCGAACGTCAAAGTTGTCCTAATGATTTGGTCCATCCTAAAGTTCCACATGGTGGAAACTCTTCTTTGCGAATCCCCTTTGGACCAAATTGTCAAACGAGGATCGGAACCAATCCTTTCAAACTTTTCCTAATGATTTGGTCCATCCTAACGTTTCAAATGGAGGAAACTCTTCTTTGGGAATCCTCTTTGGACAAAAATCTCAAACGAGGATCGGAACCAAAATTTTCAAACTTGTCCTAATGATTTGGTCCATCCTAAAAGTTCCAAATGGAGAAAACTCTTCTTTGGGAATCGTCTTTGGACCAAAATGTCAAAGTCAAAGTTGTCCTCATGATTTGGTCCATTCTAAAGATCCAAATGGAGGAAACTCTGCTTTGGGAAATCCTCTTTGGACCAAAATATCAAACGAGGATCGGAACCAATCTTGTCAAACTTGTCCTCAAGATTTGGTCCATCCTAAAGATCCAATTGGAGGAAACTCTTCTTTGGGAAATCCTCTTTGGACCAAAATGTCAAACGAGGATCGGAACCAATCTTGTCAAACTTGTCCTCAGGATTTGGTCGCTCCTAAAGTACCAAATAGAGTAAACACTTTTTGGTAATCCTTTTTTGGACCAAAATGTCAAACGAGGATAAGAACCAATCATTTCAAACTTGTCCTAATGATTTGTTACATCCTAAAGTTCCAATTGGAGGAAACTCTTCTTTAGGAATCATTTTTCGACCAAAATGTCAAACGACAATCGAAACCAATCTTTTCAAATTGTTCTAATGATTTGGTCCATCCTAAAGTTTCAAATGGAGGAAACTCTTCTTGTGTAATCCTCATTAGACCAAAATGTCGAACGTCAAAGTTGTCCTCATGATTTGGTCCATCATAAACTTCCAAATGCAAGAAACACAGTTGTCCTCATGATTTGGTCCATCCTAGAGATCCAAATCGAAGAAAATCTTCTCTAGGAATCCTCTTTAGACCAAAATGTCGAACGTCAAAGTTGTAATCATGATTTGGTCCATCCTAAAGATCCAAATAGAGGAAACTTGATATGAATTATGTAGCCATGCATTTAAGAAATTCAAGCTTAAAGAGTACATGCTTTGATGACAACTCAAGTTGCATTTAATGCACTCAAGATGCATTTATGACAACTCAAGCTTCAAGTGTAGTAGCATTGATGACAACTCTAGATGTATTTATGATAACTCAGGCTTTATTCAAGGAAACTCAATCTTCATTCAAGGAAACTTAAAGCAACTTCAAGACTAGCATTAATGGACATTTAAAAGCTTTGTTTAGACTTCAATTATCAGTTACAAATGTGTTATAGGCTTGTAGGTTACAAAGTTAATTGTGGCTGATTGTAATTTGAAATTTCTATTAAAATTCGTAGGTTACTTTCTAGGGACTTAATGGGGCCGATATGGGATCATTATGGATGAAATTTACATGTATTTTATGCCTATATATAGGCTTTGTTTTAGCCATTGTAAATCAGATTTGAAAATGTAATGAAATGTTGCCTTTTGAGCAAATGGAGAGCATTGAGCCTCACCCCTTTGTAGTCTTGCCGTAGACTACATGTTTAGAGTCATTCAAGTGGAAATGATCATCCTACTTGTGGAGTGTCTCGAATCTTGGGCTTGGAAACTTGTCCTAGATCAATGATCATCTTTCCTAAGCAATCTGTTTTTAGCCATTCTTAGGGGGTGTTTCCGAATAGTTAGGGAGGGTTTGAGTTCTTGCTTCAAAGGTTCATGCTAAGCATAATAGCATTGGGTCTTTGGACTTGCAATTCGGGTTTGTCTTATCATTTGGAACTCTTGGGTTGATCCGATTAGTTAAGGAGGTTTTGTGCTATTTTCATGCTTCAAAGGTTCTTGCAAACGATTGTAATGGGTTTTTGGACTTGAACACAAGGTTTCCTTATCATTTGGTATCAGAGCCTTGGTTACGTTCTTGTGGCCGATCTCTAGAACAAGTTTTATCCAATCTATCCTTTTCTATTCTTGTTATTTTTAATTCTGTCCAATCTATTCGTTTTTGTCCAAGCATGAAATCTTCTTTATCTCTTCGTTCTGATCTTGTTTTCATATTGAAGATCACTTTCTGATCTTGAAAGGAAAAAAAAAACTTTGCATTCAAGAGCACCGGTTTGTTCATCTTGCGTTCTCTTGTAAATTCTTGAGGTTTTCTGAGTTTGATCTTTGAAATTTGTGTATATCTGATTGTATTGTGTTATTATGTCAGTTATATATCATAAACCATCAGTTACACCTTCCTTTGCACAAATTTAAAGTCCCAAAAACGGCTAAATTAAAAGTTTTTCAAAAACTATCCACTTTTGTAACTACCGTATTTAATGCTGCTGCTTTGTGTCGAAATCCTTTCATAACGTCCGAATTTGCTTGTTTGTCCTGAAGAGAAAATATTTATCATCTTGTTGTCATTCAAATATTAGAAGGGCTCATAGTCAAAATCGTAACGAAAAATATTCAAATATTGGGATTCAATTCAGTGCGCAGATTGCTCTTAAATTGCAACACCTTATCTCCGTTGATTGGTGTTTTCATTTGTGATTGAATTTCTGAGTTTGGCCAATTGTAAGATCTTCATAACAGAGATATTAACCTATATATGGGCTGCTTCTCTAAAAGTAAAGCCCAATCTTGAAGGAATTTTTGAGTGCAAACACGAGTGGAACAAAGAGCGTTGTAAAAGCAACACTTTTTGATTCGAGGACGAATCATTTTGAAGAATGAGGGAATGATAAGAATTATGTACCCATGCATTTAAGGAATTCAAGCTTAAAGAGTACATGCATTGATGATAACTCAAGTTTCATTTAATGCACTCAAGATGTATTTATGACAACTCAAGCTTCAAGTGTAGTAGCGTTGATGACAACTCTAGATGCATTTATGACAACTCAAGCTTCATTCAAGGGAACTTAAAGCAACTCCAAGACAAGAATTAATGACCATTTACAAGCTTCAATTAGAGTTAAATATCAGTTACAAATGTTTTACTTTCCTTGTAGGTTACAAAGTGATAGTAGCTGATTGTAACTTATGTTTTTGCTTTAATTTTGGGGGTTACAAGCTAGGAACTTAATGGGTCTGATATAGGATCATTATGAACGAAATTTACATGTATTTTAGGCCTATAAATAGGCTTTGTTTTAGCCATTGTAAATGTAATGAAATGTTGCCTTTTGAGCAAATGGAGAGCCTTGAGCCTCACCCCTTTGTAGTCTTGTCGTAGACTACATGTTTAGAGTCATTCAAGTGGAAATGATCATCCTACTTGTAGAGTGTCTCGAATCTTGGGCTCGGAAACTTGTCGTAGATCAATGATCATCTTTCCTAAACAATATGTTTTTAGCCATTCTTAGGGGGTGTTTCCGAATAGTTAGGGAGAGTTTGAGTTCTTGCTTCAAAGGTTCATGCTAAGCATAATAGCATTGGGTCTTTGGACTTGCAATTCGGGTTTGTCTTATCATTTGGAACTCTTGGGTTGATCCGATTAGTTAAGGAGGTTTTGTGCCATTTTCATGCTTCAAAGGTTCTTGCAAACGATTGTAATGGGTTTTTGGACTTGAACGCAAGGTTGTCCTCATGATTTGTACCAAAATGTCAAACGAGGATCGGAAGCAAGCTTGTCAAAGTTGTCCTCATGATTTGGACCATCCTAAAGTTCCAAATGGAGGAAACTCTTCTTTGGGAATCCTCTTGGACCAAAATGTCAAACGTCAAAGTTTTCCTCATAATTTGGTCCATTCTAAAGATCCAAATGGAGGAAACTCTTCTTTGGGAATCCTCTTTGGACCAAAATGTCAAGCGAGAATCTGAACCAATCTTGTCAAACATGTACTCATGATTTGCTCCATCCTAAATATCCAACTGGAGGAAACTCTTCTTTGCAAATCCTCTTTGGACAAAAATGTCAAACGTCAAAGTTGTCCTAATGATTTTGTTCATCCTAGAGTTCCAAATGGAGGAAACTCTTCTTTGCGAATACTCTTTGGACCAAAATGTCGAACGTTAAACTTGTTCTCATGATTTGGTCCATCCTAAAGATCCAAATGGAGGAAACTCTTCTTTGCGAATCCTCTTTGGATCAAAATGTCAAACAAGGATCGGAACCAATCTTTTAAAACATTTCTATGAATTGGACCATCCTAAAGTTCCAAATGGAGGAAACTCTTCTTTGGGAATTTTCTTTGGACCAAAATTTCAAACAAGGATTGGACCCAATCTTGTTAAAGTTGTCCTCATGATTTCGTCTATCCTAAAGATCCAAATGGGGGAAACTCTTCTTTGGGAATCCTCTTTGGACCAAAATATCAAACGAGGATCAGAACCAAGCTTATCAAACTTGTCCTCATGATTTTGACATCCTAAAGTTCCAAATGGAGGAAACACAGCTCTACTTATGATTTGGTCCATCCTAATGATCCAAATGGAGGAAACTCTTCATTGGGAATCCTCTTTGGACCAACATGTCAAACGAGGATTAGAACCAAGCTTGTCAAAGTTGTCCTCATGATTTGGACCATCCTAAAGTTCCAAATGGAGGAAACTATTCATTGGGAATCCTCTTTGTACATAAATGTTACACGAGGATCGTAACCAATCTTTTCAAACTTGTCCTAATGATTTGATCCATCCTAAAGTTGTAAATGGAAGAAAACTCTTCTTCGCAAATCCTCTTTGGACCATCTTAAGGATCCAAATGGAGGAAACTGTTCTTTGGACGAAAATTCCGAACAAGGATCGAACCAATACAAAAACTTGTTTGTAATTGAAAAGCATGTTACAAAACCCAATATATTCAAAGTTGACCTCATGATTTAGTCCATCCTAAAGTTTCAAATGGAGGAAACTCTTCTTTGAGACTCTGTTTGGTAATCCTTTTTGGTCCAAAATGTCAAACGAGGATCAGAACCAATCATTTCAAAGTTGTCCTAATGATTTGGTCCTTCCCAAAGTTCCAATTGGAGGAAACTCTTCTTTGGGAATCCTCTCGGAACCAAAACGTCAAATGAGGATCGGAAACAATCTTTTCAAACTTGTCCTCATGATTTGGTCCATCCAAAAGTTTCAAATGGAGGAAACGATCTTTGGGAATCCTCTCTGGACCAAAATGTCAAACGTGGATCGGAACAAATCTTGTAAAAGTTGTCCTCATGATTTCGTCCATCCTAAATTTCCAAACGGAGGAAACTCTTCTTCGCGAATCGTCTTTGGACCAAAATGTCAAACGTCAAAGTTGTCCTCATGATTTGGTCCATCCTAAAGATTCAAATGGAGGAAACTCTTCTTTGGGAATCCTCTTTGGACCAAAATCTCAAATGAGGATCAGAACCAATCTTGTCAAAGTTGTCCTCATGATTTGGTCCATCCTAAAGTTCCAAATGGAGGAAAATCTTCTTTGCGAATCCTCTTTGACTTTAAAAAATATTTTCCATTTGGTAATTTAGGATGGACCAAATCATGAGGACAACGACATTGGTCCATTCTAAAGATCCAAATGGAGGAAGCTCTTCTTGGGGTTGTTCTCTTGATTTGGTCCATCCTAAGGTTCCAATTGGATAAAACTCTTCTTTGGACCAAAATGTAAAATGAGGATCGGAACTAATCTTTTCAAACTTGTCCTAATAATTGGGTCCTCATGATTTGGTCCATCCTAAAGCTTCAAATGGAGGAAACTCATCTTTTGGAATCCTCTTTGGTCCAAAATATCAAACGAGGATCGTAACCAATTTTGTCAAACTTGTCCTCATGATTTGGTCCATCCTAAAGATCCAAATGGAGGAGACTCTTCTTTGGACCAAAATGTCGAATGAGGTTCGAAACCAATCTTGTCAAAGTTGTCCCCCGGATTTGCTCCATCCTGAAGATCCAAATGGAAGAAACTCTTCTTTGTAAATCCTCTTTGGAATAAAATATCAAACGATTATCGGAATCAATCTAGTCAAAGTTGTCCTCATGATTTGGACCATCCTAAAGTTCCAAATGGAGGAAATTCTTCTTTGCGAATCCTCTTTGGACCAAAATATTGAACGAGGATCAGAACCAATCTTGTCAAAGTTATCCTCATGATTTGGTCCATCCAAACATTTCGAATGGAGGAAACTCTTCTTTGCGAATCCGCTTTGGACCAAAATGTTGAACATCAAAGTAGTCCTCATGTTTTTGTCCATCGTAATGATACAAATGGAGGAAACTCTTCTTTAGGAATCCTCTATGGACCAAAATTTCAAACGAGGATAACGTCAAAGTTGCCGTCATGATTTGGTCCATCCTAAAGTTCTAAATGCAGGAAACTCTTATTTGCGAATCCTCTTTGGACCATATGATCGAACATCAAAGTTGTCCTCATGATTTGGTCCATCCTTAAGTTTCAAATGGAGGAAACTCTTCTTTGGGAATTCGCTTTAGACCAAAATGTCAAACGAGGATCGGAACTAATCTTGTCGAAGTTGTCCTGAGGATTTGGTCCATCCTAAATATCCAAATGGAGGAAACTCTTCTTTGGGAATCCTCCTTGGACCGAAGTGTCAAACGAGGATCGGAACCAATCTTGTCAAAGTTGTCCTCATAATTTGGTCCATCCTAAAGTTCCAAAAGGAGGAAAGTCTTTGCGAATTCACTTTGGACCAAAATGTCGAACGTCAAAGTAGTCCTCATGATTTGGTCCATCCTAAAGATCCAAATGGAGGAAGCTCTTCTTTAGGAATCCTCTTTGAACCAAAATGTCAAATGAGGATAATGTCAAAGTTGTCCTCATGATTTGGTCCATACTAAAAATCCAAATGGAGGAACCTCCTCTTTGCGAATCCTCTTTGGACCAAATTATCGAACGTCAAAGTTGTCCTCATGATTTGGTCCATCCTTAAGTTCCAAATGGAGAAAACTCGTCCTTGGGAATGCTCTTTGAACCAAAATATCAAACGAGGATCGGAACCAAACTTGGCAAAGTTGTCCTCATAATTTTGTCCTTCCTAAAGTTCCAAATGGAGGAAACTCTTCTTTGGGAATCCTCTTTGGACTAAAATTTCGAAAGTCAAAGTTTTCCTCATGATTTGGTCCATTCTAAAGATCCAAATGGAGGAAACTCTTCTTTGGGAATCATCTTTGGAACAAAATGTCAAACGAGGATCGGAACCAATCTTGTTAAACTTGTCCTCATGATTTGGTCCATCCTAATGATCCAAATGTACGAAATTCTTCTTTGGGAATCCTTTTTGGACCACAATATCGAACATCAAAGTTGTCCTATTGATTTGGTCCATCCTAAAGTTCCACATGGAGGAAGCTCTTCTTTGCGAATCCTCTTTGGACATAATTGTCAAACGAGGATCGGAACCAATCTTTTCAAACTTGTCCTAATCATTTGATCCATCCTAATGTTGCAAATGGAGAAAACTCTTCTTTGGGAATCCTCTTTGGACAAAAATCTCAACCGAGGATCGAAACCAAAATTTTCAAACTTGTCCTAATAATTTGGTCCATCCTAAAGTTCCAAATGGAGTAAACTCTTCTTTGGGAATCCTCTTTGGACCAAAATGTCGAAAGTCAAAGTTTTCCTGGTGATTTGGTCCATTCTAAAGATCCAAACGGAGGAAACTCTTCTTTGGGAAATCCTCTTTGGACCAAAATGTCAAACGAGGATCGGAACCAATCTAGTGAAACTTGTCCTCATGATTTGGTCCATCCTAAAGATCCAAATCTAGGAAACTCTTCTTGGCAAATCCACTTTGGACCAAAATGTCGAACGTTAAAGTTGTCCTAATGATTTGGTCCATCCTAAAGTTCCACATGGAGGAAACTCTTCTTTGGACCAAAATGTCAAACAAGGATCAGAATCAATCTTTTCAAACTTGTCCTGTTGATTTGGTTTATCCTAAAGATCCAACGGGAGGAAACTCTTCTTCACGAATCATCTTTCGACCAAAATGTCAAACATCAAAGTTGTCCTCATGATTTGGTCCATCCTAAAGATCCAAATGGAGGAAACTCTTCTTTGGGAATCCTCTTTGGACCAAAATCTCAATCGAGGATCAGAACCAATCTTTTCAAACTTGTACTCGTGTTTTGGTCCATCCTAAAGATCTAAATGGAGTAAACTAATTTGGGAATCCTCTTTGGACGAAAATGTCGAAATTGAAAGTTGTCCTCATGATTTGGTCCATTCTAAAGATCCAAATGGAGGAAACTCTTCTTTGGGAATCATCTTTGGAACAAAATGTCAAACGAGGATCGGAACCAATCTTGTTAAACTTGTCCTCATGATTTGGTCCATCCTAAAGTTCCAAATGGAGTAAACTCTTCTTTGGGAATCCTCTTTGGACAAAAATATCGAACGTCAAAGTTGTCTTCATGATTTGGTCGATCCTAAAGTTCCAAATGGAGGAAACTCTTTGCAAATCCTCTTTAACTTAAAAAAAATGTTTTCCATTTGGAAATTTAGGATGGACCAAACCATGAGGACAACGTCATTGGTCCATCCTAAAGATCCAAATGGAGGAAACTCTTCTTTGGGTTGTTCGCTTGATTTGGTCCATCCTAAAGATCCAAATGGAAAAAGCTCTTCTTTGGACCAAAATGTCAAACGAGGATCAGAACCAATCTTTTAAAACTTGTCCTAATGATTTGGTCCATCCTAAAGCTCGAAATGGAGGAAACTCTTCTTTGGAAATCCTTTTTAGACCAAAATATCAAACGAGGATCGAAACCAATCTTGTCGTAGTTGTCCTCAGGATTTGGTCCATCCTAAAGAACCTAATGGAGGAAACTCCCCTTTGGGAATCCTTCTTGGACCAAAATATCAAACGAGGATTGGAATCAATCTTGTCCAAGTTGTCCTAATGATTTGGTCCATCCTAAAGATCCAAATGGAGGAAACTCTTCTTTGGGAATCCTCTTTGGACCAAAATATCAAACGAGTATCGGAATCAATCTTGTCAAAGTTGTCCTCATGATTTGGACCATCCTAAAGTTCCAAATGGATGAAGCTCTTCGTTGCGAATCCTCTTTGGCCCAAAATGTTGAACGAGGATCCGAACCAATCTTGTCAAAGTTATTCTCATGATTTAGTCCATCCTAAATTTCCAAATGGAGAAAACTTTTCTTTGCGAATCCTCTTTGGACAAAAATGTTGAACGTCAAAGAACTCCTCTTGATTTTGTTCATTCTAATGATTCAAATGGAGGAAACTCTTCTTTAGGAATCCTCTGTGGACCAAAATGTCAAACGAGAATAACGTCCAAGTTTTCCTCATGATTTGGTCCATCCTAAAGTTCCAAATGGAGGAAACTATTCTTTGTGAATCCTCATTGGAAAATAATGTCGAACGAGGATTAAAACCAATCTTGTCAAAGTTGTCCTCATGATTTGGTCCATTCTAAAGTTCCAAATTGAGGAAACTCTTCTTTGCAAATCCTCTTTGGACCAAAATGTCGAACGAGGATCGGAACCAATCTTGTCAAAGTTGTTCTCAAGATTTGGTCCATTATGAAGTTCCAAATGGAAGAAATTCTTCTTTGGGAATGCTCATTTGACAAAAATGTCAAACGAGGATTTGAACCAATCTTTTCAAAGTTGTCCTAATGAATTTGTCCATTCTAATGATTCAAATGGAGGAAACTCTTCTTTAGGAATCCTCTGTGGACCAAAATGTCAAACGAGGATAACGTCCAAGTTTTCCTCATGATTTGGTCCATCCTAAAGATCCAAATGGAGGAAACTCTTCTTTGGGAATCCTATTTGGAGCAAAATGTCAAACGAGGATCGGAACCAATCTTGTCAAAGTTGTGGTCATGATTTGGTCCATCCTAAATTTCAAATGGAGGAAACTCTTCTTTGGGAATCCTCTTCGGACCAAAATGTCAAACGAGGACCGGAACCAATCTTTTCAAACTTGTCATAACGATTTGGTCCATGTTAAAGTTCCAAATGGAGGAAACTCTTCTTTGGGAATCCTCTTTGGACCAAAATGTCAAATGAGTATCATAACCAATCTATTCAAATTTGTCCTAATGATTGTGTCCTCATGATTTGGTTCATCCTAAAGATCCAAATGGAGGAAACCCTTCTTCGGGAATCATCTTTGGACCAAAATAACGAATGTCAAAGTTGTACTCATGATTTGGTCCATTCTAAACATCCAAATGCAGAAACTCTTGTTTGGGAATCGTCTTTGGACAAAAAATTCGAACGTCAATGTTGTCCTCAGAATTTGGTCCATCCTAAAGTTTCAAATGGAGGAAACTCTTCTTTGGAAATCCTCTTTGGACCAAAATTTCAAACGACGATAGGAAGTGATCTTTTCAAACTTGTCCTAATGATTTGGTCCATCCTAAAGTTCCAAATCAAGGAAACTCTTCTTAGCGAATCCTTGTTGGAAAAAAATTTCAAACAAGGATCAAAACCAATATTGTCAAAGTTGTCCTTATGATTTGGTCCATCCTAAAGTTCCAATTAGAGGAACTCTTCTTTGGGAATCCTCTTTGAATCAAAATGTCAAATGAGGATTGGAACCAATCTGTTCAAACGTGTCATAATGATTTGGTCCATCCTATATTATTTGATCATTGATTTTTTAATGATTTTCTAATGGAGGAAACTCTTCTTTGGGAATCCTCTTTGGACCAAAATGTCAAACGAGGATAAAAACCAATGTTTTAAAACATGTCCTCATGATTTGGTCTATCCTAAAGTTCCAAATGGAGGAACTCTTCTTTGGGAATCCTCTTTGGACCAAAATGTCAAACGAGGATTGTAACCAATCTTGACAAACTTGTCCTAATGATTTGGTCCATCATTAAGTTCCAAATGAAGGAAACTCTTATTTGGGAATCCTCTTTGGACAAAAATGTCAAACGAGGATCGGAACCAATCTTTTCAAAGTTGTCGTCCTCATGATTTAGTCCATCCTAAAGTTCCAAATGGAGGAAACTATTCTTTGGGAATCCTCTTTGTACCAAAATGTGAAACGAGGATCGAAGCCAATTTTTTAAAACTTTTCATGATGATTTGGTCCATCCTAAAGATCCAAATGGAGGAAACTCTTCTTTGGGAATCGTCTTTGTACCAAAATGTCAAACGAGGATCGGAACAATTCTTGTCACTATCCTCATGATTTGGTCCATCCTAAAGTTCCAAATGGAGCAAACTTTTCTTTGGGAATCCTCTTTAGACCAAAATATCAAACGAGGATCGGAACCAATCTTTTCAAACTTGTCCTAATGATTTGGTCCATCCTAAAGTCTCAAATGGAGGAAACTCTTCTTTGGGAATCCTTTGTACCAAAATTTCAAACGAGGATTGGAACCAATCTTTTCAAACCTGTCCTCATGATTTTATCCATCCTAACGTTCGAAATGGAGGATACTCTTCTTTGGGAATCCTCTTTGTATAAAATGTCAATGAGGATCAGAACCAATCTTGTCAAAGTTGTCCTCATGATTTGGTCCATCCTAAAGTTCCAAATGGAGGAAACTCTTCTTTGGGAATCCTCTTTGGACCAAAATGTCAAACGAGGATCGGAACCAATCTTTTCAAACTTGTCCTGATGATTTGGTCCATCCTAAAGATCCAAATGGAGGAAACTCTTCTTTGAGAGTTCTCTTTGGACCAAAATGTCAAAAGAAGATCGGAACCAATCTGGTGAAAGTTGTCCTCATGATTTTGTCCATCCTAAAATGGTTGAAACTCTTGCGAATCCTCTTTGATCCTAAATATCGAAATTGAAAGTTGTCCTCAGGATTTGGTCCATCTTAAAGATCTAAATGGATGAAACTCTTTTTTTTTAATCCTCTTTGGAGCAAAATGTCATACGAGGATCGAAACCAAACTTTTCAAACTCGTCCTGATGATTTGGTCCATCCTAAAGTTCCAAATGGAGGAAACTTTTCTTCGGGAATCCTCTTTGGACAAAAATGTCAAACGAGGATCGGAACCAATCTTTTCAAACTTGTCCTAATGATTTAGTCTATCCTAAAGTTCTAAATGGAGGAATCTCTTCTTTGGGAATCCTTGATGAGTTATTATTTTTGCACATAAATTTGGGATTATTTTTCATACTTTGATGATTAAATAGCTTAAAAACTAGGTAATTATCTTTGATTTTTGTTTATGTGCTAGGTTGGAGAAGAGATGATGAAAAAGAACTAAAAAATTGCATTTTGCAGCCACAAGCCAAAATTCCAGAGAGTTCGGTGCCCCAGCGCTGATTTTCTAGCACCATAGCACCGAAAGCGTGAAATTTCAAGATTTTAGTCTTTTTGCTCAGCGCCCCAGCGCCAAAAAATCAGTGTCGCGGCGCCAGTTCAGATTTTTAGGATAGAATTTTTTATCTTTTGTTTTAAACCCTAGTTTTCAAGGATATAAAAGGGAGACTTCTTTTATAATAGGTTCGTGAACGTTTTTCCTTAGATTTTCTTAGAGAATTATGAACTCCATGTCTAGCTAAACTCCAAATTTCCAACCAAGGTTAACCAAAGTTTGATTTTTATATTTGTGAGATTTGTTCTTCATATTTCTTTCTAATTCTTCTCTATTTCTATATTTTCTATTTTATGCATTCAATATCACATTGTTTGATTGTTCAAATAGGGCCCTTTGATCATTCTTCAATTTGATAGATCGTCAATTAGAGTGTTTAAATCCGTAATTGTTTATGCATTCTAATCCATGTGACAATTAGTATGAATGATTAATAAGTCTTTTCATCTCATGCTATGAAAATATAAGATCTAGTCTAAATAGATCGAACGTTTCGCATTTGTTGGCTAGAATTGGCCGTCCTTCTAATCTTATTGTTGTAATTGATTAAATTCTATTGTCTTACTCTAGGGTTGTCATTGATTAGGGAAGTAATTAATGATCGTATCTTAATTACCGACAAACTAAGGAAGGATAGATTAGTAAGACGTTCTTAATAATCATAACCAATTTAGAGAATAAGTTAGGATTTGATTAGAAAATCAATGATCAAATAATATAAATCAAACGATGATTACACCTTTGGTTGGAACTTTCTCCCATTGAATCTCTTCTTAACTTTTATTTCCATTGAATCTTGAATCTCCTCAAGATTGGTTCTGATCCTCATTGACATTTTATACAAAGAGGATTCCCAAAAGAGAGTATCCTCCATTTAGAACGTTAGGATGGACAAAATCATGAGGACAAGTTTGAAAAGATTGGTTCCAATCCTCGTTTGAAATTTTGGTATTGAGGATTCCCAAAGAAGTGATTCCTCCATTTGAGACTATAGGATGAACCAAATCATTAGGACAAGTTTGAAAAGATTGGTTCCGATCCTCGTTTGAGATTTTGGTCCAAAGAGGATTCCCAAAGAAGAGTTTGCTCCATTTGGAACTTTAGGATGGACCACATCATGAGGATAGTGACAAGAATTGTTCCGATCCTCGTTTGACATATTTGTCCAAAGAGGATTCCCAAAGAAGAGTTTCCTCCATTTGGATCTTTAGGATGGACCAAATCATAATGACAAGTTTTAAAAAATTGGCTTCGATCCTCGTTTGACATTTTGGTACAAAGAGCATTCCCAAAGAAGAGTTTCCTCCATTTGGAACTTTAGGATGGACAAAATCATGAGGACGACAACTTTGAAATGATTGGTTCCGATCCTCGTTTGACATTTTTGTCCAAAGAGGATTCCCAAAGAAGAGTTTCCTCCCTTTGGAACTTTAGGACGGACCAAATCATTAGGACAAATTTGACAAGATTGGTTCTGATCCTCATTTGACATTTTCGTCCAAAAGGGAACCCCAAGTAAGAGTTTCCTCTATTTGGAACGTTAGGAAGCACCAAATCATTAGGACAAGTTTGAAATATTGGTTCCGATCCTCGTTTGACATTTTGGTCCAAAGAGGATTCCCAAACAAGAGTTTCCTCCATTTGGATCTTTAGGATGGACCAAATCATGAAAACAACTTTAACGTTCGACATTTTGGTCCAAAGAGGATTCCCAAAGGAGAGTTTCCTCCTTTTGGATGGACCAAATCATGAGGAAAACTTTGGCGTTCGAAATTTTGATCCAAAGAGGATTCTCAGAGAAGAGATTCCTCCATTTGGAATTTTAGAATGGACCAAATCATTAGGACAAGTTTAAAAACATTGGTTCCGATCCTCGTTTGATATTTTGGTCTAAATCATGAGGATAAGTTTGACAAGATTGGTTCCAATCCTCATTTGACGTTTTGGTCCAAAGAGGATTCCCAAAGAATAGTTTACTGATATGAAACCCTAGGAAATTGAAATAGAAACCCTTTGAAAGAACAAAGAACCCCTAGATGCAAATCCTAAAACCCCGATGAACAATAAGGTAAAACCCATGGAATACAAGAAGAAGAAGATTATTCCAATGATCTAATATCTTGAAATAAGAGAACTTGTTCTTATTTCAAGATCGAAACAATTCACAAACATACTAGATCAAATTATGCTTGAATGTTTCTAAAACATGCAACCTAGAACAAGGCTACAAAACTAAGCAATTTCGGCTAAGCAAAAAGCAATATTATTATCATGTTAAATCTTCATCTTTAGGGTTACAAATGAGGCCTTTAAATAGGCAAAGAAACCCTAAAAATAAGCTAACAAATTCGGATTCCAAGGAGCACAAAATCTGCCCAAAACTTGCCTTATATGAAATTGGCAGATTTTGTGGAAAATCTTTTCTAGAGAATAATATCTTTCCTAATCCTTTCCAAACATATAAACTGAATATAAAAGGCCTAAAACATGTCTAAATACATGATAAATTCATTGGAACCATTAATGGAAAGTGTGGGAACAAATATGGTAAGTTTGGGAACAAATATGGAAAGTGGTCCAAATAAGGAAAGTTTGCAAAAGTGATGCAACTTTCCTAATTAACTCTTCTCTTCAATTCTGATTGAATAAGTCTTCAATACTCTTCTTCAAAATGCATTTTCCATAGATTGAAGTTCATCAAGTCCTCTTCCATAGCTTCCATGCTCGGATATTCAAAGCTTGTCTTGACTTTTCTCATGTAGGCTTGTAATGGAACTTTTATGATTGTCTTGAACTTTGATCTTGAGATTGATCCTCGAGATATTTTTGACGTTCCATGATTCATATCATCCCCTCCTTCTTGAAAAGGATTCGTCCTTGAATCTAAAACATTACCTACATCGTGAAAACTTAAGTTAGTAACATAAATTAAAGCACCTAAAGCATACTTACCTTGGAAATCAGATTTATAAGCATCTTGATGTCTTCTCCCTATTGCCTTGAATTGTCTAACTCCTCCCGGATAAAAAACTTTGAACGTCCTTCCCATTATATCCACATCATAACCTATCTCATGAAAGACCACAACACTCACAAAAAAGGTAATACTTAGTGATAAGAAGCCGAAGAGAATATGTGGACCATAGTCAATCTCAAAAATTTTCTCATACTCCACAATACTCTCAAGATGATCACATGGTGAAGATATCAAATCAGTAAGAACAAGTAAACCATTGTCAAACTCAAATATTTCTAATATGTTCGTGAAATGCATATAAGATGTTAAATCCATACTATCCATAATTTCATGAAATGATCTAACTCTTGTAGCACGAAACAATTTTTTATCATTAGAATGCAATTTAAAAGGTATATATTCAGAGTTGAGATCAATTTTAGCAAGCAAACAAGTGTTATGCATATTATAAAGAATAGGGTTAGGATACTTTACAATGGTTTCTTTTGCCCTATTTTCCATGCATTGAGTCTTGAGAGATCTTGATCTATTGAGTATGTCAGCCCTTGAAATGTGATCAACTTGATGTTCTATGCCTTGGATTGATGACAATTCACTAGGCATCTCATTAGGGAACATTCGTTTGAATTCCTGCAAAAACTCAACAAACATACTAGGCAAAGATGGGTTAAGTGTAAAACAAACCTCTTTGTACAAAAGTACAAATGTAGGTTGGTAGATTTCATTCCTAGCCTCACTTGATCTATCTTTCAAGCTCTCACTCTCTAATTCACTCTCTTTTGCTCACTAAACTCATATGTCTCACACTTTGTAAGCTCAAAGCACTCTTTCTTTTCACTCTCATTACACTCTTTCTTTTCAAACTCTCTTTCTTTTGAATCAATATCTCTTTCTTTTTTTCTCATCTCTCTTTCTTTTGACTCACTTATTTCACTAATTTCTTTTTCATCACTCATCTCTCTTTCTTTTGGCTCACTCTCTTTTTCACAATTCTCATTGTTTTCAAATGTATAACACTTTTGTAACTCACAAGTTTCTTCCACACAAACATTAGCACAAACTTTTGGAACAAGGTCAATAATTGGCTTTTGCTCATTCACTTTATTTGGAACTTTTATGCCCTCTTTATAAGCACACATTGACTTTAGAATTCCCTCTCTAATCTCCTCCATGCTAGCTTTATAAACCTTATCCGCTTGCAAAGACTCCATTCTAATAATTTTAAGCTCCTCTAAAATAACCAATCTTTTATTTTCCTCAATCAATCCATTGGCAGCCCCATTCTCACCCATTAATGTACAATTTTCGCCCATTTGATAAGAAGAAATTGGGTTGGAATATTGTTTAGTGACATACCTTTTTGCAGCCCCTCTTTGGAGTCTTCTTTCCACATTGTTGGCAATGTGCACCAACTCTCCTAACTCCTCAAATTGTGTTAACTCCACTTGGTAAGCAATATCTCTATTCAATCCATTTAAAAACCTAACCATAGTAGACTTCTCATCTTCCTCAACATTAGCCCTAGCCTTGAGAAACTCCAACTCCTTGTAGTAATCATCCACACTTTTGCAACCTTGTGTTAGGTTATCCAACTTTTGCACAAGATGGTCTTGATGTTGTCTTGACACGAATCTCTTTCTCATATGACACTTAAGATCATACCAAGTTTCTACTTGTTGTTTCCTCTCCCTCCTTAGTTTCACTTTCAATTGAGACCACCAAACATGAGCATTATTAGTGAAATTGGAAATAGCAAGCATTACCTTTCTTTCCTCACTATAATTGTTGTAATCAAATAAGTGCTCGGTTTCTGTCTCCCATTGCAAGTAATCCTCTTGATCCAAACTCCCATTGAAAGTATATAACTTGAGCTTATGACCTCCTAAGCTTCGATGCTCTATCCTCTCACAATAAATGTCTCTATGTTCACTGCTAGGATGTTCTACCTCCAAACACCTACTATTCCTCCTTTGATTAATCCTTTCATGATACATTGCTGCAAGTAAACAAGTTAGTAATGTAAAAATAGGACCTTTCAAATCACTCCCTAAGTGTTTACACTCAAAGATGTCAATCCACTCGTGTTTGCACTCAAAACCGAATTTTAGACCCTAAATGTAGCCTTGAACTTTTAGCACACTTTAGCAACTATCAAACAATAAAGATACTAATGAAATTTGTAAAAAGTAACAATCAAAAAATAAGAAACAAGAAAATTGGTTGGTTAAGAAGAAAAGAAGACAAATTCATGCAAATGGTTTATTTTAGTGACAAGGAAAGAATAAGAAATATAATAAGCAAGAATAAACTTTCCTAAAAGAGAAAAATTCGAAATTGGACTTCCCTAAAGCACTTTGGATCATAAAAGAATACTTTCCTAAAGAAAAAGATGCATATATTCAAATATGGGCAGATTTGAAACTTTCCAAAAACAGTTTTGGGCTATTTATGGTAACTTCTAGCTTTTTAGGAAACAAACAACTTTGGCTCATTCAACTTGATAATTTCGGATTCAAGATGCATAAATGATGAGTTTAAGATGAAATTTTCAAGAACAATACGAACAAAAACCTCTTTTTCCAGAAACTTCAACAAGTCAAGCAAGAGCACTTTTTTTTTAATTTTCTTGACAATCCGACAGTCTGCGAAGATCTATATTTTTCTCAATCTTCCACTTTTTTTTTGACAAACTTTTGTGAATAAAAAATATACACGACAGAATGATAAAGACTTTTGTAGTTTATGACTTTCTGAGAATCGGATTACAACTGTACTAAAAATAACAAAAACAGTAGCTAAATATGGAAATTCTGGAACTATGATTTTATTTTTTTTTTTTTTTTGGAATTTTCGATGAACGAAGAACGAGACAATAAAAATTAAAACAACAAGAAAGCAAGTAAGATAGAAATCTTCCCTTGAGTCTAAGCTCTGATACCAAATGATATGAAACCCTAGGAAATTGAAATAGAAACCCTTTGAAAGAACAAAGAACCCCTTAGATGCAAATCCTAAAACCCCGATGAACAATAAGGTAAAACCCATGGAATACAAGAAGAAGAAGATTATTCCAATGATCTAATATCTTGAAATAAGAGAACTTGTTCTTATTTCAAGATCGAAACAATTCACAAACATACTAGATCAAATTATGCTTGAATGTTTCTAAAACATGCAACCTAGAACAAGGCTACAAAACTAAGCAATTTCGGCTAAGCAAAAAGCAATATTATTATCATGTTAAATCTTCATCTTTAGGGTTACAAATGAGGCCTTTAAATAGGCAAAGAAACCCTAAAAATAAGCTAACAAATTCGGATTCCAAGGAGCACAAAATCTGCCCAAAACTTGCCTTATATGAAATTGGCAGATTTTGTGGAAAATCTTTTCTAGAGAATAATAACTTTCCTAATCCTTTCCAAACATATAAACTGAATATAAAAGGCCTAAAACATGTCTAAATACATGATAAATTCATTGGAACCATTAATGGAAAGTGTGGGAACAAATATGGTAAGTATGGGAACAAATATGGAAAGTGGTCCAAATAAGGAAAGTTTGCAAAAGTGATGCAACTTTCCTAATTAGCTCTTCTCTTCAATTCTGATTGAATAAGTCTTCAATACTCTTCTTGAAAATGCATTTTCCATAGATTGAAGTTCATCAAGTCTTCTTCCATAGCTTCCATGCTCGGATATTCAAAGCTTGTCTTGACTTTTCTCATGTAGGCTTGTAATGGAACTTTTATGATTGTCTTGAACTTTGACCTTGAGATTGATCCTCGAGATATTTTTGGCGTTCCATGATTCATATCATTTACTCTATTTGGAACTATAGGATGGACCAAATCATTAGAACAACTTTGACAGGATTGGTTCCGATCCTCGTTTGACATGTTGGTCCAAAGAGGATTCCCAAAAAAGAGTTTCCTCCATTGGGAACTTAAGAATGGACCAAATCATTAGGACAAGTTTGACAAGATTGGTTCCGATCCTCGTTAGACATTTTGGTCCAAAGAAGATTCCCAAAGAGAGTTTCCATCACTTGGAACTTTAGGATGGACCAAATCATGAGGACAACTTTGACAAGATTCGTTCCGATCCTCGCTTGACGTTTTGGTCCAAAGAGGATTTCCAAAGAAGAGTTTCCTACATTTGTATCTTTAGGATGGACGAAATAATGAGGACAACTTTGACAAGACTGGTTCCGATCCTCGTTTGACATTTTTGTCCAAAGAAAATTCCTAAAAACGAGTTTACTCCATTTGGAACTTTAGGATGGACCAAATCATGAAGACAACTTTGACGTTCGACATTTTTGTCGAAAGAGGATTCCCAAACAAGAGTTTCCTCCTTTTGGATCTCTAGGATGGACCAAATCATAAAAACAACTTTGACGTTCGATATTTTGGTCCAAAGAGGATTCCCAAAGAAGAGTTTCCTCCATTTGGATCTTTAGGATGGACCTAATCATGAGGAAAACTTTGGCGTTCAAAATTTTGATCCAAAGAGGATTCTCAAAGAAGAGATTCCTTCATTTGAAATTTTAGGATGGACCAAATCATGAGGTCGACAACTTTGAAAAGATTGGTTCCGATCCTTGTTTGACATTTTGATCGAAAGAGGATTCCCAAAGAAGAGTTTCCTCCCTTTGGAACTTTAGGACGGACCAAATCATTAGGACAAGTTTGACAAGATTGGTTCCGATCCTCATTTGACATTTTCGTCCAAAAGGGAATCCCAAGTAAGAGTTTCCTCCATTTGGAACGTTAGGAAGCACCAAATCATTAGGATAAGTTTGAAATATTGGTTCCGATCCTCGTTTGACATTTTGGTCCAAAGAGGATTCCCAAACAAGAGTTTCCTCCATTTGGATCTTTAGGATGGACCAAATCATGAAAACAACTTTGACGTTCAACATTTTGGTCCAAAGGGGATTCCCAAAGGAGAGTTTCCTCCATTTGGATATTTAGGATGGACCAAATCATGAGGAAAACTTTGGCGTTCGAAATTTTGATCCAAAGAGGATTCTCAAAGAAGAGATTCCTCCATTTGGAATTTTAGGATGGACCAAATCATTAGGACAAGTTTAAAAACATTGGTTCCAATCCTCGTTTGATATTTTTGTCTAAATCATGAGGACAAGTTTGAGAAGATTGGTTCCGATCCTCATTTCACGTTTTGGTCCAAAGAGGATTCCCAAAGAATAGTTTACTCTATTTGGAACTATAGGATGGACCAAATCATTAGAACAACTTTGACAGGATTGGTTCCGATCCTCGTTTGACATTTTTGTCCAAAGGGGAATCCCAAGTAAGAGTTTCCTCCATTTGGAAATTTAGGAAGCACCAAATCATTAGGACAAGTTTGAAAGATTGGTTTCGATCCTCGTTTGATATTTTGGTCCAAAGAGGATACCCAAAGAAGAGTTTAATCCATTTGAAACTTTAGGATGGATTAAATAATGAGGACAACTTTGAAAATATTGGTTTTTGAAACATGCATTTCAACTACAAACAAGTTTTTGGATTGGTTCGATCCTTGTTCGACATTTTGGTTCAAAGAGGATTCCCAAAAAAGAGTTTTGTCCATTTGGATTCGTAGGATGGACCAAATCATGAGGGCAACTTTGGTGTTCGACATTTTGGTCCAAAGAGGATTCGCAAAGAAGAGCTTCCTTCATTTGGAGCCTTAGGATGGACCAAATCATTAGGATAAGTTTGAAAAGATTGGTTACGATCCTCGTTTGACATTTTGGTTTAAAGATGATTCCCAAATAATAGCTTCCTCCATTTGGAACTTTAGGATGGTTCAAATCATGAGGACAACTTTGACAAGTTTGGTTCCAATCCTCGTTTGACATTTTGGTCCAAAGAGGATTCCCAAAGAAGAGTTTCCTCCATTTGGATCTTTAGGATGGACCAAATCATGAGTACAGCTGTGTTTCCTCCATTTGGAACTTTAGGATGGACA
Source organism: Gynostemma pentaphyllum (assembly GCA_028015215.1). NCBI lineage: Eukaryota > Viridiplantae > Streptophyta > Magnoliopsida > Cucurbitales > Cucurbitaceae > Gynostemma > Gynostemma pentaphyllum. Next base: position 11,775,520 of record CM051350.1, read on the forward strand.
AAATCATGGGACAAGTTTGACAAGCTTGTTTCTGATCCTCGTTTGACATTTTAGTCCAAAGAGGATTCCCAAAGAAGAGTTTCCCCCATTTGGATCTTTAGGAAAAACTAAATCATGAGGACAACTTTGACGTTCGACATTTTGGTCCAAAGAGGATTCCCAAAGAAGAGTTTCCTCCATTTGGATCCTTAGGATGGGCCAAATCATGAGGACATATTTTATGTTCGACATTTTAGTCCAAAGAGGATTCGCAAAGAAAAGTTTCCTCCATTTGGAACTCTAGGATGAACCAAATCATTAGGTCAAGTTTGAAAAGATTGGTTTCAATCCTCGTTTGACATTTTAGTCCAAAGAGGATTCACAAAGAATAGTTTCCTCCATTTGGAACTTTAGGATGGTCCAAATCATGAAGACAACTTTGACAAGCTTGGTTCCTATCCTCGTTTGACATTTTGGTCCAAAGAGGATTCCCAAAGAAGAGTTTCCTCCATTTGGATCTTTAGGATGGACCAAATCATGAGGACAACTTTGACGTTCGACATTTTGGTCCAAAGAGGATTCCCAAAGAAGAGTTTCCTCCATTTGAAACTTTAGGATGGACCGAATCATTAGGGTTAGTTTGAAAAGATTGGTTCTGATCCTCATTTGACATTTTGGTCTAAAGAGGATTGCCAAAAAGAGTTTCCTCCATTTGGACCATTGGGATGGACGAAATCATGAGGCCAAGTTTGATGTTCCACATTTTGGTACAAAGAGGATTCCCAAATAAGAGTTTCTTTCTTTTGGATCTTTAGGATGGACCAAATCATGAGTACAAGTTTGACGTTCGATATTTTTGTCCAAAGAGGATTCGCAAATAAGAGTTTCCTCCATTTGGAACTTTAGGATGGACCAAATCATGAGGACAACTTTGACGTTCAACATTTTGGTCCAAAGAGAATTTGCAAAAAAGAGTTTCCTCCATGTGGATATTTAGGATGGACCAAATCGTGAGGAAAAGTTTTAAAAGAATCGTTCAGATCCTCATTTGACATTTTGGTCCAAAGAGGATTCCCAAGAAGAGTTTCCTCTATTTGGATCTTTAGAATGGACCAAATCAAAAAGGCAACTTTGACGTTCGACATTTTGGTCCAAAGAAGATTCCGAAAGAAGAGTACTCCATTTGGAACTTTGTTATGGACCAAATCATGAAGACAAGTTACAAAAGATTGGTTCCGATCCTCGTTTGAGATTTTGGTCCAAAGAGGATTGCCAAAGAAGTGTTTCCTCCATTTTTATCTTTAGTGATACGAAAACCCTTTCGAAATGCTTTAAGAATCCTTAAACTTAACTAAGGACCCAAAAAGATCACAACCAAAGAACCCACATATGCCATTTGACACAACCCAAGGAAAAAGGCTAGAAGATGATTATCCTTATGATCAAAGATCTAAAGACAAGAATTGGATTTCTTGTTCTAGATTTGAATCAATCCACCAAATTAGAATGATCAATCCTAATGGCTGGATTCTACAGCCACCCTAAACACAAGGAATGACAAGAACAAAAGTTGCACAACTCACAACAATTCAAAGAAAAAGCTCTCAATGAGACTTTGTATTTTTACTTCCATAATAATCTTCATCCCATTACAAAATGAGTTCCATGGCTTTATAGCCTTCCTAATGCACGAAATTAAACTAATTAAAATGAATGAATAATGCCAAAAGGCAGCCAGCCATATTAAAGTCTGAAATAATGACAATTAACAACCCTATTGAATTATTAAAGTGTAACTGATATGTGGGGAGTTACAAATCTGATTTTGAGCCTTTGTAGCTGAAACATCTTGATCACATGTATTGATGAGAGTCTTAAATGAAGCCTTAAGATGTCATGAATAAGTCTTGAGTAGCATTGATGTCTTGAGTTGCATTAAATGAGCTTCGGTTACATTAAATGAACTTGACTTGCATTTAATGAACTAGGCTTGAAGTTAACTTGCATTTAATGAGCTTGGCTTGAACTTGACTTGCATTTAATGAACTATGCTTGAAGTTTGAGCTTGACATGAACTTGGAGTGTAATGAATGCAACTCCGCAACTTGTAAGGTTCCTTGTGATATGAATTATGTAGCCTTGCATATGAGGAATTCAAGCTTCAAGAATACTTGAAGACATGTAAATTTCGTTCATAATGCTCCCATAACAGCCCCATGATGTCCCTAGCTTGTAACCCCCAATATTAAAGCAAAACCATAAGTTACAATCAGCTACTATCATTTTGTAACCTACAAGGAAAGTAAAACATTTGTAACTGATATTTAACTCTAATTGAAGCTTTTAAATGTTCATTAATGCTTGACTTGGAGTTGCCTTAAGTTCCCTTGAATGAAGCTTGAGTTGTCTTGAATGAAGCTTGGGTTATCATCAATGCATCTTGAGTTGTAGTTAATGCATCTTAACTTGACTTGTAATAAATGAACTTGGGATGCAATTAATGCAATCGAAGTGCATTGAATGCAAGTATTCTTGAAGCTTGAATTCCTCATATGCAAGGCTACATAATTCATATCACCTTGGTTCATATCATTCCCTCCTTGAAAAGGATTCGTCCTCGAATCCAAATCTTCATGCCCTACGATAAAAGATGAAAAATCAGTAACTTTAAAGATTGAATTCTCAAAATACTCACCTTGTAATGATATGGTGTGAACTTTTGCATAGATTCTTCCAAGGACTTGATATGGTCCATCACCCCTCGGATGCAACTTGGTCCTTTTTTGAAATCGTTTCTTTCAAAAATGCATCCAAATCCATGCTCTCGGATGAAACTTATGTCTTTTCCTTCTTTTGATCATTTTTAAGGTAAATATGAAAAATTGCTCCTCGATCATTTGCTCCACATCCATGTGCATTAATTTGATGAATTGATACATAAAAAGGGCTGAATCACTTACAAAAACATTAGATCTCAAAGGCAGCAAGTCAAAGGGAGTAATAGCATAAAGACCATAAATAAGTTGATATGAATCATGGAACGTCACAAAAAGCCCAAGGACAAATCACAACATTAAAGTTCAAGAGAAGCATTGACATCCATTTACAGGCATACATTAGCAAAGTCAAGAGAAGTTTCGAAGATCTGATCATGGAGGCTATGGAAGAGGATGTGATGAACTTCAATCTATGGCAAATACATTTGGAGGAAGAGTGTTGAAGACTTGTTCAATCGGAATTGAAGAGAAGAGCTAATTAGGAAAGTTGCATCACTTTTGCAAACTTTCCTTATTTGGACCACTTTCCATATTTGTCCCAAAGTTTCCATATTTGTTCCCAAAATGGTTCCAACGAATTTATGATGTATTTAGACATGTTTTAGGTCTTTTATATTCATTTTATATGTTTGAAAAGGATTAGGAAAGATATTATTCTCTAGAAAAGATTTTCCACAAAATCTGCCAATTTCACATAAGGCAAGTTTTGGGCAGATTTTGTGCTCCTTGTAATCCGAATTTCCTAGCTTATTTTTAGGGTTTCTTTGCCTATTTAAAGGCCTCATTTGTAACCCTAAAGACCAAGATTTAACATGATAATAATATTGCTTTTTGCTTAGCCAAAATTGCTTAGTTTTGTAGCCTTGTTCTAGGTTGCATGTTTTAGAAACATTCAAGCATAATTTGATCTAGTATGTTTGTGAATTGTTTCGATCTTGAAATAAGAACAAGTTCTCTTATTTCAAGATATTAGATCATTGGAATAACCTTCTTCTTCTTGTATTCCATGGGTTTTACCTTATTGTTCATCGGGGTTTTAGGATTTGCATCTAGGGGTTCTTTGTGCTTTCAAAGGGTTTCTATTTCAATTTCCTAGGGTTCCATATCATTTGGTATCAGAGCTTAGGCTCAAGGGAAGATTTCTATCTTACTTGCTTTCTTGTTATTTTAATTTTCCTTGTCTTTTTCTTCGTTCATCGAAAATTCCCAAAAAAAAAAAAAAAAAACACACAAAAAAAAAAATGTTCCAGAATTTCCTTCTTTAGCTACTGTTTTTGTTCTTTTGCGTATATTTTCAATCCAAATGTTAGGAAGTCATCAACTACAAAAGTCTTTATCAGTCTGTCGTGTATATTTTGTATTCACAAAAGTTTGACAAAAAAATAGTGGAAGATTGAGAAAAATATAGATCTTTGCAGACTGTCGGATTGTCCAGAAAATTAAAAAAAAAAGTGTTCTTGCTTGATTTGTTGAAGTTTCTGGAAAAAGAGGTTTTTGTTCGTATTGTTCTTGAAAAGTTCATCTTAAACTCATCATTTATGCATCTTGAATCCGAAATTATCAAGTTGAATGAGCCAAAGTTGTTTGTTTCCTAAAAAGCTAGAACTTACCATAAATAGCCAAAACTGCTTTTGGAAAGTATCAATTCTGTCCCATATTTTAATATATGCATCTTTTTCTTTAGAAAAGTATTATTTTCTGATCCAAAGTGCTTTAGGGAAGTCTAATTTCAAATTTTTCTCTTTTAGGAAAGTTTATTCTTGCTTGTTTTCTTTCTTATTCTTTCCTTGTTACAAAATACACCATTTGAAAAATCTGTCCTTTTATTTCTCTAGCCACCCAAGCTGATTGTTTCTTATTTCTTGATTGTTACTTTTTACAAATTTCATTAGTATCTTTGTTGCTTGATAGTTGCTAAAGTGTGCTAAAAGTTCAAGGTTACATTTAGGGTCTAGAATCTGTTTTGAGTGCAAACACGAGTGAAATAACCTCTTTTAGTGTAAACACTTAGGGAGTGATTTGAAAGGTCCTATTTTTTACATTACTAACTTTTTTACTTGTAGCAATGTATCATGGAAAATATGATGAAAGGAGGAGCAATGGATGTCGAGATGTAGACCATACTTGGAGGGAAAATGGAGAGGCTTATTATGAAAGGATGGTGCATAGGAGCTTTGGAGCACATAAGCTCAACTTATATACTTTCCATGGGAGTGTAGATCCAGAAGAGTACTTGCAATGGGAAAGTCAAATTGAGCATATCTTTGATTACAACAACTATAGTGAGGAAAGAAAGGTATTTCTTGCTAGTGCAAAATTCACTAATTATGCTTATGTTTCGTGGTCTCAATTGAAGGAAAAACTAAGGAGAGATCGACAACCACATATTGATACTTGGTATGAACTTAAATATCACATGAGGAAGAGGTTTGTGCCGAGCCAAAGTCAGAGAGCTATTATGAAAGAATTTCTAGATCTTACACAAGGTGAAAGGAGTGTTGAAGCTTATCACAAGGAGTTTGAAGTTCTCATGACAAGGGCTGTCTTTTTTGAAGATAATGAGTCTACAATGACACGGTTCTTAAAGGGTTTAAAAGAGGAGATTGCTTATTGTGTCGAAGGAAAACCATATGTAGAATTGGAACACATGGTTTACTATGCAATTACGGTGGAAAAGAGACTTGAAAGAAGGGCTGCAAAAAGGTATTCTACTAAACATCTTTCCAATATGATTCCTTCTCAAGAAAATCAATTAAAGAGTGCATTAAAGAGAAAGGATGTGGTTGCCAATGGCTTGATTAAAAAAAAGGTAACATTTGCTTCACAAGACCACTTCCAATCAAACATTCATATGAGGGAAACTTATGATGCATGTGAGTTAAAAAAGTGTTTTACATTTGAAAAGAATGAGAATTGTCAAAAAGAGAGTGAGCCAAAAGAAAGAGAGATGAGTTTTCAAAAAGAAAAGTGTGAAAAAGAAATTATTGAAATAAGTGAGCCAAAAGAAAGAGAGATGAGTGCTCAAAAAGAAATGAGTGACATGAGTGAGTCAAAAGAAAGATATTTGAGTTCAAAAGAAAGAGTGTTTGAAAAGAATGAAAGAGAAATTGAAAAGAATGAGAGTTGTGAGTCAAAAAAGAATGAGTGCAATGGTGAGAAAAATTTGAGTTTTGTAGCAAGTGAGGCTCGAAAAGCTTTGATTTCAAACAAAACCCACTTTGTACTTTTGTGCAAAGATTCTTTCTTTCTAACTTATGAACTTAACCTTTGCTTTTCTAGTGTTTTAGCTAATGTTTTGCAGAATTACATTGATCAATTTTCAATTGGAATGGAGCACAAAGTAGATGCATTTCAAGGGGCTGAAATACTTAAGGCACCACCATACTTCATGGAAAAAGATGTTGCCAACGGGATCCAAGGCCAGAAAAGGAAGTTTCTTACTTTTAATCCTATTTCATCGGTTTGTTTAAATGATTATTTCTTGTTTTCCAATTCTGATTTTAAGACTAGAAATCATCCAAACCAATTATATTTTCATGATAAACATGCATTCTTTTCTAGGAAAGTTCTTTTGGATGATCTTTACTTGTTTGATAGCTTTTCACTTGCAAAACATGTTAAGCTAGCCTATCCATTTACTTGTGATGATGTGCATAGTTCTTGTTTGTTTGCTAAATTTGATCTCAACTCTGATATTTTACCACTTCAATTTCATTCTAATGATAAACATATGTTTTGTGCTACACGAATTATCTTTGATAAGACATATGATGCATTTAGGGAGAGCATGGAGTTTTCATATTTTCTAATTTACCCCAATACATTAGACCTATTTGAGTTTGATTATGGTTCATATGCTTTGATTAATGTGTTACATTCACCATGTGATCATCTTGTGAGTAGTGTTGAGTATGAGAAAATTTACGAGATTGACTATGGTCCATATATTCTATTATATGTGTTACCACTATCCACCAACCATATTGTCAGTTTTGTGGTATTTGATAAGCTCGAATATTTTGCTGATTTAAAGGGAAGGAAACCAACAATATTTGACCCGGGAGGTGTTAACTTAAAAGGAGAAAGAAGGGTACCATTGTTGCTCTCTTTGGTGCCAATTCACAATACACGAGGTAAGTGTGCTTTATGTGCTTTTATTTATGTTATTAACTTAATTTATTGCGATGTAGGTAATGTTATAGATTCGAGGACGAATCCTTTTCAAGAGGGAGGGGATGATATGAATCATGGAATGTCACAAAAAGCCCAAGGACAAATCACAACATTAAAGTTCAAGAGAAGCATTGACATCCATTTGCAGGCCTACATTAGCAAAGTCAAGACAAGCTTCGAAGATCCGATCATGGAGGCTATGGAAGAGGACGTGATGAACTTCAATCTATGGCAAATACATTTGGAGGAAGAGTGTTGAAGACTTGTTCAATCGGAATTGAAGAGAAGAGCTAATTAGGAAAGTTGCATCACTTTTGCAAACTTTCCTTATTTGGACCACTTTCCATATTTGTCCCAAAGTTTCCATATTTGTTCCCAAAATGGTTCCAAAGAATTTATGATGTATTTAGACATGTTTTAGGTCTTTTATATTCATTTTATATGTTTGGAAAGGATTAGGAAAGATATTATTCTCTAGAAAAGATTTTCCACAAAATCTGCCAATTTCACATAAGGCAAGTTTTGGGCAGATTTTGTGCTCCTTGTAATCCAAATTTCCTAGCTTATTTTTAGGGTTTCTTTGCCTATTTAAAGGCCTCATTTGTAACCCTAAAGACCAAGATTTAACATGATAATAATATTGCTTTTTGCTTAGCCAAAATTGCTTAGTTTTGTAGCCTTGTTCTAGGTTGCATGTTTTAGAAACATTCAAGCATAATTTGATCTAGTATGTTTGTGAATTGTTTCGATCTTGAAATAAGAACAAGTTCTCTTATTTCAAGATATTAGATCATTGGAATAATCTTCTTCTTCTTGTATTCCATGGGTTTTACCTTATTGTTCATCGGGGTTTTAGGATTTGCATCTAGGGGTTCTTTGTGCTTTCAAAGGGTTTCTATTTCAATTTCCTAGTCCATATCATAAGTTCATTTGAAAAACAAACATTTTTATGATGTATTGTCCTATTACATGTATTCTCTACAAAATGTAAACAATTCTCATTAGTTTTCACTTTCAAGTTTGTTTCTTTAAAGATTGCCCCAAAGATCACATTTATTTTCTTCTTGAGTTTCCCATTCATGCAAAACAGTTTGGTATCTATTGTAACTCTTCAAAGAAAAATTAACAACAAAAGATGAATATGCATTCCGAAATGAGTTCAACTTGTCCACATACTCAAAACTTTCATTTTCAAGAGGCTCATTGACAATAACTTTCATATGCTCAGAACTAGAAAGTATAGAACTTACAACATTCTCATTAGTTTCGATATACTTTCTTTCTTTGATGTATTGTCCTTTCGAACATCTCAAGCTCTTATTTGGCCATAAGTAGTGCTTCCAAACCTGAAAAAGATATCCAAACACACTAGGTAAATAATGGTTAAGGTTAGTTGCCAAAAAGTCTACTTTGCACATAAGCACAAAAATAGGCTTTTGACTAAGAAAAACTTTCCTCACCTCACTCATTCTTACATGAAAGCTCACGAATTTGTCTTCTCTTTCTCTTTCCTCTAAGTATTCACACATTTCTTTTTCATTCTTCTCTTTTCTCTCATTGTTTTCACTCTTGCTTTTCCCACTGAAAGCTTTCTTTTCTCTCTCACTCAATTTTTCACTCAATTCTTTTTCTTTTAATTCTTTTTCTTTCAACTCTTTTTCTTTCAACTCAATCTCAAGCCTCCTTTGTTCAAGCTTACATTGATCAATGAAAACCTCTTTTGAAGACAAAGGTACCAAAGTAGTCTTCCTCCCATCCTTGGTAAAAGTGTACCTATTTAGGTAGCCATCATAGATCACTCTTCTATCAAACTGCCAAGGCCTTCCCAAAAGTATATCCCCGGCATGCATTGGGACTACATCACAAACTACCTCATCCTTATACTTTCCAAAGCTAAAAGAAGTGATAGCTTGCTTATGAACCTTCACCTCCCCTCTATCATTTAACCATTGTAACTTATAAGGTTTGGGATGTGGTTTAGTAAGCAAATTGAGTCTCTTGACTAGAATTGAGCTCACAACATTGGTACAACTTCCACCATCAATCACAACACTACATGGGGTCTCATTCACTAAACACCTAGTATGGAACAAGTTGTGTCTTTGGTCATCTTCAACACTATCTCTTATTTCAGAATTTAGAACTCTCCTACACAAAAGTGCTTGTTGAGTTCCTTCCCCCCAACTACCATCACTCGCCTCGGGTTCCTCAATATTTTCCTCCATAGAATCACCCTCTTCGGCTTCCTCAAAATATTCTTCCTCAAAGTCACTCTCTTCCCAATGAGTTACTACTTCTTCCTCAACATCACTTTCTAATTATCCTTCAAATTTATCCCAATTTTGCTGATTACTAGCCTTCACTAATCTACCCATACACTCATTAAGCTCCTCTAAAGTTTGAGTAAGTCTAGCAAAAGCTCCCGCTTGTTCCTCTCTCCACCTAGCTTCACTAAACTCACCCTGATTATTTCCCCCTTGTGACATGTTTCTGGACCTCACAACACTCCCTCACAAAATTTCACTCAAGGGAACTCTCGTATTTTAATCACTCAAGGTAGGCCAAAATATCAAGTAAGGCTATTGGATAAGTTGGAAGCAACTTGTGTTTAAAGTACTAAAAAACAAGCATTCAGAATTTAAACAACCTAAAATAATGGAAAGAAACAAAAATAAAGCAAGAAAAACAGATTGGATAGGCAAAAATCAGATTGGAAAAGCAAAACAAATTTTTGAAAGCAAAGAACTTAAGAAGAATGTCAGTTACAAATTTCAAAATTCGTGGAGTTCGAGAATGAATTTTCAATTGGCAGTCTATATGAAGCTTATTAAGATGATATTAAAAAGAATACAAAAGGTCAAATTCAAAAATTCATTCAGAATTAAAAACACTAACTCACAGAATTGAAGTTCCCGGAAAATAGGATAAACTCGTGCACAGAAATGCTATTCCAGATTTGAACTATTTTCGTTATGATTTTGACAACGTGCCCTTCTGAACTTAGAAAGATAACGGTCAGATAAAACTTTTTTATTCAGGAAGAAAAATCAAATTCGCATGTTAGCATAGATTTTGAATAGGGAACAGAAGCATTAAATGCGACAGTTACAAAATTGGACAGTTTTGACAATTTTGAACTTTAGCCGTTTTTTTATGCTTTAAATACGTGGAATAAGAAACTGATATATTTGAAATATAACTGTTGTATAAACACAATAATATCAGATATACACGAATTTATATGGATCAAACTCAGAAAATCAAGAACTTGCTAGATGAACACAAGATGAACAGATTTGGTGCTCTTGGATGCAAATTCACTCTTCTTTCCTTTTTTTTTTTTTTGATTATCAAGATATAAACGTGATCTTTAAGATTGGAGATGAAATCAGATTCAAAAGGTGAATCAAAATGGATGAAAAGGTAGAAATGAAATGGATGGACAGAATGTGTAGAAATGAAAAACAATGCATAAAAGTAAGATAGAATCAAATCTAGAGATCGGCCACTAAGATGCAACCTATGCTCTAATACCAAATGATACAAAAACCCTTTTGAAATGCTTTAAGAACCCTTAAACTTATCTAAGGACCCAAAAATATCACAACCAAAGAACCGACATATGCCATTTGACACAACCCAAGGAAAAAGGCTAGAAGATGATTATCCTTATGATCAAAGATCTAAAGACAAGAAGTGGATTTCTTGTTCTAGATTCGAATCAATCCACCAAATTAGAATGATCAATCCTAATGGCTCGATTCTACAGCCACCCTAAACACAAGGAATGACAAGATGAAAAGTTGCACAACTCACAACAATTCAAAGAAAAAGCTCTCAATGAGACTTTGTATTTTTACTTCCATAATAATCTTCATCCCATTAAAAAATGAGTTCCATGGCTTTATAGCCTTCCAAATGCACGAAATTAAACTAATTAAAATGAATGAATAAGGCCAAAAGACACCCAACCATATTAAAGTCTGAAATAATGACAATTAACAACCCTATTGAATTATTAAAGTGTAATTGATATGTGGGGAGTTACAAATCTGATTTTGAGCCTTTGTACCTGAAACATCTTGATCACATGTATTGATGAGAGTCTTAAATGAAGCCTTAAGATGTCATGAATAAGTCTTGAGTAGCATTGATGTCTTGAGTTGCATTAAATAAGCTTCGGTTACATTAAATGAACTTGACTTGCATTTAATGAACTAGGCTTGAAGTTAACTTGCATTTAATGAGCTTGGCTTGAACTTGACTTGCATTTAATGAACTATGCTTGAAGTTTGAGCTTGACATGAACTTGGAGTGTAATGAATGCAACTCCGCAACTTGTAAGGTTCCTTGGTTCATATCATTTAGGATGGACCAAATCATGAGGACAACTTTGAAGTTCGACATTTTGGTCCAAAGAGGATTCGCGAAGAAGTGTTTCCTCCATTTGGAAATTTAGGATGGACCGAATCATGTGGAGAACTTTGATAAGATTTGTTCCGATTCTCGTTTGACATTTTGTTTCAGAGAGGATTCCCAAAGATCGTTTCCTCTATTTGGAATTTTAGGATGGGCAAAATCATGAGGACAAGTTTAAAAAGATTGGTTCCGATCCTCGTTTGACATTTTTGTCCGAAGAGGATTCGCAAAGATCGTTTCCTCCATTTGGAACTTTAGGATGGACCAGATCATTAAGATAAGTTTGAAAAGATTGGTTGTGATCCTTGTTTGACATTTTTTGTCCAAAGAGGATTCCCGAAGAAGAGTTTCCTCCATTTGGAAATTTAGGATGGACCAAATCATTAGGAAAAGTTTTAAAAGATTGGTTCTGATCCTCATTTGGCATTTTGATCCAAAGTGGATTTGTAAAGAAGAGTTTCCTACATTTGGATCTTTAAGATGGACCAAATCATGAGAACAAGTATGACGTTCAACATTTTGGTCTAAAGAGGATTTGCAAATAAGAGTTTCCTCCATTTGTAACTTTAGGATGGACCAAATCATTAGGACAACTTTGAAAAGATTGGTTCCGATCCTCGTTTGACATTTTGGTCCAACGAGGATTCCCAATGAAGAGTTTCCTCCATTTGTAACTTTAGGATGGTCTAAATCATTAGGTCAACTTTGACGTTCGACATTTTGGTCCAAAGAGGATTCGCAAAGAAGAGTTTCCTCCATTTGGAACTTTAGGATGGACCAAATCATTAGGACATGTTTGAAAATATTGGTTCTGATCCTCGTTTGACATTTTGGTCCAAAGAAGATTCCCAAAGAAGAGTTTCCTCCATTTGGAACTTGAGGATGGACCAAGTCGTGAGGACAACTTTGACGTTTGATATTTTGGTCCAAAGAGGATTCCCAAAGAAGAGTTTCCTCCATTTGGAACTTTTGGATGAACCAAATCATTAGGACAACTTTGACTTTCGACATTTTGGTCCAAAGAGGATTCGCAAAGAAGAGTTTCCTCCATTTGGAACTTTACGATGGACCAAATCATTAGGAAAAGTTTGAAAAGATTGGTTCCGATCCTCGTTTGACATTTTTCTTCAAAGAGGATTCCCAAAGAAGAGTTTCCTCCATTTGGAACTATTGGATGGACAAAATCATAAGGACAACTTTGAAAAGATTGGTTTTTGAAACATGCTTTTCAATTACATACAAGTTTTTGGATTGGTTCAATCGTTGTTCGACATTTTGGTCCAAAGAGGATTTACAAAGAAGAGTTTCCTCCATTTGAACTTTAGAATGGACCAAATCATGACAACTGATATGAAAACCCTAGATTTGGATCATGAACCCCTTCAAGAACCCTTGAGTCACCAAGATCTAAAACCCCCAAAGCAATTTAGCAAAACCCAAGGAACATGAGTCAAGAAGATTATTCCTAGATCTAAGATCTTGAAAGAAGAACAACTCGTTTCTTATCTCAAGATTGAAACAATTCACAAACACTTTAGATCAAGAGTGTTTGATTATTTCTAAACAAATAATCTAAAGCAAGACTACTAAGTTATGCAATGGACAATAATCCAAGCAATAGGTTTCAAGCCAAGAGGCAACTTTTCAATTCATCAAATATGAATATTAGGTTTACAAAAAGTCTTTAAATAGTCAAGGGAGAAACCTAAAGACAATAGGCCAAAAGAAATCAGCCGATCATCGTTTGACATTTTGGTCCAAAGAGGATTCCCAAAGAAGAGTTTCCTCCATTTGAATCTTTAGGATGGACCAAATCATAAGGACAACTGTGTTTCCTCCATTTGGAACTTTAGGATGGACCAAATAATGAGGACGAGTTTGACGAGATTGGTTCTGATCCTCGTTTGACATTTTGGTCTAAAAATGATTCCCAAAGAAGAGTTTCCTCCATTTGGATCTTTAGGATGGACCAAATCATGAGGACAACTTTGACGTTCGATAATTTGGTCCAAACAGGATTCCCAAAGAAGAGTCTCTTCCATTTGAAACTTTAGGATGGACGAAATCATGAGGACAACTTTGACAAGATTGGTTCCAATCCTCGTTTGACATTTTTGTCCAAAGAGGATTCCCAAAGAAAAGTTTTCTCCATTTGGATCTTTAGAATGAACCTGATATGAATCATGGAACGTCACAAATAGCTCAAGGATCAATTTCAAGATTAAAGTTCAAGATAAGCATTAACATCCATTTACATGCCTACATTAGAAAAGTCAAGACAAGCTTTAGAAGATCCGAGCATGGTGGCGTACAAAGAGGACTTGATCAACTTTAATCTATGGTAAATGCATTTGGAGGAAGGTTATTGAAGATTTGTTCAACCAGAAGTGAAGATGAGAGCTAATTTGGAAAGTTGCATCACTTTTGCAAACTTTCCTTATTTGGACCACCTTCCATATTTGTTATCGAACTTTCCATATTTGTTCCCAAACTTTCCATATATGGTTCCAACGAATTTACAATGTATTTGGACATGTTTTAGGTCTTTATTTATCAGTTTTAATGCTTAGAATAGTTTAGGAATGATATAATATCTTCTAGGGCAAAACTTTCGTATAATGCACCAAATGCACTTAAGGAAAGATTTGGCAGATTTTTGTGCCTCCTTGTAATCCAAATTTCCTTGTTGTTTTTAGGGTTTCTTTGGCTATTTAAGGCCTCATTTGTAACCCTAAACATGAAGAATTAATATGATAGAAAATAGCTTTGTTTTGCTTATTGCTTGGTTGATTTTACCTTGCATTTTGTAGCCTTGTCCTAGGTTGCATGTTTTAGAAACATTCAAGCATAACTTGATCTATTGTGTTTGTGGATTGTTTCGATCTTGAAATAAGAACAAGTTCTCTTATTTCAAGGTATTAGATCATTGGAATAATCTTCTTCTTCTTTGTTTCCAAGGGTTTTACCTTATTGTTCATTGGGGTTTTAGGATTTACATCTAGGGGTTCTTTGTGTTTCAAAGGGTTTCTATTTCAATTTTCTAGGGTTTCATATCAGAACCAAATCAATAGGACAAGTTTGAAAAAATTGGTTCCGATCCTCGTTTGATATTTTGGTCCAAATAGGATTGCCAAAGAAGAGTTTTTCCATTTGGAACTTTAGGATGGACCAAATCATTAGGACAAGTTTAAAATGATTGGTTCCGATCATCGTTTGACATTTTGGTTCAAAGAGGATTCCCAAGGAAAACTTTCCTCCCGTTAGATCTTTAGGATGGACCAAATAAATAGGACAAGTTTAAAAAGATTGGTTCCGATCCTCGTTTGACATTGAAACTTTAGGATGGACCAAATCATTAGGACAACTTTGACAAGATTTGTTCCGATTCTCATTTGGCATTTTTGTTCAAACAGGATTCCCAAAAGATTGGTTTTGATCCTCGTTTGACATTTTGATCCAAAGAGCATTCGCAAATAAGAGTTTCCTCTATTTGGATCTTTAGGATGGACCAAATAGTTAGGACAAATTTGAAAATATTGGTTCCGATCCTCGTTTGACATTTTGGTCCAAAAAGGATTCCCAAAGAAGAGTTTCCTCCTTTTGAAACTTTAGGATGGATCAAATCACGAGAAAACTTTCACAAGATTGGTTCCGATTGATATGAATGATGGAACGTCACAAATAGCTCAAGGATCAGTTTCAAGATTAAAGTTCAAGACAAGCATTAACATCCATTTACATGCCTACATTAGAAAAGTCAAGACAAGCTTTTGAAGATCCGAGCATGGTGGCGTACAAAGAGGGATCAACTTTAATCTATGGCAAATGCATTTGGAGGAAGGTTATTGAAGACTTGTTCAACCAGAAGTGAAGATGAGAGCTAATTTGGAAAGTTGCATCACTTTTGCAAACTTTCCTTATTTGGACCACTTTCCATATTTGTTATCGAACTTTCCATATTTGTTCCCAAACTTTCCATATATGGTTCCAACGAATTTATGATGTATTTAGACATGTTTTAGGCCATTTACATTCAGTTTATTAGCTAGGAAAGAATTAGTAAAGATATTATTCTCTAGGAAAGATTTTCCCCAAAATCTGCCAAATCCATATAAGGCAAGTTTTGGGCAGATTTTATTCTCTTCTTTATTCCGAATTTGCTTGTTATTTTTAGGGTTTCTTTGCCTATTTAAAGGCCTCATTTGTAACCCTAAAGATAAAGAATTAATATGATAGAAAATAGCTTTGTTTTGCTTAGTGCTTGGTTGATTTTACCTTGCATTTTGTAGCCTTGTTCTAGGTTGCATGTTTTAGAAACTTTCAAGCATAACTTGATCTATTGTGTTTGTGGATTGTTTCAATCTTGAAATAAGAACATTTTCTATTATTTCAAGGTATTAGATCATTGGAATAATCTTCTTCTTCTTGGTTTCCAAGGGTTTTACCTTATTGTTCATCGGGGTTTTAGGATTTGCATCTAGGGGTTCTTTGTGCTTTCAAAGGGTTTCTATTTCAATTCCCTAGGGTTTCATATCATTTGGTATCATAGCTTAGGCTCAAGGGAAGATTTCTATCTTACATGCTTTCTTGTTATTTCAATTTTTCTTACTTATTGTTCTTCGTTCATCGAAAATTCCAGAAAAAAAAAATCATAGTTCCAGAATTTCCTTATTTAGCCTACTGTTTTTATTCTTTTTCATATAGTTAAATTCCGATTCTCACAATGTCATCAACTACAAAAATCTTTATCATTTTGTCATGGTTATTTTGTATTCAGAAAGATTTTTCAAAATAATCATGGAAGATTGAGAAACATATAGATCTTTGCAGACTGTCGGATTGTCCAGAAAATTGAAAAAAAAAATTGTTCTTTCTTGAATTGTTTGAGTTTCAACAAAAAAAAAAAAAGTGTTTAGTGTTCTTATTTTTCTTGAAGAGTTCATCTTAAACTCATCATTTATGCATCTTGAATCCGAAATTATCAAGTTGAATGAGCCAAAGTTGTTTGTTTCCTAAAAAGCTAGAACTTACCATAAATAGCCAAAACTATTTTTGGAAAGTATCAATTATGTCCCATATTTTAATATATGCATCTTTTTCTTTAGGAAAGTATTATTTTCTGATCCAAAGGGCTTTAGGGAAGTCCAATTTGAATTTTTCTCTTTTAGGAAAGTTTATTCTTGCTTGTTTTCTTTCTTATTCTTTCCTTGTTACAAAAATACACCATTTGAAAAATCTGTCCTTTTATTTCTCTAGCCACCCAAGCTGATTGTTTCTTATTTCTTTATTGATACTTTTTACAAATATCATTAGTATCTTAGTTGTTTGATAGTTGCTAAAGTGTGCTAATAGTTCAAGGTTACATTTAGGCCCTAAAATCTGTTTTTGAGTGCAAACACGAGAGAACAAACATCATCGAGTGTAAACACTTAGGGAGTGATTGAGAGGTCGTTTTTTTATTATTAACCTTTTTATTTGCAACAATGTATCATGAAAAATATTATGAAAGGAGGAGCAATGGATGTCGAGATGTAGAGCATACTTGGAGGGAAAATGGGGAGGCTTATTATGAAAGGATGGTGCATAGGAGCTTTGGAGCACATAAGCTCAACTTATATACTTTCCATGGGAGTGTAGATCCAGAAGAGTACTTGCAATGGGAAAGTCAAATTGAGCATATCTTTGATTACAACAACTATAGTGAGGAAAGAAAGGTATTTCTTGCTAGTGCAAAATTCACTAATTATGCTTATGTTTGGTGGTCTCAATTGAAGGAAAAACTAAGGAGAGATTGACAACCACATATTGATACTTGGTATGAACTTAAATATCACATGAGGAAGAGGTTTGTGTCGAGCCAAAGTCAGAGAGCTATTGTGAAAGAATTTCTAAATCAAGAATTTCTAAATCTTACACAAGGTGAAAGGAGTGTTGAAGCTTATCACAAGGAGTTTGAAGTTCTCATGGCAAGGGCTGTCTTTTTTGAAGATAATGAGTCTACAATGACACAGTTCTTAAAGGGTTTAAAAGAGGAGATTGCTTATTGTGTCGAAGGAAAAACATATGTAGAATTGGAACACATGGTTTACTATGCAATTACGGTGGAAAAGAGACTTGAAAGAAGGGCTGCAAAAAGGTATTCTACTAAACATCTTTCCAATATGATTCCTTCTCAAGAAAATCAATTAAAGAGTGCATTAAAGAGAAAGGATGTGGCTATCAATGGCTTGATTAAGAAAAAGGTAACATTTGCTTCACAAGACCACTTCCAATCAAATATTCATATGAGGGAAACTTATGATGCATGTGAGTTAAAAAAGTGTTCTACATTTGAAAAGAATGAGAATTGTCAAAAAGAGAGTGAGCCAAAAGAAAGAGAGATGAGTTTTCAAAAAGAAAAGTGTGAAAAAGAAATTATTGAAATAAGTGAGCCAAAAGAAAGAGAGATGAGTGCTAAAAAAGAAATGAGTGACATGAGTGGGTCAAAAGAAAGAGATTTGAGTTCAAAAGAAAGAGTGTTTGAAAAGAATGAAAGAGAAATTGAAAAGAAAGAGAGTTGTGAGTCAAAAATGAATGAGAGGAATGGTGAGAACATTGTGAGTTTTGTAGAAAGTGAGGCTAGGAAAACAATGTTTTCAAATAAAACCCACTTTGTACTTGTGTGCAAAGATTCTTTCTTTCTAACTTATGAACTTAACCTTGGCTTTTCTAGTGTTTTAGCTAATGTTTTGCAGAATTACATAGATCAATTTTCAATTGGAATGGAGCACAAAGTAGATGCATTTCAAGGGGCTGAAATACTTAAGGCACCACCATACTTCATGGAAAAAGATGTTGCCAACGGGATCCAAGGCCAGAAAAGGAAGTTTCTTACTTTTAATCCTTTTGCATCGGTTTGTTTAAATGATTATTTCTTGTTTTCCAATTCTGATTTTAAGACTAGAAATCATCCAAACGAATTATATTTTTATGATAAACATGCATTCTTTTCTAGCAAAATTCTTTTGGATGATCTTTACTTGTTTGACAACTTATCACTTGCAAAAAATGTTAAGCTAGCCTATCCATTTACTTGTGATGATGTGCATAGTTCTTGTTTGTTTGCTAAATTTGATCTCAACTATGATATTTTACCACTTCATTTTCATTCTAATGATAAACATATGTTTTGTGCTACACGAGTTATCTTTGATAAGACATATGATGCATTTAGGGAGAGCATAGAGTTTTCATATTTTGTAATTTACCCCAACACATTAGACCTATTTGAGTTTGATTATAGTTCATATGCTTTGATTAATTTGTTACCTTCACCATGTGATCATCTTGTGAGTATTGTTGAGTATGAGAAAATTTACGAGGTTGACTATGGTCCATATATTCTATTAGACTTGTTCCCACTATCCACCAACCATATTGAAAATGTTGTGGTCTTTGATAAGCTAGGTTATTTTGCTGATTTAAAGGGAAGAAAACCAACAATATTTGACCCGGGAGGTGTTAACTTGAAAGAAGAAAGAAGGGTACCATTGTTGCTCTCTTTGGTGCCAATTCACAATACACGAGGTACGTATGCATTAAGTGCTTTTATTTATGTTATTAACTTAAGTTTTTGTGATGTAGGTAATGTTATAGATTCAAGGACGAATCCTTTTCAAGAGGGAGGGGATGATATGAATCATGGAACGTCACAAATAGCTCAAGGATCAGTTTCAAGATTAAAGTTCAAGACAAGCATTAACATCCATTTACATGCCTACATTAGAAAAGTCAAGACAAGCTTTTGAAGATCCGAGCATGGTGGCGTACAAAGAGGGATCAACTTTAATCTATGGCAAATGAATTTGGAGGAAGGTTATTGAAGACTTGTTCAACCAAAAGTGAAGATGAGAGCTAATTTGGAAAGTTGCATCACTTTTGCAAACTTTCCTTATTTGGACCACTTTCCATATTTGTTATCGAACTTTCCATATTTGTTCCCAAACTTTCCATATATGGTTCCAACGAATTTATGATGTATTTAGACATGTTTTAGGCCATTTACATTCAGTTTATTAGTTAGGAAAGAATTAGGAAAGATATTATTCTCTAGGAAAGATTTTCCCCAAAATCTGCCAAATCCATATAAGGCAAGTTTTGGGCAGATTTTATTCTCTTCTTTATTCCGAATTTGCTTGTTATTTTTAGGGTTTCTTTGCCTATTTAAAGGCCTCATTTGTAACCCTAAACATAAAGAATTAATATGATAGAAAATAGCTTTGTTTTGCTTAGTGCTTGGTTGATTTTACCTTGCATTTTGTAGCCTTGTTCTAGGTTGCATGTTTTAGAAACATTCAAGCATAACTTGATCTATTGTGTTTGTGGATTGTTTCGATCTTGAAATAAGAACAAGTTCTATTATTTCAAGGTATTAGATCATTGGAATAATCTTCTTCTTCTTGGTTTCCAAGGGTTTTACCTTATTGTTCATCGGGGTTTTAGGATTTGCATCTAGGGGTTCTTTGTGCTTTCAAAGGGTTTCTATTTGAATTTCCTAGGGTTATATATCACCGATCCTCGTTTGATATTTTGGTGTAAAGAGGATTCCAAAAGAAGAGTTTCCTCCATTCGAAACTTTAGAATGGACTAAATCATGAGGAAACCTTTCACAAGATTGGTTCCGATCCTCGTTTGACATTGGAACTTTAGGATGGACCAAATCATGAGGACAACTATGACAAGATTTGTTCCGATCCTCGTTCGTCATTTTGATCCAAAGAGGATTTCCAAAGAAGAGTTTCCTCCATTTGAGACTTTAGGATGGACCAAATCATTAGGACAACTTTGACAAGATTCCTTCAGATCCTCGGTTGATATTTTGGTCCAAAGAGATTTCCCAAAAAGAGTTTCCTTCATTTTGAACTTTAGGATGGACCAAATCATTAGGATAAGTATTAAAAGATTGGTTCCGATCCTCGTTTGACATTTTGGTCCATAGAGGATTCCCAAAGAAGAGTTTCCTCCATATGGAATTTTATGATGGACCAAATCATTAGGACAACTTTGACGTTCGACATTTTGGTCCAAAGAGGATTCGAAAAGAAGAGTTTCCTCCATTTGCAACTTTAGGATGGACCAAATCATTAGGACAATTTTGAAAAGATTGTTTCCGATCCTCGTTTGACATTTTGGTCTAAATCCCAAAGAAGAGTTTCCTCCATTTGGAACTTTAGGATGGACCAAATCACTAGGACTAGTTTAAAAAGATTGGTTCCGATCCTCGTTTGACATTTTGGTTCAAAGTGGTATACCAAAAAAGATGATATGAAACCCTAGAAAATTGAAATAGAAACTCTTTGAAAACACAAAGAACCCCTAGATTCAAATCCTAAAACCCCGATGAACAATAAGGTAAAACCCTTGGAAAACAAGAAGAGAAAGATTATTCCAATGATCTATGATCTTCAAATAAGAGAACTTGTTCTTATTTCAAGATTGAAACAATCCACAAACACAATAGATCAATTCATGCTTGAATGTTTCTAAAACATGCAACCTAGAACAAGGCTACAAAATGCAAGGTAAAAATCAACCAAGCAATAAGCAAAACAAAGCTATTTTCTATCATATTAATTCTTCATCTTTAGGGTTACAAATGAGGCCTTTAAATAGGCAAAGAAACCCTAAAAACAAGCTAGCAAATTCGAATTACAATGAGGCACAAAATCTGCCAAATCTTTCCTTAAGTGCATTTGGTGCATTTTAGGAAAGTTTTGCCCTAGAAGATATTATATCTTTCCTAAACTATTATAAGCATTAAAACTGATAAATAAAGGCCTAAAACATGTCCAAATACATCACAAATTCGTGGACATCATATATGGAAAGTTTGGGAACAAATATGGAAAGTGGTCCAAATAAGGAAAGTTTGCAAAAGTGATGCAACTTTCCTAATTTGCTCTTCTCTTCATTTCTGATTGAACAAGTCTTCAATACTCTTCTTCCAAATGTATTTACCATAGATTGAAGTCTATCAAGTCCTCTTCCATAGCCTCCATGCTCAGATCTTCAAAGCTTGTCTTGACTTTTCTCATGTAGGCTTGTAATGGATGTTTTATACTTGTCTTGAACTTTGATCTTGAGATTGATCCTTGAGATATTTGTGACATTCCATGATTCATATCAAAAGAGTTTCCTCCATTTGGAACTTTAGGATGGACCACATCATGAGGACAAGTTTGAAAAGATTGGTTCCGATCCTCGTTTGACATTGAAACTTTAGGATAGACCAAATCATGAGGACAACTTTGACAAGATTTGATCCTATTTTCATTTGGTATTTTGGTCCAAACAGGATTCCCAAAAGATTGGTTCCGATCGTTTGACATTTTGATCCAAATAGGATTCTCAAAGAAGTGTTTCCTCCGTTTGGATTTTTAGGATGGACCAAATTATTAGGACAAGTTTGAAAAGATTGGTTCCGATCCTCGTTTGACATTTTGGTCCAAAGAGGATTCCCAAAGAAGAGTTTCCTCCTTTTGGAACTTTAGGATGGACCAAATCATAAGGAAAACTTTGACAAGATTGTTTCTGATCCTCGTTTGACATTTTGGTCCAAAGAGGATTCCCAAAGAAGAGCTTCGTCCATTTGGAACTTTAGGATGGACCAAATCATGAGGAACCTTACACAAGATTGGTTCCGATCCTCGTTTAACATTGGAACTTTAGGATGGACCAAATCATGAGAACAACTATGACAAGATTGGTTCCGATCTTCGTTTGACATTTTGGTCCAAAGAGGATTTCCAAAAAAGAGTTTCCTCCATTTGGAACTTTAGCATGGACCAAATCATGAGGATAACTTTGACAAGATTGGTTCAGATCCTCGTTTGATATTTTGGTCTGAAGAGAATTCCCAAAGAAGAGTTTCCTCCATTTTGAACTTTAGGATGGTCCAAGTCATTAGGATAAGTTTTAAAATATTGGTTTCGATCCTCGTTTGACATTTTGGTCCAAAAAGGATTCCCAAAGACAAGTTTCCTCCATTTAGAATTTTAGGATGGACCAAATCATTAGGACAACATTGATGTTCGACCTTTTGGCCCAAAGAAGATTCGCAAAGAAGAGTTTCCTCCATTTGGAACTTTAGCATGGACCAAATCATTAGGACTGGTTTGAAAAGATTGGTTCTGATCCTCGTTTGACATTTTGGTCTAATCTTATTAGGATAGACCAAATCATGAGGACAACTTTGACGTTCGATATTTTTGTCCAAAGAGGATTCCCAAAGAACAGTTTCCTCCATTTGGATCTTTAGGATGGACAAAATCATGAAGATAACTTTAACAAGATTGGTTCCGATCCTCGTTTGATATTTTGGTCCAAAGAGGATTCCCAAAGATCGTTTCCTCCATTCAGAACTTTAGTATGGACCAAATCAATAGGACAAGGTTGAAAAGATTGTTTCCATTCCTCGTTTGACATTTTTGTACATAGAAGATTCCCAAAGAAAAGTTTCCTCTATTTCAAACTTTAGGATGGACGAAATCATTAGGAAAGCTTTGACGTTCAACATTTTGATCCAAAGAGGATTCGCAAAGAAGAGTTTCCCCCATTTAGATATTTAGGATGGACCAAATCATGAGGAAAAGTTTGGAATAATTGGTTTCTTATCCTCGTTTGACATTTTTGTCCAAAGAGGATTCCCAAGGATCGTTACCTCCATTTGGAACTTTAGGATGGACCAAATCATTAGGACATGTATGAAAGGATTTGTTCCGATCCTCGTTTGACATTTTAGTCCAAAAAGGATTCCCAAAGAAGAGTTTCCTCCATTTGGAACTTTAGGAAGGACCAAACAATGAGAACAACTATTACAAGATTGGTTCCGATCCTCATTTGACATTTTTGTCCAAAGAGGATTCCTGAAGAAGATTTTCCTCCATTTGGATCTTTAGGATGGACAAAATCATGAGGACACCTTTGACGTTCAACATTTTGGTTCGAAGAGGATTTCCAATTAAGAGTTTCCTCCATTTGGAACTTTATGATGGACAAAATCATAAAGACAACTATGACAAGATTTGTTCCTATCCTCGTTTGACATTTTGTTTCGAAGAGGATTCCCAAAAAAGAGTTTCCTCCATTTGGAACTTAAGGATGGATCAAATCATTAGGAAAACTTTGACGTTCAATAAGTTCCAAAGAAGATTCCCAAAGAAGAGTTTCCACCATTTGGAACTTTATGATGGACCAAATCAGTAGGACAACTTTGACGTTTCACATTTACTTCCAAATAGGATTCGCAAAGAACAGTCTCCTCCATTTGGAACTTCAGGATGGACCAAATCATGAAGACAACTTTGAAAAGATTGGTTCCGATCTTTGTTTGACATTTTGGTCCAAAGAGTATTCCCAAAGAAGAGTTTCCTCGATTTGGATCTTTAGGATGGACCAAATCATGAGGACAAATTTGAAAAGATTGGTTCCGATCTTTAATTGAAATTTTGGTCCAAAGAGGATTTCCAAAGAAGAGTTTCCTCCCGATGGATCTTTAGGATGGGCAAAATCAAGAGGACAACATTGACAAGCTTGGTTCTGATCCCCGTTTGACAGTTTGGTCGAAAGAGGATTTCCAATGAAGAGTTTCCTCCATTTTGATCTTTAGGATGGACCAAATCATGAGGACAACTTTAACAAGATTGGTTTCAATCCTTGTTTGACATTTTGGTCCAAAGAGGATTCCCAATGAAGAGTTTCCTCCATTTGGATCTTTAGGATGGACCAAATCATGAGGACAAGTTTGAAATGATTGGTTCCGATCTTTATTTGACATTTTGGTCCAAAGTGGATTTCCAAAGATGAGTTTCCTCCCGTTGGATATTTAGGATGGGCCAAATCAGGAGGACAACTTTGACAAGGTTGGTTTTGATCCCCATTTGATATTTTTGTCCAAAGAGGATTTCTAATGTAGAGTTTCCTCCATTTTGAACTTTAGGATGGACCAAATCATTAGGATAAGTTTTAAAATATTGGTTACAATCCTCGTTTGATATTTTGGTCCAAAGCGGATGCCCAAAGACGAGTTTCCTCCATTTGGAATTTTAGGATGGACCAAATCATTAGGACAACATTGACGTTCGACATTTTGGCCCAAAGAGGATTCACAAAGAAGAGTTTCCTCCATCTGGAACTTTAGGATGGACCAAATCACTAGGACTGGTTTGAAAAGATTGGTCCCGATCCTCGTTTGACATTTTGGTCCAATTAGGTATCCCAAAGACGAGTTTCCTGGATCGGAACTAATCATCAAAAACTTGTCCATGATTTGGTTCATCCTAAAGTTTCAAATGAAGGAAACTCTTCTTTGGAAATCCTATTTGGACCAAAATGTCAAACTATGATTGGAACCAATCTTGTCATAGTTGTCCTAATGATTTGGTCTATCATAAAGTTTAAATGTCAAACAAGGATCAGAACCAATATTGTCAAAGTTTTCCTCATGATTTGGTCAATCTAAAAGTTCCAAATGGAGGAAACTCTTCTTTGGGAATTCTCTTTGAACCAAAATGTCAAACGATGATCGGAACCAATCTTGTCAAAGTTGTCCTAATGATTTGGTCCATTCTAAAGTTCCAAATGGATGATACTCTTCTTTGGGAATCCACTTTGGACCAAAATCTCAAACAAGGATCGGAACCAATCTTGTCAAAGTTGTCCTCTTGATTTGGTCCATCCTAAGGTTTCAAATGGAGGAAACTCTTCTTTGGACAAAAATTTCATTTGTCAATGTTGTCCTCATGATTTGGTCTATCCTAAAGTTTCAAATGGAGGAAACTCTTCTTTGGGAATACTCTTTGGCCCAAATTTCGACTGTCACAGTTGTCCTGATGATTTGGACCATCCTATACTTCCAAATGGAGGAAACTCTTCTTTGGTAATCCGCTTTGGACTAATATGTCAAACGAGGATCGGAACCAATCATTTTAAACTTGTCCTAATGATTTGGTCCAGCCTAAAGTTCCAATAGGAGGAACGCCAAACTTGTCCTATTGATTTGGTCCATCCTAAAGATCCAACAGGATGAAACTCTTCTTTGGAAATCCTCTTTGGACCAAAATGTCAAACGAGGATCAGAACCAATCTAGTTAAAGTTGTCTTCATGATTTGGTCAATTCTAAATATCCAAATGGAGGAAAGTCTTCTTTGAGAATCCTCTTTGGACCAAAATGTTGAACGTCAAATTTGTCCTCATGATTTGGTCCATCCTAAAGATCTAAATGGAGGAAACTCTTTTTGGTAATCCTCTTTGTACCAAAATGTCAAACGAGGATCGGAACTAATCTTTTCAAACTTGTCCTAATGATTTGGTTCATCCTAAAGTTCCAAATGGAGGAAACTTTTCTTTGGAAATCATATTTGGACCAAAATGTTTATTGTCAAAGTTGTCCTCATGATTTGGTCCATCCTAAAGATCCAAATGGAGGAAACACTTCTTTGAGAATCCTCTTTGGACCAAAATGTCAAATGAGGAACGGAACCAATCATTTAAAACTTGTCCTCATGATTTGGTCCATCCTAAAGTTCCAAAGGGAGGAAACTCTTCTTTGGACCAAAATGTCATCTGAGGATCGGAAAAAATCTTGTCAAAGTTGTCCTAATGATTTGGTCCATCCTAAAGTTTCAAATGGACGAAACTCTTCTTTGGGAATCCTCTTTGGACCAAAATGTCAAACGAGGATCGGAACCAAGCTTGTCAAACTTGTCTTCATGATTTGGTACATCTTAAAGTTCCAAAGGAGGAAACTCAATTGTCATTTGGTCCATCTTAAAGATCCAAATGGAGGAAACCTTTCTTTGGGAATCCTCTTTGGTTCAAAATGTCAAACGAGGAGAGGATAAGAACCAAGCTTGTCAAAGTTGTCCTCATGATTTGTGATATGTATCATGGAGGCACTCCAAAAGATCCTAAGGAAATAAGGTTCAACAAGCATTTATTTCACATGTGCAAGGATTGCTAGGCTCGGTTCAAGCTATATTTCACAAATGAGCAATCCATTTCAGATGAAGAATTGACATATCATTCTTTGAAGATTAATGTGTGCAACTTATAAATCCATAAGGAAGATGTCTACAAAGATGACCTTGTGCAAGACTCATTAAACGTGCCAACTATGCCTTGAATGGGAGAATGCAACAACTAAGCAAATCAGATTCACTTTTATTTGCATTTTAGTCAAACTTTCCTTATTTGTAACCTTGGGCATTAAGAGCTCTAGTTTCCTTTTCTGTTTTTGCCAATTGTAACCGAATGCTTTAATGCTTTGTTTCCTTGTATGTTTTGCTTTTCTTTTGCTGATTGTAGGTTTATAAAGCCATCGGAAACTCAATGTAAAACTCATATTTTATTGAATGAAAAACAAGTACTCTTTTAGAGTTTCTTTTCGAAAACCAAATAGAGTTTTTAATTTCTTTGCAATTCTTGTGTTTAGGGTTGCTATCGAGTCATTCAACTAGGAATTGATCAACTTAGTTGTGGAGTGATTCAATCTAGAACAAGGAATCTCATTCTTGTCTCTAGGTCATTGATCTAAGAGGTAATCTCATCTAGCCTTAAATCTCTTGGTTGAAACCGATTATAGGGAGGGTTTGACTTCCTGCTTCAAAGGTTCATGCTAAGCATAATAGCATAGGCTCTTTGGACTTGTAATTTGGGTTTGCCTTATCAATTTGGACCATTCTAAAGTTCCAAATGGAGGAAACTCTTCTTTGGAAATCCTCTTTGTACCAAAATGTCAAACGAGGATCGGAACCAATCTTTTCAAACTTGTCCTAATGATTTGGTCTATCCTAAAGTTCCAAATGGAGTAAACTCTTCTTTGGGAATCCTCTTTGCACCAAAATGTCAAACGAGGATCGAAACCAATCTTTTCAAGCTTGTTCTAATGATTTGGTCCATCCTAAAGTTCCAAATGGACGAAACTCTTCTTTGGGAATCCTCTTTTGATCAAAATTTTAAACGAGGATCGGAACCAATCTTTTCAAACTTGTCCTCATGATTTTGTCCATAAAAAAGTTCCAAATGGAGGAAACTCTTCTTTGGGAATCCTCATTAGACCAAAATGTCAAATGAGGATCGGAACCAAGCTTGCCAAACTTGTCTTCATGATTTGGTACATCTTAAAGTTCCAAAGGAGGAAACTCAATTGTAATTTGGTCCATCTTAAAGATCCAAATGGAGGTATCCTTTCTTTGCGAATCCTCTTCAGTTCAAAATGTCAAACGAGGATCGAAATCAAGCTTGTCAAAGTTGTCCTCATGATTTGGACCATTCTAAAGTTCCAAATGGAGGAAACTCTACTTTGGGAATCCTCTATGGACCAAAATGTCAAACGAGGATCGGAACCAATCTTGTTAAAGTTGTCCTCATGATTTGGTCCATCCTAAAGATCCAAATGGAGGAAACTCTTCTTTTGGAATCCTCTTTGGATCAAAATGTCGATCGCCAAACTTGTCCTCTTGATTTGATCCATCCTAAAGATCCAAATGGAGGTAACTCTTTTTGTTAATCCTTTTTGGACAAAAATGTCAAACGAGGATCGGAACCAATCATTTAAATGTTGTCCTAATGATTTGGTCCATCCTAAAGTTCCAAATGGAGGAAACTGTTCTTTGGGAATCCTATTTGGACCAAAATATCAAACGAGGATCGAAACCAATCTTTTCAAACTTGTCCTAATGATTTTGTCCATCCTAAAGTTCCAAATGGAGGAAACTCTTCTTTGGAAATGCTCTTTGGACCAAAGTGTCGAACGTCAAACTTGTCCTAATGATTTGGTCCATCCTAAAGTTCCAAATGGAGGAAACTCTTCTTTGGGAATCCTCTTTAGACCAAAATATCAAACGAGGATCGCAACCAATCTTGTTAAAGTTTTCCTCATGATTTTGTCCATCCTAAAGTTCCAAAGGACGGAAACTCTTCTCTGTGAATCCTCTTTGGATCAAAATGTCGAACAAGGATCGTAACGGATCTTTTAAAACTTGTCCATGATTTGGTTCATCCTAATGTTCCAAATGGAGGAAACCTTTCTTTGGGAATCTTCTTTGAACCAAAATGTTGAACAAGGATCTGAACCAATCTTGTTAAAGTTGTCCTTTTTATTTGGTCCATCCTAAATATCCAAATGGAGGAAACCCTTCTTTGGGAATCCTCTTTGGACAAAATTGTCGAACTTCTGTCCTCATGATTTGGTCCATCCTAAGTTTCCAAATGAAGGAAACTTTTCTTTTGAATTATTATTTGAACCAAAATGTCAAACGATGATCGGAACCAATCTTGTCATAGTTGTCCTGATGATTTGGTCTATCCTAAAGTCCTAATGTTAAACAAGGATCAGAACCAATATTGTCAAAGTTTTCCTCATGATTTGGTCAATCCAAAAGTTCTAAATGGAGAAAACTCTTCTTTGGGAATCCTCTTTGAACTAAAATGTCAAATGATGATCGGAACCAATCTTGTCAAAGTTTACCTAATGATTTGGTCCATCCTAAAGTTTCAAATGGAGGATACTCTTCTTTGGGAATTCTCTTTGAACCAAAATGTCAAATGATGATCGGAACCAATCTTGTCAAAGTTGTCCTAATGATTTGGTCCATCCTAAAGTTTCAAATGGAGGATACTCTTCTTTGGGAATCCTCTTTGGACCAAAATGTCAAACGAGGATCGGAACCAATCTTGTTAAAGTTGTCCTCATGATTTTGTCCATCCTAAAGATCCAAATGGAGGAAACTCTTCTTTGGGAATCCTATTTGGACCAAAATGTCAAATGAGAATAGGAACCAATCTTTTCAAACTTGTCCTAATGATTTGGTCCATCCTAAAGTTCCAAATAGGGGAAACTCTTCTTTGGGAACCCTCTTTGGACCAAAATCTTAAACGACGATCAGAACCAATCTTTTCAAACTTGTTCTCATGATTTGGTCCATCCTAAAGTTCAAAATGGAGGAAACTCTTCTTTTGGAATCTTCTTTGGACCAAAATGTCGAACGTCAAAGTTTTCCTCATTATTTTGTCGATTCTAAAGATCCAAATGGAAGAAACTCTTCTTTGGGAATCTTCTTTGAACCAAAATGTCAAACGTGGATCAGAACCAATCTTGTTAAAGTTGTCCTCATGATTTGGTACATCCTAAAGTTCCAAATAGAAGAAACTCTTCATTAGAAATCCTCTTTTGACCAAAATGTCAAACGGGGATCGGAACCAAGCTTGTCAAAGTTGTCCTCATGACTTGGCCCATCCTAAAGATCCAACGGAAGAAAACACTTCTTTGGAAATCCTCTTTGGACCAAAATGTCAAACAAAGATCGGAACCAAACATTTCAAACTTGTCCTCATGATTTGGTCCATCCTAAAGATCCAAATGGAGGAAACTTTTGTTTGGAAATACTCTTTGGACCAAAATGTCAAGACAAAGATCAGAACCAATCTTTTCAAAGTTGTCCTAATGATTTGGTCCATCGTAAAGTTCCAAATGGAGGAAACGATCTTTGGGAATCCTCTTCGGACCAAAATGTAAAACAAAGATCGGAACCAATCGTTTCAAACTTGTCCTCATAATTTGGTCCATCCTGAAGTTCCAAATGGACGAAACTCTTCTTTGCGAATCCTCTTTGGACCAAAATGTCAAACGTCAAAGTTGTCCTAATGATTTCGTCAATCCTAAAGTTCCAAATGGAGGAAACTCTTCTTTTGGAATCCTCTTTGGAACTTATTAAACGTCAAAGTTGTCCTAACTATTTGGTCCATCCTAATGTTCTAAATGGAGGAAACTCTTTTTTAAGAATCCTCTTTTGAAAAAAATGTCAAATGAGGAAAGGTCTCAATCTTGTCAAAGTTGGCCTCAAAGAATCCTCTTTGGACCAAAATGTCAAACGAGGATCGAAACCAATCTTTTAAAACTTGTCCTCAGGATTTGGTCCATCCTAAAGTTCCAAATGGAGGAAACTCTGCTTTGGAAATCATCTTTCGACCAAAATATCAAACGAGGATCGGAACCAAACATTTCAAACTTGTCCTAATGATTTGGTCCATCCTAAATTTCCAAATGGAGGAAACTCTTCTTTGGAAATCCTCTTTGGACCAAAATGTCAAACAAGAATTGGAACCAAACTTTTCAAAATTGTCCTCAGGATTTGGTCTTTCCTAAAGATCCAAATGGACGAAACTTTTTTTTGGACCAAAATGTAAAATGAGGATCGGAAAAAAAACATTTCAAACTTGTCCTTATGATTTGGTCCATCCTAAAGTTCCAAATGGACGAAACTCTTCTTTGGAAATCCTCTTTGGTCCAAAATGTCGAACGTCAAAGTTGTCCTAAAGATTTGGTCCATCCTAAAGTTCCAAATGGAGGAAACTCTTCTTTGGGAATCCTCTTTGGACCAAAATGTCGAACGTCAAAGTTGTCCAAATGATTTGGTCCATCCTAAAGTTCCAAAAGGAGGAAACTCTTCTTTGGGAATCCTCTTTGGACCAAAATGTCAAACAAGGATCGGAACCAATATTTTCAAACCTATCCAAATGATTTGGTCCATCCTAAAGTTCGAAATGGAGGAAACTCTTCTCTGGGAATCCTCTTTGTACCAATATGTCAAACGAGGATCGAAACCAATCTTGTCAAAGTTGTCCTAATGATTTTGTCCATCATAAAGTTCCAAATGGAGGAAACTCTTCTTTGGGAATCCTTTTTGGACCAAAATGTCAAACGAGGGTCGGAACCATTCTTGTCAAAGTTGTCCTAATGATTTGGTCCAAAGAGGATTCGCAAAGAACAGTTTCCTCTATTTGGATCTTTTAGATCAAAACAAATCTTGTCAATGTTGGACCAAATCAATAGGACAACTTTGACTTTCGACATTTTGGACCAAAACGTAAAATGAGAAAACTCTTCTTTGGGAATCCTCTTGGGATCAAAATGTCAAACGAGGATCGGAACCAATGTTGTCAAAGTTTTCCTCAGGATTTGATCCATCCTAAAGATCAAAATGGAGGAAATTCTTAAATGGGAATCCTCTTTGTACCAAAATGTCAAACCAGGACCCGACCAAACATTTCAAACTTGTCCTAATGATTTGGTCCATCCTAAAGTTTAAAATTGAGGAAACACTTCTTTGGAAATCCTCTTTGGACCAAAATGTCGAACGTCTATGTTGTCCTAATGATTCGGTGCATCCTAAAGTTCCAATTGGAGGAAACTCTTCCTTGCGATTCTCTTTGGACCAAAATGTAGAACGTCAAAGTTGTCCTAATGAGTTGGTCCATCCTAAAGTTCCAAATGGTGGAAACTCTTCTTTGGGAATCCTCTTTGAACCAAAATGTCATACGAGGATCGGAGCCAATCTTTTCAACCTTGTCCTAATGATTTGGTCTATCCTAAAGTTCCAAATCGAGGAAACTCTTCTTTGGGAATCATCTTTGGACCAAAATGTCAAACGAGGATCATAACCAATCTTTTCAAAGTTGTCCTAATGATTTGGTTCATACTAAAGTTCCAAATGGAGGAAACTCTTATTTGGGAATCCTCTTTGGACCAAAATGTCAAACGAGGATTGGAACCAATCTTGTAAAAGTTGTCCTAATGATTTGATCCATTCTAAAGTTACAAATGGAGAAAACTCTTCATTGAAAATCATCTTTGGACAAAAATGTCAAACGAGGATCGAAACCATGCTTCTCAAAGTTGTCCTCATGACTTGTCCAATCCTAAAGATTCAAATGGAGGAAACTCTTCTTTGGGAATACCCTTTGGACCAAAATGTCAAACAAAGATCGGAACTAATCTTTTCAAACTTGTCATCATGATTTCGTCCATCCTAAAGATCAAAATGGAGGAAACTCTTCTTTGGGAATCCTCGTTGGACCAAAATGTTCAACAAAGATCGGAACCAATCTTTTCAAAGTTGTCCTAATGATTTGGTCCATCCTTAAGTTCCAAATGGAGAAACGATCTTTGGGAATCTACTTTGGACCAAAATGTCAAGCAAAGATTGGAACCAATCTTTCCAAACATGTCCTCATGATTTGGTCCATCCTAGAATTCCAAACGGAGGAAACACTTCTTTCCGAATCTTGTTTGGACCAAAATGTCAAACGTCAAAGTTTTCCTAATGATTTAGTCCATCCTAAAGTTCCAAATCGAGGAAACTCTTCTTTGGGAATCCTCTTTGGACCAAAATGTCGAACGTCTAAGTTGTGATACCAAATGATACGAAAACCCTTTCGAAATGCTTTAAGAACCCTTAAACTTAACTAAGGACCCAAAAAGATCACAACCAAAGAACCCACATATGCCATTTGACACAACCCAAGGAAAAAGGCTAGAAGAATGATTATCCTTATGATCAATGATCTAAAGACAAGAATTGGATTTCTTGTTTTAGATTCGAATCAATCCACCAAATTAGAATGATCAATCCTAATGGCTCGATTCTACAGCCACCCTAAACACAAGGAATGACAAGATGAAAAGTTGAACAACTCACAACAATTCAAAGAAAAAGCTCTCAATGAGACTTTAGATTTTTTACTTCAATCATAATCTGATTGTTTACAATCTGAAACATGGCTATATAAGCCTTACAAAACAAAGGGAAAAACGAAATTGACATAAATGAAAGGAAATGAAACAGCTACAACCTTAAAGTCTTACAAAAATAACCGAAAATGGTCTTAACTATGCAAACTTGTAACTGAAATTAGAAGAGTTACAAATCTGATTTGAAAGTCATTGTAACTGAAAATCCTTGACCACATGTGTTTATGAGAGTCTTAAATGAAACCTTAGGATGTCATGAATAAGTCAAGAGTAGCATTGATGTCTTGAGTTGCATTAAATGAGCTTCGGTTGCATTAAATGAACTTGACTTGCATTTAATGAACTAGGCTTGAAGTTTACTTGCATTTAATGAGCTTGGTTTGAAATTGACATGCATTTAATGAACTCTACTTGAACTTGACTTCCATTTATTGAACTAATCTTGAACTTGGAGAACAACGAATGCAAGCTCGGAAAAGATCAACATTAAGGCTCCATGATTCATATCAAGTTGTCCTCTTGATTTGGTCCATCATAAAGATCCAAATGGAGAAAACTCTTCTTTGGGTATCCTCTTTGGACTAAAATGTCAAACGAGGATCGAAACAAATATTTTCAAACTTGTCATAATGATTTGGACCATCCTAAAGTTCCAAATAGAGGAAACGCTTCTTTTCATAGTTGTCCTCTTGATTGGGTCCATCCTAAACTTCCAATGTCAAACGAGGATCGAAATCAATCATTACAAACTTGTCCTAATGATTTGGCCAATCCTAAAGTTCCAAATATACGAAACTCTTCTTTGCAAATCCTCTTTGGACCAAAATGTCGAACGTCAAAGTTGACCTCTTCATTTGGTCCATCATGAAGATACAAATGGAGGAAACTCTTTTTGGTAATCCTCGGTTGGACCAAAATGTTAAACGAGGATCGGAACCAATCTTGTCAAAGTTGTCCTAATGATTTGGTCCATCCTCAAAATCCAAATGGAGGAAGCTCTTCTTTGGGAATCCTCTTTGGACCAAAATGTCAAACGAGGATCGGAACCAATATTGTCAAAGTTGTCCTAATGATTTGGTCCATCGTAAAGTTCCAAATGGAGGAAACTCTTCTTTGGGAATCCTCTTTGGACCAAAATGTCAAACGAGGATCGGAACCAAGCTTTTCAAACTTGTCCTCATGATTTGCTCCATCCTGAAGTTCCAAATGGAGGAAATTCTTCTTTGGGGAATCCATTTTGGACCAAAATGTCAAACGAGGATCAGAACCAAGCTTTTCAAAGTTGTCCTCATGATTTGGCCCATCCTGAAGTTCGAAATGGAGGAAACTCTTCTTTGGGAATCCTCTTTGGAGCCAAATGTCAAACAAGGATCGGAACCAAACTTGTCAAAGTTGTCCTAATGATTTGGTTCATCCTAAAGTTCTACATGGAGGATACTCTTCTTTGGGAATCCTCTTTGGACCAAAATCTAAAAAGACAATCGGAACCAATCTTGTCAATGTTGTCCTCATGATTTGGTCTGTCCTAAAGTTCCAAATGGAGGAAGCTCTTCTTTGGACCAAAATGTCAAACGAGGATCGGAACAAATCTGTTCAAACTTATCCTATAGATTTGGTCCATCATAAAGTTCCAAAGGAGGAAACTCTTTTTGGTATTCCTCTTTGGACCAAAATGTTAAACGAGGATCGGAAGCAATCATTTCAACTTGTCCTAATGATTTGGTCCATCCTAAAGTTCCAAACGGAGGAAACTCTTTTTGGTATTCCTCTTTAGACCAAATTGTCAAGCGAGGATCAGAACCAATCATTTCAACTTGTCTTAATGATTTGGTCCATCCTGAAGATCGAAATGGAGGAAACTCTTCTTTGGGAATCCCCTTTAAACCAAAATGTCAAACAAGGATCGGAACCAATCTTTTCAAACTTGTCCTTATGATTTGGTCCAGACTAAAGTTCCAAATGGAGGAAACAATCTTTGGGAATCCTCTTTGGACCAAAATGTCAAACAAGGATCGGAACCAATCATTTCAAACTTGTCCTCATCATTTGGTCCATCCTAAAGATCCAAATGGAGGAAACTCTTCTTTGTGAATCCTCTTAGGACAAGAATATCAAACGTCAAAGTTGTCCTACTAATTTGGTCCATCCTAAAGTTCCAAATGGAGGAAACTCTTCTTTGGGAATCCTCTTTGGAGCAAAATGTCACACGAGGATCGGAACCAATCTTGTCAAAGTTGTCCTAATGATTTCGTCTATCCTAAAGTTCCAAAGGAAGGATACTCTTCTTTGTGAATCCTCTTTGGACCAAAACCTCAAAAGGGGATCGGAACCAATCTTGTCAAACTTGTCCTCATGATTTGGTCCATCCTAAAGTTCTAAATGGAGGAAACTCCTTTTTGGGAATCGTCTTTGGACTAAAATGTCAAACGAGGAACGGAACAAATCTTTTCAAACTTGTCCTAATGATTTGGTCCATCCTAAAGTTCCAAATGGAGTTAAAGATCTTTGGGAATCCTCTTTGGACAAAAATGTCAAAGAAGGATCAGAACCAATCATTCCAAACATGTTGTCATGATTTGGTCCATTCTCAAGATCCAAATGGAGGAAACTCTTGTTTGCGAATCCTCTTTGGATCAAAATGTCGAACGTCAAAGTTGTCCTAATGATTTGGTCCATCCTAAAGTTCGAAATAGAGGAAACTCTTCTTTGTGAATCCTCTTTGCACCAAAATGTCAAACGAGGATCGGAACCAATCTTTTCAAACTTTTCCTAATGATTTGGTCCATCCTAAAGTTCTAAATGGAGAAAACTCTTCTTTGGGAATCCTCTTTGGACAAAAATGTCAAACAATGATCGGAACCAATCTTATCATAGTTGTCCTCATGATTTTATCCATCCTAAACTTTCAAATGGAGGAAACTCTTTTTCGTAATCCTCTTTGGAAAAAAATGTCAAATGTCAATGTTGTCCTTATGATTTGGTCCATCCTAATGTTACAAATGGAGGAAACTCTTCTTTGGAAATAATCTTTGGACCAAAATGTTGAACGTCAAAGTTGTATTTATGATTTGGTCCATCCTAAAGATCCAAATGGAGGAAACTATTCTTTGGGAATCCTCTTTGGACAAAAAAGTCAAACGAGGATCGGAACCAATCTTGTCATAGTTGTCCTCATGATTTGTTTGAGTTGAAAGAAAGAGTGTTGAAAGAAAAAGAATTGTAAGACTTGAGAGATACAAAAGATTGAATGAAATGTAGCATTTTTATGCACATTGAGAGGCTTGAGCCTCACCCTTTGTAATCTTGCTTTAGATTACATGTTTAGAAACATTCAAGAGGGGAGTGATCAACCAACTTTTGGAGTGTTTCGATTCATGCGAAGATGGAACGTAAAAGTTTGTCCGTTTCATGAGTTTTAGATCACATAAGGCAATCTGTTTCTAGCCTTTCCTTATGGTTGACATTGAATAGTTAGGGAGGGTTTGAATTCATGCTTCAAGGGTTCATTCTAAGTATAATAGCATCGGGTGTTTGGACTTGACATTTGAGTTTTCCTTATCATTTGGTATCAAAGAATTGACTAAAGTTCCAAATCGAGGAAACTCTTCTTTGGGAATCCTCTTTGGACCAAAATGTCAAACGAGGATCGGTACCAATGTTTTCAAACTTGTCCTAATGATTTGGTCCATCCAAAAGATCCAAATGGAGGAAACTCTTCTTTGGGAATCCTCTTTGAACAAAAATGTTAAACGAGGATCGGAACCAAGCTTTTCAAAATTGTCCTCATGATGTGATCCATCCTAAAGTTCCAAATGGAGGAAACGATCTTTGGGAATCCTCTTTGGATCAAAATGTCAAACGAGGATCGGAACCAATCTTGTTAAAGTTGTCCTCATGATTTGGTCCATCCTAAAGATCCAAATGGAGGAAACTATTCTTTGAGAATCCTCTTTGGACCAAAATATCGAACGTCAAAGTGTTCCTCATGATTTGGTTCATCCTAAAGATCCAAATGGAGGAAACTCTTTTCGATAATACTCTCTGGACCAAAATTTCAAACGAGGATCTGAACCAATCATTTCAAACTTGTCCTAATTATTTGGTCCATCCTAAAGTTCCAAATGGAGGAAACTATTCTTTGGGATACCTCTTTGGACAAAAATGTCAAACGAGGATCGGGACCAATCTTTTCAAACTAGTCCTAGTGATTTGGTCCATCCTAAAGTTCCAAATGGATGAAACTCTTCTTTGAGATTTATACCAAAATGTCAAACGAGGATCGGAACCAATCTTTTCATACTTGTCCTAATGATTTGGTCCATCCTAAAGTTCCAAATAGAGGAAACTCTTCTTTGCGAATCCTCTTTGGACCAAAATGTCGAACATCAAAGTTGTCCTCATGATTTGGTCCAACCTAAGGATCCAAATTTAGGAAACTCTTCTTTGGGAATGCTCTTTGGACCAAAATGTTGTGCAAGGATCGAACCAATCCAAAAACATATTTGTAATTGAAAAGCATGTTTCAAAAACCAATATTTTCAAAGTTGTCCTTATGATTTGGTCCATCCAAAAGTTCCAAATGGAGGAAACGCTTCTTTAGGAATCCTCTTTGGACCAAAATGTCAAATGAGGATCAGAACCAAACTTGTTAAAGTTGTCCTCATGAGTTGGTCCATTCTAAAGTTTCAAATGGAGGAAACTCTTCTTTGGACCAAAATGTCAAAAAGGATCGAAACAATCCAAAAAATTGTTTGTAATTGAAAAGCATGTTTCAAAAAACAATATTTTCAAAGTTGTACTCATGATTTTGTCCATCCTATAGTTCCAAATGGAGGAAACTCTTCTTTGGGAAGCATTTTAAAACCAAAATGTCAAACGATGATCGGAACAAATCTTTTCAAACTTGTCCCAATGATTTGGTCCATCCTAAAGTTTCATATGGAGAAAACTCTTCTTTGTGAATCCTCTTTGGACCAAAATGTGGAACGTCAAAGTTGTCCTAATGATTTGGTCCATCAAAAGTTCCAAATGGACGAAACTCATTTTTGGAAATCCTCTTTGGAAAAAAATGTCGAATGTCAAAGTTGTCCTCACAATTTGGTCCATCCTAAAGTTCCAAATGGAGGAAACTCTTCTTAGGGGATCCTCTTTGGACCAAAATATCAAATGAGGATCGGAGCCAATCTTTTCAAACTTGTCCTAATGATTTGGTTCATCCTAAAGTTCCAAATGGAGGAAACTGTTCTTTGCGAATCCTATTTGGACCAAAATGTGGAACGTCAAAGTTGACCTATTTATTTGGTCCATCCTAGGGTTACAAATGGAGGAAACTCTTCTTTGGGAATCCTCTTTGGACCAAAATTGTCAAACGAGGATCGGAACCAATCTTTTCAAAGTTGTCCTAATGATTTGGTCCATCCTAAAGTTTCGAATGGAGGAAACTATTCTATGCAAATCCTCTTTGGACCAAAATGTCGAACGTCATACTTGTCCTCATGATTTGGTCCATCTTAAAGATCCAAATGGAGGAAACTCTTCTTTGCGAATCCTCTTTGGATCAAAATATCAAATGAGAATCGGAACCAATCTTTTAAAACTTATCCTAATGATTTGGTCCATCCTAAATTTCCAAATGGAGGAAACTCTTCTTCGGGAATACTCTTTGGACAAAAATGTCAAACGAGGATCGGAACTAATCTTTTCTAACTTGTCCTAATGATCTGGTCCAGCCTAAAGTTCCAAATGGTGGAAACGTTCTTTGGGAATCCTCTTTGGACAAAAATGTCAAACGAGGATCGGAACCAATCTTTTCAAACTTGTCCACATGATTTTGTCCATCCTAAAGTTCCAAATAGAGGAAACGATCTTTGGGAATCCCCTCTGGACCAAAATGTCAAACGAGGATCGAAATAAATCTTATCAAAGTTGATATGAATCATGGAACGTCACAAATAGCTCAAGGACCAATCCCAAGATCAAATATCAAGAGAAGCATTAAACATCCATTTACAAGCCTATATTAGCAAAGTCAAGACAAGCTTTGAAAATCCAAGCATGGAGGCTAACAAAGAGGACTTGATGAACTTCAATCTATGCCAAATGCAATTTGAAGAAGAGTATTGAAGACTTGTTCAATCAGAAATGAAGAGAAGAGCAAATTAGGAAAGTTGCATCACTTTTGCAAACTTTCCTTATTTGGACCACTTTCCATATTTGTTCCCGAACTTGCCTTATATGATGTCCACGAATTTACAATGTATTTGGACATGTTTTAGGCCTTTATTTATCAGTTTTAATGCTTAGAATAGTTTAGGAATGATATAATATCTTCTAGGGCAAAACTTTCCTAAAATGCACCAAATGCACTTAAGGAAAGATTTGGGAGATTTTGTGCCTCCTTTTAATCCGAAATTCCTTGTTATTTTTAGGGTTTCTTTGCCTATTTAAAGGCTCATTTGTAACCCTAAATAAGAAGAATTAATATGATAGAAAATAGCTTTGTTTTGCTTATTGCTTGGTTGATTTTACCTTGCATTTTGTAGCCTTGTTCTAGGTTGCATGTTTTAGAAACATTCAAGCATGAATTGATCTATTGTGTTTGTGGATTGTTTCGATCTTGAAATAAGAACAAGTTCTCTTATTTCAAGATATTAGATCATTGGAATAATCTTCTTCTTCTTGTATTCCATGGGTTTTACCTTATTGTTCATCGGGGTTTTAGGATTTGCATCTAGGGGTTCTTTGTGCTTTCAAAGGGTTTCTATTTCAATTTCCTAGGGTTTCATATCAAAAGTTGTCTTCATGATTCGGTCCATCCTAACAAAAGAAAAAACGTACAAAGTGGGTTTGAAATCAAAGTGTTCCGAGAGGATTCCCAAAGAAGAGTTTTTTCCATTTGGAACTTTAGGATGGACCAAATAATTAGGACAAGTTTCACAAGATTGGTTCTGATACTCATTTGTCATTTTGATCCAATGAGGATTCGTAAAGAAGAAGAGTTTCCTACATTTGGAACTTTAGGATGGACCAATTCATGAGGACAACTTTGACAAGATTGGTTCCAATCGTCGTTTGACATTTTGGTCCAAAGAGGATTCGCAAAGAAGAGTTTCCTCCATTTGGAACATTAGTGATATGAAACCCTAGGAAATTGAAATAGAAACCCTTTGAAAGCACAAAGAACCCCTAGATGCAAATCCTAAAACCCCGATGAACAATAAGGTAAAACCCATGGAATACAAGAAGAAGAAGATTATTCCAATGATCTAATATCTTGAAATAAGAGAACTTGTTCTTATTTCAAGATCGAAACAATTCACAAACACAATAGATCAAGTTATGCTTGAATGTTTCTAAAACATGCAACCTAGAACAAGGCTACAAAATGCAAGGTAAAATCAACCAAGCAATAAGCAAAACAAAGCTATTTTCTATCATATTAATTCTTCGTATTAAGGGTTACAAATGAGGCTTTAAATAGCCAAGGTAACCCTAAAAACAACAAGGAAATTCAGATTACAAGGAGGCACAAAATCTGCCAAATCTTTCCTTAAGTGCATTTGGTGCATTTTAGGAAAGTTTTGCCCTAGAAGACATTATATCTTTCCTAAACTATTCTAGGCATTAAAACTGATAAATAAAGGCCTAAGACATGTCCAAGTACATTGTAAATTCGTGGACATCATATATGGCAAGTTTGGGAACAAATATGGAAAGTGGTCCAAATAAGGAAAGTTTGCAAAAGTGGTGCAACTTTCCTAATTAGCTCTTCTCTTCATTTCTGATTGAACAAGTCTTCAATACTCTTCTTCAAAATGCATTTGGCATAGATTGAAGTTCATCAAGTCCTCTTTGTTAGCCTCCATGCTTGAATCTTCAAAGCTTGTCTTGACTTTGCTAATGTAGGCTTGTAAACGGATGTTCAATGCTTCTCTTGATATTTGATCTTGTGATTGGTCCTTGAGCTATTTGTGACGTTCCATGATTCATATCATCCCCTCCCTCTTGAAATGGATTCGTCCTCGAATCTAAAACGTTACCTACATCGCAAAAACTTAAGTTAAAAACATAAATAAAAGCATGTAAAGCATACGTACCTCGTGTATCATCGCAACATGTGTATCCTTCCTTCTCCTTTCAAGTTAACACCTCCCGGGTCAAAAACCATTATCTTCCTTGATACCAAATGATATGAAACCCTAGGAAATTGAAATAGAAACCCTTTGAAAGCACAAAGAACCCCTAGATGAAAATCTTAAAACCCCGATGAACAATAAGGTAAAACCCATGGAATACAAGAAGAAGAAGATTATTCCAATGATCTAATATCTTGAAATAAGAGAACTTGTTCTTATTTCAAGATCGAAACAATTCACAAACACAATAGATCAAGTTATGCTTGAATGTTTCTAAAACATGCAACCTAGAACAAGGCTACAAAATGCAAGGTAAAATCAACCAAGCAATAAGCAAAAAAAAGCTATTTTCTATCATATTAATTCTTAGTATTTAGGGTTACAAATGAGGCTTTAAATAGCCAAAGAAACCCTAAAAACAACAAGGAAATTCGGATTACAAGGAGGCACAAAATCTGCCAAATCTTTCCTTAAGTGCATTTGGTGCATTTTAGGAAATTTTTGCCCTAGAAGATATTATATCATTCCTAAACTATTCTAAGCATTAAAACTGATAAATAAAGGCCTAAAACATGTCCAAATACATTGTAAATTCGTGGACATCATATATGGCAAGTTTTGCCCTAGAAGATATTATATCATTCCTAAACTATTCTAAGCATTAAAACTGATAAATAAAGGCCTAAAACATGTCCAAATACATTGTAAATTCGTGGACATCATATATGGCAAGTTCGGGAACAAATATGGAAAGTGGTCCAAATAAGGAAAGTTTGGAAAAGTGATGCAACTTTCCTAATTTGTTGTTCTCTTCATTTCCGATTGAATAAGTCTTCAATACTCTTCTTCAAAATGTATTTGCCATAGATTGAAGTTCATCACGTCCTCTTCCATAGCCTCCATGATCAAATCTTCGAAGCTTGTCTTCACATTTCTCATGTAGGCTTGTAATAGATGTTTTATACTTCTCTTGAACTTTGATATTGAGATTGATCCTAGAGATATTTGTGACGTTCCATGATTCATATCATCCCCTCCCTCTTGAAAAGGATTCGTCCTCGAATCTAAAACATTACCTACATCGCAAAAACTTAAGTTAAAAACATAAATAAAAGCATCTAAAGCATACGTGCCTCGTGTATCATCGCAACATGTGTATCCTCCCTTCTCCTTTCAAGTTAACACCTCCCGGGTCAAAAACTATTATATTCCTTGATATCTTCTCTTTTCTTAGCAATTGTGTGTCCATTGTCTTATATAGTTTTTGTAATTTCTTGAAATGACCTATCTTAGGACAAACATCATCAAAACTCACCGGATTGTTAGTTACTTGAAATAGCAAGGAAGACTTAGAGATGCATGGACCATAGTCAATCTCATAAATCTTCTTATAATATGGTAACACTAGCAAAGATCCAACACTACAATCATCCTTAGACTTATAAGAAACAAATCGAACATTCTTTTCAAGTGAGTGATAATCATGCAAAATGATTTTATCAATCAAACAATAATCATGTGAATCATTAAGCACATCACCAAAATTAGCAAGTAAATCAACTCTTTCAATTTGGGAATTATCAAGCAAGTAAGTCTTAGCACAATATGTATAATTATCAATGAAATTCATTTCATCTTGTAAAAATTCAGAATTGATACCAATTTTAGGAAGCAAACAATTAATATGCATTTCATCAAAAATAGGGTTAGGATACTTTACCATGGATGTGTTTACCCGATTTTCCATGAATTGAATCATGTGAGATCGTGGTTTATTGAGTATGGAAGCCCCTTGAATGTTGTCTTCATGATGTTTTATGCCTTTCATTGATGACAAATTACTAGGCATCTCAATAGGGAACAACCTTTTGAATTCCTGCAAAAACTCAACAAACATACTAGGCAAAGATGGGTTAAGTGTAAAACAAACCTCTTTGTACAAAAGAACAAATGTAGGTTGGTAGATTTCATTCCTAGCCTCACTTGATCTATCTTTCAAGCTCTCACTCTCTATTTTGCTCACTAAACTCATGTGTCTCACACTTTGTAATCTCAAAGCACTCTTTCTTTTCACTCTCATTACACTCTTTCTTTTCAAACT
This sequence comes from Gynostemma pentaphyllum, assembly GCA_028015215.1. Lineage (NCBI taxonomy): Eukaryota > Viridiplantae > Streptophyta > Magnoliopsida > Cucurbitales > Cucurbitaceae > Gynostemma > Gynostemma pentaphyllum. The sequence continues at coordinate 11,818,673 of CM051350.1, forward strand.
CTCTTTCTTTTGAATCAATATCTCTTTCTTTTTTTCTCATCTCTCTTTCTTTTGGCTCACTCTCTTTGTCACAATTTTCATTACTTTCAAACATAGAACTCTGTTGTAGCTCACAAGTTTCCTCCACAAAAATATTAGCACGAATATTCTCTTTTATCTCCTCCATGCTAGCATTGAAAACTTCCTTCGATTTTAAAAGTTCACTTTCAATTATCTTAACTTTCTCTAAAATCAATCTTTCATTTTCTTCTACCAAGCCATAGGCAGCTCCATTATCATCCATTAATAGACCCTTTTGAGCCAATTGATAAGAAGAAGTAGTATTGGAAATAGGTTTAGAAGCATACCGTGTATCTCTTCTTCTTTTGATTTTTCTTTCAACCTTATTGGCAAAACACACTAACTCTCCTAACTCCTCAAATTGTTGTAACTCCACTTGACAAGCAATATCTCTATATAATCCATTGAAGAACCTTACAATAGTAGACTCCTCATCTTCCTCCACATTAGCCCTAGCCTTGAGCAACTCCATCTCCATGTAGTATTCATCCACACTTTTACATCCTTGAATTAGCTTATCCAACATTTGCACAAGATGCTCTTGATGTTGTCTTGAAACAAATCTCTTTCTCATATGGCACTTAAGATCATACCATGTTTCTATTGGTCGTTTCCTCTCCCTCCTTAGTTTCACTTTCAATTGAGACCACCAAACATGAGCATTATTAGTGAAATTGGAAATAGCAAGCATTACCTTTCTTTCCTCACTATAATTGTGGTAATCAAAGAAATGCTCGGTTTCTATCTTCCATTGCAAGTATTCCTCTTGATTAGAACTCCCATAGAAAGTATTTAACTTGAGCTTATCACCTCTTAAGCTTCTATGCTCCATCCCTCCATGATAAACCTCTCTATTTTGGCTCCAGGTCTGTTCTACCTCTCGAAATCTCTTACTTCTCATTTGATCTTTCATAATACATTGCTGCAAATAAAAAGGTTAGTAATAAAAATAGGACCTCTCAATCACTCCTTAAGTGTTTACACTCGATGATGTTCGTTTTCTCGTGTTTGCACTAAAAAAAATGTTTGGGCCTCAATGTAACCTTGAACTATTAGCACACTTTAGCAACTATCAAACAACTAAGATACTAATGATATTTGTAAAAAGTATCAATAAAGAAATAAGAAACAATCAGCTTGGGTGGCTAGAGAAATAAAAGGACAGATTTTTCAAATGGTGTATTTTTGTAAATAGGAAAGAATAACAAGAAAATAAGCAAGAGTAAACTTTCCTTAAAGAGAAAATTTCGAAATTAGACTTTCCTAAAGCACTTTGGATCAGAAAATAATACTTTCCTAAAGCAAAAGATGCATATATTCAAATATGGGCAGATTTGAAACTTTCCAAAAACAGTTTTGGCTATTTATGGTAAGTTCTAGCTTTTTAGGAAACAAACAAATTTGGCTCATTCAACTTGATAATTTCGGATTCAAGATGCATAAATGATGAGTTTAATATGAACTATTCAAGAACCATAAGAACTCAAACCACTTTTTACAGAAATTTCAACAAATCAAGCAAGAACACTTTTTTTTTTTCAATTTCTGTAAAATCAGACAGTCTGCGAAGATCTATTTTTTTCTCAATCTTCCACTTTTTTTTAGACAAACTTTTCTAAATAAAAGATAAACTAGACAGATAGATAAAGACTTTTGTAGTTGGTGATTTTCTGAGAATAGGATTGAAAATATACGAAAAAGAACAAAAACAGTACCCTAAATATAAAACTAAACAACAAGAAAGCAAGTAAGATAGAAATCTTCCCTTGAGCCTAAGCTCTGATACCAAATGATATGAAACCCTAGGAAATTGAAATAGAAACCCTTTGAAAGCACAAAGAACCCCTAGATGCAAATCCTAAAACCCCGATGAACAATAAGGTAAAACCCATGGAATACAAGAAGAAGAAGATTATTCCAATGATCTAATATCTTGAAATAAGAGAACTTGTTCTTATTTCAAGATCGAAACAATTCACAAACACAATAGATCAAGTTATGCTTGAATGTTTCTAAAACATGCAACCTAGAACAAGGCTACAAAATGCAAGGTAAAATCAACCAAGCAATAAGCAAAACAAAGCTATTTTCTATCATATTAATTCTTCGTATTAAGGGTTACAAATGAGGCTTTAAATAGCCAAAGAAACCCTAAAAACAACAAGGAAATTCAGATTACAAGGAGGCACAAAATCTGCCAAATCTTTCCTTAAGTGCATTTGGTGCATTTTAGGAAAGTTTTGCCCTAGAAGACATTATATCTTTCCTAAACTATTCTAGGCATTAAAACTGATAAATAAAGGCCTAAGACATGTCCAAGTACATTGTAAATTCGTGGACATCATATATGGCAAGTTTGGGAACAAATATGGAAAGTGGTCCAAATAAGGAAAGTTTGCAAAAGTGGTGCAACTTTCCTAATTAGCTCTTCTCTTCATTTCTGATTGAACAAGTCTTCAATACTCTTCTTCAAAATGCATTTGGCATAGATTGAAGTTCATCAAGTCGTCTTTGTTAGCCTCCATGCTTGAATCTTCAAAGCTTGTCTTGACTTTGCTAATGTAGGCTTGTAAACGGATGTTCAATGCTTCTCTTGATATTTGATCTTGTGATTGGTCCTTGAGCTATTTGTGATGTTCCATGATTCATATCATCCCCTCCCTCTTGAAATGGATTCGTCCTCGAATCTAAAACGTTACCTACATCGCAAAAACTTAAGTTAAAAACATAAATAAAAGCATGTAAAGCATACGTACCTCGTGTATCATCGCAACATGTGTATCCTTCCTTCTCCTTTCAAGTTAACACCTCCCGGGTCAAAAACCATTATCTTCCTTGATACCAAATGATATGAAACCCTAGGAAATTGAAATAGAAACCCTTTGAAAGCACAAAGAACCCCTAGATGAAAATCTTAAAACCCCGATGAACAATAAGGTAAAACCCATGGAATACAAGAAGAAGAAGATTATTCCAATGATCTAATATCTTGAAATAAGAGAACTTGTTCTTATTTCAAGATCGAAACAATTCACAAACACAATAGATCAAGTTATGCTTGAATGTTTCTAAAACATGCAACCTAGAACAAGGCTACAAAATGCAAGGTAAAATCAACCAAGCAATAAGCAAAACAAAGCTATTTTCTATCATATTAATTCTTCGTATTAAGGGTTACAAATGAGGCTTTAAATAGCCAAGGAAACCCTAAAAACAACAAGGAAATTCAGATTACAAGGAGGCACAAAATCTGCCAAATCTTTCCTTAAGTGCATTTGGTGCATTTTAGGAAAGTTTTGCCCTAGAAGACATTATATCTTTCCTAAACTATTCTAGGCATTAAAACTGATAAATAAAGGCCTAAGACATGTCCAAGTACATTGTAAATTCGTGGACATCATATATGGCAAGTTTGGGAACAAATATGGAAAGTGGTCCAAATAAGGAAAGTTTGCAAAAGTGGTGCAACTTTCCTAATTAGCTCTTCTCTTCATTTCTGATTGAACAAGTCTTCAATACTCTTCTTCAAAATGCATTTGGCATAGATTGAAGTTCATCAAGTCCTCTTTGTTAGCCTCCATGCTTGAATCTTCAAAGCTTGTCTTGACTTTGCTAATGTAGGCTTGTAAACGGATGTTCAATGCTTCTCTTGATATTTGATCTTGTGATTGGTCCTTGAGCTATTTGTGACGTTCCATGATTCATATCATCCCCTCCCTCTTGAAATGGATTCGTCCTCGAATCTAAAACGTTACCTACATCGCAAAAACTTAAGTTAAAAACATAAATAAAAGCATGTAAAGCATACGTACCTCGTGTATCATCGCAACATGTGTATCCTTCCTTCTCCTTTCAAGTTAACACCTCCCGGGTCAAAAACCATTATCTTCCTTGATACCAAATGATATGAAACCCTAGGAAATTGAAATAGAAACCCTTTGAAAGCACAAAGAACCCCTAGATGAAAATCTTAAAACCCCGATGAACAATAAGGTAAAACCCATGGAATACAAGAAGAAGAAGATTATTCCAATGATCTAATATCTTGAAATAAGAGAACTTGTTCTTATTTCAAGATCGAAACAATTCACAAACACAATAGATCAAGTTATGCTTGAATGTTTCTAAAACATGCAACCTAGAACAAGGCTACAAAATGCAAGGTAAAATCAACCAAGCAATAAGCAAAAAAAAGCTATTTTCTATCATATTAATTCTTAGTATTTAGGGTTACAAATGAGGCTTTAAATAGCCAAAGAAACCCTAAAAACAACAAGGAAATTCGGATTACAAGGAGGCACAAAATCTGCCAAATCTTTCCTTAAGTGCATTTGGTGCATTTTAGGAAATTTTTGCCCTAGAAGATATTATATCATTCCTAAACTATTCTAAGCATTAAAACTGATAAATAAAGGCCTAAAACATGTCCAAATACATTGTAAATTCGTGGACATCATATATGGCAAGTTTTGCCCTAGAAGATATTATATCATTCCTAAACTATTCTAAGCATTAAAACTGATAAATAAAGGCCTAAAACATGTCCAAATACATTGTAAATTCGTGGACATCATATATGGCAAGTTCGGGAACAAATATGGAAAGTGGTCCAAATAAGGAAAGTTTGGAAAAGTGATGCAACTTTCCTAATTTGCTGTTCTCTTCATTTCTGATTGAATAAGTCTTCAATACTCTTCTTCAAAATGTATTTGCCATAGATTGAAGTTCATCACGTCCTCTTCCATAGCCTCCATGATCAAATCTTCGAAGCTTGTCTTCACATTTCTCATGTAGGCTTGTAATAGATGTTTTATACTTCTCTTGAACTTTGATATTGAGATTGATCCTAGAGATATTTGTGACGTTCCATGATTCATATCATCCCCTCCCTCTTGAAAAGGATTCGTCCTCGAATCTAAAACATTACCTACATCGCAAAAACTTAAGTTAAAAACATAAATAAAAGCATCTAAAGCATACGTACCTCGTGTATCATCGCAACATGTGTATCCTCCCTTCTCCTTTCAAGTTAACACCTCCCGGGTCAAAAACTATTATATTCCTTGATATCTTCTCTTTTCTTAGCAATTGTGTGTCCATTGTCTTATATAGTTTTTGTAATTTCTTGAAATGACCTATCTTAGGACAAACATCATCAAAACTCACCAGATTGTTAGTTACTTGAAATAGCAAGGAAGACTTAGAGATGCATGGACCATAGTCAATCTCATAAATCTTCTTATAATATGGTAACACTAGCAAAGATCCAACACTACAATCATCCTTAGACTTATAAGAAACAAATCGAACATTCTTTTCAAGTGAGTGATAATCATGCAAAATGATTTTATCAATCAAACAATAATCATGTGAATCATTAAGCACATCACCAAAATTAGCAAGTAAATCAACTCTTTCAATTTGGGAATTATCAAGCAAGTAAGTCTTAGCACAATATGTATAATTATCAATGAAATTCATTTCATGCTGTAAAAATTCAGAATTGATACCAATTTTAGGAAGCAAACAATTAATATGCATTTCATCAAAAATAGGGTTAGGATACTTTACCATGGATGTGTTTACCCGATTTTCCATGAATTGAATCATGTGAGATCGTGGTTTATTGAGTATGGAAGCCCCTTGAATGTTGTCTTCATGATGTTTTATGCCTTTCATTGATGACAAATTACTAGGCATCTCAATAGGGAACAACCTTTTGAATTCCTGCAAAAACTCAACAAACATACTAGGCAAAGATGGGTTAAGTGTAAAACAAACCTCTTTGTACAAAAGAACAAATGTAGGTTGGTAGATTTCATTCCTAGCCTCACTTGATCTATCTTTCAAGCTCTCACTCTCTATTTTGCTCACTAAACTCATGTGTCTCACACTTTGTAATCTCAAAGCACTCTTTCTTTTCACTCTCATTACACTCTTTCTTTTCAAACTCTCTTTCTTTTGAATCAATATCTCTTTCTTTTTTTCTCATCTCTCTTTCTTTTGGCTCACTCTCTTTGTCACAATTTTCATTACTTTCAAACATAGAACTCTGTTGTAGCTCACAAGTTTCCTCCACAAAAATATTAGCACGAATATTCTCTTTTATCTCCTCCATGCTAGCATTGAAAACTTCCTTCGATTTTAAAAGTTCACTTTCAATTATCTTAACTTTCTCTAAAATCAATCTTTCATTTTCTTCTACCAAGCCATAGGCAGCTCCATTATCATCCATTAATAGACCCTTTTGAGCCAATTGATAAGAAGAAGTAGTATTGGAAATAGGTTTAGAAGCATACCGTGTATCTCTTCTTCTTTTGATTTTTCTTTCAACCTTATTGGCAAAACACACTAACTCTCCTAACTCCTCAAATTGTTGTAACTCCACTTGACAAGCAATATCTCTATATAATCCATTGAAGAACCTTACAATAGTAGACTCCTCATCTTCCTCCACATTAGCCCTAGCCTTGAGCAACTCCATCTCCATGTAGTATTCATCCACACTTTTACATCCTTGAATTAGCTTATCCAACATTTGCACAAGATGCTCTTGATGTTGTCTTGAAACAAATCTCTTTCTCATATGGCACTTAAGATCATACCATGTTTCTATTGGTCGTTTCCTCTCCCTCCTTAGTTTCACTTTCAATTGAGACCACCAAACATGAGCATTATTAGTGAAATTGGAAATAGCAAGCATTACCTTTCTTTCCTCACTATAATTGTGGTAATCAAAGAAATGCTCGGTTTCTATCTTCCATTGCAAGTATTCCTCTTGATTAGAACTCCCATAGAAAGTATTTAACTTGAGCTTATCACCTCTTAAGCTTCTATGCTCCATCCCTCCATGATAAACCTCTCTATTTTGGCTCCGGGTCTGTTCTACCTCTCGAAATCTCTTACTTCTCATTTGATCTTTCATAATACATTGCTGCAAATAAAAAGGTTAGTAATAAAAATAGGACCTCTCAATCACTCCTTAAGTGTTTACACTCGATGATGTTCGTTTTCTCGTGTTTGCACTAAAAAAAATGTTTGGGCCTCAATGTAACCTTGAACTATTAGCACACTTTAGCAACTATCAAACAACTAAGATACTAATGATATTTGTAAAAAGTATCAATAAAGAAATAAGAAACAATCAGCTTGGGTGGCTAGAGAAATAAAAGGACAGATTTTTCAAATGGTGTATTTTTGTAAATAGGAAAGAATAACAAGAAAATAAGCAAGAGTAAACTTTCCTTAAAGAGAAAATTTCGAAATTAGACTTTCCTAAAGCACTTTGGATCAGAAAATAATACTTTCCTAAAGCAAAAGATGCATATATTCAAATATGGGCAGATTTGAAACTTTCCAAAAACAGTTTTGGCTATTTATGGTAAGTTCTAGCTTTTTAGGAAACAAACAAATTTGGCTCATTCAACTTGATAATTTCGGATTCAAGATGCATAAATGATGAGTTTAATATGAACTATTCAAGAACCATAAGAACTCAAACCACTTTTTACAGAAATTTCAACAAATCAAGCAAGAACACTTTTTTTTTTTCAATTTCTGTAAAATCAGACAGTCTGCGAAGATCTATTTTTTTCTCAATCTTCCACTTTTTTTTAGACAAACTTTTCTAAATAAAAAATAAACTAGACAGATAGATAAAGACTTTTGTAGTTGGTGATTTTCTGAGAATAGGATTGAAAATATACGAAAAAGAACAAAAACAGTACCCTAAATATAAAACTAAACAACAAGAAAGCAAGTAAGATAGAAATCTTCCCTTGAGCCTAAGCTCTGATACCAAATGATATGAAACCCTAGGAAATTGAAATAGAAACCCTTTGAAAGCACAAAGAACCCCTAGATGCAAATCCTAAAACCCCGATGAACAATAAGGTAAAACCCATGGAATACAAGAAGAAGAAGATTATTCCAATGATCTAATATCTTGAAATAAGAGAACTTGTTCTTATTTCAAGATCGAAACAATTCACAAACACAATAGATCAAGTTATGCTTGAATGTTTCTAAAACATGCAACCTAGAACAAGGCTACAAAATGCAAGGTAAAATCAACCAAGCAATAAGCAAAACAAAGCTATTTTCTATCATATTAATTCTTCGTATTAAGGGTTACAAATGAGGCTTTAAATAGCCAAAGAAACCCTAAAAACAACAAGGAAATTCAGATTACAAGGAGGCACAAAATCTGCCAAATCTTTCCTTAAGTGCATTTGGTGCATTTTAGGAAAGTTTTGCCCTAGAAGACATTATATCTTTCCTAAACTATTCTAGGCATTAAAACTGATAAATAAAGGCCTAAGACATGTCCAAGTACATTGTAAATTCGTGGACATCATATATGGCAAGTTTGGGAACAAATATGGAAAGTGGTCCAAATAAGGAAAGTTTGCAAAAGTGGTGCAACTTTCCTAATTAGCTCTTCTCTTCATTTCTGATTGAACAAGTCTTCAATACTCTTCTTCAAAATGCATTTGGCATAGATTGAAGTTCATCAAGTCGTCTTTGTTAGCCTCCATGCTTGAATCTTCAAAGCTTGTCTTGACTTTGCTAATGTAGGCTTGTAAACGGATGTTCAATGCTTCTCTTGATATTTGATCTTGTGATTGGTCCTTGAGCTATTTGTGATGTTCCATGATTCATATCAATTAGGATGGACCAAATAATTAAGACAAGTTTTAAAAGATTGGTTCCAATCCTCGTTTGACATTTTGGTCCAAAGAGGATTCCCAAAGAAGAGTTTCCTCCATTTTGAGATTTAGGATTGACCAAATGATTAGGACAAGTTTGAAAATAATGGTTCCGATCCTCGTTTGGCATTTTGGTCTAATGAGGAATCCCAAAGAAGAGTTTCCTCCATTTGGAACTTTAGGATGGTCCAAATCATAAGGACGAGTTTGACAAGATTGGTTCCGATCCTCGTTTGACATTTTGTTCCAAAGACGATTCCCAAAGAAGAGTTTTCTCTATTTGGAACTTTTTGATTTACCAAATCATTTGGACATGTTTGAAAAGATTTGTTCTGATCCTCGTTTGACATTTTGGTCCAAGGAGGATTCCCAAAGAAGAGTTTACTCCATTTGGTACTTTAGGATGGACCAAATAATTAGGACAAGTTTGAAAAGATTGGTTTCGATCCTCGTTTGATATTTTGGTTCAACAGAATACCCAAAGAAGATTTTCCTCCATTTGGAACTTTAGGATAGACAAAATCATGAGGACAAGTTTGAAAAGATTTGTTCCAATCCTCGTTTGACATTTTGGTCCAAAGATGATTCCCATAGAAGAGTTTACTCCATTAGGAACTTTAGGAAGGACAAGATCATTAGGACAAGTTTGACAAGATTGGTTCCGATCCTCGTTTGACATTTTTGTACAATGGGGAATCCCAAGGAAGAGTTTCTTCCATTTGGAACTTTAGAAAGGAACAAATCATTAGGACAAGTTGAAAAGATTGGTTCCAATCCTCATTTGACATTTTGGTCCAAAGAAGAGATTCCCAAAGAAGAGTTTCCTCCATTTGGAACTTTAGGATGAACCAAATCATTAGGACATGTTTGAAAAGATTGGTTCTGATCCTCGTTTGACATTTTGGTCCAAAGAGGATTCCCAAAGATGAGTTTCCTCCATTTGGAACTTTAGTGATACGAAAACCCTTTCGAAATGCTTTAAGAACCCTTAAACTTAACTAAGGACCCAAAAAGATCACAACCAAAGAACCCACATATGCCATTTGAAACAACCCAAGGAAAAAGGCTAGAAAATGATTATCCTTATGATCAATGATCTAAAGACAAGAATTGAATTTCTTGTTCTAGATTCGAATCAATCCACCAATTAGATTGATCAATCCTAAAAGCTTGATTCTATAGCCACCCTAAACACAAGGAATGACAAAATTGAAATGGTAAGCTCGGCTCACAACAATTTCAAAGAAAAAGCTCTCAAAGAGTTTTTATTGTTTTATATCATGAATAATCTGATTTCTTACAGGCATGTCTCATGGCTTTATAGCCTTCAATAGCCACGAAAATAAACTGATAAAATTGAATAAAAAAAAGGCCAAAAGACAGCCCACAAAAGTAAAGACAGAAATAATGACAATTAACTAGCCTATTGAATTTAAAGTGTAACTGAAAATAAAAGAGTTACAATTCTGATTTGTAACTGAAGCTTCTTGATCAAATGTGTTTATGGGAGTCATAAATAAAGCCTTAAGATGTCATGAATAAGTCTTGAGTAGCATTGATGTCTTGAGTTGCATTAAATGAGCTTCGAATGCATTAAATGAACTTGATTTACATTTAATGAACTAGGCTTGAAGTTGACTTGCATTTAATGAACTAGGCTTGAAGTTGACTTGCAGTTAATGAGCTTGGCTTGAACTTGACTTGCATTTAATGAACTATGCTTGGAGTTTGAGCTTGACATGAACTTGGAGTGTAATTGATATGAATCATGGAACGTCACAAAAAGCCCAAGGACAAATCACAACATTAAAGTTCAAGAGAAGCATTGACATCCATTTACAGGCCTACATTAGCAAAGTCAAGACAAGCTTCGAAGATCCGATCATGGAGGCTATGGAAGAGGACGTGATGAACTTCAATCTATGGCAAATACATTTGGAGGAAGAGTATTGAAGACTTGTTCAATCGGAATTGAAGAGAAGAGCTAATTAGGAAAGTTGCATCACTTTTGCAAACTTTCCTTATTTGGACCACTTTCCATATTTGTTTCCCAAAGTTTCCATATTTGTTCCCAAATTGGTTCCAACGAATTTATGATGTATTTAGACATGTTTTAGGTATTTTATATTCATTTTATATGTTTGGAAAGGATTAGGAAAGATATTATTCTCTAGAAAAGATTTTCCACAAAATCTGCCAATTTCACATAAGGCAAGTTTTGGGCAGATTTTGTGCTCCTTGTAATCCGAATTTCCTAGCTTATTTTTAGGGTTTCTTTGCCTATTTAAAGGCCTCATTTGTAACCCTAAAGACTAAGAATTAATATGATAGAACATAGCTTTGTTTTGCTTATTGCTTGGTTGATTTTACCTTGCATTTTGTAGCCTTGTTCTAGGTTGCATGTTTTAGAAACATTCAAGCATGAATTGATCTATTGTGTTTGTGGATTGTTTCGATCTTGAAATAAGAACAAGTTCTCTTATTTCAAGATATTAGATCATTGGAATAATCTTCTTCTTCTTTGTTTCCAAGGGTTTTACCTTATTGTTCATTGGGGTTTTAGGATTTGCATCTAGGGGTTCTTTGTGCTTTCAAAGGGTTTCTATTTCAATTTCCTAGGGTTTCATATCATTTGGTATCAGAGCTTAGGCTCAAGGGAAGATTTCTATCTTACTTGCTTTATTGTTATTTCAATTTTTTAGGCTTGTTCTTCGTTCATCGAAAATTCCAGAAAAACAAAAAAAAATTATAGTTCCAGAATTTCCTTATTTAGCCTACTGTTTTTGTTCTTTTTCGTATATTTTATTCCGATTCTCAGAAAATCATCAACTACAAAAGTCTTTATCATTCTGTCTAGTTTATTTGTTATTCAGAAAAAAATTTCAAAAAAAAAGTGAAAGATTGAGAAAAAAATAGATCTTTGCAGACTGTCAGATTGTGTAGAAAATTGTTATAAAAAAAAAAAAGTGTTCTTGCTATTTGCTTGAGTTTCTGGAAAAAAGTGTTTTGTGTTCTTATTGTTCTTGAAGAGTTCATCTTAAACTCATCATTTATGCATCTTGAATCCGAAATTATCAAGTTGAATGAGCCAAATTTGTTTGTTCCCTTTAAAGCTAGAACTTACCATAAATAGCCAAAACTGTTTTTGGAAAGTTTCAAATCTGCCCATATTTGAATATATGCATCTTTTGCTTTAGGAAAGTATTATTTTCTGATCCAAAGTGCTTTAGGAAAGTCTAATTTCGAAATTTTCTCTTTAAGGAAAGTTTATTCTTGCTTATTTTTCTTTCTTATTCTTTCCTTGTTAGTAAAATAAACCATTTGCATGAATCTGTCTTGTTTTCTTCTTAACCAACCAATTTGCTTGTTTCTTATTTCTTGATTGTTACTTTTTACAAATTTCATTAGTATCTTAGTTGTTTGATAGTTGCTAAAGTGTGCTAATAGTTCAAGGTTACATTTAGGCCCTAAAATCTGTTTTTGAGTGCAAACACGAGAGAACGAACATCATCGAGTGTAAACACTTAGGGAGTGATTGAGAGGTCCTATTTTTATTATTAACCTTTTTATTTGCAGCAATGTATCATGAAAGATTTGATCAAATGAGAAGTAAGAGATTTCGAGAGGTAGAACAGACCCGGAGCCAAAATAGAGACGCTTATCATGGAGGGATGGAGCATAGAAGCTTAAGAGGTGATAAGCTCAAGTTAAATACTTTCTATGGGAGTTCTAATCAAGAGGAATACTTGCAATGGGAGACAGAAACCGAGCATTTCTTTGCTTACAACAATTATAGTGAGGAAAGAAAGGTAATGCTTGCTATTTCCAATTTCACTAATAATGCTCATGTTTGGTGGTCTCAATTGAAAGTGAAACTAATGAGGGAGAGGAAACGACAAATAGAAACATGGTATGATCTTAAGTGCCATATGAGGAAGAGATTTGTTTCAAGACAACATCAAGAGCATCTTGTGCAAATGTTGGATAAGCTAATCCAAGGATGTAAAAGTGTGGATGAATACTACATGGAGATGGAGTTGCTCAAGGCTAGGGCTAATGTTGAGGAAGATGAGAAGTCTACTATTGTTAGGTTTTTAAATGGATTGAATAGAGATATTGCTTACCAAATGGAGTTAACACAATTTGAGGAGTTAGGAGAGTTGGTGCACATTGCCAACAAGGTGGAAAGAAGACTCCAAAGAGGGGCTGCAAAAAGGTATGTCACTAAACAATATTCCAATCCAATTTCTTCTTATCAAATGGGTGAAAATGGTACATTAATGGATAAGAATGGGGCTGCCTATGGCTTGGTAGAGGAAAATGCAAATTTGATTTTAGAGAAGGTTAAGATGATTGAAAGAGAACTTTTAAAGTCGAAGGAAGTTTTCAATGCTAGCATGGAGGAGATAAAAGAGGATATTCGTGCTACTGTTTTTGTGGAGGAAACTTGTGAGCTACAAAAGAGTTCTATGTTTGAAAACAATGAGAATTGTGAAAAAGAGAGTGAGCCAAAAGAAAGAGAGATGAGTGATGAAAAAGAAATGAGTGAAATAAGTGAGCAAAAAGAAAGAGAGATGAGTGATAAAAAAGAAATGAGTGCTCAAAAGAATGAGAGTTGTGAGTTTGAAAATAATGAAAGAGAGAATGAAAAGAAAGAGGGCTTTGAGAATACAAAGTGTGAGATATTTGAATGTAGTGAGAAAAAAGAGAGTCAACTGGAGAGTGAGAGCTTGAAAGTTGGATCAAGTGAGGCTAGGAATGAAATCTACCAACCTACATTTGTACTTTTGTACAAAGAGGTTTGTTTTACACTTAACCCATCTTTGCCTAGTATGTTTGTTGAGTTTTTGCAGGAATTCAAAAGGTTGTTCCCTAATGAGATGCCTAGTAATTTGTCATCAATGAAAGGCATAAAACATCATGAAGACAACATTCAAGGGGCTGCCATACTCAATAAACCACAATCTCACATGATTCAATGCATGGAAAATCGGGTAAACACATCCATGGGAAGGAAACCAACAATATTTGACCCGGGAGGTGTTAACTTGAAAGGAGAAAGAAGGGTACCATTGTTGCTCTCTTTGGTTCCAATTCACAATACACGAGGTAAGTGTGCTTTATGTGCTTTTATTTATGTTATTAACTTAATTTATTGTGATGTAGGTAATGTTATAGATTCGAGGACGAATCCTTTTCAAGAGGGAGGGGATGATATGAATCATGGAACGTCACAAAAAGCCCAAGGACAAATCACAACATTAAAGTTCAAGAGAAGCATTGACATCCATTTACAGGCCTACATTAGCAAAGTCAAGACAAGCTTCGAAGATCCGATCATGGAGGCTATGGAAGAGGACGTGATGAACTTCAATCTATGGTAAATACATTTGGAGGAAGAGTATTGAAGACTTGTTCAATCGGAATTGAAGAGAAGAGCTAATTAGGAAAGTTGCATCACTTTTGCAAACTTTCCTTATTTGGACCACTTTCCATATTTGTTTCCCAAAGTTTCCATATTTGTTCCCAAATTGGTTCCAACGAATTTATGATGTATTTAGACATGTTTTAGGTATTTTATATTCATTGTATATGTTTGGAAAGGATTAGGAAAGATATTATTCTCTAGAAAAGATTTTCCACAAAATCTGCCAATTTCACATAAGGCAAGTTTTGGGCAGATTTTGTGCTCCTTGTAATCCGAATTTCCTAGCTTATTTTTAGGGTTTCTTTGCCTATTTAAAGGCCTCATTTGTAACCCTAAAGACTAAGAATTAATATGATAGAACATAGCTTTGTTTTGCTTATTGCTTGGTTGATTTTACCTTGCATTTTGTAGCCTTGTTCAAGGTTGCATGTTTTAGAAACATTCAAGCATGAATTGATCTATTGTGTTTGTGGATTGTTTCGATCTTGAAATAAGAACAAGTTCTCTTATTTCAAGATATTAGATCATTGGAATAATCTTCTTCTTCTTTGTTTCCAAGGGTTTTACCTTATTGTTCATTGGGGTTTTAGGATTTGCATCTAGGGGTTCTTTGTGCTTTCAAAGGGTTTCTATTTCAATAGGGGTTCTTTTTGGTCTGATACCAAATGATACCAAATCTAATACATGTTCCAACCTGCCAAATCACAAGATCCAAAGCTAAGAAGATCCAACAAGCTTTTATTACTCATGTGCAAGAATGGATAGGCTCAGATCAAGCTTTATTTCCAAGTGAGCAGCCCAATTCGGATAAAGACTTGACTTATGACACTTTGAAGATCAATGTATGCAACTTGCAAATCCATAAGGAAAATATCTACAAAGATAACCTTGTGCAAGTGTCAACTATGCCTTGAATGGAAGAATGCAACAACTAAGCAAATCAGATTCACTTTTATTTACATTTTAGTCAAACTTTCCTTATTTGTAACCGTGGGCATTAAGAGCTCTAGATTCCTTTTCTATTTTTTCCAATTGTAACCGAATGCTTTAATGCTTTGTTTCCTTTTATGTTTTGCTTTTCTTTTGCTGATTGTAGGGTTATAAAGCCATGGAAAACTCAATGTAAAATGCAGATTATGTTTAAATGAAAATCAAGTCACTCATTGAGAGTTTCTTTTGAAAACCACATTGAGTTTTCAACTTCTTGCAATTGTTTTGTTTAGGGTTGCTGCCGAGTCATTCAACTGGAATTGATCAGCTTAGTTGTGGAGTGATTCAATCTAGAACAAGGAATCTGATTCTTGTCTCTAGGTCATTGATCTAAGAGGTAATCTTATCTAGCCTTAAATCTCTTGGTTGAAACCGATTAGTTAGGGAGGGTTTGTGATATGAAACTCTAGAATTGAAATAGAAACCCTTTGAAAGAACAAAGAACCCCTAGATGCACATCCTAAAACCCCATGTACACAAAGGTAAAACCTTTGGAAAAACAAGAAAAGAAGATTATTCCAATGATCAAAGGCCTTGAAATAAGAGAACTTGTTCTTATTTCAAGATTGAAACAATTCATAAACAAACTAGATCAAGGTTTGCTAGAATGTTCCTAAAACATGCAACCTAAGAACAAGGCTACAAAACTAAGCAATTTTAGCAAAGCAAAAAGCAATATTATTATCATATGAATTCTGAGTCTTTAGGGTTACAAATGAGGCCTTTAAATAGGCAAAGAAACCCTAAAAATAAGCTAGTAAATTCGGATTACAAGGAGCACAAATTCTGCCCAAAACTTGCCTTATGTGAAATTGGCAGATTTTGTGGAAAATCTTTTCTAGAGAATAATATCTTTCCTAATCCTTTCCAAACATATAAACTGAATATAAAAGGCCTAAAACATGTCCTTTGGCCATGGAAAACATAAAATCCCTAAATGCATAAAATAAATAAAAGACTCAAATAAGGAAAGTTGTCAAATATGGAAAGTTTGCAACTTTCTCTCTAAGCTTCATTCTTTGAATCTGATTGCACAACTTGTCCAAATTCTTCTTCCAATTGCACATGCCACAAGTTGAAGTGCTTTAAGTCTTCTTCCTTAGCCTCAATGTTCCAATCTTCAAAAGTCTCCTTGAGTTTGCTCATGTATGCTTGACAATGGATATTCAAAGCTTGTTGCAATTTCTTGGTCTTGGATCTTGTCATTGGCCCTTGAACCATCCTAAGCTTGTCTATCTTGTCTTGTGCTCCATGATTCATATCATCCCCTCCCTCTTCAAAAAGATTTGTCCTCAAATCTGATTCATCACCTACATCAAAAGGACTTAAGTCAGAAACATTAAAAGAAGCACTCACATTATACTCACCTGGAAGATCAATCTTGTAAGCATTGTCATTGATTCTTTCTAGCACTTGGAATGGACCATCTCCTCTTGGATTAAGCTTGGATTTCCTTTGCAATGGAAACCTCTCTTTTCTAAAGTGAACCCAAACCCAATCTCCAGGTTGAAAAACAAGTCTAGTTCGACCCTCATTGATCCTTGAAGCTACTTTGTTGTTTTGCTTCTCAATTCTCTCTCGAACCTCCTTGTGTAGCTTTTGAATCCTGTCAACCTTAGTACTAGCATCAAAACTCACCAAATCAGTAGGTAACATGGGCAATAAATCAATAGGAGTAGTTGGATTAAAACCATAAACAAGTTCAAAAGGAGTGCATTTAGTAGTACTATGGACAGCCCTATTATATGCAAACTCTATGAATGGCATGCAATCTTCCCAAGTCTTATGGTTTTTATCAATTATAGCCCTAAGCAATGTAACCATAGTCCTATTGACAACCTCAGTTTGACCATCAGTTTGGGGGTGACAAGTAGTAGAGTACATTAATTTAGTCCCAAGCTTACTCCACAAAACCCTCCAAAAATGACTTAGAAACTTAACATCCCTATCACTCACAATGCTTTGAGGAATGCCATGCAATTTAACAACTTCTCTAAAGAACAAGTCAGCAATGTGTTTAGCATCATCAGTTTTGTACATGCAATGAAATGAGCCATTTTGCTAAACCTATCAACAACAACAAAAATGCTATCCTTTCCCCTTTTTGTCCTCGACAAGCCTAGCACAAAATCCATAGAAACATCTAACCAAGGTGCTAAAGGAATAGGTAAAGGAGAATACATTCCATGTGGTTTAACCCTAGACTTGGCTGCCTTACATGTAATACAATGAGAACAAACTTTAACTACATCATGCTTCATCTTAGGCCAATAAAAATGTTCATGCAACATGTCATATGTCTTAGCTACCCCAAAATGTCCCATTAAACCTCCACCATGAGCCTCTTTAGTCAAAAGCTCCCTAATAGAACATTTAGGAATACAAAGTTTACCTTTCTTAAAAAGAAAATCATTACACATCACATAGTCATCAAAAGAAGTCCCTCGGCCAATGGAAGCATAAATCTCTCCAAAATCATCATCAAGTGCATAAAGTGTCTTAACATGCTCAAAACCTAAGAACTTAGCATTAAGAGAATTGAAAAGAGCATACCTCCTTGACAATGCATCAGCCACAACATTATCCTTACCTTTCTTATACTTGATAACATAAGGAAATGTTTCAATGAACTATACCCATTTTGCATGTCTTTTGTTGAGCTTGTCTTGTCCTTTCAAATGCTTCAAGCTTTCATGATCCGTATGGATGACAAACTCTCTTGGCCATAGGTAGTGTTGCCATGTTTGCAATGCCCTCACCAATGCATACAACTCTTTATCATAAGTTGGATAATTCAATGAAGCTCCACTCAACTTTTCACTAAAGTACATCACTGGCTTCCCATTTTGCATCAAAACAGCCCCTAAGCCTATGCCACTTGCATCACACTCTATCTCAAAAGCCAAATCAAAGTTAGGCAAAACAAGTAGTGGTGCATTACACAATTTATCCTTAAAAGTTTGGAAGGCAGATTCTTGGGCTACTCCCCATGCAAACACAACATTCTTTTTAACCAATTCATTTAAAGGAGAAGCAATGGTGCTAAAGTCTTTTATAAACCTCCTATAAAAACCAGCAAGCCCATGAAAGCTCCTCACTTCACTCACCTTTATTGGGGTTGGCCACTCTTGGATGGCTTTAATCTTTTCCTCATCTACTTCTACCCCTTTATTAGACACAATAAACCCTAAGAACTTTACTCTTTCCATGCAAAAAGAACACTTTTTCAAATTAGCATACAACTTTTCTTTCCTAAGTGTTTCACAAACAGCCCCTACATGCTTTACATGCTCATGCAATGATCTAGAGTAAATGAGAATGTCATCAAAGTAAACTACCGCAAATTTACCCAAAAAATCTCTAAGAACATGATTCATTAACCTCATGAATGTGCTAGGTGCATTAGTTAATCCGAAAGGCATTACTAACCATTCATACAATCCAAACTTTGTTTTAAAAGCTGTTTTCCATTCATCCCCCAATTCCATTCTAATTTGATGGTAACCTGATTTTAAATCAATTTTGGTAAAGAGTGTGCAACCATGTAATTCATCAAGCATGTCATCTAATCTAGGGATAGGATGTCTATACTTAATGGTGATCTTATTAATGGCCCTACAATCAACACACATGCGCCAAGTACCATCCTTTTTAGGAACTAACAAAAGAGGGACAGAGCAAGGAGAAAGACTTTCTCTTACATAACCTTTAGCAAGCAACTCCTCAACTTGCTTTTGTATCTCATTTGCCTTGGTTGGATTTGATCTATAGGCTGGCCTATTCGGAATTGAAGCTCCTGGAATGAAGTCAATCTTGTGTTCAATACCTCTGATTGGTGGTAATTCATTAGGCATCTCCTCGGGAAAGACATCTCCATATTGCTGCAAAAGATCAACAAAGACACTAGGCAAATCTTGGTTAAGTTGGTTAGTGATAAAGCAAGATCCTTTGCACAAAGGTACAAGGATTGTTTTGTTTGAAAACAAAGCTCTCTTAACCTCA
Source organism: Gynostemma pentaphyllum (assembly GCA_028015215.1). Classification (NCBI taxonomy): domain Eukaryota; kingdom Viridiplantae; phylum Streptophyta; class Magnoliopsida; order Cucurbitales; family Cucurbitaceae; genus Gynostemma; species Gynostemma pentaphyllum. The sequence goes on from CM051350.1 coordinate 11,837,861, forward strand.
CTAGTTCTTGCAAACAAGCTCACTCCATTCTTTTGCTCTCTTTTTTCACTCAAAGTATTTTTATCACTCAAATCTTTTGAATCACTCAATATCTTTTTGTCACTCAATTCTTTTGAATCACTCAATTTCTTTTTCTCACTCTCAAGCTCTTTCCTTCTATTTTCTAACTTGCATTGATCAATGTATACTTTGGAGCTAGTTAATGGTGTAATTATGGTCTTTCTTCCATTCAATGTAAATGAGTACCTATTTAGATAACCAGCATGGATTGCCCTTCTATCAAACTGCCATGGCCTTCCAAGTAAGATATCCCCAGCATGCATTGGAACTACATCACACTCCACCTCATCCTTATACTTCCCAAGAGTCATAGAAATTAGTGTCTTTTTGTTCACTTTCAACTCTCCACAATCAGTAAGCCATTGTAGTTTGTAGGGTTTTGGATGGGGTTTGGTTGTTAGGTTTAATCTAGTGACAAGTGATATGAATCATGGAGGCACTCCAAAAGATCCTAAGCAAATAAGGTTCAACAAGCATTTATTTCACATGTGCAAGGATGGCTAGGCTCGATTCAAGCTATATTTTACAATGAGCAGCCCAATTCGGATGAAGAATTGACATATCATTCTTTGAAGATCAATGTGTGCAACTTATAAATCCATAAGGAAGATGTCTACAAAGATGACTGATATAATTCATCCCAGCCCCAAATGTCAAAGAATTGAAGATATTGAACTCCACGGTTTCATTCGAGAAAAGATCAAGAATCCAAAGACTAAACGAGTGAAGATTGACTTTCTTGGGCATTTGCAAGGATATTGGGTTACATAATTGACTAATAAAGAAAATGAGTTTAAAACACTATTAAACTCATGGGATATTTGTTTCAAAGAGCTCCAAAGAAAATCGGTCATGAAAACATTCAAACGAGTGAAAATGACATCAAAAACAGCGACTAACACTTGTAGTTTTGTCTATTTTCATCCAATTTCGAATTTTAGTATTTTATTTGAGTTTTATTACTTTAGTTTTATTTATTATTATTATTATTATTGACGTAATAGGGAAGATTTGACTTTGTTTCATTAGTTTTGCAAACTTGGAGACCAAGTTTAAAAGATTAGGAAAACTTTCCTAATTTGAATTAGGAAAGTCTAGTTTTTACCTTTTTATTATTAGGTCATTATTTCCCTTCATATTTTCGACCAAGCTAGGGTTTATTAGGCTATTTAAAGCCTCTTTTGTAAGCTTTACAATCAGAATATCAATGAATGAAAATCCTTTTGTTTTGGTTTAAGCTTTTGCTTTGAAAAACCTCTTTGTAATTCATGTTCTTGAATTGGATGTTTAGAGTCATTCAAGTCCAATTGATCATTGTTCTTGTGGAGTGCCTCAACCTTAATTAAAGAAACCTATTCTTGAATTAGGGGATTGATCCAGTAGGTCATCATCTTCCCAACCTCGCCTAAAGGTTGATTCAAATTGTTAAGGGTTTTCAAGCTTTTCAGTTCAAGGATCCATCATCCGGTTCTTGAATCCGTCAGCGCTTGAGGGTTCATATCAATGACCTTGTGCAAGACTCATTAAACGTGTCAACTATGCTTTAAGTGGAAGAATGCAACAACTAAGCATATCAGATTCACTTTTATTTACTTTTTAGTCAAACTTTCCTTATTTGTAACCATGGGCATTAAGGGCTCTAGTTTCCTTTTTTGTTTTTGCCAATTGTAACCGAATGCTTTTAATGTTTGTTTCCTTTTATGTTTTTACTTTTCTTTTGCTGATTGAAGGCTATAAAAGCCATGGGACACTTTGTAACAAATCAGATTATGTTTGAATGAAAATCAAGTCACTCATTGAGAGTTTCTTTTGAAAACCACATTGAGTTTTCAACTTCTTGCAATTCTTGTGTTTAGGGTTGCTGCCGAGTCATTCAACTAGGAATTGATCAACTTAGTTGTGGAGTGATTCAATCTAGAACAAGGAATCTCATTCTTGTCTCTAGGTCATTGATCTAAGAGGTAATCTCATCTAGCCTTAAATCTCTTGGTTGAAACCGATTAGTTAGGGAGGGTTTGAGTTCTTGCTTCAAAGGTTCATGCTAAGCATAATAGCATAGGGTCTTTGGACTTGCAATTTGGGTTTTCCTTATCAGTTGGTATCAGAGCTTTGGTCGAAACCTTGGCCAAACTCTAGATTTGATTCTATCCTTTACTTTCCTTGCAGTTTGCTTGTTTGTTTCAAATCTGCCCTATCTTTTCATTTTCTGTCCAAACCATCATTTTTCTTTTGTTTTCGTTCTGTTCTTGTTTCCATCTTGTAGATCGCGTTTTGATCTTGAAAATAAAAAAAAAAACAAAAAAAAAAGTGAGAAAGAGAGCTTTGCATCCAAGAGCACTATATTGTTCATCTTGTGTTCTTCATTACTTTGCTTTGAAAATTCTGAGTTTGATCCATAGAAAACGAAAAAGTCTGAGTTTTGAATGTTATTTATCAATCTAGATCCACAAATTACTCTTCATTTGAATTCAAATCCGTGGAAATTAAAATTCTGCTCATACTTACCATTTTTGAATCTGCCGCATTTAATGCTCTGTCTTACTGTCTAAAATGCGTGAAATCTTTCAAATTTGCTTTCATAATCTGAATAGGAAAGTTAATTTAATCAGTTATCTTTCATTGTCAAGAAGGACGTTTAAGGAAATTCGATCCGTAAACAACTCAAATTTTGAAAATCAAAACAGTGCGCAGACAGCTCCTAAAATTCTGGATCTTGTCTTTTGATTGATTGGCATCTTCAATTCTCATCATTATTTCGAATTTTTCCAATTGCAAACTCTTAATAACTGATTTATTGAGCTATATATGAGTTGCCATCTTAAAATTCATTTCCAATAATTCCGAATTTGACTTACCATATTTGGCTTTTCCTAGTTTTTCCTTGTCTTAAATTCTGTTTTTCCTACCATTTTGTTTTCTTTTCTGATTTATTATTCTATTATTGTTTCTTTTCATAATCAGTTGTATTTTTCTAATTGAATTACTATTGTAGCTTTCTAAACACAATTTTTGCTTGAAAAGTGAGTTTATATCCGAGAGCACCTACTTTCAAATTGGCCTACCTTGAGTATTAAACACGAGTGTTTCCTTGAGTGACATATAGTGAGGGAGTGTTGTAAGGTCCTTAATATTTGTTACTTTGTGGGGAACATCATGTCACAAGAGGAAGATGATGATGTGGGTAGTAGTGAAGCTAGGTTGAGGGAAGCTCAAACGAGCACATCTACACTCTTAACTCAAGTTAAAAATGCCAAAATTGAGCGTTTAGGTAGATTAAAAGTTGCTGGAAATTAGAAGATAGATATGAGTGAAAATGAATTAGAAAGTGATGATGAAGAAGTAGTAGCCATGGATTGGGAAGAAAGTGACATTGAGGAAGAGTTTCCTGAGGAAGCCGAAGAGAATGATAATATGGAGGAATATATTGAGGATCCCGAGGCTAGAGATGGTAGTTGGGAGGAAGGAAATAAATTAGCACTTTTGTCTATGAGGGCTTTAAATTCTCAATTGAAGGAAGGTTGTGAAGATGACCAAAGAGACAACTTGTTCCATACAAGATGTTTGGTGAATGAGACTCCGTGTAGTGTTGTGATCGATGGTGAAAGTTGTACAAATGTTGTGAGCTCATTTCTGGTCAAAAGACTTCAAATACCAACTCAAGAACATCCGACACCATACAAGCTTCAATGGCTCACCAATTGTGGAGAAAAGAAGGTAGTTTCTCAAGCTTTAATTTCTTTTACTCTTGGTAAGTATAAGGATGAGATTTTGTGTGATGTTGTACCTATGCATGCGGGAGATATACTACTTGGCCGGCCTTGGCAATTTGATAGGAGGGTTATGTATGATGGTTTCCTAAATAGGTATAGTTTCATAAAGGATGGTCGAAAGACAACTCTTTTACCTTTATCTTCAAAAGATGTATATTTTGATCAATGTGTACTTGAGAAAAGAAGAAAAGAATTTGAGTTGAAAGAAAAGGAATTGAGTGAAAAATTGAGTGAGAGAGAAAAGAAAGAGTTGAGTGGAAAAAGCAAGAGTGAAAACAATGAGAGAGAACACTTAGAGGAAATAGAGAGAAAAGACAAATTAGTGAGCTTTCATGTAAGAATGAGTGAGGTGAGGAAAGTTTTTCTTAGTCAAAAGCCTAATTTTGTGCTTATGTGCAAAGTAGACTTTTTGGCAACTAACCTTAACCATTATTTGTCTAGTGTGTTTGAATATCTTTTTCAGGTTTGGAAGCGTTACTTATGGCCGAATAGGAGCTTGAGGTTTTCGGAAGGGCAATACATCCATGTAAGAAAGTATATCAAATCTAAAGAGAATTTTGTAAGTAATATACTTTCTACTTTTGAGCATGTGAAAGTTCTTTTTAAAGAGCATCTTGAAATTACAATTTTTGAGTATTTTGAAAAGTTGAACTCCTTAAAGAATGCATATTCTTCTTATGTAGTTGATTTTGCTTTGAGAACACTATAAGAATTTCGGGAATAGGTGACATCCTTTTGGCGTCACCTATTCGAATAGGTGACGGTTTTTTGACCGTCACCTATGGCAGTGTCACCTATTTAAATAGGTGACGTCCAAAAAACCGTCACCTATTCGAATAGGTGACGCTAAAAGAACGCCACCTATTGAACGGTGGACGCCAAAAGAACGTCACCTATTCGAACAGGTGACGCAAAAGAACGTCACCTATTGAACGGTGACGCCAAAAGAACGCCACCTATTGAACGGTGGCGCCAAAAGAACGTCACCTATTCGAGCAGTGACGCCAAAAGAACGTCACCTATTGAACGGTGACGCAAAAGAACGTCACCTATTCGAACAGGTGACGCCAAAAGAACGTCACCTATTCGAACAGGTGACGCCAAAAGAACGTCACCTATTCGAACAGGTGACGCCAAAAGAACGTCACCTATTCGAACAGGTGACGCCAAAAGAACGTCACCTATTCGAACAGGTGACGCCAAAAGAACGTCACCTATTCGAACAGGTGACGGTTTTTGCCCGTCACCATTCCGAATAGGTGACGCTCGAAAAGGTGACGGGCAAAAAAAACCGTCACCTTTTAGAAAAGATGACGGGGAAAAACCGTCACCTTTTGTCTAAAATTTGAGAAAAAAAATATTTTTTTAAAAATTAATTATAAATAAAATTTATAATAAACCTATCAAATTTAACTAAATATTACAATCTCAAAATTTAAATATTACTCTATGCCTGGAATTACATTCTATAAACAAAAAATTAAATCATATCAATACAAAAAGAAACAAATAACTATAACAAATCAATGTTCTTCTTGACGTCAAGATCATCAAGCACCTCATCGTCAATACCCAAAAATCCTCTTACGGAAGCCTATAAAAATTACTGCAAAAGCTGAGTAAACATACAAGGAGTAGGCTTCTACTATGACGCAAAAATGGTCCAAGACCCCAGACAGCAAACATAATAATACAAATTGCGGGGACCATCTTAACCAGCGAAGGACTACCGCATAATCTATCATAAGGCCTGCATTAATTATGAGAACAGAAGTGAAAAACCAGTAATGATGAAACATTAGTCATTTTTTATGTATCAAAAGCTGTTTTAAAAAAATAATAATAAAAACCTAAGCAGAAAGCCGCTTTTAAAAGTTGTGCCAAACATGCCCAGTAACTTTGGTGCAAGTAGTGAAGCTAATATATAACATACAAGCAAAAAGAGTAATGAGATTGATCTCCTTGAATAATGGTAACAACGAAACAAAAAGAGTAATGAATATACATACAAGGATACAGAAAAAGTATGCAGAGAATTTTACCTTTAATAAGCATAGACTATTCAGGTATACATCCAGAAAACAAAGAAAACCCATGGGTCACATTCGGATACTCATTTTCTCTACATTTTTACCTGAAATCTTCAACCACTCACAATACTCCTTATTCCGATCATTGAGCAAATCTGAAATATCAACCGCTTTGAATTGAACACATAGCACTCCCGTTCTCATGATTCCAAAAAGTGATTCAACTATGATCAATAAACAATGAAAATAATATGATAAAAAGAAAAATAACTTGTTTAAATTGGGAACGAATTTCCTTTAATCATATTGATCGAGAAAACCAAAAAGTTTCATATCAACAACTAGACCTCACTCATATTTTCCTTAATCTCAAAAGTTGTTAATCATAATGAGAAAAAACCTTTCAATAATTGATAATGAATTAAGAGAGAAAATAAATTAAAAGATGCTACCATATGAACTTCATATCATGATCCGATGCTTTCAAAATGTAAGGGAATCAGAAAAACAATAAGAATGTACATTAAACTCATTGAACTGATCAATATCTCAATTCATGGTTATTTCGGGACTTTTCGAAAGACAGCCAGGGCAAGTAAAACAAATGGAAACAACAAAGAACAAGAAGGAACAAAAAAATTATGAAAAATTCTACGAAGTAATTTTATTTCTATTGGAGATTTGGTGTTAGTTTAGATGAACATGACATAGATAAAAATTGAAAAGAGCAAAGTAAAAGGGAAAAGAAACATCCCTGAGATTGTGAAGCTAGTGTTGTCCGGTGAAATGGTAAACCAAATATTTTACCATAAAAACAAATTCAAGCTAGTAAGTAGTGACTCAACCACAAACAATGAATTTAAAGTACAAGCTTCTCATATACATGTCATAAATCTGAATTGAAATACAATACTGCATTCAAGCACTTGAAAATATGATATCCAAAAAAGTTGTCATTTATCAATGATGGAAGAAATGTATTAAGAATGACTGCTTTCACTTCCACTAGCAAGAAAACAAAGCAATAGAATGTCTGCATATGACTCTCTAGCAATAAAAAATGGATACACTAAGAGTGCCAATCTAAGATTGAATAAGAAAATTGGTTACTTTCAAATTCCACTAAGTGGAAACAAAAAAACATACCATCAGGTTTGCTTCTTTTGTGAATGTCAGACCATTCCATATAAATAAACTTAGGATATTTTGATTGAAGTCTAATTCCTTTTTTCCAAGTGAGATGATGAAGAGGAATAAAAAATGCCCAAATCGTTCATCACAACCCTTGTAGTATAAATTAAACAAATTTTAATCTCAACTATGAATAGAAACTTAGTAAAACAACACGTTCATCAATACACCATGAAAGCTTCAAATGAACAACAAAAATCTAAGTTCACAAGTATAGAAAAAATGAAAAATCACAAATATAAAAATGAGAGTTTTCATCTAAACAAAATCACCAATAAGAACATGAAATATCAGAGGTATTGATGGGATTTTTACTTCCAAAAGATTGTACCTTGAACTTTTGGTTCAGCAAAATGAGAGTTTAGATTAATTTCGATGAAAGCCAAGAGAAATAAATCCCCATATACCAATTTCCGGCGAAATACTTCTCGGATTCTGCATTATAATCATAAGTGCTTGCAAAAAGTCCACCATACTTACAAGTGCTTCAAATTGGGGCTGGATAAAACCTGCAAGATCACCAATTAAGTCATAAAGGGGGAAAAGGTATATTCAATTAAGATTGTATTCAACCTTGAACTAAAAAGAATGTAAGTATGAGAGAAAAAAACCAGAATTGATTTGAAACCGAAAAATTGAAAATGAATAGCTGGAACACAGTTCAAATAAATAATAAATAGGCACTATGACAAAAGCTCTTCAAATTCTGCATGGTTAATCACAATGTGCTTAGTAGTTAGTAACTGGCACATGACAAAAATATTCATACTTTCAGTGCACCTTAGCAAGAATAGAATGTTGATATGCTATAAAGTCCTTTTGTTGAATAAGTAAAGACTTTAAACATCAAAAGAAAATTTCCTTAATGCTTCCCGTTCCTTATTCTTCCCGGTTTTATAATCAAAACTAGTGTGCAAAACCATTAATCAATGGGAAACAATATAATAAAAATACAACCATTAAATGTCTGTATCGTATACTAAAGAAAAGTACATGTGTACCTCCAATCCTGCATAAACTGCAACAAATAAGGCATAACCAGGTGGACCATATCCTGTAAATCAAAAGTTCAAAATTATTAATAGCATGATCGAGATTCTTTGGGTAAAGAAATGGGACAGTTCTTCACCTTTTCAACATATGCTTTCTATCTTTGGTTATGATGCTATGTAGTTAAGAGGAAAAAAAGAGCTCAATTAAGGAAATTAAATTTATCGTAATTTCAAACCTTGAAGAAGAACATTGATATTCTAGACTAATCATCCTAAGAAAGATTGGGGCAAGGATTAGAAGACTATAACTGTAAATGTAGACAGACGATCAAGCTACTCAACTAAATTACAGTTATAATGAACATAAAAACGATTAATTAGTCTGTTATATTCAAAAAGCACCAAGTTTTCACAAGACATCTTTGTAAAATCTCAATTTGGTAAAATTGTTGCACAGAGAACATAAAGGATTCGGGTGGTAATGTTTAACCACTAACAATCGGTGAATCCGTTAGTCGGTGTTGTTACTGGGTAAACCCATCAAAGCCTTTTCCATTAATATGACACATCGAAACATATTAAAGCAATACTATAAGATGTAAAGTTCATTTCTCTTTACCTTGCCAGGATGAATTTTATGAAATTTGCTACTTTAAAATGAATCACTTGTAGAAAAGAACTCTAATCTAATACAAATTTTGAAAGGAAATGGAAAAAAAAAACAAGAATGAAAAAGGTCATACCACGATTGCATCAAAGGGTGAAAAGTTGAATGAAAGGTGTTTTTTTGCCTTTTGATTGTTGTAATGTATTTGAACTACTTCTAACAAAATCAACCTCTCTTCGACCACGAACCAGTGAAGTAGGAGTTTTTCTATTACTGGATTTCGTAATATAACGATTATCTCGCTTAGCCTCACTCTTCATAACCATAAAAAATGGAAAAACAAAACAAACAAAAAGTTACAATCCAATCCTGCTCAAATTCTAATATTATCAGAATAAAAAGAACACAACGCAAGAAACAAAATCAGTATCAGATCTCAGACTCCACAAATGATTGCTATTTCTGATTTTATAAATTTCTTCACCTTCTAAGGGATGTTAAAATTTGAATGGGGCTTTGGTTTTGAGAAGTTGAAATTGAACCCTAACGTTTTAGTGAGTGAAGGAAATCAGAACGACGAGAGAGATGAAATCATAAGTTTTTTCCCTAGCATTCGTTGATGGACCTAAATAGAAAACAATAAACATGATTTGAAAAAAAAAAAAGAACAGATATGATATATGACGAACTATACCTCGAATGAACTGTACAAATCAGATGTGATTTAGATCTGAATAGGCTTCTTGACTACAATGATAACTCGAATCTAGGCCTTTCATTCGTAGAGAGGGGAAAGAGAATGATGGATCTATGAGTGAATTATTCTCTTCGATTAAAAATCAAAATGAAAAAGACTGAATGAGCAAGAACGATAGAGATTGAATAACGATTGAGCGATAGAGATAGAGAGGGAAAAGAAAGATTGAGATAGAGAGAATTTCGTGAGAGAACTTTGGACGAGAGAGCGAGAAAGCGAGAGAGAAGAAGAGGAAGTCGATGTTAGGGTTTTCTGAGAGAGACATTTGAGGATTTTTTTAGTTAAAGAGAAGGAGATGGGAGGAAAACAAAACACGCGTATGTTTTTTCTCAAAGAATAGGTGACGGACACATAAATATTTCCACTATTCCTCCTGATTTTTTATATTAGTGTCACCCATTTAAAATCCTAGTGTCACCTAATGCCATTTTTCTTATAGTGGAAGTTACAATGTATTCCATTCTGTTTTGCATGAATGGGAAACTTAAGAGGTGCTAAATGAGATTTTAGGAGCAATGCTTAAAGAAACTAACTCTAAAGTAGAAACTTCGGAGAATTGTTTATATTTTGTGGAGAATGCATGTAATAGGACAATACATCATAAAAATGTTTGTTTTTCAAACAAACTTATTTATGGTCTTTATGCTATTACCCCCTTTTGAGATCTAATGTTTTTGTGAGTGATTCAGCCCATTTTAAGTATGTTTTCATCAAATTAATGCAAACTGATGTAAAGCAAATGATTGAGGAGCAAGTTTTCACATTTACCTCAATAATGAACAAGAGAAGTAAACCGCTTATGTTTCATCCGAGAGCATGGATTTGGATGCATTCTTGAAAGAAACGACTTCAAAAAAGAACTAAATTGCATCCAAGGGGTGATGGACCATATCAAGTCCTTGCAAGAATCTTTTCAAAATTCCACACCATTGTGTTACACGGTGTGAGTATTATGAGATTTCAATCTTTAATGTTATTAATTTGAGCCATTTTGATGTAGGAAATGTTGATCTTGATTCGAGAACGAATCTTTTTGAAGAAGGGGAAGATGATATGAATCATGGAGGCACTCCAAAAGATCCTAAGCAAATAAGGTTCAACAAGCATTTATTTCACATGTGCAAGGATGGCTAGGCTCGGTTCAAGCTATATTTCACAATGAGCAGCCCATTTCGGATGAAGAATTGACATATCATTCTTTGAAGATCAATGTGTGCAACTTATAAATCCATAAGGAAGATGTCTACAAAGATGACCTTGTGCAAGACTCATTAAACATGCCAACTATGCTTTAAGTGGAAGAATGCAACAACTAAGCATATCAGATTCACTTTTATTTACTTTTTAGTCAAACTTTCCTTATTTGTAACCATGGGCATTAAGGGCTCTAGTTTCCTTTTCTGTTTTTGCCAATTGTAACCGAATGCTTTTAATGTTTGTTTCCTTTTATGTTTTTGCTTTCTTTTGCTGATTGAAGGCTTATAAAGCCATGGGACACTTTGTAACAAATCAGATTATGTTTGAATGAAAATCAAGTCACTCATTGAGAGTTTCTTTTGAAAACCACATTGAGTTTTCAACTTCTTGCAATTCTTGTGTTTAGGGTTGCTGCCAAGTCATTCAACTAGGAATTGATCAACTTAGTTGTGGAGTGATTCAATCTAGAACAAGGAATCTCATTCTTGTCTCTAGGTCATTGATCTAAGAGGTAATCTCATCGAGCCTTAAATCTCTTGGTTGAAACCGATTAGTTAGGGAGGGTTTGAGTTCTTGCTTCAAAGGTTCATGCTAAGCATAATAGCATAGGGTCTTTGGACTTGCAATTTGGGTTTGCCTTATCAGTAGAACTCACAGCATTTGTGCAACTCCCACCATCTATGATGACACTACAAGGCACTCCTTCTACATAGCATCTAGTATAGAATAAGTTCTCTCTTTGGTCTTGGTCATTCTCTTTCACTTGTGCACTAAGTACCCTCCTAGACACTAGAGTAACTTTGTTTCCTTCCTCAACACTCCCATCACTTTCCTCCTCAAACTCCATATTTTCATGTTCACTCTTATCATCCCCGGATATGTATTCCCCATTCTCAATAAACATGGTTCTTTTGTTTGGACAATCTTCCATGACATGCCCTAACCCTTGACACTTCCAACATTTGATGTCCCTAGTCCTAGCTTCTTCTATTTTACCCTTACCCTTGAAAGAACTCTCACCCTCCCTCTTTTTATCAAAAATAGGTTTGTCTTTTGGAAATTGGTCCCCTCAGCCAGAATATGTGTTTTTAGTGTCTTTTCCCCAAGGTTGGCTAGAAGTGGGTTTAGATGAAGTATGTTTGGATGTATAGGGTTTAGAATAATACCTTGACTTAGAATCTTCCTGCATATGTGACTCAAATTTAATTGCAAGGTGTAACATTTCCTCCATGTCATAGCAAGAGTGAGCATCAACTTTGTGCCTTAATTCTCTATTCAAGCCCCCCATAAACCTTCCCATGGTAGCTAATTCAGTCTCCTCAATTCCAGCCCTTGTCATCAAGATATCAAGCTCCTTGTAATAGTCTTCTACACTTTTTGAGCCTTGATCAAACCTTTGCAACTTGAACACCATATCTCTTTCATAAGTTGTTGGAATGAACCTCTTCCTCATCATGCCCTTAAGCTCAGCCCATGTCTCTATTTGAGGTTGTCTCTTCCTTCTAAGTTTACTTTTTAACTGAATCCACCAAACAGAAGCATAATTAGTAAATTCAGTAATTGCTAAAAGTACCTTCCTTTGCTCACTGAAGTTGTTGCAATCAAATATGTGCTCAGTTTGTGCCTCCCATTGCAAGTACTCCTCCGGATCAGTCTTTCCTTGGAATGGTGGAATTTTGAACTTGATTCCCTTTAAGTCATCATCTCTAGCAAGAGGAAACTCCCTATTTGGTCTTTGAACTTGGAACCCTCGGCCTCTTCCTCTACCTCCTCCATTATGTGCTCTCATTTGATTTCTAGGATCTTCATCATAAGCATAGGGATCCCACCCTTGTTGTTCATTATGTGCCTCAGCCCCTTGCACAATTTGTTGCTCCCCAGCCTCATTTGGAGCCACATTTTGATTGGCTCTAGGTTGGTTTAAGAGCAAAGCTTGTATTTGAGCACTTAGGTTGGCAATCTTCCTTGTTTGAGCCTCCATCTTCTTATCAACATCTCTTTGTATTTTTAAGATGTATCCCTCCATTGTTTCAGTTTTCTTAATCTCCTCCTTCATATTAGAACAATCCCCTTCATTAGTCATTGCTGCAAGAGAAACAAGTTAGTAATGTAAAAATAGGACCTTTCAAATCACTCCCTAAGTGTTTACACTCAAAGATGTTAATTCACTAGTGTTTGCACTCAAAACAGATTTTAGGGCCTAAATGTAGCCTTGAACTCTTAGCACACTTTAGTAACTATCAAACAATGAAGATACTAATAAAGTTTATAAAAAGTAACAATAAAGAAAAAGAAGAACTAGCAATTTGGTTGGTTAAGAAAAATAGGACAGATTTTGCAACTATGGTGTATTTTAATAACAAGGAAAGAATAATAAAGAAAATATGCAAGAATAAACTTTCCTAAAAGAGAAAAATTTGAAATTAGACTTCCCTAAAGTGTTTTGAATCAGAAAAAATGATTTTCCTAAAACAAGAGAAGCAAACAATCAAATATGGGACAGATTTGAAACTTTCCTAAAACTGCTTTGGCTATTTATGGTAAGTTCTAGCTTTTTAGGAAACAAACAAATTTTGGCTCATTCAACTTCATAATTTCGGATTCAAGATGCATAAATGATGAGTTTAAGATGAATTATTCATGAACAATATGAACACTAAACACTTTTTTCCAGAAACTCAAGCAAATAGCAAGAATGCTTTTTTTATAACAATTTTCTGCACAATCCGACAGTCTGCGAAGATCTATTTTTTTCTCAATCTTCCACTTTTTTTTGACAAAATTTTCTAAATAACAAATAAACTAGACAAAAAAATAAAGACTTTTGTAGTTGGTGATTTTCTGAGAATCGAACGGGAACTATATGAAAAAAATTAAAACAGTAGGCAAAAACAAATAAGGAAATTCTGGAACAGTTTTTTTTTAATGTGTTTTCTGGTTTCTTTAGATGAACAAAGAACAAAACAAGAATAAAATTGAAATAACAAGAAAGCAAGTAATATAGAAATCTTCCCTTGAGCCTAAGCTCTGATACCAAATGATATGAAACCCTAGAATATAAATAGAAACCCTTTGAAAGAACAAAGAACCCCTAGATGCACATCCTAAAACCCCATGAACAAAAAGGTAAAACCTTTGGAAAAACAAGAAAAGAAGATTATTCCAATGATCAAAGACCTTGAAATAAGAGAACTTATTCTTATTTCAAGATTGAAACAATTCACTAACAAACTAGATCAAGGTTTGATTGAATGTTCCTAAAACATGCAACCTAAGAACAAGGCTACAAAACTAAGCAATTTTAGCAAAGCAAAAAGCAATATTATTATCATATGAATTCTGAGTCTTTAGGGTTACAAATGAGGCCTTTAAATAGAGAATAATATCTTTCCTAATCCTTTCCAAACATATAAACTGAATATAAAAGGCCTAAAACATGTCCTTTGGCCATGGAAAACATTATAAAAAATCCCTAAATGCATAAAATAAATAAAAGACTCAAATAAGGAAAGTTGTCAAATATGGAAAGTTTGCAACTTTCTCTCTAAGCTTCATTCTTTGAATCTGATTGCACAACTTGTCCAAATTCTTCTTCCAATTGCACATGCCACAAGTTGAAGTGCTTTAAGTCTTCTTCCTTAGCCTCAATGTTCCAATCTTCAAAAGTCTCCTTGAGTTTGCTCATGTATGCTTGACAATGGATATTCAAAGCTTGTTGCAATTTCTTGGTCTTGGATCTTGTCATTGGCCCTTGAACCATCCTAAGCTTGTCTATCTTGTCTTGTGCTTTATGATTCATATCAGTTTGAGTTCTTGCTTCAAAGGTTCATGCTAAGCATAATAGCATTGGGTCTTTGGACTTGCAATTTGGGTTTGCCTTATCAGTTGGTATCAGAGCTTTGGTCGAAACCTTGGCCAAACTCTAGATTTGATTCTATCCTTTACTTTCCTTGCAATTTGCTTGTTTGTTTCAAATCTGCCCTATCTTTTCATTTTCTGTCCTAACCATAATTTTTCTTTTGTTTTCGTTCTTGATATGAATCATCCCAGCCCCAAATGTCAAAGAATTGAAGATATTGAACTCCACGGTTTCATTCGAGAAAAGATCAAGAATCCGAAGACTAAACGAGTGAAGATTGACTTTCTTGGGCATTTACAAGGATATTGGGTTACATACTTGACTAATAAAGAAAATGAGTTTAAAACACTATTAAACTTATGGGATATTTGTTTCAAAGAGCTCCAAAGTAAATCGCGCATGAAAACATTCAAACGAGTGAAAATGACATAAAAAACGGCGACTAACACTTGTAGTTTTGTCTATTTTAATGCAATTTCGAATTTTAGTATTTTATTTGAGTTTTATTACTTTACTTTTATTTATTATTATTATTATTGATGTAATAGGGAAGATTTGACTTTGTTTCCTTAGTTTTGCAAACTTGGAGACCAAGTTTAAAAGATTAGGAAAACTTTCCTAATTTGAATTAGGAAAGTCTAGTTTTTACCATTTTATTATTAGGTCTTTATTTCCCTTCATATTTTCGACCAAGCTAGGGTTTATTAGGCTATTTAAAGCCTCTTTTCTAAGCTTTACAATCAGAATATCAATGAAAGAAAATCCCTTTGTTTTTGTTTAAGCTTTTTCTTTGAAAAACACCTTTGTAATTCATGTTCTTGAATTGCATGTTTTGAGTCATTCAAGTCCAATTGATCATTGTTCTTGTGGAGTGTCTCGACCTTAAATCAAGAAACCTATTCTTGAATTAGGGGATTGATCGATTAGGTCATCATCTTCCCAACCTCGCCTAAAGGTTGAATCAAATTGTTAAGGGTTTTCAAGCTTTTCAGTTCAAGGGTCCATCATCCGGTTCTTGAATCCGTCAACGTTTGAGGGTTCATATCATTTGGTATCAGAGCTTACTCTGGGAGAGAGTTATCAAAGGTAAATTTGTTTATTTCATCACCTACGTCTTCACTTTTTCTAATCCCCCATCAAAACCACTTTCATTGAAAAAAAAAGAAAAAAAAAACTGAAATTTCCAGATTTTTGTTCCAACTTGTACGTCACCTACTGATCTCGTCCCTTCACCTTTTCCTACGAAAGTATTTTCCAATCTGTTTATTTTTCGACCCTCTACAAAACTACAGAAAACACCAAATCCAAAATCAGAACTTAAATCACCTAAAAACTCGTTTCAAAGTTCGAATACCAATTTTCTTCATCTTCCAAAACCCTAATTTTTTTTTTGCAACCACAAAATTCTTCCATTATGACAATACATACTAGAGATATCAAGTGTAATAAATATCGTGGAAGGGGGCATATTTGGGAGGTGTGCCCTAACAAGATAGATTTGGCTCTAGAAGGAGATGAAACTAAAGAAGAAGAAAGAGAGAGATTGAAGAGGATGGAACAAGAACAACAAAAAAGAAGAGAGAAAAGGGAGTCGGTGAAGCGAGAGAGATTAGAGCGAGAAGAAAAGGAGAAAATAAAGAAGCAAGAAGAGTTGAGAAAATTAGAGCAAGAAAAGCAAGCTCTCGTTAGAAGAATTGAGAGGAAAAGGAAATTATTGGCCACACCACCCCTCTTTGCACTCGAGTATCATATGGGAAGTTTCAACCTAAACCCTTTGCAAGATTTTGTTTATGATTTTTTGAAGGAAATCAATGCCAATAATGGTGCCACAAATGCTTTAACAATTGGCGAACTTTTCAAGGGAGACTCCACCATGATCAAACCTTTAGATTCGAGGACGAATCTTTTCGAAGTTGGAGAGAATGATATGAATCATCCCAGCCCCAAATGTCAAAGAATTGAAGATATTGAACTCCATGGTTTCATTCGAGAAAAGATCAAGAATCCGAAGACTAAACGAGTGAAGATTGACTATCTTGGGCATTTGCAAGGATATTGGGTTACATACTTGACTAATAAAGAAAATGAGTTTAAAACACTATTAAACTTATGGGATTTTTGTTTCAAAGAGCTCCAAAGAAAATCGCGCATGAAAACATTCAAACGAGTGAAAATGACATCAAAAACGGCGACTGACACTTGTAGTTTTGTCTATTTTCATGCAATTTTGAATTTTAGTATTTTATTTGAGTTTTATTACTTTACTTTTATTTTATATTATTATTATTGATGTAATAGGGAAGATTTGACTTTGTTTCCTTAGTTTTGCAAACTTGGAGACCAAGTTTAAAAGATTAGGAAAACTTTCCTAATTTGAATTAGGAAAGTCTAGTTTTTACCTTTTTATTATTAGGTCTTTATTTCCCTTCATATTTTCGACCAAGCTAGGGTTTATTAGGCTATTTAAAGCCTCTTTTCTAAGCTTTACAATCAAAATATCAATGAAAGAAAATCCCTTTGTTTTTGTTTACGCTTTTTCTTTGAAAAACCCCTTGTAATTCATGTTCTTGAATTGCATGTTTTGAGTCATTCAAGTCCAATTGATCATTGTTCTTGTGGAGTGTCTCGACCTTAAATCAAGAAACCTATTCTTGAATTAGGGGATTGATCGATTCGGTCATCATCTTCCCAACCTCGCCTAAAGGTTGAATCAAATTGTTAAGGGTTTTCAAGCTTTTCAGTTCAAGGGTCCATCATCTGGTTCTTGAATCCGTCAATGTTTGAGGGTTCATATAAGTTCTGTTCTTGTTTCCATCTTGTAGATCACATTCTGATCTTGGAAATAAAAAAAAACAGAGAGAGAAGAGATGCAAAACAAAACAAAAGCAAGCACGTGAGCTTATTAGCAAGATTTGGGGATGTGAGGAGGGCTTTACTTATCCAAAAACCAATCCTTGTGCATACAAAGAAGGGTATTTGGCTACTAACCCTAACCAAACTTTGTCTTTGCCAAGTGTGTTTTCTTCTCTTTTACAGGAATTCCAGGACATGTTTCTGGATGAAGTACCTAATGGATTGCCACCAATTAGAGGCATTGAGCATCAAATTGACTTCATTCCTGAGGATGGAATTCCAAATAGGCCAGCTTATAGGACCAATCCAACCGAAACTAAGAAAATTCAAAAGCAAATGGAGGAGCTTCTTGCTAAGGGATATGTAAGAGAGAGTTTGAGTCCTTGCTCGGTTCCGGTCATCTTGGTGCCTAAAAAGGATGGAACATGGAGAATGTGTGTGGATTGTCGAGCCATCAACAAAATCACTGTAAAGTATCGTCACCCTATTCCTAGGTTAGATGATATGCTTGATGAGTTGTATGGATCTTGTCTATTCACTAAAATAGACCTTAAATCTGGATATCATCAAATAAGAATGCAAGTAGGTGATGAATGGAAAACAGCATTTAAAACGAAATTTGGGTTGTATGAATGGCTTGTTGATATGAATCATGGAACGTCACAAATAGCTCAAGGATCAATTTCAAGATTAAAGTTCAAGACAAGCATTAACATCCATTTACATGCCTACATTAGAAAAGTCAAGACAAGCTTTTGAAGATCCGAGCATGGTGTCATACAAAGAGGACTTGATCAACTTTAATCTATGGTAAATTCATTTGGAGGAAGGTTATTGAAGACTTGTTCAACTAGAAATGAAGATGAGAGCTAATTTGGAAAGTTGCATCACTTTTGCAAACTTTCCTTATTTGGACCACTTTCCATATTTGTTATCGAACTTTCCATATTTGTTCCCGAACTTTCCATATATGGTTCCAACGAATTTATGGTGTATTTAGACATGTTTTAGGCCATTTACATTCAGTTTATTAGCTAGGAAAGAATTAGGAAAGATATTATTCTCTATGAAAGATTTTCCCCAAAATCTGCCATATCCATATAAGGCAAGTTTTGGGCAGATTTTATTCTCTTCTTTATTCCGAATTTGCTTGTTATTTTTAGGGTTTCTTTGCCTATTTAAAGGCCTCATTTGTAACCCTAAATATGAAGAATTAATATGATAGAAAATAGCTTTGTTTTGCTTATTGCTTGGTTGATTTTACCTTGCATTTTGTAGCCTTGTTCTAGGTTGCATGTTTTAGAAACATTCAAGCATAACTTGATCTATTGTGTTTGTGGATTGTTTCAATCTTGAAATAAGAACAAGTTCTCTTATTTCAGGTATTAGATCATTGGAATAATCTTTCTCTTCTTTTGTTCCAAGGGTTTTACCTTTTTGTTCATGGGGTTTTAGGGTGTGCATCTAGGAGTTCTTTGTTCTTTCAAAGGGTTTCTATTTCAATTCTAGGGTTTCATATCACTTGTTATGCCATTTGGCTTGACTAATGCACCTAGTACTTTCATGAGATTGATGAATCATGTTTTGAGGGAGTTTTTGGGTAAGTTTGTAGTTGTTTATTTTGATGACATGCTGATTTACTCAAAGAACTTAAATGATCATGTAGAGCATGTTAGGTTAGTTATAATTACACTTAGAAAATAAACGCTTTATGCTAACTTTAAAAAGTGTAGTTTTTGCTTCGATGGAGTTAACTTTCTAGGATTCATTGTGAGCAAGGATGGAGTTGAAGTAGATGAGGAGAAAGTTAAAGCTATTAGAGATTGGCCACAACCTTGAAATACTAGTGAACTTAGAAGTTTTCATGGTCTTGCTAGTTTTTATAGAAGATTCATTAAAGACTTTATTACAATAGCAGCACCATTGAATGAACTTGTGAAAAAGCATGTGACATTTGTGTGGGGGGAAATGCAAGAAAGGGCTTTTAAAGAATTGAAAGACAAATTAACCAATGCACCTTTGCTTGTTTTACCAAACTTTGAGAAATCATTTGAAATTGAATGTGATGCAAGTGGGATTGGCATAGGGGCAGTGTTAATGCAAGATGGTAAGCCTTTAATGTAATTTAGTGAAAAATTGAATGGAGCATCTTTGAATTATCCTATCTATGACAAAGAATTATATGCTTTAGTGAGAACTTTGTAGGTTTGGCAACACTATCTTTGGCCGAGGGAGTTTGTAATCCATACGGATCATGAGAGCTTAAAACACCTCAAGGGACAAAGCAAGTTGAATAGGAGGCATGCCAAATGGATAGAATTCATTGAGACCTTTCCATACGTCATCAAGTACAAGCAAGGTAAAGACAATGTGGTGGCTGATGCATTATCAAGGAGGTACAACTTGTTTTCTACTCTTAGTGCTAAGATCTTAGGATTCAAACAAGTAAAAGATTTATATCATTTTGATTCTGATTTTGGAGCTCTTTATGCTTCTTGTGTTAATGGGAAATCCGTGGACGACTACTTTGTGTTTAAAGGCATGTTATTCAAGAAAAATAAGTTGTGTGTGCCAAAATGCTCAATTAGAGAATTGCTTGTTAAAGAATCACATGGGGGCGGCTTAATGGGACACTTTGGGATTCACAAAACATTTGACATGTTGAATGAGCATTTCTATTGGCCTAAAATGAGACATGATGTGCATAAAGTGTGTAAAAATTGTTTTAAATGTAAAGAGGCTAAGTCTAGATCATAGCCACATGGACTTTATACACCACTACATGTTTGATATGAATCATGGAACTTCACAAATATCTCAAGGATCAATTTCAAGATCAAAGTTCAAGACAAGCATAAAACATCCATTACAAGCCTAACATGAGAAAAGTCAAGACAAGCTTTGAAGATCTGAGCATGGAGGCTATGGAAGAGGACTTGATGAACTTTAATCTATGGAAAATACATGTTTAAAAAGGGTATTGAAGACTTGTTCAATCATAAATGAAGAGAAGAGCAAATTAGGAAAGTTGCATCACTTTTGCAAACTTTCCTTATTTGGACCACTTTCCATATTTGTTCCCGAACTTGCCATATATGATGTCCACGAATTTACAATGTATTTGGACATGTTTTAGGCCTTTATTTATTAGTTTTAATGCTTAGAATAGTTTAGGAATGATATAATATCTTTTAGGGCAAAACTTTCCTAAAATGCACCAAATGCACTTAAAGAAAGATTTGGCAGATTTTGTGCCTCCTTGTAATCCAAATTTCCTTATTGTTTTTAGGGTTTCTTTGGCTATTTAAAGACTCATTTGTAACCCTAAATATTAAGAATTAATATGATAGAAAATATCTTTGTTTTGCTTATTGCTTGGTTGATTTTACCTTGCATTTTGTAGCCTTGTTCTAGGTTGCATGTTTTAGAAACATTCAAGCATAACTTGATCTATTGTGTTTGTGGATTGTTTCGATCTTGAAATAAGAACAAGTTCTCTTATTTCAAGATATTAGATCATTGGAATAATCTTCTTCTTCTTGTATTCCATGGGTTTTACCTTATTGTTCATCGGGGTTTTAGGATTTGCATCTAGGGGTTCTTTGTGCTTTCAAAAGGTTTCTATTTCAATTTTCTAGGGTTTCATATCATTTGGTATCAGAGCTTAGGCTCAAGGGAATATTTCTATCTTACTTGCTTTCTTGTTATTTCAATTTTTTAGGCTTGTTCTTCGTTCATCGAAAATTCCAAAAAAAAAAAAAATTTATAGTTCCAGAATTTCCTTATTTAGCCTACTGTTTTTGTTCTTTTTCATATAGTTACAATCCGATTCTCAGAAAGTCATAAACTACAAAAATCTTTACCATTCTGTTGTGGTTATTTTTTATTCAGACAAGTTTGTCCAAATAAACATGTAAGATTGAGAAACATATAGATCTTTGCAGACTGTCGGATTGTCCAGAAAATTGAAAAAATATTGTTCTTTCTTGAATTATTTGAGATTCAGAAAAAAAAAGTGTTTAGTGTTCTTATTGTTCTTGAGAGTTCATCTTAAACTCATCATTTATGCATCTTGAATCCGAAATTATCAAGTTGAATGAGCCAAAGTTGTTTGTTTCCTAAAAAGCTAGAACTTACCATAAATAGAAAAACTGTTTTTAGGAATATATCAAATCAGACCCATATTTGAATATATGCATCTTTTGCTTTAGGAAAGTTTTATTTTCTGATCCAAAGTGCTTTAGGGAAGTCTAATTTCAAATTTTTCTCTTTAAGGAAAGTTTATTCTTAATTATTTTCTTGTTATTCTTTCCTATTTACAAAAATACACCATTTGAAAAATCTGTCCTTTTATTTCTCTAGCCACCCAAGCTGATTGTTTCTTATTTCTTTATTGATACTTTTTACAAATATCATTAGTATCTTAGTTGTTTGATAATTGCTAAATTGTGCTAATAGTTCAAGGTTACATTTAGGCCCTAAAATCTGTTTTTTAGTGCAAACACGAGAGAACGAACATCATCGAGTGTAAACACTTAGGGAGTGATTGAGAGGTTCTATTTTTATTACTAACTTGTTTACTTGCAGCAATGTATCATGAAATTGATCAAAGGAGGGGTAAGGAGAGTTAGTGTATTTTGCCAATAAGGTTGAAAGAAAAATAAAAAGAAGAAGAGATACACGGTATGCTTCTAAACCTATTTCCAATACTACTTCTTCTTATCAATTGGGTCAAAAGGGTATATTAAGGGATGATAATGGAGCTGCGAATGGCTTGGTAGAAGAAAATGAAAGATTGATGTTAGAGAAAGTTAAGATGATCGAAAGAGAACGTTTAAAATCGAAGAAAGTTTTCAATGCTAGCATGGAGGAGATAAAAGAGGATATTCGTGCTAATTTTTGTGTGGATGAAACTAGTGAGTTACAAAAGTGTTCAATATTTGAAAAGAATGAGATTTGTGAAAAACAAAGTGAGCCAAAAGAAAGTGGAATGAGTGATAAAAAAGAAATGAGTGCTCAAAAGAATGAGAGTTGTGAGTTTGAAAATAATGAAAGAGAGAATGAAAAGAAAGAAGGTTTTGAGAAAACAAAGTGTGAGGCATTTGAGTTTAGTAAGAAAAAAGAGAGTCAACTAGAGAGTGAGAGTTTGAAAGCTAGATTAAGTGAGGCTAGGAATGAATTCTACCAACCTACATATGTACTTTTGTACAAAGAGGTTTGTTTTACACTTAACCCATCTTTGCCTAGTATGTTTGTTGAGTTTTTGCAGGAATTCAAACGAATGTTCCCTAATGAGATGCCTAGTGAATTGTCATCAATCCAAGGCATAGAACATCAAGTTGATCACATTTCAAGGGCTGCCATACTCAATAGATCAAGATCTCTCAAGACTCAATGCATGGAAAATAGGGCAAAAGAAACCATTGTAAAGTATCCTAACCCTATTCTTTAAAATATGCATAACACTTGTTTGTTTGATAAAAATGATCTCAACTCTGAATTTTTGCACCATCGAATGAATTTCATTGATAATTATGCATGTTGTGCTAAGACTTACTTGCTTAATAATTCCCAAATTAAAAGAGTTGTTGAGACTTTTACTACTTCTGATCATGTGCTTAATGTTTTACATAATTCTTGTTTGAATAATTCAATGGTTACACATTCTTGTCATTTGATTGAGAAAAATGTAGGATTTCACTATGGACACACATATGAGTTGTTTGTGTTACCATATTATGAGAAAATTTATGAAATTGACTATGGTCCCTTTGGGTTCTAATATGTTATCTAATAGTGTAGCTAGATCTTTTGTTATTTTTTATGAGACAGAATTTAAGAAGAAGCTA
This sequence comes from Gynostemma pentaphyllum, assembly GCA_028015215.1. NCBI lineage: Eukaryota > Viridiplantae > Streptophyta > Magnoliopsida > Cucurbitales > Cucurbitaceae > Gynostemma > Gynostemma pentaphyllum. Next base: position 11,861,026 of record CM051350.1, read on the forward strand.
CAAATCCTTCAATACCTAAGTGGGACCAAGGGTATGCAATTAAATGTCAAAGAGGGAGATGCATGGAAATTCAAGGTTTTTAATCCGGGAAGAGTTAGGCAATTCAAGGCACTAGAAAGATATCAAGATGCCTACAAATCTGATTTCCAAGGTAAGTATGCTTTAGGTGCTTTTATTTATGTAACTAACTTGAGTTATTGTGATGTAGGTAATGTTTAAGATTCGAGGACGAATCCTTTTCAAGAGGGAGGGGATGATATGAATCATGGAACTTCACAAATATCTCAAGGATCAATTTCAAGATCAAAGTTCAAGACAAGCATAAAACATCCATTACAAGCCTAACATGAGAAAAGTCAAGACAAGCTTTGAAGATCTGAGCATGGAGGCTATGGAAGAGGACTTGATGAACTTTAATCTATGGAAAATACATGTTGAAAAAGGTTATTGAAGACTTTTTCAATCATAAATGAAGAGAAGAGCAAATTAGGAAAGTTGCATCACTTTTGCAAACTTTCCTTATTTAGACCACTTTCCATATTTGTTCCCGAACTTGCCATATATGATGTCCACGAATTTACAATGTATTTGGGCATGTTTTAGGCCTTTATTTATTAGTCTTAATTCTTAGAATAGTTTAGGAATGATATAATATCTTTTAGGGCAAAACTTTCCTAAAATGCACCAAATGCATTTAAGGAAAGATTTGGCAGATTTTGTGCCTCCTTGTAATCCGAATTTCCTTGTTGTTTTTAGGGTTTCTTTGGCTATTTAAAGACTCATTTGTAACCCTAAATATTAAGAATTAATATGATAGAAAATAGCTTTGTTTTGCTTATTGCTTGGTTGATTTTACCTTGCATTTTGTAGCCTTGTTCTAGGTTGCATGTTTTAGAAACATTCAAGCATAACTTGATCTATTGTGTTTGTGGATTGTTTCGATCTTGAAATAAGAACAAGTTCTCTTATTTCAAGATATTAGATCATTGGAATAATCTTCTTCTTCTTGTATTCCATGGGTTTAACCTTATTGTTCATCGGAGTTTTAGGATTTGCATCTAGGGGTTCTTTGTGCTTTCAAAGGGTTTCTATTTCAATTTCCTAGGGTTTAATATCAATGTTCCTAATGAACCTTGGACAAACATATCTATGGACTTTGTATTAGGTTTACCTAGGACTAAGAGAGGACATGATAGAATCTTTGTTGTAGTTGACCGATTTAGAAAAATGGCACATTTCATTGCATGTCACAAGACAGATGATGCTAAGCATGTTGCGGATTTGATGATAAGGATCATGGAAGCACTCCAAGTCTAATACATGTTCCAACCGGTCCAATCACAAGATCCAAAGCTAAGAAGATCCAACAAGCTTTTGTTACTCATGTGCAAGAATGGATAGGCTAAGATCAAGCTTTATTTCCAAGTGAGCAGCCTAATTCGGATGAAGACTTGACTTATGACACTTTGAAGATCCATGTATGCAACTTGCAAATCCATAAGAAAAATATCTACAAAGATAATCTTGTGTAAGTGTCAACTATGCCTTGACTGGATGAATGCAACAACTAAGCAAATCAGTTTCACTTTTATTTGCATTTTAGTCAAACTTTCCTTATTTGTAACCGTGGGCATTAAGGGCTCTAGTTTCCTTTTCTGTTTTTGCCAATTGTAACCGAATACTTTAATGTTTGTTTCCTTTTATGTTTTTGCTTTTCTTTTGCTGATTGAAGGCTATAAAAGCCATGGAACTCAATGTAACAAATCAGATTATGTTTGAATGAAAATCAAGTCACTCATTGAGAGTTTCTTTTGAAAACCACATTGAGTTTTCAAGTTCTTGCAATTATTGTGTTTAGGGTTGCTGCCGAGTCATTCAACTAGGAATTGATCAACTTAGTTGTGGAGTGATTCAATCTAGAACAAGGAATCTCATTCTTGTCTCTAGGTCATTGATCTAAGAGGTAATCTCATCTAGCCTTAAATCTCTTGGTTGAAACCGATTAGTTAGGGAGGGTTTGAGTTCTTGCTTCAAAGGTTCATGCTAAGCATAATAGCATAGGGTCTTTGGACTTGCAATTTGGGTTTGCCTTATCAGTTGGTATCAGAGCTTTGATCGAAACCTTGGCCAAACTCTAGATTTGATTATATCCTTTACTTTCCTTGCATTTTGCTTGTTTGTTTCAAATCTGCCCTATCTTTTCATTTTCTGTCCAAACCATCATTTTTCTTTTGTTTTTCGTTCTGTTCTTGTTTCCATCTTATAGATCACATTCTGATCTTGGAAATAAAAAAAAAAGTGGGAAAGAGAGCTTTGCATCCGAGAGCACTATATTGTTCATTTTGTGTTCTTCATGCTTTGCTTTGAAAATTCTGAGTTTGATCCATAGAAAACGAAAAAGTCTGAGTTTTGAATGTTATTTTATCAATTTAGATCCACAATTTAAGCATCAATTAAATTCAAATCTGTTGACATTCAAATCCTGCTCATACTTTCCATATTTGAATCTGCCGCATTTAATGCTCTGTCTTGACGTCTAAAACACTTGAAATCTTTTGAATTAGCTTTCACAATCTGAATAGGAAAGTTTATTTAATCAGTTATCTTTGATTGTAAATGAGGACATTTAAGGAAATTCGATCCGTAAATAACTCAAATTTTGAAAATTAAAAAAGTGCGCAGACAGCTCCTAAAATTCCGGATCTTGTCTTTTGATTGATTGGCATCTTCAATTCTCATCATTATTTCAAATTTTTCCAATTGTAAACTCTTAATAACTGATTGATTGAGCTATATATGAGTTTTCATCTTAAAATTCATTTCCAATAATTCTGAATGTGACTTACCATATTTGGCTTTTTCCTAGTTTTTCCTTGTCTTAAATTCTGTTTTTCCTACCTTTTTGCCTTTATTTCTGATTTCTTATTCTATTATTCTTTCTTTTCATAATTAGTTGTATTTTTCTAATTGAATTACTTTTGTAGCTTTCTAAACACAATTTTTGCTTGAAAAGTGAGTTCATATCCGAGAGCACCTACTTTCAAATTGGCCACCTTGAGTGTTAAACACGAGTGTTTCCTTGAGTGACATATAGTGAGGGAGTGTTGTAAGGTCCTTAATACTTGTTACTTTGTGAGGAACATCATGTCACAAGAGGGAGATGATGATGTGGGTAGTAGTGAAGCTAGGTTGAGGGAAGCTCAAACGAGCACATCTACACGCTTAACTCAAGTTGAAAATTCCAAAATTGAGCGTTTGGGTAGATTAAAAGTTCCTGGAAATCAGAAGATAGATATGAGTGAAAATGAATTAGAAAGTGATGTTGAGGAAGAAGTAGTAACTGATTGGGAAGAGAGTGACTTTGAGGACGAATGTTTTGAGGAAGCCGAAGAGGGTGATTCTATGGAGGAAAATATTGAGGAACCCGAGGCGAGTGATGATAGTCGGGAGGAAGGAAATAGAGTAGCACTCTTGTGTAGAAGAGTTCTCAATTCTGAAATAAAAGAGAATTTTGAAGATGACCAAAGACACAACTTGTTCCATACAAGATATTTGGTGAATGAGACTCCCTGTAGTGTTGTGATCGATGGTGGAAGTTGTGCAAATGTTGTGAGCTCATTTCTAGTCAAAAGACTTCAAATACCAACTCAAGAACATCCGACACCATACAAGCTTCAATGGCTCACCAATTGTGGAGAAAAGAAGGTAGTTTCTCAAGCTTTAATTTCTTTTACTCTTGGTAAGTATAAGGATGAGATTTTGTGTGATGTTGTACCTATGCATGCGGGAGATATACTACTTGGCCGGCCTTGGCAATTTGATAGAAGGGTTATGTATGATGGTTTCCTAAATAGGTATAGTTTCATAAAGGATGGTCGAAAGACAACTCTTTTACCTTTATCTTCAAAAGATGTATATTTTGATCAATGTATACTTGAGAAAATAAGAAAAGAATTTGAGTTAAAAGAAAAAGAGTTGAGTGAAAAAGAATTGAGTGAAGAAATGAGTGAGAGAGAAAAGAGAGCTTTGAGTTGTAAAAAGAAAATTGAGAAGAAAGAAGAATGTGAGACAAGAGAGTTTCGAGAAAAAGAAGTGAGAGAGATAAAAGAGAAGAGTGAAAAAGATAAGTGTGAATACTTAGAGGAAAGAGAAAGAAAAGACATGTTAGTGACCTACCTTGTAAGTTTGAGTGAGGTGAGGAAATTTTTGCTTAGTCAAAAGCCTAATTTTGTGCTTATGTGCAAAGTAGACTTTTTGGCAACTAACCTTAACCAATATTTGCCTAGTGTGTTTGAATATCTTTTTCAGGTTTGGAAGCATTATTTATGGCCGAATAAGAGCTTGAGGTGTTTGGAAGGACGAAGCATGCAAGCAAGAAAGTATGACGAAGAGGTATTCAAAACATTTCTCTATGGAACTTACTATCATCAAGGCAAAGAGAATGTTGTAAGTTATTTACTTTCTTGGAAGAATACTTTATATTCAAATCTGATTTTTCAGCATGTGAAAGTTTTTAACAAGAAGCATATAGGCATTACTTGTTCTGACCATATTGAAAAGTTTAACTTGAATAATACACAACTTAGGAATACATATACATCTTTTGTTGCTGATTTTACTTTGGGTAATTACAATGTATTCCTTGGTGTTTTGCTTGAATGGGGAACTCAAGAGATAATAAATGAGACTTTAGGAGCAATGCATAGGAAAACTAACTCTAAAGTGGAAACTTGGGAGAATTGTTTACCTTTTGTGGAGAATACATGTAATAGGGTAATACATCATAAGAATGTTCGTTTTTCAAACAAAATTGTTTATGGTCTTTATGCTATTACTCACATTGAGTTGCTGCCTTTGAGAACTAATATTTTTGTGAGTGATTCAGCCCATTTTAAATATGTTTTCAATAAGTTAATGCACGTGGACTTGAAGAAAAAGATTTCAAAGGAAGTTTTAACAATTACTTCAAAAATGACCAAGAGAAGGAAACCCCTTAAGTTTCATCAAAGAGCATGGATTTGGATGCATTTCCTGAAGAAAAGATTACAAAAAAGGACTAAGTTGCATCCAAGGGGTGATGGACCATATCAAGTCCTTGGAAAAATTTATGCAAAACTTCACACCATTGTGTTAAAAGGTAAGTATTTTTGGAATTCTATTTTTAATGTTGCTGATTTGAGACCTTTTGATGTAGGGGATGATGACCTTGATTCGAGGACGAATCTTCTTGAAGAAGGGGAAGATGATAAGGATCATGGAAGCACTCCAAGTCCAATACATGTTCCAACCGGCCCAATCACAAGATCCAAAGCTAAGAAGATCCAACAAGCTTTTATTACTCATGTGCAAGAATGGATAGGCTAGGATCAAGCTTTATTTCCAAGTGAGTAGCCCAATTCGGATGAAGACTTGACTTATGACACTTTGAAGATCGATGTATGCAACTTGCAAATCCATAAGGAAAATATCTACAAAGATAACCTTGTGTAAGTGTCAACTATGCCTTGAATGGAAGAATGCAACAACTAAGCAAATCAGTTTCACTTTTATTTTCATTTTAGTCAAACTTTCCTTATTTGTAACCGTGGGCATTAAGGGCTCTAGTTTCCTTTTCTGTTTTTGCCAATTGTAACCGAATGCTTTAATGTTTGTTTCCTCTTATGTTTTTGCTTTTCTTTTGCTGATTGAAGGCTATAAAAGCCATGGAACTCAATGTAACAAATCAGATTATGTTTGAATGAAAATCAAGTCACTCATTGAGAGTTTCTTTTGAAAACCACTTTGAGTTTTCAACTTCTTGCAATTCTTGTGTTTAGGGTTGCTGCCGAGTCATTCAACTAGGAATTGATCAACTTAGTTGTGGAGTGATTCAATCTAGAACAAGGAATCTCATTCTTGTCTCTAGGTCATTGATCTAAAAGGTAATCTCATCTAGCCTTAAATCTCTTGGTTGGTTAGGGAGGGTTTGAGTTCTTGCTTCAAAGGTTCATGCTAAGCATTATTAGCATAGGGTCTTTGGACTTGCAATTTGGGTTTGACTTATCATTTGTTCTTTAGGGAAGTGGTTAGATTGCATGGTATTCCTACTACTATTGTTAGTGATAGGGATGTCAAGTTCCTGAGTCACTTTTGGAAGGTTTTGTGGGGTAACCTTAGCACTAAGCTACTATTTTCTTATCATCCCCAAACCGATGGACAAACTGAGGTGGTTAATAGGACTTTAGGGGCTTTACTTCGAGCCATTATTTCCAAGAATATGAAGTCTTGGGAAACATGTCTTCCTTTTGTGGAGTTTGCTTACAACCGAGCCATACATAGTACAACACATTTTCTCCATTTGAGGTAGTTTATGGCTTTAACCCTACTACTGCACTTGATTTACTTCCTTTGCCTACTAATGTGTTTGTTTGTGATGAAGCTACTTCTAGGGCTGATTTTATTAAGAATTTGCACAAAGAAGTAAGGTGATACGAAACCCTAGAAAATTGAAATAGAAACCCTTTGAAAGACAAAGAACCCCTAAATGCAAATCCTAAAACCCCAATGAACAATAAGGTAAAACCCTTGGAAACCAAGAAGAAGAAGATTATTCCAATGATCTAATACCATGAGATAAGAGAACTTGTTCCTATTTCAGGATCGAAACAATCCACAAACACAATAGATCAAGTTATGCTTGAATGTTTCTAAAACATGCAACCTAGAACAAGGCTGCAAAATGCAAGGTAAAATCAACCAAGCAATAAGAAAAACAAAGCTATTTTCTATCATATTAATTCTGAGTATTTAGGGTTACAAATGAGGCTTTAAATAGCCAAAGAAACCCTAAAAACAACAAGGAAATTTGGATTACAAGGAGGCACAAAATCTGCCAAATCTTTCCTTAAGTGCATTTGGTTCATTTTAGGAAAGTTTTGCCCTATAAGATATTATATCATTCCTACACTATTCTAAGCATTAAAGCTGATAAATAAAGGCCTAAAACATGTCCAAATACATTGTAAATTCGTGGACATCATATATGGCAAGTTCGGGAACAAATATGAAAAGTGGGCCAAATAAGGAAAGTTTGCAATAGTGATGCAACTTTCCTAATTTGCTCTTCTCTTCATTTCAGATTGAACAAGTCTTCAATACTCTTCTTCAACATGTATTTTCCATAGATTAAAGTTCATCAAGTCCTCTTCCATAGTCTTCATGCTCAGATCTTCAAAGCTTCTCTTGACTTTTCTCATGTAGGCTTGTAATGGATGTTTTATGCTTGTCTTGAATTTTGATCTTGAGATTGATCCTTGAGATATTTGTGACGTTCCATGATTCATATCATAAGGGACATAATTGAAAAACAAAACACAAAGGTTGCTTCTCGGATCAACAAAGGAAGAAAGGAGCTTATTTTTAAACCAGGAGATTGGGTGTGGATACACTTTAGAAAAGAGAGGTTTCCTTCACAAAGGAAAACCAAACTTCATCCAAGAGGAGATGGGCCTTATCAAGTGCTTGAAAGAATCAACAACAATGCTTACAAGATAGATCTAACAAGTGAGTTCTCGGTTAGTTCTACTTTTAATGTTGCTGATTTGAGACCTCTTGATGTAGGGGATGATGACCTTGATTCGAGGACGAATCTTCTTGAAGAAGGGGAAGATGATAAGGATCATGGAAGCACTCCAAGTCCAATACATGTTCCAACCGGCCCAATCACAAGATCCAAAGCTAAGAAGATCCAACAAGCTTTTATTACTCATGTGCAAGAATGGATAGGCTCGGATCAAGCTTTATTTCCAAGTGAGCAGCCCAATTCGGATGAAGACTTGACTTATGACACTTTGAAGATCAATGTATGCAACTTGCAAATCCATAAGGAAAATATCTACAAAGATAACCTTGTGCAAGTGTCAACTATGCCTTGAATAGAAGAATGCAACAACTAAGTAAATCAGATTCACTTTTATTTGCATTTTAGTCAAACTTTCCTTATTTATAACCGTGGGCATTAAGAGCTCTAGATTCTTTTTCTGCTTTTGCCAATTGTAATCGAATGCTTTAATGCTTTGTTTCCTTTTATGTTTTGCTTTTTTTTTGCTGATTGTAGGCTTATAAAGCCATGGAAAACTCAATGTAAAACGCAGATTATGTTTGAATGAAAATAAAGTCACTCATTGAGAGTTTCTTTTGAAAACCACATTGAGTTTTCAACTTCTTTCAATTCTTCTAATTAGGGTTGCTGCCGAGTCATTCAACTTGGAATTGATCAACTTAGTTGTGGAGTGATTCAATCCAGAACAAGGAATCTCATTCTTGTCTCTAGGTCATTGATCTAAGAGGTAATCTTATCTAGCCTTAAATATCTTGGTTGAAACCGATTAGTTACGGAGGGTTTGAGTTCTTGCTTCAAAGGTTCAAGCTAAACATAATAGCATAGGGTCTTTGGACTTGCAATTTGGGTTTGCCTTATCAGATTCCCAAAAAAGAGTTTCCTCTATTTGGAACTTTAGAATGGACCAAATCATTCGGACAACTTTAAAAAGATTGGTTCCGATCATTGTTTGACATTTTGGTCCAAAGAGGATTCCTAAAGAAGAGTTTCCTCCATTTGAAACTTCAGGATGAACCAAATCATTAGGGCAAGTTTGACAAGATTGGTTACGATCCTCGTTTGACATTTTCGTTCAAAGGTGAATCCCAAGGAAGAGTTTCCTCCATTTGGAACTTTAGGAAGGACCAAATCATTAGGACAAGTTTGAAAGATTGGTTCCGATCCTCGTTTGACAATTTGGTCAAAAGAGGATTCCCAAAGAAGAGTTTCCTCCATTTTGATCTTTTGGATGGACCAAATAATTAGGATAAGTTTGAAAAGATTGGTTCCCATCGTCGTTTGATATTTTGGTCCAAAAGGATACCCAAAGAAGAGTTTCCTCCATTTGGAACTTTAGGATGGACCAAATCATGAGGACAAGTTTGAAAAGATTGGTTCCAACCCTCGTTTGACGTTTTGGTCCAAAGAAGAATTTCCTCCATTTGAAACTTTAGGATGGACCAAATCATGAGGACAAAATCATTAGGACATGTTTGAAAAGATTCATTCTGATCCTCATTTGTCATTTTGGTCCAAAGAGGATTCCCAAAGAAGAGTTTCCTCCATTCGGAACTTTAAGATGGACCAAATCATTAGGACAAAATCATTCGGACATATTTGAAAAGATTGGTTCCGATCCTCGTTTGACATTTTGGTCCAAAGAGGATTCCCAAAGAATGGTTTCCTCCATTTGGAACTTTAGGATGGACAAAATAATTAGGATAAGTTTGAAAAGATTGGTTCCGATCCTTGTTTGATATTTTGGTCCAAAAAGATACCCAAAGAAGTGTTTCCTCCATTTGGAACTTTAGGATGGACCAAATCATGAGGACAAGTTTGACAAGATTGGTTCCGATCCTCGTTTGTCGTTTTGGTCCAAAGAGGATTCCCAAAGAATAGTTTCCTCCATTTGGAACTTTAGGATGGACCCAATCATGAGGACAAAATCATTAGGACATGTTTGAAAAGATTCGTTCCGATCCTCGTTTGACATTTTTGTCCAAAGAGGACTCCCAAAGAAGAGTTTCCTCCATTTAGAACTTTAGGATAGGCGAAATAATTAGGACAAGTTTTAAAAGATTGGTTCCGATCCTCGTTTGATATTTTGGTCCAAAATGATACCCATAGAAGAGTATCCTCCATTTGGAACTTTAGGATGGACCAAATCATGAGGACAAGTTTGAAAAGATTGGTTCTGATCCTTGTTTGACGTTTTGGTCCAAAGAGGATTCCCGAAGAAGAGTTTCCTCCATTTGGAACTTTAGGATGGACCAAATCATGAGGACGACAACTTTGAAAAGATTGGTTCCGGTCCTCTTTTGACATTTCTGTCGAAAGAGGATTCCCAAAGAAGAGTTTCCTCCATTTGGAACTTTAGGATGGACCAAATCATTCAGACAAGTTTGACAAGATTGGTCTGATCCTCGTTTGACATTTTCGTCCAAAGGGGAATCCTAAGGAAGAGTTTCCTCCATTTGGAACTTTAGGAATGACCAAATCATTAAGACAAGTCTGAAAGATTGGTTCTGATCCTCGTTTGATATTTTGGTCCAAAGTGGATTCCCAAAGAAGAGTTTCCTCCATTTTGATCTTTATGATGGACCAAATCATGAGGACAACTTTGACAAGACTGGTTCCGATCCTCGTTTGCCATTTTGGTCCTAAGAGGATTCCCAAAGAAGAGTTTCCTCCATTTGGAACTTTAGAATGGACCAAATCATTAGGACAATTTCCAAATCTTTTGATCGTTTCCATTTGTAAGACTTGACAGATTCAAAAGATTGAATGAAATGTAGCATTTTTATGCACATTGAGAGCCTTGAGCCTCACCCTTTGTAATCTTGCTTTAGATTACATGTTTAGAAACATTCAAGAGGGGAGTGATCAACCAACTTGTGGAGTGTTTCGAGTCATGAGATGATGGAACGTAAAAGTTTGTCCGTTTCATGATTTCTAGATCACATAGGGCAATCTGTTTCTAGCCTTTCCTTATGGTTGAAATCAAATAGTTAGGGAGGGTTTGAATTCATGCTTCAAGGGTTCATGCTAAGTATAATAGTGATATGAATTATGTAGCCTTGCATTTGAGGAATTCAAGCTTCAAGAACACTTGCATTAAATGCACTTCAATTGCATTAATGGCAACCCAAGTTCATTTATTACAAGTCAAGTTAAGATGCATTAACTACAACTCAAGATGCATTGATGATAACCCAAGCTTCATTCAAGACAACTCAAGCTTCATTCAAGGGAACTTAAGGCAACTCCAAGACAAGCATTAATGACCATTTACAAGCTTCAATTAGAGTTAAATATCAGTTTCAAATGTAATAATTCATTTTAAGTTACAAATTAAAATGGTGGCTGAATGTAACTTAAGTTTTTGCATTAAATTCGTAGGTTACATGCTAGGGACTTAATTGGGCTGATAGAGGATCATTATGAACGAAATTTACATGTATTTTATGCCTATAAATAGGCTTTGTTTTAGACATTGTAAAGCAGATTTGAAAATGTAATGAAATGTTGCCTTTTGAGCAAATGGAGAGCCTTGAGCCTCACCCCTTTGTAGTCTTGCCTTAGATTACATGTTTAGAGTCATTCAAGTTGAAATGATCATCAAACTTGTGGAGTGTCTCGAATCTTGGGCTTGGAAACTTGTCCTAGATCAATGATCATCTTTCCTAAGCAATCTGTTTTTAGCCGTTCTTAGGGGGTGTTTCCGAATAGTTAGGGAGGGTTTGAGTTCTTGCTTCAAAGGTTCATGCTAAGCATAATAACATCGGGTCTTTGAACTTGCAATTCGGGTTTGTCTTATCATTTGGAACTCTTGGGTTGATCCGATTAGTTAAGGAGGTTTTGTGCCATTTTCATGCTTCAAAGGTTCTTGCAAACAATTGTAATGGGTTTTTGGACTTGAACGCAAGGTTGCCTTATCATTTGGTTGCAAGGCTACATAATTCATATCAAATAGCACCGGGTGTTTGAACTTGACATTTAAGTTTGCCTTATCAGTTCCGATCCTCGTTTGACATTTTGGTCCTTTGACGATACCCAAAGAAGAGTTTCCTCCATTTGGATTTTTAGGATTGACGAAATCATGAGGAAAACTTTGACGTTTGAAATTTTGATCCAAAGAAGACTCCCAAAGAAGAGATTCCTGCATTTGGAATTTTACGATTGACCAAATCATTAAGACAAGTTTGAAAAATTGGTTTCGATCCTCGTTTTATATTTTGGTCCAAAAGGATACCCAAGGAAGAGTTTCCCCATTTGGAACTTTAGGATGGACCAAATCATGAGGACAAGATTGACAAGATTGGTTCCGATCCTCGTTTGACGTTTTGGTCCAAACACTATAAGAATTTCGGGAATAGGTGACCTTTTTTTGGCGTCACCTATTCGAATAGGTGACGGTTTCTTGACCATCACCTATGGCAGTGTCACCTATTCAAATAGGTGACGTCCATGAGAAACCGTCACATATTCGAATAGGTGACGTTTTTTACCTGTTACTTTTTCAAATAGGTGACGTTTTTTACCCGTCACCTTTTTGAATAGGTGACACTGGAATAGGTGACGGTCATAAAATACAAAGGTGATGGGGGAAAAACCGTCACCTTTTGCCTAAAATTTGATAAAAAAAAATATTTTTTAATTAATTGATTCTCAAATAATGCCAATTATTACACCTATCAAATTTAACTAAATATTACAATAAAAGTTAAAATATCACTAAACGCCTACATAAATTACAATATTTTTAAACAAAAATTAAATTACATTATACTTTGACAATAAAAAAATAATTGCTAAAAGAACTTCAATCACCACTTCTCCCCTATTATGTGCTCCAACTTCTCATTTGATTGTTAAAACCGCAGATCAACAACAAAAAGTATGTTAAATAATGCCAAAAAATATGAACCAATGCAATGAGAATAAAAAAATAAAACTCAGAGGACAATAGGGAAGAAACACTTGTTAACTCACCCTTCCTATATAACAAACATATAAAGATTAACAAATACATGATGATAGAGTTATTTTGTTAAATACCCAAGCATACTTTAAGATTCCAAGCACGATAATAAAATTTTACATTAAATGTAACATATATAGATTCTCGTGATGACAAAACACGTTGAAACATCTTCTAACTATGAATAGAAATAGCCATATTCAAAGACTGATACATACACAAAATGCAAAAGAATTTATATTAAAAATTAAACTCAAACTATGCAATACAAACACTACAAGTATAAAAGCATGAGCACCTTAATATCTTACTTGTCTTCATCTCTATTGTAATCCTCTTGACATATTCCAAATAGAGAACCCTTCATATAAGAGAGACACATTGAACATAGTCAATAAATGGAGAATTAGGACTTTCATTTGTAAATTTAATCTATAAAATAGAAATGTCACATAAAGGTAAAAAAATCTTCTTAATGACAAAAAAAAAAGCTTCTTAATGTAAAAAAAGGCTTTAAAACTGCTATTTTATATGAAATTATTATAATCACCGTCAAAAACAGCACCAAAACATCCAATTTAAGCCTCAAAATAACATTAAAACATATATTTAAAGCCAAACAAATATTAACACAACATTATAATAAGTTTTTGTCCATAAAACATTGTCAAAATGACATTATAATAAGTTTTTATCATTGCCATGACTACCATAACTGCATGATAGCCATGACAGTCAATCTACAATAACTCTAGAATTTCAATTTATAAACTTACATCATATTTCTAGTAGTCATTTGAGTTTGGTTTCCAAGAATAGCCAACCTTTCCAATTCTTCCTCATTTAGACCTGCGTATAGATCCTATAGAAATATATATCTCAAATGAAAACAGGATTAAAATGAGAAAGTCAATTGGGGGATAACAAGGGCAGGGATATAAGGTCTACATCCAAACAATGAGTACAACAAAAGAAAAATGTAACAAACACAACCCCGTCCCCATAAAAAAATAAACTAAAAAGGACAATTCAAGGTTTTAGTTCTAAATAAAACATTTCAAATGATGAGGTGAAATTAGTGAAACAATTGGATAACAAACACTTCAAAAATGCCAGTTCATGATGTAATATACTGAAGTACTTAAAATATTTATCTGCTCCTTGAAGTACTTAAAATATTCATATCAAAGTTTGAATTTCAAATATAGAAACTATTGCAAATATGTGGAATAAATTAATTACTTTGGAATACCTTTTCCTATTCTTTGAAGATACTAATTCTTTGAAGATAAAGCCCATGTACGAATGGATCAAAGTACATGAAATATGGACCAATTTGAATATAAAATACACCCACAAAAGGCAAGGACCAAAGAAATAAAATGAGACCATTAAATTCCTCAGGCAGTGAAGCAGTGCACTGGGCAACAACATGCCAAAATGAATCTTTATCTTCACAACCTGCTAAGCCACCAATAGCATAGCTATCAAAACAAAACATGCAATTTCAGCTCTTCAACTACTAAATGAAAAAAGTATCATAAGAAACCAGACCAAGAATTTGCATGAGTGTTGAGTTGTGATATTATGCACTAGAGACCAATGAAGAGAAATAAAATAAACCTCACACAGGATTAATCACCGTTTTACAGATGAATGAAACAAGAGGTGTCCCCAACAAATAAATAAGCAAAACAAGATGAAATGAGAGCATCGAAATCCCATTTTTCTAACTATTGTATCAGACTAGTGAGATTAGCTGTGATGTTTTCTGCATAATAGTAAGGAAGTATCCTCCAAATTCAATACTTTGCAAGCAGAGATTTGAAGGAAAAGCTAAATTTCTTTGCTAAAACAAATAAAAGCATCAATCTAATTAACAATATAATTTAACATATATAGTAATGTTATTGTTGGCATTCTTTTCAATTTTTATAGACTACAAATGGATATGTATCAAAAGCCCCATAAACTTAATAGTAGACATATGAGGCCAACTTATAATGTTGAATAAAAATTTAAGGAAGCTGTATTCAACAAGAGTCAATTAAGTTAATGTTGAATAGCATTAAATTACCACATCATCTGCTGAGAAATTGCCTTATGTGGAGTTCGTTTTGATTTCTGCCAATTTGTTATATCTACATCCAAAATAACAGCAAGAACATAACATGGAATCTTAATTATGATACAAGAGTCCATTCCGTTAAAGTAGTAAAATAAATTAAAGCTAGCTCGACTCTGTTATTAAAAAGTACAATAAATAAATACTAAATACACGCACTATATAGAGCCAAAGACAAGGAGTAGGATAGTGCAAGCATCATAAAAAATGAAAAAACAATACGCACAAAACAATATTAAAAATTCACAGTTTTTGCCTAAACACAAATCTTCTCCCTTTTCTTACCTTGAGTATTTTCTTAGGAAAAAAAATCAGCAGAGTGATAAATTATCTAACCATCATCATAAAGGAAATGTAGTGTTCTAAAACCGAGATAATTAAACAAACAAAAAAGGAGAAAAGCAAGTGTGCATTGTAAACAGCTTCAAGCAAGGCACAAACCCATTATATCCATGCTAGCACAGAGAATAAATATATTTAATACTTACCATCAAAGTTGCATACTCCACAACACTTTAACAAGTAAGAAAAAAAAACAACAAAGTCTTACCATTAGATGAACTTGAGTCTTTAGTAGGGAAAAAGGAAGCTGCAATGATAGAAATTCAATCAGACAAGTTTGGAAAAGGGGTTAATCACATTATAGCATTTAACTTATAATGAAACATTGAATGGAATAAAGACAAATACAAAGTTCAATAATTGGATTTAATAAATCAAACAAACTTCTTGCTCATTTCTCGAAGATTGGCCAAACCATAGGGATACACAAACCTGAAGAAGTCGAAATGTAATCAATTTTCTTCTAACTCATCAATAAAAAAAACATAGCTGTTAACAAAGAAATTTAAGAACGTTATAAAAAAAAAACATAGCCAGCTATTAAACATAGATCAATAAAAAGGAAATCTTTTTCACAGTTTGTATCAATCTTCTTCTAATACCATGAATTCATTAAAGAACTACTTGAGGGAAGAGGGGAAAAAAGACACTAAAAAAGAATCCTCCCAAAACTAGTATCAAATACCTAGTGACTGTAAAAAAAATTGTAGATAATGAGAATATATCCTACTGAAGTGTTCAATAAACAGAGACAAATAAAAAGACAAGAATTTATTTAAACAACAAAGGAATCTTACACTTTTTTTTAGTGGTGGTGGAATGGTGAGGAAATGTTAAACGTGCCCTTTTTAAAAAACAAAACAAAATGAAAAGAAATTAGTCACAAAACTTTCACATCCAAAACAAAACGAAACATGTTAGTTCCTTGACAAAAGCACACCTTCAAACAAATATTGAGTGAGATAGAGTATGATAATGAACAGAATATACACAATTAAAAAGTAAGTAGAAATCTCACTCTTAAGATGCTAAAAGAGGTGATCACAAATATACCGAGAAGTCTCAGGGCCTCCATGTCCATCATAAACACCAACAAATGTACCAATGGGGCCAAACTCAAGCAAGCTCAAACTAGAAGCTACTGCATCAAGGCAAGAACAATTTATTAATTAAAATACAGGACCAGATAAAACCTTAAATTTCATATAGAAACAAAGGAAGATTGCACAATTCTAAAAGATAATTTTTTCATAGGAATTCTAAAAGATATTTTGGATCATAGCAGATAGTCATACAAATTGGAATGCATCCATCACAGAGTCCTGCCCTCATGAATTCATCAGCTTCAACTATCCTTCTTGCAGCTGCAAGAGAAAGTGAAGCTGCCCACTCCGCTGTTGTTTTGTTCCCAATTGGAAAGTGCTCGAATATATCTAGAAAAAAGAAAACAAAATGAAACAACTCAACTCAACTAACCATCAATTTAAACCTACATGAACACATCTTAAAAGAAGAATCAAACTCAATACAGAAGGGCAAAAGCATATGACCACCGAAATCAATAAATCAAGCATGAAATTTAAACTTGAAAGCTTCAATGCTCAAACAAAATATAGGAACTTAACTCAAATTTTCATAATGAAAAGAGAGTTCAGTCCTCATACTTCTCCAAGTTCACTTTACAAGAATTTAAACACATAATGAAAATAGATAAATTACCTGACGAAATAAGCAAGGATTCAACAAGGCATTCAATATTCTAAACAAATTCCACATTTCATATCACAATTTTTTACCACAAAACACAAAAAGGCCTAAATTTAAATTGTTCTAAATCCTAAGCCTCCAAAGCCAGAGAGTCTTGGTGCTTCAAACTCTGCAAGTTTCTTCGTAGAGTTGGAAGAGAAAGATAGAGATTGATGTTGGAGAGAGGTATTTGCATTAAATCAAAGTCAGAGAGATTTAGTGAGGTTTAGGGCGTGGTAGATCTAGAGAAGAGATGGAGACTTAGGGCTTGATAGAGATTAGGATTTCTGGATGTTTTTAACTAGATGGAGACTAAGAGCTTGGTAGATCAATGGAGTTCATGAGACGATTTTGGGGAATTAAAGGAGTGATGAAGACGAAGACGCGAAGAGGCGAACACGAAGAGAATGGAAATTTTAGGGATTTAAGAGTGAAAGTGCGAGAGGGTCTGAGAAATTCTTATGGCGATTTCGTCTTCGTTTCGTCTGAGCTTCAAGATTTCGTCTGCAATTCGAAGAGCGATTTGGTTTAGGGTTTGGGAGAGAGCGATTTGAGTGAGAGGGTTTCGTCTATGCGATTTGAGCGAGAGAGCGAGAGTGAAAGGGCGAGAGGGTTTCATCTGCTTTTTCGTTGGAAGGAATGGGTGACGTGGTTTTGGTTCTATTTTTAAAAAAAAATACTATTCATTCGCCTTTTCTTTTCTTGTGTCACCTATGAAAATGATTAGTGTGTCCTATTCCTATATTTCTTATAGTGAAAGAGGATTCCCAATGAAGAGTTTCCTCCATTTGGAACTTTAGGATGGACCAAATCATGAGGACGGCAAATTTGAAAAGATTGGTTCCGATCATCGTTTGACATTTTGGTCCAAAGAGGATTCCCAAAGAAGAGTTTCCTCCATTTGGAACTTAAGGATGGACGAAATCATTAGGACAAGTTTGACAAGATTCCTTTTGATCCTCGTTTGATATTTTGGTCCAAAGAGGATTTCCAAAGAAGAGTTTCCACCATTTGGAACTTTAGGATGGACCGTCCTAAAGTTCCAAATGGAGAAAACTCTTGTTTGGGAATCCTCTTTGGACCAAAATGTTAAACGAGGATCGGAACTAGTCATTTCAAACTTGTCCTAATGATTTGGTCCATCCAAAAGTTCCCAATGGAGGAAACTCTTCTTTGGGAATCCTCTTTGGACCAAAATGTCAAACGAGGATCGGAACCAATCTTGTGAAAGTTGTCCTAGAGTGAAACAAGTACTTTTATTTGGTCCAAAGAGGATTCCCAAAGAAAAGTTTCTTCCATTTGGAACTTTAGGATGGACCAAATCATGAGGACAACTTTGACTTTCGACATTTTGGTCCAAAGAGGATTCCCAATGTAGCGTTTCCTCCATTGGGAACTTTAGGATGTACCAAATCATAAGGATAACTTTGACGTTCAACATTTTGGTACAAAGAGGATTTCCAAAGAAGAGTTTCCTCCATTTGGAACTTTAGGATGGACCAAATCATGAGGACAACTTTGACTTTCAAATGGAGAAAATTCTTCTTTGGGAATCCTCTTTGGACCAAAATGTTGAATGTCAAAGTTATCCTCATGATTTGGTCCATCCCAAAGTTCCAAATGGAGGAAACTCTTCCTTGGGAATCCTCTTTGGACCAAAATGTCGAACATCAAAGTTGTTCTCATGATTTTGTTCATCCTAAAGATCCAAATGGCGGAAACTCTTCTTTGGGAATCCTCTTTGGACAAAAATGTCAACGAGGATCGGAACTAATCTTGTCAAAGTTGTCCACATGATTTTGTCCATCCTAAAGTTCCAAATGGAGGAATCTCTTCTTTGGAAATCCTCTTTGGACCAAAATGTCAAACGAGGATCGAAACCAATCTTGTCAAAGTTTTTCTCACTATTTGGTCCATCCTAAATATCCAAATGGAGGAAACTCTTCAATTACAAACAAGTTTTTGGATTGGTTGGATCCTCGTTTGACATTTTGGTCCAAAGAGGATTCCCAAAGAAGATTTTCCTTCATTTTAAGCTTTATGATAAGGAAAACCCAAATTCCCGTCTAAAGACGCAAAGCTATTTGATAAGCATGAACCTTTGAAGCAAGATATTCAAATCCTCCCTAAATAATCGGTTTCAACCCAAGAGATTAAGGATAGATGGTATTACGTCTTAGATCAATGATCTATAGACAAGAATGAGATTAATTGTTCTAGATTGAATCACTCCACAACTAGGTTGATCAATTCCTAATTGAATGGCTCGGCAGCAACCTTAAACACAAGAATTGAAAAGGAAAAAAAACTCAATTGGGTTTTCAAAAGAAACTCTCAAAGAGTGACTTGTTTTTCGTTGAATAATATTCTGATTTTTTTACATTGAGTTCCATGGCTTTTATAGCCTTCAAAAAAAAATAAAAGGAAAATCAAATCATATAAGGAAAGTAGAGTCTTAAAGGCACAATGCTAAAAATTAGGAAACATTATCTAAATTCAAATAAAAAGAAATCTGATTTGCTTAGTTGTCATGGTGATATTGTAATCTTCCACTTAATGCATGTTGGCACGTTTAATGAGTCTTGAACAAGGTCATCTTTGTAGACGTCTTCCTTATGGATTTGGAAGTTTCACAAATTGATCTTCAAATAATGATATGTCAAGTTTTCATCCGAAATGGGCTGCTCACTTGGAAATATAGCTTGGTCCGAGCCTAACATCCTTGCACATGTGTAATAAAAGCTTGTTGAGTCTTCTTTGCTTTGGATCTTTTGGACTGCCTCCATGATCCATATCATCTTCCCCTTCTTCAAAAAGATTCGTCCTCGAATCAAGGTCATCATCTCCTACATCAAAAGATCTAAAATTAGCAAATTTAAAGATTGCATTCTTAAAATACTCACCTCGTAACACAATGGTGTGAACTGCATGGATTCTTCCAAGGATTTGATATGGTACATCCCCCTTAGGATGCATCACTCACAAAAATATTAGGTCTCAAAGGCAGCTTTCTTCTGGAAATACATCCAAATCCATGCTCTTGGATGAAACTTAAGTGGTTTTGATATGAATCATGGAGCACAAGGGACACAAGACAATCTTAGGATGCTTCAACATCCAATTACAAGTTCAAATGCCAAGAAGCTTCAACAAGCCTTAAACATCCATTATAAATCTTACATGGAAAAGTGAAGACAGATTTTGATTATCCAAGATTGGTGGCTATGAAAAAGGATGATGATAAGGATCATGGAAGCACTCCAAGTCCAATACATGTTCCAACCGGCCCAATCACAAGATCCAAAGCTAAGAAGATCCAACAAGCTTTTATTACACATGTGCAAGAATGGATAGGCTCGGATCAAGCTTTATTTCCAAGTGAGCCGCCCAATTCAGATGAAGACTTGACTTATGACAGTTTGAAGATCAATGTATGCAACTTGCAAATCCATAAGGAAAATATCTTTAAAGATAACCTTGGGCAAGTGTCGACTATGCCTTGAATGGAAGAATGTCACAACTAAGCAAATCAGATTCACTTTTCTTTACTTTTTAGTCAAACTTTCCTTATTTGTAACCGTGGGCATTAAGGGCTCTAGTTTCCTTTTCTGTTTTTGCCAATTGTAACCGAATGCTTTAATGTTTGTTTCCTTTTATGTTTTGCTTTTATTTTTCTGTTTGAAGGCTTATATAGCCATGGGAACACTTTGTAAAAGGAAGATTATGTTTGAATGAAAATTAAGTCACTCATTGAGAGTTTCTTTTGAAAACCACATTGAGTTTTCAACTTCTTGCAATTCTTGTGTTTAGGGTTGCTGCCGAGTCATTCAACTAGGAATTGATCAACTTAGTTGTGGAGTGATTCAATCTAGAACAAGGAATCTCATTCTTGTCTCTAGGTCATTGATCTAAGAGGTAATCTCATCTAGCCTTAAATCTCTTGGTTGAAACCGATTAGTTAGGGAGGGTTTGAGTTCTTGCTTCAATGGTTCATGCTAAGCATAATAGCATAGGTTCTTTGGACTTGCAATTTGGGTTTGCCTTATCAGTTGGTATCAGAGCTTTGGTCGAAACCTTGGCCAAACTCTAGATTTGATTCTATCCTTTACTTTCTTTGCAATTTGCTTGTTTGTTTCAAATCTGTCCTATCTTTTCATTTTCTGTCCTAACCATAATTTTTCTTTTATTTTCGTTCTGATCTTGTTTCCATATTGAAGATCACGTTCTGATCTTGAAAATCAAAAAAAAAATTGAGAAAGAGAGCTTTGCATCCGAGAGCACTATATTGTTCATCTTGTGTTCTTCATTACTTTGCTTTGAAAATTCTGAGTTTGATCCATAGAAAACGAAAAAGTCTGAGTTTTGAATATTATTTGTCAATCTAGATCCACAAATTACTCTTCATTTGAATTCAAATCCGTGGAAATTAAAATCCTGCTCATACTTTCCATTTTTGAATCTGCCGCATTTAATGCTCTGTCTTGCTGTCTAAAACGCGTGAAATATTTCGAACTAGATTTCACACTCTGAATAGGAAAGTTAATTTAATCAGTTATATTTCATTGTCAAGAAGGACATTTAAGGAAATTCGATCCGTAAACAACTCAAATTTTGAAAATCAAAACAGTGCGCAGACAACTCCTTAAAATCCGGATCTTGTCTATTCTTTGATTGGCATCTTTAATTCTCATCATTATTTCGAATTTTGCCAATTTTACACTCTTAATAACTGATTGATTGAGCTATATATGAGTTGCCATCTTAAAATTCATTTCCAATAATTCCGAATTTGACTTACCATATTTGGCTTTTTTCCTAGTTTTTCCTTGTCTTAAATTCTGTTTTTCCTACCTTTTTGCTTCCTTTTCTGATTTCTTATTCTATTATTGTTTCTTTTCATACTTAGTTGTATTTTACTAATTGAATTACTTTTGCAGCTTTCTAAACACAAATCTTGCTTGAAAAGTGAGTTCATATCCGAGAGCACCTACTTTAAAATTGGCCTACCTTGAGTGTTAAACACGAGTGTTTCCTTGAGTGACATATAGTGAGGGAGTGTTGTAAGGTCCTTAATACTTGTTACTTTGTGAGGAACATCATGTCACAATGGGAAAATAATGTGGGAGAGATTAGTGAAGCTAGGTGGAGAGAGGAGCAAGCGAGAGCTTTTGCTAGACTTACTCAAACTTTAGAGGAGCTTAATGAGTGTATGGGTAGATTAGTGAAGGCTAGTATTCAGCAAAATGGGGATAAATTTGAAGGAGAATTAGAAAGTGATGTTGAGGAAGAAGTAGTAACTGATTGGGAAGAGAGTGACTTTGAGGAAGCCGAAGAGGGTGATTCTATGGAGGAAAATATTGAGGAATTTGAGGCGAGTGATGATAGTCGAGAGGAAGGAAATAGAGTAGCACTCTTGTGTAGGAGAGTTCTCAATTTTGAAATAAAGGAGAATTTTCAAGATGACCAAAGACACAACTTGTTCCATACTAGGTGTTTAGTGAATGAGATCCCATGTAGTATTGTGATTGATGGAGGAAGTTGTACAAATGTTGTGAGCTCAATTCTGGTCAAAAGACTAAATTTACCTACCATTCCACATCCCAAACCTTACAAGTTACAATGGTTAAACAATAGTGGTGAGGTGAAGGTGCATAAGCAAGCTATCATTTCTTTTAGCCTTGGGAAGTATAAAGATGAGGTAGTTTGTGATGTAGTCCCAATGCATGCCGGGGATATACTTTTGGGAAGGCCTTGGCAGTTTGATAGGAGAGTGACCTATGATGGCTACCTAAATAGGTACACTTTTACCAAGGATGGGAGGAAGACTACTTTTGTACCTTTATCTTCAAAAGAGGTGTTCAATGATCAATGTAAGCTTGAGCAAAGGAGATTTGAGTTTGAGTTAAAAGAAAAAGAGTTGAAAGAAAAAGAATTACAAGAAAAAGAATTGAGTGAAAAATTGAGTGAGAGAGAAAAGAAAGCTTTGAGTGGAAAAAGCAAGAGTGAAAACAATGAGAGAAAAGAGAAGAATGAAAAGGAAATATGTGAACACTTAGTGGAAATTGAGAGAAAAGGAAAATCAGTGAGCTATCATGTAAAAATGAGTGAGGTGAGGATAGTTTTTCTTAGTCAAAAGCCTAATTTTATGCTTATGTGCAAAGTAGACTTTTTGGCAACTAACCTTAACCATTATTTTCCTAGTGTGTTTGAAAATATTTTTCAGGTTTGGAAGCATTACTTATGGCCAAATAAGAGCTTGAGGTGTTCGAAAGGACAATACATCAAAGAAAGAAAGTATATCGATTCTAACGAGAATGTTGTAAGTAAAATACTTTCTTGGCGAAATACTTTATGTTCTAATCTGGTTTTTGAGCATGTGAAAGTTATTGGTAATAAGAATTTCGAAATTTCTAGGTTTGACCATGTTGAAAAGTTGAACTTGAATGATGCACCATTTAGGAATACATATGCATCTTATGTTGTAGATTTTACTTTGAGTAATTACAGTCTATTCCAAAGTGTTTTGCTAGAATGGGGAACTCAAGAGGTGATAAATGTGATCTTAGGAGCCATGTTTAATGTAACTAACTCTAAAGTGGAAACTTGGGAAAATTGTTTACATTTGGTAGAGAATGCATGTAATAGGACAATACATCATAAAAATGTTCATTTTTCAAATAAACTTGTTTATGGTCTTTATGCTATTACTCCCATGCTGCCTTTGAGATCTAATACTTTTGTGAGTGGTTCAGCCCATTTTAAGCATGTATTCATTAAATTAATGCACATGGATGTGGAACAAATGATCAAGGAGCAATTTTTCACATTTACCTTAAAAATGATCAAGAGAAGGAAAAGACATAAGTTTCATCTAAGAGCATGGATTTGGATGCATTTTTGGTAGAAACGACTTCAAAAGAGGACTAAGTTGCATCCAAGGGGTGATGGACCATATCAAATTATTGGAAGAATCCATGCAATCAACACCAATTTGATACGGGGTGAGTTTTCGGTTAGTTCCACTTATAATGTTGCTGATTTGAGACCTTTTGATGTAGGGGATGATGACTTTGATTCGAGGACGAATCTTCTTGAAGAAGGGGAAGATGATAAGGATCATGGAAGCACTCCAAGTCCAATACATGTTCCAACCGGCCCAATCACAAGATCCAAAGCTAAGAAGATCCAACAAGCTTTTATTACACATGTGCAAGAATGGATAGGCTCGGATCAAGCTTTATTTCCAAGTGAGCCGCCCAATTCAGATGAAGACTTGACTTATGACACTTTGAAGATCAATGTATGCAACTTGCAAATCCATAAGGAAAATATCTTTAAAGATAACCTTGGGCAAGTGTCAACTATGCCTTGAATGGAAGAATGCCACAACTAAGCAAATCAGATTCACTTTTCTTTACTTTTTAGTCAAACTTTCCTTATTTGTAACCGTGGGCATTAAGGGCTCTAGTTTCCTTTTCTGTTTTTGCCAATTATAACAGAATGCTTTAATGTTTGTTTCCTTTTATGTTTTTGCTTTTATTTTGCTGTTTGAAGGCTTATATAGCCATGGGAACACTTTGTAAAACTCAAATTATGTTTGAATGAAAATCAAGTCACTCATTGAGAGTTTCTTTTGAAAACCACATTGAGTTTTCAACTTCTTGCAATTCTTGTGTTTAGGGTTGCTGCCGAGTCATTCAACTAGGAATTGATCAACTTAGTTGTGGAGTGATTCAATCTAGAACAAGGAATCTCATTCTTGTCTCTAGGTCATTGATCTAAGAGGTAATCTCATCTAGCCTTAAATCTCTTGGTTGAAACCGATTAGTTAGGGAGGGTTTGAGTTCTTGCTTCAATGGTTCATGCTAAGCATAATAGCATAGGGTCTTTGAACTTGCAATTTGGGTTTGCCTTATCAGATGAAATCCACTTTAATCTTTGGCAAGTGCATTTGGAGGAGGAATATTAGAGACATGTGCAATGAATTATGAAGTCAAAGTCATTTTAGGAATGGGTACTTTGCTTTTTGCTTTATGCTCTAGTTGCTTTATTCATTCCTTAAATGTTGTTCATATGCCATATTTTATTATGGGCTGATTACTTTTGGGCTTTTGTTTTAGGGTTTTTCTCTTGACTATTTAAAGACTTTTTGTAAGCCTAATATTCATATTTTATGAAATAGAAAGTTGCTTTTTGCTTCCAATTGACTTGCTTGGCTGATTACCTTGCATGTTCTTGAGTAGTCTTGCTTTAGATTACTTGTTTAGAAACAATCAAACACTCTTGATTTAAAGTGTTTGTGGATTGTTTCAATCTTGAGATAAGAAACAAGTTCTTCTTATTTCAAGATCATAGATCTAGGAATAATCTTCTTAACTCATATTCCTTGGGTTTTGCTAAATTGCTTTGGGGGTTTTAGATCTTGGTGACTCAAGGGTTCTTCAAGGGGTTCTTGATCCAAATCTAGGGTTTTCATATCATTTGGTATCAAAGCTTAGGCTCAAGAGAAGGTTCTTATCTTACTTGCTTTCCTTTATTTCTTATTGTTCTTTGTTCTTAGTTTATATAAAACCCAGAAAATCACAAAATGCTTATTTGACCCGTTTTTGTTCTTTCTGTTTCTCATAGTTTCATTCCGAATTCTGGAAAATACAAAACTACAAAAGTGCCAATTTTTCTCTGATCTTTAATTGTTATTCAGACGTCATAGTCAAAAAGTCAAGTGAAAAACAAAAAGAATTAAATCTAATCCGAGGCTCAATATTGCAGAAATTGAAAAAAAAAAAAAAGAGAAAGTTTTTGCTTGAGTTACTAAAACTGAAAAGAAAGTGTTTGATGTTCATGTTGCTCTTGAAATATTCATATCAAACTCATCAAAATGCCATCTTGAATCTGTTTTATGCCTAGGGTTTGAGAAAAAGTGGTTTGTTTACCCTCTTTTTTGGCTTGCATCTATTTTAGGGAAGTTTTCCAATTGCTTTCCTTCCTACTTTATGTACTTGCCTAATTTGCACACTTTCCTCTTTTGAAAAATCTGTCACATTTTTTTTTAAATCTTTTAGCTTTCTAAATAGCCAAAAACATTTGTTTTCTTGTTTCATTTTTGTTATATTTTCACAAATTGCATTAGTTTCAAGCATAGTTTCACTGTTACTAAATAGTACTAGATCAAGGCTACAAATTACCAACCTAGAAACTGTTTTTGAGTGCAAACACAAGTGAATCAACATTTCAAGAGTGTAAACACTTAGGGAGTGATTGTGAGGTCCTTGTTACTACTACTAGCTTTTTACTTGCAGCAATGTTTAATGAAAGGATGGAGAATAGAAAACACCCTAAGTTCAAATTACCTAATTTCTATGGGAGTTTGGATCCGAAAGAGTACTTACAATGGGAAAGAGAAGTGGAGCTTAGCTTGGAAGGTCATCCGTATAGTGAGAGAAGGAAGGTAAGCCTTGTGACATCTCAATTCATCGATTATGCTTCTTTGTGGTGGACTCAATTGAATATGAAACTAAGGAGAGAAAGACAACAACAAATTGAAACTTGGTATGATCTTAAGTATCACATGAGAAAGAGATTTGTGCCAAGAAAACATCATAAAAATCTTGTGCAAAAGTTGGATAGTCTTATACAAGGTAGCAAAAGTGTTTTGGAATATTCCAAGGAGTTGGAGTTGCTCATGGCTAGGGCTAATGTTAAGGAAGATGAGGAGTCTACTATGGTAAGGTTCTTGAATGGATTGAATAGAGATATTTCTTACCAAGTTGATTTAATACAAGTTGGGGAGTTAGAAGAATTGGTGCACATTGCTATCAAGGTGGAAAAGAGACTCCAAAGAAGGGCTGTTAAAAGGTATGCTTCCAAATATCATTCCAACCCTTTTTATTCTTATGAAAATGATGGAAATGGTGCATTAGAGGGTAGGAATGGGGCTGCCTATTGCATGGTTAAGGAAAAGAAAGAATTGACCTTGTTTGAGGAGATTAAGATGTTTAAAACAGAATTATTGGAATTGAAGGAAGTTTTCAATGCCTATTGCATGGAAATGCCTAAAGAGACAAATGGGGGAATTATAGGATTGAAAGAAGACTTGAAACATGAGGAGAATATGAATGATCACCCTAAGCATGAGAATGTTAATGGAAAGGGTTCATTTTTGGTTAATATGTTATCGTTTGATACTCAAGTAAATGATTGTGCTATGCTTCCAAAGAAAGAAAATTGTGAATGTAAAAGTGAGCAAAAAGAAAAAGAAATGAGTGAGTCAAAAGAAAGAGAGATGAGTTCAAAAGAAAGAGTGATTGAAAATAATGAAAGTGAGAGTTGTGAAATTGAATACAAAGAGAGTAATGAGAGTGAAAAGAAAGAGGGTTTGGAGCTTACAAAGTTTGAGACAGTTGAGCTTAGTGAGAAAAAAGAGAGTAAAAGCTTGAAAACTAGATCAAGTGAGGCTAGGAAAAACCAACCTATGTTTGTACTCTTGTACAAAGAGGTTTGTTTTACACTTAACTTATCTTTACCTAGTATGTTTGTTGAGTTTTTGCAGGAATTCAAAAGAGTATTCCCTAATGAGGTACCTAGTGATTTTTCATCAATTGAAGGCATAAAACCTCATGTACATCACATTCCAAGGGCTGCAATGCTCAATAGACCAACAACTCACTTGACTCCATGCATGGAAAATAGGGTAAAAACAACCACTGTAAAGTATTCCAACCCTATGATTGATGAAATGCATAACACTTGTTTGTTTGCTAAAATTGGTCTTAAATATGAAAATCCACAACTTCAAATGGATTTTAATGATAAATATGCATGTGGTGCTGAATCTTACTTCCTTGAAAATTTCAACTTTGAGAGGGTTGTTTATTCTTTTATTACTTTTGATAATGTGTATAATGTTTTACATTATCCTAATTTGGTTGGTAGAATGAATTTTACATCTTCCATGATTTACCCAAACATCTTAGAACTAGTTGAGGGTCTACTTAGTTTAAATAACGTCTTGCAATTTAATAATACATTTCACTTTGTTGATGCTTGCTATAAGACAGATTTTGTGAGGAAGCTAGCAAGGAAGAAACATCTTGGAGGGGACAAGGGTATGGAATTTTATTTTAAGAAGGGAGATGCAAAGAAATTAAAGATTTTTGACACGGGAGGAATTGGACAATACAAAGAACTAGGAAGGAGACATAACGATGCTTTCAAGTGTTATTTAAAAGGTAAGTATGCTTTAAATGATTTTGTTTATCTTACTAACTTAATTTCTTTTGATGTAGACAATGATTTTGATTTGAGGACAAATCCTTTTCAAGAGGGAGGGGATGATATGAATCATGGAGCACAAGGGACACAAGACAATCTTAGGATGCTTCAACATCCAATTACAAGTTCAAATGCCAAGAAGCTTCAACAAGCCTTAAACATCCATTATAAAGCTTACATGGAAAAGTGAAGATAGATTTTGATTATCCAAGATTGGTGGCTATGAAAAAGGATGAAATGCACTTTAATCTTTGGCAAGTGCATTTGGAGGAGGAATATTAGAGACATGTGCAATGAATTATGAAGTCAAAGTTATTTTAGGAAAGTTTCCTAAAATGGGTACTTTGCTCTTTGCTTTATGCTCTAGTTGCTTTATTCATTCCTTAAATGTTGTTCACATGCCAGATTTTATTACGGGCTGATTACTTTTTGGCTTTTGTTTTAGGGTTTTCTCTTGACTATTTAAAGACTTTTTGTAAGCCTAATATTTAGATTTTATGAAATAGAAAGTTGCTTTTTGCTTCTAATTGACTTGCTTGGCTGATTACCTTGCATGTTCTTGAGTAGTCTTGCTTTAGATTACTTGTTTAGAAACAATCAAACACTCTTGATCTAAAGTGTTTGTGGATTGTTTCAATCTTGAGATAAGAAACAAGTTCTTCTTATTTCAAGATCATAGATCTAGGAATAATCTTCTTAACTCATATTCCTTGGGTTTTGCTAAATTGCTTTGGGGGTTTTAGATCTTGGTGACTCAAGGGTTCTTCAAGGGGTTCTTGATCCAAATCTAGGGTTTTCATATCAGGTTTCCTTCTCTTGTTCATTTTTGAGGTAAATGTGAACACTCTCTTCAAAATCATTTTCTTCACGTCCATGTGCATTAATTTGTTGAAAACATATTTAAAATGGGCTGAATCACTCACAAAAATATTAGGTCTCAAAGTCAGCTATTCAATGGGAGTAATAGCATAAAGACTGTAAACAAGTTTATTTGAAAAACAAACATTTTTATGATGTATTGTCCTATTACATGTATTCTCTATAAAATGTAAACAATTCTCCCAAGTTTTCACTTTGGAGTTAGTTTCTTTAAGCATTGCTCCTAAAATCTCATTTATTAACTCTTGAGTTTCCCATTCATGCAAAACATCTTGGTATACATTGTAACTTCTCAAAGAAAAATCAACAACATAAGAAGAATATGCATTCTTAAATGAGTTCAACTTTTTAACATACTCAAAATTTGTAATTTCAAGATGCTCATTAACAAGAACTTTCACATGCTCAAAACTAGAAAGTATATTACTTACAACATTCTCCTTAGATTTGATATACTTTCTTGCTTGGATGTATTGTCCTTCCTAACACATCAAGCTCTTATTCGGCCATAAGTAATGCTTCCAAATATGAAAAAGATGTTCAAACACACTAGGAAAATTTTGGTTAAGGTTAGTTTCCAAAAAGTCTCCTTTGCACATAAGCACAAAGTTAGGCTTTTGACTAAGAAAACCTTTCCTCACCTCACTCAATCTTACAAGATAGCTCACTCATTTTCCCTCTCTCTGTATTTCCTCTAAGAGTTCACACATTTCTTTTTCACTCTTCTCTTTTCTCTCATTGTTTTCACTCTTGCCTTTTCCACTCAAAACTTTCTTTTCTCTCTCACTCATTTCTTCACTCAATTCTTTTTCTTTCAACTCTTTTTCTTTTAACTTAAACTCAAGCCTCCTTTGTTCAAGCTTACATTGATCAATGAAAACCTCTTTTGAAGACAAAGGTACCAAAGTAGTCTTCCTCCCATCTTTTGTAAAAGTATGCCTATTAAGGTAGCCATCATAGAACACTATCCTATCATATTGCCATGGTCTTCCTAAAAGTATATCACCGGAATGCATTGGCACTACATCACAAACTACCTCATGCTTATATTTCCCAAGGTTAAAATAAATAATAGCTTGCTTATGCACCTTCACCTCCCCACTATCATTTAACCACTGTAACTTATAAGGTGTGGGATGTGGTTTAGTAGGCAAATTAAGTCTCTTGACCAGAATTGAGCTTACAACATTTGAACAATTTCCACCATCTATCACAACACGATGATATGAATTATGTAGCCATGCATTTGAGGAATTCAAGCTTAAAGAGTACATGCATTGATGACAACTCAAGTTGCATTTAATGCACTCAAGATGCATTAATGACTACTCAAGACTTATTCATGACATCTTAAGGCTTCATTTAAGGCTCTCATCAATACATGTGATCAAGATGTTTCAGTTACAAAGGCTCAAAATCAGATTTGTAACTCCCCACATATCAGTTACACTTTAATAATTCAATAGGGTTGTTAATTGTCATTATTTCAGACTTTAAAAAAAATATGTAATGAATGCAACTCCGCCACTTGTAAGCTTCCTTGGTTCATATCATTAGAAAACAGATTGCCTTGTGTGATCTAAAAATCATGAAATGGACCCAAACAATTACGTTCCATCATCTCATGACTCGAAACACTCCACAAGTTGGTTGATCGCTCCCCTCTTGAATGTATCTAAACATGTAATCTAAAGCAAGATTACAAAGGGTTGAGGCTCAAGGCTCTCCATGTGCATAAAATGCTACATTTCATTCATCATTCAAATCTCATAAAATGCTCTGATACCAAATGATACGAAAACCCTTTCGAAATGCTTTAAGAACCCTTAAACTTAACTAAGGACCCAAAAAGATCACAACCAAAGAACCCACATATGCCATTTGAAACAACCCAAGGAAAAAGGCTAGAAAATGATTATCCTTATGATCAATGATCTAAAGACAAGAATTGAATTTCTTGCTCTAGATTCGAATCAATCCACCAATTTAGAATGATCAATCCTAAAGGCTTGATTCTACAGCCACCCTAAACACAAGGAATGACAAAATTGAAATGGTAAGCTCGGCTCACAACAATTTCAAAGAAAAGCTCTCAAAGAGTTTTTGTATTTTTATCTCATCAATAATCTGATTACAAATGATATTAGAATGGCTTTATATAGCCTACAAACAAAGCCAAAAACGTTTCAAGACATAAAGAACCAAAGGTTACAAAATTAAAGCAAAAACAGCTAGTTAATTTAATGCTAACGGCTAGTAAACTTAATGCACATAGCTAGTCTATAAAACCTTGTAACCTCCATGTTTAAATCACCTAAAATCTGATATTTAAGTGTCTTTAACTTGGTAAAAACGTTTCACCATGTGTGGATGTCTTCATGAAGCCTAGAGTTGCATTGAATGCATTAAATGATCTTCGGTTGCATTAAATGAACTTGAGTTCGAACTTGACTTGCATTTAATGGACTAGGCTTGAACTTGACTTGCATTTATTGAACTAATCTTGAACTTGAATTTCATTTATTGAACTAAGCTTGAAGTTTGAGCTTGACATGAAAACTTGGTAAAAACGTTTCACCATGTGTGGATGTCTTCATGAAGCCTAGAGTTGCATTGAATGCATTAAATGATCTTCCGTTGCATTAAATGAACTTTAGTTCAAACTTGACTTGCATTTAATGAACTAGGCTTGAACTTGACTTGCATTTATTGAACTAATCTTGAACTTGAATTTCATTTATTGAACTAAGCTTGAAGTTTGAGCTTGACATGAAAACTTGGTAAAAACGTTTCACCATGTGTGGATGTCTTCATGAAGCCTAGAGTTGCATTGAATGCATTAAATGATCTTCTGTTGCATTAAATGAACTTTAGTTCAAACTTGACTTGCATTTAATGGACTAGGCTTGAACTTGACTTGCATTTATTGAACTAATCTTGAACTTGAATTTCATTTATTGAACTAATCTTGAACTAAGCTTGGAGTGTTGTGAGGTCCAGAAACATGTCACAAGGGGGAAATAATGTGGGTGAGATTAGTGAAGCTAGGTGGAGAGAGGCCCAAACGAGAGTTTTTGCTAGACTTACTAAAATTGTAGAGGGGCTTAATGAACGCATGGGTAGATTAGAGATAGCTAGCAATCAGAAAATAAGGGAGATAATTGAAGATGAATTAGAAAGTGATGTTGTTGAAGATGTAGTCACTGATTGTGAAGAAAGTGACATTGAGGAAGTTCTTGAGGAAGCCAAAGAGAGTGATACTATGGAGGAGAATTTTGAGGAACCCGAGGCGAGTGTTGGTAGTTGGGGGGAAGGAACTCAACAAGCACTTTTGTGTAGGAGAGTTCTAAATTTTGAAATAAGAGATAGTGTTGAAGATGACCAAAGACACAACTTGTTCCATACTAGGTGTTTAGTGAATGAGACTCCATATAGTGTTGTGATTGATGAGGGAAGTTGTACAAATGTTGTGAGCTCAATTCTGGTTAAGAGACTCAATTTGCCTACTAAACCACATCCCAAACCTTACAAGTTACAATGGTTGAACAATAGTGGGAGGTGAAGGTGCATAAGCAAGCTATCATTTCTTTTAGCCTTGGGAAGTATAAGAATGAGGTAGTTTGTGATGTAGTCCCAATGCATGTCGGGGATATACTTTTGGGAAGGCCTTGGCAGTATGATAGGAGAGTTTCCTATGATGGCTACCTTAATAGGTATACTTTTACCAAATATGGAAGGAAGACTACTTGGGTACCTTTGTCTTCAAAAGAGGTTTTCATTGACCAATGTAAGCTTGAACAAAGGAGGATTGAATTTGAGTTAAAAGAAAAAGAGTTGAAAGAAAAAGAATTGAAAGAAAAGGAATTCAGTGAAGAAATGAGTGAGAGAGAAAAGAGAGCTTTGAGTTGTAAAAATGAAAGTGATATAAAAGAGGAATGTGTGACAAGAGAGTTTCGAGAAAAAGAAGTGAAAGAGATAAAAGAGAAGAGTGAAAAAGATAAGTGTGAATACTTAGAGGAAAGAGAAAGAGAAGACAAATTAGTGAGCTTTCATGTAAGAATGAGTGAGGTGAGGAAAGTTTTTCTTAGTCAAAAGCCTAAAATTGTGCTTATGTGCAATGTCGACTTTTTGGCAACTAACCTTAACCATTATTTGTCTAGTGTGTTTGAATATCTTTTTCAGGTTTGGAAGCATTACTTATGGTCAAATAAGAGCTTGAGGTGTTCGGAAGGGAAATACATCCATGCAAGAAAGTATATCGAATCTAAAGAGACTTTTGTAAGTAATATACTTTCTACTTTTGAGCATGTGAAAGTTCTTGTTAATGAGCATCTTGAAATTACAATTTTTGAGTATGTTGAAAAGTTGAACTCATTAAGGAATGCATATTCTTCTTATGTAGTTGATTTTTCTTTGAGAAGTTACAATGTATACCAATCTGTTTTGCTTGAATGGGAAACTCAAAAGTTGATAAATGTGATCTTAGGAGGCAAGTTTAGGGAAACTAACTCTAAAGTGGAAACTTGGGAGAATTATTGGCCTTTTGTGGAGAATACATGTAATAAGAGAATACATCATAAAAATGTTTGTTTTTCAAATTAACTTATTTATGGTCTTTATGCTATTACTCCCTTTGAGTTGCTGCCTTTGAGATCTAGCGTCTTTGTGAGTGATTCAGCCCATTTTAAGAATGTTTTCATCAAATTAATGCTTATGGATGTGAAGAAAATGTTCGAGGAAAAAAGTTTCAGATTTACCTCTAAAATGAAAATGAGAAGGAAACCACTCAAATTTCATCCAAGAGAATGGATTTGGATGCATTTCCGGAAGAAACGACTTCAAAAAAGAACTAAATTGCATCCAAGGGGTGATGGACCATATCAAGTCCTTGGAAGAATCTATGCAAAAGTTCACACCATTGCATTACAAGGTGAGTATTTTGAGAATTCAATCTTTAAAGTCACTGATTTTTCATCTTTTATCGTAGGGCATGAAGATTTGGATTCGAGGACGAATCCTTTTCAAGAAGGAGGGAATGATATGAACCAAGGAACCTTACAAGTTGCGGAGTTGCATTCATTACACTCCAAGTTCATGTCAAGCTCAAACTTCAAGCATAGTTCATTAAATGCAAGTCAAGTTCAAGCCAAGCTCATTAAATGCAAGTCAACTTCAAGTCTAGTTCATTAAATGCAAGTCAAGTTCATTTAATGTAATCGAAGCTCATTTAATGCAACTCAAGACATCAATGCTACTCAAGACTTATTCAGGAGTGTTGTGAGGTCCACAAAACATGTCAAAATGGGAAGATTATGATGGATGAGATAAAAATACAAAAACTCTTTGAGAGCTTTTCTTTGAAATTGTTGTGAGCCGAGCTTTCCATTTCAATTTTTTCATGCCTTGTGTTTAGGGTGGCTGTAGAATCAAGCCTTTAGGATTGATCATTCTAAATTGGTGGATTGATTCGAATCTAGAGCAAGAAATTCAATTCTTGTCTTTAGATCATTGATCATAAGGATAATCATTTTCTAGCCTTTTTCCTTGGGTTGTTTCAAATGGCATATGTGGGCTCTTTGGTTGTGATCTTTTTGGGCCCTTAGTTAAGTTTAAGGGTTCTTAAAGCATTTCGAAAGGGTTTTCGTATCATTTGGTATCAAAGCATAGGTTGCATCTTAGTGGCCGATCTCTAGAATTGATTCTATCTTACTTTTACGCACTTGTTTTTCAATTCTACACATTCTGTCCATCGAATTCATTTCTGCCTTTTCATCCATTATTCTTCATCTTTTTATTTTGATTTCATATTCATCTTAAAGATCACGATTAGATCTTGAAAATAAAAAAAAAAAAAAAGAAAGAAAGAAAGAAAGAGGAGAGCAATTGCATCCGAGAGCACTAATCTGTACATCTTGTGTTCTTCTTGAAAATTCTTCAATTTTCTGAGTTTGATTCATACAATTTCGTGTATATCTGATATAATTGTGTTTCTATAACATTTACCATTGAAATGTATCAGTTACACATTGATTTAAAGTCTCAGAAACGGCTATAAGTTACATTTTCCAAAATTGTCCCGTTTTGTAACTGCCGCATTTAATGCTACTGTTTTCCATTCAAACTCGGATCTAACGTCCAAATTTGTCTTTGGTGTCTGAAGAGAAAATTTTTATCTTTCTGTTAGCTTTCAAAGTTTAGAAGAGCGCTTTATCAAAATCATAACGAAAACAGTTTAAATCTGAAATTTCATTTCTGTGCGCAGGTTTATCCTATTTTCCGGGAACTTCAATTATGTGAGTTAGTGTTTTCAATTCTGAACTAATTTTTTAATTTGGCCTTTTTTATGCTCTTTATTATCATCTTAATAAGCTACATATAGACTGCCAATTGAAAATTCATTCCCGAACTCCACGAATTTTGAAATTTGTAACTGCCATCTTTCTTGAGTTCTTTGTTTTCAAAAATCTGTTTTGCTTTTCCAATCTGATTTTTGCCTATCCAATATGTTTTTTTGTTTTATTTTTGTTTCTTTTCATTATTTTAGATTTTTTAAATACTGATTGCTTGATTTTTAGTACTTTAAACTCAAGTTGCTTCATTTTGACCATAGTTTATCCAAGAGCCTAAATTGACATTTTGGCCTACCTTGAGTGATTAAACACGAGAGTTCCTTGAGTGATATATTGTGAGGGAGTGTTGTGAGGTCTAGAAAACATGTCACAATGGGAAGATTATGATGGATGAGATAAAAATACAAAAACTCTTTGAGAGCTTTTCTTTGAAATTGTTGTGAGCCGAGCTTACCATTTCAATTTTGTCATGCCTTGTGTTAGGGTGGCTGTAGAATCAAGCCTTTAGGATTGATCATTCTAAATTGGTGGATTGATTCGAATCTAGAGCAAGAAATTCCATTCTTGTCTTTATATCATTGATCATAAGGATAATCATTTTCTAGCCTATTTCCTAGGGTTGTTTCAAATGGCATATGTGGGTTCTTTGGTTGTGATCTTTTTGGGTCCTTAGTTAAGTTTAAGGGTTCTTAAAGCATTTCGAAAGGGTTTTCGTATCAGACTACAAGGAGTCTCATTCACTAAACACCTAGTATGGAACAAGTTGTATCTTTGGTCTTCTTCAAAATTATCCTTTATTTCAGAATTTAGAACTCTCCAACACAAAAGTGCTATTCGATTTCCTTCCTCCCAACTACCATCACTCGCCACGAGATCTGATATGAAACCATAAGAAATTGAAATAGAAACCCTTTGAAAGACAAAGAACCCCTAAATGCAAATCCTAAAACCCCAAAGACAATAAGGTAAAACTCTTGATAAACAAGAAGAAGAAGATTATTCCAATGATCTAATATCTTGAAATAAGAGAACTTGTTCTTATTTCAAGATCGAAACAATTCACAAACATACTAGATCAAATTATGCTTGAATGTTTCTAAAACATACAACCTAGAACAAGGCTACAAAACTAAGCAATTTCGGCTAAGCAAAAACCAATATTATTATCAAATGAATTCTGAGTATTTAGGGTTACAAATGAGCCTTTAAATAGGCAAAAGAAAACCCTAAAATCACTAGGAAATTAGGATTACAAGGAGGCACAAAATCTGCCAAATCTTTAATTAAGTGCATTTGGTGCATTTTAGGAAAGTTTTGCCCTAGAAGATATTATATCATTCCTAAACTATTCTAAGCATTAATACTGATAAATAAAGGCCTAAAACATGTCTAAATACATCACAAATTCATGGACATCGTATATAGAAAGTTTGGGAACAAAGATGGAAAGTGGTCCAAATAAGGAAAGTTGTCCAAATAAGGAAAGTTGTCCAAAAAAGGAAAGTTTGCAAAAGTGATGCAACTTTCCTAATTAGCTCTTCTCTTCATTTCTGATTGAACGAGTCTTCATAACTCTTCTTAAAAATGCATTTGCCATAGATTAAAGTTCATCAAGTCCTCTTCCATAGCCTCCATGCTCAGATCTTCAAAGCTTGTCTTGACTTTGCTCAAGTAGGCTTGTTATTGATGTTCTATGCTTGTCTTGACTTCAATCTTGAAATTTATCCTTGAGCTATTTGTGACGTTCCATGATTCATATCAGGATCCTCAATATTTTCTTCCATATTATCACCCTCTTCGGCTTCCTCAAGAAATTCTTCCTAATGTCACCCTCTTCCCAATCCATGGCTACTTTTTCTTCAATATATATTTCTAATTCATCTTCAATTATATACCCCCTTTTCTGTTTTCCAGCCACTTCTAATCTACCTAAACACTCACTAAGCTCTTCTAACGTTTTCATAATTCTAGCAAAAGCCCCTGTTTGTGCCTCCTTCCCCTAGCATCACTAATCTCACCCCCTATATTTCCCTCTTGTGCCATGATGTTCCTCACAAAGTAACAATTATTATGGACCTTACAACACTCCCTCACTATATGTCACTCAAGGAAACACTTGTGTTTAACACTCAAGTTAGACCAATTTGTATGTAGGTGCTCTCGAATATAAACTCACTTTTTAGGCAAGAAATGTGTTTAGAAAGCTACAAAAGTAATTCTATTAGAAAAATACAACTAATTATGAAAAGAAACAATAATAGAATAAGAAAACAAAAATGGTAGGAAAAACAGATTTTAAGGCAAGGAAAAACTAGGAAAATGCCAAAGATGGTAAGTCAAATTCGGAATTATTGGCAATGAATTTTAAAGTGACAGCTCAAATATAGATCAATCAATTAGTTATTAAGAGTGTACAATTGGCAAAATTTGAAATAAAAATGAGAATTGAAAACGCCAATCAATCAAAACACAAGATCCTGAAATTTAGGAGAAGATTGTGCACTGATTTGATTTTCAGAAAATGAGTAGTTTACAGATCCATTTTCCTTAAGTGTCCTTCTTGATAATGTAAGATAACTAATTAAATTAACTTTCCTTTTCATATATTGAAAGCTAATTCAAATTATTTCACATGTTTTAGACTGCTATTCAGAGCACTTATGCGGCAGATTCAATTATGGAAAGTATTAGCAGGATTTAAGTGTCAAACGAATCTCAATTCAATTGTTGCGTAATTTATGGATCTATATTAACAACATAACATTCAAAATTCAGAACTTACACGAAAATGTTGGATCAAACTAAGAATTTCCAAAGCAAAGCAAAGAAGAACGCAAGATGAACAATTTTCGTGCTCTCGGATGCAAAGCTCACTTTCTCACTTCTTTTTTTTTTCAAGATCAGAATGTGATCTAAAATATGGGAATAAGATCAGTATGAAAAGAAAAGAAAAAATGGTGGTTTGGACATAAATGAAAAGACGAGGCAGATTTGAAATAAACAAGCAAATTTCAAGGAAATTAAAGGATAGAATCAAACCTAGAGTTTGGCCAAGGTTTTGACCAAAGCTCGGATACTAACTGATAATTCAAACCCAAATTCCCGTCCAAAGACCCAATGCTATTTGATGAGCATGAACCTTTGAAGCAACATTGTCAAACCCTCCCTAAATAATCGGTTTCAACCCAAGAGATTAAGGATAAATGTTATTACGTCTTAGATCAATAATCTATAGACAAGAATGAGATTTATTGTTCTAGATTGAATCACTACACAACTAGGTTGGATCAATTCCTAATTGAATGACTCGGCAGCAACCCTAAACATAAGAATTACGAAGGAAAAAAAACTCAATTGGGTTTTTCATTCAATAATATTCTGATTTTTTTACATTGAGTTCCATGGCTTTTATAGCCTTAAAAAAAAAGGAAAATCAAAACATATAAGGAAAGTAGAGACTTAAAGGCACAAGGCTAAAAATTAGGAAACATTGTCTAAATTCAAATAAAAAGGAATCTAATTTCCTTAGTTGGCAGGGTGATATTGCAATCTTACACTTAATGCATGTTGGCAAGTTTAATGAGTCTTGAACAAAGTCAGCTTTGTAGACGTCTTCCTTATGGATTTGCAAGTGGCACAAATTGATCTTCAAATAATGATATGTCAAGTCTTCATCCGAAATGGGCTGCTCATTTAGAAATATAGCTTGGTCTAAGCCTAGGCATCCTTGCACATGTGTAATAAAAGCTTGTTGAGCCTACTTTGCTTCAGATCTTTTGGAGTGCCTCCATGATCCATATCACTTTAGGATGGACCAAATCATTAGGACAAGTTTGAAAAGATTGGTTCTGATCCTCGTTTGACATTTTGGTCCAAAGAGGATTCCCAAATAAGAGTTTCCTCCATTTGGAACCTTATGATGGACCAAATCATGACAACAAGTTTGAAAAGATTGGTTCCAATCCTCGTTTGACATTTTGGTCACAAGAGGATTCCCAAAGAAGAGTTTCCTGCATTTGAAACTTTAGGATGTTCCAAATCATTAGGACAAGTTTGAAAAGATTGGTTCTGATCCTTGTTTGACATTTTGGTCCAAAGAGGATTCCCAAAAAAGAGTTTCCTCCATTTGGAACTTCAGGATGGACCAAATCATGAGGACAACTTTGACGTTCTACATATTGGTCCAAAGAGGATTCCCAAAGAAGAGTGATAAGGCAAACTTAAATTTCAAGTTCAAACACCCTATGCTATGTGATTAGCATGAACCCTTGAAGCATGAATTCAAACCCTCCTAGATCTAGATGTTATCAACCAAGAGATTTAGGCTAGAATGGATTACCTCTTAGATCAAAGATCTAGAGACAAGAATTGGTTTTCTTGTTCTAGATTGAATCAATCCACAATTAGGATGATCAATTCCCAATTGAATGACTCGGCGGCAACTCTAAACACAAGAATTGCAAAGTGAAAACTCTAAGAACTTGCTCTAGGTTTTCAAAGGAAACTCTCAAAGAGTAATTTGTATTTTCTTTCAAAATATCATAATCTGAGTGTTTACAATCTGATCATGGCTTTATAAGCCTTTACAAAGAAAAGTAAATTCGAAATGGGCCATAAATGTAATAAAAACAATCAGCTAGCAACACTAAATACGCAAAAAGTAACTTAAAATTGAGTTTAAGCAAAAACAAAACTGAAATTACTACTAAAAAGACTTGTAACTGAATTAGCTTGGTCTCCTTGTCATAAGTGTTGTCTTCAAGTGATTAAGAAAACTTTAGATGTCTTCAATAACCTTTGACTTGCATTTAATGCTAAAAGAGCAACATTAAATGCAACTAGCATAAATCATGGAGAACTCATGGATCTTCAATGCAAACTCCTTTGAGCACTTGAACATTGCAAAGATGAACTTTTGATGTCAAATCTTCATCCAAATTGGGTTTTACATCTTCAAAGGAAGCTTGGGCAGAAACGATCCATTCTTGCAAATGTGCCAAATAAGCTTGTTGTAGCTTCCTTGCTTTGGATCTAGTGATTGGGCCTGGTTGGAACATGAATTGGGCTAGAAATGCTTCCATGATCCTTATCATCTCCCCCTCTTCAAAAAGATTCGTCCTCGAATCAAGGTCATCATCTCCTACATCAAAAGGGCTCAAATCAGCAACATTAAAGGTAGAACTAACCGAATACTCACCTGGAAGGTCAATCTTGTATGCATTGTTGTTGATCCTCTCAAGAACTTGATAAGGGCCATCTCCTCTAGGATGAAGTTTAGATTTCCTTTGAGAAGAAAATCTCTCCTTTCTAAAGTGTACCCATACCCAATCTCCCGGTTCAAATATAAGTTCCCTTCTTCCTTTGTTTATTCTTGTAGCAACCTTTGAGTTTTGCTTCTCAATGCGTTCCTTAACTTCCTTGTGCAACTCCTTTATATAATCAGCCCTAGAAGTTGCTTCATCACTAACAAACACATTAGTAGGCAAAGGAAGTAAATCAAGTGGGGTAGAAGGGTTAAAGCCATAAACAACCTCAAATGGAGAACAATGTGTAGTACTATGAATAGCACGATTATAAGCAAACTCCACAAAAGGTAAACACTCCTCCCATGATTTTAAGTTCTTGGAAATGATGGCTCTAAGCAAAGTCCCTAAAGTTCTATTAACGACCTCAGTTTGTCCATCGGTTTGTGGATGACATGTAGTTGAAAACAACAATTTAGTTCCAAGTTTACCCCACAAAACTTTCCAAAAGTGACTTAGAAACTTAACATCCCTATCACTAACAATAGTTTGAGGAATACCATGCAATCTAACCACTTCTTTAAAGAACACGGATGCAATATATTTAGCATCATCTGTTTTGTGACAAGCAATAAAATGTGCCATTTTACTAAAACGATCGACCACAACAAAGATACTATCATGACCTCTTTTGGACCTAGGTAAACCTAACACAAAATCCATTGAAATGTTTGTCCAAGGTTCAGTAGGAACATTCAAAGGTGTATACAATCCATTAGGTTGTGATCGAGATTTAGCCTCTTTGCACTTAAAACAATTTTTGCACACTTTATGCACATCATGCCTCATTTTAGGCCAATAGAAATGCTCATTCAACATGTCATAAGTTTTGTGAATCCCAAAATGACCCATTAAACCACCCTCATGTGATTCCTTAACAAGCAATTCTCTCATGGAACAATTAGGCACACACAACTTATTCCTTTTAAATAACATGTCCTCAAACACATAAAAGTCATCTACTGATTTCCCATTAACACAAGAAGCATATATATGTCCAAAATCAGAATCAAGAGGATACAATTCCTTTACATGCTTAAATCCCAAAAT
This sequence comes from Gynostemma pentaphyllum, assembly GCA_028015215.1. Lineage (NCBI taxonomy): Eukaryota > Viridiplantae > Streptophyta > Magnoliopsida > Cucurbitales > Cucurbitaceae > Gynostemma > Gynostemma pentaphyllum. The sequence continues at coordinate 11,902,652 of CM051350.1, forward strand.
TTTAGCACTTAGAGAAGAGAATAAGTTATACCTTCTTGACAAAGCATCAGCTACCACATTGTCCTTACCTTGCTTGTACTTAATGACATAAGGAAAGGTCTCTATGAACTCAATCCATTTGGCATGTCTTCTATTCAACTTACTTTGCCCTTTGAGGTGTTTCAAGCTCTCATGGTCAGTATGGATCACAAACTCCCTTGGCCAAAGATAATGTTGCCAAACCTGCAAAGTTCTCACTAAAGCAAATAACTCCTTATCATAGATGGGATAATTCAAAGATGCTCCATTTAATTTCTCACTAAAATACATCAAAGGCTTACCATCTTGCATTAAAACAGCCCCTATGCCTATTCCACTTGCATCACATTCAATTCCAAAAGATTTTTCAAAGTTAGGCAAGACAAGCAATGGTGCATTGGTTAACTTCTCTTTTAATTCATTGAAAGCCTTTTCTTGCATTTCCCCCCACACAAAAGTTACATGCTTTTTAACAAGCTCATTCAATGGTGCTGCTATTGTGCTAAAATCTTTAATGAATCTTCTATAAAAACTAGCAAAACCATGAAAACTCCGAATTTCACTAGCATTTTTAGGTTGGGGCCATTCTCTAATAGCTTTAACTTTCTCCTCATCTACTTCAACTCCATCCTTACTCACAATGAATCCTAGAAAGTTAACTCTATCCATGCAAAAACTACACTTTTTAAAATTAGCATATAGCTTCTCTTTTCTAAGTGTAATTAGAACCAACCTAACATGCTCCACATGATCAATCAAACTTCTTGAATAAATCAGTATGTCATCAAAGTAAACAACCACAAATTAACCCAAAAATTCCCTTAAAACATGATTCATCAATCTCATAAAAGTACTAGGTGCATTAGTCAAACCAAAAGGCATAACAAGCCATTCATATAAACCAAATTTAGTTTTAAAGGCTGTTTTCCATTCATCACCTACTTGCATTCTAATTTGATGATATCCAGATTTAAGGTCTATTTTAGTGAAAAGACAAGATCCATACAACTCATCAAGCATATCATCTAACCTAGGGATAGGGTGACGATACTTTATCGTGATTTTATTGATGGCTCGGCAATCCACACACATTCTCCATGTTCCATCCTTTTTAGGCACCAAGATAACCAGGAACCGAACAAGGACTCAAACTCTCTCGTATATAGCCCTTTGCAAGAAGCTCTTCCACTTGCTTTTGAATTTCCTTGGTTTCGGTTGGATTTGCTCTATAAGCTGGCCTATTTGGAATTCCAGCCCCGGGAATGAAATCAATTTGATGCTCAATGCCTCGATTGGGGGCAATCCCCAGGTACATCTTCCGAAACATGTCCTTGAATTCCGCAAAGAGAAGAAAACACACTTGGCAAAGACAAAGTTTGGTTAGGGTTAGTAGCCAAATACCCTCCTTTGTACAAAAGAACAAAGATTGGTTTTTGGATAAGCAAAGCTCTCCTCACTTCCCCAACTCTTGCAAATAGACTCACTTGCTTGCTTTTGTTTTGTTTTGCAATTCTTTTCTCTTTTTCTCTCAATTTCTTCTCTAATTGTTCACTCACCACTTTCTTTTCACTCAACTCTTGCTTTTCTCTCATTTCTTTTTCTTCAAACTCAATTCTTTTTTTCTCAAGTTTCAATTGATCATTACAAACTTCTTTTGAAGATAAAGGTACAAGAGTAATTTTCCTACTATCCTTAGTGAAAGTATACCTATTCAAGAACCCATCATGCATGACTTTCCTATCAAATTGCCAAGGACGGCCAAGTAAAATATCTCCAGCATGCATTGGTACAACATCAAATAATATCTCATCTTTATATTTACCAAGATTAAAGGAAATAAGAGCTTGAGATACTACCTTCATTTCTCCACAATCATTAAGCCATTGAAGCTTGTATGGTGAAGGGTGTGCTTGAGTTGGTAATTGTAACCTCTTGACCAGAAATAAGCTCACCACATTTGTACAACTTCCTCCATCAATCACAACACTACATGGTGTGCCATTCACTAAACACCTTGTATGGAACAAGTTTTCTCTTTGATCATTTACACAATCTTCTTTCACATGTAAACTCAAAACTCTTCTAGCAACAAGAGCTAATTGGTTACCATCCTCAACTTCTTCCTCATACTCCTCATCCTCTTCCTCATTTTCCTCATCATTGTCACTTTCCTCCCCATCAGTGACTACCTCCCCATTTCTAATAATCATGGTTCTCTTATTAGGACAATCTCGACTTATGTGACCAATTCCTTGACATTTCCAGCATTTTATGTCTCTATTTCTCTCCTTAACAACTTTTGTTTCACCCTCCTTCTCCTTACCCTTAGAAGACTCCCCCTTATCCTTCTTGGAAGCCTCAAATGATGTTCTAGGCTTGAAGTCTCCTTTGGAACTACTAACTCCCTTTTTCCAAGTATTGGATGATGGAAAAATGGATTTAGAAGTGAACCTCTTGGAATTGTCTTTCTCCCAAGCCATTTGTTTCTCAATTTTCTCGGCAATATGCAAGAGTTCCTCCATGTCAAAATAGTGATACATATCCACTCTATGAGCCAACTCTTTATTCATGCCTCCCAAAAACCTTGACATAGTGTCATCCTCACTCTCAAGCAATATTAGATCTAGTCATTAAGACATCCATCTCCCTATAGTATTCATCAACACTCTTTGATCCTTGTTGCAATGAAAACAATTTGTTCCTGATTTCCCTATGATAATGCTTTGGAATATATCTCTTCCTCATCAATACCTTAAGCTCCTCCCAAGTTTCAATTGGTTGCTCATAGTTTCTCCTCCATTCACTCCTAAGATGAGTCCACCAAATACTAGCATAATCACAAAACTCAGCCACCAGGCAAGCTTCATTTTTCTCTCCTCACTAAAGTTGTTGCAATCAAAGACATGCTCTATTTTGTCCTCATATTGCAAGTACTCCTCCGGATTAGACCTCCCATGGAATGGTGGAATTTTGAGTTTAACACCCCCTGAATTTCTCTCTTCTACTCTTCCAACTTGTAACTCTCTCATATGTCTCCTAGGTGGTCCTATTTCTCTTCCTCTACCTCTACCCCTTCCTCGGCCCCCTCCATGTTCTCTCCTAGGGTCTACTCCAGCCAACAAAGTAACATTGTCATCCTCTTCATTTTCAACCCCTACATCTAGATTCTCATCCCTTTGCTGGTTGTTAGCTAGCTCCAATCTACCCATACGCTCATTAAGATCTTCTAAAGTTTGAGTAAGCCTAGCAAACGCCCCAGTTTGTGCCTCCCTCCACCTAGCATCACTAATCTCCCCATAATGATTTCCCTCTTGTGTCATATTGTTCCTCACCAAGTAACAAGTATTTTGGACCTCACAACACTCCCTCACTATATGTCACTCGAGGACACTCGTGTTTAAGCACTCAAGGTAGGCCAAAATGTCAAATAGGGATCTCGTGATCAAATGGAAGAAACTTGTGTTTAAAGTACCACAAATATCAAGCAATCAGTATTAAACAAACTAAATTTATGAAAAGATACAAATCAGAACAAGAAAAACAGAATGTATAGCAAAAACAGGATTATTAAGTAAAGAAGTCAAGAAAAGTGGCGTTTAAGAAGTTTTAAATTCGTGGAGTTCAAGAATGAATTTTCAAGTGGCAGCCTATATGTAGCTTATTAAGATGATAAAAAAGAGCATACAAAAGGCCAAATTCAAAAATTCTTTCAGAAACGAAAACACTAACTCACAAAACTGAATGCGTTGGAAATTAGATTAAACCTGCGCACAGAATTGGATTTCCAAATTTGAATTGTTTCCTTTACGATTTGGACTAAGTGGCCTTCTGAACATGAAAAGCTAACAGTGAGATAAAACTTTTCTCTTCAGACAAAACAAACAAATTCGGAAGTTAGAATAGAGTTTGAAACGTCATCAGATGCATTAAATGCAACAGTTACGAAATTGGACAGTTACAACAAATTTTGAATTTAAAACGTTTCAATTCTAAAGGAGCATGTATTATGAGTTATAACTGATGGATAAACACATGTAATTGATGGAATAACACTAATGAATCAGATCTACACGAAATATATGGATCAAACTCATATTTTTGCAAGAACTTTCACAAGAACACTAGTTGGACAGATTTGGTGATCTCATATGCAATTGTTCTCTCTCTCTTTTTTTTTTTTTTTTTTTTTTGAATTTCAAGATCTAAACGTGATCTTCAAGATAGGAAAAGAAAAAAAAAATGACAAGATGACGAAAAGTATATGAATGGACAGAAATGAATAGATATGGCAGAATTCCAGATTTGAAGAACAAAATGCAATTTCAACAAAAATTAAACATAGAATCAATCCTAGAGTATGGCCAAAGGATTTCGACCAAGGCTCTGATACCAAATGATAAGGCAAACTTAAATTTCAAGTTCAAACACCCTATGCTATGTGATTAGCATGAACCCTTGAAGAATGAATTCAAACCCTCCTAGATCTAGATGTTATCAACCAAGAGATTTAGGCTAGAATGGATTACCTCTTAGATCAAAGATCTAGAGACAAGAATTGGTTTTCTTGTTCTAGATTGAATCAATCCACAATTAGGATGATCAATTCCCAATTGAATGACTCGGCAGCAACTCTAAACACAAGAATTGCAAAGTGAAAACTCTAAGAACTTGCTCTAGGTTTTCAAAGGAAACTCTCAAAGAGTAATTTGTATTTTCTTTCAAAATATCATAATCTGAGTGTTTACAATCTGATCATGGCTTTATAAGCCTTTACAAAGCAAAGTAAATTCGAAATGGGCCATAAATGTAATAAAAACAATCAGCTAGCAACACTAAATACGCAAAAAGTAACTTAAAATTGAGTTTAAGCAAAAACAAAACTGAAATTACTACTAAAAAGACTTGTAACTGAATTAGCTTGGTCTCCTTGTCATAAGTGTTGTCTTCAAGTGATTAAGAAAACTTTAGATGTCTTCAATAACCTTTGACTTGCATTTAATGCTAAAAGAGCAACATTAAATGCAACTAGCATAAATCATGGAGAACTCATGGATCTTCAATGCAAACTCCTTTGAGCACTTGAACATTGCAAAGATGAACTTTTGATGTCAAATCTTCATCCAAATTGGGTTTTACATCTTCAAAGGAAGCTTGGGCAGAAACGATCCATTCTTGCAAATGTGCCAAATAAGCTTGTTGTAGCTTCCTTGCTTTGGATCTAGTGATTGGGCCGGTTGGAACATGAATTGGGCTAGAAATGCTTCCATGATCCTTATCAAAGAGCTTCCTCCATTTGCATCATTAGGATGGACCAAATCATGAGGATAACTTTGACGTTTGGCATTTTGGTCCAAAGAGGATTCACAAAGAAGAGCTTCCTCCATTTGGAACTGTAGGATGGACCAAATCATGAGGACAACTTTGACAAGATTGGTTCCGATTCTCGTTTGACATTTTGGTCAAAAGATTATTCCAAAAGAAAAGTTTCCTCCATTTAGATCTTTTGGATGAACCTAATCATTAGGACAAATTTGAAAAGATTGGTTCCGAACCTCGTTTGAAATTTTGGTCCAAAGAGGATTCGCAAAGAAGAGTTTCCTCCATTTGGAACTTTAGGATGGACCAAATTATGAGGACAACTTTGACGTTTGACATTTTGATCCAAAGAGGATTCCCAAAGAAGATTTCCTCCATTTGGATCTTTAGGATGGAACAAATCATGAGGAAAACTTTGACGTTCGACATTTTGGATCAAAAAGATTCCCAAATAAGAGGTTCCTCCATTTGGATCTTTTGGATGGACCAAACCATGAGGACAACTTTGAAAAGATTGGTTCTGATCCTCGTTTGACATTTTGGTCCAAAGAGGATTCGCAAAGAAGAGTTTCCTCCATTTGGAATATTAGGATGGACATTTTGGTCCAAAAAGGATTACCAAAGAAGAGTTTCCTCTATTTGGAACTTTTGGATGGACCAAATCATAACGAAAAGTTTGAAAATATTGGTTTTGATCCTCGTTTGATATTTTGGTCCAAAGAGGATTCCCAAAGAAGAGTTTCCTCCATTTGGAACTTTAGGATGGACTAAATCATGAGGACAAGTTTGAAAAGTTTGGTTCAGATCCTTGTTTGACATTTTGATCCAACGAGGATTCCCAAAGAAGAGTTTCCTCCATTTAAAACTTTAGGATGGACCAAATCATGAGGTCAACTTTTAAAAGATTGATTCCTATACTCGTTTGACATTTTGGTCCAAAGAGGATTCTCAAAGAAGAGTTTCCACCATTTGGAACTTTAGGATGGACCAAATCATTAGGACAAGTTAGAAAAGATTGGTTCCGATCTTCGTTTGACATTTTGGTCCAAAGAGGATTACCAAAGAAGAGTTTCCTCCATTTGGAACTTTAGGATGGACCAAATCATTAGGACAAGCTTGAAATGATTGGTTTCGATCCTCATTTGACATTTTGGTCCAAAGAAGATTCCCAAAGAAGGGTTTCCTCCATTTGGAACTTTAGGATGGACCAAATCATGAGGAACACTTTGAAACTATTTTATTCCAAGCTTCGTTTGACATTTTGATCCAAAGAGGATTCCCAAAGAAGAGTTTCCTCATTTTGATCTTTAGGATGGACCAAATCATGAGGACAACTTTGAAACTATTTTATTCCAAACCTCGTTTGACATTTTGATCGTAAGAGGATTCCCAAAGAAGAGTTTCCTCCAATTTTATCTTTAGGATGGACCAAATCATGAGGACAACTTTGACGTTCAACATTTTTGTCAAAAGAGGATTCGAAAAGAAGAGTTTCTTCCATCTGGAACTTTAGGATGGATGAAATCATAGGGAAACTTTTAACAAGATTAGTTCCGATCCTCGTTTGACATTTTGGTCCAAAGAGGATCGAAAAGATGAGTTTCCTCCATTTGGAACTTTTTGATGGACCAAATCATTAGGACAAGTTTGAAAAGATTCGATCCGATCCTCATTTGACATTTTGGCCAAAAGAGGATCCCAAACAAGAGTTTCCTCCATTTGGATCTTCAGCACGGACCAAATCTTGAGGAAAACTTTTACGTTGGACATTTTGGTCAAAATAGGATTCCCAAAGAAGAGTTTCCTCCATTTGGATCTTTAGGATGGACCAAATCATGAGGACAACTTTGACGTTCGGCATTTTTGTCCAAAGAGGATTCACAAAGAAGAGATTCCTCCATTTGTAACTTTAGGATGGACCAAATCATGAGGGAAACTTTGACGTTTGAAATTTTGGTCCATAGAGGATTCCCAAAGAAGAGTTTCCTCCATTTGGATCTTTAAGATGGACCAAATCATGAGTACAATGTTGGCGTTTAGCATTTTTGTCCAAAGAGGATTCGCAAAGAAGAGTTTCTTCCATTAGGAACTTTAGTGTGGACCAAATCATGACGAAAAGTTTGAAAATATTGGTTCTGATGCTCGTTTGATATTTTGGTCCAAAGAGGATTCCCAAAGAAGAGTTTCCTCCATTTAGAACTTTAGGATGGACCAAATCATTAGGACAAGTTTGAAAAGATTAGTTCCGATCCTCGTTTGACATTTTAGTCCAAAGTGGATTCTCAAAGACGAGTTTCCTCGATTTGGAACTTTAGGATGGACCAAATCATGAAAACTACTTTGATGTTCGGCATTTTGGTCCAAAGAGGATTCCCAAAGAAGAGTTTTTTCCATTTGGATCTTTAGGATGGACCAAAATATTAGGACAAGTTTGAAAAGATTTGTTCCGATCCTCATTTGACATTTTTGTGCAAGACTCATTAAACGTGCCAACTATGCTTTAAGTGGAAGAATGCAACCTAAGCATATCAGATTCACTTTAATTTGAATTTTAGTCAAAGTTTCCTTATTTGTAACTGTGGGCATTAAGGGATATAGTTTCCTTTTCTGTTTTTGCCAATTGTAACGGGATGCTTTAATGTTTGTTTCCTTTTATGTTTTTGCTTTTATTTTGCTGATTGAAGGCTTATAAAGCCATGGGAACACTTTGTAACAAATCAGATTTTATTGAATGAAAAACAAGTACTCTTTGAGAGTTTCTTTTTGAAAACCAAATAGAGTTTTCCATTTATGTCCAATTCTTGTGTTTAGGATTGCTGTCAAGTCATTCAACTAGGAATTGATCAACTTAGTTGTGGAGTGATTCAATCTAGAACAAGGAATCTCATTCTTGTCTCTAGGTCATTGATCTAAGAGGTAATCTCATCTAGCCTTAAATCTCTTGGTTGAAACCGATTAGTTAGGGAGGGTTTGAGTTCTTGCTTCAAAGGTTCATGCTAAGCATAATAGCATAGGGTCTTTGGACTTGCAATTTGGGGTTTTAGGATTTGCATCTAGGGGTTCTTTGTGTTTCAAAGGGTTTCTATTTCAATTCTAGGGTTTCATATCATTTGGTATCAGAGCTTAGGCTCAAGGGAAGATTTCTATCTTACTTGCTTTCTTGTTATTTCAATTTTATTCTTGTTTTGTTCTTAGCTCATCCAAAAAAAAAAAAAAAAAAAAAAAACCAGAAAACACATTAAAAAAAAAAACTGTTCCAGAATTTCCTTATTTGTTTTTGCCTACTGTTTTAATTTTTTTCATATAGTTCCCGTTCGATTCTCAGAAAATCACTAACTACAAAAGTCTTTATTTTTTTGTCTAGTTTATTTCGTATTCAGTAAAGTTTGTCAAAAAAAAGTTGGAAGATCGAGAAAAAAATAGATCTTTCCGGACTGTCTATTTGTGCAGAAATTGAAAAAAAAAAAAAAAAGTTTGTTCTTGCTTGATTTGTTGAAATTTCTGGAAAAAGTGGTTTGTGTTCGTATTGTTCATGAAGATTTCATCTTAAACTCATCCTATCTTCATCTTGAATCTGAAAATTACAAAGGATTTGTGCTAGAATTGTTTATTTCCTAAAAAAACTAGAACTTACCATAAATAGCCAAAACAGTTTTAGGAAAGTATCAATTCTGTCCCATATTCAAATATATGCATATCTTGCTCAATTAAAGTCATTTTTTCTGATCCAAAGTGCTTTAGGGAAGTCTAATTTCGAATTTTTCTCTTTTAGGAAAGTTTATTCTTGCTTGTTTTCTTTCTTATTCTTTCCTTGTTACAAAAATACACCATTTGAAAAATCTGTCCTTTTATTTCTCTAGCCACCCAAGCTGATTGTTTCTTATTTCTTTATTGATACTTTTTACAAATATCATTAGTATCTTAGTTGTTTGATAGTTGCTAAAGTGTGCTAATAGTTCAAGGTTACATTTAGGGTCTAAAATCTGTTTTGAGTGTAAACACGAGTGGATTGACATCATTGAGTGTAAACACTTAGGCAGTGATTTGAAAGGTCCTATTTTTACATTACTAACTTGTTTACTTACAACAATGTATCATGAAAGGATTGATCAAAGGAGGAATAGTAGATGTTTGGAGGTAGAACATCCTAGGAGTGAACATAGAGACATTTATTATGAAAGGATGGTGCATAGGAGCTTTGGAGCACATAAGCTCAACTTATATACTTTCCATGGGAGTGTAGATCCAGAAGAGTACTTGCAATGGGAAAGTCAAATTGAGCATATCTTTGATTACAACAACTATAGTGAGGAAAGAAAGGTATTTCTTGCTAGTGCAAAATTCACTAACTATGCTTATGTTTGGTGGTCTCAATTGAAGGAAAAACTAAGGAAAGATAGACAACCACATATTGATACTTGGTATGAACTTAAATATCACATGAGGAAGAGGTTTGTGCCGAGCCAAAGACAGAGAGCTATTGTGAAAGAATTTCTAAATCTTACACAAGGTGAAAGGAGTGTTGAAGCTTATCACAAGGAGTTTGAAGTTCTCATGGCTAGGGCTGTCTTTTTTGAAGATAATGAGTCCACAATGACACGGTTCTTAAAGGGTTTAAACTAGGAGATTGCCTGTTGTGTTGAAGGAAAGACATATGTGGAGTTGGAACATATGGTTTATTATGCAACCACGGTGGAAAAGAGACTCGAAAGAAGGGCTACAAAAAGGTATTCTACTAAACATCTTTCGAACCTGATTCCATCTCAAGAAAATCAATTAAAGAGTGCATTAAAGAGAAAGGATGTGGCTGCCAATGGCTTGATTAAGAAAAAGGTAACATTTTCTTTACAAGACCACTTCCAATCAAATATTCATATGAGGGAAACTTATGATGCATGTGAGTTAAAAAAGTGTTCTACCTTTGAAAAGAATGAGAATTGTCAAAAAGAGAGTGAGCCAAAAGAAAGAGAGATGAATTTTCAAAAAGAAGAGTGTGAAAAAGAAATTATTGAAATAAGTGAGCCAAAAGAAAGAGAGATGAGTGCTCAAAAAGAAATGAGCATGAGTGAGTCAAAAGAAAGAGATTTGAGTTCAAAAGAAAGAGTGTTTGAAAAGAATGAAAGAGAAATTGAAAGAAAGGAGAGTTGTGAGTCAAAAAAGAATGAGAGGAATTGTGAGAACATTGTGAGTTTTGTAGAAAGTGAGGCTAGGAAAACAATATTTTCAAACAAAACCCACTTTGTACTTTTTTGCAAAGATTTTTTCTTTCTAACATATGAACTCAACCTTTGCTTTTCTAGTGTTTTAGCTAACCTTTTGCAGAATTACAAGGACCAATTTTCAATTGGAATGGAGCTCATGGTAGATACATTACAAGGGGTTGAAATACTTAAGGCACCACCATATTTCATGGAAAAGGATGTTGCAAACGGGATCCAAAGCCAGAAAAGGAAGTTGCTTACTTTTAATCCTATTGCATCAGTTTGTTTAAATGATTATTTCTTGTTTTCCAATTCTGATTTTAAGACTAGAAATCATCCTAACCAATTATATTTTTATGATAAACATGCATTCTTTTCTAGCAAAATTCTTTTGGATGATCTTTACTTGTTTGACAGCTTATCACTTGAAAAACATGTTAAGCTAGGCTATCCATTTACTTGTGATGATTTTCATAGTTCATATTTGTTTGCTAAAGTGTATTTCAAATCTGAATTTTTACAACTTCAATTGGGTTCTAAAGATAAACATATGTTTTGTGCCACAAGAGTTGTCTTTGATAAAATAATTGAAGAGTGTATGGATAGTCTCGATTGTGTAACTTTTTTGGATTGCTCAAACACATTATACCTACTTGAGTTGGATTATGCATATTATTTGAGATATTTATTATCTTCACCATGTGATCATCTTGAGAGTATTGTGGAGTATGAGAAAATTTTTGAGATTGACTATGGTCCACATATTCTTTTCGGCTTCTTAACACTAAGTTTTACCTTTTCTGTGAGTGTTGTGGTCTTTCATGAGCTAGATTTTGATGTGGATATAGGACGGAAGTTCAAAGTTTTTGATCCGGGAGGAGTTAGACAAGGGAGAAGACATCAAGATGCTTACAAATCTGATTTGCAAGGTAAGTATGCTTTAGGTGATTTTATTTATGTTATTAAGTTAATTTATTGCGATGTAGGTAATGTTATAGATTCGAGGACGAATCCTTTTCAAGAGGGAGGGGATGATATGAATCATGGAACGTCACAAATAGCTCAAGGACCAATCACAAAATCAAATATCAAGAGAAGCATTGAACATCCATTTACAAGCCTATATTAGCAAAGTAAAGACAAGCTTTGAAGATCCAAGCATGGAGGCTAACAAAGAGGACTTGATGCACTTCAATCTATGCCAAATGCATTTTGAAGAAGAGTATTGAATACTTGTTCAATCAGAAATGAAAAGAAGAGCTAATTAGGAAAGTTGCACCACTTTTGCAAACTTTCCTTATTTGGACCACTTTCCATATTTGTTCCCGAACTTGCATATATGATGTCCACGAATTTACAATGTATTTGGACATGTTTTAGGCCTTTATTTATCAGTTTTAATGCTTAGAATAGTTTAGGAATGATATAATATCTTCTAGGGCAAAACTTTCCTAAAATGCACCAAATGCACTTAAGGAAAGATTTGGCAGATTTTGTGCCTCCTTGTAATTCCGAATTTTCTTGTTATTTTTAGGGTTTCTTTGCCTATTTAAAGGCCTCATTTGTAATCCTAAACATTAAGAATTAATATGATAGAAAATAGCTTTGTTTTGCTTATTGCTTGGTTGATTTTACCTTGCATTTTGTAGCCTTGTTCTAGGTTGCATGTTTTAGAAACATTCAAGCATAACTTGATCTATTGTGTTTGCGGATTGTTTCGATCTTGAAATAAGAACAAGTTCTCTTATTTCAAGGTATTAGATCATTGGAATAATCTTCTTCTTCTTTGTTTCCAAGGGTTTTACCTTATTGTTCATTGGGGTTTTAGGATTTGCATCTAGGGGTTCTTTGTGTTTCAAAGGGTTTCTATTTCAATTCTAGGGTTTCATATCATTTAGAGTCATTCAAGTGGAAATGATCATCCTACTTGTGGAGTGTCTCGAATCTTGGGCTTGGAAACTTGTCCTAGATCAATGATCATCTTTCCTAAGCAATCTGTTTTTAGCCATTCTTAGGGGGAGTTTCCGAATAGTTAGGGAGGGTTTGAGTTCTTGCTTCAAAGGTTCATGCTAAGCATAATAGCATTGGGTCTTTGGACTTGCAATTCGGGTTTGTCTTATCATTTGGAACTCTTAGGTTGATCCGATTAGTTAAGGAGGTTTTGTGCCATTTTCATGCTTCAAAGGTTCTTGCAAACGATTGTAATGGGTTTTTAAACTTGAACGCAAGGTTGCCTTATCAGGATTACCAAAGAAGAGTTTCCTCCATTAGGAACTTTAGGATGGACCAAATCATTAGGACAAGTTTCAAATGATTGGTTCCGATCCTCGTTTAACATTTTGGTCCAAAGAGGATTCCCAAAGAAGGGTTTCCTCCATTTGGAATTTTAGGATGGACCAAATCATGAGGACAACTTTGAATCTATTTTATTCCAAATCTCGTTTGACATTTTAATCCTAAGAGGATTCCCAAAGAAGAGTTTCCTCCATTTTGATCTTTAGGATGGACCAAATCATGAGGACAACTTTGATGTTCGACATTTTTGTCAAAAGAGGATTTGAAAAGAAGAGTTTCCTCCATATGGAATTTTAGGATGGACGAAATCAAGGGGAAACCTTTAACAAGATTAGTTCTGATCGTTGTTTGACATTTTGGTCCAAAGAGGATCACAAAGACGAGTTTCCTCCATTTGGAACTTTAGGATGGACCAAATCATTAGGACAAGTTTGAAAAGATTCGTTCCGATCCACGTTTGACATTTTGGTCCAAAGAAGATTCCCATACAAGTGTTTCCTCCATTTGGATCTTTAGGACGGACCAAATCTTGAGGACAACTTTTATGTTGGACATTTTGGTCAAAATAGGATTCCCAAAGAAGAGTTTCCTCCATTTGGATCTTTAGGATGGATCAAATCATGAGGACAACTTTGACAAGATAGGTTCCGATCCTCGTTCGACATTTTGGTCCAAAGAGAATTCCCAAATAAGAGTTTCCTCCATTTGGATCTTTAGGATGGACCAAATCATTAGGAATAGTTTGAAAAAATGGGTTCTGATCCTTGTTTGACATTTTAGTCCAAAGTGGATTCCCAAAGACGAGTTTCCTCCATTTGGAACTTTAGGATGGACCAAATCATGAAAACTACTTTGGCGTTCGATATTTTGGTCCAAAGAGGATTCCCAAGGAAGAATTTTTTTCCATTTGGATCTTTAGGATGAACCAAATCATTAGAACAAGTTTGAAAAGATTTGTTCCCATCCTCGTTTGATATTTTGGTCCAAAGAGAATTCCAAAAGAAGAGTTTCCTCCATTTAGAACTTTAGGATGGACCTAATCGTTCTGACAAGTTTGAAAAAATGGGTTCCGATCCTCGTTTGACATTTTTGTCCAAACAGTATTCCCAAAGAAGACTTTCCTCCATTTGGAACTGTAGAATGGACCAAATCATGAGGACAACTTTGACGTTCTACATTTTGGTCCAAAGAGGATTCCCAAAGAAGACTTTCCTCCATTTGTATCTTTAGGATGGACCAAATCATGAGGACATGATATGAATCATAACACTTCACTTACTCATGGAAAGCTAGAAGATGGAGCTAGTGTTGCAAATGATCAAGGGAAGCTAAATCTGCCAATTAGGCCAATAACAAGATCAAAGAATAAGAAATTGAAGCTAGCTTTGATTCAACATGTCCGAACATATTTGAAGGAAATCAAAGAGGAAATCCTAGAAATGAAGGGTTTAACATACAATTTGTGGACAATTCAACTACAAAAAGATTCACAAGCTCAAAATTGTCCATTTGAAGACTTTTCCTGAAATTTAGTAAAATCCCTAAAATTTAGGAAATGGATCCCTAAATTTTAGGCCATGTCACACTTTCCATTTCTAGATACTTTATGTTGAGAGCTTTAAAATGATGTAAAGAAATGGAAGATCCAAGTAGTGTAGGTTTATTAGATATGCAATTTAAATTTCCTAGAGTAGGTTTAATTTTTTTGATGACTCATCATGGTGATGTCATGATGAGATCATCCTTATCAGCTTTTGATCTCATATTTTTGAATTTAGTGTCATATTAGAAGTAGGAGACTTTACTTTTTGCCTAATTAAAGGCATCCTTATTCATTAATAAAGGCAGATTATCATTATTCAAGAAAACTTGCTTATTTGCATGATTTGGCTTAGAAGACCATTCTCTTCTTCATCTTTTGTAATTCTTACTTAAAATTGCATGTTTTAGAGCATTAAAACAATTCTGATCACATTGTTTTTGGAGTGTTTGAATCTTGTAGTAAGAAGTCATTCTTGTTTCAAGATCATAGATCATAAAGGTAGCCTAATTCCTTAACTCTTTCCTTTGAGTTTTTACAACTGATTTTGTGGGTTCTTGTTTCTTCATCTAGGGTTCTTCTTTTGAAGGGTTCTTGGTAAGTTTCCAAGGGTTTTCATATCATTTGGTATCAGAGCTTAGGCTCTAAAAGGGTAGGTATTGTCAATTTGAGCTTCTCTACATACTATAGGGGGTTTCAAATTACAACTTGTTCTTAGTTACAAAATTCTGGAAATCTGATTGTTCATGTGTGTTCTTCATGTTCTTCATGTGTTCTTGAGTGAAATATCCTATTTGAAGACTCGAATTTGTTAGTACATTTGTTTGATAAAAGGGAGCAACTAAAATAACAAAACAAAACCCTAGTTGCTAAATTATGTTTTACATCAATCTAAATAAAGGGGGAACCAACGAAATTTTGATTGTTCTTCTTTGTTTTTGATAAATCCAGATTTAAAAAAAAAGAAAACTGATTTGTATTTTGAAGGACTTATCTTATCTAATCTTATCTCATCTCATCTCATCTAACCTTATCTTATCTCATCTCATCTCATCTCATCCTATCTTATCTAACGTTATCTTATCTCATCTTATCTAACCTTATCTCATCTCATCTCATCTTATCTTATCTTATCCATAACCTTATCTCATCTTATCTTATCCAAATTTTGTGTTCTTTTTTTTCATTCCGCTTCATTTTTCGTGCACTTTAAGATTAATTTGGTTTTATGGTTGTTTGAATGCTTTATTTACGTGTTAACTAGCAAGATTGCAGCCAAGCATATCGAGTAAGTGAGAGCATTTTCAGCGAGTGTAAACACGAGTGAACTACATATCATTGAGTGCAAACACTTAGGGAGTGCTTGTGAGGTCCATTAGGACAAGTTTGAAAAATGGGTTCTGATCCTCGTTTGACATTTTGGTCCAAAGAGGATTCACAAAGAAGAGTTTACTCCATTTCGAACTTTATGATGGACCAAATCATGAGGACAACTTTGACAAGATTGGTCTTGATTCTGGTTTGACATTTTTGTCCAAGAGGATTCCTAAAGAAGAGTTTCCTCCATTTGGATTTTTAGGATGGACCAAATCATGAGGACAACTTTGACGTTTGGCATTTTGGTCCAAAGAGGATTCGCAAAGAAGAGTTTCCTCCATTTGGAACTTTAGAATGAACCAAATCATGATTACAACTTTGACAAGATTGGTTCCAATTCTCGTTTGACATTTTGGTCTAAAGACGATTCAGAAAAAACAGTTTCCTTCATTTGGATCTTTTGGATGGACCAAATCAGGAGGACAACTTTTACAATGGAGATTTTGGTCAAAAGAAAATTTCCAAAGAAGAGTTTCCTCCATTTGGATCTTTAGGATGTACCATATCATGAGGCCAACTTTTACGTTCGACATTTGGGTCTATAGAGTGATATGAAACACTAGAATTGAAATAAAAACCCTTCGAAGCACAAACAACCCCTAGATGCAAATCCTAAAACCCTGATGAACAATAAGGTAAAACCCTTGGAACACAAGAAGAGAAAGATTATTCCAATGATCTAATACTTTGAAATAAGAGAACTTGTTCTTATTTCAAGATCAAAACAATCCACAAACACAATAGATCAAGTTATGCTTGAATGTTTCTAAAACATGCAACCTAGAAAAGGGCTACAAAATGCAAGGTAAAATCAACCAAGCAATAAGCAAAACAAAGCTATTTTCTATCATATTAATTCTTAGTATTTAGGGTTACAAATGAGGCCCTTAAATAGGCAAAGAAACCCTAAAAATAACAAGGAAATTCGGAATAAAGAAGAGAATAAAATCTGCCCAAAACTTGCCTTATATGGATTTGGCAGATTTTGGGGAAAATCTTTCCTAGAGAATAATATCTTTCCTAAATCTTTCCAAGCTAATAAACTGAATATAAATGGCCTACAACATGTCTAAATACATGATATATTCGTTGGAACCATATATGGAAAGTGTGGGAACAAATATGGAAAGTTTGGGAACAAATATGGAAAGTGGTCCAAATTAGGAAAGTTTGCAAAAGTGATGCAACTTTCCTAATTAGCTCTTCTCTTCAATTCTGATTGAATAAGTCTTCACTACTCTTCTTCAAAATGCATTTTCCATAGATTGAAGTTCATCAAGTCCTCTTCCATAGCCTCCATGCTCGGATATTCAAAGCTTGTCTTGACTTTTCTCATGTAGGCTTGTAATGGATGTTTTTATGCTTGTCTTGAACTTTAATCTTGAAATTGATTCTTGAGCTATTTGTGATGTTCCATGATTCATATCAAAGAGGATTCCCAAAGAAAAGTTTCCTCGATTTGGAACTTTAGGATGGATCAAATTATGAGGACAACTTTACTGTTCGATATTTTGGTCCAAAGAGAATTCCTAAGGAAGTCTTTCCTCCATTTGGAACTTTAGGATGGACCAAATCAGTAGGACAAGTTTGAAAAGATTGGTTCCGATCCTCATTTGACATTTTGGATAAAAGAGAATTCCCAAAATAGAGTTTCCTCTATTTGGAACGTTAGGATGGACAAAATCATTAGGACGGGCTTTAAAAGATTGGTTCCGATCCTCGTTTGACATTTTGGTCAAAAGAGGATTCCCAAAGAAGAGTTTCCTCCCTTTGTAACTTTAGGATGGACCAAATCATGATGAAAACTTTTACGTTCGACACTTTGGTCCAAAGAGGATTCCAAGAGAAGAGTTTCCTCCATTTGGATCTTTAGGATGGACCAAATCATGAGGAAAACTTTGGCGTTTGGCATTTTGGTTCAAAGAGGATTCACAAAGAAGAGTTTCCTCCATTAGGAACTTTTGGATGGACCAAATCATGACGACAACGTTGACAAGATTGGTACCGATTCTCGTTTGATATTTTGGTCCAAAGAGGATTCGGAAATAAGAGTTTCCTTCATTTGGATCTTTCAGATGGGCCAAATCATGAGGAAAACTTTTACATTCGACATTTTGGTACAAAGATGATTCCCAAAAAAGAGTTTCCTCCATTTGGAACTATAGGATGGACCAAATCATGAGGACAACTTTGACGTTCTACATTTTGGTCCAAAGAGGATTCCCAAATAAGAGTTTCCTCCATTTGTATCTTTAGGATGTACCAAATCATGAGGACAACTTTGACGTTCGGTATTTTATTCCAAAGAGGATTCACAAAGAAAAGTTTACTCCATTTCAAACTTTAGGACAAACCAAATCATAAGGACAACTTTGACAAGATTGGTTCCGATTCTTGTTTAACATTTTCGTCCAAAGAGGATTCATAAAGAAGAGTTATCTCCATTTGGAACTTTAGGATGGACCAAATCATGAGGACAATTTTGACGTTTGGCATTTTGGTCAAAATAAGATTCGCAAATAAGAGTTTCCTCCATTTGAAGCTTTAGGATGAACCAAATCATGAGGACAACTTTGACAATATTGGTTCCAATTCTCGTTTGACATTTTGGTCCAAAGAGGATTCAGAAAGAACAGTTTTCTTCATTAGGATCTCTTGGATGGACCAAATCAGGAGGATAACTTTAACGTTGGAGTTTTTGGTCAAAAGAGGATTTTCAAAGAAGAGTTTCCTCCATTTGGATCTTTAGGATGTACCATATCATGAGGCCAACTTTTATGTTCAACATTTGGGACCAAAGAGGATTCCCAAAGAAGAGTTTCCTCGATTTGGAACTTTAGGATGATCAAATCAGGGGGACAACTTTGACAAGATTGGTTCCGATCCACGTTCGATATTTTTGTCCATAAAGGAATCCCAAAGAAGAGTTTCCTCCATTAAGAACTCTAGGATGGACCAAATTATGAGGACAACTTTGACGTTCGAAATTTTGGTCGAAAAAGAATTTCTAAGGAAGTGTTTCCTCCATTTGGAACTTTAGGATGGAGCAAATCAGTAGGACAAGTTTGAAAAGATTGGTTCCGATCCTCGTTTCATATTTTGGTCCAAAGAGGATTCCCAAAGAAGAGTTTCCTCCATTTGAAACTTTAGGATGGACAAAATCATTAATACGGGTTTTAAAAAATTGGTTCCGATCCTCGTTTAACATTTTGGTCCAAAGAGGATTCCCAAAGAAGAGTTTCCTCCATTTGGAAATTTAGGATGGACCAAATCATGAGGACGACTTGGACGTTCGACATTTTAGTCCAAAGAGGATTCCCAAAGAAGAGTTTCCTCCATTTGGATATTTAGGATGGACCAAATCATGAGACCAACTTTTACATTCGACATTTTGGTCGAAAGAGGATTCCCAAAAAAGAGTTTCCTCCATTTGGATCTTTAGGATGGACCAAATCATGAAGACAACTTTGACAAGATAGGTTCCGATCCTCGTTTGATATTTTGGTCCATAAAGGATTCCCAAAGAAGAGTTTCCTCCATTTGGAACTTTAGGATGGGCTAAATCATGAGGACAACTTTGACGTTCGACAATTTAGTCGAAAGAGAACTCCCAGAGAAGTGTTTCCTCCATTTGGAACTTTAGGATGGACCAAGTCATTAGGACAAGGTTGAAAAGATTGGTTCCGATCCACAGTTGACATTTTGGGCCAAAGAGCATTCCCAAAGAAGAGTTTCCTCATTTTGGAGCTTTAGGATGGACCAAATCATAAAGACAACTTTGACGTTCGATATTTTTTTCCAATGAGGATTCCGAAAGAAGAGTTTCCTAAATTTGGATCTTTAGGAAGGACCAAATCATTTGGACAAGTTTGAAAAAATGGGTTCTGATCCTCGTTTGACATTTTGGTCCAAAGAGGATTCCAAGAGAAGAGTTTCCTCCAGTTGGATCTTTAGGATGAACCAAATCATGAGGACAACTTTGGCGTTTAGCATTTTGGTCCAAAGAGGATTCGCCAAGAGAGTTTCCTTCATTAGGAACTTTAGGATGGACCAACTTTTATGCTCCTCGTTTGACATTTTGTTCCTCCATTTGGAACTTTAGGATGGACCAAATAAGTAAGACAAGTTTGAAAAGATTGGTTCCGATCCTCGTTTCACATTTTGGTTCAAAGTGAATTCCCAAAGAAACCTTTCCTCCATTTTGAACTTTAGGATGGACAAAATCATTAGGACGGGTTTTAAAAGATTGGTTACGATCCTCGTTTGACATTTTGTTCCAAAGAGGATTCCCAAAGAAGAGTTTCCTCAATTTGTAACTTTAGTATGGACCAAATCATGATAAAACTTTGACATTTGACATTTTTGTCCAAAGAGGATTCGGAAAGAAGTGTTTCCTTCATTTCGAACTTTAGGATGGACCAAATCATGAGGACAACTTTGACGTTCGACATTTTGTTCCAAAGAGGATTCGCAAAGAAGAGTTTACTCCATTTGGAATTTTAGAATGGACCAAATCATGAGTACAACTTTGACAAGATTAGTTCGATTCTCGTTTGACATTTTCGTCCAAAGAGGATTCCTAAAGAAGAGTTATCTCTATTTGGAACTTTAGGATGGGCCAAATCATGAGGACAATTTTGACGTGCGACATATGGGTCCAAAGAGGATTCCCAAAGAAGAGTTTCCTCGATTTGGATC
Organism: Gynostemma pentaphyllum; assembly: GCA_028015215.1. Taxonomy (NCBI): domain Eukaryota; kingdom Viridiplantae; phylum Streptophyta; class Magnoliopsida; order Cucurbitales; family Cucurbitaceae; genus Gynostemma; species Gynostemma pentaphyllum. Next base: position 11,923,097 of record CM051350.1, read on the forward strand.
TTTAGGATGGACCAAATCACGAGAACAACTTTGACAAGATTGGTTCCGATCCTCGTTTGATCTTTTGGTCCATAAAGGATTCCAAAAGAAGAGTTTCCTCCATTTGGAACTTTAGGATGGACCAAATCATGAGGACAACTTTAACGTTCGACATTTTGGTCGAAAGAGAATTCCCAAGGAAGTGTTTCCACCATTTGGAACTTTAGGATGAACCAAATAGGTAGGACAAGTTTGAAAAGATAGGTTCCGATCCTCGTTTCACATATTGGTCCAAAGTGGATTCCCAAAGAAGAGTTTCCTCCATTTGGAACTTTAGGATGGACAAAATCATTAGGACGGGTTTTAAAAGAATGGTCCAATCCTCGTTTGACTTTTTGGTCCAAAGAGGATTCCCACATAAGAGTTTCCTCCATTTTGAACATTAGGATGGACCAAATCATGAGGACGACTTGGACGTTCGACATTTTGGTCCAAAGAGGATTCCCACAGAAGAGTTTCCTACATTTGGATCTTTAGGATGGACCAAATCATGAGGACAACTTTTATGTTCGAAATTTCGGTCCAAAAAAGAGTTTCCTCCAATTGGATCTTTAGGATGGACCAAATCATGAGGACAGCTTTGACAAGATTGGTTCCGATCCTCGTTTGATATTTTAGTCCATAAAGAATTCCCAAAGAAAAGTTTCATCCATTTGGAACTTTAGGATGGACTAAATCATGAGGACAACTTTGACGTTTGAAAATTTTGTCCAAAGAGAATTCCCAGAGAAGTGTTTCCTCCATTTGAAACTTTAGGATGGACCAAATCATTGGGACAAGTTTGAAAAGACTGGTTCTGATCCTCAATTGACATTTTGGTCCAAAGAGGATTCCCAAAGAAGAGTTTCCTCATTTTGGAGCTTTATGATGGACCAAATCATGTAGACAACTTTGACGTTCGACATTTTTGTCCAAAAAGGATTTCCAAAGAAGATTTTCCACCATTTGGAACTTTAGGATTGAAAAAAGCATGAGGACAACTTTGGCGTTTGGCATTTTGGTCCGAAGAGGATTCGCAAAGAAGAGTTTCCTCCATTAGGAACTTTAGGATGGACCAAATCATGAGGACAACTTTGACAAGATTGGTTCCGATTCTCGTTTGACATTTTCGTCCAAAGAGGATTCGGAAAGTAGAGTTTCCTTCATTTGGATCTTTTAGATGGACCAAATCATGAGGAATACTTTAATGTTGGATATTTTGGTCAAAAGAGGATTCCGAAAGAAGAGTTTCCTCCATTTGGATCTTTAGGATAGACCAAGTCATGAGGACAACTTTGACGTTCCACATTTTGGTCGAAAGAGAATTCCCAAGGAAGTGTTTCCTCCATTTTGAACTTTAGGATGGACCAAATCAAGAGGACGACTTGGACGTTCGACATTTTGGTCCAAAGAGGATTACCACAGAAGAGTTTCCTACATTTGGATCTTTAAGATGGACCAAATCATGAGGAATACTTTAACGTTGAAGATTTTGGTCAAAAGAGGATTCCCAAAGAAGAGTTTCCTCTATTTGGATCTTTAGGATGGACCAAATCATGAGGACAACTTTTACGTTCGACATTTTGGTCCAATGAAGATTACCAAAAAAGAGTTTCCTCCAATTGGACCTTTGGGATGGACCAAATCATGAGGACAACATTGACAAGATTGTTTCCGATCCTCGTTTGATATTTTGGTCCATAAAGGATTCCAAAAGAAGAGTTTCCTCCATTTGGAACTTTAGGATCGATTAAATCATGAGGACAACTTTGACGTTCGACAATTTGGTCCAAAGAGAATTCCCATAGAAGTGTTTCCTCCATTTGGAACTTTAGGATGGACCAAATCATTAGGACAAGTTTGAAAAGATTGGTTCCGATCCTCATTTCACATTTTGGTCCAAAGAGGATTCCCAAAGAAGTGTTTCCTACAATATGAACTTTAGCATGGACAAAATCATTAAAACGGGTTTGAAAAGATTGGTTCCAATCCTCGTTTGACATTTTGGTCAAAAAAGGATTCCCAAAGAAAAGTTTCCTCATTTTTGAACTTTAGGATGGACCAAATCATGAAGACAAATTTGACGTTTGACATTTTGTTTCAAAGAGGATTCCCAAAGAAGAGTTTCTTCCATTTGGATCTTTAGGATGGACCAAATCATTAGGATAAGTTTGAAAAAATGGGTTCTGATCCTTGTTTGACATTTTGGCCCAAAGAGGATTCCCAAAGAAGAGTTTCCTCAATTTAGAACTATAGGATGGACCAAATCATGAGGAGAACTTTGACGTTCTACATTTTGGTGCAAAGAGGATTCCCAAATAAGAGTTTCCTCCATTTGTATCTTTAGGATGGACCAAATCATGAGGACAACTTTGACATTTGGCATTTTGGTCCAAAAAGGATTCGCAAAGAAGTGTTTCCTCCATTTGTAACTATAAGATGGGCCAAATCATGAGGAAAACTTTGACGTTCGACATTTTGGTCCAAAGAGGATTCCCAGAAAAGAGTTTCCTCCATTTGAATATTTAGGATGAACCAAATCATGAGGACAACTTTTGCGGTTGACATTTTGGTCGAAAGTCGATTCGCAAAGAGAGTTTCCTTCATTAAGAACTTTAGGATTTACACAATCATGAGGAAAAAAGTGTTTCCTTCATTTAATACTTTAGGATGAACCAAATCATGAGGACAACATTGACGTTCGACATTTTGGTCTAAAGAGGATTCGTAAAGAATAGTTTACTCCATTGGGAACTTTAGAATGGACCAAATCATGAGGACAACTTTGACAAGATTGGATCGATTCTCGTTTGACATTTTCGTCCAAAGAGGATTCCTAAAGAAGAGTTATCTCTATTTGGAACGTTAGGATGGACCAAATAATGAGGACAATTTTGACATGCGACATTTTGGTCCAAAGAGGATTACCAAATAAGAGTTTCCTCCATTTGGATCTTTAGGATGGATCTAATCATGAGGACAACTTTGACGTTTTGTATTTTGGTCCAAAGGGGATTCCCAAAGAAGAGTTTCCTCCATTTGGAACGTTAGGTCGGACCAAATCATTAGGACAAGTTTGAAAAGATGGGTTCCGATCCTCGTTTGACATTTTTGTCCAAAGAGAATTCCCAAAGAAGAGTTTCCTCCAATTGGAACTTTAGGATGGACCAAATGATGAGAACAACTTTGACGTTCGACATTTTGGTCCAAAGAGGATTCCAAAAGAAGAGTTCCCTCCTTTTGGAACTTTAGGATGGACCAAATCATGAGGACAAGTTAGACGTTTGACATTTTTGTCCAAAGGGGATTCCCAATGAAGAGTTTCCTCCATTTCGATCTTTAGGATGGTCCAAATCATGAGGTCAACTTTGACGTTCGACATTTCGGTCCTAAGAGGATTCCCAAAGAAGAGTTTCCTTCATTTGGAACGTTTGGATAAACGAAATCATGAGGACAACTCTAAAAAGAATAGTTCCGATCCTCGTTTGACATTTTGGTCCAAAGGGGATTACCAAAGAAGAGTTTCCTCCATTTGGATATTTAGGATGGACCAAATCATGAGGACAACTTTGACAAGATTGTTCCGATCCTGGTTTGACATTTTGGTCCAAAGAGGATTCCCAAAGAAGAGTTTCCTCCATTTGGATCTTTAGGGTGGACCAAATCATCAGGATAATTTTGAAAAGATTGGTTCCGATCCTCGTTTGACATTTTATCAAAAGGGGATTCCACTACAACAAATAACCTTATTTATAGCGTTTTGTTATAGCGTTTAGTGTACACCGTTATAAAAAATTTGGAAAAAAGTCGCGGGATCATTTATTTTCATGGCCGCTTTTTTATTTCACGCAAATCTCTCTCTTCACTAGCTCTTCATCTTCATCTCTATCTCTCATACTCGAACTCGAACAAAGGCAACTGAGACGAACGAAGATGAATTTCATACGAATCCCTCTGGCTCTCTGTCTCCAAGCCCTAGCTCTCTGTCTCCAAGCCTTCACTCGTTGCTCTCGCTCCAAATCACTCTTATATCCCTTTCATCTTTACTCTCAGATCGCTCTCTCTCACTCTCAAATCACTATTGCTCTCTCTTGAACTCGTACTCCAATCTTGTTTTCAAGTAAAAAAAAATTAACGCAAATTAGGTCTACTAAATTTTAGAAACATTCTTTATTTCGTCTATTAGTTTGATTTACGAGAATCAAATTGACAAATATTTCTAGAAACTTCATTATTTTTTTTAGTTTGATTTATGAGAATCCTCACCCTGGGTTATTTTGTTTTGAAATTGTCATCTTTTTTGTTTTTATTGCTTTGAAAATTGGATAAAATTGAGATTGATCTATGTTGTCAACTTATGATTCCTGGATTGACCTAGATTGATAGTGTTTTTAGTTAACTGGACGTTGTTTTTACATTTGTTTAGTTTGAGAACTTATTAAAGTAATCGAAAGCTGTTTGACTTGTCTTTTACATTTTAGTTTCATGTAAGGTTTGCTAATCAATTTATCCAAGTGGCCATAAGTTTGTAGTTTAGAGATTTACTTGGAAATAAAGTTTAAGGATTTTAAAATAGGCGACTAAAGAACTGGAAAATCACTTTAAGGTTTTGAATATTGCATTTAGTCGTTTAGAATTATTATTGTCTAAGGCTATCTAATACCTCTTTAATTTTTTAATAATAAAAATTTGAAAGTTTGTGTGGTGGTTACAACGTTCAAGCATGTACAGATTGGGATTCAAAAGATTTTTGTTTTGGGTATTAAAAGTTCAAAGTTTACTTGGTTCTTATTGTTATTCAATCTCATAAGCCTCAATTTTTTCCCCTGTATTATAACGAATAGGAGGAATCATGTTACAAAGTAATCTTATCTCCATTTAAGTTTGTATATTTCAAAATTGTAAATTAAAATGAGTGACTTGATTAATGTGCTAATATTGGTGTGATAACCCGTACGGTAGAGTTTATACTTATTAAATTTAATTATCCCAAATTTTAGCATTTTATCACGCATGATTTTGCTACCCTTTTTTTGTACCTGATATTTGTCTTGAACTAGATGGTTGGTAAGCGAAGGAGGCTCAAAAATTGAGAATGACAATTGGTTAGAGGATATTTCTCTACAATTTACGCAAGGTTAGTGTTAAGAAATTGTTTTGACATGATTTGATTATGTATTTACTTTCCTAGTTTGATTTTATTTGATAATGTTTTAAAAAAAAATTAAGACTTAAGGCCAAAGGTAAGGTGAGGCTAAAACTTTTAGCTAAAGATAAATACCCTTTTTAAGGTATGCATATGATCAAACCTCTTCTTAATTCTTGCTGTAAAATACTATCTTCAATCAAGTGTGAACATTTCCCACTTTGATTTATGCATGTAAAAATTTCAATTTCTACATTTTGTATTTTGAAGTTTTTGTTCCTTGTCCTTTTCCTAGATATATCAAATTTTGTCATGGTTTGAGACAAGTTACTTTTTTAAAGATGGATTAGATAGTATAATAATAATAATATTGATGGCATTAAGATATATTTGGTACCTTATACATGATTTTTTTATGATTCTCTATCATTTGCACAAATATGAGTAAATGCCTATTGCTTCATTTAAGCACCAATGTTCTTCCCCTAGAATGTGAAATGTAAATGAATTATTTCAAAATGAGTGGCTTTCTTTGTTTGTCACATTTGACCTCGGTACTATTGTGGCTATATTTAGAATCAAACATTGAGTTTTTACAAACACCAGACTGGTAGTTTTCTTCATGCTACTACTTTCCTATGCTACTACTTTTATTATTTGTGGATTGTTTTGATCTTTTAGTATTGCTTGCTAGTTAATCAATTTTATAGTCTCTTAAGTGTTCATATTTTGGTAAAATAAATCATAGTTTATGTTTCATACTTCTCAAGTGTTCATTCCTTAAAATGAAAACAATTAGTAATGCTTACGACTATAATCTTGCCATTTAGAAATTTTTATTTTCTTTTGATTTAATCTTCCTTGAGTTTTTAATGGAAAGAGATGCTTTCCTTGCCTTTCCTTTTTTTAATTGTAATGATTATACCACTAGCTATGTTCTAATCGTTAAATTAGTTGAAATATAATTATTTAGTTTAGTAATCAATCACACTCACGATGTAGTTGATATGGTATTTACTGGATGGAAATGAAAGTGAGAGGTTTTGTAAACCTTCAACTTTAGACATTTTTTATTTGCTAATGATTTAGCTGATATGGTGTTTATCTGAGGTGTTGTATATTTTCCATTGTTGTTAATTTGTTTATTACAGTTTACTGAACATCATTCTTTACTTCCTTACTTTCTTTCTTTTCTCATTTTGATTTGTATATTTTATCTATATTTGGAACGATTCTTCATCAAACAGAATTCCATATATATGAGAACACCATTACAAAGCTTGTTGTGTCAAATTCCCAAGCTTATTGGTTCTGCACATTCTACTTCTTTGTATCGCAACCAACAAGAGCACTGGCATCACCTTTGATGGTAATTTAATGCATTTGCCTAATCTTTATGGTACTTCTCTTTATACGTTAACTCGATATTGTACCATAGTTGACAGGACTACACCCAATGTAATATGTAATTAATCTCTGTCTTATGCGATTTTTTAGTTCCTTGTAACATGGTTTGAAAATGATGCTTTCTGATATAGAGCTTGAAGATTCTCTTTAAAAAAATGGCCATAGTGTTTATTCCAAAATAATTTAGGATAGAATGTTTGGTTATCTTCTTAGATTCAAGTTGGTTAATTTAAACTGAAAGTTGATTCAAAAGAGGAATTTTTCCCTATATATGATTTTATCTAGCCTGTATATATTCAGGCTTTAATATTGAGATATTTAGTATACTCAATCTTTAATTTTTCCCTATATATGACTCAAAAGAGAAAATTTTCCCTATATATTGATACGAACCCTCAAGCGTTGACGGATTCAAGAACCGGATGATGGACCCTTGAACGGAAAAGCTTGAAAACCCTTAACAATTTGAATCAACCTTTAGGCGAGGTTGAGAAGATGATGACCTAATCGATCAATCCCCTAATTCAAGAATAGGTTTCTTTAATTAAGGTTGAGGCACTCCACAAGAACAATGATCAATTGGACTTGAATGACTCTAAACATGCAATTCAAGAACATGAATTACAAAGAGGTTTTTCAAAGCAAAAGCTTAAACCAAAACAAAAGGATTTTCATTCATTGATATTCTGATTGTAAAGCCTACAAAAGAGGCTTTAAATAGCCTAATAAACCCTAGCTTGGTCGAAAATATGAAGGGAAATAAAGCCCTAATAATAAAAAAGGTAAAAACTAGACTTTCCTAATTCAAATTAGGAAAGTTTTCCTAATCTTTTAAACTTGGTCTCCAAGTTTGCAAAACTAAGGAAACAAAGTCAAATCTTCCCTATTACATCAATAATAATAATAAATAAATAAAACTAAAGTAATAAAACTCAAATAAAATACTCTAAAATTCAAAATTGGATGAAAATAGAAAAAACTACAAGTGTCAGTCGCCGGTTTTGATGTCATTTTCACTCGTTTGAATGTTTTCATGCGCGATTTTCTTTGAAGCTCTTTGAAACAAATATCCCATGAGTTTAATAGTTTTTTAAACTCATTTTCTTCATCAGTCAAGTATATAACCCAATATCCTTGCAAATGCCCAAGAAAGTCAATCTTCACTCGTTTAGTCTTCGGATTCTTGATCTTTTCTTGATTGAAACCTTGGACTTCAATATTGTCAATTCTTTGACATTTGGGGCTGGGATGATTCATATCATTCTCTCCAACTTCAAAAAGATTCGTCCTCGAATCTAAAGGTTTGATCATGGTGGAGTCTCCCTTGAAAAGTTCGCCAATTGTTAAATCATTTGTGGCACCATTATTGTCAATTCTTTGACATTTGAGGCTGGGATGATATGCAAAAAAAATTAGGGTTTTGAAAGATGAAGAAAAAAAAAACTACTTGATATTCGAACTTTGAAATGAGTTTTTAGGTGATTTAAGTTCTGATTTTGGATTTGGTGTCTTCTGTAGTTTTGTAGAGGGTCGAAAAATAAACAGATTGGAAAAAAATTTCGTAGGAAAAGGTGAAGGGACGAGGTAAGTAGGTGACGTACAAGTTGGAACAAAAATCTGGAAATTTCAGTTTTTTTTTCTTTTTTTTTTAATGAAAGCGGTTTTGATGGGGGATTATAAAAAGTGAAGACGTAGGTGATGAAGTAAACAAATTTACCTTTGATAACTCTCTCCCAGAGCAAGCTCTGATACCAAATGATACGAACCCTCAAGCGTTGACGGATTCAAGAACCGGATGATGGACCCTTGAACGGAAAAGCTTGAAAACCCGTAACAATTTGAATCAACCTTTAGGCGAGGTTGGGAAGATGATGACCTAATCGATCAATCCCCTAATTGAAGAATAGTTTTCTTTAATTAAGGTTGAGGCACTCCACAAGAACAATGATCAATTGGACTTGAATGACTCTAAACATGCAATTCAAGAACATGAATTACAAAGAGGTTTTTCAAAGCAAAAGCTTAAACCAAAACAAAAGGATTTTCATTCATTGATATTCTGATTGTAAAGCTTACAAAAGAGGCTTTAAATAGCCTAATAAACCCTAGCTTGGTCGAAAATATGAAGGGAAATAAAGCCCTAATAATAAAAAAGGTAAAAACTAGACTTTCCTAATTCAAATTAGGAAAGTTTTCCTAATCTTTTAAACTTGGTCTCCAAGTTTGCAAAACTAAGGAAACAAAGTCAAATCTTCCCTATTACATCAATAATAATAATAAATAAATAAAACTAAAGTAATAAAACTCAAATAAAATACTAAAATTCGAAATTGGATGAAAATAGAAAAAACTACAAGTGTCAGTCGCCGGTTTTGATGTCATTTTCACTCGTTTGAATGTTTTCATGCGCGATTTTCTTTGAAGCTCTTTGAAACAAATATCCCATGAGTTTAATAGTTTTTTAAACTCATTTTCTTCATCAGTCAAGTATATAACCCAATATCCTTGCAAATGCCCAAGAAAGTCAATCTTCACTCGTTTAGTCTTCGGATTCTTGATCTTTTCTTGATTGAAACCTTGGACTTCAATATTGTCAATTCTTTGACATTTGGGGCTGGGATGATTCATATCATTCTCTCCAACTTCGAAAAGATTCGTCCTCGAATCTAAAGGTTTGATCATGGTGGAGTCTCCCTTGAAAAGTTCGCCAATTGTTAAATCATTTGTGGCACCATTATTGTCAATTCTTTGACATTTGGGGCTGGGATGATATGCAAAAAAAATTAGGGTTTTGAAAGATGAAGAAAAAAAAACTGCTTGATATTTGAACTTTGAAACGAGTTTTTAGGTGACTTAAGTTCTGATTTTGGATTTGGTGTCTTCTGTAGTTTTGTAGAGGGTAAAAAAATAAACAGATTGGAAAAAAATTTCGTAGCAAAAGGTGAAGGGACGAGGTAAGTAGGTGACGTACAAGTTGGAACAAAAATCTGGAAATTTCAGTTTTTTTTTTCTTTTTTTTTTTTAATGAAAGCGGTTTTGATGGGGGGTTAGAAAAAGTGAAGACGTAGGTGATGAAGTAAACAAATTTACCTTTGATAACTCTCTCCCAGAGCAAGCTCTGATACCAAATGATACGAACCCTCAAGCGTTGACGGATTCAAGAACCGGATGATGGACCCTTGAACGGAAAAGCTTGAAAACCCTTAACAATTTGAATCAACCTTTAGGCGAGGTTGGGAAGATGATGACCTAATCGATCAATCCCCTAATTCAAGAATAGTTTTCTTTAATTAAGGTTGAGGCACTCCACAAGAACAATGATCAATTGGACTTGAATGACTCTAAACATGCAATTCAAGAACATGAATTACAAAGAGGTTTTTCAAAGCAAAAGCTTAAACCAAAACAAAAGGATTTTCATTCATTGATATTCTGATTGTAAAGCTTACAAAATAAGCTTTAAATAGCCTAATAAACCCTAGCTTGGTCGAAAATATGAAGGGAAATAAAGCCCTAATAATAAAAAAGGTAAAAACTAAACTTTCCTAATTCAAATTAGGAAAGTTTTCCTAATCTTTTAAACTTGGTCTCCAAGTTTGCAAAACTAAGGAAACAAAGTCAAATCTACCCTATTACATCAATAATAATAATAAATAAATAAAACTAAAGTAATAAAACTCAAATAAAATACTAAAATTCGAAATTGGATGAAAATAGACAAAACTACAAGTGTCAGTCGCCGGTTTTGATGTCATTTTCACTCGTTTGAATGTTTTCATGCGCGATTTTCTTTGAAGCTCTTTGAAACAAATATCCCATGAGTTTAATAGTTTTTTAAACTCATTTTCTTCATCAGTGAAGTATATAACCCAATATCCTTGCAAATGCCCAAGAAAGTCAATCTTCACTCGTTTAGTCTTCGGATTCTTGATCTTTTCTTGATTGAAACCTTGGACTTCAATATTGTCAATTCTTTGACATTTGGGGCTGGGATGATTCATATCATTCTCTCCAACTTCGAAAAGATTCGTCCTCGAATCTAAAGGTTTGATCATGGTGGAGTCTCCCTTGAAAAGTTCGCCAATTGTTAAATCATTTGTGGCACCATTATTGTCAATTCTTTGACATTTGGGGCTGGGATGATATGCAAAAAAAATTAGGGTTTTGAAAGATGAAGAAAAAAAAAACTGCTTGATATTCGAACTTTGAAACGAGTTTTTAGGTGATTTAAGTTCTGATTTTGGATTTGGTGTCTTCTGTAGTTTTGTAGAGGGTCGAAAAATAAACAGATTGGAAAAAAATTTCGTAGGAAAAGGTGAGGGGACGAGGTAAGTAGGTGACGTACAAGTTGGAACAAAAATCTGGAAATTTCAGTTTTTTTTTTCTTTTTTTTTAATGAAAGCGGTTTTGATGGGGGATTAGAAAAAGTGAAGACGTAGGTGATGAAGTAAACAAATTTACCTTCGATAACTCTCTCCCAGAGCAAGCTCTGATACCAAATGATACGAACCCTTAAGCATTGACGGATTCAAGAACCGGATGATGGACCCTTGAACGGAAAAGCTTGAAAACCCTTAACAATTTGAATCAACCTTTAGGCGAGGTTGGGAAGATGATGACCTAATCGATCAATCCCCTAATTCAAGAATAGTTTTCTTTAATTAAGGTTGAGGCACTCCACAAGAACAATGATCAATTGGACTTGAATGACTCTAAACATGCAATTCAAGAACATGAATTACAAAGAGGTTTTTCAAAGCAAAAGCTTAAACCAAAACAAAAGGATTTTCATTCATTGATATTCTGATTGTAAAGCTTACAAAAGAGGCTTTAAATAGCCTAATAAACCCTAGCTTGGTAGAAAATATGAAGGGAAATAAAGCCCTAATAATAAAAAAGGTAAAAACTAGACTTTCCTAATTCAAATTAGGAAAGTTTTCCTAATCTTTTAAACCTGGTCTCCAAGTTTGCAAAACTAAGGAAACAAAGTCAAATCTACCCTATTACATCAATAATAATAATAAATAAATAAAACTAAAGTAATAAAACTCAAATAAAATACTAAAATTCGAAATTGGATGAAAATAGACAAAACTACAAGTGTCAGTCGCCGGTTTTGATGTCATTTTCACTCGTTTGAATGTTTTCATGCGCGATTTTCTTTGAAGCTCTTTGAAACAAATATCCCATGAGTTTAATAGTTTTTTAAACTCATTTTCTTCATCAGTGAAGTATATAACCCAATATCCTTGCAAATGCCCAAGAAAGTCAATCTTCACTCGTTTAGTCTTCGGATTCTTGATCTTTTCTTGATTGAAACCTTGGACTTCAATATTGTCAATTCTTTGACATTTGGGGCTGGGATGATTCATATCATTCTCTCCAACTTCGAAAAGATTCGTCCTCGAATCTAAAGGTTTGATCATGGTGGAGTCTCCCTTGAAAAGTTCGCCAATTGTTAAATCATTTGTGGCACCATTATTGTCAATTCTTTGACATTTGGGGCTGGGATGATATGCAAAAAAAATTAGGGTTTTGAAAGATGAAGAAAAAAAAAAACTGCTTGATATTCGAACTTTGAAACGAGTTTTTAGGTGATTTAAGTTCTGATTTTGGATTTGGTGTCTTCTGTAGTTTTGTAGAGGGTCGAAAAATAAACAGATTGGAAACAAATTTCGTAGGAAAAGGTGAGGGGACGAGGTAAGTAGGTGACGTACAAGTTGGAACAAAAATCTGGAAATTTCAGTTTTTTTTTTCTTTTTTTTTAATGAAAGCGGTTTTGATGGGGGATTAGAAAAAGTGAAGACGTAGGTGATGAAGTAAACAAATTTACCTTCGATAACTCTCTCCCAGAGCAAGCTCTGATACCAAATGATACGAACCCTCAAGCATTGACGGATTCAAGAACCGGATGATGGACCATTGAACGGAAAAGCTTGAAAACCCTTAACAATTTGAATCAACCTTTAGGCGAGGTTGGGAAGATGATGACCTAATCGATCAATCCCCTAATTCAAGAATAGTTTTCTTTAATTAAGGTTGAGGCACTCCACAAGAACAATGATCAATTGGACTTGAATGACTCTAAACATGCAATTCAAGAACATGAATTACAAAGAGGTTTTTCAAAGCAAAAGCTTAAACCAAAACAAAAGGATTTTCATTCATTGATATTCTGATTGTAAAGCTTACAAAAGAGGCTTTAAATAGCCTAATAAACCCTAGCTTGGTCGAAAATATGAAGGGAAATAAAGCCCTAATAATAAAAAAGGTAAAAACTAGACTTTCCTAATTCAAATTAGGAAAGTTTTCCTAATCTTTTAAACTTGGTCTCCAAGTTTGCAAAACTAAGGAAACAAAGTCAAATCTTCCCTATTACATCAATAATAATAATAAATAAATAAAACTAAAGTAATAAAACTCAAATAAAATACTAAAATTCGAAATTAATTGAAAATAGACAAAACTACAAGTGTCAGTCGCCGGTTTTGATGTCATTTTCACTCGTTTGAATGTTTTCATGCGCGATTTTCTTTGAAGCTCTTTGAAACAAATATCCCATGATTTTAATAGTTTTTTAAACTCATTTTCTTCATTAGTCAAGTATATAACCCAATATCCTTGCAAATGCCCAAGAAAGTCAATCTTCACTCGTTTAGTCTTCGGATTCTTGATCTTTTCTTGATTGAAACCTTGGACTTCAATATTGTCAATTCTTTGACATTTGGGGCTGGGATGATTCATATCATATATGTTTGTCTTTATGATTTTGTTAATATCAATTGGATATTCAAAATTCCAATTGAATAGATTCAGTTAACTTGGTTAGATATTCAACATTTCCCTTAACCTCAGTGTCTCTCATATCACTTCCTCATCTCATGCTTCAATGCAGAGGCTTAAGCATTTTATATTCTGATTTCAGAGACAATGCTGATGTATCGAATGGTGTCCATTCTGATGATTGGATCTCTCTTAGGCTGGGGGTGATGCTGGTGATGGCAATGGGAAGTCTACAACGTCCAAGGGATTAAATTCAAGACATTATACTCCCTCAATAAGAGGTGAAATAAATTTGTTGTCTAATACTTGTTAGTTTTTCTCTCTCATGTAACATATAACCGTATTCAATTGGTTAAATTTCATGGTATTTGACAGATGTGAGGAATACACATTTTTGTTAAACTTTTGTACTTTCATTCTGATGGAAAAAAAAACGCATGCCCACTGATAATAATATTTTCCTTGGTTTTCTACGATAAAAAAAATATAATTGCCTCAGTTTATATGATAATTGTATTCTTGACTTGAGCATTTTATATGATAATAATTTCCATGAGCAGATCAGGCACCCAATCAACATGTAAAGTAAAGGTATAAGATCTCATATCTTCTTTCTTTCTGAATCATTTGTTTACGACTAGTATGTTAAATTAAAGAATGATTGCCAAATTTACATTTATTTTAAACTAAAGTTTACAAGTAGTATGGAATTGAAGAAATTAATCAAAGATTCCCAAAGATAATTACTAAAGATTAAAGAATGATCAAACATGCTTTAAAATTGAAGTAGCTTGCAATTTTTTTAAACTAGTCTGTTGGTTGATGAACATTATGTTCACATGGTGGTGGGTGTTTGAGTCCTTTTACAGGCATCTCAACATATAGGTTTAAGAAACTAGTAGGATACTATCGTAAATAACTTATTAGATATAGATTTGAACTCATTATCTCGAGATTTAAAGAAAACTCTTTTTACCACTCTACAAACCAATGATTGGTTATATAATTCCCATTTCATACGGACCCTTTCTCCTGCCCTTCATGTTTTAAAACACCATATGTTTGATAAAATGTCAAAGAGAAGAGAAAGCAATAAATTTCAGAACTTGGCTGCTTCTTTTTTTAGATTTGTAAATTGTTTTGAGTGTGCTAATTTGAAAGCTCAAAGGCAATGGAACGATATGTGATAGTGAAAGATATTGGGTCTGGGAATTTTAGTGTGGCTAAACTTGTGAGAGATAAATGGAGTGGTGAGCTATATACCCTCAAGTATACAAAGAGGGGACAAAAGGTGCAGTTTTATTATCTTCTTCATTTCCCATTTTAATTTTGTTCTTTTCCCAACCCAAAGAATGAGATGGGTCTGAAATTATTTTATTATGCTTTATATTAAGTTGGCTAAGTTATATCTTTTGATTATGGGGAAGATTTTTTTTGATGGATTCTTAGTTTTGCATATCGATGAGCATGTTCAAAACTATTCAAAGTCAAAAGATTTTCTATCCTCTTAGAGAATATCAGTTCTGAGCTTTTTTTATTTTTTAGGGATGCTTAATCTGCCTAATTCTAGCTTTTGGGTGGGTTTGTGTTGCATATGTCAGTTACTCGAATTGATCGGCACATTGTTTGATGTAGAGCTCAAATGTGATGGCCTCTTATTTTCTAGCTCTATTTTAATTACGAAGTTACTTTTCCATTCCCCCTTCAGGAATAGAGAGATTAAACATATGAACAAGAGATTTCAAGCTGGCAATAGCTTTACTTTCATTTGCAATGATATCAATGAGCTTGAGCACTCGAATCAGGCAATCTTCCTATGTTTCCTCAAAAAATTCAAAAGAAGTATATGATTATTTGGCCATTCCTATTAAAAGATTTCATAATATGCTTGGAACTTATTTCTTTTTTAATTGTTACTTGACAATTCCCTGGTTTTCTGTTAATAACTACTTTAAATTGTTTGCAAGATGTTTTTCTCTTACTGGGGATCTTTAGCCTCTTAGCTGTAAATAGATTCTAAGTTATATTACTCTAGAAAATGTTTGAATGGATGGTGTTTTTCATGTTCACTAAGGTATGTCATTTTCGAGTCCAAATCCAGGCATTGGATACATTTAATGCAACACTTGTTTCTCCAGTATATTATGCCATGTTCACGACATTGACTATTATTGCTAGTGTTATAATGTTCAAGGTAATTCCTTGACCATAATTTCATTTTCCTCAGTGAAAATTTTGTCAAAAAAAATGTAACTTCCTATTAAGAAAAGCCAAATGCAAGTTCTACCTTAATGTGTATTATGCTTTACAGGACTGGTCAGGTCAGGATGCAAGATAATCTAATTGGATTGGACTAGGTGTCGATGAGTCCTTGGCTCACATGTGTTTAGTGAGTGGTGCCATGGATCCTCTTATGATCTCTTATGTAGAAAGAATGCAAGCTACAACAAGGGTAATGAACATATTTTGATTCTTCTATAATAATTTTATGAGATAATAGCACATATGTCATGCTTTACAAAATTTCATTAGCAATTATTCAGGCTAGTCATAGAAATGAAGGATTTTGATGTGTTTAGTGTTGATGCCTTATCCCTCTAATGGGGTGAGTCAAATTTCTAGATCTTGGATAGTTTCTGTATAAAAAAATATATTAGCTAGCATTTGATGAAAGATATAGTTCCTTTTTATATTGTAAATTGAAATAAACAATGACATGATCTCGTTTTCGAGCTTTCATTATTTAGGCATTTCTACTGGAAAATTTTCCGATTGTTTATCTGAATTGTAATTGAAATAAACAAATCTCACTAGGTTGTTTATATTAATTAGAAAGGGGCTATGTTCAACTTTTAAGGTTGTACCAATTATAGAGACTTAAATTAATTGTTAGGTACTCATGGTTCTCTTTCTTTTTCATTTTGTGTGTAGGCTTACTTCATCTTGCTTGAATATTATCATAATCTTAATTTTTTAATTAGAGTTTGGTGAAATTTATTTCATATAGTGAGTGATTGTCTATCCTCTAGTGAGCGAGTTGTACTATTTACCTTTATCATCTTTAATTTATACATTTTAAGGGTCTAATCCTATAACTGTACTTTTGTAGCAATGCATTTTGGGGCGTGGGGATATTATGGACAATTTGAAGGAAAATGTGTGTATAATATCAAATTTTGAAGTTTAACATGATAACTATGTACCATAACACACTCTTATAGTTTGGACTACTTTTTTTTTCCTCTATTTGGAAATATATTTACTGAAATGATCTACAAATTTTGGGAGAATCTTGAAAGGCTACTTCACTTTTATTTGAATATTCTTAGTAAGTCAATTCTATAATGATCGCTAAATATTTTCCTGAATGTTCATGAAGAAACATTTAATGAATCAACAATTTTCAACCAAACATAAGGCAAGGCCACATGATCTCTTATCTGGATGACCTGAACATGAAGGTTGGGACCGACATGCTTGTATCACAATATGGGATGTCTCAAAGCTGAAAGTGATCCTTGATGAAACTGGTAAAAAATCTCCATTACCCAATCGCAACTCTATCTCTTCATGAAGCTAAAAAGTTTATTATTTTTTACATTTCATAGTTTTAAGTCCACTTTTCAGTGTTCTTGATGCTTTAGATGTTTCTTTTTAGACATGGTTGAAATTATTGAGCTTTACTGAAATTTGGGTTGAAAATAGGGGATAATATTAATCATGAAGGATTAGGTTCTTGCTTACCATATATTGTATAGTTAATTTTGATGTCTTTTTGGATGAGAGATTTGTTGTAGGATTTTATATAATTTATCCCTATTGTGAATTTTTATATTGTTGATAGTTTGGCTTCCTAATTGTATACTATTTTCTCCTTAATTTTTTTT
Organism: Gynostemma pentaphyllum; assembly: GCA_028015215.1. Lineage (NCBI taxonomy): Eukaryota > Viridiplantae > Streptophyta > Magnoliopsida > Cucurbitales > Cucurbitaceae > Gynostemma > Gynostemma pentaphyllum. The sequence goes on from CM051350.1 coordinate 11,940,338, forward strand.
CTTCTAAAGGATGGTAAGAGCAAACAGTTTGCCTTCATTGGGTTTCGCATGGAACGTGAAGTTCAAGAAGCTATTAAATACTTCAACAATTATTTTCTTGATACTTGCATGATCACTTGTGAGGTTTGTAATATTCTTTGACCCTTGTATTTATTTTTATATCGCTGGCATATTTTACATTGTTTTCTCAAAATATCTTGTAAAAAGGTAAAAAAAGACAATTTCCATCCCAAATATCAATCCTTGAACGATTTTTTCTAGGATTAGTTTTGGCATGATTCAGTGAGTGCAATTCATTTTGTATTCTTTTAAACTATCCTACATTTTAGGATTAGTTTTGGCATTATTCGTTTTTTATATTATGGCTATCTTGCAGTTATGGTAGCCACAATTTTGTCCTTTATTTATGAACTTATGCCACTATATTCTTAATTTTTTCACCTTTTCATTTTTTTTAAATATGGTCAATTAAGCACGATATTGATCCAATTCTTAAAAGCATACTTGCACTTACAACCTTATTGGAAGTTGATGGGCCCAATGATTTAGTTAACCTAGTTCTCACGTATAAGAAGTAGTAAAGCATATTTTGGGGGTTCATGTATAAGTTTGTTCGTTTTTTTATTTGTTTACAAGATTGTTTGTGTTTAGGGTTTTTTGTATTTGTACAGGCTTGTTTACATTTTATTATTTGGTGAATTAAATGTTTAAAAAAAATTACAGTTAGGTGAATGTTTTTAGAATACTAGATAGTGTTCCTTTAATAGTTTAGATACTTATCGATCAAAGTATTTTTTACACCAATATAAAGCCAATAAAGCTACCTTCTTTTATTAGTGATTTTGGATTTCATTTCATTATTCATATTAACTCATGTTTCTCAAAACAATGTCGTTCTTGGTTATAGATTCTAGATTAAGGTTGAAAGCAAATGAAAAGGATGAGGTTTGAAAATTTTACTAACTACCATTATCAAATAAAATTTGGTTCGATGTATGAAATTTATAGATTAACTTTGTTTATAGTTTTATGACTTTCGTTATGATTTGTAAAACACCAAATTTTATGACCTTCGTTATGATTTGTATGCAAAATAATATAACAGTTTATTTAAAATGACTTGTGATTGTATTTTTTGTAGGTTGATAGAGTGGAGTCTTAATGATCTTGCTTGCCATAGCCTTTTTTGTCGGGGTTTTGTTTAACCTATAGACTTATGTACTTTATGGATGAATCTTTTATTATGTACTAGATGGATTTTTTAGACTTACGTATTGGGTGGATGGATATTTTATTATGTAATACTTCCTATAGACTTATGTACAGGATGGATGGATCTTTTATTATGTATGACTTTAACTTATGCAATTTCTGTTAAGTTATAAAAGTTGGGAATCAAGAAGTAATTTTTGTGTGTACTAGTTCAAAAAGCATAGTTTTATACTTTCCTTTATAAATATTCTTGATTACAGGTTTTTTTTATAGCAAACTAGATAACTTATTGAAAACGCTATAAAATATAAATGGTTATGAAATATAAGACAAATATACAATAACGTTTTCAAATAGCTATCTTAAACGTTATCATAGCATTAGTAGAAAGCTATGTTATATTGTCATAACAATCAAAGTATGCAATACATAGATACGTTTATAGCGTATGTGATAACATGCATCCAACGCTATCAAATAATTAAGACTTTTAATTACGTGGGAAACCATGACATTGTTCAAAATGCTATGAAGTATAACTCATAGCGTGTATCTGACGCTATTGTTATGTGTTTTTATAGCGTAGCGGAAAACGCTATAGTATGTTTTCATAACAATTAAAACATGCAATCAAATTGATATTATTATAGCGTAAAACAAATGCTATCAAAAGTCTCATACTTTTAATTACGTGGGCAACCATGGCGTTTGGTAAAACGCTATGAAAGGTAACTCATAGCTTTTTTTCGATGCTATAGAAACCCTTTTTTGTTGTAGTGTTCCCAAAGAAGAGTTTCTGTAACGTCCCGTTATTTTGAAGTGAATTTTTATTTTATTTTGTTATTTATTTAATGTTATTTATTTATTTATTTATTTCAATTTAAGTATTTAGATTAATTATTATTTTTGTAATTTCGATTTTAGTAGTTAATTTCGCCCGAAATTCTTTTTAATCGTTTTAATACTTTAAATTTCGTTTCTGTGACATTAATAATTATTAATAGAACCTCGGATTGTATTGGAAGTTTAGAATCCTTGAAGGTATAGGTTAATCGTTTAAGTTATGATTCTACTTTTATTATTGATACCGGAGTTCGATCGACATATCGTTCGTCCGAGATTACTATCTATTTTACTTATGTGCTTTACTTTATGTCTTTACTTTTGCTCCTTTACTTTATGCATGTTTCGGTTACTTTAAAATTTACATTTACTTATTTACTTTTACAAGCATATGCATAACATCTCGCATCATTGAAAAGAAAAGAAACTAAAACAAGGAAAGAAGTTGAATGGTAAGTTACGGACGTACACATTACTTCCTTATGTGGAGTTGAATGGTAAGTTACGGACGCACACATTACTTCTCATGCATAGAAGTTGAATGGTAAGTTACGGACGTACACATTACTTCCTTATGCGGAGTTGAATGGTAAGTTACGGACGCACACATTACTTCTCATACATAGGGAGTTGAATGGTAAGTTAAGGACGTACGCATTACTTCCTCATACATAAAGGCAATTGCAGAATCCTACGGGATGTCCTCATGCATTCATGATTTTGATTGATGATATAGAGAATCGAGATGTTATATTTTATACAAAGTTTATTTACTTTACTTATTCAATGTCATAACAAGTTAATGGATGAGGATTGACTACGAGTGTAGTAATGTCATACCTTGGAGAAATTGGAATAGAATTACCTAGAGTTTAGAGGACTTCAGGAGTGAATTGTGTCAGATTAATTGGACACAAATCGAAATGCGAGTTTGAGGTCTATTTTTACTTTTTATTCTTATTATTCTCACTGGGCTTAAGTTGTTAGCTCATGATATTACAAAATTTCAGGTTATGCCCTGACTAGAGGTCGAGGGAAAGGAGATGGTGTTGCATGATCGAGGGATGAAGACTTTGAGTTGGACTAGGTGGTTGTAATAATCTATGTACATGGTTTCATGATTTTATATAATTTTGGAGTTGGACACAAATCGAAATGCGAGTTTGAGGTCTATTTTTACTTATTATTCTTATTATTCTCACTGGGCTTAAGTTGTTAGCTCATGATATTACAAAATTTTAGGTTATGCCCTGTTTAGAGGTCGAGGGAAAGGAGAAGGTGTTGCATGATTGAGGGATGAAGACTTTGAGATGGACTAGGTGGTTGTAAAAATCCATGTACATGGTTTCGTGATTTTATATAATTTTGGAGTTGTATATTTGTAAATGGCTCTTAAGAGCTTTTGTCTTTAGGGTTTAGGGTTTAGGGTTTAGGGTTTAGGGTTTAGGGTTTAGGGTTTAGGGTTTAGGGTTTATGTTTATAAATCATTTTGAACTCCTGATAGGAACTTATTGTTCCTTGTGTTTTTAGATGTTTGAATTTAAGATGTAAACAGGTTTTGGCTAGCCTATTTTCAAACATAATCATGCCAATTTTCCTTAAATAAAAGACTTCTGCTGTGTTTTCTCTGATTTAATTTATTTAAAAGTGACGGGTCGTCACAGTTGGTATCAGAGCCTTAGGGTTCTGTAGACTACATGCGTTGCATGTTCGTTTTCATGTTTTGTTTTAAGTCCATTCTCAAGTCATCTTCTGAGAACAGCAGCACCAGGTATGCCTATAACTTCTATTCTCATGCTTTATTTCTTTGATATTGGAAGAGTTATGAGAATATTGTTAGAAGTTAATGATGTTTGTGATATTTCACATCCTTGTAAAACCACTATGTGGTTATATTTATTTGACCCATTTTGAGAATTGGGTAAGGGTGTCGAGAAGATGAATGACCTCGTGCAGTTTTGGAGGTTATACACCTCGTTAAGAGTATTGACATAATGTCAAAGTAAAGAAGATGAGATACTCCGAGAGATCAATAGTTTGATCCTTAAAGCTGATTAAAGTGTTATTGTCACACAATTGCTAAGTAGTGGTCTTAGTAGATGTGTGTGGACATTTATGTGTAAAAAGGGGACATGTTTGTTTGGAGCCCAGTATTAAGAGATGAAACACCTGTTTGAGGTGAGAATTGTTGAAAAGAAATCGGTCTGGCTCGAGTCCAATAACCTAGATTTAACTCAATGGACAAGTTCCTGGTTTGAGTTAAGAAAGTTGGATTATGGTAAGTGGTAAATCCTTATGGTAGCATTGTGCTAAAAGGAAAATGTGTTGCCACTCAAAAGAGGAAGTAAGAACTTTACGTGATAAGTCTCAATGAGAACCATTAACGACAATGTTAATTGGTGATTGGCCTAGTTTGGTCGTTATTACACTATGGAGTATCAATCTGAAATGTAATTATACTCGAGGTCGAGTAATGAAGATCCTTATTCAGTAAATTGTCAAGATCGACTAACACTAAGTTGAGTGTTGCTATTCGATTGAATTATAGAAGGAAGTTGATGGACCGTGATATCGGTAACTTCTATAAGGCAATGAGATGGTTTGGTGGACATCAATTCACATTGAGTTTGACCATCTAATTGGACGGTGAACTTTGAGAAACTTGTAGGTCATAGTTTGGACCTAATGAGTCTTTTAAGATAGCCTCTAAAGTGAAACCTACGTTGGAAGGTTAGAATGATATTGAACTAAGGTGTTTGATAGGCACCAGTTTTGCTTTACAAGAAAGAAAATGATCTATGAGGTCGAGTTCATTCAAGATTTGAATAAGGAGGCTTATGAGTCGTCCTTATCTTGGATTTTACATCTTCTGAAAAGAAGAGAAAGTTAACTACTATGGGACAGACTACCTCTCAGAAGAAGAAAGCAAAGGATGACGACGCCAGTCAAGGGATACCGTAGCAGCAACAACAACAGCAGCAACAACATCAACAACAACAACAACAGCAGCAACAACAACAACTGGTTCAAGGTGGAGCTCAACAAGGATTGGATCATCCTTACTACAATAGTTGTGTCAGTTTCCATCAGGGAGATGCACACTTCCATCAAGATGCTATGTTGTGATCAAATTTGGATTCACGCCACTTTTATAGGGTGTATAAGATACAACCATCACAACATAGTAGCAAAGTCAGGATTATCACGAAACTACCAGTATGGTAGTGATTTATACTTTATTATTTTCAGGCCTTTTCGCTTTTATTTCTGTTTAATTCCGGAGCTAGCCACTCTTTTATTTTATCTTGTTATGTTGAGTTGGTAGCTCTTGAGCCGAGACTGTTGAGTTTCGAGATGCGTGCTTTTACCCCAGTGGGGAAGCTTATTATGATGATAGTGCGTATGGCACTTATGACATTTGCATTATGAGTAGATGCTCACATTTTACTTTGTTTATTATGCATATGTCTGATTTTGATGTGATATTGGGTATGGATTGGCTATCAGCTAATCGTACCATCATTACGGATTGTATCGAGAAAGTTTTGATTGTATAAGTCCATGTGGGACTAGCTTATGCTTTCGTGGGTCTAGTAGACGAGTAACACCCACTTTGATATGTATGTTAGAAGCTAGAATGCTTCTAAGAGAAATAGCTTGAGATGATTTAGCTAGTGTTGTCGATACTTCTGTACCGAAGACTAGCTGAGTTAACTGAACTTAAGAGTGAGTTATAAGAACTCTTAAACTCAGGGTATTCACCCTAGTGCATCCTCATAAGAAGCACCTCGTTGTTTGTGAAAAGAAAGACAGTTCGGTGAAACTGTATATTGATTATCGAGGGTTGAATCAAGTTACAATGTAAAACAAGTATCAATTGCATTGGATTGATGATCTATATGATCAGTTGGGGAGCCCCGGTGTTGTTTGTGAAAAAAAAAGATGGCTCTATGCAATTGTGTATCGATTATAAAGAGTTGAGCCGTGTTACGGTGAAAAACAAGTAACCTTTGCCAAGGATAGAGGAATTGTTTGATCAATTGGGGAGAAACCGCTATCTTTTCAAAGATAGATTTGAGATCCGGTTAAATCCGTTGAAGATTCGGGATTAAGATAATCCTAAAACTGTTTTCAGGACGCGTGATGGATATTATGAGTTTGTAGTCATGTATTTTGACTTCACCAACGCGCCTGTAATTTTATGGATCTTATCCATATTGTGTACAAGACGTTCATCAATTCTATTGATGTTGTGATTAATGATGACAATCTGATGTATTCTAAGACTGAGGAGATGCATGATATGCATTTGAAGGAAATTTTGACATTATTGAGAATTCAGAAGTGTATGCCAAGTTCTCAAAGTGTGAGTTTTGGCTGAGAGAAGTGGCATTTTTAAGCCATGTAGTATCGAGTAGAGGAGTGTCTATTGATCCCTCTAAGATTGAGGCAGTTAGTAACTGACCTAGACCGACGAGTGTGGCTGATATTCGCAGTTTCTGGGACTTGCAGGCTATTATAGACTGTTTGTGCAAGATTTCTCCAAAATTGCTTCAGCTTTGACACGTTTGACTCGGAAGGGGGTTGATTTTGTATAGTCTGAGGATTGTGAAAAGAGCTTTGAGGAGCTCAAGAGAAGGCTTGCAACAGCACCAGTTCTAGTGTCGCCTGATAGCACCGGTGGTCTGACTGTGTATACAAATACTTCCCAGAAAGGTTTGGGATGTGTGTTGATGCAACACGGGAAAGTGATAGCTTATGCTTCTCGTCAGTTGAAAGAGCATGAGAAGAAGTATCTGACTCATGATTTAGGGTTGGCAGCTATTGTTCATGCATTGAAAATATGGAGGCATTATGTGTGTGGTGAGAAGATTCTCGATATTTATCGACCATAAGAGTCTCAAGTATTTCTTCACTCGGAAGGAATTGAATATGAGACACAGGAGATGGTTAGAGCTCGTTAAGGATTATGACTGTGATATTCAGTATCATCCTGGGAAGGCCAGTGTAGTGGCTGATGCACTCAGTAGAAAATCTTCTCTATTCATCCAGGTTGTATGAAGATGTAAGAGGAACCGAGACAATATTATTGATGGCCGAGGATGAAACATAAGATTTTAAAGTACGTGAATAGGTGCTTGATTTGTTAGCAAGTCAAAGCCTTAAAGATCTACCGGGTTATCTTACCTTTGAAAGTGCTTGAATGGAAATGGGAGAAGATTTCCATGGAGTTTATTAGGGGTTTGCCGAAAGAGAGCAAAGAGTTATGATATCATTTGGGTGATTGTAGACCATTTGATGAAAACCGCTCACTTTACTCTTGGAAGGATCATCTATCCAGCTAAGACTAGGGCACAGTTGTACCTAAGAAAGATTGATAAATGGTGGTGTGCCGGTGAAGATTTTATCAGATCGAGACACTCACTTTGTCTTGAAGTTTTGGCACTGTTTAGACACTTTGTGGAAGAAACTGTCGTTCTCCCGTTCATTTGGATGAGATTGGAAAAAAGAGACTTTTGATACTCAAGTTGAAACAAATGACTAGCGAGTCTATCATTTGTTTAGAGAAAGGTTAAGGTTAACCAAAGTTGACAGCAGGATTCTGTGTAGTCCGTTCAAGTTGTAGTAGTGGATCTCGTATACTTCAAGTGGCACTAATAAACGGTGTTATAAAAGTTGGGAATAAGGGTTAGTTGGACCCTAAGTTTATTGGCCTATCGAGTTACTCAATCGAGTAGAAGTGGTAGCTTGTTGTTTAGCCTTAACACTTTCGTTATCGACCGTTTGTAATGTTTTCCATGTATTGATGCTTTGAAAATACATGGAGAATCCATTCCACGTGTTTGTTTATGAACTGGTAGTTTTGAATGCTATTAAGTCTTATGAGAAGACACCAGTTAAGATAAGAGCATTCGAACAAAAGTGATGAAAAATAAAAAGGGATTCACTTGGTTAAGGTTCTTGGAAAGAACCAAGTGTCAAAGGAAGCAACGTGGGCACGTCAGGATGAGATACAGTCTAAGTACCCTCACTTTATTCACTTAGTGAACGCACTTTTCGAGGACAAAAAGTCTTTTAAGGAAGGTAGACTGTAACGTCCCGTTATTTTGAAGTGAAACTTTTTTTTATTTTATTATTTATTTATTTCAATTTAAGTATTTAGATTAATTATTATTTTTGTAATTTTGATTTTAGTAGTTAATTTCGCCTGAAATTCTTTTTAATCGTTTTAATACTTTAAATTTCGTTTCGGTGACATTAATAATTATTAATAGAACCTCGGATTATATTGGAAGTTTATAATCCTTGAAGGTATAGGTTAATCGTTTAAGTTATGATTCTACTTTTATTATTGATACCGGAGTTCGATCGACATATCGTTCTTCCGAGATTACTATCTATTTTACTTATGTCCTTTACTTTATGTCTTTACTTTTGCTCCTTTACTTTATGCATGTTTCGGTTACTTTAACATTTACATTTACTTATTTACTTTTACAAGAATATGCATAACATCTCGCATCATTGAAAAGAAAAGAAAGTAAAACAAGGAAAGAAGTTGAATGGTAAGTTACGGACGTACACATTACTTCCTTATGCGGAGTTGAATGGTAAGTTACGGACGCATACATTAATTCTCATGCATAGAAGTTGAATGGTAAGTTACGGACGTACACATTACTTCCTTATGCGGAGTTGAATGGTAAGTTACGGACGGACACATTACTTCTCATACATAGGGAGTTGAATGGTAATTTACGGACGTACGCATTACTTCCTCATGTGGAGTTGAATGGTAAGTTACGGGACATACGCATTACTTCCTCATACATAAAGGCAATTGCGGAATCCTACGGGATGTCCTCATGCATTCATGATTTTGATTAATGATATAGAGAATCGAGATGTTATATTTTATACAAAGTTTATTTACTTTACTTATTCAATGTCATAACAAGTTAATGGATGAGGATTGACTACGAGTGTAGTAATGTCATACCTTGGAGAAATTGGAATAGAATTACCTAGAGTTTGGAGGACTTCAGGAGTGAATTGTGTCAGATTAATTGGACACAAATCAAAATGCGAGTTTGAGGTCTATTTTTACTTTTTATTCTTATTATTCTCACTGGGCTTAAGTTGTTAGCTCATGATATTACAAAATTTCAGGTTATGCCCTGACTAGAGGTCGAGGGAAAGGAGATGGTGTTGCATGATCGAGGGATGAAGACTTTGAGATGGACTAGAAAGTTGTAAAAATCCATGTACATGGTTTCGTGATTTTATATAATTTTGGAGTTGTATATTTGTAAATGGCTCTTAAGAGCTTTTGTCTTTACTTTTATGTTTATAAATCATTTTGAACTCCTGATATGAACTTATTGTTCCTTGTGTTTTTAGATGTTTGAATTTAAGATGTAAACAGGTTTTGGCTAGCCTATTTTCAAACATAATCACGCCAATTTTTCTTAAATAAAAGACTTCCGCTGTGTTTTCTCTGATTTAATTTATTTAAAAGTGACGGGTCAAAACAGTTTCCTCCATTTGGAACTTTAAGATGGACCAAATCATTAGGACAAGTTTGAAAAGATTGGTTTCGATCCTCGTTTCTCTTTTTGAGGACGAATCATTTTGAAGAATGGGGGAATGATATGAATTATGTAGCCTTGCATTTGAGGAATTGAAGCTTCAAGAGTACTTGCATTAAATGCACTTTGATTGCATTAATGGTAACCCAAGTTCATTTATTACAAGTCAAGTTAAGATGCATTTACTACAACTCAAGATGCATTGATGATAACCCAAGCTTCATTCAAGACAACTCAACCATCATTCATTGGAACTCAAAGCAACATCAAGACAAGCTTAATGAACATTTAAAGGCTTCATTAAGAGTTCAGAAATCAGTTTTATATGATTTAGTTGCATTGTAGGTTACAAATTAAATGGTGGCCAAATGTAACTTATGATTTTGCTTTAATTTCAGGGGTTACAAACTAGGGACATCATGGGGCTGTTATGGGAGCATTATGAACGAATTTCCCTTGTACGTTAAGCCTATAAATAGGTCACTTATCAGCCATTGTAAATAAGACTTGTAAGACTTGAGAGATTCAAAAGATTGAATGAAATGTAGCATTTTTATGCACATTGAGAGCCTTGAGCCTCACCCCTTTGTAATCTTGCTTTAGATTACATGTTTAGAAACATTCAAGACGGGAGTGATCAACCAACTTGTGGAGTGTTCCGAGTCATGAGATGATGGAATGTAAAAGTTTGTCCATTTCATGATTTTTAGATCACATAGGGCTATCTGTTTCTAGCCTTTCCTTATAGTTGAAATCGAATAGTTAGGGAGGGTTTGAATTCATGCTTCAAGGGTTCATGCTAATTATAATAGCATAGGGTGTTTGAACTTGCAATTTGAGTTTGCCTTATCATTTGGGAATCCTCTTTGGACCAAAATATCGAACGTCAAAGTTGTTTTAATGATTTGGTCCATCCTAAAGATCCAAATGGAGGAAACTCTTGTTTAGGAATCCTCTTTGGACCAAAATGTCGAACGTCAAAGTTGTCTTCATGATTTGGTCCGTCCTAAAGTTCCAAATAGAGTAAACTCTCTTTTAGGAATATTTTTTGGACAAAAATGTCAAACGAGGATAGGAACCAATCTTGTCAAAGTTGTCCTCATTATTTTGACCATTCTAAAGATACAAATGTAGGAAACTATTCTTTGGGAATCCTCTTTGGACCAAAACTTCAAGCGAGGATCAGAACGAATTTTGTCAAAGTTGTCCTCATAATTTGGTCCATCCTAAAGTTCCAAATGGAGGAAACTTTTCTTTGGGAATCCTCTATGGACCAAAACGTCAAACAATGATCGGAACCAATCTTGTCAAACTTGTCCTCATGATTTGGTTCATCCTAAAGTTCCAAAAGGAAGAAACTCTACTCTGGGTATCCTTTTAGACCAAAATATCAAACAAGGATCGGAACCAATCTTTTCAAACTTATCCTAATTATTTGGTCCATCCTAAAGTTTCAAATGGAGGAAACTCTTCTTTGGGAATCCTCTTTTGACCAAAATGTCAAACGAGGATCCGAACCAATCTTTTCAAACATGTTCAAATGATTTTGTCCTCATGATTTGGTCCATCCTAAAGTTTCAAATGGAGGAAACTCTTCTTTGGGAACCCTCTTTGGACCAAAATGTGAAACGAGGATCGGAACCAATCTTGTCAAACTTGTCCTTATTATTTGGTTCATCCTTAAGTTCCAAATGGATGAAACTCTTCTTTGGGAATCCTCTTTAGACCAAAATGTAAAACAAGGATCAGAACCAATCTTTCAAACTTGTCATAATGATTTGGTGCTTCCTAAAGTTCCAAATGGAGGAAACTCTTACTTGGGATTCCCCTTTGGACGAAAATATCAAACGAGGATCGGAACCAATCTTGTCAAACTTGTCCTAATGATTTGGTCCATCCTGAAGTTCCGAATGAAACTCTTCTTTTGGAATCCTCTTTGGACCAAAATGTAAAACGAGGATTGGAACCAATCTTTTCAAAGTTGTCGTCCTCATGATTTGGTCCAGCCTAAAGTTCCAAATGGAGAAAACTCTTCTTTGAGAATCTTCTTTGGACCAAAACGTTAAACGAGGATCAGAACCAATCTTTTCAAACTTGTCCTCATGATTTGGTCCATCCTAAAGTTCCAAACGGAGGAAACTCTTCTTCGGGTATCCTTTTGGCCCAAAATATCAAACGAGTATCGGAACCAATCTTTTAAAATTTGTCCTAATTATTTGTTCTATCGAAAAGTTCCAAATGGAGGAAACTCTTTTTTGGAGTCCTCTTTGGACCAAAATGTCAAACGAGGATCGAAACCAATCTTTTCAAACATGTCCTAATGATTTTGTCCTCATGATTTGGTCCATCTTAAGTTCCAAATGGAGGAAACTCTTCTTTGGGAATCCTCTTTGGACCAAAATGTCAAACGAGGATCGGAACCAATCTTTTCAAACTTGCCCTAATGATTTTATCTTAATAATTTTGTCCATCCTAAAGTTCCAAATGAAGGAAACTCTTCCTTGGGTATCCTTTTGGACCAAAATATATATCAAACGAGGATCAGAACCAATCTTTTCAAACTTATCATAATTATTTGGTCCATCCTAAAGTTCCAAATGGAGGAAACTCTTCTTTGGGAATCCTTTTTCAACCAAAATGTCAAATGAGGATCGGAACGAATCTTTTCAAACACGTCATAATTATTTTGACCTCATGATTTGGTCCATCGTAAAGTTCCAAATGGAGGAAACAATTCTTTGGGAATCCTCTTTGGACCAAACCATCAAACGAGGATCGGAACCAATCATGTCAAACTTGTCATCATGATTTGTTCCATCCTATAGTTCCCAATGGAGGAAACTCTTTTTTGGGTATCCTTTTGGACTAATTCAAACTAGGATCGGAACCAATCTTTTCAAACTTATTCTAATTATTAGGTCCATCCTAAAGATCAAAATGGAGGAAACTCTTCTTTAGGAATCCCCTTTGAACCAAAATATCAAACGAGGATCAGAACCAATATTTTCAAACTTATCCTAATTACTAGGTCCATCCCAATGATCAAAATGGTGGAAACTCTTCTTTGGGAATCCTCTTTGGACCAAAATGTCAAACGAGGATCAGAACCAATCTTTTCAAAACATGTTCTAATGATTTTGTCCTCATGATTTGGTCCATCCTAAAGTTCCAAGTGGAAGAAACTCTTCTTTGGGAATCCTCTTTGGACCAAAATGTCAAACGAGGATTGTAAGCAATCTTGTCAAACAGTCCTAATGATTTGGTCCATCCTTAAGTTCCAAAGGGAAGAAACTCTTTTTTGGGAATCTTCTTTGGACCAAAATGTCAAACGAGGATCGGAACCAATTGATATGAAAACCCTAGATTTGGATCAAGAACCCCTTGAAGAACCCTTGAGTCACCAAGATCTAAAACCCTCAAAGCAATTTAGCAAAACCTAAGGAACATGAGTTAAGAAGATTACTCCTAGATCTATGATCTTGAAATAAGAAGAACTTGTTTCTTATCTCGAGATTGAAAACAATTCACAAACACTTTAGATCAAGAGTGTTTGATTGTTTCTAAACAAGTAATCTAAAGCAAGACTACTCAAGAACATGCAAGGTAATCAGCCAAGCAAGTCAATTGGAAGCAAAAAGCAACTTTCTATTTCATCAAATCTGAATATTAGGGTTACAAAAAGTCTTTAAATAGTCAAGAGAAAAAAACCCTAAAACAAAAGCCCAAAGTAAACAGCCCATAATAAAATCAGGCATGTGAACAACATTTAAGGAAAGAATAAAGCAACTAAAGCTTAAAGCAAAAAGCAAAGTGCCCATTTTAGGAAACTTTCCTAAAATGACTTTGACTTCATAATTCATTGCACATGTCTCTAATATTCCTCCTCCAAATGCACTTGCCAAAGATTAAAGTGCATTTCATCCTTTTTCATAGCCACCAATCTTGGATAATCAAAATCTGTCTTCACTTTTCCATGTAAGCTTTATAATGGATGTTTAAGGCTTGTTGAAGCTTCTTGGCATTTGAACTTGTAATTGGATGTTGAAGCATCCTAAGATTGTCTTGTGTCCCTTGTGCTCCATGATTCATATCATCCCCTCCCTCTTGAAAAGGATTTGTCCTCAAATCAAAATCATTGTCTACATCAAAAGATATTAAGTTAGTAAGATAAACAAAATCATTTAAAGCATACTTACCTTTTAAATAACACTTGAATGCATCATTATGTCTCCTTTCTAGTGCTTTATATTGGCCAACTCCTCCCGGATCAAAAACCTTGAATTTCCTTCCATCTCCATTCTTGAAATACAATTGCATACCCTTGTCTTCTCGTGGATGTTGTTTCCTTGCTTGCTTCCTCACCAAATCTGTCTTATAGCAAGCATCAAGAAACCAATTTATACCACTAGATTGCAACAAGTTATTTAAACTAATTGGACCCTCAAATAGTTCTAATAAGTTTGGATAAACCATGGAAGATGTAAAATTCATTCTTTCAACCAAATAAGGATCAAGTGAAACATTAAACACATTATAAAAAGTAGTAAGTGATTCAACAACTCTCTCAAAGTTGATATTGTCAAGCAAGTAAGATTCAGCACCACATGAAGATTTATCAATTAATTGCATTTGAAGTGGTGGATTTTCATATTTTAGTCCAATTTTATCAAACAAGCAAGTGTTATCCATAATACAAAAAATAGGGTTAGGATAATTTACAATGGTTGGTTTTACCCTATTTTCAATGCAATGAATCTGGTAAGTAGTTGGTCTATTGAGCATGGCGGACCTTGGAATTTGATCTACTTGAAGTCTTACGCCTTGGATTGATGATAAACCACTAGGCATCTCACTAGGGAACACTCTCTTGAATTCCTGCAAAAACTCACTAAACATAGTAGGTAAAGATGGGTTAAGTTTAAAACAAACCTCTTTGTACAAAAGTACACACATAGGTTGGTTGTTCCTAGCCTCACTTGATCTAGATTTCAAGCTCTCACTCTCCAACTCACTCTCTTTTTTCTCACTAAGCTCAATTCCCTCACCTTTTATTAGCTCAAAGCTCTCACTCCTTTTACTTTCATTACTTTCTTTGTTTTCAATCTCACAACTCTCAGTCTCATTCTTTTCAATCACTCTTTCTTTTGAACTCATATCACAATCACTCATTTTCTTTTCACTCTTTTCTTTTTCTTTTTGCTCACTTTTACTTTCACTCTTTTCTTTCTTTGCAAGCATATCACATTCCTTTACTTGATTATCAAAAGATAACACATCAAGCAAAGTTGACCCCGTTCCATTAGCATTCTCAAACTTAGAGTGATTATCCATATGCTCCTTAGATTTGAAGTCATCTTTCAATCTAACAATCTCTTCATTTGTCTCTTTAGGCATTTCCATGCAATAGGCATTGAAAACTTCCTTCAATTCCAATAGTTCTATTTTAAACATCTTAATCTCCTCAAACAAGGTCAATTCTTTCTTTTCCGGAACCATGCAATAGGCAGCCCCATTCCTACCCTCTAATGCACCATATCCATCATTTTCATAAGAATAAGTAGGGTTGGAATGATATTTGGAGGCATACCTTTTAACAGCCCTTCTTTGGAGTCTCTTTTCCACCTTGATGGCAATGAGCACCAATTCTTCTAACTCTCCAACTTGTGTAAAATCAACTTGGTAAGAAATATCTCTATTCAATCCATTCAAGAATCTTACCATGGTAGATTCCTCATCTTCCTTAATACTAGCCCTAGCCATGAGCAACTCCATCTCCTTGTAGTATTCATCAACACTTTGTCTACCTTGTATAAGACTATCCAACTTTTGCATAACATTTTCATGATGTTGTCTTGGCACAAACCTCTTTCTCATATGGTACTTAAGATCATACCAAGTTTCAATTTGTTGTTGTCTTTCTCTCCTTAGTTTCATATTCAATTGAGTCCACCAAAAAGAAGCATAATCGATGAATTGAGATGTCACAAGGCTTACCTTCCTTCTCTCACTATACGGATGACCTTCCAAGCTAAGCTCCACTTCTCTTTCCCATTGTAAGTACTCTCTCGGATCCAAACTCCCATAGAAATTAGGTAATTTGAACTTAGGGCCTTTTCTATTCTCCATCCTTTCATTAAACATTGCTGCAAGTAAGAAGCTAGTAGTAGTAACAAGGTCCTCACAATCACTCCCTAAGTGTTTACACTCTTGAAATGTTGATTCACTCGTGTTTGCACTCAAAAACAGTTTCTAGGTTGGTAATTTGTAGCCTTGATCTAGTACTATTTAGTAACAATGAAACAATGCTTGAAACTAATGCAATTTGTGAAAATGTAACTTAAATGAAACAAGAAACAAGTGTTTTTTTTTTTTTTTGGCTATTTAGAAAGCTAAGAAAAAGGTGTGGCAGATTTTTCTAAAAGAGGTAAGTGTGCAAATTAGGCAAGTACATAAAGTAAGAAGGAAAGCAATTGGAAAACTTCCCTAAAGTAGATGCAAGTCAAAAAGGGTAAACAAACCACTTTTTCTCAAACCCTAGGCACATTTCAGATTCAAGATGATCTCTAGATGAGTTTGATATGAGTTTTTCAAGAACAACATGAACATCAAACACTTTTTTTTTTCCAGATTTAACAACTCAAGCAAAACTGTCACTTTTCTTTTTTTTCTTTCTTTTTTTTTTTTTTAAATCTGCAATATGGAAGCCCGGATTGGTTTTCAATTTTTCTTGTTTTTCCAAAGACTTTTTGACTACGAATCCTGAATAAAAATTAAAGATAAGAGAAAAATAAGCAATTTTGTAGTTTTCTATTTTCCATAATTCGGAATGAACCTATGAGAAATAGAAAGAACAAAAACGGGTCAAATAGGCATTTTTTGTGATTTTCTGGGTTTTATATAAACTAAGAACAAAGAACAACAAGAAATAAAGGAAAGCAAGTAAGATAAGAACCTTCTCTTGAGCCTAAGCTCTGATACCAAATGATATGAAAACCCTAGATTTGGATCAAGAACCCCTTGAAGAACCCTTGAGTCACCAAGATCTAAAACCCTCAAAGCAATTTAGCAAAACCCAAGGAACATGAGTTAAGAAGATTATTCCTAGATCTATGATCTTGAAATAAGAAGAACTTGTTTCTTATCTCGAGATTGAAACAATCCACAAACACTTTAGATCAAGACTGTTTGATTGTTTCTAAACAAGTAATCTAAAGCAAGACTACTCAAGAACATGCAAGGTAATCAGCCAAGCAAGTCAATTGGAAGCAAAAAGAAACTTTCTATTTCATCAAATCTGAATATTAGGGTTACAAAAAGTCTTTAAATAGTCAAGAGAAAAAAACCTTAAAACAAAAGCCCAAAGTAAACAGCCCATAATAAAATCAGGCATGTGAACAACATTTAAGGAAAGAATAAAGCAACTAAAGCTTAAAGCAAAAGGCAAAGTGCCCATTTTAGGAAACTTTCCTAAAATGACTTTGACTTCATAATTCATTGCACATGTCTCTAATATTCCTCCTCCAAATGCACTTGCCAAAGATTAAAGTGCATTTCATCCTTTTTCATAGCCACCAATCTTGGATAATCAAAATCTGTCTTCACTTTTCCATGTAAGCTTTATAATGGATGTTTAAGGCTTGTTGAAGCTTCTTGGCATTTGAACTTGTAATTGGATGTTGAAGCATCCTAAGATTGTCTTGTGTCCCTTGTGCTCCATGATTCATATCACCAATCTTTTCAAAGTTGTCGTCCTCATGACTTGGTCCATCCTAAAGTTCCAAATGGAGGAAACTATTCTTTGGGAATCCTCTTTGGACCAAAACGTCAAACGAGGATCGGAACCAATCATGTCAAACTTGTCCTCATGATTTAGTCCATCCTATAGTTCCAAATGATGGAAACTCTTCTTTGGGTATCCTTTTGGACTAAATATCAAACGAGGATCGGAACCAATCTTTTCAAACTTATTCTAATTATTAGGTCCATCCTAAAGATCAAAATGGAGGAAACTCTTCTTCGGGAATCCTTTTGGACCAAAATATCAAACGAAGATCAAAACAAATGTTTTTAAACTTATCCTAATTAATTAGGTCCATCCTAAATATCAAAATGGTGGAAAATCTTCTTTGGGAATCCTCTTTGGACCAAAATGTCAATCGAGGATTGGAACCAATCTTTTTAAACATGTCCTAATGATTTTGTCGTCATGATTTGGTCCATAAAAAAGTTCCAAGTGGAGGAAATTCTTCTTTGGGAATCCTCTGTGGACCAAAATGTCAAACGAGGATTATAAGCAATCTTGTCAAACAGTCCTAATGATTTGGTCCATCCTTAAGATCCAAAGGGAGGAAACTCTTCTTTCGGAATTTTCTTTAGACCAAAATGTCAAACGAGGATCGGAACCAATCTTTTCAAAGTTGTCGTCCTCATAATTTGGTCCATCCTAAAGTTCCAAATGGAGGAAACTCTTCTTTGGCAATCCTCTTTGGACCAAAACGTCAAACGAGGATCAGAACCAATCTTGTCAATCTTGTACTCATGATTTGGTCCATCCTAAAGTTATAAATGGAGGAAACTCTTATTTAGGTATCCTTTTGGACCAAAATATCAAACGAGGATCGGAACCAATCTTTTCAAACTTGTCCTAATGATTTGGTCCATCCCAAAGTTCCAAATGGTGGAATCTCTTCTTTGGGAATCCTCTTTTGTCCAAAATATCAAACAAGAATCAGAACCAATGTTTTCAAACTTATCCTAATTATTAGGTCCATCTGAAAGATCAAAATGGAGGAAACTCTTCTTTGGGAATCCTTTTTGGACCAAAATGTCAAACGAGGATAGGAACCAATCTTTTCAAACATGTCATAATGATTTTGTCCTCATGATTTGGTCCATCCTAAACTTCCAAGTGGAGGAAACTCTTCTTTGGGAATCCTCTTTGAACCAAAATGTCAAACGAGGATCGTAAGCAATATTGTCAAACAGTCCTAATGATTTGGTCCATCTTGAAGTTCCGAATAGAGGAAACTCTTCTTTGGGAATCCTTTTTGGACCAAAATGTCAAACAAGGTTTGGAACCAATCTTTTCAAACTTGTCATAATGATTTTGTCCCCAACGAGGATCGGAAGCAATCTTTCAAACTTGTCCTAATGATTTGCTTCTTTCTAAAGTTCCGAATGGAGGAAACTCTTACTTGGGATTCCCCTTTGGACGAAAATGTTAAACGAGGATCGGAACCAATCTTATCAAACTTGCCCTAATGATTTGGTCCATCCTAAAGTTTCAAATGGAGGAAACTCTTCTTTGGGAATCCTTTTCGAACGTCAAAGTTGTTTTCGTGATTTGGTCCATCCTAAAGAACCAAATGGAGGAAACTCTTGTTTGGGAATCCTCTTTCGACCAAAATGTCGAACGTCAAAGTTGTCTTCATGATTTGGTCTATCCTAAAGTTCCAAATGGAGTAAAATTCTTTTTTAGGAATCTTCTTTCGACAAACATGTCAAAAGAGGATCGGAACCAATCTTGTCAAAGTTGTCCTCATTATATTGTCCATCTTAAAGATACAAATGTAAGAAACTCTTCTTTGGGAATCCTCTTTGGATCAAAACATCAAGCGAGGATCGGAACGAATCTTGTCATAGTTGTCCTCATGCTTTGGTCCATCCTAAAGTTCCAAATAAAGGAAACTCTTCTTTGGGAATCTTCTTTGGACCAAAATGTCTAACAAGGATCAGAACCAATCTTGTCAAACTTGTCGTAATGATTTGGTCCATCCTTAAGTTCCAAATGGAGGAAACTCATCTTTGGGAATCCTCTTTGGACCAAAATGTCCAAAGAGGATCGGAACCAATCTTTCAAACTTGTCCTAATGATATGGTGCTTCTTAAAGTTCCAAATGGAGGAAAGTCTTACTTGGGATTCCCCTTTGGATGAAAATGTCAAACGAGGATCGGAACCAATCTTGTTAAACTTGTCCTAATGATTTGGTCCGTCCTAAAGGTCCAAATGGAGGAAACTCTTGTTTGGGTATCCTCTTTCGACCAAAATTTCAAACAAGCATCGGAACCAATCTTTTCAAAGTTGTAGTCCTCATGATTTGGTCCATCCTAAAATTCCAAATGGTGGAATCTCTTCTTTGGGAATCCTCTTTCGATCAAAATTTCAAACGCCAAAGTTTTCCTCATGATTTGGTCCATCCTAAAGATCCAAATGGAGGAAACTCTTCTTTGGGAATCCTCTTTGGACCAAAATGTCAAACGAGGATAAGAACCAATCGTTTCAAACCTGTCCTAATGATTTTGTTCTCATGATTTGGTCCATTCCAAACTTCCAAATGGAGGAAACTCTTCTTTCGAAATCCTCTTTGGACCAAAATGTCAAACGAGGATCGGAACCAATATTTTCAAACTTGTCCTAATGATTTGGTCCATCCTATTGTTCCAAATGGAGGAAACTCTTTTTTGGGATACTCTTTGGACCAAAATGTCAAACAAGGATCGAAACAAATCTTTTCAAACTTGTCCTAATGATTTGGTCCATCCTAATGTTCCAAGTGGATGAAACTCATCTATGGGAATCCTCTTTGGACCAAAATGTCAATCGAGGATCGGAACCAATCTTTTCAAACATGTCCTAATGATTTTGTCCTCTTGATTTGGTCCACCCTAAAAATCCAAATGGAGGAAACTCTTCTTTGGGAATCCTCTTTGGACCAAAATATCAAACGAGGATCGGAACCAATCTTGTCAAACTTGTCCTAATGATTTGGTCTATCCTTAAGTTCCCAATGGAGGATTTTCTTCTTTGGGAATCCTCTTTGAACCAAAATGTCAAACGAGGATCGGAACCAATCTTTTCAAAGTTGTCGTCCTCATGATTTGGCCCATCCTAAAATTCCAAATGGTGGAATCTCTTATTTGGGAATCCTCTTTCGATCAAAATTTCAAACGCCAAAGTTTTCCTCATGATTTGGTCCATCCTAAAGATCCAAATGGAGGAAACTCTTCTTTGGGAATCCTCTTTGGACCAAAATGTCAAACGAGGATAAGAACCAATCGTTTCAAACCTGTCCTAATGATTTTGTTCTCATGATTCGGTCCATTCCAAACTTACAAATGGAGGAAACTCTTCTTTCGAAATCCTCTTTGGACCAAAATGTCAAACGAGGATCGGAACCAATATTTTCAAACTTGTCCTAATGATTTGGTCCATCCTATTGTTCCAAATGGAGGAAACTCTTTTTTGGGATACTCTTTGGACCAAAATGTCAAACGAGGATCAAAACAAATCTTTTCAAACTTGTCCTAATGATTTGGTCCATCCTAATGTTCCAAATGGATGAAACTCTTCTATGGGAATCCTCTTTGGACCAAAATGTCAATCGAGGATCGGAACCAATCTTTTCAAACATGTCCTAATGATTTTGTCCTCTTGATTTGGTCCACCCTAAAAATCCAAATGGAGGAAACTCTTCTTTGGGAATCCTCTTTGGACCAAAATATCAAACGAGGATCGGAACCAATCTTGTCAAACTTGTCCTAATGATTTGGTCTATCCTTAAGTTCCCAATGGAGGATTTTCTTCTTTGGGAATCCTCTTTGAACCAAAATGTCAAACGAGGATCGGAACCAATCTTTTCAAAGTTGTCGTCCTTATGATTTGGCCCATCCTAAAATTCCAAATGGTGGAATCTCTTATTTGGGAATCCTCTTTCGATCAAAATTTCAAACGCCAAAGTTTTCCTCATGATTTGGTCCATCCTAAAGATCCAAATGGAGGAAACTCTTCTTTGGGAATCCTCTTTGGACCAAAATGTCAAACGAGGATAAGAACCAATCGTTTCAAACCTGTCCTAATGATTTTGTTCTCATAATTTGGTCCATTCCAAACTTCCAAATGGAGGAAACTCTTCTTTCGAAATCCTCTTTGGACCAAAATTTCAAACGAGGATCGGAACCAATATTTTCAAACTTGTCCTAATGATTTGGTCCATCCTATTGTTCCAAATGGAGGAAACTCTTTTTTGGGATACTCTTTGGACCAAAATGTCAAACGAGGATCGAAACAAATCTTTTCAAACTTGTCCTAATGATTTGGTCCATCCTAATGTTCCAAATGGATGAAACTCTTCTATGGGAATCCTCTTTGGACCAAAATGTCAATCGAGGATCGGAACCAATCTTTTCAAACATGTCCTAATGATTTTTTCCTCTTGATTTGGTCCACCCTAAAAATCCAAATGGAGGAAACTCTTCTTTGGGAATCCTCTTTGGACCAAAATATCAAACGAGGATCGGAACAAATCTTGTCAAACTTGTCCTAATGATTTGGTCTATCCTTAAGTTCCCAATGGAGGATTTTCTTCTTTGGGAATCCTCTTTGAACCAAAATGTCAAACGAGGATCGGAACCAATCTTTTCAAAGTTGTCGTCCTCATGATTTGGCCCATCCTAATGTTCCAAATGGAGGAAACTCTTCTTTGGTAATCCTCTTGGACCAAAACTTCAAGCGAGGATCGGAACGAATCTTGTCAAAGTTGTCCTCCTGATTTGGTCCATCCTAAAGTTCCAAATGAAGGAAACTCTTCTTTGGGAATCTTCTTTTGACCTAAATGTCTAACAAGGATCGGAACCAATCTTGTCAAACTTGTCCTAATGATTTGGTCCATCCTTAAGTTCCAAATGGAGAAAACTCTTCTTTGGGAATCCTCTTTGGACTAAAATGTGAAAAGAGGATCGGAACCAATCTTTCAAACATCTCCTAATGATTTGGTGCTTCCTAAAGTTCCAAATGGAGGAAACTCTTACTTGGGATTCCCATTTGGACAAAAATGTCAAACGAGGATCGGAACCAATCTTGTCAAACTTGTCCTAATGATTTGGTCCGTCCTAAAGTTCCAAATGGAGGAAACTCTTGTTTGGGAATCCTCTTTCGACCAAAATGTCAAACAAGGATCGGAACCAATCTTTTCAAAGTTGTAGTCCTCATGATTTGGTCTATCCTAAAATTCCAAATGGAGGAATCTCTTCTTTGGGAATCCTCTTTCGATCAAAATTTCGAACGCAAAGTTTTCCTCATGATTTGGTCCATCCTAAAGATCCAACTGGAGGAAACTCTTCTTTGCGAATCCTCGTTGGACCAAAACTTCAAGCGAGGATCGGAACGAATCTTGTCAAAGTTGTCCTCATGATTTGGTCTATCCTAAAGTTCCAAATGATGGAAACTCTTCTTTGGGAATCTTCTTTGGACCAAAATGTCTAACAAGGATCGGAACCAATTTTGTCAAACTTGTCCTAATGATTTGGTCCATCCTTAAGTTCCAAATGGAGGAAACTCTTCTTTGGGATTCCTCTTTGGACCAAAATGTCAAAAGAGGATCGGAACCAAGATTTCAAACTTGTCCTAATGATTTGGTGCTTCCTAAAGTTCCAAATGGAGGAAACTCTTACTTGGGATTCCCCTTTGGACGAAAATGTCAAACGAGGATCGGAATCAATCTTTTCAAAGTTGTCGTCCTCATGATTTGGCCCATCCTAATGTTCCAAATGGAGGAAACTCTTCTTTGGCAATCCTCTTTGGACCAAAACTTTAAGCGAGGATCGGAACGAATCTTGTCAAAGTTGTCCTCATGATTTGGTCCTTCCTAAAGTTCCAAATGAAAGAAACTCTTCTTTGGGAATCTTCTTTGGACCAAAATGTCTAACAAGGATCGAAACAATCTTTTTCAAACTTGTTCTAATGATTTGGTCCATCCTTAAGTTCCAAATGGAGAAAACTCTTCTTTGGGAATCCTCTTTGGACCAAAATGTCAAAAGAGGATCGGAACCAATCTTTCAAACTTGTCCTAATGATTTGGTGCTTCCTAAATGATATGAATCATGGAGCACAAGACAAGATAGACAAGCTTAGGATGGTTCAAGGGCCAATGACAAGATCCAAGACCAAGAAATTGCAACAAGCTTTGAATATCCATTGTCAAGCATACATGAGCAAACTCAAGGAGACTTTTGAAGATTGGAACATTGAGGCTAAGGAAGAAGAGTTAAAGCACTTCAACTTGTGGCATGTGCAATTGGAAGAAGAATTTGGACAAGTTGTGCAATCAGATTCAAAGAATGAAGCTTAGAGAGAAAGTTGCAAACTTTCCATATTTGACAACTTTCCTTATTTGAGTCTTTTATTTATTTTATGCATTTAGGGATTTTGTATAATGTTTTCCATGGCCAAACGACATGTTTTAGGCCTTTTATATTCAGTTTATATGTTTGGAAAGGATTAGGAAAAATATTATTCTCTAGAAAAGATTTTCCACAAAATCTGCCAATTTCACATAAGGCAAGTTTTAGGCAGATTTTGTGCTCCTTGTAATCCGAATTTCCTAGCTTATTTTTAGGGTTTCTTTGCCTATTTAAAGGCCTCATTTGTAACCCTAAAGACTCAGAATTCATATGATGATAATATTGCTTTTTGCTTTGCTAAAATTGCTTAGTTTTGTAGCCTTGTTCTTAGGTTGCATGTTTTAGGAACATTCAAGCAAACCTTGATCTAGTTTGTTTGTGAATTGTTTCAATCTTGAAATAAGAACAAGTTCTCTTATTTCAAGGTCTTTGATCATTGGAATAATCTTCTTTTCTTGTTTTTCCAAAGGTTTTACCTTTCTGTTCATGGGGTTTTAGGATATGCATCTAGGGGTTCTTTGTTCTTTCAAAGGGTTTCTATTTCAATTCTAGGGTTTCATATCACTAAAGTTCCAAATGGAGGAAACTCTTACTTGGGATTCCCCTTTGGACGAAAATGTCAAACGAGGATCGGAACCAATCTTGTCAAACTTGACCTAATGATTTGGTTCGTCCTAAAGTTCCAAATGGAGGAAACTCTTGTTTGGGAATCCTCTTTCGACCAAAATGTCAAACAAGGATCAAAACCAATCTTTTCAAAGTTGTAGTCCTCATGATTTGGTCCATCCTAAAATTCCAAATGCAGGAAACTCTTCTTTGGGAATCCTTTTTCGATCAAAATTTCAAACGCCAAAGTTTTCCTCATGATTTGGTCCATCCTAAAGATCCAAATGGAGGAAACTCTTCCTTGGAAATCCTCTTTGGACAAAAATGTCGAACGAGGATAAGAACCAATCATTTCAAACCTGTCCTAATGCTTTTGTCCTCATGATTTGGTCCATTCCAAAGTTCCAAATGGAGGAAACTCTTCTTTCGGAATTCTCTTTGGACCAAAATGTCAAACGAGGATCGAAACCAATATTTTCAAACTTGTCCTAATGATTTGGTCCATCCTAATGTTCCAAATGGAGGAAACTCTTTTTTGGGAATCCTCTTTGGACCAAAATGTCAAACGAGGATCGAAACCAATCTTTTCAAACTTGTCATAATGATTTGGTCCGTCCTACTGTTCCAAATGGAGGAAACTCTTCTATGGGAATCCTCTTTGGACAAAAATGTCAATTGAGGATCGGAACCAATCTTTTCAAACATGTCCTAATGATTTTGTCCTCTTGATTTGGTCCACCCTAAAGTTCCAAATGGAGGAAACTCTTCTTTGGGAATCCTCTTTGGACCAAAATATCAAACGAGGATCGGAACCAATCTTGTCAAACTTGTCCTAATGATTTGGTCCATCCTTAAGTTCCCTATGGGGGAAACTCTTCTTTGGGAATCCTCTTCGGACCAAAATGTCAAACGAGGATCGGAACCAATCTTTTCAAAGTTGTCGTCCTCATGATTTGGCCAATCCTAATGTTCCAAATGGAGGAAACTCTTCTTTGGTAATCCTCTTTGGACCAAAATATCAAACGAAGATCGGAACCAATATTTTCAAACTTGTCCTAATGATGTGGTCCATCCTGAAGCTCAAAATGGAGGAAACTCTTCTTTGGGAATCCTCTTTAGACCAACATGTCAAACGAGGATCTGAACCAATTTTTTCAAACTTGTCCTAATGATTTAGTCCATCCTAATGTTCCAAATGGAGTAAACTCTTCTTTGGGAATCCTCTTTAGACCAAAATGTCAAACGAGGATCAGAACCAATATTGTCAAAGTTGTCCTCATTATTTGGTCCATCCTAGAGTTCAAAATGCAGGAAACTCTTCTTCTTTACGAATCCTTTTTGGATCAAAATGACAAACGAGGATCGGAACCAATCTTGTGAAACTTGTCCTAATGATTTGGTCCATCCTAAAGTTCCAATGGAGGAAACTCTTCTTTGGGAATCCTCTTTGGACCAAAATGTCAAAAGAGGATCAAAACCAATCTTGTCCTAATGATTTGGTCCATCCTAAAGTTCCAAATGGATGAAACTCTTCTTTGGGTGTCCTCTTTAGACCAAATTGTCAAACGAGGATCGGAACCAACCTTGTCCAACTTGTCCTCATTATTAGGTCCATCCTAAAGTTCCAAATGGAGGAAACTCTTCTTCTTTGCGAATCCTCTTTGGACCAAACTGTCAAACGAGGATCGGAACCAATCTTGCCAAACTTGTCATCATGAGATCGTCCATCCTAAAGATCCAAATGTAGGAAACTCTTCTTTGGGAATCCTTTTTGGACCAAAATGTCAAATGAGAATCGGAACCAATCTTTTAAAATTTGTCCTCAACATTTGGTCCATCCTAAAGATCCAAATGGAGGAAACTCTTCTTTGAGAATCCTCTTTGGACCAAAATGTCGAACGTCAAAGTTGTTTTCATGATTTGGTCCATCCTAAATATCCAAATGGAGGAAACTCTTGTTTGGGAATTCACTTTGGACCAAAATGTTGAACATCAAGTTTTCTTCATGATTTTTTCCATCCTAAAGTTCCAAATGGAAGAAACTCTTTTTTAGGAATCTTTTTTGGACCAAAATATGAAACGAAGATCGGAACCAATCTTGTCAAATTTGTCCTCATTATTTCATCCATCCTAAAGATCCAAATGTCTGAAAATTTTCTTTGGGAATCCTCTTTAGACCAAAACTTCAAGCGAGGATCAGAACGAATCTTGTCAAAGTTGTCCTCATGATTTGGTCCATCCTAGAGTTAAAAATGGAGGAAACTCTTCTTTGAACAAAAACGTCAAACAAGGATAGGAACCAATCTTGTGAAACATGTCCTAATGATTTGGTCCATCCTAAAGTTCCAAATGGAGGAAACTCTTCTTTGGGAATCTTCTTTGGACCAAAATGTCAAACGAGGATCAGAACCAATCTTTTCAAAGTTGTCGTCCTCATGATTTGGTCCATCCTAAAGTTCCAAATGGAGGAAACTCTTCTTCGGGAATCTTCTTTGGACCAAAACGTCAAACGACGATCAGAACCAATCTTTTCATACTTGTCCTCATGATTTGGTCCGCACTCAAGATGTATTTATGACAACTCAAGCTTCAAGTATAGTAGCATTGATGACAACTCTAGATGCATTTATGACAACTCAAGCTTCATTCAAGGGAACTTAAAGCAACTCCAAGACAAGCATTAATGACCATTTACAAGCTTCAATTAGAGTTAAATATCAGTTACAAATGTTTTATTTTCCTTGTAGGTTACAAAGTGATAGTAGCTGATTGTAACTTATGGTTTTGCTTTAATTTTGGGGGTTACAAGCTAGGGACATCATGGGGCTGTTATGGGAGTATTATGAACGAAATTTCGTTGTATTTTAAGCCTATAAATAGGCCACTTATGAGCCATTGTAAAGGAGACTTGTAAGACTTGACATATTCAAAAGATTGAATGAAATGTAGCATTTTTATGCATATTGAGAGCCTTGTGCTGCCCTTTGTAATCTTGGTTTAGATTACATGTTTAGAAACAGTCAAGAAGGGAGTGATCAACAAACTTGTGGAGTGTTTCAAGTCATTAGATGATGGAACGTAAAAGTTTGTCCATTTCATGATTTTTAGATCACATAGGGCAATCTGTTTCTAGCCTTTCCTTATGGTTGAATGATAAGGCAAACTCAAATGTCAAGTTCAAACACCCTATGCTATTATACTTAGCATGAACCCTTGAAGCATGAATTCAAACCCTCCCTAACTATTCGATTTCAACCATAAGGAAAGGCTAGAAATAGATTGCCCTATGTGATCTAAAAATCATGAAATGGACGAACTTTTACGTTCCATCATCTCATGACTCGAAACACTCCACAAGTTGGTTGATCACTCCCCTCTTGAATGTTTCTAAACATGTAATCTAAAGCAAGATTACAAAGGGTGAGGCACAAGGCATTCAATGTGCATAAAAATTCTACATTTCATTCAATCTTTTGAATATGTCAAGTCTTACAAGTGTCCTTTACAATGGCTGATAAGTGGCCTATTTATAGGCTTAAAATACAATGAAATTTCGTTCATAATGCTCCCATAACAGCCGCATGATGTCCCTAGCTTGTAACCCCCAAAATTAAAGCAAAACCATAAGTTACAATCAGCTACTATCACTTTGTAACCTACAAGGAAAGTAAAACATTTGTAACTGATATTTAACTCTAATTGAAGCTTGTAAATGGTCATTAATGATTGTCTTGGAGTTGCTTTAAGTTCCCTTGAATGAAGCTTGAGTAGTCATAAATGCATCTAGAGTTGTCATCAATGCTACTATACTTGAAGCTTGAGTTGTCATAAATACATCTTGAGTGCATTAAATGCAACTTGAGTTGTCATCAATGCATGTACACTTTAAGCTTGAATTCTTTAAATGCATGACTACATAATTCATATCATCCATCTTTAAGTTCGAAATGGAGGAAACTCTTCTTTGGGTATCCTATTGGACCAAAATATCAAACGAGGATCCGAACCAATCTTTTCGAACTTGTCCTAATTATTTGGTCTATCCTAAAGTTCCAAATGGAGGAAACTCTTCATTGGGAGTCCTCTTTGGACCAAAATGTCAAATGAGGATCGGAACGAATCTTTTCAAACATGTCCTAATGATTTGGTCCATACTAAAGTTCTAAATAAAGGAAACTATTCTTTGGGAATCCTCCTTGGACCAAAACGTCAAACGAGGATCGGAACCAATCTTGTCAAACATGTCCTCATCATTTGGTTAATCCTAAAGTTCCAAATGGGGAAACTTTTCTTTGGGTATCCTTTTGGACCAAACTATCAAACGAGGATCGGAACCAATCTTTTCAAACTTATCCTAATTATTTGATCCATCCTAAAGTTCCAAATGAAGGAAACTCTTCTTTGGGAATTCTCTTTGGACCAAAATGTCAAACGAGGATCGGAACCAATATTTCAAACATGTCCTAATGATTTTGTCCTCATGATTTGGTCCTTTCTAATGTTCCAAATTGAGGAAACTCTTCTTTGGGAATCTTCTTTAGACCAAAATGTCAAACGAGGGTCGGAACCAATATTTTCGAAGTTGTCGTCCTCATGATTTGGTCCATCCTAAAGTTCCAAATGGAGGAAACTCTTCTTTGGGAATCCTCTTTGAACCAAAATGTCAAACGAGGATCGGAACCAATCTTTTCAAACATGTCCTAATGCTTTTGTCCTCATGATTTGGTCCTTCCTAAAGTTCCAAATGTAGGAAACTCTTATTCGGGGATCTTGTTTGGACCGAAATATCAAACGAGGATCGGAAGCAATCTTGTCAAACTTGTCCTAATGACTTGGTCCATCTTTATGTTCCAAATGGAGGAAACTCTTCTTTCGGAATCCTCTTTGGACCAAAATGTAGAACGAGGATGGGAACTAATCTTTTCAAAGTTGTCGTCTTCATGATTTGGTCCATCCTAAAGTTCCAAATGGAGGAAACTCTTATTTGGGAATCTTCTTTTGACCAAAATGTCAAACGAGGATCGGAAGAAATCTTTTCAAAATTGTCGTCCTCATGATTTGGACCATTCTAAAGTTGCAAATGGAGGAAACTCTTCTTTGGGAATCCTCTTTGGACCAAAATTTCAAATGAGGATCGGAACCAATCTTTTCAAAGTTGTCCTAATGATTTTGTCCATCCTAAAGTTCCAAATGGAGGAAACTCTTCTTTGGGAATCCTCTTTCGACCAAAATGTCAAACGAGGATCGGAACCAATCTTTTCAAAGTTGTCCTCATGATTTGGTCCATCCTAAAGTTCCAAGTGTAGAAAACTCTTCTTCTTTGTGAATCCTTTTTGGATTAAAATGACAAACGAGGATCAGAACTAATCTTGTGAAACGTGTCCTAATGATTTAGTCCATCCTAAAGTTCCAAATGGAGGAAACTCTTCTTTGGGAATCCTCTTTGGACCAAAATGTCGATAGAAGATCAAAACCAATCTTGTCCTAATGATTTGGTCCATCCTAAAGTTCCAAATGGAGGAAACTCTTCTTTGGGAATCCTCTTTGGACCAAAATGTCGATAGAAGATCAAAACCAATCTTGTCCTAATGATTTGGTCCATCCTAAAGTTCCAAATGGATGAAACTCTTCTTTGGGAGACCTCTTTAGACCAAAATGTCAAACGAGCATCGGAACCAACCTTGTCCAATTTGTCCTTATTATTTTGTCCATCCTAAAGTTCCAAATGGAAGAAACTCTTCTTCTTTGCGAATCCTCTTTGGACCAAAATGTCAAACGAGGATCGCAACCAATCTTGCCAAACTTGTCCTCATGAGATCATCCATCGTAAAGATCCAAATGGAGGAAACTCTTCTTTGGGAATCCTTTTTGGACCAAAATATCAAATGAGGATTGGAACCAATCTTTTCTAATTAGTCCTCATGATTTGGTTCATCCTAAAGATCCAAATGAAGGAAACACTTCTTTGGGAATCCTCTTTGGACCAAAATGTCGAACGTCAAAGTTGTTTTCATGATTTGGTCCATACTTAAAATCGAAATGAAGGAAACTTTTCTTTGTGAATCATCTTTGGACCAAAATGTCAAATGATAATCGAAACCAATATTTTCAAACTTGTCCTAATGATTTGGTCCATCCTAAAGATCCAAATCGAGGAAGCTCTTCTCTGGGAATCCTGTTTGGACCAAAATGTCAAACGAGGATCGGAACCCATCTTTTCATACTTGTCCTAATGATTTGCCCATCAGAAAGATCCAATTGGAGGAAACTCTTCTTTGAGAATCCTCTTTGAACATAAATAAGAAACGAGGATTGGAACCAATCTTTTCAACGTTGTCCTCATGATTTGGTTCATCCTAAAGTTCTAAATGGAGGAAACGATTCTTTTGGAATCCTCTTTGGACAAAAATATCAAACGAGGATTGGAACCAATCTTTTCAAACTTGTAATAAGGATTTGGTCCATCCTAAAGTTCCAAATGGAGGAAACTCTTTTTTGGGAATCCTTTTTGGACCAAAATGGCAAACGAGGATCAGAATCTATCTTTTCAAACTTGTCCTCATAATTCGGTCCAGCCTAAAGTTCTAAATTGAGGAAACTCTTCTTTGGGAATCGTCTTTGGACCAAAATATCAAACAAGGATCGGAACCAATCTTGTCAAAGTTGCCCTCATTATTTCGTCCATACTAAAGATCCAAATGTAAGAAACTCTTCTTTGGGAATCCTTTTTGGACCCAAACTTCAAGCGAGGATCAGAACGAATCTTGTCAAAGTTGTCCTTATGATTTGGTCTATCCTAAAGTTCCAAATGGAGGAAACTCTTTTTTGGATATCCTTTTAGACCAAAATATCAAACAAGGATCGGAAGCAATCTTTTCAAACTTATAGTAATTATTTGGTCCATCCTAAAGTTTCAAATGGAGGAAATTCTTCTTTGGGAATCCTCTTTGATATGAATCATGGAGGCACTCCAAAAGATCCTAAGCAAATGAGGTTCAACAAGTATTTATTTCACATGTGCAAGGATTGCTAGGCTCGGTTCAAGCTATATTTCACAATGAGCAGCCCATTTCGGATGAAGAATTGGCATATCATTCTTTGAAGATCAATGTGTGCAACTTGCAATATCTACAAAGATAACCTTGTGCAAGTGTCAACTATGCCTTGAATTGAAGAATGCAACAACTAAGCAAATCAGATTCACTTTTATTTACTTTTTAGTTAAACTTTCCTTATTTGTAACCGTGGGCATTAAGGGCTCTAGTTTCCTTTTCTGTTTTTGCCAATTGTAACCGAATGCTTTAATGTTTGTTTCCTTTTATGGTTTTGCTTTTCTTTTGCTGATTAAAGGCTTATAAAGCCATGGGAACAATTTGTAACAAATCAGATTATATTGAATGAAAAACAAGTACTCTTTGAGAGTTTCTTTTTGAAAACCAAATAGAGTTTTCAATTTCTTTGTAATTCATGTGTTTAGGGTTGCTGTCGAGTCATTCAACTAGGAATTGATCAACTTAGTTGTGGAGTGATTCAATCTAGAACAAGGAATCTCATTCTTGTCTCTAGGTCATTGATCTAAGAGGTAATCTCATCTAGCCTTAAATCTCTTGGTTGAAACCAATTAGTTAGGGAGGGTTTGAGTTCTTGCTTCAAAGGTTCATGCTAATCATAATAACATAAGGTCTTTGGGCTTGCAATTTGGGTTTTCCTTATCAGTTGGTATCAGAGCTTTGGTCGAAACCTTGGCCAAACTCTAGATTTGATTCTATCCTTTACTTTCCTTGCAATTTGCTTCTTTGTTTCAAATCTGCCCTATCTTTTCATTTTCTGTCCAAACCATCATTTTTCTTTTGTTTTCGTTCTGTTCTTGTTTCCATCTTGTAGATCACATTATGATCTTGGAAATCAAAAAAAAAAAGTTAGAAAGAGAGCTTTGCATCCGAGAGCACTATATTGTTCATCTTGTGTTCTTCATGCTTTGCTTTGAAAATTCTGAGTTTGATCCATAGAAAGCGAAAAAGTCTGAGTTTTGAATGTTATTTTATCAATTTAGATCCACAATTTAAGCATCAATTCAATTCAGATCTGTTGACATTCAAATCCTACTCATACTTTCCATATTTGAATCTGTCGCATTTAATGCTCTGTCTTGCTGTCTAAAACGCGTGAAATCTTTCGAATTAGCTTTCAAAATCTGAATATGAAAGTTAATTTAATCAGTTATCTTGCATTTTCAAGAAGGACATTTAAGGAAATTCTATATGTAAATGACTCAAATTTTGAAAATCAAAACAGTACGCAGACAACTCCTAAAATTACAGATCTTGTCTTTTGATTGATTGGCATCATCAATTCTCATCATTATTTCAGATTTTTGCCAATTGTACACTCTTAATAACTGATTGATTGAGCTAAATATGAGTTTTCATCTTAAAATTCATTTCCAATTATTCCGAATTTGACTTACCATATTTGGCTTTTTCCTACTTAAATTCTGTTTTTCCTACCTTTTTGCTTTCTTTTGTGATTTCTTATTCTATTATTGTTTCTTTTCATAATTAGTTGTATTTTTCTAATTGAATTACTTTTGTAGCTTTCTAAACACAATTTTTGCTTGAAAAGTGAGTTCATATCCGAGAGCACCTACTTTCAAATTGGCCTACCTTGAGTGTTAAACACGAGTGTTTCCTTGAGTGATATAGTGAGGGAGTGTTGTAAGGTCCTTAATACTTGTTACTTTGTGAGGAACATCATGTCACAAGAGGGAGATGATGATGTGGGTAGTAGTGAAGCTAGGTTGAGGGAAGCTCAAACGAGCACATCTACACGCTTAACTCAAGTTGAAAATACCAAAATTGAGCGTTTGGGTAGATTAAAAGTTGCTGGAAATCAGAAGATAGATATGAGGGAAAATGAATTAGAAAGTGATGATGAAGAAGTAGTAGCCATGGATTGGGAAGAAAGTGACATTGAGGAAGAGTTTCTTGAGGAAGCCGAAGAGAATGATAATATGGAGGAATATATAGAGGATCTCGAGGCTAGAGATGGTAGTTGGGAGGAAGGAAATAAACTAGCACTTTTGTTTATGAGGGCTTTAAATTCTCAATTGAAGGAAGGTTGTGAAGATGACCAAAGAGACAACTTGTTCCATACAAGATGTTTGGTGAATGAGACTCCATGTAGTGTTGTGATCGATGGTGGAAGTTGTACAAATGTTGTGAGCTCATTTCTGGTCAAAAGACTTCAAATACCAACTCAAGAACATCCGACACCACACAAGCTTCAATGGCTCACCAATTGTGGAGAAAAGAAGGTAGTTTCTCAAGCTTTAATTTCTTTTACTCTTGGTAAGTATAAGGATGATATTTTGTGTGATGTTGTACCTATGCATGCTGGAGATATACTACTTGGCCGGCCTTGGCAATTTGATAGGAGGGTTATGTATGATGGTTTCCTAAATAGGTATAGTTTCATAAAGGATGGTCGAAAGACAACTCTTTTACCTTTATCTTCAAAAGATGTATATTTTGATCAATGTATACTTGAGAAAAGAAGAAAATAATTTGAGTTAAAAGAAAAAGAGTTGAGCGAAAAAGAATTGAGTGAAGAAATGAGTGAGAGAGAAAAGAGAGCTTTGAGTTGTAAAAAGAAAATTGAGAAGAAAGAAGAATGTGGGACAAGAGAGTTTCAAGAAAAAGAAGTGAGAGGGATAAAAGAGAAGAGTGAAAAAGATAAGTGTGAATACTTAGAGGAAAGAGAAAGAAAAGGCATGTTAGTGATCTATCTTGTAAAAATGAGTGAGGTGAGGAAAATTTTGCTTAGTTAAAAGCCTAATTTTGTGCTTATGTGCAAAGTATACTTTTTGGCAACTAACCTTAACCAATATTTGCCTAGTGTGTTTGAATATCTTTTTCAGGTTTGGAAGCATTATTTATGGCCGAATAAGAGCTTGAGGTGTTTGGAAGGACGAAGCATGCAAGCAAGAAAGTATGACGAAGAGGTATTCAAAACATTTCTCTATGGAACTTACTATCATCAAGGCAAAGAGAATGTTGTAAGTTATTTACTTTCTTGGAAGAATACTTTATATTCAAATCTGATTTTTGAGCACGTGAAAGTTTTTGACAAGGAGCATATAGGCATTACTTGTTCTGACCATATTGAAAAGTTTAACTTGAATAATACACAACTTAGGAATACATATACATCTTTTGTTGCTGATTTTACTTTGGGTAATTACAATGTATTCCTTGGTGTTTTGCTTGAATGGGGAACTCAAGAGATAATAAATGAGACTTTAGGAGCAATGCATAGGAAAACTAACTCTAAAGTGGAAACTTGGGAGAATTGTTTACCTTTTGTGGAGAATACATGTAATAGGGTAATACATCATAAGAATGTTTGTTTTTCAAATAAACTTGTTTATGGTCTTTATGCTATTACTCCCTTTGAGTTGCTGCCTTTGAGATATCATGGCTTTGTGATTGATTTTGCCTATTTTAAGTATGTTTTCATCAAATTAATTCAAACGGATGTAAAGCAAATGATTGAGGAGCAAGTTTTCACATTTACCTCAATAATGAACAAGAGAAGTAAACCGCTTATGTTTCATCCGAGAGCATGGATTTGGATGCATTTCCGAAAGAAACGACTTTAAAAAAGGACTAAATTGCATCCAAGAGGTGATGGACCATATCAAGTCCTTGCAAGAATCTTTTCAAAATTCCACACCATTGTGTTACACGGTGAGTACTATGAGATTTCAGTCTTTAATGTTATTAATTTGAGCCATTTTGATGTAGGAAATGTTGATTATGATTTGAGGACGAATCTTTTTGAAGAAGGGGAAGATGATATGAATCATGGAGGCACTCCAAAAGATCCTAAGCAAATAAGGTTCAAAAAGCATTTATTTCACATGTGCAAGGATTGCTAGGCTCGGTTCAAGCTATATTTCACAATGAGCAGCCCATTTCGGATGAAGAATTGACATATCATTCTTTGAAGATCCATGTGTGCAACTTGCAATATCTATAAAGATAACCTTGTGCAAGTGTCAACTATGCCTTGAATGGAAGAATGCAAAAAATAAGCAAATCAGATTTACTTTTATTTACTTTTTAGTCAAACTTTCCTTATTTGTAACCGTGGGCATTAAGGGCTCTAGCTTCCTTTTCTGTTTTTGCCAATTGTAACCGGATGCTTTAATGTTTGTTTCCTTTTATGTTTTTGCTTTTCTTTTGCTGATTAAAGGCTTATAAAGCCATGGGAACACTTTGTAACAAATCAGATTATATTGAATGAAAAACAAGTGTTCTTTGAGAGTTTCTTTTTGAAAACCAAATAGAGTTTTCAATTTCTTTGCAATTCTTGTGTTTAGGGTTGCTGTCGAGTCATTCAACTAGGAATTGATCAACTTAGTTGTGGAGTGATTCAATCTAGAACAAGGAATCTCATTCTTGTCTCTAGATCATTGATCTAAGAGGTAATCTCATCTAGCCTTAAATCTCTTGGTTGAAACCGATTAGTTAGGGAGGGTTTAAGTTCTTGCTTCAAAGGTTCATGCTAATCATAATAGCATAGGGTCTTTGGACTTACAATTTGGGTTTGCCTTATCACTCTTTGAACCAAAATGTCAAATGAGGATAAAAACCAATCTTTTCAAACAAGTCCTAATGATTTTGTCTTCATGATTTGCTCCATCCTAAAGTTCCAAATGGAGGAAACTCTTCTTTGGGAATCCTCGTTGGACCAAAATGTCAAACGAGGATCGGAACCAATATTGTCAAACTTGTCCTAATGATTTGGTCCATCCTTAAGTTCCAAATGGAGGAAACTCTTCTTTGGGAATCCTCTTTGGACCAAAATGTCAAACGAGGATCGGAACAATTCTTGTAGTTTTCCTCATGACTTGGTCGATCTTAAAGTTCCAAATGGAGCAAACTCTTCTTTGGGAATCCTCTTTGGATCAAAATAATAATTGAGGATCGGAACCAATCTTTCAAACTTGTCCTAATGATTTGGTCGATGCTAAAGTTTCAAATGGAGGAAACTCTTCTTTGGGAATCCTCTTTGGACCAAAATGTCAAACGAAGATCGAAACCAATCTGGTGAAAGTTGTCCTCATGATTTTGCCCATCCTAAAATGGTGGAAACTCTTCTTTGCGAATCCTCTTTGATCCTAAATATTGAAATTCAAAGTTGTCCTCATGATTTGGTGCATCTGAAAGATCCAAATGGATGAAACTGTTTTTTGGGAATCCTCTTTGGATCAAAATGTCAAACGAGGATCGGAACCAATCTTTTCAAACTTGTCCTAATGATTTGGTCCATCATAAAGTTCCAAATGGAGGAATCTCTTCTTTGGGAATCCTCTTTGGACCAAAATCTTGAACGTCAAAATTGTCCTCATGATTGGTCCATCCTAAAGTTCCAAATGGAGGAAACTCTTCTTTGGGAATCCTCTTTAGACCAAAATGTCGAATGTAAAAGTTGTCGTCATTATTTAGTTTATCCTTAAGATCCAAATGGAGGAAACTCTTCTTTATGAATCCACTTTTGACCAAAATCTCAAACACCAAAGTTGTCCTCATGATTTGGTCCATACTAAATATCCAAATGTAGGAAACTCTTCTTTTCAAATCCTCTTTGGACCAAAATGTCAAATGAGAATCGAAACCAATATTTTCAAACTTGTCCTAATGATTTGGTCCATCCTAAAGATCAAAATGGAGGAAACTCTTCTCTGGGAATCCTCTTTGGACCAAAATGTCGAACGTCAAAGTTGAGTACATGATTTGGTCCATCCTGAAGTTCTAAATGCACAAAAGTCTTCTTTGGGAATCCTCTTTGGACCAAAATGTCAAACGAGGATTGGAACCAATCTTTTCAAACTTGTCCTCATGATTTGGTCCATCCTAAAGATCCAAATGGAAGAAACACCTTCTTTGGGAATCCACTTTGGACCAAAATGTCAAACGAGGATCAAAACCAATATTGTCAAGTCATAATTTGGTACATAAAGTTTTGAATGGAGGAAACTCTTCATTGGGAATCTTCTTTGGTTCAACATGTCAAACGAGGATCCGAAGCAATCTTGTCAAAGTTGTCCTCATGATTTGGTCCATCCTAAAGTTCTCAATGGAGGAAACTCTTCTTTTTGAATCCACTTTGGATCAAAATGTCAAACGAGGATCGGACGCAATCTTCTCAAACTTGTCCTCATGATTTGGTCCATCTTAAAGATCCAAATGGAGGAAACTCTTCTTTGGGAATCCTCTTTGTACCAAAATGTCAAACTATGATCGGAACCAATCTTGTCAAAGTTGTCCTCACGAATTGGTCCATCCTAAAGATCCAAATGGAGGAAACTCTTCTTTGCGAATCCTCATTGGTCCAAATTTTTAAACGAGGATCGGAACAAATCTTTTTAAACTTGTCCTAATGATTTGGTCCATTCTAAACTTCCAAATGGAGGAAATTCTTCTTTGAGAATCCTCTTTGGACAAAAATGTGAAACGAGGATTGGAACCAATGTTGTCAAACTTGTCCTCATGATTTGGTCCATCCTAAAGTTCCAAATGGAGGAAACTCTTCATTGGGAATCCTCTTTGAACCAAAATGTCAAACGAGGATCAGAACCAATCTTGTCAAAGTTGCCCTCACGAATTGGTCCATCCTAAAGATCCAAATGGAGGAAACTCTTCTTTGGGAATCCTCTTTGGACAAAAATACCAAACGAGGATCGAAACCAATCTTTTCAAACTGGTCCTAATGATTTGGTCCATCCTAAAGTTCCAAATGGAGGAAATTCTTCTTTGGGAATCCTCTTTGGACCAAAATGTGAAACGAATATCGAAACAAGTCTTTTCAAATTTGTCGAAATGATTTGGTCCATCCTAAAGTTCCAAATGGAGGAAACTCTTCTTTGGGAATCCTCTTTGTACCAAAATGTCAAACTAGGATCAAAACCAATCTTGTCAAAGTTGTCCTCATTATTTCGTCAATCCTAAAGATCCAAATGTAGGAAACTCTTTTTTGGGAATCCTCTTTTGGCCAAAACTTCAAGCGAGGATCAGGACGAATCTTGTCAAAGTTGTCCTCATGATTTGGTCCGTCCTAAAGTTCCAAATTGATATGAATCATGGAACGTCACAAATAGCTCAAGGATCAATTTCAAGATTAAAGTTCCAGACAAGCGTTAACATCCATTTACAAGCCAACATTAGAAAAGTCAAGACAAGCTTTGAAGATCCGATCAAGGAGGCTATGGAAGAGGACTTGATAAACTTCAATCTATGACAAATGCATTTGGAGGAAGAGTGATATGAAACCCTAGAAAATTGAAATAGAAACCCTTTGAAAGACAAAGAACCCCTAGATGCAAATCCTAAAACCCCAATAAACAATAAGGCAAAACCCTTGGAAAGCAAGAAGAGAAAGATTATTCCAATGATCTAATAGCTAGAAATAGGAGAACTTGTTCTTATTTCAAGATCGAAACAATTCACAAACATACTAGATCAAATTATGCTTGAATGTTTCTAAAACATACAACCTAGAACAAAGCTACAAAATGCAAGGTAAAATCAAGCAAGCAATAAGCAAAACAAAGCTATTTTCTATCATATTAATTCTTAATATTTAGGGTTACAAATGAGGCTTTAAATAGCCAAAGAAACCCTAAAAACAACAAGGAAATTCGGATTACAAGGAGGCACAAAATCTGCCAAATCTTTCCTTAAGTGCATTTGGTGCATTTTAGGAAAGTTTTGCCCTAGAAGATATTATATCATTCCTAAACTATTCTAAGCATTTAAACTGATAAATAAAGGCCTAAAACATGTCCAAATATATTGTAAATTCGTGGACATCCTATATGGCAAGTTCGGGAACAAATATGGAAAGTGGTCTAAATAAGGAAAGTTTGCAAAAGTGATGCAACTTTCCTAATTTGCTCTTCTCTTCATTTCTGATTGAACAAGTCTTCAATACTCTTCTTCAACATATATTTTCCATAGATTAAAGTTCATCAAGTCCTCTTCCATAGCCTCCATGCTCAGATCTTCAAAGCTTATCTTGACTTTTCTCATGTAGGCTTGTAATGGATGTTTTATGCTTGTCTTGAACTCTGATCTTGAGATTGATCCTTGAGATATTTGTGACGTTCCATGATTCATATCATCCCCTACCTCTTGAAAAGGATTCGTCCTCGAATCTAAAACATTACCTACATCGCAAAAACTTAAGTTAATAACATAAATAAAAGCACCTAAAGCATACGTACCTCGTGTATCATCTATTTTCAACAAGAACAGCAACATGGGTATCCTTCCTTCTCCTTTCAAGTTAACACCTCCCAGGTCAAAAACCATTATCTTCCTTGATATCTTCTCTTTTCTTAGCAATTGTGTGTCCATTGTCTTATCTAGATTTTTTAATTTCTTGAAATGACCTATCTTAGGACAAACATCATCAAAGCTCACCAGATTGTTAGTTACTTGAAGTAGCAAGGAAGACTTAGAGATGCATGGACCATAGTCAATCTCATAAATCTTCTTATAATATGGTAACACTAATAAAGATCCAACACTACATCATCCTTAGACTTATAAGAAACAAATCGAACACTCTTTTCGAGTGAGTGATAATCATGCAAAATCATTTTATCAATCAGACAATAATCATGTGAAATATTAAGCACATCACCAAAATTAGTAAATAAATCAACTCTTTCAATTTGGGAATTATCAAGCAAGTAAGTCTTAGCACAAGATGTATAATTATCAATGAAATTCATTTCATGTTGTAAAAATTCAGATTTGATACCAATTTTAGCAAGTAAACAATTAATATGCATTTCATCAAATTTTACCATGGATGTGTTTACCCGATTTTCCATGCATTGAATCATGTGAGATGGTGGTTTATTGAGTATGGCAGCCCCTTGAATGTTGTCTTCATGATGTTTTATGCCTTTCGTTGATGACAAATTACTAGGCATCTCATTAGGGAACAACCTTTTGAATTCCTTTAAAAACTCAACAAACATACTAGGAAAAGATGGGTTAAGTGTAAAACAAACCTCTTTGTACAAAAGTACAAATGTAGGTTGGTAGATTTCATTCATAGCCTCACTTGATCTAACTTTCAAGCTCTCACTCTCCAATTGACTCTCTTTTTTCTCACTACACTCAAATGTCTCACACTTTGTAATCTCAAAGCCCTCTTTCTTTTCATTCTCTCTTTTCATTATTTTCAAACTCACAACTCTCATTCTTTTGAGCACTCATTTCTTTTTGATCACTCATCTCTCTTTCTTTTTTCTCACTTATTTCTTTTTGAGCACTCATCTCTCTTTCTTTTGCACTAATCTCTCTTTCTTTTGGCTCATTCTCTTTGTCACAATTTTCATTATTTTCAAGATGTAACCCTCCATTGTTTCAGTTTTCTTAATCTCCTCCTTCATATTTGATACGAAAACCCTTTCGAAATGCTTTAAGAACCCTTAAACTTAACTAAGGACCCAAAAAGATCACAACCAAAGAACCCACATATGCCATTTGAAACAACCCAAGGAAAAAGGCTAGAAGATGATTATCCTTATGATCAAAGATCTAAAGACAAGAATTGGATTTCTTGTTCTAGATTCGAATCAATCCACCAAATTAGAATGATCAATCCTAATGGCTCGATTCTATAGCCACCCTAAACACAAGGAATGACAAGATGAAAAGTTGCACAACTCACAACAATTCAAAGAAAAAGCTCTCAATGAGACTTTGTATTTTAACTTCCATTATAATCTTTATCCCATTACAAAATGAGTTCCATGGCTTTATAGCCTTCCTAATACACGAAATTAAACTAATTAAAATGAATGAATAAGGCCAAAAGACAGCCAGCCATATTAAAGTCTGAAATAATGGCAATTAACAACCCTATTGAATTATTAAAGTGTAACTAATATGTGGGGAGTTACAAATCTGATTTTGAGCCTTTGTAACTGAAACATCTTGATCACATGTATTGATGAGAGCCTTAAATGAAGCCTTAAGATGTCATGAATAAGTCTTGAGTAGCATTGATGTCTTGAGTCGCATTAAATGAGCTTCGGTTACATTAAATGAACTTGACTTGCATTTAATGAACTAGACTTGAAGTTGACTTGCATTTAATGAGCTTGGCT
Organism: Gynostemma pentaphyllum; assembly: GCA_028015215.1. NCBI lineage: Eukaryota > Viridiplantae > Streptophyta > Magnoliopsida > Cucurbitales > Cucurbitaceae > Gynostemma > Gynostemma pentaphyllum. The sequence goes on from CM051350.1 coordinate 11,981,954, forward strand.
TGAACTTGACTTGCATTTAATGAACTATGCTTGAAGTTTGAGCTTGACATGAACTTGGAGTGTAATGAGTGCAACTCCGCAACTTGTAAGGTTCCTTGGTTCATATCAATATTAGAACAATCTCCTTCAATATTCATGGCTACAAGAGAAACAAGTTAGTAATGTAAAAATAGGACCGTTCAAATCACTCCCTAAGTGTTTACACTCAAAAAATGTAAATCCACTCGTGTTTGCACTCAAAACAGATTTTACACCCTAAATGAAGCCTTGAACTCTTAGCACACTTTAGTAACTATCAAACAATTAAGATACTAAGAAAGTTTATTAAAAGTAACAATAAAGAAAAAAGAACAAACAATTTGGTTGGTTAAGAAAAATAGGACAGATTTTGTAACTATGGTGTATTTTAATATCCTCTACATAAACGTTAGCACGAATATCCACTTTTATCTCCTCCAAGCTAGCATTGAAAACTTCCTTCGATTTTAAAAGTTCTCTTTCAATCATCTTGACTTTCTCTAAAATCAAATTTATATTTTCCTCTACCAATCCATAGGCAGCCCCATTCTTATCCATTAATGTACCATTTTCACCCATTTGATAAGAAGAAGTAGTATTGGAAATAGGGTTAGAAGCATACTGTGTATCTCTTCTTCTTTTGAGTCTATTTTCTACCTTGGTGGCATAGTAAACCATTTCTTCCAACTTCACATATGTATACCCATTAACTTGGCCAGCAATCTCATAATTTAATCCATCTAAGAACCATGCCATAGTCATCTCTTCATCTTCCTCAATATTAGCCCTAGCCATGAGATATTTAAACTCATTGTAGTACTCACAAACGCTCATGTTTCCTTGAGTAAGATCTTCGAACATTTCCTCAAGGTCTCTTTGAAATCGGCTTGGTACAAATCATTTCCTCATGATGTATTTGAGTTCACACCAAGTTTCAATTGGATCCTCCAAAGTTTTTCTTTTCCTATCGTTTACCAATTGTTTCCACCATGTTAGTGCATAATCACAAAATTGAGTGGTTATAAGTTGTACCTTCTTTGAATTACTGCATGGATGTTCTTCAAAACAAAGCCCCACCTCTCTTTCCCATATCAAGTAAACCTCTGGATTTGATCTTCCTTGGAAAGTAGGTAACTTGAGCTTATCACCTCTTATGCTTCTATGCTCCATCCCTTCATGATAAACACCTCTATTTTCCCTCCAGGTATGTTCTCTCTCTCGACATCTATTACTCCTTTGATCAATTTCATGATACATTGCTGCAAGCAAACAAGTTAGTAATAAAAATAGGACCTCTCAATCACTCCCTAAGTGTTTACACTCGATGATGCTCGTTCTCTCGTGTTTGCACTCAAAAATAGATTTTAGGGCCTAAATGTAACCGTGAACTATTAGCACACTTTAACAACTACCAAACAACTAAGATACTAATGATATTTGTAAAAAGTATCAATAAAGAAATAAGAAACAATCAGCTTGGGTGGCTAGAGAAATAAAAGGACAGATTTTTCAAATGGTGTATTTTTGTAACAAGGAAAGAATAAGAAAGAAAACAAGCAAGAATAAACTTTCCTAAAAGAGAAAAATTCGAAATTAGACTTCCCTAAAGTACTTTGGATCAGAAAATAATACTTTCCTAAAGCAAAAGATGCATATATTCAAATATGGGCAGATTTGAAACTTTCCAAAAACAGTTTTGGGCTATTTATGGTAATTTCTAGCTTTTTAGGAAATAAACAATTCTAGCACGAATACTTTGCAATCTTTGGATTCAAGATGCATAAATGATGAGTTTAAGATGAACTCTTCAAGAACAATAAGAACACAAACCACTTTTTCCAGAAACTCAAACAAATCAAGCAAGAACACTTTTTTTTTTTAACAATTTTATGCACAATCCGACAGTCTACAAAGATCTATTTTTTTTCTCAATATTCCACTTTTTTTTAACAAACTTTTCTGAATAACAAATAAACACGACAAAAAGATAAAGACTTTTTTAACTGATGACTTTCTAATAATAGGATTGGAACTATATGAAAAAGAACAAAAACAGTAGCTTAATATGGAAATTCTGGAACTATGATTTTTTTTTTGTTTTTCTGGAATTTTCGATGAACGAAGAACAAGACAATAAAGACTAAAATAAAAAGAAAGCAAGTAAGATAGAAATATTCCCTTGAGTCTAAGCTCTAATACCAAATGATATGAAACCCTAGAAAATTCAAATAGAAACCCTTTGAAAGACAAAGAACCCCCTAGATACAAATCCTAAAACCCCAATAAACAATAAGGCAAAACCCTTGGAAAGCAAGAAGAGAAAGATTATTCCAATGATCTAATATCTTGAAATAAGAGAACTTGTTCTTATTTCAAGATCGAAACAATTCACAAACATACTAAATCAAATTATGCTTGAATGTTTCTAAAACATGCAACCTAGAACAAGCACTATAAGAAAAATGACATTAGGAGACACTAGGGATTTTATTAGGTGACAGTTGGATAAAAAAAAGGGGGGGAATTAGTGGGAAATTTTGCTGGCCTGTCACCTATTCTTAAGAAAATAAAACACCACAGATTTTTTTTTCACGCTTCATCTTCTCCCTCTCTCTTTTTTTTTTCACGCCTTTTGCACGCTGTCTCTCTCTCTCTCTCTCTCTCTCTCTCGCATGCTCTCTTCTCTCTTCGAAAGAAAGCCCTAAATTCTTAGTTTAGCTTCAAAGCCCTTAGACGAAAGTTCTCTCCCTTTCTCACTCTCACTCTTAACATCTCTTGGTAATCTTCATTATTGATGGATTCAAGACATCGAATTAGCTCAAAGCATCTATGGACGATTAATTCAAAACCTCAATTAGTCATGACCAAAGCGAAAGGGCTTGTCAGGAGGGAGAGAAAATGAAGATTCTTTGAGTTTAAAACTATTCAGAGTATAAGGTTTGTCTTCCTATAGTAATCATCTCTCTTTTTGAAGTAATTTCAAAATCTTATTCTCCTTCAAGGTCTTTGGTTTTCTATATCGTCCATATGTTTGTTTCGATTCAGTTTGTCTAAAATTTTATTGTTTTTTAGTGTTTTTAATTTGGGGATAAATATTTTCAATACATTTTGAAATTATATTCAAGAATTTAACTTTTGTTTTGTTAAGCCTGCTTAATTGGAAATTAAATGCTTGTGGATGGACTGTTTTCTTTATAAAATTTGGACACATTATAAAACACAAATTTTTTTTGTTGTTCTCGAAGAATGTTGTTTAATGTATGCATCATGGAGAGAAGTAAGCTAGCCATCCATATATTATAGAATCAAACTTATTAGTTTATTTTTCTCTTTTTTTTTTCATATTTTCCTAGCAGTAAGTTTAATCATCATGTGTGGACTAATGAGGATTAGATACATACATGCTTACAGGAAAACAAGTTGGAGAATGGACAAAGTCAGTAATTTTAAAAATAATAATCAAATTCATGTATCCTCATTGATTTGTATTTAATTGCATGTAACATAACTTATTTTTAATCAAACTACACAAATGGTATTTGTACATATTTTGAGATCTCCAATGCAAGTTTCATCTATTAAAGTGAATAAATGGGTAAAATTAGTTCATAGACTTTCACTGATACTCAAGCATTCATATTCAATGAATGATTGGATTATGCTTCTTTCCAAGTGTTAGCTCAAGTTCAAGTAATTTTTGTTTTTATTTTCATCAAAAATTAAACCTTTGGATTCGAAATTTAATACCTAGTAATTCTTTTATCATATTGAAATTGAATATGAGTTGAGTTGATAGTTGGTGTTGATAAGTAAAAGATCAGTCTCTTACATTTAGGTTTTGGTTAATTTGATTGGTGATTTTGGGTTAGGTTAATATGATTGTGTGACTTTTGGAATTGGGATTAAGATTACACTGAGAGTGGAAATTGATGAGGACTCTGAAATGAAGGGAAGTTGTGGGTCTTGACTAGAAGTTGGATCAGCCTATGGATGAGAAAAGTTCTCTCTTTTACTTTCTTTCATAAGTTGTTTTCTTGAATTATTGGTGATAGAAATATGGAGATATATCAGTATCGCTCGATTAAGTTTGGCATGACTTAGCACCCTCATCATCTAACATGTGAAAAAACTTGAAGTTTGTTATGTGATTATATGTTTTCTTAACTTCTCAATTGTCAAGTAATTGAATCTTAGTTCCATAAAACTGAAGGGTTCAACTCTCAACTATTTCACATCCATTTTATATGTTATATGTTCAGATTAATGATACATTATTAAGTTTTTGAAATAATGGTATTTTCACAATTCCATCAAATGTGGAAGACTATGTAACCTATATGATTGCATGATTTTGGTATTGATTTATCTAATTGAATCAATACATATTTACTTCTACAGGTTATTCTTAGCTCCCTTGCTCGCTTACTAGATGTCCTTATTAAAGCTAGAGGAGAACTGAAAAGCCATTTGTTGATAACTTTTTTGCTACAAGTCATGGGATACTTAGTTTTTTAGCATTCTTGACTGCATCCATATAAGCATTCTGTTTCATATGCTTAATTTAGATGATTACTGATTTTTCATTTGAGTTTGTCTTGTATTGTACTTAAATCATCTGTGTTAGGGGACACCGGGCCTCCACATCTCCACATTGGTATGATATTGTCCACTTTGGGCCAAGGCTCGCATGGCTTTGCTTTTGGTTTCACCCAAAAGACCTCATACCAATGGAGATGTGCCCTCACTATAAGAAAAATAGGAATAGGACACACTGACCATTTGAATAGGTGACACATAAAGAGAAAAATCGGATGAATAGTAAAAAAAAAAAAGAACGCGTCACCTTTGGGCTTTAACCAAATCGCTTCTCAGATGAATCTTCCCTTTCTCAATCTTTTCTCGCTTTGACAAAAAAAAACCTCTCTCACTTGCTTAAAAAAAAATCTTCTCTCGATCTCTCGCCTCCTCGCCTAGATGAAGTCTAATCTCTTTCAATCTTCCTTGCTCTCGCTGATATCTCGTCTTCATTCTTGCACGAAGCTCGTTCTCATTCTATTTCTCAATCTCTTCCAATCGCATGAAAGCTCACGCTAAACAAAGATGAAGTTCATGCCCTAATTTCAGAAGTCGAAGGTAATCCTGTTGAAGCTCATCTTTGTCGAAGTATGTCTCTCTTGCTCTCTTTCTTGTATGAAGAAAAACCTAACCTAATACTCTTCTCTATCTTTCAGATCGATTTCGAAATCTTACAGCTGGAAAAAAAATTCAAACACCCATAATTCCATTTTCGATCAGCTTTTTTACTATATATTTTCTTATATTTCTACAATTTTTCGAAGAGATTGGAAATCCAATGAGACCTCTATTCGTGCTTTTTGGTTCTACCATTGTTGAATTCAGTTTTGGCGATTTGAGATGGGGCGCTATTCTTGCTGATTTATATGCCTGCAAGTTGTTTGTTTATTTTACTCAATGAGTTTTTTTTTTTTTTTTTTGGATTTTAAACTCTTTTTGCTTTCATTAATGAAATTGGAAGTTCATTTCATAGATTTTTTTTATAATCTTGATTGCGTTTTAAATTGAGTTTTTTTTCCAATTTCATAGGCAGATTTTGTGTTACGTGGCTATGCTGGATGGAATTCAAGACAGGCTCTGGGGAAGTGATGTTTTTCAGAAGAGGTGAAGCATAGATTTGGAACCTGGTCACATAAATGAATTCGAGCTCAGCATCAACTCATCATTAGTGTGACCCAAGTCATAAGAGAATCATGATTATTATGCACAAGTGTTTAACTTGTTATTGGACTAACCATTCCCATGGAAAAATATATCTATTTCTAACTCAAGCAATTTAGAGCTTCATGCCATATGTTGTGGTCATCTCCATATAATCATTTGTATCTATCATGCATTCAATAGTTTATCTTCATTTGTATAAGATTTGATTGCTTACAGTTTAGGTATATAGATGGTAACAGGTTTATTGATTACATGTTAGCCTTCGATTGAATATCTAATGTTAGCCTTTCAATTTTTTAAGGTTGACTGACTTAACAGGTTTATTGATTACATGTGGCCTTGTCTCGAAAGGTTAGTCATCTGCATCTCTTAGCATGACCAGTTTTTTAGTTATTTCGTTACTGAGGTTTTCTTTTAAATTTATTTTACCTACGTTGTTGTTGCTATTTTTTTTTTTTTTAGCATATCCATTTCTTACAGGTTAATTTTTTTTACCTATTCTGTCACAGGCTATTTGCAAAACAGCAAGGAATATTACCAAACTTATAATTGCAGAGCATATTCTCAAATTTAAGATTGATTCTGTTGAATTTGAAGCACTCACATTAGGGTCTTTACCACCAACTTTTCAAGGTGCTTACATGATTATACTCATCTTGGTTATAATTTATCAATGTGGGTAGTAAATTTTTATAGAATTCAACTTCTGAAGTGTTGTAAGAAGGGAAGTAAACACACTTTTCTTCAGTTTAATTAGCTATTTTATTTATGATTATGTTAGTATTTCATTGTAAAATTTCTTGAAATAAGGAGAACCTCCCAGTCTAGTCCCAGATAATAACACTGTGACTTCTTTAATTAGTTAGTGTCTTTGTTAAATAACCTTTTGTAAAGGTTATGATTCAATCCCATTTTATATATTCTTTAAAATTTAAGTTCACTAACAATTTTTTTTTCTTGTGTATTTTTTAGTGTTCTAAGGTTATCATTGCTTACCTTTGGATCCTCTAAGTCACCGACTATGACTTTGCTTCTCCATTTGCTCATTTCTTATATTATATGACATATATTAGCATGTAAATCAGCGATGCAGTGATCACCATTTTATCTTTAATTTATGAAACTTGTTTATGTTTAATTTATTAAACTGTGATTGAAGGTAAAAAGAGCACTAAGTTAAAACGAGTTGCAAGTTAGTATCTGTAGTGTTTTTTGCTGGTCAATCATGTCTACTCGGTGTTTTATTTATAATAGTTAGTTATCTCCTTGAGATTCATGTGGACATGTTATTCATGTTGATTTGCAGGATTAAGCACTAGCTTCTCAATCAAATACTGGTATTGATCTATCCCGTTCGACTCCTAATAACCTTGCCACACAACTGGCATCCGAATCTCATAGCAAATACTGGTATTACTTTGTGATTTTGGCTGTATTATCTGAATCTCATAGCAAATACTGGTATTCCTAATAACCTTGCCACACAATTGGCATCCGAATCTCTTCCAAATGTTATGTGAAGAATACCTCTTCTTCACATTCTATTAACTTGTTATTTGATTTGGTGATTTTGAAATTAATTGTTTTTATGTTAGTGTTTCAATCTTAACAAATTGATCTCTTATCTGTTCGTATCTTTCTTTTTGTTGTGATAGAAAGTTTTGAGAAAAGAAGGAATAATAAAAAGGAGCCTTACAGGTTTGTAGTAGTTTCTTATTTTTGTTGTTCTCATTGTATAATAACTTTAAAGCAGTTCTTTTATTGTTATGTATTGATCTCTCTATTCATTTTTTTGACATAATCCATTTTTACTTCCAGATTTTTTTGGGTCATGGCTCCAATTTGGATTGGGGGTGAATTATCCCATCTTGCTAAGTACCCTTTTCTTTCGTACATCTCATCTTATTCTATATTGATTGTTTTTTTTTTGTTCTCTTCCAGCATTGTGTGAACTTTTTTAGATCACTTGTGTCGGCTGGAAAAGAAGCTCTCAAGCTTATAGTCCACGTGGACTAAAGCAATGAGTTTGGTTATCATTGACATTCTCTTTTGCTTTGCTTAATTAGTTATACTTATTTCTAATTGAAAGGAGTAATTGAACCACTCAATGTGTGCACAGTGCTTAGACATACATTTAAATTTATATTTTTTGAGACTTTTTTGACATTATGTTTGCTTTATGGATCGTATGCATACTTGTTCTTTTTTTTTTCCTGTTCCCAGAAATTTCTTGTGCAACATTTGCTTGTTTTATTAACCATGTTGGCAAATCTTCCCGAGCTCTTCACATTTAAATAAAAGTAGAATGTAAATTTATCCTATTTTGATTATGGAGAGGTCTTTATTTTTTTAATATGTAGGTTTATTTTCTTGTTTCTTGCCTGGTTATGTGGTTTAAAAAGAAAGGGCCTCATCTTTTTATCCCTTTTTAATTTAATTGACAACAATGGGTTTGATCTAGGTTTTTTGTTAAATTGGGGAGTCTCGAGTTTCTTATTCTTTATAGTTTTGTTGTTGCGAGATCTTGTCGACTTCTACTCGGCATTGTGACCTTACTAATGCTTTTACTAACCACTATGTAGTTAAAATTTTCACTGCTTGCAACTGCAACGAGGCATCTTACTAGCCATGGGCTGTTTTGTTTGAAGATTTGTTGTGTGGGATGAATAGGGTGATTTACACACCCTACTTTTTAGTTTAGTATATTTGATTTTTTTTCCTACAAGATGCATCTAAATTGAAAAAGCAAACTCATTTTCTAGAATTTGTGTAACGTCCCCAGTGCATCTCTTGAGTAAATAGTTTGTCTTTCTTTATGAAATGTTCTTATTAAATATGTTTAATTTGTTTAAGGTCCCGAATGCATTAATTATGTTTTCATATCTTTATGTGAGAATAATGTTTTGTTTACTTAATCTACTAAACATATTTTTTGAAAATTACCTGAACAAAAGAAAGAAAATATGAATTTGGTGATTTATTGTTTAAGTCTAACAATTAATATAATTGCTTAACTATAGTTCACCATTCACGCTTGTAAAATACTAGTCTTATGTTGATTTTTTTTTTATATTAAGGTTGGAAAATCACCAACAACTAACAAAGACTAAAGTTAAGAACAAGAAATGGTCCATCTCTTACTCCTCTTAATGGTTTGTATTCAGGTAATTCATTCTTTCTTTTATTCTCAATAATTTCTTTGTCTTTTTTTTGGTTTTAAAACTATACAAATTGTAATTGGTTGTTTTGTGGTGTTCAAACATAACAAACTAACTTGATTTTGTCCATTTTTATTTGAATTTTTCTATTGTAGTCCTTGTCCATTTCATTTTCGTTTGCTTTCTCTCCACTATAGACTTGTCTCAGCTACCATAAATCATCTCAGATGCCATCATAGACTCATCTTTACGATAAACATCTATTTGTGGCTTCTTTCTCGTGCAGGTTAGTTAGGGTTGTCATTGTAGATTTCAACTTTAATATGTTTTATATTCCTACTTTTGAGATCAATGGCTTGCTAATAAATATAAATGACTGGCATCTTGCAATATACTTTTGTTTCTCAATTCAAAATTCTTAACATTCAAAACATTTGAATTTCCTATAAGTGAGACTAGAATGGCAATTTGGAAGGGCATTTCTAATTGTGATGTAGGATAGGTTTTTCAAACAAGGCTCTCATTATGGAGAGATTATTTAATATATAACTGCTAGACATATGATCTGTGTGTTATTGGGCAACATGTATGCTTAAGACTTTTTTATCCTCCAACTTACATCAGTGAAAAACCATAAAAAATTACTAAAATTTGACAATTATATATATAAGTCACTCAAAAGGATCAATCGCATTTTGCCAATCACATTAAATAATGTTCCTCATTTAGCTATCTGGTATGATCTTATTTTTCTCTTTTTTGCTTGTGGCAAGTCAACCATAGCTAATTTGTTCATACATGCAATGCTTCTTTTTTAGGGAAAGATTATACACAATGATTTTAGATTTGATGTATAATAGTAATTTCTTCAGGAAAGATAAAAGATTGACATATGACTCACGTACGAGTTTGGAACTATTTCGTTCATTTCATCGCATCGATTATGTGGCTTCTCAATGTCTTCAATGTCTTAGGTGAGATAAACTAGTGACCACATAACAATTTATAAAAGGATTCTCTAAAACGCTAATTTTTTTTGTTTATTTTTATACAGTAATTATTCCATGATCATTGAAATTTGATTAGTATGAAGATGTTTTGTGATTATGTCGAACTTTTTTTTTGCTTAGAAGATATTTTATTTCAGGTGAAGAATAATGCATCATCACATGGAACTTTTCAAGAAGGTTGATGTAATTGTGACCCCCACAACCGGGTATGATTTATAGTCTCCACTCCTGTTCTTGAATTGAGTCTATCTAATACACTTAGTCTTTTAGAGTGATATCATCACTAATCTGCTGGCAAGATACGATTATGACGATACATAAATACGATGCTAGAGAATCAGAGCATGTTTTTATAATTGTTAATATAAATGATGAGTATTTTATGTATTTTATGTATGACTCATGGTTTATATCAGAGCATGTTTTTGTTGATCCTAACCAACCAGGTATGACTCATGGATTATTAGTTTTTTTCAAAAAAAATTATTCGAACACACTCGGCCACGTATACAATATATCTTATTAGTAGCATTATTGGTGCAATGTCTGCTATAAATTCGATTGTTATTTATACTTGCAGAAACTGTATAAGTTTATCATAGTTTCGTCATTTAAATATTTTCATAAAAAAATCATTCCAATATTATATCACAAAATCATTTACATATATGTTTTTAAGGAATATTACAACTATTACGACTCACTGTTTTTCTCTTGGTTTTGCAGAACCTTAACATGCTCCTATTGTAATGTTGAGTAGGTAGTTAATACACCATGTCATTTTTTTTTGCTCATAATTTATTTAATTTTCATCGTTGTTTTAATCTAGAATTTTGCACGCCTTTGTTCCTGTATTTTGGGTTGAATACTATCTTTTTTTCATGTTTAAAAACTGTATTTTAGCACAAAAGTCCTTCAATTATTTTGCTTGTAATATAGATTACATGATGCACTGATATAAACCATGTGATGTTAGAATTAGGAGCTACATTCGTGTTTTCCTGTTAATTGTCATCTACCACTGACTTGGTCATGTATTTTAATTAATAAATCGTTCTTGCCTTGAAGACAATCAATATTTTTATATTTTTATGTAGTAGCTTCTAGTTTATTTCCTACAATATGGAGGATGTTTATGATTTCTTTGATTAAAAGTGTTAATTGTAGCTAAGAATCCAACCATTCAAATTAGTTGGATATTTTAAACATTGTTGGACTGATTGAGATTTTAACGAGATGAATGCAGCCGCAAATTGAAAGAGTGTACTCCTCTCATCTTGAACTGAATCTTGTGGATGTGGAACCTTGCATATCAGGACCAAAGAGGTAAATTTAAGATATATTAAAAATTCCAGATTATGATCAAGTATTTTAAATCTCATGTTGTACTATTGTCAATATGTGCAAGCTTTAGGTTTGAACCTTAAGTAGGACTTGATTAATACTTTCTCTATGACTACTGGCACAAAATAAGGTACGTTATTGAACTTTATAGCTTTAATTTGTGTGGGAATTAGTGCTTAATTCTTGTTAATGGCACTTAGGCGGTTGCATTTTGTTAATCTCTTTGGGACATGAGATATTTCTGCAAGAATTTGATGGGATACTGGTATAATTTGATGTAAATTTTGCATAAGGCAAAATAGGAAATTTCCACCATTTTAGGTAATTTGTTTTTCAATTCGCACGTTTAATGATTTTGGTGTTGATGGTGGACCGACATCAAAGTATCTAGAACCAAAATTCAATTTCACACACAGAAACTAAAGAAATGTATGTACTAAGAAGCTTTGTGCTGTAAGTTTTTACATCATAGGAGTTAGTTGTTTTATGCAGAGTTTGTTTTGAATTGAGGTAGTTGTTAAACATTGATCAAAACAATGTAGTTATAATTATGATCAATTTTATATTTACCTAAATAAGTTGGAGAACACACTTTTAGATGGAAGCCCAACACCCCATCTCAAAAACTTTAGGAAAACACTGCAAGTTAGTCATTGCTAATTTTGTTATTTTGCAATTTTTTTTTGTTGATTTCCAATTGCTTTGCTGCATAATGTCTTAACAAGCATATTTTAATTTCTTTCAAGCAGAGGATTCTCAGTGTCCACTACTCAATACCACACTACGTTAGAGTTTCCTTGGATTGCAAGCACCTTCTATCTCGAATATTCGTAGCTGATCTAGCAACTGCCCTTTATGCCATATCAGCATAGGTGATGAGGTGCTTGATGATCTTGACGTCAAGAACATTAATTTGTCATAGTTATTTGTTTTTTTTTGTATTGATATGATTTAATTTTTTGTTTATAGAATGTAATTCATCTAGGCATCGAGTAATATTTAAATTTTGAGATTGTAATAGTTAATTAAATTTGACAGGTATATTATATAAATTTGATTTATAATTAATTTAAAAAATATATTTTTTTCTCAAATTTTAGACAATAGGTGACGCTCTTTTGGCATCACCTATTTGAATAGGTGACGGTCATGTGATCGTCACCTATGGCAGTGTCACCTATTTAAATAGGTGACGTTTTTTTGGCGTCACCTATTCAAATAGGTGACCCGTTTTACCCGTCACCTATTTGAATAGGTGACGGTTTTTACCCGTCACCTATTTGAATAGGTGACGTTTTTTGCCCGTCACCTATTCGAATAGGTGACGTTTTTTTGGCGTCACCTATTCGAATAGGTGACGGTTTTTTTTGGACGTCACCTATTTAAATAGGTGACACTGCCATAGGTGACGGTCAAAAAACCGTCACATATTCGAATAGGTGACGCCAAAAGGATGTCACCTATTCCTGAAATTCTTATAGTGAAGGCTACAAAATGCAAGGTAAAATCAAGCAAGCAATAAGCAAAACAAAGCTATTTTCTATCATATTAATTCTTAATTTTTAGGGTTACAAATGAGGCTTTAAATAGCCAAAGAAACCCTAAAAACAACAAGGAAATTCGGATTACAAGAAGGCACAATATCTGCCAAATCTTTCCTTAAGTGCATTTGGTGCATTTTAGGAAAGTTTTGCCCTAGAAGATATTATATCATTCCTAAACTATTCTAAGCATTTAAACTGATAAATAAAGGCCTAAAACATGTCCAAATATATTGTAAATTCGTGGACATCATATATGGCAAGTTTGGGAACAAATATGGAAAGGGGTCCAAATAAGGAAAGTTTGCAAAAGTGATGCAACTTTCCTAATTTGCTCTTCTCTTCATTTCTGATTGAACAAGTCTTCAATACTCTTCTTCAACATATATTTTCCATAGATTGAAGTTCATCAAGTCCTCTTCCATAGCCTCCATGCTCAGATCTTCAAAGCTTATCTTGACTTTTCTCATGTAGGCTTGTAATGGATGTTTTATGCTTGTCTTGAACTTTGATCTTGAGATTGATCCTTGAGATATTTGTGACGTTCCATGATTCATATCAAAGAGTATTGAAGACTTGTTCAATCAGAATTGAAGAGAAGAGCTAATTAGGAAAGTTGCATCACTTTTGCAAACTTTCCTAATTTGGACCACTTTCCATATTTGTTCACAAAGTTTCCACATTTGTTCCCAAAATGGTTCCAACGAATTTATGATGTATTTAGACATTTTTAGGTCATTTATATTCAGTTTATTAGCTCGGAAAGAATTAGGAAAGATATTATTCTCTAGGAAAGATTTTCCCCAAAATCTGCCAAATCCATGTAAGACAAGTTTTGGGCAGACTTTATTCTCTTCTTTATTCCGAATTTCCTTGTTATTTTTAGGGGTTTCTTTGCCTATTTAAAGGTCAACCCTAAATACTCAGAATTGATTTGACAATAATATTGCTTTTTGCTTTGCTGAAATTGCTTAGTTTTGTAGCCTTGTTCTTAGGTTGCATGTTTTAGGAACATTCAAGCAAACCTTGATCTAGTTTGTTTGTAAATTATTTCAATCTTGAAATAAGAACAACTTCTCTTATTTCAAGGTCTTTGATCATTGGAATAATCTTCTTTTCTTATTTTTCCAAAGGTTTTACCTTTTTGTTCATGGGGTTTTAGGATGTGCATCTAGGGGTTCTTTGTTCTTTCAAAGGGTTTCTATTTCAATTCTTGGGTTTCATATCATTTGGTATCAGAGCTTAGGCTCAAGGGAAGATTTCTATCTTACTTGCTTTCTTGTGTATTGAATTTTTATTGTCTTGTTCTTCGTTCATCGAAAATTCCAGAAAAAACACAAAAAACAATTACAGTTCCAGAATTTGCTTTTTTAGCTACAGTTTTTATTATTTTTAGTATAGTTTCATTCCGATTCTGAGAAAATAAATAACCACAAAAGTCTTCATCTTTTTGTCTAGTTTATTTCGTATTCAGAAAAGTTTGTCGAAAAAAAATTGGAAGATAGAGAAAACAATAGATCTTTCCGGACTGTCTGATTGTGCAGAAATTGAAAAAAAAAAAAAGTTTGTTCTTGCTTGATTTGTTGAAATTTCTAAAAAAAGTGGTTTGTGTTCGTATTGTTCTTGAAGAGTTCATCTTAAAATCATCATATCTTCATCTTGAATCTGAAAATTACAAAGGTTTTTTTGCTAGAACTGTTTATTTCCTAAAAAGGTAGAACTTACCATAAATAGCCAAAACAGTTTTAGGAAAGTTTCAAATCTGTCCCATATTTGATTGTTTGCTTCTCTTGCTTTAGGAAAGTTATAATTTCTGATTCAAAACACTCTAGGGAAGTCTAATTTCGAATTTTTCTCTTTTAGGAAAGTTTATTCTTGCTTATTTTCTATCTTATTCTTTCCTTGTCACTAAAATAAACCATTTGCATGAATCTGTCTTCTTTTCTTCTTAACCAACCAATTTGCTTGTTTCTTATTTCTTGATTGTTACTTTTTACAAATTTCATTAGTATATTTGTTGTTTGATAGTTGCTAAAGTGTGCTAAAAGTTCAAGGTTACATTTTGGGTCTAGAATCTGTTTTGAGTGCAAACACGAGTGAAATAACATCTTTGAGTGTAAACACTTAGGGAGTGATTTGAAAGGTCCTATTTTTATATTACTAACTTGTTTACTTGTAGCAATGTATCATGAAAAATATGATGAAAGGAGGAGCAATGGATGTCGAGATGTAGAGCATACTTGGAGGGAAAATGGAGAGGCTTATTATGAAAGGATGATGCATAGGAGCTTTGGAGCACATAAGCTCAACTTATATACTTTCCATGGGAGTGTAGATCCAGAAGAGTACTTGCAATGGGAAAGTAAAATTGAGCATATCTTTGATTACAACAACTATAGTGAGGAAAGAAAGGTATTTCTTCCTAGTGCCAAATTCACTAATTATGCTTATGTTTGGTGGTCTCAATTAAAGGAAAAACTAAGGAGAGATAGACTACCACATATTGATACTTGGTATGAACTTAAATATCACATGAGGAAGAGGTTTGTGCCAAGCTTATCACAAGGAGTTTGAAGTTCTGATGGCTAGGGCTGTCTTTTTTTTTGAAGATAATGAGTCTACAATGACACGGTTCTTAAAGGGTTTAAACAAGGAGATTGCGTGTTGTGTTGAAGGAAAAACATATGTGGAGTTGGAACATATGGTTTATTATGCAACCACGGTGGAAAAGAGACTCGAAAGAAGGGCTACAAAAAGGTATTCTACTAAATATCTTTCCAACCCGATTCCATATCAAGAAAATCAATTAAAGAGTGCATTAAAGAGAAAGGATGTGGCTGCCAATGGTTTGATTAAGAAAAAGGTAACATTTGCTTTACAAGACCACTTTCAATCAAATATTCATATGAGGGAAACTTATGATGCATGTGAGTTAAAAAAGTGTTCTACAATTGAAAAGAATGAGAATTGTCAAAAAGAGAGTGAGCCAAAAGAAAGAGAGATGAGTTTTCAAAAAGAAATGTGTGAAAAAGAAATTATTGAAATAAGTGAGCCAAAAGAAAAGAGAGATGAGTGCTCAAAAGAAATGAGTGACGTGAGTGAGTCAAAAGAAAGAGATTTGAGTTCAAAAGAAAGAGTGTTTGAAAAGAATGAAAGAGAAATTGAAAAGAAAGAGAGTTGTGAGTCAAAAAAGAATGAGAGGAATGGTGAGAACATTGTGAGTTTTGTAGAAAGTGAGGCTAGAAAAACAATGTTTTCAAATAAAACCCACTTTGTACTTGTGTGTAAAGATTCTTTCTTTCTAACTTATGAACTTAACCTTTGATTTTTTAGTGTTTTAGCTAACCTTTTGCAGAATAACATTTATCAATTTTCAATTGGAATGGAGCACATAGTAGATACATTTCAGGGAGCTGAGATACTTAAGGAACCACCATATTTCATGGAAAAAGATGTTGCAAACGGGATCCAAGGCCAGAAAAGGAAGTTCCTTACTTTTAATCCTATTGCATCGGTTTGTTTAAATGATTATTTCTTGTTTTTCAATTCTGATTTTAAGACTAGAAATCATCCAAACAAATTATATTTTCATGATAAACATGCATTCTTTTCTAGCAAAATTCTTTTGGATGATCTTTACTTGTTTGACAGCTTATCACTTGCAAAACATGTTAAGTTAACCTATCCATTTACTTGTGTTGATTTGCATAGTTCTTGTTTATTTGCTAAATTTGATCTCAACTATGATATTTTACCACTTCAATTTCATTTTAATAATAAACATATGTTTTGTGCTACACGAGTTATCTTTGATAAGACATGATGCATTTAGGGAGAGCATAGAGTTTTCGTATTTTCTAATTTACCCCAACACATTAGACCTATTTGAGTTTGATTATAGTTCATATGCTTTGATTAATTTGTTACCTTCACCATGTGATCATCTTGGGAGTATTGTTGAGTATGAGAAAATTTACGAGATTGACTATGGTCCATATATTCTACTAGACTTGTTCCCACTATCCACCAACCATATTGTTAGTGTTGTGGTCTTTGATAAGCTAGATTGTTTTGCTGATTTAAAGGGAAGAAAACCAACAATATTTTCGGGAGGTGTTAACTTGAAAGTAGAAAGAAGGGTACCATTGTTGCTCTCTTTGGTGCCAATTCACAATACACGAGGTACGTATGCATTAAGTGCTTTTATTTATGTTATTAACTTAAGTTTTGCGATGTAGGTAATGTTATAGATTCGAGGACGAATCCTTTTCAAGAGGGAGGGGATGATATGAATCATGGAACGTCACAAATAGCTCAAGGATCAATTTCAAGATTAAAGTTCCAGACAAGCGTTAACATCCATTTACAAGCCAACATTAGAAAAGTCAAGACAAGTTTTGAAGATCCGATCATGGAGGCTATGGAAGAGGACTTGATAAACTTCAATCTATGACAAATGCATTTGGAGGAAGAGTATTGAAGACTTGTTCAATCAGAATTGAAGAGAAGAGCTAATTAGGAAAGTTGCATCACTTTTGCAAACTTTCCTAATTTGGACCACTTTCCATATTTGTTCACAAAGTTTCCATATTTGTTCCCAAAATGGTTCCAACGAATTTATGATGTATTTAGACATTTTTAGGTCATTTATATTCAGTTTATTAGCTCGGAAAGAATTAGGAAAGATATTATTCTCTAGGAAAGATTTTCCCCAAAATCTGCCAAATCCATGTAAGGCAAGGTTTGGGCAGACTTTATTCTCTTCTTTATTCCGAATTTCCTTGTTATTTTTAGGGTTTCTTTGCCTATTTAAAGGTCAACCCTAAATACTCAGAATTGATTTGACAATAATATTGCTTTTTGCTTTGCTGAAATTGCTTAGTTTTGTAGCCTTGTTCTTAGGTTGCATGTTTTAGGAACATTCAAGCAAACCTTGATCTAGTTTGTTTGTGAATTGTTTCAATCTTGAAATAAGAACAAGTTATCTTATTTTAAGGTCTTTGATCATTGGAATAATCTTCTTTTCTTGTTTTTCCAAAGGTTTTACCTTTTTGTTCATGGGGTTTTAGGATGTGCATCTAGGGGTTCTTTGTTCTTTCAAAGGGTTTCTATTTCAATTCTAGGGTTTCATATCACAAATGAAGGAAAGTCTTCTTTGGGTATCCTTTTGGACCAAAATATCAAACAAGGATAGGAAACAATCTTTAAAACTTATCCTAATTATTTGGTCCATCCTAAAGTTTCAAATGGAGGAAACTCTTCTTTGGGAATCCTCTTTGGACCAAAATGTCAAACGAGGATAAAAACCAATCTTTTCAAACATGTCCTAATAATTTTGTCCTCATGATTTGGTCCATCCTAAAGTTCCAAATGGTGGAAACTCTTCTTTGGGAATCCTCTTTGGACCAAAATGTCAAACGAGGATCGGAACCGATCTTGTCAAACTTGTCCTAATGATTTGGTCCATCCTTAAGTTCCAAATGGAGGAAACTCTTCTTTGGGAATCCTCTTTGGACAAAAAAATCAAACGAGGATCGGAACCTATCTTTTCAAAGTTGTCGTCCTCATGATTTGGTCCATCCTAAAGTTCCAAATGGAGGAAACTCTTCTTTGGGAATCATCTTTGTACCAAAATGTCAAACGAGGATCGGAGCCAATTTTTTCCAACTTGTCATGATGATTTGGTCCATCCTAAAGATCCAAATGGAAGAAACTATTCTTTGGGAATCCTCTTTGGACCAAAATATCAAACGAGGATGGGAACAATTCTTGTCACTATCCTCATGTTTTGGTCCATCCTAAAGTTCCAAATGGAGCAAACTCTTCTTTGGGAATCCTCTTTGGACCAAAATATCAAACGAGGATCGGAACCAATCTTTTCAAACTTGTCCTAATGATTTGGTCCATCCTAAAGTTTCAAATGGAGGAAACTCTTCTTTGAGAATCCTCTATACCAAAATTTCAAACGAGGATTGGAACCAATCTTTTCAAACTTGTCCTCATGATTTTATCCATCCTAACGTTCTAAATGGAGGATACTCTTCTTTTGGAATCCTCTTTGTATAAAATTTCAATGAGGATCGGAACCAATCTTGTCAAAGTTGTCCTCATGATTAGGTTCATCCTAAAGTTCTAAATGGAGGAAACTCTTCTTTGGGAAACCTCTTTGGACAAAAATATGAAACGAGGATTGGAACCAATCTTTTCAAACTTGTAATAATGATTTGGTCCATCCCAAAGTTCCAAATGGAGGAAACTCTTCTTTGGGAATCCTCTTTTGACCAAAATGTCAAACGAGGATAGGAATCTATTTCTTCAAACTTGTCCTCATAATTTGGTCCATCGTAAAGTTCCAAAAGGAGGGAATTCTTCTTTGGGAATCCTTTTTGGACCAAAGTTTCAATCAAGGATCGGAACTAATCTTGTCAAAGTTGTCCTCATTATTTGTTCTATCCTAAAGTTCTAAATGGAGGACACTCTTCTTTGCGAATCCTCTTGGACCAAAATGTCGAACGTCAAAGTTGTCCTCATGATTTGGTCCATCTTAAAGATCCAAAAGGAGGAAACTCTTCTTTGAGAATCCTCATTGGAGCAAAATGTCGAACGTCAAAGTTGACTACATGATTTGGTCCATCCTAAAGTTCTAAATGCACGAAAGTCTTCTTTGGGAATCCTATTTGGACCAAAATGTCAAACGAGGATTGAAACCAATCTTTTCAAACTTGTCCTCATGATTTGGTCCATCCTAAAGATCCAAATGGAAGAAACACCTTCTTTGGGAATCCTCTTTGGACCAAATGTCAAACGAGGATCGGAACCACTATTGGCAAGTCATGATTTGGTACATACTAAAGTTACGAATGGAGGAAACTCTTCTTTGGGAATCCTCTTTGGTTCAACATGTCAAACGAGGATCCGAAGCAATCTTGTCAAAGTTGTCCTCATGATTTGGTCCATCCTAAAGTTCCAAATGGAGGAAACTCTTCTTTGGGAATCCACTTTGGATCAAAATGTTAAAAAAGGATCGGAAACAATCTTGTCAAACTTGTCCTCATGATTAGGTCAATCCTAAAGATCCAAATGGAGGAAAATCTTCTTTGGGAATCCTCTTTGTACCAAAATATCAAACGAGGATCGGAACCAATCTTGTCAAAGTTGTTCTCACGAATTGGTCCATCATAAAGATTCAAATGGAGGAAACTCTTCTTTGGGAATCCTCTTTGTACCAAAATGTCAAACGAGGATCAGAACCAATCTTGTCAAAGTTGTCCTCACGAATTGGTCCAACCTAAAGATCCAAATGGACGAAACTCTTCTTTGGGAATCCTCTTTGGACCAAAATATCAAACGAGGATCGGAACCAATCTTTTTAAACTTGTCATAATGATTTGGTCCATTCTAAAGTTCCAAATGGAGGAAATTCTTCTTTGGGAATCCTCTTTGGACCAAAATGTGAAACGAGAATCGGAACCAGTCTTTTCAAACTTGGCCTCACGAATTGATCCATTCTAAAGTTCCAAATGGAGGAAACTCATCTTTGACCAAAATGTCAAACGTGGATCTGAACCAATCTTGTCTAACTTCTCCTCATGATTTGGTCCATCCTAAAGCTCCAAATGGAGGAAACTCTTCTTTGCTAATCCTCTTTGGACCAAAATATCAAACGAGGATCGGAACCAATCTTTTCAACATTGTCCTAATGATTTGGTCCATCCATAAGTTCCAAATGGAGGAAACTCTGCTTTTTGAATCCTCTTTGGACCAAAATGTCAAACGAGGATCGGAACAATCTTTTTAAACTTGTCCCAATGATTTGGTCCATACTAAAGTTCCAAATGGATGAAACTCTTATTTAGGAATTCTCTTTGGACCAAAATGTAAAAAGAGGATCAAAACCAATCTTGTCAAACTTTTCCTCATGATTCGGTCCATCCTAAAGTTCCAAATAGGGGAAACTCTTCTTTGCGAATCTTCCTTGGACCAAAATGTCAAACGAAGATCGGAACCAATCTTTTCAAAATTGTCCCAAAGATTTGGTCTATCCCAAAGTTCCAAATGGAGGAAACTCTGATTTGGGAATCCTCTTTGGACCAAAATGTCAAACGAGGATCGGAACCAATCTTTTTAAAGTTGTCCTCATGATTTGGTCCATCCGAAAGCACCAAATGGAGGAAATACTTCTTTGGGAATCCTCTTTGGACAATAATGTCAAACGTCGAAGTTGTCCTCATAATTATGTCCATCCTAAAGTTCTAAATGGAGGAAACTCTTCTTTGGGAATCCTATTTGGACCAAAATTTCAAACTAGGATCAGAAGCAATCTTGTCAAACTTGTCCTAATAAATTTGGCCTCATGATTTGGTCCATCCTAAAGTTCCAAATGGTAGAAACTCTTCTGTGGGAATCCTCTCTGGACCAAAATGTCAAACGAGGATCGGAACCAATCTTTTCAAACTTGCGCTAATGATTTGGTCCATCCTAAAGTTCTAAATGGAGGAAACTCTTCTTTGGGAATCTTTTTTGGACCAAAATGTCAAACGAGGATTGGAACCAATCTTGTCAAACTTGTCCTCATGATTTGGTCCATCCTAAAGTTCCAAATGGAGGAAACTCCTCGTTGCAAATCCACTTTGGACCAAAATGTCAAACGTCAAAGTTGTCCTCATAATTTGGTCCGTCCTGAAGTTCCAAATGGAGGAAACTCTTCTTTGGGAATCCTATTTAGACCAAAATGTCAAATGAGGATCGGAATCAATCTTGTCAAACTTGTCCTCATTCTTTTGTCCAACATATAGTTCCAAATGGAGGAACCGCTTCTTTGGGAATCCTCTTTGGACCATAATGTCAAACGAGGATCGGAACCAATCTTTTCAAACTTGTCCTCATGATTTGGTCCATCCTAAAGTTCCAAATGGAGGAAACTATTTTTTTTGGGAATCCTCTTTGTACCAAAATGTCAAACGAGGATTATAATCAATCTTTTAAAACTTGTCCTCGTAACTTGGTCCATCCTATAGTTCCAAATTGAGGAAACTCTTCTTTGGGAATCCTCTTTGGACCAAAATGTTAAACTAGGATTGGAACCAATCTTGTTTAACTTGTCCTAATTATTTTTCCCTCATGATTTTGTCCATCCTAAAGTTCAAAATGGAGGAAACTCTTCTTTGGGAATTCTCTTTGAACCAAAATATCAAACGAGGATCGGAACCAATCTTGTCAAAGTTTTCTTCACGAGTTGGTCCATCCTAACGATCCAATGGAGGAAACTCTTCTTTGGGAATCTTATTTGGACCAAAATGTCAAACGAGGATCGGAACCTCTAAATTTTCTTCAAGTTTAGCCCTCCTTTGCTGATTACTAGCTAGCTCTAGCCTACCCAAGGACTCATCAATCTCTTCTAAAGTTTGACTAATCCTAGCAAACGCCTCAGGTTGTGCCTCCCTCCACCTAGCATCACTATTCTCCCCACAATCATTTCCCTCTTGAACCATATAGCCTTAATTAGTTGTATCAAGATTATGCTAAGTATATTGCATCCTTGTTCTTCAAAGAAGTGGTTAGATTGCATGGTATGCCTCAAACTATTGTTAGTGATAGGGATGTTAAGTTTCTAAGTCACTTTTGGAAAGTTTTGTAGGGTAAACTTGGAACTAAATTGTTGTTTTCAACTATATGTCATCCACAAACGGATGGACAAACTGAGGTCGTTAATAGAACTTTAGGGACTTTGCTTAGAGCCATCATTTGAAAGAACTTAAAATCATGGGAGGAGTATTTACCTTTTGTGGAGTTTTCTTATAATCGTGCTATTCATAGTACTACACATTGTTCTCCATTTGAGGTTGTTTATGGCTTTAACCCTAGTACCCCACTTGATTTACTTCCTTTGCCTACTAATGTGTTTGTTAGTGATGAAGCTACTTCTAGGGCTGATTACATCAAGGAGTTGCACAAGGAGGTTAAGGAACACATTGAGAAGAAAAACTCAAAGGTTGCTACAAGAATAACCAAAGAAAGAAGGAAACTTATTTTTGAACCGGGAGATTGGGTGTGTATACACTTTAGAAAGGAGCGATTTTCTTCTCAAAGGAAATCTAAACTTCATCCTAGGGGAGATGGCCCTTATCAAGTTCTTGAGAGGATCAACAACAATGCATACAAGATTGACCTTCCAGGTGAGTATTCGGTTAATTCTACCTTTAATGTTGCTAATCTGAGCCCTTTTGATGTAGGGGATGATGACCTTGATTCGAGGATGAATCTTTTTGAAGAGGGGGGAGATGATAAGGATCATGGAAGCATTTCTAGCCCAATTCATGTTCCAACCGACCCAATCACAAGATCCAAAGCAAAGAAGCTACCGAATGGATCGGTTCTGCCCAAGCTATCTTTGAAGATGTATTGGATGAAGATTTGACATCAAAAGTTCATATTTGCAATATACAAGTGGACAAAGGAGTTTGCATTGAAGATCAATGAGTTCTCCATGATTTATGCTAGTTGCATTTAATGTTGCTCTTTTAGCATTAAATGCAAGTCAAAGGTTATTGAAGACATCTAAAGCTTTCTTTATCATCTTGAAGATAGCACTTATGACAAGGAGAACAAGCTATTTCAGTTATAAGTCTTTTTAATAGTAAATTCAGTTTTTTTTTTTTTTTTGCTTAAACTCAATTTTCAGTTACTTTTTGAGTATTTAATGTTGTTAGCTGATTGTTTTCATGAAAATTAAGTTTAATTTCGAATTTTCTTTGCTTTGTAAAGGCTTATAAACCCATGATCAGATGGTAAACATTCAGATTATCATATTTTGAAATAAAATACAAATTACTCTTTGAGAGTTTCCTTTAACATTTAGGTTCAAAGAGGATTCCTAAAGAAGAGTTTCCTCCATTTGGATCTTTAGGATGGACCAAATCATGAGGACTACTTCGACGTTCGACATTTTGGTCCAAAGAGAATTCGCAAAGAAGAGTTTCCTCCTTTTGGAACTTTAGGATGGTCCAAATCATGAGGACAACTTTGACAAGATTGGTTCCGACAGTCATTTCATATTTTGGTCCAAAGACGATTCCCAAACAAGAGTTTCCACCATTTGGAACTTTAGGATGGACCAAATCATGAGGACAACTTTGACATGATTGGTTCTGATCCTCGTTTGACACTTTGGTCCAAGCACGATTCCCAAAGAAGAGTTTCCTCCATTTGGATCTTTAGGATGGATCAATCCTGAGGACAACTTCGACAAGATTGGTTCCGATCCTCGTTTGATATTTTGGTCCAAAGCGGATTCCCAAAGAAGAGTTTCCTCCATTTGAAACTTAAGGATGGACCAAATCATGAGGACAACTTTGACGTTCTCCTCGTTTGACATTTTGGTCCATAGAGGTGTCCTAAAGAAGAGTTCCTCCATTTGGATCATTAGGATGGACAAAAACATGAGGACTACTTTGACGTTCGACATTTTGGTCCAAAGCGGATTCGCAAAGAAAAGTTTCCGCCATTTGGAAATTTAGGATGCACCAAATCATGAGGATAACTTTAACAAGATTGGTTCTGATCCTCGTTCGACATTTTGGTCCAAAGAGGATTCGCAAAGAAGAGTTTCCTCCATTTGGAACTTTAGGATGGTCTAAATCATGATGACAACTTTGACAAGATTGATTCCGATACTCGTTTGATATTTTGGTCGAAAGAGGATTTCCAAAGAAGAGTTTCCTTCATTTGGATCTTTAGGATGGACCAAATCATGAGGACAACTTTGACAAGATTGGTTCCGATCCTCGTTTGACATTTTGGTCCAAGCAGGATTCCCAAAGGGGAGTTTCCTCCATTTGGATCTTTAGGATGGAGCAAATCCTGAGGACAACTTCGACAAGATTGGTTTCGATCCTCGTTTGACATTTTTGTCCAAAGAGGATTCCCAAAAAAGAGTTTCCTCCATTTGGATCTTTAGGATGGACCAAATCATGAGGACAAGTTTGACAAGATTGGTTCCAATCCTCGTATTACATTTTGGTCGAAAGAGGATTCCCAAAGAAGAGTTTCCTCCATTTGGAGCTTTAGGATGGACCAAATCATGAGAAGCCAATCATTAGGACAAGTTTGAAAAGATTGGTTCCGATCCTCGTTTGACATTTTGGTCCAAAGAAAAGTATTATCCATTTGGAACTTTAGGATGGACAAAATCTAGTGAACAACCCCAAGAAGAGTTTCCTCCATTTGGATCTTTAGGATGGACAAATAACGTTGTCCTCATAATTTGGTCCAACCTGAATTTCCAAATGGAAAACATTTTTTAAAGTCAAAGAGGATTCGCAAAGAAGAGTTTCCTCCATTTGGAACTTTAGGATGGACCAAATCATGAGGACAACTTTGACGTTATCCTCGTTTGACATTTTGGTCCATAGAAGATTCCTAAAGAAGAGTTTCCTCCATTTGGATTATTAGGATGGACAAAAACATGACTACTTTGACGTTCGACATTTTGGTCCAAAGCGGATTCGCAAAGAAGAGTTTCCTCCATTTGGAAATTTAGGATGGACCAAATCATGAGGATAAATTTGACAAGATTTGTTCTGATCATCGTTCGATATTATGGTCCAAAGAGGATTCCCAAATAAGAGTTTACTCCATTTGGATCTTTAGGATGGACCAAAACATGAGGAGAAGTTTGAAACGATTGGTTCCGATCCTCGTTTGAGATTTTGGTCCATAGAGGATTCCCAAAGAAGAAATTCCTCCTTTTGAATCTTTATGATGGACCAAATCATGAGGACAAGTTTGACGTTTGACATTTTGGTCCAAAGATGATTCGCGAAGAAGAGTTTCCTCCCGTTGGATCTTTAGGATAAAACAAATCAACAGGACCAGTTTGAAAAGAATGATTCCCATCGTCGTTTGACATTTTTGTCCAAAGAGGATTCATAAAGAAGAGTTTCCTCCATGTGGAACTTTAGGATGGACCAAATCGTTAGGACAACTTTGACGTTCGACATTTTTGTCCAAAGTGGATTTGCAAAGAAGAGTTCCTAGATTTGGATCTTTAAGATGGACCAAATCATGAGGACAAGTTTGACAAGATTGGTTGTGATCCTCGTTTGACATTTTGGTCCAAAGAGGATTCCCAAAGAAGAGTTTCCTCCATTTGGATCTTTAGAATGGACCAAATCATGAGGACAACTTTGACTTTCGATATTTTAATCCAAAGAGGATTCTCAAAGAAGAATTTACTCTATTTGGAACTTTTGGATGGACCGAATCATTAGGACAAGTTTGAAAATTTTGGTTCCGATCCTCGTTTGAGATTTTTGTCCAAAGAGGATTCCCAAAGAAGAGTTTCCTCCATTTGGAACATAAGGATGGACCAAATCATTAGGATAAGTTTGAAAAGGTTGGTTCCGATCCTCATTTAACATTTATGTCCATAGAGGATTCGAAAAGAAGAGTTTCCTCCATGTGGAACTTTAGGATGGACCAAATCATTTGGATAACTTTGACTTTCGACATTTTGGTCCAAAGAGTATTCCCAAAGAAGAGTTTCATACATTTGGATCTTTAGGATGGACCAAATCATAAGGACAAGTTTGCCAAGATTGGTTCTGCTCCTCGTTTGACATTTTGGTCCAAAGAGGATTCCCAAAGTAGAGTTTCCTCCATTTGGGTCTTTGGAATGGACCAAATCATGAGGACAACTTTGACTTTCGACATTTTGGTCCAAAGAGGATTCCCAAAGAAGAGATTACTTGATTTGGTACTTTAGGATGGACCAAATCATGAAGATAAATTTGACATTCGACGTTTTGTTTCAAAGTGGATTCGCAAAGAAGATTTTCCTTCATATGGAACTTTAGGATGGACCAAATCATTAGGACAAGTTTGAAAAGATTGGTTCTGATCCGCTTTTGACATTTTGGTTGATAGAGGATTCCCAAAGAAGAGTTTCCTCCATTTGGAACTTTAGGGTGGACAAATCATGAGGAAAACTTTGACAAGATTGGTTTCGATCCTCATTTGACATTGGAAAGTTAGGAAGGATTAATTCATGAGGACAACTATGAAAAAATTGGTTCTGATCCTCATTTGACATTTTTGTCCAAAGAAGATTTCGAAAGAAGAGTTTGCTCCATTTGGAACTTTAGGATGGACAAAATCATGAGGACAACTTTGAAAAGATTTGTTCCGATCCTCGTTTGATATTTTGGTCCAAAGAAAAATCCCAAAGAAGTGTTTACTCCATTTGGAACTTTAGGATGGACCAAATCATTAGGTCAAGTTTGAAAAGATTGGAACCGATCCTCGTTTGACATTTTGGTCCAAAGAGGATTCCCAAAGAAGAGATTCCTCTATTTGGCACTTTAGAATGGTCGAAATCATGAGGACAACTTTCACAAGCTTGGTTTCAATCCTCGTCTGACATTTTGAACCAAAGAGGATTCCAAAAGAAAAGTTTCCTCCATTTGGATCTTTAGGATCGAACAAATGACAATTGAGTTTCCTCCTTTGGAACTTTAGGATGGACCAAATCATGAAGACAAGTTTGATAAGCTTCGTTCCGATCGTCGTTTGACATTTATGTCCTAAGAGGATTTCCAAAGAAGAGTTTACTCCATTTGGAACTTTAGGATGGACTAAATCATGAGGAAAACTATGACAAGATTGCTTCCGATCCTCGTTTGACATTGGAACTTTAGGATAGACCAAATCAAAAGGACAACTATGACAAGAATGGTTCTGATCCTCATTTTACATTTTGGTCCAAAGGTTATTTCCAAAGAAGAGTTTCCTCTAATTTAAGATGGACCAAATCATGAGAACAACTTTAACAAGATTGGCTCCGATCCTCGTTTGATATTTTGGTCCAAAGAGGATTCCAAAAGAAGAGTTTCCTCCATTTGGAACTTTAGGATGGACCAAATCATTAGGACAAGTTTTAAAAGATTGGTTCCGATACTCGTTTGATATTTTGGACCAAAGAGGATTCCCAAAGAAGAGTTTCCTCAATTTGGAACTTCAGGATGGACCAAATCATGAGGACAACTTTGACGTTCGACATTTTGGTCCAAAGAGGATTCCCGAAGAAGAGTTTCCTCCATTTGAATCTTTAGGATAGACGAAATCATGAGGACAACTTTAACAAGATTGGGTCCAATCCTCGTTTGAAATTTTGGACCAAAGAGGATTCCCAAAGAAGAGTTTCCTCCATTTGGAACTTTAGGATGGTCCAATTCATGGAAAAGTTTTAAAAGATTGGTTTCGATCCTTGTTTGACATTTTGATCCGAAGAGGATTCGGAAAGAAGAGTTTCCTCCATTTGGATCTTCAAGATGGACCAAATCATGAGAATAAGTTTAACGTTCGAAATTTGGGTCCAAAGAGGATTCGTAAAGAAGAGTTTCCTCCATTTGGAACTCTGGGATGGACCAAATCATTAGGACAACTTTGACGTTCGACATTTTTGTCCAAACAGGATTCGCAAAGAAGAGTTTCCTCCTGTTGGATATTTAGGATGGAGCAAATCATGACTACAAGTTTGACAAGATTGGTTCAGATTCTCGCTTGACATTTTTGTCCAAAGAGAATTCCCAAAGAAGAGTTTCCTCCATTTGGATCTTTAGAATGGACCAAATTATGAGGACAACTTTGACGTTCGACATTTTGGTCCAAAGAGGATTCCCAAAGAAGAGTTTCCTCCATTTGGAACTTTAGGATGGTCCAAATCATGAGGACAACTTTGACGTTATCTTTGTTTGACATTTTGGTCAAAAGTGGATTCCTAAAGAAAATTTTCCTCTATTTGGATCTTTAGGATGGACCAAATCATGATGACAACTTGGACGTTCGACAATTTGGTCCAAAGAGGAATCCTAGGGAAGAGTTTCTTCCATTTGGATCTTTAGGATGGACCAAATCATGAGGACAACTATGTTTCTTGCATTTGGAAGTTTATGATGGACCAAATCATGAGGACAACTTTGACGTTCGACATTTTGGTCCAATGAGGATTCCGCAAGAAGAGTTTTCTCCATTTTTTTTTTAAACTTTAGGATGGACCAAATCATTAGGACAAATTTGAAAAGATTGGTTCCGATCGTCGTTTGACATTTTGGTCGAAAGAGGATTCCTAAAGAAGAGTTTCCTCCAATTGGAACTTTAGGATGTAACAATTCATTAGGACAAGTTTTGAAATGATTGGTTCTTATCCTCGTTTGACATTTTGGTCCAAAAAGGATTACCAAAAAGAGTTTACTCCATTTAAAACTTTAGGAGGGACCAAATCGTGAGGACAAGTTTATAAAGATTGGTTCTGATCCTCGTTTGACATTTTGGTCCAAAAAGGATTCCCAAAGAAGAGTTTCCTCCAATTGGATCTTTAGGATGGACCAAATCATGAGGACAAGTTTGAAAAGATTGGTTCCGATCCTCGTTTGACATTTTGGTCCAAAGAGGTATTCCCAAAGAAGAGTGATATGTATCATGGAGCCTCAAAAGAGTTGAATGAGATTAGCTTCACTCAAGGATCAAGAGCTAAGAAGTTGAACATTAAAGAAGAGCTTGGCATTGCTTTTAAAACCCTTAATGGAGCCTCAAAAGAGTTGAATGAGATTAGCTTCATTCAAGGATCAAGAGCTAAGAAGTTGTACATTAAAGAAGAGCTTGGCATTGCTTTTAAAACCCTTAAAATTAACTAAGAACCCAAAAATAACAAACCATTGGACCCATATATGCCATTCGAAACAACCCAAGGTGTAAGTAAGGGAAAAATGATACCTTGATGATCAAATATCAAGAAACAAGAATGACTTCTTACCCCATATTCGAAACACTCCACAAACAACTTGATCAAGGTTGCTTGAATGCTCCTAAGCATGCAATCTAAAGCAAGACTACATAGTTGAGAGAGATGGCTCCCAGCCAAGGCAAGCACAATCGGCTAGTTTTCTTTAATTCATCAAATCTGTTTATTAATTGAATAATAAAGCCTTTAAATAGGCAAAACAAGTTTCCTACTCCTAATATGACTCTAATTTCGAAAATATGAGATAAAGTGTTGATAAGGATGACTTGATCATGACATCACCGTGATGAGTCATCAAAAATAAAAACTACTACTCCTAGAAATTTAAAAAATGCCAAAATTAAAGCCCTACACTACTTAGAACTTCCATTTCTATATAAAGTCTTCAATCCTTGGTGTTGAGCTTCCTTTGAATGTAAATTTGATCTTCTCCACGAATTACCATATATGAAAAGTTTTCATTTTCGGGAAAGTTTCCATTTCTCGAAAGTTTCCATTTTGGGAAAGTTTCCATTTCTCTTCATTTCTAGCCAAGCTCTTCTTTAATGTTCAACTTCTTAGCTCTTGATCCTTGAGTGAAGCTAATCTCATTCAACTCTTTTGAGGCTCCATGATTCATATCAAAGAGTTTCCTCCATTTGGATCTTTAGAATGGAACAAATCATGAGGACAAATTTGACTTTCGACATTTTGGTCCAAAGAGGATTCCCAAAGAAGAGTTTACTCCATTTGGAACTTTAGGATGGACCAAATCACTAGGACAAGTTTGAAAATTTTGGTTCCGATCCTCGTTTGAGATTTTTATCCAAAGAGGATTCCCAAAGAAGAGTTTCCTCCATTTGGAACATTAGGATGGACCAAATCATTAGGAAAAGTTTGAAAAGATTGGTTCTGATCCTCGTCTGACAATTTGGTCCAAAGAGGATTCGCAAAGAAGAGTTTCCACCATGTGGAACTTTAGGATGGACCAAATCATTAGGACAACTTTGACGTTCGACATTTTGGTCCAATGTGGATTCCCAAAGAAGAGTTTCCTACATTTGGATATTTAGGAAGGACCAAATCATGCGGACAAGTTTGACAAGATTGTTTCTGATCCTCGTTTGACATTTTGGTCAAAAGAGGATTCCTAAAGAAGAGTTTACACCATTTGGATCTTTAGGAGGGACCAAATCATGAAGACAACTTTGACGTTTGACATTTTGGTCCAAAGAGGATTCGCGAAGAAGAGTTTCCTCCCGTTGGATCTTTAGGATAGACCAAATCAATAGGATCAATTTGAAAAGATTGCTTCCGATCCTCGTTTGACATTTTGGTCAAAAGAGGTTTACCAATGAAGAGTTTCCTCCATTTGGATCTTTAGAATGGACAAAATTATGAGGACAACTTTGAATTTTGACATTTTTGTCCAAAGAGGATTCCCAAAGAAGAGTTTACTCCCGTTGGATCTTTAGGATAAACCAAATCAACAGGACCAGTTTGAAAAGATTGATTTCGATCCTCGTTTGACATTTTGAACAAAGAGGATTCACAAAGATAAGTTTCCACCATGTGGAACTTTAGGATGGACCAAATCGTTAGGACAACTTTGACGTTCGACATTTTTGTCCAAAGTGGATTTGCAAAGATGAGTTTCTTAGATTTGGATCTTTAGGATGGACCAAATCATCAGGACAAGTTTGACAAGATTGGTTCCGATCTTCGTTTGACATTTTGGTCCAAAAAGGATTCCCAAAGAAGAGTTTCCTCCATTTGGATCTATAGAATGGACCAAATCAGGAGGACAACTTTGACTTTCGACATTTTGGTCCAAAGAGGATTCCTAAAGAAGAGTTTACTCCATTTGGAAATTTTGGATGGACCAAATCATTAGGACGAGTTTAAAAATTTTGGTTCCGATCCTCGTTTGAGATTTTTGTCCAAAAAGGATTCCCAAAGAAGAGTTTCCTCCATTTGGAACTTTAGGATGGACGAAATCATTATAACAAGTTTGAAAAGATTGGTTCCGATCCTCGTTTGACATTTACGTCCAAAGAGGATTCGGAAAGAAGAGCTTCCTCCATGTGGAACTTTAGGATGGACCAAATCATTAGGACGACTTTGATGTTCGATATTTTGGTCAAAAGAGGATTCCCAAAGAAGAGTTTCGTACATTTGGATCTTTAGGATGGACCAAATCATGAGGACAAGTTTCACAAGATTGGTTCCGATCCTCGTTTGACATTTTGGTCCAAAGAGGATTCCCAAAGAAGAGTTTCCTCCATTTGGATCTTTAGAATGGACCAAATCATGAGATCATCTTTGACTTTCGACATTTTGGTCCAAAGAGGATTCCCAAAGAAGAGTTTACACTATTTGGAATTTTAGGATGGACCAAATCATGAAGACAAATTTGACGTTCGAGGTTTTGTTTCAAAGTGGATTCGCAAAGAAGAGTTTCCTCCATTTGGAACTTTAGGATGGACCAAATCATTAGGACAAGTTTGAAAAGATTGGTTCTGATCCTCATTCGACATTTTTGTCGAAAGAGGATTGAAGAGTTTCCTCCATTTAGAACTTTAGAATAGACCAAATCATGAGGACAACTTTGACAACATTGGTTCTGATCCTCGTTCGACATTTTGGTCTATAGAGGATTCCAAAAGAAGAGTTTCCTCCATTTGGAACTTTAGGATGGACAAATCATGAGGAAAACTTTGACAAGATTGGTTCCAATCCTCGTTTGACATTGGAACTTTAGGGTGGACCAAATCATGAGGACAACTATGACAAAATTGGTTCTGATCCTCGTTTGACATTTTTTTCCAAAGATGAGTTTCCTCCACTTGGAACTTTAGGATGGACCAAATCATGAGGACAAGTTTGACGTTCGACATTTTGGTCCAAAGAGAATTCCCAAAGAAGAGTTTCATCCATTTGGATCTTTAGGATAGACGAAATCATGAGAACAACTTTAACAAGGGTCCGATCCTCGTTTGAGATTTTGATCCAAAAAGGATTCCTAAAGTAGAGTTTCCTCCATTTTGATCTTTAGGATGGACCAAATCATGAGGATAACTGTATTTCCTGCATTTGGAAGTTTATGATGGACCAAATCATGAAGACAACTTTGACGTTCGACATTTTGGTCCAATGAGGATTCCATAGGAAGAGTTTCCTCCATTTGAAACTTGTTTATGGACTAAATCATTTGGACAAGTTTGAAAAGATTGGTTCCGATCTTCGATTGACATTTTGGTCGAAAGAGGATTCCTAAAGAAGAGTTTTCTCCAATTGGAACTTTTGGATGTAAAAAATCATTAGGACAACTTTGAAATCGTTGGTTCTTATCCTCGTTTGACATTTTGGTCCAAAAAGGATTACCAAAAAGAGTTTACTCCATTTGGAACTTTAGGAAGGACCAAATCCTGAGGACAAGTTTATAAATATTGGTTTCGATCCTCGTTTGACATTTTGGTCCAAAGAGGATTCGAGAAAAAGAGTTTCCTCCTTTTAGAGCTTTAGGATAGACCAAATCATGAGGATAACTTTGACAAGATTTGTTCCGATCCTCGTTTGACAATTTGGTCCAGAGAGGATTCCCAAAGATCGTTTCCTCCATTTGAAAGTTTAGGATGGACCAAATCATGAGGACAAGATTGTTTCCGATCCTCGTTTGATGATTTGGTCCAGAGAGGATTCCCAAAGAAGAGTTTCCTCCGATTGGAACTTTAGGATGGACCAAATCATTAGGACAACTTTGAAATGATTGGTTCTGATCCTCGTTTGACATTTTTGACCAAAAAAGGATTACCAAATAGAGTCAAAGAAGAGTTTCCTCCATTAGAAACTTTAAGATGTCGTAAATCATGAGGTCAACTTTGAATATATTGGTTTTTGAAACATGCTTTTCAATCACAAACAAGTTTTTGTATTGGTTCGATCCTTGTTCGGCATTTTGGTCCAAAGAAAATTCCCAAAGAAGAGTTTCCTCCATTTGGATCCTTAGGAAAGACCAAATCATGAGGACAACTTTGATGTTCGACATTTTGGTACAAAGAGGATTCCTAAAGAAGAGTTTCCTCCATTTGGAACTTTAGGATGGACCAAATCATTAGGACAAGTTTGAAAAGATTGGTTACGATCCTCGAGTGACATTTATGTACAAAGAGGATTCCCAAAGAATAGTTTCCTCCATTTGGAACTTTAGGATGGTCCAAATCATGAGGACAACTTTGACAAGCTTGGTTCTGATCCTCGTTTGACATTTTGGTCCAAAGAGGATTCCCAAAGAAGAGTTTCCTCCATTTGGATCTTTAGGATGGACCAAATCATGAGTACAGCTGTGTTTCTTCCATTTGGAACTTTAGGATGGACAAAATCATGAGGACAACTTTGACAAGCTTGGTTCCTATCCTCGTTTGACATTTTGGTCCAAAATGGATTACCAAAGAAGAGTTTCCTCCATTTGGATCTTTAGGATGGATCAAATCATCTGATCCTCGTTTGACATTTTGGTCCAAAGAGGATTCCCAAAGAAGAGTTTCCTCGATTAGCATCTTTAGCATGAACCAAATCATGAGGACAACTTTCACGTTCGACATTTTGGTCCAAAGAGGATTCCCAAAGAAGATTTTCGTCCATTTGAAACTTTGGGATGGACCAAATCATTTCGATAAGTTTGAAAAGATTGGTTTAGATCCTCGTTTTACATTTTGGTTCAAAGAGGATTCCCGAAGAAGAGTTTCCTACATTTTGAACTTTAGGATGGACCGAATCATTAGATCAACTTTGAAATGATTGGTTCTGATCCTCGTTTGACATTTTGGTCCGAAGACGATTCCCAAAGAAGAGTTTCCACCAATTGGATCTTTAGGATAGACCAAATAATGAGAATAACTTTAACAAGATTGGTTCCGATCCTCGTTTGACATTTTGGTCCAAAGAGGATTTCCAAAGAAGAGTTTCCTGCATTTGGGTATTTCGGACAGACCAAATCATGAGACAAGTTTGACAAGATTGGTTCAGATCATCGTTTGACTTTTTGTTCCAAAGAGGATTTCCAAGAAGAGTTTCCTCCATTTGGATCTTTAGAATGGAACAAATCATATGGACAACTTTGACGTTCGACATTTTGGTCAGAAGAGGATTCCCAAAGAAGAGTTTACTCCATTTGGAACTTTAGGATGAACCAAATCATGAGGACAAGTTTGAAAAGATTGGTTCCGATCCTTGTTTGAGATTTTTGTCCAAAGAAGATTCCCAAAGAAGCGTTTCCTCCATTTGGTTCTTTAGTGTTATGAACCATCCCAGCCCCAAATGTCAAAGAATTGAAGATATTGAACTCCACGATTTCATTCGAGAAAAGATCAAGAATCCGAAGACTAAACGAGTGAAGATTGACTTTCTTGGGCATTTGCAAGGATATTGGGTTACATACTTGACTAATGAAGAAAATGAGTTTAAAGCACTATTAAACTCATGGGATATTTGTTTCAAAGAGCTCCAAAGAAAATCGTGCATGAAAACATTCAAACGAGTGAAAATGACATCAAAAACGGCGACTGACACTTGTAGTTTTGTCTATTTTCATCCAATTTCGAATTTTAGTATTTTATTTGAGTTTTATTACTTTAGTTTTATTTATTATTATTGATGTAATAGGGAAGATTTGACTTTGTTTCCTTAGTTTTGCAAACTTGGAGACCAAGTTTAAAAGATTAGGAAAACTTTCCTAATTTGAATTAGGAAAGTCTAGTTTTTACCTTTTTATTAATAGGTCTTTATTTCCCTTCATATTTTCGACCAAGCTAGGGTTTATTAGGCTATTTAAAGCCTCTTTTGTAAGCTTTACAATCAGAATATCAATTAATGAAAATCCTTTTGTTTTGGTTTAAGCTTTTGCTTTGAAAAACCTCTTTGTAATTCATGTTCTTGAATTGCATGTTTAGAGTCATTCAAGTCCAATTGATCATTGTTCTTGTGGAGTGCCTCAACCTTAATTAAAGAAACATATTCTTGAATTAGGGGATTGATCGATTAGGTCATCATCTTCCCAACCTCGCCTAAAGGTTGATTCAAATTGTTAAGGGTTTTCAAGCTTTTCAGTTCAAGGGTCCATCATCCGGTTCTTGAATCCGTCAACGTTTGAGGGTTCATATCATTTGGTATCAGAGCTTGCTCTGGGAGAGAGTTATCAAAGGTAAGTTCATTTACTTCATCACCTACGTCTTCACTTTTTCTAATCCCCCCATCAAAACCGCTTTCATTAAAAAAAAAAACAGAAATTTCCAGATTTTTGTTCCAACTTGTACGTCACCTACTGACCTCGTCCCTTCACCTTTTCCTACGAAATTTTTTTCCAATCTGTTTAATTTTTGACCCTCTACAAAACTACAGAAGACATCAAATCCAAAATCAGAACTTAAATCACCTAAACACTTGTTTCAAAGTTCGAATATCAAGCAGTTTTTTTTTTCTTCATCTTTCAAAACCCTAATTTTTTTTGCAACCACAAAATTCTTCCATTATGACAATACATACTAGAGATATCAAGTGTACTAAATGTCGTGGAAGAGGGCATATTCGGGAGGTGTGCCCTAACAAGATAGATTTGGCTCTCGAAGGAGATGAAACTAAAGAAGAAGAAAAAGAGAGATTGAAGAGGATGGAACAAGAACAACAAAAAAGAAGAGAGAAAAGGGAGTAGGTGAAGCAAGAGAGATTAGAGCGAGAAGAAAAGGAGAAAATAAAGAAGCAAGAAGAGTTGAGAGAATTGGAGCAAGAAAAGCAAGCTCTAGTTAGAAGAATGGAGAGGAAAAGGAAACTATTAGCCACACCACCCCTCTTTGCACTCGAGTATCATATGGGAAGTTTCAACCTAAACCCTTTGCAAGATTTTGTTTATGATTTTTTGCAGGAAATCAATGACAATAATGGTGCCACAAATGATTTAACAATTGGCAAACTTTTCAAGGGAGACTCCACCATGATCAAACCTTTAGATTCGAGGACGAATCTTTTCGAAGTTGGAGAGAATGATATGAATCATCCCAGCCCCAAATTTCAAAGAATTGAAGATATTGAACTCCACGATTTCATTCGAGAAAAGATCAAGAATCCGAAGACTAAACGAGTGAAGATTGACTTTCTTGGGCATTTGCAAGGATATTGGGTTACATACTTGACTAATGAAGAAAATGAGTTTAAAGCACTATTAAACTCATGGGATATTTGTTTCAAAGAGCTCCAAAGAAAATCGCGCATGAAAACATTCAAACGAGTGAAAATGACATCAAAAACGGCGACTGACACTTGTAGTTTTGTCTATTTTCATCCAATTTCGAACTTTAGTATTTTATTTGAGTTTTATTACTTTAGTTTTATTTATTATTATTATTATTGATGTAATAGGGAAGATTTGACTTTGTTTCCTTAGTTTTGCAAACTTGGAGACCAAGTTTAAAAGATTAGGAAAACTTTCCTAATTTGAATTAGGAAAGTCTAGTTTTTACCTTTTTATTAATAGGTCTTTATTTCCCTTCATATTTTCGACCAAGCTAGGGTTTATTAGGCTATTTAAAGCCTCTTTTGTAAGCTTTACAATCAGAATATCAATTAATGAAAATCCTTTTGTTTTGGTTTAAGCTTTTGCTTTGAAAAACCTCTTTGTAATTCATGTTCTTGAATTGCATGTTTAGAGTCATTCAAGTGCAATTGATCATTGTTCTTGTGGAGTGCCTCAACCTTAATTAAAGAAACATATTCTTGAATTAGGGGATTGATCGATTAGGTCATCATCTTCCCAACCTCGCCTAAAGGTTGATTCAAATTGTTAAGGGTTTTCAAGCTTTTCAGTTCAAGGGTCCATCATCCGGTTCTTGAATCCGTCAACGTTTGAGGGTTCATATCATTTAGGATGGACCAAACCATGAGGACAACTTTGATGATATACATTTTTGTCCAAAGAGGATTCGCGAAGAAGTGTTTCCTCCATTTGAAACATTAGGATGGACCGAATCATGAGGACAACTTTGATAATGTTTGTTCCGATCCTCGTTTGACATTTTTGTTAAGAGGGGATTCCCAAAGATTGTTTCCAATATTTGGTACTTTAGGTTGGACAAAATCATGTGGACAAGTTTGAAAAGATTGGTTCCGATCCTCGTTTGACATTTTTGTCCAAAGAGGATTCCCAAAGATCGTTTCCTCCATTTGAAACTTTAGGATGGACCAGATCATTAGGACAAGTTTGAAAAGATTAGTTCCGATCCTCTTTTGAAATTTTGGTCCAAAGAGGATTCTCGAAGAAGAGTTTCCTCCATTTGGAAATTTAGGATGGACCAAATCATTAGGACAAGTTTTAAAAAATTGGTTCTGATCCTCATTTGAAATTTTGATCCAAAGAGGATTCGCAAAGAAGAGTTTCCTCCATTTCGATCTTTAAGATGGACCAAATCATGAGGACAAGTATGACGTTCGACATTTTGGTCCAAAGAGGATTTGCAAAGAAGAGTTTCCTCCATTTGGAACTTTAGGATTAACCAAATCACGAGGACTTTGATGTTCGACATTTTGGTCCAAAGGGGATTCCCAAAGAAGAGTTTCCTCCATTTGAAACTTTAGGATGAACCAAATCATTAGGACAAGTTTGAAAAGATTGGTTACGATCCTCGTTTGATTTTTTAGTCCAAAGAGGATTCCCAAAGAATAGTTTCCTCCATTTGGAACTTTAGGATGGTCCAAATCATGAGGATAACTTTGACAAGCTTGGTTCCGATCCACGTTTGACATTTTGATCCAAAAGTGATTCCCAAAGAAGAGTTTCCTCCATTTGGATCTTTAGGATGGACCAAATCATCTGATCCTTGTTTGACATTTTGGTCCAAAGAGGATTCGCAAAGAAGAGTTTCTTCCATTAGTATCTTTAGTATGGACCAAATCATGAGGACAACTTTGACGTTCGACATTTTGGTCCAAAGAGGATTCCCAAAGAAATGTTTCGTCCATTTGAAACTTTGGGATGAACCAAATCATTTGGACAAGTTTGAAAAGATTGGTTCAGATCCTCGTTTTACATTTTGGTCCATAGAGTATTTCCAAAGAAGAGTTTCCTCCATTTGGAACTTTAGGATGGAGCAAAGCATTAGGAAAACTTTGTAATGATTGGTTCCGATCCTCGTTTGACATTTTGGTCCAAAGAGGATTACCAAAAAAAGTTTCCTCCATTTGGATCTTTTGGATGGACTAAATCATGAGGACAAGTTTGACGTTCCATATTTTGGTCCAAAGAGGATTCCAAAAGAAGAGTTTCCACCATTTGGATCTTTAGGTTGGACGAAATCATCAGGATAACTTTAACAAGATTGGCTCCGATCCTCGTTTGGCATTTTGGTCCAAAGAGTATTCCCAGAGAAGAGTTTCCTCCATTTGAGTATTTAGGATGGACCAAATCATAAGACAAGTGATATGAATCATGGAACGTCACAAATATCTCAAGGATCAATCTCAAGATCAAAGTTCAACACAAGCATAAAACATCCATTACAAGCCTACAT
Organism: Gynostemma pentaphyllum; assembly: GCA_028015215.1. Lineage (NCBI taxonomy): Eukaryota > Viridiplantae > Streptophyta > Magnoliopsida > Cucurbitales > Cucurbitaceae > Gynostemma > Gynostemma pentaphyllum. Next base: position 12,021,098 of record CM051350.1, read on the forward strand.
GAGAAAAGTCAAGACAAGCTTTGAAGATCTGAGCATGGAGGCTATCGAAGAGGACTTGATGAACTTTAATCTATGGAAAATACATGTTGAAGAAGAGTATTGAAAACTTGTTCAATCAGAAATGAAGAGAAGAGAAAATTAGGAAAGTTGCATCACTTTTGCAAACTTTCCTTATTTGGACCACGTTCCATATTTGTTCCCGAACTTGCCATATATGATGTCCACGAATTTACAATGTATATGGACATGTTTTAGGCCTTTATTTATCAGTTTTAATGCTTAGAATAGTTTAGGAATGATATAATATCTTCTAGGGTTTCTTTGCCTATTTAAAGGCTCATTTGTAACCCTAAACATGAAGAATTAACATGATAATAATATTGCTTTTTTCTTAGCCGAAATTGCTTAGTTTTGTAGCCTTGTTCTAGGTTGCATGTTTTAGAAACATTCAAGCATAATTTGATCTAGTATGTTTGTGAATTGTTTCGATCTTGAAATAAGAACAAGTTCTCTTATTTCAAGATATTAGATCATTGGAATAATCTTCTTCTTCTTCTATTCCATGGGTTTTACCTTATTGTTCATCGGGGTTTTAGGATTTGCATCTAGGGGTTCTTTGTGCTTTCAAAGGGTTTCTATTTCAATTTCCTAGGGTTTCATATCAACAAGTTTTACAAGATTGGTTTAGATCATCGTTTGACATTTTGGTCTAAAGAGGACTCGCAAAGAAGAGTTTCCTCCATTTGGAACTTTAGGATGGACCAAATCATTAGGACAAGTTTGAAAAGATTGGTTTCGATCCTCGTTTGATATTTTGGTCCAAAGAGGATTCCCAAAGAAGAGTTTCCTCCATTTGGAACTTTAGGATGGACCAAATTGTGAGGACAACTTTGACGTTCGACATTTTGGTCCAAAGAGTATTTCCAAAGATGAGTTTCCTCCATTTGGAACTTTTGGATGGACCAAATCATTAGGACAACTTTGACGTTCGATATTTTGGTCCAAAGAGGATTCCCAAAGATGAGTTTCCTCATATGAAACTTTAGGATGGACAAATCATTAGGACAAATTTGAAAAGATTTGTTCCGATCCTCTTTTGACATTTTGGTCCAAAAAGGATTCCCAAAGAAGAGTTTCCTCCATTTGGAACTATAGGATGGACAAAATCATGAGTACAAGATTGTTTTTTGAAACAAGGTTTTCAATTACAAACAAGTTTTTGGATTGTTTCGATCCAAAGAGGATTTCCAAAGAAGAGTTTCCTCCATTTGAAACTTTAGAATGGACCAACTCATGAGGAAGACTTTAAGAAGTTTGGTTCCGATCCTCGTTTGACATTTTTGTCCAAAGAGGATTCCTAAAGAAGAGTTTCCTCCATTTCAAACTTTAGGACGGATGAAATCATAAGGACAACTTTGAAAATATTGGTTTTTGAAACATGATTTTCAAAGAAAAATAAGTTTTTGGATTGGTTCGATCCTTGCTCGACATTTTGGTCCAAAGAGGATTCCCAAAGAAGAGTTTCCTAAATTTGGATCCTTAGGTTGGACCAAATCATGAGGACAACTTTGATGTTCGACATTTTTGTCCAAAGAGGATTCGCAAAGAAGAGTTTCCTCCATTTGGAACTTTAGGATGGGCCAAATCATTAGGACAAGTTTGAAAAGATTGGTTCTGATCCTCGTTTGACATTTTTGTCTAAATCCAAAAGAAGAGTTTCATCCATTTGGAACTTTAGGATGGACCAAATCACTAGGACTAGTTCTAAAAGATTGGTCCCAATCCTCGTTTGACATTTTTGTCCAAAGAGGTATCCCAAAGAAGAGTTTCCTCCATTTGGAACTTTAGGATGGACCAAATAATTAGGACAAGTTTGAAATGATTGGGTCCGATCCTCGTTTGAAATTTTTGTCCAAAGAGTATTATCAAAAAGAGTTTCATCCATTTGGAACTTTAGGATGGACCAAATCACTAGGACTAGTTCTAAAAGATTGGTCCCAATCCTCGTTTGACATTTTGGTCCAAAGAGGATTACCAAAAAAGAGTTTCGTCCATTTGGATCTTTTGGATGGATCAAATCATGAGGACAACTTTGACATTTGACATTTTGGTCCAAAGAGGATTTCCAAAGAAGAGTTTCCTCCATTTGGAACTTTAGGATGGACCAAATCATTACGACAAGTTTGAAATGATTGTTTCCGATCCTCGTTTGATATTTTGGTCCCAAGAGGAATACCAAAAAGAGTTTTCTCCATTTAGTTCTTTAGGATGGACCAAATCATGAGGACAAGTTTGACGTTCAACATTTTGGTCCAAAGAGGATTCCAAAAGAAGATTTTGGAACATTGGGATGGACCAAATTATGAGGAAAACTTTGACAATATTGGTTATGATCCTTGTTTGACATTGGAACTTTAGGATAGACGAAATCATCAGGACAACCATAACAAGATTGGTTCCGATCATCGTTTGACATGTTGATCCAAATACTATCTCCAAAGAAGAGTTTCCTTCATTTGGAACTTTAGGATGGACCAAATCATGAGGACAACTTTGACAAGATTTGTTCTGATCCTCGTTTAATATTTCTATCCAAAGAGGATTCCAAAAGAAGAATTTCCTCCGTTTGGAACTTTAGGATGGACCAAATCATTAGGACAAGTTTTAAAAGATTGGTTCCGATCCTCGTTTGACATTTTTTCCAAAGATTATTCCCAAAGAAGAGTTTCCACCATTTGGAACTTTAGGATGGACCAAATCATGAGGACAACTTTGACGTTCGACAATTTGGTCCAAAGAGGATTCTCAATGAAGAGTTTCCTCCATTTGGATCTTCAGGATGGACCAAATTATGAGGACAACTTTAACAAGATTGGTTCCGATCTTCGTTCGACATTTTGGTTCAAAAAGGATTCCCAAAGAAGAGTTTCCTCCATTTGGAACTTTAGGATGGACCAAATCATAGACAAGTTTTAAAAGATTGGTTCCGATCCTTGTTTGACATTTTGATCCAAAGAGGATTCACAGAGAAGAGTTTCCTCCCTTTGGAATTTTATGATGGACCAAATCATGAGGAAAACTTTAACAAGATTGGTTCCGATTCTCGTTTGACATTTTGGTCCAAAGAAGATTCCCAAAGATCGTTTCCTCCATTAAAAACTTTAGGATGGACCAAATCATTAGGACAAGTTTGAAAAGATTGGTTCCGATCCTCATTTGACATTTTGGACCAAAGAGGATTCGCAAAGAAGAGTTTCCTCCATTTGGATCTTTAGAATGGACCAAATCATGAGGACAAGTTTGATAAGATTTGTTCCGATTCTCGTTTGACATTTTGGTTCAAAGAGGATTCGGAAGAAGAGTTTCCTCCACTTGGATCTTTAGGATGGACCAAATCATTAGGACAACTTTGACAATTGAAATTTTGGTCCAAAGAGGATTCCCAAAGAAGAGTTTCCTTCATTTGTATATTTAGGATGGACCAAATCATGAGGACAACTTTGACAAGATTGGTTCCGATCCTCGTTTGAGATTTTGGTCCAATGAGGGTTCTCAAAGATCGTTTCCTCCATTAGAAACTTTAGGATGGACTAAATCATTAGGACAAGTTTTGAAAAGATTGATTCTGATCCTCGTTTGATATTTTGGTCCAAAGAGGATTCCCAAAGATCGTTTTCTCCATTAGAAACTTTAGGATGGACCAAATCATGAGAACAACTTTGACAAGATTGGTTCTGATCCTCTTTTGACATTTTCGTCCAAAGAGGCTTCCCGAAGATCGTTTCCTGCATTAGAAACTTTAGGATAGACCAAATCATGAGGACAACTTTGACAAGATTGGTTCTGATCCTCGTTTGAGAATTTGGTCCAAAGAGGATTCACAGAGAAGAGTTTCCTCCATTTGGAACTTTAGGATGGACCGAATCATTAGGAAAACTTTAACAAGATTGATTCTGATCCTCGTTTGACATTATGGTCTAAAGAGGATTCCCAATGAAGAGTTTCCTCCATTTGAAACTTTAGGATGGACCAAATCATTAGAACAAGTTTGACGTTCGACACTTTGGTCAAAAGACAATTTCCAAAGAAGAGTTTTCTCCCTTTGGAACTTTAGGATGGACCAAATCATGAGGACAAGTTTTACATTCGACATTTTGGTCCAAAGAAGATTCCAAAAAAAGAGTTTCCTCCAATTTGGATCTTTCGGATGGAGAAAATCATGAGAAAAACTTTAACAAGATTGGTTCCGATCCTCGTTTGACATTTTGGTCCAATGAGGATTCCCAAAGAAGAGTTTCCTTCATTTGAAACTTTAGGATGAACCAAATCATGGACAAGTTTTTAAAGATTGGTTCCGATCGTTGTTTGATATTTTGATCCAAAGAGGATTCCCAGAGAAGAGTTTCCTCTATTTCGAACTTTAGGATGGACCAAATCATGAGGACAACTATGACAAGATTCGTTCCGATCCTCGTTTGACATTTTGGAAAAAAGAAGATTCCCAAAGAAGAATTTCATCCATTTGGAACTTTAGGATGGACCAAATCATTAGGACAGCTTTGACAAGATTGGTTCCGATCATCGTTTGGTATTTTGGTTCAAAGAGGATTCCCAAGGAAGAGTTTCCTCCATTTGGAACTTTTGGATTGACCAAATCATGAGGAAAACTTTGACAATATTGGTTCTGATCCTTGTTTGACATTGGAACTTTATGATAGACCAAATCATCAGGACAACAACGACAAGATTCGTTCCGATCATCGTTTGACATTTTTGTCCAAATAGGATTTCCAAAGAAGAGTTTCCTTCATTTGGAAATTTAGGATGGACCAAATAATTAAGACAACTTTGACGTTCGACAATTTAATCCAAAGAGGATTTCCAAAGAAGAGATTCCTCCATTTTGAACTTTATGATGGACCAAATCATGGACAAGTTTTAAAAGATTGGTTCCGATCTTCGTTCGACATTTTGATCCAAAGAGGATTCACAGAGAAGAGTTTCCTCCCTTTGGAACTTTAGGATAGACAAAATCATGTGGAAAACTTTAACAAGATTGGTTCTGATCCTCGTTTGATATTTTGGCCTAAAGAGCATTCCCAAAGAAGAGTTTCCTCCATTTGTAACTTTAGGATGGACCAAATCATTAGGACATGTTTGACGTTCGACACTTTGGTCCAAAGAGCATTTCCAAAGAAGAGTTTCCTCCCTTTGGAACTTTAGGATGGAGCAAATCATTAGGACAAGCTTGCAAATATTGGTTCCGATCCTCGTTTGACATTTTGGTCCAGTGATGATTCCCCAAGAAGAGTTTCCTCCATTTGGAACTTTAAGATGGACCATATCAAGAGGACAACTTTGACGTTCGATAATTTTATCCAAAGAGGATTCCCAAAGAAGAGTTTCCTCCATTTGGATCTTTAGGATGGACCAAATAATGAGGACAACTTTAACAAGATCGGTTCCGATCCTCGTTCGACATTTTGTTTCAAAGAGAATTCCCAAAGAAGAGTTTCCTCCATTTGGAACTTTAGGATGGACCAAGTCATAGACTAGTTTTAAAAGATTGGTTCAGATCCGTGTTTGACATTTTGATCCAAAGAGGATTCACAGAGAAGAGTTTCCTCCCTTTTAAACTTTAGGATGTACCAAATCATGACGAAAACCTTAACTAGATTGGTTCTGATCCTCGTTTGACATTTTGGTCCGAAGAGGATTCCCAAAGAACGTTTCCTCCATTAGAAACTTTAGGATGGACCAAATCATTAGGACAAAATTGAAAAGATTGGTTTCGATCCTCGTTTGACATTTTGGTCCAAAGAGGATTCCCAAAGATCGTTTCCTCCATTAGAAACTTTAGGATGGACCAAAACATTAGGACAAGTTTGAAAAGATTGGTTCCGATCCTCGTTTGATATTTTGGTCCAAAGAGGATTCCCAAAGAAGAGTTTCTTCCATTTGGATCTTTAGGATGGACCAAATCATGAAGACAACTTTGACATTCAACATTTTGATCCAAAGTGAATTTCCAAAGAAGAGTTTCCTCCATTTGCAACTTTAGGATGGACCAAATCAGGAGGACAACTTTGACAAGATTGGTTCTGATCCTCGTTTGACATTTTGGTCCAAAGAGGATTCCCAATGAGAAGTTTCCTCTATTTGAAACTTTAGGATGGACCAAATCATTAAGACATGTTTGAAAAGATTGGTTTTTGAAACGCGCGTTTCAATTAAAAACAAGTTTTAGGATTAGTTTGATCCTTGTTCGACATTTTGGTCCAAAGAGGATTCCCAAAAAGAGTTTCCTCCAATTGGATCTTTTGGTTGGACCAAATCATTAGAATAACTTTGACATTCAACATTTTTTACCAAAGAGGATTTCCAAACAAGAGTTTCCTCCTTTCGAACATTACGATGGACCAAATCGTGAGGACAAGTTTTTTAAGATTGGTTTCGATCCTTGTTTGACATTTTCGTAAAAAGAAGATTCCTAAAGAAGAGTTTCATCCATTTGGAACTTTAGGATGGAACAAATCATTAGGACAACTTTGACAAGATTGGTTCCAATCATCGTTTGGTATTTTGGTTCAAATAGGATTCCCAAATAAGAGTTTCCATCATTTGGAACTTTTGGATTGACCAAATCATGAGGAAAACTTTGACAATATTGGTTCTGATCCTTGTTTGACATTGGAACTTTATGATAAACCAAATCATACGGACAACAACGACAAGATTTGTTTTGATCATCGTTTCACTTTTTGTTCCAAATAGGACTTCCGAAGAAGACTTTCCTTCATTTGGAACTTTAGGATGGACCAAATAATGAAGACAACTTTGACGTTCGACAATTTGATCCAAAGAGGATTCCCAAAGAAGAGATTCCTCCATTTTGAACTTTATGATGTACCAAATCATGGACAAGTTTTAAAAGATTGGTTCCGATCCTCGTTCGACATTTTGATCCAATGAGGATTCACTGAGAAGAGTTTCCTCCCTTTGGAACTTTAGGATAGATAAAATCATGTGGAAAACTTTAACAAGATTGGTTCCGATCCTCGTTCGACATTTTTGTCTAAAGAGGATTCCCAAAGAAGAGTTTCCTCCATTTGTAACTTTAGGATGGACCAAATCATTAGGACAAGTTTGACGTTCGACACTTTGGTCCAAAGAGCATTTCCAAAGAAGAGTTTGCTCCCTTTGGAACTTTAGGATGGAGCAAATCATTAGGACAAGTTTGCAAATATTGGTTCTGATCATCGTTTGACATTTTGGCCCATAGATGATTCCCAAAGAAGAGTTTCCTCCATTTGGAACTTTAGGATGGACCATATCAAGATGACAACTTTGACGTTCGACAATTTTGTCCAAAGAGGATTCCCAAAGAAGAGTTTCCTCCATTTGGATCTTTAGGATGGACCAAATAATGAGGACAACTTTAACAAGATCGGTTCCGATCCTCGTTCGACATTTTGGTTCAAAGAGGATTCCCAAAGAAGAGTTTCCTCCATTTGGAACTTTAGGATGGACCAAATCATAGACAAGTTTTAAAAGATTGGTTCCGATCCGTGTTTAACATTTTGATCCAAAGAGGATTCACAGAGAAGAGTTTCCTCCCTTTTAAACTTTAGGATGGACCAAATCATGAGGAAAACTTTAACTAGATTGGTTCTGATTCTCGTTTGACATTTTGGTCCAAAGAGGATTCCCAAAGAACGTTTCCTCCATTAGAAACTTTAGGATGGACTTAATCATTAGGACAAGTTTGAAAAGATTGGTTCCGATCCTCGTTTGACATTTTGGTCCAAAGAGTATTCCCAAAGATCGTTTCCTCCATTAGAAACTTTAGGATGGACCAAATCATTAGGACAAGTTTGAAAAGATTTGTTTCGATCCTCGTTTGATATTTTGGTCCAAAGAAGAATTTCCTCCATTTGGATCTTTAGGATGAACCAAATCATGAAGACAACTTTGACATTCAACATTTTGATCCAAAGTGAATTTCCAAAGAAGAGTTTCCTCCATTTGCAACTTTAGGATGGACCAAATCACGAGGACAACTTTGACAAGATTGGTTCTGATCCTCGTTTGACATTTTGGTCCAAAGAGGATTCCCAATGAAAAGTTTCCTCTATTTGAAACTTTAGGATGGACCATATCATTAAGACAAGTTTGAAAAGATTGGTTTTTGAAACGCGCGTTTCAATTAAAAACTAGTTTTAGCATTTGTTTGATCCTTGTTCAATATTTTGGTCCAAAGACGATTCCCAAAAAGAGTTTACTCCAATTGGATCTTTTGGATGGACCAAATCATTAGAACAACTTTGACGTTCAACATTTTTTACCAAAGAGGATTTCCAAACAAGAGTTTCCTCCTTTGGAACATTACGATGGACCAAATCATGAGGACAAGTTTGTTAAGATTTGTTCCGATCCTCGTTTGACATTTTGGTAAAAAAAAGATTCCCAAAGAAGAGTTTCATCCATTTGGAACTTTAGGATGGACCAAATCATTAGGACAACTTTGACAAGATTGGTTTCGATCATCATTTGGTATTTTGGTTCAAAGAGGAATCCCAAAGAAGAGTTTCCTCCATTTGAAACTTTTGGATTGACCAAATCATAACGAAAACTTTGACAATATTGGTTCTGATCCTTGTTTGACATTGGAACTTTACGATAGACCAAATCATCAGGACAACAACGACAAGATTCGTTCCGATCATCGTTTGACATTTTGGTCCAAATAGGATTTCCAAAGAAGTGTTTCCATCATTTGGAACTTTAGGATGGACCAAATAGTGAGGAAAACTTTGAGAAGATTTGTTTTGATCCTCGTTTAAAATTCGGTGCAAAGAGGATTCCAAAAGAAGAGTTTCCTCCATTTGGAACTTTAGGATGGACCTAATCATTAGGACAAGTTTTAAAACATTGGTTCTGATCCTCGTTTGACATTTTTTTTCAAAGAGTATTTCCAAAGAAGAGTTTCCTCCATTTGGAACTTTAGGATGGACCAAATCATGAGGACAACTTTGACGTTCGATAATTTTTTCCAAAGAGGATTCCCAAAGAAGAGTTTCCTCCATTTGGATATTTAGGATGGACCAAATAATGAGGATAACTTTAACAAGATTGAATCCGATCCTCGTTCGACTTTTTGGTTCAAACAAGAATCCCAAAGAAGAGTTTCCCCATTTGGAACTTTAGGATGGACCAAATTATGGACAAGTTTTAAAAGATCGGTTCTGATCCTTGTTTGACATTTTGATTCAAAGAGGATTAACAGAGAAGAGTTTCCTCCCGTTGGAACTTTAGGATGGAACAAATCATGAGGAAAACTTTAACAAGATTGGTTTCGATCCTCGTTTGACATTTTGGTCCAAAGAGAATTCCCAAAAATCGTTTCCTCCATTAGATACTTTAGGATGGACCAAATCATTAGGACAAGTTTGAAACGATTGGTTCCGATCCTCGTTTGACATTTTGGTCCAAAAAGGATTCCCAAATATCATTGCCTCCATTAGAAACTTTAGGATGGACCAAATCATTAGGACAAGTTTGAAAAGATTGGTTCCGATCCTCGTTTGACATTTTGGTCCAAAGAGGATTCCCAAAGAAGAGTTTCCTCCATTTGGATCTTTAGGATGGACCAAATCATGAAGACAAATTTGACATTCAACATTTTGATCCAAAGTGAATTTCCAAAGAAGAGTTTCCTCCATTTCCAACTTTAGGATGGGCCAAATCACGAGGACAACTTTTACAAGATTGGTTCTGATCTTCGTTTGACATTTTGGTCCAATAAGGATTCCCAATGAAAAGTTTCCTCTATTTAAAACTTTAGGATGGACCATATCATTAACACAAGTTTGAAAAGATTGGTTTTTGAAACGCGTGTTTCAATTAAAAACAAGTTTTAGCATTTGTTTGATCCTTGTTCAACATTTTGGTCCAAAGAGGATTCCCAAAAAGAGTTTCCTCCAATTGGATCTTTTGGATGGACCAAATCATTAGAACAACTTTGACGTTCAACATTTTTTACCAAAGAGGATTTCCAAACCAGAGTTTCTTCCTTTGGAACATTACGATGGACCAAATCATGAGGACAAGTTTGTTAAGATTGGTTCCGATCCTCATTTGACATTTTGGTAAAAAGAAGATTCCCAAAGAAGAGTTTCATCTATTTGGAACTTTAGGATGGACCAAATCATTAGGACAACTTTGACAAGATTGGTTTCGATCATCGTTTGTTATTTTGGTTCAAAGTGGACTCCCAAAGAAGAGTTTCCTACATTTGGAACTTTTGGATTGACCAAATCATGAGGAAAACTTTGACAATATTGGTTCTGATCCTTGTTTGACATTGGAACTTTCTGATAGACCAAATCATCAGGACAACAACGACAAGATTCGTTCCGATCATCGTTTGACATTTTGGTCAAAATAGGATTTCCAAAGAGTTTCCATCATTTGGAACATTAGGATGGACCAATCATGAGCAAAACTTCGAGAAGATTTGTTCTGATCCTCATTTGAAATTCGGTACAAAGGGGATTCCAAAAGAAGAGTTTCCTTCATTTGGAACTTTAGGATGGACCTAATTATTAGGACAAGTTTTAAAAGATTGGTTCTGATCCTCGTTTGACATTTTTTTCCAAAGAGTATTCCCAAAGAAGAGTTTCCTCCATTTGGAACTTTAGGATGGACCAAATCATGAGGACAACTTTGACGTTCGACAATTTTGTCCAAAGAGGATTCCCAAAGAAGAGTTTCCTCCATTTGTATATTTTGGATGGACCAAATAATGAGGACAACTTTAACAAGATTGGTTCCGATCCTCGTTCGACATTTTGGTTCAAACAGGATTCCCAAAGAAGAGTTCCCCCATTTGGAACTTTAGGATGGACCAAATCATGGACAAGTTTTAAAAGATCGGTTCTGATCCTTGTTTGACATTTTGATTCAAAGAGGATAACAAAGAAGACTTTCCTCCCTTTGGAACTTTAGGTTGGACCAAATCATGAGGAAAACTTTAACAAGATTGATTTCGATCCTCGTTTGACATTTTGGTTCAAAGAGAATTCCCAAAGATCGTTTCCTCCATTAGAAACTTTAGGATGGACCAAATCATTTGGACAAGTTTGAAACGATTGGTTCCGATCCTCGTTTGACATTTTGGTCCAAAAAGGATTCCCAAATATCATTGCCTCCATTAGAAACTTTAGGATGGACCAAATCATGAGGACAACTTTGACAAGATTGGTTCTGATCCTCATTTGAGATTTTGGTCCAAAGCGGATTCCCAAAGATCGTTTCCTCCATTATAAACTTCCGGATGGACTAAATCATTAGGACAAGTTTGAAAAGATTGGTTACGATCCTCGTTTGACATTTTGGTCCAAAGAGGATTACCAAAGAAGAGTTTCCTCCATTTTGATCTTTAGAACGGACCAAATCATGAAGACAACTTTGACATTCAACATTTTGATCCAAAGCAAATTTCCAAAGAAGAGTTTCTTCCATTTGCAACTTTACCATGGACCAAATCATGAGGACAAGTTTGTTAAGATTGGTTTCGATCCTCGTTTGACATTTTGGTAAAAAGATGATTCCCAGGGAAGAGTTTCGTCCATTTGGAACTTTAGGATGGACCAAATCATCAGCACAACTTTGACAAGATTGGTTCCGATCATCGTTTGATATTTTGGTTCAAACAGGATTCCCAAAGAAGAGTTTCCTCCATTTGGAACTTTTTGATTGACCAAATCATGAGGAAAACTTTGACAATATTGGTTCTAATCCTTGTTTGACATTGGAACTTTAGGATAGACCAAATCATCAGGACAACTATGACAAGATTGGTTCCGATCATCGTTTAACATTCTGGTCAAAATAAGATTTCCAAACAAGAGTTTCCTTCATTTGGAACTTTAGGATGGACCAAATCATGAGGACAACTTTGACAAGATTTGTTCTGATCCTCATTTGATATTTCTATCCACAGAGGATTCTAAAAGAAGAGTTTCTCCATTTGGAACTTTAGGATGGACCAAATCATTAGGACAAGTTTTAAAAGATTGGTTTCGATCATCGTTTGACATTTTTTTCCAAAGAGTATTCCCAAAGAAGGGTTTCCTCCATTTGAAACTTTTAGATGGACCAAATCATGAGGACAACTTTGAGGTTCGACAATTTTGTCCAAAGAGGATTCCCAAATAAGAGTTCCCTCCATTTGGATCTTTAGGATGGATCAAATAATGAGGACAACTTTAACAAGATAGGTTTCGATCCTCGTTCGACATTTTGGTTCAAAGAGGATTCCCAAAGAAGAGTTTCCTCCACTTGGATCTTTTGGATGGACCAAATCATTAGGACAACTTTGACAATTGAAATTTTTGTCCAAAGAGGATTCCCAAAGAAGAGTTTCCTTCATTTGGATCTTTAGAATGGACCAAATCAAGAGGACAACTTTGACAAGATTGGTTCCGATTCTCGTTTGAGATTTTGGTGCAAAGAGGATTCCCAAAGATCGTTTCCTCCATTTGAAACTTTAGGATGGACCAAATCATTAGGACAAGTTTGAAAAGATTGGTTCCGATCCTCGTAAGATATTTTGGTCCAAAGACGATTCCCAAATAAGAGTTTCTCCATATGGATCTTTAGGATGGACCAAATTATAAGTAAAACTTTGACATTCAACATTTTGATCCAAAGCGAATTTCCAATAAAGAGTTTCCTCCATTTGCAACTTGAGGATAGACCAAGTCACGAGGACAACTTTAACAAGATTGGTTCTGATCCTCTTTTGACATTTTGGTCCAAAGAGGATTCCCAATGAAAAGATTCCTCCATTTGAAACTTTAGGATGGACCAAATCATTAGGAAAAGTTTGAAAAGATAGGTTTTTGAAACATGCTTTTCAATTAAAAACTAGTTTTTCGATTGGTTTGATCCTTGTTCGACATTTTGGTCCAAAAGAGGATTCCCAAGGAAGAATTTCCTCCAATTGGATCTTTTAGATGGACCAAATCATTAGAACAACTTTGACGTTCAACATTTTTGTCCAAAGAGGATTTCCAATCAAGAGTTTCCTCCTTTGGAACATTAGGATGGACCAAATCATGAGGACAAGTTTGAAAAGATTGGTTCCAATCCTCGTTTGACATTTTGGTTCAAAGAGGATTCCCAAAGAAGAGTTTCGTCCATTTGGAACTTTAGAATGAACTAAATCATTAGAACAACTATGACAAGATTTGTTCTGATCCTCAGAAGATATTTTGGTCCAAATAGGATTCCCAAAGAAGAGTTTCCTCCATTTGGAACTTTTGGATGGAACAAATCATGAGGACAAGTTTTAAAAGATTGGTTCCGTTCCTCGTTTGACATTTTGGTCCAAAGAGGATTCTCAAAGAAGTGTTTTCTCCATTTGGATCTTTAGGATGGACCAACTCATGAGGACAACTTTGACAATAGACATTTTGGTCCAAATAGAAATTCCAAAGAAAAGTTTCCTCCATTTGGAACTTTAGGATGGACCAAATCATTAGGACAAGTTTGAAATGATTCTTTCCGATCCTCGTTTGACATTTTGGTACAAAGCGGATTACCAAAAGGAGTTTCCTCCATTTAGATCTTTAGGATGGACCAAATCATGAGGACAAGTTTGACGTTCAATATTTTGGTCCAAAGAGGATTCCCAAAGATGACTTTCCTCTATTTGCATATTTAAAATGGACCAAATCATGAAGACAACTTTAACAAGTGGAAGAGTTTCCTCCTGTTGAATCTTTAGGATGGACCAAATCATTAGGACAAGTTTGAAAAGATTGGTTCCAATCCTCCTTCGTCATTTTGGTCCAAAGTGGATTTCGAAACAAGTGTTTCCTTCTATTGGAACTTTAGGTTGGACCAAATCATTAGGACAAGTTTGAAATGATTGGTTCCGAACCTCGTTTGACATATTACTCCAAAGAGGATTACCAAAGAAGAGTATCCTCCATTTGGAAATTTAGGATGGACCAAATCATGAGGACAACTGTGACAATCGAAATTTTGGTCCAAAGAGGATTCCCAAAGAAGAATTTCCTCCATTTGGAATTACAGGATGGACCAAATCATGAAGACAACTTTGACAATCGAAATTTTGCACCAAAGAGGATTCCTAAAGAAAACTTTCCTCCATTTGGAACTTTAGGATGGACCAAATCATGGACAAGTTTTAAAAGATTTGTTTCGATCCTTGTTCGATATTTTGATCCAAAGAGGATTCACAGAGAAGAGTTTTCCCCCTTTGGAACTTTTGGATGGACAAAATCATGAGGAAAACTTTAACAAGATTGGTTCTGATCCTCATTTGACATTTTAGTCTAAAGAGGATTCCCAAAGAAGTGTTTCCTCCATTAGTAACTTTAGGATGGACCAAATCATTACGACAAGTTTGACATTCGACCCTTATGTCAAAAGAGCATTTCCAAAGAAGAGTTTACTCCATTTGGAACATTAGGATGGACCAAATCATTAGGACAAGTTTGAAAAGATTGGTTCCAATCCTCGTTTGACATTTTGGTCCAAAGGGGATTCCCAAAAAAGAGTTTCCTCCATTTGGAACTTTATGATGGACCAAATCATTAGGACAACTTTGAAATGATTGGTTCCGATCCACGTTTGATATTTTGGTCCAAAGAGGATTAACAAAAAGAGTTTCCTCCATTTGGATCTTTAGGATGGATAAAAGCATGAGGACAAGTTTGATGTTTGACATTTTGGTCCAAAGAGGATTCCAACAAAAGAGTTTCCTCCATTTGGATCTTTAGGATGGACCAAATCATGAGGCAACTTTAACAAGATTGGTTCCGATCCTCGTTTGACATTTTGGTCCAATGAGGATTCCCAAAGAAGAGTTCCCTTCATGTGAAACTTTAGGATGGACTTTGTCATGGACAAGATTTTAAAGATTGGTTCCGATCCTTGTTTGACATTTTGATCCAAAGAGGATTCCCAGAGAAGAGTTTCCTCTATTTTGAAATTTAGGATGGACCAAATTATGAGGACAACTATGACAAGATTGGTTCCGATCCTTGTTTTACATTTTGGTCCAATGACGATTCTCAAAGAAGAGTATCCTTCATTTGAAACTTTAGGATGTACCAAATCATTAGGACAACTTTTACAAGATTGGTTCCGATCATCGTTTGACATTTTTGTTCAAAGAGGATTCCCAAAGAAGAGTTTCCTCCATTTGGAACTTTTGGATTGACCAAATCATGAGGAAAACTTTAACAATATATGTTCTCATCCTTTTTTGACATTGGGACTTTTGGATAGACCAAATCATCAGAACAACTATGACAAGATTGGTTCCGATCATCATTTGACATTTTGGTCCAAATAATATTTCCAAAGAAGAGTTTCCTTCATTTGGAACTTTAGGATGGAATAAATCATGAGGACAACTTTGACGTTCCACAATTTGGTCCAAAGAGGATTCCCAAAGAAGAGATTCCTCCATTTTGAACTTTAGGATGGACCAAATCATGGACAAGTTTTAAAAGATTGGTTCAGATCCTTGTTCGACATTTTGATCCAAAGAGGATTCACAGAAAAGAGTTTCCTCCCTTTGGAACTTTAGGATGGACATAATCATGAGGCAAACTTTAACAACATTGGTTCCGATCCTCGTTTGACATTTTGGTCTAAAGAGGATTCCCAAAGAAGAGTTTTCTCCATTTGGAACTTTAGGATGGACCAAATCATTAGGACAAGTTTGACGTCGACACTTTGGTCCAAAGAGCATTCCCCTAAAAGAGTTTCCTCTATTTGGAACTTTAGGATGGACCAAATCATTAGGACAACTCTAAAATGATTGGTTCCGATCCTCGTTTGACATTTTGGTCCAAAGAGGATTAACAAAAAGAGTTTCCTCCATTTCGATCTTTAGGATGGATCAAAACATGAGGACAAGTTTGACGTTCGACATTTTCATCCAAAGAGGATTCCAAAAGATGAGTTTCCTCCATTTGGATCTTTAGGATGTGCCAAATCATGAGGACAACTTTAACAAGATTGGTCCCCGATCCTCGTTTGATATTTTGGTCCAATGAGGATTCCCAAAGAAGAGTTTCCTTCATTTGAAACTTTTGGATGGGCCAAATCATGGACAAGTTTTTAAAGATTGGTTCCTATCCTTGTTTGACATTTTGATCCAAACAGCATTCCCAGAGAAGAGTTTCCTCTATTTGGAACTTTAGGATGGACCAAATCATGAGGACAACTATGACAAGAATTGTTCTGATCCTCGATT
The DNA here is from genome assembly GCA_028015215.1 of Gynostemma pentaphyllum. Taxonomy (NCBI): domain Eukaryota; kingdom Viridiplantae; phylum Streptophyta; class Magnoliopsida; order Cucurbitales; family Cucurbitaceae; genus Gynostemma; species Gynostemma pentaphyllum. The sequence continues at coordinate 12,037,398 of CM051350.1, forward strand.
TACATTTTGGTCCAAAGAAGAGTTTCCTCGATTTGGATCTTTAGGATGGACCAAATCATGAGGACAACTTTGAAAAGATATGTTCCGATCCTCGTTTGATATATTTGTCCAAAGAGGATTCACAAAGAAGAGTTTACTGCATTTGGAACTTTAGGATGGACCAAATCATTAGGACAAGTTTGAAAAGATTGATTCCGATCCAAGTTTGACATTTTGAACCAAAGAGGATTCCCAAAGAAAGGTTTCCTCCATTTGGATCTTTAAGATGGACCAAATGACAATTGAGTTTCCTCCTTCGGAACTTTAGGATGTACCCAATCATGAAGACAAGTTTGACAAGCTTGGTTCCCATCCTCGTTTCACATATTAGTTCAAAGAGGATTACCAAAGAAGAGTTTCCTCCATTTGGAAATTTAGGATGAACCAAATCATGAGGACAACTGTGACAATCGAAAGTTTGGTACAAAGAGGATTCCCAAAGAAGAGTATCCTCCATTTGAAAATCTCAAAAGAGGATCGGAACAAATCTTGTCAAAGTAGTCCTCATGATTTGGTCCATCCTTAAGTTCCAAATGGAGGAAACTCTTCTTTGGGAATCCTCTTTGGACTAAAATGTCAAACGAGGATCGGAACAAATCCTTTCATATATGTCCTAATGATTTGGTCCATCTTAAAGTTCCAAATGGAGGTAACAATGTTCGGTAATCCTCTTTGGACAAAAATGTCAAACAAGGAAACGAAACTAATCATTCCAAACTTGTCCTCATGATTTGGTCCATCCTAAAGATCCAAATGGGGGAAACTCTTCTTTGCGAATCCTCTTTGAACCAAAATGTCAAACGTCAAACTTGTCCTAATGATTTGGTCCATCCTAAAGTTTGAAATAGAGGAAACTTTTCTTTGGGAATCCTCTTTGTACCAAAATGTCAAACGAGGATTGGAACCAATCTTATCAAATTTGTCCTAATGATTTGGTCCATACTAATGTTCCGATTGAAGGAAACGATCTTTGGGAATCCTTTTTTTACCAAAATGTCAAACGAGGATCGGAACCAATCTTGTTAAAGTTGTCTTCATGATTTTGTCCATCCTAAAGATCCAAATGGAGGAAACTGTTCTTTGGGAATCCTCTTTGGACCAAAATATTGAACGTCAAGGTTGTCCTCTTGATTTGGTCCATCCTAAAGATCCAAATGGAGGAAACTCTTTTTGATAATACTCTTTGGACCAAAATTTCAAACGAGGATCAGAAACAATCATTTCAAACTTGTCCTAAATATTTGGTCCATCCTAAAGTTCCAAATGGAGGAAACTCTTCTTTGGGATACCCTTTTGGACCAAAATGTCAAACGAGGATCGGGACCAATCTTTTCAAACTAGTCCTAGTGATTTGGTCCATCCTAAAGTTCCAAATGTAGGAAACTCTTTTTTGGGATTTAGACCAAAATGTCAAACGAGGATCGGAACCAATCTTTTCAAACTTGTCCTAATGATTTGGTCCATGCTAAAGTTCCAAAAGGAGGAAATTATTCTTTCCGAATCCTCTTTGGGCCAAAATGTCGAACGTCAATGTTGTCCTAATGATTTGGTCCACCCTAAAATTCCAAATGGAAGAAACTCGTCTTTGGGAATCCTCTTTGGACCAAAATGTCCAACGAGGATTGGAACCAATATTTTAAAACTTATCCTAATGATTTGGTCCATCCTAAAGCTCAAAATGGAGGAAACTCTTCTTTGGGAATTCTCTATGGAGGAAAATATCAAACGAGGATCGGAACCAATCTTGTCAAAGTTGTCCTCATGATTTGGTCCATGCTAAAGTTCCAAATGGAGGAAACTCTTCTTTGGAAATCCTCTTTGGACCAAAATGTCAAACGAGGATCGGAACCAATCTTGTCATAGTTGTTCTCATGATTTGGTCCATCCTAAAGTTCCAATGTTAAACGAGGATCCGAACCAATCTTGTGTAAGGTTTCCTCATGATTTGGTCTATCCTAAAGTTCCAAATGGACGAAACTCTTCTTTGGGAATCCTCTTTGGACCAAAATGTCAAACGAGGATCAGAAACAATCTTGTCAAAGTTTTCCTCATTATTTGGTCCATCCTAAAGTTCCAAAAGGAGGAAACTCTTCTTTGGGAATCCTCTTTCGACCAAAATGTCAAACGAGGATCGGAACCAATCATTTCAAACTTGTCCTAATGATTTGGTCCATCCTAAAGTTCGAAATGGAAGAAACTCTTCTTTGGCAATCCTATTTGGACCAAAATATCAAAAGAGGATCGGAACCAATTTTTTCAAACTTGTCCTATTGATTTGGTTCATCGATTCAAATGGAGATAACTTTTCTTTGGGAATTCTCTTTGGACAAAAATGTCAAACGAGGATTGGAACCCATCTTGTCAAAGTTGTCCTCATGATTTCTTCCATCCTAAAGTTTCAAATGGAAGAGACTCTTCTTTGGGAATCCTGTTTGGACCAAATTGTCGAACGTCAAAGTTGTCCTCATGATTTTGTCCATCCTAAAGATCCAAATGGAGGAAACTCTTCTTTGGGAATCCTTTTTGGACCAAAATGTCAAACGAGGATCAGAACCAAGCTCGTCAAACTCGTCCTCATTATTTGGTCCATCCTAAAGTTCCAAATGGAGGAAACATAGTTGTTCTTATGATTTGGTCCATCCTAAAGATTCAATTGGAGGAAACTCTTCTCTGGGAATCCTCTTTGGACGAAATTGTCAAACGGGGATTGGAACCAATCTTTTCAAACTTAACCTAATGATTTGGTCCATCCTAAAGTTCTAAATGGTGGAAACTCTTCTTTGCAAATCCTTTTTGGACCAAATTTGTCGAACATCAAAGTTGTCCTCATGATTTTGTCCAACCTAAGGATCCAAATTTAGGAAACTCTTCTTTGGGAAACCTCTTTGGACCAAAATGTCGAACAAGGATCGAACCAATCCAAAAACTTGTGTGTAATTGAACAACATGTTTCAAAAACCAATATTTTCAAATTTGTCCTCATGATTTGGTCCATCCTAAAGTTCCAAATGGAGGAAACTCTTCTTTAGGAATCTTCTTTGGATCAAAATGTCAAACGAGGATCGGAACCAATGTTTTCAAACTTGTTCTCATGATTTGGTCCATCCTAAAGTTCCAAATGGAGGAAACGATCTTTGGGAATCCTATTCGGACCAAAATGTCAAACGAGGATCGAAACAAATTTTGTTAAAGTTGTTGATATGTATCATGGAGCACAAGGGACACAAGAAAATCTTAGGATGCTTCAACGTTCAATTACAATATCAAATGCCAAGTAGCTTCAACAAGCCTCAAATATCCATTGTCAAGCTTACTTTTTACAAAGCGAAAGAAGATTATGATGATCAAAGCTTGGAGGCTATGGAAGAGGATGAAATGCACTTTAATCTTTGGCAAGTGCATTTCGAGGAGGAATATTAGAGACATGTGCAATGAATTATGAAGTCAAAGTCATTTTAGGAAAGTTCCCTAAAATGGGCCACTATGCCTTTTGTTTTAAGCTCTACTTGCTTTATTCTTTCCTTAAATGTTATTCACATGTACAGACTTTATTATGGGCTGATTTCTTTTGGCCTATTGTCTTAGGGTTTCTCCCTTGACTATTTAAAGACTCTTTGTAAACCTAATATTCATATTTGATGAATTGAAAAGTTGCCTCTTGGCTTGAAACCTCTTGCTTGGATGATTGTCCATTGCATAACTTAGTAGTCTTGCTTTAGATTACTTGTTTAGAAACAATCAAACACTCTTGATCTAAAGTGTTTGTGGATCTTTCAATCTTGAGATAAGAAACAAGTTGTTCTTCTTTCAAGATCATAGATCTAGGAATAATCTTCTTGACTCATGTTCCATGGGTTTTGCTAAATTGCTTTGGGGGTTTTAGATCTTGGTGACTCAAGGGTTCTTCAAGGGGTTCAAGTTCCAAATCTAGGGTTTTCATATCAGTTGTCCTCATGATTTGGTCCATTCTAAAGTTCCAAATGGAGGAAACTCTTCTTTGGAAATCCTCTTTGGACCAAAATGTCGAACAAGGATCGAACCAATCCAAAAACTTGTTTGTAATTGAAAAGCATATTTCAAAAACCAATCTTTTCAAAGTGGTCCTCATGATTTTGTCCATCCTATAGTTCCAAATGGAGGAAACTCTTCTTTGGGAATCTTCTTAGGAGAAAAATGTCAAACGAGAATCGGAACCAATCTTTTCAAACTTGTCCTAATGATTTGGTCCGTCCTAAAGTTCCAAATGGAGGAAACTCTTTTTTACGAATCCTCATTGGACCAAAATGTCGAACGTCAAAGTTGTCCTAATGATTTGGTTCATTAAAAAGTTCCAAATGGAGGAAACTCTTCTTTGGCAATCCTCTTTGGACCAAAATGTCGAACGTCAAAGTTGTCCTCACGATTTGGTCCATCCTCAACTTCCAAATGGAGGAAACTCTTATTTGGGAATCCTCTTTGGACCAAAATGTCAAACGAGGATCGGAACCAATCTTTTCAAACTTGTCCTAATGATCTGGTCCATCCTAAAGTTCCAAATTAAGGAAACTCTTCTTTGAGAATCCTCTTTGGACCAAAATGTCAAACGAGGATCGGAACATAGCTTGTTCAAGTTGTCCTTCTGATTTCGTCCATCCTAAAGATCCAAATGGAGGAAACTCTTCTTTGGGAATCCTCTTTGGACTAGATTGTCAAACTTCAAAGTTGTCCTCATGATTTGGTCCATTCTAAAGTTCCAAATGGAGGAAACGCTTCTTTGGGAATCCTCTTTGGACCAAAAATGTCGAACGTCAAAGTTGTCCTCACGATTTGGTCCATCCTCAAGTTCCAAATGGAAGAAATTCTTCTTTGGGAATCCTCTTTGAACCAAAATGTCAAACGAGGATCAGAACCAATCTTTTCAAACTTGTCCTAATGATTTTGTCCATCCTAAAGTTCCAAATTGAGGAAACTCTTCTTTGCAAATGCTCTTTGGACCAAAATATCGAATGTCAAAGTTGACCTAATGATTTGGACCATCCTAAAGTTACAAATGGAGGAAACTCTTCTTTGGGAATCCTCTTTGGACCAAAATGTCAAACGAGGATCGGAACCAATCATTTCAAAGTTGTCCTAATGATTTGGTCCTTCCTAAAGTTCCAAATGGAGGAAACTCTTATTTGCAAATCCTCTTTGGACCAAAATGTTGAACGTCATACTTGTCCGCATGATTTGGTCCATATTAAAGATCCAAATGTAGGAAACTCTTCTTTGCGAATCCTCTTTGGATCAAAATGTCAAATGAGGATCGGAACCAATCTTTTAAAACTTTTCCTAATGATTTGGTCCATCCTAAATTTCCAAATGGAGGAAATTCTTCTTCGGGAATCCTCTTTGGTCAAAAAATGTCAAACGAGGATCACAACCAATCTTTTCAAACTTGTCCTAATGATCTGGTCCATCCTAAAGTTCCTAATGGAGTAAACGATATTTGGGAATCCTCTTTGGACAAAAATGTCAAACGAGGATCGGAACCAATCTTTTCAAACTTGTCCTTATAATTTTGCCCATCCAAAAGTTCCAAATTGATCCTCTCTGGACCAAAATGTCAAACGAGAATCGGAACAAATCTTATCAAAGTTGTCCACATGATTCGGCCCATCCTAAATTTCCAAATGGAGGAAACTTTTCTTCGCGAATCCTCTTTGGACCAAAATGTCGAACGTCAAAGTTGTCCTCATGATTTGGTCCATCCTAAAGATCCAAATGGAGGAAACATTTCTTTGGGAATCCTCTTTGGACCAAAATCTCAAACGAGGATCGGAACCAATCTTTTCTAACTTGTCCTCATAATTTGGACCATCCCAAAGTTCTAAATGGAGTAAACTCTTCTTTGGGAATTCACTTTTGACAAAAATGTCGAACGTCAAAGTTGTCTTTATGATTTGCTCCATTCTAAAGATCCAAATGGAGGAAACTCTTCTTGGGAATCCTCCTTGGTCCAAAATGTAAAACGAGGATCTGAACGATTCTTTTAAAACTTATCCACATGATTTGGTCCATCCGAAAAATCCACATGTAGGAAACTCTTCTTCTTGAATTTTCTTTGGACTAAAATGTTGAATGTCAAAGTTGTCCTCATGATTTGGTCCATCCTAAAGTTCCAAATGGAGGAAACTCTTATTTGCGAATCCTCTTTGGACCAAAATATCGAACGTCAAACTTGTACTCATGATTTGGTCCATCCTAAAGATCCCAATGGAGGAAACTCTTCTTTGGAAATCCTCTTTGTACCAAAATGTGGAACGTCAAACTTGTCCTCATGATTTAGTCCATCCTAAAGATCCAAATGGAGAAAACTCTTTTTGGTAATTTACTTTGGACAAAAATGACAAATGAGTATTGGAACCAATCATTTCAAAGTTGTCCTAATGATTTGGTCCATCCTAAAGTTCCAAATGGAGGAAACTCTCCTTTGGGAATCCTCTTTGGACCAAAATGTCAAATGAGGATCTGAACCAATCTTTTCAAACTTGTCCTAATGATTAGGTCCATCCTAAAGTTTCAAATGGAGGAAACTCTTCTTTGGGAATGCTCTTAGGACCAAAATGTCGAACGTCAAAGTTGTCCTCATGATTTGGTCCATCCTAAAGATCCAAATGGAGGAAACTCTCCTTTGGGAATCCTCTTTGGACCAAAATGTCAAATGAGGATCTGAACCAATCTTTTCAAACTTGTCCTAATGATTAGGTCCATCCTAATGTTTCAAATGGAGGAAACTCTTCTTTGGGAATGCTCTTAGGACCAAAATGTCGAACGTCAAAGTTGTCCTCGTGATTTGGTCGTTCCTAAAGATCCAAATGGGGGAAACTCTTCTTTGGGAATCCTCTTTGGACTAAAATGTTAAACGAGGATCAGAACCAAGCTTGTCAAACTTGTCCTCATGATTTTGTCCATCCTAAAGTTCCAAATGGAGGAAACACAACTGTACTCAAGATTTGGTCCATCCTAAAGATCCAAATGGAGGAAACTCTTCTTTGGGAATCCTCTTTAGACCAAAATGTCAAACGAGGATCGGAACCAAACTTGTCAAAGTTGTCCTCATGATTTGGACTATCCTAAAGTTCCAAATGGAGGAAACTATTCTTTTGGAATCCTCTTTGAACCAAAATGTCAAACGAGGATAGTAACCAATCTTTTCAAACTTGTCCTAATGATTTGGTCCATCCAAAAGCTCCAAATGGAGGAAACTCTTCTTTGAAAATCCTCTTTGGACTAAAATGTCGAACACCAAAGTTGCCCTCATGATTTGGTCCATCCTACGAATCCAAATGGAGGAAACTCTTCTTTGGGAATCCTGTTTGGACCAAAATGTCGAAGAAGGATCGAACGAATCAAAAAATTTGTTTGTAACTGAAATACATGTTTTAAAAACCAATATTTTCAAAGTTATCCTCATGATTTAGTCCATCCTAAAGTTTCAAATGGATTAAACTCTTCTTTGGGTATCCTCTTTGGACCAAAATATCAAACGAGGATCGGAACCAATCTTTTGAAACTTGTCCTCATGATTTGATCCATCCTAAAGTTGCAAATGGAGGAAACGATCTTTGGGAATCCCCTTGGACCAAAATGTCATGATATGAATCATGGAACCTCACAAAAAGCTCAAGGACCAATCACAAGTTCAAAGATCAAGAGAAGCATTGAACATCCATTTACAAGCCTACATTAGCAAAGTCAAGACAAGCTTTGAAGATCCGATCATGGAGGCTATGGAAGAGGACGTGATGAACTTCAATCTATGGAAAATACATTTGGAGGAAGAGTATTGAAGACTTGTTCAATCGGAATTGAAGAGAAGAGCTAATTAGGAAAGTTGCATCACTTTTGCAAACTTTCCTTATTTGGACCACTTTCCATATTTATTCCCAAAGTTTCCATATTTGTTCCCAAAATGGTTCCAACGAATTTATGATGTATTTGGACATGTTTTTGGTCTTTTATATTAATTTTATATGTTTGGAAATGTCTAGGAAAGATATTATTCTCTAGAAAAGATTTTCCACAAAATCTGCCAATTTCACATAAGGCAAGTTTTGGGCAGATTTTGTGCTCCTTGTAATCCGAATTTCCTAGCATATTTTTAGGGTTTCTTTGCCTATTTAAAGGCCTCATTTTTAACCCTAAATACCAAGATTTAACATGATAATAATATTGCTTTTTGCTTAGCCGAAATTGCTTAGTTTTGTAGCCTTGTTCTAGGTTGCATGTTTTAGAAACATTCAAGCATAATTTGATCTAGTATGTTTGTGAATTGTTTCGATCTTGAAATAAGAACAAGTTCTCTTATTTCAAGATATTAGATCATTGGAATAATCTTCTTCTTCTTGTGTTCCAAGGGTTTTACCTTATTGTTCATCGGGGTTTTAGGATCTTCTAGGGGTTCTTTGTGCTTTCAAAGGGTTTCTATTTCAATTTCCTAGGGTTTCATATCATGTCAAACAAGGATCGGAACAAATCTTGTCAAAGTTGTCCTAATGATTTGGTCCATCCTAAAGTTCCAAATGGAGGAAACTCTTCTTTGGGAATCCACTTTGGACCAAAATGTCAAACGAGGATCTGAATCAATCTTTGCAAACTTATCCTAATGATTTGGTCCATCCTAAAGTTCAAATGGAGGAAACTCTTCTTTGTGAATCCTCTTTGAACTAAAATATCGAACGTCAAAGTTGTCCTCATGATTTGGTCCATCCTAAAGATCCAAATGGAGGAAACTCTTCTTTGGGAATCCTCTTTGGACCAAAATGTCAAACAAGGATCAGAACCAAGCTTGTCGAACATATCCTCATTATTTGGTCCATCCTAAAGTTCCAAATGGAGGAAACACAGCTGCCCTCATGATTTGGTCCAATCTAAAGATCCAAATGGACGAACCTCTTCTCTGGGAATCCTCTTTTGACCAAAATATCAAACGAGGATCGGATACAAGCTTGTCAAAGTTGTCGTCATGATTTGGACCATCCTGAAGTTCCAAATGGAGGAAACTATTCTTTGGGAATCCTCTTTGGACTAAAATGTAAAATGAGGATTGAAACCAATCTTTTCAAACTTGACCTAATGATTTGGTCCATCCTAAAGTTCCAATTGGAGCAAACTCTTCTTTGCGAATCCTCTTTGACCAAAATGTCGAACATAAAAATTGTCCGCATGATTTGGTCCATCCTAAAGTTTCAAATGGAGGAAACTCTTCTTTGGGAATCCTCTTTGGATCAAAATGTCGAACGTCAAAGTTGTCCTCATGATTTGGTCTTTCCTAAAGATCCAAATGGGGGAATGATAAGGCAAACCCAAATTGCAAGTCCAAAGACCCTATGCTATTATGCTTAGCATGAACCTTTGAAGCAAGAACTCAAACCCTCCCTAACTAATCGGTTTCAACCAAGAGATTTAAGGCTAGATGAGATTACCTCTTAGATCAATGGCCTAGAGACAAGAATGAGATTCCTTGTTCTAGATTGAATCACTCCACAACTAAGTTGATCAATTCCTAGTTGAATGTCTCGGCAGCAACCGTAAACACAAGAATTGCAAGAAGTTGAAAACTCAATGTGGTTTTCAAAAGAAACTCTCAATGAGTAACTTGATTTTCATTTAAACATAATCTGATTTGTTACAAAGTGTTCCCATGGCTTTATAAGCCTTCAATCAGCAAAAGAAAAGCAAAAACATAAAAGGAAACAAACATTAAAGCATTCGCTAACAATTGACAAAAACAGAAAAGGAAACTAGAGCACTTAATGCCCACGGTTACAAATAAGGAAAGTTTGACTAAAAAGTAAATAAAAGTGAATATGATTTTCTTAGTTGTTGCATTCTTCCACATAAAGAATAGTTGGCACATTTAATGAGTCTTGCACAAGGTCATCTTTGTAGACATCTTCCTTATGGATTTATAAGTTGCACACATTGATCTTCAAAGAATGATATGTCAATTCTTCATCCGAAATGGGCTGCTCATTTGTGAAATATAGCTTGAACAGAGCCTAGCAATCCTTGCAGAACCTTATTTGCTTAGGATCTTTTGGAGTGCCTCCATGATTCATATCAGGGAAACACTTCTTTGGGAATCCTCTTTGGGCTAAAATGTCAAACGAGGATCAGAACCAAGCGTGTCAAACTTGTCCTCATGATTTTGTCCATCCTAAAGTTCCAAATGGAGGAAACATAGCTGTACTCATGATTTGGTCCATCCTAAAGATCCAAATGGAGGAAACTCTTCTTTGGGAATCCTCTTTGGACCAAAATGTCAAACGAGGATCGGAACCAAACTTGTCAAAGTCTTCCTCATGATTTGAACTATCCTAAAGTTCCAAATGGAGGAAACTAGTCTTTGGGAATCCTCTTTGAACCAAAATCTCAAACGAGGATCGTAACCAATCTTTTCAAACTTGTCCTAATGATTTGGTCCATCCTAAAGCTCCAAATGGAGGAAACTCTTCTTTGCGAATCCTCTTTGGACTAAAATGTCGAAGAAGGATCGAACCAATCCAAAAACTTGTTTGTAATTGAAATGCATGTTTCAAAAACCAATATTTTCAAAGTTGTCCTCATGATTTAGTCAATCATAAAGTTTCAAATGGATTAAACTCTTCTTTGGGTATCCTCTTTAGACCAAAATATCAAACGAGGATCGGAACCAATCTTTTCAAACTTGTCCTCGTGATTTGGTCCATTTTAAAGTTGCAAATGGAGGAAACGATCATTGGGAATCCCCTTGAACCAAAATGTCAAACGAGGATCGAAACAAATCTTGTCAAAGTTGTCCTCATGATTTGGTTCATCTTAAAGTTCCAAATGGAGGAAACTCTTCTTTGGAAATCCTCTTTGGACAGAAATGTCGAAGAAGGATCGAAGACCAAAGTTGCCCTCATGATTTAGTCCATCCTACGAATCCAAATGGAGGAAACTCTTCTTTGGGAATCCTCTTTGGACCAAAATGTCGAAGAAGGATCGAACCAATCCAAAAACTTGTTTGTAATTGAAATGCATGTTTCAAAAACCAATATTTTCAAAGTTGTCCTCATGATTTAGTCAATCATAAAGTTTCAAATGGATTAAACTCTTCTTTGGGTATCCTCTTTAGACCAAAATATCAAACGAGGATCGGAACCAATCTTTTCAAACTTGTCCTCGTGATTTGGTCCATTTTAAAGTTGCAAATGGAGGAAACGATCATTGGGAATCCCCTTGGACCAAAATGTCAAACGAGGATCGAAACAAATCTTGTCAAAGTTGTCCTCATGATTTGGTTCATCTTAAAGTTCCAAATGGAGGAAACTCTTCTTTGGAAATCCTCTTTGGACAGAAATGTCGAACGTCAAAGTTGTCCTCATGATTTAGTCCATTCTAAAGATCCAAATGGAGGAAACTCTTCTTTGGGAATCCTCTTTGGACCAAAAAGTCAAACGAGGATCGGAAAAAATCTTTTCAAAGTTGTCCTCATGATTTGGTCCATCCTAAAGTTCCAAATGGTGGAAACTCTTCTTTAGAAATCCTCTTTGGACCAAAATGTCGAACAAGGATCCAACCAATCTTTTCAAGGTTGTCCTCATGATTTCGTCCATCCTATAGTTCCAAATGGAGGAAACTCTTCTTTGGAAATCCTCTTTGGACCAAAATGTCAAACGAGGATCGGAACCAATGTTTTCAAATTTGTCCTAATCTTTTGATCCATCCTAAAGTTCCAAATGGAGGAAACTCTTCTTTGCGAATCCTCTTTGGAAAAAAATGTCGAACGTCAAAGTTGTCCTAATGATTCGGTCGATCCTAAAGTTCCAAATGGAGGAAACTCTTCTTTGGGAATACTCTTTGGACCAAAATATCAAACGAGGATCGGAACAAATCTTTTCAAAGTTGTCCTAATTATTTGGTCCATAATAAAGTTCCAAATGGAGGAAACTCTTCTTCGTGAATCCTCCTTGAACCAAAATGTCGAACATCAAAGTTGTCCTCATGATTTGGTCCATCTAAAAATCCAAATGGAGAAAAATCTTCTTTGGGAATGCTCTTTGGACCAAAATCTCAAACGAGGATCGTAACCAATCTTTTCAAACTTGTCCTCATGATTTGGTCTTTCATAAAGATCCAAATGGAGTAAACTTTTCTTTGGGAATCCTCTTTGGACCAAAATGTCGAACGTCAAAGTTGTCCTCATGATTTGGTCCATTCTTAATATCCAAATGGAGGAAACTCTTCTTTGAGAATCCTCTTTGGACCAAAATGTCAAACGAGGATCTGAACCTATCTTGCAAAACTTGTCCTATTGATTTGGTCCATCCTAAATATCAAATGGAGGAAATTTTTCTTTTCGAATCCTCTTTCGACCAAAATATTCAACGTCAAAGTTGTCCTAATGATTTGGTCCATCCTAAAGTTCCAACCTTAGGAAACTCTTCTCTGCGAATCCTCTTTTTGGACAAAAATGTCGAACGTCAAACTTGTCCTCACGATTTGGTCCATCCTAAAGAACCAAAAGGAGGAAACTCATCTTTACAAATCTTCTTTGGATCAAAATGTCAAACAAGGATCGGAACCAATCTTTTAAAACTTGTCCATGATTTGGTTCAACCTAGAGTTCCAAATGGAGTAAACTCTTCTTTGGGAATCCTCTTAGGAGCAAAATGTCAAAGGAGGATCGGAACCAATCTTTTTAAAGTTGTCCTCATGATTTTCTCCATCCTAAAGATCCAAATGGAGGAAACTCTTCTTTGGGAATCCTCTTTAAACCAAAATGTCGAACGTCAAAGTTGTCCTCATGATTTGGTCCACCCTAAAGTTGCAAATGGAGGAAACTCTTTGGATCAAAATGTCAAACAAGGATCTGAACTAATCTTTTAAAACTTGTCCATGATTTTGTCCATCCTAATGTTCCAAATGGAGGAAACTTTTCTTTGGGAATCCTCTTTGGACCAAAATATCAAACAAGGATCGGAACCAATATTTTCAAACTTGTCCATGATTTGGTCCATCCTAAAGTTCCAAATAGAGGAAACTCTTTTTTGGGATTTCTCTTTGGATCAAAATGTCAAACGAGGATCGGAACCAATCTTGTTAAAGTTGTCTTCATGATTTGGTTCATCCTAAATAACCAAATGGAGGAAACTCTTCTTTGGGAATCCTCTTAGGACCAAAATATTGAACGTCAAACTTGTCCTCATGATTTGGTCCATCATAAAGATCTAAATGGAGGAAACTCTTTTTAGTAATCCTCTTTGTACCAAAATGTCAAACGAGGATCGGAACCAATCATTTCAAACTTGTTATAATTATTTGGTCCATCCAAAAGTTCCAAATGGAGGAAACTCTTCTTTGGGAATCCTTTTTGGACCAAAATGTCAATCGAGGATCGGAATCAATCTTTTCAAACTTGTCCTAATGATTTGGTTAATCCTAAAGTTCCAAATGGAGGAAACTCTTCTTTGTAAATTCTCTTTGGACCAAAATGTCGAACATCAAACTCGTCCTAATGATTTGGTCCCTCCGAAAGTTCCAAATTGAGGAAATTCTTCTTGGGAATCCTCTTTGGACCAAAATGTCAAATGAGGATAGGAACAAATCTTGTTAAAGTTGTCCTTCTGATTTCGTCCATCCTAAAGATCCAAATGGAGGACACTCTTCTTTGGGAATCCTCTTTGGACCAAAATGTCAAACGTCAAACTTGTCCTCATAATTTGATCCATCCTAAATATCCAAATGGAGGAAACTCTCTTTGTTCATCCTCTTTGGACAAAAATTTCAAAGGAGGATCGGAACCAATCATTTCCCGGATTATCAATAAAAGAGGGAGAGAGAGAGAGAAAGATGAGAGGGATGAGCTCTTAATGCGTTTGCTCGATGTTCCCTTTGATACAAGATTCAGTCCTTTTATAAACTGATATTTGACCTAACTAGTGTTATACTAACCTAACTATGGTTATCCTAAAAAGATAAGGACGAGTGACTCAGCAAGACAGGACCCTTGTCTGAATCAACTTTATGGAAAGATAAACTAATTGAAAGTAAAAGACAAAAGAACAAAAGATGGTGGGAGACAAGACAGGACCCTTGTCAGTCACCTTTTCAAAAAGCAAAAAGTAAATAGTAAACTTTAATAATTACAGAAGAAAACAAAATAAAAAAGGAATCTACTTTAATAAAGTTGAAAATAATGGAGCTCAGTGGTGTATGAGCTGGCTGGTGCACGTCTTCCTCCCCGTGAAAGTGGCTTTAATAAAGTTGGCTTTATTAAAGTTGCTTTTACTAATGTATCTTGTATTTTTGTCGTTTTGTAGAATTCTGTCGGTAACTGCTAGCTGTCAAGCTTACCAACCGTCTTACGCCTCACGCTGCGTGGAACACCTGACTGTCGGCTAACGGACGAAAACTTTCAAAAGTCTACAATTCTTAAAAAATATAGAGTCTTCAAGCTCTACGATCACATAGTTCGTTGGAGCGGCTGTTATCGAACAATCTTCATGAGAAGTTGGAGATGAACTTAGCCAGAGGTATAATTTACAATACTTGTAATTTACATAATTGGAACCTTAACCTTTTTTTTTTTTTTTTTTGAATACCAAGAACCTAATTGTATATTGTTCTTGACGATATTTATACAGAAAGAAAGAAAATTTACAAGAGATGCAAAATTATTTTGGGGGATTGAGAATTTACAGGGTGTGTCGAAACTTTCAGCGATGAAGCTGATTACAGGATTGGTTGATCCAAGAAAGGATCATATTCAAAATCTCTTTCAAAATCTTCAAGGTGAACTGAAGATGTTCTTGAAGGGGATTTGTTGGCTGCTGAAGCTGAGCTGGCGGCGGCTTCTGCAACGATTTTGTCTAAGTCAGCTTGAGTGGTGGCTTGAGCCATTCTTGCCATCAAGTCTGATTTCTGCTTCGCCAATTCTTGTTGATGAATTGTCGATGTATCTTGGTGGTGTGTATTGTTAATGAACCACTGTTTGATGACCGAGAGGTCTGAATAATTGATGGAATATTTTTCCCACCACTTAATCTGTATGATCTTTACGAGCGATCTGTATCCGTAAAGATTTTTGACACCTTGATTCCAAGCTACGATCCATGGAATCTGAAAAGTCATTGCAAAACATAATCCAGGAGGGATTGCTGTTTTTGCTATATAATTGGAAAAGTGATGGAAAGATTCTTGAATTGGGACTGGAAGAATCTCCTTTTGAAACCCGAAGGTTTTCCACCAGGTAACGAACCAGAGTGGTAACATGGTTCTGTAAGCGTTGTTGCAGAACTGTATAAACCAGGAATGGTTTCTGGAGTCAATCCAGATTATCTTGGTCCAGGCGGCCATATAATCGTGATAATTGTATGACGGCGGATTGTGTCTGATGGAAAATTTCTTCTCAGTATACAACTCTTGATTCCACTTAGTTGGAGTTATAACTCGGAAGATCTTTATTTTTGAGGACATAATGACCTGTCCAGATCTTGAGTCAGGACTATGAGTAATTTCGGCAGAACCCGAATCTATAAGGATCAACTCATAAAATTTTCTGGTTTTTAGAGTTGTTTCAGGAAGGAAACTGAATCCTTTAGGGAAGGTATGAAGGGCAACTTCATTTGCGTTTCGACCTTCGAATTCTGGTTCAACAATACAGTCAAAGACCGTTGTTGATTTCTGGGTATAACCTTTAACAGGGGTTTGTGGAATAAACTTTGGTAACGGAGTCATGGCCTGTGAAAAGGTTGTTGGCTCTGAGGGAGCTGATGATTCTTGAGCTGAAGGCTCATTTATGTGGATTCCTCTATTTTTTCGACTTCTGGTCACCGGGGTGAAACCTTCATCGTCGGTCATGGAGTAGTAGTCAACCTTCATGGGTGAAGGGATATTTGAGGCTGGTGCCTTTCCTTTTGAAGAGGAAGAGGCTATATCTGTTTTATTTTTCTTACCTCCGCCCATGGAGAATAGAAGAGAAAGGAAGAATAAAGCTAAGGAGGGACTTCTCTAGAGAGATGTTCTCTTGAGAGATAATCTGCCAAGGGATTTTGGGTTCCTTTTTTAGGCAAAATCCTGTAATCAAAACAGGATAAGATTGCTTGCCACCTGGCAAAGATTTGTTTGGAGACGAGATTTTTGACATCTTTTACTAAAACAAAAGTTGAAGCTTTTGAATCTGTCTTTATGGTAAAAGATTTATTGATTAACTCCCCTTGGAATTTTTGAACACAAAGGACAATGGCCAAAATTTCTTTTTTGACAGTGGAGTAATTTAATTGGGTACCATTCCAGATTCCAGAATGAAATCTGACTATCGATTCGTGCTTATCTTTGCACTGTTTGAGGATTCCTCCATATCCTATATCTGACGCGTCTGTTTCGACGATAAGATCGGCTGACTCATGATCGATAAGGCTAAGACACGGAATCTTTCTTACAAGGGATTTGATGGATTTGACGGCTTGCGTATGCTTGTCCGTCCAAGGTGTTTGATTCTTTTTCAATCTTTGAAAAAGAGGTTTACAAATGGGTCTGATGTCTTTTGAAAAGTCAGACACATAATTGAGGCATCCTAGGAACCTTTGTAATTGGGTTTTGTCTAGGATCTTATCTGGGAACTTAGAGGTAAATTCTAAGGATCTTTGAATAGGCTTGATTAACCCCAAATGAATTTCAAAGCCTAAGAAGCGAATGCTTGTTTGAAATAGTTTAATCTTCTTTTGGGAGATGACTAAACCATTTTTCTAATAATTTCTATGAAATTAAAAAGATGTTCGAAATGTTGATCTATATTGGATGAGAAGATAAGGACATCATCAATATAGACTATAGAATAATCTTGAATGGAATAAAGGATATCATTCATGATTTTCTGGAATTCCGATGGAGCGTTTTTTAGCCCAAATGGCATAACGTTCCATTCGTATTGTCCAAAAGGGACGTTGAATGCATTTTTGTATTTATCTTTTTCTGCTATCTGGATTTGCCAAAAACCTGATTTCATGTCAAATTTTGAAAAGATTTTTGCTTTTGAAATTCTTTTTATTAAATCCTGTTTGTTAGGAATAGCATATCTAATCCATTGTAAAACAGTATTTAAGGGTTTATAATTGATTACTAACCTGGGAACTCCTCGTTTCAGCTCAGCAGCATTATTGATATAGAAAGCTGCACAGGACCACGGGCTTTTACTGGGCCGAATCAACTTTCTTTTTAAAAGATCTTCGATCTCATTTTTGCAATGGGTTAGGAGCTCACTGTTCATTTGAATGGGCCTGGCCTTGGTAGGTATTTGGGCCTCATTGAAATCTTTGACATAAGGAAGTCCAACGATGTGTTGTTTTCGAGCCTAAAAGGCATTTGGGTCATTTGAGCAAACTTCCTTTTCAATTTTGGACTGAACCACTTTGATTCTTTCTTGAAGAGCTGGGCTTTTAAGATTCTCTTCTATCTTCTTGAAGCTAATCTCGTATTTGAGAAAAGCTATCTATTTTTCTTTTCTTTGAATTACATCAACCTCGTGAGTTCTTGGAGGCTTAATGAATTTGAATGAAACTTCTCTTCCTGCAACGGTAGAGAATAATCCTGCTTCATTAACCCTGATAGGGAATAACTGAGTTATGAAGGGTGTACCTAAGATAATGGGTTGGCTTAGGTTTTTCACTAGAATGAAGGTGTTTGTGAAACAGATTCCTTCATTGCAAATATGTGCTTTTGACAGCTTGTGCTTGATGTTCAAAGGCTGTCCATTAGCTCCTTTGAGTCCTTCGGTGGTTTTCTCAAAGTATTTTGATGGGATAATTCCTTCTAGAATATAGTTTTGGTCAGCACCTGAGTCAATAAGTGCTACCATATTCATATTAAAGTCTTTGATCCTTAAAGTGATCATTGAATACCACTTTTGTAGGCGGATTTGGGTAATGAAGTTGATAAAAATTTCTTCCTTTTCTTTTAAAGGTTTATCAACTGTTTCTGAAGACTCCGGGATGTCTTCTTTTTGACTTTCTGAATTTCCTGCATTGTTAGTATCATATGATCTTAAAAATGCAATCTCAGAATATAATTGAGAAATGTCACCTCGGGCTTCTTCTTGGAAGTTGAAGGATGACTGTCTGAGAATAGAGACTTCTTTCTTTAAATCCCTAATTTCTTTTTGAAGATCCGCAACAGATGCTTCTTTAGGAACTTCAAATCTTGCATACACATCTTTAATGGAGTAAGGGGATAGATTGGCTTCCTTTTTAGATGTGCCAGAATTGATTGACTCTTTAAGTCTGTTGAGGATTGTTATCTTTAATTGTTCATCCTCAAGTTTTGCTACTGCTTCGAACAATAGTTCTTGATCTGCAGTCAAAACATTAATGCAATTATGGTTAGGACAGGGACAGACGTGTTTACCTTCCTCGTCTGAGCTGCTCATTTCGATATCGCTAGAGTTGGAATCTAGCTGATCATCTTCTTCAATGGCCATGATCTGATCGTTTTCTTCTTCAGAGATTTCTGGATCTGTCATGAAGACATTGAGTAATTCCTGCTTGACTTCTTCATCAATCTCAAGCTGGTTAACTTTTGCTTTTAGCTTACAGGCAGTTGCATAATGACCAAATGCTTTGCATTTGTAGCATTGGATTTTCTTGGCATCGCGGGTTGGAGGTTTATTTTTTGGAATAAACTTCCTCTTGCGATTATTTGACTGGTACTTGCTCCCTGTTGGAGCTTTGTTATAATAACCTTGCTGGTTATTATAAGGTCTAAAATTTCTTCTAGGATTGTTCTTCTTCGCCTGTCTTTTTCTTACTTGAGGATGGTGCTTTAGTCTTTTCATACCCATATTGTTTGCAAAAGGATCCTAGTTCCTTCTTGTCAGATCCTTTGGAATGGGTTATCTTCTTCTGGATTTTTATTTCATTGCACAGCTTCAATCCTTCTGTGATAATGTAGTTGATCAATTCTCCATAGGTTAGGGAGTCCCATGGGATATTGCTAACGTATTTCTCTTCAAGACTTAGTCTGAGTCTCTCAGCGAAGAGTCTTGGAAGTCCTGCAATAAATCTTTCTTTCCAAAAGGCAGAATTGCAGTCAATTCTTAGAAATACTTGAGTAAGAAAAGTATCTTTGTACCATCTAAAATTTTGGAGAGTTGGGCATCTCAGATTTTGAAGATGGCTTGCTGCCCTTTGTTGATAGCTTATAGGATCTCCAACAAAGTGCTTTGCGATTAGATAAAAGAGTGTACTAACAGCATCTGAGATTGTTTCTTCTTTATCTTCCCATGATGTCGGTTGTCCTTCGACCTTTATCTCTAATCTTTTAATTGTGGTGGTTGTGTGAGTTAACACATTCCTTCTTTCTTCTCTAGTGAGAAAGTTGTCCTACCATCCTTTGAGTTGTCCACAAAAACCTGTGGCAATAGAGCTTGCAATAGCATGATCTTCAATATCATGTGTTTTGAATGTCGAGGCTGCGATCATCATTTGATGTAGAACATTGAGGATTTGATATTCAGATAATCCATCTATGTTCCATTCGTTGAAGGACCTTCCATCAAAAGTCCTATTTGTAGTCAAATCCTTCTCCTCGATTTGAATGTCTGGAAAAGTTGGTCTTGGATACCAATTTCTCATATTTCCTTGAAACTGGTTTCTCTGTCTATAGATTCGCTGAACATCCTCAGGTTGATCTTCATTCGAATCTATGTTCTCAATTTGATTGGTGAGAAGTGAAAGATTCTTCACTCCTTTTATCATTTCTTCAATTGCCTCGTCTTGTTCATTCAAAACATTGATCTGTGCTGAAGAGGATGCTTTTGAAGATGTAGAGATGTGAAATTTCTCTAACATTGCGTTAATCTCCTTTAGCATTTCTTGCTCCTTGGGGATCATTTTGACCTTTGTTTCTCTTTCAAAAGGTTTGAACAAAGGGATTGTTGGATCTATTTTTGGGAATGATCCATCTTTAAAATCCGTGGGGATTTTTTATTCATTATTCTGAACTGCTTCTTCTATCCTGTCTAGCTGAGTAGCCATGGATGACAGCAATTTGTTAGAATAATTATTTTGCATTTGGACAAAGCGAATACCTTTAAGGGATGCTGTAGCTGCATCTTTCTCTTCCATTTGCTTAAATGGGCTTCCAACTACAGTATGACCATATTTGGTTTGAAATATGACATCTTCAAGAGGAGGGTGATGAGAGTAGACCTCCTTTTGGCTCGTCTTCCATTTGGTTTCTTTGATATGGCAAAGCTGTTGATCATAGTCTTTGCGTCTGGAAAACCAATGAAAGAATGGGATTTCTTTTTCTAGCTCCTGCATGGTTTGCTTCCAGCTAGCTTTGAATTCTTCTTGCTTCTCGTCGCTATAGGCACGGAAGAAGGATCTTCTGCAAAATTTATTGTTTTCTGAAAGAAATTCTGCTTTCAATTTCTCCATGTCTGGGGAGAATATTGCAGTAATAACATTAATCGTATTGAATTCTGACGGTGGTGTCATGTCAGATAGAGTTAGAGAGGATGAACCCTGTCCATCTTCATAATTAATGTTTGGTATGGTCTGGTCAAAGTCAACAGACCTAATATTCATGGAATTACTTCTAGTAATTCTCTCTGAGGCTTTTGATCTGGTTCCAGAGGTGCTTGGTCTAGATTTCAAGAAATTTTTAACCTTTGGAGTTTGATCAGTTTCATCCATGAAGTTGACTTCTACACGGTCATCTGGGAACTCAGTGATATAAGAAAGAGTCTTCTTTGCCGGGATTGGCTTTGTTGCTCCTTCTAGATTCCATCTGGTTTTCCAGGTTACTTGATCCCAAGGTATTCTTTTTGGGATATTAACTGAGGATCTCTCAGTATTTACTTCAATCAAGATTGTTTCGCCTCTTTTAGAAGACTTGATTGCTCTGGGGGATATGTTTGTGTTCATCAACTTATAACACATCCTGAATATAATCACTGCTGATAGTGATTTTTCTTCCATCTTCAACTCCTTTGAATTGACTCTCAACATCAGAGAAGATAAGATGTGAAGATCGAATAAAGAAAGAGTATGATTTGGGAAAACGTTGAAATATACCGGACCGTTTTCCAGGTTGGATTCAATAATACCTAACATGCTATCCGCATAGCTTTTGAATCTTTCATCTCTTAGAGAGATGAGTATTGGAGCATTCAGCCCTAGTCTGAAGAGAGGTTTGACCGCTACTTGAATTAGTCCGAGATGAATATATTTGAACTCTTCTCGGTGTTTGAGAATAGACTCCTTTGTGAATAGATGGAGTACTTCTGCATCTGTGGTTACAGATACGTTTCTTTCTACCGTCTTGATTACATCTCTTGATGTAAAGTTGAAGGTACTTTGATAATAGATCTCTTTGGGATCTATCTTTGGAATACTCCAGTTTTGGAGTTCTTGTTCTACTCGAGCAATTCTCATTTCTTCATTGCCCTGGGCGGACAAGATATCTGGCTCTCCTTTGATATCTAAGATGCCTTCTTCTTTGGCATCTTCTCTTGCTTTTCCCTTTGATAATATCCTTTTAAATAATTTAGACATAAAAATTAAGTTAGTTCAAAACTGAATTGACAAAGGTAGAAGGACTTCCCTGTTTGGCTACTTACAGCTGGAACACCTGGCTTACCAACCGACTTACTCAGACTGCCTGGAACACCTAACGGCTTACCAACACTGCGGACGAGCAACCAGACAAACAGATCGGAGTTCTATCTATATAAATTTAATTTTGAAGAGAACTTAAGATTATCTCTTCCACTATTTAAATTGATAATGTAAAAAGAGAAGAAATTTTAAGAAGAAGATGATAAATAAAATGGGAGAATTTTATTGATAATTTGGCTCTGATACCAATAAGAAAGGACCGGGATCGGATTATCAATAAAAGAAGGAGAGAGAGAGAGAGAGAAAGATGAGAGGGATGAGCTCTTTATGCGTTTGCTCGATGTTCCCTTTGATACAAGATTCAGTCCTTTTATAGACTGATATTTGACCTAACTAGTGTTATACTAACCTAACTATGGTTA
Organism: Gynostemma pentaphyllum; assembly: GCA_028015215.1. Taxonomy (NCBI): domain Eukaryota; kingdom Viridiplantae; phylum Streptophyta; class Magnoliopsida; order Cucurbitales; family Cucurbitaceae; genus Gynostemma; species Gynostemma pentaphyllum. The sequence goes on from CM051350.1 coordinate 12,059,464, forward strand.
TCCTAAAAAGATAAGGACGAGTGACTCAGCAAGACAGGACCCTTGTCTGAATCAAACTTTATGGAAAGATAAATATCCAAATGGAGGAAACTCTCTTTGTTAATCCTCTTTGGACAATCATTTCAAAGTTGTCCTAATGTTAGGTCCTTCCTAAAGTTCCAAATGGAGGAAACTCTTCTTTGGGAATCCTTTTTGGACCAAAATGTCAATCGAGGATCGGAACTAATCTTTTCAAACTTGTCCTAATGATTTGGTTAATCCTAAAGTTCCAAATGGAGGAAACTCTTCTTTTGAAATCCTCTTTGGACCAAAATGTCGAACATCAAACTTGTCCTAATGATTTGGTCCATCCTAAAGTTCCAAATTGAGGAAACTTTTCTTTTGGCAATCTTCTTTGGACCAAGATGTCAAACGAGGATCGGAACAAATCTTGTTAAAGTTGTCCTTCTGATTTCGTCCATCCTAAAGATCCAAATGGAGGAAACTCTTCTTTGGGAATCCTCTTTGGACCAAATTGTCGAATGTCAAAGTTGTCCTCATGATTTGGTCCATAATAAAGTTCCAAACGGAGGAAACTCTTACTTGGGAATCCTCTTTGGACCAAAAATGTCAAACGACGATCAGAACAAATCTTTTTAAACTTGTCCTAATGATTTGGTCCATCCTAAAGTTCTAAATTAAGGTAACTCTTGCTTTGGAATCCTTTTTGGACCTAAATATCAAACGATGATCGGAACAAATCTTGTCAAAGTTGTCCTCATGATTTCATCCATCCTAAATTTTCAAATGATGGAAACTCTTCTTTGGAAATCCTCTTTGGTCCAAAATGTCAAACGAGGATCAAAACCAATCTTGTCAAAGTTGTTCTGATGATTTAGTCTATCCTAAAGCTCCAATGTCAAACAAGGATAAGAACAAATATTGTCAAAGTTTTCCTCATGATTTGGTCCATCGAAAAGTTCCAGATGGAGAAAACTCTTCTTTGGGAATCCTTTTTGGACCAAAATGTCAAACGAGGATCGGAACCAAGCATGTCAAACTTTTCTTCATGATTTGATACATCCTAAAGTTCCAAAAAAGGAAACTCAATTGTCATTTAGTCCATCTTAAAGATCCAAATGGAGGAAAGTTTTATTTGGGAAATATCCTCTTTGGTTCAAAATGTCAAGCGAGGATCGGAACGAAGCTTGTCAAAGTTGTCCTCATGATTTAGAACATTCTAAAGTTCCAAATGGAGGAAACTCTTCTTTGGGAATCATCTTTGGACCAAAATGTCAAACAAGCATCGAAACCAATCTTCCCAAACTTGTCCTAATGATTTGGTCCATCCTAAAGTTCAAATGGAGTAAAGTCTTCTTTGGGAATCCTCTCTGGACAAATATATCAAACGAGGATCGGAACCAATCTTGTCAAAGTTGTCCTTATGATTTGGTCCATCCTAAAGTTCCAAATCGAGGAAACTCTTCTTTGGACCAAAATGTAAAACAAGGATTAGAACCATTCTTGTCATAGTTGTCCTCAAGATTTGGTCCATCCTAAAGGTCCAAATGGAGGAAACTCTTCTTTGGGAATACTCTTTGGAAAAAAATGTCAAACGAGGATAAGAACCAATCTTTTAAAACTTGTTCTAATGATTTGGTCCATCCTAAAGTTCCAAATGGAGGAAACTCTTCTTTTTGAATACTGTTTGGAAAGAAATATCAAACGAGGATCAGAACAAATCTTGTAAAAGTTGTCCTTATGATTTGGTACATCCTAAAGATCCAAATGGAGGAAACTCTTCTCTTGGAATCCTCTTTGGACCAAAATGTCAAACGATGATTGGAAGCAATCTTGTCATAGTTGTCCTGATGATTTGGTCTATCCTAAAGTTCCAAAGTCAAACAAGGATCAGAACCAATTTTGTAAAAGTTTTTCTCATGATTTGGTCAATCCAAAAGTTCCAAATGGAGGAAACTCTTCTTTCAGAATCCTCTTTGAACCAAAATGTCAAACGATGATTGGAACCAATCTTGTCAAAGTTGTTTTAATGATTTGGTCTATCCTAAAGTTCCAAATGGAGGATACTCTTCTTTGGGAATCCTCTTTGGACCAAAATCTCAAACAAGGATCGGAACCAATCTTGTCAAAGTTGTCCTCATGATTTGGTCCATCCTAAAGTTCCAAATGAGGAAACTCGTCTTTGGGAATCCTCTTCGGACCAAAATGTCGAACGTCAAAGTTGTCCTAAATATTTGCGAATGGAGGAAACTCTTCTTTGTGAATCCTCTTTCGACCAAAATGTCCAATGAGGATCGAAAACAATCTTTTCAAACTTGTCCTAATGATTTGGTCCATCCTAAAGTTCCAAATGGAGGAAACTCTTCTTTGGGAATCCTTTTTTGACAAAAATGTCAAACGAGGATCGAAACAAATCTTGTTAAAGTTGTCCTCATCATTTGGTCCATCCTAAAGATCCAAATGGAAGAAACTCTTCTTTGGGAATTCTCTTTGGACCATAATGTCTAATGTCAACGTTGTCCTTATGAGTTGGCCCATTCTAAAGTTCCAAATGGTGGAAACTCTTCTTTGGGAATCCTCTTTGGACAAAAATGTCAAACGAGGATCGGAACCAAAGTTGTCAAAATTGTCCTCATGATATGGTTCATCCTAAAGTTCAAAACGTAGGATACTATTCTTTGGCAATCCTCTTTGGACAAAAATCTCAAAAGATGATCAGAACCGAATTTTTCAAACTTGTCCTAATGATTTGGTCCATCCTAAAGTTCCAAGTGGAGGAAGCTCTGCTTAGGGAATCCTCTTTGGACAAAAATGTCAAACGAGAATCTGAACAAATCTTGTCAAAGTTTTCCTCATGATTTGGTCCATCCTAAAGTTCCAAATGGAAAAAACTCTTCTTTAGGAATCTTCTTTGAGAAACTTCTTTGGACCAAAATGTCAAACGAGGATCGGAACCAAGCTTACCAAATTTGTCTTCATGATTTGACCATTCTAAACTTTCAAATGGAGGAAACTCTTCTTTGGGAATCCTCTTTGGTTCAAAATGTCAAACGAGAATCGGAAATAAGCTTGTCAAAGTTGTCCTTATGATTTGGACCATTCTAAAGTTCCAAATGGAGGAAACTAATCTTTGGGAATCCTCTTTGGACAAAAATGTCAAACGAGGATCAGAACCAGTTTTTTCAAACTTGTCCTAACGATTAGGTCCATCCTAAAGTTCCAAATGGAGAGAACTCTTTATTGGGAATCCTCTTTGGACAAAAATATCAAATGAGGATCTGAACTAATCTTGTCAAAATTGTCCTTATGATGTGGTCCATCCTTAAGTTCCAAATCGAGGAAACTCTTCTTTACGAATCCCTTTGGACCAAAATGTCGAACGTCAAAGTTGTCCTAATGATTTGGTCCTTCCTAAAGTTCCAAATGGAGGAAACTCTTCTTTGCGAATCCTCTTTAGACCAAAATGTCAAACGAGGATTGGAACCAATCTTTTCAAACTTGTCCTAATTATTTGGTACATACTAAAGTTCCAAATGGAGGAAACTCTTCTTTGGGAATCCTCTTTGGACAAAAATGTAAAACAAGGATCGAAACAAATCTTGTTAAAGTTGTCCTCATCATTTGGTCCATCCTAAAGATCCAAATGGAAGACACTCTTATTTGGGAATCCTCTTTGGACCATAATGTCAAACGTCGAAATTGTCCTCATGATTTGGTCCATTCTAAAGTTCCAAATGGTGGAAACTCTTCTTTGGGAATCCTCTTTGGACCAAAATGTTAAACGTAGATCGGAACCAATCTTGTCAAAGTTGTCCTCATGATTTGGTCCATCCTAAAGTTCTAAATGGAGGAAACTCTTCTTTGGAAATCCTCTTGGGACCAAAATGTCAAACGTGGATCGGAACCAATCTTTTCAAACTTGTCCTAATGATTAGGTCCATCCTAAAGTTCCAAATGGAGTAAACTTGATAAGGATCATGGAAGCACTCCAAGTCTAATACATGTTCCCACCGGCCCAATCACAAGATCCAAAGCTAAGAAGATCCAACAAGCTTTTATTACTCATGTGCAAGAATGGATAGGCTCGGATCAAGCTTTATTTCCAAATGAGCAGCCCAATTCGGATGAAGACTTGACTTATGACACTTTGAAGATCAATGTATGCTACTTGCAAATCCATAAGGAAAATATCTACAAAGATAACCTTGTGCAAGTGTCAACTATGCCTTGAATGGAAGAATGCAACAAATAAGAAAATCAGATTCACTTTTATTTGTATTTTAGTCAAACTTTCCTTATTTGTAACCGTGGGCATTAAGGGTTCTAGTTTCCTTTTCTTTTTTTGCCAATTGTAACTGAATGCTTTAATGTTTGTTTTCTTTTATGTGTTTGCTTTTATTTTACTGTTTGAAGGCTTATATAGCCATGGGAACACTTTGTAAAACTCAGATTATGTTTGAATGAAAATCAAGTCACTCATTGAGAGTTTCTTTTGAAAACCACATTGAGTTTTCATCTTCTTGCAATTCTTGTGTTTAGGGTTGCTGCCGAGTCATTCAACTAGGAATTGATCAACTTAGTTGTGGAGTGATTCAATCTAGAACAAGGAATCTCATTCTTGTCACTAGGTCATTGATCTAAGAGGTAATCTCATCTAGCCTTAAATCTCTTGGTTGAAACCGATTAGTTAGGGAGGGTTTGAGTTCTTGCTTTAAAGGTTCATGCTGAGCATAATAGCATAGGGTCTTTGGACTTGCAATTTGGGTTTGCCTTATCAATTGGTATCAGAGCTTTGGTCGAAACCTTGGCCAAACTCTAGATTTGATTCTATCCTTTACTTTCCTTGCAATTTGCTTGTTTGTTTCAAATCTGCCCTATGTTTTCATTTTCTGTCCAAACCATCATTTTTCTTTTGTTTTCGTTATGTTCTTGTTTCCATCTTGTAGATGATGTTTTGATCTTGAAAATTAAAAAAAAAAAGTGAGAAAGAGAGCTTTGCATCCGAGAGCACTATATTGTTCATCTTGTGTTCTTCATTACTTTGCTTTGAAAATTCTGAGTTTGATCCATAGAAAATGAAAAAGTCTGAGTTTTGAATGTTATTTGTCAATCTAGATCTACAAATTACTCTTCATTTGAATTCAAATCCGTGGAAATTAAAATTCTGCTCATACTTACCATTTTTGAATCTGCCGCATTAATGCTCTGTCTTACTGTCTAAAACGCATGAAATATTTCGAATTAGCTTTCACAATATGAATAGGAAAGTTAATTTAATAAGTTATCTTTCATTGTCAAGAAGGACATTTAAGGAAATTCGATCTGTAAACAACTCAAATTTTGAAAATCAAAACAGTGCGCAGACAGCTCCTAAAATTCCGGATCTTGTCTTTTGATTGATTGGCATCTTCAATTCTCATCATTATTTCGAATTTTTCCAATTGTACACTCTTAATAACTGATTGATTAAGCTATATATGAGTTTCCATCATAAAATTCATTTCCAATAATAACGAATTTGACTTACCATATTTGGCTTTTTCCTAGTTTTTCCTTGTCTTAAATTCTGTTTTTCCTACCTTTTTGCTTCCTTTTCTGATTTCTTATTCTATTATTGTTTCTTTTCATAATTAGTTGTATTTTTCTAATTGAATTACTATTTTAGCTTTCTAAACACAATTTTTGCTTGAAAAGTGAGTTTATATCCGAGAGCACCTACTTTCAAATTTGCCTACCTTGAGTGTTAAACACGAGTGTTTCCTTGAGTGACATATAGTGAGGGAGTGTTGTAAGGTCCTTAATACTTGTTACTTTGTGAGGAACATCATGACACAAGAGGGAAACAATGGGGGTGAGATTAGTGATGCTAGGTGGAGGGAGGCACAAACAGGGGCTTTTGCTAAGCTTACTCAAACCTTAGAAGAACTTAATGAGCGTATGGGTAGCTAACAACCAATTAAGGGGAGAGAACCTAGATGAGGGAGTTGAACACGAAGAGGATGATGATGTTACCATATTGGCTGGATTAAACCCTAGGAGAGAACAAGGAGGGGGCCGAGAAAGGGGTAGAGGTAGAGGAAGAGGAAGAGAATTAGGACCACCTAGGAGACCTATTAGGGAGTTACAAGAAGAAAGAGTGGAAGAGAGAAATCCAGGGGGTATTAAGCTTAAAATTACACCATTCCATGGGAGGTCTAATCCGGAGGAGTACTTGTAATATGAAGACAAAATAGAGCATGTCTTTGATTGCAACAATTTTAGTGAGGAAAGGAAGATGAAGCTAGCAGTGGCTGAATTTTGTGATTATGCTAGCATTTGGTGGACTCATCTTAGGGCTGAATGGAGGAGAAACTATGAGCAACCAATTAAGACATGGGAGGAGCTGAAAGTATTGATGAGAAAGAGGTACATCCCGAGGCATTACCAAAGGGAAATCAGAAATAAATTATTCTCATTACAACAAGGATCAAATAGTGTGGAGGAATACTATAGAGAGATGGATGTGTTAATGACTAGATCTAATGTTAATGAGAGTGAGGATGATACTATGTCACAGTTCTTGGGAGGGATGAATAAAGAGTTAGCTCATAGAGTTGATATGTACCAATACTTTGACATGGAGGTACTCTTGAACATTGCCGAGAAGATTGAGAAACAACTAGCTTGGGAAAAGGATAATACCAAGAGATACACTTCTAAATCCACTTTTCCATCATCCAATACTTGGAAAAAGGGAGTTAGTAGTTCTAAGGGAGACTTTAAGCCTAGAACTTCATTTGAGGCTGCCAAGAAGGATAAGGGGGAGTCTTCAAAATGGAAGGGAAAAGAGAAGGTGGATGAAGTAAAAGTTGAGAGAAATAGAGACATTAAGTGTTGGAAGGGCCAAGGAATAGGTCACATAAGCCAAGATTGTCCTAATAAAAGGGCTATGATCATTAGAAATGGGGAGGCAGTCACGGATGGGGAGGAAAGTGACAATGAAGAGGAAGAGGAGGAGGCTGAGGTGTTTGATGAAGAAGTGGAAGATGGGAACCAATTAGCTCTTATGACTAGAGGAGTTTTGAGTACCCAAATGAAGGAGGATTGTGTGGATGACCAAAGAGACAACTTGTTCCACACAAGATGTCTAGTGAATGGCACACCATGTAGTCTAGTGATTGATGGAGGAAGTTGTACAAATGTGGTGAGCTCTATTCTGGTCAAGAGCTTACAACTACCAACTCAAGCACATCCTACACCATACAAGCTTCAATGGCTCAATGATTGTGGAGAAATAAAGGTAGTATCTCAAGCTCTTACTTCCTTTAATTTAGGTCAATATTATGATGAGATATTATGTGATGTTGTACCTATGCATGCTGGAGATATTTTACTTGGCCGACCTTGGCAATTTGATAGGAAAGTCATGCATGATGGGTTCTTGAATAGGTATAGTTTCACTAAGGATGGTAGAAAAATCATTCTTGTACCTTTATCTTCAAAAGAAGTTTGTAATGATCAAATGAAACTTGAGAAAAAAAGAATGGAATTTGAAGAAAAAGAAATGAGAGAAAAGACAGAAATGAGTGAAAAGAAAGAGGTTAGTGAACAATAAGAGAAGTAATTGAGAGAAAAAGATAGAAGAGATGCAAAACAAAACAAAAGCAAGCAAGTGAGCTTATTAGCAAGATTTGGGGAAGTAAGGAGGGCTTTACTTATCCAAAAACCAATCTTTGTGCTTTTGTACAAAGGGGGGTATTTGACTACTAACCCTAACCAAACTTTGTCTTTGCCAAGTGTGTTTTCTTCTCTTTTGCAGGAATTCAAGGACATGTTTCCAGATGAAGTACCAAATGGATTGCCCCCAATCAGAGGCATTGAGCATCAAATTGATTTCATTCCCGGGGCTGGAATTCCAAATATGCCAGCTTATAGGACTAATCCAATCGAAACCAAGGAAATTCAAAAGCAAGAGTAGGAGCTTCTTGCTAAGGGATATGTAAGAGAAAGTTTGAGTCCTTGCTCGGTTCCGGTCATCTTGGTGCCTAAAAAGGATGGAACATGGAGAATGTGTGTGGATTGTCGAGCCATCAATAAAATCACTGTAAAATATCGTCACCCTATTCCTAGGTTAGATGATATGCTTGATGAGTTGTATGGATCTTGTCTTTGCACTAAAATAGACCTTAAATCTGGATATCATCAAATAAGAATGCAAGTAGGTGATGAATGGAAAACAACATTTAAAACGAAATTTGGGTTGTATGAATGGCTTGTTATGCCATTTGGCTTGACTAATGCACCTAGTACTATTGATGAATCATGTTTTGAGGGAGTTTTTGGGAAAGTTTGTAGTTGTTTATTTTGATGATATACTGATTTACTCAAAGAGCTTAAATGATCATGTAGAGCATGTTAGGTTAGTTCTAATTACACTTAGAAAAGAGAAGCTTTATGCTAATTTTAAAAAGTGTAGTTTTTGCTTGGATAGAGTTAACTTTCTAGGATTCATTGTAAGCAAGGATGGAGTTGAAGTAGATGAGGAGAAAGTTAAAGCTATTAGAGATTGGCCACAACCTAGAAATGCTAGTGAAGTTAGGAGTTTTCATGGTCTTGCTAGTCTTTTTAGAGGATTCATTAAAGACTTTAGCACAATAGCAGCATTGATATGAATTATGTAGCCATGCATTTAAGGAATTCAAGCTTAAAGAGTACATGCATTGATGAAAACTCAAGTTGCATTAAATGCACTCAAGATGTATTTATGACAACTCAAGCTTCAAGTGTAGTAGCATTGATGACAACTCTATATGCATTTATGACAACTCAAAGCTTCATTCAAGGGATCTCAAAGCAATATCAAGACAAGCTTTAATGAAGATTTAAAATTTTAATTTAGAGTTCAAATATCAGTTTCAATTGTAATAGTTGTACTTTAAGTTACAAATTAAATGGTGGCAGATGTAACTTAAGTTTTTGCTTTAAATTCGTAGGTTACAAGCTAGGAACTTAATGGGGCTGATATGGGAGCATTATGAACGAAATTTCCCTTGTATTTTAAGCCTATAAATAGGCCACTTATCAGCCATTGTAAAGGAGATTTGTAAGACTTGAGAGATTCAAAAGATTGAATGAAATGTAGTATTTTTATGCATATTGAGAGCCTTGAGCCTCACCCTTTGTAATCTTGCTTTAGATTACATGTTTAGAAACATTCAAGAGGGGAGTGATCAACCAACTTGTGGAGTGTTTCAAGTCATGAGATGATGGAACGTAAAAGTTTGTTCGTTTCATGATTTTTAGATCACATAGGGCAATCTGATTCTAGCCTTTCCTTATGGTTGAAATCGAATAGTTAGGGAGGGTTTGAATTCATGCTTCAAGGGTTCATGCTAAGTATAATAGCATAGGGTGTTTGAACTTGACATTTGAGTTTGCCTTATCATTTGGTATCAGAGCATTGGTTGCGTTTTTGTGGCCGATCTCTAGAACAGGTTTTATCCAATCTATCCTTTTCTATTCTTGTTGTTTTCAATTCTGTCCAATCTTTTCGTTTCTGTCCAATTATCTTTTTTTCATCATCTTTTCATTCTGATCTTATTTCCATCTTGAAGATCACATTCCATTCTTGAAAAAAAAAAACAGAGAGAGCTACATAATTCATATCACCATATGTCATCAAGTACAAGCAAGGTAAAGAAAATGTGGTAGCTGATGCATTATCAAGGAGGTACAACTTGTTTTCTACTCTTATTGCTAAGATCTTAGGATTCAAACAAGTAAAAGATTTATATCCTCTTGATTCTGATTTTGGAGCTATTTATGCTTCTTGTGTTAATGGGAAATCCGTGGATGACTACTTTGTGTTTGAAGGCATGTTATTCAAGAAAAATAAGTTGTGTGTGCCAAAATGCTCAATTAGAGAATTGCTTGTTAAAGAATCACATGGGGGCGGCTTAATGGGACACTTTGGGATTCATAAAACATTTGACATGTTGAATGAGCATTTCTATTGGCCTAAAATGAGACATGATGTGCATAAAGTGTGTAAAAATTGTTTTAAATGTAAAGAGGCTAAGTCTAGATCACAACCACATGGACTTTATACACCACTGCATGTTCCTAATGAACCTTGGACAAACATATCTATAGACTTTGTATTAGGTTTACCTAGGACTAAGAGAGGACATGATAGTATCTTTGTTGTAGTTGACCGATTTAGCAAAATGGCACATTTCATTGCATGTCACAAAAGAGATGATGCTAAGCATGTTGCGGATTTGTTCTTTAGGGAAGTGGTTAGATTGCATGGTATTCCTACTACTATTGTTAGTGATAGAGATGTTAAGTTCCTAAGTCACTTTTGGAAGGTTTTGTGGGGTAAGCTTGGCACTAAGCTACTATTTTCAACTACTTGTCATCCCCAAACCGATGGACAAACTGAGGTGGTTAATAGGACTTTAGGGGCTTTACTTAGAGCCATTCTTTCCAAGAATATCAAGTCTTGAGAAACATGTCTTCCTTTTGTGGAGTTTTCTTACAACCGAGCCATACATAGTACAACACATTGTTCTCCATTTGAGGTAGTTTATGGCTTTAACCCTACTACTCCACTTGATTTACTTCCTTTGCCTACTAATGTGTTTGTTTGTGATGAAGCTACTTCTAGGGCTGATTTTATTAAGAATTTGCACAAAGAAGTAAGGGACAGAATTGAAAAAAAAAACACGAAGGTTGCTTCTCGGATCAACAAAGGAAGAAAGGAGCTTGTTTTTAAACCGGGAGATTGGGTGTGGATACACTTTAGAAAAGAGAGGTTTCCTTCACAAAGGAAAACTAAAATTCATCCAAAAAGAGATGGACCTTATCAAGTGCTTGAAAGAATCAACAACAATGCTTACAAGATAGATCTACCAAGTGAGTTCTCGGTTAGTTCTACTTTTAATGTTGCTGATTTAAGCCCTTTTGATGTAGGGGATGATGACCTTGATTCGAGGATGAATCTTCTTGAAGAAGGGGAAGATGATAAGGATCATGGAAGCACTCTAAGTCCAATACATGTTCCAACCGGCCCAATCACAAGATCCAAAGCTAAGAAGATCCAACAAGCTTTTATTACTCATGTGCAAGAATGGATAGGCTCGGATCAAGCTTTATTTCCAAATGATCAGCCCAATTCGGATGAAGACTTGACTTATGACACTTTGAAGATCAATGTATGCTACTTGCAAATCCATAAGGAAAATATCTACAAAGATAACCTTGTGCAAGTGTCAACTATGCCTTGAATGGAAGAATGCAACAACTAAGCAAATCAGATTCACTTTTATTTGTATTTTAGTCAAACTTTCCTTATTTGTAACCGTGGGCATTAAGGGCTCTAGTTTACTTTTCTTTTTTTGCCAATTGTAACCAAATGCTTTAATGTTTGTTTACTTTTATGTTTTTGCTTTTATTTTGCTGTTTGAAGGCTTATATAGCCATGGGAACACTTTGTAAAACTCAAATTAAGTTTGAATGAAAATCAAGTCACTCATTGAGAGTTTCTTTTGAAAACCACATTGAGTTGTCAACTTCTTGCAATTCTTGTGTTTAGGGTTGCTGCCGAGTCATTCAACTAGGAATTAATAACCTTAGTTGTGGAGTGATTCAATCTAGAACAAGGAATCTCATTCTTGTCTCTAGGTCATTGATGTAAGAGGTAATCTCATCTAGCCTTAAATCTCTTAGTTGAAACCAATTAGTTAGGGAGGGTTTGAGTTCTTGCTTCAAAGGTTCATGCTAAGCATAATAGCATAAGGTCTTTGGACTTGCAATTTGGGTTTGCCTTATCAAAACTCTTCTTTGGACAAAAATATCAAATGAGGATCGGAACTAATCTTGTCAAACTTGTCCCCAGATTTGGTCCATTCTAAAGTTCCAAATGGAGGAAACTCTTCTTTGCGAATCCACTTTGGACCAAAATGTCGAACGACAAAGTTGTCCTAATGATTTCGTCCATCCTTAAGTTCCAAATGGAGGAAACTCTTCTTTGCGAATCCTTTTTGCACAAAAATGTTAAACGAGGATCGGAACCAATCTTTTCAAACTTGTCCTAACTATTTGATCCATCCTAAATTTCCAAATGGAAGAAACTCTTCTTTGGGAATCCTCTTTGGACAAAAATGTAAAACGAGGATCGGAACAAATCTTGTCAAAGTTGTCCTCATGATTTGGTCCATCCTAAAGTTCCAAATGAAGGAAACTCTTCTTTGGAAATCCTCTTTGGTCCAAAATGTCAAACGAGGATCAAAACCAATCTTGTCGTAGTTGTCCTGATGATTTGGTCTATCCTAAAGCTCCAATGTCAAAAAAGGATAGGAACAAATATTGTCAAAGTTTTCCTCATGATTTGGTCTATCGAAAAGTTCCAGATGGAGGAAACTGTTCTTTGGGAATCCTTTTTGGACCAAAATGTCAAACGAGGATCGGAACCAAGCTTGTCAAACTTTTCTTCATGATTTGGTACATCCTAAAGTTCCAAAGGAGGAAACTAAATTGTCATTTGGTCCATCTTAAAGATCCAAATGGAGGAAACTTTTATTTGGGAATCCTCTTTGGTTCAAAATGTCAAGCGAGGATCGGAACGAAGCTTGCCAAAGTTGTCCTCATGATTTGGAACATTCTAAAGTTCCAAATGGAGGAAACTCTTCTTTGGGAATCATCTTTGGACCAAAATGTCAAACGAGTATCGGAACCAATCTTTCCAAACTTGTCCTAATGATTTGGTCCAACCTAAAGTTCAAATGGAGTAAAGTCTTCTTTGGGAATCCTCTCTGGACAAATATATCAAACGAGGATCGGAACCAATCTTGTCAAAGTTGTCCTCATGATTTGGTCCATCCTAAAGTTCCAAATCGAGGAAACTCTTCTTTGGACCAAAATGTAAAACAAGGATCGGAACCATTCTTGTCATAGTTGTCATCAAGATTTGGTCCATCCTAAAGGTCCAAATGGAGGAAACTCTTTGGAAAAAAATGTCAAACGAGGATCAGAACCAATCTTTTAAAACTTGTTCTAATGATTTGGTCAATCCTAAAGTTCCAAATGGAGGAAACTCTTCTTCTGAAATACTATTTGGAAAGAAATATCAAACGATGATTGGAACCAATCTTGTCATAGTTGTCCTCATGATTTGGTCCATCCTAAAGATCCAAATGGAGGAAACTCTTCTCTTGGAATCCTCTTTGGACCAAAATCTCAAACGATGATTGGAACCAATCTTGTCATAGTTGTCTTGATGATTTGGTCTATCCTAAAGTTCCAAAGTCAAACAAGGATCAGAACCAATTTTGTGAAAGTTTTCCTCATGATTTGGTCAATCCAAAAGTTCCAAATGGAGGAAACTCTTCTTTCAGAATCCTCTTTGAACCAAAATGTCAAACGATGATTGGAACCAATCTTGTCAAAGTTGTTCTAATGATTTGGTCTATCCTAAAGTTCCAAATGGAGGATACTCTTCTTTGGGAATCCTCTTTGAACCAAAATCTCAAACAAGGATCGGAACCAATCTTGTCAAACTTGTCCTCATGATTTGGTCCATCCTACAGTTCCAAATGGAGGAAACTCGTCTTTGGGAATCCTCTTCAGACCAAAATGTCGAACGTCAAAGTTGTCCTAAATATTTGCGAATGGAGGAAACTCTTCTTTGCGAAACCTCATTCGACCAAAATGTCCAATGAGGATCTAAAACAATCTTTTCAAACTTGTCCTAATGATTTGGTCCATCCTAAAGTTCCAAATGGAGGAAACTCTTCTTTGGGTATCCTTTTTTGACAAAAATGTCAAACGAGGATCAAAACAAATCTTGTTAAAGTTGTCCTCATCATTTGGTCCATCCTAAAGATCCAAATGGAAGAAACTCTTCTTTGGGAATTCTCTTTGGACCATAATGTCGAATGTCAAAGTTGTCCTTATAATTTGGCCCATTCTAAAGTTCCAAATGGTGGAAACTCTTCTTTGGAATTCCTCTTTGGACAAAAATGTTAAACGAGGATCGGAACCAAAGTTGTCAAAATTGTCCTCATGATATGGTCCATCCTAAAGTTCAAAAAGTAGGATACTATTCTTTGGCAATCCTCTTTGGACAAAAATATCAAAAGATGACCAGAACCAAAATTTTCAAACTTGTCCTAATGATTTGGTCCATCCTAAAGTTCCAAGTGGAGTAAGCTCTGCTTAGGGAATCCTCCTTGGACAAAAATGTCAAACGAGAATCTGAACAAATCTTGTCAAAGTTTTCCTCATGATTTGGTCCATCCTAAAGTTCCAAATGGAAAAAACTCTTCTTCGGGAATCTTCTTTGAGAAACTTCTTTGGACCAAAATGTCAAACGAGGATCGGAACCAAGCTTGCCAAATTTGTCTTCATGATTTGGACCATTCTAAACTTTCAAATGGAGGAAACTCTTCTTTGGGAATCCTCTTTGGTTCAAAATGTCAAACGAGAATCGGAAATAAACTTGTCAAAGTTGTCCTCATGATTTGGACCATTCTAAAGTTCCAAATGGAGGAAACTAATCTTTGGGAATCCTCTTTGGACAAAAATGTCAAACGAGGATCAGAACCAGTTTTTTCAAACTTGTCCTAATGATTAGCTCCATCCTAAAGTTCCAAATGGAGAAAACTCTTTTTTGGGAATCATCTTTGGACAAAAATATCAAACGAGGATCGGAACTAATCTTTTCAAAGTTGTCCCTATGATGTGGTCCATCCTTAAGTTCCAAATTGAGGAAACTCTTCTTTGCGAATCCACTTTGGACCAAAATGTCGAACGTCAAAGTTGTCCTAATGATTTGGTCCTTCCTAAATTTCCAAATGGAGGAAACTCTTCTTTGCGAATCCTCTTTAGACCAAAATGTCAAACGAGGATTGGAACCAATCTTTTCAAACTTGTCCTAATTATTTGGTATATACTAAAGTTCCAAATGGAGGAAACTCTTCTTTGGGAATCCTCTTTGGACAAAAATGTAAAACAAGAATCGAAACAAATCTTGTTAAAGTTGACGTCATCATTTGGTCCATCCTAAAGATCCAAATGGAAGAAACTCTTATTTAGGAATCCTCTTTGGACCATAATGTCAAACGTCGAAATTGTCCTCATGATTTGGTCCATTCTAAAGTTCCAAATGGTGGAAACTCTTCTTTGGGAATCCTCTTTGGACCAAAATGTCAAACGTGGAATGGAACCAATCTTGTCAAAGTTGTCCTCATGATTTGGTCCATCCTAAAGTTCTTAATGGAGGAAACTCTTCTTTGGAAATCCTCTTGGGACCAAAATGTCAAACGTGGATCGGAACCAATCTTTTCAAACTTGTCCTAATGATTAGGTCCATCCTAAAGTTCCAAATGGAGTAAACTCTTCTTTGGTAATCATCTTTGGACAAAAATATCAAATGAGGATCGGAACTAATCTTGTCAAAGTTGTCCTCGTGATTTGGTCCATTCTAAAGTTCCAAATGGAGGAAACTCTTCTTTGCGAATCCACTTTGGACCAAAATGTCGAACGACAAAGTTGTCCTAATGATTTTGTCCATCCTTAAGTTCCAAATGGAGAAAACTCTTCTTTGCGAATCCTTTTTGGACAAAAATGTTAAACGAGGATCAGAACCTATCTTTTCAAACTTGTCCTAATTATTTGATCCATCTTAAAGTTCCAAATGGAAGAAACTCTTCTTTGGGAATCCTCTTTGGACCATAATGTCGAACATCAAAGTTGTCCTCATGATTTGGTCCATTCTAAAGTTCCAAATGGAGGAAACCCTTCTTTTGGAATCATCTTTGGACCAAAATGTCAAACGTGGATTGAAACCAATCTTGTTAAAGTTGTCCTCATGATTTGGTCCATCATAAAGATCCAAATGGAGGAAACTCTTCTTTTGAAATCCTCTTTGGACCAAAATATCAAACGAGGATCAGAACCAATCATGTCATAGTTGTTCTCATGAGTTGGTCCATCCTAAAGTTCCAAGGTCAAACGAAGATCGGAACCAATCTTGTCAAAATTTTCCTCATGATTTGGTCCATTCTAAAGTTTCAAATGGAGGAAACTCTTCTTTGCGAATCCTCTTTAGACCAAAATGTCGAACGTGGATCGGAACGAATCTTGTCAAAGTTATCCTCTTGATTTGGTCCATTGTAAAGTTCAAAATGGAGGAAACTCTTCTTTGGGAATCCTCTTTAGACCAAAATGTCAAAGTGGATCAGAATGAATCTTTTTAAACAGGTCCTGTAGATTTGAACCAGAATAAAGATCCAACGGGAGGAAACTCTTCTTTGCGAATCCTCTTTTGACAACAATGTCTAAGGTCAAAGTTGTCCTAGTGATTTGGTCTATCCTAAAGATCCAAATGTAGGAAACTCTTCTTTGAGAATCCTCTTTTGACCAAAATCTCAAACGAGGATCGGAGCCAATCTTTTCAAACTTGTCCTCATGATTTGGTCCATGCTAAAGTTCCAAATGGAGGAAACTCTCCTTTGCGAATCCTCTTTGGACCAAAATGTCGAACGTCAAAGTTGTCCTCATGATTTGGTCCATCCTAAAGTACAAAATGGAGGAAACTCTTCTTAGAAAATACTCTTTGGACCAAAATGGTGAACGTCAAAGTTGTCCTCATGATTTGGTCCATCATAAAGTTCCAAATGGAGGAAACTCTTCTTTGGGAATCCTCTTTGGACAAAATTGTCAAATGACTATCGAAACAAATCTTTTGAAACTTGTCCTATTGATTTGGTCCATCCTAAATATCCAACGGGAGGAAACTCTTCTTTGGGAATCCTCTTTTTACAAAAATTTGAAACGAGGATCGGAACCAATCTTTTCAAACTTGTCCTCATGATTTGGTCCATCCTAATGTTCCAAATGGAGGAAATTCTCCTTTGGAATCCTCTTTGGACAAAAATGGTGAACGAGTATCGGAACAAACCTTTTCAAATTTGTCCTAAAGATTTGGTCCATCCTAAAGTTCCGAATAGTGGAAACTCTTTTTGGTAAACTTCTTTAGACTAAGATGTCGAACGAGGATCGGAACCGATCACGTCAAAGTTGTCGAAATGATTTTGTCAACCCTAAAAATCCAAAGAGGAAACTCTTCTTTTGGAATCCTCTTAAGGACAAAACTGTCGAACAAAGATAGGAACCCATCTTTTCAAACTTGTCCTAATGATTTTGTCCATCATAAAGTTCCAATTTCTTTGGGAATCCTCTTCGGAACAAAATGTCAAACGAGGATCGGAACCAATCTTGTCAAAGTTGTCCTCAAGATTTGGTGTATCCTAAATATCCAAATAGAGGAAACTCTTTTTTGGGAATCCTCTTTGGACCAAAATGTCAAACGAGGATCAGAACCATTCTTTTCAAACTTGTCCTCATGATTTGGTCCATACTAAAGTTCCAAATGGAGGAAAATCTTCTTTGTTAATCCTCTTCGGACAAAAATGTCAAACGGGGATCGGAACCAATCTTGTCAAACTTGTCCTTATGATTTGGTCCAAAGAGGATTACCAAAGAAGAGTTTCCTCCGGTTGGATCTTTAGGATGGACCAAATCAATAGTACAAGTTTGAAAAGATTGTTTTCGATCCTTGTTTGACATTTTGGTCCAAAGAGGATTCCCAAAGAAGAGTTTCCTCCATTCGGAATTTTAGATTGGACCAAATCATGAGGACAACTTTGACGTTCGACATTTTGGTTCAAAGAAGATTCGTAAAGAAGAGTTTCCTCCGGTTTGAACTTTAGGATGGACGAAATCAAGAGGACAACTATGACAAGATTGGTTCCTATCCTCGTTTGACATTTTGGTCCAAAGAGGATTTCCAAAGAAGAGTTTCCTCCATTTGGATCTTTAGGATGGACCAAATCAATAGGACAAGTTTGAAATTATTGGTTCCGATCCTCGTTTGACATTTTTGTCCAAAGAGGATTCCTAAAGATCGTTTCCTCCATTTGGAACTTTAGCATGGACCAAATCATTAGGACAACTTTGACGTTTGACATTTTGGTCCAAAGAGGATTGGCAAAGAAGAGTTTCCTCCATTGGAACTTTAGGATGGACCAAATCATAAGGACAAATGTGACACTCTATATTTTTGTTCAAAGAGGATTTCCAAAGAAGAGTTTCCACCATTTGGAACTTTAGGATGGACCAAATCATTAGGACAAGTTTGAAATGATTAGTTCCGATCCACGTTTGATATTTTGGTCAAAAGTGGATTACCAAAAAGAGTTTCCTCCATTTGGAACTTTAGAATGGACCAAATCATGAGATCAAGTTTGACATTCGACATTTTGGTCCAAAGACGATTCGCAAATAAGAGTTTCCTCCATTTGAAACTTTAGGATGGACAAAATCATGAGGATAATTTTAACAAGATTGGTTCTGATCCTCGTTTAAGATTTGGTTCCAAAGAGGATTCCCAAACCAGAGTATCCAACATTTGGAACTTTAGGATGGACCAAATTATCAGGACAACTTTGAAATGATTTGTTTCGATCCTTGTTTGACATTTTCATATATAGAGGATTAACAAAAAGAGTTTACTCTATTTGGATCTTTCGGATGGACAAAATCATGAGGACAACTTTGACGATCGACATTTTGGTCCAAAGAGGATTCGCAAAAAAGAGTTTCCACCATCTGGAACTTTAGGATGGACCAAATCAATAGGACAAGTTTGAAATGAACGGACGTTAAAATTCGAAATGGAGGAAACTCTCTTTTGGGAATCCTATTTGAACGAAAATGTCAAACGAGGATCGAAACCAATCTTGTCAGAGTTGTCCTTAGGATTTGGTCCATCCTAAAGTTCCAAATGGAGGATACTCTTCTTTGGAAATCCTCTTATGACAAAAATATCGAACGTCAAAGTTGTCTTAAGGATGTGGTCCATCCTAAAGATCTAAATGGAGAAAACTCTTCTTTGGGAAACCTATTTGGACAAAAATATCAAATGAGGATAGGAACCAATCTTTTCAAACTTGTCCTCATGATTTGGTCCATCCTAAAGTTTTAAATAGAGGAAACTCTGGTTTGGGAATCCTCTCTTTACTAAAATGTCGAAGGTCAAAGTTGTCCTCAGGATTTGGTCCATCCTAAAGTTCCAAATGTAGGAACTCTTCTTTGGGTATCTTCTTTGGACCAAAATGTCAAACGAGGATCGGAACTAATCTTGTCAAAGTTGTCCTCAAGATGTCGTCCATCCTAAAGTTCCAAATAAAGGAAACTCTTATTTGGAAATCCTCTTTGGACTAAAATGGTGAACGTCAAAGTTGTCTTCATCATTTGGTCCATCCTATAGTTCCAAATAAAGGAAACTCTTATTTGGGAATCTTCTTTAGACCAAAATGTCAAACGAGGATTGGAACCAATCTTTTCAAACTTGTACTAATTATTTATTCCATCTAAAAGTTTCTAATGGGGGAAACGATCTTGGGAATCCTCTTTGGACCAAAATGTTAAACGAGGAACGGAACCAATCTTTTCAAAATTGTCTTAGTGATTTGGTCCATCATAAAGTTTTAAATGGAGGAAACGATCTTTGGGAATCCTCTTTCAAGGCATAGTCTAAAATGCAAATAAAAGTGAATCTGATTTGCTTAGTTGTTGCATTCTTCCATTCAAGGCATAGTTGACACTTGCACAAGGTTATCATTGTAGATATTTTCCTTATGGATTTGCAAGTTGCTTACATTGATCTTCAAAGTGTCATAAGTCAAGTCTTCATCTGAAATGGGCTACTCATTGTGAAATATAGCTTGAACCGAGCCAAGCCATCCTTGCACATGTGAAATAAATGCTTGTTGAACCTTATTTGCTTAGGATCTTTTGGAGTGCCTCCATGATTCATATCAGTTGTCCCCATGATTTGGTCCATCCTAAAGATCCAAATGGAGGAAACTCTTCTTTGGGAATCCTCTTTGGACAAAAATGTCATATGAGGATCGGAACCAATCTTGTCATTGTTGTCCTCATGATTTGGTCCATCCTAAAGTTCCAAATGGAGGAAACTCGTATTTGGGAATCCTCTTTGGACCAAAATGTCAAACGAGGATCGAAACAAATCGTGTCAAAGTTGTCCTCATGATTTCGTCCATTATAAAGTTCCAAATGGAGGAAACTCTTCTTTGGGAATCCTCTTTTGACCAAAATATCAAACGATGATCGAAATTAATCTTTTAAAAGTTGTCCTAATGATTTGGTCCATCATAAAGTTCCAATGTCAAAGGAAGATCGGAACCAATCTTGTCAAAATTGACCTCATGATTTGGTCCATCCTAAATTTCCAACTGGAGGAAACTATTCTTTTGGAACCCTCTTTGCACCAAAATATCAAACGAGGAACGGAACCAATCTTTTCAAACTTGTCCTCATGATTTGGTCCATCGTAATGTTCCAAATGGAGGAAAGTCTTCTTTGGAAATCCTCTTTGGACCAAAATGTCGAACGTCAAAGTTGTCCTCATGATTTGGTCAATCCGAAGGATCCAAATGGAGGAAACTCTTCTTTGGGAATCCTCTTTGGACAAAAATGTCAAACAAAGATCGGAACCAATCTTTTTAAACTTATCCTCATGATTTGATCCATCCTAATGTTCGAAATGGAGGAAACTTTTCTTTAGAAATCCTCTTTGGACCAAAATGTCGAACATCAAAGTTGTCCTCATGATTTGGTCCATCCTAAAGATCCAAATGGAGGAAACTCTTCTTTGGGATTACTCTTTTGACCAAAATATCGAAGAAAGATTGAACCAATCCAAAAACTTTTTTGTAATTGAAAACCATGTTTCAAAAACCAATCTTTTCAAAGTTGTCCTCAAGATTTGGTCAATCCTAAAGTTCCAAATGGTGGAAACTCTTCTTTCAGAATCCTCTTTGGACCAAAATGTCAAACTAAGATCGGAACAAATTTTGTCAAAGTTGTTTTAATGATTTGGTCGATCCTAAAGTTCCAATGTCAAACGAGGATAGGAGCAATCTTTTCAAAGTTGGCTTAATTATTTGCTCCATCATAAAGTTTCAAATGGAGGAAACGATCATTCGGAATCCTCTTTGGACCAAAATGTCAAACGAGGATCGGTACAAATCTTGTCAAAGTTGTCCTCACGGTTTTATCCTTCCTAAAGATCCAAATGGATTAAACTCTTCCTTGGGAATCCCCTTTGGACCAAAATGTCAAATGAGGATCGGAACCAATCTTGTCATAGTTGTCCTCATGATTTGGTCCATCCTAAATTTCCAATTCCAAACGAGGATCGGAACCAATCATGTAAAAATTGTCCTCATGATTTGGTCCATCCTAATGTTCCAAATGGAGGAAACTCTTCTTTGGGAATCCTCTTTGGACCAAAATGTCAAACGAGGATGGGAACAAATCTTTTCAAACTTGTCCTCATGATATGGTCCATCCTAATGTTCCAAATGGAGAAAACTCTTCTTTGGAAATCATCTTTGGACAAAAATGTCGAACGTCAAAGTTGTCCTCATGATTTGGTCAATCCTAAGGATCCAAATGGTGGAAACTCTTCTTTGGGAATCCTCATTGGACAAAAATGTCAAACAAAGATCAGAACCAATCTTTTCAAACTTGTCCTCACGATTTGGTCCATCCTAATGTTCGAAATGGAGGAAACTTTTCTTTGGAAATCCTCTTTGGACAAAAATGTCGAGCATCAAAGTTATCCTCATGATTTGATCCATCCTAAAGATCCAAATAGAGGAAACTCTTATTTGGGAGTACTCTTTGGACCGAAATGTCGAACAACGATTAAACCAATCCAAAAACTTGTTTTTTTTAATTGAAAAGCATGTTTCAAAAACCAATCTTTTCAAAGTTGTCCTCATGATTTGGTCCATCCTAAAGATACAAATGGAGGAAACTCTTCTTTGGGAATCCTATTTGGAACAAAATGTCAAACGAGGATAGAAACCAATTTTGTCAAAGCTATCATAATGATTTGATCTATCCTAAAGTTCCAATGTCAAACAAGGATTGGAACCAATCTTGTCAAAATTGTCCTCATGATTTGGTATATCCTAAAGTTTCAAATGGAGGAAACTCTTCTTTGGGAATCCTCTTTGGACCAAAATGTCAAACGAGGATCGGAAAAAATCTTGACAAAGTTGTCCTCGTGATTTGGTTCATCCTAAAGTTCCAAATGGAGGAAACGATCATTCGGAATTCTCTTTGGACCAAAATGTTAAACGAGGATCGGAACAAACCTTGTAAAAGTTTTTCTTATGATTTGGTCCATCCTAAAGTTCCGAATAAAGGAAACTCTTCTTTGGGAATCCTCTTTGGACCAAAATGTCGAACGTCAAAGTTGTCCTCATGATTTGGTCAATACTAAAGATCCAAATGGAGGAAATTCTTCTTTGGGAATCCTCTTTTGACCAAAATGTCAAACAAAGATCGGAACCAATCTTTTCAAACTTGTCCTCATGATTTGGTCTTTCCTAATGTTCCAAATAGAGGAAACTCTTTCTTGGAAATCCTCTTTGGACAAAAATGTCGAACGTCAATGTTGTCCTCATGATTTTTCGATCATAAAGATCCAAATGGAGGAAACTCTTCTTTCGGATTCCTCTTTTGACAAAAATGTCAAACAAAGATTGGAACCAATCTTTTCAAACTTGTCCTCATGATTTGGTGCATCCTAATGTTTGAAAGTGAGGAAACTGTTCTTTGGTCCAAAATGTCGAACATCAAAGTTGTGATGATTTGGTCCATCCTAAAGATCCAAATGGAGAAAACTCTTCTTTGGTAATACTCTTTGGACCAAAATTTCGAACAAGTATCCAAACAATCCAAAAACTTGTTTGTAACAGAAAAGCATGTTTCTAGAACAAATCTTTTCAAAGTTGTCCTCATGTTTTCGTCCATCCTAAAATTCCAAATGGAGGAAACTCTTCTTTGGGAATCCTCTTTGGATGAAAATGTCAACGAGGATCGGAACAAATCTTGTCAAAGTTGTCCTCATGATTTGATCTATCCTAAAGTTCCAAATGGAGGCACACTTCTTTGGAAATCTTCTTTTGAACAAAATGTCAAACGAGGATCGGAACCAATCTTGACAAAGTTGTACTCATAATTTAGTCCATCCTAAAGTTCCAAATGTAGGAAACTCTTCTTTTGGACTCCTCTTTGGACCAAAATGTCGAACGTCAAAGTTGTCTTCATGATTTGTTCCATTCTAAATATCCAAATGCAGGAAACTCTTCTTTTGGAATCCTTTTTGGACCAAATTGTCAAACGAGGATCATAACCAAGCTTTTCAAAAATGTCCTAATGACTTGGTCCATCCTAAAGTTCCAATGTCAAATGAGGATCGGAAAAAATCTTTTCAAAATTGTTCTCTTGATTTGGTCCATCCTAAAGTTCCAAATGGAGGAAACTCTTCATTTGGAATCCTCTTTGGACCAAAATATCAAACGAGGATCGAAAACAATCTTTTCAAACTTGTCCTCATGATTTGGTCAATCCTCATGTTCTAAATGGAGGAAACTCTTCTTTGGAAATCCTCTTTGGACCAAAATGTCGAACGTCTAAGTTGTCCTCATGATTTTGTCAATCCTAAAGATCCAAATGGAGGAAACTTTTCTTTGGGAATCCTCTTTGGACAAAAATGTGAAAGAAAGATCGGAACCAATCGTTTCAAACTTGTCCTCATGATTTGGTCAATCCTCATGTTCTAAATGGAGGAAACTCTTCTTTAGAAATCCTCTTTGGACCAAAATGTCAAACATCAAAGTTGTCCTCATGATTTGGTTCATCTTGAAGATCCAAATGGGGGAAATTCTTTTTTGGGAGTAGTCTTGATATGAAAACCCTAGATTTGGATCAAGAACCCCTTGAAGAACCCTTAAGTCACCAAGATCTAAAACCCCCAAAGCAATTTAGCAAAACCCAAGGAACATGAGTTAAGAAGATTATTCCTAGATCTATGATCTTGAAATAAGAAGAAATTGTTTCTTATCTCAAGATTGAAACAATCCACAAACACTTTAGATCAAGAGTGTTTGATTGTTTCTAAACAAGTAATCTAAAGCAAGACTACTCAAGAACATGCAAGGAAATCAACCAAGCAAGTCAATTGGAAGCAAAAAACAACTTTCTATTTCATCAAATCTGAATATTAGGGTTACAAAAAGTCTTTAAATAGTCAAGAGAAAAACCCTAAAACAAAAGCCCAAAAGTAATCAGCCCATAGTAAAATCTGTCATGTGAACAACATTTAAGGAATGAATAAAGCAACTAGAGCATAAAGCAAAAAGCAAAGTACCCATTTTAGGAAACTTTCCTAAAATGACTTTGACTTCATAATTCATTGCACATGTCTTTAATATTCCTCCTCCAAATGCACTTGCCAAAGA
This sequence comes from Gynostemma pentaphyllum, assembly GCA_028015215.1. Taxonomy (NCBI): domain Eukaryota; kingdom Viridiplantae; phylum Streptophyta; class Magnoliopsida; order Cucurbitales; family Cucurbitaceae; genus Gynostemma; species Gynostemma pentaphyllum. The sequence continues at coordinate 12,083,847 of CM051350.1, forward strand.
TTAAAGTGCATTACATCCCTATTGATAGCCTCCAAGCATGGATAATCAAAATCTGTCTTCACTTGGCCATGTAAGCTTGACAATGGATGTTTAAGTCTTTTTATTTAAGCTTCTCAGCATTTGATCTTGTAATTGATCCTTGAAGCATCTTAGATTGTCTTTGTGTTCCTTGTGCTCCATGATTCATATCAAGTCTTTATACCAAAAAGTTGAACAAGGATCGAACCAATCAAACAACTTGTTTGTATTTGAAAAGTACGTTTCAAGAACCAATCTTTTCAAAGCTATCCTCAAAATTTTGTCCATCCTAAAGTTTCAAATGGAGGAAACTCTTCTTCGAGAATCCTCTTTGGATCAAAATGTCAAATGAGGATTTGAACAAATCTTGTCAAAGTTGTCCTCATGATTTGGTCCATCCTAAAGTTCCAAATGGAGGAACTCTTCTTTGGAAATCCTTTTAGGACCAAATTGTCGAACGTCAAAGTTGTCCTCATGATTTGGTTCATTCTAAAGATCCAAATGGAGGAAACTCTTCTTTGGGAATCCTCTTTGGACCAAAATGTCAAACGAGGATCGGAACCAATCTTGTCCAAATTGTCCTAATGGTTTGGTCCATCCTTAAGTTCCAAATGGAGGAAACTGTTCTCTGGGAATCCTCTTTGGACCAAAATGTCGAACATCAAAGCTGTCCTCATGAATTGGTCCATCATAAAGTTCCAAATGGGGGAAACTCTTCTTTGGAAATCCGCTTTGGAACAAAATGACGAATGTCAAAGTTGTCCTCATGATTTGGTCCATCATAAGGATCTAAATGGAGGAAGCTCTTCTTTGGGAATCCTCTTTGGACCAAAATGTCAAAGTTGTCCTCATGATTTGGTCCATCATAAGGATCCAAATGGAGGAAGCTCTTCTTTGGGAATCCTCTTTGGACCAAAATGTCAAACGAGGATAGGAACCAATCTTGTCAAAGTTATCCTAATGATTTGGTAGATCCTAGAGTTCCATTGTCAAACGAGGATCGGAACCAATCTTGTAAAAATTGTCATCTTGATTTGGCCCATCCTAAAGTTCCAAATGGAGGAAACTCTTCTTTGGGAATCCTCTTTGGACCAAAATGACAAACAAAGATCGGAACCAATCTTTTCAAACGTGTCCTCATGATTTGGTGAATCCTAATGTTCCAAATGGAGGAAACTCTTCTTTGAAAATCCTCCTTAGACCAAAATTTCGAAAATCAAAGTTGTCCTCATGATTTGGTCCATCCTAAAGATCCAAATGGGGGAAACTCGAATTTGGGAATCCTCTTTGGACCAAAATGTCAAACGAGAATCGGAACCAATCCTGTCCAAATTGTCCTCATGGTTTGGTCCATCGTAAAGATCCAAACGGAGGAAACTCTTCTTTGGTAATACTCTTTGGACCAAAATGGATCGAAACAATCCAAAAACTTATTTGTAATAGAAAAGCATGTTTAAAAAATGAATCTTTTCAAAGTTTTCCTCATGATTTTGTCCATCCTAAAGTTCCACATGGAGCAAACTCTTCTTTCGGAATCCTCTTTGAAGAAAAATGTCAAACGAGGATTGGAACAAATCTTTTCAAAGTTGTCGTCCTGATTTGGTCCATCCTAAAGTTCCAAATGGAGGAAACTCTTCTTTGGGAATCCTCTTTTGCCAAAATTTCAAACGAGGATCAAAACAAATCTTGTCAAAGTTGTCCGCATGATTTGGTCCATCCTAAAGTTCCAAATGGAGGAAACTCCTCTTTGGAAATCCTCTTAGGACCAAATTGTAGAACATCAAAGTTGTCCTCATGATTTGGTTCATCCTAAAGATCCAAATGGAGGAAACTCTTCTTTGGGAATCCTCTTTGAACCAAAATTTCAAACGAGAATCGGAACCAATCTTGTCCAAATTATCCTCATGGTTTCGTCCATCCTTAAGTTCCAAATAGAGGAAACTCATCTCTGGGAATCCTCGTTGGACCAAAATGCCGAACATCAAAGCTGTCTTTATGATTTGGTCCATCCTAAAGATCCAAATGGAGAAAACTCTTCTTTGGGAATCCTCTTTGGACGAAAATGTCGAACAAGGATCGAACCAATCAAAAAAATTGTTTGTAATTTAAAAGCATGTTTCAAAAACCAATATTTTCAAAGTTGTCCTCATGATTTGGTCCATCCTAAAGTTCCAAATGGAGGAAACTCTTCTTTGGGAATTCTCTTTTGACCAAAATACAAAACGGGGATCGGAACCAATCTTGTCAAAGTTGTACTCATGATTTAGTCCATCTTAAAGTTCCAAATGGAGGAAACTCTTGTTTGAAAATCCGCTTTGGAAAAAAATGTCGAATGTCAAAGTTGTCCTTATGATTTGGTCCATCCTAAGGATCAAAATGGAGAAACTCTTCTTTCAGAATCCTCTTTGTACCAAAATGTCAAACGAGGATAGGAACCAATCTTGTCACGGTTGTGTTGGGATTTATGCCCTAGAATTCGTAATTTGTAATAGAATATTTTATGAATAAATAAAATAATATTTTAGTGAATTTTGTGCAATTTATTATATGTTGATATTCGTTATATATTCAAACATTAATAGAAAATTCCAGAGTTACTAATTCTGTAATCTTGACTACTATGAGATATAAAGTGGATCTAGTCCAAGATAGTAACTCAAATAGTCTACAGTAAACGAATACGGTTAGGAAACCTTATTCTGGTAACACTGTTGATGTTGTTCACTGATTTGATCCAAATCATTAGCATGATGTAGATGCAAGTGGAAACATCATATATAATGAGTTTATATAAGACTGGACCAGGATAATAAATCGATTCCTAAATAACACCGTTGATAGGAAATGATTTATAATATCAAATTTACGTTATTAAGATTGATACGTCTCAATCCTAAGTATGTTGTGAACTCACATTAATGAAGTCTTTTCCTTTGATTCACATAGTTGAGGGTAATCTGTTGATACACTCGATAAACTCCTGTTTTGGGGAAATGACTAAAATAATGCTTGGGAACATTTCTATACAAGATGGCATTCATAACTTTCCTAAAAACAAATGAAAGTGTTAGTGCGACACTATTCTAACTTAGGAACTTTAGGTATCTCCCTTGTTGTAATGATTCGGTACTTGAACATGAGGCCTCACCTTCTCACTGGCCCAAGAAGGATCGTTCTATACTTGAAAACTATAGAAAAATGTTCATTAGAGAATCATCGGGTACACAAGGTAAAAGAGATAATTACAAGGGTAAAACGGTAATTTTGACCCAGTTGTAATTATGAGATTACCACGTGAAGGATATGTCAAAACAAACTTAATAACAAATGGACATAACCCATCTATAGTGAGGGGAGTTCAACTTAGGGTTTATAGTGGAATTACCCTAAGTTAATAATTATGATTAATTAATTAATGAGTTTAATAAATAAATCAATAATTATTGGAGCCCATGATCTATAGGTCCATCAGGTCCCTGTGCTAGCCCATACATCATTGTAACTAACCAAGTTATTAATTTAACTAGAAAGAAAGAATTATATTTAAGTAATTAAATTACTTAAATAAAGGGATATATTAATTGTTTAAATAAAATGTTTATTTAAATGGAAATTAATATCAATATTATTAATTATTTAAATAATGAGTTTATTTAAATAGAAATTAATAATTAAATAATGAGTTTATTTAATTTAATATTAAAAGGAGAGAATTAAATATATTTGTTTTACGAAACAAATAAGTATTTTACCTAAAATAGTTAATTAAAAGAATTTGATTCAATATTAATTGATTAAGAGAATTTTAGGAAATGTGTATCTAAATTGAAAAGATTATTTGAATTTTTTAAAAATTTAAATATATATAAAAGATAAAGATTAAATTAAAAAAAAAAAAGGTCAAAGTCAAAGTAGCTCACGCTACTTTGACATTTAAAAAGAATCTTTTCTTTTTAAAAAAGTGGACTACGCAACTTTCTTTTCTTTTTTTTATTTTTTATTTAATTTATTTAATTTGATTATTTAAATTAAATGAAATAAGAGTTCTAATTTGATTAGGAAACAAACTCTTATTTTTCTTATAAATATGACCATTGGGTGCTAATATTATATACTTGAAATTTATCAAAAGGGCTCTCTCCTTTGCCTTCCCATTGCCGATTTTGGCATAGAAAAATAAGAAGAATTTTTCTTCTTATTCTTTTGTTCTTTCGGTTTGATTCCCACAAATCGGGTTGGTTTATGATCGGGCTATAGCATAGAAGATTTGGTGAAGTGGATTGATGCTGTAAAGGAAACCCCAACCGATTCTCCATAAATCTACAATGTAATTTTTTCGAAAAACCATATATTTATATTACGGTTTGATCACAATTGCAAGTTATTAACGGATCCGTAATTAATCGTTAATTAATTTACTAAAGAAAATTCCGCAAATTTAGTAAATAGTTCCAACAGGTTGTCCTAATGATTTGGTCAATCCTAAAGTTCCAATGTCAAACAAAGATTGGAACCAATCTTGTCAAAATTGTCCTCATGATTTGTCCATCCTAATGTTCCAAATGGAGAAAACTCTTATTTGGGAATCCTCTTTGGGCCAAAATGTCAAACGAGGAACGAAACTAATCTTGTGAAAGTTGTCCTAATGATTTCGTCCATCATAAAGTTCCAATGTCAAACGAGGGTCGGAACCAATCTTGTCCAAATTGTCCTCATGGTTTGGTCAATACTTAAGTTCCAAATGGAGGAAACTCTTCTCTGGGAATCCTCTTTGGACCAAAATGTCGAACATCAAAGCTGTCTTCGTGATTTGGTCCATCCTAAAGATCCAAATGGAGGAAACTCTTCTTTGGGAATCCTCTTTGGACCAAAATGTCAAAGGGGGATCGGAACCATACTTTTCAAACTTGTACTCATGATTTGGTCCATCCTATTGTTCCAAATGAAGGAAACTCTTCTTTGGAATTCCTCTTTGGACCAAAATGTCGAACGTCAAAGTTGTCCGCATGATTTGGTCAACCTAAAATCCAAATGGAGGAAACTCTTCTTTGGGAATCGTCTTTGGACCAAAATGTCAAACAAAGATCGGAACCAATCTTTTCAAACTTGTCCTCATGATTTGGTCAATCCTTTTGTTCCAAATGGAGGAAACTCATCTTTGAAAATCCTCTTTAGACCAAAATATCGAACATCAAAGTTGTCCTCATGATTTGGTCCATCCTAAAGATCCAAATGGAGTAACTCTTCTTTGGTAATACTCTTTGGACTAAAATGTCGAACAAGGATCAAAACAATCCAAAAACTTGTTTGTAATAGAAAAGCATGTTTCAAAAACCAATCTTTTCAAAGTTGTCCTCATGATTTGGTCCATCCTAAAGTTCCAAAGGGAGGAAACTCTTCTTTCGGAATTCTCTTTGGACCAAAATGTCAAACAAGGATCGGAATAAATCTTATCAAAGTTGTCCTCATGATTTGGTCGATCCTAAAGTTCCAATTTCAAACGAGGATCGGAACCAATCTTTTCAAAATTCGCTTAATGATTTTGTCCATAATAAAGTTTCAAATGGAGGAGACGATCTTTGGGAATCCTCTTTGGACAAAAATGTCAAACGAGGATCGGAACCAATTTTTTCAAACTTGTTTTCATGATTTGGTCCATCCAAATGTTCCAAATGGAGGAAACTCTTCTTTGGGAATCCTCTTCGGACCAAAATGTCAAACGAGGATGAGAATAAATCTTGTCAAAATTGTCCTCATGATTTAGTCCATCCTAAAGTTCCAAACGGAGGAAACTCTTCTTTGCGAATCCTTTTTGGACCAAAATGTCAAATGAGGATCGGAACATATTTTCAAAGTTGTCCTCATGATTTGGTTTATCCTAAAGATCCAAATGGTGGAAACTCTAATTTGGGAATCCTCTTTGGACCAAAATGTCAAATGAGGATCAGAACCAATCTTGTCATAGTTGTCCTCATGATTTGGTCCATCCTAAAGTTCCAATATCAAATGAGGATCCGAACCAATCTTGTCCAAAATTGTCCTCACTATTTGGTCCATCTTAAAGTTCCAAATGGTGGAAACTCCTCTTTGGGAATCCTCTTTGGACCAAAATGTCAAACGAGGATCGGAACTCCTCTTTGTGATGAGTCTATCCTAATGTTTCAAAAACAAATCATTTCAAACTTGTCCTATTGACATTTTGGTCCATCCTAAAGTTCCAAATGGAGGATACTCTTCTTTGGAAATCCTCGTTTGAAATTTTGGTTTAAAGAGGATTTCCAAAGAAGAGTATCCTCCATTTGGAACTTTAGGATTGACCAAATCAATAGGATGGACCAAATTGTCAAACAAGGATCATAACCAATCTTTTCAAACTTGTCCTATTGATTCGATCCTTAAGATTTGTTCCGATCCTCATTTGAAATTCTGGTCCAAAGAGGATTCCCAAATATCGTTTCCTCCATTTGGATCTTTAGGATGGACCAAATCATGAGGACAACTTTGACGTTCAATATTTTGATCCAAAGAGGATTCCAAAAGAAGAGTTTGCTCCATTTGGATCGTTAGTGTGTGGGGTATTTCTCGTAATGTGTTTATCCACATGGTTGAACACGCTGCGTCACGTGTTAGTTCCTCGCGAAAAAGCTCCCTGAAACACTTCAAAGAACGACGGCCAGAAGGGCACCTGTGGGGTACTGACCGAGAACCCTCCGACGATCAAGTTAAGCGATGGTATGTGAGAATATACCTTGCGCCGCAAGGAAGATTAGGTCAAATTTATGACTGATGGTTCTTAGGTTTACACATACCTGATTTGATAGGTCAGGTTGCCTTTTATAGTTCCTTGATCGTGAGTTCATCGACTGGGCTAGTCTGAGACTAGGCTTAATGGGCTTTCATTAGGCCCGTAAAGGATAGGCTTATTCAGATGCTAGTTCGAATGGGTCTGTCCCCTTGTGAACCGGCCTGGTGTGAACGTGGCCCGTAAGAGGGCTATTTTTATCCTTTACAGTTTACCTTATTTCCTAGGTCAGAAAGTCCGGTGTAGGGAATAGTAAATATTCGAATCGAAGGCATGATGCTCGTCCTAATCCTTATATCCAATCCAAGAGATGCAGTTATTCATAAAATCGACCCGTTGGACTTTCGGATGTTTGGATTCCAACGAGCTTCGGGGGATTCTGATCGTTGCGCCCCTCTCCGTGTGTCGCAATGGTTGGACGCGTGCTCCCCTCCCTTAAATAGGGTTTTTCTTCAGAATTAAAAGATCGTGTTCTTTTCAAATTCTCCAAGTTGTCTGTAAATCACTCGCTTTCGAACGATTCTTCGCCGTCTTCACTCTGTTTCCTCAAAGTTTTCCATGTTCTTCTCCGAAGGTTAGTCTTTCCTCTCTGTCTTTTGTTCCCCATTCTCTCTGTCATGGATAGTTTTGAGAGAAACTCCGTAGTTAGAGGCCATAGGTCTCCGAGGGTAGTCGTAGAGAACGATGATTATGACGGTTTGGTTTTTGAGAGGACTAAGTCTGGTGCTTCCCCTCCCTCTGCTTGTATTAGTGGGGTTAACACTGTCCCCTCATCTCGGGGCAAGCCTGAGGGGAACGAGCTTGCGGTTGTCCCTCGTTTACCTATCGATGAGGATTCCCTTCCTTCCGTGAGTGAGTTTGGGTCCGTCTCTGAGATCCAGGCGAGTCTAGATGTAGATCCCATCCCTTTTCCTACTTCTCATCCGTTGGGGGGAGTGGATTCCATTCCGATAGGCTCAGCCACAATTCCCAACCCTTCCCATCCTTTTTCTCTTGTTCCTACCGTGGAGGCGGCTCAAAAGAAAAAGAAGAAAAGGAAAAGTCGCTTTAAGGGCAGTAAGGCCACATCTCAGGTTACCCCGTCTATCCCTACGTTGTTAGGGAGAGAAGGTTCCTCCTTGCTTGACGAGGCAGTTGTCTTTAGTCCTCCTGGGTCTCCTTCCGTTAATCCGAAGGGAAAAAAGGTTACGAAGAAAAAGAGAAAGGAATCTCAGCCGAAAGGTATCTGAGAGGATGTAGGCCCACTCCATTATGTATCCGAGACAACACAGGAAGACCTTGATAAGGTGATGGAGGACTATGGCATCTCTGAGGAATTTGAGATGAGACTCCCCACACCATCGGAGCGGGTTTATGTTTCCCAGGAGATGGTTTGACTTCTCTCCATCCGAAACTTCTTTAGTGGGGAGTTCGATTTCCCCTTTCTCCTTTTTTAACTGAATTTCTTCTAAGTTGTGGCATTGCCTTAAGCCAGCTTATGTCGAACACTTTGAGGTCTCTGCTCACCCTTGATGTTGTGTGTTCGGGTTTAGGTTTCAGGCCCACTTTGGGCATGGTTTCCCATTTCTGGGTCCTTCGCACGAACGTTCAGAATAAAATGCGTTTTCTTCTCTAAAGCCATGCAGCGCCTTCCCTGGTAGATGAAAACTCATGCGACAAGATGTGGAAAGAATTTTGGTTCTTCATCCGAGGTCCTATCTTATCTGGAAGCCGGACTCTCCCTGCCTCTTGGAAGGATGAGGGTGACGAATGGGTTCCGAGTTACTTTATGGCTTGATCAGCTGTGACAATAACTTACTGTTTTTATTTTCTTATTTCAGTGAAGAATCCTCTCCCGAAGAGTATTTTCGCAGAGTCTCTCAAGTGTTGTAAGACTTTTGAGGAATTGGGGCCTTTCAACTGGGAAGAGTTTACCCAACATCCTTGGCTGGTTTCTTCGCGTCTCTGGACTCTTCCACCAAACTTCGTTCCGATTGCTCCCCGTAAGTGTTCCATCCTGATTGGTTTTATATGGGATATGGTTCGGAGTTGATTCAAATGTTTGATTTGCAGGTCTCTCTAAGAAAATGTCTAGCGTTCCTCTTACCCCGGCTCCGGGCTCCAATGATCCTGAAGCTTTCTTTGCCCTTCTCCAAGATATGGGGAAGAAGAGGTCCACAACGGCACCCCCTCCTGCCCAAAAAGGAAAGGAGGTGGCCGTTCCTAAAAGTCCCTGTCCTTTCGGAAGTGGGAAATCCGTGGTGATCGGTGCTGCGGAAATTTCTACAGAGGGTGCAGTGGCTCCTTTTGTGGATCCTTCCGCCGATCCTCCCTTGGGTTCCCCTGCAGGTCTCTTTACAGACTCTCCCACTCCAAAACGAAGAAGGAGTGGAGTCATCGGGGCACTCAACTACGCGGTAAGGGGTGCGGATGCGTATGTTTTGAAGCATCCTGAGATGGCTTATCTATTCATTTCCTTCCAAGGCGGATTCGCCTTCTTCTGATCATGCGCATGTTGTCTTCTGATAAGGACTTAGAACAAGAGGATGATCAGACGACCAATGGGCCTCTTGATGCCACAACTTCGTATATGCCCGATCCGATTGTGCAGGTTATTCCCCTTCCAGCGGAAGAGGTTCTATCGGTGGCCAGTGAATCGGGTGCCGCAAGCGGTGGATCTTCTTTGCTTCGCCTATTCGTTCCTCTCGATGAAGACTTCGACAAGGGGTCCCTCTCACGCCACTTTTACCTCCGATGAGCCATGGATTCGGTCGGATTCTCCCGTGACTTGGGGGAGGTGCAGTTGAAACCCCTCATCGACTACGATAATGAGGACGAGACTTTTAGCGGTATGTGTCATTGTAGTTGGCTAGTTAGTTCTTTCACCCTTTTGACTTCATTTTCTCTGTTGCCTTCCAGTCAATTTTGACGTCTTTAAATATGTCTGCTCTTCTAAGGGACTAAGGCTTCAACCCAGATAGCTCTCAATCTAGAGAGTTTGCTTTTGAAGCATCGGGAGCTTAAGTAGAAACTGGCAGAGGCGACAGCTAGCGGTCAACAATCTGACATCCTTGATTCGGCATGGTCTAAGGGTCTCTAATTGAAGTTTGATCTTGAGGAGGCTGACAAGAAAATCGCTTCACTGGAAGCCGAGGGGTTCGAACGATCCGCAGAACTTGAGCGTGTTCGGAAGGAGTGTGAGGACCTCCAGAAACTCATTGAGGGTAGCAAGCAGATGCTCGATAAAGCCGTAGCTGCTCGGAATAAGGCGTTGGAGGACCTGGATGTTGCTCGCAAAGCCGGGGATGATTTCAACCGTGAGGTCGAAGCCCTTAAGAAGGTTCGGGAGGACTTGGACGCGGTCATCTTGGAGAATGGCTCATTGAAAGCCCAAGTGTCTAAACTTCTAGCCCTTCGAGATGCTATGAGCGACCTCCATCGAAAGTTGGCCCGGGCAACTGAGGCTTCTATCGAATCCACTCTTGTTGGTCTCACCGTCGGACGAAACTTAGTCAAGGCGCAGATGAACTTATCAGAGGAACTGGGGGGCCCAATAAGTCCGATAGCCTATGAGGACACTATCGACCACTGGTGGGAGTTGTTTGAGATAGCCAATAAATTGAAGGCTTCCAAGGGCAATGCTTCAGTTGAAGGTGAGGTTGATTGTGGTGAGAGCATCCTTCCTGGTGACAATGAGGGCGCGACGGTGGGGAATGCGAGCATCCGCACTGACAGAGCAGAGGACGTGACTGTTGAAGATGCTTCTGAGGATCTTCCCTCGACTAAGACTGTTTACGTCTCTGACTGATTTCTCCAGGGTAAACTCAGGACTGTGGAGCCCCTGTACTGTTTGTTGTCTTGAACTATTTTCATTTTTTTCGTTGATTTTGTGAACACATATTTCCTTTTTCCTGTGATGACATATATAAATGCTCTTTCTTTATGTCTGCTTAGTTTGTTTTCCTACTTGCTTTACGAAACGCTTTTAACTTGGACTCGAGATTGCAAACATTCATTCTTATGCTTAAAACGTTTATTGGTTTCATTCGTCTGAAGATCCCGCTTCCGGGGAAGGCTTAAAATACTCTGACGGACCAAGATTTTCATTTCCGGAGAAGGCTTAGAATACTCAGACGGGCCGAGATTTTCGCTTCCAGAGAAGGCTTAGAATACTCGGACGGACCGAGATTTTCGCTTCCGGAGAAGGCTTAGATTACTTGGACGGACCAAGGTTTTCGCTTCCAAAGAAGGCTTAATTGCTTGGGTAGGACAAGACTTTCTACGTTTTAATACTCCAACATCTTCTATTTTTATGAATAGGAAATGATCGAAAGGACCAAGACTTTTGCTTCCTAAAAATGCTTTTAAATGCTTGGACGGACCAAGGCTTTTGCTTCCGGAGAAGGCCTTAAATGCTTGGGCGGACCAAGGCTTCCGCTTTCAGATAAGGCTTTAAATCCTTGGACAAACAAGGGCTTTCGCGTCCGGAGAAGGCTTTAAATGCTTGGACGGGCCAAGGCTTTTGCTTCCGGAGAAGGCTTTGAATGCTTGGACGGACAAAAGGTTTTTACTTCCGGAGAAGGCTTTGAATGATTGGATGGACCAAGGCTCTTTCTTAGGATGGACCAAATCATGAGGACAAGTTTGACGTTCGACATTTTGGTCCAAAGAGGATTCACAAAGAAGAGCTTCCTCCATTTGGAACTTTAGGATGGACCAAATCATGAGGACAACTTTGACGTTCAACATTTTGGTCCAAAGAGGATTCGCAAAGAAGAGTTTCATCCATTTGAGATTTTAGGATGGACCAAATCATGAGGACAAGTTTGAAAAGATTGGTTCCGATCCTCGTTTGAGATTTTGGACCAAAGAGAATTCCCAAAGAAGAGTTTCCTTCATTTACTTCTTTAAGATGGACCAAATCATGAGGACAACTATGACGTTCGACACTTTTCTCCAAAGAGGATTCATGAAATGAGTCCTCCATTTGGAACTTTAGGATGGACCAAATCATGAGGACAACTTTGACAAGATTTGTTCCGATCCTCGTTTGACATTTTTGTCCAAAGACGATCCCCAAAGATCATTTCCTCCATTTGAAACTTTTGGATGGACCAGATCATTAGGACAAGTTTGAAAAGATTGGTTCCGATCTTCGTTTGACATTTTGGTCCAAAGAGTATTCCCAAAGAAGAGTTCCTCCATTTGGAACTTTAGGATGGATCAAATCATTAGAAAAAGTTTTAAAAGATTGGTTCTGATCCTCTTTTGATATTTTAATCCAAAGATGATTCGCAAAGAAGAGTTTCCTTGGATCTTTAGGATGGTCCAAATCATGAGGACAACTTTGACAAGCTTGGTTCCGATCCTCGTTTGATATTTTGCTCCAAATAGGATTCCCAAAGTAGAGTCTCCTCCATTTTAATCATTAGGATGGAGCAAATCATGAGGACAACTGAGTTTCCTCCATTTGGATCTTCAGGATGGACGAAATCATGAGGACAAGTTTTACGTTCGACATTTTGGTCCAAAGAGGATTCGCAAAGAAGAGTTTCCTCCACTTGGAATTATAGGATGGACCAAATCATTAGGACATCTTTGACGTTCGAAATTTTGGTCCAAAGAGGATTCCCAAAGAAGAGTTTAATCCATTTGGAACTTTAAGATGGACCAAATCATGAGGATAAGTTTTAAAAGATTGGTTCCGATCCTCGTTTGATATTTTTGTCCAAAGTGGATTCCCAAAGAAGAGTTTCCTCCATTTAGTTCTTTAGGATGGACCAAATCATGAAGACAACTATGACGTTCGACATTTTTGTCCAAAGAGGATTCGCGAAAATGAGTCCTCCATCTAGAACTTTATGATGGACCAAATCATGAGGAAAACTTTGACAAGATTTATTCCGATCCTCGTTTGACATTTTGGTCCAAAGACGATTCCCAAAGATCGTTTCCTCCATTTGAAACTTTAGGATGGACCAGATCATTATGACAAGTTTGAAAAGATTGGTTCCGATCCTCGTTTGACATTTTTGTCTAAAGAGGATTCCCAAAAAAGAGTTTCCTCCATTTGGAACTTTAGGATGGACCAAATCATTAGGACAAGATTTTAAAGATTGCTTCTGATCCTCATTTGACATTTTGTTCCAAAGAGGATTCGCAAAGAAGAGTTTCCTCCATTTGGATCTTTAGGATCAACCAAATCATGAGGACAAGTTTGACGTTCGACATTTTGGTCCAAAGAAAAGTTTCCTCCATTTGAATCTTTAGGATGGACCAAATCATAAGGACAAGTTTGACGTTCGACATTTTGGTCCAAAGAGGAATCGCAAAGAAGAGTTTCCTCCATTTTTAACTTTAGGATGGACCAAATCATTAGGATAAATCGTTTCCTCCCATTGGAACTTGAGGATGGAAAAAATCATGAGGAGAAGTTTGAAAAGATTGGTTCCGATCCTCGTTTGACATTTTGGTTCAAAGAGGATTCCCAAAGATCGTTTCCTCCATTTGAAACTTTAGTACGGACCAGATCATTAGGACAAGTTTGAAAAGATTGGTTCCGATCCTCATTTGACATTTTGGTCTAAAGAGAATTCCCAAAGAAGAGTTTCCTCCATTTGGAAACTTTGGATGGACAAAATCATTAGGACTAGTTTTAAAAGATTGGTTTTGATCCTCGTTTGACATTTTAATCCAAAGCGGATTCGCAAAGAAGAGTTTCCTCCATTTGGATGTTTAGGATGGACCAAATCATGAGGACAAGTTTGACGTTACACATTTTGGTCCAAAGAGGATTCCCAAAGAAGAGTTTACTACATTTGGATCTTTAGGATGGACCAAATGATTAGGACAAGTTTGAAAATATTGGTTGCGATTCTCGTTTGATATTTTGGTTCAATGAGGATTTCCAAAGAAGAGCTTCCTTCATTTGAAACTTTAGGATGGACCAAATAATTTGGACAAGTTTGAAATGAATTGTTTCGAACCTCTTTTGACATTTTGGTCCAAAGAGGATTCTCAAAGTAGAGTTTCATCTCGTTGGATCTTTAGGATGGAAAAAATCGTGAGGACAAGTTTGAAAAGATTGGTTCCGCTCCTCGTTTTATATTGGAACTTTAGAATGGACGAAATCATGACGACAACTTTGACAAGATTTGTTCAGATCCTCGTTTGACATTTTGATTCAAAGTGGATTCCAAAAAGATTGGTTTCGATCCTCGTTTGACATTTTGGTCCAAAGAGGATTCCCAAAGAAGAGTTTCCCCCATTTGGAATTTTAGGATGGTCCAAATCGTGAGGACAACTTTGATGTTCGACATTTTTGTCCAAAGATTATTCGCAAAGAAGAGTTTCCTGCATTTGGAACTTTTGGATGGACCAAATCATCAGGACAAGTTTGAAAAGATTGGTTCCGATGCTCGTTTGATGTTTTGGTCCAAAGAGAATTGCCAAAGAAGAGTTTCCTCCATTTGGAACTTTAGGATGGTCCAAATCATGAGGAAAACTATGACAAGGTGGATTCCGGTCCTCGTTTGACATTTTGGTCCAAAGAGGATTCCCAAAGAAGAAGTTCCTCCATTTGGATCTTTAGGATGGACCAAATCATGAGACAACTTTGACATTCAACATTTTGATCCAAAGGGGATTCACGAAGAAGAGTTTCTTCCATTTGGAAATTTAGGATGGACCAAATCATTAGGACAAGTTTTAAAAGATTGGTTCCGATTATCGTTTCATAGTTTCGTCCAAAGAGGATTCCAAAAGAAGAGTTTCCTCTATTTGGATCTTTAGGATGGACCAAATCATGGGGACAACTTTGAGAAGATTGGTTCTGATCCTCGTTTGATATTTTGGTCCAAAGAGGACTTCCAAAGACGAGTTTCCTCCCGTTGGAACTTTAGGATAGACCAAATCAAAAGGACAAGCTTGAAGTTCGACATTTTGGTCCAAAGAAGATTTCCAAAGAAGAGTTTCCATCATTTGGAATTTAGGATGGACCAAATCATGAGGACAACTTTGAAAAGATTTGTTCCGATTCTCGTTTGTCATTTTGGTCCAACGAGGATTCCCAAAGAAGAGTTTCCTCCATTTGGATCTTTAGGATGGACCAAATCATGAGGACAACTTTGACGTTCGACATTTTGGTCCAAAATGGAAGAAACTCTTCTTTGGGAATCCTCTTTGAACCAAAATGTAAAACTAGGATCGGAACCAATCTTTCAAAACTTGTCCTAATGATTTCATCCATCCTAAAGTTCCAAATGGAGTAAACGATCCTTTGGGAATCCTCTTTGGACCCAAATGTCAAGTGAGGATCCGAACCAAGCTTGTCAAAGTTGTCTTCATGATTTGGCCCATTCTAAAGATCCAAATTGAGGAAACTCTTCTTTAGAAATCCCTTTTGGACAAAAATGTCAAACAAAGATTGGAACCAATCTCGTCAATGTTTTCTTCATGATTTGGTCCATTCTAAAGTTCTAAATGCAGGAAACTCTTTGTTGGCAATCCTTTTTGGACTAAAATGTCAAACGAGGATCGAAACCAATCTTTTCAAACTTGTCCTCATGATTTGGTCCATTCTAATGTTTCAAATGGAGAAAATTCTTTTTTGAAAATCATCTTTGGACCAAAATGTTGAACGTCAAAGTTGTCCTCAGGATTTGGTAAATCCAAAACATCCAAATGGTGGAAACTCTTCTTTTGGAATCTTCTTTGGACCAAAATGTCGAACGAGGATCGGAACCAATCTGTTCAAACTTGTCCTAATGATTTGGTCCATCCTAAAGTTCCAAATGGAGGAAACTCTTTTTTGGGAATCCTCTTTGGACCAAAATGTCAAATGAGGATCGGAACCAATCTTCTCAAACTTGTCCAAATGATTTGGTCTATCCTTAAGTTCCATATGTAGGAAACTCTACTTTGGGAATCCTCTATGGACCAAATTGTCAAATGAGGATCAGAACCAATCTTATCAAACTTGTCCTCATGATTTGGTCCATCCTAAAGTTCCAAATGGAGGAAACTTTTTTTTTGAAATCCTCTTTGGACAAAAATGTCAAATGAGGATCAGAACCAATCTTTTTGAACTTGTCCTCATGACTTTGTCTATCCTAAAGTTCCAAATGGAGAAAACAAACTTTGGGAACTCTCTTTGAAACATGCTTTTCAATAACAAACAAGTCTATGGACCAAAATGTAAAACGAGGATCGGAAGCAATCTTTTTCAAACATGTCCTCATGATTTGGTCCATCCTAACGATCCAAATGGAGGAAACTCTGTTTTGGGAATCCTCTTTGGAACAAAATGTTAAGTGAGGATCGGAACAAATCTTGTCAAAGTTGTCCACATGATTTGGCGCATTCTAAAATCCAAATGGAGGAAACTCTTCTTTAAGAATCCTCTTTGGACAAAAATGTCGAACAAAGATCGGAACAAATCTCGTCAATGTTTTCCTCATGATTTGGTATATCCTAAAGTGTCAAAAGGAGGAAACTCTTCTTTGTGAATCCTCTTTGGACAAAAATGTCAAACGAGGATCGAAACAATTCTTTTCAAACTTGTCCTCATGATTTGGTCCATTCTAATGTTCCAAATGGAGGAAATTCTTCTTTGAAAATCCTCTTTGGACCAAAATGTTGAACGTCAAATTTGTCCTCATGATTTGGTCAATCCTAAAGATCCAAATGGAGGAAACTCTTCTTTGAAAATCCTTTTTAGACCAAATGTCGAACGAGGATCGGAACCAATCTATTCAAACTTGTCCTAATGGTTTGGTCCATCTTAAATTCCAAATTGAGGACACTCTTATTTGGGAATCCTCTTTGGACCAAAATGTCAAACGAGGATCGAGACCAATCTTGTCAAACTTGTCCTATTGATTTGGTCCATCCTAAAGTTCCAAATGAAGGAAACTCTTCTTTGGGAATCCTCTTTGGACCAAAATGTCAAACGAGAATTGAAACCAATCTTTTCAAAATTGTCCTCATGATTTGGTCAATCCTAAAGTTCCAAATGGAGGAAACTCTTCTTTGGGAATCGTCTTTGGATGAAAATGTCAAACTAGGATCGTAACCAATCTTTTAAAACTTGTCCTCATGATTTGGTCCATCTTAACTTTCCAAATGAAAGAAACTCATCTTTGGAAATTCTCATCGGACAAAAATGTCGAACGTCAGAGTTGTCCTCATGATTTGGTCAATTCTAAAGATACAAATAGAGGAAACTATTATTTGGGAATCCTCTTTGGACAAAAATTTCAAACAAGGATCAGAACCAATCTTTTCAAAGTTGTCCTCATGATTTGGTCCACTCAAAAGTTCCAAATGGATGAAACAATCTTTGGGAATCCTCTTTGGACCAAAATCTCAAACGAAGATCGGAACCAATCTTTTCAAACTTGTCCTCATGATTTGGTCCATCCTGAAGTTACAAAATGGAGGAAACTCTTCTTTGGAAATCCTCTAGGGACAAAAATGTGTAACGTCAAAATTGTCCTCATGATTTGGTCCATCCTAAAGATTCAAATGGAAGAAACTCTTCTTTGGTCCATCCTAAAGATTCGAACGAGGGTCAGAACCATTCTTTTAAAACTTGTCCTAATGATTTAGTCCATCCTAAAGTTCCAAATGTTGGAAACGATCCTTTGGGAATCCTCTATGGAACAAAATGTCAAACGAGGATCGGAACCAATCTAGTCAAATTTTTCCTCATAATTTGGTTCATCCTAAAGTTCCAAATGGAGGAAACACTTCTTAGGGAATCATCTTTATACCAAAATGTCAATTGAGGATCGAAACCAATCTTTTCAAACTTGTCCTCATGATTTGGTCCATTCCAATGTTCCAAATGTAGGAAATTCTTCTTTGAAAATCCTCTTTGGAACAAAATGTTGAACGTCAAAGTTGTCCTCATGATTTGGTCAATCCTAGAGATCCAAATGGAGGAAACTCTTCTTAGGGAATCCTCTTTGGACCAAAATGTCAAACGAGGATCGGAACCAATCTGTTCAAACTTGTCCTAATGATTTGTTCCATCCTAAAGTTCCTAATGGAGGAAACTCTTCTTTGGGAATCCTTTTTGGACCAAAATGTCAAATGAGGATTGGAACCAATCTCGTTAAACTTGTCCAAATGATTTGGTCATTCCTAAAGTTCCAATTGGAGGAAACTCTTCTTTGGAAATCTTCTTTGGACTAAAACGTCGAACGTCAAAGTTGTCCTAATGATTTGGTCAGTCCTAAAGTTCCAAATGGAGGATACTCTTCTTTGGGAATCCTCTTGGGCCCAAAATGTCAAACGAGGATCGGAACAAATTTTGTCAAACCTGTCCTCATGATTTGGTACATTCTACAGATTCAAATGGAGGAAACTCTTCTTTGGGAATCCTCTTTGAACCAAAATGTAAAACGAGGATCGGAACCAATCTTGTCAATGATTTGGTCCATCCTAAAGTTCAAATGGAAGAAACTCTTCTTTGCAAATCCTCTTTGGACAAAAATGTGGAATGTCAAAGCTGTCCTCATGATTTGGTCCATCCTAAAGTTTCTAATGGAGGAAACTCTTCTTGGTGAATCCTCTTTGGACCAATATGTCGAACATCAAACTTGTCCTCATGATTTGGTCCATCCTAAAGATCCAAATGGAGGAAACTCTTCTTTGGGAATCCTCTTTGGACCAAACTGTCAAAGGAGGATCAGAACCAATCTTGTTAAGGTTGTCCGCATGATTTGGTCCATCCTAAAGATCCAAATGGATTAAACTCTTCTTTGGGAATCCTCTTTGGACCAAAATGTCGAACGTCAAAGTTGACCTCATGATTTGGTCCATTCTAAAGTTTCAAATGAAGGAAACTCTTCTTTGTGAATCCTCTTTGGACTAAAATATCAAACAAAGATCGGAACCAATCTTTTCAAATTTGTCCTCATGATTTGGTCCATCCTAATGTTCCAAATGGAGGAAACTCTTCTTTGGACCAAAATGTCGAACGTCAAAGTTCTAATTATGATTTGGTCCATCCTAAAGATCCAAATGGAGAAAACTCTTTTTTGTAATCCTCTTTTGGCCAAAATGTCAAACGAGGATCGGAACCAATCTTGTTAAAGTTCTCCTCATTATTTGGTCCATCCTAAAGATCCAAATGGATTAAACTCTTCTTTTGGAATCCTCTTTAAACAAAAATGTCAACCAAAGATCGGAACCATCTTTTCAAATTTGTTCTCATGATTTGGTCCGTCCTAATGTTCCAAATGGAGAAAACTCTTCTTTGGAAATCCTTTTTGGACCAAAATGTTGAACATCAAAGTTGTCCTCATGATTTGGTCCATCCTAAAAATCCAAAGGGAGGAAACTCTTCTTTGGGAATCCTCTTTGGACCAAAATTTTGAACGTCAAAGTTGTCCTCATGATTTGGTCCATTTTAAAGATCCAAATGAAAGAAACTCTTCTTTGTGAATCCTCTTTGGACCAAAATGTCAAACAAAGATCAGAACAAATCTTTTGAAATTTGTCCTCATGATTTGGTCCATCCTAATGTTCCAAATTGAGGAAACTCTTCTTTGGAAATCCTCTTTGGACCAAAATATTGAACGTCAAACTTGTCCTAATGATTTGGTCCATCCTAAAATCCAAATTGAGGAAACTCTTCTCTGAGAATCCTCTTTGGGCCAAAATGTCAAACGACGTTTGGAACTAATTTTTTCTAACTTGTCCTAATGATTTGGTCCTTCCTAAAGTTCCAAATGCAGGAAACTCTTCTTTGGGAATCCACTTCGGACCAAAATGTCGAATGTCAAAGTTGTCCTCATGATTTGTTCCATCCTAAAATTCCAAATGGAGGAAACTCTTTTTGATAATCGTCCTTCGACCAAAAGGTCAAACGAGGATCGGAACCAATCATTTCAAACTTGCCTAATAATTTGGTCCATCCTAAAGTTCCAAATTGAAGAAACTCTTCTTTGGGAATAATCTTTGGACCAAAGTGTCAAACTAATATTCAATACAATCTTTTCAAAGTTGTCCTAATGATTTGGTCCATCCTTAAGATCCAAATGGAGGAAACTCTTCTTTACGAATCCTCTATGGATCAAACTGTCAAACGAGGATCAGAACCAATCTTGTTAAAGTTGTCCTCATTATTTGGTCCATCCTAAAGATCCAAATGGATTAAATTTTTCTTTGGGAACTCTCTTTGGACCAAAATATCGAATGTCAAAGTTGTCCTCATGATTTGGTCCATTCTAAAGTTCCAAATGAATGAAACTCTTTTTTGTGAATCCTCTTTGGACCAAAATGTCAAACAAAGATCGGAACCAATATTTTCAAATTTGTCCTCATGATTTGGTCCATCCTAATGTTCCAAATGGATGAAACTCTTCTTTAGACCAAAATTTCGAACGTCAAAGTTGTGCTAATGATTTTGTCCATCCTAAAGATCCAAATGGAGGAAACACTTTTTGGTAATCCTCTTTGGGAAAAAATGTGAAACGAGAATTAGAACCAATCTTGTTAAAGTTGTCGTCCTTATTTGGACCATCCTAAAGATCCAAATGGATTAAACTCTTCTTTGGGAATCCTCTTTGGACCAAAATGTCAAACAAAGTTCTGAACCAATCTTTTCAAAGTTGTCTTAATGATTTGGTCCATCCTAAAGTTCCAAATGGAGGAAACTCTTCTTTACGACTCCTCTTTGGACATCTTTGAAAAGATTGTTTCCGATCTTTTTTTGACATTTTGGTCCAAAGTGTATTCTCAAAGAAGAGTTTCCTCCATTTGGATCTTCAAAATAGAACAAATCATGAGGACAACTTTGACGTTCGACTCTTTGGACCAAAGAGGATTCCCAAATAAGATTTTCCTCCATTTGGATCATTAGGATTGATCAAATCATGAGGACAACTTTGACGTTCGACATTTTGGTCCAAAGAGGAGTCCAAAAGAAGAGTTTCCTACATTTGGAACTTTAGGATGGACCAAATCATTAGGACAAGTTTGAAATGATTGGTTCCGATCCTTGTTTGACATTTTGGTCCAAAGAGGATTCCCAAAAAGAGATTCCTCCATTTGGAACTTTAGGATGGACCAAATCATGAGGACAACTTTGAAAAGATTGGTTCTGATCCTTGTTTGACATTTTAATCCAAAGAAGATTCGCAAAGAAGAGTTTCCTCCATTTGGATCTTTAGGATGGACCAAATAAATAAGACAAGTTTGAAAAGATTGGTTCCGATCCTTGTTTGATATTTTGGTCCAAAGAAGATTCCCAAAGAAGAGTTTCCTCCATTTGGATCTTTAGGAAGGACCAAATCAATAGGACAAGTTTGAAAATTTTGGTTCCGATCCTCGTTTGATGTTTTGGTCCAAAGAGGATTACCAAAAAGAGATTCCTCCATTTGGAACTTTAGGATGGACCAAATCATTAGGACAACTTTCAAAAGATTGGTTCCAATCCTAGTTTGATATTTTGGTTAAAGAGAGAAGAGTTTCTCCATTTTGTACTTTAGGATGGACCAAATCATAAGGAAAACTTTGACAAGATTGGTTCTGATCCTCGTTTGACATTGGAAGTTTTGGATGTAACAAATCTTAAGGACAACTATGACAAGATTGGTTTCGATCCTCGTTTGACATTTTGGTCAAAGAGGATTTTCAAAGAAGAGTTTCCTCTATTTGGAACTTTTGGATGGACCAAATCATGAGGACAACTTTGACAAGATTGGTTTCAATCCTCGTTTGATATTTTGGTCCAAAGAGGATTCTTAAAGAAGAGTATCCTCCATTTGGAGCTTTAGGATTGACCAAATCATGACGACAACTTGACAAGATTGATTTCGATCCTCGTTTGACATTTTGGTCCATAGAGGCTTTCCAAAGAAGAGTAACCTCCATTTGGATCTTTAGGATGGACAAAATCATGAGGACAACTTGACGTTTGACATTTTTGTCCAAAGAAGATTCCCAAAGAAGAGTTTCCTCCATTTGGAACTTTTGGATGGACCAAATCATGAGGACAACTATGACAAGATTGCTTCAGATCCTTGTTTGACATTTTTGTCCACAGAGGATTTCCAAAGAAGAGTTTCTTCCATTTGGAACTTTAGGATGGACCAAATCATGAGGACAACTTTGACAAGATCTGTTCTGATCCTTGTTTAATATTTTGGTCCAAAGAGGATTCCCAAACAAGAGTATCCTCCATTTGGAACTTTAGTATGGACCAAATCATGAGGACAACTTGGACAAGATTGGTTCCGATCCTCATTTGACATTTTGCTCCAAAGGGGATTCTGAAAGAAGAGTTTTCTCCATTTAGAACTTTGGAATGGACCAAATCATGAGGAGAACTTTGACATATAACATTTTGGTCCAAAGAGGATTGCCAAAGAAGACTTTCCTCCATTTGGATCTTTATGATGGACCAAATCATAAGAACAACTTTAACAAGATTGGTTTCAATCCTCGTTTAACATTTTGGTCCAAAGAAGATTTCCAGAGAAGAAATTCCTCCATTTGGAACTATAGGATGAACCAAATCATTAGGACAACTTTGACGTTCGACATTTTCGTCCAAAGTGGATTCCCAAAGAAGAGTTTCCTCCATTTTGAACTTTAGAATGGACCACATCATGAGGACAACTTTGACAAGATGGGTTCCGATCCTCATTCGATATTTTGGTCTAAAGAGGATTCCCAAAGAAGAGTTTCCTCCATTTTGAACTTTAAAATGGACCAAATCATGAGGAAAACTTTGACAAGATTGTTTCTGATCCTCGTTTGATATTTTGGTCCAAAGCAAAATCCTAAAGAAGAGTTTACTCCATTTGGAACTTTAGGATGGACCAAACTATTAGAACAAGTTTGAAGAGATTGGTTCTAATCCTCGTTTGACAATATGGTCCAAAGGGGATTCCCGAAGAAGAGTTTCCTCCATTTGGAACTTTAGGATGGTCCAAATCATGAGGATAACTTTGACAAGCTTGGTTCCGATCCTCGTTTGACATTTTCGTCCAAAAAGAATTCCCAAAGAAGAGTTTCCTCCATTTGGATCTTTAGGATTGATCAAATGACAACTGAGTTTCCTCCATTTGGAACCTTAGGATGGACCAAATCATGAATACAAGATATACAAGCTTGGTTCCGATCCTCGTTTGACATTTTGGTCCAAAGAGGATTCCCAAAAAAGAGTTTCCTCCATTTGTAACTTTAGGATGGACCACATCATTAGAACAAGTTTTAAAAGATTGGTTCCGATCCTCATTTGACATTTTGATCTAAAGAGGATTCGCAAAGAAGAGTTTCCTCCATTTAGATCTTTAGGATAGACCAAATCACGAGGACAAGTTTGACGTTCGACATTTTGGTCCAAAGAGGATTTGCAAAGAAGAGTTTCCTCCATTTGGAACTTTAGGATTTACAAAATCATTGGGACAACTTTGAAAATATTGGTTCCGATCCTCGTTTGACATTTTTGTCTGAAGAGGATTCCCAAAGAAGAGTTTCATCCATTTGGAACTTTATGATGGACCCAAATCATTACGACAACTTTGACATTTGACATTTTTGTCCAAAGAGGATTCGCAAAGAAGAGTTTCCAACATTTGGAACTTTAGGATGGACAAAATCATTAGGACAAGTTTGAAAAGATTGGTTCTGATCGTCGTTTGAGATTTTGGACCAAAGAGGATTTCCAAAGAAGAGTTTCTTCCATTTGGAACTTTAGGATGGACCAAATCATTAGGATAACTTTGACATTCGATATTTTTTTCCAAAGGGGATTTACAAAGAAAAGTTTCCTCCATTTGGAACTTTTGGATGGACCAAATCATTTGGACAACTTTGAAAAGATTGGTTCCGATCCTCGTTTGACATTTTGCTCCAAAGAGGATTCCCAAAGAAGAGTTTCCTCCATTTGGAACTATAAGATGAACCAAATCATGAGGACAACTTTGACGTTCGACATTTTCGTCCAAATAGGATTCCCAAGGAAGAGTTTCCTCCATTGGGATCTTTAGGATGGACCAAATCAAGAGGACCAGTTTGACAAGATTGGTTTTGATCGTCGTTTGACAATTTAGTCCAAAGAGGATTCCAAAAGAAGAGTTTCCTCCATTTGGATCTTTAGGATGGACCAAATCATAAGGTCAACTTTGATATTCGACATTTTTGTCGAAAGATGATTCGAGAAGAAGAGTTTTCTCCATTTGGAACTTTAGGATGGACCAAATCATGAATGCAACTTTGACAAGATTTGTTTCGATCCTCGTTTGACATTTTGTCCTAAGAGGATTCCCAAAGATCGTTTCCTCCATTTGGAATTTAGGATGGACCAAATCATGAGAACAAGTTTGAAAAGATTGGTTCCAATCCTCGTTTGACATTTTTGTCCAAAAAGAATTCCCAAAGAAGAGTTTCCTCAATCACTACAAAAAAACTGTCAAAATGCGACCAGAAATTTGCGACCAAAAAAATATGGTAGCTTTCTGGTGACCACCTGGTCACTTTCTTTGAAGGTTGACTCTAAGTGACCATTTGGTCACTTTTTTTGCGACCATATGGTCGCATTTTTGTGACTAAAATGTTCCTTGGTAGCAAAAAATGGCGCGTAATTTTGGAGGGAAGAAAGCTACCAAATGGTCACAATAAAAAGTGTTTTTTTGCGACCATATGGTCGCATTTTTGTGACTAAAATGTTCCTTGGTAGCAAAAAATGGCGAGTTATTTTGGAGGGAAGAAAGCTACCAAATGGTCGCAATAAAAAGTGACCAGATGGTCGCAATTTTGGTGACCAAAAGTGAGCTGTGGTAGCTTATAATTGGAGGGAAGAAAGCTACCAAATGGTCGCGATAAAAAGTGACCAGATGGTCACAATTTTTGTGACCAAAAGTGAGCAGTGGTAGCTTATAATTGGAGGGAAGAAAGCTACCAAATGGTCGCAATAAAAAGTGACCAGATGGTCGCAATTTTGGTGACCAAAAGTGAGCAGTGGTAGCTTATAATTGGAGGGAAGAAAGCTACCAAGTGGTCGCAATAAAAAGTGACCAGATGGTCGCAATAAAAAGTGACCAGATGGTCGCAAATTATGTGATTTTTATGGGACCAATAATTGATAAAGAATTTGGTGGGATAAAAGCTACCAAGTGGTCACCCAAAAAGTGACCATGTGGTCGTAAATTCTGACTTGATGTGACCCGGGCAGTGAGGAAAATAGCGGGAAAATTTGGCGGAAACTAACCAGGTGGTAGCAAAAATACTACCATCTGGTCGCAAATGAGTAGAGGAGTCCATTATAAAAACCCCTCCACCCATTGTTTCTTAGCATTAAGTAAAAAGAAAATGAGAGAGTGGATGTATGTTCGTTTGATAGACGGGTATTTGAACGATGAGTTCGTGGCTGGGGTTGAACAGTTTGTTGAGTTTTGCATGACAACTGTCTATTATGAAAAGTATGGTGGAAAGCTACGCTGCCCGTGCAGGAAATGCGACAATAGGAGAATCATACCGGTTACAGAGTTGAAGGTGCATCTTTATACTGGGGGGTTTGTGCAGAATTATTATCACTGGGTGTTTCAGGGGGAAACACAGGAAATGTTCGACGCTGCATTACAGGAATCGAGACGATACGAAGGTAGCAGCTCGAATGTAGAGGTTGTTGACGAAGAACGGAATGATGAACAACAGTATTGTCAGATGCAGCAAATGATAATTGATGGTGCGGGGTATGGGGGCAATGAAAATTTCCGTGAAAGTTTAAACGTAGACGAAGATGAACGGGTTGTAGAAGAGGAAATGAATCCGGAAGCACGTAAGATGCACGAGATGCTAAAGAAACGACCCGGTAGACCATTGTACGATGGGTGTGAGGTAAGTCAACTTCTTCTGCTGCTTCTGGAACTTTTAAATATAAAGGCGCAGTACAACATACCGGGTAGAGGATTTGATGCGATTGCATCGTGGTTTCGTCGATGCGCTCCAGAAGAAAATAATATGCCCCACAGTTTGTACGACACGAAAAAGCTAGTGGAGGGACTTGGATTACCCGTGGAGAAAATAGATTCGTGTCAAAACGGATGCATGATTTACTGGGATGTGGATGAGGACCTGCATCATTGCAAATCCTGTTTTCTTCCAAGATACAAACAAGGGAAACGCGGCTGATCCGAATGCCCGCATGTTCTATTTGGCCGTGACCCCACGCCCGCAACCGGTTGTATGCATCGGATGTGACGGCCTCGCACATGAGATGGCATCACGAGCATTCACAGGATGAAGGTGTTATGAGACATCCCTCGAATCTTTGCGGCATGGAAGCATTTAAATAATTGTCATCCGGATTTTGCACAAGATCCAGAAACGTCGATTGGGCTTATGCAGATGGCTTCAACCCGTTCGGGGCATCCGGGGCACAATATTCAGTTTGGCCATCATGGTAACCCCGTATAACTTGCCTCCCTCGATGTGCATGCGAGACCCGGTGATTTTTCTAATGATGATCGTACCTGGCCGAAAAGTCCAAAAAGAAACTGGATGTGTATTTGCAACCACTTATTGCGAGTTGAAAAGGTTGTGGAGTGACGGTGTTATGACGTACGACATTTCGAAGAAACAAAATTTCTTGATGCGCGCCGCGTTAATCTGGACGATCAGTGACTTCCCTGCGTATTCAATGCTGTCAGGTATGTTGATATTTAATTGCTTTCATATACATTTTTGAGTCGGTGTTTAGCTTTTGTTATTGCTTTCCTTAGTCATTGTAGTTAATTGTGTGAACCTCAATCTCCTCCTCTTAAAGGATGGAGTACGGCGGGGACATACGCATGTCCGCATTGCATGCTAGACACAGATGCATTTTATCTCAGAAACGGTCGGAAAACTTGTTGGTTTGACTGTCACCGTCGATTCTTGCCTTTGAATCACACTTTCCGTTCAAACGGCATGGATCGAAAGAAGGGTCGACGAGTAAGAAAATAAACCCCCCCGACCATGTATAGTGGAAGGCAGTTCGCACCGGTATAGATACTATAGGGATGCGGAAGATTACCGTGGAAGGTGCGAGAGTGCAAACAATGCATCTGGAAAAAACACGGGTTGGAAGAAACGAAGTATTTTTTGGGATCTACCGTATTGGGAAGATCTACCGATTAGACACAATCTTGATGTAATGCATATCGAGAAGAATTTCTTTGACAACATTTTCAATACGATTTTGAACGTTCTGGAAAAACGAAGGACAATCAAGGCACGTTATGATATACGGGAGATATGTGACCGCCCTAAGTTGGAGCCTGACGACAATGATAATTACGCAAAAGCAAAGTACATGTTGACGACGGATGAAAAGAAAACATTATTTGAGTGGATCAAATCCATCAAATTCCCGGACGGATACGTTTGAATTTGAGTCGGTGTATAGACAGTCAAAAACATATCATGTTCGGGATGAAAAGCCACGATTGTCATATATTCATGCAACGATTGATGCCCGTCGCGTTGACCGTTCCTAGAGAATAGACATTGGGAGCCGCTTGCCCGGTTGAGTGTTTTTTTAGGGGACTTGACATGTACAGAGCCGACGGAAGCTACGTCGCTTCAATGAGTTCGGAGATCGCCGTTATTATTTGTAAGTTGGAGCGAATGTTCCCACCTGGCTTTTTTGACTCCATGGAGCATCTTCAGTGCATCTTCCATACGAGGCATTCTTAGGGGGTCCCGTACATTACCTGGATGTACCCATTTGAAAGGTAAGCACGCTTATTTTCTAATGTACGCGTATGAATCAAGATGTGATCATCGAATGTTAATAATGTTTTGTACCCACAGTACTTACGTCGGTTGAAAAAGATGGTTGGAAATAGATCACGAGTAGAAGGATCTATCTGTAGTGCGTACCTGACGCAAGAGACTACCACATTTTGTTCATACTACTTTGATCAACACATTGCAGAGCAGTTTCGACCGTCAAAACGAAACGTTGTCGATAATTTACTATCTTCCTAACATTACTGTATGTGGACAATGACACAGGTTGACTCCCCTACATTACCGGTGGATGATCCTCGCATCATTTCTTTAGCAAAGGGACCTGGACGGATAGCAAGGTCGTATGGTGGATACGTCGAAAACGATTACAGATTTCAAACGAAGGCGCATTCAGTGAACAGGGCAACAAACAACAGTGGTGTTTGCATAAAAGGTCACGTGTTCGGCACAAACGAAGACGATTACTTCGGAGTAATCGATGAGATTCTTGAGATTCAATACGCAAGTCCGACGCTAAAACGCATTGTTCTGTTCAACTGCACTTGGTTCGAGACAACCAGACGAGGCGGAGTCCGTAAGATTGATCATTTACAAATCGTTGAGGTAAAGAAGTCTAAGCATATGCGCACCGCTGATAGGTTCGTCCTGGCTTCACAAGCGATTCAAGTTTATTACCTGAACTATCCGATTAATAGACGAGATCTGACAGATTGGTTAGTTGTTTGTAAAGTTAAACCACGCCAGGTAGAAGAAAACTTGTCCGAGAAAGACGACCACGCAGAGGAAGTTGTTGCTTTTCAAGAAGATGAGATACGATCTCGTGCAATCGGACGATGGTCAGGATGCAAATCTTGTTCGTCCTTTGAACGATGGAACGATAACATTGCATGATGATGATGATATACATGCTTCCACTTCTCATGCACGTGACATTGATGCTGAATTTATTCGAGACGATGAATCGATGAAGAAGAAAGAAGAAGAAGAAGAAGAAGAAGAAGAAGAAAGCGTATGTGACGGACTTCTTGGAGACGATGATGAATGAGATATTTCGTTAACTTGATTATTCAAATGTGTGTGTATGTGTTTAATTAATTAAAACTATTTCTTTTAAGGAAAGATTAAAAAAAAAAAATAAAAAAAAAAAAATTATATTTGCGACCAAGTGGTCGCAATTTCACACAAAAAGGTGACCACATGGTAGTAATTTAGAAGTGAAATGCGACCAGTTAGTCGCATTTTATAATTATATTTTTAAAAAATATAAGTAAAATGGCTACCATATGGTCGCAAAAATGAGCGGTAAATTTAAATTTCCATGAAATTTATGGCGGTGAATTTAAAGATTACGACCATCTGGTCGCAATATTTGGCGGTGGGCTACCATATGGTCGCAAAAAAGAGCGGTAAATTTAAATTTCCATGAAATTTATGGCGGTGAATTTAAAGATTACGACCATCTGGTCGCAATATTTGGCGGTGAATTTCATTATTGAGACCAGATGGTCGCAATTATTGATGGGACTCGTGATATGACAGCTGTTATGGATCATGGTAAAGTGGTGACCATATGGTCGCTTTTCATGAAATGCTACCATATGGTCGCAAATATCTCAAGAAATGCGACCAGTTGGTCGCCATTTTCCCCAGCACGCGCGACCTTTCGTTTCTTGTCATAATTACATATTTGCGACCATTTGGTCGCAAAATCTGATTTAAATTCCCATCAATTTTCCTTTCCCCCCCGTTTCTGCTTTTCTTCCTTTCTCTTTTTCTTCCTCTCTTTTTGTTCTTTTCTCTCTTTCCCCTCTCCCGTTCCCGTTATTTCTTCCCGTTCCGTTCTCGTTCTTACTCTAAATCTAAAACCCTCAAACCCCAATCCCGGTTTCTATTACGAGGTTAGTTTTCGTATAAAATTGAAGTTTAGTTTAAGAATTTATTTTACTTAGTTTTAGTTTTTAGTTTTCAATTAAGTAGTTTAGTTTAGTTTTGTTAATTTAATTAGTTTTAGTTTAATGAATCTAAATTTGTGTAATCAATTACTTAGTTTACTTTTGTTTAATTCATAGCATTTTAGTTTACATTAACTAATTAATTAGTTTAGTTTAATTTTGTTACTTTAAGTAATTTTAGTTTAATTAATCTAATAGTTTAATTAATCTAACTTAGTTTACTTTAATTCAATTTAAGTAGTAATTAATTTAATTACTTAATCTAATTTAGTTTATTTAAGATAGTTTACTTTAATTTAATAAAATTAAACTAAATTAATTTATAATTACACTAGTTTAAATTTTAATTTTAGTTTAATTAATGTAATTTAGATTACTTTAATTAAATCAATTAATTTAAAGTAGGGTAATTAATTCAAATAGTTTAACTTCAATTATACTTAAGTAGTTTAAATTAATTAATTACACTAATTTAATTAATTAATTTTAATTTAATGAATAAATAAAAATTGTTTAATTACTTAATTTTAGTTAAAATTTGATTAAAGTAAAGTACAATTAGATTAATTAATTAGAATAATTTTGTTTAAGTATTCTAATCAATTAATTTGAAATAAAGTAAATTAAAATTAGATTAATTGAAACTAAAATTAATTTGAGTTTAATTCAATTAATTTTAGTTCAATTAATATAATTAAATAAATAATTAATAAATAATTAATAATTAATAATTAATTAACTAATTATTGAAATTTAAATTTTAAAAAAAAATTCTTAAATGCGACCATATGGTCACTTTTTAGGCGACCATCTGGTCGCATTTTAACTGAGCCTAAAAGTGACCATTTGGTCGCATAAAATGCGACCATTTGGTCACTTTTTTATGTGACCAATTGGTCACTTATCTTTCACATAAAATGCGACCAGATGGTCACTTTTTAGGTGACCATCTGGTCGCATTTTAACTGAGCCTAAAAGTGACCATTTGGTCGCATAAAATGCGACCATTTGGTCACTTTTTATGTGACCAAATGGTCACTTCTATTGAAGATAAAATGCGACCATATGGTCCCTTTTAATGCGACCATTTGGTCGCATTTTCAAAAGTTTGACTTTTTTGCTACCAAAATTTTTTGCGACCATATGGTCGAATTTTTGTGACCATGCAGTCGCACAATTGAAATCCGACCAGCTTTTTAGCAACCACTCAGTTGGTCGCATTTTTTGTCGCAATTTAGGTAAAAAACGACCATTTGGTCGCAATTTCCTGGTCGCAAATTGACAGTTTTTTTGTAGTGAATTTGGAACTTTAGGATAGACCAAATCATGAGGACAACTTTGAAAAGATTGGTTTTTGAAACATGCTTTTCAATTACAAACAAGTTTTTGGATTCGTTCGATCATTGTTCGACATTTCGGTCTAAAGTGGATTCCCAAAGAAGAGTTTCCTCCATTTGGATCTTTAGGATGGACCAAATCATGAGGACAACTTTGACGTTCGACATTTTGGTCCAAAGAGGATTCACAAAGAAGAGTTTCCCCCATTCGTAACCTTAGGATGGACAAAATCATTAGGACAAGTTTGAAAAGATTGGTTCTGATCCTCGTTTGACATTTTGGTCCAAAGAGGATTCCCAATGAAGAGTTTCCTCCATTTGAAACTTTAGGATGGACCAAATCATTAGTACAAGTTTGAAAAGATTGGTTCCGATCCTCTTTTGATATTTTGGTCCAAAGAGGATTCCCAAAGAAGAGTTTCCTCCATTTGGATCTTTAGAATGGACCAAATCATTTTGACAACTTTGAAAAGATTGACTCAATTTGCCTACTAAACTAAATCCCACACCTTACAAGCTACAATGGTTAAATAATAGTAGTGAGGTGAAGGTGCATAAGCAAGCTATCATTTCTTTTAGCCTTGGGAAGTATAAGGATGAGGTAGTTTGTGATGTAGTCCTAATGCATTCCGGGGATATACTTTTGGGAAGGCCTTGTCAATATGATAGGAGAGTTTCCTATGATGGCTAGCTTAATAGGTATACTTTTACGCAAGATGGAAGGAAGACTACTTTGGTACCTTTGTCTTCAAAAGAGGTTTTCATTGATCAATTTAAGCTTGAACAAAGAAGACTTGAGATTGAGCTGAAAGAAAAGGAATTGAGTGAAGAAATGAGTGAGAGAGAAAAGAGAGCTTTGAGTTGTAAAAATGAAAGTGATATAAAAGACGAATGTGAGACAAGAGAGTTTCGAGAAAAAGGAGTGAAGGAGATAAAAGAGAAGAGTGAAAAAGATAAGTGTGAATACTTAGAGAAAAGAGAAAGAGAAGACAAGTTAGTGAGCTACCTTGTAAGTTTGAGTGAGGTGAGGAAAGTTTTGCTTAGTCAAAAGCCTAACTTTGTGCTTATGTGCAAAGGAGACTTTTTGGCAACTAACCTTAACCAATATTTGCCTAGTATATTTGAATATCTTTTTCAGGTTTGGAAGCATTACTTATGGCCTTATAAGAGCTTGAGGTGTTCGAAAGGGCAATACATCCAAGCAAGAAAGTATATCAAATCTAAAGAGAATGTTGTTTCTTCACTCAATTCCTTTTCTTTCAACTCAATCTCAAGTCTTCTTTGTTCAAGCTTACATTGATCAATGAAAACCTCTTTTGAAGACAAAGGTACCAAAGTAGTCTTCCTTCCATCTTTGGTAAAAGTACACCTATTAAGGTAGCCATCATAGGAAACTCTCCTATCATATTGCCAAGGCCTTCCCAAAAGCATATCCCCGACATGCATTGGGACTACATCACAAACTACCTCATCCTTATACTTCGCTAAAAGAAATGATAGCTTGCTTATGCACCTTCACCTCACTACTATTATTTAACCATTGTAGCTTGTAAGGTGTGGGATGTGGTTTAGTAGGCAAATTGAGTCTCTTGACCAGAATTGAGCTCACAACATTGGTACAACTTCCACCATCAATCACAACACTACATGGACTCTCATTCACTAAACACCTAGTATGGAACAAGTTGTGTCTTTGGTCATCTTCAAAATTATCATTTATTTCGATTTTAGAACTCTCCTACACAAAAGTGCTATTCAATTTCCTTCCTCCCAACTACCATCACTCGACTCGGGATCCTCAACATTTTCTTCCATATTATCACCCTCTTCGGCTTCCTCAAAATATTCTTCCTCAAAGTCACTTTCTTCCCAATTAGTGACTACTTTTTCTTCACCATCATATTCTAGTTGATCTTCAAAATTATCCCACCTATGCAGATTACTAGCTTTCTCTAATCTACCAATGCGCTCATTATATCCCTCTGCAGTTTTAGTAAGTCTAGCAAAAGCTCTCGTATGTGACTCTCTCCACCTAGCTTCACTAATCTCACCCTGATTATTTCCCACTTGGGACATGTTTCTGGACCTCACAACACTCGCTCACAATATATCACTCAAGGAACTCTCGTGTTTAATCACTCAAGGTAGGCCAAAATGTCAATTTAGGCTCTTGGATAAGCTATGGTCAAAACGAAGCAACTTGTGTTTAAAGTACTAAAAATCAAGCAACCAGTATTTAAACAATCTGAAATAATGAAAAGAAACAAAAATAAAACAAGAAAAATAGATTGGATAGGCAAAAATCAGATTGGAAAAGCAAAACAGATTTTTGAAAGCAAAGAACTCAAGAAAAATGGCAGTTACAAATTTCAAAATTCGTGGAGTTCGGGAATGAATTTTCAATTGGCAGTCTATATGTAGCTTATTAAGATGATAATAAAGAGCATACAAAAGGAAAAATTCAAAAATTCATTCAGAATTAAAAACACTAACTCACATAATTGAAGTTCCCGGAAAATAGGCTAAACCTGCGCACAAAAATGAAATTCCATATTTGAACTGTTTCTGTTATGATTTCGACAATGTGCCCTTCTGAACATAGAAAGATAACGGTCAGATAAAATGTTTTTATTCAGGAAGAAAAATCAAATTCGTACGTTAGCATAGAGTTTGAATAGGGAACAGAAGCATTAAATGTGACAGTTACAAAATTGGACAGTTTTGACAATTTTGAACTTTAGCCGTTTTTGATGCTTTAAATACGTGGAAATGAATGTGAAACTGATATATTTGAATGGTAAATTATATATAAACACAATAATATCATATTTATATGAATTTATATGGATCAAACTCAGAAAATTCAAGAATTTGCAAGATGAACACAAGATGAACAGATTTGGTGCTCTCGGATGCAAATGCACTCTTCTTTCCCTTTTTTTTTTTTTTTTAATATTTTCAAGATCTAAATGTGATCTTTAAGATGAAGATGAAATCAGATTCAAAAGGTGAATCAAAATGGACGAAATGGCAGAAATGAAATGGATGGACAAAATGTATAGAATTGAAAAACAATGCAAAAAAAAAAAAGATAGAATCAATTCTAGAGTAGGCCACAAGATGCAACCTATGCTCTGATACCAAATGATACGAAAACCCTTTCAAAATGCTCTTAGAACCCTTAAACTTAACTAAGGACCCTAAAAGTTCAAGACCAAAGAAACCACATATGCCATTTGATACAACCCAAGGAAAAAGGCTAGAAAATGATTATCCTTTTGATCAATGATCTAAAGACAATAATTGGATTTCTTGTTCTAGATTCGAATCAATCCAACAAATTAGAATGATCAATCCTAATGGCTCGATTCTACAGCCACCCTAAACACAAGGAATGATAAGATGAAAAGTTGAACAACTCACAACAATTCAAAGGAAAAAGTTCTCAAAGAGTCTTTGTATTTTTACTTCAATAATAATCTTCATAATCTGATTACAAATGAATTAGAATGGCTTTATATAGCCTACAAACAAAGCCAAAAACGTTTCAAGACATAAAGAGCCAAAGGCTACAAAATTAAAGCAAAAACAGCTAGTTAATTTAATGCTAACGGCTAGTAAACTTAATACACATAGCTAGTCTTCAAATCCTTGTAACCTCCATGTTTAAATTACCTAAAATCTGATATTTAAGTGTCTTTAAGCTTGGTAAAAACGTTTCACCATGTTTAGATGTCTTCATGAAGCCTAGAGTTGCATTGAGTGCATTAAATGATCTTCAGTTGCATTAAATGAACTTGGGTTCGAACTTGACTTGCATTTAATGGACTAGGCTTGAACTTGACTTGCATTTATTGAACTAATCTTGAACTTGAATTTCATTTATTGAACTGAGCTTGAAGTTTGAGCTTGACATGAACTTGGATTGTAAGGAATGCCACTTCGCCACTTGTAAGGTTCCTTGGTTCATATCATTCCCTCCTTCTTGAAAAGGATTCGTCCGCAAATCCAACTCTTCATGCCCTACAATAAAACATGTAAAATCAGCAACTTTAAAGATTAAATTCAATAAATACTCACCTTGTAGTAATGCAATGTTGTGGACTTTTGCATAGATTCTTCCAATGACTTGATATGGTCCATCACCCCTCGGATGCAATTTAGTCCTTTTTTGAAGGCGTTTCTTTCGGAAATGCATCCAAATCCATGCCCATTAACCATATTGTGAGTATTGTGGTCTGTGATAAGCTAGGTTATGTTGTTGATCTAAAGGGAAGGAAACCAACAATATTTGACCCGGGAGGTGTTAACTTGAAAGGAGAAGGAAGAACACCATCGTTGCCATTTTTTGTGCCAATTCACGATACACAAGGTAGGTATGCTTTAATTGCTATTATTTATGTTACTGATTTAAGTTATTGCGATGTAGGAAATGTTATAGATTCGAGGACGAATCCTTTTCAAGAGGGAGGGGATGATATGGATCATGGAACCTCACAAAATACTCAAGGACCAATCACAAGTTCAAAGATCAAGAGAAGCATTGAACATCCATTTACAAGCTTACATTAGCAAAGTCAAGACAAGCTTTGAAGATCCGAGCATGGAGGCTAACAAAGAAGTCTTGATGCACATTAATCAATGGAAAATGCATTTTGAAGAGGAGTATTGAAGACTTGCTCAATCAGAAATGAAGAAGAGAGCTAATTAGGAAAGTTGCATCACTTTTGCAAACTTTCCTTATTTAGACCACTTTCCATATTTGTTCCCAAAGTTTCTATATTTGTTCCCAAAATGGTTCCAACGAATTTATGATGTATTTAGACATGTTTTAGGTCATTTATATTCAGTTTATTAGCTTGGAAAGAATTAGGAAAGATATTATTCTCTAGGAAAGATCTTCCCCAAAATCTACCAAATCCATATAAGGCAAGTTTTGGGCATATTTTATTCTCTTCTTTATTCTGAATTTCCTTGTTATTTTTAGGGTTTCTTTGCCTATTTAAAGGCTCATTTGTAACCCTAAATACTCAGAATTAATATGATAATAATATTGCTTTTTGCTTAGCCAAAATTGCTTAGTTTTGTAGCCTTGTTATAGGTTCATGTTTTAGAAACATTCAAGCATAACTTGATCTATTGTGTTTGTGGATTGTTTCGATCTTGAAATAAGAACAAGTTCTCTTATTTCAAGGTATTAGATCATTGGAATAATCTTTCTCTTCTTGCTTTCCAAGGGTTTTGCCATATTGTTCAATGGGGTTTTAGGATTTGCATCTAGGGGTTCTTTTTCTTTCAAAGGGTTTCTATTTCAATTGTCTAGAGTTTCATATCAGAAACTGTCAAACGGGGAACGGAACCAATCTTGTCAAGGTTGTCCTCATGATTTTGTCCATTCTAAAGTTCCAACTGGAGGAAACTGTAACGTTCCGTTATTTTGAGGTAAAAAAAAGTTATTTATTTTATTTTAATTTAAGTAAATAAAGTTATTTTAGATTCAGTAATTTAGAATTTAGTAGTTTATTTCGGTTTAAACCTTTTTAATTGCTTTAATACCTTAATTTAGTTTTGGTCGTATTAATAATTATTAACGGGCCAATTAATAATTATTAATCACCATTTGGATAGTTTAAGAACTTTGGGTTTCGATTCAGAAGTCAAAAGTCATTAAAAGAACGTAACCGTAATTTCTAATATTCCTAATATCAAGTTACTATTCACTTCTCCTTAAAAACACCACATTGACCAAAATTGACCAAATTCTCATATTCTTCCTTCTCAAAAAACCATGGGTCTCTTGGCTTGGGAGAGATTTTTCGGGTTTCGCTCGTTTCTTGACGGATCGTCTCATTTCCTGTTGCATTGGAAAGGCCTCGGTCCTAGGATTCATCTCAACCTAGCAATCGTACTTTCCATCCGTGTTCTAAGG
Organism: Gynostemma pentaphyllum; assembly: GCA_028015215.1. NCBI lineage: Eukaryota > Viridiplantae > Streptophyta > Magnoliopsida > Cucurbitales > Cucurbitaceae > Gynostemma > Gynostemma pentaphyllum. The sequence continues at coordinate 12,120,615 of CM051350.1, forward strand.
ACCTTAAGGTATGTTAAAGTTTGAAAACCTAAGCTCCAAATAGTGTTTTAATGGAGTTTTCATTTTGAATCTTAGATTTCTTGCCGAGAAACTCGATGACTTTAACTACGGGAATTGTTTTTAGTGATTTTGGAAACTTCCTCTTAACCCTAAACCCGAGTTTGAACAGAAACTCGTTGATACGAAAACCCTTTCAAAATGCTTTATGAACCCTAAACTTAACTAAGGACCCAAAAAGATCACAACCAAAGAACACACATATGCCATTTGAAACAACCCAAGGGAAAAGGCTAAAAAATGATTATCTTTATGATTAATGATCTAAAGACAAGAATTGGATTTCTAGCTCTAGATTCGAACCAATCCACCAATTTAAAATGATCAATCCTAAAGGCTTGATTCTACAGCCACCCTAAACACAAGGAATGACAAAATTGAAATGGTAAGCTCGACTCACAACAATTTCAAAGAAAAGCTCTCAAAGAGTTTTTGTATTTTTATATCATCAATAATCTTAATCTGATTACAAATGAATTAGAATGGCTTTATATAGCCTACAAACAAAGCCAAAAATGTTTCAAGACATAAATATCTAATGGTTACAAAATTAAAGAAAAAAACAGATAGTAAATTTAATGCAAATAACTAGTCTTCAAATCCTTGTAACCTCCATGTTTAAAGCACATTAAAGCTGATGTTAAAGTATCTTTAAACTTTGTAAAAACGTTTCCCAATGTTTAGATGTCTTCAAGAAGCTTAGACTTGCATTGAATGCATTAAATGATCTTCTGTTGCATTAAATGAACTTGAATTCGAACTTGACTTGCATTTAATGAACTTGGCTTGAACTTGACTTCCATTTATTGAACTAATCTTGAACCTTTTATTAATGTAGATTGTAGCTTGAGCTTGTCATGAACTTGGAGAACAATGAATGCATACTCGGAAAAGATCAACATTAAGGCTCCTTGATTCATATCACCCGTCCCGTTTGAAAATTGCAAGTTAGGGGCTGTTTTAGGATGTATATTTATTGATATATTGTTTATTGTAATTAAATCGGGAAGTCAATTATTGTCTAAAAACCCGAACTATCGTTACCCATTGAAAGCGGGAACTTCCAAACTACTTGAAACCAACCCAAAACACCTCTAAATTGCCTAAAAGCCGGAAAACCAATCTCGATGCCCATTTTACCTAGTATGGCCGAGAGCATCTTTTGGCCTATTCTTGGGTTTTTTTGTCTTTTTATGCTTTTAGATGACAATCGATCGATGTTTGTTTAATTATTGATTGTTAGATGTAATTTATTTGTAGGTATTTCTTGAATCGTTGCTTGATCACTCTTTCGGTCATCGGAAGCGAGTCTACGTTTGCCAAGGTGAGAATAATTAGAATGTAACGTAGCTTTAGAAATCGAATAAGTAGAATGATTCGTAGGATTGGAAGTTGAGATTAAGATTCGAATCAAAGATTAAAGGAAAGTGATCTAGTATTCTTAGGTTAGGAGCTAGTTCTTTTGAGTGAGAATACTTTTGGATGTTCTCGGGAGGAATGTTGAACTTTTGGAAGTTCTAAGTTTAGAATTGTTTCGGAGTTTAGGGTGGATTATTGGAAGTTGAAGGATCCACGTTTAATAGAATGGTTAAGGAACTTGAATGTAGAACTTTGGATTTTATTGAAAAGTTTAGAATCCTTGGAAGTGGAGACTTATTCGTTAAGTTAAAATCTTACTTTTATTAAAGTATCGTTGGTTCAATTTACTTATTGTTTTTCCAAAATTCCTATTTATTTACTTTATGTAAGGACATCTATGATCCATTTACTTTATGCCCTTCGATTACTTTAACATTCATATTTATGTTTATTTATTTTTTAAAGCATATGCATAACATCTTGCATCATTGAATTGAAAGGAAAGTAAGAAACAAATAAGGTAAATGTGAATCCGACGGGAGTTCTCATTACCTTCATGCATAAAAGGTAAATGTGAATCCTACAGGAGTTTTCATTACCTTCATTCATATTATCGGTGGTATTATATTATGGAGAAGGAATTGTATATTTCATTATGGAAAGTAAGACAACAAGGTGAATGTTAGTCCTATGCGAGTTACCATTACCTAACCTTATTTGTATTGGGATGTTATGCTTATGTAAAGATTATTTACTCCTTTTTATACTTGTTTTAATGAGTTAATGGATGAGGATTAGTTTACATAGACTAGTATTATCATCTTGAAGAGATTATGGATTATGGAAGTACTTTTTCCAAATGGTTGAAAGTTGATTTTCTAGAGTTTAGAGAACTTTGGGAAAGAATGTGTAAGTTTACTTGGACATAAATCATAATACGGGTTTGAGGTCTATTGTTACTTTATTTTCTCTTTATTTTCACTGGGCTTGTTGTTAGCTCATGATATTACAAACAATTTCAGGTAATCCTTATGCTCGTGGTGGTGGGAGAGGAGCTGGTGCGGCTTGATTGAGAGGATGATGCATCAGAGATGGACTAGATACATTTAAAAGTCCATGGATTCCTTTTTGTTGACTTTGTGTCTTTTGTATGTAAATTTGTATATAAGCTCTTAAGAGCTTCTTATTTTACTTTTATGGATGTTAACTCTTTTAAAGTCTTGAAATAGGAATTTGAAATTCCTTGTCTTTAATTTCTCTGGTGTGAAAAATGTATATAGGTTTTGGTTAGTCCAAGTTTTAAACATAACCACGCCGTTTTTTTTTATAAAGACTTCCGCTGTGTTTAGTTTTTAAACGATTTAAAAGAGTCGGTTCGTCACAGAAACTCTTCTTTCGAATCCTCTTTGAACCAAAATGTCGAACGTCAAAGTTGTCCTCATGATTTGGTCCATCCTAAAGTTCCAAGTGGAGGAAACTCTTCTTAACGAATCCTCTTTGGACCAAAATCTCAAACGAGGATCGGAACCAATCTTGTCAAGGTTGTCCTCATGATTTGTTCCATCCTAAAGTTCCAAATGGAGGACACTCATCTTTCAAATTCTCTTTGGACCAAAATGTCGAACATCAAAGTTGTCCTCATGATTTGGTCCATCCTAAAGTTCCAAGTGGAGGAAACTCTTCTTTATGAATCCTCTTTGGACCAAAAAGTCAAAATAGGATAGGAACCAATCTTGTCAAAGTTGTCCTCTTGATTTGGTTCATCCTAAAGCTCCAAATAGAGTAAACTCTTCTTTGCGAGTCCTCTTTGGACCAAAATGTCGAACGTCAAAGTTGTCCTCATGATTTGGTCCATCCCAAAGTTCTAACTGGAGGAAACTCTTCTTTGGTTATCCTCTTTGGATCAAAATGTCAAACGAGGATCAGAACCAATCTTGTCAAGGTTGACCACATGATTTTGTCCATCCTAAAGTTCCAAGTGGGGGAAACTCTTTTTTATGAATCCTCTTTAGACAAAAATCTCAAACTAGGATCGGAACCAATCTTGTCAAAATTGTCCTCATTATTTGGTCCTTCCTAAAGTTCCAAATGGAGGAAACTCTTCTTTACGAGTCCTCTTTGGACCAAAATGTTGAACGTCAAAGTTGTCCTCATGATTTGGTCCATCCTAAAGATCCAAAGGCAGGAAACTCTTCTTTGGGAAACCTCTTTGGTCCAAAAAGTCAAACGAGGATCGGATCCAATATTTTCAAACTTGTCCAAATAATTTTTTCCTCATGATTTGTCCATCCTAAAGTTCCAAATGGAAGAAACTCTTTTTTGGGAATCCTCTTTGGACCAAAATGTCAGATGAGGATCGGAACCAATCTTGTCAAAGTGGTCCTCATGATTTGGGCCATCCTAAAGTTCCAAATGGAGGAAACTTTTCTTTGGGAATCAACTTTAGATCAAAATGTCAAACGAGGATCAGAACCAATCTTGTCAAAGTTGTCCTCATGATTTGGTCCATCCTAAAGTTCGAAATGGAGGAAACTCTACTTTGGAAATCCTCTTTGGACCAAAATATCAAACGAGGATCGGAACCAATCTTGTTAAAGTTGTCATCATGATTTTGTCCATCCTAAAGTTCCAAATGGTGGAACTTTTCTTTGGGAATCGTCCTTTTACCAAATTGTCAAATGAGGATCAGAAACTGATTTGGTCCATCCTAAAGTTCCAAATGGAGGAAACTCTTCTTTGGGATTCCTCTTTGGACCAAAATGTCAAACAAGGATCAGAACCAATCTTGTCAAACTTGTCCTCATGATTTGGTCCATCCTAAAGTTCTAAATGGAGAAAACTTTTCTTTGGGTATCCTCTTTATATCAAAATGTTAAATGAGGATCAGAACCTAATTTGGTCCATCCTAAAGTTCCAAATGGAGGAAACTCTTCTTTGGGAATCCTCTTTGGACCAAAATATCAAACGATGATCGAAACCAATCTTGTCAAGGTTGACCTCATTATTTTGTCCATCCTATAGTTCCAAATGGAGGAAACTTGATATAAAACCCTAGATTTGGATCAAGAACCCCTTGAAGAACCCTTGAGTCACCAATATCCAGTAGCCACGCTAGTGTGGCTACCTAGTTTTTTTTTTCAAATGACACCTCATTAGCGACACAATTGCGTGGCTAATGGTCTTTAAAAAACCAAAAAAAAAAACTGCTACTCCCCAAATGCATCCTTATAACAAATCTACAAGAACACTCTTCTTGCCCTAGGTAAAAAATAATTTCAATCTCAACTTAGAATGCTATAAATAATCTAGAAAATCACATTCTAGAAATATAGATGTTAGAGTGTTAAAGCGTATGTGATCATCTTAAGTCATCTAAAAAGAAGACTAATTTTCATGCTTTAAGCTTCTTTTAGCTAGAATTTGGGAGGGTAGAGGAGGACTTTTGAATTCTTCCCACTTTTATAATATTTTCCTTACTTTAATACAAATATCAATTTCGTTCCTATCAACTAATAACTCAATTTTACATCATGTAGGTTCTAGTTCTACAATGAAGTGATTGTATAAATGCTTGCCTGTGTAAAATATCTTTTGAAACATCCAATTGACCTTTTTCAGCAAAGATTACCCCCAACTCCATTATCAGCATACAGGTTGGCAGGGTGTTTTAAGAGAACCTGTCCATTAAGAGAATGAATGTTGATAATTATACTATAGTGTTCAGACAAAAAATATAATACCGGTTTACAATGAGGAAGAAACTGAATGTGAACAAAGTGCAGTAGCATTCACACAATGACCATTGAGTAGATCAAAATTATATTAGATTTACTCTTAATTCAAGCATAACCATTTGACCAATATAAAGTGAGCATCAATAGCTAAGCGACAGAATTAAGCGCATGACAGGAATAAAGAAAAGACATAAAGCATACTCTTGTACATAGTTTTTTGGATTTTTCCAAATGTGTAGCCTCCAACTTGGGATTTCTTTTCTCATTCCAAAGTTCAGCAAAGTAGTTCCATTTCCCCTTACCATGATAAAGAAAATGTATCAGACACACGATAGATGATTGTGAAAAATAGTTGAAAATGATAACTACACTTTTGATACATTTTTCAATCAATTGAAGGTCTAATGTAAATATGATTTATAATATTTACAGAAATTTGTAGCTGTTATTAGGAAGAAGCAACAGATTCATTTAGATGGGGAAAAAAGTTATATCTGACAATACTCAAATAAAAGCATCAATAACGGTAACATTGGCATGAGACGTTTAAGCTAGCATACAGTAAAATAAGATGAACATCAAGGAACAGAGAGAAGATAAACCTTGTAAGCTAGTTGTGTTGATGTTCTTTCCCATCGCTGAACAAAATGACAGTAACTTCCTAGATTTCTGTAGTGGACATTTTCCATCATGAGGACACTGAATTAAAAAAATAAGTCAAGCAACATAGGGAGTTAGAATAAATATTACCGCTACCGGGGAGGGTGGACTGTACAATTAAAAAAAGGGTTAAGTGTCATAAGAGGAGTATTTCAAATTTAATATAAAGGAAAGAAAGAAATAGAGAAAGAACCTGTTATACTCACAGGAGCAACAATATACACACCGCTCTTTTGAGCTACCAAGTCCTTGGAAGCTATATTTTTGTTATTTTCACTTTTAAGCCGTTTCTACCAAGGTTATCAAAAACGTACGATTCACGATTCGAATCGTACGTTTCGAATCGAAACGCTAGGGCTTCTATTCGGATCGTATGTTTGAATCAGAAATGGGATAATCGGTCGATTCATATGTTGAATCGTAAGATTCGTTTTTCATTTCTTTTTTTTCGTTTTTTTCAGAAGATGGAAGATTTGATTAAAAACCTTGCTTACCTTCTTGTAGATTCAGATCTGATTGTTGAAGTTTGTAAACATAGATCTGATAGTAGATGGTTGATGGTTGTAGCCTTGGAATGGAAGAAAAAAAAAGATGAAATAATGAAGAGGCGCTGTAGATTGGAGGAATGAAATGAAGAGGCAGCCATTGAATTTGAGAGTTCCTCCATGTCAAAATAGTGATACATATCCACTCTATCAGCCAACTCTTTATTCATGCCTCCCAAAAACCGTGACATAGTGTTCATCCTCACTCTCAGCAACATTAGATCTAGTCATTAAGACATCCATCTTCTTGTAGTATTCATCAAAACTCTTTGATCCTTGTTGCAATGATAACAATTTGTTCCAGATTTTCCTATGATAGTGATTTGGTATATATCTCTTCCTCATCAATACCTTAAGCTCCTCCCAAGTTTCAATTGGTTGCTCATAGTTTCTCCTCCATTCACTCCTAAGATGAGTCAACGAAATACTAGCATAATCACAAAACTCAGCCACGACAAGCTTCATTTTTCTCTCCTCACTAAAGTTGTTGCAATCAAAGACATGCTCTATTTTTTCCTCATATTACAAGTACTAATTCGGATTAGACCTTCCATGGAATGGTGGAATTTTGAGTTTAACACCCCCTGAATTTCTCTCTTCTACTCTTCCATCTCGTAACTCTCTTATTTGTCTCATAGGTGGTCCTAATTCTCTTCCTCTTTCTCTGCCTCTACCCCTTCCTTGTTCTCTCCTAGGGTTTACTCCAGGCAATAAAGTAACATTGTCATCCTCTTTATTTTCAACCCCCACATATATATTCTCTTCCACTTGTTGGTTATTAGCTAGCTCTAATCTACATATGCACTCATTAAGCTCTTCTAAAGTTTGAGTTAGCCTATCAAACGCCACAGTTTGTGCCTCCCTCCACTAATCTCCCCAGAATGATTTTCCTCTTGTGTCATAATGTTCCTAACAAAGTAACAAGTATTCTAGACCTCACAACACTCCCTCACTATATGTCACTCAAGGAAACACTGTGTTTAAGCACTCAAGGTAGGCCAAAATGTCAAATAGGGATCTCGTGATCAAATGGAAGAAACATATGTTTAAAGTACCATAAAGGATATGAATCATGAAATGTCACAAATAGCTCAAGGATCAATCTCAAGATCAAAGTTCATGACAAACATTGAATATTCATTTACAAGCCTACAAAGTCAAGACAAGCTTTGAAGATACGAGCATGGAGGCTTGCAAAGAGGACTTAATGAACTTTAATCTATGGCAAATGCATTATGAAGAAGAGTATTGAAGACTTATTCAATCAGAATTGAAGAGAAGAGCTAATTAGGAAAGTTGCATCACTTTTGCAAACTTACCTTATTTGGACCACTTTCCATATTTGTTCCCGAACTTTCCATATTTGTTCCCAAACTTTTCATATATGGTTCCAACGAATTTATGATGTATTTAGACATGTTTTAGGCCATTTATATTCAGTTTATTAGCTTGGAAAGAATTAGGAAAGATATTATTCTCTAGAAAAGATTTTCCACAAAATCTGCCAATTTCATACAAGGCAAGTTTTGGGCAGATTTTGTGCTCCTTGTAATCTGAATTTGCTAGCTTATTTTTAGGGTTTCATTACCTATTTAAAGGCCTCATTTGAAATCCTAAATACTAAGAATTAATATGATATAAAATAGCTTTGTTTTGCTCATTTTGTAGCCTTGTTCTAGGTTGCATGTTTTAGAAACATTCGAGCATAACTTGATCCATTTTGTTTGTGGATTGTTTCGATCTTGAAATAAGAACAAGTTCTCTTATTTCAAGGTATTATATCATTGGAATAATCTCCTGCCTTATTATTCATTGGGGTTTTAGGATTTGCATCTAGGGGTTCTTTGTCTCTCAAAGGGTTTCTATTTCAATTTTCTAGGGTTTCATATCAAGAAATTAGTATTAAACAAACTAAATTTATGAAAAGATACAAATCAAAACAAGAAAAACAGAATGTATAAGCAAAAACAGGATTATTAAGCAAAAAAGTCATGAAAAGTGGCAGTTTACAAAGTTCCAAATTCGTGGAGTTCAAGAATGAATTATGATAATAAAGAGCATACAAAAGGCCAAATTCAAAAAAAAAATTCAAAAACTAAAACACTAACTCACAAAAATGAATGTGTTGGAAATTAGATTAAACATTGGCACATAATTGAATTCCCATATTTGAATGGTTTCCTTTACGATTTGAACTAAGTGACCTTCTGAACTTGGAAAGATATTAGTTAGATAAAAAATTTCTCTTCATACAAAACAAACAAATTTGGACATTAGAATAGAGTTGGAAACGTCAACATATGCATTAAATGCTATTGTTACAAAATTGGACAGTTTCAACAAATTTTGAATTTAAAACGTTTGATTCTAAACGAGCATGTATTATGACTTATAGCTAATGGATAAACACATGTAACTGATGGAATAACACTTTAAAGTCAGATCTATACGAAATTTTTGGATCAATTGGATGATTTGGTACTCTCATATGCAATTGCTCTCTTTTTATTTTTATTTCTTTTTCTTTGTTTGATTTTCAAGATCTAAATGTGATCTTCAAGATGAAAAAAAGAAAAAAATGAAAAGTTGAAATAAAGTATATGAATGGACAGAATTGAAAGATTATGGCGGAATTCAAGATTTGAAGAACAAAATGCAATTTCATCAAAATTTAAACATTGAATCAATCCTAGAGTATGGCCAAAGGATTTCGACCAAGGCTCTGATACCAAATGATAAGGCAAACTTAAATTTCAAGTTCAAACACCCTATACTATGTGATTAGCATGAACACTTGAAGCGTGAATTCAAACCTTCCTAGATCTAGATGTTATCAACCCAGAGATTTAGGCTAGAATATGATTTCCTCTTATATCAAAGATCTGGAGACAAGAATTGGATTTCTTGTTCTAGATTGACAATTTGGATGATCAATTCCAATTGAATGACTCGGTAGCAACTCTAAACACAAGAATTGAAAGGTGAAAACTCTAAGAACTTGCTCTAGGTTTTCAAAGGAAACTCTCAAAGAGTAACTTGTATTTTCTTTCAAAATATGATAATGATACGAAAACCCTTTCGAAATGCTCTTAGAACCCTTAAAATTAACTAAGGACCCCAAAAGATCAAGACCAAAGAACCCACATATGCCATTTGACACAACCCAAGGAAAAATGCTAGAAAAATGATTATCCTTATGATCAAAGATCTAAAGACAAGAATTGGATTTCTTGTTCTAGATTCGAATCAATCCACCAAATTAGAATGATCAATCCTAATGGCTCGATTCTACAGCCACCCTAAATACAAGGTGATATGAAACCCTAAGAAATTGAAATAGAAACCCTTTGAAACACAAAGACCCCTAAATGCAAATCCTAAAACCCCAATGAACAATAAGGTAAAACCCTTGGAAACAAAGAAGAGAAAGATTATTCCAATGATCTAATACCTTGAAATAAGAGAACTTGTTCTTATTTCAAGATCGAAACAATCCACAAACACAATTGATCAAGTTATGCTTGAATGTTTCTAAAACATGCAACGTAGAACAAGGCTACAAAACTAAGCAATTTCGGCTAAGCAAAAAGCAATATTATTATCATATTAATTCTTAGTCTATAGGGTTACAAATTAGGCCTTTAAATAGGAAAAGAGACCCTAAAAATAAGCTAGCAAATTCGGATTCCAAGGAGCACAAAATCTGCCCAAAACTTGCCTTATATGAAATTGGCAAATTTTGTGAAAAATCTTTTCTAGAGAATAATATTTTTCCTAATCCTTTCCAAACATATAAACTGAATATAAAAGGCCTACAACATGTCTAAATACATGATAAATTCGTTGGAACCATATATGGAAAGTGTGGGAACAAATATGGAAAGTTTGGGAACAAATATGGAAAGTGGTCCAAATAAGGAAAGTTTGCAAAAGTGATGCAACTTTCCTAATTAGCTCTTCTCTTTAATTTTGATTGAATAAGTCTTCAATACTCTTCTTCAAAATTCATTTTCCATAGATTGAAGTTCATCAAGTCCTCTTCCATAGTCTCCATGCTCGGATATTCAAAGCTTGTCTTGACTTTTCTTATGTAGGCTTGTATTGGATGTTTTTATGCTTGTCTTGAACTTTGATCTTGAAATTGATCCTTGAGCTATTTGTGATGTTCCATGATTCATATCACAAGGAATGACAAATTGAAAAGGTAAGCTCGACTCACAACAATTCAAAGGAAAAGCTCTCAAAGAGTCTTTGTATTTTTACTTAATCATAATCTTAATCTTACAAGAAAATTTCATGGCTTTATAGCCTTCCAAATGCATGAAAATAAACTGATAAAAATGAATGAAAAAGGCCAAAAGACAACCAGCCATAGTAAAGTCCGAAATAATGACAATTAACTAGCCTATTTAATTATTAAAGTGTAACCGATATGTGGGGAGTTACAAATCTGATTTTTGAGCCTTTGTATCTGAAACATCTTGATCACATGTATTGATGGGAGTCTTAAATGAAGCCTTAAGTTGTCATGAATAAGTCTTGAGTAGCATTGTCTTGAGTTGCATTAAATGAGCTTGATTTGAAGTTGACTTGCATTTAATGAACTAGGCTTGAACTTGACTTCCATTTATTGAACTACTCTTTAACCTTTTATTGAAGTAGCTTGTAGCTTGAGCTTGTCATGAACTTGGAGAACAACGAATGCAAGCTTGGAAAAGATCAACATTTAGGCTTCTTGATTCATATCAGATAATCTAATTGTTTACCATATAATCAAGGCTTTATAAGCCTTTACAAAGCAAAACAAATTTGAAATTGACCTTAATTGTCATGAATACATTCAGCTAGCAACATTAAATACTCAAAAAAGTAACAGAAAATTGAGTTTAAACAAAAAAAAAACTGAAATTACTATTAAAAAGACTTGTAACTAAAATAGCTTGTTCTCCTTGTCATAAGTGTTGTCTTCAAGATGATAAAAAAAGCTTTAGATGTCTTCAAGAACCTTTGACTTGCATTTAATGCTAAATGATCAACATTAAATGCAACTAGCATAAATAATGGAGAACTCATGGATCTTCAATGGAAACTCCTTTGTGCACTTGTACATTGCAAATATAAACTTTTGATGTCAAATCTTCATCCAAATTAGGTTTTACATCTTCAAAGATAGCTTGGGAATAACCGATCCATTCTTTCAAATGTGCCAAGTAAGCTTGTTGTAGCTTCCTTGCAAGATCTTGTGATTGGGCTGGTTTGAACATGAATTGGACTATAAATACTTTCATGATCCTTATCAGGATGGACCAAATCATGAGAAAGACTTTGACATGATTTGGTCCATCTTAAATATCCGTCCAAAGAGGATTTCCAAAGAAGAGGTTCACCCAATCATGAGGAAAACTTTGACAAGTCTTTGGTTTCAATACATTTTTGTCCAAAGAGGGAGGAACCTTTTCTTTTGGAATCCTCTTTGGACCAAAATGTCGAATGAGGATAAATCCAATCTTGTCAAAGTTTTCCTCATGATTTGGTCCATCCTAAAGATCCAAAATTGTATTGAACCAAAGACTTGTCAAAGTTCCAATTGGTTCCCAAATTAAAATCATTAGGACTTCTTTGACAAGATTGATTCCAATCCAATAATGACCAAAATCTTGTCAAAGTTTTCCTCATGATTTGGTCCATCCAAAAGATCCAAATGGAGGAACATCTTCTTTCAAATCCTCTTCGGACCAAAATGTCGAACGAGGATCAGAACCAATCTTGCCAAAGTTTTCCTCATGATTTGGTTCATCCTAAAGATCCAAAGGAAGTATTCCAAATGAAGAGGTTCTTCCATTTGGATCTTTACGATTGACAAAATCATGACGAAAACTTTGACAAGTGGGGTTCCCATCCTCGTTCGATATTTTTGTCCAAAGATGATTCCCAAAAAAGAGGTTCCTCCATTTGGATCGTTAGGATTGAGCAAATGATGAGGACAACTTTGAAAACATTGGTTCCAATCCTCTTTGGACCAAACTATATTGTTAGAGGATTTCTAAATGGTGGAACATTTTCTTTGGGAATCCTCTTTGGACCAAAATATACTGAAACCAAAGACTTGTTAATGTTTTCCTCATGATTTGGTCCATCCAAAATGATCCAAATGGAAGAACCTTTTCTTTTGAAATCCTCTTTGGACCAAAATATCGAACGAAGATCAGAACCAATCTTGTCAAAGTTTTCCTCATGATTTGGTCATCCAAAATTTTCAAATGCAGGATTCCTGGAGGAACCTCTTCTTTAGGAATCCTCTTTGAACCAAAATGTATTGAAACCAAAGACTTGTCAAAGTTGTCCTCATGATTTGGTCCATCCTAAATATCCAAATGAAGAGGAATCCTCTTCAGACCAAAATGTCGAACGAGGATTCCCGAGAAAATGTTCCTCCATTTGGATCTTTCGGATGGACCAAATCATGAGGACAACTTTGACAAGTCTTTGGTTTCAATACATTTTGGTCCAAAGAGGATTCCTCTTCATTTGGATCTTTAGGATGGACCAAATCATGACGACAACTTTGACAAGTCTTTGGTTTCAATACATTTTGGTCCAAAGAGGATTCCCAAAGAAGAGGTTCCTCCACTGGGATCTTTAGGATGGACCAAATCATGAGGAAAACTTTGACAAGCTTGGTTCGAATCCTCGTTCGACATTTTAGTTCGAAGAGGATTCCCAAATAAGAGGTTCATTCATTTTAGAACTTTAGGATGGACCAAATCATGAGGAAAACTTTGACAAGAAATGTTCCTCTATTTGGATCTTTAAGAATGACCAAATCATGAGGACAACTTTGACAAGTCTTTGGTTTCAATACATTTTAGTGCAAAGAGGATTCCCAAAGAAAAGGCTCTTCTTTGGGAATCTTCTTTGGACCAAAATGTCGAACGAGAATCAGAACCAATCTTGTCAAAGTTTTCCTCATCATATGGACCATCCTAAAGATCCAAATGGAGGTCTCTTCTTTGGGAATCCTCTTTGGATTGAAATGTCGAACGAGGATCGGAACCAATCTTGTCAAAGTTTTCCTCATGATTTGGTCTACCCTAAAGATCCAAATGGAGGAACCTCTTCTTTAGGAATCCTCTTTGAACCAAAATGTTGAACGAGGATCGAAATCAATCTTGTCAAATTGAAACCAAAAATGTTTTTTTTTATTGGAAACCACTTTTTTGGTTTCCAAATGTCGAACAAGGATGAATCTTCAAAGAAGAGGTTTTGTTCCATCCTAAGGATCCAAATGGAGAAACCTTTTCTTTGGGAATCCTCCTTGGACCATAAAGTCGAACGAGGATCGGAACCAATCTTGTCAAAGTTGTGCTTCATGATTTGGTCCATCCTAAAGATCCAAATGGAGGAACCTGTTCTTTGGCATTCCTCTTTGGACCAAAATGTCGAACGATGATCGGAACCAATCTTGTCGTTGTCCTCATGATTTTGTCCATCCTAAAGATCCAAATGGAAGAACCTCTTCTTTGGAGATCCTCTTTGGACCAAAATGTATTGAAACCAAAGACTTGTCAAAGTTGTCCTCATGATTTTTTCCATCTTAAAGATCCAAATGGAGGAACCTTTCTTGTCAAAGTTTTCTTCATGATTTGGTCTACCCTATAGATCGAAATGGACGAACCTCTTCTTTGTGAATCCTCTTTGGACCAAAATGTCGACCGAGGATTGGAGCCAATCTTGTCAAAGTTTTCCTCATCATTTGGTTCACCCTAAAGATCCAAATGGAGGAACCTCTTCTTTGGGAATCTTCTTTGGACCAAAATGTATTGAAACCAAAGACTTGTCAAAGTTGTCCTCATCCTTTGGTCTATCCTAACGATCCAAATGGAGGAATCTCTTCTTTGGGAATACTCTTGGGACCAAAATATTATGAAACCAAAGACTTGTCAAAGTTGTCCTCATGATTTGGTACATCCTAAAGATCCAAATGGAGGAACGTGTTCTTTGGAATCCTCTTTGGACAAAAATGTCAAACGAGGATCGGAACCGTCAAAGTTGTCCTCATGATTTCGTCCATCCTAAAGATTCAAATGGAAGAACCTTTTCTTTGGGAATCCTCTTCGGACCAAAATGTATTGAAACCAAAGACTTGTCAAAGTTGTCCTTATGATTTGGTCCACCCTAAAGTTCGATAATTTGATAAAATACATTTGTCCATCTTGTTTTGGATTTGGTCGAGGATCGGAACCAATCTTGTCAAAGTTGTCCTCATGATTTGGTCCATCCTAAAGATCCAAAGTTGTATTGAACCAAAGATTTGTCAACATGTCGAACAAGGATCGGAACCAATCTTGTCAAAGTTTTCCTCATGATTTGGTCAATCATCGTTCGACATTTTGGTCCAAAGAGGATTCCCAAAGAAGAGGTTCCTCCATTTGGATCTTCAGGATGGACTAAATGATTAGGAAAACTTTTACAAGATTGGTTCTGATTCGAGGTTACTCCATTTGGATCTTTAAGATGACCAAATCATAAGGACAACTTTGACAAGATTGGTTTCGATCCTCGTTCGACATTTTATTCCAAAGAGGATTCCCAAAGAAGAGGTTCCTCCATTTGGAATGACAAATTGAAAAGGTAAGCACGGCTCACAACAATTCAAAGGAAAAGCTCTCAAAGAGCCAATAATTACACGATTAAAGTAAAAACGGCTAGTAAATTTAATGCAAATAACTAGTCGTTAAATCCTTGTAACCTTCATGTTTAAAGCACAAAAATATGATATTTAAGTGTCTTTAAGCTTGGTAAAAACGTTTCCCTTTGTTTGGATGTCTTCAAGAATCCTAGAGTTGCATTGAATGCATTAAATGATATTCGATTGCTGTAAATGAACTTGAGTTCGAACTTGACTCTCATTTAATGAACTAGGCTTGAAGTTGACTTGTATTTAATGAACTAGGCTTGAACTTGACTTCCATATATCGATCTAATTTTGAACCTTGATGTTGCATTTATTATAGGTTGTGATTTTCATGAACTTGGAGAGAAACGAATGCAAGCTTATAAAAAATCAACATTAAGGCTCCTTTATTCATATCAAAAGGACTAGGGACTGGACCGACACACTATAGAAAGGGTACCCATGTTCCAGGTCGCTCATGCGCAACCCAAGATCCGGTTATGAATCAGCTTGTGGAAAAGAACAAATAGCTTAAAAGTAGTTACCAAGAGCTCAAGGGAAAGTATGACGAGTTAAGAACACTCCATCATCAGAATTATGTCCAAGCACTCGGGTCTTTCGTCCACTCAACTAGCTTTTGCCTTCTCTAGAGAATCTATCTCCTATAGTTCATCTCGTACCCAAACTAAAAATCCCCATAATCCCGGTTAACAACTAAAGCTAATTCTACACCGTTGTACACTACTCAAAATCAAAAGCTATTCTCAACGCACTCACTAAAAATAATCTCACATCCCAAGCCTTAACCCAAAGCCACTCATTCTTTTTATCCCCATCTCGTACTTACCATACACAGCATCTCGAGAAATAAACATCTTTAAAGTTAAAAGAAAATAAAGTCATGATATGATGCATTTGAAATGAACTATAAAGCATAATGAAATGATGTGTGCTAATTAGAGTACGTAAACAATGAAATTGTATGAACAAGATGTTACGAAACTATAATTCAAACCAAGCACCATTCCTCGCTTACACTTTCCACCCATCTTATTCTCGTGCATCTTGGAGGCTATTTCGATAGCTCACTCCGAAGATCAAATCAGATCCATAATTCATTCTACAAATATAGGCTCACACTAGTCTCTTGAGCTATAAATATGCACTGTAATGGTTTGAATGACTAAAATGTGATAGCAAAATAATAATATGAGTACTATAAACAAGGTATCATTTCTTTTAAAGCAAACCGAGCACCATTCTTTGCTTTCAAAATTCTACGCATCTTATCTAAGCGTGTTTTGGAGGCCAACACTAGCTCACTCCAAACGTCAATATTTTACTCCATAATATAGGCTCGAACTATAGCCTCTTGAGCTTCCAGGCCATCATCCACACAGCGCCTCAGAACTTTACTCCTACCACCACGGTAACAATATGTAACGTCTAGCTCCTCTCACCATAACATAGGTTACAACCGCATGACGCTCAAACAAGATGTATTAAATGCAATTATGCTATTAGTGCAAGAATGAAAGCTACTAACATAACACAAACCATTCTTTAGCTCAAACTCTTCAAAATAGAATTAAAAATGAGTTCCCAATCAATATATGACTCGATCTTCGACTTGATAGAATTAATAAACATACATAGCTTATTAAACATATCAAAAATCAGAAATATAGCATTTTAATCCATTCAAAATCTTCATTCAACTCGCTTTGCTTCACAAGACATCTCATTTTTCATTCAATCGAAAAATTTAAACTCACTTTAAATCATCACCGAGTCTTTGTAATCATTGATAAATAAACATCACATTCAAGTATAATCAAGTTTTTAGAAAATAACATAAAATACATTTTCTTAATTAAAACATAAGTAAGCTTAAATCAAACAAGTTCAGCATATTTTGCAAAAAAAAAAAAAAGTTCAGCACATGGAATTGTAATCAAAATATAATCAAGCAATACCAACAATTCAAATTTATAAAGATAGAGAGATTTCAAAAATACCAGGTATGAATCGTGACTCGGGAAAGGACGTGGTATACAACTCAAACACATAAACCGACTAGTCTACAGAACCACATAGGCTCTGATACCAATTGTGACGACCCGACTCTTATAAAAAAACTTTAAATCAGAATACACAATGAAGAACTTAAATTTTATATTAAAAAAAATTCGGCATGATATCATTTGAAACTTGGACTATGTCAAAACCTGTAATACATTTTTCCAGCCAGATAAATCATAAAAACGTCATGGGAGTTCACATCCCCCGAATTTAGAAAAACTAAATCATTTGAAATGTCAAACGCGGAAGAAAATACAAAAGACTAACAAATTTACAATTACATTTCCTTAACTTGAAACCGAACTCAATATGCTTTAAAGATTACATAACACTTAGTTTACACAAAGTCTTTCTTATGTAAACTATGGCAACTTCGAGCTCGAAGAACGACGACCCACTAGTCCACTTCCCAAGTTCGACATTCAAGCTTCAATGCATACCAGCTTCCTCATCATGCCATCGATCGCATCCAAACCTGAAAGGTGATAAGAAGCGCCTCTGAGTTCGATAACTCAGTGGAAATAAAAAGAACAAAAAGTAAGTTTATGTAAGAAATCCATCATCAGAATTGTGTCCAAGCACTCGGGTCTCTTGTCCCCTCAACTAGCCTTTGCCTTCTCTAGAGAATATCTCCCCTATAGTTCATCTCGTACCAAACTAAAAACTCCCATAATCCCGGTTAACAACTAAAGCTAATTTTACACCCTTGTACACTACTCAAAATCAAAACCTATTCTCAACACACTCACTACAACTAATCTCACATCTCAAGCCTAAACCCAAAGCCACTCATTCTTCTTATCCCAATCTCGTACTTACCCTCTCTCGATACTAAAGCCTAAACCAACTAACGATACACAACTCTTACACACATGCTCTGCTTTTTCCCAAACCTATATAAAAACAACCATACACAGCATCTCGAGAAATAAACATCTTTAAAGTTTAAAGAAAATGAAGTCATGATATGATGCATTTGAAATGAACTAAAAGACCAATGAAATGATGTGTGCTAATCAGAGTATGTAAACAATAAATTGTATGAACAAGAGGTTACGAAACTATAGTTCAAACCAAGCACCATTCCTCGCTTACACTTTCCATGTCTTATTCTCGTGCATCTTGGAGGCCATCTCGATGACTCACTCGAAGATCAAATCACATCCATAATTCATTCTACAAACATAGGCTCACACTAGCCTTTTGAGCTATAAATGCACTTGTAATGGTTTGAATGACTAAAATGTGATAGCAAAACAATAATATGAGTGCTATAAATAAAGTATCATTTCTTTTTAAGCAAACTGAGCACCATATTTGCTTACAAAATTCTACGCACCTTATCTAAGCGCGTTTTGGAGGCCAACACTAGCTCACTCCAAATGTCAATATTTTACTCCACAATAAAGGCTCGAACTATAGCCTCTTGAGCTTCCGGGCCATCATCCAGAGAGCGCCTCGGAACTTTGCTCCTACCGTCACGGTAACCATATGTAACGTCTAGCTCCTCTCACCATTACATAGGTTACAACCGCATGGCGCTCAAACAAGATGTATGAAATGCAATTATGCTATGAGTGCGAGCTACTAACATAACACAAACCACTCTTTAGCTCAAACTCATCAAAATAGAATTAAAAATGCGTTCTGAATCAGTATATGACTCGATCTTCAACTTGACAGAATTAATAAACATACATAGCATATTTAACATATCAAAAATCAGAAACATAGCATTTTAATCCATACATAGTCATCATTCAACTCGTTTTGCTTCACAAGCCCTTACTCGCTCGGTTACCCATTCATTCGTTCAACAACTACAACTTTCCTACCTTCAAGCACATGTTACATTTTAAAAATCAGACACCAAATACTCAATTTTAATTCCACATTTACCCGAGCCACACATCAATCGAACACCTCATCCCATTGCTCGAATTCGTTTTCAATTTCCACTTTCCTAGTCAAAACAAGGCTGGACCTTGGCTTTGCTTCCGTCCTTCAAACTAATCATATATAACTTACTTTAAACTCAAAATATCATAAATCTCTCAGCAACTAACAATTATATAAAACTCGGAAAAAAGTCTCTAAACTAGTTAAATGAAAAAGTGGTGATTATGACTATTTGAAGGGTTTTTGAAAAATCATTGGTTGGAGTTCCTAACTTGATTTTCTTATGTATAATATGTATTTAGACACCCAAATATACCATAATTGAGAGACGTTAAGAGAGAGCTAAGAAAACTCCAAAATTAGAAAAACTAAGAAAACTTCAAATGGCCAACAATGGAGGTTTTGAGCTTTGAGTCTTATCCATGGTTTCCACACCCTTTCAGGGTATCTAAAATTGTCAAAGATTTCCGTAACAAAATCTTGTTTCTTAACCGTAATAAATCCAAGTAGAAACATTTAAGTTTACCGTAGCAAGCTCACACTTCTCATAACCCGTTCTTGTCTTACACACATTCAATTACTTTTTCGTAACACTTCTTCTATCTATTGAAACTTGTTAATCCTACCCAAACTTACACCAAAACACATAAAAATTCATTATATAAAAACCATACATAAAAGTATTTTAGATTCTTTTTATTCCTACCTTGAGATACCAAAAGATTAGCTTGCACTTTGGATACTTGCTTTGAGCCATTAACCTACATACAATTCACGCCATACATTTAACACACTTTATATACTCTAAACCATCAATTTTTAACTTGTTAACTTAACCCAAGACCCCTAAAACAGCCCCACACCCCGATGGTATAAAACAGCCCCTAAATTTACATTAAAAACAGTGGGGTGGAAGAATTCGACTATGTTTTTAAAGAATTTGTCTCAAATAGCATAAATCGCATACTAATTACTAAAATGTCAACACTTTTTAAAATGACTCAAATAGCAGAATTATAGTTCAATAAGTTATTGAACTATTTTTCATAGGTATTTTTAATGAATTTGTTAAATTTTTTAATTTTTTTTGTTCAATAAATTATTGAACTATAATTATGCTATTTGAGTAACTTTTGAAAAGTTTTGACATTTCAGTAATTAGTATGTAAAAATATGCTATTTCAGTAATTGTCCCATGTTTTTAACTATAGAAAAGTGTCTAAATAATTTCCATGCTCAATATGTAATCAATTCACAAGGTACATGAGTTTTAAATCGATTAGCATAAGAAAATCATTTAAGTTTTACAATCTTAAAAAGCTCTAGAGAGTCATTCATGAAGGTTATTACTAATTTCAATAAAAATATATATTTCATAATTCAACTTTCAAATTTAAGTTCAAATCAAAAGAAAACCCCTATCCAAAGCTTAGTCTATTATTTAAAAAAGTCTCAATTTTATTGATTAGCATGCACTTTCAATGAATTTCACAACCTTATGCTTAAATCAAAATAAATATCCAAAACCTCCAACCTTTAAAAAAAAACCCTACATTTGAGTAATAATTGATAAAGCCCAAAAACTTTTCCTCCTTATATCTTGTTCGGTGCTGAGCAACATAAAAGAGAAAGGAAATGGTTTGTTTTTCTGATTTTTTTTTGTTGAAAGACAAATGAATAATCATATTTATTTTCTAACTTGAATTTCCCCACGAATCCAAGCTCAAAAGAAAAGAGAATAGATGAAAAAATTGGCCTTTCCCCCTTGTCTTGAGTTGTTCGGCAGAATGGAGAAGAAAGAGTGCAGATTTTCTTTTCTTTTATTTTTAATTCCATTTATTCAAAGTCAAAGGAAGGGGTTTTACTCAAAAATAAATGTCTATTTGCTAAATGATCCTTTGGTTCTTTAATTGTCCCATTAGAAACCCCATGTCTTGGCATTCATACTCTTCCATTTAGTTTCTTATTAATTTGGCCCAACTATGCCTAACCTCCATTAACTATTTAAAGCAATTTATTTAATAAATTTAAAACAAAATTATAAATTTTAAAACCCATTTAACCAATTAACAAATAATTAAAATAAAATAAATAAACTAAATTATTATTCTAAAACCCGGGCCATTACAATTACTCTCAAGTATTATTGTTTATCTTTTATGTGAAGCAAAGCCATGTTAGTCTAAACCCTTTTGTGATGTTGTGCTAATTAGGACTTAGGATAGGTGAACTTTAAGGTTTGGAACACAAGTTTATATATAAATCAGTGATGTTGAATCCTTCATGTTCTTATTCTTCTTTAAAGCTTTATGGAAATAGAGTTAGAAGACTTCAAGCAAGTCTTGAAAAATTCATTGCATGACAACTTAGAGATGATTAACTTGTTCATCTTAACTTTAATTTTAGAAATAAACAGAGAGTTAAGTGAATAATAAGGTTACGGGGTTGAAGGTAGCAATTAATTATCTGAGGTTTTAGAGATAGAATTAAGGATAACTAAGTTGTGTTAGGGTTTATTTGAGAAAACTTGATTCTTACCGTTTTATTCACAGCATGTTGTTGTCTCATGAATTTAAGTTGTACTTAGAGTTCCACCGCAAGTGTTCCACTTGAAGTGTTAAAACCTATCCTAAAACCCTAGCACAACATCACAATCACTCTCTCTTGATCTACACTCCATGTTTGATCTGTTTATTTCCTGCATTATTTCATCTAGATAAATTGCACTACCTTCTTGCTTGCATCAATCCTTTAATGTTCTAGAGATTGGCCCTTGAGTGCAAAGGCAGAAGGGAGCTTGACTGCAAGACCCACCCGTCGAGCAGGGACGAAAGTCGGCCATTTCCACCAACACATAACCAACAAGTCTCAATAGATAGGGTGATCCATGTACTCATCTTGAAAAAGTTTTTTATCCTCTCCCGCCAACCAAAGAAACGCTTCGACCACGTTGTGGAAAAGAACAAGGGGCTTACCTTTGAAAATAACCCCACATAACACACCAAGGCAAGAAGAAAATCTTTGGGAAGGGGACGATGAACCATAGAGATGTGGAGTAAGTTCCTCCAATGAAGTAAAGAAAGAGGCAAGACAGAAAGAGTTGAGCAGCATCCTCATTACTACAATTACACAAAATGCACCGATACGAACCGACAACATATTCATGAATTTCAACTGCAATTTATCATTATTATTTAGGCTTCCTTTGAGCAACGTCCAAAGGAAAACTTTCACTCGTTCCATAGGTATCCTTCCACAACACATCAAGTAAATCCTTAGCAAAGGAACAATTATCATAAAAGGAAATAAAGGTATTTTTTCAGGAGAAAAAGTTTCCATCTCCAGCCTAAAATTGTAAATAATATTGAAATTGAAAGGCTAAGGAAGTACGACTTCCTTATCCTTGAGATCACGCCGAAAAATGACGTTCCAGGAACTAATAGAGCTGTCTCAAAAATCCACCATAGGTTTACCAATGGAGGAAGGCATCAGATATAGAGTTGGAAAGCCAACCAAGAGTAGGGGAATTTGCGGCCGAAATATCTTCCCAGAATCTGATCTAAGCACACAAACATCTCAGCCAACTTTTTTTTCCTAGTGCAAAAATTAATTCCAATAACTGCATCCAAAGGATTTTTTTTTTGAATAAAAACCCCTCACAAGGCCATTTCATTAAAATAATGAAAGAGGAAAAGATAAAAACATTACAATACAATAAAGTGTCTAAACAAACTAAAAACCACAAAAACATGGTATGCCGTATACCCCGCTACCCAACAACCTGCACCGCCACCTAATTACAAGTATGCGGGCCACCTATTTATAATTAAACCTAACGGGTAATTACAAAAAAAAGTTTCGAAATTGACACCCAAAAGGATGTATTTACATGTGCCAATTTCCAAACATAGTCCCAAGATCTCATCTCCGCCCTAAAGATCGTTCTATTTCTTTCAAGCCAAACACACGATGTTATAGCGCAAAAACCTGTTATCCATAAGCATTTCCCCCGTCCTTGAAAGGAGGGAAAAGTCGTAACTACTCCAAAGTTTGGCCAAAAGAATCATTATCCACTCATGTTACCCCGAAAGTCAGCTTGCCAAATTTGCCTCGAGACTTTTCATTTCCACATGATATGGTTAAGACCCTCGGAATTTTGATTATATAAACTACACCAATTGGGAAGGGTGTAGGAAGAACATGCTGAAGAAACTCAAAAGCTACCCACTGCCACTGAAATTGCATCCAAAGGATGAATATCCGTTCTAGTTCTAATAACCAGAAACCTCAAAGATGTGATGTTTTCTTCCTAAACGAGATGGGCAGGCATCTTAATTACATGATGTTGCACTGTTCTTCCTCTTTTATTCTGGAGTAGATTTTATAATATGTCAACATATAATGGGCAACTTGACTTGGTTCAGTTGGTTGAAGCAGCTTTTTAGAGGATCTAATTTCTGGATATTAATCTAAAAGTAGTGTTTTCAAAGCGAATGGCACACTCCGAGTCTGACGACCTCTTCAATTGCCTCCAAGGTGATAACCTGGCGCCGCCTTAGTGAAGCAAGGCGCTCATAAATTATATATATATATATATATATATCGTTCATAAGTTAAGCAAAAATATCCTTGATTCACTACACAATTCTTTGGCACTAGCCACATGCAATGGTGTCACCAGCCAATGGTCTTTAGCGACATGAGCCACGCGCCGCCTTGCACGTCACCAATACTGCGTCATGAGTGTTCGTTCTGAGCATTAGTGACGCGCTATTGTAGTGCGTCGTAGATGCTATCCAGTATCTACACGCATGATGCTCATTATTAGCCACGCAAGGCCAGACGTGGCTAATGATTACCATTAGCCAAGTCTATCCTGCGTGACGAATGACCGAAAGGCAATCGCCACGCAAGCCATGCGTGGTTAATCCTCATCAGTAGCCACGCTAGCGTGGCTACCTGGTTTTTTTTTTCAAATGACACCTCATTAGCGACACAATTGCGTGGCTAATGGTCTTTAAAAAACCAAAAAAAAAAAAAAAACTGCTACTCCCCAAATGCATCCTTATAACAAATCTACAAGAACACTCTTGCCCTAGGTAAAAAATAGTTTCAATCTCAACTTTGAATGCTATAAATAATCTAGAAAATCACATTCTAGAAATATAGATGTTAGAGTGTTAAAGCGTATGTGATCATCTTAAGTCATCTATAAAGAAGACTAATTTTCATGCTTTAAGCTTCTTTTAGCTTGAATTTGGGAGAGTAGAGGAGGACTTTTGAATTCTTCCCACTTTTATAATATTTTCCTTACTTTAATACAAATATCAATTTCGTTCCTATCAACTAATAACTCAATTTTACATCATGTAGGTTCTAGTTCTACAATGAAGTGATTGTATAAATGCTTGCCTGTGTAAAATATCTTTTGAAACATCCAATTGACCTTTTTCAGCAAAGATTACCCCAACTACATTATCAGCATACAAGTTGTCAGGGTGTTGTACCAGAACCTATCCATTAAGAGAATGTATGTTGATAATTATACTATAATGTTAAGACAAAAAAAAATAATACCGGTTTACAATGACGAAGAAACTGAATGTGAACAAAGTGTGCCAGAACCTGTCTATTAAGAGAATGCATGTTGATAATTATACTATAATGTTAAGACAAAAAAAATAATACCGGTTTACAATGAGGAAGAAACTGAATGTGAACAAAGTGCAGTAGCATTCACACAATGACCATTGAGTAGATCAAAATTATATTAGATTTACTCTGAATTCAAACATAACCATTTGACCAATATAAAGTGAGCATCAATAGCTAAGCGACAGAATTAGGCGCATGACAGGAATAAAGAAAAGACATAAAGCATACCCTTGTATATAGTTTTTTGGATTTTTCCAAATGTGTAGCCTCCAACTTCGAATTTCTTTTCTCATTCCGAAGTGCAGCAAAGTAGTTCCATTTCCCCTTACCATGATAAAGAAAATGTATCAGACACACGATAGATGATTGTGAAAAACAGTTGAAAATGGTAACTACACTTTTGATACTTTTTTCAATCAATTGAAGGTCTAATGTAAATATGATTGATAATATTTACAGAAATTTGTAGCAGTTATTAGGAAGAAGCAACAGATTCATTTAGATGGGGAAAAAAGTTATATCTGACAAGACTCAAATAAAACCATCAATAACGGTAACGTTGGCATGAGACTTTTAAGCTAGCATACAGTAAAATAAGATGAACATCAAGGAACAGAGAGAAGATAAACCTTGTAAGCTCGTTGTGTTGATGTTCTTTCCCTGACAGTAACTTCCTAGATTTCTGTAGTGGACATTTTCCATCATGAGGACACTGAATTAAAAAAATAAGTCAAGCAACATAGGGAGTTAGAATAAATATTACCGCTACCGGGGAGGGTGGACTGTACAATTAAAAAAAGGGTTAAGTGTCATGAGAGGAGTATTTCAAATTTAATATAAAGGAAAGAAAGAAATAGAGAAAGAACCTGTTATACTCACAGGAGCAATAATATACACACCGCTCTTTTGAGCTACCAAGTCCTTGGAAGCTATATTTTTGTTATTTTCACTTTTAAGCCGTTTTTCTACACATTAGCATAAAGCAAAAGCATTAATAAGCAAAACATTTCGGGGTAAATACACAGAAGAAAATTATTTAAAATATCAACTTACTCTTTTTT
Organism: Gynostemma pentaphyllum; assembly: GCA_028015215.1. Classification (NCBI taxonomy): domain Eukaryota; kingdom Viridiplantae; phylum Streptophyta; class Magnoliopsida; order Cucurbitales; family Cucurbitaceae; genus Gynostemma; species Gynostemma pentaphyllum. The sequence goes on from CM051350.1 coordinate 12,146,341, forward strand.
CCATCCATAATATAAGGGACATCATTTGAGATATGATATTAGATCCATGTGGAGTTCCAGGTTCAACCAAGACCTGACACATTTGCATCTCTTAATGGCACATTTGTATCTCTTAATGGAAAAATCGTGAAAGTTAGTCTTCATGCTTAAGTAAAGCCTTTTCCATTCATCCAGAATCATCTTACTAGGAGTCATTCCATTGCTCAAATCCAAATCGTAACTTTATCTTTCAATTTGAAATATGATGTTTTGATTGATTCTAAAATCAAAATCCCATAACAAATAGTTCAAAAAAAAAGTCTTCAAAATCATGAGCTACACAAACAAACTTTCGAGAGTATATATAAGCACCTCACAATGAATTTGCAATGACATATGAAAGATGATGCACCAATAAAGTCACACTTACATATTCAATCAGGGAAGATCCTCATCAATGAGTGCTTTGACAGCATTCTTGTGTGTGCTCCCCACATGAAAAACCTTAAAGTGGATCAAAGTAAACATCTGAACAATTATATCTCAGTAAAAAGAATCTATTAACTAACCTATAGTAGTAAACATATCAGTGAACAATTATATCTCAGTATAAAGAGTATATTAACGTGTGTTTAAACATTAAACACACCTATAGTTTAGTAAAAAGTAAGCAATAACAGAGTTTAAAAAAATCCCAAGAATCATATTATCATAGTTAATTGCAAATCAAAACCCTATGATTTTCCTCCCTATGTCTTAAAACGACTAAAAAATCCTTGTGGTTTACAAAACCTATAAATTCTACCTTACTATTAATGAAATTGGTACGCGTGGCTTATTGTACGTACACCATTTGTACTTATTTTATTATAACTAACTAATGGAAGGAAATAATATGCAAATTCACGAACTACGAGAGGCTTAAAACTGTTGTTAAAACACAAGTTCTGACTTCCAAAATAGACAAACGAATTAATTTGCAATTATCCCATTATCTCAATGAACACATGGGAAGGAAGACAATTGGAATATTACCAAGAGCATTACAAAAATTGTTCATCGAAGGACAAACAAAATTTGAAAAAATAGCTTCAACGACAGATCCAAGCTAAAGTCAATATTTCCACCTGGCACTTCATTATGAGCCAAATCGAAATCAAAATCATCATCCTCGGACTTTCTCCATTCACTTCCAAGAATCTCTACTTTTTTGGCACATTCAAGTATGATATTAGCTTCATTGCGGTTGTAAAGCTGATTCTCCTTAAAATACGAAGCCACCCATCAGCCAGCAAACCTTTCTCCTGGAAATTTTTTCCTTTCACCAGGAGAAAACAGATGTTAATAGAGCATCAGTTGGATCATACAATTCCCTGGATTCAAACAAATCTGTGCAAAACTCATCAGAACTCCTCACAAATTTAGTCTCCCTCAAGCATTCAATCATATGAGCATCTGATTGAAGATCCTGCCAATTTGTATACACATATATTAAGATATCTTCCTATTCTAACTGAGGTTTGGAATCAAATCCAGGCAACCCAAACCTGATCAAAATTTGTTGATCATCCAATTCAGAGACTCTAAGTGCTCTAAGTAATGAATATTCCATTGAATTTGATGAATATGCCGAACAGCAGTCATCATATGTTTTTAAGAATGAATTTGAAGAGATCATTCAATGATCATTGCCATGCAATTGTGTGTATGATCCAACAACCGTTCTGTATATGGGTAAAGATCTAAAAAATTTCAAGCTCTTCTCTCTCATAGTTAGCACCATTTAAAACAAAGTCATTAGCAAAAAGGGTTAAGAGTTCATCGCTATTTGAAGCTGAGAGTGATGCAACTTCAGGAAAATAACCAGCACTTTTAGCCGCCACAAACTTAGAAGCAATTACTTCTCCTGATGATTGGCCATAAGTGGGGAGACAGCTGCACAGCGCGGCACAGTCCATGAAAGTAACATCAAATATAAGTATGTTGCAGTGGTTTAAAAGAGAGAATAGCCAAGGATACATGTCTACTCTTTGGAAAGCTAAAGTGTACGGTTAAATGCATTCAGATTGAGAAGTCTGAATCACACATGTCTCAGCCACATCACTTCCCCCAGCACCAATCTCCGGGATTGCATTTGGTAGAACTGGGTGTGTGACAGGAGGGAGAAAGACCAGATGACGCTCTCTTACACGGCATAAGATTGGTCGGCCAAGAAAAGCAGAAACAAGTGGCCAATTAGAAAAGAGAGAGAGGTCCGATGAACCACCAGAATTTTTCCAAAAGAGTCTTATCCATTCAGGGGATGGCCCCTCCTTAATTCCAGAGCATAATTTATTCTCCCATAAAAACCACGCAGCCATATTTAAGTTCATAACACGATTCACCCAGTTCTCATGGAAAACTTGTTTCATATGAGTGGCCAGTAAGTTAAGAGAGAATTGTTGCAGCTTTAAAAATTTATGCAGAGTATCATCGGTAAAAATATTGCCAAAAATTGATCTTTCAAATATCTTAGGGTGGATAAACTTTTCTGCCAAAGGGAGAATCAGTGCCAGATGATCTTTATTACCAAGCCAAAGTGCTGTGCTCCCAAGTCTTACTAAATTGTTGGATGCGGTTGGAAAAGGTAAACCTTTGAGCTCAGAAACCATTTGCAGAATCCTTTGATCTCCATCCCTATAGCTGTTGTTTCTGTCCGTCAAGGTACTTTGAGACAAGGACTCTCCAGCCCTACCAATATCTTCAGCAACCAATATCTTCAGCAACTCCTCGCCCAAAATCAAATAAAGCCCTACCCAAACTCGTCATCATTTCGAGAGCATCACCTGAAATGCTCTCTAGAGCCTGAAACAGTAGCAGAACTGCCTCTTGTAATATTGGTTGATCTACCGCTAGAATTGACATCAATGGAATCGGGTATAAATATAATACTGTCAACAGCATGATTAGATGATACAGCCAACAACACATCAGACAAGCAATATATAAGAACATCCAAAAATGTATCAATCGAAGTGTGATCCCTACAGCTTGGATCTCTTAAATCAACTCCCATGGCACCGAAAACACAGGATAATGCTCCTTGACAACCACAAACTGTTGGTGGAAGCAGATTGCCACCCACAAGACTTCCAGGTTGCGCAAGAAACATAACCTCTTCAGCCTTAACTAGATTTCCAGAGTAAAGCTGCCACACAGAAGATCAATAGCACGAAAAATGGCCTATCGACTTGTTCAATCAGACATTCTCAATCTTCTTTTAACCCTTTTTACGGATTAGGCAGTCTGAGACCTTGGCCAAAAGGAATAAAATTGATTTCCAAATACCTTCAAAGCCGAAGAAGTGAAATGACTCACACTTGACTCCAAAGCAGAACCTGGAGATTCTTTCCGCTGTTTATGAATTTCCAAAACCATATAAATGTAGGAATCACATACGCTTACGCAGGACATCAACTCCCTATTCCAAGATTCAACTAACTTATTTCCAGCATCAAGAGGTTCAGCTACAGTTTCAACAACTTGATTCTTGAAGAGATAACGACCACCATTATGACAAACAAAAAAGCAGAACAAGGACGGGTAACATTATATCACCAGATAAAGAAAAAGGAACCATCAAGGAGCTCTTTAAATGTATATCAGCAGGGTGGCCATCACGAGATATATGCGCTGCAACTCCAGCAACCGGGGTTAAGTTGTATGCAAGATATCGCTTGTAAATAGGTAATTCCATAAGATGCTATTTCCTCTTTTTTTCTACTTTGGAGTAGTCTCCATAACAAATGTCAAACTCCATACTAGTATTATTTCCAAATCTTAAGTAATTATATGAATTTTGTAATCTATTCTAATTTAGTAGTTTTTTTTAAGAAGTTTGGTTAGGGTCACTTGAGTTTTGATTGTTTTGGAGTTTTGATAATTCCTTGGTTTCTGTTTTTTACATTAATTCTCTCCTGTCTAATTAATAAAAAGTTGGTTTCTTGTTTCAAAAATAATGCTTCAGCACAAACTCTTATTTCACAAATAATGCTTCACGTTTGTGGTGTCTCACAAAAATCAATTAAAAAAGAACTGCCCAAAATTGGCAAACTTACCTATCAAGAGCCATATTTCTAGTTTGCCCAGAACCCAAGCTGAGCACCACAAGCCATCGGTCACCAACTCGAGTTTCTCCCTGACATAGAATTACATCTACTGCATGGACTTTAGTAGCTGCATTTGAGCTACCAAATAACCTTGATATTTGGAACTTCTTCCACTTCTTTTCTGAAAATGTCCTTGAGATACCAGATGATAAATTGATGCAAACTGAATAATCTTGGTCTAGGGTCCCAGGTCGAAAACAAGACCTGGTATTTTATCAAAAGTTATTCTTGAACGTGTTCAATGACCTTCCATAAAAAAATTATAAAAGGCTCCTGAATCAAGACTAAACCGTAAATGCAACTAAATCCAGTGGTTTTGGTACATGGAACACAATAGGAAAACCTTTCTTGATAAGCAAAAAGAATGGATTAACGTGTGGGATAACAATGTTTTGGCCTCCATTTAAGAGTGAAATTGTAAAGACTTTTATAATTATTCACCTTCTACTAGTGTTTCCAATTTAAATGTATTTTTTAACCCTTAAAGGCCATTTGTACATTTTATTCTTTCAATGAAATGTTAGTTTCTTATCTAAAAATAAAATTAACTGTAACTCAGATGTAGAGCTTGATATTTATAATTATGTAAAAAAAGAGAGAAATTACCGTTAGTAGCAATTTTTTCTACCTTAATTTCAAAATAGCAAAAGTTTGATTAATTTTTAAAAAATAACACATCTTGCTTTCATTAGATAAATTAATTTTTTTTATTAATTTATTTCTTTTGTATTGAAGAATGTCAAATCTCATTATTGTTTTTCAAAAGAGCTATTTTTAAAAAGAGCTATTTTTACAAATCCCGAAAAATTTTGCTATTTTAAAAAATTAAAATTAAAAAGAGCTTTTTTTTTTAAAATAGCCCATAAAAAACCATTGGAAGAACTTTAAGGTGTGATCATGCATGCTAGAAAAAAAAAACAGAACAATTCTATGTCTTATACTTGAGTTGATCACTTGCAACACAAAAATCAGATGTTGGAAAATAGAGAAAAAAAATGTTTAAACAGTACCTGCATGATAGATTTTAAGAACAAAAGTGACTTTAAAGCATGATCCAAAAATCTGTTGCTTATCTCCTTTATCTTTTTTAATCCAGACTCCAGTCCATCTTTTAAGTATGCTGAAGATAGGGGCATGTGAATTACAGTGAAATCTGATGACCATGACATATTTTGACCACTCAGCAAAGGATGAAATTCATCACTCAATCTCTCTATCAAATTACTACCTAAGAAAATATTATTGGTTAATCAATAATATAAGTGAAATTATTATTAATAATAATAATAATAAGTGAAAACAGTTGGGACAAAATCAACCAATAGGTAAGAATGGTTCCTCAAAAAAGGTAATAGAGGTAAGACATGCTAGCAAATAATTGCAAGAATGCAGCTAAGCATTATAATACACGAAAAAATTACGTGCTCAAATAAGCGGGCTTATTACAATCAAAACAAGTGGGTATATAACTACCAGTTTAACCCATGTCGTCTAGGCTAGCATTAATATGCTCCAAAAGCATAAATTAATAAACCCTTGCATATAATTGATAATTTTGTTATTCTAAAACATATATTGGCTTTCCGCATTTTGCCTTACTTCTTTTTTTCCCCAAAAAACAAAAAAAACAAAGGCATTAAGATGTATCATGTTCTGAACATGCATGATTGTGCGTGTATAATTGTAGACTGAATGTATTGGAGAAAACACTTAAAACAAATGTGCAGACAAGCGATATAACTCTCAGTTTAACTCATGTCTTCAAGATTATAGCCTATGGCATCAATAAGCTCCAAAAGCATATATTAATAAACCCTAGCGTGGAGAGCCTTTTTTAAGAAAGCTCAAAAGTATATTTGAGAATTATCGGCCGAATAATAGAGAAGAACAAAGATCCTGGACCTATGATAGTAGTGGCTCTAAGTCTGCCTTTTAACTCTTCGATTCCAGTGAGGAGAGCCTTCCTAAATTTATCTATAATGTCTTGTGGAGGAGCTCCATTCCCCTAGAAAAAAGTCATTCTTTTTGGCAAGGAGGCTTATTACCAAAGATAAATTACAGAAGCGATTTCCCAGATCACTAATGCAACCTACAGATGCATTTTGTGCAACAACTCTAATGAAGATGCCGCCCATATCTTCTTGAACTGCTCCTTTGTTACCTGCCTTTGGAGGAAAGTTGGTCTACATTTTCATCTTTCAGGCACCTATATCTACTGTTACTTCTTATCTTTTGGGTAGTACCAATTTTAAACTTATGCTTCTGTCATTTGAAGTCATGCCATGGATGTGTATGGGGAAAAGAAATAGAAGATTGATTTTTTTTAATATTTGAGTGTTCGGGCCAGCTTACGAGCACCTCAATTAATATCAAGAAATAGAAGAATTTTTAGATTTCGGTTTGACTATGCCAGCTATGTGTTTGATTTGAGATTTTTCTTTAATTTTGGGTTTATTATGTCGACTATGTACTCGTTTTGGGTTTTTTTTCCCGCTTTTTATTTTGAGAATATTCATCATTTATCTTGTAATTATCTCATTTTATTAATATATTTGTTATGAATCCATCTAAGAAAATCTTTGGGGTTTGGTTGCTTGGTACTCCTCTTCATCCAAATTGTTTTGTAATTATTCTCCCTTCTATGATTGTTGCCAACTGAAGCTGTTTCATGTAACCTTTGGAAGCTTTTGTATTCTCTTTTGGGTTTAAATAAAATCGTGTCTTATAAAAAACAAAAACCAGTGTATTTTTTATAATTTTGTTATTCAAAAGCATATATTGGCTTTCTGCATTTTATCTCATATCTTTATGAAAAAATAAAAACAAAGGCATCAAGATGTATCATGATCAAGTTCTTTGTATTTCTATTGAAACCAAAGTAAAAATTTTTGAATATGATATTCCTCTGACATGTTTCCCAAGAACCTCTCTCTTCCCCCTGTTGGTGTCTCATACACCGGTGGGGATCCCCCCTGTTTCCACCGTCTCCTACGGTGGTTCCCCCCTCCCTTTTGTTTCTTTGTTTTACAACTTTTCACCCCTTCTTTACTCTTCTCTGCCCATAGAACCAGTAGTATTTCTGTAAGGCTGTCTCAATGGCTTTCAACATAGAAAGTAGAGTTAGGATAGAAAACAAGGTCTTCTTCTTAGGACCTAGGACCTGATAGAGTCAACAAGAAAGGGAGAGAGCCCTGTTGAGGAAAAAAATAGAGACAATTAGCATGCTTTGTCTTTGGAGCCTCAAATGGTTGTCTGGGTACATGATGCTCTTGTTATGATGATCCATAGACCAAACAATCAAAAATTCTTCATGAGAAAGGATTGTGATAATGGAACTTGTTGGGTTCAAAAAGTAACTAATAGGAGAGGCACTTTTGCAAATGTCTATAAGGTAATGAAGAATGGGGAAAAGTCGAATTTGTTTATACCTTCCGGTGTAGAGAATGATGGGTGGAAAAAGTTCATTCAGAAGGTAAGTTTGAAGCTCCGGAGGTAGTCACATCCAAGAGAACTGATGCTTTTATTCAAAACTCAACCTCTTTTGTGGAGGTGGTAAAGCAAGCTGATAGAAAGGGAAAAAAGGTTTTGAATAATCATGGAAGGGTGGTTTTGATAAACAAGACCAAGGTGGATGGAGGCATGTCAGCACCCTTGGCTTTGCAAAACACAGAAGATGGGCCCAACAGAGTTCTTGTGGATATGATTCATGCGATAGAGGATGAGGTTTGTAGACTAAACTTGAAAATTACGATTGTGGCACAAAGAAGGTGTTTTCATGATTCCTGGGGGAGAGTCCTGAAACTTATTAAGAATTTTTCGGGGGGAAGAATCTTTTGAAATTCATCCTTTTCACCCTGATAAAGCTCTACTCCTCTGTCCTAACGAAGCTGTTGCTAGCAAGCTATGTGTTAGTCAGCAGTGGTGTTCTCTGAAAGATGTGTTTATGAAGTTTGAGTTCTGCAATAGTGTTAAGCATGGAAAGATGGATTTTTTACCTTTTTATGGGGGTTGGTTAAAGATTCGTAACATCCCCCTTGTTTTCTGGTGTAGTGAAGTCTTTAAGGTGATTGGTGATAAATGTGGGGTACATTAAATGTTCTAAGAAGACCCAAAGTAGAATTGGGTGTTTTGAAGCGGTTATACAAGTCAAAAAGAATGTTTGTGGCTTTATTCCAACTGGGGTGAGGGTTTCTAACTTTGAAGGGCAAGCTTTCATGGCTACTGTGGTTGCTCATCAGGATTGGAAATGGCTTGAAAGAAGATCTTAGAAGATTCACGGTGAAGTGCCCGGATTTGCACTAAGAAAGACCGCCGGAGATGGAAGTTTGAGACATTCTTATCCTTTGGTTATTAACCAGAACCTTGGGTTGTCTGATGGTCTGGATCAAGCACGTGACTTTTTTTGTCAAAAAGGTGTTTTTGAGCCACCAACATCCCTCATCACTGCCTGTCTCCACAATAACAAATGTACCTTTACGGAATAGCTTTTTAGGACTGTTCATGGATCAGGAAAGTTCTTTTGAGATAGGTGGTTGTAGCACTGATATTGTTCATGGTATTGCTGCTGAGGGGATAGATGAGGGGAGCAAAAAGGAAGCTGCTTATTTTTTAAATCAGTCAGAAGAAGACTTGTTGAACTCGGCCCCATGCTGTGTCAAAAATAGACCATGTAGCCCGTTGAGAATTGGGTCAAAAAAGGAAGTCTGGAGAAAAGTGGAAAAAAGAAAAGTGTCCAGTCCTTCAAAAGGCACTAGTATGAAGGCCCCTAATTCTTTCAAAGGAAAAAACCAAGTTTAGATTTTTTTCAAAGAAAAAAGCATCAACCATACCGCTCTTTTGGACACTAAGCTAGGCACTGATTCTCATCCGGAGTTCTACAATTCCAGCCCTTGTGAAGATGATGAGAGTCAGGAGAATGATCAATTTGAGACCCCTTAAACCAGATTTATGCAAAGGCCAGAAGAGGGATCTTTAGCTAATCTTGAAGAGCTTTTGCCAATGGAGGGAGGAGGTGTTAACGTTTTTTCACATGAGGAGATTTCAGAGACTAATTTCAACAGAGAAATCGTGGTGGTTCCTGAAGCTCAAGACTGTATCCAAGTGGCTTTCCCAGACCCTATTTCTATATTAGGGGAAAAGACAATGTTGAAGGGCATTTAATGGAACTTTTATTATTTTTGTGGATAATCTTGGAAAAAAAAGGATGAAACTTGATGATTGGCTACAGAAGCTTCTATTGCTCCTCTTAGGGAAAAAAAATCTAAGAGTAGAAAGAAAAATCAGTTAGCCATGTATGAAGCTGATGATTCCATGGAAGATATATGGGAGGAAAATGAAGGTCGTGCTGGTACTTTCATAGCAGTGGTTGATTGGTGTGGGGAAAGAAGAATGACTTTGGCTAATTGGCTCTGTAGCAAGGTTGCAACCATTGTTCCTATCAAGAAGAAAGTTTCACTGGATGTCACCAAGAATCCAAGTAGAAGTGGCAAAGGAAAAAGGGAGCTTGAAAACTTAAGAAGTAATATCAAATACGAGAGATCAAAATACTTGATTCTCCAAAGGAACACAACGGTTGCGGATGAGGATTCTTAGTTGGAATGTTAGAGGGCTCGGGGAAGCCTCCAAAAGAAGCATTGTGAGAGAGGTAATTTGTAGTAGTGATCCTGATTTGGTTAGTTTGCAAGAGACTAAACTTGCTGTGAATGTGATTGATAGGAGTATTGTTAAATCCATTTGGAGCAGTAGGTTTGTAGGGTGGGTGTCTCTTGATGCTTCTGGTTCCAGAGGTGGTATTGTTATTATGTGGTCCGATCCGGATTTGACTATCTCTGAAGCTCATGAAGGTCTCTTTACACTCTCTGTCAAAATAACTCTTTATGATCTCTCTGTTTTTTGGGTTTCTGGTGTGTATGGCCCAAACCACAAAAGAGACAGCCACTTTCTGGAAGGAGCTTGCTGCCCTTGGAGGGTTGTGTACGAGGAAGTGGATCTTAGCTGGTGACTTTAATGTTATTAGATGGGTGTCTGTGAAGTCTACCGGTGGTAGGATCACTAAAAGTATGCGTGAGTTCAACCGTCTGATTGATGATCTTGATTTGGAAGATATGTCAATGAGAAATGGGAGGTTTACTTGGTCTGATTTTAGAGGTTTCCCTGTCCACACAAGAATTGATCGCTTTTTTATTACTAAGGAGTGGTTAAATCTGTTCCCGGATGCTAGGCGTGACAGACTTAAGATACTCACTTCATATTACTTTCCTTTGATGTTGGCTACTGGTAATTTTGAGTGGGGGCCTCCTACATTTAGATTTGAAAATATGTGGCTTGATCACAAGCTCTTTTTGGGTCAAATGGAGTTATGGTGGTCTTCTTTGAATGATACGCATTGGCCAGGGCACTCATTCATGTGTAAATTGAAAGTTTTGAAAGGTAAACTCAAAGCTTGGAACAAGGAGGTCTTTGGTAACTTATTTTCTCAAAACGACAAATTGAAAAGTGCCATTGAAGAGCTGGGTATCAGTGATGAAGCAGGGGAGATGAACTCCGAGTAAAGAGAGGACAGAAGTAGATTGAGAAGGGAGATTATGGATCTTATCAAGCTCAAAAGCGTTTATTGGAGACAGAAAAGCAAGTCTTTATGGCTCAAAGGGGGAGACGAAAACTCCAAAGTCTTCCATAGTTTCATTAAAGGTAGGAGAAAGAAAAACTTCATCAATCAAGTTTTGGCGAGATCCGGTGTGCTTATCTTGAATGTTGATGCAGTTGAAGGGGAATTTGTTGATTACTTCTCGCAACTTTTCTCCAAAAAGGTGGGCAATAGGTTTTTATGGGATGAGATTGATTGGAGCCTCATTTCCTCAAGGGACAGAGATCGGCTTACAATCCCCTTCACCGAGGAAGAAGTTTTGAAAGCAATTTCAGATTTAGGGTTGAATAAAACCCCTGGCCCAGATGGTTTCTCCATTGAATTCTTTAAAAAAAACATGGAACGTCATCAAGTTTGATGTTATGAAGGTGTTCCATGAGTTTTTTGAGAAGGGGATCATCAATGCTAGTGTAAACGAAACTTTCATTACCCTTATTCCTAAGAAAGTTGATGCTCTTGCTGTGAATGATTTTCGCCCAATTAGCCTTACTACCAGCCTCTACAAGATCATAGCTACAGGCCTTGGGAAAGAGTTAAAGTTGTTCTTCTGGATACCATATCTATCTTTCAGAATGCTTTTGTGGGAGGAAGGCAGACCATTGATTCTATTTTGATGGCCAATGAGTTGGTTGAAGATTATAGGAGGAGAAAGAAAAAGGTGTTATAATTAAGTTGGACCTTGAAAAGGCTTATGATAGTGTGGATTGGGAGTTCTTGCTGGACATTTTTGCTCACAAGGGTTTCAATCATAAATGGTGTAGATGGATGAAAGGGTGTCTCCAAAATGCAAAATTTTCTATTCTTATCAATGGTAAGGCCAAAGGAAAGTTTGGTGCTTCTAGAGGAGTGACACAAGGAGATCCTCTTTCACCATTCCTGTTTCTTTTGGTGGCTGACGGTTTCAGCAGACTTCTCCTTAGAAATCAAGCTTGAGGTTCCATTCAAGGCTTCAAGGTTGGCAATCTCGAGATGTCTCATCTCCAATTCGCTGATGATACTTTGTTATTCTCCCATTTTAACAAAGCTAAGATCAGTAACATCATCAACTCAGTGCATCATTTTGAGCAAGGGTCAGGTTTGAGTGTTAATTTCCTCAAGTCCTCTATTGCTGGGCTTAATCTTCAATTAGATGAGGTTCAATGGATTAAGGACAATGGCAGATTTACGGTAGGGGAGCTACCGTTTGTTTATCTTGGTTTTTCCCTTGGAGGCAATTCTACTTCTAAAATGTTTTAGGATCCGGTTATTGATAAGATTCACAAACGCATTGCCAATTGGAAGAATATCATGATCTCTAGGGGTGGAAGACTAACTCTACTACACTCTATTCTAAATCGCCTCCCCACTTATTATCTCTTAGTTTTCAAAGCTCCCATTGCGGTTACCAAGGACATTGACAAGATTCTTAGATGTTTTTTCTAGAAATGTTCTGACTGCTGGCTGCCATCTTGTTAAATGGGAAAAAATCCCTCCCCCTATTGCTAATGGTGGGCTGGCTTTTGGTGGTTTGCGTCACAAAAATGAAGCCCTCTTGCTGAAATGGTTATGGTGTTTCCCCTTTGAGCACAATCTTCTTTGGCACAAGATGATTAAGAGGATTCACGGGATGGAACCATTGTGTTAGTGTTCAGCCATCAAGAGAAATTGTAGTAATAGATCTCCTTGGAAGCAAATTTATAAGCTTAAAGAGACCATGGAGGCTAATTGTTTGTTCTCGGTGGGTAGAGGTACTTCTATTTGGTTTTGGGAACAGGTTTGGATTGGTGAGTCTTCCCTTGCTTTCTGTTTCCCTAAACTCTATCGCATTGCTATCCTTAAAAATCATCTGATTTGCAGTTTTTGGAAAGAAGAGCTCAATTCATGGGTTGTCGAGTTTAGAAGGAATCTCAAAGATGACGAAGTTGTAGAATGGATCAACTTGATTAGTCTTTTGGAGCCTCTTCAGCTAAATGACATAGATGATACGCATGTGTAGATTCCGGACAAGACCTATGGTTTTTCGTGTAAATCAGCCCTCAAAACCCTATGGAATGGCAACATTAATACTGATATCAAGTTGGCTTGGAAAGGAAAGTCCCCCATGAAGATTAAAGTGTTTCTTTGGTTGGTGATCAATGATGGCATCAATTCGAATCAGAAATTTCAATCTAGAAATCCTTGGATCTCCCTCCAACCTAACTGGTGCAGCCTTTGCATGAATTGTTCGGAGACTACGAAGCATCTTGTTTGATTGAAGCTTTACTCATGTCATTTGGAGGACTTTCTTCGAGATCTTCAATATGAAGTGGATATTTCACAAGGATCATGTCAACAATACTCTGGCTCTTCTAGGAGGCTTGATTCTTTTTCACAAAACAAAGAGTAGACTTCTAATGGGATAATGGGGTGAGAGCTATTTTGTGGAATCTTTGGCTTGAGCGTAATAGAAGAATTTTTTAGGGGAAGGCTAGATCTTGGGCTGAGGTTTGGGAAGTTAGTGTTCTAAATGCCTCCTTGTGGAGTGCTAATTGTAAATCGTTTGTTAATTATGCCCCTTCTACCATTGCTTCCAATTGGAATGCTTTTTTGTAATCTCCTTTTGCCTTTTTTGGGCTCTTTCATACATCAATGAAATGGCATGTTTCTTATCAAAAAAAAAAAAGATGTATCATGATCTGAACATGTATTTTTGTGTGTTTGTTTGTAGGCTGTACAAGTTTGAATAAAGAAGAAAAATGCATTGTGCTGAACATGTTCCAAGATATCTTGTCTGAGATTAAATAAAAATTGTTGAAACAAAGTATCTGCACTTTTATTTTTTTATTTTTATCGAAGAAAAAAAGAATGTGTAAGAGCAAATTAGAAAAAAAATCATATGTGATTGACAAAAAGAGATACCTATCAAAGAAAACACGTTTGCCCCTGGTGCAGACTTTGAAGCTAAAGTAAGAGCCATTCCACGTGGATCAAATATATAAAAGTGGCCACCAGAAACAATAGAAAGGAGATCACAAACATCATAACAGTTGAGTAGTCCCAAACCATAGTTAAGAGTATCGCCCTTCGTTTCCATGGAGGAAGAAACTGCAAACTACTTATTTCCTCCATATTTAAGCTAGATCCTTCAAAGATGGCAACCAGTGCAGGACCTTGAAATTCACCTGTGCATGTAACATTGGAGTGAACAGATTTACAACAATAGACAGTACATCTAAAAAGGGAATGCAGAAAGAAAAAGTGGGCTAAATTAATAAAACTGACTTCTCAGGACTGGTGACCTCCCCTAAGTTGCAGCAAGTAATGCTATAAATAATAGGAGGAGGAGAATGCATGCTGATTATAAGAAAAGAGAAGTACAAAAAATATTGAAAATAAAGTATGTATAGAAAGAAAGGAGCAAGACGTCCTAGAATCAAAAGTGAAATGACAAACTATCCTGAAGGAAAAAAAGCAAAGGGAATTTTTAAAACTTCAATAAAGAAACTCAAAAGGACACCAAAAAAGAAATATCCAACCAAAGACCATATTATCCACTTTATCATTAAAAGTTTGTTATTTCCGTCCATCCACGTGCACAAAAGAATACCAAATATCTTCAATCGTTATCTCTTGATTCTCCCTAAAAGCCAGAAGTTTTCGAAAAAGAACTGATTAGTAGTACTATAAGGTTCCAACAAATCCCAAAAGTCAACAACATAATATTCCACTTACACAACAAAAGGATAATATAAAAAATAAACTTCCCCGTGAGCTACTTTCCACACTAATATTATAACATTCTAAGAAACCTTTGCTAGCTGAATCTTCCTATTAACAGTAAAGCCGGAAAAAGAAAAACGTACCAAATGAATAGGCCATAAATCAGAGAGATCCCAACTTCTTTTTTTTATATCAGTAATGGAATCCATAACTAACATCCGTAATAATGACAAAGATCAACTAAAAATAAGAAAGCTATTTTGGGAAGCACATTTTTGCTATTCTTTGGTACATTTGGAGCAGAAGAATGACATAATTATCGAAAATAAAAGGGAAGTTTTGGTTATCTGTTGTCAATTGTCATTCAATCAAGAGTTCACTTTCTAGCTTCTTTATTGGTCACCTTATCTAAAAAGTTATGGAGTTCTAATGTTTTTTATTTTGCAAGATTGGATATTCAGTTGTATTTTGAAATCGACTTTCAATGGACTTATAGTCTTGTGCTTTTGAATATTATTTTCTATACTGTCTATGATCACCTTATTGTTCTCATTTTAATCAAAGTAAATAACAGGTCAAAAAGATCAACCAAATCCCAATCATTCAATTCTAAGAAAATTAAGAAATGTATCTACAACTCTTTTTTCTCATATAACTAAAGCCCTAGAATCTTGATTCTCTTTGAGGAAATTTAATAGTGAATTGTGGTAAATACAACCAACATGGATTGGCCTAGTGGCCATGGGGTTGCTTTCTAACCTTCAGGTCATGGGTTCAAACCATGTTGGCCACCTACCTAGGATATTAACCTACGATTAACCCGACACCAAGTGAAGTAGGGTCCCGTGAGACTAGTTGTGGTGCGGGTAAGCTGGCCTGGACACTCACGGTATTAAAAAAAATTGTGGTAAAAACATAAATCATATGTACTATAAATGGAATTCCTTCTTGTAATTCCTTCTTATTTTCAATAAAAAAAAAAATTAGTCAACTGGATTATGTTTTATTTTTATAGAAAGATGAACAATAATTCACCTAGATTATGTTGTAGTAATGATTGACGAGGATGTTCTATTTTGTCAAATATTACACGCAAATTTTTAGCTCCGCCGCAGTCCGCCAACTCCAAAAGGTCAAAGAACAAATAGTCATTGACATACAACGTCAAAAGCTCACTGATTTTAGTGTAGTCCATGCATGGGAGATCTTTAGTCATCTCTTCATCAACTAATGATATGGAACGAATGGATTGCACCCCCAATTTGCTTGCTAAATCATTGCTGACACTTGGATGCACAGTGCGTTTCCCAACAAGAATATTATTTTCTTCCATCCATGGTGCATCATAGTAAACAAGATCATGTGCTTGCATCGGAATCTGAGAAGAGTCAGGAATCAAAAGAGTACTAGAAGCAGCCACTACAACAAATATGGTCTTTTATTGCATTTAGACATAGCGTTTTAAGGGTCACGCTATTATTAAGAATAAAAATTTCAGCGCTTTACAAATTTTAAATGGCCCGCTTAATTTTTCCAACTGAAACAACACTGCCGAAAACAAAAAGGCAGAAGTAGACGATCTCTCTCTCTCTCTCTCTCGTTAAAATTCACTCTCTCAAAACGAACCATCTCTCGCTCAATCAGCTGTCTGAAGAAAAAAGCTCAGTCCTTTTCTTGAAACCACTCTCTTCTTCGAAGAAAAGAACTCGCCTAAGATTTTCTACCCTACTGATCTCTCTCTCACTAAGATTTTCTGGTTTGTTTTTCTTAATTTCTTCTTATTCTTCTTATTTATGGTTAAAAAATTGAATTTTGCCCTAAATATTCATCCTCAATCTTCTTCAATTTTATTATACCTCATTTTCCTATTAGTTTAATTTGAATTTCCTTACATTGTCTTCTCCTTGTGCTTGTTCACAGGGAACTGGGGCTGAGTTTGTTTACACATCAGAAGGCCTGGTTCTCTCTTTCTCGTGACCCTCAAAGGAACCTCTAGTTCTATTGTAAAGAATGACCTCTTGAAAGATTAAATAATGACGACTGTTTGGAATCTTGCAAATTCCACTTGGAGAGAAAATTTATAAAAAAATGTTGGAGCAAATATGGTTGCAGTAAGCAGTGTGGAAATCAAGGGGTGCAGCGGGGCATAACTTGCTACTTGCAGGTACTTCAAATTATAAAATTTAACCTTTCATCTAATTTTGAATTCCTAAAGAAAAGTAGTTGAAAAATTCAAAATGTTAGCTTCATCATACTTGTGCACATGTCGTAAGATATTTTATGCGATCCTTTAATAATGAAATTAAGTATCAAAGTTGATTGTGGACATGCATTTATATTAGTATTTTATCAAGAACTGCTTTACCTTGGTTTTATACTCTCATTGAATTCTATAAAAAAAAAAAACTCTAATTGTTGCCCCCTCACTTTTCTTGTTGAAATTTTATTTGTTGTCTTTTACTTCATATGTTTTTTTTTTTATAAGAAACAAGACTTTTCATTGATAGATGAAAAAGCCCAAAAAGGCCAAGCGAACTACAAAAAGCCTACCAAAAGGCACCAAAAACAAAAAAACTCCTAATCCTTTAAGCCATTCAACACTGGGGCTGAACACAAAACGAAATGCCTCAAGAAGAACCTACTGCTACTAGCCCAAAGAAACTACATGAATAAAAAATCTAACAAGGCTTCTTTTGGACTTGCCTCCGAGCCCTTGAACAAACCCGTTTATCATATATCATCCTTTTGAACCCTTTGGAGAGGTAAACTATTAGAAGGATGTCTCTCATAATTGACGGCACTTCTAAGATTTTCTAATTCCCTTTGACCTCTTCTATTTTTCGAAGGAGTAGCTCCCTTATATTTCTTCTTTCTATTAGGAGCTATATGAGTATCGGTGAATCTCACCAATCGCCAACTTCATCTTCGTTTCCCCTTTCTTATCTTCAAAGATAATAAAAGAGCCTTCCTCTTCATCTTCTTCTTCCACCTCGATATTCCGATCATCATTCATAATCAACTCTATATTTAGATCTTGAGTTTCTGGAATTACCATCAACTCCATGGAATTACATTGAGATTTTTCGACGTTAGCTTCTCTATCTCCATCTTCACTTCTAAACTCATCAAAGCTTTCCTGGATATCTTCAATAATATTCGCATTTTACCGCCTTTCATTATTGTCATCAAAGTTTTCTTCAGCATTAGAATCTTTCAAATCACTCAAAATTAGGCCAGCCATCTCATTTCTAATAAAGTCCTCCGAGAAATCACTTTGGTACACCCCTTCATCCACCGTATCTACCACTTCATCTGCATCAGACATTATGGGGGTTGAAGTGTAGAAATCTGGATCTGAATCTGATCCTACCTGATTCTCCAAATTAGTAGTATGATAGATAGGCCTACTTTTGAAAAAGACCTTGGTTTGATCTTTTTTGTTGAAAGTGACTTTCCTTGGCCCATTGTCTTCATCCTCTTTTTTTTTTTGTATCTGTTTTCCACTGGGCCCGACCCAATCCCATAGTCTATCCCAGTCCATTCATTAGAATTCGAATTTTTCCCTCCATTATTGCCTATCAAAGTAATCTCCTGATTGGTTCTATTAACATTGTCCCTTTACGTGCGACCAACTTGTAGCCCATTATCCAGGCCCCTTTGATTTGATGTTGGACACAAGGCTCTTATCATTAAGGACCCTTTTCTTTCGCAAATTGAGGAGCTCGAGGATCCTACCTCAAAAGTATCGATAAACCCCTTATTTCCAGCGTCAGGGAAACTTTTTGCGCGAATCGAGGTAACAGGATGAATATTTTCACACGCTTGAGTCGGTGGGGGCCGGGTCCGACTCTTTCCGCCAAGCCACCGTACTATTGCTTTTTTCCTTGTCCTTTTTACAAGAACTGCTGGGTCTTTGGGTTTTCCAATCCACCCTTCTAATATCCATAGGATAAGGACCTCCTGTCATTTCTCCTCCAAAAAAACTCACCGCAGCTTGCCTAGCAAAACATCCATGGATCGCAGGAGTTTTCATTGCCAGGATGATGCCAATCTTGGAATGTCACAATGGTTACAACGAATTTATTTCCTTTTCCATTCTTAACTTCGACCTCAGCTGGTATAAAACCACAATAATTGTCTCTCACTTGTATCACTGCTTCAAAGCTTCCAATTCTATTAAATGTATTCTTAGAGCATTTAATAAAACCTCCACACATGTCTCCAATAACCTTGAAAACTTCCAAGTCCCAAAAAATCAGGGGAATGTTCCTGACTTTTATCCATCCCCCATAAGATGGAATTAAATCCATTCTACCATGCTTCTCTTCATTCCAAAACTCAAATTTAATGGTTAAATCATCATACGTACACCAGTTCTTGTTCGAACACAGAGAATGTGCCATCACACTATCAGGACATAACAACAGGGCTTTATCAGGATGAAAAGGATTTATGGCAAACTCCTTTTCATCAGTGTTACGTTTTATACTATCCAAAATTCTACCCCAATCATCATGAAAACACCTTCGAGTAACGATAATCATAGTATCAAGTCGAAGCTTACTCACGAAGTCTTCACCATAATTTTTTATCTCCAGGACTTCTGTAGAATGGTCTTTACTTTTAAGAATCTCAGCATAAGAAGCTTGGCTACGAAAGGCATCAGGATTTTTCTTCATTTTTTCATGGTTAGTCTTTTCAAATTCTCCATCTAAGAGTCTAACAAAATTAATCCAGCCTTCCGAGTTAACACCTGTTGGAATAAAGAGTTGAGACTTCGCACCATTGGACATAACTTTAGAAACATCTACAAACGCTCCTCTTCTATTTAACACTTTCTGAACCCAGCAAGTCCCGTTTTCACACTCTATCCTTCTATAAAACTTCTGAATACTTGGTCTGTCTAACAAGTCTTTGATTGCATCTCTAACCCAAACCACATATTGAGGTTCTAAAGAGATTTCAAACCACTTGTCCCCGTTTTTCTCCCTTAATAAAGCTTTTCCACGTCTCTGAACACGATCTGGTCCTATAAAGAAATGCTTATTTTCTATCTTACAACTACTGTCTATAGAGAAAGCCATGAAGGAAGAAAAAATAAAAAGAGGGAAAAAGGTTTGAGGAAAAAAAACGAAGAGGAGGAACCCTCACCGGTGAAAGACCGGCGAGGGTGAAAAAACCGGCCACGTAGAAGACGCGGACAGTGTTGGTTTAGAGGGTGTCTTGGTAATCGTGTCTGAGAGCATTTGAGATGTTTTTACTTCATATGTTTGATTATTATTTCCATTTGTATTTTTGGTTTTTTCACTTCTGAAGGAAAATGACATTTGGAAGAATAACCCAAAGGCTCATTTGTTATGTGCTGGGATTACGTTTTTCAATTCAATGAAAGATCTTAGTTTGATTGAATCACCAAGGAAGAAGATAGGAGTGGTGGGTCTTGGAGGTCTTTGTCACATAGCCTGTCAAATTTGGGAAAGCTTTTGGTCATCATGTCACAGTAATTAGCACTTCTGCTTCTAAGGAAAAAGAGACTAAAGAGAGGTTGGGAGCAGATGAATTTAATGTCAACAAAAATCCCCAACAAACGGAGGTTTGTTCTACAAAACCTCATAAGATTAAAACCATATTCTTAATTTTTTTAAGGGTAAAGTATTTTTTGTCCCTGAGTTTTGAGATTTGTTTTTATTCAGTCTCTGAGTTTTCAATATGTGTCTACTTCGTCCCCGAGTTTTGAGAAACTGGTCACTTTAGATCCTACTAGTAAAAAAATTCATTTACTGATTATTAGAAAACTAACTGCAATGATTAAATATATCTTATTTCTCAAAACTCAAGGACTAAGTAGGGTACACACAAAATGAAAACATAATGACCAGTCAAAATAGACACAAATTGAAAAATTAGGGACTAAATAAAAACGAGCCCTCACAACTCACATACCCAAAAGTACTTTACCTTTTTTTATGAGATTGAAATTGTTAAAAGAAGGAAAATTTGTGGATGCAGGCTTGTATGAGAACATTGAATTTCATATTGGATACAATGTCAGGAGAGCATTCAATTGGACCAATCTTGGAATTGCTCAAAGTGAATGGGACTTTGGTAATTGTCGGTACAACAATGACTAAATTATAACTAAAAATAGATTTAGTATTTGGTAAGATTTTTGGTGCTCCACTCCCTGTTTCCCCTTGATATTTGGTAAGATTTAATAATTAAAAATAAATTTAAACTTTTTCAACTTTCAGTGGGCCAATGGTTGTTTTCAAAATCTGCCCACCAACTAGCCATGTTATCTTTAAACATCCTATGATCCATCCACATGTTTTCGAATCTAAAGGGAGAGGGGCCCCACTGAAAGTTGCCAGTCTGCAAGAGGAGAGGGTAATGATCAGAGGTTATTCTTGGCATCCTATCCACTCTAGCATCGTGAAACCTCCCAAACCAGCTATTAGAAGTGAGGAATCTGTCAATCTTGGTATGGGTAGCTCCATCCCCAGAACCGGACCAAGTAAACTTCCCATTTCTCAAGGGTAAGTCCACAAGGTTAAGCTCCTCAATGATCTTATTGAAGTCTTTCATGCTTCTAGTCATAGTTCTCCCCGTGGACTTCTCACTTAACCATCTTACTACATTGAAATCACCAGCAACAACCCAATCATCAGAGCATAACCCCCCTACATCTGCCAGCTCCAGCCAAAAGCCCTCACGATCCCTCCTGGAATTAGGGCCATAGACTCCAGTAAGCCAAAAAGAAGAATTATCAGGGAGGAGAATTTTGATTGTGAGTGTAAAAAGTCCCTCATGAGCCTCAGTCACCACAAACTCAGGGTCTGACCACATAATTAGAATCTCCCCTCGAGAACCAGAGGCATCAAGAGAAACCCAACCAACAAATCTGCTACTCCAAATAGATTTTACTAATCTTCTATCAACCTTGGACAATTTAGTCTCCTGAAGGATAACAAAATCAGGATCGTAGCTACGAATACAATCTCTAACTAGGCTTCTTTTGGGCTCAGCCCCAAGGCCCCTTACATTCCAACTAAGAATCTTCATGTACAACCGGTTGAACCCTTTGGAGAGACAAGCTTTTATCTATGGTCTCTCATAATTAATTTCAGATTTCAGATTTCTAAGCTCTCTTGAACCTCTACTGACCTTGGAAGAAGTTACCTCTCTAGTTCTTTGACACTTCTTCCTTTTTGGAGTAATTTGCATGCCACTAAAATTAATCCAGTCATCCAGTCTCATAATCTTCTCTCCCAACTTATCCCTGAAAATGATAAAAGTCCCCACCTCATTGTCTACCATATTGTCTTCCTCACCATCCTCCATAAGGATTGGATGGGATAAGCCTTCCTCAACCATAGAACCAACTCTATCCATCCTCACTGGATCTGAGAGTTCAGTATCAAAGAGCTGGGGATCAAAGTGATCTACTGCTTCCACCACAGCCAAGGATCTGGAATCATCGGAGACATGATCTTCGGGTAAGCTAGAGGCATAGAACTCGTGATCCGAATCATCTATATGTCATCTATAATTTTAATAATGTACACCACTGAATAAACGTCCCAATTTTTTTATCTATAGTGTCGGTATTTTTTAAAACTCCTCTTGGCTTAGACACCAGAACGTGAAAATCGTTTATTTGTTAAGTAATGTGGAATCTTTTTATACTATATGACACTAAAAATTAAATACGTCAATAAAGTTTTATAACAATGTGAAAATAATGGCTTTATGTGTAGAAATAAAAAGTGTTTTTGTATGTTTTTTTATTTAAGTATTTCTTTTATCCTTGTTGGTACATAACATATTGTCATGGAGTAAAGTGCATTGTCTTGGCCTTATTCTGGCATTGTTGCTACTAGTTGTTCTTGCCAATCTCTATAACTAATTGAAAAAAGCTCAAGTATTTATAATTTTAAGGCAAATGAATGACTTTATTATTCAAATGTTTTCATATTTCAAATTTTATTTTGTATGGCCTTTAAAGCATTAGCTTTCTTTGTACCTAAGTTGTCTCGTTAAGGCATCAAAATTCCGTATCTTATCCTTTGAAAAGTTGTCAATGCTTGTCTCCTTGAAAAGTACTTTTTTAACCTTTTATTATGATATCAGTTTGGATAGTTGATTCACAATAGTTACTGAATCTGAGTATATTTAAAAAATGTGGTATAGTTGTATTGTACCGTAGGATACCATTGGGTCCTTGCTCTTTTAGATTATGGTTTTACTTTTTTGAGCTTGTATTTACCTTCGGATTCTTTTCTATAATCTTGCATTCTTTCTCGCTATTGTGACTCTGGTAATGAGGTTTTCTCATCCGCTTTTGTTTCTTTAACTTTAATAAATTTGTTGTGAATTCTTTAATAAAAATAACGGAAGCTAAAATTTGTATTTCATATTTATGTGTTTCTTTTGTCAATACCTTTTGCTTTTTCTTTACTTTGTAGGGGCCCTATAATTTGATGTAGAATATTCACGTTGGTTAGAGGAGCATAACAGGCAAATAAATGAGCTTAGAGCTGGAGTTAATTCACATGCGGGTGACACTAAACTTCAAACTATTGTTGATAATGTGACTAGACAGTTGGATGATATTTTCTGGTTGAAAGGAATTGCAGCTACCGTTGATGTGTTCCACATTTTGCCAGGCATGTGGAAAACACCGGCAGAGCGGTGTTTCTTGTGGATTGGTGACTTTCTGTCATCTGAGATCCTGAGGGTAAGAGATATCTATGTATTTTTGTGTGCTAAAAGAAAAAGTTTGCTGTCTTTAGTGTGAATATAATTTTTACGATTTTTGGTTCAAATTATACTGTTTAGAAAACTTGTGCACAATCTATAGAGAAGTAACCACATCTTTATTTTGTTCCCCTTAAGGTAAGGGTGAAAGTTAGTCGGGGTAGGGGCCAGACCGACGCCTATAGTCGGTTAGTGAGTGGTTGAAATTCCGACCTGTATTATGTTCGGTAAAAATAGATGACTAAACCTGCTGACGGTTCGATCAGTCTGTTTTGTAGTTCAATACTTCAATACTTTAATCATGTTTTATGTTATTTAAGTTGTTAAAAAATTTATATCCTTTAATGTAATCTTATTTGCCTCCAATTTTATGCATGAGCAAGGTTTCAGGTGAATTCCATAATCATTCTTATTCATTGTCTACATTCTGTCCATATAATTTTTTCTAGTGTTTTAAATGAAACTGGTTAACTGTTAGAAGTGATCAATATAGGGGGTTTTCCATTGAATGCATACCCTATCAATTTGCTAGAAATTCTTTGTGTAGATTAGAGTTTTTAGGTGTTAATCTGAATTGCTTCTACTGCTGAGTATTTTATATGTGCTTATAGGCAATAAGAGCAAATGCTAGATTGATAAATGTCTTGTATTTGATCAAAAGTTTATAAACAAGACATTTTTTCTAGGTCGTGATCTATAAATTCAGTAATAACTTAAATGATCCATACTTTAGGGTGTTAGGGAGTGGTTCATCCTTTCTCTTTGAACTCGTGAAAGGATATAGGCCAAACACACTTGAGAAATTTGTTTTTGATCGTCATAAAACACTTTTTTTCACTTTTTCTCTAGGAGCTTATTGTAAAATTTGGTTCTTATTAGTTTGATGCATATGGTGCCTTAAACTAGTTCTTATGCTTTTCTAGGTACATCATGTTCTCCTTGGTCATCATTCATATAGAGTTTGAGTTGATGTAGCAAAAAAAACATGATGCATTTTTTTTAGGCATTCTTTAAATATGTCAACTATTGAAGAAGCTATTGGGAGTACAATTGCATAGCCTCTTGATAAAGTCATTATGGGTAAAACACCATTTTTTTTAAATTTTTTTGATGATTTGTATGTAGAATAATATAATAGTTTACTAAAATGACATATTATGTCTTTTTTTGTAGGTTGATCGAGCTGACGTCTTCATATTGTTTTCGATTTCGTAGCCTTTTTTTGTTGGGGTTCTGTTTAACATTGGTCTATTTTTTAATTAAAAGTAATTATAGACTTTTGTAATCGAATATACTTTTTGTTTATGGATTTTAGGTTATTTCATCACACTTGATATATTTGCATTATCAAGTATAACTTTTTGTTGGGGTTTTGTTTACCTTATGTATAACTTTTTGCTAAAGTAGTTTTATGGATGGATGAATCTCATATTTTGTATGACTTTAGATAAGTTATGAAAGTTTGCATATTTTTGTATACTAGTACAAAAAGTATAGTTTTTCTTTATTCCTTTATAAATATTATAGTACATCACCATAGCAATCAAATTATATTATTGAATACAGGTTTAATATATCAAACGAGATAGCCAGTTACAAACGTTATAAATTATAAATGACCTTGAATTACAGGAGAAACTATGATGTTAGTAAAAGGCTATTACAAATATACAATAGCATTTTAAAATAGCTATATTAAAGGTTATCATAGCGTTTCAGAGATGCTATGTTATATTTTCATAACATTCAAAGTATGCAATTACTTGGAACGTTTATAGCGTATATAATAGCGTGAATCAAACGCTATGAAATGTCTCAGACTTTTAATTACGTGGGCAACCACGGCGTTACTGAAAACGCTATGAAATATCAACAATAGCGTTTTTTAGACGCTATAGAAAGCAATATTTGTTGTAGTGAGCCAATACTGACTTGTCCACACAACAGTCTGAAATAGCCTCAAGCACACAGATAACAAAATTTATCCGATCGTGGGACAGTGGTAACCATTTAACATCCACCGTGCAAACATTGAAGATCATCAAAGTAGTCCCTCTCATTAAAACTTAGCCTAACACCTAATTTACAGCGGATCTTGAAATGCGATAATTCGGATGGAACGACACAAAAAAAGGAGTGAATTTTACAGGCAAGTCAAAAGCAAGCACATTTGGGGATACAAAATCATTTCCCACCCAAACCCATGATACACCATTTAATACAGAATTTAACAACATGAACTCACCGGTTTCTACATATTCTTTCAGTTTTGAGTAAAGAGCGGGAATGCCTTCATGCAATGCGTTGTTGATATCAGGTTCTGCTGAATAATGCAACTGAAGCTCCCCATAGAGCTTGGATATGTCCATCAACTATGCAGACAAAACTTCAATACTTGGGGAATTCGTCCAAGCAAGCTTACATTCCAAGTACGGTGAAGGACATTCGCCATCTAAAATAAACTGAAGCTCCCCATAGAGCTTGGATATGTCCATCAACTATGCAGACAAAACTTCAATACTTGGGGGATTCGTCCAACCAAGCTTACATTCCAAGTACGGTGAAGGACATTCGCCATCTAAAATATGCATTAAAGAGGAGACCATCCACATCTGTGATGTGACATAGGTCTAATAGTGCTTGGTGGAGCTACTTGATTACTTGTTTTCAACCATGGAAGTAATTTAAAAGGTGAATCGGAACAAACAGGGCACCACGCAATAGTCTTTATTTTCAGATCAGAATTCTTCATTCAATACATTATCAGCCAAGTTTCCTATTAAATAATCAATATTCATACCGGAGAAATCTTCTATATAGAGAGAGCTAACATGCATAGCACCATCATCCACACGGTTGCTTTTGAATAACATAGCATTCTGTAGTTCATCACAATTTCCTTTTGCGTTGATTGTGAACTTGCGTGCCAAAACATCTAAACAGGCAAGCAATCTCCTTGCGTAATTTTGTGTTTCAGAATGCTTAGAGTCATTCAACAGTGACACAGATGCACAATCTAGCAAACCAGTAAAGCCCAGGGATGTTTTAAGTCTGAGGCTGACTAGAGCATCTAGAATGCCATTGACTAGGGTTAAGGACATAATCTTTATAGAATTCCACTCTAGATGGTTCTCCAATCCCAAAGTATCTTTTCAATATGATTCTCTCTTTATCTGATTCCATCCGCACAAAATCATCATTCAAAAAATCCTCACATAAACCAGTGGGTTTAATCCATCTTACAGGCTTACTCAAACTTACCAATTTTCTACATTTATATGACTCAGACATGGGGATCTGTCTTAATAATATCAACATGGATGGCTTCAATTGTTCCTTCAAGAAACCATTTTGATTGAAGAATAAAGCTCCAAAGCTCATGCAGCTCACCTTCAGATGCATCATGAAATAGCCCACAGCTAGAAAAGCATTTAAAATGTCAGTTGCTGTTGGAGGGTGCACAAAGTTCTCAAGTTGTGGATGATCAATCTGCATATCACCCCTCAAAAACATACACCCAACTTTCAGTAACAAAGACAACATGTTCTCACTCCAACCATCAACTTTAAGAACATTTGAATTTTAAACAAGTAGCAATAGAGAATTTTGCCCAACGGGCAGTATTGGTCGTTTAGAAAACTGAAATAGATCATCACAATTTGACTTCAGATAACACCACATCAATTTTATCCATTCCACACTAGGTTGAGGTCACTTGTCTTGCATTCTGCCACTCTACAGGAAGAACTTTCACAAAGAGTTTCTCAAGCAAATGACAGGAAATAAAACAAATATTTAAATCTTCTCTTTGTGTTATATCACAGAGCTTAGCATAAACTCCTTCTGGTAATCCAGAGTCCACTAGTTGATTGGGAACTGAATCCTTGAGAAGACCATATTCATCTCCCCTGGCAATGTAAGTCCTTTCTCCTGTCCCATTTTTGTCAAATGAGGTGAATGAACCATTGGCAAGAGGTAGTAAAGGTAATCCACACAAAATATCCGATTGATGAGGTAGTGTCAAATCAACCAAACAATACTCAAGGGTCAAGATGGTTGCATTCCTATCTTTAAATGCACGTTTCCTTTTAATCAGAGTTCTTAACAAGTGGGGTGTCTAAGAAGTGTAATGATGGGCACACGTCCATGAACCAATCAATAATTGACTTGAAAACTGAGATGACAGGCAAGCCAGAATCAGATAACGCTTCCACGAGTTCATGCACTTTGTCAAAAGAAAAATCAGGAAAGATAGGTTGTTTTACTGAAATCCACTGCCCTCTTGGAGCATTAATATAAAGTACAAGAAGACCAAAATCAGCAATGAAGCTGTAGAGTTTTCGCACTACTGATCCCCAAGGTTATAATCCTGCTGCTGTAGGCAAAAATGAAGAGAACAATTCTCCGTGACCAATCTCAGATGAAATTTTTTCAGGCAAGCGAGAATAAGCAGGGGCAACAACATCTTCAAGGAGATAAGAATTCCAGTCTAATCGCTTTTTTCCACCTCTTGCCATGTCATCACCATGCCAAATGTCCCTTCGATTTGATGAAGGTTGAAAATATGCATTTACATGTGCAGGGAGGCCACTTCTAATGGGTAAAGGTAGAAAGCAGTATGCACGTCCTTCAAAAGCTTTCTTCTCTTGTACGGAAGCAGTGGAAACTTGAAATAAATCAGTAGCAATTAACCAATTATTTTCAGTCTATGTAGTATGGTCCATTTCCCTATCAACCTTTACAAAATTAAAAGTGCACCAACACAACAAGGAATAAAATTGTAGGACCTGTCACTCACAGCTAAGTTTTTTTTTTGGGAGCCCACGACCTAAACATCCAGAGGTTATCCAATAGTGCTTTGATAAATCACCATCGAAGCTTTTTTCGGTACTAACAATTTACTGACATTTATATGGCAGATCTCTGTTGCTTCATTAGGAACTGCTCTCTATCCATTTCACTGTGGTGGTTTCCATACATAAGGCTGATAGCATCCTGATGTGCACTTGATTCAATAAGAGGTTCACTGATAATATTTTTATGCACACGATGTAAGTATTGCATTTCAAGTCCTATACCATCCTTTATAAATACTTAAATTGTTTTAACATTGGAGAGGAAAAGCAAAGAATGAGAATCACCTTCAGAAAAAGAATCAAAAAGTGAAATGACATCTTCAGGTGTATATTTGTCTTTTTTTTTATTTGACTTCGGGAAGCAAGAGCTAGAGTCCTAAGGGGGAATCGAAAGAGCGTACCAGGAAATGGGTTGTGCATGTCACAACCAAAATGCAAGTAAGGAGAAAATTGATTAGGAAATTGTTACAGAATTTTTCTCCCAGCATACTTAATTCGAAGGCCTGGATGAGAAGGAGAGATCCCAGGCAAATTACAGGCATGAGGACCAAACATAACAATATTCTCCCCTGAAAAAAATGTAGGGATATCGGTTAAATGATACACACAATTAAAGCCCAAATCAAATCTTACAATCGCAAAAGGCTTTTGCAGTTTACTTTCTTGACCAACACAAGAAATTGCATAAAGATCTTGAGAACTAAACACAAAGTTGTTATAACAGTACAATGATTGTCCTTGCCAACAGCCATTTCAGGAGACAAAATGTAAGAAGTTCCATACTGAGTTTTATACAAAAGAAATGTAACCTCGGAGGGGCCCCGCATTTTGGATCACTCAAATAGAATCTCAAGTCCATCTGCATACATTTCAAGTATATGTCTAAGTCTGTTCGTCAATGCTTCATCTTGTCCAAAAGCTTCAATGACTCCAGGATAAACTCAAACTCATAGAATCGGCACTCTCAGCTACTAAAATCCTATGAAGTGAGCTGACACCAAGCCTCTCTGCAACGTCATTGGATATGTTCCCATGGACGAATTTTTGAACTAGTTTTCGTGCATTCAAGGTGACAGTTGACTCCCCACCAAGGTTGAAAATGTCGATGTCGATGTCGATGTCGACATCTCAATTTTACGGACATGCCGGTTGTCGATGTCGATGTCGACGGATATTCCGGAAAAATCACGGATATCACGGATAACTATAGAAATAGTTTGAATTTGTGGATGAAACTTTTATTAGAGCTTAATTAAACATTAAACCATCATTCTAAGTAGTTATATAATAAAATACACATATATATGGACATTAGTGGTACAAAATATCAAAATTTAGGCGCAAAATAACATTTTTATAAATGATAGAGCCATTAATATTATTTAAAAAAGAACAATTAGTAATTTACATTACATGAACATCTAATAATTCCAATCATATTTAGACCTTATTTACTAAAAAAAAAGTAAAAAAAACCTTTATATAAAAAAAAAACCTAATAATGTGTTTAAAAAAAACCTAATAATAATAATAATTAGCTTAAATAATTAAAAAAAAAAGGTTATCAAAGTATTTAACTTTTTTTAAAATGATTAAAGAATTTGAAATATTTTTTTAATAAGAAATTAACTTAATAAAAAATGAATACTTATACTTTGATTACAAAGTTAAAACTATAACTAACTTTAAAGTATACATTACAAGCCCAATAAAAAGCCCAACTAACCTTATGGCCTACCAAATCACTCTACAATAAATAAATAAAAAAACCCTAGGATTTATTTTCTGCAGCCGCATCTCTCTCTCTCCCCCCTTCTGCTTCTTCTTCTTCGTGCGTTGCTTTTTCAGACTCCATGGCTGACGACATCTTGGATTTTTTAGCGACATCTTGGATTTTTTTTTTTTTATGATAAACAAGCTATTTCATTGATATATGAAAAGGCCAAAAAACGGCCAACGAGGATTACAAAAACGCTTTCCAATTGGAAGCAATAATAGAGGGAGGATAATTACAAAAGGATTTACAATTTGCACTTCACAAGGAGGCATTGGGACACAAGCCTCCCACACCTCAAGCCAAGATCTATCCTTGCCTTCAAAATTCTTCTATTCCGTTCTAGCCACACGTTCCAAAGAATAGCTCTCACCCCATTGTCCCACAAAATTCTTTTCTTTTTATTGGTGAAGAGCGTTGAACCTCCAATAAGAGCCTTAGTATTAGCCTCATGATCTTTATGAAAAATCCACACCATCTCAAAAGTCTTCAAAAAGGACAGCCAAATATTGAAAGAAGCAGTAATCAAACAAAAAATGCACAATGGACTCAGAACACTTTCTACAAAGACTGCACCAATTAGGTTGGAGAGTGATCCAACGATTTCTAGACTGAAATTTTTGGTTGGAGTTGATGCCATCGTTGATAATCAACCATAAAAATACTTTAATCTTCAAAGGTGACTTTCCTTTCCAGAGATAATTAATAACACAATCACTAGGATTCTCATCCACTTTCCACAAAGTCTTAAGAGCAGACTTACTAGAAAAGCTGTGGGTTGCATCCGGGATCCACAATCTAATATCCTCCCTATCATTTAAGCGGATAGGATCCAAAAGATTAAAGAAATTAATCCACTCAGCCACTTCATCATCTTTGAGGTGTCTTCTGAAGATCACAACCCAGGAATCAAGCTCACCATGCCAAAAACTACTAATCGTTGCTTTTTTCCAGGATCGCAATACGAAACAAGGAGGGAAAAAGAGAAGCAAGGGTCTTCTCCCCAATCCACACATGCTCCCAAAACAAAACAGCAATGCCTCTTCCCACACAGAACCTGCAATTAGCCTCCATAGTTTGCTTGAGGTTATAAATGTTCTTCCATGGGGATCTATTACCACTGTTAGGTTTAATAGCCGAACACCAACCCATCAAATCCAGCCCATGAATCTCCCGGATGATCTTGTACCACAGAAAATTAGGTTCCAAAGGAAAGCGCCACAACCATTTAAGAAGGAGAGCTTTGTTCTTGAGCTTCAAACCACCGAAAGCCAAACCTCCATTAGCGAGTGGAGGAGGGATTTTATCCCACTTAACAAGATGGAAGCCTTTTAAACCCTCAGCCTCTTTCCAAAAGAAAGACCATAAAATCTTATCAATGTTCTTTGTAACAGCCACCGGAGCTTTAAAAACCGAGAGAAAATAAGTAGGTAGACTATTTAAGATAGAATGGATAAGAGTGAGTGTCCCACCTCTGGAAATCATGATTTTTTTCCACTTATCTATGCGCTTGGTGATCTTATCAATAACCGGATCCCAAAAGGCCTTAGTATTAGGATTACCTCCAAGGGGTAAGCCGAGATAAATAAAAGGGAGCTCCCCAACCTTAAATCTACCATTCTCCACCAGCCATTGAACCTCTTCATCATCCAAGTTGATACCAGCAATGGCAGATTTGATAAAATTGACACTCAAGCCAGAACCTTCTTCAAACTGTTGAATAGTGATGACAAGGTTGCTGATGGCATCTTTGTTAAAATGAGAGAAAAGAAGAGTATCATCTGCAAGCAAACTGTAGATGAGACACTTCCATATTGCCTATCTTGAACCCTTTAATCCAGCCTCTAGCTTGATTTCTTGAGAGAAGTCTGCTAAAATTGTCTGCAACCAAGAGAAACATGGAGGGGGATAAAGGATCACCTTGTCTAACTCCTCTCGAGGCTCCAAATTTCCCATTAGCTCTACCATTAATGAGGATCGAAAAACTAGCACTTTGGAGGCACCCTTTCATCCAGCTACACCACTTTGGATTAAAACCTTTAAGAGCAAAGAGGTTCAACAAAAAATCCCAATTAACACTATCATAAGCCTTCTCAAGATCAAGTTTAATAATAGCTCCTTTCATTTTCCTTTTCTTAAAGTCTTCCACCAATTCATTGGCCACCAAAATGGAATCAATGATCTGTCTTCCTCCCACAAAGGCATTTTGGAAGATTGATATGGTGTTAGGGAGCACAACTTTCAATCTCTCCGCAAGAACTTTGGCTAAAATCTTATAGAGGCTGGTAGTAAGACTAATTGGCCGAAAGTCCATAACAACTAGGGCATCCACTTTCTTGGGAATGAGAGAAATGAACGTTTCATTCACTCTAGCATTGATGATCCCTTTCTCAAAAAACTCATGGAACACCTTCATAACATCAACCTTGATGATGTTCCATGTTTTTTTAAAGAATTCAATAGAGAAACCATCTGGGCCAGGAGCTTTGTTAAACCCAAGATCTGAGATAGCCTTGAAGACTTCAATTTCAGTGAAGGGGATAGTCAGCCAAGCACTATCCCTAGGAGAGATAGGACGCCAATCAATGTCATCCCAAATGATTCTACTGCCAAGCACTAGCCTTGAAGACATCTTGTATTTTTTAGCGACATCTTCGACAAATCGGCGATATCGACGACATTTAGCAAATGTCGCCGATACGGGGGGAGAACGACTCTTCCCCCCCTTATCGTTATCGAGCACCGCCGACTTCCGATATGTCGGCGACATTGCCAACTTTTTCAACACTGCTCCCCACCTAATGAAACATCAGCATCTGGTCCAAGTAGGCAGTAACCAGGGAGCATCATTGTAAACTAGGTTGCTGGCCGACAATAGTCTACCCGAAACATCAAGTAAATACATATTAACTTTTTTTTTTAGAACACAACAATTATATTAAAAGAAAATAATGTAAAAGAGGTTAAGAACACCTACAAAAGAGATTACAAAAAGGAGTTCCAATGTAAGTATAAAGAAAAAAAAGTTACACCAAAATTTAAATGTGCATTATTTTTTAAGAATTTGTCTCAAATAGCATAAATCTGCATACTAATTACTAAAATGTTTAAACTTTTTAAAAAGTACTCAAATAGCACTTCAATTAATTAGTGAGCTACTTTTCATAGGTATTTTTAACGAATTTGTTTGTTTTTTGGTTTTTTAAGTTCAAGGTCAATAATTTATTCAACTATTTGATCATTTTTTATTATTATTTTCAATGAACTTGTTAAAAAATTTAATTTTTTTAGTTCAATAAATTATTGAAATATAATTATGCTATTTGAGTAATTATTGAAAAGTTCAAACATTTCAGTAATTAGTATGTAAAAATATGCTATTTCAATAATTGCCCCTTTTTTTACCAAAGATAAATGAAATACAAAAAACGGTCCCAAAGTTGATGATGATCACAAGACATATCGTTGAAAATACGGTTGTTCCTCTCAATCCAAATCACCCAAAAAAGTGCCGCCACAACAAGATTCCAGAAAATGCTCTTACGATTTCTTCTTGAACCAAAAGGGGAGATGGAAAATAGAGTGCAAATGTCCAAAGGCATAACAAAATGAGTCAAGATCCGGCCCCAAAAAACACCAATAAAATCACAATGTAAGAATAAATGATTTGTCGACTCATGATCCTTTCCACAAAGACAACACCAATAAGGGGACAAAGATCAAAACGGATTCTTTCTCTGCAAAAAATCACAAGTGTTAATCTTCTCTAAAGCGGCAGACCAAAGGAAAAATTAAACCTTAATAGGAATGTCTTTTTGCCAAATAAAAGTATAAGGAAAATGAGGTTGAGAAGGGACTTGAATTAATTTTGAGAAAAAGGAATTTGTAGTGAAAGAGCCCGAATGATTGGTCCAGGTTTTACGATCCTCCAAAGGAGTAGGCCGAACAAAATGGATGGAATGGAAGAAAGTAAATCTTGAAATTGCAATAACTCAATCTCATTAAGATTTCTTCTAAAAGAAAGATTCCAAAAAGAGGAAAAGTTATCAAACAAAGAAGCAATTGAACAACCAACATTAGAGGATACGAGGTAAAGCTGAGGATAAAGTGTTTGGAAAGAAACTTCACCAACCCAAGTATCCTCCCAAAAGTGAATACGTAAACCAAGGCCTAAGGTAAAATGGGTGAAAGAGTTAAAAACATCAAAACCTTGTGAGATAAATTTCCAAGGAGATCGAAAGGACACATATTTAACCACATTCGTTTCCCAACCAAAGGTAGAAAAACCATATTTACTCTTCACAATCGACGTTTAAAAAGCTGAAGAATTTTTTGAAAAACGCCATAACCATTTACCTAAAAATGCTTTATTTCGAAAGATCAAATTGCCAATGACCAAACCTCCACAAGTTTTATGTTTTGAAACCTCTTTCCAGTTAACAAGATGAGAATGAAAACCTTCGTCACTACCATTCCAAAGAAAATTTCGAAAAAGTTGTTCTATTAAACATGCAACTTTCATAGGGAGTTTGAAAATAGATAAATAATAGAAAGGAAGACTCTGTAAAACTGATGCAATAAGAGTAAGATGGCCCCCTTTTGAAAAGAACCCTTTTTTCCACCCATCCAATCTAGAACTTATCTTATCAATAAGAGGCTGCCAGAAAGAAACAGAAGTCGGATTGCCCCCTAAAGGAAGACCAAGATATTTCATTGGCCAAGAACCAACCGCACAACCTAAAACAGAAGCTAGATTTTGAACAACATGATCCTCCAAATGAATACCATACAAAGAACTTTTCGCAAGGTTAATTTTCAAACTTGACATAACACCAAAAAGACTAATGATGGAAGTCACATTTCTAATTAAACGAACATCGTGAGGGAGGAAAAAAATTGTATCATCCGCAAATTGAAGATGGGAAACATTGACATTAATTTTTTTTTTTAAGATGACACTTCAAAAGGCCATTTCATTGAAAAAATGAAAGAAAAACATAAATACATAGTTAAAAAACAATGTAAGAGTGGCATGGACTAACCAAAAAGCCACAAACTAAGGTATACCGTATACCCAACCCACCTCCCGCACCCGCCACCTAATTACAAGTATGCGGGCCATCTATTAATAATTTGTCCTATCGAGTAATTACAAAATTCTTTGGAAGTTGACACCCAAAAGGAGGCATTTACCATTGCCAACTCCCACACATAATCCCAAGACCTCCTTTCATCCCTAAAGATTTTTCTATTTCTTTCTAACCAAATACCACATACAATTGCACTACAACCCGCCCTCCATAAGCTATTCCTTTTATCATTAAAACGGGGGGATACAAGCATTTCTTCTAAAGTTAAGCGAATAGACACATTATTCACCCACGATATTCCAAACCTTTGGAAAAATCCTTACCAACAAGAAAACCTTCAAACTGACCCCATCCCAACCAACTTCTCAATTAGACGACTAAGAATATCAGTGACCAAGATAAAAAGAAAAGGAGATAAAGAGTCCCCTTGTCGTAGACCTCGAGAAGCCCGAATAAAACCAATTGGAGCTCCAT
Organism: Gynostemma pentaphyllum; assembly: GCA_028015215.1. NCBI lineage: Eukaryota > Viridiplantae > Streptophyta > Magnoliopsida > Cucurbitales > Cucurbitaceae > Gynostemma > Gynostemma pentaphyllum. The sequence goes on from CM051350.1 coordinate 12,181,743, forward strand.
TAACCATAACAGAACAATTAGAAGAGGAAAGGCAACCTTTAATCCAAGAACGCCACTTCTCACTAAAACCTTTAGAAAGAAGAACATAATCAAGAATACCCCAACTTACATGATCAAAGGCTTTTTCAAAGTCTATTTTAAAAATCAACCCTGATTTTTTCCGAAACCTATAATCATCAATACTCTCATTGGCAATAAGGACAGAATCCAGAATTCGTCTCCCATGAACAAAAGCAGATTGAGAAGCAGAAATGGTTTCAAGAAGAACAGTGCGAAGACGATGAGCTAGAACCTTGGAAATAATCTTATACAAACTTGTCACCAAGCTGATGGGTCGAAAGTCCGATAAATTAGATGCACTGGCCTTTTTTGGGATCAAACAGATGAAAGTCGAATTGACTCTAAGGTTAATCGTACCACTAATGAAGAATTCCTTGAAGACCTCTAAAAGATCACCTTTAATAAAATCCCAAAACGTTTGAAAAAAAGACATAGTGAAACCATCCGGACCTGGGGATTTATTCCCATCGCAATAAAAAACAGCCCTTTTTATCTCAACCAAATCAAAAGGCCTTTCCAAAAAAGATTTTGAAACTGCAGAAATGGGAGACCAATTAATTCCATCTAAATGAAAAGCGCCACTCGAGTTGGAAGAATAAAGATTTTTAAAATGATCAATAATGGCCCGCTCAATATCACCCTTATCAGTAATGACTTCCCCATTCCCAAGAGTCAAATTGTTGATCCACTTTTTACTTTTTCTACCACTTGCAATCCTATGAAAAAGACTAGAGTTATTTTCCCAATCTTTAATCCATTTAGGCTTAACTCTTTGGTTCCAAGATATTTGCTCAATCCTAAGCAACTCAACATAATCAGGATAAAGACGGGATTTTTCGGTTCGAAGGGAATCAAAAGCACCAGAAATCAAAATTTGATCATCCACTTGTTTCAGATTATCCAGAAGGACAAGTTTCCTAGAACGAAGATTTCCAAAAGTTGCTTTAGACCAAGGAATCAAGCCCCCCTTAACTGAATCCAATTTTTTCATGAAAATGAACCCCTTCCACCCATGGCCGACAAAAGCCACCCAAAGAGATTTACATAGGGGAAAAAAGGAATGATGAGTAAGCCAAACATTCTCAAAACGGAAAGGAGTAGGCCCCCGTTTAAGAAGAGAAGAATCGATAATGATAGGGTAATGATCCGAAACTAATCTGGTAAAGGCTTCGTGTCTAAAAGGGGGAAAATGATCTTCCCAAGGAAGAGAGAAAAGAAATCTCTCCAAACGTCGACTAGACGTACCATCTCTATCACTTGACCAAGTGACGGTAGCGTTACAAAGAGGTAGATCACGAAGCTCAAAATCATAGATGAAATTATCAATGACTCTCATGTTTTTTGTTGTGCGGTTAGAACCTAATTTCGCACTTGCAAAACGAACAACATTAAAATCCCCACCCACACACCAAAAAGGAGAACATAGGCCAGCCAAATTTTCTAATTCTAACCAAAAGTCAGGATACTCCCTAGAACGACAAGGGCCATAAACGGCAGTACACCACCAAACAAAAGAGTCCGAAGATTTGAATTGAATAGAAAAAGAAAAAGCACCCTCCACACAATCCAATTTTGAAAAAACATGAGTATCCCAAGCAATTAAAATACCCCCGGCTGACTGAAGGTAAAAAAGCCCAATCTTTAAATCTATACCCCAAATACTGGCCAAAAAAACCCTATCAAAAGAAGTAGATTTTGTTTCCTAAAAAAGAATTAAATTGGTTTTACCTCTAAAAGGAAATCCTTAATTAATTTTCTTTTTGTCAAAGAACCCAAACCTCTAACATTCCAACTTAAATCTTCATAAAAAAACTGAACACAGCCCAAAAGAAAATGGAAAAAAAGTCAAATCTGACCAGCCAAACCAACAGAAAAAGAACTGTTTTATGCAAAATCTTTAAAAGTAACATTTATTTTTGAAAGAACAAACAATTCATGCAAAGAATCCCAATCAATTTGGTTAAAAAGCTGTGACAATTTGGAAATCGAATGAGCATTTTCCTGCATATAGTGATTTTGATTTTCAAAAGCCGACAATTTTTGGACCGAGTCAGAAAGTGAAATAGAGATATGGTCTCGTGAAAAGGTTGGGAAAAATTGTGATTCATGTAAGGGGCTTTGAGAAGAGAATTGGAGGGGGCAGTGAGCAAAAAGGATCAGGGATGGTGGAATGAGATGAGCAAGTGGGTAAAATAAAAGCATTCCTATCAACATTCAAAGATTCAAAAGTCTGTGGAGAAGAAAAAACCTGATTTGTCAAAGCAAAGATTGAATCCAAAGAAATCAAAGTCGGGTTGTTGATGAAATGTGTAGAACTGGTAGTGTGACCTTCAAGAACTGGTTGATCTTCCACACAGCCCGTGTCATTGCAACAATAGGCTCTAACACCATCTGGCTTTTCCAAAATTGAATTAGTTAACGATAAACCCGGAGTCTGTGAGATTTTTTCCTTGTTTAAGTCCCCATCAATAAAACTAGAAGTGACAGACTCTTGACCAAACAAACCCAGCTGATTTTGTAAATCCTTGGCTTCTTTAACACCACTCAAATGCAACCCAGAAAGCTCCTCTGAGTCATTTGATCCAGAAATATTATTCTTTAAAGTCTGAACATATGAGAAAAGAATATGTGAAGTGCAAGGAAGCTGAGTAGTCGATACAAATTGGTCCCTTCCTCCCCAATTAGATCAATCAGAGATGATATGAGATTCGCCTCCTTTTGTGAGATGATTTCTGGTGGGTGTCGTCGTCTATGGAAAGCCATGCGAGATTCGCCTCCTTTTGTGAGATCAATCAGAGATGAATGATTGTTTAATTTCAGTGACTGCATTGAATCATCAAGAACACACGTGGAAGAAGAAGGAGAAGAAGGAGAAATATCTTCAGGACTTAAGTCAGCTACTTGTTTAAAATGAGAATAATCTTCAGGTCTTAAAACTGGGCCTAAGTCAGCTGCTTGGTGAGGCCCAACTAAAGTCTTTGGGCCAAAATTCAATTAAAATTGCAGAATTTAAAAGTGGAATAGTAACAGCCCTAATTAATGGGAATAAATTGAAATCCCCAATCAATGGGACAGCTGACGCATTAGTTACGGATCCAAATTGAATTTGCGCGCCGCTGGCTGGCGAGAAATGCTACTTCTTCAACTACAAACTCTTCATCGCCGGCCTGTGTTCCGATGAGACTTATAGGCCAATGCGATAATCTGATATTATAGAAAACACCATTGTTTTTACACGATTTTTCGTTGGAATGAAGCCATTGGCTAAACCCTTACATTTGATTCGAGCAGCCCCAAGGAAAGTGAAATTTAGGCCCCGTTTGGTATGTGATTTGGATTCAATTTTATGATTTCAAATTGAAGGGATAAAGTGGGTTAAGAAGAATATGTGTTTGGTAGCCCATCTTCAAAAAGCAAATCCAGATTTTTTAACTCAAAAGGCCCAATTTTCGGATTCTTCATTTAGACGTTTTCTCACGATTCAGAAATTTTGATTCAAGTAAATTGAAAACACGGGATTCAATTAATGAGAAATTGAATCCCGTCAAAAAAGTTCGGACATAACATCTAGCGAAACGAAAAGACTCTTCGTTGGGAAATTTCTTCTACTTCTTCTTCTTCTTCCATCCATGAAGCATCAGGCTTGACAGTGATGAGATTCGAGATATTCAAATGGAGGAAAAATGGAGATTTTCCTTTTTCAGCAGCAATCGAGGATAATCTTGAGGATTCTTTTGGAATTTCATGGGATGAATCAGCCATATTTGTTAGGGCAAAGAAAAGGCTTCAACAATTTTGACCGAAATTTGCAGGAAATAATTTCGATTGACTGTTTGAGAAGAAGAATCGAAGGATTCTTCATTTCTCTACTGAGAGGAGAAAATGAGAGCTTGACCTTGCAAATGAGAGGAAAAAAAATTCTACTTGATGAGGATCACCGAGTACACGCGGAAGAGAGAAAAATTTGGACCTTGACACTTGTCAGAGGCTCTTGATACCAAAATGAAATTTTACTCTTGACTTTGAATAAAGTGTTTTCCTCATTTATTTGTAACTAATCATACAGTATCTATAGATTATTAAAGTCATGATATAATACATGGAAATTCTTTTGGAAAATATGAATATGGATGATCAACCAAACTCTTCTGATTTCACAATCTCAATTATGTATTTTTGAATACTTAACCAAACACATATTCTAAATTTATGAATCACAATTTTAAATTCTGAATCTGCTACCAAACACAGTTTCAAATCTAATAAATTCACATAATACAACTCTTAATTCATTCGAATCCAATGATTTCAAATCTTGTTTTTCAGATTGCGAACCAAACAGGGCCTTAACGTTTCTGGTACAATTTCTAGTAAACCTCCACAGCTGAATCCGATTTTTCAAAACAAATTTTCAGTCCATAAGTGGAATGGTAGGCCTTCAATGCAATCCAATCACTTCTACATGGTATTGAGGTAACTAAAGCATTACAATTCTCCGTCCAAGGGAATATACTAAAAAGAGTATCATCAACTGGAATCTGCCTTTCATGGAGGAGGTAAAAAGCCTCTGAGGCCGAATCACAGAAACAGAGAGGTTGCAAATCACAAAATGGCCTAATTTGCAAATCACTAAAAAGAGTATCGTCAACTGGAATCTGCCTTTCATAGAGGAGGTAAAAAGCCTCTGAGGCCGAATCACAGAAACAGAGAGCTTGCAAATCCCAAAATGGCCTGATTTGAAATGTAGAACCAAAGAGATGTAATTGAATTTGAATTGAATCCCAATCAATTTGAATGCTTTCCCTGACAATAATAATAATAGCATTTTTCCACAAATAAAAACCGAGGGCAGGGGACTGTGTGGCAAATTTTGTAAAAGCTTGGGAGCCCAAGTTGATGTAACTCTGTTTTGTTGATGGAAAACAGAGCATGAAGGAGTCTCAAAGAAGAAGCCCAAATGGTAAATGAAATCATGTAAACCCTGTCCATTGTAACTTTCTGGGTTTCGCAAGGCATTGTTCCACCCATTTTTTTGGAATTTTGAGATCACCCAGTAGACTCCACTTCTATTGGAGTAACATTCTATTAACACAAAGAAATTGAGCTCTTGCAAACGGCGTACTGCATCAACCGGAGATGGTAGAAGATGGAGTTCTCTTAGGGCCAGGAGTAGATTACGTGCTACTGCTAAGTGTAATTGAAGAAAAGCAATCTGAGAAGAAGATTTCTCAGAAAACTTCAGGCCAGAAGCATCAGCGGTGCGTTATATGGTGAAAGTTTTTCGTTCCACATAGAAAGTTTGTTTTGTCATGGTTGGATCAGGCGTGGATATTTCTCCAGCGAAAGAGTGCCGGTAAGGGAAAAGTGGTTAAACCTACATCGGCGTTAATGACGCCGGTGAGGAGGGAGGAGGTTATAGTAATGTTAGTGAGAAATTATTTGGTGTGGACGTGTATTATTATGTGCTGGGAAGGAGATGCAGGAATATGTCGAACTTATGTTTGTATTTGAGATGATTCTGTTCATGGCAGAATGAGAGTTCCAGGTATATTAACTTGTTGCTTGAAAGTTGAACTTCAGCCAAATGCTGTACGATTAGAATGGCCACCCCGCTGTTCTAGATAAAATATCAGCATAATCAGTGGGCTTCAGGAATTCCCGAATTCCCAGCTCTAAAAATAAATCGTTAAAAACAGCCAAGTCAATGGGTATAACACAAATACAAGGGGCTAAGTGAAGTGGACCATCAAGTACAACCTCATCTGCTTTTGCAAACCCATCTCCAACCCAAATCCACTGACAACCTTCAAGAACAACTTTTACAACATCCATCTCATCTAAACCAATCAAACCGGTAAGCAATGCATATATCCTTGGCATTGCCTGCCTAACTCTTTCCTCATAAGCTGATCATTTACAATCTCATTATTTTTTTCCAAGCTCAAGAAGTTGAGCAGCAAAAATATTGCCGCTAGGGGGAGAGGACCAACCAAGGCTGTGTGCTAGAGATGAAGAAGAGCACTCACCATCCAGTATTCGCATGCTTGCTGCAACAAGCCACAAGTCCTTAGGTAATCTTACAAGTTTTGGGGGAGCTAACATGGATGAGATGATAGGCCAGGGTACAGTTTCAAAAGGAGGGGAAAGAAATAGTGGACACCATGAAATTTTACAAAGCTCATTCTAGAACTTTTCAATATCAGATTTAGAAGTTTGGTGTCTGAATGGAGTTGTAGCTGTTGAAAACAATCAGTTCACCATACCTTGATCTTCATTCATTGGATTGAGCAGCCACTTAATCGAATTAACTTCTACGTAAGAAAGAAGAACTCTACCCCTGGAATGAGCCTTGTTTTGATCCGTATGCATTAATCTTTTTATATTCTGAGCACTTTGCACAATAGTCTCCAGAGATACACATGCTCTGAGGCCCAAACCTTGTAGAATGTCCAGAATGTAAGATTCGTTGAAAGGGGTGTGAGGGAAACTATCAAAGTCATCTAGTAAGGCATGTAGTTCTTCATAACGAGGATCATATAAACCAACAGGACGCTTAAGACTGCCACTAGAAGTTGGAAGAAAATCTAAATTTGACAAACATTCCTTGAAAGTTACATCTTCAAGACATAATTGTGGAAGGTTTAGCAATACAGAAAGCATGGTACTGTCACGAAGTTCACTCTGCAACTGCCCAACTCTGTCAAAAACGTGCTTCCGGTAGAAACATGCCTTTCCCATTTTCTTTATCCCATAATATCTTAACAAAATCTCCTCTTCACTATCTGATGAGCATCTAAAGAAGTCAACTCCAAGAAAGCACTCTCCAAACTCTAAGGAGGTAAATATTTTCGAGGGTTTTCAAGATCTCATAAACCAAAATCTTGAGCAAATCCTCCATTATAGACTTTGAAAATTGGGAATCTTTTGCACCTTTCTATATTGTTATCTTCCATACAGCCACCAAGATACCATTTAGGATCAAAAAGAAAGCGGCGAAATTAATCCTTCTCATCCACCTCCAAATTGTAGAGTGAAGACATCATCCCCCCAGTTGAAGAACAGTATCATATACAGAGTCCAAAATGCCAGTACAATTACCATCACTTACATAGTGAATTAAGTCATTGTGTTCGACCTTATAATATGGATCGAGTAACTTGCATCCAAGTTTAATAAGTATGTTTTGCATCTCATTAGAAAGAATCTGTACATTAATCAGTTTCGACTGTTTGGTGGCCCTATAAAGATGCCTAGATATGGATGGCAAAATGGGCCAGGCACTGAATAATGACAGGTTTTCACAATGATTGAGAAGATATTGCCAAAAAAGGGAAAACCAAGATGAACTAGGATGGTTACTACCATATTCTGGGTCCCAGAACACTTTATTTTTGTACTTCCAATCAGCAGGTACAAATTTTTGGAACAGATGAAGAAAATAATGAACATTAAAAATAAAAAGATTCGACTTTGATGACTTAGCAATATTTGAAAGTCCAATTGATAAAGTGAGAGGTACATTATGATCTATCATTCTATCAGAGATTGGTGCAGTAGCACGTATTCCAAATCATCACATATAAAATAAGAGATCCCTTTGTCGGCTTCTTAAAATAACCCTAAATCGCCATTTTTTAAGAGAACCAAGGGTAGGTTATATGCATGTGCACCCACATCAACATCAATCAAATCTTCAATGCAATATTCTAATAATACAAGTTTATAAGGTCTGCTCAGAGTGGCAAAAAGTTTACATTTCATAAGACATTGACGAACTGTAGAGGGTGTAACCACTTTATGTCTAAAAGTCTGGCAAAATTTTAAAAGCGTGCCAGACAGATGATTGGGAAGATGCACAACCGACATTCCTAGAAGCACCAGCGCCTCACCAAGTTCCTTACTTTTTGTGAATTTGTCATCATGAAGAAAAGCTCCAATAGGTGATACGCACTTTCCACCTTCATCATCTAAATACAATACAAGAGCATCACCAATATTTTTATACACTTGCTCAACTAATATGTTCCATGGCTCCTCAAAAGAACCACTGGACCACAAAGAAAAGTAAGCATTTGTTGGACCTAGAAATACTTGCACACCAATAAGAAGTTTTATAAAAGAGGGAGCAATGACATCTTCTAAAAGAAGCCTTGTAACGTCCCGTTATTTTGTGATAAAAAAAAAACTTTTATTTATTTTAATTTAATTTAAGTAATTAAAGTTTATTTATTTATCTTTGAATTAGAATTTAGTAATTTATTTCATTTTAATTCATTTTAATGGCTTTATTTATTTAAATACGTTTTAATGGTATTAATAATTATTAACGGGCCAATTAATAATTATTAGTCACCATTGGGATAGTTTGAGATGTTCGGGATTCGTTTCTAAGCCAAAAGTCAAAAAGGGCAAAACCGTAATTTCCCAATTTGCAAAATATCTAAAAACACTATTTGACTATCTTCTTTAAATTCTCCTTTGACTCAAATTGACCAAAATGCTCATTCTTTTCCCCTCCCCAAACCGTGAGCTTCAAAGGAGAAAAGAGAAATTTTGGTTTTTGTTCGTTTCTTGCCGTGAAACTCGGTGTTTGTCAATTCGGGAGTAGTTTTACGTGTTTTTGGAAACTATCCCATAACCCTAAAACCGAGTTTCAGTCGGAACCCTTCCCGTTTGAAATTTACCCTTTTGGGTTTGATTTTGGGTTAGAATTTAATGAATGAATGTTTATTTAAATTCAATTCGGGAAAGGGATTAATATTCGAAAACCCTAATTATCGATACCCATTGAAATCGGGATTATCGAATTTGTTTAAAACCAACTCAAAACGTATTTAAATTGCCTAAAAGCCGGAAAACCAACCCCGAGACTCATTTTTGATGATAGGGCCGTGGGCCTCTTTGTGGGATTTGTTGGGTTTTTCGTCGCTTTGTATGTTTAGTAGTTGTTTGATCGATAGTTGGTAAAGTTATTGATTTTTGCGATATAACTTAATTGTAGGTGTTTTTGAACCGCGTGGTTGATTGCTCTTCCGGTGTTTAGGAGCAAAGTCATCTTTTAATTAAGGTGAGAATAGTTAGTATTTAAAGTAATTGTAGAAATCGAATAAGTATAATGGTTTGTAGAATCGGAAACTAAGATTAGAATCCAAACTAAGATTAGAGGGAGTGAGTTAGTGCCTTAGGATTTGTAGTTAATCCTTTAAGCGAGAAACTTAGGATTTCTCGATGAAAGCCTCGAATCTTAGAAGATTTTAAGTTAGATTAGTTTCGGAGTTTAGAATGGTTTATTGGAAGTTTAGAATCCTTGAAGGTTTAGGTTAATCGTTATGTCTTGATTCTTTACTTTATTAACGAAGTTCGATTGATTTATCGTTCGTTCAGAGTTTCTTATTTATTTACTTTATGCCCTTTTACTTTATGTTTGTTTCGGTTACTTTATTATTCGCACTTTACTTTACTTACTTTTTGCAAGCATATTCAAGCATAACCATAACATCTCGCATCATTGAAAAAAAAAAAGAAAAGAAAGTGAGAAAGAAAGGAAGGGAAGAATGTTGGAGCCTACGGGTAGTGTCTGCATCACCTTCAGAAAAAGAAAAGAAAGTAAAACAAAAAAAAGAAGGTTGAATGGGTATCCTACGAGATGTACCTGTTACTTCTTCACGCATAGGGTTGAATGGGTATCCTACGGGATGTACCTGTTACCTCATTCATGCATAAGGGTATATGCGAGCCCTACATTGCATATGATCAATGGATTAGAGAATTGAGATGTTATATTTTATGCAAAGTTTACTTATTTCTTTTATTTATGTTATAATAAGAAATGGATGAGGTTTTGACTATAAGTATTAGTAGTATCATCCTTTGGAGAATGGAATGAAATTACCTAGAGTTTGGAGGACTTTAGGAGTGTATTGTGTCAGTTAATTGGACACAAATCGAAATGCGAGTTTGAGGTCTATATTTACTTTTTATGCTTATTATTCTCACTGGGCTTAGTTTGTTAGCTCATGATATTACAACCAATTTCAGGTAATGCCCTGGCTAGAGGCCGTGGAAGGGGAGATGGTGCTGCGTGATCGAGGGATGTTGACCTCGAGATGGACTAAAGGATTTGTAAAGTTTATGTCTTATTTTGATGAACTTTAAGAACTTTAATGAATTGTATTTTGTATTTGGCTCATAAGAGTCTAATGTTGATGTTTATATGATATACATACTTGAACTCCTAATTTGGGGCTTAAAGTCCTTGAGAATTTATTTAGATTGAAAAATTAGGATGTAAACAGGTTTTCGGCATGCCAATTTTCAAACAAAACCACGCAAAATTTTCTAAAAATAAAAGACTTCCGCTGTTTTCTATGAATTTAATTTATTTAAAAGTGACGGGTCGTCACAAGCCTGTTCCAGATTGAACGAATCTTCCCACTTCTGTCCATGTCAGCACCATACCAAATGCCACGACGATTAGAAGAGACCTCAAAGAATCCATTTACTTGTACAATAAGGCCAGTTTTAACAAGTAAAGGCAGGAAACAGAATGCCCGACCAACTTTGAGACATTATTCTATTAAATATTGCATTGCAATACACATAAGATATGAAAAAGAAGGGAGATGAATAAAACCAAAATCGGAAATGGAACAAAAATATTTTATTTTTTTGAATAAAAACACCTCAAAATTTAATTTAAGTCAATGGGTATAGCACGAATATAAGGGGCAAAGTGAAGTGGACCATCAAGTACAACCTCATCCGCTGTTGCAAACCCATCTCCAACCCAAATCCACTGACAACCTTCAAGAATAACTTTTACAACATCCATCTCATCTCATCTAAACCAATCAAACCGGTAAGCAATGCATATATCCTTGGCTTTGCCTGCCTAACCCTTTCCTCAGAAGCTGATCATTTACAATCTCATTATTTTTTTCCAAGCTCAAGAAGTTGAGCAGCAATAATACTGCCACTAGGGGGAGGGGACCAACCGATGCTGTGTGCTAGAGATGAAGAAGAGCACTCACCATCTAGTATAAGAATGGAAATGGTAGGTCATGGGCTGAATTTGAAATGGGCTTTTTTTTTTTGATAAGAAACAATTCATTGATCAATGAAAAAAGAGAAATACAAAAGGCCACCCTAAGGTTACAAAAATTTTTCCCAGTTGGGGGCAATGAGTGAGGGGGAGTAATTACAAAAGGCCTTATCATTAGCAGACCACAAAGAAGAAAATTTAATCAATAACTCCCAAATATCAAGAACCTCTAAAAACTCCTCATTAAAAATACGCTTGTTCCTTTCCCACCAAACGAGCCAAATAAGAGCTCTTATAGCATTGCGCCACAGAATCATTGCTTTGTCCTTCAGCAACGTGCCACAAAGCAGGCCATGAAGAATGTTCTGGAGATTAGAATGGTTCGGACCCTGCACCGAGAACATCTTAAAGAGCTTGTTCCAAAGGGAGGAAGAAAAAGAACAAGACCAAAAAAGGTGATTCAGATCTTCATTGTTATTGCAGCAAAGAGAACACCAATTAGGACTAAGAGCTTTGAGAGGGAATTTTCTCTGGAGTTTGTCGTTCATATTAAGTCCACCAAGGAAAACAGTCCACAAAAAAACTTTAACTTTTTTCGGATATTTATCCTTCCAAACCACGTTAATGATGTCAGAAGATAAGGAAGAAACATCCATGAACAAGGATCTGAACACCCCTTTGCACGAGAACTCCTTACCACCAGAACCAATCCAACACCTCTCGTCAGGCAACGGCCGAATCTTACAATCGCTTAGTAAATTCAAAAGAGATATGAAGTCTTCGCACTCACTATCCTTGAGACCCGCGGATCGATCCGCGGGTTAAATGACAACCCGATTGACTGGTCAACATTGACCAGTGTTGACCAGTGTTGACTTTGACTTTTTTTTTTTTTTTTCGAATCTTTGTTTCGGACTTGGTCTTCTTTTGTTGTTTCGGGCGTTGTCATCGGGGAGTTGTCAATAGGGCGTTGTCATCGGGGCTTTGTCAATAGGGCGTTGTCATCGGGGCTTTGTCAATAGGGCTATGTCATCAGGGTTTTGTCAATAGGACTTTGTCATCAGGGCTATGTCAATAGGGTTTTGTCATCAACGCCTTGTCATTTATAATTTGTCTTAGACTTGTAAAAAATTGCATGACCCCGTCTTTGACCAGTTGACCTGTGACCCGTCGACCGTTGACTTTTTGACCCGTTGACCGTTGACTTTTTTTTTTTTTGGGTGTAATGTCCCTCTGTCACTTTAACATATATTTTCCATGCTCTTTTGTAGGTGTGCTTGAGGGATTGCATATTGTGTAGCTTCATTAAAGGACTATAGACCACCTCTCTTTTCAGATACGTCACGATCTTCTTCTTAGCATACCTTTTTTATGTATACTCAAGTATTGTAGCTAGGTAGTTGTTTCAACAGTAGCTAAGTAGAATCATTTTCCTTTTAGGATGTCGAGCGAAGAGTCTAGTTATCAGTCGGTGAGCGAGGAGGATTCTGGGGGGTCGAGTTCGGAGACTGGTTCAAGTACCTATGATGTTTCCAACCAAAGTGCTAGTGATGATGATTCTTCTTCTCAAGATATTGAGATGGATTCTTATCCTTCTACCATTATTGTAGGGCACTTAGAACGCATTAGAGCTATTTACGATATTCCCTTATCTGTTAGTCTTAGATGCCCTGGTGAGGGAGAAGCGATCCATCGCCCTCCTAATGGAGAAGTAGGTTTTTATTTGAAAATGTTCGATTGTGGGGTCAAACTTCCTCTCCATCACTTCCCTCAGAGAGTTTTGTCTTTGGCTGGGCTAGCACCTGCTCAGCTTGGGCCAAACGGATGGATTGTTGTACTTGGATTCTGGGTTCTTTGGCATCTTTATGGCGGTGGAGAAAGATTAACTTATAAGACTGTGTATGCTCTTTATCGATTGAAGAATCTTCCTAAGGATAAGTTTATCTACTACTTAAACTTTCGAAAACATCGAGTAGTAGGGAAACCTTCAATTTCAAGAAATTGGAAAAGTAAATGGTTCTTTGTTGGTGGTGACTGGTTGGCAGAAACTCCTAAAAATAGTCGTACTCACCGTGTGTCAAAGTCATTCAGGTTTTCTGGTAGGTTTTCAATAGGACTTTGTGACTGACCTTTTTTTTTTACCTTTTGATTTTTATTCTTTCCTCCATTGTGTTGCAGCGAGAGATTGGAAAGTTGCACCGCTAAGGGACTCAACTAAGAAGATAATCAATCGGATCTTAAGTGTTCCAATTGATCAACGTGAACCTTCCATCCTTCTTTCAGATCAATCACTCATCGCTTCAGGCCTTGCTCAACCTCTCATTGAGGAAATCAGTGAGTATTTGCTATATGTATACACACATTTTTTTGAAAACATTGCATCATAACATATCATAAGTCTGACATCTTGTTGTTGCTTCAGATATGACGGGTGAGGCAGCTCGTAAGTACATTGACGATAGAAAACGTCAGAAATGCGTAGATGACTCTAGTCGGGCTCCAAAAAAAGTAACTAAAAAACAATCTGGCCTTCTTGAAACTTCAGTTGAAAAGCGTCGTCGTGAGTCAGATGTTGGCAAGCAATCTTGCACTACTACAGTTCCGAGCTTGGGTGCAGGTCCTTCTTCTCACCATGAAGTTCGACACCTTTTTACCAACCCCGACTGCATTTACTATGGTGAGAATGACGAGTCTTTCGAGAAAGATGTCGGACTGATCAGCTCAAAATTTCAAACTGTTTTGTTGCTTGATCGAGATTGTGCACGTTTCATGCCAACTCAGGAATTAGCTGAATTGGCTGTTGAGGATTACTTAATGGTATGCACTCTTTTATTTTATCATTTGTTTTTTACTCAGGTGACTAAAAAACATACTTTGTCTTCGTTAGGCTGGAGCTAGGATGAACATGATATGTGTCCAACAAGGAAGAGAGATTGCCCATCTTCAAGAAGCGGTGAAACTTCACGAAGAAAATTCATCTGATATTGCTCGATTGCTGGAAGTAGAGAGTGTTGAAAAGGAGAAGCTGAAAAGTGAACTAGCCGAAGCGAAGAGAATCTCAGATCAAATTTCAACCAGGCACAAAAGCACCTTGCTCAATTTTAGCGAACTCAAAGCTAAGACTGAGGACAAAAAAGAGTTGATGACCATGTTTAAAGCTGTTAAGCAGGGTGTAGACCCGGAGGTTTACCTTTTTTAGCCTTGGCGTCGATACAACGCTTGATGAAGTTGCTGAGAGATTTCCAGATTTAAACCTTAATTTTGTTAGAGAGCGTTTGAACCTTCCCCCTCCTTCTCATGCCACGCGCCACGGTGATGATGTCGACATTGAAATTTTGGGTGACTCTGCATGATGCCTTTTTCTGATTTAGTTTTATCATGTTTCGTGGGGCATGTCCACGGCTGAACTCGTTTAGTTTTTATTTGTGTTCCTCTTTAGTTCCGTATAGGTAGTATTATTTGCTTTTAACATGTTTTCCCGTTTTGTTTAGGATATCTCCGAACTTATGTTGCTTTACATCTTCTTATTTGTTACCCTGAAATAATAATTCATCTCATGTTGTCTTCATTTCTCGGTTTTATTTATTTTCTAAGTCTCGTCAATCATACATGGCTATGTAACCTTGCATCATGAATAAACTTAGAATTTTTAGTGAACTTAAGTTTTTGTTCTTTCTAAGTTTTATCAATTAAGTGTGGCTACAAAGCCCTGCACCTAAAATGAACTTAGAATTTTTAATAAACTTAAGTTTTCGTTCTTTCTAAGTTTTATCAATTAAGTGTGGCTACAAAGCCCCGCACCTAAAATAAACTTAGAATTTTGAATGAACTTAAGTTTTATTGTGCTCGTCGCTCATTCTTGTTGTTGTAGCAGCGTAGTGGTAGTGCATGTAGTAAGTAAAGTAGTAGTAGTAGGCCCCCACTCAAGTGTCACTTTATAACTTAAAGTGTTACTTGAGTTTGCGAGTTATTGAAGTAGCTTGTTCTATGCGCAGCTTAAATTCATACTTGGTGGTAGCCTCTGCTTATGCCTCATTGATTCTTCTCATTACAAATAAATTTATGAAGTTGAAAATGTACGTTCTTATTTCATTTATTGGAATGAAATTACAATGAATTGAAATTGTTATAGAAATAACTTGAACGAAAATGAAATTGTAAAGAAATCATTGATAGAAGGTCTTGAGGTGCTCTGCATTCCATGGATGGTGTAATGCCCTGTCGTTGAGGTCTTTTAGTCTGTAAGTACCTGGTCTCACAATCTCAGTGACCTTGTATGGTCCTTCCCAAGTTGGTCCTAGGACCCCGCTATTTGGGTCCTTTGTATTTGGCAACACTTTTCTGAGAACGAGGTCACCCACTTTGAAATTGCGTGGTTTGACTCGGGAGTTGTAGTATCGGGCCACCCGATTTTTATACTCAGCAACACGGAGACGGGAAGTCTCCCTATGCTCTTCAAGGAGATCAATGCTTAACCTTAGACGTTCTTCATTTGTCTCTGGATTGAAATGTTGTACTCTTGGGGAAGTGAGACCTATCTCAACCGGCACAACTGCTTCAGCTCCAAATGCTAATGAGAAAGGAGTTTCACCTGTAGAGGTTCTAGCTGTTGTTCTGTATGCCCATAACACATTGGGTAGCTCTTCTGCCCATAACACATTGGGTAGCTCTTCTGCCCAAAGCCCCTTTAACCCTTCTAGTTTGGCCTTTAAGTTCTTCTTGATAATTTTATTCACAGCCTCCACTTGACCATTAGCTTGAGGGTGTGCAGGAGAGGATTTAAAGTGCTTAATACAGAGCTCTGAGCACCAAGACTTGAACTTCTCATTATCAAATTGTTTTCCATTGTCAGAGACAATGGCATAAGGAATACCAAATCTGCACACTATGCTCCTCCACATAAAGTCGGTTGTTTTGCGTTCGGTTATTGTAGCTAAGGCTTCAGCTTCAGCCCACTTGGTAAAATAATCCACAGTTACAATAGCAAATTTAGTCTGACCTTTTCCTTGAGGAAGTAGTCCTATTAAGTCGACCCCCCACTAAGCGAATGGCCAAGGACTTGTGACATTTGTTAGATATTCGGGTGATTGTCTTGGGATCACAGCAAAACGTTGACATTGGTCACATTTTTTACAGAACGACTTGGCATCCTTGTGCAAGGTGGGCCAGTAATAACCTTGCCTTACAATTTTGTGAGCTAACGACCTTCCTCCTGAATGGTTGCCACACACTCCCTTATGAATCTCTTTCATAACATAATCTGCCTCTTCGGGTATAAGACATCTAAGTAGTGGTAGAGAGAAACCTCTCTTATATAAAACATCTCCTTCTAAGATATAGTGTGTTGCTCGGCGCTGGAGTCGTCTTGCTTCAGCTTTGTCAATAGGAAACTCCCCATCTCTTAAGAATTTTATGATGGGATCCATCCAGGAAGGGGTGGACGACTGCAATGACTGCTCAATATCCATGGCTTCTAAATCATCAATGCTTGAGTTGGGTAGAAACTCTACTGGTACCGTATGACTTAACTCAGTCTCATAAGTGGATGCCAAACGTGCTAATGAATCGGCATTAGAGTTTTGCGAGCGTGGTATTTGATTTACCTCCCACCACTCAAAGGTGCAAAGAAGTTTTTTAACCTTCTCTAGATAGGTTGCCATCCTTTCTCCCTTGGTCTGATACTCTGCTGTTATCTGATTGATAACCAATTGAGAGTCGCTAAACACTTTGATACGGCTTACCCCTACCTTTCTTGCTAGTCGCAACCCAGCTAGAAGCGCTTCATACTCAGCCTCATTGTTGGAAGTCCTGAACCCAAACCTTAGAGAATATTCAATGTGAGCTTGGTCAGGTGAGACTAAGATAAGGCCTGCTCCGCAGCCTTTCATGTTAGAAGATCCATCCACGTAGAGTGTCCAAGTGGACCCTTCTCTTTGTGGAGGAATGAGTTCTTTGTTTAAAGCAAGTTCTTTTTCATGGTTTAAGTGTGTCTCTTCTTTAGCAGGTGTGAGTTCCACTATAAAATCAGCCACAACTTGGCCTTTTATAGCAGTTCTTGGCTTGTACTGAATATCGTACTCACTGAGTTCCACAGCCCACTTCATCAGTCGACCTGACGCTTCCGGTTTTTGTAAAACTTGCCTCAATGGGTGATTTGTCATAACTAGAATCCCATGTGCTTGAAAGTATGGCCTCAACCTTCGAGCTGAGGTTATTAAAGCTAGTGCCAATTTTTCCATTTGCGGGTACCTCGTCTCCGCGTCTAACATGGCTTTGCTCGTATAGTAGGTAGGTAGTTGAACTCCACATTTTTCTCTTACTAGAGCTGAGCTCACTGCCGTTTCTGACACAGCCAAATATAAAAATAATTCTTCACTTAGGACGGGCTTGGAGAGTAGAGGCGCGGAGCTTAAGTAATCTTTTAGCTCTATGAAGGCCTTCTCACACTCCTCCGTCCATTCAAACTTGCTTCCCTTCCGAAGAATCTTAAAGAAAGGTAAACATTTATCAGTTGCCCTGGATACAAATCTGTTCAGCGCAGCTATTTTGCCATTAAGACTTTGTAGCTGCTTAAGGTTCTTTGGGGACTCCATGTCCAGAACAGCTTTCAACTTGTCGGGATTCGCCTCAATACCTCTTTGGTGGACCATGAACCCAAGAGATTTTCCTGAAGTTACTCCAAATGCGCATTTGTCCGGGTTAAGTTTCATCTGGTACCTTCTTAGCACATCAAATGCCTCTTTTAAGTCCAAGGTATGTTGGTCTGCCTGCCGGCTCTTGACCAACATGTCATCTACATAGACTTCCATGTTTCTCCCAATCTGCCTTACAAACATTTTATTTACCATTCTTTGATAGGTTGCCCCAGCATTCTTTAACCCAAACGGCATGACTTTGTAGCAATACAGACCCTGGCTTGTTACAAATGACGTCTTTTCTTGGTCATACTCATACATTTTAATTTGATTGTAACCTGAGTATGCATCCATGAAAGTCATCATCTCATGTCCTGCTGTCGCATCTACCAACTGATCAATTCGAGGTAGAGGAAAACTATCCTTTGGGCATGCTTTGTTGAGGTCGGTAAAATCTATGCATACCCGCCATTTTCCGTTTGCCTTTTTGACCAACACCACATTAGAGAGCCAATCCGGATAGTGCACTTCACAGACAAAATCCGCTTTTAAAAGTTTTCTACCTCTTCAGCAATAACATCATTCCTGACCTGGTCGAACACTCTACGTTTTTGTCTAACAGGTCGATAAGTATGATCAACATTCAGACGATGAACCATGATCTTTGGGTCAATGCCAGGCATATCGTCATGGCTCCAAGCAAAAACATCGATGTTTTCTTTTAAGAAATTGATCAGTTTCTCTCTCTGTTCTTCCCCCAGTCTTGTCCCGATTTTGACAAACTTTTCTTCATTTAGAAGCGGCACAGACTCCATGTCTTCTGTTGGCATTGCTCTTTGTTCGAACTCTTTCGGTGATACTACTAAGGGAGGTTGCTCCGCTTCTTCAGCCGGGAAGGCCGTTGCGAACTGCACCTCTTCCTCAGTTTGTTCTACCCCGATCATGTTTACCAGCGTAGCACCCTTCATAGCTGTGTAATAACACTCTCGGGAGACCTTCTACTCCCCTTTGATTACTCCTACCCCGCCTGAAGTAGGGAATTTCATCATTTGATGGTAAGTCGAAGGTACGGCCCTGAGAGCATGGATGGTAGGTCTCCCTAATATGATATTGTAAGCTGATGGGCGATCAACCACTGCGAATTCTACCATTTTAGTGATGGTGTTGGGTTCTTCTCCGAAAGTGGCTGGCAATTCAATACTACCTTCAGGGATGACCTGCTCTCCTCCGAATCCCACCAAGGGTGCTGAACTTCTTTTCAACTTCTCTCTCCCAATTCCCAATTTCTCAAAAGCGCTGAGAGAGAGTACATCTATCGAGCTACCTCCATCGACCAGGACCCGATGTACTCTTAAGTTAGCCACAATAATTATCACTACCAGGGCGTCATTATGAGGTTGATGGATATCAACCACTTCTTTTTCATCAAAACTTATCTTTGTCTTTCGACCAGGCATTGTAGAAGTAGAAAAGACCTCGAATTTAGTTGGGGCATGACTCTCTTCTCGAACGCTCGCCTTTCTTTTTCTGCTTGACTCTCCACCAGTTGGTCCGCCAAAAATAGTTCTTATGTCACCACCCAAAGATTTTTGACCACCTCGATCTTGGTCTTTTCGTTCGGGTCTAGGTTCACGTTGTCCTTCTTCCCTTCTCATCACGAACTCCTTTAGGTACCCCCCTTGAATTAAAGCTTCAATTTCCTCTTTGAGGTCAAAACAGTTGGAGGTGGTATGTCCGTGGTCCTTGTGGAAGAGGCAATATTTATCTTTATTCCTCTTATTCGACCCTGCCTTCATCCTTGGCGGCCACCTAACCAAATTTTTGTCTTGAATCTCCATTAGTAGATGTTCAGCTGGGATAGTAGTAGGGGTGTACTTCTTGAACTTGGTCACAGGATTACCCCGCTCCTCAGTTCGTTGTTCTGTCCTGCTTCTTTTCTCGTCCCTATATCGGTCATCCTTTCGAGTGATGTTGTCTGTTCGATCTTTTCTTTTGTGCTCGGAATGTTTACTACTTCCCCCTTCATCCGGAGCTTTTCTTGCACTAAGTAACTCTCCCGCGCTCATATATTTCTGTGCTCTTGAGATGAGCTCTGTATAAGTAGCAGGAGTCTTTTTGCCTAGGGACCATAAAAACTTTTCGTCTTTCAATCCAGCCATTATTGCGGTTAGAGCTATGTCATCGCTGTAACCTTCAACTTTCAATGCTTCACTGTTGAATCTCACAACATAATCTCGGAGACTTTCCCCCGATTTTTGACGCACAGTCAAAAGGTGCGTGGCTGGTTTTTTATGATCTCTTCCACCGAGGAATTGAGTTACAAAAGACCGAGTAAGGTCTTTAAATGAAGAGATAGATCTTGGCTTGAGCTGCCTATACCACCCTCGGGCAGACCCTCCTAATGTAAGAGGGAATGCCCTGCATTTGATAGCATCTCGGACTCCCTGGAGCTCCATCCAAGTCCGAAATGTATCAACATGCTCAACTAGATCCTTCGAACCATCATATATTGCCATAGTTGGCATTTTAAACTTAGTTGGAAGTTCTACCTCCATGATGTCATCTGTGAATGGTGGTTCAGTTTGCTCGAGGAGATCTTCTAATACAGGGGGAGCCTTTCCGCGATACTCTATCTTCATATGACCAAGCTCATCTTGGAGCTTCTTTAACTCCGGTGCCCAAGGTTGTGAACTTTCAGCAGTAGACTTTGCTATACTAGTTTGTGCTTTTCCTTTTTCGTTGAGCACTTCTCTAAGGTCAGACCTTCCTCTCATGCTTGGATGCCTCTTGGGAGAAGACTTATTGGAAGAAGAAGAAGTGTCCCGAGTATGTAGCCTCGACTTCCCCTTCGAACCACCCTTCTCGTGATTCCGCGACTCTGCAACACCTTCTATAGGTTCTTTTTCTTTTTCTTTCTTCGATCGTACATCATGGTTGTCAGTGGGGGCTTGGTGATCTGACCTTCGTGTGAGTATCTCCAGTACTTTTGCAAGATCTCGGTTCACACCTCGAACTTGCTCTTCTAAGACATCTACCCTTCTGTCTGGTACGGGCGCAACCCTTACCACTTCTCGATTTTCTTCAGCTTGTTGTTGTCGTTCTCTATTGCTACGAGTTTGATATCTCGTATTACGAGGGTTACGGTTTTCGCCGTCATCCACATCATCACCGTGTTGACTTCTTCGACTCATCCTCAATGGTAGAGTTCTTAGTTAAATACTCTATCCCCACAGACGGCGCCAAATGTTGTTGCTCAAAAATGGATAGCTTCCACGTAAGCAACGAACTGAAAGTATGGGACGAGTCGGATATAGTACGTTGCACTAGAGGTGCTGCGTAGGTGATGTGCTGAGTAGTTGACGAGCACTGTTTGTACCTGCACAGGAAACAAAGAGAGCACCGGTGTGGTGCCGGCTTAACACCCTCCGATGCTTAAGTTAGTGCAAGCAGAGCTAGTGTGCCAGAGAGAATTGTAGTAGAAATTAATTACCTAATGAATGAATTTCTTCTCCTATTTATATGAGAGGAGTTTGATGACATCATCATGCCACGTGTCACGTCGGGATTGGGTCACGTGTTGCTTCTCAAAGACGTGTCGCTTGTTGGTCATGCCACGTGTCATCGTTTGATTGGATATCAATATAATGTAGTTTCTTGGTCTTTGATACGTAGTCTTATTAGATGATGTAGACGTAGACTCTCGGGACTATGTAGACGTACCTTCCAGGTGACGTAGACGTAGCCTACCAGGCGACGTAGACGTGGCCTCCCAGACGACGTAGACATAGCCTCATAGGTGACGTAGCCTATCCACGTGACGTAGACATGTTGATTGTGCATTCTTTGAACAAGTTTAGAAATTCCACGTGTATTGATATAATTCACCCACAACAATTTGTATAGATAAGATGAATCCCGTTTAAAACCTCTTGGTATTTTTGGATTATGTTTGTGTTAAGCGTTTCTTACTCAAACCATTATTTTGTGTTTCTTTGGTACTATCATTTAAAGTTTTTCTAGGAAGTACGTTATTCTACAAAAAAAAAGGTGTGTTTGCTTCCCTTTTTCTTGTTTCTCATTTGAATAATGGTTGTCAAAATTGTGTAGTAATTAGTGGTGTAGGGGCTAAGGGGGGAATTTATTTATATTTTTCAATTAATAGTTAAACAGCTTTCATTAGCAAGGTGTAAGTGTAATATTATAGGTAGATTTTTTTTATTAATTTTATTTTTTAACTTGAATCTTAATATTTTGGGAAAAAAACATTTTATACCTAGGGATAGCAATCGTGAAAATGCAAAAGAGAGGTGAATTTGGAGAATGAAGCGACTGCTTATAAGCCCTAGTAAGGAAAGGGGAAGCAACAAACGATGTGAGAGAAGAAGCGTTGTAGTTGGCAAATAGTGATGTTGTTAATTAATTTAAAAAATCAACGGCATTATTAATAAAAATAGAAAATATTTTTATTAAAAAAATAGCATTGCTTAGAGATAGAAAGAAATGTTATTTAAAAAAAAAAAACTTTAAATGCCATTTTTATAAAGTCACCTTATTAAAAATATCTATCTAAATAATATATATTTAAAAAAAGGTTAGATGCATTTCTAATTTACAAAATATCACTCTTACACGTTACAGGTTGACATTTGTTATTAATGCCATAAAAAATGAACGATGATAAAAAAATTAATAATTTTTTATATCCTCTGAATATTATAGTGTTATTTACTTAAGTTTGGTTAAATTTTTAGGGCCCGCTTGGTTACTAAAACCTTAGATTACTCGGAATATTGGGCTTAGATATCAAGTTCAAAAAACGTCTCAACAACGAAGAAGTCTTGGAGGGGTGCATGCTCTCCTCCCTCCTCTGCAACATCTTTCTTTAAAGGATGCGATTTTATGGAACTTTAGTTACACGCGCTTGACCCCAAGATCATAATATATCAACACCTTATTTTTCAATTAATAGTTAAACATCTTTCATTAGTATGGTGTACGTGTAATACTACAAGTAGATTTATTTTTTTATTAAATTGAACATCTATTTTATACTTATTTTATTTGATATTAGCATCTTAATTTAAATAAATTTATTTTATTTTGAATTATTTACCATTTCTTCATCATTATAATGAATTATTAAATTTCATCATTATCAATGCTTGCAATAGTTTAAAGAAGTTGTTGCCAGCTGTTCCTGATAATAGTTTAGAGAAGTTCCTGCCAACTGTTCCTCAACCTTGATACAGAATAAGCAAAGGATAGTGTTATAATGGTATGTCCATTATAATGGTTCTATAAAAAATTTCTTTCATTCTTTCTTCAAATCAAGGTTTATTTCCTCAAATCCACTTCTCATGAAATTGCTCTTATGATATTTCTCTAAGGATTAGAGGATACAGACTGAGGATGACATCAACCACAACCTCTCCCACTCATGAAATATGTGTGTTTGCTTCCCCTTTTAGTTGTTTCTCATTTTAAGGATGGTTGTCAAAATCGTGTAGATTTATTGGAAACTAAAAATTGTAGTTCCTTGAAAATATTGTCCGTTCAATCTTGTATGTGTTTGCTTCTCTTTTTTTTTTTTTCATTTTAGTTGTACAAGAAATATCATTCTTGATGTGTAGTTAAGTGTGAGTTTTCTTTTACTTGCCCAAGTCCACTTCTCATGAAAAGGTTGTAATGATTAAAGGAAACGGACTAGGATGACATCTACCATAACCTCTCCCACTTCGAGTATGTACATTTTTTATTATGAATATTGGTTATACAAATTTCTCTCTTTAATTATTTTAATGAATTATTATTTCATTGATTATTGTTGCCTCTCTATGGTTTTAATATTTTATATGTGAGATGGGTCGAAACTGTTGTTTTATGATTGTCTTTCTTATTCTGTGTGGAAACTATCGTTTTGCTAACTCTTGACATCTACCATAACCTCTCCTACTTTGAGTATGTACATTTTTTTATTATGAATGTTGGTTTTCATCCATACAAAATTTATCTCTTTAATTATTTTAATGAATTATTCTGTTCCATTGAGAGTCCGTTTGGCATAGCCTTTGAAAGTATTTAAAAGTGTTTTTTAATTGTTATCAAATACACTTTCTTTATTCAAAAACACTTTAAAACACTTTCAAAAGCTATCCCAAATAGGCACTGATTATTGCTGTCTTTCTATGGTTTTTTAATCTTTTAACTGTGAGATGGGTCGAAATTGTTGTTTTATGATTGACTTCCAAGTGAGGAACTATCTTTTTGCTGACTCTTGAAATTTAGATCAAATTTTTTTGCCATTGCATTCAAGCTTGCACTTTATCTTATCATGGGCAAGTGTCACTTCACGTATTTGTGGCTGATTAGAGACAGAGTTGAACGTGTGGTATTTTTTGAGGTTGTCTCTTACCTTTCTATAATCAGTTCTCCGATTTAATTTGTTGTGTTCAAAGTTTCACCATATGTGAAATTAACAACGTTTTTTTATAGAAAGATAAACTTGCATTATTACATGGTCAAAAGAGTGCAACACGAGGACTTCCCAAGTGGTCACCCAACTTAAATTATAACAACTTCAAAATATTAGTTTTTTCTTTTATTACCAGTCCACTAGGAAAAGAGCTTTCATGGGTATTTGCATAACCAAATAATGATGTGGTAGTATCGTTTGGCTTTAATGAAAAAGGTATGTTATTTCTAAGCCGTTGAAAATGGAACTCAATTTTATGTTACACTTTTTATTATTGTTTGGAATTGGAATTACTCCATGAATGCCTGGTAAAAACTTGCATAATATCTTGAAATTTTTATTGAGTAATTCATTGAGTTAATTTTTTTTACAAGTTCGCATTTTGCATCACTACAAGAAAGCACGCGAATAGTGACGCAATTTTAGCGACGCAATTCGCCTCAAAGTGTATTTAGCGACGAAATTAGAGACGAAACAATCCTTCTCTAAAAATTGCGTCGCTTGTTCAAAATAGCTTCAAAATGTATCGCTAATAGCAACACAAAAATATTAGGACGCTAATAAAATGTTGACCATTTAGCGACGAAATCAATCGCTGAAAATGGGGACACAATATCTTATACGTCTCACTATTAAAGACACAATGTGTCGCTAAGAGGAGGGAGAAAGTTTGTCTTAATATTAGTGACACATGTCCTCTCTAAAACAGAGACATATTGTTTCACTAATAAAGTCAACTGATTGACTTTAGCAACGAAATTCATCTCTAGTTTAAGTAATTAAATAATTAATTTAAAACGGTTAGAGACACACTGTGTCGCTAATTTAGCAATTTAATTTTACAAATTAAATTTTTTAAATTAAAACAAAATTAATTAAATGTTTCCATCCAAAAAAAATATCCAAAAGCAAATTAAATTATCCAAAATACAATATTAAAAAAAAGAACTAAGGAGGGCTCGTATTATCGTCATCTGGACGATGAGAAGTAGACCCGGAGCCGGGATCCCTATTCTGGAGCATAAATGCCTGCATTTGAGCCGCTAACTGATTATGCTGAGCCTGAAGATCATTTGTACAAGCTTGAAAGCGAATCTCGTTAGCTTGTATTTGTAAACGCAATGATTCGTTCTCTCGCCTCAAAGCCTGAGTCTCAGCACGTGCAGAAGTCAAAGCACGCGGCTGGTCTGCATAAAGCTCCCTCCTGTAAGCGCCAAGACCAGGGACTGAACCATCAGGCTTCACGCCACCGACCACAAAAAGGAAAGCATCACGATGGTTCTCAAGACTCAAGAATGGGCAATAACGACTCGAGCTTATCTTTAACTTTTCCCTAAAAAAATAACCAAAAACATATGTGAGTAATTAAAAAAATATTTTTAAATAAATTAGAAAGCACGAAAATGATGAAACTAACATGTATGTCCCGCGCTCGATCATCTACATAAGTAACCCCATCGTGGCCCTTCGTATGCAGATGGAGGAACAACTCAATTGGGGCTACCTCACGTCCATCATGAGTCTGTTAAAATGAAAAGAAGTAAAATAAGAGATTAGTTAAACATTAATTGAAAATATTAAAGATATAAAAGAACTAGTACAATTACTTACCAATATCTCGTAATGCTCGTCGTGACTGCGAGTCTCACCTGTGTGCAAAGTGGGGTTCTTCAGTCAATTGGCTAAGTTGACTTTAGACATGCGCAACTCCTCCTCAGTCTGAGTATCCTCCAGCAGCTTCAGACGAGCCTCCTCCATGATCCACAAAAGCTTTTCAGTTGGTTTACCCTTCGCTTTGTAGATGGTGTCCCTATAACGTTTCCCTGCCATTCTGCTCAAGGGTTTGTAAATAATCTCATCGGTGAGCTCTAGAGGGATCGTAAAGTGTGTCTGAAAAAAAAAACGAAAGTCTTAAATTTGTTACAAATTTAAAAAACTTAACTTTTTTTTATAAAAAAAACAAGTTTTACCTTCCATGTCTGAAACCACCGTAGTATGGCGATTACAAAAAACTCTTTCCATTTCTCGAACTCGGGACTCTTCTTGAAAACGTTCGTGAAAACTCGGGAAACCTTACCCGATGGATGTAATCTATAAAAAAGGCACAAAAATTTATTTATAAGTTAAAAAATAAATAATATATAAAAAATTAATAATTGAAACAAAAAATATAAAGTGCACTCACTTTTTTCTGGACATCCGCAAACGAACTTCGGTGATCGACAACTGCTCAGGGATGGGGGAGTCTAATGTCACTGGTGATATGGTCAGGGCAATGGGGACAGGTGTGTTGGATACCTATGTATCCCCTAACGCCGCTGCACCATCAGGTGTCACAGGAGTATCGAACTCCTGTGAACGAGGTGGATGGCACCTCGACATAGACATCTACAAAATAATTAACATACAATGAATTAAATAAATTAACATTTAATATAATTATTAATTAATTAACATTAAGTTAATTAACACTAAATTTTACTTAAGTAATTAACAGTAAACTAATTAATTAATTAATTAACTATAATTAACACTACATTTTAAAAATTAACATTCTAATGAATTAAAAATTAATTAATAACATATAATTTAATTAATTTAGTAACATTAATTCAATTAACACTAAATTTTGAAAATTAACCTATTTAATGAATTACAAATTATTTTAGTAACATTAATTCAATTAATACTAAATTTTGAAAATTAACCTATTTAATGAGTTAAAAATTAATTTAGTAACATTAATTCAATTAACACTAAATTAGGAAAATTAACCTATTTAATGAAATAAAAATTAATTTAGTAACATTAATTCAATTAACACTAAATTTTGAAAATTAACCTATTTAATGAATTACAAATTAATTTGGTAACATTAATTCAATTAACACTAAATTTTGAAAATTAACATATTTAATGAATTAAAAATTAATTTAGCAACATTAATTCAATTAACACTAAATAGATGATTGCTCCATGATTTCTAAATAGATAACAACTAACATAAAAATTAATATAAAATTTTAACAATTAACATACTTATTAATCTTAATACATAACATTTAATATAATAATTAATCTAAACCCTAAACAATAAACATGCAATTTATTTAAAAATAACTAACTAAAAACAAAGAATTATAAAGAAAAATACCGTTCACCGACGCTTTGACGGAAAAATTAAAAAAAATGGGGAGGGAGAGCTACGGTGGTGATGGGGTGGCTGTGGTGGGGAGCTACGGTGGTAGGGGAGGGGAATTGGGTGTGGGGTGGCTAGTGGGGAAGCTACGGTGGTGGGGGAGGGTTTTTGTGTGGGGGTGGCTGGGGAAAGGAGAAAGAGAGAAAGGAAAACCAGAAAGGGAGAGGGGGAGAGACAGGGAAAATAAAAGAAGAAAAGGAAAGAGAGGGTCTGCTACCTCTTTTAATTTTTCTTTAGCGACGAATTCGATCGCTAAAGGGAAATAAAAAGTCGTTAAAATTTTTGAATGAAAAAGCCCAAAAAGGCCATGCAAATTTTATTACGGCCTTCCAATTAGCGGCTATAATCGACGGAGAATAATTACAAAAACAACTACAATTTACACGGAGAAATAGTCGACTAGACCACCCAATACCTCAATACATAATCCCTTGGACCATCTCCTCGATGCATGATGCATCTGAACTGTTTCATGACTCTAGATGCCATGTTCATTTTTTATTACCACGCGTGTTTTGATTGTTGATTTTTCTCAAAGCTCCCACTTTTCTTCTATTTGCTATCAGCCTGTAGGCTCTTCATGTTCTGGATTTTAATACTCGGCAATGTCTTGTGGCAACTCAGGTGTTTATTCTTATCCAGAGGATGATAGTGTTTTGGACCCAATTCTTGGACAACATCTTGCCTTCTTTGGCATTGAGTTTTCATCCTTACAGAAGGTTAGGTATTATGTCACAGAGTGCCTTTGATATTTGTTTATTTTTGAAGGGGTTCCTGTGTGGAAATAGATACAAACCAAATATTTTTAGGTTAGAATTACTTGGTGTCGTTAAAATATATTCCGTATCTCTTGATGTGGTTGTTTTCTTGTGCCCCTTCTCGTTTAAAACAACTTCCACTTCTTATTTCAGAATGAAATGGCCACTGCTGAAAGAGAGCTTGACCGAAACACTAATTTTGATTGGAACCGAATACAAGAAAGTGGACAGGAAGTTGAAGCAGTTTGTGGACTGAGTTGCACAGGACTTGTTAATCTAAAAAACAGGTATTACGTAGACAGCTCACTGAAATGGTGTTTATGAATATTTTTCGTCTTACTATTTTTTTTCATTGAGGTGCTACTTGGCAGGACAATGCAAGTGGTATTTTCATTGCGCTCATTCCATGAAAGGTCTTCTTAATGTCTCTATAGTTTTATTACCCATAAATTGTGTCGTATCCAATTTCTTAATATTCTTTTCCTCTTCGTTTGTTGTCAGATACTACATGAACCAAACATTAGAGTCGGCTTTTGAGACTACACGTGCAGATCCGACTGTCGACCTTAACGTGCAGGTGTAAGTGGCCAAAGAATTATAAAGTTTCAAATGTGCTAAATATACTAGTATTCTGCCTCTTATTGCCATGATTAAATGCCACAGTGTTGTTTTTTGGTCTTACAAAACAAAACTTGCACATGGTTTGCTCCCTTGAAAGTGTTCTGTTCCAGCGCCAGATGTAAGTAGTATGGGTCCGTGAGATTCAGAAATTCTGCCTCTAGATGATCTACGGTTTCTGATCTTTCTCGCACAAATTTGAAAAGACGAATTCTTCATCCTCAACAAAAAATGCAGTAAGTTTTTGACATCTTTCTTTGTCTTCTCCTTTGAAATCAGCTTTTTTAAAAGCTTATTAAAGATGCTTTTACTTGTTATTTGAAAAGAACCGTTATCTGAATCTCCTTTGATATCCTAAAGATAATTCTTAGTCATTGCTTGCTGCAAATTTGTTTCTAGTCTTCTATCCATTTTTTTTTTTTTTGCTACTTGACTTGGAAATGTATGTTTTGTCTAATATGTTGACGATGTCTTTGAGGATTTCTCATCCTCCAATTTGTATTATTTTCCACTGATCAATGAAAGTTTATCTTTCTATAATAAAAAAAAATATATGGAACTGAATTTTAGGATACTAATTCTGAAGATAATTATTATTGCAAATTTCTGTTATACTCTCTATTCTTATTTTGTATTTGGAATTACTTCATGAATGTGTGATAAAAACTTGCGTAATTTCTTGAAATTCTCGCAGTGATTCAAGGGGTGTTTTAGAATCTCCACCGGTTCAACTTTTCCTACTAGAATTCTTTGGAGCTACCAATGAGATGAGTTGATTCTTCTTGTTCTTCGTATTTATACATTTATTTTTAATTTTCAAATAGTGTTGTATTGGTCGATTGTATATTTTGAGTTGTTGTGACCTCAATATTTATGGTAGATATTGGAGGGTATTTTCTCATGTGTGGCGGTCATGTCTATCTTGAATAGAAGCGGGGAGAATCTCGTTTTGAATACCATAATTAATTCCACCAAGAAGTAAACCAGAGGGGTAATTTTACCCTGCGGGCATTTTCATAGGATTGAATGAACCAAGAATGGTCATAATCGTTGAACCAGAGAATTCTAGTCCAAGTACGAATATAATCTTGGTAATTGTAAGATGATGGGTTAAATCTTATTGAAAAGTTCTTCTCTCTTAATTTCACTTAGTGGGAGTTATGACTCTAAAGATTTTGAGTTTTGAATAAGCAATTTTTGAAGGATCTCGGTTATCTGGTATATGAGTAATCTCGGCTGACCTTTGAGTTCATTAAGATTAACTCATAAAACTTCCTTGTCTTAAGGAGAGAAAAAGGAAGGAAATTGAAGTTTTTAGGATAGACACGG
This sequence comes from Gynostemma pentaphyllum, assembly GCA_028015215.1. Classification (NCBI taxonomy): domain Eukaryota; kingdom Viridiplantae; phylum Streptophyta; class Magnoliopsida; order Cucurbitales; family Cucurbitaceae; genus Gynostemma; species Gynostemma pentaphyllum. Next base: position 12,211,855 of record CM051350.1, read on the forward strand.
GATGTGATATCCTTAATTGAATCGCCATCGAACTCGGGTTCGAGATGACAATCGAAGATTGGTCGAGGCTTTTTGAAGTATCCTTTGATCTCAGGTTGGGGAATGAACCTGGGTAATGTGATTAGCGCCTGAGAAAAGGATTTAGGGTTTAAAGAACCCTGTTTTGAAGAGATTAGCTATGTCGAAGGCATCAGTGGAGTAACCTCTTGAATGCCTAAAAGCTGGAAAACCGAACTCAAAACCCATTTTCCCCTTGTATGGCCGAGAGCCTCATAGGGTATTTTCTGGGTTGTTCGTCGTTTTATGCATTTAGATGTTGTTTGTTTGATTTCCGGTTAATTAATGGTATTTAGGGGTAATTTAATTGTAGGTTTGTGATTGCTCTCACGGATTCAATCTCGGCACATTTTGATGCTTGACTTCAAAAGCTAAGGTGAGTTTAAAATGGAAGTTTGTGGTTTTATGAATTAAGTTTCATTACAATTTTGTTTGTCGAGGTTAAGTGACATAGCAATTCTAGGAGTTATAATCTTTGGTTGGTGACTTTATACTCGGAAGTGAGTTTGAGTGACTTTGGAGTTCTTAAGTAATTTTGGGTGAATTAGAAATGTCAAGTTTACTTGGAAAGTTTAGATGGAAGTGGAAGATTAAAGTGTTAAGAGTAACTTAGGAATTGTACTTGGAAGTTAGCCCGTACAATTCAAAGTGGTTTATGTTCTTTAGTAACTCATAAGCTTTTTAGTTAAGTTATCTAGCTTACTGGGGAACGTTATGATATGGTGAAATTCCTGATTATCGATATGGTGAAATTCCTGATAATCGATATGGTGAAATTTCTGATAATCGATATGGTGAAATTCCTGATAATCGATATGGTGAAATTCCTGATAATTGATATAGTGAAAGTTCTGATAACTGATGTGGTGAAAGTTACGATGAATTATGGAAAGACCGTACGTGGTAGTATGTTGATGTTAATCCATACTGTAACACGTTACGATTAATTATGGATTGGTGAGACCGTACGTGGTAGTATGTTGATGTTAATCCATACGGTAACACGTTACGATGAATTATGATTTGATAAGACCGTACGTGGTAGTATGTTGATGTTGATCCATACGGTAACACGTTACGATGGATTATGATTTGGGAAAGACCGTACGTGGTAGTATGTAGATGTTGATCCATACGATAACACGTTACGATGATTTGCCATATGGAAAGACCGTACGTGGTAGTATGTCGATTGTTGATCCATACGGTAGCACATTACGATGAGACTTGTTATGGTAATAAATAAAGTTTGAGACTTAATTACTTTTCCTTATACTTTATAATTGTGTAGAAAGATTTAGTAATTGTAGTTACTTTTATTTCAAGTCTCTATTTCATTACTACGGGATTGTATGTTCATTTATGGAATTGATATTACAATGGTCTAATCGTGTGGAACTTGGAAGTGTGGAATGAGTAATAAGAGCTATTTAGGCCTTTGGACACAATTTCCGCTATACAATTTGGTTCATAGGATTACTTGCTTTCATTTTACTCTCACTAGCATTTTTACGCTAATGTTACTACACTCATTGTTTTTCAGGTAAAGTTCGACGAGGAAAACGTGGTAGAGGAGGTGGTGCTGCTTGACCGGTCGTGATGATGAATGGACAAGGACATTAACTCATTTTGTATAGCATTTCTTGAAATGCTTTGTAAATATTACTTCATTGTTTTGAGGCTCGGATGAGGTTATGCTTTAAAACTGTTATGTTGTATGTTTTTAAGTTGTTTTGGAAGCTTAATTACAAAATGGAATGCGCATTCCACCCTTTTATCGTTTTCTCTGATTGAGCCAATGTAAACAGGTTTTGTTTAGTACGAATTTCAAACGTACCCACGCCATTTTTTTTAAAACTAAGTCTTCCGCTGTGGCTTTGAAAATAAAGGATTTAATGGATTTGGGTCGTTACAATAAATTTCTCAGGCGTGCTGTTCACTTGTTGTATAAAATACAGGTTGGTCTAGTTCATGAGATGATTGGAAATGGTTCTGAGGCTGAAACTCTTATAGAGTGAGGAAAAAGTATCTCCTCCTTGATAAGCGTGCCATTATTTGAAATTGCTTTCTCTTTTGTTTTAGATACATAATATAAATTATTTGCCTGGTCTTTTGGTCCCGTGGATCTTGATTGTTGATTGAGTAGTGGATGGAAATGGGTAATACTGTTTACTTTTTATTCTGGCAGGAAAAATTTACAGAAAGAAACAGCTATGGGATTTGTCACAAAAGGAACTTGAAAGAGCCAGACGGATATTAATGGATAGCAATGTTACATCTTGTTTAAAGTGCAGATTGCGGCTATAAGTAATAGTTGATCAACATCTTGGGGATTTGTTTCGTAGTATTTATGAAAATGCTAAAGAGAATGTTTCTGAAGAGAGATTAACGAATGCAGAAGAGTTATATGAGTTAGCACTAGAGAAACTGAAGTTTTCTGGATGGAAAAATGCCATTAGTTGTCCAGGAGGAAGTTCTGATTCTCCTTTGACTATTCAAGTGGAAATGCCAAAAGTTCGTATGGATGGTAAACAGTGTAAAAAAACTACAAATTCTTGCACGTCTTTTCAGATGGATCAGTGCATAAAACCTCAGACTTAATGTGAGGCTGACTCGCTCTAGATGTCGAGCTCAGAGTCAAAGCACAAGCAATTCTAATTAAGTTCAAGTTGGTCTTTCTGGACATCTGAAAAGCAAAGTTCCGAATTATTCAAATGTTCTTTGCCAGAAGGATTTGCCCTTGGAAGTAAAATATTGCACACCTTCTTTGGGATGTGAGGCATCATGCAAAAATGGGAAAGTTAGATGTTGGCAATGTTTCTCTATGGACATTATGGAAGCAGGACTAATGAACAACTTTATACATATCAAATGGGAGTTTATTCGCAGACGACATTTGCTGAGGGTACTTTTTGGCTTAGGTATCAACTAAACTTAATATAGTAAGAACTGTAGTTTAATTTGCAGCAACAAAACTTGCTCACAGTCATGGGATTAAAAAAATATTTTTTTATACAAAATGTCGAGGGTGTGGATTGAACCACACTCTTGAGTGCGGAATTACATGCCTTAACCAATGGGTTATGCCCTGGTTGGCGGGATTAAACAAATGTTTATTGTCAACTTTAGTGATGTGGTAATTCAATAAGCTTTTTGCCATACCAAGTTTGAACAAATATACCATTACCCGTTGTGGGAACTTTTAGCCATGACTTGAGTAATTTGATCCCCTAGTTTGAATATGACCACTGTTTGGGTACATTTTGCAATAAACACCCCCCTTCCCCAATCGGATGTGGTGGAGATCAGATATCTTGCGTTTTGGGTGCTATGTTTATCCCTATTAAGAACTTGTGTTATTTCACTTTATGGAATGGACATATTTTTCAAATGGGGTATGGAATAGTGATGATCTTTCTAAATGGTTTTTTTACTTGTCTTTGTTGTGCCATTGGTGTTTATAGCCATTCAATAATGTTTTACCCTAATGCTTGGATGTGAAAAAAATATATGTATTCATGATCACTCCTAGTCATTTCAAAATTTATTCCCCTTAGCATTCAATTGTCCCAAAATTTTATGTTACACCATGTAGTATGTTTAACATTTTGCCACATTTGATTGTTTCAGCATTATTCGGAACTTGATTTGACACTTATTTGATTATGCATCTTATGGTTTCAAACATTGTTGCATACTCATTTTAGCTTTTATGCAACCACTCGGTGGAGGAAAATTACTTTAATTATTTGTGCTTCTTTTCATGCGGGTACATATACTTGTTTCAATTTTCCATTTTTGTGTAGCTTCTGAATTTAGCTGAAGGTTTACGATTTCTAGCTTCGTACTACACCTTATTTGTGCAAATGATTAGTTAAATTATTTTTCTGAGAATACAAAATATATTTTTGATTACATAATTTTCACATACTCATTTTTCCAGTTTATCCATATATAGATGAAACTTAATTTTGTCTCATTGAATTAGAAGTTTCCATATATTTTTTTTCACTGTGATATGATTATTGTTATTATAGTGTTAAAATATCTATGTTTTTCTTCGTTTAATATTAATTAGTTTGATCCCTGCGGTCTTTGTTGTTTGTTACCAGTTAAGTGCTTGGGGATTCGTGGTCAGATTCATCAAACATATGAAACTATTTTGAAGTGCACGTCTGTCTTAATAAGCAGAAATCTATTTTTACAAGCGCACTCTGCTGTTGAACCCAGAGTCTTACTTGATTTAGTTGGGAAGGAAATCCATGGAGATATGTTTGCATTTGAGAGGGCATCATTACTCTATAATATGTGCTGGTTCTCTTTGAAGACATATAAAAACGATGATACTGGGTATGTATGTACTATTAACCTAATGGACTTAACAGTCTATGTACTACGTAATGTGCCATTCCATAGGTCATATTTCCTTCAAGGTTTAAGTTTACCAGTCTGTTAGAATGCCTCATTTGCACTTTCTTATGAATCTTATCGATGGATATGGTCATCTTTACACTGTGCAGACGTGATCAGTCACCTTTATATTTAATATTATAACTTGCAAGCACTTGAAATCAATCTCTCTTCAAAATTTTGCACAACACTGACTTTTTTGTGCAACAAATTTATTTTTATTCTTGTATATAGACAATGTTGCCTGGTTGGGATAACATTGACCTGTTGTTTTGAGGTGAGGACATGAGGTATTTCTTAGAACAAATCAAGTAAACATTTCAATTTCATGCATGAGTATTTGTTCGAGCATTAAATATATTTGCTACTATATCTTTCGACATGACACAGCTTCCTTCATTTTTACTTCTTGGCAGGAACATCTCTCGTATTTGGCCTCAGGTTCGAGATAAATACTTGGTTTCTTGGCCGATGGTTGCCTTTGTACTCTCGTTGTGAGGTTCCTGTACTTCTTTGAAGGTTAAACTTTGTTTTTATCCCAATTAATCGTCTAAATTTTTTCATTTTAGAACTGTAGTTTATATTTTATCACATTTCCTTTTCTTTAATAACCTTTATGATTCAAAAGTTTAAATTAAGATTTTATTTTGAAGTATTAGTTCCTTGGGTCCATGTGCATGAATATAAATCATCATTTTGTTTTTTCAATTGCTAATTGGATGTAGTCACTGATCATTTTTTTGTGATCTTACACACTGAGGATTTTAGGTTAATCCTTATTTTAGGTTGCGTTCTAGCCAATCTATAACTCTGAATTCAAATAATTGTATATAAATCGCACATCACTCTTCACTGATTATTATTTTTTGTTTGTAGACCGTTTGAGGATACATATTCCATCATATCCCATTTATGCCTATGTTTTTCATTTGCGTCTTGAGTAGCTTTTTTTTTCTTTAGCATATATCTATACAATCGTGTGTGAATGTAATCTAATTGAAATTTGCACATAATTACAATATCAAGTTGGATGGAAAAATTATAATTAAGAACTATGGAAAATTCATATCAATTGTTTCTCAATCCTTTCTTCCTCCATTTTCTTGATCTTTACAGTAATGAAGAAGCTTTTCTTGTTCCATGCATTAATGGCTATTCTTTGGGGTTAACTTTTGTCCTTGTTGCTTAAGAAATAGGTTTCAAGATTGCTTGCTGTTATATGTGTAATTTCTTCATCAAGTGAGCTATTTTCATTGCCATCTTCCAACAAAATTCTAACTGAAAGTCATTGGGCTTCATATTTTCATCAAGCTTCAATTGGCACTCATCTTAATTACCAGTTTCCATTTCTGAGTGGAAGATCTTGTGTACTCACCTTGAGTTTGCAAAGGTACAGTGGAACATGTATATATCTTGTGCTTTATACTGTTCAATTCTAAATAAATTTTGTTGCATTTAGGTTATTTTTAAATTAGCTACTTAATAAATAACCTACACGTGGACATGGCTTATTCTCAGAAAGAGTGTCTTCCAAAATTTTAAATCACCATTAGACCCAAAAGATTAGGAAAATTTAATTTTTTAAGGTAGTCCCAACACAAATTAATAGAATTTTGGACATTATCCTGTCATTTTTTTCTTGTCTTATTTGAATTTTGAAGATCATACATCAATTGGTCGTTTTTGCACTATTATTTCTGTATTCAGGAAACTTGGGAAATGTTTAATACTTGTATGCATTTTTCTTCTGTAGACAATTATTCTATGATCTTTTTAGTTTTTCCAGCTTCCAAGATATTTTTATTTCTAGCCGTCAACATGTCAAATAAACAATATTTCAATAGATTTGATTTTGGGGATCTGATACCATTAGGTTTCTTTCAAAAGATAAACATAATGTTTTATAGTTATAGTTATGTTAAAAAATATGCCAAATAACATTAAGCGAAGAGAATGGATTCACGTTTTTATTTTTTTTTCTTTCCGTATATATAATAGTGTGAATTTTAACATAAGAGGAATAAGATCGAATAATGCATTATTCATTGTTACTTTACTCCTAGTCATGAATTACAATTATTGAAAAACAAACTAAAGTAGCTAAAACAAAGAAGAAATTCAATTTATAAAGGAATGAACAACTTTTCAATTAATACAAAAACATGCAATATGAAATTGAGATAAAAGAATTAAATACGCGCAAAGTGTGGCCAAAATGGATCTTGAAGGGTATTCGTATAGTAAAATCCAGACTCGCCTTCCGAACTAACCTCAAGCTTGGAAGGAATAACGTCGAGGAGCATCCAACAATCTGGGCATAAATTAAATGTCTCTTACCCAATCGGCCCCCAAAGGGCATCAAGTTCATAAATTGCAAGATTCATTCCATCTCTAAATTAAAAAAAAAATGAGAAAATAAAACACTTAGTTAAGCTTGGTCAGCAAAATATGACAAAAAATGTTACTAACGGGTGTGTTAATATAATTGATAAAAATTGAAACAATTCTTTTGATAGGGTAGAAAGTGAATCTAAAATGATTTGTAAAATCAATTTAATATTAATTAATAAAATTAAATCATATTTAAACCAATTAATTGAATTTAGATTAGAGCAAAATCAATTATGGATAATTAAATCAATATAATTAGGTTATATACAAAATTTGAATTCAAATGTTGATTCAATTTAATTAAAATAATTAATTTAGATTTAGATTTTTCAATTCCAATCTCTGTTAATTAATTTTAATATAATTAAATTAGATTTATAAGTAAAATTCATTTTTATTAAATTAAGAGGATTTATTTAGATAAAAAAATCAAAACTTACTTTGTTAACGTTAAAATCAAATCTTTGCTTAACAATTTTTTTGAATTAAAATCTGTATTTTAATTTTAAATTAAAAAGTTTAAATATGATATGATTTTATTTTGACTTTTTTAAAAAACCATTTTTTCGACGGATTTTTTTTCTCAAATAAAACCAAAATTTGACTTCTTTAAAAAATTTATGTATTTTTTTATGTCCCAATTTAACAATTAAAACTCTCGTAATTATTTTTCCCTTTTGTTTAATTTAATCTATTTTTTTTTATGTATTTTCAAAAGTACACTGTCGACAATAGTTAGTATCTATTTGATATCAAATAAATTATCGTTAAATTAATTAATTAAATTTTATTTTAAAATCTTAACAATAAAACAATTATAAAAACTAATTTTTTTTACTTTAAAAATTTAATTAAGAATTAAAAATGTAGATTAACAAATCTTTTTTTATTATTTATATTTGAGATAGATGATAGATGTAATTTTTCAATAATTTAAAATGTAGTTGTTTTATTTTTTTATATTTAAGGTAGATAATGTAATTTGTCAATAATTTAGAGGGTAGTTTTGTCCAAAAATGTTTCCCCAACTTCTTTGCTTTTTAATATAGTATAGATAATGTGGTCATCCCCGGTTCATTGAACTTGTAAAAGCAAAATTCCCACGTAGCTACACATCAAGAATAATTGTATTTAGGGTTTATGACAAAAAGAGAAAAAAGGGAAGCAAAACACATACATGAACAAACATTTCTTGTACAATCACGTACTTCCTAAAATGTGAAAGCAAAACACATACAGGATTGAACGAACAATGTATTCAAGGAACTACAATTTTTAGTTTCCAATAAATCTACATGATTTTGACAACCATTCCTAAAATGTAAAATTAGAAAAAGGAGAAGAAAACACACATATTTCTTGTACAATCACGTACTTCCAAGGGTCACTTGCATTTCTTCAATTACGTAGTTCCCATGGTTACTTGCATTTATCCCCGGGTTCAACAAAACAAATAAATACATGAACAAAGCTTTTCATTGATAAATGACCAACCAAAAGGTTAAAAAAAAGCGCTTCACAATTGGCCGCAATAATTGAAGGGGCGTATAGTTACAGAAAAAAATACAATTTGCACTATAAATAGAGGCATTTGAAGACACAACGGCCTGTTGATCAATGATTAAAAACCATTTCTACAATTGATATATTTAAAAAATATTCTTAAACATATTACAAACACTATTCTTAATTTTTAATTAAATTATTCGTAAGTTCATAACAAAATTGTAAACTGGAATTAATTTTGAGTATCTTTTATTTTTAACGAAAAAATCATCTAGTTTTAAAATCTATTCTAACGTGGGGTATTAATTAATGTGTTATAATCTATATAATATAATCAGTGTTCTAAAAAGCGATAAGTAACCTAAAGCGATTTTAAGTTCCATTGAGGCTTAAAGGTAAAGTGCAAAAAAGTGAGGTTTTTTAGGCTCATCATATGAAAATAAAAATAAATATTTTATATACAAAAATGATAGTATAATCAAGAATAATATTATGAAAAACTACTGAGATGAGAGCCTTTTCTTCGATATTGTTTGAAGAAAAAAAACTATATCAGCAAATTCCCTTTCCACTCTCCCCTTCAAAATAATAATAATAATAATAATAAAGCACCAGAGGCGTGCTTTTGAAATTATTTTCGCCTAATCACCGAACCCTTGAGGTGCTTTTTAAAAAATTGTATATAATACTGCTTATTTAGTTATTTATATATTCCATGTATTTTCTTTATAATCAAAATAAACATTGCAATTATTAATATTTACATTATATTTTATATCTATTAATTGTTTTAAAATGGGGCAATTACAAAAACTGAAATGTCATTAATTGAATTACCCAAATAGGAGTTCAATAATTTATTGAAATATTTTGTTATTTTTTTAGTGAACTTACTAGTTTTTTTTTGTGCTTTTTAGTTCAATAAATGAACTGCTAATTATTAAAATATTTTGACCTTAAATAATTAGAATGCAGAAATATGCTAGTTGAGATAATTTGTGGTTTTAAAATTGTGTATTATAATGATATTTAATACATTCTGTTTTATAAGAAACTTTAAGAGAATTTAATTATAGTTTTTCAATAGGAACAACATTTAAACTATAATAAAACGTACTGGGTGTATGAAAAAATATATTTTAGATTTATTATTGTATTTTTTACAAAAACAATTTTTTGACCTCTTACCTTGTTTTTGATTAACAAATGATAATTATTTAAAAATAAAATTAAAAAAAAATAACAATTAGAAAAGGCTCAACTTGTAAAAAATTAAGTTGAAGCTTACCTGGTAAATTTCACTTACAAACTCCAAGATGGAAACAAAAGGAAAAGAAATTGTTTCACTAGCTTCATGGGAACTTGAATCACCATCATGCATGAAATCTTGTGATCCAATAACATGAAACTGACTGAGCATTTTCACAGCTCTATCCTTTGACTCTTTTACCTATTCATTAAACCATAAAAAATCAAATAACTTAGTAAACTTACACTGAGATAAAAAAAACAATCATGATTATCAAGAGGATCAAGCTTATATATACTTAAATACATAACTTTTTTTTTTAAGAAAACACCTTACTAGGCCATTTCATTGATAACTGAAATACATAAACATGAACATATAGGCACAAGTTAAAAAAAAAGTTTCTCGGTACAAATAGGGTATAATTTTTGTAACGTCCCGTTATTTTGAAGTGAATTTTTATTTATTTATTTTATTTATTTATTTATTTAATGTTATTTATTTATTTCAATTTAAGTATTTAGTTTAATTATTATTTTGTAATTTCGATTTTAGTTGTTAATTTCGACCGAAATTCGTTTTAATCGTTTTAATGCTCTAAATTCGTTTCGGTGACATTAATAATTATTAATAGGCCAATTAATAATTATTAATCACCTTTAGATTTATTTAAGAGCATCGGGTTTCGATTTAGAAGTCAAAAGTCATAAAAGGACGCAACCGTCATTTCCAATTTCTTAAAATATCTAAAATTACTATTCATTTATTTCTTTAAATATAAAAAATTCATCAACTTGGCTTCATCTTTCTTCTCCTTGCCGTAGCTTTCCTTCCTCCATTGATGAAGTTTTTATTTTCTTCGTTTCTCATTCGTTTCTCGATGGATCGGCTTGATTTCGGTTGCGTTGGATTGGTAGGGACGAGGGCTACCTATCCAACCTACCTTTTCGAAGTTTCCCGTTCTCTAAGGGAAGTCCCAAAAAGTAAGTTTTCAAAACTTTTTAGGTGGTTTTGTTCATTTTTGATTATAAATGAGATTTGAAGTTGAAATCATGAATTTCTATCATGAAAAATGACAATTTTGAGCCCGGATTTTCGAAAAACACTATTCACCCGAAAACACTATTCACCCGAGACACTATTCATCCGAAATCACTATTCACCCGAAATTGCACATTTGTTCGCATATTAGTTATGATTTGTAATATGTTGTACAATCGGTGAATTGTAGGTGCAATTGCTCGGTGGTTGTTTCGTGGAAATTGGAGATTTGAAATTATTTGGCTAAGGTGAGAATAGTTAGTATTTAAAGTAATTATAGAAATCGAATAAGTGTATGGGTTTGTAGAACCGGAAATTAAGATTAGAATCCAAATTAAGATTAGAGGGAGTGAGTTAGTGCCCTTAGGATTAAGAGTAATCCTTTAAGGAGAACTTAGGAGTTCTCAAGGAAAGTATCGAATCTTAGAAGATTCTAAGTTAGATTCGTTTCGAACTAAGTATGGATCATTGGAAGTTAAAGGATCTAAGACTTGGATGAGAACGACTTATAGAACCTCGGATTATTGGAAGTTAAAATCCTTGAAGGTTTAGAATAATCGTGAAGTTAAGATTCTTTACTTTATTAGCGGAGTTCGATCGATATATCGTTCGTCCGGAAATCCTATCTGTTTTACTTATGTCATTTACTTTATGTCTTTATTACTTTTGTTCATTTACTTTATGCATATTTCGGTTGCCTTATCATTTACATTTACTTTATTACTTTTGTTCATTTACTTTATGCATATTTCGGTTGCCTTATCATTTACATTTACTTTATTACTTTTGCAAGCATATGCACAACATCTCATATTATTGAAAAGAGAAAAATGAGAAAGAAAAGTGGATGACATGAGACCCCCACACTATTTTCCATGCATAAGTATTGGTGGATGACATGAGACCCCCACAGTACTTCACGCATAAGTATTGGTGGATGACATGAGCCCCCCACATGACTTCACGCATAAGTATTGGTGGATGACATGAGACCCCCACAGGACTTCACGCATAAGTATTGGTGGATGACATGAGACCCCCAAGACTTCACGCATAAGTATTGGTGGATGACATGAGACCCCCACATGACTTCACGCATAAGTATTGGTGGATGACATGAGACCCCCACATGACTTCACGCATAAGTATTGGTGGATGACATGAGACCCCCACAATACTCCACGCATAAGTTTTGGTGGATGACATGAGACCCCACACTACTTCATACATAAGGATAAGGGTGGATAGTATGTAAAAATCCACATTACCTTCATTTCATGCATAAATGGCGAATGCGTATTCTACGGAATGTACTCATTACTTTTATGCATATGATAGATGAGAAAGAGAATTGAGATGTTATAATATTACAAAGTTTATTTATTTTTCTCTTTTATGTCATAACAAGTTATTGGATGAACAATTAGACTAAGTGTGCTAATTAGTATCATCATTTGGAATTTATGAAATAAAATGACCTAGACTTTGGAGAATTCTAGGAAAGTTTGTATCGGATTAGTGGACACAAATCGAAATGCGAGTTTGAGGTCTATATTTACTTTTTATGCTTATTATTCTCACTGGGCTTAAGTTGTTAGCTCATGATATTGCAAACATTTCAGGTAATGTTTGGGATCGTGGAAGAGGAGCTGGTGTGTGCTTGATCGAGAGGATGATGATTTTCGAGATGGACTATGTGTTATGTAAAAATCCATGTACATGGTTGTTTTGTGAACTTTATATCATTTTGATGATTTGTACTTTGTAATTAGCTCATAAGAGCTTATTGTCGTTGATTTATGATTTTAATCATTTTGAACTCCTGGATAGGAACTTAATGTTCCTTGTGTATTTTAGATTTTGAAATTAAGATGTAAACAGGTTTTTGGCCAGCAAATTTTCAAACATAACCACGCCAAATTTTCTTAAAATAAAAGACTTCCGCTGTTTTCTCTGATTTAAATTATTTAAAAGTGACGGGTCGTCACAATTTTAGAATGAATTCCCATCTCCCAATCCCTAATTGTTTTTACAAGAGATTCATACCCATCTGTCATTAAAGAAATAAATATTTTTTTCATGGGTATTTAATGAATTTGTATGTTTTTTTTTTACTTTTTCGAGTACAAGTTCAATAATTTTATCGAGCTTTGATTATCTTTCATTATTATTTTCAATTAATTTGTTCATTTTTTTTTTACTTTTTTTAGTTCAATAAATTATTGAATTATAATTTATTAAATTATTGAACAATTAATTATGCTATTTTAGTAATTTTTGAAAAGTTTTAGCATTTCACTAATTGGTATGTAAAATATGTTATTTCAGTAACTGCCCCTAAAAATTTTATCCATGTCCAAGAAACAAATAATCCACTTAAGGTTCAACTTTGCATGCAACAAACAAGCAATTTTTTTAGATAAAAAATGTTTTCATCGATGAATGAAATGTGCGCGCCCAAGGGTTACAAAATAATCCTCCGATTGGAGGTAATAAAAGGAGGATAATTACAAAAGTATTGGGATTAGAACTCAACAAAGAAGCAAGCCTAACCAACAAGTCTCAATAGTTAGGGTGATCCATGTACTCATCTTGAAAAAGTCTCTTATTCCTCTCCCGCATAGTGAGCCAAAGAAACATTGTGACCACGTTGTGGCAAAGAACAAGGGGCTTACCTTTGAGAATAACCCCACACCATAGAAGGCAAGAAGAAAATCTTTGGGAAGGGGACGGAATCGACTGAAGCATAACAGAGTACAACCAATATAGCGTCATCCTCGTCAATCGCCATGGTTTCCATTCTTATCAGTGTTACCTGCAAAATAAAAGTTTGCAGGGCATTCGAATTCCGCGAATTTTTAGCTCAGTAGATTAAATCCAAACTCAAATAAGTAAATTAAATTCAGTACATAATCACATAATTATAATAACTTATGGATACTCGTCCATTTCCACCAATCATCAATAACTAATAGGTACTTAGCCTACAAAGATCATAACCACAGTGTAGGTACTTAGCCTACGTCATCTCTTTGTAATTATTAAACTTGCATGGCATGCTATACGCTTGAAAATATGATCATGGTGCCCAACATGATACGTGCCATAGCATCCATTATTAAATTACTATTAAATTTGCATATATGTATCATTAATGATACGTGTCATACTATACGCTTGAAAATATGATCATAGTGGGGTATAAGGCCACTAATGATACGTGTCATAGTATACGCTCTACAAATTTAATAGGTATTTATTATGTTCGACTCGAGTTATAACCACCATTCAAATTTCATCTCTTTGTACTATTAAATTTGCTGTAGGTATCATAGTGAGGTATAGAGTTACTCATGATACGTGCCATGCTAAGCATTCGACTTGACAAATTTAATAGGTATGTTTATTAGGTTAGTTTAAAACTTGAACCGCTATTAAGCCCTAATTATAACACATAACCAATTAATCTACATAAATGAAATAAATACAATATTAGCAAATCAACAAGCAAATAATAATAATAATTAGAATCAATAAATCATCTCCCAAGACATTTTAATAATCATACAATAAACATGCTAGTACAAGGAATTAACGATCATAAACCATTTATAAACAATATTCGCATTTAACCAATTAACGATCATAAACTAAATGTAAACATGATTCACAATCAAAACGTGCACATAATACTTTTAAAATAAGTAATTTTATCATCTATAAATATCCTATTAATCACACATCAAACAAGCAATCATAATGAATTTAATTTGACTTCTAAGTAGGAATTAACCTACCTCAAACGCAAATTGAATAAGCAATTAGGCTCGAGACAAATCCAATAAAAATCCTAACGATGCCCGGGACCTGTGATAACATTAATTTAAAGTTAATTTGGCGAGAACCTAGCTAACAGGATGAAAACCGGCTCGAATTGAGTCAAAATTGATCCTGAACCAATTGGACCAGCTGAACCGGTTCAGTTGAACCCGCCAAGCCAGTCCAACTGGACCGTGTCTTCCCCAACAGCCCAACGCACGCATAAAAGAAACAGCAAGGAACGGCTTCTCACCCACGAGCGACGGCAATGCTTCATTCACGATCTGGAGCTGATTTCAAAGATGAAATTGCTGGGATTACAAATCAAAGTCGTAAGGGATCAAAACGGAACGAAGAACCCGACAAAACCATCCAAAATACTCGAGAGCTTCGAATTCCGGCGAGCTTAAATGCAGAATCCGGCGAAGGCTTTAATTCAAACAATAATTAAGTAAACAAGGGTGATTTGACTTGGAATTTGTTCAAAATCAACATAGAGATCAAGCTAAATCGAATCCAGTAGAGCTTACCAAAGAAACGATGAATTTTCAGTGCGGGTTTCTTTGATTACTCGGCAAGATGAGCGTGAACTCCGGCGAAGACTCTTCCTGGCGTTTAAAAGGGATGATTGAGTTTTGATTCCCAAAGAAAACGAAAGTGACAGACAGGATACACATAGTATTTGAATTACCTATCGGATTCGAAGGAGAACGATGAAGTTTTTAAGGAGTTTTTCGACGAGGTGGTGAGCGGCGGCGACAGGGTGAAAGAAAAGAAAATTAAAATAAATGTCTAGGTTTTCGTGTTATTTAAAGCTTCAGTTTGACCTTCCAAAAGACCAAAAATACCCTTGAATGAAAACATATAAGTCAAGGACATAAGCGGTATTCAGGTCATATCTTTTTACTCGGGACTCAGAATTGAGCCTAGTCAATTGCGTTGAATTCGTTGCGACGTGAAGGTTCGGGAAAACTAAAGATAATGTTATTTGGATCAAAATTGGTGAAAAGACTAAAATACCCTTATGCGAAAAACCGGGTTACAATTAGTGTCACTCCATTTTTTTTCTTAAACCTCTTTATGAATTATTGTCACAGACTTGGGGTTGTCATCTGTTTGATTCAATTTCCCAATTAACGTTCTTAATTGTGAGTTTTAGGGAAGTGAGGTTTTGATTAATTGATTTTTTTAAGGCTATTGGGTTTTATTTTCTGGGCCATGGATCTGTCATGTGGATAATGAGTCAAGGGATGTTGGGCATGGTGATGTTTCTTGTGTGGTTTTTAGAAAAATCATTGTTTGTCTAGAGCACTTGTTGGTACATGCATAATGAATATTTAGTTTTAAGGTTTGTTATGTTTTTTGTTCTTATTGAGAAAAAATTCATGTGGCTTTTAGCTTGTGATTCTCAATTGTGTCCATTTTTTATAGGAACACAAATGACTGGATAATACTTGAATTTGAAATGTTTCACTCACTTTCTGTGTATGTTGTATTAAAAGAAGTTACCAGTGTTGAGTTTTTGGTTGAATTGTTATTGGATATTTTTTTTCCTTCCAGTCATTTACTTTATATGCACATAACCTACTTTATATGATTTATTTGAATTTGTTTATGTTTGTGTTGCTTGGTTGTAATTTAAGATTGTTGTGGGCTAGGATGCTGTCTCCCTATCCCTCTATTTGTTTATCTTTAATTCTTTTTTCTTCTATTCAGGTGGTTGTTGGCTTGATATTTTATATGATTTTTAATTTGTTTGTTGTTTGAGGCTTCCTTTCCCCTTCTTCTTTACTGTGGACAACGAGCCATTTTGGAATTTGTAATGTGTACAAAGAGCCATATTTTGGAAGAGAATTTATGGTATTAATCCTCATGTTTGCAACAAGTTAAGAAGAGCACTTGATTTTCTTTAGGATTATTGGTGGTGTTTGGGAATGATATTATGATCTGTTTTTTTTTTAATGAAATAATATTTTTTAATGTTTTTTACCTGTTTGGGTTGTGAAAAGTAGCAATAACCGGATAAGTGCATGGCTATGAACAATGTAGAAATTCTTTTATAAGTGCAATTTTTTAGAACACTTTTCAATAGAGGTGCTAAAGAAAATGCCCAAAATTTCACCTTAACCTTTCACAACTTAGAAATTATTGAAGGTTGGAGGAAACTAACTTAATGGAGAAAGGTTTACAAGAAAAGACTCATCGAATGAAAAAAACTTAGTAAAGGTTGCCTCATTCTTAGTCCAGTTTGACACAACTAATTATAGATATCAGTTTGAAATTGACTTTTTTCCCTTCTAGTTAATTATTATCCTTCTTGTTATCATTGATGGTATGATATGTGGAGTATCGATGTCGTGATGATGGAATTGATCTTGGGATCACCCAATATTTTTCAAATAAGTGATTTAACCCGCGTTCTTTTGGACCAACATCTTCAAGGTTGGAATGATGGCATAAAGGAACTAGCATACATGTGTAATCAAAAGAAAACAATTTCACATTTGTTTAATGCAATCATTTTTTAATTAATGTAGATATATTTCTTTGTGCTGTGCATTTTAATTCCAGGGAGTTCCTCAAAAAGCAATTCAAAAATTGATCATTTTAGTCATGTTCCATCTTTTGTATCCAACTTGAATGCAATATTGTTTTAACGTGTTCGTTTTCTCTTTCCTCATCATTCACATGGTAAATTTTTTTTACCCATTGATCAAGAGCCATTAATGTGTGGTCAAATCTAAGATGCTCTCGAACATTTTGCTTTCAATGTTAAGAACAAAAAGCAAGGCAGTCACATCTGAAGTGTGATTAAGTCGTTTGGCAAAGGTATCTAATAAGCTCCATCAACTTTCAAATTATTTGAAGAAGATATTTCTTTTGTCCTAACAGATTGTGTTATTTAATTTTGCTTAAAAAGATTCGTACAATTGGAGATAGAAAAGAATGATTGTTCTGTTAGGGTAGACAAACTGGTTGAAAAACATGCTTGGATTGCATGAGAGAATGACTATGCATCATCTGATCAAGCTAGAGAATAACTCAAAAGGTTCCAAGCTAAACAATCCAGGTGAAGTGGCTTTGGCTGAAATTCTGTTTGGATGATGCAGTTGATTTTTATAATAATTCCATTGTAGTCATTTATAATTCTAAATAACTTTTTTTTTTAAAACAATTTGAAATACATGCTTTGGATGAGATTGATCTAAATGCCCACTTTGGTCAGATATTAATTTAAACTTGTGTCATCTTAGCCTCAGACATACCTTTGGTCTTGATGTGTAGCTTGTTAAATTTACATTTGAAATTCAAATTGTCTATAAGCCTTTTTCAAGAAATGATTCCAAGAAATGCTAAACAGAGTAAATAAATAGAGAGAGGTCCTTTATGGAAGAACATTTCACATAAATACGTTCCCTTATTTAATGAAAGTCTTTTATTATTTGAGATGTCTAAAGATTAAACGGTTTAATGTTTTTCAACAAATCTTGTATTGAGATTATAAGAAGAAGATGGTCGCGTTGAAATAGAACAACTTTGTTTTAAGGTTTGTTTTATCATGCATGATTTTTGTTTTTATTATTGATATGTGAGTTGTGTATCATCATGTCAGATTTTAATGCCACATTAGTTTTTATTTGGAGCACTAGTACATTTTTTTTTCCAATTCTGATTATGATCACTTTTTTATTTGGATTTTTTTTTTAAATAAATGATTTGAATATTAAATCTCATCTTTCTTCTCATTTCTGTCAGTTTTTTTTTTCCGTCTTCTTTTTTCTTATTGAGTTCTTTTTTTTTCCATTTACCCTTTCTTTTCTTTGCCAATTTGATTTTAAATGAAATGTCTTACATTGAGCTTGAGGTAAATACGATCTCTTCCCCCTCTCTCTCTCTCTATTACTCGCAATTATTTGTTTATCTCCTTCTATGCTCTACACATTGACTTGATCAAGTATGATTTCAATAATTTTCAAAACATTTTGCAGTTTAACCCGATACATAATATTTCTTTTTTTGATTGTGTTGTTCGAGTACCTTGTACTTAATTTGATATTTAATTGACATTATTGGGACTTCATTATAATAAATTAGCAAGGAAGTTCACCAGCATCCTGAAGATGCTCCGAGGAAGTTTTTTTGTAGGGCAAGCGTCAGCCTGCCTCCTTTTGAGAACATACGATTTTGCCATCTACTGAGTCTTCTCTGAACTCTTTCAACAACAGGATCCCAAAATGAAACCAATCTTGGATTCCCCCAAGGGGAAGACCCAGATACATGAGAGGCAGGGTAGAAGCTTTGCAGGAAAAATAACTAGCCACCTCAATAACCTTATCAACATCCACATTAATATCAGCAACCATGGACTTCTCCAGATTAAATTTTAACCCTGACATCTGCTCAAACACTTTCAACACAGAAAATAGATTTTTGAAGCTTAAATCATCACCATTAGCAAAAAAATAAATGTATCGTCCACAAATTGGAGGTGAGAGACAGAGACAGCACTAGCAATTCTGCGTGGCTGAGGAGTCTACTCAGAGCATCAGCAACCAGGGTAAAGAGAAAAGGGGAGAGGTGGTCCCCTTATCTTAACCCCCTGGAAGCTTTAAATTTAGCTCTTGGTCAACATTAATAATGACTGAGTAGTTAATAATGACTGAGTAGTTAACCGAAGAAAGACAACCCCTGATCCACTTCCTCCATTTCACACCAAACCCTTTAATCTTTAACACAACCTCTAGAAAGTCCTAATCCACTCTGTCATAAGCTTTTTCTAAATCCAATTTAAAAACCAGACCTTTCTTTTTAGATCTCCTCCACTCCTCCACCAGCTCGTTGGCAATAATGAGAATGGAATCCGTGATCTGTCTCTTGCCTGTAAAGGCATTTTGAAACTTATAGATTGTTTTAGGGAGGACAATTTTCAGCCTATCAGAAAGCACTTTAGCTAAAATCTTGTAAGGCCTTGATGGGTTTGTAGTCTTTCACCATATTAGCATCCACCTTCTTGGGAATTAAAGAAATATAAGTTTTGTTTGTGATGGCATTGATCACTCCATTTTGAAAAAATTCCTGGAACATCCTCATAAAGTCGAACTTAAGGATGTTCCACGTATTTTTTAAAAAATTCATAGTGAAACCATCCGGACCCGGAGCCTTATCTTTCCCAAGGCAGGAGATGGCCATAAAAATTTCTTCCTCAGAGAAAGATCTCTCAAGCATCTGCACATCCAAATCACCAATAGGGGACCAATCAACACCGGTGGGCAAAAATCTTGTCCCTTTATCCGTAGAAAATAAATTACCAAAGAAAAAATTGAATTCAAGCCCAATATCATGATGAGTATCGAGGATTTTACCTTGAGAAGATAGAACTTCCGAGATTAAAGCTTTAGCTCTCCTACCAGAAAGGTTTCTGTGAAAAAACCCTGTATTTTCATCACCTTGCCACAACCATTGACTTTTCAGTTTTTGATTCCATAAAGTGTTTTCTCTAGCAATAATATCAAGAAGAGCCAATCTGGTAGATAATATCTCTTCCACTTGAGAAGAAGCAAGGCCCTCAGATTCCTCTAGAAGATCAAGCTCATTTATCAGAGAGGTCAAAGACACCTTTTGGGATCTAATATTACCAAAGACCTCCAAATTCCAGCTCCTCAGCTTCCATTTAAGAAGTTTGAGACGAGAAAGAAGAGAGTAACCCACCCAACCATTAACTTGGAAAGAGTTCCACCAGGAAGCAATATTGGGAAGAAAAGTGGGATGAGACAACCACATATTCTTGAAACGGAAAGGAGTTGGGCCCTAGGAGATCCCCCCAGAACGGAAAAGAATGGGGAAATGATCGAAGATGACCCTTTCCAAACGTAGCACATGAGCTTTGGAAAAGAGATCAGACCATCGTTGATTAAGTAAGAATCTGCCTAAGCGTGATAAAGCTCCTGACCCATTCATATGAGACCAAGTAAGAACACCGTTGGCCATAGGGGAATCAAGTACGGCAAAAACATCAATAAACTTATTAAAGTCCTTTATACTTTTAGTAACACCTCGGCCAGGACGACTTCTCGGAAGATCATCTACTCACATTGAAATCCCCACCTAGAATCCAGGGACCATCACAGATACCACCCAAAGCATAAAACTCAAATTGGAATTGCTTGCGTTCCCTATAAACAGGGGATAAGATTGTTTATATTGTTTATAAAGTTATCATGAGTATGTAGATTGTTTATATTGTTGTTTTTTTCTCAATGTAATTTTCTAGATTATCCTTCAAAATTTCATTTAATTGATGGTTTGTTGAATATTATTTTTTCATGCTACTTTTTATAGGGCCATGAATAAGAGTTGGAGTAAAGAGGACCGTTAATTGACAAATCATAAGTATGTAGCTTGTTTATATTATTTTCCTCTCATGAGCACTTTTAAATATTTTTTAAACTTTCGTTTAATTGATGATGTGTTGAATTATATTTTTTCATACTACTTTGTACAGGTCCATAAACAAGATACTATTTCATTGCAATAGAGTGATGAGGTTTCCATGTAGTTGGGTTCTTCTTTTGTTTTCGCCATTCGTTATTCGCCAGGCTTGAGAGTATATACTTTTTTTATCCTTCCTTTGATGTCTGTGACCTTCTTCAGAACCAATGTCGTGGTTTAGGGTTTTGTTTCTTATAATGAATTTTAAAGATAGTTTTAGTAAATTTTTAATTTTTTAGTAATTTTTTTATTTTATAATGATTTTTTTGCTGAAATAGCAGTGCATTCATAAATAGTTTTAGTAATTTTTTAATTTTCTTACATTACTAGTAGTTGCATGATAATGTTAGTCCTCCTCCTTAATTTTTGTTATATTCGATTTAATAGTAGATTCTAAAACATTCGGGTTTCTTGAGAAACAGTTTTCAGTTTTTGACCTTTGAGTTAATTGTGTGGCTACGAGGATTTTTTTCCCTCAAGTCCACTTCTCATAAAATTGCTCTAAAGATTGGAGGAAACGGACTAGGGATGACATCATAAAACCTCTCCCGCTTCGAGTATGTACAAGTTTTTATTATGAATGTTGGCTTTGATGTATATAATATTAATCTAATTTATATTTAACTTAATGTCGGTTTTTATTATGATTACGTTATCTTCAAGCACAGGGGTATGGGGTGTAGAAAAAAAACCGTAATATACACCAATTCATGAATATCCCTATACTAGGACACTGTCAAATGCCCTTGGATCTAAATAGGTGGTAATGTGTTCCAAGCATCTTCAACCACCTAGAATATCAACCAATTCATGAACTTTCAGAACTAAGGTTCTACGTTTCTTCAAAATTTTAAGCAAATTTCACTATAAACCAATTGTTATTATACAAATTCATATGAACTGTTTCATGATTCTAGATGCCATGTTCATTTTTTATTATCACGCTTGTTTTAATTGTTGATTTTTCTCAAAGCTCCCACTTTTCTTCTATTTGCAAGTTCTTTTTTTATATCCGTGAGTGTCCGGGCCAGCTTACGCACACCTCAACTAATCTCATAGGACAAACCACACGACCCTACAACACTTGGCGTCGGGAAACTCGTAGGATAATATCCTAAGTAGGTGGCCACACATGGATTTGAACCCATGATCTCAAGGTTGGAAGGAGAACCTCTTAGCCATTGGGCCAACCCATGGTTGGTTTTCTATTTGCAAGCTTGTAGGTTGTTCATGTTCGAATTTTAATAATGGACAATGTCTTGTAGTCGCTTCGGATGTTTATTTTTATCCAGGAGGATGATAGTGTTTTGGACCCAATTCTTGGACAACATCTTGCCTTCTTTGGCATTGAATTTTCATCCTTACGAAGGTTAGTTATTATGTCACGAGTGCTTGTGATATTGGTTTAATTTTGAAGGGGTTCATGTGTGGAATTAGATACAAACCAAATATTTTTAGGTTAGAATTACTTGGTGTTGTTAAAATACGTTCCTTATCTCTTGATGTGGTTGTTTCCCTAGCAACTTCTTTGTAGTATTGGATCCAAATTTATTTTTGGAGACTTCATTTTCGAGTAGAGTACAAGTAAATTGGTTTTGGTGGTTTGAGGATTTACCTGGCATTTTCCAATGGGGAGATCATTTGGTGGCAGAAAAGGCCCCTTTTAATGGTTTAAATATTTAAATTTCGTACTCTTATGCAATTTTTGGTAATTGTCTCATGTAAACAAGGATAAAAATGTCGATGTCGACAAGTCAATTTTACGGAGATGTCTAATGTCGATGTCGATGTCGACGGATATTCGGGAAGTGTCGAACTTAATGTCGATGATGAAATTTTTAATTTTTCAGTATAATTTATAAACAATTATAACATTATTAATAAAATACAACATTTAATACAAATAAATCATAACTCAATATTAATAGATTTTTAAAAAAAATTATATCAAAATTATCATGTATTACAATAGACATTTATTTTAAATTTTAGAAACAAATCTTTCTACATTATTAATAATTATAAATTTAGAACTATGACTAACTTAAAACTATATACTTTAAGCCCAACCCAATATCATGGTCCCACCAAATCCACTTAAAAAGAAAAAAACCCTAGTTTCTTCTCAAACTTTTCCGTCTGCCGCCTCTCTTTTTCTTCTCTCTCTCTCTCTCTCTCTCCTTCATGCAGCTGTTTTACAGAGTTCCATGGCTAGCGTGGTCTTAAATTTTCCGGCGATATCTTGGAATTTTCAGCGACATCTTCGAAAAATCGGTGATATCGGTGACATTTAGCCAATGTCGACGACATGTCGCCGAAACGGGGGAAGAACGACTCTTCCCCCCCTTATCGTTATCGAACCCCACCGACTTCTGATATGTCAGCGATATCATCGGCGACATCGCTGACTTTTTCAACCTTGCATGTAAATTGTATAGCTGATGGGTCAAAAGCTTTGCATTTTAACACTTTTCTCCTGGTCTCATCTACTTTTGTAATTAGTTATGTTTCTCTTTTTCTGAATTCAAAGAACTGGGGTTTAGTTGCTGGTGTTTTTTTTGTGCATAGTTTGAGTTTCCTTCCCAAGGTTGTTGCTTTCTCTCTTTTCTCTCTGTGTGTGGAAGTTTCATATCCTATAAAAACTTGGTGGTTTAGCCTGCCTCTTTATGAAGCTCTCAAGATAATGTTTTTTAACTACTCGCTTTCTTATATTGTCACCGATTGGATTAACTTTTTGTAACTGTTGGGATGGCATTCTCCTTGTAAATTTCATACATCAATGAAGTTGTCTCTTATTTAAAAAATATCCTATAAAAATTGAGTGCGATTGTGTAATTGAGCAAGTTAATAATAATATAACTAGAGGTCGAAGGTTCGAGTCCCCCCACCCCCACTTTGATGTAATCTCAAAAAAAAATATAGTAGAGTTTAAGAGCCTGATGCCCTTAGTCATATAATTTAATTTTGACCTGGATATTGTATTAATGATTAGTTTAGACATCAGTGATCTTATTTTTAATTCTGTTATGAGATTTGGAACACATCCACACATAATAATCAGGGGTATGTTCTCATCTTTGTGTAGCTCTGTCTCTATAATTGTGTCTTAAATTGAAATCATATTATTCAACTGCTATTGTAGACATTTTTGGTTGTTCTTTGTTTGTTTCTTATATTATTTTCTTTTTATCGGAGCGCTATAGATATTGTTGAAGGGATTTGACTTATTATTTGCTGTAAAGCATTTATAGTAAGATCTTGGACAAACAATTATATCTGCCCCCCCCCCCTCAAAAGGAGCATCCATATCTTTGTAATCTTGCTTCTCTTTTCTAAGTGCAAAATATTTTATTGGTTTTGAGCAGGGATGAAAATGTCGGCAATGTCGCCGATATTGTCGGCGACATATCGGAAAATTGGAACCTCCGGTACCGATAAGGGGGGGGGGAAGAGTCGTTCTTCCCCCTTGTCAGTGACTTGTCGGCGAAATCATAAAAAAGTCCGTGAAATTCTGATATATCGGTGGATGTCGGCGATTTCATCAAAAAAAATCGGTGGTTGTCGGTGAAATGAAACCAGAAGAATGGAGAATCGTTTGAAGAAATTGTTTACCTTATTGAGATTAAGATCTGATTGTTGAAATGACGATAAACATAGATCTGAGAGTTGATGGTTGGAGCCTTCTAATGGAGGAAACAAAATGAAATGGGAGAGATGAAATCAGGAAGAGGCGGTAGAGGAAACGAAGATGCAGCTGCAAGTCTTTTTTTTAGATCTGAGGTTTTTTTTAAAGTAATATAATAATTATGAAGAGGCAGAGGCATGAGTGGATGAAATTGAGCATTTTGAGAGTTTTTTTTTTTAATCATAATTTAATAGAAAATCAGTTTTAATATTAAAGCTAATTATTGTTATTTCTTATTCATATGAATATTAAATCTATTTATCCATATTTTATCTATAAAATTATGGGCCAATGTGGGAATGGGCTAGAAGTACTTCGAAATTGAATGATACAAACTCTTTTCATATTTAAAGTTGAAATTATAATATTTTTTAGATTAATGAATCTTTTATAATTTAATAAATTTGATATAAAATTAAACAACTATATATAAATATTGAGTTCTTAATGTTTTTATTTGTAATAATATAGTTGTGTGTAAATTATATTAAAAAATAAAATTAAATCTTTATCGACATCAAAATTTTTTTTTTTGGCAAATTAATATTATTAAGACCAATCAACAACCCCTATGAACATCTTGTCATTTTAGATCTTCATGTAATGTAATTTTTAGTTGTTATTCTTTATAAACAATATTAATGGCTCTATCATTTATAAAAATGTTATTTTGCGCCTAAATTTTGATATTTTGCACTACTAATGTCTACATATATGTGTATTTTATTGATATGACTACTTAGAATGATAGTTTAATGCTTAATTAAGCTCTAATAAAAGTTTCATCCACAAATTCAAACAATTTATATGGTTATCTGTGATATCCGTGATTTTTTCTGGAATATCCGTCGACATCGACATCCGACATCTCCGTAAAATCAACTTGTCGACATCGACATCGACATTTTTTCCTTAGTTTTGAGGAAGTTTTTTAAAATGCCTAGTGTTGTCCTTAAAGATGTTCCTTCCATGTTTATTCTGCCCATTCTGGTTTAAAACAACTTCCATTTCTTATTTCAGAATGAAATGACCAGTGGTGAAAGAGAGCTCGACCAAAACACTAATTTTGATTGGAACCGAATACAAGAAAGTGGACAGGAAGTTGAACCAGTTTGTGGACCGGGTTACACACGACTTGTTAATCTAGGAAACAAGTGTTACGTAGACAGCTCACTGAAATAGTGTTTATAAATATATTTTTTCTTACTATTTTTTTTCATGCAGCTGCTACTTGGCAGCAACAATGCAAGTTGTGTTTTCATTGCGCTCATTCAATGAAAGGTCTACTTAACGTCTCTACAATTTTATTACCCATAAATTATGTCGTATGCACATTCTTAATATTCTTTTCCTCTTGGTATGTTGTGAGATACTACATGAACCAAACATTAAAGTCAGTTTTTGAGACGATTGTCGACCTTTACATGCAGCTAGCTGTAAGTGGCTAAAGAATTATAAAGTTTCAAATGTGCTAAATATACTAGTATTTTGTATTCATTATTATATAAAATTATATATTCTATAAAATATAAATAGATAAATAACTTTATTTTTTATATATAAATGATTAAACTAAATCATAAATAATTAAATTTTCTTTCTTTTAAAAAAATATTTTAATGATATCAAGAGAGAAAGACTTCCATTTACGGTTCAAGACAGAAAACTTGTTCAATACCCTAACATTATTTTTCTCTTTCGAATACACTTCCCACTCAGTCTTTTCAGATTCACCTTCTTCTCCTTTAGTTTTCACGTTTCACTAGGTAATTTTCTCTCTCCATATTCACTCATTTCTCCATTCTGAATCTACCTCCATTTATTTTCTTTACCATCTAATTTTTCTCTCTCAGCAACCCCATTTTGTTTAGGGTGCCAAAACAAGAACTTTGTTGAAAAATCCCTTTTGTGGGAAAAAAAAACTCCAAGAACCTTTGTAAAATACTGCCCATGCACCATTGTCCGTACGCAATACCTTGATTTTTTGTATCAAATTGTGTTTGTATCATGATATAAAATAACTTAAAAATAGCTTCAAGTTTTGATTGTTTCATAAGATATACCAAACTCATCCTTGTGCGTCAATAAAGCTTCCCAAATATATTTTTCAAGTTCAGACCATCTCTTTCCCGAAGGGGTTATATTTTTTAAGGTCCCCAAATATCATTATGGATGAGAGAAAAATGATGAGAAGGAATTTAAAAATTTGGAGAAGGAGGAGAATCTTGCATTTTAGATAAAGGACAAACCTCACAATGAAAAGATGAAAGATCTTTATTGGAAAATAAACTAGGAACATAGATTTTAAATAATTAAAACTAGGATGTTCTAAATACCTAGGGGGTTGCGGCATTGGGAATATAAAGATCAGAAATCAAGCTCTCATCTCCAAATGAATTGGGGGATTTTCAAAAGAATCTGGGTCACTTTGACACTCTGATATTGAGTAACTACGGCTTCTCCTTTGGTAGGTCGTTTACAGCTTCAAACTCAAAGCCAAAGAGAAAGTGCCCTAGAACTTCATTTCTTATTGCAAAAAAAATCTAGATGACTCTTGCTTCTTCAAGCTCGAGAACAAACAAAGGATCTTATTTATTTTTTTGCATTACCCCTGGCTTTCTATAGGCCCCATCAATTCTGGTTTCTCCAAACTCTACACATTGGCTGACTCTCAAACCCTTCAGTGAAAAATTGCTGGGACCATCACAACCTTAGTTGGAATCTTCACTTCAGGAGATACCTCAATGATAGAGATTCGATGGAATGATGGACTCTTTCCTCTCTCATAATTCCTTCCCCAGATTCTATCTATATTCATCTTATCAACACCAAATTGCAGACTTCACACCCTCTCAATTTCAATCATTTGGAGGATTAAAATTTCTTAGTATATTTCTTCTAAAAACAATTTCTTAGTAGATTAAATTTTTTCGCTGGTCCCTCCTTCACAAGAGCCTTACCAGGGAAACATTCAAAGAAGACACCCCATCTTCAACCTCTCCCCCAACTGGTGTATTCTTTGCACAAGAAACGAAGAATCCAGTGATCAGTTATCTGTTCTTTTGCCCCTTCAACTCCCAGATTCTCTCCCTTCTGCTCCAACCCTTCAATCTACGGCCCATGACGCCCTCTTCCACCTTCTGAACTGTAATCTCTACTCTAAGAAAGTCAACACCATTGCTGGAGGATTTGGATTGAAAGAAATTCCAGAATCCTCAATGACTCACTCCATTCCATTAATGACATTTGGGCCACAATTTGATTCACCATATTCATTTGGTGCGCTCGTTCTAATTTTTTTTGTAATTACATTGGTCTCTCCTTTTTCGCTAATTGGAACGCCTATCTATACTCCCCTTGGCTTTTGAGGCTTTTTGCCTTTTCGTTTTACTTTTCACTCGGTCAATGCAAAGTTTACACTACTTATAAAAGAAATCTCTTTATGATTTTTCTCATATTATGTAGTTTTCATTTAAATACATTTTAACCGGTGTTTAGTTTTCCTCCTAATATAATTGTATATCCCTTTTGAACACTAGAATTTGTTCCTTTAGATGATGAGCACTTAAATGAAGCTATCAAGGAAACAGATGATAACCTTCCAATCCTCGTTCGACATTTTGGTCCAAAGATGATTACCAAAAAAGAGGTTCCTCCATTTGGATCGTTAGGATTGAGCAAATGATGAGGACAACTTTGACAACATTGGTTCCAATCCTCTTTGGACCAAACTGTATTGTTAGAGGATTTCTAAATGGTGGAACATTTTCTTTGGGAATCCTCTTTGGACCAAAATATACTGAAACCAAAGACTTGTTAATGTTTTCCTCATGATTTGGTCCATCCAAAATGATCCAAATGGAAGAACCTTTTCTTTTGGAATCCTCTTTGGACCAAAATATCGAACGAGGATCAGAACCAATCTTGTCAAAGTTTTGCTCATGATTTGGTCATCCAAAATTTTCAAATGCAGGATTCCTGGAGGAACCTCTTCTTTGGGAATCCTCTTTGGACCAAAATGTATTGAAACCAAAGACTTGTCAAAGTTGTCCTCATGATTTGGTCCATCCTAAATATCCAAATGAAGAGGAATCCTCTTCGGACCAAAATGTCGAAAGAGGATTCCCGAGAAAATGTTCCTCCATTTGGATCTTTCGGATGGACCAAATGATGAGGACAACTTTGACAAGTCTTTGGTTTCAATACATTTTGGTCCAAAGAGGATTCCTCTTCATTTGGATCTTTAGGATGGACCAAATCATGAGGACAACTTTGACAAGTCTTTGGTTTCAATACATTTTGGTCCAAAGAGGATTTCCAAAGAAGAGGTTCCTCCACTGGGATCTTTAGGATGGACCAAATCATGAGGAAAACTTTGACAAGCTTGGTTCGAATCCTCGTTCGACATTTTAGTTCGAAGAGGATTCCCAAAGAAGAGGTTCATTCATTTTAGAACTTTAGGATGGACCGGACCAAATCATGAGGAAAACTTTGATAAGAAATGTTCCTCTATTTGGATCTTTAAGTATGACCAAATCATGAAGACAACTTTGACAAGTCTTTGGTTTCAATACATTTTAGTGCAAAGAGGATTCCCAAAGAAAAGGCTCTTCTTTGGGATTCTTCTTTAGACCAAAATGTCGAACGAGGATCAGAATCAATCTTGTCAAAGTTTTCTCATGATATGGACCATCCTAAAGATCCAAATGGAGGTCTCTTCTTTGGGAATCCTCTTTGGACTAAAATGTCAAACGAGGATCGGAACCAATCTTGTCAAAGTTTTCCTCATGATTTGGTCTACCCTAAAGATCCAAATGGAGGAACCTCTTCTTTAGGAATTCTCTTTGGACCAAAATGTCGAACGAGGATCGAAATCAATCTTATCAAATTGAAACCAAAAATGTTTTTTTTATTGGAAACCACTTTTTTGGTTTCCAAATGTCGAACAAGGATGAATCTTCAAAGAAGAGGTTTTGTTCCATCCTAAAGATCCAAATGGAGAAACCTTTTCTTTGGGAATCCTCCTTGGACCATAATGTCGAACGAGGATCGGAACCAATCTTGTCAAAGTTGTGCTTCATGATTTGGTCCATCCTAAAGATCCAAATGGAGGAACCTGTTCTTTGGCATTCCTCTTTGGACCAAAATGTCGAACGATGATCGGAAGAAATCTTGTCAAAGATGTACTTATGATTTCGTCCATCCTAAAGAACCAACTATGGGAATCCTCTTTAGATCTTTAGGATGGACAAAATCATGTTGACAACTTTGAAAAGTCTTTGGACCAAACTTCCTTGGGAATCCTCTTTGGACCAAAATGTATTGAAACCAAGACTTGTCAAAGTTGTCCTCATGATTTGGTCCGTCCTAAAGATCAAAATGGAGGAACCTCATCTTTGAGAATCCTCTTTGGACCAAAATGTATTGGTAATCTTGTCAAAGTTTTCCTCATGATTTGGTCCATCCTAAAGATCCAAATGGAGGAACCTCTTCTTTGGAAATCCTCTTTGGACCAAAATGTTGAACAAGGATCGGAACCAATCTTGTCGTTGTCTTCATGATTTTGCCCATCCTAAAGATCCAAATTGAAGAACCTCTTATTTGGATATCCTTTTTGGACCAAAATGTATTGAAACCAAAGACTTGTCAAAGTTATCCTCATGATTTTTTCCATCTTAAAGATCCAAATGTAGGAACCTTTCTTGTCAAAGTTTTCCTCATGATTTGGTCTACCCTATAGATCCAAATGGACGAAGCTCTTCTTTGTGAATCCTCTTTGGACCAAAATGTCAAACGAGGATCAAAGCCAATCTTGTCAAAGTTTTCCTCATCATTTGGTTCACCCTAAAGATCCAAATGGAGGAACATCTTCTTTGGGAATCTTCTTTGGACTAAAATGTATTGAAACCAAAGACTTGTCAAAGTTGTCCTCATCCTTTGGTCTATCCTAACGATCCAAATGGAGGAATCTCTTCTTTGGGAATACTCTTTGGACCAAAATGTTATGAAACCAAAGACTTGTCAAAGTTGTCCTTATAATTTGGTCCATCCTAAAGATTCAAATGGAGGAACGTCTTCTTTGGAATCCTCTTTGGACAAAAATGTCGAACGAGGATCGGAACCGTCAAAGTTGTTTTCATGATTTCGTCCATCCTAAAGATCCAAATGGAGGAACCTTTTCTTTGGGAATCCTCTTCGGACCAAAATGTATTGAAACCAAAGACTTGTCAAAGTTATCCTTATGATTTGGTCCACCCTAAAGTTCAATAATTTGATAAAATGTATTTGTCCATCTTGTTTTGGATTTGGTCGAGGATCGGAACCAATCTTGTCAAAGTTGTCCTCATGATTTGATCCATCCTAAAGATCCAAAGTTGTATTGAACCAAAGATTTGTCAACATGTCGAACAAGGATCGGAACCAATCTTGTCAAAGTTTTCCTCATGATTTGGTCGATCCTCGTTCGACATTTTGGTCCAAAGAGGATTCCCAAAGAAGAGGTTCCTCCATTTGGATCTTTAGGATGGACCAAATGATTAGGAAAACTTTTACAAGATTGGTTCTGATTCGAGGTTACTCCATTTGGAACTTTAAGATGAACCAAATCATGAGGACAACTTTGACAAGATTGGTTCCGATCCTCGTTCGACATTTTATTCCAAAGAGGATTCCCAAAGAAGAGGTTCCTCCATTTGGAATGACAAATTGAAAAGGTAAGCATGACTCACAACAATTCAAAGGAAAAGCTCTCAAAGAGCCAATAATTACACAATTAAAGTAAAAACGGCTAGTAAATTTAATGCAAATAACTAGTCGTTAACTCCTTGTAACCTCCATGTTTAAAGCACAAAAATATGATATTTAAGTGTCTTTAAGCTTGGTAAAAACGTTTCCCTTTGTTTGGATGTCTTCAAGAATCCTAGAGTTGCATTGAATGCATTAAATGATATTCGGTTGCTGTAAATGAACTTGAGTTCGAACTTGACTCTCATTTAATGAACTAAGCTTGAAGTTGACTTGCATTTAATGAACTAGGCTTGAACTTGACTTCCATTTATTGATCTAATTTTGAACCTTGATGTTGTATTTATTATAGGTTGTGATTTTCATGTACTTGGAGA
The DNA here is from genome assembly GCA_028015215.1 of Gynostemma pentaphyllum. NCBI lineage: Eukaryota > Viridiplantae > Streptophyta > Magnoliopsida > Cucurbitales > Cucurbitaceae > Gynostemma > Gynostemma pentaphyllum. The sequence continues at coordinate 12,243,623 of CM051350.1, forward strand.
GAAACAAATGCAAGCTTATAAAAAATCAATATTAAGGCTCCTTTATTCATATCAAAAGAACAAGGGACTGGACTGGCACACTGTAGAAAGGGTACCCATGTTCCAGATCGCTCACGCACAACCCAAGATCCGGTTATGAATCAGCTTGTGGAAAAGAACAAATAGCTTAAAAGTAGTTACCAAGAGCTCAAGGGAAAGTATGACGAGCTAAGAAAACTCCATCATCAGAATTGTGTCCAAGCACTCGGGTCTTTCGTCCCCTCAACTAGCTTTTGCCTTCTCTAGAGAATCTATCTCCTATAGTTCATCTTGTACCCAAACTAAAAATTCCCATAATCTCGGTTAACAACTAAAGCTAATTCTACACCGTTGTACACTACTCAAAATCAAAAGCTATTCTCAACGCACTCACTAAAATTAATCTCACATCTCAAGCCTTAACCCAAAGCCACTCATTCTTCTTATCCCCATCTTGTACATACACAGCATCTCGAGAAATAAACATCTTTAAAGTTAAAAGAAAATAAAGTCATGATATGATGCATTTGAAATGAACTATAAAGCATAATGAAATGATGTGTGCTAATTAGAGTACGTAAACAATGAAATTGTATGAACAAGATGTTACGAAACTATAATTCAAACCAAGCACCATTCCTCGCTTACACTTTCCACGCATCTTATTCTCGTGCATCTTGGAGGCCATCTCGATAGCTCACTCCGAAGATCAAATCAGATCCATAATTCATTCTACAAATATAGGCTCACACTAGCCTCTTGAGCTATAAATGCACTTGTAATGGTTTGAATGACTAAAATGTGATAGCAAAACAATAATATGAGTACTATAAACAAAGTAACATTTCTTTTAAAGCAAACCGAGCACCATTCTTTGCTTTCGAAATTCTACGCATCTTATCTAAGCGTGTTTTGAAGGCCAACACGAGCTCACCCCAAACGTCAATATTTTACTCAATAATATAGGCTCGAACTATAGCCTCTTGAGTTTCCAGGCCATCATCCATACAGCGCCTCAGAACTTTACTCCTACCGCCACGGTAACCATATGTAACGTCTAGCTCCTCTCACCATTACATAGGTTACAACCGCATGACGCTCAAACAAGATGTATTAAATGCAATTATGCTATTAGTGCAAGAATGCAAGCTACTAACATAACACAAACCATTCTTTAGCTCAAACTCATCAAAATAGAATTAAAAATGAGTTCCCAATCAGTATATGACTCGATCTTCGACTTGACAGAATTAATAAACATACATAGCTTATTTAACATATCAAAAATAAGAAATATAGCATTTTAATCCATTCATAATCTTCATTCAATTCGCTTTGCTTCACAAGCCTAACATCTCATTTTTCAATCAATCGAAAAATTTAAACTCACTTTAAATCATCACCGAGTCTTTGTAATCATTGATAATTAAACATCACATTCAAGTATAATCAAGTTTTTAGAAAATAACATAAAATACATTTTACTTAGTTAAAACATAAGTAAGCTTAAATCAAACAAGTTCAGCATATTTTGAAAAAAAAAAAAAAAAAAAAAAAGAAAGAAAAAAACAAGTTCAGCATATGGAATTGTAATCAAAATATAATCAAGCAATACCAACAATTCAAATTTATAAAGATAGAGAGATTTCAAAAATACCAGGTATGAATCGTGACTCGGGAAAGGACGTGGTATACGACTCAAACACATAAACCGACTAGTCTACAGAACCACATAGGCTCTGATACCAACTGTGACGACCCGACTCTTTTAAAAAACTTTAAATCAGAATACACAATGAAGGACTTAAATTTAATATTAAAAAAAATTTGGCATGATATCATTTGAAACTTGGACTATGCCAAAACCTGTAATACATTTTTCCAGCCAGATAAATCATAAAAACATCATGAGAGTGCACATCCCCCGAATTTAGAAAAACTAAATCATTTGAAATGTCAAATGCGGAAGAAAATACAAAAGACTAACAAATTTACAATTACATTTCATTAACTTGAAACCAAACTCAATATGCTTTAAATATTATATAACACTTAGTTTACACAAAGTCTTTCTTATGTAAACTATGGCGACTTCGAGCTTGAAGAACGACGACCCACTAGTCCACTTCCCAAGTTCGACATTCAAGCTTCAATGCATACCAGCTTCCTTATCACGCCATCGATCGCATCCAAACCTGAAAGGTGATAAGAAGGCGCCTCTGAGTTCGATAACTCAGTGGAAATAAAAAGAACAAAAAGTAAGTTTATGTAAGAAATCCATCATCAGAATTGTGTCCAAGCACTCGGGTCTCTCGTCCCCTCAACTAGCCTTTGCCTTCTCTAGAGAATATATCTCCTATAGTTCATCTCCTACCAAACTAAAAACTCCCATAATCCCGGTTAACAACTAAAGCTAATTCTACACCCTTGTACACTACTCAAAATCAAAAGCTATTCTCAACACACTCACTACAACTAATCTCACATCGCAAGCCTAAACCCAAAGCCACTCATTCTTCTTATCCCCATCTCGTACTTACCCTCTCTCGATACTCAAGCCTAAACCAACCAACGGTACACAACTCTTACACACATGCTCTGCTTTTTCCCAAACCTATATAAAAACAACCATACACAGCATCTCGAGAAATAAACATCTTTAAAGTTTAAAGAAAATGAAGTCATGATATGATGCATTTGAAATGAACTAAAAGACTAATGATGTGTGCTAATCAGAGTATGTAAACAATAAATTGTATGAACAAAAGGTTACGAAACAATACTTCAAACCAAGCACCATTCCTCGCTTACACTTTCCATGTTTTATTTTCGATCTTGGAGGCCATCTCGACAGCTCACTCTGAAGATCAAATCACATCCATAATTCATTCTACAAACATAGGCTCACACTAGCCTCTTGAGCTATAAATGCACTTGTAGTGGTTTGAATGACTAAAATGTGATAGCAAAACAATAATATGAGTGCTATAAATAAAGTATCATTTCTTTTTAAGCAAACTGAGCACCATATTTGCTTTCAAAATTCTGCTAAGTGCGTTTTGGAGGCCAACACTAGCTCACTCCAAATGTCAATATTTTACTCCACAATAAAGGCTCGAACTATAGCCTCTTGAGCTTCCGAGCCATCATCCAGAGAACGCCTCAAAACTTTGCTCCTACCGTCACGATAACCATATGTAACGTCTAGCTCCTCTCACCATTACATAGGTTACAACCGCATGGCGCTCAAACAAGATGTATGAAATGCAATTATGCTATGAGTGCGAGCTACTAACAAAACACAAACCACTCTTTAGCTCAAACTCATCAAAATAGAATTAAAAATGCGTTCCGAATCAGTATATGACTCGATCTTCGACTTGACATAATTAATAAACATACATAGCATATTTAACATATCAAAAATCAGAAACATAGCATTTTAATCCATACATAGTCGTCATTCAACTCGCTTTGCTTCACAAGCCCTTACTCGCTCGGTTACCCATTCATTCGTTCAACAACTACAACTTTCCTATCTTCAAGCACATGTTACATTTTAAAAATCAGCCATCAAATACTCAATTTTAATTCCACATTTACCCGAGCCACACATCAATCGAACACCTCATCCCATTGCTCAAATTCGTTTTCAATTTCCACTTTCCTAGTCAAAACAAGGCTGGACCTTGGCTTTTCTTCCGTCCTTGAAACTCAATCATATATAACTTACTTTAAACTCAAAATATCATAAATCTCTCAGCAACTAACAATTATATAAAACTCGGAAAAAAGTCTCTAAACTAGTTAAATGGAAAAGTGGTGATTTTGACTATTTGAGGGGTTTTGAAAAATCATTGGTTGGAGTTCCTAACTTGATTTTCTTATCTATAATATGTATTTAGACACCCAAATATACCATAATTGAGAGACGTTAAGAGAGAGCTAAGAAAACTCCAAAATTAGGAAAACTAAGAAAACTTCAAATGGCCAACAATGGAGGTTTTGAGCTTTGAGTCTTATCCATGGTTTCCACACCCTTTCATGGTATCTAAAATTGTCAAAGACTTCCATAACAAAATCTTGTTTCTTAACTATACTAAATCCAAGTAGAAACATTTAAGCTTACCGTAGCAAGCTCACACTTCTCATAACCTGTTCTTGTCTTACACACTTTCAATTACTTTTTCGTAACACTTCTTTTATACATTGAAACTTGTTAATCCTACCCAAACGTGCACCAAAACACATAACAATTCATTATATAAAAACCATACATAAAAGTACTTTAGATTCTTTTTATTCCTACCTTGAGATACCAAAAGATTAGCTTGCACTTTGGATACTTGCTTTGAGCCATTAACCTACATACAATTCACGCCATACATTTAACACATTCTTTTTATTCCTACCTTGAGATACCAAAAGATTAGCTTGCACTTTGGATACTTGCTTTGAGCCATTAACCTACATACAATTCACGCCATACATTTAACACACTTTATATACTCTAAACCATCAATTTTTAACATGTTAACTTAACCCAAGACCCCTAAAACAGCCCCACACCCCGATGGTATAAAACAGCCCCTAAATTTACATTAAAAACAGTGGGGTGGAAGAATTCGACTATGTATTTAAAGAATTTGTCTCAAATAGCATAAATCTGCATACTAATTACTAAAATGTCAACACTTTTTAAAAATGACTCAAATAGCATAATTATAGTTCAATAAATTATTGAACTATCTTTCATAGGTATTTTTAATGAATTTGTTAAATTTTTTAATTTTTTTTGTTCAATAAATTATTGAACTATAATTATGCTATTTGAGTAACTTTTGAAAAGTTTTGACATTTCAGTAATTAGTATGTAAAAATATGCTATTTCAGTAATTGTCCCATGTTTTTGACTATAGAAAAGTGCCTAAATAATTTCCATGCTCAATATGTAATCAATTCACAAGGTACATGAGTTTTAAATCAATTAGCATAAGAAAATCATTTAAGTTTTACAATCTTAAAAAGCTTTAGAAAGTCATTCATGAAGGTTATTACTAATTTCAATAAAAATATATATTTCATAATTCAACTTTCAAATTTAAGTTCAAATCAAAAGAAAACCCCTATCCAAAGCTTAGTCTATTATTTTAAAAAGTCTCAATTTTATTGATTAGCATGCTCTTTCAATAATTTCACAACCTTATGCTTAAATCAAAATTAATATCCAAAACCTCCAACCTTTAAAAAAAACCCTACATTTGAGTAATAATTGATAAAGCCCAAAAACTTTTCCTCCTTATGTCTTGTTCGGTGCTGAGCAACATAAAAGAGAAAGGAAATGGTTTGTTTTTCTGACTTTTTTTTGTTGAAAGACAAATGAATAATCATATTTATTTTCTAACTTGAATTTCCCCACGAATCCAAGCTCAAAAGAAAAGAGAAGAGATGAAAAAATTGGCCTTTCCCCCTTGTCTTGAGTTGTTCAAGGAATGGAGAAGAAAGAGTGCGATTTTCTTTTCTTTTATTTTTAATTCCATTTATTCAAAGTCAAAGGAAGGGGTTTTACTCAAAAATAAATGTCTATTTGCTAAATGATCCTTTGGTCCTTTAATTGTCCCATTAGAAACCCGATGTCTTGGCATTCATACTCTTCCATTTAGTTTCTTATTAATTTGGCCCAACTATGCCTAACCTCCATTAACTATTTAAAGCAATTTCTTTAATAAATTTAAAATAAAATTATAAATTTTAAAACCCATTTAACCAATTAACAAATAATTAAAATAAAATAAATAAACTAAATTATTATTCTAAAACCCGGGCCATTACAATTACTCTCAGTATTATTGTTTATCTTTTATGTGAAGCAAAACCATGTTAGCCTAAACCCTTTTGTGATGTTGTGCTAATTAGGACTTAGGATAGGTGACTTTAAGGTTTGGAACACAAGTTTATATATAAATCAGTGATGTTGAATCCTTCATGTTCTTATTCTTCTTTAAAGCTTTATGGAAATAGAGTCAGAAGACTTCAAGCAAGCCTTGAAAAATTCATTGCATGACAACTTAGAGATGATTAACTTGTTCATCTTAACTTTAATTTTAGAAATAAACAGAGAGTTAAGTGAATAATAAGCTTACGGGGTTGAAGGTAGCAATTAATTATCTGAGCATTTAGAGATAGAATTAAGGATTACTAAGTTGTGTTAGGGTTTATTTGAGAGAACTTAATTCTTACCTTTTTATTCACAGCATGTTGTTGTCTCATGAATTTAAGTTGTACTTAGAGTTCCACCGCAAGTGTTCCACTTGAAGTGTTAAAACCTATCCTAAAACCCTAGCACAACATCACAATCACTCTCTCTTGATCTACACTCCGTGTTTCATCTGTTTATTTCCTGCATTATTTCATCTAGATAAATTGCACTACCTTCTTGCTTGCATCAATCCTTTAATGTTCTAGTTTTTCTTTAATTACTACCATCCTCGTGGGACACGACAGTCACTTACCACTACTATTACTTGTTGACCATGTGCACTTGCATGTCACCCTCATCTGGGATCCCTGGGGAAGAGGATCAAGTTGGCCCTTGCGAAGAGCTTGATGCACGTGAGATTTACATCTCATACGGCTCCCCCTTTATGTGATGCGCATAATGAAATGAGGGTAATACACGAAATCAAAAAAGATTGAAATATTCTCATTATGAACTCATGGCCAAGGGACAGTCTCAGGTAGACAGTTTCTATGGGGCGTAGGCCTCCCAAAAGGTAACGGAGGCGTGCAAAGGTTTCCTCGGGCCAGACGGAGATTGGCCCTCGAGTGCAAAGGCAGAAGGGAGCTTGACTGCAAGACCCACCCGTCGAGCAGGGACGAAAGTCGGCTATTTCCACCAACACATAACCAACAAGTCTCAATAGATAGGGTGATCCATGTACTCATCTTGAAAGTCTTTTATTCCTCTCCCGCCAACCAAAGAAACGCTTCGACCACGTTGTGGAAAAGAACAAGGGGCTTACCTTTGAAAATAACCCCACATAACACACCAAGGCAAGAAGAAAATCTTTGGGAAGGGGACGATGAACCATAGAGATGTGGAGCAAGTTCCTCCAATGAAGTAAAGAAAGAGGCAAGATAGAAAGAGTTGAGCAGCATCCTCATTACTACAATTACACAAAATGCACCGATACAAACCGACAACATATTCATGAATTTCAAATGCAATTTATCATTATTATTTAGGCTTCCTTTGAGGAACGTCCAAAGGAAAACTTTCACTCCTTCCATAGGTATCCTTCCACAAAACATCAAGTAAATCCTTAGCAAAGGAACAATTATCATAAAAGGAAATAAAGGTATTTTTTCAGGAGAAAAAGTTTCCATCTCCAGCCTAAAATTGTAAATAATATTGAAATTGAAAGGCTAAGGAAGTTTGACTTCCTTATCCTTGAGATCACGCCGAAAAATGACGTTCCAGGAACCAATAGAGCTGTCTCAAAAATCCACCATAGGTTTACCAATGGAGGAAGGCATCAGATATAGAGTTGGAAAGCCAACCAAGAGTAGGGGAATTTGAGGCCGAAATATCTTCCCAGAATCTGATCTAAGCACACAAGCATCTCAGCCAACTTTTTTTTCCTAGTGCAAAAATTAATTCTAATAACTGCATCCAAAGGAATTTTTTTTTTTTTGAATAAAAACCCCTCACAAGGCCATTTCATTAAAATAATGAAAAAGGAAAAGATAAAAACATTACAATACAATAAAGTGGCTAAACAAACTAAAAACCACAAAAGCATGGTATGTCGTATACCCCACTACCCAACAACCTGCTTCGCCACCTAATTACAAGTATGCGAGCCACCTATTTATAATTAAACCTAACGGGTATTACAAAAAAAAGTTTCGAAATTGACACCCAAAAGGATGTATTTACATGTGCCAATTTCCAAACATAGTCCCAAGATCTCATCTCCGCCCTAAAGATCGTTCTATTTCTTTCAAGCCAAACACCCCATGTTATAGCGCAAAAACCTGTTATCCATAAGCATTTCCCCCGTCCTTGAAAGGAGGGAAAAGTTGTAACTACTACAAAGTTTGGCGAAAAGAATCATTATCCACTAATGTTACCCCGAAAGTCAGCTTGCCAAATTTGCCTCGAGAATTTTCATTTCCACATGATATGGTTAAGACCCTCGGAATTCTGATTATATAAACTACACCAATTGGGAAGGGTGTAGGAAGAAGATACTGAAGAAACTCAAAAGCATTAACCCACTGCCACTGAAATTGCATCTAAAGGATGAATATCCGTTCTAGTTCTAATAGCCAGAAACCTCAAAGATGTGATGTTTTCTTCCTAAACGAGATGGGCAGGCATCTTAATTACATGATGTTGCACTGTTCTTCCTCTTTTATTCTGGAGTAGATTTTATAATATGTCAACATATAATGGGCAACTTGACTTGGTTCAGTTGGTTGAAGCAGCTTTTTAGAGGATCTAGTTTCTAGATATTAATCTAAAAGTAGTGTTTTCAAAGCGAATGGCACACTCCGAGTCGATGACCTCTTCAATTGCCTCCAAGGCGATAACCAGGCACCGCCTTAGTGAAGCAAGGCGCTCATAAATTAAATATATATATATATATATATATATATATATATATCATTCATAAGTTAAGCAAAAATATCCTTGATTCACTACACAATTCTTTGGCACTAGCCACATGCAATGGCGTCACCAGCCAATGGTCCTTAGCGACGTGAGCCGCGCGTCGCCTTGCACGTCACCAATACCGCGTCATGAGTGTTCATTTTGAGCATTAGTGATGCACTATTGTAGTGCGTCGTTGATGCTATCCAGCATCTACACGCATGATGCTCATTATTAGCCACGCAAGGCCAGACGTGGCTAATGGTTACCATTAGCCACGTCTATCCTGCGTGACGAATGACCTAAAGGCAATCGCCACCCATGGTTAATCCTACCTGGTTTTTTTTCAAATGACACCTCATTAGCGACACAATTGCGTGGCTAATGGTCTTTAAAAAACCAAAAAAAAAAAAAACTGCTACTCCCCAAATGCATCCTTATAACAAATCTACAAGAACACTCTTGCCCTAGGTAAAAAATACTTTCAATCTCAACTTAGAATGCTATAAATAATCTAGAAAATCACATTCTAGAAATATAGATGTTAGAGTGTTAAAGCGTATGTGATCATCTTAAGTCATCTATAAAGAAGACTAATTTTCATGCTTTAAGCTTCTTTTAGCTTGAATTTGGGAGGGTAGAGGACTTTTGAATTCTTCCCACTTTTATAATATTTTCCTTACTTTAATACAAATATCAATTTCGTTCCTATCAACTAATAACTCAATTTTACATCATGTAGGTTCTAGTTCTACAAGGAAGTGATTGTATAAATGCTTGCCTGTGCAAAATATCTTTTGAAACATCCAATTGACCTTTTTCAGCAACGATTACCCCAACTCCATTATCAGCATACAAGTTGGCAGGGTGTTGTACCAGAACCTGTCCATTAAGAGAATGCATGTTGATAATTATACTATAATGTTAAGACAAAAAAATAATAATACCGGTTTACAATGAGGAAGAAACTGAATGTGAACAAAGTGCAGTAGCATTCACACAATGACCATTGAGTAGATCAAAATTATATTAGATTTACTCTGAATTCAAACATAACAATTTGACCAATATAAAGTGAGCATCAATAGCTAAACGACAGAATTAAGCGCATGACAGGAATAAAGAAAAGACATAAAGCATACTCTTGTATATAGTTTTTTGGATTTTTCCAAATGTGTAGCCTCCAACTTGGGATTTCTTTTCTCATTCCGAAGTGCAGCAAAGTAGTTCCATTTCCCCTTACCATGATAAAGAAAATGTATCAGACACACGATAGATGATTGTGAAAAACAGTTGAAAATGGTAACTACACTTTTGATACTTTTTTCAATCAATTGAAGGTCTAATGTAAATATGATTGATAATATGTACAGCAATTTGTAGCAGTTATTAGGAAGAAGCAACAGATTCATTTAGATGGGGAAAAAAGTTATATCTAACAAGACTCAAATAAAACCATCAATAACGGTAACGTTGGCATGAGACTTTTAAGCTAGCATACAGTAAAATAAGATGAACATCAAGGAACAGAGAGAAGATAAACCTTGTAAGCTCGTTGTGTTGATGTTCTTTCCCTGACAGTAACTTCCTAGATTTCTGTAGTGGACATTTTCCATCATGAGAACACTGAATTAAAAAAATAAGTCAAGCAACATAGGGAGTTAGAATAAATATTACCGCTACCGGGGAGGGTGGACTGTACAATTAAAAAAAGGGTTAAGTGTCATGAGAGGAGTATTTCAAATTTAATATAAAGGAAAGAAAGAAATAGAGAAAGAACCTGTTATACTCACAGAAGCAACAATATACACACCGCTCTTTTGAGCTACCAAGTCCTTGGAAGCTATATTTTTGTTATTTTCACTTTTAAGCCGTTTCTAGTTTCTACACATTAGCATAAAGCAAAAACATTAATAAGCAAAACATTTCGGGGTAAATACACAGAAGAAAATTATTTAAAATATCAACTTACTCTTTTTTCCATCCATAATATAAGGGACATCATTTGAGATATGATATTAGATCCATGTGAAGTTCCAGGTTCAACCAAGACCTGACACATTTGCATCTCTTAATGGCACATTTGCATCTCTTAATGGAAAACTCGTGAAACATGTTTAAGTAAAGCCTTTTCCATTCATCCAGAATCATCTTACTTGGAGTCATTCCATTGCTCAAATCCAAATCGTAACTTTATCTTTCAATTTGAAATATGATGTTTTGATTGATTCTAAAATCAAAATCCCATAACAAATAGTTTAAAAAAAAGTCTTCAGAATCATGAACTACACAAAGAAACTTTCGAGAGTATATATAAGCACCTCACAATGAATTTGCAATGACATATGAAAGATGATGCACCAATAAAGTCACACTTACATATTCAATCAGGGAAGATCCTCATCAATGAGTGCTTTGAAAGCCTTCTTGTGTGTGCTCCCCACATGCAAAACCTTAAAGTGGATCAAAGTAAACATCTGAACAATTATATCTCAGTAAAAAGAATCTATTAACTAACCTATAGTAGTAAACATATCAGTGAACAATTATATCTCAGTATAAAGAATATATTAACGTGTGTTTAAACATTAAACACACCTATAGTTTAGTAAAAAGTAAGCAATAACAGAGTTTAAAAAAATCCCAAGAATCATATTATCATAGTTAATTGCAAATCAAAACCCTATGATTTGCCTCTCTATGTCTTAAAACGACTAAAAAATCCTTGTGGTTTACAAAACCTATAAATTCTACCCTATTATTAATGAAATTGGTACACGTGGCTTATTGTACGTACACCATTTGTACTTATTTTATTATAACTAACTAATGGAAGGAAACAATATGCAAATTCACGAACTACAGGAGGCTTAAAACTGTTGTTAAAACACAAGTTCTGACTTCCAAAATAGACAAACGAATTGATTTGCAATTATCCCATTATCTCAATGAACACATGGGAAGGAAGACAATTGAAATATTACCAAGAGCATTACAAAAATTGTTACTGTAAAGGACAGCAAAATTTGAAAAAATAGCTTCAACGACAGATCCATCTAAAGTCCATATTTCCACTGGCACTTCATTATGAGTATAATCGAAATCAAAATCATCATCCTCAAACTTTCTTCATTCACTTCCAAAAATCTCTACTTTTTTGGCACATTCAAGTATGATATTAGCTTCTATTGCAGTTGTAAGGCTGATTCTCCTTAAAATACGAAGCCACCCATCAGCAGCAAACCTTTCTCCTGGAAATTTTTTCCTTTCACCAGAGAAGACAAATGTTAATAGAGCATCAGTTGGGTCATACAATTCCCTGGATTCAAACAAATTTGTGCAAAACTCATCAGAACTCCTCACAAATTTAGTCTCCCTCAAGCATTCAATCATATGAGCATCTGATTGAAGATCTTGCCAATTTGTATACACATATATTAAGATATCTTCCTGTTCTAACTGAGGTTTGGAATCAAATACAGGCAACATAAACCTGATCAAAATTTGTTGATCATCCAATTCAGGGACTCTAAGTGCTCTAAGTAATGAATATTCCATTGAATTTGATGAATATGCTGAACAGCAGTCATCATATGTTTTTAAGAATGAATTTGAAGAGATCATTCAATGATCATTGCCATGCAATTGTGTGTATGATCCAACAACCGTTCTGTATATGGGTAAACATCGTAAAATTTCAAGCTCTTCTCTCCCATAGTTAGCATCATTTGAAACAAAGTCATTAGCAAAAAGGTTCATCGCTATTTGAAGCTGAAAGTGATGCAACTTCAGGAAAATAACCAGCACTTTTAGCCGCCACAAACTTAGAAGCAATTACTTCTCCTGATGATTGGCCAGAAGTGGGGAGACAGCTGCACAGCGCGGCACAGTCCATGAAAGTAACATCAAATATAAGTATGTTGCAGTGGTTTAAAAGAGAGAATAGCCAAGGATACATGTCTACTCTTTGGAAAGCTAAAGTGTACGGTTAAATGCATTCAGATTGAGAAGTCTGAATCACACATGTCTCAGCCACATCACTTCCCCCGCACCAATCTCCGTGTGTGACAGGAGGGAGAAAGACCAGATGACGCTCTCTTACACGGCATAAGATTGGTCGGCCAAGAAAAGCAGGAACAAGTGGCCAATTAGAAAAGAGAGAGAGGTCCGATGAACCACCATAATTTCTCCAAAAGAGTCTTATCCATTCAGGGGTTGGCCCCTCCTTAATTCCAGAGAATAATTTATTCTCCCATTGTAACCAGAGAATTGGAAGAATGAATTGATATTATTCATATGAGTTGTGAGGTATTAAATAGTAATACACTGAGTATACATAAGGAAAGAGTAATTAACCTATTCCTATAATTAATCCTAAATCATGGGAGGGAATATATTATTTCCATTCTAGTATTTACAGGCTGTAACACTCCCCCTCAAGTTGGAGCATAGATGTTTATCATGCCCAACTTGTTACAAAGATAATCAACCCGAGACCCACTTAGAGCTTTTGTAAATATGTCGCCTAGTTGTTCTCCCGTTCTCACATATCCTGTAGAGATTAATCTTTGTTGGAGCTTTTCACGAACAAAGTGACAATCAATCTCGATGTGTTTAGTTCTTTCATGGAAGACTGGATTTGATGCAATATGAAGAGCTGCTTGATTGTCACACCACAACTTGGCTGGCATTGAAAGCTTCAAACCCACCTCAGTGAGGAGATTGTAGATCCAAACTATTTCACATACAGATTTAGCCATTGCCCTATATTCTGACTCAGCGCTGGACCTAGACACTACATTCTGCTTCTTGCTTTTCCAAGAAACCAAATTTCCTCCAACAAAGACACAATAACCGGTAGTAGATCTTCGATCATCCTTAGATCCAGCCCAATCAGCGTCTGAGAAGCATTCGATTTTACTGTGGCAATGATTGCCATACAGAATTCCTCGTCCTGGAGAACCTTTTAAGTAACACAAAATTTGTTCAACAGCCTTCCAATGCTCAATTGTGGGTGAAGACAAATATTGACTCACTATACTAACTGAATATGCAATGTCTGGTCGAGTTACAGTAAGATAATTCAGTTTTCCAACCAACCTTCGATATCGTTCGGGCTCTTCAAATAACTCTCCATCCTTTGAGAGCTGCAAATTAGGAATCATTGGGGTGCTACATGGTTTAGCTCCCAATTTCCCAGTTTCTGCTAGTAAATCCAGCACGTATTTCCTTTGAGATAGGAAAATCCCTTTATTGCTTCTTGTCACTTCAACACCCAAAAAGTATTTTAATGCCCCTAAGTCCTTTGTGTGAAATTGACTATGGAGAAAAGTTTTGAGGGAAAGAATACCTGCATCATCATCGCCTGTAATAACAATGTCATTGACATATACAACCAACAGAATGATTCCAGTCACAGATGCCCGATGAAAAACAGAATGATCAGATTTACTTTTCTTCATTCCAAATTGTTCAAGTGCCAAACTGAATTTTCCAAACCATGCTCGAGGGCTCTGTTTCAAGCCGTACAATGATTTTCTCAAATAACAAACCTTCTCATTCTCCCCCTGAGCAACAAATCCAGGTGGTTGCTCCATATACACCTCTTCCTGAAGATCGCCATGAAGAAAAGCATTCTTGATATCTAACTGGTGCAAAGGCCAACCATAGGTAGCCGCTAGAGAAACAAACAATCTGACGGAAGTGAGTTTGGCAACTGGAGAGAAGGTGTCAGAATAATCAATCCCATAGACCTGAGCATAACCTTTGGCCACAAGGCGAGCTTTCAAACGAGCAATAGAACCATCAGGATTAACTTTGATAGCAAAGACCCATTTACAACCAATAGCTTTCTTACCAGCGGGTAAATTGACCAATGTCCATGTACCATTTTCCTCTAAGGCACGCATTTCCTCTACCATGGCATTACGCCACCCAGTATGAATAAGAGCAGCATGAGCAGTCTTAGGTAAAGACACAGAATCAAGGGATGCAATAAAGGAACAAGAAGAAGGAGACAGTGTTATAAGATATAAAAGAAGTAACAGGATACGTACATGTTCGTTTCCCCTTACGAAGGGCAATAGGAAGATCAATATCGGAGACTGGATCTGACGACGAAGCTTCTTGAACAGTGGTATCCGGACACGAGTCTGGAACAATAGGTGCACGACTTGTATACACATATGGGAATGGAATGGTGGGCGGAGGGGTAACTACGGGAGCAGGATCAGAGTTTGGTACAACGGACGTAGTGGTGTAGATTAACAAGTTATCCTCCTCCTCTGGACAGATGTATGAGACAGATGGTGAAAAAGGTGTATTTTCGAGGAAAGTAACATCAGCGGAAACAAGATATCGATTAAGAACCGTAGAGAAACAGCGATATCCCTTTTGAACTCGAGAATAGCCAAGAAAAATACATTTTAAAGCTTTGGGGTCAAGTTTCGAAAGTTGGGGGCGAACATCCTGAACAAAACATGTGCATCCAAAAATCCGAGGTGCAATAGGAAAAAGAGGTTTATCAGGAAACAAAGAGTGATAAGGGATCTGACCATTAAGAATGGAAGAGGTCATGCGATTGATGAGAAAACAAGCTGTGGAAACAGCATCAGCCCAAAAATATTTAGGAACTTGCATTTGAAAGAGTAAAGCATGTGCAGTTTCCAACAAATGTCTATTTTTACGTTTGGCAACACCATTTTGAGATGGAGTATCGACACATGATGTTTGATGGAGAATACCCTGTTTGGTCATAAAAGTTTGAAAAGTTGAGGACAAATATTCTTTTGCATTATCACTCCAGGGGGTCTTTATAGAAACATTAAAGCGTGTTCGAATTTCCGGCACAAAAAGCGAAAAATGGGAAAATAACTCGAACGATTTTTCATTAAATATAACCATGTCATTCGAGAATAATCATCTACAAAAGTAACAAAATACCGAAATCCGGTTTTAGAAGGAACGGGACAGGGACCCCAAACATCCGAATGAACTAACTCGAGCCGGAGCACTTGCTCGTTTATTGACCCCTGGACTAGAGCTAACACCTGGTGGTGTTTAGCAAACCGACACGACTCACAATTTAAAGAGGATACATGCTGAAACCGATGACATAATTTCTTACAAACAGAAAGAGAAGGATGACCAAATCGACAATGAGTATCAAAGGCAGACTTTACTCCAGCACACAATGGATTTTTTAGGGTCTAGAACGTAGAGACCGCCAGACTCATGTCCTTTACCAATAATTTGCTTCGTCGTAAGATCCGAAAACAAGTAGTAAGTGGGAAAGAATGAGACACAACAATTTAATGAACAAGTAAGTTAACTCACAAATATCAAATTAAAGGAAAATCAGGTAAACTAAGAACTAAAGACAAAGGTAATGAAGGAACGGAAATTGCTTGGCGGGATCCAATAACAAGTGGATGTGGATCCATCTGCTAAAGTAACATGCGAGGAAGAAGTGTGGGGCGTGAATGTAGAAAGCAATTTACGATTACCGTCATATGATCGGTAGCACCGCAGTCTATGACCCATTTGGAGGAAGAGACAAGACATGATGTCGATTTACCTGATCGAGTAAGAGCACTAACTGGAGCAGGATCTACATGGTCTTGGTATTGGTCAGGAGTTTCATTTGTAGATGCAACATGAGCAAATTGCTTCTTCTTATTCAGTAACTTTCTGCATTCGTTTTTCATATGACCAGGTGTATGACAGTAGTGGCAGATGATAGTCCTCGAGTCATAGCCCTTGTTACCCAATTTCCGATCATAGTTGCTAGATGTACTAGATCCACGCCCTTTATCATTACCTCGGTATTGTTGTTTCCATGGCTCAGAAGTATGACTAACAAGAGCACTTGGAGGCACCGTTGTAGTATTTTCGGTGCGAAGGACTTTGCTAAATGCCTCCTCAAGAGAGGATATCTCTGGGCTAGATAAGATTTGAGATTTTGCAGCTTCAAATTCAGAGGGAAGCCCAGCCAAAAAACACATGATCGCCAACTTTTCTCGTTGGCTTTGTTGGACCGCCACATCAGTACTATACGGAAGCAACATATTCAGTTCTTCATGGGTTTTCTTGAGGTCCATGTAGTAATCAGTAATAGATCTATCTCCCTTCTCTGCACGATAAAATGCTTGGCAAGTATCATAGATACGTTTTATATTTCCTTTGCCCGAATACACAAACTCCAAATAGTTCATTATAGATTTCACAGAGTTACAATGACTAATCATACCAATCATACTGCTATCAATAGAATTGCGGATCTGCAAAAACAAACGAGCATCATCTCTAATCCATTTGACTCGAGTATCATCAGTCGGTGGCTCATCAGTCAAATGACCATCCATAGCAATGCTCAATAGATGAAGCGAATGGTTTTCGACCAATCCAAATAGTTGGTCCTATCCAACTTATAGTCCGTGATTCTAGACATTGAATGAACCACATCGGTCATAACTACTGATTTCTTCTCCATAATTTCGAGTTTATCGGCCATCAAGTTGAAAGAAAGAATCAACAAACAAAACAGCCCAACAAACGACTAACAAATAACCTCAAATATGCGACAAACGGACTGAAAAATAGAACAAAAAACCTGATGGTGAATGATATGAATCATCCCAGCCCCAAATGTCAAAGAATTGACAATATTGAAGTCCAAGGTTTCATTCAAGAAAAGATCAAGAATCCGAAGACTAAACGAGTGAAGATTGACTTTCTTGGGCATTTGCAAGGATATTGGGTTACATACTTGACTAATGAAGAAAATGAGTTTAAAACACTATTAAACTCATGGGATATTTGTTTCAAAGAGCTCCAAAGAAAATCGCGCATGAAAACATTCAAACGAGTGAAAATGACATCAAAAACGGCGACTGACACTTGTAGTTTTGTCTATTTTCATCCAATTTCGAATTTTAGTATTTTATTTGAGTTTTATTACTTTAGTTTTATTTATTATTATTATTATTGATGTAATAGGGAAGATTTGACTTTGTTTCCTTAGTTTTGCAAACTTGGAGACCAAGTTTAAAAGATTAGGAAAACTTTCCTAATTTGAATTAGGAAAGTCTAGTTTTTCCTTTTTATTATTAGGTCTTTATTTCCCTTCATATTTTCGACCAAGCTAGGGTTTCTTAGGCTATTTAAAGCCTCTTTTGTAAGCTTTACAATCAGAATATCAATGAATGAAAATCCTTTTGTTTTGGTTTAAGCTTTTGCTTTGAAAAACCTCTTTGTAATTCATGTTCTTGAATTGCATGTTTAGAGTCATTCAAGTCCAATTGATCATTGTTCTTGTGGAGTGCCTCAACCTTAATTAAAGAAACCCGTTCTTGAATTAGGGGATTGATCGATTAGGTCATCATCTTCCCAACCTCGCCTAAAGGTTGATTCAAATTGTTAAGGGTTTTCAAGCTTTTCCGTTCAAGGGTCCATCATCCGGTTCTTGAATCCGTCAACGCTTGAGGGTTCGTATCAGTGAACCCTCCAATCAGATCTGGACAGTAGGCCAAAAAATAGATCTGGACAGCAAGCAAATCTCCCGTTTTTGCCACAACCAAGCTTGATTTGCACCCAAAACTACCACAAAACGACCGGAATTATTATTCTGAGCAAAACCAAACGAACAGCGGCGACAGACGGTGGCGCACGCGCCTTCACACGCCGGCGCGTGAGACAGGAGGCCGAGCTTCTAGCGGCGCGTGGGCTTCACGCGCGGCTGTTTTTGGTGAGTGGCGGTTGCGACTTTGATCTTCGGCGAACGGCGGTTCTTTCTATAGGGGTGGTGTCGACAAATGGTCACTTTAAACGAGACCCGAACTCGACCCTAACCCTTTTGGACAAAATTCACTCGACCAACTCTCAAACAAATAGAGAAAAAGTTTATAGCTCTGATACCATGTAACCAGAGAATTGGAAGAATGAATTGATATTATTCATATGAGTTGTGAGGTATTAAATAGTAATACACTGAGTATACATAAGGAAAGAGTAATTAACCTATTCCTATAATTAATCCTAAATCATGGGAGGGAATATATTATTTCCATTCTAGTATTTACAGGCTGTAACACCCATAAAAACCACGCAGCCATATTTAAGTCCATAACACGATTCACCCAGTTCACATGGAAAACTTGTTTCATATGAGTGGCGATAAGTTAAGAGAGAATTGTTGCAACTTTAAAAATTTATGCGAGTATCATCGGTAAAAATATTGCCAAAAATTGATCTTTCAAATATCTTAGGGTGGATAAACTTTTCGCGCAAAGGGAGAATCGGTGCAGGATGATCTTTATTACGAAGCCAAAGTGTTGTGCTCGTAGTCTTACTAAATTGTTGGATGCGGTTGGAAAAGGTAAACCTTTGAGCTCGAAACTATGTGCGGAATTCTTTGATCTCCATCCCTATAGCCGTTGTTGTTTACGTCAGTCAAGGTACTTTGAGACAAGGACTCTCCAGCCCTACCAATATCTTCAACAACTCCTCGCCCAAAATCAAATAAAGCCCTACCCAAACTCGTCATCATTTCGAGAGCATCACCTGAACTAGCTACATTCTGGTTAGACAAACTAGGAAAACTATGCATGTTAGAGCTTGAAACAGTAGCAGAACTGCCTCTTGTAATATTGGTTGATCTACCGCTAGAATTGACATCAATGGAATCGGGTATAAATATAATACTGTCATCAGCATGATTAGATGATACAGCCAACAACACATCAGACAAGCAATATATAAGAACATCCAAAAATGTATCAACCGAAGTGTGATCCCTACAACTTGGATCTCTTGAATCAACTCCCATGGCACCGAAAACACAGGATAATGCTCCTTGACAAAACCACAGACTGTTGGTGGAAGCAGATTGCCACCCACAAGACTTCCAGGTTGCGCAAGAAACATAACCTCTTGACCTTAACTAAATTTCCAGGAGTAAAGCGCCACACGGAGGATCAATAGCACGAAAAATGGCCTATCGACTTGTTCAATCGGACATTCTCAATCGCTTTTAACCCTTTTTACGGATTAGGCAACTGAGACCTTGGCCAAAAGGAATAAAATTGATTTCCAAATACCTTCAAAGTCAAGAAGTGAAATGACTCACACTTGACTCCAAAGCGGAACCTGGAGATTCTTTTAGTTGTTTATGAATTTCCAAAACCATATAAATGTAGGAATCACATACGCAGGACATCAACTCCCTATTCCAAGATTCAACTAACTTATTTCTAGCATCAAGAGGTTCACTACAATTTCAACAACTTGATTCTTGAAGAGATAACGACCACCATTATGACAAACAAGGAAGCGAGCAGTGACAGGTAACATTATATCACCAGATAAAGGAAAAGGAACCATCAAGGAGCTCTTTAAATGTATATCAGTAGGGTGGCCATCACGAGATATATGCGCTGCAACTCCAGCAACCGGGGTTAAGTTGTATGCAAGATATCGCTTGTAAATAGGTAATTCCATAAGATGCTATTTCCTCTTTTTTTCTACTTTGGAGTAGTCTCCATAACAAATGTCAAACTCCATACTAGTATTATTTCCAAATCGTAAGTAATTATATGAATTTTGTAATCTATTCTAATTTAGTAGTTTTTTTTAAGGAGTTTGGTTAGGGTCACTTGAGTTTTGATTGTTTTGGAGTTTTGATAATTCCTTGGTTTCTATTTTTTACATTAATTCTCTCCTGTCTAATTAATAAAAAGTTGGTTTCTTGTTTCAAAAAAAAAAACACAGCACAAACTCTTTTTTTTAACTAAGAGACAATTTCATTGATAGTATGAAATGTACAAAAAAACCCCTCAAAGGATTACAAAAAACTAAGCCAATTGAGGGTAATAAAAGAAGGACTATAATTACAAAAATCCTTCACAAGGGAGCTCCAAAGAGAGGCAAACCAAACCACTTTCTCCCACAAGCCAGTCACAGAAGAAAAAATGAAATTACAATTAAAAATACGACTATTGCGTTCCCACCGAATCAACCAACAAATGGCACGGATAGCATTGCACCAAATAATATTAGGCTTCCCTTTAAAATTCTGACCACACAGCAGACCATGGATAGCATCACCAGCGGACTTATGGAGAGGACCTTGCATATTGAAGATTTTAAAGAGCTTGTTCCACAACCCAGAAGTAAAGGAACAATGCACAAAAACGTGGCCCGTGCTCTCGCTATCATTCAAACAAAGAGAACACACATTTGGAGAAAGAACTAAGGAGGGGAATCTTCTTTGCAGCTTGTCAATGGTATTTAAACCTCCCTTAAAAAGGGTCCATAACATAACCTTAACCTTAATAGGGTACTTAGCGCACCAAAGAGCTTTATAGAGGTCCTCCGAGAAGGCAAAACCATTAGAGGACAGGGACAACAAAGCATTTTTGCAAGAAAACTCACTGCCAACCCCTCTCCACAGTCTAGAATCCGGGGAGGAACCAACAACACAACCATTTAGGGTGGACATCAGACTGACAAACTCATCCACCTCCTCATCCTTTAAATTTCTTCTAAACAACAAAACCCAAGAGTTAGAGTTTGGATCCCACATCTCAAGAATGGAGCTTTCCTTAGAATTGGAAAGTCTATGTAAACTAGGAAAAAAAAGACGAAGAGGGACGGTCGTGATCCACCGGATGATCCCAAAAGGAAATCATCATCCCATTCCCTAAAGCAAAAGATGTAAAAGCGTTCAAAAGACCATCAAACTTTGCAATCTGTTTCCACGGGCTGCGATTGGAACAATAACTAATTAGTGCCAACTCTCCAACCTAAGGTAACGTCCCCATGTAAAGCCACTATCACTTTGTGCCACAAAGCCCCTTCCTCCTTCGAAAGTCTCCACAACCATTTCAAAAGAAGAGAGGTATTACGATTCACGATATTACCAAAAGCAAGGCCCCCGCACACAGTTTAATAGCCACTTCCTCCCACTTTATCAAATTTGAACCACCATTCCCCCGGTGCCCTTCCAAAAAAAATCCCGCAAGACTTTGTCAATCTCTTTGGCAATGCCCTTCGAATAGTGAACACCGAAAGATAATAGATCGACATCGACTAAGAACGGATTGAACAAGTGTCAATCTCCCCCCTTTAGACACAAACCCGCTTCTTCCATTTACAAAGTCTTCTTTGAATACGCTCCATTACCTGGGTTCCCAAAAGCCTCTAAGCTGGGGATTACCCCCAAGAGGAAGCCCCAAATAAGAGAGAGGAGGGTTGAAACCTTGCAATTGACCAAGAGGCAGCCATAGAAGACTCACCCGGATTCAAATTGACACCAGCAAGAAAAGACTTCTCGAGATTGAAGTTCAACCCGGACATTTTTTCAAACAAATGAATCACAAAAAGAAGGTTATTGATCTTTCCTTTATCAAACGGCGAGAAAATCAAAGTGTCATCAGCAAACAAAAGATGATTCACCTTTAACTTGCCCCGCCTGAATAGCACCTTCAATAATTCCACTTCCTGAGCATTGGACAAAAGTCTACTAAGAGAATCAACCACCAAAATAAACAAAAAGGGGGAGAGAGGATCTCCCCGCCGAATACCACGATCTGTTGGGAAATTACCACGAGGTTTTCCATTAATAATGATAGAGAAGTTAACGGAAGAGATACATCCTCGAATCCAATTTCTCCATCTCGACCAAAGCCTTTCTTGGACATGATAGCATCCAAGTACCCCCAATCAACACAGTCATAAGCTTTCTCAACATCCAACTTAATGACAACACCTTTAAACTTCTTACACCTCCACTCTTCAATAATTTCATTAGCCACCAAAATAGAATCTACTATTTGTCTACCTCCAACAAACGCATTTTGAAAAATGGAGGTAGTTTTATGAAGAACAGTTTTTAACCTATCTGCCAAGACCTTGCTTAAAATCTTGTAAGGCCCTGTTGTTAAGCTGATTGGGCGGAAATCCTTTAATTCCCGAGCATCCACTTTCTTAGGAATCAAGGATATAAAAGTACTATTAGTTATGGAGTTAACAATACCCTTCTGAAAAAATTCATGGAACATAGCCAAAACATTAGACTTAATTATGTTCCAAGACTTTTTAAAAAACTCAGCCGTAAACCCATCCGGCCCCGGAGCTTTATTACAACCCAAGGCATTAATGGCTCCCAAAATTTCCTCCTCAGAGAAGGGCCTTTCCAGCCAATCTCTATCAGCAACATCAATAGGATCCCAACAAAGGTTGTCAGGAATCAATCTTTCTCCCTCTTTTTTAGAGTACAACCGCTGGTAGAAAGACAAAAATTCCTTCTCAATATCTTCGTCAGACACCAAACTTCTTCAATCAGAAGAACAAACTTCGAGATAAGAGCCTTATTTCTCATCCCATTCATATAATTGTGGAAGAAAGTTGAGTTTAAGTCACCCTCTCTCAACCACTGAGTTTTGCATTTCTGTCGCCACATAGCTTCCTCCTTCACACTGATATCGAGAAACTCCAATCTCAACGAGACTCTAACAGCACATTGCTCTTCAGATAAGCCTGAACGCTCCTCCAAGCCATCAAGAAACTTCACACTGATATCGAGAAACTCCAATCTCAACGAGACTCTAACAGCACATTGCTCTTCAGATAAGCCTGAACGCTCCTCCAAGCCATCAAGAAAAGACAGCTCATTTAAAATCTGGCGTTTCTTATTTTGGACATGGCCAAACACTTCAATATTCCAGCCTTTCAACTCTGCCTTCAGCAGCTTTAACTTACTCATAAAAGAGTAACCCGGCCACCCACGCACAACAAAAGAATCCCACCACTCTTTAACCGAAGAAAGGAAGGAAGGATGAGAAAGCCACATATTCTGAAAACGGAAGGGAGTGGGACCCCATTTAATCCCCCCAGAATGCAGCAAATAGGAAAATGATCAGACGTTACCCGATCCAATCTCTCCACCACAGCATCGTTGAACAAACGAATCCAATCTTCGAAAGGAGGAACCCGGTCAATCAAAGATAAAGAAGGTCCGCTTCCCATTCCTGGACCACGTGAATAAACCATTTTTCAGAGGGCTCTCAACAAGAGAGAAAGAATCTATAAACTTGTTGAAAAGCTTCATGCTTCTAGTCTGCCTATTCCCAGAAGACTTCTCATGGGACCATCTAGTAACATTAAAGTCACCCCCAAGAAGCCAAGGACCAGAACACAAACCCCCCAAATCATTAAGCTCCTGCAAAAAATGAGATCTATCCGAGGGAGAAGCAGGCCCATAGATACCAGAAATCCACACTTTGGTAGAATCAGACAACTGCATAAGGATGGTAAGAGAGAAGGCCCCTGCAAAAACATCCAAAACAAAGAAAATTTGGGTCGTTCCACATGATAATAATACCCCCGAAGCACCAATGGCGTCCAAAGACGACCAGGCTATATGCCTGGAGCTCCAGGATCGACTTAATCAACCAGAATATCAACATTAGACAATTTGGATTCTTGGAGAATAACGAAGTTGGGGTTAGAAGATTTAATGAGACCTTTGATAAGATTTCTCTTCTCTTGGGTTCCCGAGACCCCTAACGTTCCAACCGAGAATCCTCATCCACAACTGGAAGAGCCCGGTAACCTCGAGAGCAAGGAACTCGGTCATAACTAACCGAAGAGTTCAAATTGGCTAATTCCTGCCGCACCTGGTTGTTTTTTCGCTTTAACCCTTTCTTTGTCGCCCGCTTACTCACCTCAGGAAGCACTCTCAACTTCGAGCTTTAACCCAATCCCCGGCTTCATTTTGAAAGAACTTGACTCATTGAAAACCTCTCCTGACCATTTATAAAAAGATCATCAATGTATTGTAGCCCCAAACCCGACTCTTCCACCATACGCGAGTCAACAACCAGGAGCGCCACCCGGACAATCAATCTCCTGGACAAGAAACCACCTGACAATCGCCGTGAATCTCGGCCCAAGGGGAGAATAACTTGATCATCTAACCATTCCAACCTTTCAGCATCTTGAGGAAGATAATGACCAACCGTAGGGGTTTCACTCGCAATACTAGAGAAAGGAAAATCAATGGACCCATCGAACTCAGACTCATGAGCCCTAGGAGACGAAACAGGGTGAAAGAAAACATTTCTTTCAAAAGGCGTTCTGATCGAAGGAGAAGGTTGAAGGAGAGATAACCGCTTGACCCTCCACCGTTTGAAGCTTAACCCAATCTCCGTTTCCCACCTCTTGGCCCAACACCGACCCCTTAAACTCTCTTTGGGCTTCCGCTTCTAAAGCCTCATTCAGAAAACTAGACCTACTTAAAACAGGATTAAAATGGGCTTCCTGAATTAATGGGCCCACCGCTTGAATTAAAAAAGCTTCTCCTTCACTTAAACTGCTTTTCGCAAACCGACCCGCTTTTGAACACTCCTGCCCCGAAACTTTTAAATTCAAATCCCTTTTGTCAGCCTCCGTACTAGACATCCCATCAACCCGCACCAAATCCTTTCCTTTCCCAGACACAGACTTATCGAGCTGTCTAATCACCTGGGGACTCTCGAACAGCTTTCTCGCCGGAGATGTTTCAGAAGAAACCCCCTCCCTAGCCGGAACAACCTTCTGTTTAGATGGGCGATTAGGCTCAACGAAAAAAATGCCTGAATCTAGAACCGGGAGCTTTCCTTTTGATTTCTCATTATTTGTGATTTCTCTTATTTCACAAATAATGCTTCACATTTGTGGTATCTCACAAAAATCAATTAAAAAAGAACTGCCCAAAATTGGCAAACTTACCTATCAAGAGCCATATTTCTAGTTTGCCCAGAACCCAAGCTGAGCACCACAAGCCATCGGTCACCAACTCGAGTTTCTCCCTGACATAGAATTACATCTACTGCATGGACTTTAGTAGCTGCATTTGAGCTACCAAATAACCTTGATATTTGGAATTTCTTCCACTTCTTTTCTGAAAATGTCCTTGAGATACCAGATGATAAATTGATGCACACTGAATAATCTTGGTCTAGGGTCCCAGGTCGAAAACGAGACCTGGTATTTTATCAAAAGTTATTCTTGAACGTGTTCAATGACCTCCCATAAAAAAAATTATAAAAGGCTCTTGAATCAAGACTAAACCGTAAATGCAACTAAATCCAGTGGTTTTGGTACATGGAACACAATAGGAAAACCTTTCTTGATAAGCAAAAAGAATGGATTGACGTGTGGGATAACAATGTTTTGGCCTCCATTTTAGAGTGAAATTGTAACGACTTTTATAATTATTCACCTTCTACTAGTGTTTCCAATTTAAATGTATTTTTTAACCCTTAAAGGCCATTTGTACATTTTATTCTTTCAATGAAATGCTAGTTTCTTATCTAAAAATAAAATTAACTATAACTCAGATGTAGAGCTTGATATTTATAATTATGTAAAAAAAGAGAGAAATTACCGTTAGTAGCAATTTTTTCTACCTTAATTTAAAAAATAGCAAAAGTTTGATTAATTTTTAAAAAATAACACATCTTGCTTTCATTAGATAAATTAATTTTTTTTATTAATTTATTTCTTTTGTATTGAAGAATGTCAAATCTCATTATTGTTTTTCAAAAGAGCTATTTTTACAAATCCCGAAAACTTTTGCTATTTTAAAAAATTAAAATTAAAAAGAGCTTTTTTTTTTAAAATAGCCCATAAAAAACCATCGGAAGAACTTTAAGGTGTGATCATGCATGCTAGAAAAAAAAAACAGAACAATTCTATGTCTTATACTTGAGTTGATCACTTGCAACACAAAAATCAGATGTTGAAAAATAGAGAAAAAAAATGTTTAAACAGTACCTGCATGATAGATTTTAAGAACAAAAGTGACTTTGAAGCATGATCCAAAAATCTGTTGCTTATCTCCTTTATCTTTTTTAATCCAGACTCCAGTCCATCTTTTAAGTATGCTGAAGATAGGGGCATGTGAATTACAGTGAAATCTAATGACCATGACATATTCTGACCACCCAGCAAAGGATGAAATTCATCACTCAATCTCTCTATCAAATTACTACCTAAGAAAATATTATTGGTTAATCAATAATATAAGTGAAATTATTATTCATAATAATAATAATAAGTGAAAACAGTTGGGACAAAATCAACCAATAGGTAAGAATGGTTCCTCAAAAAAGGTAATAGAGGTAAGACATGCTTGCAAACAATTGCAAGAATGCAGCTAAGCATTATAATACACGAAAAAATTACGTGCTCAAATAAGCAGGCTTATTACAATCAAAACAAGTGGGTATATAACTACCAGTTTAACCCATGTCGTCTAGGCTAGCATTAATATGCTCCAAAAGCATAAATTAATAAACCCTTGCATATAATTGATAATTTTGTTATTCTAAAACATATATGGGCTTTCCGCATTTTGCCTTACTTCTTTTTTCCCCCCAAAAAAAAAAAACAAAGGCATCAAGATGTATCATGTTCTGAACATGCATTATTGTGCGTGTATAATTGTAGACTGAATGTATTGGAGAAAATACTTAAAACAAATGTGCAGACAAGCGATATAACTCTCAGTTTAACTCATGTCTTCAAGATTATAGCCTATGGCATCAATAAGCTCCAAAAGCATATATTAATAAACCCTAGCGTGGAGAGCCTTTTTTAAGAAAGCTCAAAAGTATATTTGAGAATTATCGGCCGAATAATAGAGAAGAACAAAGATCCTGGACCTATGATAGTAGTGGCTCTAAGTCTGCCTTTTAACTCTTCGATTCCAGTGAGGAGAGCCTTCCTAAATTTCTCTATAATGTCTTGTGGAGGAGCTCCATTCCCCTAGAAAAAAGTCACTCTTTTTGGCAAGGAGGCTTATTACCAAAGATAAATTACAGAAGCGATTTCCCAGATCACTAATGCAACCTACAGATGCATTTTGTGCAACAACTCTAATGAAGATGCCGCCCATATCTTCTTGAACTGCTCCTTTGTTACCTGCCTTTGGAGGAAAGTTGGTCTACATTTTCATCTTTCAGGCACCTATATCTACTGTTAATTCTTATCTTTTGTGTAGTACCAATTTTAAACTTATGCTTCTGTCATTTGAAGTCATGCCATGAATGTGTATGGGGAAAAGAAATAGAAGATTGATTTTTTTTTTAATATTTGAGTGTCCGGGCTGAAGGGATGATTTACTAAATTAGCGGAATTTATTTAGTAACACAAATTAACACTTAATTTAGGATCTATTAATATCATGCAATTTGTGATAAAAAACACGAAGAACATGTAGATTCATGCTTTATTTTCGAAAATTAAAACCGGAACTTACATTGACTGATTAATGGAGAATCGGTTGGAGGTTTCTTTACAGCTTCAAATCCTCAGCAACATCAGATCTTCTACGCTATATCCCGAACGATCAAACGAAACCCGATTGTGGGATCGAACTTAAGAAGAAATTGGGAAGAAGAAAAAAAATATTTCTCTTCCCAATGGCTAAGGAAAATCGGCAATGAGGGAGGGAGAGGAGGAAGAGAGAGTTCCAACTTTCTATGGAATTGAATTGTGTGATTTATGAATGACTCAACCCTCCTATTTATAGAAAAATAGGAATCCTAATCACATTAGGATTAATCTATAGAGATAAATACAAAAAGAATAAAGATTATCTCTTTCCTTTATCTTGCAATTTCGAAAATGCCATAGATAAATAGGAGATTATTTTATTTTCTTTATTTTTATTTATCTTGGGTAAATAAATCTATGTAATTATTTTAGGATATAATTCAAGCAATTATCTCTTCCCAAAAATACATATATAGCCGAAAATGCATATATTAATTAATAAATAATTCTAATTTATTTAATTAATTATTTTGAGCCAATTCCAATTGGGTTCATTAATCCAATTGGGCTAGAAATTCTCTCTTAAATTAATAAGTCCAACTTAATTAATTTATTTATTAATTACCATTTAAATAAAATATTTTATTTAAACAATTAATAATATTAATATTTTCTCCCAACTAAATATTATCAAATTATATTTAATTATTAATTTCCATTTAAATAATTTTCATTATTTAAATAATTAATAATGAATATTTTAATTATTAATTTCCATTAAATAAACTCATTATTTAATTAATAATTTTATTTGATAATATTTTATTATTAATTAATTAATTTTAATTATTAATTTCCGTTTAAATATAATTATTTAAACAATTAATAATTGTTAATTAATTTCAAATTATTAATTACCATTTAAATATACTCAATATTTAAATAATTAATAATATCTAATTAATAATATTTCATTATTAATTTCCTGTTTAAATAAACTTATTATTTAAACAATTAATAATGTTTATATTAATTACCGTTTAAATATACTCAATATTTAAACAATTAATATTGTCTATTTTAAGTAATTCACTTTACTTAAAATTTTCATTTCTTCTACTTGATTTCGCGATGACGATATTTGGGCTAGCATAGGGACCCGATGGACCTATAGATCATGGGCTTAATAATTAGTCAATTAAGTGATTAACTCATAATCAGTTAATTACTTATTATCTAACTATGAATAATTCCACTATAGATTCATAGCTGAACTCCCCTCACTATAGATGAGTTATGTCCATTTAGTTTATCATTATTTATATCTGTGATATTATCCTTCACGTGGAACCCTCATAATTACAGACGGATAAATTTACCGTTTTGCCCCTGTAATTACCGCTTTATCCTTGTGTTCCCGCCGATTCTCCAATGAACTTTATCTTTAGTCGAACTAGAGATAAGATACTTCGTGATCAATAGAAGTCGTGACGTCACTTGTTCATGTCTCGAATCAGGACATCAAGGGAGTTTCCTAAAGTTCCTAAAATGATTATGTATCGCACCGATACCAGGTTAATTTATAGGAAAGTTATGAATTCCATCTCGTGAAAATGAGTTCCCAACTACTTATCTAGTCATGTTCCCAAAACAGGAGTGTATTGAGCGTTCTTACGAGACGCTCTCAACTATGTGAATCAAAGAACATAACTCCACAAATAGGAGTCCGCATTTCACTCAGGATTGAGATCTATCACAGTTGATAAACTTAGTTTGATATTCGATTATTTCTCGTAAACGGTACTAATGAGAAATTTGATCGAACATCGTGGTCCTGTCTTATACAATCAACATTGCATATGATACTTCCATTTCATGTCACCCACATGAACGATCAGGATTAGATCATTTGTCTATAAACAAAATGCGAAGCTATCAACAGTGTTACCTGGATAAGGTTCCCAAACGTTATCCTTTTACTGTAGACATATTTAAGTTACTCATCTCGACTTTAATCCTCTTGTATGACTCACATACTAAGTCGTGATTTCATCAGAGTAACTTAGGGTTTACTATTTGAATGTTTTGATATTTATATATTTCCATATATTTCTAATATCGTCAATTGAATCAATCTAGATTATATAAAGAACTTATGTTTATTTATTTAATTTATTCGAAATAAATTATTATAATTAAATAATTACAAGTTCTAGGACACCATTCCTAACACGGGCCAGCTTACGAGCACCTCAATTAATATCAAGAAATAGAAGAATTTTTAGATTTCGGTTTGACTATGCCAGCTATGTGTTTGATTTGAGATTTTTCTTTAATTTTGGGTTTATTATGTCGACTATGTACTTGTTTTGGGTTTTTTTTCCCGCTTTTTATTTTGAGAATATTCATCATTTATCTTGTAATTATCTCATTTTATTAATATATTTGTTATGAATCCGTCTAAAAAAATCTTTGGGGTTTGGTTGCTTGGTACTCCTCTTCATCCAAATTGTTTTGTAATTATTCTCCCTTTAATGATTGTTGCCAACTGAAGCTGTTTCATGTAACCTTTGGAAGCTTTTGTATTCTCTTTTGGGTTTAAATAAAATCGTGTCTTACAAAAAACAAAAACCAGTGTATTTTTTATAATTTTGTTATTCAAAAGCATATATTGGCTTTCTGCATTTTATCTCATATCTTTTATGAAAAAATAAAAACAAAGGCATCAAGATGTATCATGATCAAGTTCTTTGTGTTTCTATTGAAACCAAAGTAAAAATTTTTGAATCTGATATTCCTCTTACATGTTTCCCAAGAACCTCTCTCTTCCCCCTGTTGGTGTCTCATACACCGGTGGGCTCCCCCCTGTTTCCACCGTCTCCTACGGTGGTTCCCCCCTCCCTTTTGTTTCTTTGTTTTACAACTTTTCACACCTTCTTTACTCTTCTCTGCCCATGGAACCAGTAGTATTTCTGTAAGGCTGTTTCAATGGCTTTCAACATAGAAAGTAGAGTTAGGATAGAAAACAAGGTCTTCTTCTTAGGACCTAGGACCTGATAGAGTCAACAAGAAAGGGAGAGAGCCCTGTTGAGGAAAAAAATAGAGACAATTAGCATGCTTTGTCTTTGGAGCCTCAAATGGTGGTCTGGGTACAGGATGCTCTTGATATGATGATCCATAGACCAAACAATCAAAAATTCTTCATGAGAAAGGATTGTGATAATGGAACTTGTTGGGTTCAAAAAGTAACTAATAGGAGAGGCACTTTTACTGATGGACCCCCAATTCATAAGGTTTATGAGAGAAAGAAGAAGAGAGGTCAGGAAGGGAATAAAAGCGTGGGAAGCGTGGGAGAAAAAGAGAACAATCACGTAGACGCAAAGATAGTGTGTGATGTAACTGTCTGAGGGTATTTTTGTATTTAACTAATGTCTCTAAGATTACTATATATATATGTAATAGGGTCAGCCATTAGAGCATCTTTTGAATATTCTAAGAAATATATTTGAGAAGGAGAGAACAGGGGTCTCTCGGATTGCCCCTCGTATTTCAATTTCTGTGTGTTTGATTTACTTTTGTCCTAACAGTGGTATCAGAGCAACGATCACTGGCAACCCAAGCGAAGAAATCTAAAGCTATGGAGGAGAAGTTTGCTGGGAAAATTGCTGGTTTAGAAGCGGGAATGGTCAAATTAAGAGAGGAAATGCAATCTATGGAACGGGCAAGACAGGATATCGGAAGAACGATCGAAAAGAGATGGGAAGAAATGCAATCTATGGAAAGGGCAAGACAAGCGTCTGAAGAAAGATCAGAAAAGAGATGGGGGAGAGTGAAACAAATGATGACATCGAACGCACCTCGCTCGAATCCGTAGGGATCGTTTTTCAAAAAGATAATGGGAAGAAACCAATGCGAGAGAAGAATCAAGAACAGGAGTTGAACGTTGAACTTCCAAATAATTCCATTCCCAGGAACGATGGAGGCGAAACGTCCGATTGTGGAAGTGGAAATTCTTCGGGTACTTTCCTCCGAGCAGGCAAACCACGAAAATTAGAAATGCCAATTTTCGAAGGTAATGATCCTGAAGGTTGGTTACATCGAGTAGAACGGTATTTTACAGTGAATCGCTTATCAGAGAAAGAGAAGCTTGACGCCTCTGCCTTATGTATGGAAGGCGATGCTCTTGCCTGGCATAGGTGGGTTGAAGGGAGATACCCGATTGAGGGGTGGGATGAGTTTCGAAAGCTCTTAACCAAACGATTTCAGACATCACAAACGGAATCACCATGCGAGCGTTTGTTTGCCCTGAAGCAGGAAACTACCGTGCGTGAATTTAGACATACATTTGAAACCCTAGCAGCTCCATTGACGTCACTGACTGAAGGTGTTTTAGAAGGAATTTTCGTCAATGGCCTGAAGTCTGAAATCAAGTTGGAGATGAGAAAATTCAAGCCCAAAGGCCTTACTGATATTTTTGAAACGGCCCAAACCATTGAAGACCGCCTCACAGCCCAAGCCCAACGGCCATTGCCTTCAATCCAACTAAAGGAACCCGGATCCTGGGTTTGGGTCGACCCGATCCGTGTCACTACCACCACGAAAGGGACTAACCCTAATTTTCGCCAAACACTACCTCGCGAAAACGTTTCGTCCCCTTCCCCAAATTTTCACCGCTTGACTGATTCGGAGTTACAGGCCAAACGCGAGAAGGGACTTTGTTTTCGTTGTGATGAAAAGTTCGCCCCTGGCCATCGTTGCAAGAAACGAGAACTCCACTTGTTGCTCGTGGATGATGAAGAGGAAACCGAAGATTCTGAGGTTCTAGCACTACTTCAATCTACAGTGTTATCTGATAACCCAATCGAAAAGGAAGCCATGGATGCAAACCTGGAGGTGGCCGAAATTTCTTTGAACTCTATGGTGGGTATTGTCTCCCCAAAAACGATGAAGGTAAGGGGTTTGGTAAAACAACAAGAGGTTGTGGTGTTAATTGACAGTGGAGCTTCTCATAATTTCATCTCGACTTCTTTAACAGATCGGTTACATCTTCCAGTGGACAGAACGTCTTCTTACGGTGTGATGATGGGTACTGGTTCTTCAGTCAAAACGACGGGGGTATGTCGAAATGTATTGCTCACCCTTCCAGAGGTCACCATCGTAGATGATTTCCTTCCTTTACCATTGGGCAGTTCAGATGTTATTCTTGGGGTTCAGTGGTTGGCTTCTTTGGGAAATGTTTTAGTTAATTGGCAGCTCTCGATTATGCGATTTGCCTTGGGTAACTCGGTCGTGAAAATTCAAGGTGACCCCAGTCTTCACCATTCCATGGTATCTTTAAAATCGATGATGCGCACGCTACAGAAAGAAGGACAAGGGATTCTCATTGAGCTCAACACCGTCCACTTGACCACCGATTTTCCCAAATCACCATCCCCACACCCAGATATTCAGAAAATCATTTCATCTTTCTCCCAAGATCGTCACATCCTTTCACCAACCTTTCCAAGGAGAATGGACCAATACGCTGTCACTAACGATGAAGGCTTCACGCCAGTATCCCAAGATCGTCGTCACGACAAGGGTATACAAATCAGTGAGTCTTTGACTCCACCGATGCCTTCGGCAACACTAATCTCTTCAAAACAGGGTTCTTTAAACCCTAAATCCTTTTCTCAGGCGCTAATTCCATTACCCGGGTTCATTCCCCAACCTGAGATCAAAGGATACTTCAAAAAGCCTCGACCAATCTTCGATTGTCATCTCATTCAATTAAGGATATCACATCCTGTGTCTATCCTTAAAAACTTCAATTTCCTTCCCTTTTCTCTCCTTAAGACAAGGAAGTTTTATGAGTACTTAATGGACTCAAAAGTCAGCCGAGATTACTCATATACCAGATAAGCGACCAGTCGTTAACTCCTCGCACCGTGCTCGCGGTTTCTAGGACCGATGGACACCTCAAAACCCCTTTTTCCTACATCCCTCATATTTTCTGTATGGATTATCCGTTGGAACAACAACATTCAAACATTTGACGAATTAAGCACCTCGTCAAAGATATCTACATCAAATGGTGAGGAAAAGTATTCCTACAAACATGCGAATTGACGCCTAGTCAAAGAATGGTTCGACAAGAATGATCGTCAACAAGATCTCTCGTTGATTCATCAAAAGGAGCTATGCAAGGAGAAATCAGCTTTGATGGCAAAAATGGCCCAAGCCACCACCAAAACACATCTCACACTAGAATCATTGCAGAAGTCAAGCAAATGCAAAAACTCCATCAATCGGATCCTCAAACTCCCTTGGTGAAGACGAGGAGTTTGATCCCGATGATCCGTTTTTTGATTCTCAACCTCAGTAATCAACTAAAAAGTTGATAATAATAATGATTAGTTTACTTATGTTTTTACAGTGTACATTCTCGTTCAAACGGTTATTTGAGCTTAGAAACACTGCCACAAAATACGCAACGTTTTTAATTATTTTCACATTTTGATTTATGACGGACTAAAGAGTATTGTATGACAATGGTTATTGAGACTGTCATGATAGACATGGCCGCCACACATGAGAAAATACCCTTCAATATCTACCATAAATATTGAGGTCGCAACAACTCAAAATATACAATCGACCAATACAAAACTATCTTAAAATGAACAATTAAAAATAAATGTATAAATACGAAGAACAAGAAGCATCAACTCATCTCATTAGTAGCTCCAAAGAATTCTGGTAGGAAAAGTTGAACCCGTAGAGATTCTAAAACACTCCTTGAATCACTGCAAGAATTTCAAGAAATTATGCAAGTTTTAATCACCATAAATATTGAGGTCGCAACAATTCAAAATATACAATCGACCAATACAAAACTATCTGAAAATTAAAAATTAAAAATAAATGTATAAATACGAAGAACAAGAAGCATCAACTCATCTCATTAGTAGCTCCAAAGAATTCTGGTAGGAAACGTTGAACCGTAGAGATTCTAAAACACTCTTTGAATCACTGCAATAATTTCAAGAAATTATGCAAGTTTTAATCACACATTCATGAAGTAGTTCCAAATACAAAATAAAAATAGAGAGTATGACAAAAATTTACAATTAGAATTATCTTCAGAATTAATATTCTAAAACTCAGTTCCATATTCAACATATTATAAATAACACTGTGTCAATCAAGCATATAGCTCATATACATCTAATAAAAGACCAACATAAATTAAAAGGGCTAGGAAATAAAAATTAACACGGAGAGTGACTCGACTCCTTTGCAGATTATAGGTAGAAAACCAACTACAAAAACCAAAACATTCAAATGCAGCAAAAACTTGGTCAAAAGAATTCAATGATTAGAAACTACCTATTGCACAAAACGACTAACATGAGGAAGCATTCAGCGATAAGTAACAATGAAAAAGTACGAGGCTTGTACGCCCATGCAGTCCACGGACCGAGATCGCTGATGCTCAATGGATGGGAACCACCATTTTCTTGAACTAAAAGCTTTCTTTTCCCTACTCTTTTAGAACCATGAGGCTCCATACCCGTTTCTTGAAATGATAGAGCTTGATAACTGCAAATCATAAACACAACGACGGTGAACAAAAACTTTTAGTAATATAAAAGTACTGCAAATAAAAGACTTTCTAGTTTGCCTCCCGTCATTGTGATTGAAAGCTTAGAACATGAAAGGAGAGCATAATAATGAAACGTTGATTTTAGAATGATAGAACTTTCATTAATAATAGCACTTTGATTTTATAATGATAGTGAAAGTTTCAAAATCATAAAAACTAACAAAACTTGAAAACTTATTGAATTTTAATTTAAAAAATTCCAATTAGAAACATAAAAACAATAATAATATTCATCACTTAACAATACACAATACAAAACGAAAAAAAAATAATGAAAGAAAAAAGTGTTATGTTTAAAAATAAATAAAACCTTTACTATTTTGGAAAATAAGGCAGAAAAAATGTTATTGGTGGTGTTTTCTCTACAATAAACTATATAAAAAGTTGCATATTTACCATCTTTGCTTATAAACTCAAAGACTTCAACCGCTCCCATGGATGTAATTGTCCAAAGGCCTTCCACGTTCGACCTGACTAACTATTATCAATTAATTCTCAAAGCTATAGCACTCTTGTTACAATACAAATCTCTATTTCATCAAATAAATCTAGAAACTAAAAAAAGAAACAATGTTAGAACATTTCAATCAGTGATTGGTGAAAGTAAACTAAAGAGGCCTGACACAAGTTCAAAAATTTTCATAGAGAAAAAAATAGAGATGAGGTA
Source organism: Gynostemma pentaphyllum (assembly GCA_028015215.1). Lineage (NCBI taxonomy): Eukaryota > Viridiplantae > Streptophyta > Magnoliopsida > Cucurbitales > Cucurbitaceae > Gynostemma > Gynostemma pentaphyllum. The sequence continues at coordinate 12,279,926 of CM051350.1, forward strand.
AAGAACAAACACCATAAGAAACTCCTCACCATCCAAAGAAGTAGAGAGCATACATACCGCAATGAACGCATCGTGAGTTCAAGCACCAGCCGGTTGCCATCTATCAAAGCAAGGTTATTATTATTCATCCCTTTAATTATGATAATGAAAACATGTAGGTGTAATTAAAATATATAAATATAATGCTCAAATTTCAATAAATAAAGGAAAATGTGAACTCAAATTTAAAACAGTCAAAATTAACAATTCCAATGTAAGAAAAAAGCAAAGAGCATGCAACCACAGTTTAATGATCGAAATATTTTTCGTAAACATGAATCTATTTCTCAAAGGGTCAGTTTCAAAATAGCAAATGAGTAACAGTCACATTATTAAGCAATTAATTACAATGATGTGAAGAAATTATTTTCCAGTAAGGGGTAACTGCAGATATCAAACAGGAAACAACAAACTTTAGATTAAATAAAACAAACGAGTTTGAGTTGAACTTATTTACTAAAAATGAATTATACTATTAAAAAAAATGAATTACACTGAAGTATGATTTGGTAAAATTTTCACAACTAGAATCACCCATACAAGCAAAAAATTTGATGCATAATGCAAGTTTTTTTTTATTTGGGTAGGGGCGGCTACGATAAACATACCGAATGGTTGAGAGAACATGCGATTAGAACTAAGCAGGTCTTAATATTTTTGTCAAGCAAACGTGATTTTCAAGCTATTTGAGTACCGAAGTTGCGACCCCATAAGAATTGCTCCCATGAGTAGAACTGTGTTGGAAAAACAATAGGATGATTGTCACATAATGCAGGAAACTGCTGCAAAAGATAGACATTTTATTATAAGCAATGCCACGCATCTAAAAATTAGACCATCTAAAGGATGGGAAGAAGCACCACCGATAACCCGGAACTGTTCGTTTCTCCACCAATCATGAATGCCAACACCTCCCCACTGTATTTCAAGGATACCGGTTGCTGCTATAGATATGAAAAAGGGCCATGAAAATTATACTGGCATAGTTGGTTAGGTGCACATCAAAGAAAAGCACGTGTCAGCTGAAAAAACTACAAACCAAGCCTGTCCTTGGACAAGAAGAAAACGGAAAATTCTAATACAAATGCATTGAGTATGATATGCGTTGGTAATTACCTCGGGGACAATAAACTTCCCTGTTAGCAGGTAGACAGCTGGTAGAGTATAATAAGCAACCAATGGAATCGACGTCAATGGATAAACAACAGAGTTTATGTACGGAAAAATGCTCCAGCCACTTCAAACCGCATCCGTAACCATACCATATTGGACAATGCCTGCTCAACAAAATTTCCACAGATCCAAGAGCCCATCGAAGAACTTGGTGTAGACGATCTGACAGATTAATAGGAGTTGAACCCTTGAATGCTGGCCTTTTAGGAATGCAATAAAAGGATCTCCAGCCATGGCAATGCTTCTTGAAACCTGTTAAAATATCTCCTGTAAGTAACAGACCCGTAAATCCACCCTACCTGCAAGACAGGAAATAAAAATATTAAAAACCGCTTAAGAATAATATTGTTTTGAACATTCAGGAGAAGTGCATACCTCTTTACCCCATTCTGTTTTATCTTCATAACCACAACTGATTACATGGACGGCTTCTTTCAACATAATGCAGAAGATGTTCCCGAAGGCTCTCCAGCATCTTCCATAAGAGTGGAAGCTATGAATGATGGTGATTGCCCAAATTTGTTCTCAAACTTAACTTGGGGCATCAGAGATGATTGCTCATTATCTATTCCTGCATTGGATAATGTAGTTAAAGAAAATTATATGTATGATCAAATCCAACACTAAGAATTGTAACGAAAAAATAAATTTTTGTCCCATCCCACTATCTAAAATTACAGACCCACCATCAGCACATATAATGCCTAGGATAAGAAATTCAAGATAAAATTGAAAGACGGAATAGCTATATGTAATATGCAGTAATTGAAAAATAAACTGAGATTTAACCTCGCTAACTAATTATTCTGAAATAAGCACTAAAAAGTTTTGCAAGCTTCGATTTGAGTAGTTACTAATTTGAAACTAGTAATATCTTCAATGCCCTCCTCAATATTCCCAAGTGCATGAACCTGCTTAGAAGTAGTTTTGTGCTTCAATTACTTTTTATCACTGACCGTCTATGATTTAGTCTTCTTTTTAGAACCGAGGCAGCAGCAGCACCACCACCAGACAATTGCAAGTCCTTCTTGGTGTTTTCTTCTTGACAGGGGTGTCATATCCATAAAGGGCCCAACTTCTGAAGACACACCCAGTACCAACATAAATCTGGCATTGAATACCATATAATCCTTTCACGTTGATCTAAATTTATCAAAATGAAAGAAGGATTAGCAATTCATTGGCCATAACGTGGGAGAAAGTGCCTTGTCGTCAATAATATTAAGTCACACAATTCAAATATTTACTTACATCGAAGAATACGACATTGCGATTTGAGTATCTATATAAGCCTTCTTTTATCTATATAAGCCTTCTCAGTACCAACATAATTTGGGTTTTTATGTTTGTTCTTTCTTAATCTTAAAGAAATGGTATGCAAGCCTTCTCTTTCAGACAAAAAAAAAAGAATATAAATTCTTATATAATACAAGATCTTTAGTCTAGGCATTTAACATCACAGCAAAGACAATAATGAAATGGTACACACATGTTGGTTGTTACATGGGCGGCTTCTCTTTCAGGAAAACAAAATATATAGATTCTTATATAATACAAGATCTTTAGTCTAGGCAGTGCACATCACAACAAAGACAACAATGGCTTCCCAAAAATGAAACTTCACACCAAAGGATTAATAAGTAACTTTACCATATGATCTCTGGGATTCCAACATCTCTGTTGCGGCAGTAGTTCAACAGCATTTCCAAGAAAGTTCCATGTGCTCCACACCACTGGGTTTTGAGGCATTAGATTTTTGTCACGATGAAGAAAAATTTCACTGCCAATACAGAGAAAATGATTGTGCATTTGGATGCAAGAAAGTTCCTTCCTACCGCTAAATGCTTTATTTATTACACAACATCTCCTTAGAGTGTAGCTAAGATCTTTAAAAAATTCTCTTATATAGTAACTAGAAAAAGTGAGAAGAAAGGGCCAACACATGCTAAGACCAACGCAACAGAAAAAACAAAGATCAGTTGTAGGACTTTTAGGTTAATCTTGCACCTCTATTGATCGACAAGGCCAGGAATATTGATACAGGGGAATGATAAAAAAAAATGATGATTATGATGTTCAAATATTAGTAAACCAGGCACCAAATGAAAGGAAAAAAAAAAAACTATATATGGAACAAAAAATGTGCTTGTTATTTCAATTCTATATCACCAAGAACTTAAAATAAAAAAGAGAAGGTACAACACATTGTCACCAACCTTTTCTCTCAACTGTATTTTTCTCTCTACTCTCTCTGTGGCTTTCATTGCTTCAGCTCAACCCTACAATAAATGGAACAACAAATGCTTGGAATTAATTCATATTATGACTTTTTTCCCATGCATCAGAACAATAAACATATAACCGAGTTCTGTGAATGAGTCTAAACATGTATAGGTACAGTGTCAAAAAATTTACATTTGATGCCCAACCCTTCTTTTTCTATAAGAATAACAAAACCTGCCAAGTCTTGAAAAATTACAATGGTTGGGATGGACTCCATATTTTGAATGCGTTGAAGAGCAAATATAGAGAGAAGTGCATATGATCTCCCATTTTTAGAAGGGCACCACCAAAATTAAATGTAAGCTGCAAACAGTCACTAAACTAAACTAGTCAAAGCGAAACCCATACACATTCAAAGGATGAAAAAAAAAACATCTACAAAAAAGTGCAAACAATTATTAGAAAATGCTTGGGTCATCAATTGCATTTTGTGCCAACATCAATAAATGTAGCACCTGGTTTGATCCAACTGCCCTTAATCTAACAGCAAGCAAAACAATATGCTACCAGTTTGTTGCAGTCCATTGGATCAACAAGCAATTCAAATAAATAAGAAACTCAAACACTATCGACTCCACTAAGAAAAAAGGGATTACCTAAATTTTGTTAATCGTGACACTAAAAAGGCATTCCATTTGAAAGCTAAAATAATAATTACTACTCCCTAGCCCTACCGTTGAGAAACTGTTCCCCAACATTCTCATTTTGTGCTATTGTCAGATTAGTCAAAAGAAAGGGTAATTAGTTTATTTGAAGTTTTTTTTTTCCTTTTATATATATTGATTAATAAGGTGAGTTTTACATGATATTATATTGTTTGATTTATAAAATGTCTATAGCTTTAACGGTAGATGAGTTTTTAAGCCGAACAAGTAGTAGGAGTTGGCGGTCAGGAAGTTTGAGGGAGATATGGAATGTGCCTCAGTCGACGAAACACAATTTTATCAAACACCGTGTTTTCAGAAAAAATAAAATATAATATAATAAATCATCTAACAAACATGCACAAATCTACTTTACAATCAAATCAATAAAACGAACAACAAATTTACATTTAAAAGGTCGGGAAGGGATGGGTTTAAACTGCTATATTGTCTTGTAATGAAAACTGATAGCAACAAAAAGAAATGATCATTGTCATTCTGAATCCGGAGAGAGAGAGATTATAAACATTTACCTCTAACATTCCACACTGCCAATGGTAGTTGTTTATGTTTCACAACAGGGGCATCGCAGCTGTATCAATCAGGATAGGTATAGATGATATTTTGCACTGCATAAAATCAAGAACACCCAAAACACTAACGTAGCGAGAAAACGGTTGACTCGACTGTCTCTAACTCTTGTTCTGGCTTTTGCCTAGGAAAATGCTGAAAGAGGGCTTTTACAGCTCCTTCAACTCCATCCTCATTCTTCATGGCCTTTGCAAGCTCGATGGCAGACTCCTTAACCTGGAATAATAATCAATTTCATAACGTGTCTTTTTCTTATTAATTATAGGTTATAATTCAAGTATAAGCTCTCTCTTTCTTTTTCACCATAGTATTCTGCCAAACTTATACATATCTTTTTCACTTATATGACTCGGACTAGACTATCCAATACTCTTAACACTCAGAGATGAGAGGCACAAAGAGTTCAGACATAATTTACTGGGTTTGATGGGGTCCAACCTCAAAAACGGACCAGTACACTTCAATTGTTTTCCTAATCATACACTTTCCCTAAAAGATCGTCACATCCTTTCACCACCTTCTCCTATGAGAGTGGACCAATACGCCGTCACCGACGACGAAGGCTTCACGCCAGTATCCCGAGATCGTCGTCATGACAAGGGGTATACAAATCAACGAGTCTTTGACTCCACCGATGCCTTCGGAATCACTATCCTCTTCAAACCAGGGTTCTTTAAACCCTAAATCCTTTTCTCTGGCGCTAATTCCATTACCCAGGTTCATTCCCCAACCTGATATCAAACGATACTTCAAAAAGCCTCGACCAATCTTCGATTGTCATCTCATTCAATTAAGGATATCACATCCCGTGTCTATCCTTAAAAACTTCAATTTCCTTCCTTTGTCTCTCCTTAAGACAAAAAAGTTTTATGAGTTAATCATAATAGACTCAAAAGTCAGCCGAGATTACTCATATACCAGATAAGCGAGATCCTTCAAAATTCGCTTATCCAGTAGTTAACTCCTCACGCCGTTGCCGCCGTTTCTAGGACTGATCCACGCCTCAAAACCCCTTTTTCCTACATCCCTCAGATTTTCTGTATGGATCATCTGTTGGAACAACATTCAAACATTTGACGGAATTAAGCACCTCGTCAAAGATATCTACATCAAATGGTGAGGAAAAGTATTCCTACAAACATGCAGAATTGACGCCCGTTAAAGAATGGTTCGTCAAGAATGCTCGTCAACAAGATCTCTCGTTGATTCATCAGACGGTGCTATGCAAGGAGAAATCAGCTTTGATGGCAAAAATGGCCCAAGCCACCACCAAAGCACATCTCACACTAGAATCATTGTAGAAGTCAAGCAAATGCAAAAACTCCATAAATCGGATCCTCAAACTCCCTTGGTGAAGACGAGGAGTTTGATCCCGATCCGTTTTTTGATTCTCAACCTCAGTAATCAATTAAAACGTTGATAATAATAATGATTAGTTACTTATGTTTTTACAGTGTACATTCTCAAACGGTTATTTGAGCTTAGAAACACTGCCACAAAATACGTAACGATTTTAATTATTTTCATATTTTGATTTATGACGGACTAAAGAGTATTATATGACAATGGTTATTGAGACTTTCATGATAGACATGGCCGCCACACATGAGAAAATACCCTTCAATATCTACCATAAATATTGAGGTCACAACAACTCAAAATATACAATCGACCAATACAAAACTATCGGAAAATTAAAAATTAAAAAAATAAATGTATAAATACGAAGAACAAGAAGCATCAACTCATCACATTAGTAGCTCCAAAGAATTCTGGTAGGAAAAGTTAAACCCGTAGAGATTCAAAAACACTCCTTGAATCACTGAAAGAATTTCAATAAATTATGCAAGTTTTAATCACACATTCATGAAGTAGTTCCAAATACAAAATAAGAAGAGAGAGTAAGACAAAAATTTACAATTAGAATTATCTTCATAATTAATATTCTAAAACTCAGTTCCATATTCAACATATTATAAATAACAGTGTGTCAATCAAGCATATAGCTCATATACTTCTAATAAAAGACCAACATAAATTAAAATACACAATACACAACTTATTGAATTTTAATTTAAAAAATCCCAATTAGAAACATAAAAAAATAATAATATTCATCACTCAACAATACACAATACACAACGAAAAAAAATAATGAAAGAAAAAGGTGTTATATTTAAAAATAAATAAAACCTTTCCTATTTTGGAAAATAAGGCAGCAAAAATGTTATTGGTGGTGATTTCTCTACAATAAACTATACAAAGAGTTGCATATTTACCATCTTTGCTTATAAACTCAAAGACTTCAACCGCTCCCATGGATGTAATTGTGCAAAGGCCTTCCACGTTCCAGCCAGCTAACTATTATCAATAAATTCTCAAAGCTATAGCACTCTTGTTACAATACAAATCTCTATTTCATCAATTAAATCAAGAAACTAAAAAAAGAAACAATGTTAGAACATTTCAATCAGTGATTGGTGAAAGTAAACTAAAGAGGCCTGACACAAGTTCAAAAATTTTCATAGAAAAAAAAATAGAGATGAGGTAAAGAACAAACACCATAAGAAACTCCTCACCATCCAAAGAAGTAGAGAGCATACATGCTGCAATGAACGTATCGTGAGTTCAAGCACCAGCTGGTTGCCATCTATCACAGCAAGGTTATTATTATTCATCTCTTTAATTATGATAATGAAAACATGTAGGTGTAATTAGAATATATAAATATGATGTTCAAATATTAGTAAACTAGGCAGCAAATGAAAGGAAAAAAAACCTATATATGGAACAACAAATGTGCTTGTTATTTAGATTCTATATCAGCAAGAACTTAAAATAAAAAAGAGAAGGTACAACACATTGTCACCAACCTTTTCTCTCAAGTGTGTTTTTCTCTCTACTCTCTCAGTGGCATTCATTCCACCAGCTCAACCCTACAATAAATGGAACAACAAATTCTTGGAATTAATTCATATTATGACTTTTTATCCATCCATCAAAACAATAAACATATAACTGAGTTCTGTGAATGAGTCTAAACATGTATAGGTACAGTGTCAAAAAATTTACAATTAATGCACACCCTTTCTTTTTCTGTAAGAATAACAAAACCTGCCAAGTCTTTAAAATTTACAATGGTTGGGATGGACTCCATATTTTGAATGCGTTGAAGAGCAAATATAGAGAGAAGTGCATATGATCTCCCATTTTTAGAAGAGCACCAACAAAATCAAATGTAAGCTGCAAACAGTCACTAAACTAAACTAGTCAAAGCGGAACCCATACACATTCAAAGGATGCAAAAAAAAAAACATCTATAAAAGTGCAAACAATTATTAGAAAATGCTTGTGTCATCAATTGCATTTTGTGCCAACATCAATAACTGTAGCACCGGGTTTGATCCAACTGCCCTTAATCTAACAGCAAGCAAAACAATATGCTACCAGTTTGTTGCAGTCCATTTGGATCAACAAGCAATTCAAATAAATAAGAAACTCAAACACTATCGACTCCACTAAGAAAAGAGGGATTAACTAAATTTTGTTAATCGTGACACTAAAAAGGCATTCCATTTGAAAGCTAAAATAATAATTACTACTCCCTAGCCCTACCGTTGAGAAACTGTTCCCCAACATTCTCATTTTGTGCTATTGTCAGATTAGTCAAAAGAAAGGGTACTTAGTTTATTTGAAGTTTTTTTTCCTTTTATATATATTGATTAATAAGGTGAGTTTTACATGATATTATATTGTTTGGTTTATAAAATGTTTATGGCTTTAACGGTAGATGAGTTTTTAAGCCGAACAAGTAGTAGGAGTTGGCGGTCAGGAAGTTTGAGGGAGATATGGAATGTGCCTCAGCCGACGAAACACAATTTTATCAAACACCATGTTTTCAAAAAAAATAAAATATAATATAATAAATCATCTAACAAACATGCACAGATCTACTTTACAATCAAATCAATAAAACGGTCAACAAATTTATATTTAAATGGTCAGGGAGGGATGGGTTTACTCCTATAATGTCTTGTAATGAAAACTGATTGCAACAAAAAGAAATGATCATCGTCATTCTGAAGCCGGAGCGAGAGATTATAATCATTTACCTTTGACATTCCACACTGCCAATGGCAGTTGTTTATGTTTCACAACAGGGGCATGGCAGCTGTATCAATTAGGATAGCTGTATAGATGATATTTTGCACTGCATAAAATCAAGAACAGCCAAAACACTTACGTAGCGAGAAAACGGTTGACTCGCCTGTTTCTTACTCTTGTTCTGGCTTTGCCTAGGAAAATGCTCAAAGAGGGCTTTTACAGCTCCTTCAACTCCATCCTCATTCTTCATGGCCTTGGCAAGCTCGATGGCAGACTCCTTAACCTGGAATAATAATCAATTTCATAACGTGTCTTTTCCTTATTAATTATAGGTTATAATTCAAGTGTAAGTTCTCTCTTTCTTTTTCACCATAGTATTCTGCCAAACTTATACATATCTTGTAAACTTATTTAATACGCCAATAAGAAGTTATCAATTGTCCATGATACAAATTCATCTACACAAGTAGAAATTCACATTCTCGTAATTTGACAACAAAAGGAAAATCAACACAATCTCGCCTTTCATTTATCAATTAAATCGTCTCTTAAAAAAATAATAGATAAAAGCTTTTTTTAATAACTTAATGAGTCAAACATGTCCAAATTTATCCAACTTGCTAAACGAAATTACCTTGGGATCTAGCATAAATTTTATAGCATCAACCAACTTGGTAAGTGAGAACTCTTCGACTGGGATGGGTGGAGGACCAACTCTTCTATCATTTACACGCACACCCCATAATGGCTGAGATCCAAAAAAAGGAATGATTGTTGTTGGACACTGCAATGCAAGAAATAAGGGGATCAAAATTAGCAATTTTGTATCACACGTATTATAAGTAATCATAGCATGAACCATTACGGCACCTTTTAAACCAGCAGCTGTTGTTCCAGCACCTCCACCATGCACCTATAAACAAAATACAAATATCAAGCAGCCTTCACACAAGAAGGGATAAAGAAACAAGGAGTAATATGGTCACAATATGTAAACAGTCATAGCATAAATTATCCACCTGATAGAACTTAAAGTGGATTGGATTAGAAGATAGAAAGGAGCACAAATTCAAGAAGAGTTTCGAAGCTCCGTATCTCTCCCCTACATCCCCAATTCTACTCGTAATTTTTTTAACTCTAACTAACTTCCTATGTCCAAGGTTCTGTCAAGCCATCACTTAACATATCACATTTACTACCTACCTTCCCTCTTGTCTTGTAAGTTCGATGTATCAAGGGCCTATGAATACACCCTTCCAAACAATATCAACGTATCCTCAAGGAGCCACTATGACACGCTGGCACAGTGAATCTTCCAATGCTTTTACATCACAACTGAAAATAATATCGAGGTAAACATAAGCAGATGTGCGCTGAGCGATAAACATCCATTTGACGTGTTCAAAGAGACTAGAATTCTTACATGAGTAGTTATGCTCATATTCGTAGATGATAATTTTATTTCTCATCTTTCGCTTTGGACGAATCAATTTCCTTCCCTTTCACAAAGTTAATTTTTCCAAGGTGTAGTATCGCAACTACAACACGAAATACGACATCCTATTATAGAAACAAACTTCTCATCAGCAAAAATCCGGGTATGAGGAAATTGCTTGCCTTATAAAAAATATATATATATTCTGCCCACTCAGCCTGATTGATTTCTAGAACATCCATGGCATTTCTTGTCCCCAAGTACTCCATGGCATTTCTTATTCGGTTGTTATTCATAACACTTGCCACAAAATACGCAATATTTTTAATTATTTTCATATTTTGATTTATGATGGACTAAAGTGTATGACAATGGTTATTGAGACTTTCATGATAGACATGACCGCCGCACATGAGAAAATACCCTTCAATATCTACCATAAATATTGAGGTCACAACTCCTCAAAATATACAATCGACCAATACAAAACTATTTGAAAATTAAATATAAATGTATAAATACGAAGAACAAGAAGCATCAACTCATCTCATTAGTAGCTCCAAAGAATTCTAGTAGGAAAGGTTGAACTGGTAGAGATTCTAAAACACTCCTTGAATCACTGCAAGAATTTCAAGAAAATATGCAAGCTTTTATCGCACATTAATGAAGTAATTCCAAATACAAAATAGGAATAGAGAGTATAACATAAATTTGCAATAAGAATTACTTTCAGAATTAATATTCTAAAATTCACTTCCATATTCAACATATTAGACAAAACATACCATTCCAAGTCAACTACCAAAAAAGAAAAAAAAGAAAAATTGGATAGAGGACTAGAAACAAATTTGCAACAAGCAATGACTAAGAATTATCTTTAGGATATCAAAAGAGATTCACATAACGGTTCTTTTCAAATAAAGAGTGAAAGCATCCCTAAAAAGCTTTTAAAAAAGCTGATTTCAAAGAAAGATGTCATCGAAGATAGATCTCATTATCTGTCAAAACAAACAAGAGATGGAGATCACAAAGGTTTAGAAGAAGAACTCCACAACTGGAGTATTCCAAAGGTAGATTCAACTTTGATCTACCATCAAAGCATCCATCAAAACAATGGTGTACAATGTTCCGGTCAAAGTTGACACGGAAGCAATTCATATGTTTTCAAAGACCGAGCTCAGATTAGTCCAAGTTACGGTCAACGCACTTTTCCGACTCGGACTAGACTATCCAATACTCTTAACACTCAGAGATGAGAGGCACAAAGAGTTCACACATAGTTTACTGGGTATGATGGGGTCCAACCTCGAAAACGGACCACTACACTTCAATTGTTTTCCTAATCATATACTTTCCCTAGAAGATCAGTATTCCGAGATCGTCGTCACGACAAGGGTATACAAATCAATGAGTCTTTGACTCCACCGATGCCTTCGGCATTACTAATCTCTTCAAAACAGGGTTCTTTAGACCCTCAATCCTTTTCTCAGGCGCTAATTCCATTACCCAGGTTCATTCCCCAACCTGAGAACAAAGGATACTTCAAAAAGCCTCAACCAATCTTCGATTGTAATTTCATTCAATTAAGGATATCACATCCCGTGTCTATCCTTAAAAACTTCAATTTCCTTCCTTTTTCTCTTCTTAAGACATGGAAGTTTTATGAGTTAATCATAATAGACTCAAAAGTCAGCCGAGATTACTCATATACCAGATAAGCGAGATCCTTCAAAAATCGCTTATCCAATCGTTAACTCCTCGCACCCTTGCTGCCGTTTCTAGGACCGATTGACGCCTCAAAACCCGTTTTTCCTACATCCCTCAAATTTTCTTTATAAATTATCTGTTAGATCAACAACAGTCAAACATTTGACGGAATTAAGCACCTCGTCAAAGATATCTACATTAAATGGTGAGGAAAAGTATTCCTACAAACATGCAGAATTGACGCCCGTCAAAGAATAGTTCGTCAAGAATGCTCGTCAACAAGATCTCTCGTTGATTCATTAGAAGGAGCTATGCAAGGAGAAATCGGCTTTGATGGCAAAAATGGCCCAAGCCACCACCAAACCACATCTCACACTAGAATCATTGCAGAAGTCAAGCAAATGCAAAAACTCCATCAATCGGATCCTCAAACTCCATTGGTGATGACGACGAGTTTGATCCCGATGATCCGTTTTTTGATTCTCAACCTCAGTAATCAACTAAAAAGTTGATAATAATAATGATTAGCTTACTTATGTTTTTACACTCTACATTCTCAAACGGTGATTTGAGCTTAGAAACACTGCCACAAAATACGCAACGTTTTAATTATTTTCATATTTTGATTTATGACGGACTAAAGAGTATTGTATGACAATGGTTATTGAGACTTTCATGATAGACATGGCTGCCACACATGAGAAAATACCCTTCAATATCTACCATAAATATTGAGGTCGCAACAACTCAAAATATACAATAGACCAATACAAAACTATCTGAAAATGAAAATTTAAAATAAATGTATAAATACGAAGAACAAGAAGCATCAACTCATCTCATTAGTAGCTCCAAAGAATTCTGGTAGGAAAAGTCGAACCCGTAGAGATCCTAAAACACTCCTTGAATCACTGCAAGAGATTCAAGATATTATTCAAGTTTTAATCACCATAAATATTGAGGTCGCAACAACTCAAAATATCTAGCATAAATATAAAGGTCGCAACAACTCAAAATATCAAATTGACCAATACAAAACTATCTGAAAATGAAAAATTAAAAATAAATGTATAAATACGAAGAACAAGAAGCATCAACTCATCTCATTAGTAGCTCCAAAGAATTCTGGTAGGAAAAGTTGAACCGTAGAGATTCTAAAACACTCTTTGAATCACTGCAAGAATTTCAAGAAATTATGCAAGTTTTAATCACACATTCATGAAGTAGTTCCAAATACAAAATAAAAATAGAGAGTATGACAAAAATTTACAATTAGAATTATCTTCAGAATTAATATTCTAAAACTCAGTTCCATATTCAACATATTATAAATAACAGTGTGTCAATCAAGCATATAGCTCATATACTTCTAATAAAAGACCAACATAAATTAAAAGGGCTAGGAAATAAAAATTAAAACGGAGAGTGACTCGAGTCCTTTGCAGATTATAGGTAGAAAACCAACTACGAAAACCAAAACATTCAAATGCAGCAAAAACTTGGTCAAAAGAACTCAATGATTAGAAACTACCTATTGCACAAAACGACTCACATAAGGAAGCATGCACCGATAAGTAACAACGAACCAGTACGAGGTTTGTACGCCCATGCAGTCCACGGACCGAGATCGCTGATGCTCAATGGATGGGAACCACCATTTTCTTAAACTAAAAGCTTTCTTTTCCTCACTCTTTTAGAACCATGAGGCTCCATACCCGTTTCTTGAAATGATAGAGCTTGATAACTGCAAATCATAAACACAACGACGGTGAAACAAAAACTTTTAGTAATATAAAAGTACTGCAAATAAAAGACTTTCTAGTTTGCCTCCCCGTACTGTGATTGAAAGCTTAGAACATGAAAGGAGAGCATAATAATGAAACTTTGATTTTACAATGATAGAACTTTCATTAATAATAGCACTTTGATTTTATAATGATAGAACTTTCATTAATAATGAAAGTTTCAAAATCATAAAAACTAACAAAACTTGAAAACTTATTGAATTTTAATTTAAAAAATCCCAATTAGAAACATAAAAACAATAATAATATTCATCACTCAACAATACACAATACACAACGAAAAAAAAAATAATGAAAGAAAAAAGTGTTATATTTAAAAATAAATAAAACCTTTACTATTTTGGAAAATAAGGCAGAAAAAATGTTATTGGTGGTGATTTCTCTACAATAAACTATATAAAGAGTTGCATATTTACCATCTTTGCTTATAAACTCAAAGACTTCAACCGCTCCCATGGATGTAATTGTCCAAAGGCCTTCCACATTCCAGCCAAGCTAACTATTATCAATTAATTCTCAAATATATAGCACTCTTGTTACAATACAAATCTCTATTTCATCAAAGAAATCTAGAAACTAAAAAAAGAAACAATGTTAGAACATTTCAATCAGTGATTGGTGAAAGTAAACTAAAGAGGCCTGCACAAGTTCAAAAATTTTCATAGAAAAAAAGATAGAGATGAGGTAAAGAACAAACACCATAAGAAACTCCTCACCATCCAAAGAAGTAGAGAGCATATATGCCGCAATGAACGCATCGTGAGTTCAAGAACCAGCTGGTTGCCATCTATCAAAGAAAGGTTATTATTATTCATCTCTTTAATAACGAAAACATAGGTGTAATTAAAATATATAAATATGATGTTCAAATATTAGTAAACCAAGCAGCAAATGAAAGGAAAAAAAACCTATATATGGAACAACAAATGTGCTTGTTATTTCAATTCTATATCAGCAGGAACTTAAAATAAAAAAGAGAAGGTACAACACATTGTCACCAACCTTCTCTCAAGTGTATTTTTCTCTCTACTCTCTCAGTGGCATTCATTGCTTCAGCTCAACCCTACAATAAATGGAACAACAAATTCTTAGAATAATTTCATATTATTACTTTTTTTCCACGCATCAGAACAATAAACATATAACCGATTCTGTGAAACAAGGAGTAATATGGTCACAATGTGCAAACAGTCATAGCATAAATTATCCACCTGACAGAACTTAAAGTGGATTGGATTAGAAGATAGAAATGAGCACAAATTCAAGGAGAGTTCCGAAGCTCCGTATCTCTCCCCTACATCACCAATTCTACTCGTAATTTTTTTAACTCTAACTAACTTCCTAAGTCCTAGGTTCTGTCAAGCCATCACTTAACATATCACATTTACTACCTACCTTCCCTCTTGTCTTGTAAAAGTTTGATGTATCAAGGGCCTATGAATACACCCTTCCAAACAATATCAACGTATCCTCAAGGAGTTACTATGACACACTGGCACAGTGAATCTTCCAATGCTTTTACATCACACCTGAAAATAATATTGAGGTTAACATAAGCAGATGTGCGCTGAGACGATAAACATCCATTTGACGTGTTCAAAGAGATTAGAATTCTTACATGAGTAGTTCTGCTGCTATTCGTAGATGATAATTTGATTTCTCATCTTTCACTTTGAACGAATCAATTTCCTTCCCTTTCACAAAGTTAATGTTTCCAAGATGTAGTATCGCAACTACAACACGAAATACGGCATCCTATTATAGAAACAAACTTCTCATTAGCTAAAAGTCGAGTTTGAGGAAATTGCTTACCTTATAAAAATATATATATATTCTGCCCACTCAGCCTGATTGATTCCTAGAACATCCATGACAGTTCTTGTCTCCAAGTACTCCATGGCATTTCTTCTTGTTCGGTTGTTATTCATAACACTGCCACAAAATACGCAATATTTTTAATTATTTTCATATTTTGATTTATGACGGACTAAAGTGTATGACAATGGTTATTGAGACTTTCATGATAGACATGACCGCCACACATGAGAAAATACCCTTCAATATCTACCATAAATATTGAGGTCACAACTCCTCAAAATATACAATCGACCAATACAAAACTATTTGAAAATTAAATATAAATGTATAAATACGAAGAACAAGAAGCATCAACTCATCTCATTAGTAGCTTCAAAGAATTCTAGTAGGAAATGTTGAACCGGTAGAGATTCTGAAACACTCCTTGAATCACTGAAAGAATTTCAAGGAAATATGCAACTTTTTCTCGCACATTCATGAAGTAGTTCCAAATACAAAATAGGAATAGAGAGTATAACATAAATTTGCAATAAGAATTACTTTCAGAATTAATATTCTAAAATTCACTTCCATATTCAACATATTAGACAAAACATACCTTTCCAAGTCAACTACCAAAAAAGAAAAAAAGAACAAAATTGGATAGAGGACTAGAAACAAATTTGCAACAAGAAATGACTAAGAATTATCTTTAGGATATCAAAAGAGATTCACATAACGGTTCTTTTCAAATAAAGAGTGAAAGCATCCCTAATAAGCTTTTAAAAAAGCTGATTTCAAAGAAAGATGTCATCGAAGATAGATCTCATGATGTGTCAAAACAAACCACAAACCACAGATGGAGATCGCAAAGTTTTAGAGAACTCCAGAACTGGCGTATTCCAAAGGTAGATTCAACTTTGATCTACCATCAAAGCATCTATCAAAACAATGGAGTACAATGTTCCGATCAAAGTTGACACGGAAGCAATTCATATGTTTTCAAAGTAGTTAATACTCAAACACCGAACTTAGATTAGTCCAAGTTGCCGTCAAGGCACTTTTCCGACTCGGACTAGACTATCCAATACTCTTAACACTCAGAGATGAGAGGAACAAAAGAGTTCACACATAGTTTACTGGGTATGATGGGGTCCAATCTCGAAAACGGACCAATACACTTCAATTGTTTTCCTAATCATACACTTTCCCTAGAAGATCGTCACATCCTTTCACCACCCTCTCCTATGAGAGTGGACCAATACGCCGTCACCGACGACGAAGGCTTCAAGAAAGTATCCCGAGATCGTCGTCACGACAAGGGTATACAAATCAATGAGTCTTTGACTCCACCGATGCCTTCAGCATCACTAATCTCTTCAAAACAGGGTTCTTTAAACCCTAAATTCTTTTCTCAGGGGCTAATTCCATTACCCAGGTTCATTCCCCAACCTGAGATCAAAGGATACTTCAAAAAGCCTCAACCAATCTTCGATTGTCATCTCATTTAATTAAGGATATCACATCCCGTGTCTATCCTTAGAAACTTCAATTTCCTTCCTTTTTCTCTCCTTAAGACAAGGAAATTTTATGAGTTAATCTTAATAGACTCAAAAGTCAGCCGATATTACTCATATACCAGATAAGCAAGATCTTTCAAAAATCGCTTATCCATTCGTGAACTCCTCGCGCCATTGCCGCCGTTTCTAGGACCGATCGACGCCTCAAAACCCCTTTTTCCTACATCCCTCAGATTTTCTGTATGGATCATCTGTTGGAACAACAACATTCAAACATTTAACGGAATTAAGCACCTCGTCAAAGATATCTACATCAAATGGTGAGGAAAAGTATTCCTACAAACATGCATAATTGGACGCTGTCAAAGAATGGTTCGTCAAGAATGCTCGTCAACAAGATCTCTCGTTGATTCATCAAAAGGAGCTATGCAAGGAGAAATCAGCTTTGATGGCAAAAATGGCCCAAGCCACCACCAAAACACATATCACACTAGAATCATTGCAAAAGTCAGGCAATTGCAAAAACTCCATCAATCGGATACTCAAACTCCCTTGGTGAAGACGAGGAGTTTGATCCCGATGATCCGTTTTTTTATTATCAACCTCAGTAATCAACTAAAAAGTTGATAATAATAATGATTAGTTTACTTATGTTTTCATAGTGTACATTCTCAAACGGTGATTTGAGCTTAGAAACACTACCACAAAATACGCAACGTTTGTAATTATTTTCATATTAAGCAACGTTTTTAATTATTTTCATATTTTGATTTATGACGGACTAAAGAGTATTGTATGACAATTGGTTATTGAGACTTTCATGATAGACATGGTCGCCACACATGAGAAAATACCCTTCAATATCTACCATAAATATTGAGGTCGCAACAACTCAAAATATACAATCGACCAATACAAATCTATCTGAAAATTAAAAATTAAAAATAAATGTGTAAATATAAAGAACAAGAAGCATCAACTCATCTCATTTGTAGCTCCCAAGAATTCTGGTAGGAAAAGTTGAACCCGTAGAGATTCTAAAACACTCCTTGAATCACTGCAAGAATTTCAAGAAATTACGCAAGTTTTAATCACACATTCATGAAGTAGTTCCAAATACAAACTAAGAATAGAGAGTATGACAAAAATTTACAATTAGAATTATCTTTAGAATTAATATTCTAAAACTCAGTTCCATATTCAACATATTATAAATAACAATGTGTCAATCAAGCATATAGCTCATATACTACTAATAAAAGACCAACATAAATTAAAAGGGCTAGGAAATAAAAATTAACATGGAGAGTGACTCGACTCTTTTGCAGATTATAGGTAGAAAACCAACTACAAAAACCAAAACATTCAAATGCCGCAAAAACTTGGTCAAAAGAATTCAATGATTAGAAACTACCTATTGCACAAAACGACTCACATGAGGAAGCATGCACCGATAAGTAACAACGAAACATTACGAGGCTTGTACGCCCATGCAGCAGTCCACGGACCGAGATCGCTGATGCTCAATGGATGGGAACCACCATTTTCTTAAACTAAAAGCTTTCTTTTACTCACTCTTTTAGAACCATCAGGCTCCATACCCGTTTCTTGAAATGATAGAGCTTGATAACTGCAAATCATAAACACAACGACGGTGAAACAAAAACTTTGAGTAATATAAAAGTATCGCAAATAAAAGACTTTCTAGTTTGCCTCCCCGTACTGTGATTGACAGCTTAGAACATGAAAGGAGAGCATAATAATGAAAGTTTGATTTTAGAATGATAGAACTTTCATTAATAATAGCACTTTGATTTTATAATGACAGAACTTTCATTAATAATGAAAGTTTCAAAATCATAAAAACTAACAAAACTTGAAAACTTATTGAATTTAAATTTAAAAAATCCCAATTAGAAACATGAAAACAATAATAATATTCATTACTCAACAATACACAATACACATCGAAAAAAAAATAATGAATGAAAAAAGTGTTATATTTAAAAATAAATAAAACCTTTTACTATTTTGGAAAATAAGGTAGAAAAAATGTTATTGGTGGTGATTTCTCTACAATAAACTATATAAAGAGTTGCATATTTACCATCTTTTCTTATAAACTCAAAGACTTCAATCGCTCCCATGGATGTAATTGTCCAAAGGCCTTCTACGTTCCAACCAGCTAACTATTATCAATTAATTCTCAAAGCTATACCACTCTTGTTACAATACAAATCTCTATTTCATCAAATAAATCTAGAAACTAAAAAAAGAAACAGTGTTAGAACATTTCAATCAGTGATTGGTGAAAGTAAACTAAAGAGGCCCGACACAAGTTCAAAAATTTTCATAGAAAAAAAAAATAGAGATGAGGTAAAGAACAAACACCATAAGAAACTCCTCACCATCCAAAGAAGTAGAGAGCATACATGCCGCAATGAACGCATCATGAGTTCAAGCACCAGCTGGTTGCCATCTATCAGAGCAAGGTTATTATTATTCATCTCTCTAGTTATGATAATGAAAACATGTAGGTGTAATTAAAATTATAAATATGATGTTGAAATATTAGTAAACCAGGCAGCAAATAAAAGGAAAAAAAACCTATATATGGAACAACAAATGTGCTTGTTATTTCAATTCTATATCAGCAGGAACTTAAAATAAAAAAGAGAAGGTACAACACATTGTCACCAACCTTTTCTCTCAAGTGCATTTTTCTCTCTACTCTCTCAGTGGCATTCATTGCTTCAGCTCAACCCTACAATAAATGGAACAACAAATTCTTGGAATTAATTCATATTATGACTTTTTTTTCCATGCATCAGAACAATAAACATATAACCGAGTTCTGTGAATGAGTCTAAACATGTATAGGTACAATGTCAAAAAATTTACATTTAATGCACCCCTTCTTTTTTTATAAGAATAACAAAACCTGCCAAGTCTTGAAAAATTACAATGGTTGGGATGGACTCCATATTTTTTGAATGCGTTGAAGAGCAAATATAGAGAGAAGTGCATATGATATCCCATTTTTAGAACATTCACTAAGCTAAACTAGTCAAAGCGGAACCCATACACATTCAAAGGATGCCAAAAAAAAAAAACATCTACAAAAGTGCAAACAATTATTAGAAAATGCTTGGGTCATCAATTGCATTTAGTGCCAACATCAATAAATGTAGCACCTGGTTTGATCCAACTGCCCTTAATCTAACAGCAAGCAAAACAATATGCTACCAGTTTGTTGCAGTCCAATGGATCAACAAGCAATTCAAATAAATAAGAAACTCAAACACTATCGACTCCACTAAGAAAAAAGGGATTAAATAAATTTTGTTAATCGTGACACTAAAAAGGCGATTGAAAGCTAAAATAATAATTACTACTCCCTAGCCCTACCGTTGAGAAACTGTTCCCCAACATTCTCATTTTGTGCTATTGTTAGACTAGTCAAAAGAAAGGGTAGTTAGTTTATTTGAAGTTTTTTTTTCCTTTTAAATATATTTATTCATAAGGTGAGTTTTACGTGATATTATATTGTTTGATTTATAAAACGTCTATGGCTTTAACGAGAGATGGGTTTTTAAGCCAAACAAGTAGCAGGAGTTGGCGGTCAGGAAGTTTGAGGCAGATATGGAATGTGCCTCAGCCGACGAAACACAATTTTATCAAACACCTTGTTTTCAGAAAACATAAAATAAAATATAATAAATCATCTAACAAACATGCACAGATCTACTTTACAATCAAATCAATAAAACGGTCAACAAATTTATATTTAAATGGTCGGGGAGGGATGGGTTTAAACTGCTATAATATCTTGTAATGAAAATTGATAGCAACAAAAAGAAATGATCATTGTCATTCTGAAGCCGGAGAGAGAGATTATAAACATTTACCTCTGACATTCCACAATGCCAATGGCAGTTCTTTATGTTTCACAGTAGGGGCATGGTAGCTGTATAAATTAGGATATATTTTGAACTGCATAAAATCATGAACAGCCAAAACACTTACGTAGCGAGAAAACTGTTGACTCGACTGTTTCTAACTCTTGTTCTACCTTTTGCCTAGGAAAATGCTGAAAGAGGGCTTTTATAGCTCCTTCAACTCCATCCTCATTCTTCATGGCCTTGGCAAGCTCTCTCTTTCTTTTTCACCATAGTATTCTGCCAAACTTAAACATATCTTGTAAACTTATTTAGTACACAAATAAGAAGTTATCAATGTCCATGATACAAATACAACTATACAAGTAGAAATTCACATTCTCGTAATTTGACAACAAAAGGAAAATCAACACAATCTCGCCTCTTATTTATCAATTAAATCGTCTCTTAAAGAAAAAATAGATAAAAGCTTTTTTTTAATAACTTAATGAGTCAAATATGTCCAAATTTATCCAACTTGCTAAACGAAATTAACTTGGGAACTAGCATAAATTTTATAGCATCAACCAACTTGGTAAGTGAGAACTCTTCGACTGGGATGGGTGGAGGACCAACTCTTCTATCATTTACACGCACACCCCATAATGGCTGAGATCCAAAAAAAGGAATGATTGTTGTTGGACACTGCAATGCAAGAAATAAGGGGATCAAAATTAGCAATTCTGAATCACACGTATTATAAGTAATCATAGCATGAACCATTACAGCACCTTTTAAACCAGCAGCTGTTGTTCCAGCACCTCCACGATGCACCTATAAACAAAATACAAATATCAAGCAGCCTTCACACAAGAACGGATAAAGAAACAAGGAGTAATATGGTCACAATGTGCAAACAGTCATAGCATAAATTATCCACCTGATAGAACTTAAAGTGGATTGGATTAGAAGATAGAAACGAGCACAAATTCAAGGAGAGTTCCGAAGCTCCGTATCTCTCCCCTACATCACCAATTCTACTCGTAATTTTTTTAACTCTAACTAACTTCCTAAGTCCTAGGTTCTGTCATGCCATCACTTAACATATCACATTTACTACCTACCTTCCCTCTTGTCTTGTAAGTTCGATGTATCAAGGGCCTATCAATACACCCTTCCAAACAATATCAACGTATCCTCAAGGAGTCACTATGACACATTGGCACAGTGAATCTTCCAATGCTTTTACATCACACCTGGAAATAATATTGAGGTAAAAGGTAAGGAGATGTGCGCAGAGACGATAAACATCCATTTGACGTGTTCAAAGATATTAGAATTCTTACATGAGTAGTTCTGCTGCTATTCGTAGATGATAATTTGATTTCTCATCTTTCACTTTGAACGAATCAATTTCCTTCCCTTTCACAAAGTTAATGTTTCCAAGATGTAGTATCGCAACTACAACACGAAATACGGCATCCTATTATAGAAACAAACTTCTCATCAGCTAAAAGTCGAGTTTGAGGAAATTGCTTACCTTATAAAAATATATATATATTCTGCCCACTCAGCCTGATTGATTCCTAGAACATCCATGGCAGTTCTTGTCTCCAAGTACTCCATGGCATTTCTTCTTGTTCGGTTGTTAGTCATAACACTGCCACAAAATACGCAATATTTTTAATTATTTTCATATTTTGATTTATGACGGACTAAAGTGTATGACAATGGTTATTGAGACTTTCATGATAGACATGACCGCCACACATGAGAAAATACCCTTCAATATCTACCATAAATATTGAGGTCACAACTCCTCAAAATATACAATCGACCAATACAAAACTATTTGAAAATTAAATATAAATGTATAAATACGAAGAACAAGAAGCATCAACTCATCTCATTAGTAGCTTCAAAGAATTCTAGTAGGAAAGGTTGAACCAGTAGAGATTCTAAAACACTCCTTGAATCACTGCAAGAATTTCAAGAAAATATGCAACTCTTTATCGCACATTCATGAAGTAATTCCAAATACAAAATAGGAATAGAGAGTATAACATAAATTTGCAATAAGAATTACTTTCAGAATTAATATTCTAAAATTCACTTCCATATTCAACATATTAGACAAAACATACCTTTCCAAGTCAACTACCAAAAAAGAAAAAAAGAACAAAATTGGATAGAGGACTAGAAACAAATTTGCAACAAGCAATGACTAAGAATTATCTTTAGGATATCAAAAGAGATTCACATAACGGTTCTTTTCAAATAAAGAGTGAAAACATCCCTAATAAGCTTTTAAAAAAGCTGATTTCAAAGAAAGATGTCATCGAAGATAGATCTCATGATCTGTCAAAACAAACCACAAACCAGAGATGGAGATCGCAAAGTTTTAGAGGAAGAACTCCAGAACTGGAGTATTCCAAAGGTAGATTCAACTTTGATCTACCATCAAAGCATCCATCAAAACAATGGAGTACAATGTTCCGATCAAAGTTGACACGGAAGCAATTCATATGTTTTCAAAGAAGTTAATACTCAAACACCGAGCTCAGATTAGTCCAAGTTGCGGTCAAGGCACTTTTACGACTCGGACTAGACTATCCAATACTCTTAACACTCAGAGATGAGAGGCACAAAGAGTTCACACATAGTTTACTGGGTATGATGGGGTCCAACCTCGAAAACGGACCAATACACTTCAATTGTTTTCCTAATCATACACTTTCCCTAGAAGATCGTCACATCCTTTCACCACCCTCTCCCATGAGAGTGGACCAATACGCCGTCACCGACGACGAAGGCTTCAAGCCAGTATCCCGAGATCGTCGTCACGACAAGGGTATACAAATCAATGAGTCTTTGACTCCATCGATGCCTTCAGCATCACTAATCTCTTCAAAACAGGGTTCTTTGAACCCTAAATCCTTTTCTCAGGCGCTAATTCCATTACCCAGGTTAATTCCCCAACCTGAGATCAAAGGATACTTCAAAAAGCCTCGACCAATCTTCGATTGTCATCTCATTCAATTAAGGATATCACATCCCGTGTCTATCCTTAAAAACTTCAATTTCCTTCCGTTTTCTCTCCTTAAGACAAGGAAGTTTTTATGAGTTAATCTTAATAGACTCAAAAGTCAGCCGAGATTACTCAAATACCAGATAAGCGAGATCCTTCAAAAATCGCTTATCCAGTCGTTAACTCCTCGCGCCGTTGCCGCCGTTTCTAGGACTGATTGACGCCTCAAAACCCCTTTTTCCTACATCCCTCAGATTTTCTGTATGGATTATGTGTTGGAACAACAACATTCAAACATTTTACAGAATTAAGCACCTCGTCAAAGATATCTACATCAAATGGTGAGGAAAAGTATTCCTACAAACATGCAGAATTGACGCCCGTCAAAGAATGGTTCGTCAAGAATGCCCTTCAACAATATCTCTCGTTGATTCATCAAAAGGAGCTATGCAAGGAGAAATCAGCTTTGATGGAAAAAATGGCCCAAGCCACCACCAAAAAACATCTCACAGTAGAATCATTGCAGAAGTCAAGCAAATGCAAAAACTCCATCAATCGGATCCTCAAACTCCCTTGGTGAAGACGAGGAGTTTGATCCCGATGATCCGTTTTTTTATTCTCAACCTCGGTAATCAACTAAAAAGTTGATAATAATAATGATTAGTTTACTTATGTTTTTACAGTGTACATTCTCAAACGGAGATTTGAGCTTAGAAACACTGCCACAAAATACGTAACGTTTTTAATTATTTTCATATTTTGATTTATGACAAACTAAAGAGTATTGTATGACAATGGTTATTGAGACTTTCGTGATAGACATGGCCGCCACACATGAGAAAATACCCTTCAATATCTACCATAAATATTGAGGTCACAACAACTCAAAATATACAATCGACCAATACAAAACTATCGGAAAATTAAAAATTAAAAATAAATGTGTAAATACGAAGAACAAGAAGCATCAACTCATCTCATTTGTAGCTCCAAAGAATTCTGGTAGGAAAAGTTGAACCGGTAGAGATTCTAAAACACTCCTTGATTCACTGCAAGAATTTCAAGAAATTATGCAAGTTTTAATCACACATTCATGAAGTAGTTCCAAATACAAAATAAGAATAGAGAGCATGACAAAAATTTACAATTAAAATTATCTTCAGAATTAATATTCTAAAACTCGGTTCCATATTCAACATATTATAAATAATACTGTGTCAATCAAGCTTATAGCTCATATACTTTTAATAAAAGCCAACATAAATTAAAAGGGCTAGGAAATAAAAATTAACACGGAGAGTGACTCGACTCCTTTGTAGATTATAGGTAGAAAACCAAACTACAAAAACCAAAATATTCAAATGCACCAAAAACTGGGTCAAAAGAATTCAATGATTAGAAACTACGTATTGCACAAAACAACTCACATGAGGAAGCATGCACCGATAAGTAACAACGAAACAATACGAGGCTTGTACGCCCATGCAGTCCACGGACCGAGATCGCTGATGCTCAATGGATGGGAACCACCATTTTCTTGAACTAAAAGCATTCTTTTCCTCACTCTTTTAGAACCATCAGGCTCCATACCCGTTTCTTGAAATGATAGAGCTTGATAACTGCAAATCTTAAACACAACGACGGTTAAACAAAAACTTTTAGTAATATAAAAGTACTGCAAACAAAAGACTTTCTAGTTTGCCTCCCCGTACTGTGATTGACAGCTTAGAACATGAAAGGAGAGCATAATAATGAAAGTTTGATTTTATAATGATAGAACTTTCATTAATAATAGCACTTTGATTTTATAATGACAGGACTTTCATTAATAATGAAAGTTTCAAAATCATAAAAACTAACAAAACTTGAAAACTTATTGAATTTAAAAAATCCCAATTAGAAACATAAAAACAATAATAATATTCATTACTCAACAATACACAATACACATCGAAAAAAAAATAATGAATGAAAAAAGTGTTATATTTAACAATAAATAAAACCTTTACTATTTTGGAAAATAAGGCAGAAAAAATGTTATTGGTGGTGATTTCTCTACAATAAACTATATAAAGAGTTGCATATTTACCATCTTTTCTTATAAACTCAAAGACTTCAACCGCTCCCATGGATGTAATTGTCCAAAGGCCTTCCACGTTCCAGCCCACTAACTATTATCAATTAATTCTCAAAGCTATAGCACTCTTGTTACAATACAAATCTCTATTTCATCAAATAAATCTAGAAAATAAAAAAAGAAACAATGTTAAAACATTTCAATTAGTGATTGGTGAAAGTAAACTAAAGAGGCCTGACACAAGTTCAAAAATTTTCATAGAAAAAAAATAGAGATGAGGTAAAGAACAAACACCATAAGAAACTCCTTACCATCCAAAGAAGTAGAGAGCAGACATGCCACAATGAACACATCGTGAGTTCAAGCACCAGCTGGTTGCCATCTATCAGAGCAAGGTTATTATTATTCATCTCTCTAATTATGATAATGAAAACATGTAGGTGTAATTAAAATTAATAAATATGATGTTCAAATATTAGTAAACCAGGCAGCAAATGAAAGGAAAAAAAACCTATATATGGAACAACAAATGTGCTTGTTATTTCAATTCTATATCAGCAGGAACTTAAAATAAAAAAGAGAAGGTACAACATATTGTCACCAACCTTTTCTCTCAAGTGCATTTTTCTCTCTACTCTCTCAGTGGCATTCATTGCTTCAGCTCAACCCTACAATAAATGGAACAACAAATTCTTGGAATTAATTCATATTATGACTTTTTTTTCCATGCATCAGAACAATAAACATATAACCGAGTTCTGTGAATGAGTCTAAACATGTATAGGTACAGTGTCAAAAAATTTACATTTAATGCACCCCTTCTTTTTTTATAAGAATAAAAAAACCTGCCAAGTCTTGAAAAATTACAATGGTTGGGATGGACTCCATATTTTTTGAATGCGTTGAAGAGCAAATATAGAGAGAAGTGCATATGATATCCCATTTTTAGAAGAGCACCACCAAAATCAAATGTAAGCTGCAAACATTCACTAAACTAAACTAGTCAAAGCGGAACCCATACACATTCAAAGGATGCAAAAAAAAAAACATCTACATAAGTGCAAACAATTATTAGAAAATGCTTGGGTCATCAATTGCATTTTGTGCCAACATCAATAACTATAGCACCTGGTTTGATCCAACTGCCCTAAATCTAACAGCAAGCAAAACAATATGCTACCAGTTTGTTGCAGTCCATTAGATCAACAAGCAATTCAAATAAATAAGAAACTCAAACACTATCGACTCCACTAAGAAAAAAGGGATTAACTAAATTTTGTTAATCGTGACACTAAAAAGGCATTCCATTTGAAAGCTAAAATAATAATTACTACTCCCTAGCCCTACCATTGAGAAACTGTTCCCCAACATTTTCATTTTGTGCTATTGTTAGACTAGTCAAAAGAAAGGGTAGTTAGTTTATTTGAAGTTTTTTTTTTCCTTTTAAATATATTGATTCATAAGGTGAGTTTTACGTGATATTATATTGTTTGATTTATAAAATGTGTATGGCTTTAACGGGAGATGAGTTTTTAAGCCAAACAAGTAGTAGGAGTTGGCGGTCAGGAAGTTTGAGGGAGATATGGAATGTGCCTTAGCCGACGAAACACAATTTTATCAAACACCTTGTTTTCAGAAAACATAAAATAAAATATAATAAATCATCTAACAAACATGCACAGATCTACTTTACAATCAAATCAATAAAACGGTCAACAAATTTACATTTAAAACGTCGGGAAGGGATGGGTTTAAACTGCTATAATGTCTTGTAATGAAAACTGATAGCAACAAAAAGAAATGATCATCGTCATTCTGAAGCCGGAGAGAGAGATTATAAACATTTACCTGTGTCATTCCACACTGCCAATGGCAGTTGTTTATGTTTCACAACAGGGGCATGGCAGCTGTATAAATTAGGATAGGTATCGATGATATTTTGCACTGCATAAAATCAAGAACAGCCAAAACACTTACGTAGCGAGAAAACGGTTGACTCGTCTGTTTCTAACTCTTGTTCTGGCTTTGCCTAGGAAAGTGCTGAAAGAGGGCTTTTACACCTCCTTCAACTCCATCCTCATTCTTCATGGCCTTGGCAAGCTCGATGGCAGACTCCTTAACCTGGAATAATAATCAATTTCATAACGTGTCTTTTCCTTATTAATTATAGGTTATAATTCAAGTGGAAGCTCTCTCTTTCTTTTTCACCATAGTATTCTGCCAAACTTATAAACTTATTTAGTACGCAAATAAGAAGTTATCAATTGTCCATGATACAAATACAACTATACAAGTAGAAATTCACATTCTCGTAATTTGACAACAAAAGGAAAATCAACACAATCTCGCCTTTCATTTATCAATTAAATCGTCTCTTAAAGAAATAATAGATAAAAGCTTTTTTTTAATAACTTAATGAGTCAAACATGTCCAAATTTATCCAACTTGCTAAACGAAATTACCTTGGGAACTAGCATAAATTTTATAGCATCAACCAACTTGGTAAGTGAGAACTCTTCGACTGGGATGGGTGGAGGACCAACCCTTCTATCTTTTTACACGCTCACCCCATAGTGGCTGATCTCCAAAAAAAGGAATGATTGTTGTTGGACATTGCAGTGCAAGAAATAAGGGGATCAAAATTAGCAATTCTGAATCACGTGTATTATAAGTAATCATAGCATGAACCATTACAGCACCTTTTAAACCAGCAGCTGTTGTTCCAGCACCTCCACGATGCACCTATAAACAAAATACAAATATCAAGCAGCCTTCACACAAGAACGGATAAAGAAACAAGCAGTAATATGGTCACAATGTGCAAACAGTTAAGAACGGATGCACCTATAAACAAAATACAAATATCAAGCAGCCTTCACACAAGAACGGATAAAGAAACAAGCAGTAATATGGTCACAATGTGCAAACAGTCATAGCATAAATTATACACCTGATAGAACTTAAAGTGGATTGGATTATAAGATAGAAACGAGCACAAATTCAAGGAGAGTTCCAAAGCTCCGTATCTCTCCCCTACACACCAATTCTACTCGTATTTTTTTTAACTCTAACTAACTTCCTAAATCCTAGGTTCTGTCAAGCCATCACTTAACATATCACATTTACCCTACCTTCCCTCTTGTTTTCCAAACAATATAAGCGTATCCTGAAGGAAAATTAGGACATTGTCAAACTAACTAGTGAACGAGCTCCAGCTCCCAAGTAGCATCAAATGCAGCTATGTCCTTTCCAATGCATTAAAACCTCTATGGCGTTAGAGTCATTATGTGGATAGTAGGAGCCTAAGACATTCTCATGCACCTCATAACTCAAAATTGAGGTTTTCTGAAAAGGTAAATAGCCCATCGTCTATGTTGAACACCTTCGGTTCTATTCGACACCAATCAAACTTTTCTGGTGTCCCCTCTTCACCCTTACTACTCCTTACCATGACATTGGTTACCAAACTGATCAAATTTAGAAAGATGAGAAAGGTTGGTAGTTTCAGAGTCCAGCAAAAGAGTGCCAGAATAGGAAAGAAGGAAGAGAAGTGGTTTCTCTGTCGATGACGTCGACAGACTTAAGTCACAAAATTCAACAAAGAGGAAATCAACTAAACGAAATTTCACACCCACTTCTCATTCGATCCATTTATTATTACAATTTCACAATTAAAAAGAAGGTTTTGATATCACCTCATATTTTTACAGACTTTTATCATTCCATTCTAAGCCACGAAACTCAATCACATGAATCCGCATGCATCTTTTCCAAAATTACCTACCCATCTGTCTAGAAACCTATTACCCTCCTATTCCATTATTCATCATTCTCCAAACTCGGGGTCAAGTTAGTCCATTTCAAGTGATCTTTTTCTGATGAAAAGAAAGTAAATCTGATCAAAATTTAATATGGTTTTCACAATCATTTTTTTTATTGAATGGTTTATATAATATGCATGAATGTCAGCCTATAGGAAAGTTGTGCATCCTGTCTCAACTAATTAGGCTAAAACTTCTAAAATAGTTCTTCATGACACTCTTTATTTTAGCTTCTTATTGAACTAAAATTCTTAACTAGTATATGTTATTATTTTTTGGATGAAAAGGAAACTACAACTCCAGGCATAAACACATGAGAAGAACTACAAACTCAGACCCTCTACAAAAAAAATTTCAAGATAAAGGCATGTATGTAATTGCTTCCAAACCTAAATAAACTCATCCACCAATCTACATTCGATGTCCATTGATTTCAAGGGATGATAATTTTGAAGGTCAAGAAACAAAAAAAAATGGAGAAAAAAACAACAATATAAAGAAAGAAATAATATTTTTCCAAGTTTTTCAGGTGAAGAATTAGTTATCCCTGAACCTGTCTTTGTATACAGCTCTTATTCATACAAACATAGTGCTAACAAGAAGAAAAAAATTTGTCCAGGCTCCTAAAAGTAATAGAGACCACTCCAACTATTAAAATGATAGGACTCGATTGTAAAGACTCACCACTGCCTTGCACTGTAAGAATAGCCAATCATGAGGGCAATTGTCCAATAAATATATCTTGTCATTTGGTTTTGCCACTGGAAGAAATAAAAGTGAGCTAAATAATCAGATATCTCAAAATCTATGAATCCCAGAATATAAATGCAGGGGAGGGGAGAGAACTTGTAGGGCTAGTAAAAATCATATAGAATGACATGACATACTGAGGTAGAAATTCTGAAACTTACAATTTCCAAGGCCACCCCAGCCTTTGTTGATAATGCCCCTCTGCCCAGTAGTTTCCAGCGCTTCTACAATTATTTGGATCATCTTTTCAGGTTCTTGAACAGGCTGAATCAAAATGAGTTTGAGAATGTGGAGAGATGACCATTAACCAAGAGGACCATATCTTGAGGACCAGAACTATGCTATTATAATCAAGTGAAGCCACACAAAGTCATTTTATTCATAAGATATTTCAAGACAATACTGACACTTCAAAACTGAAAAGAAAAGTTAGCACAGTATCATACCTGAAAGATTTTAACTGAAGAATGTTAAATTCTAATTGGCTGGAGGGGATTCATGGGATCTTTCAAGACAGGGCTCCCTCTCCCTTGGACTTATCAGAGAATAAATGATGTACTCTATCTAGGAGCTCTTTGTAATTACACGTCTTCCGACATTTAAGCTATATGGAGAGTTTTAGGTAACTCCTTTGGCTAACTTTGGAGGTTTTGTAATCCCTGTTCATCAGTCATCACTAATTTTTTTTAAAATAATATTTGTTCTTCAAAGATATATTGTTTCTATTTATTTAAATAAACTAAGGAAAATCTTGCATACAATCTCTTTAACCACAGTAGGCCATTTCTGTCTTAAGTTTGGATGAAAGAAACGCAAGAATCTTCAATGCTGCCTCTAGAGATAGCAAAAACTGTTGGGAAATATTACACATCAAAGTCTCCCTTTGAAGCTCCCTAGCAAAAAAAAAAATTAGATTTACAATACCTTTTTTATCAATGCTTTGCTAATTACTTTTTTTTATTAATGCTAATTTCTCATCTTTCGTTTTATTTTGTTCCCGTCAATGAAAAATTTGTTTCTTAAATAAAAAATAAATTGCTGTCTTATACCGTATGATCAGCAACTTAATCACTATTTCTACACCTTATGTAGCAATTAAGAGGCAACAAAAACAGATGGGTTTGAACTTTTGTACTACTGATTTTTATTCTTTAACGAAAGTCTCAACGAATTCAAAAAAGCTGAAAGTATCAAGTTCGTGGAGGAAATAATATGGAAACACTCACAAGGATACCAAAACCAATATAAACAGGCTTGTAACCATTTTACAAGCTGACTCAGAAGGTTCATAATTTGATGCAAGATCAAGGAAGCAGAATCCGACCACATCCACCTTAGGCCCCCTCCCTATCTGAAAGAAACCAGAGCTTGTTAATAGTGCAATTACAATGGGAAAGATAAAATGATTTTAAAAATGAACTTTTTGGTTTAGGAACAAGATGTGGACTCCATATATCCATGTGGCACATTTGATTCAGAGACATGTGAGCCACTTAAATAAGTGACTGGTCGTAGCTTCAGCTTTTTCTTCTTAAGATCATTAATCATATCCCATATCCCAAGCCAAATCAAGGAGTCTACTATTTGATATGACAGCTGGAAATTACAAAGGGTAAGTCAAATTAGAATTGATTAAAATTTGTAAGGTGAAAAAGAAAAAAGTCCAACACTCATGCATGAGGGCAAAGGCAGTTAGGCAAAAGACAAGCCATGAGAGAGTTACCCTATATCGAGCCTGTTGTTTGACACGAGATAAAGGGTGAGGAATTCACTTGTTGACCTGATTAGAAAAGAAAACAATACACGGTTCAAATTCTCTAATGAAGCATATATCTCATTAACAGTACATCATCCATGTAGAACTTACATGCATGGCATTGTGAAAAATATGTGAATTGGAATCTTAAGTGCCCCCGCCACATGAGTATGCCCTATAGAAGCATTGAAGAGGTTTTTTTTATAGAGTTAATTTGCAAACGTAGCAGCCCTGACAATTATGAATGAGCTTAAAAGAAAAAAATGTAGTGCCATCTTGCAATCTCCCTCACAGAACCCTCTGCGTAGGATGGGACAGGCTAAAACGTGGAGACGTAGAGAGAAATTACTGCTTTCACGAATATTAAGAAAAATTAGAGTAGAATAAAATTCACTATCTTCAAGAACAAAAAATATATGCTTCACAAATATGATTTCTCATCCATTTTTTCATTTCACATCAGCCCAACCATTTTTTCCAACAAACTGCTGATGGCAGTATTGGCTTACCAAATAATTAAGAACAGATTGGTAAGAGATAAAGTCATCATACAATCAAAAGATAATAAATTTACACCTGAGACAAGGTTCTATAGATTAGCAACAGGGTCTTACCATAAGCAGGGGATGATAGCATCTGCCTGAAAGGGAATACCGGAATCAATATCGGGTTGTTTGCAAGCTGGAAGTAACAAATAAATAATTTCCTTCATCTGATTCCTTTGAATGGGTATCTCAGAAGGGAAACCTTTGTTTTTTACCATATCTGTTGCAAAAGGGTATTATATAATGCTTACAAACTATCGATGGAAATAACTATCCAAATTAATTCTCTAACATGTAAATCACAAAAAAGTTCAATCCTGCATGTAATTAGATCATTCAACATTTGACACAGTTTTTATATGATTATATTTATACCAACACCAAGAAGCACAGACAACTAAATTTCCGTTAAGAAACAACATTTAACTTTAAAAAATGCATACAGTTAGCAAAAGTATGTAAGTTACTATGGTATTTTGATTTGAGTTAGGTTCCGTCAAAGAAGGCTGGTGATTTACTTTTCTGGGATTTTTTTAGACTTGATTTGCCAAGGAATAGGAAAATTAAAATGCAAGACGATGTGCATGTGTTTCTGTTTTAAAAAATCTAAAAGATACAGCCAATAGATAGAACCTGCAAGTGCTGTATACAAGTATTCCCCCAGCTTTCAGTAACCTAAAACCTTATCTTCCTCCTCATGAAGAGGAAAATCAATCCATGTCGCGAAAGCCAACACAATCCCACGGCGCCTCCACAATCGTCCTCGTAGTAATAATCTTCCTCAACCGCATAAGCATCATGATTCGAACGCATCTTCAATACCGCGATCGGCTCCGCTTCGTTACCGGAGATGGAAAGATCAGCCTGATCAGGTCGAGGATGAGAAGGCGATGGAGCAAGAAATCGGCGAGTTAGGGTTTTTTTAAATTCAGTTAAATCCTCTTTGACGCCTCGAGATAATGCTTCATCATCATATTCAAAATCAATTTGAAGTTGAAGATCGCGATCAGAGGTTGAGGGAGAGTCGGAAGGAAAGCATGGAGCGGGGACGACTTCAGGGAAGCGATTGCGAGAGAGATGGATATATTACCGTTTTTTTTTTTAAACCGAGTTTTTTCTATGTTTTATAAAAATAAAAAAAACGGTAATATATCAAATATACAAATTTTTAAATATTTTACCACATCTTATTATATTCTTTCTAATATACGCATTTTTAACTATTTTTCTTTGTTTTATAAAAAAAAATCGATTTTCTTTTTGTTTTATTTTTTTTTAATTATTAAACGTTTTATTATGTTCTATTTAAGATTGAAATTATCGTATATTTTACTAATTTAGTAAATTATTTGTAGTTGATTTTCTTTTTAATTAGTGTAATTTATTTGAAGAATGAACCATCCATGCAAACCCATTTCAAAACTTGAGTTTGAGTTTGAAAGGAGAAAGTTGAACAAATATGATGTTAGAGAGCTTATTTATCGAGAAGTACGATCAACATTGCTTAATAAATTTATATTCCTATGTTGTTTTACATGATATTTCTTCAAATTCACTCAATTTATCCTTGAAAATAACAGATTTTAGAGTATCATCTTCATATGCTACATGAGTACCTTCAAGGTTGCGAGTGTCACTTCATGGATCCAAGGTTAAGGACTTTTCTTTATTATTTTATTTACATTCATTGTTTGTGTCTAAAAGGTAATATTAATATATATATATATATATATATTAAAATAAATTAGTGAAAATGACCGTTTAAGCGCCAATTTGCTCATCTCGAGGATTCTAGTGGTAAAGGTAAAGCAGTCCATTTCAACTTTTCCTTGCTACCTTCAATTTGAGTTTTTATAAACTAGTTTTTTAACATGTGCTTTCCACGTAAATTTCTACTATTGTTTTTCACTCTTGATTTTAGTGAAAGATTTGCTCCATACGATCATATTTTCATTAACTACATAATAAAAATATATCATTGAAAATTTTTAAATATCAATGAACAAAAGGTATAATAAAATGTTATACACTTTAAATCTATGAAAGTAAAAATGGTCTTAAACCGCTGTTATCCACACTTTTAAAACCAATCAGATATATTTCCTAATGAATAAAAACTTATCCAAAATATATTATTTTAAGATCTAATAAGTTTCTAACCATTTTTACATTTTTTTAATGTATGTATAAAAAATAATTTGTATAGAATTCAACCGAAAATGATTAAGAGTACTCTTGGCAAATTAAGTAGTATATAAACTATTGATTTTAAAGCTAATAACCTACGATATTATAACTATTCACTAAACAATTTCATCTAACTTTAATCCTACTCTCAATTTATTTATTTTTCCCTTCCTCAATCCATAAACTTAGTATGTCAAGCTCTAAATTATTAAATTTCTACGTTGTAAGAGCAATTATCTTAAACTTAGAAAAGGGGCAATATGTACCTGATAATTTGACGCCCTACCACAGTTGTTTCTACTGGATGAGAAGACAAACCTGCAAAATCGAGAAATTGAAGAAGACGATGTCAAAGAAAGTCTTTATGTAAAAGAAAGAAAGGAAGAGAGAATTTAGAATTTAAAACTTACCAATTCTCCAAGTTGTGAATTATGGAAGAAGCAAAACTTCGATATTTATAGAGATTTGATCTTATCTCATGATTCGATCTTATCTCCTGATTTGATTCTTATCTCCCGATTTGATTGATATCTCAATCATTGGATCGAGGTAAAGGCAACGGCTCAGATCTCTTATTCAATTTTTTATGATGTCAGGTCCAACAAAGATTAAAGCAAAAAATTATGGAAAGATAAATTTTTTCTTTGGTGGTGGAAGCTTCAGAAGAATTTTTACGAATTTTTACGAATTTTTGCATTGAATATTATCGGGAAATTAATTGAAGCAAAATTCTACTTTGAAAGAATACTCCCAAGTAGCATTGAACTAGCATCTCAACTCAACTCGGGAGTAGGGGGCTTCTGTTGTGGGGTGAAATTGGATTACACGTGAAATTTTACAACTTGACAAGATTTATCTACGCACCTCGTCTGACCGCAGTACCAGGGCACCTGGTCTGACCGCAGTACTTGAGCACCTGGTCTGACCGTGGTACTTAGGCATCTGGTCTGACCGCGGTACCTAGTAATAAAGTCTACGCACCTGAAAAGACCCTGGCTATGCAGTCTCCAACATAGACTTACATACTTAAGATTGAATACAAGTATCCACTTGGGAAACGACACGTGGTGCAACTCGCAAGCGACGCGTAATTGACAAGCAACACATCGCCCAATCCCGACGCGACACGTGGCATGATGATGTCATTAACCTAATCTCCTATAAATAGGAGAAGAAATTCATTCATTAGGCAATTAATTTCACCTACTATTCTCTCTGGCACACTAGTTCTGCTTGCTCTTGAAGGGATGATTTACTAAATTAGCGGAATTTTATTTAGTAAACTTATTAACATTTAATAACGGATCTATTAACATCATGCAATTTGTGAAAGACATGTAGATTCATGCTTATATTTTCGAAAATTAAAATCAAACCGGAACTTACATTGAGTAAAATCGGAGAATTGGTTGGAGGTTTCTTTACAGCATCAATCCTCAGCAACACCGGATCTTCTATGCTATATCCCGATCGATCAAACGAAATTCGATTGTGGGATCGAACTTTAGAAGAAATTGGGAAGAAGAAAAAATATTTTTCTTCCCAATACTTATGAGAAAATCGCAATGATGAGGGAGGGAGAGGAGGAAGAGAGAGTTCCAACTTTCTATGGAATTGTATTGTATGATTTATGAATGACCCAACCCTCCTATTTATAGAAAAATAGGAATCCTAATCACATTAGGATTAATCTATAGAGATAAACACAAAAAGAAAAAAGATAATCTCTTTCCTTTATCTAGCAATTTCGAAAATGCCATGGATAAATAGGAGATTATTTTATTTTCTTTATTTTTATTTATCTTGGGTAAATAAATCTATGTAGTTATTTTAGGATATAATTCAAACAATTATCTCTTCCCAAAATACATCATATGGCCGAAAATTGCATATATTAATTAAAAAAAATTCTAATTTATTTAATTAATTATTTTAGGCCAATCCCAATTGGGTTCATTAATCCAATTGGGCTAGAAACTCTCTCTTAAATTAATAAGTCCAACTCAATTAATTTATTTATTAATTACCATTTAAATAAATATTTTATTTAAATAATTAATATTTTCTCCCGTCTAAATATTATCAAATTATATTTAATTATTAATTTCCATTTAAATAATTTTTATTATTTAAATAATTAATAATAAATATTATAATTATTAATTTCCATTAAATAAACTCATTATTTAATTAATAATTTTATTGACAATATTTTATTATTAATTAATTAATTTTAATTATTAATTTCCGTTCAAATAAAATTTATTATTTAAACAATTAATAATTGTCAATTAATTTCAAATTATTAATTACCATTTAAATATACTCAATATTTAAATAATTAATAATATCTAATTAATAATATTTCATTATTAATTTCATGTTTAAATAAACTCATTATTTAAACAATTAATAATGTTTATATTAATTACCGCTTAAATATACTCAATATTTAAACAATTAATATTGCCTATTTTAAGTAATTCACTTTACTTAAAATTTCCATTTCTTCTACTTGATTTCGCGACTACGATATTTGGGCTAGCATAGGGACCCGATGGACCTATAGATCATGGGCTTAATAATTAGTCAATTAAGTGATTAGCTCATAATCGTTAATTACTTATTATCTAACTATGAATAATTCCACTATAGATTCATAGTGAACTCCCCTCACTATAGATGAGTTATGTCCATTTAGTTTATCATTTATTTATATCGTGATATTATCCTTCACGTGGAACCCTCATAATTACAGGCGGATAAATTTACCGTTTTGCCCCTGTAATTACCGCTTTATCCTTGTGTTCCCGCCGATTCTCCAATGAACTTTATCTTTAGTCGAACTAGAGATAAGATACTTCGTGATCAATAGAAGTCGTGACGTCACTTGTTCATGTCTCGAATCAAGACATCAAGGGAGTTTCCTAAAGTTCCTAAAATGTTTAGGTATCGCACCGATACCGTTAATTTATAGGAAAGTTATGAATTCCATCTCGTGAAAATGAGTTCCAAGCTACTTATCTAGTCATGTTCCCAAAACAGGAGTGTATTGAGCGTTCTTACAGATCGCTCTCAACTATGTGAATCAAAGAACATAACTCCACAAATAGGAGTCCGCATTTCACTCAGGATTGAGATCTATCACCGGTTGATAAACTTAATTTGATATTCGATTATTTCTCGTAAACCAGGTACTAATGAGAAATTTGATCGAACATCGTGGTCCCTGTCTTATACAATCAATATTGCATATGATACTTCCATTTCATGTCTCCCACATGAATGATCAGGATTAGATCATTTGTCTATAAACAAAATGCGAAGTTATCAACGGTGTTACCAGGATAAGGTTCCCAAACGTTATCCTTTATCGTAGACATATTTAAGTTACTCATCTCGACTTTAATCCTCTTGTATGACTCACATACTAAGTCGTGATTTCATAAGAGTAACTTAGGGTTTACTATTTGAATGTTTTGATATTTATATATTTCCATATATTCCTAATATCGTCAATTGAATCAATCTAGATTATATAAAGAACTTATGTTTATTTATTTAATTTATTCGAAATAAATTATTATAATTAAATAATTACAAGTTCTAGGACACCATTCCTAACAATCTCCCACTTGTCCTAGATCTTTGGAGATTTGACTTGTAATTCCAGTACCTGGATGACTATCAACTATTAGCCATGGTAGTCATTTTAATACTTTTATCAGTAACGTTTTCATCTATTAGTGTGTATTTCTTTTGTCTGATGTTAGTTTCATTAAGTGTAATAGATTCCATATTTTATCGCCATAAAATAAACTCTATTAACTATTGATTTGAAACCATCATGTTCAAACACCTTTTCATTTACTAACAACTTAGTAATTTTAAGCGAATTTAGAGTTTAGTTAGTAAAAACTCATTTTACTTATACTTAACTCATCTGATGTTTAATTCGCAAAGGTTTTTCGTCGAATTCTTACATGGAAGTAAATTCATGTTTGAATTTGAGCCCGTGCAACTCATAAAATCTCACATTTTATCTATGTGCACTAACATACTATTTGTAAATTTTATTTTAGTCACATTTGTTCTAGGTTTCTCGAAATTCTTAAGCTCCCACTACAAAGTAATTCTCCATTACTTTCATTTGGTTAATGATTACAATTCTATACTTCTTATTATTTCCAAAAATAATGTATAAGTATAAGTAACCCTTTTCAACTCAACTATTGAAAATTCGTGTCATTTTTATTTCACTTATTTTGAACTTTATTCATTGATTTTGAAGTCAATGAGTTTCACTTGGACTTCAAAAGTCCTTTGGTTCGTATTATGACGCTCC
The DNA here is from genome assembly GCA_028015215.1 of Gynostemma pentaphyllum. NCBI lineage: Eukaryota > Viridiplantae > Streptophyta > Magnoliopsida > Cucurbitales > Cucurbitaceae > Gynostemma > Gynostemma pentaphyllum. The sequence continues at coordinate 12,319,411 of CM051350.1, forward strand.
CACTCAAATAAAGTTCTACAAGTAGTTTAACAATTTAAACTTTTAAATAACTACTTGTTTTTATTGTGAAATAAAATCATTGTAATTCTTTTATATCTTAATTAAGGTTTAAAACTTTCAGATATCACCGATTTCCTGAACTTTTCCTTAATAATTTGTGAATTCAATAATTCACTAATTATTACTTTCAATTTCTATATTGTTTATTCCATATCAGTAAGTGCTCCTTTAAAACATCCTTTTAAATAACCCGAATGTTTGGAATACTAGAAATTGATTCTTTGTTCATTTTTCACTTAAGTTTAACATCTAAGTGTTGAACTTTAGTGATTTTAAGTCCGATTATCTTTGATAAATCAAAGATGCTCAATTTCACTTATTTCTTTAAGTTTGTAGATCAACATGGTTATCATCTCAAATTCTTTGAGAACCATCTTTAAGAGGTTAATCCTTTAACTTATTTAAGTGATTTTAGACTTAAACATTTAAACATTTTTAAACCTTCATAACTTGTTTAGATATTTAGTAGTTTAGAATTTGGATTTGGAATTTATTTGTTTTATTCTAAGTATTTTGAATAACCATCCAATCACACTTTGGAACATTGTAATAAAATTGCAAAGGAATATTTAACTAAACCGCTTTTATTAAAAATATTCCTAATTGATTCTTATAAGGTGAGAATCAATTTTTATTACATAATTCAAAATTTAAAACAAAATCTAAAACTAAACTAAATTAGAAATATGAAAAATTAAAGACTCGTAAAACAAGAAATCCAATCTACTTCTATCTTGAGTCATCTTCAAACCAAGGTGTTGAAGAATCAAGTCGCACCTGTAAAGTTTAAAAAACTTGGTGTTAGTGACTATTGAATCAACCATTCAAAATAAATTTCTCAAATTTTTCACTAAGTAAATCTAATTTACCTTCTTTCCCCTTTTTCTTTTCTTCGAGATATTTGGGGCAATTTCTCTTCCAATGTCCATCTATGTTGCAATGAAAACATTTCCCCTTAGGCTCTTTGGTCTCAGCCTTAAATGCTTTCTTCTTAGCATTGAGCTTGGTCTTTTTAGAAGAGAGCTCTTTTTCTTCTTAGAAGCATTGAAGACAACATTTGCTTCTCCCGACTTCTTGTTTTCCTTTTTCATTGCTTCAAGGTTTGAAGTTCGTTTAGCAATTGAGTAAGGGAGTAGCTCGGTTTGTTCATGACCAAATTGCTTTTAAAACCGAAAAAACTAGGTGGGAGAGATTCCAATATAAAGCTTATCCGGGACTCGTCATCAATCATGGCCCCGTTCGTTTAAACTACGTTAAAGTAGTTCATCATTGTCAAAACATGATCACGAACAGATGTGCCTTCTTTCATTTGAGTGTTATAAACCGACTTTATAGCATCATGACGTGCTTGTTTTGATGGTTGGCCAAACATGCCCCGCACGGAATCGCCTATTTCCAAAGCCGTTTCCATTGGTTCATGTTTCTTGGCTAAGACGTCACTCATCCCGGCCATCAAATAAACACGGGCCTTTTCATTGGCCCGGACCAGGCTCATATGCATCCTTAATGACTTTAGGAGCATTGGTAGCAGGTGTATCAGGTTTAAGTTCACTAAGAACGAATTTCAAGTCTTCCACCACGAGAATGGTGTTCATTTCATTTTTCCAGGAGGTGTAGTTATCTCCATTTAGTTTGTTCTTTCCAAGGATTGTGACTAAAGCAGATGCCATTTTACTGAAAATTTAAATAAACCTTATCTTAGTAATCTAACATGCTTTCAACATTCAAATACTCAAAGTTTTGACATATAATTAAATATGATGCATGAATGCGAACATATTAATGAACAGAAAAGCCCTAAAACATGTTACTATGTCACGATATTTTAATGATACCGGTGAAGTGCCGTCGAATGATAGGTCAGTTACCATCATTAAAACGAGATGCCACTCGAACAATTGACAACTCCAGAATAACTCATATTCCTATGTCATTGTTTACCGTGTATTTGGTCCAGAGTTTTGATAACACAATTTATCAAATTTCTTTTAAGTGTGACCCACTAATTTAGTCTTTTAAATAAAATTGAAGAGTGTCTACGAAGTGTAGATTCAGTCTTCAATCAATCTCATTTAAAATTCTTTATCCCTTTCGGGAGACCCAACTTGATATTGATTTATACAATAAACCTTCCTATGGGAATGAACACTGCGCGCAGTTGTTACAGAGGCCATGTATAAATCTCACATTTCGAGCCCATTAGTGGAGACCATAGGATACATTGACATGTTTCCTTCTCCCACTTAATATTTTAAGTTTAGGGTTTCATAACTTAGACTAATTCAGGCTAATTCATTAATCTAAGTTTTAATTAACCTAATCAACTTTAACTCTTAAATTGGTTAGATTAATTTTATAAAGTGATTGTTCAAGTTTTCCTAATTTAAACTAATCACATTATGCGCCGTCTTAATAATTTTGACTTATTAATTTGAACTTTTCTCCCAGATCGCTCCCAAGTTAGAGGCGCTCCGTGTTAGGGGAACTTTATGAAACCTCATCGCTAGGCGAGCTTTCTCGCGAGATTCGTTCAATTTAATTAATCTCAATTATTAATTTTTAATTAACCCTTAATTAAAAGTTTCTATTTGTTTATCTTATATGGATTTTGGCCCAATTGTTTAAACAATAATTCCATATTACAAATAATTCATTTAGTTTCTATTCAACTTTTAAACTAGATTTAACTTTTGAATTTTAACTAAATAAGCATGCTTTTAATTCTAAAACAATTAGAATATAATTTTCGATAATAACATTTATAAAATAAAATTATAGCATGCTTCACATACATTAGCATATAATAACACATATTATATCATGATGCATGTATGTACAATTAATAAAATCATACAACCTATGGTGGGATTTTCTACATGACATACTCTTATGCATGAATATTATTTAAAAACAATTATATCATACATATAAACAATTTAAATAATTAATAGCTAAATTGACCGGTATTCTTGGCACTATTTCTAAAACGGAAAATTAAATTACAACTTAATTAAATCTTCCATTGTAGATCTTGAGGCTTCATCTTTCTCTCTCCTCCATGGTGTAGGCGTGGGCATGGGTATTTATGGGGCAAATATTATCTCCTTAATATTTCCATAAATACTTGTTTTAAAATAATTATCTTTTAATTATATGGAAAAATAAAGAAAATATTTTCCATGTAATCTTATCTCAATTTCTAAATTTATAATTTAAGATAGAGATATAATCTTTAAAAAGATTTTATCCTTATCTTAAATATTTAAATTTTTTAAATTGAGATAACAAGATAATTATGTTAAAATATCTTACCATATCTTTACCTTATCTCATCCTTGGGCGTGGGCATCATGAATGATGGGGAAAAATTTTCTTCTCTTCCTCCCTTGGTGTAGCCGATTTTGCCATCATTGGGTATGGGAAAATTACAAATTTTTCCTATACCCTAAAATTTAGGGTTTACAAATTTTCTACTAAAATTTAAAATCCTAAGTGCCTCAAGAATACCTAAACAGTCAACTAGCAAACCTCCACAATTTATATAGCACAATTTATATAAACATACATAAAACAATTTTTATGCAACCCACCAAAATTTTCGAAAACTCACAATTTTGCATGATAATTAAAATTAGCTCTGATACCAATTGAAGGGATGATTTACTAAATTAGCGGAATTTTATTTAGTAAACTTATTAACATTTAATAACGGATCTATTAACATCATGCAATTTGTGAAAGACATGTAGATTCATGCTTATATTTTCGAAAATTAAAATCAAACCGGAACTTACATTGAGTAAAATCGGAGAATTGGTTGGAGGTTTCTTTACAAGATCAATCCTCAAGAACACCTGGATCTTCTATGCTATATCCCGATCGATCAAACGAAATTCGATTGTGGGATCGAACTTTAGAAGAAATTGGGAAGAAGAAAAAATATTTTTCTTCCCAATACTTATGAGAAAATCGGCAATGAGGGAGGGAGAGGAGGAAGAGAGAGTTCCAACTTTCTATGGAATTGTATTGTATGATTTATGAATGACCCAACCCTCCTATTTATAGAAAAATAGGAATCCTAATCACATTAGGATTAATCTATAGAGATAAACACAAAAAGAAAAAAGATAATCTCTTTCCTTTATCTAGCAATTTCGAAAATGCCATGGATAAATAGGAGATTATTTTATTTTCTTTATTTTTATTTATCTTGGGTAAATAAATCTATGTAGTTATTTTAGGATATAATTCAAACAATTATCTCTTCCCAAAATACATCATATGGCCGAAAATTGCATATATTAATTAAAAAAATTCTAATTTATTTAATTAATTATTTTCGGGCCAATCCCAATTGGGTTCATTAATCCAATTGGGCTAGAAACTCTCTCTTAAATTAATAAGTCCAACTCAATTAATTTATTTATTAATTACCATTTAAATAAATATTTTATTTAAATAATTAATATTTTCTCCTGGTCTAAATATTATCAAATTATATTTAATTATTAATTTCCATTTAAATAATTTTTATTATTTAAATAATTAATAATAAATATTATAATTATTAATTTCCATTAAATAAACTCATTATTTAATTAATAATTTTATTGACAATATTTTATTATTAATTAATTAATTTTAATTATTAATTTCGTTCAAATAAAATTTATTATTTAAACAATTAATAATTGTCAATTAATTTCAAATTATTAATTACCATTTAAATATACTCAATATTTAAATAATTAATAATATCTAATTAATAATATTTCATTATTAATTTCATGTTTAAATAAACTCATTATTTAAACAATTAATAATGTTTATATTAATTACCGCTTAAATATACTCAATATTTAAACAATTAATATTGCCTATTTTAAGTAATTCACTTTACTTAAAATTTCCATTTCTTCTACTTGATTTCGCGACTACGATATTTGGGCTAGCATAGGGACCCGATGGACCTATAGATCATGGGCTTAATAATTAGTCAATTAAGTGATTAGCTCATAATCAGTTAATTACTTATTATCTAACTATGAATAATTCCACTATAGATTCATAGCTGAACTCCCCTCACTATAGATGAGTTATGTCCATTTAGTTTATCATTTATTTATATCTGTGATATTATCCTTCACGTGGAACCCTCATAATACAGCGGATAAATTTACCGTTTTGCCCCTGTAATTACCGCTTTATCCTTGTGTTCCCGCCGATTCTCCAATGAACTTTATCTTTAGTCGAACTAGAGATAAGATACTTCGTGATCAATAGAAGTCGTGACGTCACTTGTTCATGTCTCGAATCAGGACATCAAGGGAGTTTCCTAAAGTTCCTAAAATGTTTAGGTATCGCACCGATACCGTTAATTTATAGGAAAGTTATGAATTCCATCTCGTGAAAATGAGTTCCCAGCTACTTATCTAGTCATGTTCCCAAAACAGGAGTGTATTGAGCGTTCTTACAGATCGCTCTCAACTATGTGAATCAAAGAACATAACTCCACAAATAGGAGTCCGCATTTCACTCAGGATTGAGATCTATCACGGTTGATAAACTTAATTTGATATTCGATTATTTCTCGTAACCGGTACTAATGAGAAATTTGATCGAACATCGTGGTCCTGTCTTATACAATCAATATTGCATATGATACTTCCATTTCATGTCTCCCACATGAATGATCAGGATTAGATCATTTGTCTATAAACAAAATGCGAAGTTATCAACAGTGTTACCAGGATAAGGTTCCCAAACGTTATCCTTTTACTGTAGACATATTTAAGTTACTCATCTCGACTTTAATCCTCTTGTATGACTCACATACTAAGTCGTGATTTCATAAGAGTAACTTAGGGTTTACTATTTGAATGTTTTGATATTTATATATTTCCATATATTCCTAATATCGTCAATTGAATCAATCTAGATTATATAAAGAACTTATGTTTATTTATTTAATTTATTCGAAATAAATTATTATAATTAAATAATTACAAGTTCTAGGACACCATTCCTAACAGCTCTGACTTTAGCATCGGAGGGTGTTAGGCCGGCACCACACTGGCGCTATTTTCCTTTCCTGTGCAGGTACCTACGTAACACGTCGTTGAAGCAGCGCACTACCTCCGACTCGTCCCATAAATTAAGTTTGTTGCTGTAACGTCCCGTTATTTTGAAGTGGATTTTTATTTATTTATTTTATTTATTTAATGTTATTTATTTATTTATTTATTTCAATTTAAGTATTTAGTTTAATTATTATTTTGTAATTTCGATTTTAGTAGTTAATTTCGACCGAAATTCGTTTTAATCGTTTTAATTCTCTAAATTCGTTTCGGTGACATTAATAATTATTAATATAGGCCAATTAATAATTATTAATCACCTTTAGATTTATTTAAGAGCATCGGGTTTCGATTCATAAGTCAAAAGTGATAAAAGGACGTAACCGTCATTTTCAATTTCTTAAAATATCTAAAATTTACTATTCATTCTTCTTTAAAAGACCAAGTTTGACCAAGAGCACTCCATTTTCTCTTCTTCTTTCTTTCTCTCCTTGCCGTGGGCTTCATCCACCATGGATGGGTTTTTTATTTTTCTTCATTTCTCATCCGTTACTCGATGGATCGGCTTTTTTCGGCTAGTTGGATTGGTAGGGACGAGGGCTACCTATCCAACCTAGCTTTTCGAAGTTTCTCGTTCCCTAAGGGAAGTCCCAAAAAGTAAGTTTTCAAAACTTTTTAGGTGGTTTTGTTCGTTTTTTATTATAAATGAGATTTGAAGTTGAAATCATGAATTTCTATCATGAAAAATGACGATTTTGAGCCCGGATTTTCGAAAAACACTATTCACCCGAGACACTATTCATCCGAAATCACTATTCACCCGAAATTGCACATTTGTTCGCATATTAGTTATGAATTATAATATGTTGTACAATTGGTGAATTGTAGGTGCAATTGCTCGGTGGTTGTTTCGTGGAAATTGGAGATTTGGAATTATTTTGGCTAAGGTGAGAATAGTTAGAATTTAAAGTATCTATAGAAAGCAAATGAGTGTGAAGGTTTGTAAAGTTTGAAACTAAGATTAGAATCTGAACCTAAGATTAGAGGGTTGTGAGTTAATGCCCTTAGGATTAAGAGTTAATCCTTTAAGTGAGAACTTAGAAGTTCTCAAGGAAAGTATTGAATCTTAGAAGATTCTAAGTTAGATTCGATTGAAGCTTAGGTTGGATCATTGCAAGTTAAAAGATCCGACTTGTTTTTAGAACAGTTAATAGAACCTCGGATTATTGGAAGTTTAGAATCCTTGAAGGTTTAGGTTAATCGTTTATTTTATAATTCTACTCTTATTGATACCGGAGTTCGATCGATATATCGTTCATCCGAGATGCTTGCCTACTTCTACTTTATGTCATTTACTTTTTGTCATTTACTTTATACTTTTACTTTATGCCTTTTCTTTATTTGTGTATCGACTACTTTAATTCCGCACTTTACTTATTTACTTTTACAAGGATATGCAAGCATATGCATATCATATTGCATCATACCATTCTCGCAACATTCATGAAAAAGAATGAAAGAATGAAAGTGAAAAAGAATGAAAGTGAAAAAGAATGAAAGTGAAAAAGAAACGAAAGCGAAAAAGAAATGAAAGTGAAAAAGAAATGAAAGTGAAAAGAAAAGAAAGTGAATGAGAAAAGAAGGAAGATTGATGAACCCTACGTGGAGTTCACATCACCTTCAGAGAAAAGAAAGAATGTGAAAGAAAAGAAGTTAAATGGTAACCTACGGGTACACGCATTACTTCTTCATGCATAGGGAGTTGAATGGTAACCTACGGCCGCACGCATTACTTCCTCATGCATAAGGTTGAATGGTATCCTACGGGATGTACTCATTACCTTCATTCACGCATAAAAAGGGCAAATGCGAAATCCTACGGGATGCTCTCATGCATTCATGTTTATGATTGATGCAAGAGAGAATTGAGAAGTTATATGTTGTGTAAAGTGTGTTTACTTTACTTATTTACGTTCTAATAATGCTAATGGATGAGTATAGGCTACGATTACTAGCAATATCATCCCTTGGAAAGTATAAAATGAATTTACCTAGAGTTTGGATGACTTTAGGAGTTAATTGTGTTATACTTTGGAAAATATGGAATAGAATTACCTTGACTTTGGTGAATTCTAGGAAAGAAAGTGTCGGATTTATTTGGACAAAATCGGAATACGAGTTTGAGGTCTATCCTTACTTTTTTTATTCTTATTATTCTCACTGGGCTTAAGTTGTTAGCTCATGATATTACAAACATTTAAGGTAATGTTTGGGATCGTGGAAGAGGAGCTGGTGCGCGCTTGATCGAGAGGATGATGATGGTCGAGATGGACTATGTGTTATGTAAAATCCATGTACATAGTTTTGTGAACTTTATATCATTTTGATGATTTGTAATTAGCTCATAAGAGCTTATTGTCGTTGATTTATGATGATAATCATTTTGAACTCCTGGATAGGAACTTAATGTTCCTTGTGTATTTTAGATTTTGAAATTAAGATGTAAACAGGTTTTTGGCCAGCAAATTTTCAAACATAACCACGCCAAATTTTCTTAAAATAAAAGACTTCCGCTGTTTTCTCTGATTTAAATTATTTAAAAGTGACGGGTCATCACAGTTGCCTACATGGAAGCTCTCCATTTTTACGCAACAACAACCACATCCCATTAATATTTATTTTGCTTGAAGAGTTTTTTTTCCTTCTTTATTTGCAGAGTCTATGATTTAAAAGTACTATCCTTAAAAAAGACATTAAAGATAGCTAGATTAGTCAGACACTTGTTCACTTTATTTGAGGTCAAAAATTTGAGTCTCTCATCCCCATTTGATGCAATATCTTAAAAAAAACAATAAAAGTATCCCATTAAAATATAATTTAATGGAGACTATGAAACATTTTATCTAATTTTATTTCATGTATGTCTTCATTTTTTCTACTTTTTTTTGTTGTTAATTTTAATTTAATGATTTCTTAAAAAGAATATGAATTATTTATTTATACCAACCCAAATGTTTTCATAACATGAGAGTTAGAACTTTCATCATTGAGTTTCATCCTTACACAACTCGAACGACGAAGCCATCTCATCTAATAGGCTATTACCCATAAAACGTGTTGCCCAAATCTTCTACTCATTGATTTGATCCACAATATTGACGTGTGAGGGGAAAAGAGGTAGAAACTTTATGAATTCTTCAAATCTAAAGAAAATATAATTTCCAACAGTGTACACTATTTATCAAAAACAAATTTGTCCATGAATGGTGACGGGAGAGAGAGCGTAAATTCACTACCATGAAAACAATTATATAGTATTGCACATACTTTTACAAGATTGAACATAATCACCATGTCATGAAAATCAATAACCACATTGGCCTTTTTCTTTTCTTCTCTATTCAATCCTGTCATATTCTATATAAATACACTGGAGGAAACATATGAATTTTTTTTTTTAATTCATGTATTCACAATTATTTATTATCATTTAATCACCTAATTAATAATTAGTAATGAATGTGATGAACTGGAGAGGATAGAATAAACGGAACAATATGACACTTCAATTTCTTATATTAAACTATTTACTTCTGAAAGTTATGATAAGTAAGTAACTCCTAAATAATGTAATGATATTCATCTTACTTGATAAATAAACTTATTTTATGTTATAAAATAAAAAAACTATTGGTTTTTTTTTTTCTAAATATAAATATAAAAATTTAAAATGGATAAAATTATTTAAAAAAAAAAACACTTCTTCAATATTGGACCTAGATTAAAGATATATTTTTCAAATTATAACAAAATAAAGATATTTATAAAAGTTTGTCAAAATAAAAGAGATTTTTTTTCATGATTTAGATGTTATGAATATAAATTAAATGTGAAATTGGTAGTTTTATTTTGAATATTAAAAAAATTCCATTTCAAGTACGATTATTTTATTATATATATTTTTAATGAATTATTAGTTTTCAAATTCTCAAATATTTTTTCTTAATATTTTTTTATACTTATACAATGATAAAAATAATATTTAAAAAATTAATAATACTTATTAAAACAAATAGTTTTTATTTTTTAGATTTGTTATAAATAATTATGTTATTTTATATGGACTTTAGTGACTAAAATAATTTATTCAAATTAAATTAATTGTTGAATTTAGATAATATAAATTTCTTATCTGAATTGAACATATAGTTTTTTTAATATAAATTAATCAGAAATCAATACAAATATATAAAAGAGTAGATGGATAGATGGATCAATTAAAATAATAATTTTACATATAAATTCACTGTATTAGTAAAAATTATTGAATATTTTTATCAATTGCTAATAGAATTAGTTATTAAGTAAGAGTGATGATATTATAGAAATTAAAGGGATTTATAAGGGGCTGAAAGGGAAATCAAATTTTTTTCCCATGAAGCCACTTTTTAATTTAATATAGATTTATTAAAATAATATTTTTATATATAAATTTGATGTATTAGTAAAAATTATTGAATATTTTTATCAATTGCTAATAGAATTAGTTATTAATTAAGAGTTATGTATGTTGTCTTTATTCATATTTACAGCCATGTTTGTTGACTTAGCAACTTGTGTTTGAGAGGGGGTGTTAGCATATATTATGGTTAAAATTAAGATGATTTGTAGTTTCCTTATTTGCTTTCGTAATTATCTCTGATTTTCTTAATTAGCTCGTTTACCTTATTTGTTTAAGTTAGTCTCTCAATTCAAGCTAGGGTAATACTCATGTATAATTACACTAATTCAATACAATGCAGTTTTTCTGATAATAAATATAACATAACATGTAAGAAATAAAAAACATTCAACAATGGAAGAGTTTTCAAGCGAAAAAAATAATATTTTGTTACGTAAAGAACCGAAATTTTCAAATTACAATCAACATAAAAAAATCAAACCTCTTTATTTCTAAATTTACTACATCAACTTGCATAGACACCGAAGAAATTAAGAATAGAAAAACGTCATCAACCATTAACGAGAACAAAACTTGAAGGACAAGAAACAAAATATTAAAAGAGAGAAAAGTTTGGAAAATGAAAGTCAAAACCCTGAACCACGACACCTTATAAAATTTAGGGCAAAGCTTCAGATCGAGGTAAGAAAAAGAAGAAATGTCAGCTTTTATTCTAGCCATTAGATTTTCAAAGCTTCTCATCCAACGGTCCTTGAATTTTGAAGCATAAATTAATTCAAAAAGAAAGGGAAAATTTGAATTATGACAGTTGAACTCTCGACTAACGTCAGCCTCCATCTCAGCTGTTAGATCTCGCCAATTCGACGTTCATAAAGCATCCACATGTTTAGTTCATCTCATCCATTGATTGAAGCGCATTTGACGGTACGAAAAGCAAGTAGAAGCATTATATACTCTCGCAATTATTTCTCTCTCCAGGCATCATTAAAGTCATATTTACTTTTTATGACAAGTGGTTCCCAACACCTTTTGGTCAGCCTCTCAACGCGCGCCACGTGTCTCCTCTCTTTATTTGCTTTTTCTGGAGCATTAATTACTACTTTGGTAGTTACAAACTTGCCCCTACTTTATTTTGGACTCACATGGAAGTATGAAGGTGTCTTGGTCTTTTAATATTTAATTTAATTTCAGAATTTATTATTAAATTCGAAATTGCTTTCCTCTCTCCTTCATGCATACAAAGTCAATTACTCTTCCAAACATCTCTCCTCCATGAACAAACCTTGAAGACTTTTTATGGAAGATGAAACCATGCATGCAAATGGTGATGATGAATAGTAAAACGGTAATATTTTTTTATTACCTATATATATGGTCAAAAATGGCAGAGTAATAAGCAATAATTAGAGGCTAGATTCCAGATTTATTGAGTTCTTGAGTAATATCTTTTATTACCTATGTATATGGGCAACAGGAAGCAGTCAAGTTTTAATCTAGTACTAAAGTAGAAAGACAAGAAAAAAATTAGCTACTCGTAAAGAAGATTAGTTAGGGGCTTTTGTGAAAATAGCAGTAAAAAAACTTATTTGCAAAAATAGCAGAAAAATTAAATTCGTGCCTAAAAATTACAAAATTGCCACTAGTAATCAGTGATATCTTCACAAGTAATCACTGATTAACTGATATCCTGATATTTTGTGCGATAGTAATCACTGATTATTTTATAAGTTATCACTGATTTCCCTGATCACATGAATGGGAGTTTTTAAAAATCTGCTATATTTGCAAATACTTTTTAAAAATGCTATATTTTTAAATATTGCTAAAAATTCGGCTACCCAATAAAATTTCCCGATTAGTTACCCCTCTCTATTTATAAGCATGAATAAATAAATAAAATATAAAATAAAAGCTACTCAAATATTTGTATAGTTTTTTTTTTAAGATATTATATATTATAACAAAAAGAAAACCACCTACCTTGAAATTTCCTGAAATATGAATGATTAATATTGAAATGGTCAATAATTAGTCACACCAAATATTCAATGTAAATCGACTATTGTCCCTTAAAAAATTATTATATTTATAAATATTTGCAGTTATTAATTTATTAGATTTGCAATTATTTAAAAAAAAGTTACTATTTCTATAAATATTACAAAAAAAAAATAAAGAATTATGAGATTTGCAATAATCACTATAATAATCAATACATAGGCAGAAGTATACAATATTTTTTTACCCTACTATTTCCACGAAGTGCCCTAATTTAACCAAATTATCCTTAAAATTGTAGTTCTGAAAAAGAATTCTTCATATATTTAATAATGTTGACGTGACTATATTTTCTTTAAGGGGAATTTCACTATTGGTTAACATTGATTAATTTGTGATTCGTTTATTGTAAATATATGTAACTCAATATTAAACATTGTCAAATTTAAAATCTACTATATTTTCCACTTTTATAAAAAACCATAAAAAAATTATAAATATGATAGATAAAAGGGAAAATTGCACAAACCACCCCTGAACTATAGGGTTTGTTACACTTACACCCTTAAACTTTTAATTTGAGCAATTGACCCCCTGAACTATGCAAAGTGTTAAAATTGGACCAAAGAAAATTTATTTTATTAAATTATCTCATTAAAATTATTAATTTACTAATAATTTTTATAAAATCTCTATTAGGTCGTGTCCCCGAGGGTTCCCGTCCCATCCCGACCTCGTTCATGACCCCGAACGCAAAACCCTTTCAAGGGTCGGGAATGAGAATTCTTCTCGGATCTCAGCTCTCTCTGCTCCCATTGACCTTAGAGATGTATTCTTCGTCTCAATGATGATTTTCGATGGTCTAATTTCAAAAGCTAATGAAGTAATTTGAAAAATTAAAATTTCTTGGGTCCAATTTTAACACTTTGCATAGTTCAAGGGGTCAATTGCTCAAATTAAAAGTTTAAGGGTGTAAGTGTAACGAATCTCATAGTTCAGGGGTGGTTTATGCAATTTTCCCTAGAAAAAATGATGAGGATCATGGTAGGTTAATTAGTATAGGGTTTATTTATGAGTTATTAGTTTAATTTGATGTATTTAATTAGTATTAGTTCTAGTTATTTTAGGTTAAAATTAGGGTTTTCATTGTAAGGCTAAATATAGCCATCTTTGGTTTCATATATGAGTGAATCTTATCTTATATGTTATCTTATATCCAATTTGAATCAAATATATTCTAGAGAGAGTATTTCTCCTCTTTGGGTTTCAACCCTTTATTCTTGGGATGGATTTCTCATTCAAGCATGGATTTGCCTCGCCCACATCAAAAAAATTATTAGATTTATAAATATACTCACTTTAAATAAGAAAATAAAAGTAAAATAATTAGTATAACAAATCTTCTTGAACCAGGAAAGTTTCCTATGGTTTCTGACAGTGACATCCTCTTATTAAAATTAAGAAGTCAACGTAGACTTTGAAGGGATGATTTACTAAATTAGCGGAATTTATTTAGTAACACAAATTAACACTTAATTTAGGATCTATTAATATCATGCAATTTGTGATAAAAACATGTAGATTCATGCTAGTTTTTCGAAAATTAAAACCCTTTACTTACATTGAGTAAAATATGGAGAATCGGTTGGAGGTTTCTTTACAGCATCAAATCCTCAGCAACACCGGATCTTCTACGCTATATCCCGATAGATCAAACGAAACCCGATTGTGGGATCGAACTTAAGAAGAAATTGGGAAGAAGAAAAAATATTCTTCTTCCCAATGGCTAAGGAAAATCGGCAATGAGGGAGGGAGAGGAGGAAGAGAGAGTTCCAACTTTCTATGGAATTAAATTGTATGATTTATGAATGACCCAACCCTCCTATTTATAGAAAAATAGGAATCCTAATCCCATTAGGATTAATCTATAGAGATAAATACAAAAAGAAAAAAGATTATCTCTTTCTTTTATCTTGCAATTTCGAAAATGCCATAGATAAATAGGAGATTATTTTCTTTTCTTTATTTTATTTATCTTGGGTAAATAAATCTATGTAATTATTTTAGGATATAATTCAAGCAATTATCTCTTCCCAAAAAATACATGGTGGCGAAATTATGATGTATAATTAATAAATAATTCCAATTTATTTAATTAATTATTTTGGGCCAATCTCAATTGGGTTCATTAATCCAATTGGGCTTGAAATTCTCTCTTAAATTAATAAGTCAAACTTAATTAATTTATTTATTAATTACCATTTAAATAAAATATTTTATTTAAACAATTAATAATATTAATATTTTCTCCCGACTAAATATTATCAAATTATATTTAATTATTAATTTCCATTTAAATAATTTTCATTATTTAAATAATTAATAATGAATATTTTAATTATTAATTTCCATTAAATAAACTCATTATTTAATTAATAATTTTATTTGATAATATTTTATTATTAATTAATTAATTTTAATTATTAATTTCCGTTTAAATATAATTATTTAAACAATTAATAATATTTCATTATTAATTTCCTGTTTAAATAAACTTATTATTTAAACAATTAATAATGTTTATATTAATTACCGTTTAAATATACTCAATATTTAAACAATTAATATTGCCTATTTTAAGTAATTCACTTTACTTAAAATTTCCATTTCTTCTACTTGATTTCGCGACTACGATATTTGGGCTAGCATAGGGACCCGATGGACCTATAGATCATGGGCTTAATAATTAGTCAATTAAGTGATTAACACATAATCGAGTTAATTACTTATTATCTAACTATGAATAATTCCACTATAGATTCATAGTTGAACTCCCCTCACTATAGATGAGTTATGTCCATTTAGTTTATCATTATTTATATCCGTGATATTATCCTTCACGTGGAACCCTCATAATTACAAGCGGATAAATTTACCGTTTTGCCCCTGTAATTACCGCTTTATCCTTGTGTTCCCCTTGATTCTCCAATGAACTTTATCTTTAGTCGAACTAGAGATAAGATACTCGTGATCAATAGAAGTCGTGACGTCACTTGTTCATGTCTCGAATCAGGACATCAAGGGAGTTTCCTAAAGTTCCTAAAATGTTTAGGTATCGCACCGATACCAGGTTAATTTATAGGAAAGTTATGAATTCCATCTCGTGAAAATGAGTTCCCAGCTACTTATCTAGTCATGTTCCCAAAACAGGAGTGTATTGAGCGTTCTTTACGATTGCTCTCAACTATGTGAATCAAAGAACATAACTCCACAAATAGGAGTCCGCATTTCACTCAGGATTGAGATCTATCACCGGTTGATAAACTTAGTTTGATATTCGATTATTTCTCGTAAACCTGGTACTAATGAGAAATTTGATCGAACATCGTGGTCCTGTCTTATTCAATCAACATTGCATATGATACTTCCATTTCATGTCTCCCACATGAATGATCAGGATTCGATCATTTGTCTATAAACAAAATGCGAAGCTATCAACGTGTTACCAGGATAAGGTTCCCAAACGTTATCCGTTTATCGTAGACACGTTTAAGTTACTCATCTCGACTTTAATCCTCTTGTATGACTCACATACTAAGTCGTGATTTCATAAGAGTAACTTAGGGTTTACTATTTGAATGTTTGATATTTATATATTTCCATATATTCCTAATATCGTTAATTGAATCAATCTAGATAATATAAAGAACTTATGTTTATTTATTTAATTTATTCTTAATAAATTATTATTATTAAATAATTACAAGTTCTAGGACACCATTCCTAACAGACTTGGCTCCACAATTTCCAAAAAAAAAAAAAGTTAAAGAGGAAATTTACAATATGTTGCATTTCCCGACTTTTATACGATAAAAATTACTAAGAGTAACATTTTCTGCTTTATTTTTTAAGATAGAAAAAGTATGATTTATTTTTAAGAATAATATTTTTTTCTTTAATTAATTAATTGTTTTAATGAATTTTTCATTAATTTTTTTACTTTTATTGAAATGATTGATCTTATTATGATTATTTCTAGTTAGGATGTTTTAAATTAAACCATGATAATTTTATAAATATGATAGAAAAAATTATTAGATTTACTAATATCCGGTCTTCAAATAGGAAAAAAAAAGTAAATTAATTAGTGACAAATCTTCCGCAGGAACCAGGAAAGTTTCCTACCTTTGTTTACCTTTGCTTGCTGTCAGTTTCTGACGTTGACATCTTATTAAAATTAATAAGTCAACCTAGACTTGATGGTAGGAATTAGGGTGAACAATAGATTTATTTTGTTGGGATTTTGTTAAAATTTCAATAATGATTAGATTTTATATTCATATTATACAAACCAAACCAAACCGAAATAGATTGGTTTGGTTCTTGGATTTTTTTTTCTCTCTATTATTCTTAAATACTTAATTTACATCATGTCAAGTTCAATAAAATCTCGAATTAACTTCTAAAAGCCTTAGGGTTAATTTTAATGGATCAAAATACTAAATAAAACACAAATTATAAATATAGACATAATAAAATTCTTAAAGCCTAGTTATATCTATATAAAAATAACAAAAAAAGAAAAAGGTTGATGATCTTTCCTATGTTTTCATTTATCAACTTTTACGTAATATTTAAAATTGTAATATATATATATATATATATATATATATATATATATATATATATATATGTTATTTATATGTGTGATATGATATATATTGAATTGGTTTGGTTCGCTAAAAAAGTATGTAAATCAAACCAAACTGTTATTAATTGGTTTGGACAAATGTAGGTTTAAAAACCGAACCAAATTAGTTTGGTTCAGTTGAGTTTGAACTTTTGAATTGGTTTGAATTTGTTCACCCCAGCAGGAGGTTTTACTCCCCCACATTTTCATTTTTTTTCTAAAAAGAAAATAGTTAAAGAAGAAATTTACAAGTACCATAGAAAGTGCCGTGAATAACATTTTCTGCTTTATTTTATAAGATCTAAAAAGTATTATATATTTTTAAGAATAACATTTTTTTAATTAATTAATAATTGTAATTTTTAAATTAATTAATTCTTTTTATTAATTATTGAAATGATCAATCTTATTATAATATTTATAATTGGGATGTTTTAAATTAAAATTAGTTTTGTTAATTTTTACGAACTCATTTATAATCAACGTTTAAAAATATATTATTTTTTAAATTCTAAAAACTTTTGCTATTTTAGAATTTACAATTTAAAATATGATATTTTCAAAATATCCTTTTTATGACCAAGTAATATTATTGATTTACAATATTAAATATAATCATGTTACGGTGAATTTATATATTTTTGTAATATAATAATGGTTGGGAAACAATCTCTATCACCGAACCAACTAAAAAATAAAGCTTATTTCTATGAGGTTAAGTTTATAAATTCTCAATCAAGAAATTCATTTTAAGGTAAATAAGTTAAGAGAGATAATGGAAGAGAGTCATCATGGTCGTGATCAAGCTATTAGAAATCATGAAATTGAAATAATAATGCCTATTGAAGAAAATATAAAAAGGCTCTATGAGGCCTCCAAGATTGGCTCTATTCAAGATTTGAAGACTCTAATTCAAGAGGATCCAGATATTGTTCAAAAAGCTTTAGTCTTCTCTTCCTATATTGAGAGTCCATTAAACACTTCTGTTTCATATGGTCGTCTCGAATTCACTCGGTTTCTTTTAGATCAAAAGCCTGAACTTGCCGGTGAGGTTGACTCCGTCCAACGCACACCTCTCCATTTAGCTTGCGCTAACGGAGAAATTGAGATTGTTCGAGCGTTGTTGGAAAAGAATACTAGTGTTTGTTTGGTCTGAGATTTGAATGGGTTGATTCCTCTCCACCATGCAGTGATCGGAGGGAATGTTGAGATCATACACGAGTATGTTATTATGTAAATTGAAAATTTTGACTTTTTGACTTTCAAATTTAGAAATTAAGGGTTATTAACATCTAATGTATATTGATCCTTTGATGATTGACCCCTCCCTTTTACGCTGTTGATTTTCTTTTAGTCCTAACTTTTTCGTTTGAAATCTGATTTGAATAATTTAAGATATTATGGAATCATCGTTTCGAGCTCATTGTAGTAACTTAAAAACTTAGAAAATAATCAGTATATAAAATAGTTATCATCATCAAAATATTCGATTGGGTTGAAGTCATAAACACTTTTATATACTGATGATTTAGAAAAATTTTGTGACTGCAACGTAGAACTCGTGTACGAAGATTCCATAACATCTTGAATCATTCAACGTAGAAATCATATGATCGATCCGATTTCGAACCGATTTCCTGAATTATTCTTTTTTAAAATTTTATGGGAGGGTTATGAGCTATGAGATTATGGGTTTTTGGTGTTTTGAAAAAGAAGAGAATATATGCTTATCCAACCTTTCAATTTTTTTTTAAAGGTTTATGTGTGAACATAAAAAGAAGACAGAGATCATTTGTGGCTTTGGTTCTAGTTCATAAAAAAGGGGAAAGAAGAAAGAAGAATATGAAGAAAAGGACAAAAACAAGTTGAGAAGAAGATTAAAAAAAAAGATATTTTAGTTTTTTCATGAGATAGTGATAGTAAGGGATGTGGATGTTAATAACCCTTAATTTCTAAATTGGAGAGTGAGTTGATGAAATTATTTTATTTCTAAAATCATAAATTTGTGATTGTGAATAATGATTTCAAATGTACGATAATTTTAATATTTTGAAAACAACTCGAAAATGATATTTTACATAGCTTCATATTAAGTTATCATGTTATTGTTAAAGGGTTCAATTCTTTAATTCATGTCTTAAGAATAACCAATATCTTTCAAATTTTCAAAAAATACTCAAAACTGCATTTATGTACCACAAATTACATGAATTGCAATAAAAAAAAAATGGGTCTTCCTCCACCACCATGAACCCAGATAGATTCAAGCACGAAAAATGGCTCTTCCACTTTTTGGTTATTTAGTATGCTCTTTCGGATCAGGAAACAGCTCTTAGAAATCTTTTTTTCCTTTTGGAAGATACAACAACCTATTCACATTGAAATTCATAGGTTATAGGAAAAAACCTAATTTAGATTTTGACATTTTTGAAATTTCAAAACACTTCGATTACTTTTTAAAACAGGAGTTGAAAAATGGGTACCAATGATAATTGTTCTATTGTTAGTGATATATAGAAGATATTGATACATTTCGTTTTTCAACTTATGCAGATAGTAAGATATTTACTTTCAATTCCAGAAATAAAAACCGGAGTCGAAAGACATCCAAGATCTTCATATAACCCGGGTACGGTTCAACAAATTGAAAACGTCCAAAGGGAAAGACTTCAATCTGATCAGATGTTATCAATGTCATCAACAGAAAAGAAAAGTGGATGGAAGCGTTGGAAGAAGAAATTGAAATATAGAGGGGATTGGTTACAAGAAGTGCAAGGCACAATGATGTTAGTAGCAACCGTGATAGCAGCTGTTACTTTTCAAGGAACAATCAACCCCCCCGGTGGTGTTTGGCAACAAGACGTTCCATACTCTTCCCTTAATATTGTCACCTTTTAACTGTTATAACGGTGATAATAAAACAATATTGCTAGCAGGAACTGCGATACTGGCCTGCCAAGATTCATTTAATTACGACGATTACTTACTGGCGAATACGATCTCATTCATGGCATCAGTGGGTGTGATTCTATTAATCATTAGTCGGTTTCCTCTTAAAAATAGGATCTGTAGTTGTATCTTGATGCTAGCCATGTGTGTTGCTGTTGCATTCTTAGCACTTGCTTACGTACAAGGGATGGTTATGGTTAACTTTCACAATACATATAACCCTCAACTTTCGTTTGTAGAAAGAGACCATGGTAAAACTATTTACTGGGTAATTGACATTATGTTTTGGGGGGTGGTTGGAGTAATTGTTCTGCGCTACATAATTTGGGGGTGCAAAAGGTTATTCGGCATGCTCGTATCAAAGTCTTCAAACACGACGCTTATTTAGAGAAGAAGATTCAAACCTACAATCTTTAAGAACGGGGGTTTTTATGTAGATTCACCAACTAATGTTGTTTACTTGTATCAGTTATATCGTCATTATTACCAATTGTATTAGTAGAAAGCGGCTAAGTTAGTTAGTAAGTGGTTGTATGTACTTTGCTCTATAATTACTCTCACAAATGTCTTAATATGGTATCAGAGCTTTTGTGAATCAGTGATTAAATAATGATCAATGTTAATTGTCTCAATTGATTAGCGTTGATTTTTGTTAATCACTTATTCACAAGTAAAAAAATCGGTTATATTTGTAAATACTTTATAAATGTAAATTGTTATACTAGTAAATACTTTGCAAATTTGTTACCTTGTGAAATTTCACTATTGTTTATTTCTTAACTGAATATATATATCTATAGAAAAAGACGGTAAACATATTAAAACTCCTATATTTTTTCCATCATCAAATTAACCAATTTCAAATTGAATACAGCATCTTCTAAATCAAACATAAAGAAAAACAAACAGACACAAACAGATAGAGATATTAGTTAAACTTTTTAGAACACATTGGACATGGGGCAATTGAATTTAGGCATTAGGCTGATGATTATTGACCAGAATGTGAGTAAGTTAATGATGAGACCCTAGTTAAGGCATTGCCTAAAGGCCATGCAACCTCGACCAAAGAACCTTCATATTCGAGTCTTTGCACCAATGTTATCTCTCTTTTCGGGTCCAAACCTTCAAAATAATAATAATAATAATAATAATAATAATAAAAGTAAATTATTAAAATTAATTTGTAAATTAGTGAAGAAAACATACCAAATCCATCAACAAGGAGGGTGTACTCGTAAACTATATCCATGCAAACAAATGCCAAATTTTCTTGGTAGAAGTTTGGGAATGCAGCCCCAGCATCAACAAACTTGGTTGCGCAAGCTCGCTCTGCCACTTTTTTGAAATCTATAGGTCGAACTCTTGCCTCCGTTTTGCTCGAGTCGATAACACCGGTTTATATTTATAAACATCGTTATTAAAAGTTAGCTTAACTAATTTTCTCCATATTGAGAAGTTAAAAAGTCGACTTTTCACTCTCATAATTTGATATAATATATTAAAGAAAATAAAAACCCAATTTTTCTCACTGATAATTACCGGTAAGATAAAAAAAAAAAGGGATTGGATTACCTGGACTGCCTTATCATAAAACAAGGAAGCAAAGTGCAAGCACTATAATTACATGGTTTGTTGGCTCTAATAGCCTTCAAAATGACTTTACAACCACTTAGGCTTGACCCAAATGGAGAAGCTGATGCCTTATATTCCTTTCCATTGTATTCATATGAGCCTTGAGATAGAAAAGAAATTTTTAAATTTGTAGATATTTCCATTTTATGATTATGCAATATTTGATGCAGAACTAAGTTAGTTACTAGAGCAATTGAGAAAATCATATGGTGAAAAAATTGCACTAGAAACCAAAGAATAATCATATCTACATAAACAAATCTAATAAAAAGGGATAAGGTCATTTTTTTTAACACGCCTAAAAACACAAGTTAGGCTAATGAAATCTAACTCATTCCAACTCACTCCTTCTACTAAATACCCCTTCTACAAAACACCCCATTTATTTTATAGGGTAAAATGCAAATAAGTCCCTGTGGTTTTTCTCAAATCATGAACACCCTCCGTGGTTTGAAAATGGAAAATCATACCCTGTGGTTCCAAATTATCTCAATGAAAACCCTCCCCTTCAACGTCATTAATTTTCTTTTATCCATAACTTTTTCGTTTGAACTCTGATTTGAATGATTCAAGATGTTTTGGAATTCTCATTTCGAGATCTAAGTTATGGTCATTACAAACTTCAAAATAATTAATAAATAAAATAGTTTATTATCGTCAAAACACTAGGAATGATTTGCACCATTAATGCTTTTGGTTTCTGATGGTTTAGAAGTTTTAAACTGACCAGAGCTTAGAGGCTGAAAGGAGAATTCCAAAACATCTTGAATCATCTAAATCTGGGTTCAAATGAAGAAGTTATGGCTAAAAGAAAATTAATGGCGTTGAAGGGGATGCCTCATGAGATAATTTAGAACCACAAAGGTATGATTTGTCATTTTCAAACCACAAGGGGTATTCATGCATTCGCAAAAACTACAGGGGACTTATTTGCATTATACCCTATGTTATAATAAAATAGAAATGTGAGTTCTACCATTATTTTTTTTTAATTACAACTTTTCTTTCCTCTCTTTTCGGTGAATCAAACATTTAAATTTAATTTTGATTACCATCACTCGTTTAACCCAAAAATATGAGAAATTTCATAGATGACACTATATTTTATGGGTAATTTCAAAAATAACAAATATTTTAAAGTATTTCAAAAATAGTATTCCATCCATCCCAGTTTGAGATTGGTGGATCTCAAGAGAAATAACATTTTTGAAAATTTTCTTTAACTTTTACTATTTTGTGTAAATATCAACTCTTAAAAAAGCATAAACAAATTCGCTACGATTTCAATTAATAATCATAGTTTTAAAAAAATTTAATCCCCTTTTATAAGTTTTCTTTTCTGCTGATTTTTTTCTTCTAATTTTTCGCACTCATTTTCATATCATACATACCTTGATATCCAGCTAAAATGCAGGGGTTGGTAGAGTTTTTGGTAACTTTCAAAATATGTGCTCGGGCAGCTAGTAAACCATAGTTTAAGTAACTGCATTTTCCATGTGAAAGGGGAAACAAAACCACAAAAAAAAAAATATATTAAATAAATAAATCAAAGGGTTAAAGAGAGACATTAAAGGACATTACGAATATTCTCTCCTCTCTTTTTTCAAGGGAAAAATTAAAAAACTTAAAGATGGAACTTTATCAAACACGTGTTTTCTCAAATACTAAAAATAAATATATGAAAATATTATTGATAGGGGGACTAAATTGATATATACAGAATTGGAAAGTGAGCCTTAAAAAATGTATTAAAAATTTCACTAGCAGATTTTGATGTAATATTTATAAATATACAATCACATAAAACAACTTGCAAATATAATCATTTTTCATATGAGCTCAAAAAAAATACAATCATTTTTAATATGTTAATTAGTGATTAATGTGTGTATTAATGATAATCTTAATGTAAAAATATGTAATTTAATGTTTATCATTCATTCACCCTCAAAACTTGCTATATTTATAAGAGTTATTACTTATATAAAATATTACTAAAAAAAATTTGCTAGATTTGGCACTGCACAAAATATAATTTAAAATTACTTATATAAAATATACTAAAAAAAGAATTTGAAAAGAAGAAAAAAAAAGAATCACATTATAATAGTCTCATTCAATAATTTCTCGATCAATAGAAAATAAGCCAAAATATGACAGAAAATAATTTTTATTTAAAAAAGATATTTTCTGAAGAAGAATTAATGGTATTATATTTGCACAAGGAAAGAGAGGGAGAACCTGTGAACATAGAGGTTATATTTTGTTCCCTTGAGAAAAAAATCTTCAACATATGAATCCTCATTATATGGTAATTTGGGTGCCTTTGCTGCTGCTTCTTTGGATATTTGAACTGATCCAGCTCCAAGGTCAACTACCCCAATTGTTTTTGAATATTTCTTTCCCAAATTCCCCACCAAATAATTTATTGTCACCTAAAATTAAATACAAAAATATATAAGATTATCCATTTTTTTGCTATATATTATCACTACCACACCAATTTGAATTGGTATTCATCTCTCTAAACAAATAAATAAGGGAAATTCTAATAGATTATACTTTTTTTTGAGTAATTTTAATAATAACAAATGTTTTGAAATATTTTAAAATGGTATTTTATCATATTGAGATTCTAACAATCTCGATATGAGATTTGGTGGTTCTCCTGAGAAATGTTATTTTTGAAATTTTACTATTTTTGAAAATACAAATTTTTAAAATGATATTTTTAAAAAACATCTAATAAATAATTAGTTTTAAAATTTAAAGGAAAACTAGAGAGACAAAAAGGGGAAATTTCAAGAAATGCCCTTCCCATCCTGAATTTTTAAAATTGTCTCGCTAATATTTGAAGCGAAGGTTTTCTGTCCTTCACACATCTGAATAATGGCGTCCTAGATTGATGTAACATAAGGGTTTCTTATCAACGTCTCTCCTCTCAAAGCAGCAACATATCGATAATTGATTCAGGTCGCGCGTTTTGGCAGAGGCGGGCTGAATGCGAAGAAGAAGGGTTTTGAATCCGTCTCCATGTAGGGCTCTTCTCCCACAGAATTGACATCGCTCACCCTCATACATGTAAGAAGTGCTTGAATATCCACCTTCCGATTTCATCAATTCTACTATTTGATCCTATATTTGAGATCTGGGTTTTGTGTGAATTGGACAAATACAAGTGAAGAATTCAAAAAAAAAAAAAAAAATGCAGGTGCTTGTGTGTGCAAGACGTGTGGGCAACATTGTGAAAAAAAAAAAAAAATGTTTCAGCTGAAAAACAAAATGTTTGGGCTGAAATTTTTTGAAGACCCTAATTCACTCGTTTCATTGAATTCACTCGTTTTCTTTTAGATCAAAAGCCTGAACTTGCCGGTGAGGTTGACTCCGCCCAACGCACACCTCTCCATTTAGCTTGCGCTAACGGAGAAATCGAGATTGTTCGAGCGTTGTTGGAAAAGAATACTAGTGTTTGTTTGGTCCGAGATTTGAATGGGTTGATTCCTCTCCACCATGCAGTGATCGGAGGGAATGTTGAGATCATACAAGAGTTGATTAAAGCAAGACCGCAATCTATTTGGATAAAACTCGGTAATGGTCAAACTGTTTTACATCTATGTGTAAAAGATAATCATTTGGAAGCTATCAAGGTTTTGACTCAAGTATTATTGATTCACAATGAAGAGTTTTTGAATTCTACTGATGATAGTGGAAATACCATCTTGGACTTGTCTCTTATGCTAAGACAAATTGAGGTACGTTATTATGTAAATTGAATTTTTTGGCTTTTTGATTTTTAATTTTAGAAATTAAGGGTTATTAACATCTACCTACTTTTTAATGGATATTGTTGAAATATTTTATTCACTATTAAATATTTATTTTGGCATTTAATTTGATAAAAACTTATTTGAAAGTTTGACAATTTTGAATTGATTTTTTGGAGATCTTGTCTACGCATAAATTTTCCTTTTGCATTTGTCTATTAACATTTTCCTATTTTAAGTTTTAATTGATTTGTTTTATTATCTAAATTTTAGCTTAATTGATTTAAATTAATATAAGGAAAATATTTTGTGATTGCATTGAGTTATTTGGACAGCAAATTTGATCTCCACTTGTAAGGTAAATTTTGTATTCAAATTTTAAATTTTGTAATTGATGATTTATACATGGGAAGTCTTTAATCTCTGACAATCAATTTGCTAAAGAAAGGGAATACTCATCATTGCCTAAAAATCCCTTAACATAGAGTGTTTATTTGATTGAATATTTTTTTGGATTCTTTAAATGGTAATTGCCTTTATCTAGCTAGGTGGTTGATTTCTTTCCTCATAGACGTGTGGTGGCTTGTTTTTTGAACATCATGTTTGACAAGAAAATCTATATATCTCAGTGTTGTTCTTTGGTTTAGTTAACCAAACTTCTTATATTTGCTCTCACTTTTATTAGCCTATTGTGCTTATTATAATATTTATGTGAGAGTTCATTTTGTAAGAATTGTATTTTCAAATATTTTATATTGTAATTGCTTGGAGAGTGATTTGATTCTTCGGGAGGAAGAAGTCGTCTTACTCACACATCAAGGAAGGGAGATCCTTGATCTAAATCCGCAAGGGGAGCTTGTGGTATGATCAAAACAAGAACGGGAGGTTCTTGAATCAAATCGTCACAAGGGGAGTTTGTGATCGAATCCATTGTAGACATCGTCGTTACAAAGAGAAATCAAAGACAAAACAAAGAAGGGAGTTCTTTTTATTTTGTGCTTTTTGATTTATATTTGTATTGAACGACTAACGATTCTAGTGGGCTTTTTCTGGGCAAGGCCCCGTGAGTTTTTACCAGTTGGAGGTTTCTCACGTTAATCACTTCGCCGTGTCAATTTCTTTACTCACCTTGTTTATTTACAATTCGTCTTTTTGCTTCGCTTCATGCTCAAACCGTTACAACACCGATTTCCGAGTTTAAGTTTCTGCATAATTGAGAATCTGCTCTTTTTGCTTTCTGTCGTTTCTATTTTGCCGAGCATAGACTGTTATAACAGTCAGCCTTTGTTATAACAATAAACAGTTTGTAGCTTCAAGTTTAAGATCATTGAGATAAAATTAGATTGGTGTTTGTTTTATCACTTTGCTTTTATTAAACGAAATGAATTGAATTAAATCGAATAAATCAAAGTAATAAGGTCCTAACAGATATATTGATCATTTGATGATGTTACTATCCCATGAAAATACTAAAATATCATTTTTCATCTTTTTTTTTTTTTTAAGTACTAAAACCAAAACCACAATTCATCTCCGTCATTCTCATAAGCTCTTTTTTTTAAAAAAAAAATGGAATGATGGAAAAAAATTGGATGAGTTTCAATATAATCTCTTCTGTTTCAAAACATCAAAAACCCACAATCTTATACATTTTATCACTCGTGAAATTTAAAAAAAAAAAAAAAAATCCAAAAAATCGGACCAATTCTATCAGTTTTGGTCCAATCTTATGATCTCTCACTTGACATTAAAAAAAAATGGAAATTGGGCCGAAATCGGACCTTTTGGAAAGGTCCGATTTCAACTCGACTTCCATAATTTTTTAATTTTTTAATTTCAAGTTAGAGATCATACGATTGGTTCGATTTTGGCAAAATTTTCGGAATTATTCTTTTTTTAAATTTCATGTGAGGGTTACGAGCTATGAGATTGTGGGGATCATTATCCAACATTCCAAAAAAAAATTCAAAGCTTTCAACCCAATATGTGTGAAGATAAAAAGAAGATGGAGATGATTTATGGCTATTAAGAAAAAAAAGAAGAAAGAAGAGGGTGAAGATGAAGAAAAGAAAAAAAAAAGTTGAGGAGAATATAAACAAAAAAAAAATAAAATTAGTGTTTTTCATGAGATAAGTGATAGGTAAGGGATGTGGATGACTTAATTTTTAAATTGAGAGTGATTTGATGAAATTATTTTACTTCTAAAATCATAAATATGTGAATAATGATTTCTCAAGTGTACAATAATTTTAGGGCTATTTAAGTATCTAGCCATTAAATTGGCCAATTTTCAAGATTTAGCCAATTAAATATTTTTTTTAAAGTAAATGACCACTAGGAGAGATTTTTAAAGTAAAAATACTAAAAAGACCTTAACTCTTAAAAGAAAAAAATAATATACTAAATATAATTAAATTATCAAGATTACATCAAATAAAAAATAAAATCTTAATAGATATAAAAAATCACTTTTAAAAAGAAAAAAACATACTCTTTTCTTCAAAACAATTGAATCTTCCACTACCATTTTTCTCCTTCCCTTCTCCAGCTTTATTAGCACGTAAAATATACTATACGTTGTTTATTTTCGTAATAAATGTAATGTACGTTTCATTCCTATTCAATTCATCACTCGAAACTCGTAATCACATATCCCACAAGCCCAGAACATTCGTTTTCACCATTGCCATTGTATTGTACATTTGTTCTTCGACCTCATGTATTGTACGTACATTCGATATTGTACTTATTTGAGCTTCCCCTTCATTTTCCAACTTCACTAGCTTATTGTAGTACATTTGATAATGTACAATTCGTCCTTCACATAAACCCGAATTAGCGGCAAAATAGATATGAAGCCCATACATTTTGTATCGTACAGTACAAGTGGAACTCTCAAATATACTGTACAAAACAACTCGCCCCTTTTCCACCACATACTTTAAACAAATTGCAACTTTACGATTCACTGATCTCTGCGCTCATTGTCACTTTCCATAGAAGCAGCCTTCTAGCAAAAACGAAACTCAGATCTCGTCACCACCGTAACAGCGCTGTCCGAACCGCACCCTCACGATTTCATAGTAGCCATCGGATCTAACAATTTCAAGCACAATTCCTTCTCCATGGACGTTAATCGAAGCTCCTTCGTGAAATCCCCAACAATGTAATGTGACGTTCGCAAAGCTAAAAGTTCTCAAAAGCTCAAAGTTCTCTCTGTTATGGCTTCCAAATGAGAAAGGAGAGATATTAGAGGAAAAGGGTATTGTCTCTGGTACGTCAATTAGGTTTGTAAAAAGTGAAAAAGAAAAAGGAAAAAATATTAGGTCTAGTTTTTTAGGCATAATCTTCACCCTCAATCACAAGATTTGTTCAACTTGGCATATCAAATCAAATATTATATAAAAATAAAAATAAATAATTTTTTACATAGCTTCATTAAGTTATCATGTTATTGTTAAAGGGCTTAATTCTACAATTCATGTTTTAAGGAATAACCAAAATGTTTCAAATTTTCAAAAATACTAAAAATTGTATTTATTTGGCACAAATTACATAAATTGCAATGAAAAATGGGTCTTCCTCCACCACAACCCCAGTTAGATTCAAACATGATACATTTTTTGGTTATATACTACGTTCTTTCGGATTAGGAAATAGCTCTTAGAGATTTTTTTTTTCCTTTTAGAAGATACAACAACCTATTCATATTGAAAGAGCTAAAAGATTATCCCAATGTATCATTTCTGGGTCCACTGAAATTCATAGGTTATAGGAAAACCTATCAAATAGAGATTTTTTCTTTCGATCATCTTTAGATTTATTAATACGATATATAAGAATCACTACTACAAATAATTCTACACCCTTGATCGTAAAATTTCTATATAAATTTAGATTTTGATATTTTTGAAATTTCAAAACACTTCAATTACTTTTTAAAACGGGAATTGAAAAATTGGTAACAATGATAATTACTCTATTGTTAATGATACATTGAAGATATTGATACATTTTGTTTTTCAACTTGGCTGCAGATAGTAAGATATTTACTTTCAATTCCAGGAATAAAAACCGGAGTCGAAAGACATCCGAGATCATCATATAACTCGGGTACGGTTCAACAAATTGAAAACGTCCGAAGAGAAAGACTTCAATCTGATCAGTTGTTATCAATGTCATCAGCAGAAAATAAAAGTGGATGGAAGTTTTGGAAGAAGAAATTGAAATACAAAGGGGATAGGTTACAAGAAGTGCAAGGCACAATGATGTTAGTAGCCACAATAATAGCAACGGTTACTTTTCAAGGCGCAATCAACCCTCCCGGTGGCGTTTGGCAACAGGACGTTCCATACACTTCACTTAATAATTTAGCTTCAAACTTTTATAAAGGTGATAATAAAACAATATTCCTGGCAGGAACTGCAATAATGGCATGCCAAAAATTCCCAGATTACGAGTATTACTTAACGTCGAATACGATCTCGTTCCTCGCATCACTCATAGTGATTCTATTAATCAGTTGTGGATTTCCTCTAAGAAGTAGGATATGTGGTTTTATCTTAACGCTAGCTATGTGTGTTGCTATTGCATATTTAGCAATTGCTTACCTACAAGGGATAGTGATGGTTAGCATTCTTGATACATATAATTTTAAACATTCTATGGTAGAAAGAGGCAATACTAGAACATATGACATAGCAGCTTACATTTGGTTTTGGGGGGTGGTTGGAGTAGTTTGTCTACGAAACATAATTAGTGCTGCTCTCATTTGGGTTTGGAAATCTTCGAACACTACGTAATAACACGACGCTTATTTAGAGAAGAAGATTCGAACCTACAACCTTGAAAACTGGGAGTTTGCATGTATTGTATAGCTCACCGTTGAACTAATGTACTTTATAATTGTATCAGTCTTATTATTGGCAAATCGTATTAGTTAGCCAAGTGGTTAAGTTAGTTAATAAGTAGTTGTATTTACTTTGTTGTATAAATACTTAAGATTCGTTAGTGATAACTTATAAAAGTGTTTTTAATGGTTATCAAAAACATTTTCTTTATTCAAAACCACTTTTAAACACACTTCTAAAAATTATCTTAAACGGGCATTTACAAAATTGCATAAATACAATCTTAGTGTGTTTCATGGCCTCTCTCTTTGATTTTCACAAATACTCTTACAAAACTAGTAGCAGTGAAACAACTGCTCAAATCTAGATTGCTTTCTTTCTTTCCCCTTTCAAATTCAAAATTCACTAATGTTTGCGATTCCATAAACGCAAATCTCTTAGTAATCCGAATTTTTTCCTTTTACTTGGTATAATTGGTTATATGAAAAGTATTTATTATCATATGAACATGACTTAAAAAGTACTTATAAATTTAACATTTTTTTGTGTGAATCGATGATTAATAATGATTAACGCTAATTGTTTCGAGTGATTAACATCGATCATTATCACTGATATCATTCAAAAAAAAGAAAAGTCTGTCATATTTACAAATACTTTTTAAATGTATTACCCATATTGAAATTTCACTATTATTTATTCTTTAATTGGATATATATATATATATTTACATAGTGGGAAATAAATCTACATAAAATGAATGACAGTTAAAATATTAAAACTCCAATAATCTTTTCATCGTTAAAATAACCAAATTCAAATTGTGACAACATCATTCCAAATCAAACATAAAGAAAAACAAACAGAGAGAGAGAGATATTAGTGAAGCTTTTTAGTAGAAGACATTGGACATTGGGGCAATTGAAATTTAAGTCTTAGGCTGATGAATGTGAGGAAGTTAATGATGAGAGACCAGTTAGGGCCTTGCCTAAGGGCCATGCAACCTCAACCAGAGAACCTTCATATTCGAGTCTTTGCACCAACGTTATCTCTTTTTTCGGGTCCAAACCTTCAAAATCAAAATAAATTTTTTTAAAAAATATATTATGAAAAAAAAAAGTAAATTATTTAAATTAATGTGTAAATTAGTGAAGAAAATATACCAAATCCATCAACAAGGAGGGTGTACTCGTAAACTATATCCATGCAAACAAATGCCAAATCTTCTTGGTAGAAGTTTGGGAATGCAGCCCCAGCATCAATGAATTTGGTTCTGCAAGCTCGCTCTGCCACTTTTTTGAAATCTATAGGTCGAACTCTTGCCTCCGTTTTGCTCGAGTCGATGACACCGGTCTATATTTATAAACATCGTTATTTAAAGTTAGTTTAACTAATTTTCTCTATATTAAGAAGTTAAAGAGTCGACTTTTCACTCCACTAATTTGATATAATATATTAAAGAAAATAAAAACCCAACTTTTCTTACACTAATTATTGGTAAGATAAAAAGAAAGGAAATTTACATGAACGTTATAATAGGGTGAAATATATATAAATTTGTTAGAAAAAAAATGTTAGAATTTCAAAAGTTAAGTATATCAGTTAATCTATTAGTATATCAGTCAATAATTAATTAATAATATATCAGTGATATGTAATAGTATATCAGTGATCGACTAATAATTCACTGATATACTAATAGTGATCAACTGATATACTAAGAATCTTTGAAATTCTAATATTTTTGTAAATAATTTTTTTCCCTAACAAATTTGTAAATATTATAAAAAATTCAAACATATTTGAAATTGCCCCATAAAAAAAAGATTGGCTTACCTGGACTGCCTTATCATAAAACAAGGAAGCAAAATAGAGATTATTTTGACCAGGTCCTCCACCACCATTCCATATTCCATCAAAAGTGCAAGCACTATAATTACATGGTTTGTTGGCTCTAATAGCCTTCAAAATGACCCTTTTACAACCACTTAGGCTTGACCCAAATGGAGAAGCTGATGCCTTATATTCCTTTCCATTGTATTCATATGAACCTTGAGATAGAAAAGAAAATTTAAAATTTGTAAATATTTCCATTTTATGATTATACAATATTTGATGCAGAAACTAGTTAGTTACTAGGGCAATTGAGAATATCATATGGTGAAAAAATTGCACTAGAAACCTAAAGTCTTTCTTTTCCATAGTTATTTAAGAATAACATATCTACAATACAAATATAGTAAAAAGAGATAAGGTCTTTTTTTTTAACACGACTAGTTAGGGTAATGAAATCTTACTCATCTCAACTCACCCCTCCTATTAAACACCAATTATTTTATAATAAAATAGAAATGTGAGTCCCACCATTATTATTTTTAATTACAACTTTTCTTTCCTCTCTTCTCGGTGTTTTTTATTTTGATTACCATCACTCATTTAACCCAGATATATGAGAAATTTCATAGATGACACTGTGTTTTATGTATAATTTTAAAAATAACAAATATTTCAAAAATGGTATTCCACCAATCTCGATATGAAATTAGTGGATCAAATAACATTTCTAGAAAATTTTCATAACTTTTACTATTTTATGAAAAATATCAATTCTTGAAAAAACATTTTTGAACAAAACAAAGAAAAATAACCGCTACGATTTTCAATTAAAAATCATAGTTTTTAAATTTTAATCCCCTTTAATAAATTTTCTTTTCTGTTGATTTTTTCTTTTCTCTAATTTTTTGCATTCTCATAGATTTCGAAATTTAAATTGTAAATAGGTTATGGATAATCCGAGTTTTAAACATATCCATGCCAAATTTTAACTAAATTTAAAGACTTTCGCTGTCAATCCGATTTTAAATTATTTAAAAGAGTCGGGCGTCACATATAAAGTAGATTAATATTATATCATCAAAGCCGACATTCATAATAAAAATTTGTACATACTCGAAGCGAGAGATGTTGTGGATGATATCATCCCCAGTCCGTTTCATCCAATCATTAGAGTAATTTCATGAGAAGTCAATACAAGAATTTTGAGAAAAGGTGATGCTTTTTTCCCAATCCTCTTAGGTGACGGTCAAACCGTTACCTTTTTTAATAGGTGACAGATTTCCCCCGTCACCTTTTCAAATAGATGACACTTGAATTGGTGACGGTCATGAAATACCGTCACCCTTTTAGAAAAGGCGATGGGGAAAAGTCGTCACCCTTTGTCTAAAATTTGAGTGAAAAAAAATATTATTATCAAATTAATTTTACATCAAATTTATAATACACCTGTCAAATTTAACTAAATACTACAATGAAAAAATAAATTTTACCCAATGACTACATGAATCACATTCTATAAACTATAAAATATAAAACAAAAAAAAACTATTACAAATGTTTACAAAATATATAATACAACCATCCAAACAAAAACTCTGATCTAAGAGAAGTGCTTTCAATGAGGCGATATCAGATGCATTTGCGAAATCGGGCTCTAAGTTCACAATGAGCTCGTATTAAAAGATTTTATTGGAACAAAAAACATTAGATTTATAAATTGTAAAGCGAAATATGAAACATCAAATTTATAAATGTCCGTAAAAAACTAGGCCAACCCATAGAACTTATCAACATTGTAATTACTAAGTTGTTTACAATATCCCATAAACCCAAAGCATAAATTGATATTCTAGCAAAGAGTAATTTTGTAAATTGTTTCACATATTTTTAAAATAATAAGTAAAATCAGGGTGAGTTGAATATCTAATGCTAGTTACTTTATTAAAAAAAAAATCATAATGTGGTACTACAATAAGTAGGCATTAGAATGCCTTACTTGTTCGAGTGTATGTTGAGCATGATCAATTGTTGATATCATCACTCCAGTAGCAAAGGAACCCAATTCTAGACTCAGTCCTTACTTATCACTGCACTGAAAATGTAAAAGAAATAAATAAGCAGGAAATTAGCACTCAAAATTCTAATGATTTCATACAAGAAACCAAGTTCAATAAGCGTTCGACAAATGACATGGTATTAAAAATGTCGAACATAAAAATGTTTTTCAAATTGAAAAGCCACACAGTCTTGTAAAGCTAAGTATGTGCACTAAAAGGAATAAATGCCCATATAGAATCTAATTTCTCTACCAATACCTATTACTCTTGGACTACCTCACTCAAATTTGGGTAGAAAATAAAGATCATCTCGCCTTATCATAGGGTATGTTAAAAAAAAATACACGAGCTTCATTTTTGGGTAATCTGATAATTAATCAGAAACAAGTATGACTTTGTCAAAGTACTCATTTTGAGACAAATGAAGGGATGGAAGACAACTATTGGAATTGACTTGAATATCAGTTTCATAAGCAAGACTATTAAGAGAAGTGAAAGAGGTGCATCATAAAAAGAAAGAAAAGATCATGTGAGCAACAAACAATAGAAACAGAAGTCATAACTATTGGATTAAAGGGAGATACGTGATACTACATGTAACAACCCAAATATGTTAAATCCTTTAAATTCAAATGCACAACGGAAGACTTGGTTTTAAAGAAAAACGGCATGGGTTCATTTAAAACTCGGATAAACCAAAACCTGTTTTTACAAAGTTCACAACCAGAGAAAGCAATAAATGGTGGAATGCGCATTCCAATTGATATTAAACCTTCTAAAAACAACTTATAAACATAAACCATTACAAAATTTAAAACAAACGCTCACACGAGCTCAAAACATAAAATATGAGAAAGTATAAATATATTCAAAGCATTCAAGAATGCTAAGAAAAAGTTCCTTGTTCAAGTCCTTTCATCGCTTCGTGAAGTCAAACAGCACCACCTCCTCTACCATGTCTCCCTCGTCGAGATTTACCTGAAAAAAATAAGTGTAGCAACATTAGCATAAAAATGCTAGTGAGAATAAAATGAAAGACAGTAATCCTATGGACCAAATTTCATACCGGAAATTGTGTCCAAAGACCTAATGTAACGTCCCGTTATTTTGAAGTGATTTTTTTTATTTAATATTATTTATTTATTTTAATTTAAGTATTTAGTTTAATTATTATTTTTGTAATTTCAATTTTAGTAGTTAATTTCGCCCGAAATTCTTTTTAATCGTTTTAATACTTTTAAATTCACTTCGGTGACATTAATAATTATTAATAGGCCAATTAATAATTATTAATCACCTTTAGATTAATTTAAGAGCTTTGGGTTTTGATTTAGAAGTCAAAAGTCAAAAAAGGACGCAACCGTCATTTCCGATTTCTTAAAAATATCCAAAACACTATTCATATTCTTCTTTAAATTGTCATTTGACCAAAGTTGACCAAAAACATCTCATTTTTCTTCTCCAAACCGTGGCTTCAAGGGGGGGGGGAAAGAGATTTTCGGGTTTCGCTCATTTCTCGACGGATCGGATCGATTTCGGTTGCATCGGAAAGCCCTCGGCTCTAGGAATCCTTTCCACCTAGCTATCGTGCTTTCCATCCGTGTTCTAAGGACTTTTCGGTAAGTTAAAGTTCAAACCCTAAGCTTCAAATAGTGTTTTAATGGAGTTTTCATTTTGAATATTCGATTTCTTGCAATTAAACTCGATGACTTTTATTACGGGAGTTGTTTTTAGTGATTTTGACAACTTTCCCTAAACCCTAAAACCGAGTTTCAGTCGAAGCCCTTCCCGTTTGAATTTTACATCGAGGGGGTTGTTTTGGGGTTTACTTTTTATTGATATGATGTTTGTTGTAATTAATTTCGGGAATTCGTTTATTGTTCAAAAACCCGAATCATTGATACCCATTGAATTCGGGAACTTCGAAATTGCTTAAAACCAACTCGAAACACCTCTAAAGTACCTAAAAGCCGGAAAACCAAACCCGAGAACCACTTTTCATGGGGGGCCGAGAGCCTCATAGTGGGGTTTATGGGGTTGTTCGTTGTTTTGATCTTTTAGATATTAATTGATCGATGTATGTTTATTTATTAATTGTTAGATGTAATTAATTGTAGGTGTTTCGGATCGTTGTTTGATCGTGCTTTCGGAAACTTGGAGCAAAGCTATTTTTGGCTAAGGTGAAAATAAATAGGATTTAAAGTAGTTTTAGAAACCGAATCAGTTGAACGGTTTGTAGAATTAGAAGCTAAGATTAAGAATTCGATTCTAAGAGAAAAGAAAGTGAGCTAGTGCCCTTAGGATTAGGAGCTAGTTTTTTGAGTGAAAACTTTGGAGTTTCTCGAGGGAACGTCGAACTTTTGAAAGTTCTAAGTTAGAATCGTTCGGGAGATTAAATGGATCATTGGAAGCTAATATATCCAAACTTTTAGATAGAATGGTTAAAGGAATTCGATAATAGAACTTTGGATTTTAGTTGGAAGTTTGAATTCCTTGGAAGTGTAGATTATTTATTTAAGATAAGAACTTACTTTTATGAAAGTAACGGAAGTTCGATCTACTTATTGTTCTTCTGAAATCCCTATTTATTTACTTTATGCATAAGGACATCTATGATCCATTTACCTTATGCACTTTACTTTATGTCCTTTACTTTATGCCCTTTTGATTATGTTGAATGTTTATATTTACTTTACTTACACTCGAAAGCATAAATCATATCATATCATATTGCATTATAGTTTATTGGGAGGAATAATGAGGCAATGCATAGACCGAGTGTGCTTGCATTGTCCTGGTATTATTCGTTTTATATTTCCATATATGTACATGAGGAATGCTAAAGGATCGTGACTTTGCATGATCGGAGGAGATGGATAATGGGATAATGATGGAACTATGCGAGTTCACATTATCCGGTATTATCCATAATTACTATGATACATATACGAAGATACGAGTGAATGAACCGACCTACGGGAGCTTCATTACTTGATTGATGAGTGAGATAATGAGGTGAATGAACCGACCTGCGGGAGCTTCATTACCTGACATTATTCACTAGAGA
The DNA here is from genome assembly GCA_028015215.1 of Gynostemma pentaphyllum. Classification (NCBI taxonomy): domain Eukaryota; kingdom Viridiplantae; phylum Streptophyta; class Magnoliopsida; order Cucurbitales; family Cucurbitaceae; genus Gynostemma; species Gynostemma pentaphyllum. The sequence continues at coordinate 12,356,856 of CM051350.1, forward strand.
TGGGAAGATATTATAGAAAAGACTTTGTATATTATATTTTGGAAAGTGAGTTTAATGAGGTGAGTGAACTGACCTACGGGAGCTTCATTACCTGTCATTATTCACTAGAGATGGAGTAATATTATTGAAAAGACTTCGTATATTTTATTTTGGAAAGCGAGATAATGAGGTGAATGAACTGACCTACGGGAGCTTCATTACCTGACATTATTCGCATGTGATAGCTATATCGATGTAAAGGTTATATGTCATTTACACTTGTTTAGCGAATTAATGAATAATGATTAGACTACATGTACTAATATTATCATCATTAATCGCAACTTGTGATTGTAGAATATGTTAAGTCCGAGTGAGCTTAACATTATTATATTAAAAAAAATAACGGAAAGTAAACTTTTGATAGCCGAATGCTATAGGAAGAGAAATGAGATATAAATGCTATATGCATTACGAAACAATACCCAGAAATACTTGGAATGTAGTTCCACAATCTTATTTCAGAGAATTGGTAAGTAAAAGTGGAACACTTGATATAAACTCTTTGAATGGATTGATAGCAAAGAGTAAGTATGTTCTTGGACACGAATCCAGGATCCAGGTTTGAGGTCTTACTTTACTTTTTATTTTGTTTATTCTCATTGGGCTTAAGTTGTTAGCTCATGATAGTACAAACATTTCGGTGTTCGGGTCATGAGAGAGGAGCCGGTGCGGCTTGATCGAGAGGATGATGATCTTGAGATGGACTAAATGTCAATTAAAAGTTCCTGAACTTGCCTTATCTTATTTTGTTTTGTTTTCGGTCTTTGAGATGTAAAATTTGTTATAAGCTCCTAAGAGCTTTTCATTTTACTTTTATTATTATAACCTCTTTGAACTCCTGATAGGAACTTAATGTTCCTTGTGTTTTTAGATTTGGGAATTTAAGATGTAAACGGTTTTTTGGCTAGCCAACTTTTAAACATAACCACGCCATTTTTCTTAAAATATAAAGACTTCCGCTGTGTTTTCTAATTTAAATTATTAAAAGTGTCGGGTCGTCACACCTAACTTTCTCTTTACTACCCATTCTACACTTCCAAATCATCATAATCATACACCAATCAATTTTCCAATTTCCAAATCGTATCAAGACACATCTAATACCAAATCGATACCAAATCATAATACCATATCATATTACCACATCTAAATATCTTGTAACGTATTACTATATGTTACCACCTCAACATACTAACACGTACGGCGTTACCATATCAAGTGTTCTCGTAACGTGATACCGTATGGATCAACATCAATATACTACCACATATGGTCTTACCAAATCACGTATCATCGTATCGTGTTACCGTATGGATCAATATCAACATACTAACATGTATGGTCTTACCAAATCACGTATCATCGTAACGTGTTACCGTATGGATCAACATCAACATACTAACACGTACGGTCTTACCCAATTCTCACATAAAGTATTATCGTCGAAATCCAAACACCATAGATCACATACCACCAAATCTCGGATTACCATAAGTTGCCACATTACATATAAGGTATTTCCATCGATAACCAAACACTTGTACAAAGGATAAGCATGTAACTACGTAACCGCTAATAAACAAGCTGGGATGCTCATTTTATGAACTCGACCTATCTGCCAATCTTGCCATATAACACCCGCCCATAGCCTATTTCATCTATGAACCTATTATATCACAAGATCATATCACATAGTATCTCAATATGTGACGCCCATAGCCTCTTTCATCTATGGACTACACATATCCATAAGTATCCCGATAAGTGACGCCCATAGCCTCTTTCATCCATGGACTACACCTATCCATAAGTATCCTGATATAGTGACACCCATATCCTCTTTCATCCATGGACTACACGTATATCCATAAGTATCCTAATTAGTGACGCCTATAGCCTCTTTCATCCATGGACTACACCTATCCACAAGTATCCTGATATAGTGACACCCATAGCCTCTTTCATCCATGGACTACACATATATCTATAAATCGGTTCATTAAATGAGCACCTCAACACAAACAACTAACAAACAATACAATCATACTACAATTACACTCAATAACATGCTTATCTTTTGTACTTAAAGTGTTGCCTCTTACCAAAGACCCGAGTACTTCAATCGCACTATCATCATGATTCCATATTCCACGACACTACCACAATCCACACCAAACCTTATTATCATTAGAACTTTCATACTCCACATTATTACCATAATAAAATACAATCCTTATTACTCACACAAGGTAATAAGTTCGTAAAACACTAACCAATATCATCACTGATGCCATATTCCACGAAGTCTTATAACTCCCAAATAAGCAAAAAACGATGTTTAACTTCATCATGTCACGAATGACAATAAATCACCTTAAATCCCAAGAATAATTTCCAAGCCATTATCATAAACCACGAGTTGACTTTCAAACATTTCCTTTACTTTACTTTGGTAAAACTACCTAAAGTAAATTCAATTTCCAACTTCATCTCAAAATCTCTATAATCTTTAATACTCATAAGGATAACCTCTAAGCTACTTTGATCTAAAACTACTCAAAGTAACTTAAACTTCCACTTTCATCTAAACTCTCCAATTTCACCTAAATTCTCCAATTTCATCTTACAAGACTTCCAAATATACTCAAACTTGTCTTTCCACCCAAATTCACTACAAACTCCAAGGTCACTCCGCTCACTTCCGAGTCTAAAGTCACCAACCAATAAGTATTTACTCCTAGGAGATTGTTTTGTCACTTAACCTCGATCAACAAAATCGTAATGAAACTTAATTCATAAAATTACTAACTCCCATTTTAAACTCACCTTAGAATTGAAAACCGAACTTCCAAAGTGTCGATGTAGACCCCATGCGAGCAATTACCAACCTACATATAAGTTACATCCAATAAACATTAATTAACCAAAAATTGAACCATCGACATCTAAACGCGTAAAACGACAAAAAACCTAGTTTTTAGCCTTATGGTGCTCTCGGCCATAGGAGGGAAAATGAGGTTTGAGTTTGGTTTTTCGACTTTTAGGCATTTTAGAGGAGTTTCGGGTTGGTTTTAGGTACTTTGGAGGTTCGAATTATCAGTGGGTAACCATGATTTAAGATTTTACACAATACTTGATTCCAGAAAAATTAAGTAAAATACAAAACAATAACAAACTAAACACCTTAGCCATCACCAGGTGAGAGAAAAACAAATGGAATGGATTTTCCATTCGACTCGGGTTTAGGTCCAAGACAACAACCTCATCCAAAGTGATTTTTCCTAACTAGAACTCACAAATAACACCCGGGAAAACCGAATCAAAGCTTGAATACAAGATTGGAAAAAAAGAAAACTCAAAAACCCATTTCTTCCTCACCTTGTATCTCCTGGATCTTGAATGGATTGGCTCGATTGATGGGATGGGTAGAAAGTACGTCTCGAGAGCTTTCCAACGAGCTAAGGCACGATGAAAACGGTAGAGAAACGAAGCCGGGGCGACAATTTCTTTCTCTTCCCTTTTCCTCCTCTCTAGCTACGGGTTTGAGGCTTCATTTCTACTTCTCTTTTCTTTTTTTTTCTTATCATTATCTTGAAAATATGACTTAGATATATATAAAGAAATTTTGGTAAAAGACGATATTACCCCTCCTCTTATTTTCTTTAAGAAAGCTTGTTCCGGATGCTCGTTATTTCACGTTTCTAATTTCAATTCAACTTAACTACTTCTAATCTATCTTAAAAGTATTTAACAATCAATAATGGGCTCGCTAATAATTTTTAATACGGCCAAATCTAATTTAAGCTAATAAAACAATTAAAAAGGTTTTCGAAAAAAATTAACTACTAAATTCTAAATTACTAATTCTAAAATAAAAATAAATACTTCGATTAAAATAAATGAATAAATAAATGAAATATTAAATTAAAAAAATTTCACTCCAAAAATAACGGGTCGTTGCTACAGCTCTTAAATTTTATTCTGAAGTATTTTCAAATCAATTACTCTTCACAATTTAATTATATGCCATCCTCTACAAAAATAAAGCAGCTGAGTCTATAAAGCTCAAACAACCTAAGAAATAAACTTTTATTGAACAAAATCATAGCAATACCAGACTGGACAAATAATACAATAGGCTACAACAAATTGAGGATTGCGTGACTTAAACGACAAATTGACAATAACTGAAGCTGTAACGACCCGGATTTTCACCCAAGGGTATTTTAGTCTTTTCACCAATTTTGATCCAATCAACATTATTTTTGGTTTTCCCGAACCGTCACGTCGATACAAATTCAACGAAATTGACTACGCTAAATTCCGAGTTCCGAGTAAAAAGTTATGACCTGAACACCGTTTATGCCCTTTTAGTTAATTTTTTTATTAAGGGTAATTTGATCTTTTCAAAGTCAATTTAATATATATTCTCTTCACGTAAACCTAGGTCTTCTTCCTCAGCCCAGCCGCCGCAAATTCCTTGTCAAAAGTCGTAATTTTGTTGTTGTTTTAAGGTGAGAAACGGATTCGAATAGCATCACCAAAATTCAAAGGAATTATATCATCAATTCTCTCCGTTTTGATTGCTCGCAGTTTCTAGGTAGTAGTCTCGTCGGAGTTAGAGTTTAATATCGCTGGAAAATCAAAGGAATTGAAGTCGTTTCGCTCCATACTCTTCGGTAATTCTTGTTGGTTCATTTTATCTTGGATTCATTATTGTTTCTGAGTTAATTTTATTCTAAATGGAGTTGTTTTCTTCGCGTTTCATCGATATTAGAAGCTCGCCGGTTTCTGGAATTTCCCTCACCGGAATCTGGAATTCTTCCTCTCGGTTAAGCTCGGATTTGGATGAGTTTGCATCGGGTTCAGTGTGGTGATTGATTCGAGAAAAATATTTGGTCGTTCATTCACAGTAAGCTGTTGCTTTAGTTTTAAATAAATTAAAAAAAAAAGGGAAAACAGAAAACGCATTCTGCGTTTTTCTCCTTCGCTGGAGACTTGGAGAAGAACCGGTTCAGCTGGTCCAGACCGGTTCAGAACCTAATTAGGGCCCAATCGAGCTGGTTTTTGTCCCGCTTCTCCGGTTTTCGTAAAATTGACTTTAAATTAATGTCAATACAGGTCTTGGGCACATACATTTAGAGTTTGTCTTTTGGGCCAGTGTAGCACCTCGTCAGCGCCAGGTATGCATTGAATTTAATATTCATAATATATTAAAATAATATTATTATGTTGATAAGTTATTGGTTATTTATAAGGAATAAACCCTAAGAGGTTTATTCTTGTTTGTGAAATTGAATGCCTCCTCGTAGAGCACTGGTGAATCAAGTACCTTTGGATCAACAAGAAGATGAGGAAAATCAGCATATTCCTGCTGCACCGGCTCCGGTTGCACCAGCTCCTGTTGTGACCTTCTCGGATGAGTAGTTTGCTATGCTTATGCAGGCTATGAGTAGAGCACCAGTACAGGATCTTGAGCCAATGTTAGATCGATCCGGGATGACTGTTGAGGCGAGATTTCTTGCAATGCTTCGCAAGAATTTAATCAAGACTTTTGATGGGAAGTCTATGGATCCCGCAGCTGATGATGCTTGGGTTTATCAGTTAGAGGTTGGCTTTGAGGAGATTAATGTTCCTGAGAGGTTGAAATCTCATTGTGGGGCCGCTATGTTGAAGGAAGGAGCTCGCTATTGGTGGGATTCTACCGCTAGATCGATTGATCGGGTCGATGGCATTATACCTTGGGAAACTTTCAAATTGAAATTCTTTGACAAGTATTATCCCAAATCATACAAGTATCAGATGAAGAAAGAATTGATGACTTTGACTCAGGGGTCGAGATCATGTCGAGTATGAGAGAGACTTTGACCGCTTGTCGCGTTTTGCTCCTGAGCACGTTGATACTGAAGCAAAGAAAATGGAAGCTTTTGTTATGGGCCTTAGAGAAGACATCCAGGGATTTGTGGAAGCTCATTTTCCCACTACTTATGCTAGTGCCCTTAGCATTGCATTAATCCTAGACAAGGGGTGTAATGTTAGGAATCAGCAACCGACATCTCAAGGGCAGAGTTCTGGGTAGAAAAGGAAGTTTGATCAGTCGGAGAATCAACACAATCAGGATTCACCATCGGGGGAGATTCAGGACAATCAGCAACACCATAATAGATCAGCTCAGACTCCGAGGTACACCTATCCTCAATGTCGCCATTGTTCGAAGTATCACACGGGTCATTGCACAAAGATAAAGTGTTTTACTTGCAATCAGTTGGGACATATCTCTTCTCAGTGCCCTACTACAGCTACTCCACTAAACCAGAGGCAGCTCCCAAGGCTCTTGCCCCTCCGCCACAAAAGAATCTTTAGGAAGGTAAGATTTTATTACGAATAGTGAGTGACTTTTATTTGATTTTGTTCTGGTTACTCTTTTATATGTTTTGTTTGTTTGTGAGACATGTTGTGATTGAGTTAGAACCTTTCAGCTTTGAATATCATTGATTACACCAGCTGGGGTGTTTATGTTAGCCAGTTAAAGAGCTAGGTTTAGTCTAATTTTGTTGTGTGGTCTAAGCTAAATGTAACTTTGAAAGCCTTTCGTATTCGTTATTTGGTTGTGATGATTTGGCATGGATTGGTTGGTCTCCAATCATGTCGTGATAGTTGTGGATAGTAAGACTTGAAACGTGGAGTTTGGGATGGCTAAAGTTCCATAGTGAAACCAGAAGTTCGAAGAGACAATTTGAGAACACAAGGGTGTGACGTTAGCTATCACCGTGTTTGTTCTTGTGGTATGGACACTTTTCGAGGACGAAAAGTTTTTAAGGAGGGAAGATTGTAACGACCCGGATTTTCACCCAAGGGTATTTTAGTCTTTTCACCAATTTTGATCCAATCAACATTATTTTTGGTTTTCCCGAATCGTCACGTCGATACGAATTCAACGAAATTGACTACGCTAAATTCCGAGTTCCGAGTAAAAAGTTATGACCTGAATACCGTTTATGCCCTTTTAGTTAATTTTTTTTATTAAGGGTAATTTGATCTTTTCAAAGTCAATTTAATATATATTCTCTTCACGTAAACCTAGGTCTTCTTCCTTAGCCCAGCCGCCGCAAATTCCTTGTCAAAAGTCGTAATTTTGTTGTTGTTTTAAGGTGAGAAACGGATTCGAATAGCATCACCAAAATTCAAAGGAATTATATCATCAATTCTCTCCGTTTTGATTGCTCGCAGTTTCTGGGTAGTAGTCTCGTCGGAGTTAGAGTTTAATATCGCCGAAAAAATCAGAGGAATCGAAGTCGTTTCACTCCATACTCTTCGGTAATTCTTGTTGGTTCATTTTATCTTGAATTCATTATTGTTTCTGAGTTAATTTTATTCTAAATGGAGTTGTTTTCTTCGCGTTTCATCGATATTAGAAGCTCGCCGGTTTCTGGAATTTCCCTCGCCGGAATCTGGAATTCTTCCTCTCGGTTAAGCTCGGATTTGGATGAGTTTGCATCGGGTTCAGTGTGGTGATTGATTCGAGAAAAATATTTGGACGTTCATTCACAGTAAGCTACTGCTTTAGTTTTAAATAAAAAAAAAAGGGAAAACACAGAAAACGCATTCTGCGTTTTTCTCCTTCGCTGGAGACTTGGAGAAGAACCGGTCCATCTGGACCGGTTGGACTGGTCCAATTGGACCGGTTCAGCTGGTCCAGACCGGTTCAGAACCTAATTAGGGCCCAATCGAGCTGGTTTTTGTCCCGCTTCTCCGGTTTTCGTAAAATTGACTTTAAATTAATGTCAATACAGGTCTTGGGCACCGTTAGGAGTTTATTTGGACTTATCTTGAGCTCGTTTGCTTGCTCAATTTGCTAATAAGGTAGGTTAATTCCTACTTAAAGTGTTAAATTGAATTCCATGTGATTGTTTGTTTTGACTTTGAGCAATGGTATGATTCGGGAGATGAATTATCGATTTTAATTATTGATTTTAATTATTGATTTTAATTATTATTATTGTTGTTGTTGTTGTTGTTGTTTTTAATTATTGTTGTTATGTGCTCGTTTGATTTGCAAATATTGTATTTATTTAATTTATGTGCGTTATTCGGTTATGTGCTATAGTTAGGGCCTAATAGCGGTTTGAGGTTAAACTAACATAATAATTAATATATATTAAATTCGTAGAGCCGAATGCTTAGCATGGTACGTTATCATGAGTGGCCCTATACCCCACTATGATACATATATGCGAATTTAATAGCAACAAAGAGATAAAATTGATTGGTGGTTATAACTCGAGTCGAACATAATTAACACATATTAAATTTGTAGAGCGTATACTATGGCACGTATCATAAGTGGCCCTATACCCCACTATGATCATATTTTCAAGCGCATAGTATGGCACGTATCATGAGTGGCCCTATACCCCACTATGATACATATATGCAAATTTAATTAAAGCATAAACTAAAGAAAATGTTGTAGGCTAAGTACCTACTAAATAAATAGGCTAAGTACCTATCTTTATAAATGAGAAATGGGGGGATTTGGACTAGTATCCATTAGTTATTATATTTGATGTGATTTCAATTTAGCTTACTTATATGAGTTGAAATTAATCTACTGAACTAAAAACTCATGGTATTCGAATGCCTTGCAAATTTAAATTTTGCAGGTAACGTTAATGATTTTGGAGCTCGAGGCGCATGACGAGGATGGTGCTACATGGAGGCCTTAGGACTTATTCATTTTCACTTTTCCATTTTGACTTTCATTATTGGTCATTTTACATTTATTTGGGACATTTTATTTTACTATTAAACTCATGCGTATTATTTATCTTATTTAGAATTTATTTCTTTAAATTGGCGCCACATTTAAACGTTTTGTTTTATCTTTTAGTTGTTATTTAAATAAAAGGCTTCCGCATTTATTGATTTTACTCTGATTTGTTTGTAAAATTAAATGAGTTCTTTTATTATTTATTTATTAATTTTACATTGAGTCGGGTCGTCATGAAGCAAAAGCCATAACTTTTTCAAGTTGTTAATATATGTGATGACTTTTCCAGAGAATGATATAGTAAAAGGTTCGAGAGGAACCACCTTGCAGATCAATACAGGTGAAAAATTGATATCACTAAGTTTTTAACATTCATACTTCTTGTTTAAAAAATTGAATGAAAGTTTAGTACTCTATATGTACTACGATACAAAATGCAAAACTGATAGGCATGGGAAGGGAAGGGAAAAAAAGTTGAATATTTCAAGTGTGACGGCCTGAGGTTTTGGACCAAAATAATAAATCTTTTTTTAACTTATTTATTTTAATTATATATTTGGAAGCTGAAATTAAAATGTTGTTTCATGAATTATTCGAATTTAGTTAATTAATTTGGGAAAAATGAGATAATCAAAATTGAAAGGGAAATTATTTATTGTTTGAATTAAAATAATTATTTTGGGAAATCAATGATTTATAATATTGGAATACAAAATTGTTTACAATTGCTTGAATTTGATACAACATTAATTATGTTTGATTGGTTAACCATGGTTAAATTAAAATTTAACTATGCTTAAGATATTTTAAGTAAGGTTGGGTTAAGTTTTAACAATGGATTATTAATTTGGGGTTGGTTTGTAAAGGAAGGAAATGGTTTAGCCTTGTTATCAAGTGGTGGGGTTTGTTTTTGGGTTTTTAAACCGAAAAGGATAAACTATATTAATATATGTGTGATTTGTCCTTCCTTCGAATTAAAATAAGAGACAAAAAGCTGAAATTCATCTTCTTTCCCCACCATTCAAACCGAACGCACGAAGGGAGAAGGGAAATTGTGGGTTTTGTCATTTCTTAACCAATTTACTTCAAATCAAAGCCCAATATGAGTGATTTTTTAGTAGAAGCTATATCAAGAAGAATTAAGAGCCATCTCTATTGTTTTCTTCAAGAATTTGTAAGTTCTCTAAACATAGGTTTTGGGAAAATTTTGGGGTTTTGAGTGTTCTTATTTTAAATAAGATTGGGGAGCCTTAAATTGGAAGAATCGTGTATTAAATCTAAGAAATTGAAGTTTAAAATAACCTTTTTAACCTTAAATTAGAATTTCATTAGGAAGTCAAAGAAAAGTAATGAAATAAGGATAAATTTAACTAATTCTTGTTATGATGAACATAAACCCCTCTATGTTTTACACATTTTAAGTTTTCCTAAGTTGTTTTAATTGAAAATAAAGTGTTCTTTCATTTTCTTTTTTTGATTGTAAAATTAAATTGTTATTAGGGAATACCTAATAAAGAAGAGGTTTGGAATTAATGAAGCATCTTTTCTTTTCATTTTTGGTAGAACCGAACACACCAAATTTCTCTGGAACTGTTTTTATAATTAAATTTGGGAGGTCGTTTGGTGTATGCGGTTTGTGGGGCTGTTTCAAAGTCCCAAGATAGTGCCTTATCATTTTTAAAATGTTTATAAGGGATATTAAGAGGATAAGTGAACTTGTACGGCTGTTTTTGAAAAGTTTATATAATAATGCTATATAAAGTCTTTTAAATGAATGAGCTTAATTGTATGTAGGTAAATGGCTCAAAGCAAAGCTCAATGATAATTTTTAATAAATATTATTATTTTGAAAATAATAATATTTAATAATTATTTTTTAAATAATAATATTTAATAATTATCATAATATATTATATTATTATATATTTTGAAAATAATTAAATTTTATTTGATATATTATACTATTTAATAAAGTAAATTAATTGAGAAAGGAAAGGAAATGAGTTTCCTTCCTCAAGAGGAAGGAAACAAAATGGTGGAAAGAAAAGGTAAATGGAAAGGAAAGGAAAGGAATTCCATTGAAAATTTGTCAAACCAAACAAAAGAAAGAGATTCCTATTCCCTTTCCACCATACCAAACACCACCTAGTGTCTGAAATGCCTCCAATTGGAGGCAAATTGTATTTTTATTTTTTTGTAATTATGCTCCCTCTCTCGTAACTTCCAATTGGAATGCTTTTTTATAACTTTCCTTTTCATACATCAATGAAATTGAAATTGTTTACTACAAAAATAAATAAATAAAAAACCTATAGAAGATTTAAGGATCAATGAGACAAAATAATTCATTAAAATAATTATGAAAGAGAATAATATTATATGGATCAAAATCGAAATTAATAAGCAAAACAATACACACTTGAAGTGGGAGAGGTTGTGGTCGATGTTATCCCCTCTTCGTTTCCTCAAATTAATTATAGTGTTTTCATGAGAAGTGGACTTCAGGAGATTACAAAAAAAATTACTGCAGTCACACATGAAGAAGAATATTGTATAAATCAATCAAATATCAAATACCAAAAAAAAAAGTAAATATAGATGTTACCTCAAACGTCAAATTTTTTTTCTTAGACAACCTAATATGTTTTAGAATCTACCAAATAAATCAAATATCACAAACTTTTAGGAGGACAAACAAATAATCATTCAACTACTGGTAATCTAAGAATTTTTTTAATATAAATGTAAAAAATAGGTAGCATATATTATGGCCAGAATTAAGATGATTTGCAGTTTCCTTATTTGCGTTCGTAATTATCTTTGATTTTCTTAATTAGCTCGTTTACATTATTTGTCTAAGTAGCCTTTCTATTTAAGTCAGTGTAATCATATTCCGAGTAATCTAAGGTTTTAGTAACCAAACGTGCCCTAAGATTTTAACCAAACTTAAGTAAATAACACTATAATATTTAGAGGATATAAAAAATTATTAAAAAATATCATCATTCGTTTTTATGGCATTTACAAACGTCGACCTCTAATGTGTAAGAGTGATATTTTTTAAATTATAAATGCATCTAACCTTTTTTTAATATATATTATATAGATAGATATTTTTAATAACTTGGCTATATAAAAATAGCATTTAAAGTTTTTTTAAAAAAATAACATTTCCTTCTATCTCTAAGAAATGCTATTATTTTATTTTATTTTTATAAAAAAATTTGCTATTTTTATTAATATTGTCGTTGATTTTTTAAATTAATTAACAACGTCACTATTTGCCAATGGCAACACTTCTTCCCTTACCTCGTTTGTTGTTTTCCCTTTCCTTATTAGGGCTTATAAGCAGTCGCTTCATTCTTCAAATTCACCTCCCTCTTCTACATTTTCACCATTGTTATCCCTGGGTATAAATTGATTTTTTCCCGAAATATTAATATTCAAGTTAAAAAAATCAATTTAATAAAAAAAATATACCTGTAATATTACACTTGCACCATGCTAATGAAAGATGTTTAACTATTAATTATATATCTATGGAAAAAAATATAAATAAAATGGGGGCCATGGCCCCCCTAGCCCCTAGCTGGATACACCACTGATTCTTACACAATTTTGACAACCATTCTTCAAATGAGAAACAAGAAAAATGAAACAAGAAAAAGGGAAGCAAACACACCTTTCTTGTACAATAACGTACTTCCTAGCTTGCATATATCATTTGGGTTCAACAATACAATCCACTTTCACCAAAAGAAAAACTTTAAATGATAGTAACTGAGACAAAATAATGGTTTGAGTAAAAAACACTTCACACAGACATAATCCAAAAATACTAAGAGGTTTTAAATGGGATTCATCTTATATATACAAATCATTTTTGAATCAAAGGTTGAGTGAATACTAGGGATGGCAATGCGGCGGGACAGGGTCGGGGATGCACTTTTCATCCCCTAACTCGGGGGATTTTTAATCCCCATATCCTACCCTATCCCCTAATCAAAAAGCCGGGGTCAGATTCGGGGATTCCCCGTTCGGGGATCGGGTTCCCTGTAGGAAAAATTCCCAGTTTTACATTTTAATTTTCATTTAAAAAAATATATATAAATGAAATATATATTTAAAATATACATTTATTCAAAAAGAAAACATAATACTAAACATTTTATATTTTAATAGTTAATATAATTATATTTTACATATATTTTTCAATAAATAAAATTAAAGGTAAACAAAATATATAAGATATTCTTACAAAATCGGGTCGGGGGCGGTGCGGGGGATGCATTCTCATACTCGTACCCTATAACAAATCGCGGGAAAATTTCCCACCCTAACCCTATAAAACGGGGATTCCCCTCCTCCATAGGGTCGAGGTCCCACGGGGAATTTTGTCATCTCTAGTGAATACAAATGAACGTGGAGACGGTATGATGAAACAATTCCATATAAGATTAGAACAGTAAGCAAAAACCTCAAATTTTGTTTTATGTTAAATTTTGTCTCTAATCAGCCCAAAAATATTACGTTAAATTTGGTCTCTAATCAGCCCACCAATATGTGAAGTCACAATCACTCAAAATAAAATAAAGTGCAAGTTTGAATTCAATGCAAGAAAATTTGATCTAAATTTCAAAGGTTAGAGAGTAATTTCCTCACATAATATAAAGAAAAACGTCATTTCGAGAGAATCAAGAAAATTATCCATTTCAGGACTATATATCGAGGATCTTGTAATTTCCAACAACTTTAAATCAACATAATCATCGACAAAATATCAAGAAAATTATCAATTCAAATGACCATAATTTTAGCAACAGTCAGATAGAAAGACCATATATCGATGACACCGTCAAATATTATAATTATGGTTTGACATAACTAACAACATTTTGAACAATCAATTTAGTATATAAAATGTAACGTCCCGTTAATTTTGAAGTGAATTATTTTATTTTATGTTATTATTTATTTATTTATTTCAATTTAAGTATTTAGTTTAATTATTATTTTTGTAATTTAGAATTCAGTAGTTAATTTTGCCCGAAATTCTTTTTGATCGTTTTAATACTTTAAATTCGTTTTGGTGACATTAATAATTATTAATAGGTCAATTAATAATTATTAATCACCTTTAGATTAATTTAAGAGCTTCGGGTTTCGATTTATAAGTCAAAAGTCATAAAAGGACGCAACCGTCATTTCCAATTTCTTAAAAATATCCAAATTACTATTCATTCATCTTTAAATATACCACTTTGACCAAATTGACCAAAAATCCTCATTTCTTTCTTCTCTTTGCCGTGAGCCATAGTGGGGGGGAAGAGATTTTCGGGTTTTGCTCGTTTCTCGACGGATCGACTTGATTTCGGTTGCATCGGAAAGGCCTCGGTCCTAGGATTCTTCTCCACCTAGCTATCGTGCTTTCCACCCGTATTTTACGGACTTCTCAGTAAGTTAAAGTTCAAACCCTAAGCTCCAAATAGTGTTTTAATGGAGTTTTCATTTTGAATTTTTGATTTCTTGCCGTTAAACTCGATGACTTTTATTACGGGAGTTGTTTTTAGTGATTTTGACAACTTTCCTTAAACCCTAAAACCGAGTTTCAGTCGAAGCCCTTCCCGTTTGAATTTTACATTGTGGGGGTTGTTTTGGGGTTTACTTTTATTGATATAATGTTTGTTGTAATTAAATTTGGGAAATCGTTTATTGTTCAAAAACCCGAATCATAGATACCCATTGAAATCGGGAACTTCGAAATTGCTTAAAACCAACTCGAAACACCTCTAAAGTACCTAAAAGCCGGAAAACCTCATAATGGGGTTTATAGGGTTTTTCGTCGTTTTGAGCTTTTAGATGTTAATTGATCGATTTATGATTTATTAATGATCGTTAGATATACTTTTAAATTGTAGGTGTTTCGGATCGTTGATTTACCGTTCTTCGGAGACTTAGAGTGAAACTAAATGGGCCAAGGTGAGAATAAATAGGATTTAAAGTAATTTTAGAATCCGAATAAGTAGAACGGTTTGTAGAATCGGAGGTTAAGATTAGGATTCGAATTTAAGAGTAAAAGAAAGTGAGCTAGTGCCCTTAGGATTAGGAACTAGTTCTTTGAGTGAGAACTTTGGAGTTTCTCGAGCGAAACATTGAACTTTAGGAAGTTCTAAGTTAGAATCGTTTCGGAGATTAAAAATGGATCATTGGAAATTAAAGGATCCAAACTTTTAGATAGAATGGTTAAAGGAATTCGATAATAGAACTTTGGATTTTAGTTGGAAGTTTGGATTCCTTGGAAGTGTAGATTACTTATTTAAGATAAGATCTACTTTATTTAAAGTATCGGAAGTTCGAACTACTTAATGTTCTTCCGGAATTCCTATCTATTTACTTTATGTATAAGGACATCTATGTTCCTTTTACTTTATGCTTGTTTCGGCTACTTTAATATTCGCACTTTACGTTTATTTACTTTTGCGAGCATATCATAACATCTCGCACCATAACATATTGCACCATAACATCTCGCATCATTGAAAAGAAGAGAAAGTAAGAAAGAAAAGAAGGTTGAATGGGATCCTACGGGATGTCTCATTACTTTCTTCATTCATAAGGTTGAATGGGGATCCTACGGGACGTCCTCATTATCTTCATTCATACATAAAGGGCGAATGCGAATCCTACGGGATGTCCTCATTACCTTCATGCATATTATCGTGGTTAAAGGATCGAGATGTTATATTTATGTAAAGTTTATTTAATTTTCTTATTTATGTTATAACAAGTTAATGGATGAGAGTTATACTACGTGTGCTAGTATTATCATCCTATGGAGATTATGCTTATGAAAGTTAGTTTTCTAGAGTTTAGAGAACTATAGAAAGGATAATTTAAGACGTACTTTTCTAGAGAGAAAAGAAATGAATTTGATGTATAGCCAAGTGCTATAGGAAAAAGGAAAGAGATTGAATTGGTTAATGAGAGAATACAAGGGCGTGTTGAACCTTGTATAATTCTTATGTGATATATATGTAAGAGAACTAGTTTCTCAATTAATTGGAAGATCTCGAAATTGGAGAATAAGATTTGATGTAAACCTTGTATATAGTACAAGGTATATAAAGAAAATGAGATATAAATACTATATGCATTTATGAAACCATACCCAAAAATGCTTGGAATGTAGTTCCACGATTATTGGAGAATTGGTAAGTAAAAGTGGAACACTTGATATAAACTCTTTAAATGGATTAATAGCAAAGAGTAAGTATGTTCTTGGACACGAATCCGGATACGGGTTTGGGGTCTAACTTTACTTTTTATTTTGTTTATTCTCACTGGGCTTAAGTTGTTAGCTCATGATATTACAAACATTTTAGGTAATGTTTGGGGTCGTGGGAGAGGAGCTGGTGCGCGCTTGATCGAGAGGATGATGACACAGAGATGGACTAGATACTTGTAAAAGACCATGGTCTCATTTTGTTATGTTGCGTCTTTTGAGATGTAAATTGTATATAGCTCTTAAGAGCTTTTCGTCTTTACTTTTATGTTTATAACTCTTTTGAACTCCTGGTTAGGAACTTAATGTTCCTTGTGTTTTTTTTTAGATTTCAGAATTTAAGATGTAAACAGGTTTTGGCTAGCCAATTTTCAAACATAACCACGCCATTTTTCTTAAAATATAAAGACTTCCGCTGTGTTTTATATCTAAATTATTTAAAAATAGTCGGGTCGTCACATAAAATGTCAATACAACTTTTAATTCCAAGGACAATATATTAAGACAATCATTAATTATACGAAAATTCGCCATTATCGATGATGAATAACTTCTTGAATCTATCAAACTCTTATTATTTATGGGGTTATATATCAAAACCAATTGGTAAAGTGTAACAACCCGACATTTTAAACACAATAATTAATTCAATCAGAAAACGTAGCGGAACAAAACTTGGATAAAACAAATCCTTTATTAGAAAAATCAAATCAATTCGACATGGCCATGTTCTTTATTTAAATCAAATCATAACACCTTTCGAAAATATATTTAAATATATTCTCGAACCAACAATTCAAATAAAAATACGACATTTGAGCTGGAATAAATTATGAACCAAAAGTCATCAAGTTCAAATAAAATTCGACCCGACAAAGACTCGACGCCAATTTTAATAATAATTCTCCAACTCTTCTTCATTCCTCGAGATCCTCAGCGTTTGCTAGCTCCTTTCCCTTTAGTACCTAAAAAAAAAGTAGCATCATGAGGCTACGCCCAATGAATAAACAATTTCAATAAAAACAATATGCTTTGAGTACACTTACGATGACATTAAGTCCAACACACTATCACACATAGCTTTAACGCCCAAACCACAGAACCTGTAATGACCCGATTTTCGTTAAATTCTTTAAATTCAAATGCACAGCGGAAGACTTGATTTTTAAAGAAAAACGGCATGGGTTCGTTTAAAAGTCGAATAACCAAAACCTGTTTTACAACCCATATTCAGAAAAAGCTGTAAATCGGGAATACGTATTCCATCATCTAGTTTTAAACTCACAATCATACTTTAAATCATAAAAACTCATGATATTTAGACAAACACCCTCTCGAGCTCAAAAAGACACAAGTTAATAAAATTGGAAATAATTTACAAGCATTCTAAGGATGCTAAACCAAAGAGTTCGATAATGTCCATTCACCACATCGACAAGTCAAGCAGCACCACCTCCTCTACCACGCCTTTGGACGAGGTTTATACGAAAATTTGTAAGTGTAGCAACATTAGCATAAAAATGCTAGTGAGAGTAAAACGAAAGCAAGTAATCCTATGAACTAAATTTCATACCGGAAATCGTGTCCAAAGGCCTAAAATGCTCATTACTACCCATATCTACACTTCCAATTTCCATACAATCAATGATAGTAAATACTACCCGTGAATAGTCATTCAATACCATAAGATAGAAACAAAGACTTAAAGTAAAGTAACATTCATTACTAAGTCTTACTACACAATTCTAAAGAATATGTAAATGTAACATTATCTATCTTTGTTACCAAACAAGTTTCATCGTAACGTGCTATTGTATGGATCGAAATCAACATACCACGTACGGTCGTACCATATCTCAAGTCACCGTACCATGATACCGTATGGACCGAAGTCAACATACTATCATGTACCATATTACCATCATCGTAACGTGCTCGTATGGATCCGAATCAACATACCACGTACGGTCGTACCATATCTCAATCATCGCACCATGATACGTATGGATCCGAATCAACATACTATCATGTGCCATATCACAAATCATAGTACCATGGTATGTATGGATCCGAATCAACATACTACCATGTACCATACCACAAATCATCGCACTATGATACGTATGGATCCGAATTGACATACTATCATGTGCCAAATCAATGTGCTCAAGGTCTCCACAAATCATCGCACTATGATACGTATGGATCTGAATCAACATACTATCATGTGCCGAATCAATGTGCTCAAGGTCACCAATAAGTTAGATAATCTCCAAGGAATTCTACTAAGTTATTAAAGAACCTAACTACTTAGATTACACGAGTCATTACTCAAGTGTAACATCTAAGCTACTTTAATTTCCATATCACTCAAAGTAATTTAACTTCCACTTTTAACTAACATCTCCAAGTCACTTTACAATACTTCCAAACCACTCCGATGTTTCCTTTTCACCGAACTAACCATAATTCCAAATCCTCTCCACTCACTTCCGAATTAAAGTCTCCAACCAAACAATAATTCTAAGAAGCTAATTCCCTCTTAACATTGATAAACAATATCATAACGAAACGTAATTCATAAAATTACTAAATTCCCTTTTAAACTCACCTTAGCTTGTAGAAAAGCTCCGATTAATCCGAGGTTGTCAACACCCGAACAATTCACAATCCTACAAATGAATTACACCTAATATCATTAATTAACCAAAAATCGAATAAACAACATCTAAACGCATAAAACGACGAAAATCCCGGATTTCCTCCCTATGGTGCTCTCGGCCATACAAGGGAAAAAGGGGTTCAGGTTTTGTTTTCTGGCTTTTATGCATTTTAGAGGTGTTTCGGGTTGGTTTCAAGCAATTTCGATGTTCCCGATTTCAATGGGTATCGATGATTCGGGTTTTTGGACAATATGTAATTTCCCAAATTGAATTACAATAAACAATATATCAATAATAAATAACCCATAATCAAACCCAAAAAGGTAAATTTCAAACGGGAAGGGTTTCGACTGAAACTCGGTTTTAGGGTTTAGGGAAAGTTGCCAAAAACACTTAAAACAACTCCCGTACTTAAAATCATCTAGTTTCCTGGCAAGAAATCGAAGAATCAAAGAGAAAGCTCCATTAAAACACTATTTGGAGCTTAGGGTTTGAAGATAAACTTACCGAGAACTCCGTGGATCACGGGTGGCAAGCACGATGGTTGGGTGGAAAAGAATCCTAGACCCGAGGGCTTTCCAATGCAACCGAAATCGAGTCGATCAGCCGAGAAACGAACAAAAACCGAAAATTTGAAACCCCCTCTTGATACCCACGGCCCTAAGGAAGAAGAGAAGAAGAAAAATGAGCCTTTTGTCTAATTTTTGGATATTTAAGAGAAGATGAATAGTGTTTTCATATTTTTAAGAAATTAGAAATGACGGTTGCGTCCTTTTATGTCTTTTAACTTATAAATCGAAACCCAAAGCTCTTAAATAAATCTAAAGGTGTTTAATAATTATTAATTGGCCCGTTAATAATTATTAATGTCACCGAAACGAATTTAAAGTATTAAAACGATAAAAAGAGTTTTCGGACGAAAATAACTATTAAAATCGAATTTACTAAATCTAATCTTAAAAGCTTTAATTTAAAATAAATAAATAAAATAAATTTTTTTTTTACCCCCAAAAGTAACGGGACGTTACAGAACCTCTTAAGATTTTCATTAGACTTAATCTAATGTATTTCACTTCCAACAATTTCCATCATAATAATCTTTCAACTAAGATATCATACAACACACATCCGATTCACTATTGAATAGTCCTACCCAATATGAACCTTTACTTAACTCTATACCAAGTGCGCAAACATGATAAAAGTTTTTACAATAATAATATTCTCTTTTAAATGGCCAAACTTAAAATGAACCTCCATAAATATTCTTTATTGAATGACGAATCATTCAATATGAACCTTCCATGCACATGCACTCACAATTTACAAGAAAAGGCTAAATTACATGAATAACGGTATTTACGCCCTTTATTATCCGATCTTGTCGATACTTATCTAAATGACTTCCAAAATTCACAACCTCATCACAACAGCCCCTTAACATCCTTATTCACTCACCCAAACCGTCCTAAAGTCCATCTGTGATGACTCGACTATTTTTAAATAATTTAGATATAAAACACAGCGGAAGTCTTTATATTTTAAGAAAAATGGCGTGGTTATATTTGAAAATTGGCTAGCCAAAACCTGTTTACATCTTAAATTCTGAAATCTAAAAACACAAGGAACATTAAGTTCCTATCCAGGAGTTCAAAGAGATTTTCATCATAAAAGTAAAACGAAAAGCTCTTAAGAGCTATATACAAATATACAACTCCAAAGTATGTATAAAATTCACAAAACATAGTCCATGGACTTTAAATAAACCTAGTCCATCTCGTGGTCATTATCCTTTGATCATGCAGCACCATCTCCTCTCCCTCAACCTCTAGCCAGGGCATTACCTGAAATTTTTGTAATATCATGAGCTAACAACTTAAGCTCAGTGAGAATAATAAGAATAAAAAGTAAAGTTATACCTCAAACCCGTATTCCAATTTGTGTCCAATCAATCTGACACAATCAATCCTAAAGTTCTTCAAACTCTAGGTAATTTCATTCTATAATCTCCAAAGGATGATATTTCGAACATACGTAGTCTAATACTCATCCATTAACTTGTTACGACATAAGTAAGAAAAGTAAATAAACTTTGCATAAATATGACATCTCAATTCTTTATCCATGATATATATTTCCATCGATCATATGCATGAAGGTAATGAGGACATCTTGTAGGATTCACATTCGCCTTTTATGCATGAATGAAGGTAACGTGAACTTCCCGTAGGATCCACATTCACCCTTATGAATGAAGAAGGTAACGTGGACTTCCCATAGGATCCAACGTTCTCCCTCCTTTTCTTTCTCACTTCCTCTTCTTTTTCTATGAAGGTAATGTGGTCTATCCCGTAGGATCCATCATTCTCCCTTTCATTTATTTCTCACTTTCTCTTCTTTTTCTATGAAGGTAATGTGGTCTATCCCGTAGGATCCATCATTCTCCCTTTCATTTCTTTGTCAATGATGCGAGATGTTATGGATATGCTTGCAAAAGTTAATAAAAGTAAAATATGAATATTAAAATAACCAAAACAAGCATAAAGTAAAAGACATAAAGTAAATAGATAGGAAATTTCGGAAGAACGATATGTGAATCGAACTCCGCTACATTAATAAAAGTAGATCCTATCTTAAACGATTAATCTATTCCTTCAAGGATTCTAAACTTCCAATATAATCCAAGGTTCTATTAACCGTTCTATCTAAAAGTTTGGATCTTTTAACTTCCAATGATCCATTACTAATCTTCAGAACGATTCTAACTTAGAACTTTCTAAGGTTCAATGTTTCCCTCAAGAAACTCCAAGTTTTCACTCAAAGAACTACTCCTAATCCTAAGGGCACTAGCTCACTTTCTTTTACTCTTAGATTCGAATCCTACAATCATTATACTTATTCGCTTTCTAAAGTTACTTTAAATCCTAACTATTCTCACCTTAGTAAAAGATGATTTAGCTCCCAACCTCCGATAGAGCGATCAAGCAAAGTTCAAACCACCTACAATTAGAATTACATCTAACAATCAATAAATTACCAAATAACGATCAAACAACATCTAAGCGTACAAAATGACGAAAAACTCAACAAACCCCAACATGAGGCTCTCGGCCCCCCCATAAAAAGTGGGTCTCGGGTTTGGTTTTCCGGCTTTTAGGCAATTTAGATGTGTTTCGAGTTGGTTTCAAGCAATTTCGATATTCCCGATTTCAATGGATATCGATAATTAGGGTTTTTAAACAATATGTCATTTCCTGAATTGAATTGCACATTATTTCAATAATAAATAACCCATAGTCAAACCCCAAAAGGTAAATTTCAAACGGGAAGAGCTTCGACTGAAACTCGGTTTTAGGGTTAAGGGAAAGTTGTCAAAATCACTAAAAAACAACCCCCGTAATAAAAGTCATCGAGTTTAACGGCAAGAAATCGAAGATTCAAAATGAAAACTCCATTAAAACACTATTTGGAGCTTAGGGTTTGAAAATAAACTTACCGAGAACTCCGTGGATCATGGGAGAAAAGCACGATGGTTGGGTAGAAAAGAATCCTAGACTCGAGGGCTTTCCGATGCAATCGAAATTGAGCCGATCAGCCGAGAAACGAACAAAAACCAAAAATCTCCTTCCCCCCCATGAGAGCCACGGTTTTGGGATGAAAATGGATGAGAAAAATGAAGACTTTTGGTCAAAGGGGTATATTTAAAGATGAATGAATAGTGTTTTGATATTTTTAAGAAATCGGAAATGACGGTTGCGTCCTTTTTATGACTTTTGACTCCTAAATCGAAACCCGAAGCTCTTAAATAAATCTAAAGGTGATTAATAATTATTAATTGGCCTATTAATAATTATTAATGTCACTGAAGCGAATTTAAAAGTATTAAAACGATTAAAAGAATTTCGGGCGAAATTAACTACTAAAATCGAAATTACAAAAATAATAATTAAACTAAATACTTGAATTGAAATAAATAAATAAATAAACAATATTAAATAAAAAAAATTCACTTCAAAATAACGGGACGTTACACCATCCAAGAACTACCCATAACCACCAATGCTAAATTTCAAAAAATTACACAAACCTGCATTTTTACGTAATCTTAAACAATAATAATATCTCCATAATTCCAGGAGTATTTTTTATCAATAAAATCATAATAAAATGTCCTTAGAATCATCCTAATCATAAACTTAACATCCAAACAATTAACGAAACCTTGGGGCAATAAAACACGTCGTTTTTACTGAAATTGCTCACTCACCTTAACTTTACGGTTTGAATTTTTATAACTTATTCACAACAGTCCACAACCTACAAAATTAAGGTACTAAACACTTAATAAAAATATCCTAACACAAAAAAAATCAAACTACGTAATGGGTAATCGAAAGAAGATGTGAAAACGGCTCGGAATCCCTCCCCACACCCACAGTTTTTGGAAGAAAATAAAAGAATAAAAATATGTTTTGGGGCTCAGTTTTGGGCTGAAGAGAGAAGAGAAAATTGTATGGTTTTGATCAATTTTTGTTGAAATCGGTTTGAATCGAATAGAATTTTAGGTTTCCAAAAGAATTGGCTAAAGTTTATTTGAAATTTCTTCAAGATTCATCAAGAATGAATCTTGATTTTGAGGAAAATAATAAAAACATCAAATCTGGAATTTAAAGGCTAAAAATAAATTCCCTACCTTCTTGAATTCGTGACAACATAATTAGAACCCGATCAACACAAACCCACTCCACGTTTTATTAATTCCACACTCAAATTTGGACAATATGCTCATTTGAGATTTGTTGAACTCCGATATCATCTTAATAAATCACATAATTCCATCTAAAAAACAATTGATTATGAGATGAGTGTCTCTGAATATCAATAAACCTTACTGAGCATTTTAATCTTTTTAATATGGGATATTTAGCTCGCCCAGCTGCAGAGCCACGTTGGGCCAGGGGGCACGTGCTCCCTCTCAATTTTTGAAAGTTAATACATAAACCCCATATTTAGAGTTTGCCGTGATTGGTCTAATGACCTTTCAATCGAGATGTTGGTGTATGTTTCATGTTTGAATCCTATTGGTCCCCCAAGTCATCCTCGTGTTCTTATTTTAATTATTATTATCTATATTATTTACTTTATATAATTTATAAAACATTATACTTAAATAGAGTAGTTGAATATAGTTTAAATATAAACTTGTATATTTTAAAAAAATATATATATACTTATTTATCAATTTTTAATAATTGTTTATTCACTATTTATTATCTATGTGTATTTTTATTATTGGTATAAATCTAATGACTTGTTAACATAAAAAATAAAATGAATTAGAGATTACTAATACTTATTCGATTTAATTTTAAAAAAAATAATATTGTCGATCTTATTTAGTTGTTATTTTTATTATTAATAGACAAAAATCAATATGCCTTAAAACTTTAAGGGTATTATCAACTTATACATTAAACTTTAATCTTATTAATTTTAATCTTGTATTATATAAGTAATTGCAAGTTTAAACTTCTATTAATTAGTTATTAACATATTCATAATCATTTGTATTGATATCCATTAGCTTTATTATTATTATTATTATTATTATTTTAAAAAAATAAATAATAAACAACAACAGACAAATTCCAAAAAGTTAATCGATAGATTAAATCCAAAAGTTGAAAATCGTAAAAGTGAACAACGGACAAATTCCCATCCCAGAAAAACACACAGAGCCTCAGATTCAAAGACCAAATCAAAATCACCGCCAAATTCTCATCACTTTTCATTCGATCACTGTGAAATCACCGTATCTTCGCCATGTCTTAGAGAGAAGTTAAATTTTTAGATTGCTCAACAGGTAAATATGGCGTCGGAATCAATCTTTCTCGAAGATTTTGGTGAGAAAGTTGACCTAACTCGACGCATTCGCGAGGTTCTTATTAACTATTCAGAAGGAACCACTGTTCATAAAGAGTTGATTCAGAACTCCGACGATGCTGGAGTTACTAATATCCAAGTCTTCTTTGTCTTTTTTTGTTTGTAATACATTCTCCACCACTTCAATTGAAACTATTATTTTCCTTCCTCAAATGAAAGCTAGTCGATTTTCTGAAGTTGTCGACAACATGACAACCTTCTTCCACTACCTTGTGGCTTGTGCTACTGCTAGTAACTGAAATTATGGGTTAAACTTATTGATTCTTGAATCTTTCTCCTTTTTAAGAAGACAAGTGAAATTTCCCTTTAATAAGATGTTGGAAGGAGTGGCAGGTTGTGTTGGGAAAAACACCCCTTCCCACATTCACCGCTAGGAATAAATAGAAGTAATCGAGAAAAATAAAGAAAGAAACACAATCAAACTACACAAGAATTTATACTGGTTCACCCCAATTGGCTACGTCCAGTTGTTACCATTGTGGATTTCACTATGATGAATCAAGAGTTACAATGAAAAATATCCAATACACTTAACCGTGTATTATGCTCAAAAAAGCCCTCAAGAAAGTAAACCCTTTCTTTTACAATAGTTCTCACACTCTCACCAAAGCCCTCACCACCCGGATTGCCTTGATCTCACCAGTTGGCTCTCGGCACTCTCCACACCCTTTTGAAGACCACCACTTCAAGTATATATAGCAACCAAACTTGATGTGCAAGGAAAAACCAAACTTGGAGCCCAAGTACACTTGAAGCTCAAGCTTCCCCAAGTTGAAGTCACCGCCTCTCAAAGATTGCCAATCACGTGAGGTGCTACCTATCCTCTTTGATTTGGCTTCACATCACAACAGGTTGTGTGGTAGCTTTCTTGCATTTTCATAGCTTTGGTTGCCTGACCTTAGGAAATTTTCTTTGGGAAATTTCATTGGGTAGCAGAATTTTTAGCAATATTTATAAATATAGCATTTTTAAAAAGTATTTGCAAATATAGCAGATTTTTAAAAACCCACATTCATGTGATCAAAGATATCAATGATAACTTATAAAATAATCAGTGCTTATCAGTGATTCCTTCATAAAATATCAGGATATCAGTAAATCCGTGATTACTAATCACTGATTACTAGTGGCAATTTTGTAATATTTTAGGTGCGAATTTAATTTTTCTGCTATTTTTGCAAATATGTTTTTTTACTGCTATTTTTACAAATATTGAACATATTTTTGCTATTTTTGCAAGAGCCCCATTTTCTTTTGGGATCATGTGATTTAAAAGATACAAAAGAGACTTGCATGGTATAGAAATGGTTATTTTTGTTAGGAAGGAACATTGATGCTGATTTAGTCAGTGTTGAGTGACATCCCGTTATACCCTCTCAATTTTTTAAGATGTTGGCAGGAATTATTAATGGAATTGAGTAGGTGTTAGCTCATTTTTATAACATCATTTTTATTCCTAAACATTATTGATGTATGTTAGTTATTAGCAAAATATGGATTTGAGCGCCTAGGCGCTAAAGAGTATGGCACGCAAGCGGAGAAGACCTTTTATTTTTGTAGCGACTAGGCGCTACGTCGATTTCTTTAAATAAACCCTTGTTTTTATAAAACAGATGTTTTGAAGAGGCCAAGGGAGATAGACGGAAGAGACAGAAAAGAAGGCTTTTAGGGAGAAAAATACCAGAATTCAAAGGCTGAGAAGCTAGAGAAGATTTACCATCCTCAATTATCAATTATTTTAATGTTTATAATTTTATCTTCTTTGAGTATTGTTAGTTTCAATATGAATTAAGCTTTCCATTATAGGGTATTGATGTAGCCAAGTGAATTGATTGAGACATTTTCCTAGATTCTTTCATTCTTTATTTTCATTTTAATTGTGAAAACTTCTTTGGTCCTAATGCTTGTCATAATTAGTCATTGTGATATTGAAATCAAGTTATAGTTCAAGTTGAGAAACGTGGATTATTTCATTGTTGATTAAGTTGTTTTCCCTAATTCAATCAAGAGTAGAGATATTCTTGGTAATTCTGTAGCATCGATGATTTTCTTTGCTTGATGATATTTGAAATGTTTTGGACTTTCATAGAGATATAAGAAGTCTACTTTTTGAGTATAGTCTTTAAATCTTGAAAAAGGTTATTGCATATTTGTGGAAAATTGCTAACAACTACTGAAAGTAAAGTTGTAGTGTGATTTAAGATTTGTCTTAAGAGAGGAACTCAGTGAAGTCATTACCTTAGAGTCTTTCATCAATTGAATTTTATCTTATTAATTCGTTCTCATTCAAATTCTTTTTCTTGTCTTTTAAACATTACCATTTTTGAATTATTCATTATTAAATTTGTTAGTCATTCAGATATTATTGGGGTTAGATAAGTTTTGGTAATCTTCGTGGGACGATACTCTTTTCTTCACTTTATTACTTGTTTACGACACTTGCACTTGCGTTATTGATTTTTATTCAACAAGTTTTTGGTGCTGTTGCCGGGGATTAGTTTGTTTTTACTAATATCACAATCAAATTGCTTTGATAGTAATTTGAAATTTATTTGTTTATTTTATTTTAAATTGTTATCTTATTTTTTTTGTCTCAGGTACTTTGATAGTGCATGCGAAAGTTAAGGAGCAGTGTTTTACTTCCTTTTGATTCTTAGATTGAACGTATGTGTCGAAGAAATCGAAAGGATCAAAGAGAAACTGTTGAGCAAATAAGAGTAAACATGGCAGAGGGTGACACACAAAATGAGATTCGTAAAAAGCTTAAGGATTATGTATTACCAGATGTCTCAGGAATACACGCTTCAATAAAGAAGCAAGCAATTCAAGCCAATAATTTTGAAATTAAGCCGGTTACCCTACAAATGGTCAAAGCTACGCTGCAGGTCTTGTTACTGAGGATCCTAGCATGCACATTGCCCAGTTTCTGGAAATTTGTGATACATTCAAGTTTAATGGGGCTGATGATGTTATCTGACTAAGGTCATTCCCTTTTTCTTTGCGAGATCGTGTAAAAAGTTGGTTGAAATCGCTTCCTACTGACTCAACCAGCACTTGGGATGATTTAGCTCAGAAGTTTTTATCAAAATTTTTCCCACCTGCAAAAACATTGAAGATGCACGTTGAGATCAATAACTTCACTAAATATGAAGGGGAAACTTTTCATGAAACTTGGGACTATTACAAAGAACTCCTACAACTATGCCCTCATCATGGTTTGCCTGATTGGATGCAAATTCAAATTTTTTATAATGGACTTGGAAGTGCATCCAGAACTATGGTAGATGCAGCAGCTGGTGGAGGATTCATGAGTAAAACGGTAGAAGGTGCTATTGAATTTTTAGAGAATTTGGCCATAAATGATTATCAATGGTCAACTGAAAGATTACACAGAGGAAGGCACCAGGAACCCATTATGCTAATGTTGTAGCAATCCTAGCATCCCAAGTTGCTTCACTTACCAAGCAATTCCAAGACAGTCAGTTGGGAGTAAATGTTGTGCAATCCACACCAATGGTTTCATGTAATTTCTGTCAAGGGAATCATCGTAGTAAAGATTGTCAAGGAGGAAACCCCTTATCTCAAAATCAGATGGAGCAAGCTCAATTTGTGGGTAATTTTAGCAGCGGAAGAATAACCCCTTTTCAAATACTTATAACCCAGGATGGCGTAATCACCCTAATTTTTCATGGAAGAATACTCCAAATCAAACTCAACACCCATCAGGATCTCAATCTCAGGAGAAGAAAACAAATTTGGAAGTGATGATGTTCCAAATGGCAACCCACACCAATCAATTCATGACTGAAACAAAAACCAATTTCCAAAATCAAGCTTCACTATTCGAAATCTAAAGGTGCAAAGTTGGTCAAATAGCTAATATGTTGAGTAACCGTCAAGAGGGTAATTTGCCTAGTACGATCGAGGTGAATCCAAAGGATCGTAATATGATCACTTTGAGATGTAGTAAGAATTTAGAGCCATTGATTGAGAATAAAAAGCAAGAAGTTACTGATGGAGCTCCAACAATAGAGAAAAATGTTTAAGATACTCAAATGCCATATGTTTCTCAAGAGCAACAACAAAGAGTACCATATCCACAACGACTACAAAAGAACAAATTAGATAAGCAATTCTCAAAATTTTTAGATGTTTTTAAAAAACTTCATATTAATCTTCCTTTTGCAGATGCACTTGAACAGATGCCAAGTTACGTGAAGTTCATGAAAGACATTCTATCAAATAAGAGAAAGCTGGAAGAGTACGAAACTGTAGCACTTACAGAAGCTTGCAGTGCTATTTTGCAGCAAAAGTTACCTCAGAAATTAAAAGCCCCAGGACGTTTCACTTGTTAGGAATGGTGTCCTAGAACTTGTAATTATTTAATAATAATAATTTATTAAGAATAAATTAAATAAATAAACCTAAGTTCTTTATATTATCTAGATTGATTCAATTAATGATATTAGGAATATATGGAAATATATAAATATCAAACATTCAAATAGTAAACCCTAAGTTACTCTTATGAAATCACGACTTAGTATGTGAGTCACACAAGAGGATTAAAGTCGAGATGAGTAACTTAAACGTGTCTACAGTAAACGGATAACGTTTGGGAACCTTATCCTGGTAACACTGTTGATAGCTTCGCATTTTGTTTATAGACAAATGATCGAATCCTGATCATTCATGTGGGAGACATGAAATGGAAGTATCATATGCAATGTTGATTGTATAAGACAGGACCACGATGTTCGATCAAATTTCTCATTAGTATCGTTTACGAGAAATAATTGAATATCAAACTAAGTTTATCAACCGTGATAGATCTCAATCCTGAGTGAAATGCGGACTCCTATTTGTGGAGTTATGTTCTTTGATTCACATAGTTGAGAGCGATCTGTAAGAACGCTCAATACACTCCTGTTTTGGGAACATGACTAGATAAGTAGCTGGGAACTCATTTTCACGAGATGGAATTCATAACTTTCCTATAAATTAACGGTATCGATGCGATACCTAAACATTTTAGGAACTTTAGGAAACTCCCTTGATGTCTCGATTCGAGACATGAACAAGTGACGTCACGACTTCTATTGATCACGAAGTATCTTATCTCTAGTTCGACTAAAGATAAAGTTCATTGGAGAATCAGCGGGAACACAAGGATAAAGCGGTAATTACAGGGGCAAAACGGTAAATTTATCCTTTGTAATTATGAGGGTTCCACGTGAAGGATAATATCACGAGATATAAATAAAGATAAACTAAATGGACATAACTCATCTATAGTGAGGGGAGTTCAGCTATGAATCTATAGTGGAATTATTTTTAGTTAGATAATAAGTAATTAACTGATTATGTGTTAATCACTTAATTGACTAATTATTAAGCCCATGATCTATAGGTCCATCGGGTCCCTATGCTAGCCCAAATATCGTAGTCGCGAAATCAAGTAGAAGAAATGGAAATTTTAAGTAAAGTGAATTACTTAAAATAGGCAATATTAATTGTTTAAATATTGAGTATATTTAAATGGTAATTAATATAAACATTATTAATTGTTTAAATAATGAGTTTATTTAAACATGAAATTAATAATGAAATATTATTAATTATAGATTATTAATTATTTAAATATTGAGTATATTTAAATGGTAATTAATAATTTGAAATTAATTAACAATTATTAATTGTTTAAATAATTAATTTTATTTGAACGGAAATTAATAATTAAAATTAATTAATAATAAAATGTTATCAATAAAATTATTAATTAAATAATGAGTTTATTAATAATTAAATATAATTTGATAATATTTAGTCGGGAGAAAATATTAATATTTTTAATTGTTTAAATAAAATATTTTATTTAAATGGTAATTAATAAATGAATTAATTAAGTTGGACTTATTAATTTAAGAGAGAGTTTCAAGCCCAATTGGATTAATGAACCCAATTGAAATTGGCCCAAAATAATTAATTAAATAAATTTGATTTATTAATTATTTATTATTAATTTTGGTCTTCATAGATAATTTGTAGGAGATAATTATTTGAATTATATCCTATAATAATTATATAGATTTATTTACCCAAGATAAATAAAATAAAGAAAAGAAAATAATCTCCTATTTATCTATGGCATTTTCGAAATTGCAAGATAAATGAAAGAGATAATCTTTTTTCTTTTTGTATTTATCTCTATAGATTAATCCTAATGGGATTAGGATTCCTATTTTCCTATAAATAGGAGGGTTGGGTCATTCATAAATCACACAATTAAATTCCTTAGAAATTCGGAATTCTCTCTTCCTTCTCCCTCCCCCTTAGCCGATTTTCCTATAGTCATTGGGAAGAAAATATTTTTTTTCTTCTTCCCAATTTCTTCTAAAGTTCGATCCCACAATCGGATTTCTTTTGATCGATCGGGATATAGCATAGAAGATCCGGTGTTGCTGAGGATTTGATGCTGTAAAGAAACCTCCAACCGATTCTCCATTTATTACTCAATGTAAGTTTTGATTTTAATTTTCGAAATTTAAAGCATGAATCTACATGTTTTTTTCACAAATTGCATGATATTAATAGATCCTAAATTAAATGTTAATTTGTGTTACTAAATAAATTCCGCTAATTTAGTAAATCATCCCTTCATCACTATCTCTTGTTCTATAGGAAATTTTACTTTTGATAAAGCATTATGTGATCTTGGTGCATGTATTAACTTAATGCCTTTGTCTATTTTCAGGAAACTAGAATTGGGAGAAGCTCGTCCAACAACAGTAAGTTTGCAATTAACAGATCGTTCAATAAAGCATCCACGAGGAATCATTGAAGATGTTCTGGTAAAAGTAGATAAGCTTATATTTCCTACGGATTTTATTATTCTCGATATGGAAGAAGACAAAGAAATACCTATCATTCTAGGAAGACCGTTTTTGGCAACAGGGCGTGCTTTGATTGATGTGCAAAAGGGTGAACTTTGTCTGAGGGTACAAGGGGAAGATGTGTCATTTAATATTCTTGATGCAATTAAGTACCCAACTTTGAGTGATGATTGTATTTCAATTGAGTCGGTAATTGCTGAATTTTCAAGTACACCAAAAAAAACCCTTAGAATTGAGTCTAATTCACCCACATCCTTTGAGTTTAGAAAGTACTGAAGTTATAGAATATGTTAAATGGATGGATTCTTGCAATCCTTATCATAGGAAGTATTATGAGAGCTTAGGTAAAGCCCCATCTGGTCCCATTCATTCAATAGAGAACCCACCCGCCCTAAACCATTACCTGATCATCTTAGATATTCATATCTTGTTGACGAGTCAACCCTTCCTGTAATTATTTCATCTCGATTGACTCATCAGGAGGAAGAGAAACTTTTGAGGGTGCTTAGGAAACATAAAACAACCATAGGGTGGTCTTTGGCAGATATAAAAGGGATAAGTCCAACCATGTGTATGCATAGAATCTTGCTACAACAAGATACTAAACCATCTGTTGATGCACAAAGAAGACTTAATCAAAAAATGAAGGAAGTGGTTCGATGTGAGATTTTAAAATGGTTAGATGCTGGGATCATCTATCCCATTTCTGATAGTGCTTGGGTAAGTCCAGTCCAAGTTGTCCCAAAGAAAGGTGGAATGACTGTCGTGAAAATGAAAATAATGAGTTGATTCCAACTAGAACAGTCACGGGGTGGAGGATATGCATTGACTATAGAAAACTCAATACAACCACTTGAAAAGATCATTTCTGTAACGTCCCGTTATTTTGAGGTGTATTTATTTATTTATTTAATTAAAGTATTAAAGTTAATTTTAGAATTAGTTATTTAGAATTTAGTAGTTAAATTCGTTCGGAAACCTTTTTAATTGCTTTATTAGCCTAAATTAGTTTCGGTTGTATTAATAATTATTAACGGGCCAATTAATAATTATTAGTCACCATTAGGCTAGTTTAAGTACCTGGGTTTCGTTTTAAAAGCTAAAAGCAAACAAGGGACGTATGCGTAATTTCTGAATTCTTAAATATCTAATCACTATGCATCCATGTAACGCACCGTTACAAGGTAAGTTCAATTTTAGATTAAATTAAAATTTTTAATTTAACTAACGGGTTTAGAGATTATTGATAAATAATTTATATTTATTATTATAGGCTTTTGGGTGACACTTTTTGATAGGTGTCACATTTGCAATTGGTTAGGTAACTTGGATTAGGATGATGTGGAAAGTTAGGTCATAATTAAGGAAAACAAAGAAAGAAAAAAAAAAAACTCCCTCATCCTCTCCCACACCTCACGCTGCCACCCTCAAAGAAGAGAAAGGGATTTTTTTCCGCCTCGTTTTGTTTCGTTCTTCGATTGATCGTGATTCGGGTTTTTAATTCAAGCGTATTGGGAATCAATTTTGGACACAAAGGTAACGAAAACTCTCTTTCTCTTTTTCTTCTTGTTGCCGTGAGCCTACGGTTAGTAATTGATGAGTTTTCATCAATTTTATTAATTAGGAGATCGTTGTAATCACACGGAATCGAGGAGGGAAAATCGGAAGCCTTTTTCAAGAAATTCGATTGTCGGGTAAGCATTCATGATTGATTTATCAATCATTAAAATTCTGAAATTTAATCATTTATATTTCCATGAATACCAAGAACCCCAACCCTTGATCCAACCTCCATAGTTTCCAAATTTTCCAACCTTGGCTAAACACCCAATCGATTTTGATTACCGATCCTAATACCTAAAACCATCAAGATCAATCACCATAGCCATGAAACTGCGACCGAGCCACGACCCGAAGGCCATGACCACCGCGGCCCACACACCACCCACACCCCCAACCATAGCCCAATTCCCTTCTTCGTTTGTTTTCCGTTCTTTGATCCATCGAACCCCAAACCTTTTGTATAATTTTAGGATATTTTAATTTGTATTTTAAGTTATTTAGGACCTTGTTTCAGGTCTGATTCGTCAAGGGAAGTAGCGTTAATTTTTGGACTTAAGCGATATCGAGGTGAGTTAACGGTTTATTCGTTGGTGGAGTTTTAGAGAAATCTTAGGCCTTTACCATAGATTGTATGTTTCAATATATTTAAATATAATATTCTGGAGTTTTAGGAAGTGAATGCATGTTGGAAACATCGAAAAATCATTTGGTGAAACAATTTTTCGGTTAGACTAGTTTAGCCGTTTTTCGGCAGTTTTTGATGTTTTTCGATTCTATTTGATTCTGATTTATTTGGGAGTTAATTCTGGAATATTATGGTGATTTTTCATGAGATTTGAGTTGAGCATGATTAGGATTGAATTATTAGTTTTGACGGTTTTCGGCAGTTTTATCGTAATGATGTATTTGCATGCTTTAATTAGACTCATTGAGCTGCTGTATTTTAATTGTGTTTGCTGATTGTGAATGAACATTATCAAGAGGATAATGTAAAGAGATTGTGGAATGATGTCTTGACAGGTGTGTTAAACTAGTATAAGGCTACGAGCTCATACTTAGTAAAAATAGTTATGAGAGTGAGCTCATAACGACTAATGGACGTTGCTCGTATGAACGATCCATTAGGGGATTAGTTGCGACTGTAACTAAGTGCCTAAGAAAGGTTTGTAGTCCCGAGAGACCGCCTTCTTAGTGGATGGCTTGAAAGATTGATTGATTATGTTTGTTAATTTAGAGTTGGCTTATGTTTCGGATTGGGATGTGTATTGGGAGGATTATTATGAATGTTGGTCTTGGATATGGAATTAGTTAATAATTTCCTATTCATGTAAAGAGATTGAATGTAAGGTTTAAGGGACATTTTGTGTGAAAGAGATATTGGAGAGTGTTGAGTGTTGGGACTCGGTATAAGTTGTTAGAGATTATTTAAAACTTTACCTTCGTTTAGATCATTTTCTCACTGGCTTTAGCCTCACAGTGCTATCTGTGGTTTCTTTTCAGGTAACAATGGACCAAGAGGTGGCGGTTGATGAAGTGGAAGAGATGAGAGTTCATGTCGTGGTGGCTAGCCAAATGCATTTAAATTTTTATGGAGATTAAGTATAAAGTATTCAATATTCAAATTTTATTGGCCATATTTTGTTTTATGAAATTTGAGACTCATGTTAGTCTTAAAACATTTTATTATTTGATTTAGCTCATTGTTTTGTTTTAAAGATTGTAACTCCGGAGTTGTTAATTTTAATAATTGCTTATTTGATTTACAGTTGAAATGTCATACTTTCAATAAATGATATTTATTGTTTCTTCCGCTACATTTATTATGTTTGTTTAAAACCATGAAAAGTCGGGTCTTTATAGTTGGTATCAGAGCCAGGTTGGTTCTGAAGACCGTATGTATTACATACACTTTTTGACATGAACCTCATCTTCACACTCATCGGCGCCAGGTACCTCAATAAATAGTCTCTAAATTTATACCTTGTCCGAGTAGCATGATAGATAGTGTCAAAGTTTAACTATTCAATCTCAATAAATATAGTGTTTGTGTATTTCAGGATGCCTCCTGTGGTTATGTCTGGAAGAGGAAGAGGATGAGGCCGTGGTAGAGGCCGAGGTAGGGGTGAACGTGGTCGAGGTCGTGGTATCAACCTCGAGTACCAGAGTGACGTCGAGTCGTCGAATGAGGTTAACTCTTATGCTACCCCTGATGTGGGGAATGTTGATGGGCATGTGGACCCAGTTAGAATGGATGAACCGGAGGATGTTCCCTTGGCCCAGGTACCACCAGTTGTTCAGGGCAAGTTTGTGCCCCAAGCTGAATTAGATGAAATGCATAGAGCGTTGGCTTGAGTTGGTGGTGTGACTGAGAAAGCCAAGATGCTGAAAGAATATAAGAGGTATGCACCAGCTGAATTCAATGGAAAGTCAGTTGATCCTGAAGAAGATGAGGATTGGTTTACTAGAGTTCAGAGAGCTTTGAAGGTTGTTAATTGTCCCGAGCATTTGAAAGTTCATTGTGGGACTTTCTCTTTGGTGGGGGATGCTA
Organism: Gynostemma pentaphyllum; assembly: GCA_028015215.1. Lineage (NCBI taxonomy): Eukaryota > Viridiplantae > Streptophyta > Magnoliopsida > Cucurbitales > Cucurbitaceae > Gynostemma > Gynostemma pentaphyllum. Next base: position 12,392,560 of record CM051350.1, read on the forward strand.
TGTATTGGTGGGAGACCACACTGAATACCTGGGAATGTACTACTCCGGTGACTTGGAGTGAATTCCAAGAGAGGTTCTATGAGAAATACTATACTAAGAAGTATAGAAGCCAGGAGGAGTGCGAGTTCTTGACCTTGAAGAAAGGGGACAAATTTGTGCTTGAGTATGAGAAAGAATTTGATCGTCTTTCGAGGTTTGCTGCTTATTAGGTTGCTACACCTGCGTTGAGAATGTATAGATTCATGATGGGATTAGATGATGATTTACTGGGACAAATTGAGGCTATTGGGCCTACAGACTATGCTTCTGCTTTGAAGATTGCCATCTCTCTCGACCCAAAGAGTGGAGGCAAGGTTATAGAAAAAGAAACGACGGAGACTGCAGTTGGGAAGAAGAGGAAAGCTGAGACTGGGCCTCAGCAGAAACAGAATCAGGGCGGTAATAGGGGACAACGGTCATCACAAAATAGGCGGTTCAATCGAAGCAGGCCGAATCGGGGTGGTAGGCATCGGTTTAATATTCTTGAGTGCAGAATCGTAGTAAGAGGCATCTGGAGTATGTAACCAGCCTAAGAAATGTTTTTTCTGTCGTCAGGAGGGACATATAGCTGCTAATTGTAGGAAGAATATGAAAGCACCTATGGTTGGGGGACAGAACAGAACTACTAATCAGGGTCAGCATAAACAGGCTCCTCAGCAGGGATAGTTGTTTGCTACCACTAGAGGTGAGGCTGAGGCGGCTCAGAATGTTGTCACAGGTACTTTATCGGTCCTTGGTCATTCTGCTTTTGTTTTGTTTGATTTTGGTGCTACTCATTCCTTTGTTTCTGCTGAATTCGTTAAGTGTGCTGAATTTGTTACTGAGCCCCTTAATTTTGATTTGAATGCTAAGACATCGGTTGGTGGGATAGTTTGTGGTTATAGAATGTTTAAAACTGACGAACTGTGTGTGCTTGAAAATTGTATGCCTGCAACTCTGATTGTGATTGATATGTCTGATTTTGACATTATTTTGGGGATGGACTGGTTGCGTGCCAATCATGCTATTATTGATTTCTATAAAAAAGAGGTGCTTTTTAAGGGTCCATGTGGAAAAGAGTTTAAGTTTAAGGGAACCAGTAGTAAACTAGCCCCAGTAGTTATCTTAGCTTTACAAGCTAGTAAGTTGATTGATGTGGGAGCTTTGGCCTATCTAGCTAATGTAGTCAATACGACTGTCAAGAAGGTCAGTTTAGATTCTGTGCAGTTGTGAATGAATTCGTTGATGTATTCCCTAATGAATTATCTGGATTACCCCCACCTAGGCAAATGGATTTCCAAATAAAAGTTGTACTTGGAACTGCCCTTATTTCTAAAGCACCTTATAGAATGGCTCCCGCTGAGCTAAAAGAGCTTAAGACCCAGTTACAAGAACTTCTAGATTTGGGTTTTATACGCCCAAGTGTATCACTGTGGGGTGCACCTGTCCTATTTGTGAAAAAGAAGGATGGATTGATGAGGTTATGTATAGATTACCGTGAGCTTAATAAGGTAACTATCAAGAACAAATATCCTTTGCCTAAGATAGAAGATTTGTTTGATCAATTGAAAGGGGCCACCGTGTTTTCAAAGATAGATTTGAGATCAGGATATCACCAGTTGAGAATCCGTGATATCGATATTCCAAAGACAGCTTTCAGGACTAGGTATGGATATTTTGAGTTCATTGTCATGTCTTTTGGATTGACTAATGCCCCGATAGCTTTTATGGACTTGATGCACACCGTTTTTCAACAATTCTTAGATACATTTGTTATTGTATTTATTGACGACATTTTAGTGTATTCTAAGAATGAGGTTGAGCATGCCATGCATTTGAGGAAGGTTTTGTCTATTCTGAGAGATGAAAAATTTATGCTAAGTTTAGCAAATGTGAATTCTGGTTGAAAAAGTAGCTTTCTTGGGGCATGTAGTGTCGGAATAAGGTATTTCTGTGGATCCTTCAAAAATCAAAGCAGTTACTGGGTGGGCACGACCTACTAGTGTGGTTGAGATTCAAAGTTTCCTTGGTCTGGCTAGATATTATAGGAGGTTTGTGCAAGACTTTGCACGAATTGCTTCTCCAATGACCAAGTTGACTAGAAAGGGAGTGGCCTTTGTTTGGAATGAGGAATGTGAAGTTAGCTTCGAAGAGTTGAAGAAGAGATTAGTAAGTGCTCCAGTTTTGGTTACTCCTGATGACTCAGGTGGTTTGACAATCTACAGTGATGCATCGAAAAAAGGGTTAAGTTGTGTTTTAATGCAACATGGCAAAGTAGTAGCGTATGCTTCTAGACAACAGAAAGAGCACGAAAAGAAGTACCCTACTCATGACTTAGAACTTGCAGCAGTAGTTCATGCCTTAAAGATTTGGAGGCATTATCTTTATGGTGAGAAGATCTTAATCTTCACTGACCACAAAAGTCTCAAATATTTCTTCACTCAGAAGGAGTTAAATATGAGGCAAAGGAGATGGTTAGAGTTAGTGAAGGATTACGATTGCGATATCCAGTATAATCCTGGAAAGGCGAATGTAGTGGCGGATGCACTTAGTAGAAAAACAGTTCATTCAGCAGCGATTCTGGGGCATCCTCGATTACAGTAGGAAATGGATAGGGATGATCTTATTGAGATGACAGCTGAGATGACAGTTAGTATGGCTGGTTTGACAGTAAGACCGACTTTGAGGCAGAGAATTATAGATGCATAGAGAGCAGATGACAGTTTAGCTGCCTGTTTTTTTAATGCCGAAACCGATATGTCGGGGGTATTTGCTTTTGCTAGAGACAGTGCTCTACTTTATAAGGGTCGTTATGTGTTCCCAAGGATGAAACCTTGAGGAAGGAGTTGTTGGAAGAGGCACATGGTTCGATGTTCTCCATTCACCCCAGGGGCACCAAAATGTATAGAGATCTAAAAATGCATTATTGGTGGTCAGGGATGAAGAAAGATATAGCTGAATTTGTAAGCAAGTGCCTAGTTTGTCAACAGGTAAAAGCTTTGAGAAGAAATCCTCATGGTTATGTTAAACCATTTAGTGTTCCTAAATGGAAGTGGGAAGAAATTTCTATGGACTTTATTGGTGGATTACCTAGAACTTCTCGAGGTAATTCAGTTATTTGGGTGATTGTTGATAGATTGACAAAGTTGGCACATTTTCTTCCTGGAAAACCGACTTATCCAGTAGAGACTTGGGATCAGATGTATTTGAGAGAAATAGTGCGTTTGTATGGAGTACCGGTTCGTATTGTATTGGATAGGGACACGCGTTTTGTCTCTAAATTTTGGCAAAGTCTTCAGAAAGCTATGGGTACCTGATTGGATTTTAGTATAGCTTTCCACCCTCAGATGGATGGTCAGACCAAGCGAGTTAATCAAATTTTGGAAGATATGCTTCGGGCTTGTGCCTTAGATTTTAAAGGAAGTTGGGATGATCAACTTTATTTGGTGGAGTCTGCATACAATAATAGCTATCAGGCTACTATCGAGATGGCTCCTTTTGAGGCTTTGTATGGGAAGAAGTGTCAATCGCCAGTTCATTGGGATGAAGTTGGGGAGAGGAAATTATTGGGACCTAAACTTATAAAGTTAACGAGTCAATCTGTAAATGTGATTAGAGAAAGAATGAAGACTGCCCAGAGTAGGCAGAAGAGTTATGCAGATAAGATGCGCACTGACCTAGAGTTTTCAGTAGGGGATCATGTTTTCCTTAAGATTGCACTGATGAAGGGTGTGATGAGATTTGGGAAGAAAGGGAAGTTGAGTCCTCGTTTCATCAGACCTTTCGAGATTCTTGAGAGGATTGGACCGTTTGCTTATAGGTTGGCTTTGCCACCGACATTATCCAGTGTTCATAATGTTTTTCATGTGTCTATGCTTCAAAAGTACGTTGCGGATCCTACCTGTGATCAATTACGAGCCAATGGAATTGGAGGCGGATTTGACTTATGAAGAGAAACCGGTTGAAATCTTAGCAAAAGAGCAGCGGGTGTTGAGGAACAAGACTATCGAGTTGGTCAAAGTGTTGTGGAGAAACCATACCAAGGAAGAAGCTACTTGGGAACGAGAAGAGGATATGCGAGGGAGCTACCCTCATCTTTTTCTCGAGGGGGTGAAGCTTTTCGGGGACGAAAAGCCTTGTTAGTTGGGAGGTTCTGTAAAGCCCCGTTACAAGGTAAGTTCAATTTTGGATTAAATTAAAATTTTTAATTTAACTAACGAGTTTGAAGATTATTGATAAATAATTTATATTTATTATTATAGGCTTTTGGGTGACACTTTTTGATAGGTGTCACATTTGCAATTGGTGAGGTAACTTGGATTAGGAGATGATGTGGCAAGTTAGGTCATAATTAAGGAAAAGAAAGAAAGAAAAAAAAAACAACTCCCTCATCCTCTCCCACACCTCACGTCGCCACCCTCAAAGAAGAGAAAGGGATTTTTTTCCGCCTCATTTTGTTTCGTTCTTCGATTGATCGTGATTCGGGTTTTTAATTCAAGCGTATTGGGAATCAATTTTGGACACAAAGGTAACGAAAACTCTCTTCCTCTTTTTCTACTTGGAAGTGCATCCAGAACTATGGTAGATGCAGCAGCTGGTGGAGGATTCATGTGTAAAACGGTAGAAGGTGCTATTGAATTTTTAGAGAATTTGGCCATAAATGATTATCAATGATCAACTGAAAGATTACATAGAGGAAGGCACCAAGAACCCATGATGCTAATGTTGTAGCAATCCTAGCATCTCAAGTTGCTTCACTTACCAAGCAATTCCATGACAGTCAGTTGGGAGTAAATGTTGTGCAATCCACACCAATGGTTTCATGTAATTTCTGTCAAGGGAATCATCGTAGTAAAGATTGTCAAGGAGGAATTGGATAGAAACAAAAAGATTGGACATAATTGAAAAGAACAAGAATTTAAAGGATAGATTGGATAAAACCTATTCTAAAGAACGGCCACAAAATCGCAACCAATGCTCTGATACCAAATGATAAGGCAAACTCAAATGTCAAGTTCAAACACCCGATGCTATTATACTTAGCATGAACCCTTGAAGCATGAATTCAAATACTCCCTAACTATTTGATTTCAACCATAAGGAAAGAAACATATTGGATAGGCAAAAATAATATTGGAAAAGCAAAACAGATAATTGAAAGCCAGGAACTCAAGAAAAATGGCAGTTACAAATTTCAAAATTCGTGGAGTTCGAGAATGAATTTTTATTTGGCAGTCTATATGTAACTTATTAAGATGATAATAAAGAGCATACAAAAGGCCAAATTCAAAAATTCGTCCAGAATTGAAAACTCTAACTCACAGAATTGAAGTTGCTGGAAATTAGGCTAAACCTGCGCACAGAATTGAAATCCAAGATTGCAATAGTTTTCCTCATGATTTTGACAATATGCCCTTCTGAACATAGAAAGATAACGGTCATATACAACTTTTCTATTCAGAAAACAAAAGCAAATTCAGACGTTAGTATAGAGTTTGAATAGGGAATAGAAGCATTAAATGAAACAATTACAAAATTGAACAGTTTTGTCAATTTTGAACTATAGCCGTTTTTGATGCTTTAAATACGTAAAATGAATAAGAAACCGATATATTTGAAATATAACTGATGTATAAACACAATAATATCAGATCTACATGAATTTATATGGATCAAACTCATAAAATTCAAGAACTTGCAAGATGAACAGATTTGGTGCCCTCGGATGTAAATTTACTCTTCTTTCTTTTTCTTTTTTTTTTTTTTTTTGATTTTCAAGATCTAAATGTGATCTTTAAGATGAAGATGAAATCAGATTCAAAAGGTGAACCAAAATGGATGAAAAGGTAGAAACGAAATGGATGATCACAATGTGCAGAATTGAAAAACAAATGCATAAAAGTAAGATAGAATCAAATCTAGAGTAGGCCACAAGATGCAACCTATGCTTTGATACCAAATGATAAGGAAAACTCAAATGTCAAGTTCAAACACCCGATGCTATTATACTTAGCATGAACCCTTGAAGCATGAATTCAAATCCTCCCTAACTATTCGATTTCAACCATAAGGAAAGGCTAGAAACAGATTGCCCTATGTGATCTAAAAATCATGAAATGGACAAACTTTTACGTTCCATTATCTCATGACTCGAAACACTCCACAAGTTGGTTGATCACTCTCCTCTTGAATGTTTCTAAATATGTAATCTAAATCAAGATTACAAAGGGTGAGGCTCAAGGCTCTCAATGTGCATAAAAATGCTACATTTCATTCAATCTTTTGAATCTGTCAAGTCTTACAAGTCTCTTTACAGTGGTTGATAAGTGGCCTATTTATGGGCTTAAAATACAAGGGAAATTCGTTCATAATGCTCCCATAACAGCCCTATGATGTCCCTAGCTTGTAACCCCCAAAATTAAAGCAAAAAACTTAAGTTACATTCAGCTACTATTACTTTGTAACCTACAAGTGATCAAATACATTGGTAACTGATATTTTAACTCTCATTGAAGCTTGCAAATGATCATAAAATGTTGTCTTGAAGTTGCTTTAAATTCCAATGAATGATGGTTGAGTTGGCTTGAATGAAGCTTGGGTTATCATCAATGCATCTTGGGCTGTAGTTAATGCACCTTAGGTAGACTTGTAATAAATGAACTTGGGTTGCCATTAATACAATCGAAGTGCATTTAAAGCAAGTACTCTTGAAGCTTTAATTCTTTAAATGCATGGCTACATAATTCATATCAAAGAGTTTCCTCTATTTGAAACTTTAGGATGGACCAAAGAATTAGGATAAGTTTGAAAAGATTGTTTTTGATCCTTGTTTGATATTTTGGTCCAAAAGGATAAACAAAGAAGAGTTTCCTCCATTTGGAACTTTAGGATGGACCAAAACATGAGGACAACTTTGACAAGATTTATTTCGATCCTCGCTTGAAGTTTTGGTCCAAAGACGATTCCCAAAGAAGAGTTTCCTACATTTGGATCTTTAGGATGGACGAAATAATGAGGACAACTTTGACAAGATTGGTTCCGATCCTAGTTAGACATTTTGGTCCAAAGAGGATTCCCAAAGAAGAGTTTCCTCAATTTAGAACTTTAGGATGGACCAAATTATGAGGACAAGTTTGAAAAGATAGATTCCGATCCTCGTTTGACATTTTGGTCCAAAGAGGATTCCGAAAGAAGAGTTTCCTCCATTTGGAACTTTAGAATGGATCAATTCATTATTACAAGTTTGAAAAGATTGGTTCCAATCCTCGTTTGATATTTTTGTCCAAAGAGGATTCCCAAAGAAGAGTTTCCTCCATTTAGAACTTTATGATGGACCAAATCATGAAGACAACTTTGAAAAGTTTGGTTCCGATCCTGGTTTCACATTTACGTCCAAAAAGGATTCTCAAAGAAGAGTTTCCTCCAATTGGATCTTTAGGATGGACGAAATCATTAGGAAGAGTTTGAAAAGATGGGTTCCGATCCTCGTTTGACATTTTGGTCCAAAGAGGATTCCCAAAGAAGAGTTTCTTCCATTTGGATCTTTAGGATGGACCAAATCATTAGGTCAAATTTGAAAATATTGGTTTCGATTCTCATTTGACATTTTGGTCCAAAGAGGATTAGCAAAGAAGAGTTTCCTCCATTTGGAACTTGAGGATGGACCAATCATGAGGACAACTTTGACGTTCAACATTTTGGTCCAAAGAGGATTCCCAAAGAAGAGATTCCTCCATTTGAAACTTTATGATGGACCAAATCATTAGGACAAGTTTGTAAAGATTGGTTCGATCCTTGTTTGACATTTTGATCCAAAGAGGATTCCCAAAGAAGATTTTCCTCCATTTGGAACTTTAGGATGAACCAAATCATCAGGACAAGTTTGAAAAGATTGGTTTCGATCCTCGTTTGACATTTTGGTCCAAAGAGGATTCCCAAAAAAGAGTTTCATCCATTTAGATCTTTCAGATGGACCAAATCATGAGGACAACTTTGAATTTCGATATTTAGGATCAAAGAGGATTCGCAAAGATGAGTTTCCACCATTTTAGGATGGACAAAATCATGAGGACAATGTTCACTAGATTGGTTCCGATATTCGTTTGACATTTTGGCCAAAGAGTACTCCCAAAGAAGAATTTCCTCCATTTAGATCTTTAGGATGGACCAAATCATCAGGACTAGTTTGAAAAGATTGGTTCCGATCCTCGTTTGACATTTTGGTCTAAAGAGGATTCCCAAAGAAGAGTTTCCTCCATTTGGAAATTTAGGATGGACCAAATCATGAGGACAACTTTGACAAGATTGGTTCCGATCCTCATTGACATTTTATACATAGAGAATTCCCAAAGAAGAGTTTCCTCCATTTAGAACTTTAGGATGGATAAAATCATGAGGACAAGTTTGAAAAGATTGGTTCCAATCCTCGTTTGAAATTTTGGTATAGAGGATTCCCAAAGAAGAGTTTCCTCCGTTTGAAACTTTAGGATAGACCAAATCATTAGGACAAGTTTGAAAAGATTGGTTCCGATCCTCGTTTGATATTTTGGTCCAAAGAGGATTCCAAAAGAAGAGTTTGCTCCATTTGGAACTTTAGGATGGACCAAATCATGAGGACAATGACAAGTATTGTTCCGATCCTCGTTTGACATTTTGGTCCAAAGAGGATTTGAAAAAGAAGAGTTTCCTCCATTTGGATCTTTAGGATGGACCAAATCATCAGGACAAGTTTGAAAAAATTGGTTCCGATCCTCGTTTGACATTTTGGTACAAAGAGGATTCCTAAAAAGTGTTTCCTCCATTTGGAACTTTTGGATGGACCAAATCATGAGGACGACAACTTTGAAAAGATTGGTTCCGATCCTCGTTTGACATTTTGGCCCAAAGAGGATTCCCAAAGAAGAGTTTCCTCCATTTGGAACTTAAGGATGGACCAAATCATTAGGACAAGTTTGACAAAATTGGTTCCGATCCTTGTTTGACATTTAGGTCCAAAGAGGATTCCCAAACAAGAGTTTCCTCCATTTGGAACTTTAGGATGGACCAAATCAAGGGTGTTTGAACTTGAAATTTAAGTTTTCCTTATCAATATTTATCACTCCACAACTAGGGTTATCAATTCCAAATTGAATGACTCGGCAGCAACCCTAAACACGAGAATTGCAAAGAAAAAAACTCAATTGGGTTTTCAAAAGAAAGTCTCAAAGAGTGACTTGTTTTTCATTCAATAATATTCTGATTTTTTTACATTGAGTTCCATGGCTTTTATAGACTTCAAAAAAAATTAAAGGAAAATCAAAACATATAAGGAAAGTAGAGGCTTAAAGACACAAGCCTAAAAATTAGGAAACATTGTCTAAATTCAAATAAAAAGAAATCTAATTTCCTTAGTTGGCAGGGTGATATTGCAATCTTCCACTTAATGCATGTTGGCACGTTTAATGAGTCTTGCACATAGTCAGCTTTATAGACGTCTTCCTTATGGATTTGCAAGTTGCACAAATTGATATTCAAATAATGATATGTCAAGTCTTCATCTGAAATGGGCTGCTCACTTAGAAATATAGCTTGGTCCAAGCCTAGCCATCCTTGCACATGTGTAATAAAAGCTTGTTGAGCCTTCTTTACATCAGATCTTCTGGAGTGCCTCCATGATCCATATCACTTTAGGATGGACCAAATAATTAGGACAAGTTTGAAAAGATTGATTCCGATCATCGTTTGACATTTTGGTCCAAAGAGGATTCCCAAATAAGACTTTCCTCCATTTGGAACCTTATAATGGACCAAATCATGAGGACAAGTTTGAAAAGATTGGTTCCAATCCTCGTTTGACATTTTGGTCACAAGAGGATTCCCAAAGAAGAGTTTCCTCCATTTAGAACTTTAGGATGTTCCAAATCATTAGGACAAGTTTGAAAAGATTGGTTCCGGTCCTCGTTTGATATTTTGGTCCAAAGAGAATTTCCAAAAAAGAGTTTCCTCCATTTGAAACTTCAGGATGGACCAAATCATGAGGACAACTTTGACGTTCTACATTTTGGTGCAGAGAGGATTCCCAAAGAAGAGCTTCCTCCATTTGGATCCTTAGGATGGACCAAATCATGAGGACAGCTTTGACGTTTGGCATTTTGGTCCAAAGAGGATTCACAGAGAAGAGCTTCCTCCATTCGAAACTGAGGATGGACCAAATCATGAGGACAACTTTGACAAGATTGGTTCCGATTCTCGTTTGACATTTTGGTTAAAAGAGGATTCCCAAAGAAGAGTTTCCTCCATTTGGATCTTAATGATGGACCAAATCATTAGGACAAATTTGAAAAGATTGGTTCCGATCCTCGTTTGAAATTTTGGTGCAAAGAGGATTCGCAAAGAAGAGATTCCTCCATTTGAAACTTTAGGATGGACCAAATTATGAGGACAACTTGACGTTTGACATATTGATCCAAAGAGGATTCCCAAAGAAGATTTAATCCATTAGAATGGACCAAATCGAGCGGAAAACTTTGACAAGGGGGAAACCTTAGGTCTTTGGTATCAATATGGTCCGAAGAGTGAAACGAGTACTTTCAAACAAGCTTTTAAATTACAAACAAGTTTTAGGAGTGGTTCGGATCCTCTTTCAAAATTTTGGTCCAAAGAGGATTCGCAAAGAAGAGGTTCCTCCATTTGCATCTTTAGGATGGACAAAGTCGCTAAGAAAACATTGACAAGTGGGAAACCTAAGGTCTATGGTATCAATATGGTCCCAAGAGTGAAACAAGTACTTTGAAACAAGCTTTTAAATTACAAACAAGTTTTTGGAGTGGTTCGGATCCTCTTTCGAAATTTTGGTCCAAAGAGGAATCCCAAAGAAGAGGTTCCCCCATTGACATCTTTAGGATGGACAAAATCGCGAGGAAAACTTTGACAAGTGGGAAACGTTAGGTCTTTGTTATCAATATGGTCTGAAGAGTGAAACAAGTGCTTTCAAACAAGCTTTTCACTTAAAAACAACTTTTTGGAGTGGTTCGGATCCTCTTTCGATATTTTGGTCCAAAGAGGATTCCCAAAGAATAGGTTCCTCCAATTGCATATTAGGATGGACCAAATCGCGAGGAAAACTTTGACAAGGGGAGGTCTTTGGTATAAATATGGTCCGAAGAGTGAAACAAGTACTTTGAAACAAGCTTTTCAATTACAAACAAGTTTTTAAAGTGGTTCGGATCCTCTTTCGAAATTTTGGTTCAATGAGGATTCCCAAAGAAGAGGTTCTTCCATTTGCATCTTTAGGACGGACCAAGTCGCGAGGAAAACTTTGACAAGTGGTAAACCTTAGGTCTTTGGTATCAATATGGTCTGAAGAGTGAAACAAGTGCTTTCAAACAAGCTATTCACTTACAAACAAGTTTTGGAGTTGTTCGGATTCTCTTTTGATATTTTGGTCCAAAGAGGATTTCCAAAGAAGAGGTTCCTCCATTTGCATATTAGAATGGACCAAATCGCGAGGAAAACTTTGACAAGGGGGAAACCTTAGGTCTTTGGTATCAATATGGTCCGAAGAGTGAAACAAGTACTTTGAAACAAACATTTCAATTACAAACAAGTTTTTGGAGTGGTTCGGATCCTCTTTAGAAATTTTGGTCCAAAGAGGATTCCTAAGGAAGAGGTTCCTCCATTTGTATCTTTAGGATGGACCAAGTTGCGAGGAAAACTTTGACAAGTGGGAAACCTTAGGTCTTTGGTATCAATATGGTCCGAAGAGTGAAACAAGTGCTTTCAAACAAGCTTTTCACTAACAAACAAGTTTTTGGAGTGGTTTGGATCCTCTTTCGATATTTTTGTCCAAAGAGGATTCCCAAAGAAGAGATTCCTCCATTTGCATCATTAGGATGGACCCAATCACGAGGAAAACTTTGACAAGTGGGAAACCTTAGGTCTTTGGTATCAATATGGTCCGAAGTGTGAAACAAGTACTTTGAAACAAGCTTTTCAATTACAAACAAGTTTTTGGAGTGGTTCAGATCCTGTTTCGAAATTTTAGTCCAAAGAGGATTCCCAAAGAAGAGGTTCCTCCATTTGCATCTTTAGGATGGACCAAGTCACAAGGAAAACTTTGACAATTGGGAAACCTTAGGTCTCTGGTATCAATATAGTCTCAAGAGTGAAACAAGTGCTTTCAAACAAGCTTTTCACTTACAAACAAGTTTTTGGAGTGGTTCGGATCCTCTTTTGATATTTTGGTCCAAAGAGGATTTCCAAAGAAGAGGTTCTATTTGCATATTAGAATGGACCAAATCGCGAGGAAAACTTTGACAAGGGGGAAACCTTAGGTCTTTGGTATCAATATGGTCCGAAGAGTGAAACGAGTACTTTGAGACAAGCTTTTAAATTGCAAACAAGTTTTAGGAGTGGTTCGGATCCTCTTTCCTAATTTTGGTCCAAAGAGGATTCGCAAAGAAGAGGTTCCTCCATTTGCATATTTAGGATGGACCAAATCGAGAGGAAAACTTTGACAATGGGGAAACCTCAGGTCTTTGGTATCAATATGGTCCGAAGAGTGAAACAAGTACTTTGAAACAAGCATTTCAATTACAAACAAGTTTTTGGAGTGGTTCGGATCCTCTTTCCAAATTCTGGTCCAATGAAGATTCCCAAAGAAGAGGTTCTTCCATTTGCATCTTTAGGATGGACCAAGTCGCGAGGAAAACTATGACAAGTGGTAAACCTTAGGTCTTTGGTATCAATATGGTCTGAAGAGTGAAACAAGTGCTTTCAAACAAGCTATACACTTACAAACAAGTTTTTGGAGTGGTTCGGATTCTCTTTTGATATTTTGGTCCAAAGAGGATTTCCAAAGAAGAGGTTCCTCCATTTGCATATTAGAATGGACCAAATCGCGAGGAAAACTTTGACAAGGGGGAAACCTTAGGTCTTTGGTATCAATATGGTCCGAAGAGTGAAACAAGTACTTTGAAACAAGCTTTTCAATTACAAACAAGTTTTTGGAGAGGTTCATATCCTCTTTCGAAATTTTGGTCCAAAGAGGATTCCCCAAGAAGAGGTTCCCCCATTTCTATCTTTACGATGGACTAAGTCGCGAGGAAAACTTTGACAAGTGGGAAACCTGAGGTCTTTGTTATCAATATGGTGTGAAGAGTGAAACAAGTGCTTTCAAACAAGGTTTTCACTTACAAACAAGTTTTTGGACTGGTTCGGATACTCTTTTGATATTTTGGTCGAAAGAGGATTCGCAAAGAAGAGGTTCCTCCATTTGCATCTTTAGGATGGACCAAATCGTGAGGAAAACTTTGACAAGGGGAAACCTCTGGTCTTTGGTATCAATATGGTCCGAAGAGTGAAACAAGTACTTTGAAACAAGCATTTCAATTACAAACAAGTTTTTGGAGTGGTTCGGATCCTCTTTAGAAATTTTGGTCCAAAGAGGATTCTTAAGGAAGAGGTTCCTCCATTTGTATCTTTAGGATGGACCAAGTCACGAGGAAAACTTTGACAAGTGGCAAACCTTAGGTCTTTGGTATCAATATGGTCTGAAGAGTGAAACAAGTGCTTTCAAACAAGCTTTTCACTTACAAACAAGTTTTTGGAGTGGTTTGGATCCTCTTTCGATATTTTTGTCCAAAGAGGATTCCCAAAGAAGAGATTCCTCCATTTGCATCATTAGGATGGAGCCAATCGCGAGGAAAACTTTGACAAGCGGCAAACCTTAGGTCTTTGGTATCAATATGGTCCGAAGTGTGAAACAAGTACTTTGAAACAAGCTTTTCAATTACAAACAAGTTTTTGGAGTGGTTCGGATCCTGTTTCGAAATTTTAGTCCAAAGAGGATTCCCAAAGAAGAGGTTCCTCCATTTGCATCTTTAGGATGGACCAAGTCACAAGGAAAACTTTGACAATTGGGAAACCTTAGGTCTTTGGTATCAATATGGTCTCAAGAGTGAAACAAGTGCTTTCAAACAAGCTTTTCACTTATAAACAAGTTTTTGGAGTGGTTTGGATCCTCTTTTGATATTTTGGTCCAAAGAGGATTTCCAAAGAAGAGGTTCCTACATTTGCATATTAGAATGGACCAAATCGCGAGGAAAACTTTGACAAGGGGGAAACCTTAGGTCTTTGGTATCAATATGGTCCGAAGAGTTAAACGAGTACTTTGAGACAAGCTTTTAAATTACAAACAAGTTTTAGGAGTGGTTCGGATCCTCTTTCAAAATTTTGGTCCAAAGAGGATTCGCAAAGAAGAGGTTCCTCCATTTGCATCTTTAGGATGGACCAAATCGTGAGGAAAACTTTGGCAATGGGGAAACCTCAAGTCTTTGGTATCTATATGGTCCGAAGAGTAAAACAAGTAATTTGAAACAAGCATTTCAATTACAAACAAGTTTTTGGAGTGGTTCGGATCCTCTTTCGAAATTTTTGTCCAAAGAGGATTCCCGAGGAAGAGGTTCGTCCATTTGTATCTTTAGGATGGACCAAGTCGCGAGGAAAACTTTGACAAGTGGGAAACCTTAGGTCTTTGGTATCAATATGGTCCGAAGAGTGAAACAAGTGCTTTCAAAAAAGCTTTTCACTTACAAACAAGTTTTTGGAGTGGTTTGGATCCTCTTTTGATATTTTTGTCCAAAGAGGATTCCCAAAGAAGAGATTCCTCCATTTGCATCATTAGGATGGACCCAATCGTGAGGAAAACTTTGACAAGCGGGAAACCTTAGGTCTTTGGTATCAATATGGTCCGAAGTGTGAAACAAGTACTTTGAAACAAGCTTTTCAATTATAAACAAGTTTTTGGAGTGGTTCGGATCCTGTTTCGACATTTTAGTCCAAAGAGGATTCCCAAAGAAGAGGTTCCTCCATTTGCATCTTTAGGATGGACCAAGTCACAAGGAAAACTTTGACTATTGGTAAACCTTAGTTCTTTGGTATCAATATGGTCCGAAGAGTGAAACAAGTACTTTGAAACAAGCTTTTGAATTACAAACAAGTGTCTGGAGTTGTTCGTATCCTCTTTTGAAGTTTTGGTCCAAAGAGGATTCCAAAAGAAGTGGTTCCTTCATATGCATCTTAAGATGGACCAAGTCGCGAGGAAAACTTTGAAAAGGGGGAAACCTTAGGTCTTTGGTATCAATATGGTCCGAAGAGTGAAACGAGTACTTTGAAACAAGCTTTTAAATTATAAACAAGTTTTAGGAGTGGTTCGGATCCTCTTTCAAGATTTTGGTGCAAAGAGGATTCGCAAAGAAGAGGTTCCTCCATTTGCATCTTTAGGATGGACCAAGTCGCTAAGAAAACATTGACAAGTGGGAAAACTTAGGTCTATGGTATCAATATGGTCCGAAGAGTGAACAAGCTTTTAAATTACAAACAAGTTTTTGGAGTGGTTCGGGTCCTATTTCAAAATTTTGGTCCAAAGAGGAATCCCAAAGAAGAGGTTCCCCCATTTACTTCTTTAGGATGGACAAAGTCGCGAGGAAACCTTTGACAAGTGGGAAACGTTAGGTCTTTGTTATCAATATGGTCTGAAGAGTGAAACAAGTGCTTTCAAACAAGCTTTTCACTTACAAACATTTTTTTGGAGTGGTTCGGATCCTCTTTCGATATTTTGGTCCAAAGAGGATTCCCAAAGAATAGGGTCCTCCAATTGCATATTAGGATGGACCAAATTGCGAGGAAAACTTTGACAAGGGGAGGTCTTTGGTATAAATATGGTCCGAAGAGTGAAACAAGTACTTTGAAACAAGCTTTTCAATTACAAACAAGTTTTTGGAGTGGTTCGGATCCGCTTTAAAAATTTTGGTCCAATGAGGATTCCCAAAGAAGTGGTTCTTCCATTTGCATCTTTAGGATGGACCAAGTCGTGAGGAAAACATTGACAAGTGGTAAACTTTAGGTCTTTGGTATCAATATGGTCTGAAGAGTGAAACAAGTGCTTTCAAACAAGCTATTCACTTACAAACAAGTTTTTGGAGTGGTTGGTTGATTCTCTTTTGATATTTTGGTCCAAAGAGGATTTCCAAAGAAGAGGTTCCTCCATTTGCATATTAGAATGAACCAAATCGCGAGGAAAAGTTTGACAAGGCGGAAACCTTAGGTCTTTGGTATCAATATGGTCCGAAGAGTGAAGCAAGTACTTTGAAACAAGCTTTTGAATTACAAACAAGTTTTTGGATTGGTTCGTATCCTCTTTCGAAATTTTGGTCCAAAGAAGATTCCCTAAGAAGAGGTTCCTCCATTTATATCTTTACGATGGACTAAGTCGCGAGGAAAACTTTGACAAGTGGGAAACCTTAGGTCTTTGTTATCAATATGGTCCGAAGAGTGAAACAAGTGCTTTCAAACAAGCTTTTCACTTACAAACAAGTTTTTGGAGTGGTACGGATCCTCTTTTGATATTTTGGTCCAAAGAGGATTTCCAAAGAAGAGGTTCCTCCATTTGCATATTAGAATGGACCAAATCGCGAGGAAAACTTTGACAAGGGGGAAACCTTAGGTCTTTGGTATCAATATGGTCCGAAGAGTGAAACGAGTACTTTGAAACAAGCTTTTAAATTACAAACAAGTTTTAGAAGTGGTTCGGATCCTCTTTCAAAATTTTGGTCCAAAGAGGATTCGCAAAGAAGAGGTTCCTCCATTTGCATCTTTAGGATGGACCAAATCGCGAGGAAAACTTTAAAAAGGGGGAAACCTCAGGTCTTTGGTATCCATATGGTCCGAAGAGTGAAACAAGTACTTTGAAACAAGCATTTTAATTACAAACAAGTTTTTGGAGTGGTTCGGATCCTCTTTCGAAATTTTGGTCCAAAGAGGATTCCCAAGGAAGAGGTTCCTCCATTTGTATCTTTAGGATGGACCAAGTCGCGAGGAAAACTTTGACAAGTGGGAAACCTTAGGTCTTTGGTATCAATATGGTCCGAAGAGTGAAACAAGTGCTTTCAAACAAGCTTTTCACTTACAAACAAGTTTTTGGAGTGGTACGGATCCTCTTTTGATATTTTGGTCCAAAGAGGATTTCCAAAGAAGAGGTTCCTCCATTTGCATATTAGAATGGACCAAATCGCGAGGAAAACTTTGACAAGGGGGAAACCTTAGGTCTTTGGTATCAATATGGTCCGAAGAGTGAAACGAGTACTTTGAAACAAGCTTTTAAATTACAAACAAGTTTTAGAAGTGGTTCGGATCCTCTTTCAAAATTTTGGTCCAAAGAGGATTCGCAAAGAAGAGGTTCCTCCATTTGCATCTTTAGGATGGACCAAATCGCGAGGAAAACTTTGACAAGGGGGAAACCTCAGGTCTTTGGTATCCATATGGTCCGAAGAGTGAAACAAGTACTTTGAAACAAGCATTTTAATTACAAACAAGTTTTTGGAGTGGTTCGGATCCTCTTTCGAAATTTTGGTCCAAAGAGGATTCCCAAGGAAGAGGTTCCTCCATTTGTATCTTTAGGATGGACCAAGTCGCGAGGAAAACTTTGACAAGTGGGAAACCTTAGGTCTTTGGTATCAATATGGTCCGAAGAGTGAAACAAGTGCTTTCAAACAAGCTTTTCACTTACAAACAAGTTTTTGGAGTGGTTTGGATCCTCTTTTGATATTTTTGTCCAAAGAGGATTCCCAAAGAAGAGATTCCTCCATTTGCATCATTAGGATGGACCCAATCCCGAGAAAAACTTTGACAAGCGGGAAACCTTAGGTCTTTGGTATCAATATGGTCCGAAGTGTGAAACAAGTACTTTGAAACAAGCTTTTCAATTATAAACAAGTTTTTGGAGTGGTTCGGGTCCTATTTCAAAATTTTGGTCCAAAGAGGAATCCCAAAGAAGAGGTTCCCCCATTTACTTCTTTAGGATGGACAAAGTCGCGAGGAAACCTTTGACAAGTGGGAAACGTTAGGTCTTTGTTATCAATATGGTCTGAAGAGTGAAACAAGTGCTTTCAAACAAGCTTTTCACTTACAAACATTTTTTTGGAGTGGTTCGGATCCTCTTTCGATATTTTGGTCCAAAGAGGATTCCCAAAGAATAGGGTCCTCCAATTGCATATTAGGATGGACCAAATTGCGAGGAAAACTTTGACAAGGGGAGGTCTTTGGTATAAATATGGTCCGAAGAGTGAAACAAGTACTTTGAAACAAGCTTTTCAATTACAAACAAGTTTTTGGAGTGGTTCGGATCCGCTTTAAAAATTTTGGTCCAATGAGGATTCCCAAAGAAGTGGTTCTTCCATTTGCATCTTTAGGATGGACCAAGTCGTGAGGAAAACATTGACAAGTGGTAAACTTTAGGTCTTTGGTATCAATATGGTCTGAAGAGTGAAACAAGTGCTTTCAAACAAGCTATTCACTTACAAACAAGTTTTTGGAGTGGTTCGGATTCTCTTTTGATATTTTGGTCCAAAGAGGATTTCCAAAGAAGAGGTTCCTCCATTTGCATATTAGAATGAACCAAATTGCGAGGAAAAGTTTGACAAGGCGGAAACCTTAGGTCTTTGGTATCAATATGGTCCGAAGAGTGAAGCAAGTACTTTGAAACAAGCTTTTGAATTACAAACAAGTTTTTGGATTGGTTCGTATCCTCTTTCGAAATTTTGGTCCAAAGAAGATTCCCTAAGAAGAGGTTCCTCCATTTATATCTTTACGATGGACTAAGTCGCGAGGAAAACTTTGACAAGTGGGAAACCTTAGGTCTTTGTTATCAATATGGTCTGAAGAGTGAAACAAGTGCTTTCAAACAAGCTTTTCACTTACAAACAAGTTTTTGGAGTGGTACGGATCCTCTTTTGATATTTTGGTCCAAAGAGGATTTCCAAAGAAGAGGTTCCTCCATTTGCATATTAGAATGGACCAAATCGCGAGGAAAACTTTGACAAGGGGGAAACCTTAGGTCTTTGGTATCAATATGGTCCGAAGAGTGAAACGAGTACTTTGAAACAAGCTTTTAAATTACAAACAAGTTTTAGAAGTGGTTCGGATCCTCTTTCAAAATTTTGGTCCAAAGAGGATTCGCAAAGAAGAGGTTCCTCCATTTGCATCTTTAGGATGGACCAAATCGCGAGGAAAACTTTGACAAGGGGGAAACCTCAGGTCTTTGGTATCCATATGGTCCGAAGAGTGAAACAAGTACTTTGAAACAAGCATTTTAATTACAAACAAGTTTTTGGAGTGGTTCGGATCCTCTTTCGAAATTTTGGTCCAAAGAGGATTCCCAAGGAAGAGGTTCCTCCATTTGTATCTTTAGGATGGACCAAGTCGCGAGGAAAACTTTGACAAGTGGGAAACCTTAGGTCTTTGGTATCAATATGGTCCGAAGAGTGAAACAAGTGCTTTCAAACAAGCTTTTCACTTACAAACAAGTTTTTGGAGTGGTTTGGATCCTCTTTTGATATTTTTGTCCAAAGAGGATTCCCAAAGAAGAGATTCCTCCATTTGCATCATTAGGATGGACCCAATCCCGAGAAAAACTTTGACAAGCGGGAAACCTTAGGTCTTTGGTATCAATATGGTCCGAAGTGTGAAACAAGTACTTTGAAACAAGCTTTTCAATTATAAACAAGTTTTTGGAGTGGTTCGGATCCTGTTTCGAAATTTTAGTCCAAAGAGGATTCCCAAAGAAGAGGTTCCTCCATTTGCATCTTTAGGATGGACCAAGTCACAAGGAAAACTTTGACAATTGGGAAACCTTAGGTCTTTGGTATCAATATGGTCCGAAGAGTGAAACAAGTACTTTGAAACAAGCTTTTGAATTACAAACAAGTTTTTGGAGTTGTTCGGATCCTCTTTCGAAATTTTGGTCCAAAGAGGATTCCCAAAGAAGTGGTTCCTTCATTTGCATCTTAAGATGGACCAAGTCGCGAGGAAAACTTTGACAAGTGGGAAACCATAGGTTTTTGGGATCAATATGGTCCGAAGAGTGAAACAAGTGCTTTCAAACAAGCTTTTCATCTACAAACAAGTTTTTGGAGTGGTTCGGATTCTCTTCCGATATTTTTTCCCAAAGAGGATACCCAAAGAAGAGGTTCCTCCATTTGCATCTTTAGGATGCTCCAAATTGCGAGGAAAACTTTGACAAGGTGGAAACCTTTGGTCTTAGGTATCAATATGGTCCGAAGATTGAAACAAGTACTTTGGAATGGTTCGGATCCTGTTTCGGAATTTTAGTCCAAAGAGGATTCCCAAAGAAGTGGTTCCTACATTTGCATCTTAGGATGGACCAAGTCGCGAGGAAAACATTGACAATTGGGAAACCTTAGGTCTTTGGTATCAATAAGGTCTGAAGAGTGAGACAAGTACTTTGAAACAAGATTTTCAATTACAAACAAGTTTTTGGAGTGGTTCGGATCCTCTTTCGAAATTTTGGTCCAAAGAGGATTCCCAAAGAAGAGGTTCCTCCATTTGCATCTTTAGGATGGATCAAGTCGTGAGGATAACTTTGACAAGTGGGAAACCTTAGGTCTTTGGTATCAATATGGCCCGAAGAGAGAAACAAGTGCTTTCAAACAAGCTTTTCACTTACAAACAAGTTTTTGGAGTGGTTCGGATCCTCTTTCGATATTTTGGTCCAAAGAGGATTCTAGAAGAAGAGGTTCGTCCATTTTTACCTTTAGGATGGACCAAATCGCGAGGGAAACTTTGACAAGGGGGAAACCTTAGATCTTTTGTATCAATATGGTCCGAAGAGTGAAACAAGTACTTTGAAACAAGCTTTTCAATTACAAACAAGTTTTTGGAGTGGTTCGTATCCTCTTTCGAATTTTTGGTCCAAAGAGGATTCTCTAAGAAGAGGTTCCTCCATTTATATCTTTACGATGGACTAAGTCGCGAGGAAAACTTTGACAAGTGGTAAACCTTAGGTCTTTGTTATCAATATGGTCTGAAGAGTGAAACAAGTGCTTTCAATAAAGCTTTTCACTTACAAACAAGTTTTTGGAGTGGTTCGGATCCTGTTTCGAAATTTTGGTCCAAAGAGGATTCCCAAAAAAGGGGTTCCTCCATTTGCATCTTAGGATGGACCAATCGCGAGGAAAACCTTGACAATTGGGAAACCTTTGGTCTTTGGTATCAATAAGGTCCGAAGAGTGAAACAAGTACTTTGAAACAAGCTTTTGAATTACAAACAAGTTTTTGGAGTGGTTCAGATCCTCTTTCGAAATTTTGGACCTAAGAGGATTCCCTAAGAAGAGGTTCCTCCATTTATATCTTTATGATGGACTAAGTCGCGAGGAAAACTTTGACAAGTGGGAAACCTTAGGTCTTTGTTATCAATATGGTCTAAAGAGTGAAACAAGTGCTTTCAAACAAACTTTTCACTTACAAACAAGTTTTTGGAGTGGTTCGGATCCTCTTTTGATATTTTGGTCCAAAGAGGATTCCTAAAGAAGTGGTTACTCCATTTGCATATTAGAATGGACCAAATCGCGAGGAAAACTTTGACAAGGGGGAAACCTTAGGTCTTTGGTATCAATATGGTCCGAAGAGTGAAACGAGTACTTTGAAACAAGCTTTTAAATTACAAACAAGTTTTTGGAGTGGTTCGGATCCTCTTTCAAAATTTTGTTCCAAAGGGGATTCGCAAAGAAGAGGTTCCTCCATTTGCATCTTTAGGATGGACCAAGTCGCGAGGAAAACTTTGACAAGTGGAAACCTTAGGTCTTTGGTATCAATATGGTCCAAAGAGTGAAACAAGTGCTTTCAAACAAGCTTTTCACTTACAAACAAGTTTTTGGAGTTGTTCGGATCCTCTTTCGAAATTTTTGTCCAAAGAGGATTCCCAAAGAAGAGGTTCCTCCATTTGCATCTTTAGGATGGACCAAGTCGCGATGAAAACTTTAACAAGTTGGAAACCTTAGGTCTTTGGTATGAATATGGTCCGATGAGTGAAACTAGTGCTTTCTAACAAGCTTTGCACTTACAAACAAGTTTTTGGAGTGGTTCGGATCCTCTTTCGATATTTTGGTCCAAAGTGGATTCCCAAAGAAGAGGTTCCTCCATTTGCTTCTTAGGATGGACCAAATCGCGAGGAAAACTTTGACAAGGGGGAAACCTCAGGTCTTTGGTATCAATATGGTCCGAAGAGTGAAACAAGTACTTTGAAACAAGCATTTTAATTACAAACAAGTTTTTGGAGTGGTTCGGATCCTCTTTCGAAATTTTGGTCCAAAGAGGATTCCCAAGGAAGAGGTTCCTCCATTTGTATCTTTAGGATGGACCAAGTCGCGAGGAAATCTTTGACAAGTGGGAAACCTTAGGTCTTTGGTAATAATATGGTCCGAAGAGTGAAACAAGTGCTTTCAAACAAGCTTTTCACTTACAAACAAGTTTTTGGAGTGGTTTGGATCCTCTTTCGATATTTTTGTCCAAAGAGGATTCGCAAAGAAGAGATTCCTCCATTTGCATCATTAGGATGGACCTAATCGCGAGGAAAACTTTGACAAGGGGGAAACCTTAGGTCTTTGGTATCAATATGGTCCTAAGAGTGAAACAAGTACTTTGAAACAAGCTTTTCAATTATAAACAAGTTTTTGAAGTGGTTCGGATCCTGTTTCGAAATTTTAGTCCAATGAGGATTCCCAAAGAAGATGATATGAATCATGGAACGTCACAAAAAGCCCAAGGACAAATCACAACATTAAAGTTCAAGAGAAGCATTGACATCCATTTACAAGCCTACATTAGCCAAGTCAAGACAAGCTTTGAAGATCCGAGCATGGAGGGACTTGATGCACATTAATAATTGGAATATGTATTTTGGAGAGGAATATTGAAGACTTGTTCAATCAGAAATGAAGAAGAGAGCTAATTAGGAAAGTTGCATCACTTTTGCAAACTTTCCTTATTTGGACCACTTTCCATATTTGTTCCCGAACTTGCCATATATGATGTCCAAGAATTTATGATGTATTTTGACATGTTTTAGGCCTTTATTTATCAGTTTTAATGCTTAGAATAGTTTAGGAATGATATAATATCTTCTAGGGCAAAACTTTCCTAAAATGCACCAAATGCACTTAAGGAAAGATTTGACAGATTTTGTGCCTCCTTGTAATCCGAATTTGCTTGTTATTTTTAGGGTTTCTTTGCCTATTTAAAGGCCTCATTTGTAACCCTAAACATTAAGATTTAACATGATAATAATATTGCTTTTTGCTTAGCCGAAATTGCTTAGTTTTGTAGCCTTGTTCTAGGTTGCATGTTTTAGAAACATTCAAGCATAACTTGATCTATTGTGTTTGTGGATTGTTTCGATCTTGAAATAAGAACAAGTTCTCTTATTTCAAGGTATTAGATCATTGGAATAATCTTCTTCTTCTTGTATTCCAAGGGTTTTACCTTATTGTTCATCGGGGTTTTAGGATTTGCATCTAGGGGTTCTTTGTGCTTTCAAAGGTTTTCTATTTCAATTTCCTAGGGTTTCATATCATTTGGTATCAGAGCTTAGGCTCAAGGGAAGATTTCTATCTTACTTGCTTTCTTGTTATTTTAATTTTTCTTGTCTTGTTCTTCGTTCATCGAAAATTCCCAAAAAAAAAAGAAAAACACAAAAAAAAACCTGTTCCAGAATTTCCTTCTTTAGCTACTGTTTTTATTCTTTTGCGTATATTTTTAATCCGAATATTAGAAAGTCATAAACTATAAAAGTGTTTATCTTTGAGTCTTGATTATTTTTTATTCAGAAAACTTTGTCAAAAAATAATTGGAAGATTGAGAAAAAAATAGATCTTCGCAGACTGTCGGATTGTCCAGAAAATTAAAAAAAAAAAAGTGTTCTTGCTTGATTTGTTGAAGTTTCTAGAAAAAGTGGTTTGTGTTCGTATTGTTCTTGAAGAGTTCATCTTAAACTCATCCTATCTTCATCTTGAATCTGAAAATTACAAAGGATTTGAGCTAGAATTGTTTATTTCCTAAAAAGCTAGAACTTACCATAAATAGCCAAAACAGTTTTAGGAAAGTATCAATTCTGTCCCATATTCAAATATATGCATATCTTGCTCAATTAAAGTCATTTTTTCTGATCCAAAGTGCTTTAGGGAAGTCTAATTTTGAATTTTTCTCTTTTAGGAAAGTTTATTCTTGCTTGTTTTTTTTTTAATTCTTTCCTTGTTACAAAAATACACCATTTGAAAAATCTGTCCTTTTATTTCTCTAGCCACCCAAGCTGATTGTTTCTTATTTCTTTATTGATACTTTTTACAAATATCATTAGTATCTTAGTTGTTTGATAGTTTCTAAAGTGTGCTAATAGTTCAAGGTTACATTTAGGCCCTAAAATCTGTTTTTGAGTGCAAACACGGGAGAACGAACATCATCGAGTGTAAACACTTAGGGAGTGATTGAGAGGTCCTATTTTTATTATTAACCTTTTTATTTGCAGCAATGTATCATGAAAGGTTTGATCAAATGAGAAGTAAGAGATTTCGAGAGGTAGAACAGACCCGGAGCCAAAATAGAGAGGTATATCATGGAGGGATGGAGCATAGAAGCTCAAGTTAAATACTTTCTATGGGAGTTCTAATCAAGAGGAATACTTGCAATGGGAGACAGAAACCGAGCATTTCTTTGCTTACAACAATTATAGTGAGGAAAGAAAGGTAATGCTTGCTATTTCCAATTTCACTAATAATGCTCATGTTTGGTGGTCTCAATTGAAAGTGAAACTAAGGAGGGAGAGGAAACGACCAATAGAAACATGGTATGATCTTAAGTGCCATATGAGAAGGAGATTTGTTTCAAGACAACATCAAGAGCATCTTGTGCAAATGTTGGATAAGCTAATTCAAGGATGTAAAAGTGTGGATGAATACTACATGGAGATGGAGTTGCTCAAGGCTAGGGCTAATGTGGAGGAAGATGAGGAGTCTACTATTGTAAGGTTCTTCAATGGATTGAATAGAGATATTGCTTGTCAAGTGGAGTTACAACAATTTGAGGAGTTAGGAGAGTTAGTGTATTTTGCCAATAAGGTTGAAAGAAAAATCAAAAGAAGAAGAGATACACGGTATGCTTCTAAACCTATTTCCAATACTACTTCTTCTTATCAATTGGGTCAAAAGGGTCTATTAATGGATGATAATGGAGCTGCCTATAGCTTGGTAGAAGAAAATGAATGATTGATTTTAGAGAAAGTTAAGATGATTGAAAGTGAACTTTTAAAATCGAAGGAAGTTTTCAATGCTAGCATGGAGGAGATAAAAGAGAATATTCATGCTAATATTTTTGTGGAGGAAACTTGTGAGCTACAAAAGAGTTCTATGTTTGAAAGAATGAGAAATGTCAAAAAGAGAGTGAGCCAAAAGAAAGAGAGATGAATTTTCAAAAAGAAGAGTGTGAAAAAGAAATTATTGAAATAAGTGAGCCAAAAGAAAGAGAGATGAGTGCTCAAAAAGAAATGAGTGATATGAGTGAGTCAAAAGAAAGAGATTTGAGTTCAAAAGAAAGAGTGTTTGAAATGAATGAAAGAGAAATTGAAAGAAAGGAGAGTTGTGAGTCAAAAAAGAATGAGAGGAATTGTGAGAACATTGTGAGTTTTGTAGAAAGTGAGGGTAGGAAAACAATGTTTTCAAACAAAACCCACTTTGTACTTTTGTGCAAAGATCCTTGCTTTCTAACTTATGAACTTAACCTTTGCTTTTCTAGTGTTTTAGCTAATGTTTTGCAGAATTACATTGATCAATTTTCAATTGGAATGGAGCACAAAGTAGATGCATTTCAAGGGGCTGAAATACTTAAGGCACCACCATACTTCATGGAAAAAGATGTTGCCAACGGGATCCAAGGCCAGAAAAGGAAGTTTCTTACTTTTAATCCTTTTGCATCGGTTTGTTTAAATGATTATTTCTTGTTTTCCAATTCTGATTTTAAGACTAGAAATCATCCAAACCAATTATATTTTCATGATAAACATGCATTTTTTTCTAGCAAAATTCTTTTGGATGATCTTTACTTGTATGACAGCTTGTCACTTGCAAAACATGTTAAGCTAGCCTATCCATTTACTTGTGATGATTTTCATAGTTCATATTTGTTTGCTAAAGTGTATTTCAAATCTGAATTTTTACAACTTCAATTGGGTTCTAAAGATAAACATATGTTTTGTGTCACAAGAGTTGTCTTTGATAAAATAATTGAAGAGTGTATGGATAGTCTCGATTGTGTAACTTTTCTGGATTGCTCAAACACATTAGACCTACTTGAGTTGGATTATGGTTCATATTATTTGAGATATTTATTATCTTCACCATGTGATCATCTTGAGAGTATTGTGGAGTATGAGAAAATTTTTGAGATTGACTATGGTCCACATATTCTTTTCGGCTTCTTAACACTAAGTTTTACCTTTTCTGTGAGTGTTGTGGTCTTTCATGAGGTAGATTTTGATGTGGATATAATGGGACGGAAGTTCAAAGTTTTTGATCCGGGAGGAGTTAGACAAGGGAGAAGACATCAAGATGCTCACAAATCTGATTTGCAAGGTAAGTATGCTTCAGATGCTTTTATTTATGTTATTAACTTAATTTATTGACATGTAGGTAATGTTATAGATTTGAGGGCTAATCCTTTTCAAGAGGGAGGGGATGATATGAATCATGGAACGTCACAAAAAGCCCAAGGACAAATCACAACATTAAAGTTCAAGAGAAGCATTGACATTCATTTACAAGCCTACATTAGCCAAGTCAAGACAAGCTTTGAAGATCCGAGCATGGGGGGACTTGATGCACATTAATAATTGGAATATGTATTTTGGAGAGGAATATTGAAGACTTGTTCAATCAGAAATGAAGAAGAGAGCTAATTAGGAAAGTTGCATCACTTTTGCAAACTTTCCTTATTTGGACCACTTTCCATATTTGTTCCCGAACTTGCCATATATGATGTCCAAGAATTTATGATGTATTTTGACATGTTTTAGGCCTTTATTTATCAGTTTTAATGCTTAGAATAGTTTAGGAATGATATAATATCTTCTAGGGCAAAACTTTCCTAAAATGCACCAAATGCACTTAAGGAAAGATTTGGCAGATTTTGTGCATCCTTGTAATCCGAATTTGCTTGTTATTTTTAGGGTTTCTTTGCCTATTTAAAGGCCTCATTTGTAACCCTAAACATTAAGATTTAACATGAAAATAATATTGTTTTTTGCTTAGTCGAAATTGCTTAGTTTTGTAGCCTTGTTCTAGGTTGCATGTTTTAGAAACATTCAAGCATAACTTGATCTATTGTGTTTGTGGATGGTTTTGATCTTGAAATAAGAACAAGTTCTCTTATTTAAAGGTATTAGATCATTGGAATAATCTTCTTCTTCTTGTATTCCAAGGGTTTTTCTTTATTGTTCATCGGGGTTTTAGGATTTGCATCTAGGGGTTCTTTGTGCTTTCAAAGGGTTTCTATTTCAATTTCCTAGGGTTTCATATCAGAAGAGGTTCCTCCATTTGCATCTTTAGGATGGACCAAGTCGCAAGGAAAACTTTGACAATTAGAAAACCTTAGGTCTTTGGTATCAATATGGTCCGAAGAGTGAAACAAGCTTTTGAATTACAAACAAGTTTTTGGAGTTGTTCGGATCCTCTTTCAAAATTTTGGACCAAAGAGGATTCCCAAAGAAGTGGTTCCTCCATTTGCATCTTAAGATGGACCATGTCGCGAGGAAAACTTTGACAAGTGGGAAACCTTAGGTCTTTGCGATCAATATGGTCCGAAGAGTGAAACAAGTGCTTTCAAACAAGCTTTTCACCTACAAACAAGTTTTTGGAGTGGTTCGGATTCTCTTTCGATATTTTTGTCCAAAGAGGATTCCCAAAGAATAGGTTCCTCCATTTGCATCTTTAGGATGCACCAAATCGAGAGGAAAACTTGACAAGGGGGAAACCTTAGGTCTTAGGTATCAATATGGTCCCAAGAGTGAAACAAGTACTTTGGAATGGTTCGGATCCTGTTTCGAAATTTTTGTCCAAAGAGGATTCCCAAAGAAGTGGTTCCTACATTTGCATCTTAGGATGGACCAAGTCGCGAGGAAAACATTGACGATTGGGAAACCTAAGGTTTTTGGTATCAATAAGGTCTGAAGAGTGAAACAAGTACTTTGAAACAAGCTTTTCAATTACAAACAAGTTTTTGGAGTGGTTCGGATCCTCTTTCGAAATTTTGGTCCAAAGAGGATTCCCAAAGAAGAGGTTCCTTCATTTGCATATTTAGTATGGACCAAGTCGTGAGGAAAACTTTGACAAGTGGGAAACCTTAGGTCTTTGGTATCAATATGGTCCGAAGAGAGAAACTAGTGCTTTCAAACAGGCTTTTCACTTACAAACAACTTTTTGGAGTGTTTCGGATCCTCTTTTGATATTTTGGTCCAAAGAGGATTCTAGAAGAAGAGGTTCGTCCATTTTCACCTTTAGGAAGGACCAAATCGCGAGGAAAACTTTGACAAGGGGGAAACCTTAGGTCTTTGGTATCAATATGGTCCGAAGAGTGAAACAAGTACTTTGAAACAAGCTTTTCAATTACAAACAAGTTTTTGTAGTGGTTCGTATCCTCTTTCAAAATTTTGGTCCAAAGAGGATTCCCTAAGAAGAGGTTCCTCCATTCATATCTTTACGATGGACTAAGTCGTGAGGAAAACTTTGACAAGTGGGAAACCTTAGGTCTTTGTTATCAATATGGTCTGAAGAGTGAAACAAGGGCTTTCAAAAAAGCTTTTCACTTACAAACAAGTTTTTGGAGTGGTTCGGATCCTGTTTCGAAATTTTGGTCCAAAGAGGATTCCAAAAGAAGAGGTTCCTCCATTTTCATCTTAGGATGGACCAATCGCGAGGAAAACTTTGACAATTGGGAAACCTTAGGTCTTTGTTATCAATAAGGTCCGAAGAGTGAAACAAGTACTTTGAAACAAGCTTTTGAATTACAAACAAGTTTTTGGAGTGGTTCAGATCCTCTTTCGAAATTTTGGTCCAAAGAGGAATCCCAAAGATGAGGTTCCTCCATTTGCATCTTTATGATGGACCAAGTCGCGCGGTAAACTTCAACAAGTGGGAAACCTTAGGTCTTTGGTATCAATATAGTCCGATGAGTGAAACAAGTGCTTTCAAACAAGGTTTTCACTTACAAACAAGTTTTTGCAATGGTTCAGATCCTCATTCAATATTTTGGTCCAAAGAGGATTCCCAAAGAAGAGGTTCCTCCATTTGCGTCTTTGGATGGACCAAATCGTGAAGAAAACTTTGACAAGGGGGAAACCTTAGGTCTTTGGTATCAATATTGGCCGAAGAGTGAAACAAGTACATTGAAACAAGCTTTTCAATTACAAACAAGTTTTTGGAGTTGTTCGGATCCTCTTTCGAAATTTTGGTCCAAAGGGGATTCCCAAAGAAGTGGTTCCTCCATTTGCATCTTAAGATGGACCAAGTTGCGAGGAAAACTTTGACAAGTGGGAAACCTTATGTCTTTGGGATCAATATGGTCCAAAGAGTGAAACAAGTGCTTTCAAACAAGCTTTTCACCTACAAACAAGTTTTTGGACTGGTTCGGATTCTCTTTCGATATTTTTGTCCAAAGAGGATTTCCAAAGAAGAGGTTCCTCCATTTGCATCTTCAGGATGCACCAAATCGCGAAGAAAACTTTGACAAGGGGGAAACCTTAGGTCTTAGGTATCAATATAGGCCGAAGAGTGAAACAAGTACTTTGGAGTGGTTCGGAACCTGTTTCGAAATTTTAGTCCAAAGAGGATTCCCAAAGAAGTGGTTCCTACATTTGCATCTTAGGATGGACCAAGTCACGAGGAAAACATTGACAATTGGGAAACCTTAGGTATTTGGTATCAATAAGGTTCGAAGAGTGAAACAAGTACTTTGAAACAAGCTTTTCAATTACAAAGAAGTTTTTGGAGTGGTTTGGATCCTCTTTAGAAATTTTGGTCCAAAGAGGATTCCCAAAGAAGAGGTTCCTCCATTTGCATCTTTAGTTTGGACCAAGTCGTGAGGAAAACTTTGACAAGTGGGAAACCTTAGGTCTTGGTATCAATATGGTCCGAAGAGAGAAACAAGTGCTTTCACACAGGCTTTTCACTTACAAAGAAGTTTTTGGAGTGGTTCGGATCCTCTTTTGATATTTTTGTCCAAAAAGGATTCTAGAAGAAGAGGTTCGTCCATTTTCACCTTTAGGATGGACCAAATCGCGAGGAAAATTTTGACAAGGGGGAAACCTTAGGTCTTGGTATCATTGTGGTCCGAAGAGTGAAACAAGTACTTTGAAACAAGGTTTTCAATTACAAACGAGTTTTTGGAGTGGTTCGTATCCTCTTTCAAAATTTTGGTCCAAAGAGATTCCCTAACAAGAGGTTCCTCCATTTATATCTTTACGATGGACTAAGTCGCGAGGAAAACTTTGACAAGTGGGAAACCTTAGGTCTTTGTTATCAATATGGTCTGAAGAGTGAAACAAGTGCTTTCAAAAAAGCTTTTCACTTACAAACAAGTTTTTGGAGTGGTTCGGATCCTGTTTCAAAATTTTGGTCCAAAGAGGATTCCCAAAGAAGAGGTTCCTCCATTTGCATCTTAGAATGGACCAATCACGAGGAAAACTTTGACAATTGGGAAACCTTAGGTCTTTGGTATCAATAAGGTTCGAAGAGTGAAACAAGTACTTTGAAACAAGCTTTTGAATTACAAACAAGTTTTTGGAGTGGTTCATATCCTCTTTCGAATTATTGATCCAAAGAGAAGTCCCAAAGATGAGGTTCCTCCATTTGCATCTTTATGATGGACCAAGTCGCGAGGAAAACTTCAACAAGTAGGAAACCTTAGGTCGTTGGTATCAATATGGTCCAATGAGTGAAACAAGTGCCTTCAAACAAGCTTTTCACTTATAAACAGATTTTTGGAGTGGTTCGGATCCTCATTCGATATTTTGGTCCAAAGAGGATTCCCAAAGAAGAGGTACCTCCATTTGCATCTTAGGATGGACCAAATCGCGAACAAAACTTTGACAAGGGGGAAACCTTAGGTCTTTGCTATCAATATGATCCGAAGAGTGAAACAAGTACTTTGAATCAAGCTTTTCAATTACAAACAAGTTTTTGGCATGGTTCGGATCCTCTTACGAAATTTTGGTCCAAAGAGGAATCCCAAAGAAGTGGTTCCCCCATTTACATCTTTAGGATGGACAAAGTCGCGAGAAAAACTTTGACAAGTGGGAAACCTTAGGTCTTTGCTATCAATATGGTCCGAAGAGTGAAACAAGTACTTTCAAACAAGCTTTTCAATTACAAACAAGTTTTTGGAGTGGTTCGGATCCTCTTTTGAAATTTTAGTCCAAAGAGGATTCCCAAAGAAGAGGTTCCTCCATTTGCATCTTTAGGATGGACCAAGTCGCTAGGAAAACTTTGACAAGTGGGAAACCTTAGGTCTTTGGTATCAATATGGTCCGAAGAGTGAAAGAAGAACATCCTAGCAGTGAACATAGAGACATTTATTGTGAGAGGATGGAGCATCGAAGCTTAGGAGGTCATAAGCTCAAGTTATATACTTTCAATGGGAGTTTGGATCATGAGGATTACTTGCAATGGGAGACAGAAACCAAGCACTTATTTGATTACAACAATTATAGTGAGGAAAGAAAGGTAATGCTTGCTCTTTCCAATTTCACTAATAATGCTCATGTTTGGTGGTCTCAATTGAAAGTGAAACTAAGGAGGGAGAGGAAACAACAAGTAGAAACTTGGTATGATCTTAAGTGTCATATGAGAAAGAGATTCGTGTCAAGACAACATCAAGACCATCTTGTGCAAAAGTTGGATAACCTAACACAAGGTTGTAAAAGTGTGGATGATTACTACAAGGAGTTGGAGTTTCTCAAGGCTAGGGCTAATGTTGAGGAAGATGAGAAGTCAACTATGGTTAGGTTTTTAAATGGATTGAATAGAGATATTGCTTACCAAATGGAGTTAACACAATTTGAGGAGTTAGGAGAGTTGGTGCACATTGCCAACAAGGTGGAAAGAAGACTCCAAAGAGGGGCTGCAAAAAGGTATGTCACTAAACAATATTCCAATCCAATTTCTTCTTATCAAATGGGTGAAAATGGTACATTAATGGATAAGAATGGGACTGCCTATGGCTTGGTAGAGGAAAATGCAAATTTGATTTTAGAGAAGGTCAAGATGATTGAAAGAGAACTTTTAAAATCGAAGGAAGTTTTCAATGCTAGCATGGAGGAGATAAAAGAGGATATTCGTGCTAATGTTTTTGTGGAGGAAACTTGTGAGCTACAAAAGAGTTCAATGTTTGAAAATAATGAAAATTGTGACAAAGAGAGTGAGCCAAAAGAAAGAGAGATTAGTGCAAAAGAAAGAGAGATGACTGATGAAAAAGAAACGAGTGAGTTTAAAGAAAGAGAGATGAGTCGAAAAGAAAGAGAGTTTGATTCAAAAGGAAAAGAGTTTGAAAAGAATGAGTGTCATGAGAGTGAAAAGAAAAAGTGTTTTGAGATTAGAAAGTGTGAGGCAATTGAGTGTAGTAAGCAAAAAGAGAGTCAATTGGAGAGTGAGAGCTTGAAAGTTAGATCAAGTGAGCCTAGGAATGAAATCTACCAAGCTACATTTGTACTTTTGTACAAAGAGGTTTGTTTTACACTTAACCCATCTTTGCCTAGTATGTTTGTTGAGTTTTTGCAGGAATTCAAACGAATGATCCCTAATGAGATGCCTAGTGAATTGTCATCAATCCAAGGCATAGAACATCAAGTTGATCGCATTTCAAGGGCTGCCATACTCAATAGATCAAGATCTCTCAAGACTCAATGCATGGAAAATAGGGCAAAAGAAACCATTGTAAAGTATCCTAACCCTATTCTTTATAATATGCTTAACACTTGTTTGTTTGATAAAAGTGATCTCAACTCTGAATATTTGCACCATCGAATGAATTTCATTGATAATTATGCATGTTGTGCTAAGACAGACTTGCTTAATAATTCCCAAATTAAAAGAGTTGTTGAGACTTTTACTACTTTTGATCATGTGCTTAATGTTTTACATAATGCTTGTTTGAATGATTCAATGGTTACACATTTTTGTCATTTGATTGAGAAGAATGTAGGATTTCAGTATGGACACACGTATGAGTTGTTTGTGTTACCATGTTATGAGAAAATTTATGAAATTGACTATGGTCCTTTGGGTTCTAATATGTTATCTAATAGTGTAGCGATCTCTTGTTATTTTTTATGAGACAGAATTTAAGAAGAAGCTACAAATACTTCAAAGAGGGACCATGCAATTAAATGACAAAGAGGGAGATGCATGGAAGTTCAAGGTTTTTGATCCGGGAGGAGTAAAACAATTCAAGGCACTAGAAAGATATCAAGATGCTTACAAATCTGATTTCCAAAGTAAGTATGCTTTAGGTGCTTTTATTTATGTTACTAACTTGAGTTATTGCGATATAGGTAATGTTTTAGATTCGAGGACGAATCCTTTTAAAGAGGGAGGGGATGATATGAATTGATATGAAACCCTAGAAAATTGAAATAGAAACCCTTTGAAACACAAAGAACCCCTAGATGCAAATCCTAAAACCCCAATGAACAATAAGGTAAAACCCTTGGAAACAAAGAAGAAGAAGATTATTCCAATGATCTAATACCTTGAAATAAGAGAACTTGTTCTTATTTCAAGATCGGAACAATCCACAAACACAATAGATCAAATTATGCTTGAATGTTTCTAAAACATGCAACCTAGAACAAGGCTACAAAATGCAAGGTAAAATCAACCAAGCAATAAGCAAAACAAAGCTATTTTCTATCATATTAATTCTTAATATTTAGGGTTACAAATGAGGCCTTTAAATAGGCAAAGAAACCCTAAAAATAACAAGCAAATTCGGAATAAAGAAGAGAATAAAATCTGCCCAAAACTTGCCTTATATGGATTTGGCAGATTTTGGGGAAAATCTTTCCTAGAGAATAATATCTTTCCTAATTCTTTCCAAACATATAAAATGAATATAAAAGACCTAAAACATGTATAAATACATCATAAATTCGTTGGAACCATTTTGGGAACAAATATGGAAATGTTGGGAACAAATATGGAAAGTGGTCCAAATAAGGAAAGTTTGCAAAAGTGATGCAACTTTCCTAATTAGCTCTTCTCTTCAATTCCGATTGAACAAGTCTTCAATACTCTTCCTCCAAATGTATTTGGCATAGATTGAAGTTCATCAAGTCCTCTTTGTTAGCCTCCATGCTTGGATCTTCAAAGCTTGTCTTGACTTTGCTAATATAGGCTTGTAAATGGATGTTCAATGCTTCCCTTGATATTTGATCTTGTGATTGGTCCTTGAGCTATTTGTGACGTTCCATGATTTATATCATCCCCTCTCTCTTGAAAAGGATTCGTCCTCGAATCTAAAACATTACCTACATCACAATAACTCAAGTTAGTAACATAAATAAAAGCACCTAAAGCCTACTTACCTTGGAAATCAGATTTGTAAGCATCTTGATATCTTTCTAGTGCCTTGAATTGCCTAACTCCTCCCGGATCAAAAACCTTGAATTTCCATGCATCTCCCTCTTTGACATTTAATTGCATACCCTTGGTCCCACTTAGGTATTGAAGTATTTGTAGCTTCTTCTTAAATTCTGTCTCATAAAAAATAACAAGAGATCTAGCTACACTATTAGATAACATATTAGAACCCAAAGGACCATAGTCAATTTCATAAATTTTCTCATAACATGGTAACACAAACAACTCATATGTGTGTCCATACTGAAATCCTACATTCTTCTCAATCAAATGACAAGAATGTGTAACCATTGAATCATTCAAACAAGAATTATGTAAAACATTAAGCACATGATTAGAAGTAGTGAAAGTCTCAACAACTTTTTTAATTTGGGAATTATTAAGCAAGTAAGTCTTAGCACAACATGCATAATTATCAATGAAATTCATTCGATGGTGCAAAAATTCAGAGTTGAGATCATTTTTATCAAACAAACAAGTGTTATGCTTATAAAGAATAGGGTTAGGATACTTTACAATGGTTTCTTTTGCCCTATTTTCCATGCATTGAGTCTTGAGAGATCTTGATCTATTGAGTATGGCAGCCCTTGAAATGCGATCAACTTGATGTTCTATGCCTTGGATTGATGACAATTCACTAGGCATCTCATTAGGGAACATTCGTTTGAATTCCTGCAAAAACTCAACAAACATACTAGGCAAAGATGGGTTAAGTGTAAAACAAACCTCTTTGTACAAAAGTACAAATATAGGTTCGTAGATTTCATTCCTAGCCTCACTTGATCTAGCTTTCAAACTCTCACTGATATGAACCCTCAAGCGTTGACGGATTCAAGAACCGGATGATGGACCCTTGAACGGAAAAGCTTGAAAACCCTTAACAATTGGAATCAACCTTTAGGCGAGGTTGGGAAGATGATGACCTAATCGATCAATCCCCTAATTCAAGAATAGGTTTCTTTAATTAAGGTTGAGGCACTCCACAAGAACAATAATCAATTGGACTTGAATGACTCTAAATATGCAATTCAAGAACATGAATTACAAAGAGGTTTTTCAAAGCAAAAGCTTAAACCAAAACAAAAGGATTTTCAAGCTTAATCTCTCGACTCCCTTTTCTTTCTTCTTTTTTGTTGTTCTTGTTCCATCCTCTTTAATCTCTCTCTTTCTTCTTCTTTAGTTTCATCTCCTTCTAGAGCCAAATCTACCTTGTTAGGGCACACCTCCCGAAAATGCCCCCTTCCACGACATTTATTACAGTTGATATCTCTAGTATGTATTGTCATAATGGAAGAATTTTGTGGTTGCAAAAAAATTAGGGTTTTGAAAGATGAAGAAAAAAAAAACTGCTTGGTGTTCAAACTTTGAAACGAGTTTTTAGGTAATTTAAGTTCTGATTTTGGATTTGATGTCTTCTGTAATTTTGTAGAGGATCGAAAAATAAACAGATTAGAAAAAAATTTCGTAGGAAAAGGTGAAGGGACGAGGTCAGTATGTGATGTACAAGTTGGAACAAAAATCTGGAAATTTCTGTTTTTTTTTTTTTTTTTTTTTTTTTTAATGAAAGCGGTTTTGATGGGGGATTAGAAAAAGTGAAGACGTAGGTGATGAAGTAAACGAATTTACCTTTGATAACTCTCTCCCAGAGCAAGCTCTGATACCAAATGATACGAACCCTCAAGCGTTGACGGATTCAAGAACAGGATGATGGACCCTTGAACGGAAAAGCTTGAAAACCCTTAACAATTGGAATCAACCTTTAGGCGAGGTTGGAAAGATGATGACCTAATCGATCAATCCCCTAATTCAAGAATAGGTTTCTTTAATTAAGGTTGAGGCACTCCACAAGAACAATGATCAATTGGACTTGAATGACTCTAAACATGCAATTCAAGAACATGAATTACAAAGTGGTTTTTCAAAGCAAAAGCTTAAACCAAAACAAAAGGATTTTCATTCATTGATATTCTGAATGTAAAGCTTACAAAAGAGGTTTTAAATAGCCTAATAAACCCTAGCTTGGTCGAAAATATGAAGGGAAATAAAGACCTAATAATAAAAAGGTAAAAACTAGACTTTCCTAATTCAAATTAGGAAAGTTTTCCTAATCTTTTAAACTTGGTCTCCAAGTTTGCAAAACTAAGGAAACAAAGTCAAATCTTCCCTATTACATCAATAATAATAATAATAAATAAAACTAAAGTAATAAAACTCAAATAAAATACTAAAATTCGAAATTGGATGAAAATAGACAAAACTACAAGTGTCAGTCGCCGTTTTTGATGTCATTTTCACTCGTTTGAATGTTTTCATGCGCGATTTTCTTTGGAGCTCTTTGAAACAAATATCCCATGAGTTTAGTAGTGTTTTAAACTCATTTTCTTCATTAGTCAAGTATGTAACCCAATATCCTTGCAAATGCCCGAGAAAGTCAATCTTCACTCGTTTAGTCTTCGGATTCTTGATCTTTTCTTGATTGAAACCTTGGACTTCAATATTGTCAATTCTTTGATATTTTGGGCTGGGATAATTCATATCACTCACTCTCTAGTTGACTCTCTTTTTTCTTACTACACTCAAATGCCTCACACTTTTTTTTCTCAAAACCTTCTTTCTTTTCATTCTCTCTTTCATTATTTTCAAACTCACAACTCTTATTCTTTTGAGCACTCATTTCTTTTTCACTCATTTCTTTTTGATCGCTCATCTCTCTTTCTTTTTTCTCACTCTCTTTTTCACAATTTTCATTCTTTTCAACTATGGAACAGTTTTGTAACTCACATGCAAATTAAGTTTCCTTCGCACAAACATTAGTACGAATATCCTCTTTTATCTCCTCCATGCTAGCATTGAAAGTTTCCTTCGATTTTAAAAATTCACTTTCAATCATCTTAACTTTCTCTAAAATCAATCTTTCATTTTCTTCTATCAATCCATGGGCAGCCCCATTCTTACTCATTAATGCACCATTTTCACCCATTTGATAAGAAAAAGTAGAATTGGAAAAAGGTTTAGAAGCATACCGTGTATCTACTCTTCTTTTCAGTCTCTTTTCTACCTTTGTTGCATAGTGAACCATGTCTTCCAACTCCACAAATGTATACCCATTAACTTGGCCAGCAATCTCATAGTTTAATCCATCTAAGAACCATGCCATAGTCATCTCTTCATCTTCCTCAATATTAGCCCTAGCCATGAGATATTTAAACTCATTGTAGTACTCACAAACGCTCATGTTTCCTTGTGTAAGATCTTCGAACATTTCCTCAAGGTCTCTTTGAAATCGGCTTGGTACAAATTGTTTCCTCATGATGTATTTGAGTTCACACCAAGTTTCAATTGGATCCTCCAAAGTACTTCTTTTCCTATCGTTCACCAATTGTTTCCACCATGTAAGTGCATAATCACAAAATTGAGTGGTTATAAGTTGTACCTTCTTTGAATTACTACATGGATGTTCTTCAAAACAAAGCTCCACCTCCCTTTCCCATATCAAGTAAATCTCTGGATTTGATCTTCCTTGAAAAGTAGGTAACTTGAGCTTTTCACCTCTTAAGCTTCTATGCTCCATCCCTCTATGATAAACCTCTCTATTTTGGCTCCTAGTCTGTTCTACCTCTCGAAATCTATTACTTCTCATTTGATCAAAGCTTTCATGATACATTGCAGCAAATAAAAAGGTTAGTAATAAAAAATAGGACCTCTCAATCACTCCCTAAGTGTTTACACTCGATGATGTTTGTTCTCTCGTGTTTGCACTCAAAACAGATTCTAAAGGCCTAAATATAACCTTGAACTATTAGCACACTTTAGCAACTATCAAACAACTATGATACTAATAAGATTTGTAAAAAGTAACAATCAAGAAATAAGAAACAATAAGCTTGGGTGGCTAAAGAAAAAAAAAGGACAGATTTTTCAAATGGTGTATTTTTGTAACAAGGAAAGAATAAGAAAGAAAACAAGCAAGAATAAACTTTCCTAAAAGAGAAAAATTCGAAATTAGACTTCCCTAAAGCAATTTGGATCAGAAAATATGACTTTCCTTAATCAAGATATGCATATATTTGAATATGGGACAGATTTGAAACTTTCCTAAAAACAGTTTGTCTATTTATGGTAAGTTCTAGCTTTTTAGGAAACAAACAACTTTGGCTCATTCAACTTAATAATTTCGGATTCAAGATGCATAAATGATGAGTTTAAGATGAAATCTTCAAGAACAATATGAACACAAACCACTTTTTCCAGAAATTTCAACAAATCAAGCAAGAACAAACTTTTTTTTTTTCAATTTCTGCACAATCAGACAGTCCGGAAAGATCTATTTTTTTCTCGATCTTCCAATTTTTTTTTGACAAACTTTTCTGAATATGAAATAAACTAGACAAAAATATGAAGACTTTTTTAGTTATTGATTTTCTCAGAATCGGAATGAAACAATACTAAAAATAATAAAAACAGTAGCTAAAAAAGAAAATTCTGGAACTGTAATTGTTTTTGTGTTTTTTCTGGAATTTTCGATGAACGAAGAACAAGACAATAAAAATTCAATAAACAAGAAAGCAAGTAAGATAGAAATCTTCCCTTGAGCCTAAGCTCTGATACCAAATGATATGAAACCCTAGAAAATTGAAATAGAAACCCTTTGAAATACAAAGAACCCCTAGATGCAAATTCTAAAACCCCAATGAACAATAAGGTAAAACCCTTGGAAACAAAGAAGAAGAAGATTATTCTAATGATCTAATACCTCGAAATAAGAGAACTTGTTCTTATTTCAAGATCGAAACAATCCACAAACAGCATAGATCAAATTATGCTTGAATATTTCTAAAACATGCAACCTAGAACAAGGCTACAAAATGCAAGGTAAAATCAACCAAGCAATAAGCAAAACAAAGCTATTTTCTATCATATTAATTCTTCATATTCAGGGTTACAAATGAGGCCTTTGGTATCAATATGGTCCGAAGAGTGAAAAAAGTGCTTTCAAACAAGCTTTTCACTTACAAACAAGTTTTTGGAATGGTTCGGATTCTCTTTCGATATTTTGGTCCAAAGAGGATTCCCAAAGAAGAGGTTCCTCCATTTGCATCTTAGGATGGACCAAATGGCGAGGAAAACTTTGACAAGGGGGAAACCTTAGGTCTTTTGTATCAATATGGTCCGAAAAATGAAACAAAGTAGTTTGAAACAAGCTTTAAAATTACAAACAAGTTTTTGGAGTGGTTCGGATCCTCTTTCGAAATTTTAGTCCAAAGATGATTCCCAAAGAAGAGGTTCCTCCATTTGCATCTTTAGGATGGACCAAGTCGCGAGGAAACAAGTGGGAAACCTTACGTCTTTGGTTTCAACATGGTCCGAAGAGTGAAACAAGTACTTTGAAACAAGCTTTTGAATTACAAACAACTTTTTGGAACAGTTCGGATCCTCTTTCGAAATTTTGGTCCAGAGAGGAATCCCAAAGAAGAGGTTCCTCCATTTGCATGTTTAGGATGGACCAAGTCCAAAGGAAAACTTTAACAAGTGGGAAACCATAGGTCTTTGGTATCAATATGGTCCGAAGAGTGAAACAAGTGCTTTCAAACAAGCTTTTCACTTACAAACAAGTTTTTGGAATGGTTCAGATCCTCATTCGATATTTTGGTCCGAAGAGGATTCCCAAAGAAGAGGTTCCTCCATTTGCATCTTAGGATGGACCAAATCGCTAGGAAAACTTTGTTAAGTGGGAAACCTTAGGTCTTTGGTATCAATATGGTCCGAAGAATGAAACAAAGTACTTTGAAACAAGCTTTTCAATTACAAACAAGTTTTTGGAGTGGTTCGGATCCTGTTTCAAAATTTTAGTCCAGAGAGGATTCCCAAAGAAGAGGTTCCTCCATTTGCATCTTTAGGATGGACCAAGTCGCGAGGAAAACTTTGACAAGTGGGAAACTTTAGGTGATTGGTATCAATATGGTCTGAAGAGTGAAACAAGTAATTTGAAACAAGCTTTTCAATTACAAACAAGTTTTTGGAGTGGTTCAGATCCTCTTTCGATATTTTGGTCCAAAGTGGATTCCTAAACAAGAGGTTCTTCCATTTGCATCTTTAGGATGGACCAAGTCGCGAGGAAAACTTTGACAAGTGGGAAACCTTAGGTCTTTGGCATCAATATGGTACGAAGAGTGAAACAAGTACTTTGATGCAAGCTTTTGAATTACAAACAAGTGTTTGGAGTGGTTCGGATCGTCTTTCGAAATTTTGGTCCAAAGAGGAATCCCAAAGAAGAGGTTCCTCCATTTCCATCTTTAGGAAGGACCAAGTCGCAAGGAAAACTTTGACAAGTGGGAAACCATAGGTCTTTGGTATCAATATGGTCCGAAGAGTGAAACAAGTACTTTGAAACAAGCTTTTCAATTACAAACAAGTTTTTGGAGTGGTTCAGATCCTCTTTCGAAATTTTGGTCCAAAGAGGATTCCCAAAGAAGAGGTTCCTCCATTTGCATCTTTAGGATGGACCAAGTCGCGAGGGAAACTTTGACAAGTGGGAAACCTCAGGTCTTTGGTATCAATATGGTCCGAAGAGTGAAACAAGTGCTTTCAAATAAGCTTTTCACTTACAAATAAGTTTTTGGAGTGGTTCGGATCCTCTTTCGATATTTTTGTCCAAAGAGTATTCCCAAAGAAGAGGTTCCTCCATTTGCATCTTTAAGACGGACAAAATCGCGAGGAAAACTTTGACAAGGGGGAAACCTTAGATCTTTGGTATCAATATGGTCCGAGGAGTGAATCAAGTACTTTGAAACAAGCTTTTCAATTACAAAAAAGTTTTTGGAGTGGTTCGGATCCTGTTTCGAAATTTTAGTCCAAAGAGGATTCTCAAAGAAGAGGTTCCTCCATTTGCATCTTTAGGATGGACCAAGTCGCGAGGAAACAAGTGGGAAACCTTACGTCTTTGGTTTCAACATGGTCCGAAGAGTGAAACAAGTACTTTGAAACAAGATTTTGAATTACAAACAACTTTTTGGAATTTTGGTCCAAAGAGGAATCCCAAAGAAGAGGTTCCTCCATTTGCATCTTTAGGATGGACCAAGTCTCGAGAAAAACTTTAAAAAGTGGGAAACCATAGGTCTTTGGTATCAATAGGGTCCGAAGACTAAAACAAGTGCTTTCAAAGAAGCTTTTCACTTACAAACAAGTTTTTGGAATGGTTCAGATCCTCTTTCGATATTTTGGTCCGAAGAGGATTCCCAAAGAAGAGGTTCTTCCATTTGCATCTTAGGATGGGCCAAATCACGAGGAAAACTTTGACAAGGGGGAAACCTTAGGTCTTTGGTATCAATATGGTCTGAAGAGTGAAAAATGTAGTATGAAACAAGCTTTTCAATTACAAACAAGTTTTTAGAGTGGTTCGGATCCTCTTTCGAAATTTTGGTCGAAAGAGGAATCCCGAAGAAGAGGTTCCTCCATTTGCATCTTTAGGATGGACCAAGTCGCGAGGAAAAGTTTAACAAGTGGGAAACCTTAGGTCTTTGGTATCAATATGGTCCGAAGAGTGAAACAAGTGCTTTCAAACAAGCTTTTCACTTACAAACAAGTTTTTGGAATGGTTCGGATTCTCTTTCGATATTTTGGTCCAAAGAGGATTCCCAAAGAAGAGGTTCCTCCATTTGCATCTTAGGATGGACCAAATGGCGAGGAAAACTTTGACAAGGGGGAAACCATAGGTCTTTTGTATCAATATGGTCCGAAGAATGAAACAAAGTACTTTGAAACAAGCTTTAAAATTACAAACAAGATTTTGGAGTGGTTCGGATCCTCTTTCGAAATTTTAGTCCAAAGAGGATTCCCAAAGAAGAGGTTCCTCCATTTGCATCTTTAGGATGGACCAAGTCGCGAGGAAACAAGTGGGAAACCTTACGTCTTTGGTTTCAACATGGTCCGAAGAGTGAAACAAGTACTTTGAAACAATCTTTTCAATTACAAACAAGTTTTTGGAGTGGTTCTGATATTCTTTCAAAATTTTGGTCCAAAGAGGAATCCCAAAGATGAGGTTCCGCCATTTGCATCTTTAGGATGGACCAAGTCTCGTGGAAAACTATAACAAGTGGGAAACCTTAGGTGTTTGGTAACAATATGGTCCAAAGAGTGAAACAATTGCTTTTAAACAAGCTTTTCACTTACAAACATGTTTTTGGAGTAGTTCGGATCCTCTTTCGACATTTTGGTCCAAAGAGGATTCCCAAAGAAGTGGATCCTCCATTTGCATATTATGAAGGAATAAATCGCGAGGAAAACCTTGACAAGGGGGAAACCGTAGGTCTTTGGTATCAATATGGTCCGAAGAGTGAAACAAGTACTTTGAAACAAGCTTTACAATTACAAACAAGTTTTTGGCGTGCTTCGGATCCTCTTTCGAAATTTTGGTCCAAGGAGGATTCTCAAAAAAGAGGTTTCTCCAAATCGCGTGGAAAACTTTGACAAGGGGGAAACCTTAGGTTTTTGGTATCAATATGGTCCGAAGATTGAAACAAGTACTTTGAAACAATCTTTTCATTTACAAACAAGTTTTTGGAGTGGTTCGGATCCTCTTTCGATATTTTGGTCGAAAGAGGATTCCCAAAAAAGAGGTTCCTCTATTTGCATCTTTAGGGTGGACCAAATCATGAGCACAACTTCGACAAGTGGGAAACCTTAGGTCTTCGGATTCAATTTAGTTTTGAGAGTGAAACAAGTGCTTTCAAACAAGCTTTTCAATTAAAAACATGTTTTTGGAGTGGTTCGGATCCTCTTTCGAAATTTTGGTCGAAAGAGGATTCCCAATAAAGAGGTTCCTCCATTTGCATCTTTAGGGTGGACCAAATCATGAGGAAAACTTTGACAAGTGGGACACCTTAGGTCTTCGGATACAAATTAGTTTTGAGAGTGAAACAAGTACTTTGAAACAAGCTTTTCAATTACAAACAAGTTTTTGGAGTGGTTCGGATCCTCTGTCAAAATTTTGGTCGAAAGAGGATTCCCAAAGAAGAGGTTCCTCCATTTGGATCTTTAGGGTGGACCAAATCATGTGCACAACTTCGACAAGTGGGAAACCTTAGGTCTTCGTATTCAATTTAGTTTTGAGAGTGAAACGAGTGCTTTCGAACAAGCTTTTCAATTAAAAATAAGTTTTTGGAGTGGTTTGGATCCACTTTCGAAATTTTGGTCCAAATAGGATTCCTAGAAAAGAGGTTCCTCCATTTGCATCTTTAGGATGGCCAAATCGCGAGGAAAACTTTGACAAGGGGGAAACCTTTGGTCTTTGGTATCAATGTGGTCCGAAGAGTGAAACAAGTACTTTGAAACAAGCTTTTCAATTACAAACAAG
Organism: Gynostemma pentaphyllum; assembly: GCA_028015215.1. Classification (NCBI taxonomy): domain Eukaryota; kingdom Viridiplantae; phylum Streptophyta; class Magnoliopsida; order Cucurbitales; family Cucurbitaceae; genus Gynostemma; species Gynostemma pentaphyllum. Next base: position 12,436,438 of record CM051350.1, read on the forward strand.
TTTTTGGAGTGGTTCGGATCCTCTTTCGAAATTTGGTCCAAAGACGATTCCCAAAGAAGAGGTTCTTCCTTTTGGATCTTTAGGATGGACCAAATCACGAGGAAAAGTTTGACAAGGGGGAAATCTTAGGTCTTTGGTATCAATATGGTCCGAAGAGTGAAACAAGTACTTTGAAACAAGCTTTTCAATTACAAACAAGTTTTTGGCGTGGTTCGGATCCTCTTTCGAAATTTTGGTCCAAGGAGGATTCCCTAAAAAATGGTTCCTCCATTTGCATCTTTAGGATGGACCAAATCGCGTGGAAAACTTTGACAAGGGGGAAGCCTTAAGTCTTTGGTATCAACATGGTCTGAAGAGTGAAACAAGTACTTTGAAACAAGCTTTTCAATTTCAAACAAGTTTTTGGAGTGATTCTTATCCTCTTTTGGATATTTTGGTCCAAAGAGGATATCCAAAGAAGAGGTTCCTCCATTTGCATCTTTAGGGTGGACCAAATCGCGTGGAAAACTTTGACAAGGGAGAAACCTTAGGTCTTCGTTATCCTTATGGTCCGAAGAGTGATACAAGTACTTTGAAACAAGCTTTTCAATTACAAACAAGTTTTTGGAGTGGTTCGGATCCTCTTTCGATATTTTGGTCCAAAAAGGATTCCCAAAGAAGAGGTTCCTCCATTTGCATCTTTAGGGTGGACCAAATCGCGAGGAAAAGTTTAACAAGGTGAAAACCTTAGGTCTTTGGTAATAATTTGGTTCGAAGAGAGAAACAAGTACTTTGAAACAAGCTTTTCAATTACAAACAAGTTTTTGGAGTGGTTCGGATCCTCTTTCGATATTTTGGTTCAAAGAGGATATCCAAAGAAGCGGTTCCTCCATTTGCATCTTTAGGGTGGACCAAATTATGAGGAAAACTTTGACAAGGGGAAACCTTAGGTCTTTGGTATCAATATGGTCCGAAGTGTGAAACAAGTACTTTGAAACAAGCTTATCAATTACAAGCATGTTTTTGAAGTGGTTCGGATCCTGTTTCTATATTTTGGTCCAAAGAGGATTCCCAAAGAAGAAGTTCCTCCATTTGGATCTTTAGGATGGACTAAATCATGAGCACAACTTCGACAAGTGGGAAACCTTAGGTCTTCGGATTCAATTTAGTTTTGAGAGTGAAACAAGTGCTTTCAAACAAGGTTTTCAATCAAAAACAAGTTTTTGGAGTGGTTCGGACGCTCTTTCGAAATTTTGGTCCAAAGAGTATTCCCAAAGAAGAGGTTATACTATTTGCGTCTTTAAGATGAACCAAATCGCGAGGAAAACTTTCACAAGTGGGAAACGTTAGGTCTTTGGTGTCAATATGGCTCGAAGAGTGAAACAAGTACTTTGAAACAAGCTTTTCAATTACAAACAAGTTTTTGGAGTGGTTCGGATCCTTGTTCCATATTTTGGTCCAAAGAGGATTCCCAAAGAAGAGGTTATTCCATTTGGATCTTTAGGATGGACCAAATCACGAGGAAAACTTTGACAAATGGAAAACCTTAGGTCTTTGGTATCAATATGGTCCAAAGAGTGAAACAAGAGTTTTGAAACAAGCTTTTCAATTACAAACAAGTTTTTGGAATGGTTCGGATCCTTTTTCGATATTTTGGTCCAAAAAGGATTCCCTAAGAAGAGGTTCCTCCATTTGCATCTTTAGGGTGGACAAAATCCCATGGAAAACTTTAAAAAGGGAGAAACCTTAGGTCTTTGGTATCAATATGGTCCGAAGAGTGAAACAAGTACTTTGAAACAAGCTTTTCTATTACAAACAAGTTTTTGGAGTAGTTCGGATTCTCTTTCGAAATTTTGGTCTAGAGAGGATTCCCAAAAAGGAGGTTCCTCCATTTGCATCTTTAGGATGGACCAAATCTCGAGGAAAACATTGACAAGTGGGAAACCTTAGGTCTTTGGTAACAATATAGTCCGAAGAGTGAAACAAGCATTTTGAAACTAGCTTTACAGTTACAAACATGTTTTTGGAGTGGTTTTTATCCTTTTTTGATATTTTGGTCCAAAAAGGATTCCCAAAGAAGAGGTTCCTCCATTTGCATCTTTAGGGTGGACAAAATCCCATGGAAAACTTTGTCAAGGGAGAAACCTTAGGTCTTTGGTATCAATATGGTTCGAAGAGTGAAACAAGTACTTTGAAACAAGCTTTTCAATTACAAACAAGTTTTTGGAGTAGTTCGGATTCTCTTTTGAAATTTTGGTCCAGAGAGGATTCCTAAAAAGGAGGTTCCTCCATTTGCATCTTTAGGATGGACCAAATCGCGAGGAAAACTTTGACAAGTGGGAAACCTTAGGTCTTTGGTAACAATATGGTCCGAAGAGTGAAACAAGTATTTTGAAACTAGCTTTTCAGTTACAAACATGTTTTTGGAGTGGTTTTTATCCTCTTTCGATATTTTGGTCCAAAAAGGATTCCCAAAGAAGAGGTTCCTCCATTTGCATCTTTAGGGTGGTTCAAATCGCGAGGAAAACTTTTATTGGGAGAAACCTTAGGTCTTTGGTATCAATATGGTCCGATGAGTGAAACAAGTACTTTGAAACAAGCTTTTCAATTACAAACAAGTTTTTGGAGTGGTTCGGATCCTCTTTCGAAATTTGGTCGAAAGAGGATTCCCAAAGAAGAGGTTCTTCCATTTGGATCTTTAGGATGGACCAAATCACGAGGAAAAGTTTGACAAGGGGGAAACCTTAGGTTTTTGGTATCAATATGGTCCGAAGATTGAAACAAGCTTTTCAATTACAAGCAAGTTTTTTGCGTGGTTCGGATCCTCTTTCGATATTTTGGTCCAAAGAAGAGGTTCCTCCATTTGCATTTTTAGGATGGACCAAATTGCGAGGAAAATATTGACAAGGGGGAAACCATAGGTCTTTGGTATCAATATGGTCCGAAGAGTGAAACAAGTGCTTTCAAACAAGCTTTTCAATTAAAAATAAGTTTTTTTAGTGGTTCAGACGCTTTTTCTAAATTTTGGTCCAAAGAGGATACCCAAAGAAGAGGTTCCACTATTTGTTCTTTAGGATGGACCAAATCGCGAGGAAAACTTTGACAAGTGGGAAACCTTAGGTCTTTGGTTACAATATGGTCCGAAGAGTGAAACAAGTACTTTGAAACAATCTTTTCACTTACAAACATGTTTTTGTAGTGGTTCGGATCCTCTTTCGATATTTTGGTCCAAAAAGGATTCCCAAAGAAGAGGTTCCTCTATTTGCATCTTTAGGGTGGACCAAATCGCGAGGAAAAGTTTGACAAGTGGGAAACTGATATGAATTATCCCAGCCCCAAATGTCAAAGAATTGACAATATTGAAGTCCAAGGTTTCAATCAAGAAAAGATCAAGAAACCGAAGACTAAACGAGTGAAGATTGACTTTCTTGGGCATTTGCAAGGATATTGGGTTACATACTTGACTAATGAAGAAAATGAATTTAAAACACTACTAAACTCATGGGATATTTGTTTCAAAGAGCTTCAAAGAAAATCGCGCATGAAAACATTCAAACGAGTTAAAATGACATCAAAAACGGCGACTGACACTTGTAGTTTTGTCTATTTTCAACCAATTTCGAATTTTAGTATTTTATTTGAGTTTTATTACTTTAGTTTTATTTATTATTATTATTATTGATGTAATAGGGAAGATTTGACTTTGTTTCCTTAGTTTTGCAAACTCGGAGACCAAGTTTAAAAGATTAGGAAAACTTTCCTAATTTGAATTAGGAAGGTCTAGTTTTTACCTTTTTATTATTAGGTCTTTATTTCCCTTCATATTTTCGAACAAGCTAGGGTTTATTAGGCTATTTAAAGCCTCTTTTGTAAGCTTTACAATTAGAATATCAATGAATGAAAATCCTTTTGTTTTGGTTTAAGCTTTTGCTTTGAAAAACCTCTTTGTAATTCATGTGCGTGTTTAGAGTCATTCAAGTCCAATTGATCATTGTTCTCGTGGAGTGCCTCAACCTTAATTAAAGAAACATGTTCTTGAATTAGGGGATTGATCGATTAGGTCATCATCTTCCCAACCTTGCCTAAAGGTTGATTCAAATTGTTAAGGGTTTTCAAGCTTTTCCGTTCAAGGGTCCATCATCCGGTTCTTGAATCCGTCAATGCTTGAGGGTTCATATCATTTGGTATCAGAGCTTAGGCTCAAGGGAAGATTTCTATCTTACTTGCTTTCTTGTTATTTCAATTTTTTAGGCTTGTTCTTCATTCATCAAAAATTCCAAAAAAAAAAAAAATTATAGTTCCAGAATTTCCTTATTTAGCCTACTGTTTTTGTTCTTTTTCATATAGTTACAATCCGATTCTTAGAAAGTCATCAAATACACAAATATTTATCATTCTGTTGTGGTTATAAAGAAGCAAGAAGAGTTGAGAAAATTAGAGCAAGAAAAGCCAGCTCTAGTTAGAAGAACTGAGAGGAAAAGGAAATTATTGGCCACACCACCCCTCTTTGCACTCGAGTATCATATGGGAAGTTTCAACCTAAACCCTTTGCAAGATTTGTTTATGATTTTTTGCAGGAAATCAATGCCAATAATGGTGCCACAAATGCATTAACAATTGGCGAACTTTTCAAGGGAGACTCCACCATGATCAAACCTTTAGATTCGAGGACGAATCTTTTCGAAGTTGGAGAGAATGATATGAATTATCCCAGCCCCAAATGTCAAAGAATTGACAATATTGAAGTCCATGGTTTCAATCAAGAAAAGATCAAGAATCCGAAGACTAAACGAGTGAAGATTGACTTTCTTGGGCATTTGCAAGGATATTGGGTTACATACTTGACTAATGAAGAAAATGAGTTTAAAACAGTACTAAACTCATGGGATATTTGTTTCAAAGAGCTCCAAAGAAAATCTTGCATGAAAACATTCAAACGAGTGAAAATGACATCAAAAACGGCGACTGACACTTGTAGTTTTGTCTATTTTCAACCAATTTCGAATTTTAGTATTTTATTTGAGTTTTATTACTTTAGTTTTATTTATTATTATTATTATTGATGTAATAGGGAAGATTTGACTTTGTTTCCTTAGTTTTGCAAACTCGGAGACCAAGTTTAAAAGATTAGGAAAACTTTCCTAATTTGAATTAGGAAGGTCTAGTTTTTACCTTTTTATTATTAGGTCTTTATTTCCCTTCATATTTTCGACCAAGCTAGGGTTTATTAGGCTATTTAAAGCCTCTTTGGTAAGCTTTACAATCTGAATATCAATGAATGAAAATCCTTTTGTTTTGGTTTAAGCTTTTGCTTTGAAAAACCTCTTTGTAATTCATGTGCGTGTTTAGAGTCATTCAAGTCCAATTGATCATTGTTCTTGTGGAGTGCCTCAACCTTAATTAAAGAAACATGTTCTTGAATTAGGGGATTGATCAATTAGGTCATGATCTTCCCAACCTCGCCTAAAGGTTGATTCAAATTGTTAAGGGTTTTCAAGCTTTTCCGTTCAATGGTCCATCATCCGGTTCTTGAATCCGTAACGCTTGAGGGTTCATATCAGAAACCAAAGGTCTTGGGTAACAATTTTGTCCGAAGAGTGAAACAAGCTTTTCAATTACAAACAAGTTTTTGGAGTCGTTAGGATCCTCTTTCGATATTTTGGTCCAACGAGGATTCCCAAAGAAGAGGTTCCTCCATTTGCATCTTTAGGGTGGACCAAATCGCGAGGAAAACTTTGACAAGGGGGAAACCTTAGGTCATTCATATCAATATGGTTCGAAGAGTGAAACAAGTACTTTGTAAAAAGCTTTTCAATTACAAACAAATTTTTGGAGTGGTTCGGATCCTGTTTCGAAATTTGGTCCTAGAAGAGATTCCTCCATTTGCATCTTTAGGATGGACCAAATCGTGAGCAAATCTTTGACAAGGGGGAAACCATAGGTCTTTGGTATCAATATGGTCCGAAGAGTGAAACAAGTTCTTTGAAACAATCTTTTCAATTACAAACAAGTTTTTGGAGTGGTTCGAATCCTCTTTCGATATTTTGGTCCAAAGAGGATATCCAAAGAAGAAGTTCCTCCATTTGCATCTTTAAGGTGGACCAAATCGCTAGGAAAACTTTGACAAGGGGGTAAACTTAGGTCTTTGGAATCAATATGGTCCGAAGAGTGAAACAAGTACTTTGAAACAAGCTTTTCAATTACAAAAAAGTTTTTGGAGTGGTTCGGATCCTCTTTCAATATTTTGGTCCAACGAGAATATCCAAAGAAGAGGTTCCTCCATTTGCATCTTTAGGATGGACCAAATCGTGAGGAAAACTTTGACAAGGGGGAAACCTTAGGTCTTTGGTATCAATATGGTCCGGAGAGTGAAACAAGTACTTTGAAACAAGCTTTTCAATTACAAACAAGTTTTTGGCGTGGTTCGGATCCTCTTTTGAAATTTTGGTCCAAGGAGGATTCCCAAAAAAGAGGTTCTTCCATTAGCATCTTTAGGATGGACCAAATCACGTGGAAAACTTTGACAAGGGGGAAACCTTAAGTCTTTGGTATCAATATGGTCTGAAGAGCGAAACAAGTACTTTGAAACAAGCTTTTAAATTACAAACAAGTATTTGGAGTGGTTCGGATCCTATTTCGATATTTTGGTCCAAAGAGGATATCCAAAGAAGAGGTTCCTCCATTTGCATCTTTAGGGTGGACCAAATCGCAAGGAAAACTATGACAAGGGTGAAACCTTAGGTTTTCGTTATCATTATGGTCCGAAGAGTGAAACAAGCTCTTCAATTACAAAAAAGTTTTTGGAGTGGTTCGGATCCTCTTTCGATATATTGGTCCAAAAAGGATTCCCAAAGAAAAGGTTCCTCCATTTGCATCTTTAGGGTGGACCAAATCACGAGGAAATATTTGACAAGTCAGAAACCTTAAATCTTTGTTAACAATTTGGTCCGAAGAGTGAAACAAGTACTTTGAAACAAGATTTTCAATTACAAACAAGTTTTTGGAGTGGTCGGATCCTCTTTCGAAATTTTGGTCCAAAGAGGATTCCCAAAGAAGAGGTTCCTCCATTTGGATCTTTAGGATGGACCAAATCATGAGCACAACTTCGACAAGTGGGAAACCTTAGGTCTTCGGATTCAATTTAGTTTTGAGAGTGAAACAAGTGCTTTCAAACAAGCTTTTCAATTAAAAACAAGTTTTTGGAGTGGTTCGGATCCTCATTCGAAATTTTGGTCCAAATAGGATTCCCAAAAAAGAGGTTCCTCCATCTGCATCTTTAGAATGGCCAAATCGCGAGGAAAACTTTGACGATGGGGAAACCTTAGGTCTTTTGTATCAATATGGTCCGAAGAGTGAAACAAGTGCTTTTAAACAAGCTTTTGACTTACAAACAAGTTTTTGGAGTGGCTCGGATCATCTTTCGATATTTTTTTCCAAGAAGGATTCCCAAAGAAGAGGTTTCTCCATTTGCATCTTAGGATGGGCCAAATCACGACGAATACTTTGACAAGGGGGAAACCTTAGGTCTTTGGTATCAATATGGTCCAAAGAGTGAAACAAGTAGTTTGAAACAAGCTTTTCAATTACAAACAAGTTTTTGGAGTGGTTCGGATCCCCTTTCGATATTTTGGTCCAAAGAGGATATCCAAAGAAAAGGTTCCTCCATTTGCATCTTTAGGGTGGACCAAATCGCGAGGAAAACTTTGACAAGGGGGAAACCTTAGCTCTTTGGAATCAATATGGTCCGAAGAGTGAAACTAGTACTTTGAAACAAGCTTTTCAATTACAAAAAAGTTTTTGGTGTGGTTCGGATCCTCTTTCGATATTTTGGTCCAAAGAGAATATCCAAAGAATAGGTTCCTCCATTTGCATCTTTAGGATGGACTAAATCGCGAGGAAAACTTTGGCAGGGGGGAAACCTTAGGTCTTTGGTATCAATATGGTCCGAAGAGTGAAACAAGTACTTTGAAACAAGCTTTTCAATTATAAACAAGTTTTTGGCGGGGTTCGGATCCTCTTTCGAAATTTTGGTCCAAGGAGGATTCCCAAAAAAGAGGTTCCTCCATTTGCATCTTTAGGTTGGACCAAATCGCGTGGAAAACTTTGACAGGGGGAAACTTTATGTCTTTGGTATCAATATGGTCTCAAGGGTGAAACATGTACTTTGAAACAAGCTTTTCGATTACAAACAAGTTTTTGTAGTGGTTCGAATCCTCTTTCGATATTTTGGTCCAAAGAGGATATCCAAAGAAGAGGTTCCTCCATTTGCATCTTTAGGGTGGACCAAATCGCGAGGAAATCTTTAACAAGGGAAAAACCTTAGGTCTTCGTTATCATTATGGTCCGAAGAGTGAAACAAGTACTTTGAAACAAGCTGTTTTATTACAATCAAGTTTTTGGAGTGGTTCATATCCTCTTTCGATATTTTGGTCCAAAAAGGATTACCAAAGAAGAGGTTCCTCCATTTGCATTTTTAGGGTGGACCAAATCGCGAGGAAAAGTTTGACAAGTCGGAAACCTTAGGTCTTTGGTGACATTTTGGTCCGAAGAGTGAAACAAGTACTTTGAAACAAGATTTTCAATTACGAACAAGTTTTTTGAGTGGTCGGATCTCGATATTTTGATCCAAAGAGGATTCCCAAAGAAGAGGTTCCTCCATTTCCAACTTTAGGGTGGACCAAATCATGAGGAAAACTTTGACAAGGGGGAAACCTTAAGTCTTTGGTAACAATATGGTCCGAAGAGTGAAACAACTACTTTGAAACAAGCTTTTCAATTACAAACAAGTTTTTGGAGTGGTTCGGATTCTCTTTCGATATTTTGGTCCAAAGAGGATTCCCAAAGAAGAGTTTCCTCCATTTGCATCATTAGGGTGGACCAAATCGCGAGGAAAACTTTGACAAGAGGAAAACGTTAGGTCTTTGGAATCAATATGGTCCGAAGAGTGAAACAAGTTCTTTGAAAGAAGCTTTTCAATTACAAAAAAGTTTTAAGAGTGGTTCGGATCCTCTTTCGATATTTTGGTCCAAAGAGGATATCCAAAGAAGAGATTTCTCCATTTGCATCTTTAGGATGGACCAAATGGTGAGCAAATCATTGACAAGGGGGAAACCATTGATCTTTGGTATCAATATGGTTCGAATTGTGAAACAAGTTCTTTGAAACAAGCTTTTCAATTACAAGCAAGTTTTTGGAGTGGTTCGGATCCTCTTTCGATATTTTGGTCCAAAGAGAATATCCAAAGAAGAGGTTCCTCCATTTGCATCTTTAGGATGGACCAAATCGTGAGGAAAAGTTTGACAAGGGAGAAACCTTTGGTCCTTGGTATCAATATGGTTCGATGAGTGGAACAAGTTCTTTGAAACAAGATTTTCAATTCCAAACATGTTTTTGAAGTGGTTCGGATCCTCTTTCGATATTTTGGTCCAAAAAGGATTCCCAAAAAAGAGATTCCTCCATTTGGATCTTTAGGATGGACCAAATCATGAGCACAACTTTGACAAGGGGGAAACCTCAGGTCTTTAGTATTAATATGGTCCGAAGAGTGAAACAAGTACGTTGAAACAAGCTTTTCAATTACAAACAAGTTTTTGGAGTGGCTCGGATCCTCTTTCGAAATTTTGGTCCAAAGAGGATTCCCAAAGAAGAGGTTCCTCCATTTGGATCTTTAGGATGGACCTAATCAAGAGGAAAATTTTGACAAGGGGGAAACCTTTGGTCTTTGGTATCAATATGGTCCGAATAGGGAAAGAAATACTTTGAAACAAGCTTTTCAATTACAAACAAGTTTTTGGAGTGGTTCGGATCCTCTTTAGAAATTTTCGTCCAATGAGGATTCCCATAAAAGAGGTTCCTCCATTTGCATCTTTAGGATGGATCAAATCGCGAGGAAAACTTTGACAAGGGGAAAACCTTAGGTCTTTGGTATCAATATGGTCCGAAGAGTGAAACAAGTACTTTGAAAAAAGCTTTTAAATTCCAAATAAGTTTTTGAAGTGGTTCGGATCCTCTTTCGATATTTTTGTCCAAAGAGGATATCGAAAGAAGAGGTTCCTCCATTTGCATCTTTACGATGGACCAAATCGCGACGAAAATTTTGATAAGGTGGAAACCTTAGGTCTTTGGTATCATTATGGTCCGAAGAGTGAAACAAGTGCTTTGAAACAAGCTTTTCAATTACAAACATGTTTTTGGAGTGGTTCAGATCCTCTTTCGATATTTTGGTCCAAAGAAGAGGTTCCTCCATTTGCATCTTTAGGGTGGACCAAATCGCGAGCAAAATTTTGATAAGGTGGAAACCTTAGGTCTTTGGCATCAATATGGTGCGAAGAGTGAAACAAGTACTTTGAAACAAGCTTTTCAATTATAAACATGTTTTTGGAGTGGTTCGGATCCCCTTTCAATATTTTGGTCCAAAGAGGATTCCCAAAGAAGAGGTTCCTCCATTTGGATCTTTAGGATGGACCAAATCATGAGCACAAGCGGGAAACCATAGGTCTTCAGATTCAATTTAGTTTAGAGAGTGAAACAAGTGCTTTCAAACAAGCTTTTCAATTAAAAACAAGTTTTTGGAGTGGTTCGGACGCACTTTCGAAATTTTGGTCCAAAGAGGATTCCCAAAGAAGAGGTTACACTATTTGCATCTTTAGGATGGACCAAATCGCGAGGAAAACTTTGATAAGTGGGAAACCTTAGGTCTTTGGTATCAATATATGGTCTGAAGAGTGAAACATGTACTTTGAAACAAGCTTTTCAATTACAAACAAGTTTTTGGAGTGGCTCGGATCCTCGTTCGATATTTTGGTCCAAAGAGGATTCCCAAAGAAGAGATTCCTCTATTTGGATCATTAGGATGGACCAAATCACGAGGAAAACTTTGACAAATGGAAAACCTTAGGTCTTTTGTATCAATATGGTTCGAAGAGTGAAACAAGTACTTTGAAACAAGCTTTTCAATTACAAACATGTTTTTGGAGTGGTTCAGATCCTCTTTCGATATTTTGGTCGAAAGAAGAGGTTCCTCCATTTGCATCTTTAGGGTGGACCAAATCGCGAGGAAAACTTTGACAAGGGGGAAACCTTAGGTCTTTGGTATCAATATGGTTCGAAGAGTAAAACAAGTACTTTGAAACAAGCTTTTCAATAACAAACAAGTTTTTGGAGTGGTTCGGATCCTCTTTCGATATTTTGGTCCAAAGAGGATATCCAAAGAAGAGGTTCCTCTATTTGCATCTTTAGGATGGACCAAATCGCGAGGAAAATTTTGATAAGGGGGAATCCCTAGGTCATTGGTATCAATATGGTCCGAAGAGTGAAACAAGTGCTTTCCAACAAGCTTTACAATTAAAAACAAGTTTTTGGAGTGGTTCGGAAGCTCTTTCGAAATTTTGGTCCAAAGTGGATACCCATAGAAGAGGTTCCACTATTTGCTTGTTTAGGATGGACCAAACGCGATGAAAACTTTGACAAGGGGGAAAACTCAGGTCTTTGGTATCAATATGGTCTGAAGAGTGAAACAAGTACTTTGAAAAAAGCTTTTCAATTACAAACAAGTTTTTGGAGTGGTTCGGATCCTCGTTCGATATTTTGGATCAAAGAGGATTCCGAAAGAAGAGGTTCCTCTATTTGGATCATTAGGACAGACCAAATCACGAGGAAAACTTTGACAAATGGAAAACCTTAGGTCCTTGGTATCAATATGGTTCGAAGAGTGAAACAAGTACTTTGAAACAAGCTTTTCAATTAAAAACATGTTTTTGGAGTGGTTCAGATCCTCTTTCGATATTTTGGTAAAAACAAGAGGTTCCTCCATTTGCATCTTTAGGGTGGACCAAATCGCGAGGAACACTTTGACAAGGGGGAAACCTTAGGTCTTTGGTATCAATATGGTCCGAAGAGTAAAACAAGTACTTTGAAACAAGCTTTTCAATAACAAACAAGTTTTTGGAGTGGTTCGGATCCTCTTTCGATATTTTGGTTCAAAGAGTATATCCAAAGAAGAGGTTCCTCAATTTGCATCTTTAGGATGGACCAAATCGCGAGGAAAATTTTGATAAGGGGGAATCCTTAGGTCTTTGGTATCAATATGGTCCGAAGAGTGAAACAAGTGCTTTCCAACAAGCTTTTCAATTAAAAACAAGTTTTTGGAGTGGTTCGGACGCTCTTTCGAAATTTTAGTCCAAAGAGGATACCCAAAGAAGAGGTTCCACTATTTGCTTCTTTAGGATGGACCAAATCGCGAGGAAAACTTTGACAAGTGGGAAACCTTAGGTCTTTGGTAACAATATGATCCGAAGAGTGAAACAAGTACTTTGAAACAAGCTTTTCAATTACAAACAAGTTCTTGGAGTGGTTCGGATCCTCTTTCGATATTTTGGTTCAAAGAGGATATCCAAAGAAGGGGTTCCTCCATTTGCATCTTTAGGGTGGACCAAATCATGAGGAAAACTTTGACAAGGGGGAAACATTAGGTCTTTGGTATCAATATGGTCCGAAGAGTGAAACAAGTACTTTGAAACAAGCTTTTCAATAACAAACAAGTTTTTGGAGTGGTTCGGATCCTCATTTGATATTTTGGTCCAAAGAGGATTCCCAAAGAAGAGTTTCCTCCATTTGCATCATTAGGGTGGACCAAATCGCGAGGAAAACTTTGACAAGGGGAAAACGTTAGGTCTTTGGAATCAATATGGTCCGAAGAGTGAAACAAGTTCTTTGAAACAAGCTTTTCAATTACAAAAAAGTTTTAAGAGTGGTTCGGATCCTTTTTCGATATTTTGGTCCAAAGAGGATATCCAAAGAAGAGATTCCTCCATTTGCATCTTTAGGATGGACCAAATGGTGAGCAAATCATTGACAAGGGGGAAACCATTGGTCTTTGGTATCAATATGGTTCGAATTGTGAAACAAGTTCTTTGAAATAAGCTTTTCAATTACAAGCAAGTTTTTGGAGTGGTTCGGATCCTCTTTCGATATTTTGGTCCAAAGAGAATATCCAAAGAAGAGGTTCCTCCATTTGCATCTTTTGGATGGACCAAATCGCGTGGAAAAGTTTGACAAGGGGGAAACCTTTGATCCTTGGTATCAATATGGTCCGAAGAGTGGAACAAGTTCTTTGAAACAAGATTTTTAATTACAAACATGTTTTTGAAGTGGTTCGGATCCTCTTTCAATATTTTGGTCCAAAGAGGATTCCCAAAAAAGAGGTTCCTCCATTTGGATCTTTAGGATGGACCAAATCATGACCACAACTTCGACAAGGGGGAAACCTCAGGTCTTTAGTATTAATATGGTCCGAAGAGTGAAACAAGTATTTTGAAACAAGCTTTTCAATTACAAACAAGTTTTTGGAGTGGATCGGATCCTCTTTCGAAATTTTGGTCCAAAGAGGATTCCCAAAGAAGAGGTTCCTCCATTTGGATCTTTAGGATGGACCAAATCAAGAGGAAAATTTTGACAAGGGGGAAACCTTTGGTCTTTGGTATCAATATTGTCCGAAGAGGGAAAGAAATACTTTGAAGCAAGCTTTTCAATTACAAACAAGTTTTTGGAGTGGTTCGGATCCTCTTTCGAAATTTTGGTCCAATGAGGATTCCCATAAAAGAGGTTCCTCCATTTGCATCTTTAGGATGGATCAAATCGCGAGGAAAAATTTGACAAGGGGGAAACCTTAGGTCTTTGGTATCAATATGGTCCGACGAGTGAAACAAGTGCTTTGAAACAAGCTTTTCAATAACAAACAAGTTTTTGGAGTGGTTCGGATCCTCTTTCGATATTTTGGTTCAAAGAGTATATCCAAAGAAGAGGTTCCTCAATTTGCATCTTTAGGATGGACCAAATCGCGAGGAAAATTTTGATAAGGGGGAATCCTTAGGTCTTTGGTATCAATATGGTCCGAAGAGTGAAACAAGTGCTTTCCAACAAGCTTTTCAATTAAAAACAAGTTTTTGGAGTGGTTCGGACGCTCTTTCGAAATTTTGGTTCAAAGAGGATACCCAAAGAAGAGGTTCCACTATTTGCTTCTTTAGGATGGACCAAATCGCGAGGAAAACTTTGACAAGTGGGAAACCTTAGGTCTTTGGTAACAATATGGTCCGAAGAGTGAAACAAGTACTTTGAAACACGCTTTTCAATTACAAACAAATTTTTGGAGTGGTTCGGATCCTCTTTCGATATTTTGGTGCAAAGAGGATATCCAAAGAAGGGGTTCCTCCATTTGCATCTTTAGGGTGGACCAAATCATGAGGAAAACTTTGACAAGGGGGAAACATTAGGTCTTTGGTATCAATATGGTCCGAAGAGTGAAACAAGTACTTTGAAACAAGCTTTTCAATAACTAACAATTTTTTGGAGTGGTTTGGATCCTCATTCGATATTTTGGTCCAAAGAGGATATCCAAAGAAGGGGTTCCTCCATTTGCATCTTTACGATGGACCAAATCGCGAGGAAAATTTTGACAAGGGGGAAACCTTAGATCTTTGGTATCAATATGGTCCGAAGATTGAAACAAGTACTTAACTCCAAAAACTTGTTTGTAATTGAAAAGCTTGTTTCAAAGTACTTGTTTCATTCTTCGGACCATATTGAGACCAAAGACCTAAGGTTTCCCCCTTATCAAAGTTTTCCTCGCTATTTGGTCCATCCTAAGATGCAAATGGAGGAACCACTTCTTTGGGAATCCACTTTGGACCAAAATATCAAAAGAGGATCCGAACAACTCCAAAAACTTGTTTGTAAGTGAAAAGCTTGTTTGAAAGCACTTGTTTCACTCTTCGAACCATATTGATACAAAAGACCTAAGGTTTCCCACTTGTTAAAGTTTTCCTCGCGACTTGGTCCATCCTAAAGATGCAAATGGAGAAACCTCATCTTTGGGATTCCTCTTTGGACCAAAATTTCGAAAGAGGATCTGAACCACTCAAAAAACTTGTTTGTAATTGAAAAGCTTGTTTCAAAGTACTTGTTTCACTCTTCGGACCATATTGATACCAAAGACCTAAGGTTTCCCACTAGTCAAAGTTTTCCTCGCGACTTGGTCCATCCTAAATATGCAAATGGAGGAACCTTTTCTTTGGGAATCCTCTTTGGACTCAAATTTCGAAACAGGATCCGAAACACTCCAAAAACTTATTTGTAATTGAAAAGCTTGTTTTAAAGTACTCGTTTCACTCTTTAGACCATATTGATACCAAAGACCTAAGGTTTCCCCCTTGTCAAAGTTTTCCTCGCAATTTGGTCCATCCTAAGATGCAAATGGAGGAACCTCTTCTTTGGGAATCCTCTTTGGATCTTTCCTAATCCTTTCCAAACATATAAACTGAATATAAAAGGCCTAAAACATGTCCTTTGGCCATGGAAAACATTATACAAAATGATAAGGATCATGGAAGCACTCCAAGTCCAATACATGTTCCAACCGGCCCAATCACAAGATCCAAAGCTAAGAAGATCCAACAAGCTTTTATTACTCTTGTGCAAGAATGGATAGGCACGGATCAAGCTTTATTTCCAAGTGAGCAGCCCAATTTGGATGAAGACTTGACTTATGACACTTTGAAGATCAATGTATGCAAGTTGCAAATCCATAAGGAAAATATCTACAAAGATAACCTTGTGCAAGTGTCAACTATGCCTTGAATGGAAGAATGCAACAACTAAGCAAATCAGATTCACTTTAATTTGCATTTTAGTCAAACTTTCCTTATTTGTAACCGTGGGCATTAAGAGCTCTAGTTTCCTTTTCTGTTTTTGCCAATTGTAACCGAATGCTTTAATGTTTGTTTCCTTTTATGTTTTTACTTTTCTTTTGCTGATTGAAGGCTTATAAAAGCCATGGGAACACTTTGTAACAACTCAGATTATGTTTGAATGAAAATCAAGTTACTCATTGAGAGTTTCTTTTGAAAACCACATTGAGTTTTCAACTTCTTGCAATTCTTGTGTTTAGGGTTGCTGCCGAGTCATTCAACTAGGAATTGATCAACTTAGTTGTGGAGTGATTCAATCTAGAACAAGGAATCTCATTCTTGTCTCTAGGTCATTGATCTAAGAGGTAATCTCATCTTGCCTTAAATCTCTTGGTTGAAACCGATTAGTTAGGGAGGGTTTGAGTTCTTGCTTCAAAGGTTCATGCTAAGCATAATAGCATACGGTCTTTGGACTTGCAATTTGGATTTTCCTTATCAGTTGGTATCAGAGCTTTGGTCAAAACCTTGGCCAAACTCTAGATTTGATTCTATCCTTTACTTTCCTTGCAATTTACTTGTTTGTTTCAAATCTGCCCTATCTTTTCATTTTCTGTCCAAACCACCATTTTTCTTTTGTTTTCGTTCTGTTCTTGTTTCCATCTTGTAGATCACGTTCTGATCTTTGAAATTAAAAAAAAAAAAAAAAAAAAGTGAGAAAGAGAGCTTTGCATCCGAGAGCACTATATTGTTCATCTTGTGTTCTTCATGCTTTGCTTTGAAAATTCTGAGTTTGATCCATAGAAAACGAAAAAGTCTGAGTTTTGAATGTTATTTTATCAATTTAGATCCACAATTTAAGCATCAATTCAATTCAGATCTGTTGACATTCAAATCCTGCACATACTTTCCATATTTGAATCTGCCGCATTTAATGCTATGTCTTGTAGTCTAAAACGCGTGAAATATTTTGAATTAGCTTTCCCAATCTGAATAGGAAAGTTAATTTAATCAGTTATCTTTCATTGTCAAGAAGGACACTTAAGGAAATTCGATCTGTAAACAACTCAAATTTTGAAAATCAAAACAGTGCGCAGACAGCTCCTAAAATTCCGGATCTTGTCTTTTGATTGATTGGCATCTTCAATTCTCATCATTATTTCGAATTTTTCCAATTGTACACTCTTAATAACTGATTGATTGAGCTATATATGAGTTTTCATCCTAAAATTCATTTCCAATAATTCCGAATTTGACTTACCATATTTGGCTTTTTCCTAGTTTTTCCTTGTCTTAAATTCTGTTTTTCCTACCTTTTTGCTTCCTTTTCTGATTTCTTATTCTATTATTGTTTCTTTTCATAATTAGTTGTATTTTTCTAATTGAATTACTATTGTAGCTTTCTAAACACAATTTTTGCTTGAAAAGTGAGTTCATATCCGAGAGCACCTACTTTCAAATTGGCCTACCTTGAGTGTTAAACACGAGTGTTTCCTTGAGTGACATATAGTGAGGGAGTGTTGTAAGGTCCTTAATACTTGTTACTTTGTGAGGAACATCATGACACAAGAGGGAAACAATGGGGGTGAGATTAGTGATGCTAGGTGGAGGGAGGCACAAACAGGGGCTTTTGCTAGGCTTACTCAAACCTTAGAAGAACTTAATGAGCGTATGGGTAGGTTAGAGCTAGCTAACAACCAATTAAGGGGAGAGAACCTAGATGAGAGAGTTGAACACGAAGAGGATGATGATGTTACAATATTGGCTGGAGTAAACCCTAGGAGAGAACAAGGAGGGGGCTGAGGAAGGGGTAGAGGTAGAGGAAGAGGAAGAGAATTAGGACCACCTAGGAGACCTATTAGGGAGTTACAAGAAGAAAGAGTGGAAGAGAGAAATCCAGGGGATATTAAGCTTAAAATTCCACCATTCCATGGGAGGTCTAATCCGGAGGAGTACTTACAATATGAAGACAAAATAGAGCATGTCTTTGATTGCAACAATTTTAGTGAGGAAAGGAAGATGAAGCTAGCCGTGGCTGAATTTTGTGATTATGCTAGCATTTGGTGGACTCATCTTAGGGCTGAATGGAGGAGAAACTATGAGCAACCAATTGAGACATGGGAGGAGCTAAAAGTATTGATGAGAAAGAGGTACATCCCGAGGCATTATCAAAGAGAAATCTGAAACAAGTTGTTCTCATTACAACAAGGATCCAAGAGTGTGGAGGAATACTATAGAGAGATGGATGTGTTAATGACTAGATCTAATGTTAATGAGAGTGAGGATGATACTATGTCACGGTTCTTGGGAGGGATGAATAAGGAGTTAGCTCATAGAGTTGATATGTACCAATACTTTGACATGGAGGAACTCTTGCACATTGCCGAGAAGATTGAGAAACAATTAGCTTGGGAAAAGGATAATACCAAGAGATACACTTCGAAATCCACTTTTCCATCATCCAATATGTGGAAAAAGGGAGTTAGTAGTTCTAAAGGAGATTTTAAGCCTAGAACTTCATTTGAGGCTGCCAAGAAGGATAAGGGGGAGTCTTCAAAACGGAAGGGAAAAGAGAAGGTGGATGAAGTAAAAGTTGAGAGAAATAGAGACATTAAGTGCTGGAAGTGTCAAGGAATAGGTCACATAAGCCGAGATTGTCCTAATAAAAGGGCTATGATCATTAGAAATGGGGAGGTAGTCACGGATGGGGAGGAAAGTGACAATGAAGAGGAAGAGGAGGAGGATGAGAAGTTTGATGAAGAAGTGGAGGATGGGAACCAATTAGCTCTTGTGACTAGAAGAGTTTTGAGTACCCAAGTGAAGGAGGATTGTGTGGATGACCAAAGAGACAACTTGTTCCACACAAGATGTCTAGTGAATGGCACACCATGTAGTCTAGTGATTGATGGAGGAAGTTGTACAAATGTGGTGAGCTCTATTCTGGTTAAGAGGTTACACCTACCAACTCAAGCACATCCTACACCATACAAGCTTCAATGGCTCAATGATTGTGGAGAAATAAAGGTAGTATCTCAAGCTCTGATTTCCTTTAATTTAGGCAAATATCATGATGAGATATTATGTGATGTTGTACCTATGCATGCTGGAGATATTTTACTTGGCCGACCATGGCAATTTGATAGGAAAGTCATGCATGATGGGTTCTTGAATAGGTATAGTTTCACTAAGGATGGAAGAAAAATCATTCTTGTACCTTTATCTTCAAAAGAAGTTTGTAATGATCAAATGAAACTTGAGAAAAAAAGAATTGAATTTGAAGAAAAAGAAATGAGAGAAAAGACAGAAATGAGAGAAAAGACAGAAATGAGTGAAAAGAAAGAGGTGAGTGAACAATTAGAGAAGAAATTGAGAGAAAAAGAGAGAAGAGATGCAAAACAAAAAAACAGCAAGCAAGTGAGCTTTTTAGCAAGATTTGGGGAAGTGAGGAGGGCTTTACTTATCCAAAAACCAATCTTTGTGCTTTTGTACAAAGGAGGGTATTTGGCTACTAACCCTAACCAAAGTTTGTCTTTGCCAAGTGTGTTTTCTTCTCTTTTGCAGGAATTCAAGGACATGTTTCCGGATGAAGTACCAAATGGATTGCCCCCAATCCGAGGCATTGAGCATCAAATAGACTTCATCCATGGGGCTGGAATTCCAAATACGCCAGCTTATAGGACTAATCCAACCGAAACCAAGGAGATTCAAAAGCAAGTGGAGGAGCTTCTTGCTAAGGGATATGTAAGAGAGAGTTTGAGTCCTTGCTTGGTTCCGATCATCTTGGTGCCTAAAAAGGTTGGAACATGGAGAATGTGTGTGGATTGTCGAGCCATGAACAAAATCACTGTAAAGTATCGTCACCCTATTCCTAGGTTAGATGATATGCTTGATGAGTTGTATGGATCTTGTCTTTTCACTAAAATAGACCTTAAATCTGGATATCATCAAATAAGAATGCAAGTAGGTGATGAATGGAAAACAGCATTTAAAACAAAATTTGGGTTGTATGAATGGCTTGTTATGCCATTTGGATTGACTAATGCACCTAGTACTTTCATGAGATTGATGAATCATGTTTTGAGGGAGTTTTTGGGAAAGTTTGTAGTTGTTTATTTTGATGACATACTGATTTACTCAAAGAGCTTAAATGATCATGTAGAGCATGTTAGGTTAGTTCTAATTACACTTAGAAAAGAGAAGCTTTATGCTAATTTTAAAAAGTGTAGTTTTTGCTTGGATAGAGTTAACTTTCTAGGATTCATTGTAAGCAAGGATGGAGTTGAAGTAGATGAGGAGAAAGTTAAAGCTATTAGAGATTGGCCACAACCTAGAAATGCTAGTGAAGTTAGGAGTTTTCATGGTCTTGCTAGTTTTTATAGAAGATTCGTTAAAGACTTTAGCACAATAGCAGCACCATTGAATGAACTTGTAAAAAAGGATGTGACACATTTGTGCGGGAAATGCAAGAAAAGGCTTTCAAAGAATTGAAAGACAAATTAACCAATGCACCTTTGCTTGTTTTACCAAACTTTGAGAAATCATTTGAAATTGAATGTGATGCAAGTGGGATTGGCATAGGGGCAGTGTTAATGCAAGATGGTAAGCCTTTAATGTACTTTAGTGAAAAGTTGAATGGAGCATCTTTGAATTATCCTATCTATGACAAGGAATTATATGCTTTAGTGAAAACTTTGCAGGTTTGGCAACACTATCTATGGCCGAGGGAGTTTGTAATCCATACGGATCATGAGAGCTTAAAACACCTCAAGGGACAAAGCAAGTTGAATAGGAGGCATGCCAAATGGATAGAATTCATTGAGACCTTTCCATATGTCATCAAGTACAAGCAAGGTAAGGACAATATGGTGGCTGATGCATTATCAAGGAGGTACAACTTGTTTTCTACTCTTAGTGCTAAGATCTTAGGATTCAAACAAGTAAAAGATTTATATCCTCTTGATTCTGATTTTGGAGCTATGTATGCTTCTTGTGTTAATGGGAAATCCGTGGATGACTACTTTTTGTTTGAAGGCATGTTATTCAAGAAAAATAAGTTGTGTGTGCCAAAATGCTCAATTAGAGAATTGCTTGTTAAAGAATCACATGGGGGCGGCTTAATGGGACACTTTGGGATTCACAAAACATTTGACATGTTGAATGAGCATTTCTATTGGCCTAAAATGAGACATGATGTGCATAAAGTGTGTAAAAATTGTTTTAAATGTAAAGAGGCTAAGTCTAGATCACAACCACATGGACTTTATACACCACTGCATGTTCCTAATGAACCTTGGACAAACATATCTATGGACTTTGTATTAGGTTTACCTAGGACTAAGAGAGGACATGATAGTATCTTTGTTGTAGTTGACCGATTTAGCAAAATGGCAAATTTCATTGCATGTCACAAAACAGATGATGCTAAGCATGTTGCGGATTTGTTCTTTAGGAAAGTGGTTAGATTGCATGGTATTCCTACTACTATTGTTAGTGATAGGGATTTTAAGTTCCTAAGTCACTTTTGGAAGGTTTTGTGGGGTAAGCTTGGCACTAAGCTACTATTTTCAACTACTTGTCATCCCCAAACCGATGGACAAACTGAGGTGGTTAATAGGACTTTAGGGGCTTTACTTAGAGCCATTATTTCCAAGAATATCAAGTCTTGGGAAACATGTCTTCCTTTTGTGGAGTTTGCTTACAACCGAGCCATACATAGTACAACACATTGTTCTCCATTTGAGGTAGTTTATGGCTTTAACCCTACTACTCCACTTGATTTACTTCCTTTGCCTACTAATGTGTTTGTTTGTGATGAAGCTACTTCTAGGGCTGATTTTATTAAGAATTTGCACAAAGAAGTAAGGGACAGAATTGAAAAACAAAACACAAAGGTTGCTTCTCGGATCAACAAAGGAAGAAAGGAGCTTGTTTTTAAACCGGGAGATTGGGTGTGCATAAACTTTAAAAAAGAGAGGTTTCCTTCACAAAGGAAAACCAAACTTCATCCAAAAGGAGATGGGCCTTATCAAGTGCTTGAAAGAATCAACAATAATACTTACAAGATAGATCAACCAGGTGAGTTCTCGGTTAGTTCAACTTTTAGGATCATGGAAGCACTCCAAGTCCAATACATGTTCAAACCTTGTTGCAATTTCTTGGTCTTGGATCTTGTCATTGGCCCTTGAACCATCCTAAGCTTGTCTATCTTGTCTTGTGCTCCATGATTCATATCATAAGGTTTCCCACTTGTCAAAGTTTTCCTCTCGACTTGGTCCATCCTAAAGATCCAAATGGAGTATCCTCTTCTTTGGGAATCCTCTTTGGACCAAAATTTCGAAAGAGGATCTGAACAACCCGAAAAACTTGTTTGTAATTGAAAAGCTTGTTTCAAAGTACTTGTTTCGCTCTTCGGACCATATTGATACCAAAGACCTCAGGTTTCCCACGTGTCAAAGTTTTCCTCGCGACTTGGTCCATCCTAAAGATGCAAATGGAGGAACCACATCTTTGGGAATCCTCTTTGGACTAAAATTTCGAAAGAGGATCCGAACCACTCCAAAAACTTGTTTGTAAATCAAAAGCTTGTTTCAAAGTACTTGTTTCACTCTTCAGACCATATTGATACCAAAGACCTAAGGTTTCCCACTTGTCAAAGTTTTCCTAACGACTTGGTCCTTACTAATGATGCAAATGGAGGAACCTCTTCTTTGGGAATCCTCTTTGGACTAAAATTTAGAAAGAGGATCCGAACAACTCCAAAAACTTGTTTGTAATTGAAAAGCTAGTTTCAAAGTACTTGTTTCACACTTCGGACCATATTGATACCAAAGACCCAAGTTTTCCCCCTTGTCAATGTTTTCCTCGCGATTTGGTCCATCCTAATATGAAAATGAAGGAACCTCTTCTTTGGGAATCCTATTTGGACCAAAATATCGAAAGAGGATCCGAACCACTCCAAAAACTGTTTTGTTATTCAAAAGCTTGTTTGAAAGTACTTGTTTCACTCTTCGGGCGATATTGATACCAAAGACCTAAGATTCCCCCTTGTCAAAGTTTTTCTCGCGATTTTGTCCATCCTAAGATGCAAATGGAGGAACCTCTTATTTGGGAATCCTCTTTGGACCAAAATATCGAAAGAGGATCCGAACCACTCCAAAAACTTGTTTGTAATTGAAAAGCTTGTTTCAAAGTACTTGTTTCACACTTCGCACCATATTGATACCAAAGACCTAAGGTTTCCCACTTGTTAAAGTTTTCCTCCCGACTTGGTCTATCCTAAAAAGATGCAAATGGAGGAACCTCTTCTTTGGGATTGCTCTTGGACCAAAATTTCAAAAGATGATCCGAACCACTCCAAAAACTTGTTTGTAATTCAAAAGCTTATTTCAAAGTACTTGTTTCACTCTTCGGACCATATTGATACCAAAGACCTAAGGTTTCCCACTTGTCAAAGTTTTCCACGCAACTTGGTCCATCCTAAAGATGCAAATGGAGGAACCTCTTCTTTGGGAATCCTCTTTGGATTAAAATTTTGAAACAGGATCTGAACCAATCCAAAAACTTGTTTGTAATTGAAAGCATTGTTTCAAAGTACTTGTTGCTCTTCGGACCATATTGAGACCAAAGACCAAAGGTTTCATCTTTGTCCAAGTTTACCTCGAGATTTTGACCATCCTCAAAATGCAAATGGAGGAACCTCTTCTTTGGGAATCCTCATTGGACCAAAATATCGAAAGAGGATCCGAACCAATTGAAAAACTTGTTTGAAAGCACTTGTTTCACTCTTCGGACCATATTGATACCAAAGACCTAAGGTTTCCCACTTGTCAAAGTTTTCCTTGCGACTTAGTCCATCCTAAAGATGCAAATGGAGGAACCACATCTTTGGGAATCCTCTTTGGACTAAAATTTTGAAAGAGGATCTGAACCACTCCAAAAACTTGTTTGTAATTGAAAAGCTTGTTTCAAAGTAATTTTTTCACTCTTCGGACCATATTGATGCCAAAAATCTAAGGTTTTCCCACTTGTCAAAGTTTTCCTCGCAGCTTGGTTCATCCTAAAGATGCAAATGGAGGAACCTCTTCTTTGTGATTCCTTTTTCGACCAAAATATCAAAAGAGGATCTGAACCACTCCAAAAACTTGTTTGTAATTCAACAGCTTGTTTGAAAGTACTTCTTTCACTCTTCGGACCATATTGATACCAAAGACCTAAGGTTTCCCCCTTGTCAAAGTTTTCCTCGCGGTTTGGTCCATCATAAAATGAAAATGGAGGAACCTCTTCTTTGGGAATCCTCTTTGGACCAAAATATCGAAAGAGGATCCGAACCACTCGAAAAACTTGTTTGTAAGTGAAAAGCTTGTTTTAAAGCACTTGTTTCACTCTTCGGACCATATTGATACCAAAGACCTACGGTTTCCCACTTGTTAAAGTTTTCCTCGCGACTTGGTCCATCCTAAAGATGCAAATGGAGGAACATCTTCTTTGGGAATCCTCTTTGGACTAAAATATCGAAAGAGGTTCCGAACCACTCCAAAAACTGTTTTGTTATTCAAAAGCTTGTTTGAAAGTACTTGTTTCACTCTTCGGACCATATTGATACCAAAGACCTAAGGTTTCCCACTTGTTAAAGTTTTCCTCGCGACTTGGTCCATCCTAAAGATGCAAATGGAGGAACATCTTCTTTGGGAATCCTCTTTGGATTAAAATTTTGAAGCAGGATGACATGAATTATGTAGCCATGCATTTAAGGAATTCAAGCTTAAAGAGTACATGCATTGATGACAACTCAAGTTGCATTAAATGCACTCAAGATGTATTTATGACAACTCAAGCTTCAAGTATAGTAGCATTGATGACAACTTTAGATGCATTTATGACAACTCAAAGCTTCATTCAAGGGAACTCAAAGCAATATCAAGACAAGCTTTAATGAAGATTTAAAAGCTTAATTTAGAGTTCAAATATCAGTTTCAATTGTAATAGTTGTATTTTAAGTTACAAATTAAATGGTGGCAGATGTAACTTAAGTTTTTGCTTTAAATTCGTAGGTTACATGCTAGGGACTTAATTGGGCTGTTATGGGAGCATTATGAACGAAATTGCATTGTATTTTAAGCCTATAAATAGGCCATGTATCAGCCAATGTAAGGGAGACTTGTAAGATTTGAATGATGAATGAAATGTAGCATTTTTATGCACATGGAGAGCCTTGAGCCTCAACCCTTTGTAATCTTGCTTTAGATTACATGTTTAGAAACATTCAAGAGGGGAGTGATCAACCAACTTGTGGAGTGTTTCGAGTCATGAGATGATGGAACGTAAAAGTTTGTCCGTTTCATGATTTTTAGATCACATAGGGCAATCTGTTTCTAGTCTTTCCTTGTGGTTGAAATCGAATAGTTAGGGAGGGTTTGAATTCATGCTTCAAGGGTTCATGCTAAGTATAATAGCATCGGGTCTTTGAACTTGCAATTCGGGATTGCTTTATCATTTGGTATCAGAGCATTGGTTGCGTTTTTGTGGCCGATCTCTAGAACAGGTTTTATCCAATCTATCCTTTGCAATTCTTGTTCTTTTCAATTCTGTCCAAACTTTTCGTTTCTGTCCAAGCATGAATTTTTCTTCATTTTTTTCGTTCTGATCTTGTTTCTATCTTAAAGATCACATTCTGATCTTGAAAAAAAAAAAGCTTTGCATTCAAGAGCACCGGTTTGTTCATCTTGCGTTCTTCTTGCAAATTCTTGAGGTTTTCTGAGTTTGATCCTTGAAATTCGTGTATATCTTATTCAATGTGTTATTATATCAGTTATATGTCATAAACCATCAGTTATACTTTCATTTGCACGAATTTAAAGTCCCAAAAACGGCTAAATTAAAAGTTTTTCAAAAACTGTCCACTTTTGTAACTGACGTATTTAATGCTGCTGTTTTGTGTCGAAATCCTTCCATAACGTCCGAATTTGCTTGTTTGTCCTGAAGAGAAAATATTTATCATCTTTTTATCATTCAAATATCAGAAGGGATCATAGTCAAATTCATAACAAAAAATATTCAAATATTGGGATTCAATTCTGTGCGCAGATTGCTTGTAAATTACAACACCTTATCTCCGTTGATTGGTGTTTTCATTTGTGATTGAATTTCTGAGTTTGGCCAATTGTAAGATCTTCATAACAGAGATATTAACCTATATATGGGCTGCTTCTCTAAAAGTAAAGGCCAATCTTGAAGGAAATTTGAGTGCAAACACGAGCGGAACAAAGAGAGTTGTAAAAAGTGAGGGAGTGCTTGTAAGGTCCAATTTTTTTTTCTCTCTAACATTCTTTTGTAGCAATACTTTTTGATTCGAGGACGAATCATTTTGAAGAATGGGGGAATGATATGAATTATGTAGCCATGCATTTAAGGAATTCAAGCTTAAAAAGTACATGCATTGATGACAACTCAAGTTGCATTAAATGCACTCAACACTACAACAAAAAATGCTTTCTATAGCGTCAAAAAAACGCTATGATTTAACATTCATAGAGTTTTACCAAACGCCGTGGTTGCCCCCGTAATTAAAAGTATGAGACTTTTGATAGCGTTTGGCTTACGCTATTGCATACGCTATAATAATATCAATTTGATTTCATGTTTTAATTGTTATGAAAATATACTATAGCGTTTTCCGCTCCGCTATAAAAACATATAACAATAACGTTAGATACACGCTATGAGTTATATTTTATAGTCTTTTGAACAATGTCATGGTTGCCCACGTAATTAAAAGTCTTTAATCATTTGATAGCGTTGGATACATGCTATCACATACGCTATAAAAGTATTTATGTATTGCATACTTTGATTGTATATGACAATATAACATAGCTTTTTACTAACACTATGATAACATTTAAGATGGCTATTTTAAAACGCTATTGTATATTTATCTTATATTTCATAACTATTTATATTTTATAGCGTTTTCTAAAATATAAAAAATTAAAAATAAATAAATAAACTGTAATCAAGATACACACAAAATTACTTCTTGATTCTCAACTTTTATAACTTAACAGAAATTGCATAAGTTAAAATCATACATAATAAAAGATCCATCCATTCTGTACATAAGTCTATAGGAAGTATTACATAATAAAAGATCCATTCATCCAGTACATAAGTCTAAATGATTCATCCATCCAGTACATAAGTCTATAAGTTAAACAAAAACCCCGATAAAAAAGGCTATGGCAAGCAAGTTCATCAAGACTCC
This sequence comes from Gynostemma pentaphyllum, assembly GCA_028015215.1. Taxonomy (NCBI): domain Eukaryota; kingdom Viridiplantae; phylum Streptophyta; class Magnoliopsida; order Cucurbitales; family Cucurbitaceae; genus Gynostemma; species Gynostemma pentaphyllum. The sequence goes on from CM051350.1 coordinate 12,463,357, forward strand.
ACTCTATCAACCTACAAAAAATACAATCACAAGTCATTTTAAATAAACTAAAGCAAACTTAAGATCTCAAAATAGCTATAGATATATAATTGAGAGAAAACACCATGAATATAATTAGTAATAACTTAAGAAATCTACATCAATAGCAGATTCAAAGTAAGATTGTTGCGAAATTAATAATTAAAAAGAAAAGACCATGGATAATTAATATTGCTATTAATTACAAACCAAATCTTAAACAAAAGTGGAACCACATAAAAGAATATGCACTTTATAACAAGGATTCATTAGAACCTGTAAAACGAAATACAGTTTCAAACTTTCCACAACTAATCTAGCCACATTCAAGGAAATCATGATTGTATCAAAACCTGTAATAATCAACAAGTAATTAATTTAAACTAGATGAATAAATGAAAGAAAGTTTGGATGGACATCGAAATGACCAAATGACCTCAAACTAAGGCTAAATATACAAAAAAAAATCATGATAAGAGATACAACAAAAATTAAAGGTACAGAGGAAAAGAATTCCATAAAAAGTACATAAAAGAGCTTCACCTAGTGTGACTTATGCATCTCATCTAAGATAGTTCGGGTATACAAAAATGAGCATGTATAATCTGATATCGTGGTACTTTAAAATAGTTTAATTAAATTAAAAAAAACATTTCATTCAATTTTTACATACCAAAGGTCCCTCGAAGTCTTTGTTTGCTTTCAGATGTTTCTATGATGAGAAGCTGAGAAAATGATACATGTTGTATATGTATCTTCAGTCATCGAGGAATCTGATCCCACAATACTGCAAATGATGAACCCAAAAAGATTTAGTTCTCATGCTCGAAAAATGAAAAAATAAGAGAAAGAAGGGAAAGGAAGCTTGCTTACTTCCTATAAAAAATAACCAAGGAATGAAGCTTACAGTTTACAAAACTGCAGAACCAATTTAAGTTAAGAACAACAAATTAAAATTTCAAGAGTAAAATTGAAATATAAGCTTTTCTCTTGACATTGATATTCAGCAACAAGTCGAACTGATCATCGATTCATCAAGGTAATGCTTACATTTTGCACATTTCAGTTTTTATAGATGGTTGGCAGTCATTTCCAAAAATACTCAGAACCTGTAACAAGAATGCGCTATGGGTGACAATTGCAATTTCTTCCTCCTTCCGAGTTCACAGCCTGGCTATGGTAGAAAACCATTAAATTTAACGAATTTGAAGGCAGTAGCTATATTATTAGAGAAATAATAGAGAAAATTATGAAAATTGAAACTGTGAAGATCTCAAGTAAGCTAGCAATTGTAATATGACTTCTGGAGAATATCATCATCATGTTCAATCTAAAAATGATGCAAAATGTTTTTAAAAAGAAGTTAAAATCAGAAAATAAGATGATAAATAAGTGCCAAAAGAATGAAAATGATCCAGTAATTTGGACTAAAACGATGAAACTTGCCATTAAAAAATCAATTGCAGGGAAGAGAGACCGACACTCGCTAATGCTTGTCCTTTTATCAACAGAAAGCAAGAAATTTCAAATGAATTATTACGAAAAGAAAATGCTCAAATCCTGATAAACTAACTGCTAAGTACCAAAAAAGATGTGTTTCATTGTAAAGTAAACAAGAAATTAGCCACATTTCAAGTTCATTGCCAGCTTATATCCTCATCAATTAATATAGCTATAATGAGAATTTACAGAGCATAAAGAAATGATCGACTCTAAAGAAAAGAATGAAGTTAGTCAATATCAATGGGGAAGCATTTGATAGGTATTGAAATGAAAACATGTTTAAAATTAATAATTCTAGAAAATATATCAAGTCAATTGCTATGATATTATCCCTTTCTTTAATTAATATAGCTATTATATGAGAATTTACTGAGCTTATAGAGATATACACTATTGACTCAAGATGGCAAGAAAAAAGTTGCTTCCCCACAAATATTTCATACTTTCCTATAAAATAATTCCAGCACTATTGAACATTAAAATACTATTCTAATGCTTCACTGCAGACAAAAATAAAAATATATAGAAGTTGAAATTTAAAATTAACAAGTATGACATAATTTTATGAAATATACCATACGTTCTCGACAAAGCTCTAAGGCCAAAAATAGCAGACAATTTAGACTTGAAATAAAAGGATGGTTGCAACCCCCTACATTTGCTACCATTAATGGAGGAGTATTCATACCATCTGTGTACCCTTCACCACCAAAGGTTCCAACCGCAGTTTGCATCATCCAACCGCAGTTTGCATCATCCAATGGTTCTCGCATCCTATTTGGACGACATAACTTAAATGTTTCCTTTTTCGGTGTAGACTGATATTAATTTATTTCATTATGTCATCGCTAGCACTAAAGCAATTGTCTGTCATGAATTAAAAAAAAATCATAAGAGCATAATGAAACCATTTCAATCACAACCCATGAGCAAGTTACAATCATTTTACAAAACAAATAGTAAACTAAAAACCAATCGCGTCTGTAACCGAAAAGGAAAATATATTGATTAAATAAAGCCATAGAATTTTTAATTTAGCTTACATGCTTACTTGTTTGGCATTGTAATGTGATTCTTTCTCAAGTTGCCTCATTCTCGAAAATATAGATCCTGGATGCATGACAAACAGTCAAATAAACAAACAGAACATAAATCAATAAGTTGGTATTTGGTCAAGCCAAAAGGAAAAAAACTACCATGATCACAAAAATCAATTTGTCAACATCACTTTTAGTCAACACTAATCAGCTAGTATTAGCTAAATTTAAAAGAAGAAAAAAATTGTAACTCTTTAACTTACTTCACGGTAAGTGGTAAACTTGTGTGTTTAACTTCAACTTCCAATTTTGGAGATCCTGAAATGCTCAGATATAAAAAAGTTTATTACATTGTAAGGGGAAGAAACAACTTTAACGTTAGCATTTTATATACACTGTAAGGGGATGACATTGGAAAAGTTAAGTAAATGACAAAAGGAATCCATCAAAATAAGACTCATAGTGAGGACATTGAATATTCAAACCTTAATTGTTTTAAGGTTTGAATTCTATTAAACAACTTTGCTCTTGATTCATTCAATTCATGGTAATAAACATGTCAAACCTCAAAAGATTGGAGTAGAATGAACGTCTTTCCGGTTACAAAAATCTTTATAAAATTCACAATTTCTTATTCTTCAACTTCAAATTTGAACACTATAATACTCAAACTACAATAGAACTCACGCATCCCTCTTAGAAGCATCTCAATCAACATAAAAAAGAACAATAAACTCCTTAAATTAAAATATTGTACTCTAAGATCAAGAAATTGTAATGAGAAAATTACAATAATTTCGTAAACAAAGGGAGAGTGTTTTGAAAGTTATCGGTGGAAAAAAAGGATCAAGAAGTTACTAGTCTTTGTTCATGATAAGCAGTTCAGCTTCCAAATCTCAATAACTATGACATTCCCTAGAAAAACTACATTATTGCAATGTTTCATCTTCTTTCAATTCCAATAGACCTCACGAAGCCAGAAGATCAATGATAGTTCCATTCTAGTGGAATTATCATATGACAAAACGACATCATTTTGACCTTTCACCATCCATAATCCCTGATTCTGAAATGAATACAACATACAAAATTAAAGAAAACTTCCTAATGAAGCAGAGAAAATTCAAATGGAAAAAGAAAACCAAACAAAAATGATGAATAAAAGTGGCAAAAGTACTAAAAGAATGAAAAGAGAACCATACATGGTATGTATTCGAATAAATACCATCATTTGAAGTTTCTATTTTACATAAACAATTAAAAAATAAAGGTGGCGGAAAGAATAAATTAGAGGACCAAAAAAATAGAGATCCAAACCTGTGAAAATCAACATACTTTGCCCAATAGTTTCGATAATTGGGTATGCCTATCTCAAGCCACGGTTTCATGTTCCCCATTGTAGTATATGACAGCAGCTCGCTCATTTTCCTTTTGCCCAACGTTAGGATTGTAACCAAGGCCTAAAACATGCCAGGATTTATTGAGCTGATAAGTTCACTTCCAAAACGTTATTAGACTCGGTGGTAGTATTCTCAACTTCCACACTTGCCTGCTAGAATTCCATAATATAAAAAAGCCCACCATCAGGTTGGGAGAGGAGGAAGGGGGTAGTTAGAATGCTGCTCAGATAATAATGGTCGACATAGTGAACATATTATGCATAACCTTATATTGATCGACACCAAGTAAAACCACTTAAAATAGCTTAAGATTAATTAGTTCTCCCTAATAGTCAATACCTACAACAATGTAGCTGCTCATCTCACACAATTTTTTTTAAGAAACTAATTTCCAATTCCCTGTCCTTTGAAGTTTCTATTTCACACATATGCACATTCATGGAAAAAAAATCAAGTTCCGAGTTTCCACACAATTTTATATCACGACTCTAACATATACATTAACTCTGGAAACTAAATAGACATGATCTCATTTATAATATTTTATTTTAAGGCATATTTTCATTGTTGAAAATACTCGTTTACTACCAACTAACTTAAGTTTTCATGTCATTTATAACATATACTGTGTCAATTTCTTAAACTTACCAGTTTCTGCCATGTGTGGTACACCCCTGTTATGTTCTGCCTCTTCCATTCATCCAAATCAAAGATATTCATGCCATATGCCCAACCACATGCCTGAGGGTCAAAAATTTTTGACATGAGAGGATTTGAAAAATTGAGATATCTATCGAAATGATGAAAACTTGAGACCCATTTGTCACATTCCATTCATTGACCCATTCTCCTGTAAATCATATCCACACATCAATATCTCTTTAAGCTAATATGCTACCTTTAAGAGTTCAAATTTCAGAATATTTTGGAGTTGTGAAGGAAGACCAGATCCTAAAATTCACAATATACATAGTAAAAGATTAAAAAAAATATGTGGAATAAAATATAAGAGTTGATCTCAGAATCAAATAATTTGGCAAGATGGAGAGTGAAGCTTACCAACCATCACGAGAGGACCATTTGCGTTATTTAAGAATGAAGTCCCATAACAATCCTCATAGGAAAACGATGACAAACAAAAGAGGAATTAAGTAGTGACAAAAAAAACACACACACAATTAATGGCAGAAGTAAATTAAGCAGTGAGTAAGAATTTTAAAAGAAAATAGACTTGATTACTTCATTTCAGTGGCCTTTTAAGCAAGGCATATTCTTGTGCTTATCTTCCAGAAATTCTTCTTGCCCTTGACAAAGAAAACCCCCACATGATTAGCAAAACATGTGAACAAATTTTAAACAAAATAGCAATTTAATTAACGAAGAGTATACCAATTAGTTCCCCAATAAATTAGGGCTATTTCAGAGAAAATGAGACAAACCTCATAACTTCGACTTCTGAAATTAGGACATGTGAGCAGATTACCATTCGACTTCTGTAATTAGGGCTTCAACTTCGACAGATTTCAATGTAAAAATCAGATTACCTTTCAAAATATGTAATTAGGGCTATTTCTTGTTCAAAATCTTCGACTTCTGAGATGACGACGAGAACGAGAAAGGGACTGAAACGAGAAAGCTTTGAGAGAGGGGCTGAGATGAGAGAGCGAGAGAGAGAGCGACTGAGATTTGTCTTCTTCGTGATGAGGATGAGAACAAGAGAGCGACTAAGATGAGAGCTTCGAGAGAGGAACTTAGATGAGAGGTCTTCTACGGTGAGCGATTTTATTTCTTCGATTACATATTTGTTGTATTCAGTGATTTCATCTCTGAATTGAAGGGACAGAGAGTGAAAGTGAAAGCGATGGAACGACGATTTGAGAGTGTATGAACTTCGTCTAAGACATTTTGTTTGAGATCAATTTGAGAGTCTGAACTTCATACGTTTTCCATTCGGAGAGAGATAGATGAAGTCGTGTTCTTTTGGTGAAATTTTAATTTTGAGAGAGAGAAAGAGGTAAAGAGGTCATACGTTTTTTTAAGTGAAGAGAAAAGCAGGCGGGGTTCCTCGCGCCCAAAATTTTAATTACAAATTAATAGCGTGAGGATGAAAACGTTATAATTAAATGCTATAAAAGACATTATTTGTTGTAGTGCAAGATGTATTTATGACAACTCAAGCTTCAAGTATAGTAGCATTGATGACAACTCTAGATGCATTTATGACAACTCAAAGCTTCATTCAAGAGAACTCAAAGCAATATCAAGACAAGCTTTAATGAAGATTTAAAAGCTTAATTTAGAGTTCAAATATCAGTTTCAATTGTAATAGTTGTATTTTAAGTTACAAATTAAATGGTGGCAGATGTAACTTAAGTTTTTGCTTTAAATTCGTAGGTTACATGCTAGGGACTTAATTGGGCTGTTATGAGAGCATTATGAATGAAATTGCATTGTATTTTAAGCCTATAAATAGGCCATGTATCAGCCAATGTAAGGGAGACTTGTAAGATTTGAATGATGAATGAAATGTAGCATTTTTATGCACATGGAGAGCCTTGAGCCTCAACCCTTTGTAATCTTGATTTAGATTACATGTTTAGAAACATTCAAGAGGGGAGTGATCAACCAACTTGTGGAGTGTTTCGAGTCATGAGGGTTTGAATTCATGCTTCAAGGGTTCATGATAAGTAAAATAGCATCGGGTCTTTGAACTTGCAATTTGGGTTTGCCTTATCACAGGATCCGAACCACTCAAAAAACATGTTTGTAATTGAAAGGCTTGTTTCAAAGTACTTGTTTCACTCTTCGAACCATATTGATACCAAAGACATAAGGTTTCCCTTTTGTCCAAGTTTTCCTCTCGATTTGGTCCATCCTAAACATGCAAATGGAAGAACATCTTCTTTCGGAATCCTCATTGGACCAAAATATCGAAAGAGGATCCGAACCACTCGAAAAACTTGTTTGTAAATGAAAAGTTTGTTTTAAAGAACTTGTTTCACTCTTCGGACCATATTGATACCAAAGACCTAAGGTTTCCCACTTATCAAAGTTTTCCTCGCGACTTGGTCCATCCTAAAGATGAAAATGGAGGAACCTCTTCTTTGGGAATCCTCTTTGGACCAATATTTCAAAAGAGGATCCGAACCACTCCAAAAACTTGTTTGTAAATCAAAAGCTTGTTTCAAATTACTTGTTTCACTCTTCGGACCATATTGATACCAAAGACCTAAGGTTTCCCACTTGTCTAAGTTTTCCTAGCGACTTGGTCCATCCTAAAGATGCAAATGGAGGAAACTTTTCTTTGGGAATCCTCTTTAGACTAAAATTTTGAAAGAGGATCCAAACCACTCCAAAAACTTGTTTCACTCTTCGCACCATATTGATACCAAAGACCTTAGGTTTCCCCCTTGTCAATGTTTTCCTCGCGATTTGGTCCATCCTAATATGCAAATGGAGGAACCTCTTCTTTGGGAACCTTTTTTGGACCAAAATATTGAAAGAGGATCCGAATCACTCCGAAAACTTGTTTGTAATTCAAAAGCTTGTTTGGAAGTACTTCTTTCACTCTTCAGACCATATTGATGCCAAAGACCTAAGGTTTCCCCCTTGTCAAAGTATTCCTCGCGATTTGGTCCATCCTAAGATTCAAATGGAGGAACCCCTTCTTTGGGAATCCTCTTTGGACCAAAATATCGAAAGAGGATCCAAACCACTCCAAAAACTTGTTTGTAAGTGAAAAGCTTGTTTTAAAGGACTTGTTTCACTCTTCAGACAATTTTGATACCAAAGACCTAAGGTTTTCCACTTGTTAAAGTTTTCCTCGCGACTTGGTCCATCCTAAAGATGCAAATGGAGGAACCTCTTCTTTGGGACTGCTCTTTGGACCAAAATTTCGAAAGAGGATCCGAACCACTCCAAAAACTTGTTTGTATTTCAAAAGCTTGTTTCAAAGTACTTGTTTCACTCTTCATACCATATTGATACCAAAGACCTAAGGTTTCCCACTTGTCAAAGTTTTTCTAACAACTTGGTCCATCCTAAAGATGCAAATAGAGGAACCTCTTCTTTGGGAATCCTCTTTGGATTAAAATTTTGAAACAGGATCTCAACCACTCCAAAAACTTGTTTGTAATTGAAAGGCTTGTTTCAAAGTACTTGTTTCACTTTTCGGACCATATTGATACCAAAGACCTAAGGTTTCCCCCATGTCCATGTTTTCCTCGCGTTTTAGTCCATCCTAAAGATGCAAATGGAATCTCTTCTTTGGGAATCCTCTTTGGACCAAAATATCAAAAGAGGAATCGAACCACTCGAAAAACTTGTTTGTAAGTGAAAAGTTTGTTTGGAAGCACTTGTTTCACTCTTCGGAACATATTGATACCAAAGACCTAAGGTTTCCCACTGGTCAAAGTTTTCCTCGCGACTTGGTCCATCCTAAAATACAAATGGAGGAACCACTTCTTTGGGAATCCTTGGTGGAATAAAATTTTGAAAGATGATCTGAACCACTCCAAAAACTTGTTTGTAAATTAAAAGCTTGTTTCAAAGTACTTTTTCACTCTTCAGACCATATTGATACCAAAGACCTAAGGTTTCCCACTTGTTAAAGTTTTCCTCGCGACTTGGTCCATCCTAAAGATGCAAATGGAGGAACCTCTTCTTTGGGAATCCTCGTTGGACTAAAATATCGAAAGTGGATCCGAACCACTACAAAAACTGGTTTGTAAGTGAAAAGCTTGTTTGAAAGCACTTGTTTCACTCTTCGGACCATATTCATACCAAAGACCTAAGGTTTCCCACTTGTTAATGTTTTCCTCGCGACTTGGTTCTTCCTAAGGATGCAAATGGAGGAACCTCTTCTTTGGGAATCCTCTTTGGACCAAAATATCGAAAGAGGATCCGAACCACTCAGAAAACTGGTTTGTAAGTGAAAACCTTGTTTGAAAGCACTTGTTTCACTTTTCGGACCATGTTGATACCAAAGACCTAAGGTTTCCTACTAGTTAAAGTTTTCCTCACGACTTGGTCCATCCTAAAGATGCAAATGGAGGAACCACTTCTTTGGGATTCCTCTTTGGTCCAAAATTTCCAAAGAGGATTCGAACCACTCCAAAAACTGGTTTGTAAGTGAAAAGCTTGTTTGAAAGCACTTGTTTCACTCTTCGGACCATATTCATACAAAAGACCTAAGGTTTCCCACTTGTTAATGTTTTCCTCGCGACTTGGTCCATCCTAAGGATGCAAATGGAGGAACCTCTTCTTTGGGAATCCCGTTTGGACAAAAATATCGAAAGAAGATCCGAACCACTCAGAAAACTGGTTTGTAAGTGAAAAGCTTGTTTGAAAGCACTTGTTTCACTTTTCGGACCATGTTGATACCAATGACCTAAGGTTTCCCACTAGTTATAGTTTTCCTTACGACTTGGTCCATCCTAAAGATGCAAATGGAGGAACCTCTTCTTTGGGATTCCTCTTTGGTCCAAAATTTCCAAAGAGGATTCGAACCACTCCAAAAACTGTTTTGTAAGTGAAAAGCTTGTTTGAAAGCACTTGTTTCACTCTTCGGACCATATTCATACCAAAGACCTAAGGTTTCCCACTTGTTAATGTTTTCCTCGCGACTTGGTCCATCCTAAGGATGCAAATGGAGGAACCTCTTCTTTGGGAATCCCGTTTGGACAAAAATATCGAAAGAAGATCCGAACCACTCAGAAAACTGGTTTGTAAGTGAAAAGCTTGTTTGAAATCACTTGTTTCACTTTTCGGACCATGTTGATACCAATGACCTCAGGTTTCCCACTTGTTAAAGTTTTCCTCGCGACTTGGTCCATCCTAAAGATGCAAATGGAGGAACCTCTTCTTTGGGAATCCTCTTTGGACTAAAATATCGAAAGTGGGTCCGAACCACTCCAAAAACTGGTTTGTAAGTGAAAAGCTTGTTTGAAAGCACTTGTTTCACTCTTCGGACCATATTCATACCAAAGACCTAAGGTTTCCCACTTGTTAATGTTTTCCTCGCGACTTGGTTCATCCTAAGGATGCAAATGGAGGAACCTCTTCTTTGGGAATACTCTTTGGACCAAAATATCGAAAGAGGATCCGAACCACTCAGAAAACTGGTTTGTAAGTGAAAACCTTGTTTGAATGCACTTGTTTCACTTTTCGGACCATGTTGATACCAAAGACCTAAGGTTTCCTACTAGTTAAAGTTTTCCTCACGACTTGGTCCATCCTAAAGATGCAAATGGAGGAACCTCTTCTTTGGGATTCCTCTTTGGTCCAAAATTTCCAAAGAGGATTCAAACCACTCCAAAAACTTGTTTGTAATTCAAAAGCTTGTTTCAAAGTACTTGTTTCACTCTTCGGACCATATTGATACCAACGACCTAAGGTTTCCCACTTGTCAAAGTTTTTTTCGCGTCTTGGTCCATCCTAAGGATGCAAATGGAGGAACCTCTTCTTTTGGAATCCTCTTTGGACCAAAATATCGAAAGAGGATCCGAACCACTCAAAAAACAGGTTTGTTAGTGAAAAGCTTGTTTGAAAGCACTTGTTTCACTTTTCGAACCATGTTGATACCAAGGACCTAAGGTTTCCCACTAGTTAAAGTTTTCCTCACGACTTGGTCCATCCTAAAGATGCAAATGGAGGAACCTCTTCTTTGGGATTCCTCTTTGGACTAAAATTTCGAAAGAGGATCCGAACCACTCCAAAAACTGGTTTGTAAGTGAAAAGCTTGTTTGAAAGCACTTGTTTCACTCTTCGGACCATATTGATACCAAAGACCTAAGGTTTCCCACTTGTTAAAGTTTTCCTCGTGACTTGGTCCATCCTAAGGATGCAAATGGAGGAACATCTTCTTTGGGAATCCTCTTTGGACCAAAATATCGAAAGAGGATCCGAACCACTCAGAATACTGGTTTGTAAGTGAAAAGCTTGTTTGAAAGCACTTGTTTCACTCTTCGGACCATGTTGGTAAAAAATACCTAAGGTTTCCCATTCGTTAAAGTTTTCCTCGCGACTTGGTCCATCCTATAGATGCAAATGGAGGAACCTCTTCTTTGGGATTCCTCTTTGGTCCAAAATTTCGAAAGAGGATCCGAACCACTCCAAAACCTCGTTTGTAATTTAAAAGCTTGTTTCAAAGTACTTTTTTACTCTTCGGACCATATTGATACCAAAGACCTAAGGTTTCCCACTTGTCAAAGTTTTTCTCGCGACTTGGTCCATCCTAAAGATGCAAATGGAGGAACCACTTCCTTGGGAATCCTCTTTGGACTAAAACTTTGAAAGAGGATCTGAACCACTCCAAAAACTTGTTTGTAATTGAAAAGCGTGTTTCAAAGTACTTGTTTCACTCTTCGGAATATATTGATACCATAGACCCATGGTTTCTGATATGAATTATGTAGCCATGCATGTAAGGAATTCAAGCTTAAAGAGTACATGCATTGATGACAACTCAAGTTGCATTTAATGCACTCAAGATGTATTTATGACAACTCAAGCTTCATTCAAGAGAACATAAATCTTCATTTAAAGGAACTCAAAGCAACTTTAAGACACCATTTAATGGCCATTTACAAGCATCAATGAGAGTTAAAATATCAGTTACAAATATATTTGATGACTTGTAGGTTACAAACTAATGGTGGAAGATTGAAACTTGTAATTTCTTTTAATTTTCGTAGGTTACATGATAGGGACTTAATTGGGCTGATATGGGATCATTATGGCTGAATTTATCATGTATTTTAAGCCTATAAATAGGCCTTGCATCAGCCATTGCAAAAAAGACTTGTAAGACTTGACAGATTTGAATGATGAATGAAATGTAGATTTTTTATGCACATGGAGAGCCTTGAGCCTCAACCCTTTGTAATCTTGCTTTAGATTACATGTTTAGAAACATTCAAGAGGGGAGTGATCAACCAACTTATGGAGTGTTTCGAGTCATGAGATGATGGAACGTAAAAGTTTGTCCGTTTCATGATTTTAAGATCACATAGGGCAATCTGTTTCTAGCCTTTCCTTATGGTTGAAATCAAATAGTTAGGGAGGGTTTGAATTCATGCTTCAAGGGTCCAAAATTTCGAAAGACGATCCGAACCACTCCAAAAACTTGTTTGTAATTTAAAAGCATGTTTCAAAGTACTTTTTCACTCTTCGGACCATATTGATACCAAAGACCTAAGGTTTCCCACTTGTCAAAATTTTCCTCCCGACTTGGTCCATCCTAAAGATGCAAATGGAGGAACCACTTCCTTGGGAATCCTCTTTGGACTAAAATTTTGAAAGAGGATCTGAACCACTCCAAAAACTTGTTTGTAATTGAAAAGCTTGTTTCAAAGTACTTGTTTCACTCTTCGGAACATATTGATACCAAAGACCTAAGGTTTCCCCCTTGTCATTGTTTTCCTCACAATTTGGTCCATCCTAATACGCAAATGGAGGAACCTCTTCTTTGGGAATCTTCTTTGGATCAAAATATCGAAAGAGGATCCAAACCACTCCAAAATCATGTTTGTAAGTGAAAAGCTTGTTTGAAAGCACTTGTTTCATTCTTCGGACAATATTGATACCAAAGACCTAAGGTTTCCCACTTGTTCAAGTTTTTCTCGTGACTTGGTTCATCCTAAAGATGCAAATGGAGGAACCTCTTCTTTGGGAATCCTCTTTGGATTAAAATTTCGAAAGAGGATCCGAACCACTCCAAAAACTGGTTTGTAATTCAAAAGCTTGTTTCAAAGTACTTGTTTCACTATTCGGACCATATTGATACCAAAGACCTAAGGTTTCCGACTTGTCAAAGTTTTCCTCGCGACTTGGTCCATTCTAAAGATGCAAATGGAGGAACCTCTTCTTTGGAAATCCTCATTGGACTAAAATTTCGAAAGAGGATCCGAACCACTCCAAAAACTGGTTTGTAAGTGAAAAGCTTGGTTGAAAGCACTTGTTTCACTCTTCGGACCATATTCATACCAAAGACCTAAGGTTTCCCACTTGTTAAAGTTTTTCTCGCGACTTGGTTCATCCTAAAGATGCAAATGGAGGAACCTCTTCTTTGGGAATCCTCTTTGGATTAAAATTTCGAAAGAGGATCCGAACCACTCCAAAAACTGGTTTGTAATTCAAAAGCTTGTTTCAAAGTACTTGTTTCACTATTCGGACCATATTGATACCAAAGACCTAAGGTTTCCGACTTGTCAAAGTTTTCCTCGCGACTTGGTCCATCCTAAAGATGCAAATGGAGGAACCTCTTCTTTGGAAATCCTCTTTGGACTAAAATTTCGAAAGAGGATCCGAACCACTCCAAAAACTGGTTTGTAAGTGAAAAGCTTTGTTGAAAGCACTTGTTTCACTCTTCGGACCATATTCATACCAAAGACCTAAGGTTTCCCACTTGTTAAAGTTTTTCTCGCGACTTGGTTCATCCTAAAGATGCAAATGGAGGAACCTCTTCTTTGGGAATCCTCTTTGGATTAAAATTTCGAAAGAGGATCCGAACCACTCCAAAAACTGGTTTGTAATTCAAAAGCTTGTTTCAAAGTACTTGTTTCACTATTCGGACCATATTGATACCAAAGACCTAAGGTTTCCGACTTGTCAAAGTTTTCCTCGCGACTTGGTCCATCCTAAAGATGCAAATGGAGGAACCTCTTCTTTGGAAATCCTCTTTGGACTAAAATTTCGAAAGAGGATCCGAACCACTCCAAAAACTGGTTTGTAAGTGAAAAGCTTGGTTGAAAGCACTTGTTTCACTCTTCGGACCATATTCATACCAAAGACCTAAGGTTTCCCACTTGTTAATGTTTTCCTCGCGACTTGGTCCATCCTAAGGATGCAAATGGAGGAACCTCTTCTTTGTGAATCCTCTTTGCACCAAAATATCGAAAGAGGATCCGAACCACTCAGAAAACTGGTTTGTAAGTGAAAAGCTTGTTTGAAAGCACTTGTTTCACTTTTCGGACCATGTTGATACCAAAGACCTAAGGTTTCCCACTAGTTAAAGTTTTCCTCACGACTTGGTCCATCCTAAAGATGCAAATGGAGGAACCTCTTCTTTGGGATTCTTCTTGGTCCAAAATTTCGAAAGAGGATCCGAACCACTCCAAAAACTGGTTTGTAATTCAAAAGCTCTTTTCAAAGTACTTGTTTCACTCTTCGGACCATATTGATACCAAAGACCTAAGGTTTCCCACTTCTCAAAGTTTTTTTCGCGACTTGGTCCATCCTAAGGATGCAAATGGAGGAACCTTTTCTTTGGGAATCCTCTTTGGACCAAATTATCGAAAGAGGATCCAAACCACTCAAAAAACTGGTTTGTAAGTGAAAAGCTTGTTTGAAAGCACTTGTTTCACTTTTCGGACCATGTTGATACCAAAGACCTAAGGTTTCCCACTAGTTAAAGTTTTCCTCACGACTTGGTCCATCCTAAAGATGCAAATGGAGGAACCTCTTCTTTGGGATTCCTCTTTGGACTAAAATTTCGAAAGAGGATCCGAACCATCCAAAAACTGGTTTGTAAGTGAAAAGCTTGTTTGAAAGCACTTGTTTCACTCTTCGGACCATACACTATAAGAAATATGGGATTAGGTGGCACTACACATTATAAAAGGTTACACTTATATAAAAAACACGAATGAATTGTTAAAATTAAAAAAAAGGACGTCACCTATTCCCTTACTATTCTAGCTCGTACGATGAAAACTTAAAAAATAAACTCTCGCTCTCACGCTCATACTTCTCTCTCTCTCTCTCTCTCTCTCTCTCTCTCTCTCTCTCTCTCTCTCTCTCACTTTCTCGTCTCAACACACACAGAAACCTTCGACGAAATCGCTCAGAAATCCCTCGATCTCGCTCTCAAATCGCTCTCGATTAAACTCTAAACTTGTGAATGTCAGATCTTGTTTTTGATTTTCAGCAAAATCCCTCGACGAAATCTCTCAGCAAAATCCCTTGACGAAATCGCGCAGAAAACCCTCAGTAAAAATCCCTCGATCTCGTTTGAAAATCATTCTCAAATCCCTTTCAATTTTTGTTCGTTTTCTCTCTACCGTAGATTTGTTTTCCGCCCTAAATCGATGAAGCCTTCTTGCTCAAAGATCAAATAAAAAGGGGGTAATGGAGATCTAGGGTTTTTCTCTTGTTTTTTTTTCTTTCAAGGGTTTTTGAGTGTTATTTCGTTTAGATTCGACACCCCGATCGCTTTTGAGCTTTATTCATGTTGAAGTTCTTTGCCTTTTCTGGTAAGGTTTTTATTACTTTCTTGAAATTTTTCTTACATTTTCTTTAGCGAATCAAATGTTTATATTTTGTGATAAATTTTCTTACTTTTTCTTTAGCGAATTAAGTGTTTATATTGTCATTTTTTTTTGTTAAGATTTTACTGGAAATTTGATTGGTTTTGTTGAACTAGTCAGCTCCACCTAAGCTTGATCCTGATTATTGAACAAGTTTTGTCCTTTTGATCTTTTTTCTTTACATATCTCTTTCAGAGCATCTTGGAAATACTGGTGAGCTATTATGAAAAGGGATATCTGGCAGATTTAATAAGCTAAGAAAAAAAAATATTTTGAAAAATGGAGTCAAGATTGAAGATGGGTGAAGATACAGATCATAAAGATAGTAGATGAGTTTTGAATCAGCAGCTTGACCAGCCAATGGAAGAGGAGGCTAAGAGGCTAAAAAATATGTATCAGGAAAAGGCTTGTTGCCAATTCCTTGCTCTCCCTTTGTGTGAGTGTGTCATACTTTTGAAAGCTTAACTCATGGTTCTAGCCTTCTTTTCATCATCTAACTTAGAACTCCATATTATTGGAGTTGGTGTCATTTGGTGAAATGATTGTTGATGAATTGAATGTGAGAATTGAGTATAACTTATTTGTTAAAAGTGATCAAATGATGGACAAGAAATGATTTTAGTTAAGTTGAAGCATGACCTGAATAAGATAGTTTTTTTTTCAAAGATTTATGGTCAATGGGTGATTTGCTCTTTCTGCTAATTCATTGTTTATATTTTTCACTTCAGAATCATTCTGTGTTTTTGCTTCTACAATATGCATTCCAAAGCCTTGGAATAGTCTATGGAGATTTGGGTACTTCTCCCTTGTATGTTGATATGAATCATGGAGCACAAGACAAGATAGACAAGCTTAGGATGGTTCAAGGGCCAATGACAAGATCCAAGACCAAGAAATTGCAACAAGCTTTGAATATCCATTGTCAAGCATACATGAGCAAACTCAAGGAGACTTTTGAAGATTGGAACATTGAGGCTAAGGAAGAAGACTTAAAGCACTTCAACTTGTGGCATGTGCAATTGGAAGAAGAATTTGGACAAGTTGTGCAATCAGATTCAAAGAATGAAGCTTAGAGAGAAAGTTGCAAACTTTCCATATTTGACGACTTTCATTATTTGAGCTTTTATTTATTTTATGCATTTAGGGATTTTGTATAATGTTTTCCATGGCTAAAGGACATGTTTTAGGCCTTTTATATTCAGTTTATATGTTTGGAAAGGATTAGGAAAGATATTATTCTCTAGAAAAGATTTTCCACAAAATCTGCCAATTTCACATAAGGCAAGTTTTGGGCAGATTTTGTGCTCCTTGTAATCCGAATTTCCTAGCTTATTTTTAGGGTTTCTTTGCCTATTTAAAGGCCTCATTTGTAACCCTAAAGACTCAAAATTCATTTGATAATCAAAATTGCTTTTTGCTTTGCTAAAATTGCTTAGTTTTGTAGCCTTGTTCTTAGGTTGCATGTTTTAGGAACATTCAAGCAAACCTTGATCTAGTTTGTTTGTGAATTGTTTCAATCTTGAAATAAGAACAAGTTCTCTTATTTCAAGGTCTTTGATCATTGGAATAATCTTCTTTTCTTGTTTTTACAAAGGTTTTACCTTTTTGTTCATGGGGTTTTAGGATTATCATCTAAGGGGTTCTTTGTGCATCAAAGGGTTTCTTTATCAATTTCCTAGGGTTTCATATCATATGTCTTCTTCAACACCTTCCCCGACGAAGTTGAAGAAATAGAGGATTTGATTGGAGCCCTTTCATTGAGCATACTCGCTAACTCTTATTCCACTTATTAAGTATGTGTTTATAGCAAGCAAGTTCATGTTCTTTATCTTATTGTCATTCTTCTGGCGTTCCTTTTGGTAATTATCTGTTTATCTATGTTCTTAATTCATTTTATAGGAACAATTATGATATGAAACCCTAGGAAATTGAAATAGAAACCCTTTGAAAGCACAAAGAACCCCTAGATGCAAGTCCTATAACCCCGATGAACAATAAGGTAAAACCCTTGGAAACAAAGAAGAAGAAGATTATTCCAATGATCTAATACCTTGAAATAAGAGAACTTGTTCTTATTTCAAGATCGAAACAATCCACAAACACAATAGATCAACTTATGCTTGAATGTTTCTAAAACATGCAACCTAGAACAAGGCTACAAAATGCAAGGTAAAATAAACCAAGCAATAAGCAAAACAAAGCTATTTTCTATCATATTAATTCTTCATATTTAGGGTTACAAATGAGGCCTTTAAATAGGCAAAGAAACCCTAAAAAATGACAAGGAAATTCGGATTACAAGGAGGCACAAAATCTGCCAAATCTTTCCTTAAGTGCATTTGGTGCATTTTAGGAAAGTTTTGCCCTAGAAGATATTATATCATTCCTAAACTATTCTAAGCATTAAAACTGATAAATAAAGGCCTAAAACATGTCCAAATACATTGTAAATTCGTGGACATCATATATGGCAAGTTCGGGAACAAATATGGAAAGTTGTCCAAATAAGGAAAGTTTGCAAAAGTGATGCAACTTTCCTAATTTGCTCTTCTCTTCATTTCTCATTGAACAAGACTTCAATACTCTTCTTCATAATGTATTTTCCATAGATTGAAGTTCATCTGGTCCTCTTTCATAACTTCCATGCTCGGATATTCAAAGCTTGTCTTGACTTTTCTCATGTAGGCTTGTAATGGATGTTTTATGCTTGTCTTGAACTTAGATCTTGAGATTGATCCTTGAGATATTTGTGACGTTCCATGATTCATATCAAATTACAACAATGAATTGATATTGATCATTGGGTGAACATTGTGTATTCTAAATATTTGTTTTGGTCTTTAAATTACAAAGATCCTACTAATTTCTATACTCATCTCCCTCTACACAAATTGCTTCACTTATACATACTTCCAAACCAATAAAAAGAGAAGAAGAATTTTCTGAAGCCAATTGATTTTCATGGTTTTTTTTTTTTTTTTTTTTGCAAGTGATGCCTTTATATGATTATGCTATTGGTTTAATATTGGTTGGTTGTTGTTTTTATTGTGTATAATCTTTCTAATTTTCTTTAATAATAGTGTTTTGTGTGAGTGCAGAGTTTGTTCTTAGCACTGGATTACACTCATATCCATAATGACATAACATATTTTGCAGTCACTTCAGCCCTATATTAACTAAGAAACAAAATATGATTACTGATATGCTTTTGATTTTTAAGCTTTGTAAATACTTTTCTCTTATACAATTTGATTTATCTGAAACTATTATTACTATTATTATTATTTTTTCTGTTTGAATTTTTTTAACTGTGTACTTTCACACTGTTGAACCATATATTTAAATGGTTATAGTTTATTAGTTTTTTTTTTCAATGGATGATTTAATTGTTCATAATCTTTTTTCTTTCTTTCTCTTTTTACATTTTTCTTTTCTCTTTAAAGATAGTAATTGAAACTTTTGGACTTTTCTTATATTGCATCATCTTGGTTAGTTGGATGTGTAATGTTGAGCACCACATTTATTTGTCCACTAAGAATTTGCAATTGATGTGTAGCCTTTAAAGCTCTTGGAAAGCTGATTCTTAATGTTGGGTTGATGCTGGCGTTTCATTGTGATCAATATGGTAAATTTTTCGCTCTTTAAAATTTAGGTTTTCATTGTTATATAATTAACATACTTTTCTAATAGGTTGGATATGATAAAATAGTTAGTTGTTTGGACGTACATTGACTACTTAAGCAATGTTTTTATACACTATTGTCATGCTTTCCTTATAGGTTAGGTTCAAGTTTAGTTCTTATCTTTATTGAAGTGCTTTGTTGTTGTTGTTTTTTTTTTAGTTTCGGGCAATTTTATTAAAATGTCATTGAAGTTAATAAAAAAAAATTTCATGCTAATAAGGTGTTCAAGGTGATACAAAAACCCTTTCGAAATGCTTTAAGAACCCTTAAACTTAACTAAGGACCCAAAAAGATCACAACCAAAGAACCCACATATGCCATTTGAAACAACCCAAGGAAAAAGGCTAGAAAATGATTATCCTTATGATCAATGATCTAAAGACAAGAATTGGATTTCTTGTTTTAGATTCGAATCAATCCACCAAATTAGAATGATCAATCCTAATGGCTCGATTCTACAGCCACCCTAAACACAAGGAATGACAAGATGAAAAGTTGAACAACTCACAACAATTCAAAGAAAAAGCTCTCAATGAGACTTTAGATTTTTTTAATTCAATCATAATCTGATTATTACCATGGAAATAAAGGCATTATATAGCCTTTAAAATACCATCAAAAAACGAAATATACAAGCCATTAATATCCTAGACATGTAACTTACACAAATAATGACAATTGATAGTGAAAATAAAAGTGTAACCTACATGGCTTTCCAAAAGTTGTAACCTACCATCTTTTGTAACTTATCATCACTCTAAATGCTAGAATATTTAATACACCAAAGTTCTCTTTAAGTAAGTGTCTTGTAATTATGATGAAAGCTGAGTTGCATTGAAAAAGCTTAAATTCCATTAAATGAGCTTCGGTTGCATTAAATGAACTTGAGTTTCAACTTGGCTTGTATTTAATGAACTGGGCTTGAACTTGACTTGCATTTAATGAACTAGGCTTGAACTTGACTTCTATTTATTGATGTAAGCTTGAACTTTGATGTTGCATTTATTGAACTTAGCTTGTAGCTTGAGCTTGTCATGAACTTGTAAAGTAATGAATGCAATTCCGGCAATGATCAACATTAAGGCTCCATGATTCATATCACAAGTCATAGTGGAAGAGAGTATCCCAACCAAATATGGCCAACCGGCTTGTTAGGTATGGTGTTTTGGTGGTTAAAAGTCAATATGAAATTTTGATAAAAGTGTTTTATGGCATGATACTAAACAATGTGCGTTAGTGAAATTGTTTTAGATAGGTTGGCCTCAATATGTTTGTGTTTATGTGATAAAAATGTCATGAGATCTATTGATTGAAATATATTAATTATTTGTTGTATCATTTTTTTTATTGATTGTGTTGTTATTGATTAAATATGTAGTACTATATAAGGATAGAATGTACAACTCTGGTACTTCATGTATGTATCACCACCCTCAGCAGGAAAACAGCTTGGTTTTTAACTGCTATGATTTTGTTTGGTAATTATTGTTACTTGATGTTTATTTGAGTTCTGTTTTCTTTGGATATCAAAACAACTTAAAGGGTTATTGACTAAGAGAAACTTCAAAAGCTACAACAAGAGTGAGTTTTGATCTTGGAAAAATGTTTGTGTTGTTTACAATTAATGTTTTTCTTTTTCTATTGTGTTTAGGGAGGAGGAACTTCAATTGCAAAAACGTAGAAAAAGGAAAATAAGAGGTAATTCACCGTTGTTGTTTTTGGATGATTTTGAGAATGAAAGCGATGAGGATGATGAAAATAGTTAGTATTTTCTTGATGATTTTAGAGTTGTTTTGTTTTATTTAACTTTTATGTAGATCCGACAATGGAGTTCTTATTATACCGAAGAAATCTTTGCTGATCCCACTGAGCTTGAAATCCACCTTAATATATTAAGATGCCTCGTGGATTCTCCTTCTTTAATCAACCACGATGCTTTCTCCTCTTCATTGTCTTCTTCATTTTCATCCTCTTCGCTTTCATTTCCCCGAAACAAGTAAGTTTTTTTGTTCCATTTCCTGTTTCTGCTTCTCTTTTCTAATCTGATTGAATCTTTTTTTTTTGGAATAAACTCATATTTTGTTTCTACCTGCTACTGTATGGCTTCACTTAAATTCATATTAGAGACATGGTGTTTGTTAATTTGCTACTGTATGGCTTCACTTTAGTCTTGTAGGATCATAATGTATTTAGCATTTGCAAGCTATCCACACAACTTGTGAACTATCATCAGTCAATCTATATACTAATCTATAATTTTTTGAATCACTTTTCAAAGACTATGTAGTTTTTTTTTTTTTTTTTAAATCATGTGTCCATGAAATGATATATTTTCCTTGCCAAATCTTCAATTTCAATTTATTTATATTTCTGTGGAATCTACTGTATAAACATTTCTAAAAGATAATTTTGTACTTTATGTTGCTTACTGATTGTTTTCCTTTACTGTCATTTGATCTTTCTATCCTCTATCTTAGTCTCAAATTCTAATTACTTGTTTACTCTCCCTACTTATTAGGTGCTTTGCTTTTGTTCCAAAAATGAACACTATAAGAATTTTGGCATTAGGTGATAATTAAATCTTTTTAATTTTTAATAGATGCAGACCCATAAAAGTGGTCTTGCTATTATAAATTTATATAACAAACTACTTATCCTATTGATTATACCTTGCCTCCATGTTAAAAGATTGAGATAAAGAAAAGGAAATGTTAGAGTTCCATCAATTGTGGACGTATGAATAGATGTATTTGTTTTTTATTCCAGTTAATTTGTGCAATTCTGTTCATGTGTGGGATATTTCTATGTCTAGAATGATTCTTCATGTTGAATCACCAGGTTAGAGCTCTAAATCTCCACTTGCTAATTTTATTTGAAAAATTACTTGTATTAGGAATGTTGAAATAAATTGGTGCTGTTTTTTGAATTAGGAAATACTAGAGTAGCTTTTGCTTTTGTTCCCTTTTTCTTTGCTTCTGACTTTGTTTATATTTATGTATGGTAGAGTGGTGTCTTCTGTATTCAATGCGGTTGTGGGGTGGCAATATTGAAACTCTTTGGATTGCAAAAAATATGCTTAAAAACAAAGTAAAAATATACATGCATTGTGCATTATATCTTACTTTCTGCATTTACATTTCAATATATTTTATAATTTGATATCAGATTTCCTTTCTATATTCAAGAGGATTTGTTTGTGGATCTACCATACTAAAATATATATAGGTATCTTTTTGATCTTGTCTTTTGCTCGATTACCTTTTTCTACCAGGAGACAGTCTTCTTCACGCTCCAATCGATACTAAAAAGCGATCAAGGGACGATAATGTCTTCATATCATCCTGGTGGAAAGTAACTAGGGACCTTCCCCATCATTGATGTAAAAAGAAGAAGCGAGTGAAGGCCGAAATTGATTTTGTCAAAAGTAAGACTCTAACTGATTTTATTGTAACTAATTTTACATGTTCTATCTTCTCAAACTTTTTGGTTTAATGCCTTTAATTTGGCATGTAGCTGATGGATTTCTTTTATCTTTGTTGTTGTTGTTGTTCATTATCTCTTTCATGCATATCAACTATGTATTTGTTATTCTTTAAAGTTGATCAATAAAATAGATCATATATGTTCGTATCCTTAAATTTTGTTGTGAACACAAGTTATGTTGTTTTTAATTGATGAGTTAGAAGAAAATTGATTACATTTCGACTTCTTCAGGTTTGTGTATCCCTATGGTTTGGCCAATCTCCGAGATAAAGGCGAGAAGCTTGTAGGAGAGCGAGTTTTTTGTGTTGTGTTCTGTTTGATTTAATTTTTGGAAGGGTGATTGAAGTTCTTTTAGCAATTCTTGATTTATTGTCTAAGTATGATGAAATTTAATTTTTTGTTCAAAAATATTGTAATTCATGTAGTCATTTAGTGATATTTTTATTGTAATATTTTATTAAAATTTGATAGGTGCATTATAAATATTATTTGAAATCAACTAATAAAAAAATATTTTTATTCTCAAATTTTAGACAATAGGTGATGCTCTTTTGGCATCACCTATTTGAATAGGTGACGGTTTTTTGACTGTCACCTATGGCAGTGTCACCTATTTAAATAGGTGACGGGCATAAAAAACCGTCACCTATTGGAATAGGTGACGGGTAAAAACTGTCACCTATTCATAGGTGATGGGTAAAAACCGTCACCTATTTGAATAGGTGACTGGTAAAACGGGTCACCTATTGGAATAGGTGACGCCAAAAAAACGTCACCTATTCGAATAGGTGACCCGTTTTACCCGTCACCTATTCCAATAGGTGACGGGTAAAAACCGTCACCTATTCAAATAGGTGACGGTTTTTTATGCCCGTCACCTATTTAAATAGGTGACACTGTAATAGGTGACGGTCAAAAAACCGTCACCTATTCGAATAGGTGACGCCAAAAGGATGTCACCTGTTCCCAAAATTCTTATAGTGATATTGATACTAAAGACCTAAGGTTTCCCACTTGTTAAAGTTTTACTCGCGACTTGGTCCATACTAAAGATGCAAATGGGGGAACCTCTTCTTTGGGATTCCTCTTTGGTCCAAAATTTCGAAAGAGGATCCGAACCACTCCAAAAACTGGTGTGTAATTCAAAAGCTTGTTCCAAAGTACATGTTTCACTCTTCGGACCATATTGATACCAAAGAACTAAGGTTTCCCACTTGTCAAAGTTTTCCTCGCGATTTGGTCCATCCTAAAGATGCAAATGCAGGAACCTCTTCTTTGGGAATCCTCTTCGGACCAAAATATCGAAAGAGGATCCGAACCACCCAAAAACTTGTTTGTAATTTAAAAGCTTGTTTCAAAGTACTTTTTCACTCTTCGGACCATATTGATACCAAAGACCTAAGGTTTCCCACTTGTCAAAGTTTTCCTCGAGACTTGGTCCATCCTAAAGATGCAAATGGAGGAACCACTTCCTTGGGAACCCTCTTTGGACTAAAATTTTGAAAGAGGATCTGAACCACTCCAAAAACTTGTTTGTAATTGAAAAGCTTGTTTCAAAGTACTTGTTTCACTCTTCGGAACATATTGATACCAAAGACCTAAGGTTTCCCCTTTGTCATTGTTTTCCTCACAATTTGGTCCATCCTAATATGCAAATGGAGGAACCTCTTCTTTGGGAATCTTCTTTGGATTAAAATATCGAAAAAAGATCCAAACCACACCAAAAACATGTTTGTAAGTGAAAAGCTTGTTTGAAAGCACTTGTTTCATTCTTCGGACAATATTGATACCGAAGACCTAAGGTTTCCTACTTGTTAAAGTTTTACTCGCGACTTGGTCCATCCTAAAGATGCAAATGGAGGAACCTCTTCTTTGGGATTCCTCTTTGGTACAAAATTTCGAAAGAGGATCCGAACCACTCCAAAAACTGTTTTGTAATTCAAAAGCTTGTTTCAAAGTACATGTTTCACTCTTCGGACCATATTGATACGAAAGACCTAAGGTTTCCCCCTTCTCAAAGTTTTCCTCGCGATTTGGTCCATCCTAAAGATGCAAATGGAGGAACCTCTTCTTTGGGAATCCTCTTCGGACCAAAATATCGAAAGAGGATCTGAACCACCCAAAAACTTGTTTGTAATTTAAAAGCTTATTTCAAAGTACTTTTTCACTCTTTGGACCATATTGATACCAAAGACCTAAGGTTTCCCACCTGTCAAAGTTTTCCTCGCGACTTGGTCCATCCTAAAGATGCAAATGGAGGAACCACTTCCTTGGGAATCCTCTTTGGACTAAAATTTTGAAAGATGATCTGAACCCCTCCAAAAACTTGTTTGTAATTGAAAAGCTTGTTTCAAAGTACTTGTTTCACTCTTCGGAACATATTGATACCAAAGACCTAAGGTTTCCCCCTTTGGTTTTCCTCACAATTTAGTCAATCCTAATATGCAAATGGTGGAACCTCTTCTTTGGGAATCTTCTTCCGAAAAAAATATCGAAAGAGGATCCAAACCACTCCAAAACATGTTTGTAAGTGAAAAGCTTGTTTGAAAGCACTTGTTTCATTCTTCGGACAATATTGATACCAAAGACCTAAGGTTTCCCACTTGTTAAAGTTTTCCTCGCGACTTGGTTCATCCTAAAGATGCAAATGGAGGAACCTCTTCTTTGGGAATCATCTTTGGATTAAAATTTCGAAAGAGGATCCGAACCACTCCAACAGCTGGTTTGTTATTCAAAAATTTGTTTCAAAGTACTTGTTTCACTATTCGGACCATATTGATACCAAAGACCTAAGGTTTCCGACTTGTCAAAGTTTTCTTCGCAACTTGGTCCATCCTAAAGATGCAAATGGAGGAACCTCTTCTTTGGAAGTCCTCTTTGGACTAAAATTTCGAAAGAGGATCCGAACCACTCAAAAAACTGGTTTGTAAGTGAAAAGCTTGTTTGAAAGAACTTGTTTCACTATTCAAACCATATTCATACCAAAGACCTAAGGTTTCCCACTTGTTAATGTTTTCCTAGCGACTTGGTCCATCCTAAGGATGCAAATGGAGGAACCTCTTCTTTGGGAATCCTCTTTGGACCAAAATATCGAAAGAGGATCCGAACAATTCAGAAAACTTGTTTGTAAGTGAAAAGCTTGTTTGAAAGCAGTTGTTTCACTTTTCGGACCATGTTGATACCAAAGACCTAAGGTTTCCCACTAGTTAAAGTTTTCCTCACGACTTGGTCCATCCTAAAGATGCAAATGGAGGAACCTCTTCTTCGGGATTCCTCTCTGGTTCAAAATTTCGAAAGAGGATCCGAACCACTCCAAAAACTGGTTTGTAATTCAAAAGCTTGTTTCAAAGTACTTGTTTCACTCTTCGGACCATATTGATACCAAAGACCTAAGGTTTCCCACTTGTCAAAGTTTTTTTCGCGACTTGGTCCATCCCAAGGAAGCAAATGGAGGAACCTCTTCTTTGGGAATCCTCTTTGGACTAAAATTTCGAATGAGGATCCGAACCACTCCAAAAACTGGTTCGTAAGTGAAAAGCTTGTTTGAAAGCACTTGTTTCACTCTTCGGACCATATTAATACCAAAGACCAAAGGTTTACCATTTGTTAAAGTTTTCCTCGCGACTTGGTCCATCCTAAGGATGCAAATGGAGGAACCTCTTCTTTGGGAATCCTCTTTGGACCAAAATATCGAAAGAGGATCCAAACCACTCAGAAAACTGGTTTGTAAGTGAAAAGCTTGTTTGAAAGCATAGGTTTCACTTTTCGGCCCATGTTGATACCAAAGACCTAAGGTTTCCCACTAGTTAAAGTTTTCCTCACGACTTGGTCCTACCTAAAGATGCAAATGGAGGAACCTCTTCTTTGGGATTCCTCTTGGGACTAAAATTTCGAAAGAGGATCTGAACCACTCCAAAAATTGGTTTGTAAGTGAAAAGCTTGTTTTAAAGCACTTGTTTCATTCTTCGGACCATATTGATACTAAAGACCTAAGGTTTCCCACTTGTTAAAGTTTTCCTCGTGACTTTTTCCATCCTAAGGATGTAAATGGACGAACCTCTTCTTTGGGAATCCTCTTTGGACAAAAATATCGAAAGAGGATCCGAACCACTAAGAAAACTGGTTTGTAAGTGAAAAGCTTGTTTGAAAGCATTGGTTTCCCTTTTCGTACCATGTTGATACCAAAGACCTAAGGTTTCCTACTAGTTAAGTTTTCCTCACGACTTGGTCCATCCTAAAGATGCAAATGGAGGAACCTCTTCTTTGGGATTCCTCTTTGGACTAAAATTTCGAAAGAGGATTCGAACCCCTCCAAAAACTGGTTTGTAATTCAAAAGCTTGTTTCAAAGTACTTGTTTCACTCTTCGGACCATATGGATACCAAAGAACTAAGGTTTCCCACTTGTTAAAGTTTTCCTCGCGTCTTGGTCCATCCTAAGGATGCAAATGGAGGAACCTCTTCTTTGGGATTCCTCTTTGGACTAAAATTTCGAAAGAGGATCCGAATCACTCCAAAAACTGGTTTGTAATTGAAAAGCTTGTTTCAAAGTACTTGTCTCATTCTTCGGACCATATTGATACCAAAGACATAAGGTTTTCCATTTGTCAAAGTTTTCCTTTTGATTTGGTCCATCCTAAAGATTCAAATGGAGAAACAACTTCTTTAGGAATCCTCTTTGGACTAAAATTTCGAAAGAGGATCTGAACCACTCCAAAAACTTGTTTTTAATTGAAAAGCTTGTTTCAAAGTACTTGTTTCACTCTTTAGAGCATATTGATACCAGAGACCAAAGGTTTCCCACTTGTTAAAGTTTTCCTCGCGACTTGGTACATCCTAAGGATGTAAATGGAGGCACCTCTTCTTTGGGAATCCTCTTTGGACCAAAATATCGAAAGAGGATCCGAACCACTCAGAAAACTGGTTTGAAAGTGAAAAGCTTGTTTGAAAGCACTTGTTTCACTCTTCGGACCATGTTGGTACCAAAGACCTAAGGTTTCCCACTTTTTAAAGTTTTACTCACGACTTGGTCCATCCTAAAGATGCAAATAGAGGAACCTCTTTTTTGGGATTCCTCTTTGGTCTAAAATTTTGAAAGAGAATCCGAACCACTCCAAAAACTTGTTTTTAATTGAAAAGCTTGTTTCAAAGTACTTTTTCACTTTTCAGACCATATTGATACCAAAGACCTAAGGTTTCCCACTTGTCAAAGTTTTCCTCGCGACTTGGTCCATCCTAAAGATGCAAATGGAGGAACCACTTGCTTGCGAATCCTCTTTGGACTAAAATTTTGAAAGAGGATATGAACCACTCCAAAAACTTGTTTGTAATTAAAAAGGCTGTGTCAAAGTACTTGTTTCACTCTTCGGAACATATTGATACCAAAGACCTAAGGTTTCCCCCTTGTCATTGTTTTCCTCACAATTTTATCCATCCTAATATGCAAATGGAGGAACCTCTTCTTTGGGAATCTTCTTCGGACCAAAATATCTAAAGAGGATCCGAACCACTCCAAAAACATGTTTGTAAATGAAAAGCTTGTTTGAAAGCACTTGTTTCATTCTTCGGACAATATTGATACCAAAGAACCTAAGGTTTCCCACTTGTTAAAGTTTTCCTCGCGACTTGGTCCATCCTAAAGATGCAAATGGAGGAACCTCTTCTTTGGGAATCCTCTTTTGACTAAAATTTCAAAAGAGGAACCGAACCACTCCAAAAACTTGTTTGTAATTGAAAAGCTTGTTTCATAGTACTTGTTTCACTCTTCGGACCATATTGATACCAAAGACCTTAGGTTTCCCACTTGGCAAATTTTTCCTCCTGACTTGGACCATCCTAAAGATGCAAATGGAGGAACCTCTTCCTTGGGAATACTCTTTGGACTAAAATTTTGAAAGAGGATCCGAACCACTCCAAAAACTGGTTTTAAGTGAAAAGCTTGTTTGAAAGAACTTGTTTCACTCTTCGGACCATATTGATACCAAAAACCTAAGGTTTCCCACTTGTTAAAGTTTTCTTCGCGACTTGGTCCATCCTAAGGATGCAAATGGAGGAACCTCTTCTTTTCGGAATCCTATTTGGACCAAAATATCGAAAGAGGATCCGAACCATTCAGAAAACTGGTTCGTAAGTGAAAAGCTTGTTTGAAAGCACTTGTTTCACTTTTCAGACCATGTTGATACCAACGACCTAAGGTTTCCCACTAGTTAAAGTTTTCCTCACGACTTGGTCCATCCTAAAGATGCAAATGGAGGAACCTCTTCTTTGGGATTCCTCTTTGGACTAAAATTTCGAAAGAGGATCCGAACCACTCCAAAAACTGATTTGTAAGTGAAAAGCTTGTTTGAAAGCACTTGTTTCACTCTTCGGACCATATGGATACCAAAGACCTAAGGTTTCCCACTTGTTAAAGTTTTCCTCGCTACTTGGTCCATCCTAAGGATGAAAATGGAGGAACCTCTTCTTTGGGAATTCTCTTTGGACAAAAATATCGAAAGAGGATCTGAACCACTAAGAAAAATGGTTTGTAAGTGAAAAGCTTGTTTGAAAGCACCTGTTTCACTCTTGTACCATGTTGATACCAAAGACCTAAGGTTTCCCACTTGTTAAAGTTTTCCTCGCAACTTGGTCCATCCTAAAGATGCAAATGGAGGAACCTCTTCTTTTGGATTCTTCTTTGGTCCAAAATTTCGAAAGAGGATCCGAACAACTCCAAAAACTTGTTTGTAATTTAAAAGCTTGTTTCACAGTACTTGTTTCACTCTTCGGACCATATTGATACCAAAGACCTAAGGTTTCCCACTTGTCAAAGTTTTCCTCGCGACTTGGTCCATCCTAAAGATGCTAATGGAGGAACCTCTTCTTTGGGAATCCTCTTTGGACTAAAATTTCGAAAGAGGATCTGAACCACTGCAAAAACTTGTTTGTAATTAAAATGCTTTTTCAAAGTACTTGTTTCACTCTTCGGACCATATTGATACCAAAGACCTAAGGTTTCCCACTTGTCAAAGTTTTCCTGGCGATTTGGTCCATCCTAAAGATGAAAATGGAGGAACCTCTTCTTTCGGAATCCTCTTTGGACTAAAATTTCAAAACAGGATCCGAACCACTCCAAAAGCTTGTTTGTAATTGAAAAGCTTCTTTCAAAGTACTGTTTCACTCTTCGGACCATATTGATACCAAAGACCTAAGGTTTCCCACTTGTCAAAGTTTTCCTCACGATTTGGTCCATCCTAAAGATGCAAATGGAGGAACCTCATCTTTGGGAATCATCTTTCGACCAAAATATCGAAAGATGATCCGAACCACTCAGAAAACTGGTTTGTAAGTGGAAAGCTTGTTTGAAAGCACTTGTTTCTCTCTTCGGACCATATTGATACCAAAGACATAAGGTTTCCCACTTGTTAAAGTTTTCCTTGCGACTTGGTCCAACCTAAAGATGCAAATGGAGGAACCTCTTCTTTGGGAATCCACTTTGAACTAAAACTTCGAAAGAGGATCCGAACCACTCCAAAAACTTGTTTATATTTGAAAAGCTTGTTTTAAAGTACTTGTTTCAGTCTTCTGACCATATTGATATCAAAGACCTAAGGTTCCCTCTTGTCAAAGTTTGCCTCGTGATTTGGTCCATCCTAAGATGCAAATGGAGGAACCTCTTCATTGGGAATCCTCTTTGGACTAGAATAACGAAAGAGAATCCGAACCACACCAAAAATTGGTTTGTAAGTGAAAAGCTTGTTTGAAACCACTTGTTTCATTCTTCGGATCATGTTGGTACCAAGGACCTAAGGTTTCCCACTTGTTAAAGTTTTCCTCGTGACTTGGTCCATCCTATAGATGCAAATGGAGGAACCTCTTCTTTGGGATTCCTCTTTGGTCCAAAATTTCGAAAGAGGATCTGAACCACTCCAAAAACTTGTTTGAAATTTAAAAGCTTTGTCAAAGTACTTTTTCACTCTTCGGACCATATTGATACCAAAGACCTATGGTTTCCCACTTGTCAAAGTTTTCATCACGACTTGGTCCATCCTAAAGATGCAAATGGAGGAACCACTTCCTTGGGAATCCTCTTTGGACTAAAATTTTGAATGAGGATCTGAACCACTCCAAAAACTTGTTTGTAATTGAAGAACTTGTTTGAAAGCACTTGTTTCACTCTCTAAAACAAATTGAATCCGAAGACCTAAGGTTTCCCACTTGTCAAAGTTGTTCTCAAGACTTGGTCCATCCTATAGATGCAAATGGAGGAACCTCTTCTTCGGGATTCCTCTTTGGACCAAAATTTCGAAAGAGGATGCAAATGGAGGAACCTCTTCTTCGGGATTCCACTCCAAAAACTGGTTTGTAATTCAAAAGCTTGTTTCAAAGTACTTGTTTCACTCTTCGGACCATATTGATACCAAAGACCTAAGGTTTCCCACTTGTCAAAGTTTTCCTCGCGACTTGGTCCATCCTAAAGATGCAAATCGAGGAACCTCTTCTTTGTGAATCCTCTTTGGACTAAAAATTCAAAAAAGGATCCGAACCACTCCAAAAACTTGTTTGTAATTGAAAAGCTTGTTTCAAAGTACTTGTTTCACTCTTCGGACCATATTGATACCAAAGATTTAAAGTTTCCCCCTTGTCAAAGTTTTCCTCGTGATTTGGTCCATCCTAAGATGCAAATGGATGAACCTCTTATTTGGGAATCCTCTTTTGACTAAATTATCGACAGAGGATCCGAACCACCCCAAAAACTTTTTTGTAATTGAAAAGCTTGTTTCAAATTACTTGTTTCACTCTTCGGGTTATATTGATACCAAAGACCTAAGGTTTCCCACTTGTCAAAGTTGTGCTTGTGATTTTGTCCATCCTAAATATCCGAATGGAGGAACCTCTTCTTTTAGAATCCTGTTTGGACCAAAATATTGAAAGAGGATCCGAACCACTCCAAAAACTTGTTTGTAATTGAAAAGCTTGTTTCAAAATACCTGTTCCACTTTTCGGACCAGATTGATACCAAAGACCTAAGGTTTCCCCCTTGTCAAAGTTTTCCTCGCGGTTTGGTCCATCCAAAAAATGCAAATAGAGGAACCTCTTCTTTGGGAATCCTCTATGGACAAAAATATCGAAAGAGGATCGAACCACTCAAAAAGCTTATTTGTATTTGAAAAGCTTGTTTCACTCTTCGGACTATATTTATACCAAAGACCTAAGGTTTCTCCCTTGTCAAAGTGTTCCTCGCGATTTGGTTCATCCTAAAGATACAAAATTAGGAACCTCTTCTTTTGTAATCCTCATTATTCCCAAATTTCGAAAGAGGATACGAACCACTCCAAAAACTTGTTTGTAATTGAAGAGCTTGTTTGAAAGCACTTGTTTCACTCTCTAAACCAAATTGAATTCGAAGACCTAAGGTTTCCCACTTGTTAAAGTTTTCCTCGCGACTTGGTCCATCCTAAAGATGCAAATGGAGGAACCTCTTCTTTTGGATTCTTCTTTGGTCCAAAATTTCGAAAGAGGATCCGAACAACTCCAAAAACTTGTTTGTAATTTAAAAGCTTGTTTCAAAGTACTTGTTTCACTCTTCGGACCATATTGATTCCAAAGACCTAAGGTTTCCCACTTGTCAAAGTTTTCCTTGCGACTTGGTCCATCCTAAAAGATCCAAATGGATGAAGCTCTTCTTTGGAAATCCTCTTTGGACCAAAATATCGAAAGAGAATCTGAACCACTCCAAAAACATGTTTATAATTGAAAAGCTTGTTTCAAAGTACTTGTTTCACTCTTTAGACCATATTGATACAAAAGACCTAAGGTTTTCCACTTGTCAAAGTTTTCCTTGTGATTTCGTCCATCCTAAAGATCCAAATGGAGGAACCTCTTCTTTGGGAATCCTCTTTGGACCAAAATTTTGAAAGAGGATCCGAACCACTCCAAAAACTTGTTTGTAATTGAAAAGCTTGTTTTAAAGTACTTGTTTCACTCGCGATTTGGTCCATCATAAAGATGCAAAAGGAAGAACCTCTTCTTTGGAAATCCTCTTTCAACCAAAATATCGAAAGAGGATCCGAACCACTCCAAAAACTTTTTTTGTAATTGAAAAGCTTTGTATTAAATTACTTGTTTCACTCTTTGGACCATATTAGTACCAAAGACGTAAGGTTTCTCACTTGTCAAAGTTGTGCTCATGATTTGGTCCATCCTAAATATCCGAATGGAGGAACCTCTTATTTGGGAATCGTCTTTGAACCAAAATTTTGAAAGAGGATCCGAACGACTCCAAAAACTTGTTTGTAATTCAAAAGCTTGTTTCGAAGTTCTTGTTTCACTCTTCTGACCATATTCATACCAAAGACCTAAGGTTTCCCACTTGTCAAAGTTTTCCTCGCGAGTTGGTCCATCCTAGAGATGCAAATGGAGGAACCTCTTATTTGGGAATCCTCTTTGGACTAAAATTTCAAAAGAGGATCCGAACCACTCCAAAAACTGGTTTGTAAGTGAAAAGCTTGTTTGAAAGCACTTGTTTCACTCTTCGAACCATATTGATACCACAGACCTAAGTTTTCGCACTTGTTAACGTTTTCCTCGCGACTTGGTCCATCCTAAAGATGCAAGTGGAGGAACCTCTTGTTTCGGAATCCTCTTTGGACAAAAATTTCGAATGAGGATCCAAACCACTCCAAAAACTTGTTTGTAATTGAAAAGCTTGTTTCACTCTTCAGACCATATTGATACAAAAGACCTAAGGTTTCCCACTTGTCAAAGTTTTCCTTGCGACTTGGTCCATCCTAAAGATGCAAATGGAGGAACCTCTTCTTTGGGAATCCTCATTGGACTAAAAATTTGAAATAGGATCCGAACCACTCCAAAAACTTGTTTGTAATTGAAAAGCTTATATTAAATTACTTGTTTCACTCTTCGGACCATATTGATACCAAAGACCTAAGGTTTCCCACTTGTCAAAGTTGTGCTCATGATTTGGTCCATCCTAAATATCCGAATGGAGGAACCTCTTCTTTGGGAATCCTGTTTGGACCAAAATATCGAAAGAGGATCCAAACCACTCCAAAAACTTGTTTGTAATTGAAAAACTTGTTTCAAAATACTTGTTCCACTCTTCAGACCAGATTGATACCAAAGACCTAAGGTTTCCCCCTTGTCAAAGTTTTCCTCGCGGTTTGGTCCGTCCAAAAAAATGCAAATAGAGGAACCTCTTCTTTGGGAATCATCTATGGACAAAAATATCGAAAGAGGATTGAACCACTCAAAAAACTTGGTTGTATTTGAAAAGCTTGTTTCAAAGTGCTTGTTTCACTCTTCGGACTATATTTATACCAAAGACCTAAGGTTTCTCCCTTGTCAAAGTGTTCCTCGCAATTTGGTCCATCTTAAAGATGCAAAATTAGGAACCTCTTCTTTTGTAATCCTCTTTATTCCAAAATTTCGAAAGAGGATCCGAACCACTCCAAAAACTTGTTTGCAATTGAAAAGCTTGTTTGAAACCACTTGTTTCACTCTCTAAACCAAATTGAATCCGAAGACCTAAGGTTTCCCACTTGTCAAAATTGTTCTCAAGATTTGGTCCATCCAAAAGATCCAAATGGAGGAACCTCTTCTTTGGAAATCCTCTTTCGACCAAAATATCGAAAGAGGATCCGAACCACTCCAAAAACATGTTTGTAATTGAAAAGCTTGTTTCAAAGTACTTGTTTCACTCTTTAGACCATATTGATTCAAAAGACCTAAGGTTTTCCACTTGTCAAAGTTTTCCTTGTGATTTGGTCCATCCTAAAGATCCAAATGGAGGAACCTCTTCTTTGGGAATCCTCTTTGGACCAAATTTTTTAAAGAGGATCCGAACCACTCCAAAAACTTAATTGTAATTGAAAAGCTTGTTTCAAAGTACCTGTTTCACTCTTCGGACCATATTGATACCAAAGACCTAAAGTTTCCCACTTGTCAAAGTTTTCCTCGCGATTTGGTCCATCCTAAAGATGCAAATGGAGGATCCTCTTCTTTGGGAATCCTCTTTCAACCGAAATATCGAAAGAGGATCCGAACCACTCCAAAAACTTTTTTGTAATTGAAAAGCTTGTATTAAATTACTTGTTTCACTCTTCGGACCATATTGATACCAAAGACCTAAGGTTTCCCACTAGTCAAAGTTGTGCTCATGATTTGGTCCATCCTAAATATCCGAATGGAGGAACCTCTTATTTGAGAATCGTCTTTGAACCAAAATTTCGAAAGAGGATCCGAACCACTCCAAAAACTTGTTTGTAAATTCAAAAGCTTGTTTCGAAGTACTTGTTTCACTCTTCGGACCATATTGATACCAAAGACCTAAGGTTTCCCACTTGTCAAAGTTTTCCTCGCGACTTGGTCCATCCTAAAGATGCAATTGGAGGAACCTCTTCTTTGGGAATCCTCTTTGGACTAAAATTTCGAAAGAGGATCCGAACCACTCCAAAAACTGGTTTGTAAGTGAAAAGCTTGTTTGAAAGCACTTGTTTCACTCTTCGGACCATATTGATACCAAAGACCTAAGGTTTCTCACTTGTTAAAGTTTTCCTCGCGACTTGGTCCATCCTAAAGATGCAAATGGAGGAACCTCTTGTTTGGGAATCCTCTTTGGACTAAAATTTTGAATGAGGATCCGAATGACTCCAAAAACTTGTTTGTAATTGAAAAGCTTGTTTCACTCTTTGGACCATATTGATACCAAAGACCTAAGGTTTTCCACTTGTCAAAGTTTTCCTCGCGACTTGGTCCATCCTAAAGATGCAAATGAAGGAACCTCTTTTTTGGGATCCTCTTTGGACTAAAAATTCGAAATAGGATCCGAACCAATCCAAAAACTTGTTTGTAATTGAAAAGCTTGTTTCAAAGTACTTGTTTCACTCTTCGGACCATTTTGATACCAAAGATTTTAGGTTTCCCCCTTGTCAAAGTTTTCCTCGCGATTTGGTCCATCCTAAGATGCAAATGGAGGAACCTCTTCTTTGGGAATCCTCTTTTGACCAAAATATCGAAAGAGGATCCGAACCAGTCCAAAAACTTTTTTGTAATTGAAAAGCTTGTTTCAAATTACTTGTTTCACTCTTCGGACTATATTGATACCAAAGACCTAAGGTTTCCCACCTGTCAAAGTTGTGCTCATGATTTGGTCCATCCTAAATATCCGAATGGAGGAACCTCTTCTTTGGGAATCCTGTTTGATACGAAAACCCTTTCAAAATGCTTTAAGAACCCTTAAACTTAACTAAGGACCCAAAAAGATCACAACCAAAGAACCCACATATGCCATTTGAAACAACCCAAGGAAAAAGGCTAGAAAATGATTATCCTTATGATCAATGATCTAAAGACAAGAATTGGATTTCTTGTTCTAGATTCGAATCAATCCACCAAATTAGAATGATCAATCCTAATGACTCGATTCTACAGCCACCCTAAACACAAGGAATGACAAGATGAAAAGTTGCACAACTCACAACAATTCAAAGAAAACCTCTCAAAGAGACTTTGTATTTTAACTTCTATCATAATCTTCATCCCATTACAAAATGAGTTCCATGGCTTTATAGCCTTCCTAATGCACGAAATTAAACTAATTAAACTGAATGAATAAGGCCAAAAGACAGCCAGCCATATTAAAGTCTGAAATAATGACAATTAGCAACCCTATTGAATTATTAAAGTGTAACTGATATGTGGGAAGTTACAAATCTGATTTTGAGCCTTTGTAATTGAAACATCTTGATCACATGTATTGATGAGAGTCTTAAATGAAGCCTTAAGATGTCATGAATAAGTCTTGAGTAGCATTGATGTCTTGAGTTGCATTAAATGAGCTTCGGTTACATTAAATGAACTTGACTTGCATTTAATGAACTAGACTTGAAGTTGACTTGCATTTAATGAGCTTGGCTTGAACTTTACTTACATTTAATGAACTATGCTTGAAGTTTGAGCTTGACATGAACTTGGAGTGTAATGAATGCAACTCCGCAACTTGTAAGGTTCCTTGGTTCATATCATTCCCTCCTTCTTGAAAAGGATTCGTCCTCGAATCCAAATCTTCATGCCCTACGATAAAAGATGAAAAATCAGTAACTTCAAAGATTGAATTCTCAAAATACTCACCTTGTAATGCAATGGTGTGAACTTTTGCATAGATACTTCCAAGGACTTGATATGGTCCATCACCCCTCGGATGCAACTTGGTCCTTCTTTGAAATATTTTCTTTCAAAAATGCATCCAAATCCATGCTCTTTGATGAAACTTATGTCTTTTCCTTCTTTTGATCATTTTTAAGGTAAATATGAAAAATTGCTCCTCGATCATTTGCTCCACATCCATGTGCATTAATTTGATGAATTCATACATAAAAGGGGCTGAATCACTCACAAAAACATTAGATCTCAAAGGCAGCAAGTCAAAGGGAGTAATAGCATAAAGACCATAAATAAGTTTATTTGAAAAACAAACATTTTCATGATGTATTGTCCTATTACATGTATTCTCTACAAAATGTAAACAATTCTCATTAGTTTTCACTTTCGAGTTTGTTTCTTTAAAGATTGCCCCAAAGATCACATTTATCACTTCTTGAGTTTCCCATTCATGCAAAACAGTTTGGTATCTATTGTAACTCTTCAAAGAAAAATTAACAACAAAAGATGAATATGCATTCCGAAATGAGTTCAACTTTTCCACATACTCAAAACTTTCATTCTCAAGAGGCTCATTGACAATAACTTTCATATGCTCAGAACTAGAAAGTATAGAACTTACAACATTCTCATTAGTTTCGATATACTTTCTTTCTTTGATGTATTGTCCTTTCGAACATCTCAAGCTCTTATTCGGCCATAAGTAGTGCTTCCAAACCTGAAAAAGATATCCAAACACACTAGGAAAATAATGGTTAAGGTTAGTTGCCAAAAAGTCTACTTTGCACATAAGCACAAAATTAGGCTTTTGACTAAGAAAAACTTTCCTCACCTCACTCATTCTTACATGAAAGCTCACTAATTTGTCTTCTCTTTCTCTTTCCTCTAAGTATTCACACATTTCTTTTTCATTCTTCTCTTTTCTCTCATTGTTTTCACTCTTGCTTTTTCCACTCAAAGCTTTCTTTTCTCTCTCACTCTTTTCTTCTCTCAATTCTCTTTCTTTTAATTCTTTTTCTTTCAACTCTTTTTCTTTCAACTCAATCTCAAGCCTCCTTTGCTCAAGCTTACATTGATCATTGAACACCTCTTTTGAAGATAAAGGTACTAAAGTAGTCTTCCTCCCATCCTTGGTAAAAGTGTACCTATTTAGGTAGCCATCATAGGTCACTCTCCTATCAAACTGCCAAGGCCTTCCCAAAAGTATATCCCCGGCATGCATTGGGACTACATCACAAACTACCTCATCTTTATACTTTCCAAGGCTAAAAGAAATGATAGCTTGCTTATGCACCTTCAACTCCCCTCTATCATTTAACCATTGTAACTTATAAGGTTTGGGATGTGGTTTAGTAAGCAAATTGAGTCTCTGGACCAGAATTGAGCTTACAACATTTGTACAACTTCCACCATCAATCACAACACTACATGGGATCTCATTCACTAAACACCAAGTATGGAATAAGTTGTGTCTTTGGTCATCTTCAAAATTCTCCTTTATTTCAGAATTGAGAACTCTCCTACACAAGAGTGCTACTCTATTTCCTCCCTCCCGACTATCATCACTAGCCTCGGGTTTCAAAGTACTTGTTTCACTCTTCAGACCATATTGCTACCAAAGACCTAAGGTTTCGCACTTGTTAAAGTTTTCCTCGCGACTTGGTCCATCCTAAAGATGCAAATGGAGGAACCTCTTGTTTGGGAATCCTCTTTGGACTAAAATTTCAAATGAGGATCTGAACCACTCCAAAAACTTGTTTGTAATTGAAAAGCTTGTTTCACTCTTCGGACCATATTGATACCAAAGACCTAAGGTTTCCCCCTTGTCAAAGTTTTCTTCCCGACTTGGTCCATCCTAAAGATGCAAATAGTGGAACCTCCTCTTTGGGAATCCTCTTTGGACAAAAATTTCGAATGAGGGTCCGAACCACTACAAAAACTAGTTTGTAATTGAAAAGCTTGTTTGAAAGCACTTGTTTCACTCTCTAAACCAAATTGAATCCGAAGACCTAAGCTTTCGCACTTGTCGAAGGTGTGCTCATGATTTGGTCCATGATTAGTGTGTGAAAATACACTTAAAATGTGCTTAATTGTAAAATAAATTAATTTAATATTTAATATTTTCATTGATTTAATTGAATAATTTGAAATATGAAGATATCGGGTTTTAATTTGATTTATTAACTTTTTTAGGTAAAATAATGCTTTTGATGGAAGTTGAAATTAAATTGGAGAAAAAATCAATTGAAAATCAAGGAAAATAGGCTATATTATGGAAATTCCAAAATGTTTACACTTGGCAATTGTTTATAAGCCTTCAGAATCAGCTACAGTGAGTCGCGCCGCACCAGATCCACGCCTTACATAGTCCCTGGTCGTCACGTGTTGAAGAAGAAAATAAAAAAATAAAAAATAAAGGAAGCAGCGACAAGCGAATCCGGTGTCGCCACGTCATCGCCCTCTTACCTGCGCCCCTACGTCAGCGTGTGTGTGCACGTGGGCCAGCCCGTCAGCCAGTCCGATTTCGCCACGTGTCCATCTGTTTCTTTCATATTGACAGCCTAGTGAGCCCCACCAGATGATTATTCCCATCAGTTATCATTTCCCCATAACTCCCATTCTCTCTCCCCCCATTTACTCCTAATTGCATTTAACTCCCAATTTATTTTCTTATTTAATTTTCATTTTTATTTTATTTAATTTAGAAGTTACTTTTTGGTCCCCAAACTTGTATAAATAGGACCCTTTGCCCATCAGAATTTCACAGCTCTCTTCCTCCCATATTTCTTTACAATACTAGTTTTCTCTATATTTTTCTCTTTAGTTTTTGCTAGTATTTTCATACTTTCTTTTTAGAATTTATGAAAATGCTTAGCAAATTAGGCTAAGTTTATTTTGGTTAAGTTTAAGATGAATTTTATGTAATGCATTTTTATTTAGAGTTTTGATTCAACTTTGTTCAAGTAATTTTTAATTTTAAGTAATTTCAATTTCTCCATCTTTTTCTTAATTTCTTTGTTAATATTAATGTAGTGTTCAATTTCATATAAATCAAGTCATGCCCTTTTTATGTGGGATTTTTACAATATAATTTTATTGATGATTTCTTTATTTTATAAAAAATCTTTTACTGCATTATGACTTGTTATATTGTCGATCTTGGATTTTTATAAACTAAATAACATGTTTTTAATTTGAGAAATTGTTTTACTTAAATACATTTGAAAATAATTTTGTACTTTAATTCTAAATTTTCCGATTGATTATTTGGGATGTGAAATTTTCAACTGAGTTATATGAATCGAAATTCTATTTAAATTTGTAAAACATAAAAGGATTCTTACACTAAACCAATTCCATTATTAAT
This sequence comes from Gynostemma pentaphyllum, assembly GCA_028015215.1. NCBI lineage: Eukaryota > Viridiplantae > Streptophyta > Magnoliopsida > Cucurbitales > Cucurbitaceae > Gynostemma > Gynostemma pentaphyllum. The sequence goes on from CM051350.1 coordinate 12,503,309, forward strand.
TTATTTTTATCATTAATTTGCACAAGTTCCAAAACCAAAATTCTCAACCCTTCTCTTTTTTTCTAAATTTCTTCTACTTAAATTCTTTCTTGATCGTCACCTCTCTGTGGACACAACTGCCCATCTACACTACAATCGACCGCTTTTCATCGACATATTTGGGCGTAATTAGTCCATCCTAAAGATCCAAATGGAGGAACCTCTTTTTTGGGAATCCTCTTTGGACCAAAATTTCGAAAGAGGATCCGAACCACTCCAAAAACATGTTTGTAATTGAAAAGCTTGTTTCAAACTACTTGTTTCTCAATTCGGACCATATTTATACCAAAGACCTAAGGCTTTCCAATTGTCAAAGTTTTCCTCGTGGTTTGGTCCATCCTAAAGATCCAAATGGAGGAACCTCTTCTTTGCGAATCCTCTTTGGACCAAAATTTCGAAAGAGGATCCGAACCACTCCAAAAACTAGTTTGTAATTGAAAATCTTGTTTCAAAGTACTTGTTTCACTCTTCGGACCATATTGATACCAAAGACCTAAGGTTTTCCACTTGTCAAAGTTTTCCTCGTGATTTGGTCCATCCTAAAGATCCAAATGGAGGAACCTCTTCTTTGGGAACCCTCTTTGTACCAAAATTTTGAAAGAGGATCTGAACCACTCCAAAAACTTGTTTGTAATTGAAAAGCTTGTTTCAAAGTACTTGTTTCACTCTTCGGACCATCTTGATACCAAAGACCTATGGTTTCCCACTTGTCAAAGTTGTGCTCATGATTTGGTCCATCCTAAAGATCGAAATGGAGGAACCTCTTCTTTGGGAATCCTCTTTGGACAAAAACATCGAAAGAGGATCCGAACCACTCCAAAAACTTGTTTGTAATTGAAAAGCTTGTTTCACTCTTCGGACCATATTAATACCAAAGACCTAAGGTTTTCCACTTGTCAGAGTTTTCCTCATGATTGGGTCCATCCTTAAGATAGAAATGAAGGAACCTCTTCTTCGAAAATCCTCTTTGGACCAAAATTTCGAAAGAGGATCCGAACCACTCCTAAAACTTGTTTGTAATTGAAAAGCTTGTTTCAAAGTACTTGTTTCACTCTTCGGACCATATTGATACCAAATACCTAAGGTTTCCCATTTGTCAAAGTTTTCCTCGCGATTTGGTCCATCCTAAAGACGCAAATAGTGAAGCCTCTTCTTTGGGAATCCTCTTTGAAATAAAATTTTGAAAGAGCGTCCAACCCCTCCAAACACTTGTTTGCAATTGAAAAGCTTGTTTGAAAGCAATTGGTTCAGTATCTAAACCAAATTGAATCAGAACACCTAAGGTTTCCCACTTGTCGAACTTGTGCTCATGATTTGGTCCATCCTAAAGATCAAAATGGAGAAACCACTTCTTTAGGAATCCTCTTTGGACCCAAATATCGAAAGAGGATCCGAACCACTCCAAAAACATGTTTGTAAATGAAAAGTTTGTTTCAAAGTACTTGTTTCACTCTTCGGACCTTATTGATACCAAACACTTAAGGTTTCCCCCTTGTCAAAGTTTTCCTCACGATTTGGTCCATCCTAAAGATGCAAATGGAGGCTCTTCTTTGGGAATCCTCTTTGGACCAAAATATCGAAAGAGGAACCGAACCACTCCAAAAATTTGTTTGTAATTGAAAGCTTGTTTCAAAGTACTTGTTTCATTCTTCGAACTATATTGATACCAAAGACCTAAGGTTTTCCATTTTTCAAAGTTTTCCTCGTGATTTGGTCCATCCTAAAGATCCAAATGGAGGAACCTCTTCTTTGGGAATCCTGTTTGGACCAAAATATCGAAAGAGGATCCGAACCAATCCAAAAACATGTTTGTAATTGAAAAGCTTGTTTCAAAGTTCTTGTTTCACTCTTCGGACCATATTGATACCAAAGACCTAAGGTTTCCCACTTGTCAAAGTTTTCCTCGCGATTTGGTCCATCCTAAAGATGCAAATGGAGGCTCTTCTTTGGGAATCGTCTTTCGACCAAAATATTGAAAGAGGATCCGAACCACTCCAAAAACTTGTTGTAAGTGAAAAGCTTGTTTGAAAGCACTTGTTTAACTCTTCGAACCCGTTGTTGCTTAAAAATGGATAATTTCCACGTAAGCAACGAACTGAAAGTATGGGACGAGTCGGATGTAGTGCGCTGCACTAGAGGTGCTGCTTAGGTGATAGGCTGAGTAGCTGACGAGCACTGTATGTACCTGCACAGGAAATAAAGAGTGCATCGGTGTTGTGCCGGCCTAACACCCTCCTATGCTTAAGTCTGTGCAAGCAGAGCTAGTGTGCCAGAGAGAATTGTAGTAGAAATTAGTTACCTAATGAATGAATTTCTTCTCCTATTTATATGAGAGGAGTTTGATGACATCATCGTGCCACGTGTCACATTGGGATTGGGCCACATGTTGCTTCCCAACAACGTGTCGCTTGTTGGTCATGCCACGTGTCAATATAATTTAGTTTCTTGGTCTTTGATGCGTAGTCTTATTAGATGACGTAGACGTAGACTCTCGGGACTACATAGACGTACCCTCCCAGGCGACGTAGACATAGCCACCCAGGCGATGTAGACGTGGCCTCCCTGACGACGTAGACGTAGCCTCATAAGTGACTTAGCTTTATCTGTCCAGGTGACGTAGACATGTCGATTGTGCATTCTTTAAAGAAGTCCAGAAATTCCACGTGTACTGATATAATTTTACCCACAATAGTGGCCCCCTACTCCCGAGCTGAGTTGAGACGTGAGTTCACTATTGCTTGGGAGTATTAATTCAGGGTGGAATTTATTCTTCTATCAGTTTCTGAAAATTTTACAAGTGTCGGGGCTTGGTAGTTTGAAATTTTTTGTCTCGTAAAAAATAATAATTTTTTTGTAAAACCATAAGTGACGTAATCTCAGCCCTCGCTTTGATCCAATGGTTAAGATATGATAACTCTTAGAGATAATATCAAATCTTACTGATAATATCAAATCTTAGGGATATTATCAAAAATCTCTATAAATAAGCGTGTTTAGCATTTCCCATATCTCTTAATTCTCACAATTTAAAGACTTGGTGAGTTTCTAAATTTTCTTTTCCTTATTTTCTCAAATTCTCAATCTCACAGGCTCAATGTGGTAGAACACCGTGGTTAAACGTCGAATCAATCATCAGGTACATATCCCCCCTTTGAGTTTAAGAATAGAAATTTCTTAAAATCAAATTGAAATAGGGTTTTACATTTTTGTTGATGAATTGATAAAAGAAAAGAAATTTATGAGAAGGATTAATAATTTAAAAAAGTTAAAAAAAATAAAAATAAAAATAAAAATAAAAGGAAAGGAAAAGTTAAAAGTTGTTAAAATCATGTTTTTTCTGCTGTAGGTAGCTTTTTGATTTTTTTTTTTGTTTTCTTTCTTTGGCCACAAGCGTTGAACGCTTTTTCAATTGATTTTAATTTTTTTTTTTTTTGGTAAAGCTGTAGACTCGATCTGCGGGTCAACTGCAAACCCGCGGAGCGATCAGCGGGTCAAATGCAAACCCGCCCGTTGACTGGTCAACGTTGACCAGTTGACTTTTTTTTTTTTTATTGCGACGCGGTCTTCCTTTGTTGTTTCGGGCGTTGTCATCGGGGCGTTGTCAATAGGGCTTTGTCATCGGGGCTATGTCATCGGGGCTTTGTCATCAGGGCTTTGTCAATAGGGCTTTGTCATTAGGGCTTTGTCATCAGGGCTATGTCAATAGTGTTTTGTCATCAACGCCTTGTCATTTGTACTTTGTCTAAGAATTATAAAAAATTGCATGACCCCGTCTTTTGACCAGTTGACCTGTGACCTGTGACCCGTCGACCGTTGACCGTTGACTTTTTGACCCATTGACCGTTGACTTTTTTTTTTTTTAATGTCCCTATGTCGCTTTAACATATATTTTCCATGCTCTTTTGTAGGTGTGCTTGAGGGATTGCATATTGTGTAGCTTCATTAAAGGACCATAGACCACCTCTCTTTTCAGGTACATCACAGTACTCCTCTTAGCATACATTTTTTTTATGTATACTCAAGTATTGTATCTAGGTAGTTGTTTCAACAGTAGCTAAGTAGAATCATTTTCCTTTTAGGATGTCGAGCGAAGAGTCTAGTTATCAGTTGGTGAGCGAGGAGGATTCTGGGGGGTCGAGTTCGGAGACTGATTCGAGTACCTATGATGTTTCCAACCAAAGTGTTAGTGATGATGATTCTTCTTCTTCTCAAAATATTGAGATGGATGCTTATCCTTCTACCATTACTGTAGGGCACTTAGAACGCATTAGAGCGATTTACGACATTCCCTTATCTGTTAGTCTTAGATGCCCTTGTCAGGGAGAAGCGATCCATCGCCCTCCTAATGGAGAAGTAGGTTTTTATTTGAAAATGTTCGATTGTGGGGTAAGACTTCCTCTCCATCACTTCCCTCAGAGAGTTTTGTCTTTGGCTGGGCTAGCACCTGCTCAGCCTTGGCCAAACGAATGGATTGTTGTACTTGGATTCTGGGTTCTTTGGCATCTTCATAGCACTGGAGAAAGATTAACTTATAAGACTTTGTATGCTCTTTATCGATTGAAGAATCTTCCTAAGGATAAGTTTATCTACTACTTAAACTTTCGAAAACATCGAGTAGTAGGGAAACCTTCAATTTCAAGAAATTGGAAAAGTAAATGGTTCTTTGTTGGTGGTGACTGGTTGGCAGAAACTCCTAAAAATAGTCGTACTCACCGTGTGCCAAAGTCATTCAGGTTTTCTGGTAGGTTTTCGATAGGACTTTTTCACTGAACTGTTTTTCATACCTTTTGATTTTTATTCTTTCCTCCATTGTGTTGCAGCGAGAGATTGGAAGGTTGCACCGCTAAGGGACTCAACTAAGGAGATAATTAATCGGATCTTAAGTGTTCCAATTGATCAACGTGAACCTTCCATCCTTCTTTTAGATCAATCAGACGTCGCTTCTGGCCTTGCTCAACCTATCGTTGAGGAAATCAGTGAGTCTTTGCTATATGTATTCACATTTTTTTTACATTGCATCATAACATATCATAAGTCTGACACCTTGTTGTTGCTTCGGATATGACGGGTGAGGTAGCTCGTAAGTACCTTGACGATAGAAAACGTCAGAAATGCGTAGATGGCTCTAGTCGGGCTCCAAAGAAAGTGACTAAAAAACAATCTGGCCTTCTTGAAACTTCAGTTGAAAAACGTCGTCGTGAGTCAGATGTTGGCAAACAATCTTGCACTACTACAGTTCCTAGCTTGGGTGCGGGTCCTTCTTCTCACCATGAAGTTCGACACCTTTTTACCAACCCCGACTGCATTTACTATGGTGAGAATGATGAGTCTTTCGAGAAAGATGTTGGAATGATCAGCTCAAAATTTCAAACTGTTTTGTTGCTTGATCGAGATTGTGCACGTTCCATGCCCACTCAGGAATTACCTGAATTGGCTGTTGAGGATTACTTAATGGTATGCACTCTTTTATTTTATCATTTTTTTACTCAGGTGACTAAAAAACATACTTTGTCTTCGTTAGGCTGGAGCTAGGATGAACATGATATGTGTTCAACAAGGGAGAGAGATTTCCCGTCTTCAAGAAGCGGTGAAACTTCACGAAGAAAATTCATCTGATCATGCTCGATTGCTGGAAGTAGAGCGTGTTGAAAAGGAGAAACTGAAGAGTGAACTAGCCGAAGCGAAGAGAATCTCAGATCAAATTTCAACCAGGCACAAAAACACCTTGCTTAATTTTGGCGAACTCAAAGCTAAGACTGAGGATAAAGATGAGTTGATGACCATGTTTAAAGCTGTTAATCAGGGTGTGGACCCGGCGGTTTACCTTTTTAGCCTTGGCATCGATGCAGCACTTGATGAAGTTGGAGAGAGATTTCCAGATTTGAACCTTAATTTTGTTAGGGAGCGTTTTAACCTTCCCCCTCCTTCTCACGCCACTCGCCACGGTGATGATGTTGACATTGAAATTTTGGGTGACTCTGCATGATGCCTTTTTCTGATTTAGTTTTATCATGTTTCGTGGGGCATGTCCACTGATGAACTCGTTTAGCTTTTATTTGTGTTCCTTTTTAGTTCCATATAGGTAGGATTATTTGCTTTTAACATGCTTTCCCGTTTTGTTTAGGATATCTTCGAACTTATGTTGCTTTACATCTTCTTATTTGTTACTCTGAAATAATAATTCATCTCATGTTGCTTTCATTTCTCGGTGTCATTTATTTTCTAGGTCTCGTCAATCATACATGGCTATGTAACCTTGCATTATGAATGAACTTAGAATTTTTAGTGAACTTAAGTTTTTGGTTTTTCTAAGTTTTGTCAATCAAGCGTGACTACGTAGCCCTACACTTAGAATCAACTTAAAATTTTTCACCAACTTAATTTTTATTTTCTAAGTCTTGTCGATCATTTATGGCTATGTAGCCTTGAACTTAGAATTTTTAGTGAACTTAAGTTTTTAGTTTTTCTGAGTTTTATCAATCAAGTGTGGCTAAGTAGCCCTGCACTTAGAATGAACTTAGAATCTTGATAAACTTAAATTTTTGTTCTTTCTAAGTTTTATCAATCAAGTGTGGCTACGTTGCCATGCACCTTGAATGACTTAGAATTTTGATGAACTTAATTTTTGTTGTGCTAGTTGCTCAGTCTTGTTGGTGTGGCAGCATAATGCGTAGTGGTAGTGCATGTAGTAAGTAAAGTAGTAGTAGTATTAGTAAGTAAAGTAGTAGTAGTAGTAGGCCCCCACTCAAGCGTCAGTTTATAACTTAAAGTGTTACTTGAGTTTGCGAGTTATTGAAGTAGCTTGTTCTATACGCAGCTTAAATTCATACTTGGTTGATATGAAACCCTAGGAAATTGATAAAGAAACCCTTTGATGCACAAAGAACCCCTAGATGCAAATCCTAAAACCCCATGAACAAAAAGGTAAAACCCTTGGAAACAAAGAAGAAGAAGATTATTCCAATGATCTAATACCTTGAAATAAGAGAACTTGTTCTTATTTCAAGATCGAAACAATCCACAAACACAATAGATCAAGTTATGCTTGAATGTTTCTAAAACATGCAACCTAGAACAAGGCTACAAAATGCAAGGTAAAATCAACCAAGCAATAAGCAAACAAAGCTATTTTCTATCATATTAATTCTTCATGTTTATGGTTACAAATGAGGCTTTAAATAGCCAAAGAAACCCTAAAAACAACAAGGAAATTCGGATTACAAGGAGGCACAAAATCTGCCAAATCTTGCCTTAAGTGCATTTGGTGCATTTTAGGAAAGTTTTGCCCTAGAAGATATTATATCATTCCTAAACTATTCTAAGCATTAAAACTGATAAATAAAGGCCTAAAACATGTCCAAATACATTGTAAATTCGTGGACATCATATATGGCAAGTTCGGGAACAAATATGGAAAGTGGTCCAAATAAGGAAAGTTTGCAAAGGTGATGCAACTTTCCTAATTTTCTCTTCTCTTCATTTCTGATTGAACAAATCTTTATTACTCTTCTTCATAATGCATTTTCCATAGATTAAAGTTCATCAAGTCCTCTTTGTAAGCCTCCATGCTCATATCTTCAAAGCTTGTCTTGACTTTGCTAATGTAGGCTTGTAAATGGATGTTCAATACTTCTCTTGATATTTGATCTTGTGATTGGTTCTTGAGCTATATGTGACGTTCCATGATTCATATCATTGGTGGTAGCCTCTGCTTATGCCTCATTGATTCTTCTCATCACAAATAAATTTATGAAGTTGAAAATGTACGTTCTTATTTCATTTATTGGAATGAAATTACAATGAATTGAAATTGTTATAGAAATAACTTGAACGAAAAATGAAATTTATAAAGAAATCATTGATAGAAGGTCTTGAGGTGCTCTGCATTCCATGGATGGTGTAATGCCCTGTCGTTGAGGTATTTCAGTCTGTAAGTACCTGGTCTCACAATCTCAGTGACCTTGTATGGTCCTTCCCAAGTTGGTCCTAAGACCCTGCTATTTGGGTCCTTTGTATTTGGCAGCACTTTTCTGAGAACGAGGTCGTCCACTTTGAAATTGCATGGTTTGACTCGGGAGTTGTAGTACCGTGCCACCCGATTTTTATACTTAACTACACGGAGACGGGAAGTCTCCCTATGCTCTTCAAGGAGATCAAGGCTTAACCTTAGACATTCTTCATTTGTCTCTGGATTGAAATGTTGTACTCTTGGGGAAGTGAGACCTATCTCAACCGGCACAACTGCTTCGACTCCAAATGCTAGTGAGAAAGGAGTTTCACCTGTGGAGGTCTAGCTGTTGTTCTATATGCCCATAACACATTAGGTAGCTCTTCTGCCCAGAGCCCCTTCAACCCTTCTAGTTTGGTCTTTAAGTTCTTTTTGATAATTTTATTCACTGCTTCCACTTGACCATTAGCTTGAGGATGTGCAGGAGAGGACTTGAAGTGCTTAATACAAAGCTCTGAGCACCAAGACTTAAACTTCTCATTATCAAATTGTTTTCTGACAATGGCATAAGGAATACCAAATCTGCATACTATGCTCCTCCACATAAAGTCGGTAGTTTTGCGTTCGGTTATTGTAGCTAAGGCTTCAGCTTCTGCCCACTTGGTAAAATAATCCACAGCTACAATAGCAAATTTAGTCTGACCTTTTCCTTGAGGAAGTGGTCCTATTAAGTCAAACCCCCACTGAGCAAATGGCCAAGGACTTGTGACATTTGTTAGATATTCAGGTGGTTGTCTAGAGATCACAGCAAAACGTTGACATTGGTCACACTTTTGACAAAACGACATAGCATCTTTGTGCAAGGTGGGCCAGTAATACCCCTGTCTTACAATTTTGTGAGCTAACGACCTTCCTCCTGAATGGTTACCACACACTCCCTCATGAATCTCTTTCATAACGTAGTCTGCCTCCTCGGGTATAAGACATCTGAGTAGTGGTAGAGAGAAACCTCTCTTATATAAAACATCTCCTTCTAAGACATAGTGCGTTGCTCGTTGCTGAAGTCGTCTTGCTTCAGCTTTGTCAAGAGGCAACTCCCCATCTCTTAAGAATTTTATAATGGGATCCATCCAGGAAGGGGTGGACGAATGCAATGGCTGCTCAATCTCCATGGCTTCTAAATCATCTATGCTTGAGCTGGGTAGAAACTCTACCGGTATCGTACGACTTAACTCAGTCTCGTAAGCGGATGCCAAACGTGCTAATGAATCGGCATTAGAGTTTTGCGAACGTGGTATTTTATTTACCTCCCACCACTCAAAAGTGCAAAGAAGATTTTTCACCTTAGCTAGATAGGCAGCGATTCTTTCTCCCTTGGTCTAATATTCGGTTGTTATCTGGTTGATAACAAACTGAGAGTCGCTAAACACTTTGATGCGATTCACCCCTACTTTTCTTCCCAAGCGCATTCCGGCTAGAAGGTCTTCATACTCAGCCTCATTGTTGGAAGCTTTAAAACCAAACCTCAAAGCATACTCAATGTGGGCTCGGTCTGGTGAGACTAAGATTAGGCCAGCTCTGTAGCCTTTCATGTTGGAAGACCCATCCACATAGAGTGTCCAAACGAACTCTTCTCTTTGTGGAATGATGAGTTCTTTATCTGGACCAAGTACTTCTATCTGAGTAGGAAGCGACTCTTCTTTTTCTGGTGTGAGCACTGCTATGAAATCAGCTACAACTTGTCTTTTAACTGCAGTTCTGGGATTGTACTGAATATTGTACTCACTAAGTTCAACTGCCCACTTCATCAAACGACCTGACGTCTCTGGCTTCTGCAAAACTTGTCTTAGTGGGTGATTTGTTAGAACTACTATCCCATGTGCTTGAAAGTATGGCCTCAATCTTCGAGCTGAAGTTATTAATACAAAAGACCTAAGGTTTACCACTTGTCAAAGTTTTCCTCGTGACTAGGATGGAAATGGAGGAACCTCTTCTTTGGGAATCCTCTTTGGACCAAAATTTCGAAAGAGGATCCGAACCACTCCAAAAACTTGTTTGTAATTCAAAAGCTTGTTTCAAAGTACTTGTTTCACTCTTCGGACCATATTGATAAAAAAAGACCTAACGTTTCCCACTTGTCAAAGTTTTCCTCGCGACTTGGTCCAACCTAAAGATGCAAATGGAGGAACCTCTTCTTTGGGAATCCTCTTTGGACTAAAATTTTGAAAGAGGATCCGAACCACTCCAAACACTTGTTTGTAATTGAAAAGCTTGTTTCAAAGTACTTGTTTCACTCTTCGGACCATATTGATACCAAAGACCTAACGTTTCCCGCTTGTCAAAGTTTTCCTCGCGATTTGGTCCATCTTAACATGCAAATGGAGAAACCTCTTCTTTGGGAATCCTCTTCGGACCGAAATATCGAAAGAGGATCTGAATCACTCCAAAAACTTGTTTATAATTGAAAAGTTTGTTTCAAAGTACTTGTTACACTCTTCGAACCATATTGATACCAAACACCTAAGGTTTCCCCCTTTTCAAAATTTTCCTCGCGCTTTGGTCCATTTTAAAGATGCAAATGGAGGAACCTCTTCTTTAGATATCCTCTTTGGACCAAAATATCAAAAGAGGATCCGAATCACTCCAAAAACTTGTTTGTTATTGAAAAGTTTGTTTCAAAGTACTTTTTTCACTCTTCGGACAATATTGATACCAAAGACCTAAGGTTTCCCACTAGTCAAAGTTTTCCTCGCTATTTGGTTCATCCTAAAGATGCAAATGTAGGAACCTCTTCATTGGGAATCCTCTTTGGACCAAAATTTCGAAAGAGGATCCGAACCACTCCAAAAACTTGTTTGTAATTGAAAAGCTTGTTTCAAACTACTTGTTTCACTCTTCGGACCATATTGATACCAAAGACCTAAGGTTTCCCCCTTGTCAAATTTTTCCTCGCAATTTGGTCCATCCTAAAGATGCTAATGGAGGAACCTCATCTTTGGATATCTTCTTTAGACCAAAATATCGAAAGAGGATCCGAACCATTCCAAAAACATGTTTGTAATTGAAAAGCTTGTATCGAAGTACTTGTTTCACTCTTCGAACCATATTGAAACCAAAGACCTAAGGTTTCCCCCTCGTCAAAATTTTCCTCGCGCTTTGGTCCATTTTAAAGATGCAAATGTAGGAACCTCTTCTTTGGATATCCTCTTTGGACCAAAATATCAAAAGAGGATCCGAATTACTCCAAAAACATGTTTGTAATTCAAAAGCTTGTTGCAAAGTACATGTTTCACTCTTCGGACCATATTGATACCAAAGACCTAAGGTTTCCCACTTGTCAAAGTTTTCCTTCTCGATTTGGTCCTTCCTAAAGATGCAAATTAAGGAGCCTCTTTTTTGGGAATCCACTTTGGACCAAAATTTCGAAAGAGGATCCGAACCACTCCAAAAACTTGTTTGTAATTGAAAAGCTTGTTTCACTCTTCAGACCATATTGATACCAAAGACCTAAGGTTTCCCCCTTGTCAAATTTTTCCTCGCGATTTGGTCCATCCTAAAGATGCTAATGGAGGAACCTCTTCTTTGGATATCTTTTTTGGACCAAAATATCGAAAGAGGATCGGAACCACTCCAAAAACATGTTTGTTATTGAAAAGCTTGTTTCAAAGTATTTGTTTCACTCTTCGGACCATATTGATACCAAAAACCTACGGTTTCCCCCTTGTCTAAGTTTTCCTCGCGATTTGGTCCACCCTAAAGATGCCAATGGAGGAGCCTCTTCTTTGGGAATCCTCTTTGGACCAAAATATCGAAAGAGGATCCGAACCACTCCAAAAACTTGTTTGTAATTGAAAAGCTTGTTTCAAAGTATTTGTTTCACTCTTCGGACCATATTGATACCAAAGACCTAAGGTTTTCCATTTGTCAATGTTTTCTTCGTGATTTGGTCCATCCTAAAGATCCAAATGAAGGAACCTCTTCTTTGGGAATCCTCTTTGGACCAAAATATCGAACGAGGATCCGAAAGAGTCCAAAAACATGTTTGTAATTAAAAAGCTTGTTTCAAAGTACTTGTTTCAATCTTCGGACCATATTGTTACCAAAGACCTAAGGTTTCCCACTTGTCAAAGTTTTCCTCGCGATTTGGTCCATCCTAAAGATGCAAATAGTGGAATCTCTTCTTTGGGAATCCTCTTTGGAGCAAAATTTCGAAAGAGCGTCCGAACCACTTAAAAAACTTGTTTTTAATTGAAAAGGTTGTTTGAAAGCACTTGTTTCACTCTCTAAACTAAATTGAATCCGAAGACCTATGGTTTCCCACTTGTCGAAGTTGTGCTCATGATTTGGTCCATCCTAAAGATCGAAATGGATTAACCTCTTCTTTGGGAATTCACTTTGGACCAAAATATCGAAAGAGGATCCGAACAACTCGAAAAACATGTTTGTAGTTGAAAATCTTGTTTCAAAGTACTTGTTTCACTCTTAGGACCATATAGATACCAAAGACCTAAGGTTTCCCACTTGTCAAAGTTTTCCTCGCGATTTGGTCTATCCTAAACATGCAAATAGTGGAATCTCTTCTTTGGGAATGCTCTTTGGACCAAAATTTAGAAAGAGCGTTCGAACCACTTAAAAAACTTGTTTTTAATTGAAAAGCTTGTTTGAAAGCACTTGTTTCACTCTCTAAACTAAATTTAATCCGAAGACCTATGGTTTCCCATTTGTCAAAATTGTGTTCATGATTTGGTCCATCCTAAAGATCGAAATAGAGGAACCTCTTCTTTGGGAATCCTCTTTGAACCAAAATATCGAAAGAGGATCCGAACCACTCCAAAAACATGTTTGTAATTGAAAAGCTTATTTCAAAGTACTTGTTTCACTCTTCGGAACAAATTGATAAAAGAGACCTAACGTTTCCCACTTGTCAAAGTTTTCCTCGCGACTTGGTCCATCCTAAAGATGCAAATGGAGGAACCTCTTCTTTGGGAATCTTCTTTGGACTAAAATTTCGAAAGAGGATCCGAACCACTCCAAACACTTGTTTGTAATTGAAAAGCTTGTTTCAAAGTACTTGTTTCACTCGTCGGACCATATTGATACTAAAGACCTAACGCTTCCCCCTTGTCAAAGTTTTCCTCGCGATTTGGTCCATCCTAACATGCAAATGGTGGAACCTCTTCTTTGGGAATCCTCTTCGGACCGAAATATCGAAAGAGGATCCGAATCATTTCAAAAACTTGTTTATAATTTAAAAGCTTGTTTCAAAGTACTTGTTACACTCTTCGGACCATATAGCTACCAAAGACCTAAGGTTTCCCCCTTTTCAAAGTTTTCCTCGCACTTTGGTCCATTTTAAAGATGCAAATGGAGGAACCTCTTCTTTGGATATCCTCTTTGGACCAAAATATCAAAAGAGGATCCGAATCAAACCAAAAACTTGTTTGTAATTGAAAAGCTTGTTTCAAAGTACTTTTTTCACTCTTCGGACAATATTGATACCAAAGACCTAAGGTTTCCCACTTGTTAAAGTTTTCCTCGCTAGTTGGTCCAACCTAAAGATGCAAATGTAGGAACCTCTTCTTGGGGAATCCTCTTTGGACCAAAATTTCGAAAAAGGATCCGAACCTCTCCAAAAACTTGTTTGTAATTGAAAAGCTTGTTTCAAAGTACTTGTATGACTCTTCGGACCATATTGATACCAAAGACCTAAGGTTTCCCCCTTGTCAAATTTTTCCTCGCGATTTCGTCCATCCTAAAGATGCTAATGGAGGAACCTCTTCTTTGGATATCTTCTTTGGACCAAAATATCGAAAGAGGATCCGAACCACTCCAAAAACTTGTTTGTAATTGAAAAGCTTGTTTCAAAGTACTTGTTTCACTCTTCGGACCATATTGATACCAAAGACCTAAGGTTTCCCACTTGTCAAAGTTTTCCTCGTGATTTGGTCCATCCTAAAGATGCAAATAGTGTAATCTCTTCTTTGGGAATCCTCTTTGGACCAAAATTTTGAAAGAGCGTCCGAACCACTTAAAAAACTTGTTTTTAATTGAAAAGCTTGTTTGAAAGCACTTGTTTCACTCTTTAAACTAAATTGAATCCGAAGACCTATGGTTTCCCACTTGTCAAAGTTGTGCTCATGATTTGGTCCATCCTAAAGATCGAAATGGAGGAACCTCTTCTTTGGGAATCCTATTTGGACCAAAATATCGAAAGATGATCCGAACCACTCCAAAAACTTGTTTGTAATTGAAAACCTTGTTTCGAAGTACATGTTTCACTCTTCGGACCATATTGATACCTAAGACCTGAGGTTTCCCCCTTGTCAAAGTTTTCCTCGCTATTTTGTCTATCATAAAGATGCAAATGGAGGAACCTCTTCTTTGGATATCCTTTATGGACAAAAACATCGAAAGAGGATCTGAACCATTCCAAAAACTTGTTTGTAATTGAAAAGCTTGTTTCACACTTCGGACCATATTGTTACCCAAGACCTACGGTTTCCCATTTGTCAAAGTTTTTCTCGCGATTTGGTCCATCCTAAAGATGCAAATGGAGGAACCTCTTTTTTGGGAATACTCTTTGGACCAAAATTTCCAAAAAGGAGCCGAACCACTCCAAAAACTTGTTTGTAGTTTTAAAGCTTGTTTCAAAGTATTGTTTCACTCTTCGGACCATATTGATACAAAATACCTAAGGTTTCCCACATGTCAAAGTTTCCCCGCGATTTGGTCCATTCTAAAGATGCAAATGGAGGAACCTCTTCTTTGGGAATCCTCTTTGGAACAAAATATCGAATAAGGATCCGAACCACTCCAAAAACTTGTTTGTATTTTGAAAATCTTTTTTCAAAGTTCTTGTTTCACTCTTCGGACCATTTTGATACCAAAGACCTAAGTTTTCCCACTTGCCAAAGTTTTCCTCGCAATTTGGTCGATCCTAAAGATGCAAATAGCAACCTCTTCTTGAAGTAATCCTCTAGGGACCAAAATTTCGAAAGAGCGTCCGAACCACTCAAAAAACTTGTATTTAATTGAAAAGCTTATTTGAAAGCACTTGTTTCACTCTCTAAACTAAATTATATTCGAAGACCTATGGTTTTCCACTTGTCGAAGTTGTGCTCATGATTTGGTCCATCCTAAAGATCCAAATGGAGGATCCTCTTCTTTGGGAATCCTCTTTGGACCAAAATATCGAACGAGGATCCGAACCACTCCAAAAACTTGTTTGTAATTGAAAAGCTTGTTTCAAAGTACTTGTTTCACTCTTCCGACCATATTGATAACAAAGACCTAAGGTTTCCCC
This sequence comes from Gynostemma pentaphyllum, assembly GCA_028015215.1. NCBI lineage: Eukaryota > Viridiplantae > Streptophyta > Magnoliopsida > Cucurbitales > Cucurbitaceae > Gynostemma > Gynostemma pentaphyllum. Next base: position 12,518,599 of record CM051350.1, read on the forward strand.
CTTGTCAAAGTTTTCCTCGCTATTTGGTCCATCCTAAAGATGCAAATGGAGGAACCACTTCTTTGTATATCCTGTTTGGACCAAAATAACAAAAGAGGATCCGAACCAGTCCAAAAACTTGTTTGTAATTTGAAAAGCTTGTTTCAAAGTACTTGTTTGACTCATCGGACAATATTGATACCGAAAACCTAAGGTTTTCCCTTTGTCAAAATTTTCCTCGCGATTTGGTCCATCCTAAAGATGCAAATGGAGGAACCTCTTCTATGGATATCCTCTTTGGACCAAAATATCTAAAGAGGATCCAAACAACTCAAAAAACATGTTTGTAATTGAAAAGCTTGTTTCAAACTACTTGTTTCACTCTTCGGACCATATTGATACCAAAGAACTAAGGTTTCCAACTTGTCAAAGTTTTCCTCGCGATTTAGTCCATCCTAAAGATGCAAATAGTGTAACCTCTTCTTTGGGAATCCTCTTTGGACCAAAATTTTGAAAGAGCGTCCGAACCACTCCAAAAACTTGTTTATAATTGAAAAGCTTGTTTGAAAGCTCTTGTTTCACTCTCTAAACTAAATTGAATACGAAGACCTATGGTTTCCCACTTGCCGAAGTTGTGCTCAAGGTTTGGTCCATCCTAAAGATCGAAATGGATTAAACTCTTCTTTTGGAATCCTCTTTGGACCAAAATATCGAAAGAGGATCCGAACAACTCCAAAAACATGTTTGTAATTGAAAAGCTTGTTTCAAAATACTTGTTTCACTCTTCGGACCATATTGATACCAAGACCTAAGGTTTCCCCCATGTCAAAGTTTTCCTCGCGATTTGGTCCATCCTTAAGATGCAAATGGAGGAACCCCTTCTTTGGGAATCCTCTTTGGAACAAAATATCGAAAGAGGATCCGAACCACTCCAAAAACTTGTTTGTATTTAAAAAGCTTGTTTCAAAGTTCTTGTTTCACTCTTCGGATCATATTGATACCAAAGACCTAAGTTTTCCCACTTGCCAAAGTTTTCCTTGCGATTTGGTCCATCCTAAAGATGCAAATAGTGGAACCTCTTGTTGAAGGAATCCTCTTTGGACCAAAATTTCGAAAGAGCGTCCGTACCACTCCAAAAACTTGTTTTTAATTGAAAAGCTTGTTTGAAAGCACTTGTTTCTTTCTCTAGACTAAATTATATCCGAAGGCCTATGGTTTTCCACTTGTCGAAGTTGTGCTCATGATTTGGTCCATCCTAAAGATCCAAATGGAGGAACCTCTTCTTTGGGAATCCTCTTTGGACCAAAATATCGAACGAGGATCCGAACCACTCCAAAAACTTCTTTGTAATTTGAAAGCTTGTTTCAAAGTACTTGTTTCACTCTTCGGACCATATTGATACCAAAGACCTAAGGTTTCCCCCTTGTCAAAGTTTTCCTCGCTATTTGGTCCATTCTAAAGATGCAAATGGAGGAACCTCTTCTTTGGATATCCTGTTTGGACCAAAATATCGAAAGAGGATCCGAACCAGTCCAAAAACTTGTTTGTAATTGAAAAGCTTGTTTCAAAGTACTTGTTTCACTCATGGGACCATATTGATACTGAAGACCTAAGGTTTCCCCCTTGTCAAAATTTTCCTCGCGATTTGGTCCATCCTAAAGATGCAAATGGAGGAACCTCTTCTTTGGATATCCTCTTTGGACCAAAATATCGAAAGAGGATCTGAACAACTCCAAAAACATATTTGTAATTGAAAAGATTGTTTCAAAGAACTTGTTTCACTCTTCGGACCATATTGATGCCAATGACCTAAGGTTTCGCCCTTGTCAAAATTTTCCTGCTCGATTTGGTCCATCCAAAAGATGCAAATGGAGGAACCTCTTCTTTGGGAATTCTCTTTGGACCAAAATATCGAAAGAGGATCCGAACCACTCCAAAAACTTGTTTGTTGTTGAAAAGCTTGTTTCAAAGTACTTTTTTCACTGTTCGGAAATTCTTGATACCAAACACCTAAGCTTTCCCACTTGTTAAAGTTTTCCTCGCTATTTGGTCCATCCTAAAGATGCAAATGTAGGAACCTCTTCTTTGGGAATCCTCTATGGACCAAAATTTCGAAAGAGGATCCGAACCTCTCCAAAAACTTGTTTGTAATGGAAAAGCTTGTTTCAAAGTACTTGTTTCACTCTTCGGACCATATTGATACCAAAGACCTAAGGTTTCCCCCTTGTCAAATTTTTCCTCGCGATTTCGTCCATCCTAAAGATGCTAATGGAGGAACCTCTTCTTTGGATATCTTCTTTGGACCAAAATATCGAAAGAGGATCCGAACAACTCCAAAAACTTGTTTGTAATTGAAAAGCTTGTTTCAAAGTACTTGTTTCACTATTCGGACCATATTGATACCAAAGACCTAAGGTTTCCCACTTGTCAAAGTTTTCCTCGCGATTTGGTCCATCCTAAAGATGCAAATAGTGTAATCTCTTCTTTGAGAATCCTCTTTGGACCAAGATTTCGAAAGAGCGTCCGAACCACTTAAAAAACTTGTTTTTAATTGAATAGCTTGTTTGAAAGCACTTGTTTCACTCTCTAAACTAAATTGAATCCGTAGAGCTATGGTTTCCCACTTGTCAAAGTTGTGCTCATGATTTGGTCCATCCTAAAGATCGAAATGGAGGAACCTCTTATTTGGGAATCCTATTTGGACCAAAATATCGAAATATGATCCGAACCACTCCAAAAACTTGTTTGTAATTGAAAACCTTGTTTCGAAGTATATGTTTCACTCTTCGGACCATATTGATACCTAAGACCTAAGGTTTCCCCCTTGTCAAAGTTTTCCTCGCTATTTTGTCCATCATAAAGATGCAAATGGAGGAACCTCTTCTTTGGATATCCTTTATGGACAAAAACATCGAAAGAGGATCTGAACCATTCCAAAAACTTGTTTGTAATTGAAAAGCTTGTTTCACACTTCGGACCATATTGTTACCTAAGACCTACGGTTTCCCATTTGTCAAAGTTTTTCTCGCGATTTGGTCCATCCTAAAGATGCAAATGGAGGAACCTCTTTTTTGGGAATACTCTTTGGACCAAAATTTCCAAAAAGGAGCCGAACCACTCCAAAAACTTGTTTGTAGTTTTAAAGCTTGTTTCAAAGTATTGTTTCACTCTTCGGACCATATTGATACAAAAGACCTAAGGTTTCCCATATGTCAAAGTTTCCCCGCGATTTGGTCCATTCTAAAGATGCAAATGGAGGAACCTCTTCTTTGGGAATACTCTTTGGAACAAAATATCGAATAAGGATCCGAACCACTCCAAAAACTTGTTTGTATTTTGAAAATCGTGTTTCAAAGTTCTTGTTTCACTCTTCGGACCATTTTGATACCAAAGACCTAAGTTTTCCCACTTGCCAAAGTTTTCCTCGCAATTTGGTCGATCCTAAAGATGCAAATAGCAACCTCTTCTTGAAGGAGTCCTCTTGGGACCAAAATTTCCAAAGAGCGTCCGAACCACTCAAAAAACTTGTATTTAATTGAAAAGCTTATTTGAAAGCACTTGTTTCACTCTCTAAACTAAATTATATCCGAAGACCTATGGTTTTCCACTTGTCGAAGTTGTGCTCATGATTTGGTCCATCCTAAAGATCCAAATGGAGGAACCTCTTCTTTGGGAATCCTTTTTGGACCAAAATATCGAACGAGGATCCGAACCACTCCAAAAACTTGTTTGTAATTGAAAAGCTTGTTTTAAAGTACTTGTTTCACTCTTCCGACCATATTGATACCAAAGACCTAAGGTTTCCCCCTTGTCAAAGTTTTCCTCGCTATTTGGTCCATCCTAAAGATGCAAATGGAGGAACCACTTCTTTGGATATCCTGTTTGGACCAAAATATCGAAAGAGGATCCGAACCAGTCCAAAAACTTGTTTGTAATTTGAAAAGCTTGTTTCAAAGTACTTGTTTCACTCATCGGACAATATTGATACCGAAAACCTAAGGTTTTCCCTTTGTCAAAATTTTCCTCGCGATTTGGTCCATCCTAAAGATGCAAATGGAGGAACCTCTTCTATGGATATCCTCTTTGGACCAAAATATCGAAAGAGGATCCAAACAACTCAAAAAACATGTTTGTAATTGAAAAGCTTGTTTTAAACTACTTGTTTCACTCTTCGGACCATATTGATACCAAAGAACTAAGGTTTCCAACTTGTCAAAGTTTTCCTCGCGATTTAGTCCATCCTAAAGATGCAAATAGTGTAACCTCTTCTTTGGGAATCCTCTTTGGACCAAAATTTTGAAAGAGCGTCCGAACCACTCCAAAAACTTGTTTATAATTGAAAAGCTTGTTTGAAAGCTCTTGTTTCACTCTCTAAACTAAATTGAATACGAAGACCTATGGTTTCCCACTTGCCTAAGTTGTGCTCATGATTTGGTCCATCCTAAAGATCGAAATGGATTAAACTCTTCTTTGGGAATCCTCTTTGGAACAAAATATCGAAAGAGGATCCGAACCACTCCAAAAACCTGTTTGTATTTGAAAAGCTTGTTTCAAAGTTCTTGTTTCACTCTTCGGACCATATTGATACCAAAGACCTAAGTTTCCCACTTGCCAAAGTTTTCCTTGCGATTTGGTCCATACTAAAGATGCAAATAGCGGAACCTCTTGTTGAAGGAATCCTCTTTGGATCAAAATTTCGAAAGAGCGTCCGAAGCACTCCAAAAACTTGTTTTTAATTGAAAAGCTTGTTTGAAAGCACTTGTTTCTTTCTCTACACTAAATTATATCCGAAGACCTATGGTTTTCCACTTGTCGAAGTTGTGCTCATGATTTGGTCCTTCCTAAAGATCCAAATGGAGGAACCTCTTCTTCGGGAATCCTCTTTGGACCAAAATATCGAACGAGGATCCGAACCACTCCAAAAACTTGTTTGTAATTTAAAATCTTGTTTCAAAGTACTTGTTTCACTCTTCGGACCATATTGATACCAAAGACCTAATGTTTCCCCCTTGTCAAAGTTTTCCTCGCTATTTGGTCCATCCTAAAGATGCAAATGGAGGAACCTCTTCTTTGGATATCCTCTTAGGACCAAAATTTCGAAAGAGGATCTGAACAACTCCAAAAACATATTTGTAATTGAAAAGCTTGTTTCAAGGTACTTGTTTCACTCTTCGGACCATATTGATACCAAAGACCTAAGGTTTCCCACTTGTCAAAGTTTTCCTCGCGATTTGGCCCATCCTAAAGATGCAAATAGTGGAACCTCTTCTTTGGGAATCCTCTTTGGACTAAAATTTCGAAAGAGCGTCCGAACCACTCCAAAAACTTGTTTTTAATTGAAAAGATTGTTTGAAAGCACTTGTTTCACTCTCTAAACTAAATTGAATTCGAAGACCTATGCTTTCCCACTTGTCGAAGTTGTGCTCATGATTTGGTCCATCCTAACGATCGAAATGGATTAACCTCTTCTTTGGGAATCCTCTTTGGACTAAAATATCGAAAGAGGATCCGAACAACTCCAAAAACATGTTTTTAATTGAAAAGCTTGTTTCAAAGTACTTGTTTCACTCTTCGGACCATATTGATACCAAAGACCTAAGGTGTCCCCCTTGTCATAATTTTCCTCGCGATTTGGTCCATCCTAAAGATGCAAATGGTGGAACCTCTTCTTTGGATATCCTCTTTGGACCAAAATATCAAAAGAGGATCCGAACCACTTCAACAACTTGTTTGTAATTGATAGGCTTGTTTCAAAGTACTTGTTTCAAAGTACTTGTTTCACTCTTCAGACCATATTGATACCAAAGACCTAAGATTTCCCACTTGTCAAAGTTTTCCTCGCGATTTGGTCCGTCCTAAAGATGCAAATAGTGGAACCTCTTCTTTGGGTATCCTCTTCGGACAAAAAATTTAGAAAGAGTGTTCGAACCACTCCAAAAACTTGTTTTTAATTGAAAAGCTTGTTTGAAAGCACTTGTTTCACTCTCTAAACTAAATTGAATTCGAAGACCTATGGTTTCCCACTTGTCGAAGTTATGCTCATGATTTGGTCCATCCTACAGATTGAAATGGATTAACCTCTTCTTTGGGAATCCTCTTTGGACCAAAATATCGAAAGAGGATCCGAACCACTCCAAAAACATGTTTGTAATTGAAAAGCTTGTTTCAAAGTACTTGTTTCACTCTTCTGACCATATTGATACCAAAGACCTAAGGTTTCCCCCCCTTGTCAAAATTTTCCTTGCAATTTGGTCCATCCTAAAGATGCAAATGGAGGAACCTCTTCTTTCGATATCCTCTTTGGACCAAAATATCGAAAAAGGAACTGAACTCCCGGTCCTCCGCGACAGTGTTAGAGATCTTTAGCAAAGGTTGGCCGTGGCGACTGCGGCGTCGGTGGATTCCATCCTCATTGGACTTGCTGTCGGCCGAGACTCGGTCAAGCTGCAAATGGACCAGTCTGAGGAAGAAGGTGATCCGCTCAGCCCGGTTGAGATTGATGATGCCATAAACCGCAGGTGGGAGTTATACGAGCGCGCCACAAACTTAAAAGCATCCAGGGTCGAGGTTATCGCGGGGTGCGAGGCTGGTTCATCTCATCCTGCCGCAGGTGATAACACCGCGACCGAGGAGGTGGATGCCCGTACTGACGACGGCGATAGCGCGGTCATCAAAGACGTTTTTGTCGAAGCTCCCCCTACCGAGACTGTTTACGTTTCTGACTGACTCTTTCTTTAGGGTAAACTCCGGATTGTGGAGCCCCTATTTTTTGTCGTTTTGAATTCTCTTTTTTTTTTGTATGAACACATGTGCTCTGTTGAGGTTAATGCGCATGCCCTTTCTCCATGCTTACTCGTCGTTCTTTTCCCTTGCTTCGCAGGGATGTCTTGACTTGCAAATAAATATATATATACATTTTTTTTGTTGTGGTTATTCGGACGAATCGAGGTCTTGTGTTTTCGGAGAAGTCTTTCAATTACTCGGGCGGACCGAGGTTTTTGTGCTTCCGGAGAGGGCATAAGTTTACTCGGTCGGACCGAGGTTTTTATGCTTCCGGGGAAGGCTTAGGATTACTCGGACGGACCGAGGTTTTGCACTTCCGGAGAAGGCATGTGATTACTCGGGGGGACCGAGGTTCTGTGCTTCCGGAGAAGGCTTAAGATTACTCGGACGGACCGAGGTTCTGTGCTTCCGGAGAAGGCTGAAGATTACTTGGACGGACCGAGGTTCTGTGCTTCCGGAGAAGGCTGAAGATTACTCGGACGGACCGAGGTTCTGTGCTTCCGAAGAAGGCTTAAGATTACTCGGACGGACAGAGGTTCTGTGCTTCCGGAGAAGGCTTACGATTACTCGGACGGACCGAGGTTCTGTGCTTCTGGAGAAGGCTTAAGATTACTCGGACGGACCAAGGTTCTGTGCTTCCGGAGAAGGCTTAAGATTACTCGGATGGACCAAGGTTCTGTGCTTCCGGAGAAGGCTTAAGATTACTCGGACGGACCGAGGTTCTGTGCTTCCGGAGAAGGCTTACGATTACTCGGACGGGCCGAGGTTTTGTACGTTTCAATACTCCAACGTCTTCTATTCTTTAGAATAGGAAATGCTTAATGCTCGGACGGACCGAGGCTTTTGCTTCCGGAGAAGGCTTTTTAAGTGCTCGGACAGACCAAGGCTTTCACTTCCGGAAAAGGCTTTTAAGTGCTCGGACGGACCGAGGCTTTCGCTTCCGGAGAAGGCTTTTAAGTGCTTGGACGGAGAGTGTGGGCAAAGCACGTGAAACGGAAAAGATGGAACTTCTCTTCTTTCTTTCTTTTTTATACATCGTCCATCATACATAAAAATAAATAACAGAGTAAAAGAAAGAAAGGTGCCGCCCCCCTAGTCTTCATCGCTGTCGATGATGACCGTCGGAGTCAATCTCCTTCTCTGCTTCAAGGAGGCCAGTTCCTCTTCCAAGGATTCGATTTTCTGTTCGTAATAGTCGTTGAGATTTGCCGCCGACTGGAGGCGATCCTCGAGCACGTGGTAGGGCTCGCCGGGCTTGCTGTCCTCATCCGTCTCCACGTTTTCCAGACGTTCTTAAAGAGAAAGGTTCTATTGTTTGAGGCGCTCCGCTCGGCTGTTTGCCGCATCGAGGGCTCCTCAGACGCTATGGATCTCTTGTCTCAAGGCTTCCGGATCTTCCCTCTTTTCCTTTTCCTCCAGTAGGGCCGTCTCCAGCTTAGTTATTTCCGCACGCATTCTGCGGTTCTCCCATTCCAGGACCTGCCTAGTCACCCTCGAAGTTGCGGTGGAGTTGTCCATATCCACGGTCAGGTGCCAGACGTTTGAAAGGCAAGTTGCAGGGTGGAAGATGACTGGAAGCGTGGACTTTTGGATATCCCCGCTATCCCATTCACTTTATAGTAGGAGGGAGTGATTTACCTAGGGGTCTGAAGGGTTTGCTATTAATTCGAATGGCGTTTGGCGCTAGGAGTCATTTCGTTATTCGAGGCGGTGACGTCAGGCGACGTTTAGTCACGTCAAAGGTCTGCCATTCCCGTCAAATCGCCTTAAATGTGATCGATCATCTTGAATGCGGTTAATTTCGGGGGATTAACCGCTTAATTACTCATTAGTGTCCACGTCGTTTCGCATGTCGGATTGCTCGTGGTGTCACTGGATGCTTGACAGCTGTCGCAATCGCAACGGCTCGAGGGTCCTTTAAATAGGCCTTCGCGATTTCTCTTCCATTTGCTTCCCCAGACCCTGTTTTTGAAAAGCTTTCTTTCGTTCTCAGATTTTCAAGTCTTCTTACAGGGTTCGGGATTCCATGCCATGGGGTTTTCCCATTTTCCCTTGTTCCTATTTCATGTTTGGCCTTCCTTGGTGGTGGCTTGCGTCGAGAAAGTTTGGTTGTGATCTTCTACGCCTGTCCGGTCAGTACCGGAGGACTTGGCCTTGGTGGTCGTGGTCCTCCACGCCTGTGAGTGTCGAATCCAGGGTACTGTCTGCCTGGGGTGACCAATCGCTTCACCGCCTATCACCGTGGCTCCGGCGTTTGTTCCGACAGCCTCCGGGGACTAGGGTGAACGAGGGGGAGGAAGTTTCCTTTCCGTCCCTTTGATGGTCTCCTTCATCATCACATCATCCGGGGCTTCAGCATTGGAGGTGGCAGCTCATCTCCTGTTTAAGGAAGCGAGAAATGCGTTACCGCCGAGCCGAGCATGGGGTGATGCCAGAGGGAAGAGGTGGTCTTCTGGTTCCCTTCCTTGGGTCCCCCTTGGTATGACGAGAGAAGCGTAATCCCGCCCGGTTGTAAGTTTCGGGCGAGAGCCCGGCTACTTTCCAAAATCCATCAGGGGGCCAGGTGTGGTGGGTCGAAGATCTCCCCTTTTTTTTTTTTTGTATCTGACGGGTTTTGCTGAGCCTCGGAATTGATGAGTTGGTGGAGTAGCCGACGGATGATCCGGCCTCGGCCACTCGCTCTTTGAGCAAAACCCTCATCCTCTTCCAGGAGGACGTTTTCAATGTCTCCGACGACGACACTTCGCATTCCACCATTTTACTTTGTAGAACTCGTGTAATTTCTTTCGGCTGAGTTCCCAACATGTGGGTCCGAGCCTTACTTGCTTGTTGTGAAGTAAAAGTTGGCGTTTTATTCACCTTCTGTTTCTTTGCCTTACCTTTTGCGTGGGTTACTTTCCATAATTCTGAACGCGTTAAGTTCTTTGGTCCGTGGGGGACTTAGAAACTATTCCAGAGAGTTTGGTACTTCAATCCGAGGGGGACTTAGTAACTTGCCTAATAGGATTGGGGCTTTTTTTTTTGGCGTAAAAGGCATCAAACGATCATGTGGGAGGAAAGACACGTAATACTTGTATATTAATTTGAAATGGGCCTTTTCGGCTAAGTACTTACATGATTCTCTCATACTCACACATGATAAATTCTCAAGTGCGTGGCGTTCCATGCCCTCGGAATCAGTTCGCCCTTTTCATCTTCAAGACGATAAGTTCCCGGCTTGACTTCTTCGATCACCTTGTACGGACCTTCCCAGTTTGGTCCCAATTTTCCTGCTCCGTGCTCTTGCGTGTTCTGGAATACATTCCTCAGGACGAAATCGTTCACTTTGAAGCTGCGTTGCCTTACTTTCCTTTTGAAGTAGTTGGCCAGTTTTTGCTGGTAGCATGCCATTCGGACTAGCGCTTGCTCCCTTTTCTCTTCGGCCAAATCTAGCGCCTCTGCCATCATGGCGTCATTTTCTGCCTCCAGGATCGAGCTCCTGGTCGTGGGGATGATCATTTCTGTGGGAACAACGGCCTCTACCCCGAAGGCCATGGCAAATGGAGTTTCGCCAGTTGGGATTCTGGGGGTGGTCCGGTATGCCCAAAGGACTCCGGGCAGTTCATCTACCCATCTTCCCTTCGCTCGTCCTAGTCTCTTCTTCAGAGAGTCCATGATGGTTTTGTTCGAAGCTTCTGCTTGTCCATTCGCCTGCGGATAGCGGGGCGTTGAGTATCAAAGCTCCACTTTTCTGTCCGCGCAATATTTCCGAATAGAATATCCTGTGAACTGAGTTCCATTATCGGTGACGATAACTTTGGGAATTCCGAAGCGGGTAAAGATGTGCTTCTAGAGGAACATCTCGACTTTCCTTTCTGTAATCTTTGCCAGCGGTTCGGCCTCAATCCACTTGGAGAAGTAGTCCGTTGCAACAATCAGATAACACTTTTGTCCTGGAGCTAACGGCAGTTTTCCCACCAGGTCTAGGCCCCATTGCATGAAGGGCCAGGGGGCCGAGATTGTGGTTAGCATCGTCGGCGGTGCGTGAATGGTCTTTGCGAACCTTTGGCATTTATCGCAGCGGGAAACGAAGTCTTTCGAATCTCTCACCATGGTGGGCCAGTAGTACCCTTGCGTTAACGCTCTATGGCTTAAGGACCTCGGTCCTGCGTGATTTCCGCAGTGTCCAAGGTGCAACTCTGCCAGAACGTAAGAACTTTCTGACTTTCCCAGACATTTTAGATAGGGTTCGCTGAAGGATCTCCTGTACAACTCTCCTTGAATGATCAAATACCTAGCCGCTCTGGGTCGGACTTTTCGTGCTTCTAGTTTTCCTTCGGGCAGGTGTCCCGATTGCAGGTATTCGAGGATTTGATTTCTCCAATCTGACTCGAGCTCTGGATTTTGTTCTACCGGCATTACTCGTCCAACTGTTCCATCGTTTTTACAGTCTCCACTCCCCATGTTCGAATGAAGGGTGATGCTTGGTTCGGACAAATGATCAACGGGAATGATTCTTCTTGTTTCCGTTTGAACTACAGATCCGAGACTGGCCAGGGCGTCAGCATGTCCATTTTCAGCCCTCGGTACTTGGCTGATGTCGTACTTCATGAACTGAGATAGTATGGACATAACTTTCTCCAGATATTTCGCCATCTTGGGTCCTTTGCCTCAAACACCCCTTTTATCTGGTTTACCACAAGTTGAAAATCACTTCTGATGTTTAAGTTCTCTACTCCCAGTTCCTTCGCTCTCTGTAGCCCAGCTATCAACGCTTCGTATTCGGCTTCGTTGTTTGAAGCTGCAAATCCGAATCGGATTGACTGTTCTAGGAGGTATCCCTCGGGGGTCGACAGGACTAGCCCTGCGGCAGATCCTCTTGAGTTCGAGGACCCATCAATGCTTAGGGTCCAGGTTTCCACTCCAGGGTCAACCGCGAGCGGCTGGTTTGTTTTGATCTCGCTCGTACTTGATGGGGTCATTTCCGCAACGAAATCCGCGAGGACTTGTCCTTTTATGGCTGTCCTCGGCTCGTAAGTTATATTGTATCCGCCCAATTGTATCGCCCATTTTGTCAGCCGTCCTGAAATGTCCGGTTTGTGGAGAACGGCCTTTAGTGGGAAGGTGGTCCTTACCACTATCCGATGGCCCTAAAAATAGTGCTTCAGCTTGCGCGATGCGACTATCAGGGCTAGTGCTAGCTTCTCCATCTTTGAGTACCGTGTTTCGGCATCAATCATCGCTTTACTCGCGTAGTAGATTGGGTGCTGAACTTGACCGTCTTCGCGCACCAGCGCTGAGATGACTGCCGCATCAGATACCGCTAGGTATAGGAATAGCTTTTCGTTATCTGAGGGCTTGGCTAACAGCGGGGGCGAAGACAAGTAGGCTTTGAGTTCTTCGAACGCTTTCTGGCACTCGACTCCCCAACCAAACTCCTTGCTTCTTTTCAGCGCTTTGAAGAACGGCATGCACCTATCTGACGACAGGGATATGAACCTGTTCAACGCTGCCAAACACCCGGTTAGTTTCTGTACACCTTTTAGATTCGTTGGTGCTTGCATGTCTATTATTGCTTGGATCTGGTCGGGGTTCCCCTCGATCCCGCGACTGGTCACCAGGTGACCCAGGAACTTGCCTGCCGGGACTCCAAACGTGCATTTATCGGGGTTCAGCTTCATCCTGTATTGATTCAGCACTTCGAAAACTTGTTCTATGTGGGCCAGGTGGTCTTCAGCCAGACTTGATTAGCATATCGTCAATATACACCTCCATTGTTTTCCCCAGAAGATCCTTGAACATTCTGTTCATCAGGCGTTGATAGGTGGCTCCAGCGTTTTTCAAACCAAAAGGCATTACAGTGTAGCAGTATGTGCCTATGTTGGTTATGAACGAAGTCTTTTCTTGATCTTCTGGGTTCATCTTGATTTGGTTATATCCGGAGAAGGCGTCCATAAAGTCGAGCAGCTCGTACCCGGCCGTGGCATCGACCAGTTGATCTATCTTTGGTAATGGGAAGGAGTCTTTTGGGCAAGCCTTGTTGAGGTCGGTGAAGTCAATACACGCTCTCCATTTTCCATTTTTCTTCTTCACTACTACCACGTTGGCCAGCCAATCAGGGTACTTCACCTCTCGGATAAAGCCTGCTTCCAGGAGCTTCCGCACTTCCTTGTTGATTATGTCATTCCGCTCGGGCGCGAATTTGCGTCTTTTCTGTTTGACGGGAGGTTGATTTGGATCGACCTCAAGATTGTGGGTTATGATATCGGAACTTATACCGGGCATGTCCGTGTGGTCCCAAGCGAACGTTTTCCAACTTCTTCTCAAAAAGTTTGCCAGTCCGTCTTTCAGATCTCCTTTCAGATCTTTCCCAATGCTCGTCGTTTTCTCCTGATCTTCTGGATGGATCTGTATTTTCACTGATCCGTCCTCAGGCGCTTCGATTCGTGGACGAGCAAAGGGCGGGCCTCTTTCGGGGCCCCGATCCTGTAATTGCTATGCTTGGCATCAAGACTTCAACTTGACGATTTCGATCAAGCATGACCTTGCAACCTGCTAATCCCCTTTTCGGTGGGGTATTTCAGCTTCTGGTGAAGTGTTGAAGGGTGTGCCTTCATATCATGAATCCAAGGTCTTCCGAGCAAGGCGTTGTATCCTGAGTGGGAGTCTATGATATGGAAGAGCGCCATAGGGCTTGCGCCCTCGACTCTGACCGGCAATTTGATTGTCCCGTTGGACCTCGTCACCGCCCCATTAAATCCCACTAGATCCTGAGAGTTCATCGTGAGGTCTGATCCTCTTAGTTTCATGCTTCGGAATGCTGACATGTAGATTATATTAATGGAAGACCCTGGGTCTACCAAAACTCTGCTAACCGTATAGGATCCGATAGATATCGATATTACTAGTGCGTCATTATGGGGCAAATGCACGTCTTCTAGGTCCTTTCGGGAGTACTTAATCAGATCTTCGGAAGTGTGCTCGACCCGATAGACGGGGAGTCCAGCTTCACGACGAGACCTTTTATGAGCGTTGACAGATTCTCCGGTGCAGTGAATCAAATTGATTTGACCGTCCCCCGGGACTTCAGCTGGTGCGGCGAGCCTTTCATCCGTTTCTCTCGGATCCTGCCTATCGATTCTTCGGTTCGGACCTTGCTCGCACAAGCGATCTATCTCCCGGGCTAGAACCTTGCAGTCTTCCGTAGCATGCCCTTTAGATTTATGGAATCTGTAGTAGGGTTCCTTTCTTTCCAGACTCTTTTGGGCGTACCGCGGCCTCTTTTCTCTCTCCTCCTTTTGGAAGGAACGAGGTGTCTCCGTGTGGAGAATTCGTTCCGGGCTACGCTTCTTCGGGTCTCTGATCCTTCCCCATACGGATTTTCTTTCCTTTTCGTCTCCCTTTTCCTCCTTCTCCCTATCTGATCGTCTACGCTCCCTTCCCCCCCTCTCAACAACGTGAGGTTCTCTCTTCTTCCATATCCCCTCGGACCTTGATCCCTCTCTTCGCATTTCTCTGGCTAACCTCTAGGACTCATCCTGCGATATCTTTGCCATCGCTCTGTCTAACGCCTCTTTCATAGTTGTAGGCCTTCGTTTGTTAAAAGACCTCCAGAGGGGATGGTTCGGGTGTATTGCCCGTGAGAATGCGGTAGCCGCCTCTAGGTCATTACAGTCTTTGACCTCTAATTTAACCTGTCGAAATCTGACGATGAAGTCTCGGAGGGTTTCTTTTTCTCCCATCAGCACATCATAGAGGTCGTGGTTCGTTTTAGCGAACTTCCGACTCACGCTATATTCGCTGAGGAAGGCAGAAGACAGGTCCGAAAAGGTTTTGATGGACCTTTTAGGGAGGCTGTTGAACCATAGCAGGGGAGACCCTTTCAGGCTTGTGGGGAAGAAACGGCAGGTTAGGGCATCCAGATCGGGCTCAATCACGCACGACGACTCCATCATATTTACGAAATGAGCCACGTGTTCCATCGGATCCCCAGTTCCGTCGTACATTTCAAACTTTGGGAGGATGAAGTGTCTCGGCTGTGGGACGGACATGACCCTTCTCGTAAAGGGAGAATCTCCCGTTTCTCGGGCGTCCGAAACGGGTTTTGCTCCTTTCTCGGATGCCTTCTTTGCCAGCTTTTCTTCGAGGATCTGCCTCGCGTCAGTGTATTTCTGTTGCTTTTCTCCGCATTTGTTCCTACCTGCGGATGCCGAGCTTCCTTCGTCGCTTCTGGTATAGCTTGAACCTTGGTTTCCTCCGTCACCTCTCTGCGACGGCACCTTATCTCTAGTTTGCCGGACTGGGCCTGTTTTGCTTGGTGCGTCTTTTTCCCTCGACGAGGAGATCTCTAAACTTGCGTTTTCCCCTCGTCGACGAGCCGTCAGCCTTGTACGGAGGTCGTCACCCAGTACATTTTTTGCCTTTTCAGACGTGGTGGCCCTCCTGTGCCGCCGCCTGGCCTGAGATTTGCCAGTTCGTGGCTTAGAAGGGCCTCCCTCATCGACGTTCAGGATGTTTTGGCTGTTGGCTTGGACCGCCGCCAAGCCTTTCCCTAGCAAGGCCCTCATTTCCCGTACCTCCTCTCTCCGAGCTTTGTTGGCCTCTACCATCTCTCGGTGCTCTGTCAAGTCGATGGTGATGGTTCCCGACGCCGGGTCAAGGTTCTGAGCATTGAGGTCTTGAGTATCATCAGCTACTCCCTTATCTCGGTTTGCGTTTTCGTTAAGAGCTCGTTGCCTGATCGAACGAGTAGTCATTGATTCATCTTTGTGGGAACCGCGTGAGTATCCAGATTCTGCTGGGAATCAAAGATGAACGGCCCCACGGTGGGCGCCAAACTGTGTGGGATATTTCTCATCGGAGCCTCGTTCCACACAATAGAGCACGTCGCGTAACGTGCCAATCCTTAGCGACGGAACAACCTGAAACACTACAGTGAATGACGGTCAGAAGGGCACCGGTGTGGTACCGGCCGACGACCCTCCGACGATCAAGTTAGGTGGCGGTAGGTGAGATTTGCCTTGCGCCGCAAGGATTAGGTCAAGGATAATCAGGTTATTGGTTTTCTAGGTTAAAGTGTCATACCTGATTTGATAGGTCAAGTGCCTTTTATAGTCTCCTTGATCGTGGGTTCATCAGTTGGGCTAGCGTGAGGCTAGGCTTAATGGGCTTTTTTATTAGCCCATGAAGGACGAGCTTCTTATGGCTTTAGTCCGGTCGGGTCCGTACTCACGTGAGCTGATTTGCAGTGAACGCGGCCCGCTGGGGGGTCGGCTCCTTTTCGGTGCGATTCCGATGGGCCTGTCCCCATGTGAGTCTGCCAAGTGTGAGCGCAGCCCACGAGGGGGCTATTTTTACCCTTTACACACCTTGTCAAAGTTTTCCTCGCTATTTGGTCTATCCTAAAGATGCAAATGGAGGAACCACTTCTTTGGATATCTTGTTTGGGCCAAAATATCGATAGAGGATCCGAACCAGTCAAAAAACATTTTTATAATTAAAAAGCTTGTTTCAAAGTACTTGTTTCACTCATCGGACCTTAATGATACCAAAGACCTAAGGTTTCCCCCTTGTCAAAATTTTCCTCGCGATTTGGTCCATCCTAAAGATGCAAATGGAGGAACCTCTTCTTTGGATATCCACTTTGGACCAAAATATCGAAAGAGGATCCGAACCACTCCAAAAACTTATTTGTAATTGAAAAGCTTGTTTCAAAGTACTTGTTTCACTCTTCGGACCATATTGATTCCAAAGACCTGAGGTTTCCCACTTGTCAAAGTTTTCCTGCTGGATTTGGTCCATCCTAAAAATTCAAATTGAGGAACCTCTTTTATGGGAATCCACTTTTGACCAAAATTTCGAAAAAGGATCTGAACCACTCAAAAAACGTGTTTGAAATTGAAAAGCTTGTTTCAAAGTACTTGTTTAACTCTTCGGACCATATTGATACCAAAGACCTAAGGTTTCCCCCTTGTCAAAATTTTCCTTGCGATTTGGTCTATCCTAAAGATCCAAATGGGGGAACATCTTCTTTGGGAATCCTCTTTGGACAAAAATATCGAAAGACGATCCGAACCAATCCAAAAACTAGTTTGTAATTGAAAAGCTTGTTTCAAAGTACTTGTTTCACTCTTCGGACCATATTGATACCAAAGACCTAAGGTTTCCCCCTTGTCAAAGTTTTCCTCGCTATTTAATCCATCCGAAAGATGCAAATGGAGGAACCACTTCTTTGGATATCTTGTTTGGGCCAAAATATCGATAGAGGATCTGAACCAGTCAAAAAGCATTTTTGTAATTGAAAAGCTTGTTTCAAACCACTTCTTTCACTCATCAGACCATATTGATACCAAAGACCAAAGGTTTCCCCCTTGTCAAAATTTTCCTTGTGATTTGGTCCATCCAAAAGATGCAAATGGAGGAACCTCTTCTTTGGATATCCACTTTGGACCAAAATATCGAAAGAGGATTCGAACCACTCCAAAAACTTATTTGTAATTCAAAAGCTTGTTTCAAAGTACTTGTTTCACTCTTCGGACCATATTGATGCCAAAGACCTAAGGTTTCCCCCTTGTCAAAATTTTCCTGCTCGATTTGGTCCATCCTAAAGATGCAAATGGAGAAACCTCTTCTTTGGGAATCCTCTTTGGTCCAAAATATCGAAAGAGGATCCGAACCACTCCAAAAACTTGTTTGTAATTGAAAAGCTTGTTTCAAAGTACTTGTTTCACTCTTCGGACCATATTGATACCAAAGGCCCAAGCTTTCCCACTTGTCAAAGTTTTCCTTCTCGATTTGGTCCATCCTGAAAATGTAAATTGAGGAACCTCTTTTTTGGGAATCCACTTTGGACCAAAATTTCGAAAGAGGATCCAAACCACTCCAAAAACTTGTTTACAATTGAAAAGCTTGTTTCAAAGCACTTGTTTCACTCTTCGGACCATATTGATACCAAAGACCTAAGGTTTCCCCCTTGTCAAAGTTTTCCTCGCAATTTGGTCCATCCTAAAGATGCAAATGGAGGAACCACTTCTTTGGATATCTTTTTTGGGCCAAAATATCGATAGAGGATCCGAACCAGTCAAAAAACATTATTGTAATTGAAAAGCTTGTTTCAAAGTACTTGTTTCACTCATCGGACCTTATTGATACCAAAGACCTAAGGTTTCCCCCTTGTCAAAGTTTTCCTCGCGATTTGGTCCATCCTAAAGATGGAAATGGAGGAACCTCCTTTTTGGGAATCCTCTTTGGACAAACATTTCGAAAGAGGATCCGAACCACTCCAAAAAAAATTTTGTAATTGAAAAGCTTGTTTCAAAGTACTTGTTTCACTCTTCGGACCATATTGATACCATTGACCTAAGGTTTCCCCCTTGTCAAAATATTCCTCGCGATTTGGTCTATCCTAAAGATCCAAATGGAGAAACCTCTTCTTTGGGAATACACTTTGGACCAAAATATCGAAAGATGATCCGAACCACTCCAAAAATTTGTTTGTAATTAAAAAGCTTGTTTCAAAGTACTTGTTTCACTCTTCGGACCATATTGATACCAAAGACCTAAGGTTTCCACCTTGTCAAAGTTTTCCTCGCTATTTGGTCTATCCTAAAGATGCAAATGGAGGAACCACTTCTTTGGATATCTTGTTTGGGCAAAAATATCGATAGAGGATCCGAACCAGTCAAAAAACATTTTTGTAATTAAAAAGCTTGTTTCAAAGTACTTGTGTCACTCATCGGACCTTAATGATACCAAAGACCTAAGGTTTCCCCCTTGTCAAAATTTTCCTCATGATTTGGTCCATCCTAAAGATGCAAATGGAGGAACCTCTTCTTTGGATATCCACTATGGACCAAAATATCGAAAGAGGATCCGAACCACTCCAAAAACTTAATTGTAATTGAAAAGCTTGTTTCAAAGTACTTGTTTCACTCTTCGGACCATATTGATTCCAAAGACCTGAGGTTTCCCACTTGTCAAAGTTTTCCTGCTCGATTTGGTCCATCCTAAAAATGCAAATTGAGGAACCTCTTTTATGGGAATCCACTTTTGACCAAAATTTCGAAAAAGGATCTGAACCACTCAAAAAACGTGTTTGAAATTGAAAAGCTTGTTTCAAAGTACTTGTTTCACTCTTCGGACCATATTGATACCAAAGACATAAGGTTTCCCCCTTGTCAAAATTTTCCTTGCGATTTGGTCTATCCTAAAGATCCAAATGGGGGAACCTCTTCTTTGGGAATCCTTTTTGGACAAAAATATCGAAAGACGATCCGAACCAATCCAAAAACTAGTTTGTAATTGAAAAGCTTGTTTCAAAGTACTTGTTTCACTCTTCGGACCATATTGATACCAAAGACCAAAGGTTTCCCCCGTTTCAAAGTTTTCCTCGCTATTTGGTCCATCATAAAGATGCAAATGGAGGAACCTCTTCTTTGGATATCCTGTTTGGACCAAAATATGGAAAGAGGATCCGAACCAGTCCAAAAACTTGTTTGTAATTGAAAAGCTTGTTTTAAAGTACTTGTTTCACTCATCAGACCATATTGATACCGAAGACCTAAGGTTTCCCCCTTGTCAAAATTTTCCTCGCGATTTGGTCCATCCTAAAGAAGCAAATGGAGGAACCTCTTCTTTGGGAATCCACTTTGGACCAAAATATCGAAAGAGGATCCGAACCACTCCAAAAACTTGTTTGAAACTGAAAAGCTTGTTTCAAAATACTTGTTTCACTCTTCGGACCATATTGATACCAAAGACCTAAGCTTTCCCACTTGTCAAAGTTTTCTTTCTCGATTTGGTCCATCCTAAAAATGCAAATTGAGGAACCTCTTTTTTGGGAATCCACTTTGGACCAAAATTTCGAAAGAGGATGTGAACCACTCCAAAAACTTGTTTAAAATTGAAAAGCTTGTTTCAAAGCACTTGTTTCACTCTTCGGACCATATTGATACCAAAGACCTACGGTTTCCCCCTTTTCAAAATTTTCCTCGCGATTTTGTCCATCCTTTAGATGCAAATGGAGGAACCCCTTCTTTGGATATCTTGTTTAGACAAAAATGGTCAAAGAGGATCCGAACCACTCCAAAAACATGTTTGTAATTGAAAAGCTTGTTTCAAAGTACTTGTTTCACTCTTCGGACCATATTGATACCAAAGACCTAAGGTTTCCCCCTTGTCAAAGTTTTCCTCCCGATTTGGTCCACCCTAAAAATGCAAATGGAGTAACCTCTTCTTTGGGAATCCTCGGTGGACCAAAATATTGAAAGAGGATCCGAACCTCTACAAAAACTTGTTTGTATTTGAAAAGTTTGTTTCAAAATACTTGTTTTACTCTTCGGACCTTATTGATACCAAAGACCTAAGGTTTCCCCCTTGTCAAAGTTTTCCTCGCGATTTGGTCCATCCTAAAGATGGAAATGGAGGAACCTGTTTTTTGGGAATCCTCTTTGGACAAAAATTTCGAAAGAGGATCCGAACCACTCCAAAAACTTTTTTGTAATTGAAAAGATTGTTTCAAAGTACTTGTTTCACTCTTCCGACCATATTGATACCAACGACCTAAGGTTTCCCCTTTGTCAAAATTTTCCTCGCGATTTGGTCTATCCTAAAGATCCAAATGGAGGAACCTCTTCTTTGGGAATCCTCTTTGGACCAAAATATCGAAAGACGATCCGAACCACTCCGAAAACTTGTTTGTAATTAAAAAGCTTGTTTCAAAGTACTTGTTTCACTCTTCGGACCATATTGATACCAAAGACCTAAGGTTTCCCCCTCGTCAAAGTTTTCCTCGCTATTTAGTCCATCCTAAAGATGCAAATGGAGGAACCACTTCTTTGGATATCTTGTTAGGGACAAAATATCGATAGAGGATCCGAACGAGTCAAAAAACATTTTTGTAATTGAAAAGCTTGTTTCAAAGTACTTGTTTCACTCATCGGACCATATTGATACCAAAGACCTAAGGTTTCCCACTTATCAAAATTTTCCTCGCGATTTGGTCCATCCTAAAGATGCAAATGGAGGAACCTCTTCTTTGGATATCCACTTTGGACCAAAATATCGAAAGAGGATTCGAACCACTCCAAAAACTTATTTGTAATTAAAAAGCTTATTTCATAGTACTTGTTTCACTCTTCGGACCATATTGATGCCAAAGACCTAAGGTTTCCCCCTTGTCAAAATTTTCCTGCTCGATTTGGTCCATCCTAAAGATGGAAATGGAGGAACCTCTTCTTTGGGAATCCTCTTTGGACCAAAATATCGAAAGAGGATCCGAACCACTCCAAAAACTTGTTTATAATTGAAAAGCATGTTTCAAAGTACTTTTTTCACTCTTTGGACCATATTGATACCAAAGACCTATGCTTTCCAACTTGTCAAAGTTTTCTTTCTCAATTTGGTCCATCCTAAAAATGCAAATTGGGGAACCTCTTTTTTGAGAATCCACTTTGGACCAAAATTTCGAAAGAGGATCCGAACCACTCCAAAAACTTGTTTAAAATTGAAAAGCTTGTTTCAAAGCACTTGTTTCACTCTTCAGACCATATTGATACCAAAGACCTAAGGTTTCCCCCTTTTCAAAATTTTTATCGCGATTTGGTCCATCCTTATGATGCAAATGGAGGAACCCCTTCATTGGATATCTTGTTTGGACCAGAACTGTGAAAGACGATCCGAACCACTCCAAAAACATGTTTGTAATTCAAAAGCTTGATTCAAAGTACTTGTTTCACTCTTCGGACCATATTGATACCAAAGACCTAAAATTTCCCCCTTGTCAAAGTTTTCCTTCCGATTTGGTCAACCCTAAAAATGCAAATGGAGGAACCTGTTCTTTGGGAATCCTCGTTGTACCAAAATATCGAAAAAGGATCCGAACCTCTACAAAAACTTGTTTGTATTTGAAAACCATGTTTCAAAATACTTGTTTCACTCTTCGAACCTTATTGATACCAAAGACCTAAGGTTTCCCCCTTGTCATAGGTTTCGTCGCGATTTGGTCCATCCTAAAGATGGAAATGGAGGAACCTGTTTTTTGGGAACCCTCTTTGGACAAAAATTTCGAAAGAGGATTTGAACCACTCCAAAAACTTTTTTGTAATTGAAAAGCTTGTTTCAAAGTACTTGTTTCACTCTTCGGACCGTATTGATACCAACGACCTAAGGTTTCCCCCTTGTCAAAATTTTCCTCGCGATTTGGACTATCCTAAAGATCCAAATGGAGGAACCTCTTCTTTGGGAATCCTATTTGGACCAAAATATCGAAAGACGATCCGAACCACTCCAAAAACATGTTTGTAATTAAAAAGCTTGTTTCAAAGTACTTGTTTCACTCTTCGGACTATATTGATACCAAAGACCTAAGGTTTCCCCCTGGTCAAAGTTTTCCTCGCTATTTGGTCCATCCTAAAGATGCAAATGCAGGAACCACTTCTTTGGATATCTTGTTTGGGCCAAAATATCGATAGAGGATCAGAACCAGTCAAAAAACATTTTTGTAATTGAAAAGCTTGTTTCAAAGTACTTGTTTCACTCATCGGACCATATTGATACCATAGACCTAAGGTTTCCCCCTTGTCAAAAATTTCCTCGCGATTTGGTCCTTCCAAAAGATGCAATTGGAGGAACCTCTTCTTTGGATATCCACTTTGGACCAAAATATTGAAAGAGGATCCGAACCACTCCAAAAACTTATTTGTAATTGAAATGCTTGTTTCAAAGTACTTGTTTCATTCTTCGGACGATATTGATGCCAAAGACCTAAGGTTTACCACTTGTCAAAGTTTTTCTGCTCGATTTGGTCCATCCAATAAATACAAATTGAGGATCCTCTTTTTTGGGAATCCACTTTGGACCAAAATTTCGATACAGGATCCGAAACATTCCAAAAACTTGTTTGAAATTGAAAAGCTTGTTTCACTCTTCGGACCATATTGATACCAACGACTTAAGGTTTCCCCTTGTCAAAATTTTCCTCGCGATTTGGTCTATCCTAATGATCCAAAGGGAGGAACCTCTTCTTTTGGAATCCTCTTTGTACCAAAATATCGAAAGACGATCCGAACCACTCCAAAAACTTGTTTGTAATTAAAAAGCTTGTTTCAAAGTACTTGTTTCACTCTTCGGACCATATTGATACCAAAGACTTAAGGTTTCCCCCTTGTCAAAGTTTTCCACAGAATTTGGTCCATCCTAAAGATGCAAATGGAGGAACCACTTCTTTGGATATCTTGTTTGGGACAAAATATCGATAGAGGATCCGAACCAGTCAAAAAATATTTTTGTAATTGAAAAGCATGTTTCAAAGTACTTGTTTCACTCATCGGACCATATTGATACCAAAGACCTAAGGTTTCCCCCTTGTCAAAATTTTCTTCGTGATTTGGTCCATCCTAAAGATGCAAATGGAAGAACCTCTTCTTTGGATATCCACTTTGGACCAAAATATTGAAAGAGGATCCGAACCACTCCAAAAACTTATTTGTAGATGAAAAGCTTGATTCAAAGTACTTCTTTCACTCTTCGGACCATATTGATGCCAAAGACCTAAGGTTTCCCACTTGTTAAAGTTTTGCAGCTCGATTTGGTCCACACTAAAAATGCAAATTGAGGAACCTCTTTTTTAGGAATTCACTTTGGACCAAAATTTCAAAACACGATACGAACCACTCCAAAATCTTGTTTGAAATTGAAAAGCTTGTTTCAAAGTACTTGTTTCACTCATCGGACCATATTTATACCAAAGACTTAAGGTATCCCCCTCGTCAAAATTTTCCTCACGATTTTGTCCATCCTTAAGACGCAAATGGAGGAACCTCTTCTTTGGATATCTTATTTGGAGAAAAATATCAAAAGAGCATCCGAACCAATCCAAAAACATGTTTGTAATTGAAAAGCTTGTTTCAAAAAACTTGTTTCACTCTTCGGACCATATTGATACCAAAGACCTAAGGTTTCTCCCTTGTCAAAGTTTTCCTCCCGATTTGGTCCACCCTAAAGATGCAAATGGAGGAACCTCTTCATTGGGAATCCTCTTTGGACCAAAATATCGAAAGAGGATCTGAACCTCTACAAAAACTTGTTTGTATTTGAAAAGCTTGTTTCAAAATACTTGTTTCACTCTTCGGACCATATTGTTACCCAAGACCTACGGTTTCCCATTTGTCAAAGTTTTCCCCGCGATTTGGTCCATCCTAAAGATGCAAATGGAGGAACCTCTTTTTTGGGAATCCTCTTTGGACCAAAATTTCGAAAATGCAGCAGAACCACTCCAAAAACTTGTTTGTAATTTTAAAGCTTGTTTCAAAGTACTTGTTTCACTCTTCGGACCATATTGATACAAAAGACCTAAGGTTTCCCCCTTGTCAAAGTTGTGCTCGCGATTTGGTCCATCCAAAAGATGCAAATGGAGGAACCTCTTCTCTGGGAATCCTCTTTGGAAAAAAATATCGAAAGAGGATCCGAACCATTCCAAAAACTTGTTTGTAATTGAAAAGCTTGTTTCAAAGTTCTTGTTTCACTCTTCGGAACATATTGATTCCAAAGAACTAAGTTTTCCCACTTGCCAAAGTTTTCCTCGTGATTTGGTCCATCCTAAAGTTGCAAATAGTGGAACCTCTTCTTGAAGGAATCCTCTTTGGACCAAAATTTGGAAAGAGCGTCCGAACCACTCCAAAAACATGTTTTTAATTGAAATGAAACCTTAGGATATCATGAATAAGTCAAGAGTAGCATTGATGTCTTGAGTTGGATTAAATGAGCTTCGGTTGCATTAAATGAACTTGACTTGCATTTAATGAACTAGGCTTGAAGTTTACTTGCATTTAATGAGCTTGGTTTGAACTTGACTTGCATTTAATGAACTCTACTTGAACTTGGAGAACAACGAATGCAAGCTCGGAAAAGATCAACATTAAGGCTCCATGATTCATATCATTCCCTCCTTCTTGAAAAGGATTCGTCCTCAAATCCAAATCTTCATGCCCTACAATAAAAGATGAAACATAAGTAAATTTAAAGATTGAATTCTCAAAATTCTCACCTTGTAATGTAATGGTGTGGACTCTTGTATAGATTCTTCCAAGGACTTGATATGGTCCATCACCCCTCGGATGCAACTTAGTCCTTTTTCAAGTCGTTTCTTTCTAAAATGCATCCAAATCCATGCTCTCGGATGAAACTTATGTCTTTTCCTTCTCTTGATCATTTTCAATGTAAATGTGAAAACTTGGTCCTCAATCATTTGCTTGACCTCCATGTGCATTAATTTGATGAATACATTCATAAAATTGGCTGAATCACTCACAAAGACATTAGATCTCAAAGGCAGCAAGTCAAAGGGAGTAATAGCATAAAGACCATAAATAAGTTTATTTGAAAAACAAACATTTTTATGATGTATTCTCCTATTACATGTATTATCCACAAAAGGCAAACAATTCTCCCAAGTTTCCACTTTAGATTTAGTTTCCCTAAACTTGGCTCCTAAGATCACATTTATCAATTCTTGAGTTTCCCATTCTAGCAAAACATTTTGGAATACATTGTAATTACTCAATGTAAAATCTACAACATAAGATGTATATGTATTCCTAAATGGTGCATGATTCGAGTTCAGCTTTTCAAGATGATCAAAACTAGAAATTCGAAGATGCTTATTAACAAGAACTTTCACAAACTCAAAACTAGAAAGTATATTACTCACAACATTCTCTTTAGATTCGATATACTTTCTTGCTTGTCCTTCCAAACACTTCAAACTTTTATTTGGCCACAAGTAATGCTTCCAAACCTGAAAAAGATATTCAAACACACTAGGGAAATAATGATTAAGGTTAGTTGCCAAAAAGTCTACTTTGCACATAAGCACAAAATTAGGCTTTTGACTAAGAAAAACTTTCCTCACCTCACTCATTCTTACATGAAAGCTCACTAATTTGTCTTTTCTCTCTATTTCCTCTAAGTGTTCACACATTTCGTTTTCACTCTTCTCTTTTCTCTCTTTCACTTCTTTTTCTTGAAACTCTCTTGTCACAAATTCCTCTCTCTTCTCACTCAATTTTTCAATCAATTCCTTTTCTTTTAATTCTTTTTCTTTTAACTCTTTTTCTTCAAACTCAAATCTCCTTTGCTCAAGCTTACATTGGTCAATGAAAACCTCTTTTGAAGACAAAGGTACCAAAGTGGTCTTCCTCCCATCCTTGGTAAAAGTGTACCTATTTAGGTAGCCATCATAGATTAGTCTTCGATCAAATTGCCAAGGCCTTCCCAAAAGTATATCCCCGACATGCATTGGGACTACATCACAAACTACCTCATCCTTATACTTTCCAAGGCTAAAAGAAATGATAGCTTGCTTATGCACCTTCTCCTCCCCACTATCATTTAACCATTGTAACTTATAAGGTTTGGGATGTGGTCTAGTAGGCAAATTGAGTCTCCAGAATTGAGCTCACAACATTGGTACAACTTCCACCATCAATCACAACACTACATGGAGTCTCATTCACTAAACACCTAGTATGGAACAAGTTGTGTCTTTGGTCATCTTCAAAATTATCTTCTATTTCAGAATTTAGAACTCTCCTACACAAAAGTGCTTGTTGAGTTCCTTCCCCCCAACTACCATCACTTCCCTCGGGTTCCTCAATAATTTCCTCCATATTATCACACTCTTCGGCTTCTTCAAGATATTCTTCCTCAAAGTCACTCTCTTCCCAATCTATGACTACTTCTCCA
This sequence comes from Gynostemma pentaphyllum, assembly GCA_028015215.1. Taxonomy (NCBI): domain Eukaryota; kingdom Viridiplantae; phylum Streptophyta; class Magnoliopsida; order Cucurbitales; family Cucurbitaceae; genus Gynostemma; species Gynostemma pentaphyllum. Next base: position 12,545,080 of record CM051350.1, read on the forward strand.
TCAACATCACTTTCTAATTCATCTTCAATTATGTCCCTCATTTGCTGATTACTAGCTATCTCTAATCTACCCATGCGATCATTAAGCCCCTCTACAATTTTAGTAAGTCTAGTAAAAACTCTTGTTTGTGCCTCTCTCCACCTAGCTTCACTAATCTCACCATGATTATTTTCCCCTCATGACATGATTCTGGTCCTCACAACACTCCCTCACAAAATTTCACTCAAGGAAACTCTCGTGTTTAATCACTCAAGGTAGGCCAAAATGTCTAGTAAGGCTATTGGATAAGTTGGAAGCAACTTGTGTTTAAAGTACTAAAAATCAAGCAATCAGTATTTAAACAATCTAAAATAATGAAAAGAAACAAAAATAAAACAAGGAAAAAAAGATTGGATAGGCAAAAATCAGATTGGAAAAGCAAACAGATTTTTGAAAGCAAAGAACTTAAGAAAAATGGCAGTTACAAATTTCAAAATTCGTGGAGTTCGAGAATGAATTTTCAATTGGCAGTCCATATGAAGCTTATTAAGATGATAATAAAGAGCATACAAAAGGCCAAATTCAAAAATTCTTTCAGAGTTGAAAACACTAACTCACAGAATTGAAGTTCCCGGAAAATAGGATAAACCTGCGCACAGAAATGAAATTCCAGATTTGAACTGTTTTCGTTATGATTTTGATAAAGTGCCCTTCTGAACTTTGAAATCTAACAGAAAGATAAGACTTTTATCTTCAGACAAAAAAGACAAATTCGGATGTTAGATCAGAGTTTGAATGGAATACAGTAGCATTAAATGCGGCAGTTACAAAACGGGACAGTTTTGGAAATTTTGAACTATAGCCGTTTTTTATGCTTTAAATACATGAAAATGAATGTGAAACCGATATATTTGAATGGTAACTGATATATAAACACAATTATATCAGATCTACATGAATTTATATGGATCAAACAAACAAATTTCAAGAACTTGCAAGATGAACAGATTTGGTGCTCTTGGATGCAAATTCACTCTTTTTTTTTTTTTATTTTCAAGATCTAAACGTGATCTTTAAGATGGAGATGAAATCAGATTCAAAAGGTGAATCAAAATGAATGAAAAGGTAGAAACGAAAAGGATGGACAGAATGTGTAGAAATGAAAGACAATGCATAAAAGTAAGATAGAATCAATTCTAGAGTAGGCCACAAGATGCAACCTATGCTCTGATACCAAATGATATGAAAACCCTTTCGAAATGCTTTAAGAACCCTTAAACTTAACTAAGGACCCAAAAAGATCACAACCAAAGAACCCACATATGCCATTTGAAACAACCCAAGGAAAAAGGCTTGAAAATTATCATCCTTATGATCAATGATCTAAAGACAAGAATAGGATTTCTTGTTTTAGATTCGAATCAATCCACCAAATTAGAATGATCAATCCTAATGGCTCGATTCTACAGCCACCCTAAACACAAGGAATGACAAGATGAAAAGTTGAACAACTCACAACAATTCAAAGAAAAAGCTCTCAATGAGACTTTGGATTTTTTAATTCAATCATAATCTGATTGTTTACAATCTGAAACATGGCTATATAAGCCTTACAAAACAAAGGGAAAAACGAAATTGACATAAATGAAAGGAAATGAAACAGCTACAACCTTAAAGTCTTACAAAAGTAACCGAAAATGGTCTTAACTATGCAAACTTGTAATCGAAATTAGAAGAGTTACAAATCCGATTTGAAAGTCTTTGTAATCGAAAATCCTTGACCACATGTGTTTATGAGAGTCTTAAATGAAACCTTAGGATGTCATGAATAACACAAGAGTAGCATTGATGTCTTGAGTTGGATTAAATGAGCTTCGGTTGCATTAAATGAACTTGACTTGCATTTAATGAACTAGGCTTGAAGTTTACTTGCATTTAATGAGCTTGGTTTGAACTTGACTTGCATTTAATGAACTCTACTTGAACTTGGAGAACAACGAATGCAAGCTCGGAAAAGATCAACATTAAGGCTCCATGATTCATATCATTCTTTCTAGCAACTCAATCAAAATCAAAGCAAACTTATTGCAACTACATCAACAACAGGGTGGAAATTCACCTGGTCCGTCCTACCTACTAACGCTAATAAGGTTGAAAGAAAGGATGCGTCGAGCAAGCGAGCCACGACCCTGGTTCTACTTGACTAAGCCCGTGCTTGTACAAGGAGGAAGCCAATCCCACCAACTTGAATGAGTTTTTTTTATTAGTATACCCTTTCTTTGCTTTTAACATGGACGAAGGAGCTCAACAAACGTGACCGGCCGCGCTCATGAGAGAATTTTTAAAACTAAAAAAAAGACCTCTTCCTTTCTTTCTTCTTTCTCAAAAGACCTTGATGGAATGAAAAGCAAAAAGAAAGAAATCAAACCCTACCCGTTCGATTCGAATGAATTTAAGAATGAAAAGTGCCGGCCACTGGGATTTTTGGGGTCACCTCATGACCCTTTCCTCCAATCGAGTTCTTTGTTGGCCTTGTTTTGATCGAATAAGTCCCCAGGACTTTATCTTTTTAGTAGGTTCTTTAGTCTTCGCTCTCAAGAACTAGTACGCCCTATTCTCGAAAGCCAGAAGAGCTGCTAAACTAAGCAACTTCTTGGGAGATTAGGCGGCGTTGAAAGAGCCTTTCGAAAGCCCCTTGTTTTTTAGTATTATTATAAAACTCATAAAGGAAAGAAAGCCGGCCGTTATGGCCAATTAAGCAAACCACGAGCAATTCCTCTACTTTGACTTACGACACCACTTTTTTCTTTCATATAGAAAAAGAAAGGATCCGCAAAAATAATAGAGAAGAGAAGAAATAGGCTCAGCCGCACCCCATCCATCCATACGACACGATAGCTTCAGCAAAGAGTAAAGAGAGCTAAGCTATCATACAATTTCCATTTTTATAAGCAAGCGTACCTTCGGCCTACCATACACTCGTATAAATCAATCTTTTATTTGTGTGTTGTTCAATTTGAAGGTGGTTTCCTGTTTGGACCAAAATATTGAAAGAGGATCTGAACCACTCCAAAAACTTGTTTGTAATTGAAAAGCTTGTTTCAAAGTACTTGTTTCACTCTTCGGACCATATTGATACGAAAGACCTAAGGTTTCCCACTTGTCAAAATTGCCCTCGAGATTTGGTCAATCCTAAAGGTCTAAATAGAGGAACCACATCTTTTTTAATCCTCTTTGGACCAAAATATCGAAAGATGATCCGAACCACTCGAAAAACTTGGTTTAAATTGAAATGCTTGTTACAAAGTATTTGTTTCACTCTCTAGACCAAATTGAATCCGAAGACCTATGGTTTCCCACTCGTCAAAGTTGTGCTCATGATTTGGTCCATCCTAAAGATATAAAAGGAGGAACCTCGTCTGTGGGAATCCTGTTTGGACCAAAATATCGAAAGAGGATCTAAACCACTCCAAAAACTTGTTCGTAATTGAAAAGCTTGTTTCAAAGTACTTGTTTCACTCTTCGGACCATATTGTTACCAAAGACCTAAGGTTTCCCACTTGGCAAAGTTTTCCTCGTGATTTCATCCATCCTAAAGATCCAAATGGAGTAAACTCTTCTTTGGGAATCCTGTTTGGACCAAAATATCGAAAGAGTATCCGAACCACTCGCAAAAACTTGTTTATAACTGAAAAGATTGTTTCAAAGTACTTGTTTCACGCTGCGGACCATATTGATACCAAAGACCTAAGGTTTCCCACTTGTCAAAGTTTTCCTCGTGATTTCGTCCATCCTAAAGATCCAAATGAAGGAACCTCTTCTTTGGGAATCCTGTTTGGACCAAAATATCGAAAGAGGATCCGAACCACTCCAAAAACTTGTTTGTAATTGAAAAGCTTGTTTCAAAGTACATGTTTCACTATTCAGACCATATTCATACCAAAGACATAAGGTTTCCCACTTGTCAAAATTGCCCACATGATTTGATCCATCCAAAACATCCAAATCAAGAAACCTCTTCATTGGGAATCCTGTTTAGACCAAAATATCAAAAGAGGATCCAAACCACTCCAAAAACTTGTTTGTAATTGAAAAGCTTGTTTCAAAGTACTTGTTTCACTCTCTAGATCAAATTGAATCCGAAGACCAAAAGTTTCCCACTTGTCAAAGTTGTGCTCATGATTTGATTCATCCTTAAGATCCAAATGGAGAAACCTCTTCTTTGGCAATCCTGTTTGGATCAAAATATCGAAAGAGGATCCGAACCACTAGAAAAACTTGTTTGTAATTGAAAAGCTTGTTTCAAAGTACTTGTTTCACTCTTCGGACCATATTGATGCCAAAGACCTAAGGTTTCCCACTTGTCAAAGTTTTCCTCGTGATTTGGTCCATCCTAAAGATCCAAATGGAGGAACACCTTCTTTGGGAAACCTGTTTGGAAAAAAAATACTGAAAGAGGATCCGAACCACTCCAAAAAAAATTTTGTAATTGAAAAGCTTGTTTCAAAGTACATGTTTCACTCTATGGACCTTATTGATACGAAAGACCTAAGGTTTCCCACTTTTCAAAGTTCTCCTCGCGATTTTGTCCATCCTAAAGATGCAAATGGAGGAACATCTTCTTTGGTCCATCCTAAAGATCCAAATGGAGGATACTCTTTTTTGGTAATCATGTTCGAACCAAAATATCGAAAGAGGATCCGAACCACTCCAAAAACTTGTTTGTAATTGAAAAGTTTGTTTCAAAGTACTTGTTTCACTCTTCAGACCATATTGATACAAAAGACCTAAGGTTTCCCACTTGTCAAAATTGCCCTCGTGATTTGGTCCATCCTAAAGATCCAAATGGAGGAACCTCTTCTTTTGGAATCCTCTTTGGACCATAATATCGAAAGATGATCCGAGCCACTCGAAAAACTTGGTTTAAATTGAAATGCTTGTTTCAAAGTACTTGTTTCACTCTCTAGACTAAATTGAGTCCGAAGACCTAAGGTTTCCCACTTGTCAAAGTTGTGCTCATGATTTGGTCCATCCTAAAGATCAAAATGGAGGAACCTCTTCTTTACGAATCCTGTTTGGAACAAAATATCGAAAGAGTATCCGAACCACTCCAAAAACTTCTTTGTAATTGAAAAGCTTGTCCCAAACAACTTGTTTCACTCTTCGGACCATATTGATACCAAAGACCTTAGGTTTCCCACTTGTCAAAGTTTTCCTCATGATTTCGTCCATCCTAAAGATCAAAATGGAGGAATCTCTTCTTTGGGAATCCTGTTTGGACCAAAATATCGAAAGAGGATCCGAACCACTCTAAAAACTTTTTTGTAATTGAAAAGCTTGTTTCAAAGTACTTGTTTCACTCTTTGGAACGTATTGATACCAAAGCCCTAAGGTTTCCCACTTGTCAAAATTGCCCTCGTGATTTGGTCCATCTTAAAGATGCAAATGGAGGAACCTCTTCTTTTGGAATCCTCTTTAGACCAAAATATCGAAAGATGATCCAAACCACTCTAAGAACTTTGTTTAAATTGAAATGCATGTTTCAAAGTACTTGTTTCACTCTCTAGACCAAATTAAATCCGAAGACCTAAGGTTTCCCACTCGTCAAAGTTGTGCTCATGATTTGATGCATCCTAAAGATCCAAAAGGAGGAACCTCTTCTTTGGGAATCCTGTTTGGACCAAAATATCGAAAGAGGATCCGAACCACTCCAAAAATTTGTTTGTAATTGAAAAGCTTGTTTCAAAGTACTTGCTTCACTCTTCGAATCATATTGTTACCAAAGAGCTGAGGTTTCTCACTTGTCAAAGTTTTCCTCGTGTTTTCGTCCATCCTAAAGATCCAAATGGAGGAACCTCTTCTTTGGGAATCCTGTTTGGACAAAAATATCGAAAGAGGATCCGAACCACTCGCAAAAACTTGTTTGTAACTTAAAAGATTGTTTCAAAGTACTTGTTTCACGCTTCGGACCATATCGATACCGAAGACCTAAGGTTTCCCACTTGTCAAAGTTTTCTTCGTGATTTCATCCATCCTAAAGATAAAAATGGAGGAACCGCTTCTTTGGGAATCCTGTTTGGACCAAAATATCGAAAGGGGATTTGAACCACTCCAAAAACTTGTTTGTAATTGAAAAGCTTGTTTCAAAGTACATGTTTCACTCTTCAGACCATATTCATACAAAAGTCCTAAGGTTTCCCACTTGTCAAAGTTACCCTCATGATTTGGTCCATCCAAAAGATCCAAATCAAGGAACCTTTTCTTTGGGAATCGTATTTGGACTAAAATATCGAAAGAGGATCCGAACCACTCCAAAAACTTGTTTGTAATTGAAAATCTTGTTTCAAAGTACTTGTTTCACTCTTCGGACCATATTGATACCAAAGACCTAAGTTTTCCCACTTGTCAAAATTGCCCTCGTGATTTGGTCCATCTTAAAGATCCAAATGGAGGAAAGATCCAAATGGAGGAACCTTTTCTTTTGGAATCCTCTTTGGACCAAAATATCGAAAGATGATCCGAACCACTCTAAAAACTTGGCTTAAATTGTAATGCTTGTTTCAAAGTACTTGTTTCACTCTCTAGACCAAATTGAATCCGAAAACCAAAGATTTCTCACTTGTCAAATTTGTGCTAATGATTTGGTCCATCCTAAAGATCCAAATGGAGGAACCTTTTCTTTGGGAATCCTGTGTGGACCAAAATATCGAAAGAGGATCCTAACCACTACAAAAACTTGTTTGTAATTCGAAAGCTTGTTTCAAAGTACTTGTTGCACTCTTCGGACCATATTGATACCAAAAACCTAAGGTTTTCCACTTGTGAAAGTTTTCCTCGTGATTTCGTCCATCCTAAAGATCCAAATGGAGGAACCTCTTCTTTGGGAATCCTGTTTGGACCAAAATATCGAAAGAGGATCCGAACCACTCGAAAAACTTGTTTGTAATTGAAAAGCTTGTTTCAAAGTACTTGTTTCACTCTTCGACCATATTGATACCAAAGACCTAAGGTTTCCCACTTGTCAAAGTTGTGCTCATGATTTGGTCCATCCTAAAGATCCAAATGGAGGAACCTCTTTTTTGGGAATCCTGTTTGGACCAAAATATCGAAAGAGGATCCGAACCACTCCAAAAACTTGTTTGTAAATGAAAAGGTTGCTTCAAAGTACTTGATTCACTGACTTTCTTGGGCATTTGCAAGGATATTGGGTTACATACTTGACTAATGAAGAAAATGATTTTAAAACACTATTAAACTCATGGGATATTTGTTTCAAAGAGCTCCAAAGAAAATCGCGCATGAAAACATTCAAACGAGTTAAAATGACATAAAAAACAGCAATTGACACTTGTAGTTTTGTCTATTTTCATCCAATTTCGAATTTTAGTATTTTATTTGAGTTTTAATACTTTAGTTTTATTTATTATTATTATTATTGATGTAATAGGGAAGATTTGACTTTGTTTCCTTAGTTTTGCAAACTTGGAGACCAAGTTTAAAAGATTAGGAAAACTTTCCTAATTTGAATTAGGAAAGTCTAGTTTTTACCTTTTTATTATTAGGTATTTATTTCCCTTCATATTTTCGACCAAGCTAGGGTTTATTAGGCTATTTAAAGCCTCTTTTGTAAGCTTTACAATCAGAATATCAATGAATGAAAATCCTTTTGTTTTGGTCTAAGCTTTTTCTTTGAAAAACCTCTTTGTAATTCATGTTATTGAATTGCATGTTTAGAGTCATTCAAGTCCAGTTGATCATTGTTCTTGTGGAGTGCCTCAACCTTAATTAAAGAAACCTATTCTTGAATTAGGGGATTGATCGATTAGGTCATCATCTTCCAAACCTCGCCTAGAGGTTGATTCAAATTGTTAAGGGTTTTCAAGCTTTTCCGTTCAACGGTCCATCATCCGGTTCTTGAATCCGTCAACGCTTGAGGGTTCGTATCACCTAAGGTTTCCCACTTGTCAAAATTGCCCTCCTGATTTGGTCCATCCAAAAGATCCAAATCAAGGAACCTCTTCTTTGGGAATCCTATTTAGACCAAAATATCTAAAGAGGATCCGAACCACTCCAAAAACTTGTTTGTAATTGAAAAGCTTTTTCACAGTACTTGTTTCACTACCTAGACCAAATTGAATCCGAAGACTTAATGTTTCCCACTTGTTAATGTTGTGCTCATGATCTGGTCCATCCTAAAGATCCAACAAATGGAGGAACCTCTTCTTTGGAAATCCTGTTTGGACCAATAAATTGAAAAAGGATCCGAACCACTCCAAAAACTTGTTTGTAATTGAAAAGCTTGTTTCAAAGTACTTGTTTCACTCTTCGGACCATATTGATACCAACGAACTATGGTTTCCCTTTTGTCCAAATTGCCCTCGTGATTTCGTCCATCCTAAAGATCCAAATGGAGGAACCTCTTCTTTGGGAATCCACTTTGGACCAAAATATCGAAAGAGGATCCGAACCACACCAAAAACCTGTTTGTAATTGAAAACTTTTTTCAAAGTACTTGTTTCACTCTTCGGACCATATTCATACAAAAGACCTAAGGTTTCCCACTTGTCAAAGTTTCTCTCGCGATTTTGTCTATCCTAAAGATGCAAATGGTGGAACATCTTCTTTGGTCCATCCTAAAGATCCAAATGGAGGAACCTCTTCTTTGGGAATCATGTTTGGACCAAAATATCGAAAGAGGATCTGAACCACTCCAAAAACTTGTTTGTAATTAAAAAGCTTGTTTCAAAGTACTTGTTTCACTCTTCGGACAATATTGATACCAAAGACCTAAGCTTTACCACTTGTTAAAATTGCCTCGTGATTTGGTCCATCCTAAAGATCTAAATGGAGGAATCTCTTCTTTTGTAAACCAATTTGGACCAAAATATAGAAAGATGATCCGAACCACTCTAAAAACTTGGTTTAAATTGAAATGCTTGTTTCAAAGTACTTGTTTCACTCTCTAGACAAAATTGAATCCGAAGACCTAAGGTTTCCCACTCGTCAAAGTTGTGCTCATGATTTGGTCCATCCTAAAGATCCAAAAGGAGGAACCTCTTCTTTGGGAATCCTGTTTGGACCAAAATATCGAAAGAGGATCTGAACCACTCCAAAAACTTGTTTGTAATTGAAAATCTTGTTTCAAAGTACTTGCTTCACTCTTCGGACCATATTGTTACCAAAGACCTAAGGTTTCCAACTTGTCAAAGTTTTCCTCGTGATTTCGTCCATCCTAAAGATCCAAATGGAGGAACCTCTTCTTTGGGAATCCTGTTTGGACCAAAATATTGAAAGAGGGTCCGAACCACTCGGAAAAACTTGTTTGTAACTTAAAAGATTGTTACAAAGTACTTGTTTCACGCTTCGGACCATATTGATACCAAAGACCTAAGGTTTCCCACTTGTCAAAGTTTTCTTCGTGATTTCGTCCATCCTAAAGATCCAAATGGAGGAACCACTTCTTTGGGAATCTTGTTTGGACCAAAATATCGAAAGAGGATCTGAACCACTCCAAAAACTTGTTTGTAATTGAAAATCTTGTTTCAAAGTACATGTTTGACTTTTCTGACCATATATACTAAAGATATAAGGTTTCCCACTTGTCAAAATTGCCCTCATGATTTGGTCCATCCAAAAGATTCGAATCAGGGAACCTCTTCTTTGGGAATCCTGTTTGTGCCAAAATATCAAAAGAGGATCCGAACCATTACAAAAACTTGTTTGTAATTGAAAAGCTTGTATCAAAGTACTTGTTTCACTCTCTAGATCAAATTGAATCCGAAGACCTAAGGTTTCCCACTTGTCAAAGTTGTGCTCATGATTTGATCAATCCTTAAGATCCAAATGAAGGAACCTCTTCTTTGGCAATCCTGTTTGGACCAAAATATCGAAAGAGGATCCGAACCACTACAACAACTTGTTCGTAATTGAAAAGCTTATTTCAAAGTACTTGTTTCACTCTTCGGACCATATTGATACCAAAGGCCTAAGGTTTCCCACTTGTGAAAGTTTTCCTCGTGATTTTGTCCATCCTAAAGATCCAAATGGAGGAACCTCTTCTTTGGGAATCCTATTTGGACTAAAATACTGAAGAGGATCCGAACCACTCTAAAAACTTGTTTGTTATTGAAAAGCTTGTTCAAAGTACATTTCTGATATGAATTATGGGACCACACAACAAGCTCAAAGACCAATCACAAGATCAAGAGCCAAGAAGCTACAACAAGTCTTGAACATGCATTGTCAAGCCTACATGAGTAAAGTAAAGACATGTTTTGAAGACCCGAGCATGGAGGCTAAGGTAGAAGACTTGAAAAACTTCAATCTATGGCAAATTCATTTCAAGGAAGAGTATTGAAGACTTGTTCAATCAGAATTGAAGAGAAGTGCTAATTAGGAAAGTTGCATCACTTTTTCAAACTTTCCATATTTGGACCACTTTCCATATTTGTTCCCAAACTTCCTTACTTGGTTCCAACGAATTTATGATGTATTTAGACATGTTTTAGGCCATTTAATGGGCTGCTCATTGTGAAATATAGCTTGAACTGAGCCTAGCCATCCTTGCACATGTGAAATAAATGCTTGTTGAACCTTATTTGCTTAGGATCTTTTGGAGTGCCTCCATGATTCATATCATCTTCCCCTTCTTCAAAAAGATTCGTCCTCGAATCAAGATCAACATTTCCTACATCAAAATGGCTCAAATTAATAACATTAAAGATTGAAGTCTCAAAATACTCACCTTGTAATGCAATGGTGTGGACTTTTGCATAGATTCGTCCAAGGACTTGATATGGTCCATCACCCCTCGGATGAAACTTGGTCCTTTTTTGTAATCTGTTCTTCCGAAAATGCATCCAAATACATGCTCTCAAATGTAACTTAATCGGTTTCCTTCTCAAGATCATTTTCAAGGTAAATGTGAAAACTTGCTCTTCGATCATTTGCTCGTCATCCATGTGAATTAATTTGATGAATAAATTTATAAAATGGGCTGAATCACTCACAAAAACATTAGATCTCATAGGCAGCAACTCAAAGGGAGTAATAGCATAAAGACCATAAATAAGTTTATTTGTAAAACAAACATTTTTATGATGTATTCTCCTATTACATGTATTCTCCACAAAACGTAAAAAATTCTCCCAAGTTTTCACTTGAGAGCTAGTTTCCCTAAACATGGCTCCTATGATCCCATTTACCAACTCTTGAGTTTCCCATTCTAGCAAAGCATTTTGGAATACATTATAATTACTCAATGTTAAATCTATAACATAAGATGTATATTTATTCCTAAATGGTGCATGATTCGAGTTCAACTTTTCAACAAGGTCAAAACTAGAAATTTCAAGATGCTTATTACCAAGAACTTTCACATGCTCAAAAACCAGATTAGAACATAAAGTATTTCGCCAAGAAAGTATTTTACTTACAACATTCTCGTTAGAATCGATATACTTTCTTTCTTTGGTGTATTGTCCTTTCGAACACCTCAAGCTCTTATTTGGCCATAAATAATGCTTACAAACCTGAAAAAGATATTCAAACACACTAGGCAAATATTGGTTAAGGTTAGTTGCCAAAAAGTCTACTTTGCACATAAGCACAAAATTAGGCTTTTGACTAAGCAAAACTTTCCTCACCTCACTCAAACTTACAAGTTAGGTCACTAACATGTCTTTTCTTTCTCTTTCCTCTAGGTATTCACACTTATCTTTTTCACTCTTCTCTTTTATCTCTCTCACTTATTTTTCTCGAAACTCTCTTGTCATACATTCTTCTTTTTTCTCACTTTCTTTTTTACAACTCAAAGCTCTCTTTTCTCTCTCACTCATTTCTTCACTCAATTCTTTTTCACTCAACTCTTTTTCTTTTAACTCAAATTCTTTTCTTCTTTTCTCAAGTATACATTGATCAAAATATACTTCTTTTGAAGATAAAGGTAAAAGAGTTGTCTTTTGACCATCCTTTATGAAACTATACCTATTTAGGAAACTATCATACATAACCCTCCTATCAAATTGCCAAGGCCGGCCAAGTAGTATATCTCCCGCATGCATAGGTACAACATCACACAAAATCTCATCCTTATACTTACCAAGAGTAAAAGAAATTAAAGCTTGAGAAACTACCTTCTTTTCTCCACAATTGGTGAGCCATTGAAGCTTGTATGGTGTCGGATGTTCTTGAGTTGGTATTTGAAGTCTTTTGACCAGAAATGAGCTCACAACATTTGTACAACTTCCACCATTGATCACAACACTACATGGAGTTTCATTGACCAAACATCTTGTATGGATCAAGTTGTCTCTTTGGTCATCTTCATAACCTTCCTTCAAATGAGAATTTAAAGCCCTCATAGACAAAAGTGCTAGTTTAGTTCCTTCCTCCCAACTACCATCTCTAGTCTCGGGATCCTCAATATATTCCTCCATATTATCATTCTTTTCGTCTTTCTCAAGAAACTCTTCCTCAATGTCACTTTCTTCCCAATCCATGGCTACTACTTCTTCATCATCACTTTCTAATTCATTTTCACTCATATCTATCTTCTGATTTCCAGCAACTTTTAATCTACCCAAACGCTCAATTTTGGCATTTTCAACTTGAGTTAAGCGTGTAGATGTGCTCGTTTGAGCTTCCCTCAACCTAGCTTCACTACTACCCACATCATCATCTTCCTCTTGTGACATGATGTTCCCCACAAAGTAACAAATATTAAGGACCTTACAACACTCCCTCACTATATGTCACTCAAGGAAACACTCGTGTTTAACACTCAAGGTAGGTCAATTTGAAAGTAGGTGCTCTCGGATATGAACTCACTTTTCAAGCAAAAATTGTGTTTAAAAAGCTACAAAAGTAATTCAATTAGAAAAATACAACTAATTATGAAAAAGAAACAATAATAGAATAAGAAATCAGAAAAGAAAGCAAAAAGGTAGGAAAAACAGAATTTAAGACAAGGAAAAACTAGGAAAAAGCCAAATATGGTAAGTCAAATTCGAAATTATTGGAAATGAATTTTAAGATGGAAACTCATATATAGCTCAATAAATCAGTTATTAAGATTGTAAAATTGGAAAAATTCGAAATAATGATGAGAATTGAAGATGCCAATCAATCAAAAGACAAGATCCGGAATTTTAGGAGCTGTCTGCGCACTGTTTTGATTTTCAAAATTTGAGTTGTTTACGGATCGAATTTCCTTAAATGTCCTTCTTGACAATAAAAGAAAACTGATTAAATTAACTTTCCTATTCATATTTTGAAAGCTAATTCGAAATATTTCACGCGTTTTAGACAGTAAGACAGAGCATTAAATGCGGCAGATTCAAAAATGGTAAGTATGAGCAGAATTTTAATTTCCACGGATTTGAATTCAAATGAAGAGTAATTTGAGGATCTAGATTGACAAATAACATTCAAAACTCAGACTTTTTCGTTTTCTACGGATCAAACTCGGAATTTTCAAAGAAAAGTAATGACGAACACAAGATGAACAATATAGTGCTCATACAAGTACTTTGAAACAAGTTTTTCAATTACAAACAAGTTTTTGGAGTGGTTCGGATCCTCTTTCGATATTTTGGTCAAAAGAGGAATCCCGAAGAAGAGGTTCCTCCATTTGGATCCTTAGGATGGACCAAATCACGAGGGCAATTTTGACACGTGGGAAACTTTAGGTCTTTTGTATGAATATGGTCCGAAGAGTGAAACATGTACTTTGAAACAAGCTTTTCAATTACAAACAAGTTTTTGGAGTGCTTTGGATCCTCTTTCGATATTTTGGTCCAAAGAGGATTCCCAAAGAAAAGGTTCCTTCATTTGGATCTTTAGGATGGACCAAATCTCGAGGGCAATTTTGACAAGTGGGAAAAAATAGGTCTTTAATATGAATAGGCTCCGAAGAGTGAAACAAGTACTTTGAAACAAGCTTTTCAATTACAAACAAGTTTTTGGAATGGTTCGGATCCTCTTTCGATATTTTGGTCCAAAGACGATTCCAAAAGAAGAGGTACCTCCATTTGGACCTTTAGGATGGATGAAATCACGAGGAAAACTTTGACAAATGGGAAACCTTAGGTCTTTGGTATCAATATGGTCCGGAGAGTGAAACAAGTACTTTGAAAAAAGCATTACAATTACAAACAAGTTGTTGGTGTGGTTCAGATCCTCTATCGATATTTTGATCCAATCAGGATTCCCAAAAAGCGGTTCATCCATTTGGATCTTTAGGATGGACGAAATCACGAGGAAAACTTTGACAAGTGGGAAACCTTAGGTCTTTGGTATGAATATGGTCCGAGAGTGAAACAAGTACTTTGAAACAAGCTTTTCAATTACAAACAAGTTTTTGGAGTGGTTCGGATCCTCTTTCGATATTTTGGTCCAAAGAGGATTCCAAAAGAAGAGGTTCCTCCATTTGGATCTTTAGGATAGACGAAATCTCGAGTGCAATTTAGACAAGTGGGAAACCTTAGGTCTTTGGTATCAATATGGTCTGAAGAGTGAAACAAGTACTTTGAAACAAGATTTTCAATTACAAACAAGTTTTTGGAGTGGTTCAGATCCTTCTTCGATATTTTGGTCCAAACAGGATTCCCAAAGAAGAGGTTCCTCCCTTTGGATCTTTACGATGGACCAAATCATGAGCACAACATTGACAAGTGGGAAACCTTAGGTCTTCGGATTCAATTTGGTCTAGAGAGTGAAACAAGTACTTTGAAACAAGCTTTTCAATTACAAACAAGTTTTTGGAGTGGTTCGGATCCTCTTTCGATATTTTGGTCCAAAGAGGATTCCCAAAGAAGAGGTTCCTCCATTTGGATCTTTAGGATGGACCAAATCACGAGGGCAATTTTGACAAGTGGGAAACCTTAGGTCTTTTGTATGAATATGGTCCGAAGAGTGAAACATGTACTTTGAAACAAGCTTTTCAATTACAAACAAGTTTTTGGAGTGCTTCGGATCCTCTTTCGATATTTTGGTCCAAAGAGGATGCCCAAAGAAGAGGTTCCTCCATTTGAATCTTTAGGATGGACCAAATCTCGAGGGCAATTTTGACAAGTGCGAAAAAATAGGTCTTTAACATGAATAGGCTCCAAAGAGTGAAACAAGTACTTTGAAACAAGCTTTTCAATTACAAACAAGTTTTTGGAATGGTTCGGATCCTCTTTCGATATTTTGGTCCAAAGAGGATTCCAAAAGAAGAGGTTCCTCCATTTGGATCTTTAGGATGGACGAAATCACGAGGAAAACTTTGACAAGTGGGAAACCTTAGGTCTTTGGTATCAATATGGTCTGGAGAGTGAAACATGTACTTTAAAACAAGTGTTACAATTGAAACAAGTTGTTAGAATGGTTCAGATCCTCTCTCGATATTTTGGTCCAATCAGGATTCCCAAAGAAACGGTTCATCCATTTGGATCTTTAGGATGGACGAAATCACGAGGAAAACTTTGACAAGTGGGTAACCTTAGGTCTTTGGTGTGAATATGGTCCGGAGGGTGAAACAAGTACTTTGAAACAAGCATTACAATTACAAACAAATTGTTGGAGTGGTTCAGATCCTCTATCGATATTTTGGTCCAAAGAGGATTCCAAAAGAAGAGGTTCCTCCATTTGAATCTTTAGGATTGACGAAATCTCGAGGGCAATTTTGACAAGTGGGAAACCTTAGGTCTTTGGTATCAATATGGTCTGAAAAATGAAACAAGTACTTAGAAACAAGATTTTCAATTACAAACAAGTTTTTGGAGTGGTTCGGATCCTCCTTCGATATTTTGGTCCAAACAGGATTCCCAAAGAAGAGGTTCCTCCATTTGGATCTTTAGGATGGACCAAATCATGAGCACAACATTGACAAGTGGGAAATCTTAGGTCTTCAGATTCAATTTGGTCTAGAGAGTGAAACAAGTACTTTGAAACAAGCTTTTCAATTACAAACAAGTTTTTGGAGTGGTTCGATCCTCTTTTGATATTTTGGTCCAAAGAGGATTCCCAGAGAAGAGGTTCCTCCATTTGGATCTTTAGGATGGACCAAATCACGAGGGCAATTTTGACAAGTGGGAAACCTTAGGTCTTTTGTATGAATGTGGTCCGAAGAGTGAAACATGTACTTTGAAACAATCTTTTCAATTACAAACAAGTTTTTGGAGTGCTTCGGAACCTCTTTCGATATTTTGGTCCAAAGAGGATTCCCAAAGAAGAGGTTCCTCCATTTGGATCTTTAGGATGGACCAAATCTCGAGTACAATTTTGACAAGTGTGAAAAAATAGGTCTTTAATATGAATAGGCTCCGAAGAGTGAAACAAGTACTTTGAAACAAGCTTTTCAATTACAAACAAGTTTTTGGAATGGTTCGGATCCTCTTTCGATATTTTGGTCCAAAGAGGATTCCAAAAGAAGAGGTTCCTCCATTTGGATCTTTAGGATGGACGAAATCACGAGGAAAACTTTGACAAGTGGAAAACCTTAGGTCTTTGGTATCAATATGGTCTGGAGAGTGAAACAAGTACTTTGAAACAAGCGTTACAATTACAAACAAGTTGTTGGAATGGTTCAGATCCTCTCTCGATATTTTGGTCCAATCAGGATTCCCAAAGAAGCTGTTCATCCATTTGGATCTTTAGGATGGACGAAATCACGAGGAAAACTTTGACAAGTGGGAAACCTTAGGTCTTTGGTGTGAATATGGTCCGGAGAGTGAAACAAGTACTTTGAAACAAGCATTACAATTACAAACAAGTTGTTGGAATGGTTCGGATCCTCTTTCGATATTTTGGTCCAAAGAGGATTCCAAAAGAAGAGGTACCTCCATTTGGACCTTTAGGATGGACGAAATCACGAGGAAAACTTTGACAAGTGGGAAACCTTATGATATGAATCATGGAACGTCACAAATAGCTCAAGGATCAGTTTCAAGATTAAAGTTCAAGACAAGCATTAACATCCATTTACATGCCTACATTAGAAAAGTCAAGACAAGCTTTTGAAGTTCCGAGCATGGTGGCGTACAAAGAGTACTTGATCAACTTTAATCTATGGTAAATGCATTTGGAGGAAGGTTATTGAAAACTTGTTCAACCAAAAGTGAAGATGAGAGCTAATTTGGAAAGTTGCATAACTTTTGCAAACTTTCCTTATTTGGACCACTTTCCATATTTGTTATCGAACTTTCCATATTTGTTCTCAAACTTTCCATATATGGTTCCAACGAATTTATGATGTATTTAGACATGTTTTAAGCCATTTACATTCAGTTTATTAGCTAGGAAAGAATTAGGAAAAATATTATTCTCTAGGAAAGATTTTCCCCAAAATCTGCCAAATCCATATAAGGCAAGTTTTGGGCAGATTTTATTCTCTTCTTTATTCCGAATTTGCTTGTAATTTTTAAGGTTTCTTTTCCTATTTAAAGGCCTCATTTGTAACCCTAAACATGAAGAATTAATATGATAGAAAATATCTTTGTTTTGCTTATTGCTTGGTTGATTTTACCTTGCATTTTGTAGCCTTGTTCTAGGTTGCATGTTTTAGAAACATTCAAGAATAACTTGATCTATTGTGTTTGTGGATTGTTTCGATCTTGAAATAATAACAAGTTCTCTTATTTCAAGGTATTAGATCATTGGAATAATCTTCTTCTTCTTGGTTTCCAAGGGTTTTACCTTATTATTCATCGGGGTTTTAGGATTTGCATCTAGGGGTTCTTTGTGCTTTCAAAGGGTTTCTATTTCAATTTCCTAGGGTTTCATATCATTTGGTATCAGAGCTTAGGCTCAAGGGAATATTTCTATCTTACTTGCTTTCTTGTTGTTTTTATTTTTATTGTCTTGTTCTTCGTTCATCGAAGATTCCAAAAAAATAAAAAAAATCATAGTTCCAGAATTTCCATATTTAGCTACTGTTTTTGTTATTTTTAGTATAGTTGTATTCCGATTCTCAGAAAGTCATCAACTACTAAAGTCTTTATCAGTCTGTCGTGTATATTTTGTATTCACAAATGTTTGTAAAACAAAAAGTGAAAAATTGAGAAAAATATAGATCTTCGCAGACTTCGGATTGTCCAGAAAATTAAAAAAAAAAAGTGTTCTTGCTTGATTTGTTGAAGTTTCTGGAAAAAGAGGTTTTTGTTCGTATTGTTCTTGAAAAGTTCATCTTAAACTCATCATTTATGCATCTTGAATCCGAAATTATCAAGTTGAATGAGCCAAAGTTGTTTGTTTCCTAAAAAGCTAGAAGTTACCATAAATAGCCCAAAACTGTTTTTGGAAAGCTCTTAATCTGCCCATTTTTTAATATATTCATCTTTTGCTTTAGAAAAGTCTTTTTTTTTATGATTCAAAACACTTTAGGGAAGTCTTAACTCGAATTTTTCTCTTTAAGGAAAGTTTATTCTTGCTTATTTTCTTGTTATTCTTTCCTATTTACAAAAATACACCATTTGAAAAATCTGTCCTTTTATTTCTCTAGCCACCCAAGCTGATTGTTTCTTATTTCTTTATTGATACTTTTTACAAATATCATTAGTATCTTAGTTTTTTGATAGTTACTAAAGTGTGCTAATAGTTCAAGGTTACATTTAGGCCCAAAAATCTGTTTTTGATTGCAAATACGAGAGAACGAACATCATCGAGTGTAAACACTTAGGGAGGGATTGAGAGCTCCTATTTTTATTACTAACCCTTTTATTTGCAGCAATGTTTCATGAAAGGTTTGATCAAATGAGAAGTAAGAGATTTCGAGAGGTAGAAAAGACCCGGAGCCAAAATAGAGAGGTTTATCATGGAGGGATGGTGCATAGGAGCTTTGGAGCACATAAGCTCAACTTATATACTTTCCATGGGAGTGTAGATCCAGAAGAGTACTTGCAATGGGAAAGTCAAATTGAGCATATCTTTGATTACAACAACTATAGTGAGGAAAGAAAGGTATTTCTTGCTAGTGCAAAATTCACTAATTATGCTTATGTTTGGTGGTCTCAATTGAAGGAAAAACTAAGGAGAGATCGACAACCACATATTGATACTTGGTATGAACTTAAATATCACATGAGGAAGAGGTTTGTGCCGAGCCAAAGTCAGAGAGCCATTGTGAAAGAATTTCTAGATCTTACACAAGGTGAAAGGAGTGTTGAAGCTTATCACAAGGAGTTTGAAGTTCTCATGAAAAGGGCTGTCTTTTTTGAAGATAATGAGTCTACAATGACACGGTTCTTAAAGGGTTTAAAAGGGGAGATTGCTTATTGTGTCGAAGGAAAAACATATGTAGAATTGGAACACATGGTTTACTATGCAATTATGGTGGAAAAGAGACTTGAAAGAAGGGCTGCAAAAAGGTATTCTACTAAACATCTTTCCAATCTGATTCCTTCTCAAGAAAATCAATTAAAGAGTGCATTAAAGAGAAAGGATGTGGCTGCCAATGGCTTGATTAAGAAAAAGGTAACATTTGCTTCACAAGACCACTTCCAATCAAATATTCATATGAGGGAAACTTATGATGTATGTGAGTTAAAAAAGTGTTCTACATTTGAAAAGAATGAGAATTGTCAAAAAGTGAGTGAGCCAAAAGAAAGAGAGATGAGTTTTCAAAAAGAAAAGTGTGAAAAAGAAATTATTGAAATAAGTGAGCCAAAAGAAAGAGAGATGAGTGCTCAAAAAGAAATGAGTGACATGAGTGGGTCAAAAGAAAGAGATTTGAGTTCAAAAGAAAGAGTGTTTGAAAAGAATGAAAGGGAAATTGAAAAGAAAGAGAGTTGTGAGTCAAAAAAGAATGGTGAGAACATTGTGAGTTTTGTAGAAAGTGAGGCTAGGAAAACAATGTTTTCAAACAAAACCCACTTTGTACTTTTGTGCAAAGATTCTTTCTTTCTAACTTATGAACTTAACCTTTGCTTTCTAGTGTTTTAGCTAACCTTTTGCAGAATTACAAGGACCAATTTTCAATTGGAATGGAGCTCATGGTAGATACATTACAAGGGGTTGAAATACTTAAGGCACCACCATATTTCATGGAAAAAGATGTTGCAAACGGGATCCAAAGCCAGAAAAGGAAGTTTCTTACTTTTAATCCTATTGCATCGGTTTGTTTAAATGATTATTTCTTGTTTTCCAATTCTGATTTTAAGACTAGAAATCATCCAAACCAATTATATTTTCATGATATACATGCATTCTTTTCTAGGAAAGTTCTTTTGGATGATCTTTACTTGTTTGACAACTTATCACTTGCAAAACATGTTAAGCTAGCCTATCCATTTACTTGTGATGATTTGCGTAGTTCTTGTTTATTTGCTAAATTTGATCTCAACTATGATATTTTACCACTTCAATTTCATTCTAATGATAAATATATGTTTTGTGCTACACGAGTTATCTTTGATAAGACATATGATGCATTTAGGGAGAGCATAGAGTTTTCATATTTTCTAATTTACCCCAACACATTAGACCTATTTGAGTTTGATTATGGTTCATATGCTTTGATTGATTTGTTACCTTCACCATGTGATCATCTTGTGAGTATTGTTGAGTATGAGAAAATTTACGAGGTTGACTATGGTCCATATATTCAATTAGACTTGTTCCCACTATCCACCAACCATTTTGTCAATGTTGTGGTCTTTGATAAGCTAGGTTGTTTTGCTGATTTAAAGGGAAGAAAACCAACAATATTTGACCCGGGAGGTGTTAACTTGAAAGGAGAAAGAAGGGTACCATTGTTGCTCTCTTTGGTGCCAATTCACAATACACGAGGTACGTATGCATTAAGTGCTTTTATTTATGTTATTAACTTAAGTTTTTGCGATGTAGGTAATGTTATCGATTCGAGGCCGAATCCTTTTCAAGAGGGAGGGGATGATATGAATCATGGAAGGTCACAAATAGCTCAAGGATCAGTTTCAAGATTAAAGTTCAAGACAAGCATTAACATCCATTTACATGCCTACATTAGAAAAGTCAAGACAAGCTTTTGAAGATCCGAGCATGGTGGCGTACAAAGAGGACTTGATCAACTTTAATCTATGGTAAATGCATTTGGAGGAAGGTTATTGAAGACTTGTTCAACCAAAACTGAAGATGAGAGCTAATTTGGAAAGTTGCATCACTTTTGCAAACTTTCCTTATTTGGACCACTTTCCATATTTGTTCCCAAACTTTCCATATATGGTTCCAAAGAATTTATGATGTATTTAGACATGTTTTAGGCCATTTACATTCAGTTTATTAGCTAGGAAAGATATTATTCTCTAGGAAAGATTTTCCCCAAAATCTGCCAAATCCATATAAGGCAAGTTTTGGGCAGATTTTATTCTCTTCTTTATTCCGAATTTGCTTGTAATTTTTAAGGTTTCTTTGCCTATTTAAAGGCCTCATTTGTAACCCTAAACATGAAGAATTAATATGATAGAAAATAGCTTTGTTTTGCTTATTTCTTCGTTGATTTTACCTTGCATTTTGTAGCTTTGTTCTAGGTTGCATGTTTTAGAAACATTCAAGCATAACTTGATCTATTGTGTTTGTGGATTTTTTCGATCTTGAAATAATAACAAGTTCTCTTATTTCAAGGTATTAGATCATTGGAATAATCTTCTTCTCCTTGGTTTCCAAGGGTTTTACCTTATTGTTCATCGGGGTTTTAGGATTTGCATCTAGGGGTTCTTTGTGCTTTCAAAGGGTTTCTATTTCAATTTCCTAGGGTTTCATATCACCTTAGGTCTTTGGTATCAATATGGTCCGGAGAGTGAAACAAGTACTTTGAAACAAGCATTACAATTACAAACAAGTTGTTGGAGTGGTTCAGATCCTCTATCAATATTTTGATCCAATCAGGATTCCCAAAAAGCGGTTCATCCATTTGGATCTTTAGGATGGACGAAATCACGAGGAAAACTTTGACAAGTGGGAAACCTTAGGTCTTTGGTATGAATATGGTCCGAAGAGTGAAACAAGTACTTTGAAACAACCTTTTCAATTACAAACAAGTTTTTGGAGTGTTTCGGATCCTCTTTCGATATTTTGGTCCAAAGAGGATTCCAAAAGAAGAGGTTCCTCCATTTGGATCTTTAGTGATATGAAACCCTAGAAAATTGAAATAGAAACCCTTTGAAAGACAAAGAACCTCTATATGCAAATCCTAAAACCCCAATGAACAATAAGGTAAAACCCTTGGAAACAAAGAAGAAGAAGATTATTCCAATGATCTAATACCTTGAAATAAGAGAATTTGTTCTTATTTCAAGATCGAAACAATCCACAAACACAATAGATCAATTCATGCTTGAATGTTTCTAAAACATGCAACCTAGAACAAGGCTACAAAATGCAAGGTAAAATCAACCAAGCAATAAGCAAAACAAAGCTATTTTCTATCATATTAATTCTTCATTAGTCAAGTATGTAACCCAATATCCTTGCAAATGCCCAAGAAAGTCAGTCTTCACTCGTTTAGTCTTCGGATTCTTGATCTTTTCTCAAATGAAACCGTGGAGTTCAATATCTTCAATTCTTTGACATTTGGGGTTGGGATGATTCATATCATTCTCTCCAACTTCGAAAAGATTCGTCCTCGAATCTAAAGGTTTGATCATGGTGGAGTCTGTCTTGAAAATTTGGCCCATAGGTAAAGCATTTGTGGCATCTTTATTGTCATTGTTTTCCTGCAAAAAATCATAAAAAAAACTCTTGCAAAGGGTTTAGACGAAAACTTCCCATATGATACTCGAGTGCAAAGAGGGGTGGTGTGGCCAATAATTTCCTTTTCCTCTCCATTCTCCTAACTAGAGCTTGCTTTTCTTGCTCTAATTTTCTCAACTCTTCTTGCTTCTTTATTTTCTCCTTTTCTTCTCGCTCTAATCTCTCTCACTTCACCGACTCCCTTTTCTCTCTTCTTTTTTGTTGTTCTTGTTCCATCCTCTTCAATCTCTCTCTTTCTTCTTCTTTAGTTTCATCTCCTCTAGAGCCAAATCTACCTTGTTAGGGCACACCTCCCGAATATGCCCCCTTCCAAGACATTTATTACACTTGATATCTCTAGTATGTATTGTCATAATGGAAGAATTTTGTGGTTGCAAAAAAATGAGGGTTTTGAAAGATGAAGAAAACTCGAGGGCAATTTTGACAAGTAGGAAACCTTAGGTCTTTGGTATCAATATGGTCTGAAGAGTGAAAAAAACACTTTGAAAAAAGCTTTTCAATTACAAACAAGTTTTTGGAGTGGTTCGGATCCTCTTTCGATATTTTGGTCCAAAGAGGATTCCCAAAGAAGAGGTTCCTCCATTTGGATCTTTAGGATGGACCAAATCACGAGGGCAATTTTGACAAGTGGGAAACCTTAGGTCTTTTGTATGAATATGGTCCGAAGAGTGAAACATGTACTTTCAAACAAGCTTTTCAATTACAAACAAGTTTTTGGAGTGCTTCGGATCCTCTTTCGATATTTTGGTCCAAAGAGGATTCCCAAAGAAGAGGTTCCTCAATTTGGATCTTTAGGATGGACCAAATCTCGAGGGCAATTTTGACAAGTGCGAAAAAATAGGTCTTTAATATGAATAGGCTCCGAAGAGTGAAACAAGCTTTTCATTTACAAACAAGTTTTTGGAATGGTTCGGATCCTCTTTCGATATTTTGGTCCAAAGAGGATTCCAAAAGAAGAGGTTCCTCCATTTGGATCTTTAGGATGGACAAAATCACGAGGAAAACTTTGACAAGTGGGAAACCTTAGCTCTTTGGTATCAATATGGTCTGGAGAGTGAAACAAGTACTTTGAAACAAGCGTTACAATTACAAACAAGTTGTTGGAATGGTTCACATCCTCTCTCGATATTTTGGTCCAATCAGGATTCCCAAAGAAGCAGTTCATCCATTTGGATCTTTACGATGGACGAAATCACGAGGAAAACTTTGACAAGTGGGAAACCTTATGTCTTTGGTGTGAATATGGTCCGAAGAGTGAAACAAGTACTTTGACACGAGCTTTTCGATTACAAACAACTTTTTTGAGTGGTTCGGATCCTCTTTCGATATTTTGGTCCAAACAGGATTCCCAAAGAAGAGCTTCCACCATTTTGATCTTTAGGATGAACCAAATCATGAGCACAACTTTAACAAGTGGGAAACATTAGGTCTTCAGATTCAATTTGGTCTAGAGAGTGAAACAAGTACTTTGAAACAAGCATTTCAATTTAAACCAAGTTTTTGGAGTGGTTCGGATCATCTTTCGATATTTTGGTCCAAAGAGGATTCCAAAAGAAGACGTTCCTCCATTTGGATCTTTAAGATGGACCAAATCCAGTTGTCAATTTTGACAAGTGGGAAACCTTAGGTCTTTGGTATCAATATGGTCAAAAGAGTGGAACAAGTACTTTGACACAAGCATTTCAATTTAAACCAAGTTTTTGGCGTGGTTCGGATCCTCTTTAGATATTTTGGTCCATAGACGATTCCCAAAGACGAGGTTCCTCCATTTGGATCTTTAGGATGCACGAAATCACAAGGAAAAGTTTGACAAGTGGGAAACCATAGGTCTTTGGTATCAATATTGTCCGGAGAGTGAAACAAGTACTTTGAAACAAGCTTTTCAATTACAAACACGTTTTTGGAGTGGTTCAGATCCTCTTTCGATATTTTGGTCCTAACAGGATTCCCAAAAAAGAGGTTCCTTGATTTGGATCTTTTTGAATGTCCAAATCATGAGGGCAATTTTGACAAGTGGGAAACCTTAGGTCTTTGGTATGAATATGGTCCGAAGAGTAAAACATGTACTTTGAAACAAGCTTTTCAATTACAAACAAGTTTTTCGAGTGGTTCGGATCCTCTTTCGATATTTTGGTGCAAAGAGGATTCCCAAAGATGCGGTTCCTCCATTTGGATCTTTAGGATGGACCAAATCACAAGGAAAACTTTGACAAGTGGGACACCTTAGGTCTTTGGTATCAATATGGTCCGAAGAGTGAAACAAGTACTTTGAAACAAGCTTTTCAATTACAAACAAGTTTTTGGAGTGGTTCGGATCCTTTTTCGAAATTTTGTTCCAAACAGGATTCCCAAAGAAGAGGTTCCTCCATTTGGATATTTAGGATGGACTAAATCATGAGCACAACTTTGACAAGTGGGAAACCTTAGGTCTTTGGTACCAATATGGTTCGGAGAGTGAAACTAGTACTTAGAAACAAGATTTTCAATTACAAACAAGTTTTTGGAGTGGTTCGGATCATCTTTCGATATTTTGGTCCAAACAGAATTCCAAAAGAAGAGTTTCCTTTATTTGGTTCTTTAGGATGGACCAAATCACGAGGGCAATTTTGGCAAGTGGGAAACCTTAGGTCTTTAGTTTGAATATGGTCCGAAGAGTGAAACATGTACTTTGAAACAAGCTTTTCAATTACAAACAAGTTTTTGGAGTGGTTCGGATCCTCTTTCGATATTTTGGTCCAAACAGGATTCCCAAAGAAGAGGTTCTTGATTTGGATCTTTTGGTTGGACCAAATCATGACGACATTTTTGATAAGTGGGAAACCTTAGGTCTTTGGTATCAATATGGTCCTGAGAGTGAAACAAATACTTCGAAACAAGATTTTCAATTACAAGCAAGTTTTTGGAGTGGTTCAGATCATCTTTCGATATTTTGGTCCAAAGAGGATTCCCAAAGAAGAGGTTCCTCCATTTGGATCTTTAGGATGGACGAAATCATGTGGAAAACTTTGACAAGTGGGAAACCTTAGGTCTTTGGTATCTTTATGATCCAGAGAGTGAAACAAGTACTTTGAAACAAGCGTTTCAATTACAAACAAGTTGTTGGCGTGGTTCGGATCCTCTATCGATATTTTGGTCCAACCAGGATTCCCAAAGAAGCGGTTCCTCCATTTGGATCTTTAGGATGGACGAAATCACGAGGGCAATTTTGACAAGTGGGAAACCTTAGCTCTTTGGTATGAATATAGTCCGAAGAGTGAAACATGTAGTTTGAAACAAGCTTTTCAATTACAAATAAGTTTTTGGAGTGGTTCAGATCCTCTTTCGATATTTTGGTTGAAACAGGATTCCCAAAGAAGAGGTTCTTGATTTGGATCTTTTGGAAGGACCAAATCATGACGGCAATTTTGACAAGTGGGAAACCTTAGGTCTTTGGTATCAATATGGTCCGGAGAGTGAAACAAGTACTTTGAATCAAGCTTTTCAATTACAAACAAGTTTTTGGAGTGGTTCAGATCATCTTTCGATATTTTTGTCTAAAGAGGATTCCCAAAGAAGAGGTTCCTCCATTTGGATCTTTAGGATGGACGAAATCACGAGGAAATCTTTGACGACTGGGAAACCTTAGGTCTTTGGTATCAATACGGTCCGGAGAGTGAAACAAGTACTTTGAAACAAGCGTTACAATTACAAACAAGTTATTGGAGTGGTTCAGATCCTATATCGATATTTTGGTCCAAACAAGATTCCCAAAGATGCAGTTCATCCATTTGAATCTTTAGGATGGACGAAATCACGAGGAAAACTTTGACAAGTGGGAAACCTTAGGTCTTTGGCATGAATATAGTCCGAAGAGTGAAACAAGTACTTTGAAACAAGCTTTTCAATTACAAACAAGTTTTTGGAGTGGTTCGGATCCTCTTTCGATATTTTGGTCCAAAGAGGATTCCCAAAGAAGAGGTTCCTCCATTTGGATCTTTAGGATGGACCAAATGACGAGGAAAACTTTGACTAGTGGGAAACCTTAGGTCTTTGGTATCAATATGGTCCGGAGAGTGCAACAAGTAATTTGAAACAAGCTTTTCAATTACAAACAAGTTTTTGGAGTAGTTCGGATCATGTTTCGATATTTTGGTCCAAACATAATTCTAAAAGAAGCGGTTCCTCCATTTGGATCTTTAGGATGGACCATATCACGAGGGCAATTTTGACAAGTGGGAAACCTTAGGTCTTTGGTATGAATATGGTCAGAAAAGTGAAACATGTACTTTGAAACAAGCTTTTCAATTACAAACAAGTTTTTGGAAAGGTTCGTATCCTCTTTCGATATTTTGGTCCAAACAGGATTCCCAAAGAAGAGGTTCTTTATATGGATCTTTTGGATGGACCAAATTATGACGACAATTTTGACAAGTAAGAAACCTTAGGTCTTTGGTATCAATATGGTCCTGAGAGTGAAACAAGTACTTTGAAAAAAATACTTTGAAACAAGCTTTTCAATTACAAACAAGTTTTTGGAGTGGTTCAGATCATCTTTCGATATTTTGGTCCAAAGAGGATTCCCAAAGAAGAGGTTCCTCCATTTGGATCTTTAGGATGGACGAAATCACGAGGAAAACTTTGACTAGTGGGAAACCTTAGGTCTTTGGTATCAATATGGTCCGGAGAGTGCAACAAGTAATTTGAAACAAGCTTTTCAATTACAAACAAGTTTTTGGAGTAGTTCGGATCATGTTTCGATATTTTGGTCCAGACAGAATTCCAAAAGAAGCGGTTCCTCCATTTGGATCTTTAAGATGGACCATATCACGAGGGCAATTTTGACAAGTGGGAAACCTTAGGTCTTTGGTATGAATATGGTCCGAAAAGTGAAACATGTACTTTGAAACAAGCTTTTCAATTACAAACAAGTTTTTGGAGTGGTTCGTATCCTCTTTCGATATTTTGGTCCAAACAGGATTCCCAAAGAAAAGGTTCTTTATATGGATCTTTTGGATGGACCAAATCATGACGACAATTTTGACAAGTAAGAAACCTTAGGTCTTTGGTATCAATATGGTCCTGAGAGTGATACAAGTACTTTGAAACAAGCTTTTCAATTACAAACAAGTTTTTGGAGTGGTTCAGATCATTTTTTGATATTTTGGTCCAAAGAGGATTCCCAAAGAAGAGGTTCCTCCATTTGGATCTTTAGGATGGACGAAATCACGAGGAAAACTTTGACAAGTGGAAAACCTTAGGTCTATGGTATCAATATGGTCCGGAGATTGAAACAAGTACTTTGAAACAAGCGTTTCAATTACAAACAAGTTGTTGTAGTGGTTCGGATCCTCTATCGAAATTTTGGACGTAACTGGATTCCCAAAGAAGCAGTTCCTCAATTTGGATCATTAGGATGGTCGAAATCACGAGGAAAACTTTGACAAATGGGAAACATTAGGTCTTTGGTATGAATATGGTCCAAGGAGTGAAACAAGTACTTTGAAACAAACATTTCAATTTAAACCAAGTTTTTGGTGTGGTTCCGATCCTTTTTAGATATTTTGGTACAAAGACGATTCCCAAAGAAGTGGTTCCTCCATTTGGATCTTTAGGATGGACGAAATCACGAGGAAAAGTTTAACAAGTGGGAAACCATAGGTCTTTGGTAAAATATTGTTCGGAGAGTGAAACAAATACTTTGAAACAAGCTTTTCAATTACAAACAAGTTTTTGGAGTGGTTCGGATCCTCTTTCGATATTTTGGTCCAAACAGGATTCCCAAAGAAGAGGTTCATCCTTTTGGATCTTTAGGATGGACGAAATCACGAGGTAAACTTTGACAAGTGGGAAACCTTAGGTCTTTGGTATGAATATGGTCCGAAGTGTGAAAAAAGTACTTTGAAACAAGGTTTACAATTACAAACAAGTTTTTGGAGTGGTTCGGATCCTCTTTCGATATTTTGGTTCAAAGAGGATTCCCAAAGAAGATCTTCCTCCATTTGTATCTTTAGGATGCACCAAATCACGAGGAAAACTTTGACAAGTAGGAAACCTTAGGTCTTTGGTATCAATATTGTCCGGAGAGTGAAACTAGTACTTTGAAACAAGCTTTTTAATTACAAACATGTTGTTGGAGTGGTTCGGATCCTCTGTCGATATTTTGGTCCAAACAGGATTCCCAAAGAAGTGGTTCATCCATTTGAATCTTTAGGGTGGACGAAATCACGAGGAAAACTTTGACAAGTGGGAAACATTAGGTCTTTGGTATGAATATGGTCCGAAGAGTGAAAAAAGTACTTTGAAACAAGCTTTTCAATTACAAACAAGTTTTTGGAGTGGTTCGGATCATCTTTCGATATTTTTGTCCAAACAGATTTCCAAAAGAAGAGTGAAACATGTACTTTGAAACAAGCTTTTCAATTACAAACAAATTTTTGGAGTGGTTCGGATCCTCTTTCGATATTTTGTTCCAAACAGGATTCCCAAAGAAGAGGTTCCTTCATTTGGATATTTAGGATGGACCAAATCATGAGCACAACTTTGATAAGTGGGAAACCTTAGGTCTTTGGTATCAGTATGGTCCGGAGAGTGAAACTAGTACTTTGAAACAAGTTTTTCAATTACAAACAAGTTTTTGGAGTGGTTCGGATCATCTTTCGATATTTTGGTCCAAACAGAATTCCAAAAGAAGAGTTTCCTTGATTTGGTTCTTTAGGATGGAGCAAATGACGAGGGCAATTTTGACAAGTGGGAAACCTTAGGCCTTTAGTATGAATATGGTCCGAAGAGTGAAACAGGTACTTTGAAACAAGCTTTTCAATTACAAACAAGTTTTTGGAGTGGTTCGGATCCTCTTTCGATATTTTGGTCCAAACAGGATTCCCAAAGAAGAGGTTCTTGATTTGGATCTTTTGGTTGGACCAAATCATGACGACAATTTTGACAAGTGGGAAACCTTAGGTCTTTTGTATCAATATGGTCCAGAGAGTGAAACAAGTACTTTGAAACAAGATTTTCAATTACAAACAAGTTTTTGGAGTGGTTCAGATCATCTTTCGATATTTTGGTCCAAAGAGGATTCCCAATGAAGAGTTTCCTCCATTTGGATCTTTAGGATGGACGAAATCATGAGGAAAACTTTGACAAGTGGGAAACCTTATGTCTTTGGTATCAATTCGGTTCGGAGAGTGAAACAAGTACTTTGAAACAAGCGTTTCAATTACAAACAAGTTGTTGGAGTGGTTCGGATCCACTATCGATATTTTGGTCCAACCAGGATTCCTGAAGAAGCGGTTCCTCCATTTGGATCTTTAGGATGGACGAAATCACGAGGGCAATTTTGACAAGTGGGAAACCTTAGCTCTTTGGTATGAATATAGTCCGAAGAGTGAAACATGTACTTTGAAACAAGCTTTTCAATTACAAATAAGTTTTTGGAGTGGTTCGGATCCTTTTTTGATATTTTGGTCCAAACAGGATTCCCAAAGAAGAGATTCTTGATTTGGATCTTTTGGAAGGACCAAATCATGACGGCAATTTTGATAAGTGGGATAGCTTAGGTCTTTGGTATCAATATGGTCCGGAGAGTGAAACAAGTACTTTGAATCAAGCTTTTCAATTACAAACAAGTTTTTGGAGTAGTTCAGATCATCTTTCGATATTTTGGTCGAAAGAGGATTCCCAAAGAAGAGGTTCCTCCATTTGGATCTTTAGGATGAACGAAATCACGAGGAAAACTTTGACAAGTGGGAAACCTTAGGTCTTTGGTATCAATATGGTCCGGAGAGTGAAACAAGTACTTTGAAACAAGCGTTAGAATTACAAACAAGTTACTGGAGGGGTTCAGATCCTCTATCGATATTTTGGTCTAAACAGGATTCCCAAAGATGCGGTTCATCCATTTGAATCTTTAGGATGGACGAAATCACAAGGAAAACTTTGACAAGTGGGAAACCTTAGGTCTTTCGTATGAATATGGTCCGAAGAGTGAAACAAGTACTTTGAAACAAGCTTTTCAATTACAAACAACTTTTTGGAGTGGTTCCGTCCCTCTTTCGATATTTTGGTCCAAACAAGATTCCCAAAGAAGAGCTTCCTCCATTTTGATCTTTAGGATGGACCAAATCATGGGCACAACTTTGACAAGTGGGAAACCTTAGGTCTTTGGATTCAATTTGGTCTAGAGAGTGAAACAAGTACTTTGAAACAAGCATTTCAATTTAAACCAAGTTTTTGGAGTGGTTCGGATCATCTTTCGATATTTTAATCCAAAGAGGATTCCAAAAGAAGAGGTTCCTCCATTTGGATCTTTAGGATGGACCAAATCCTGAGGGCAATTTTGACAAGTGGGAAAACATTAGGTCTTTGGTATCAATATGTTCCAAAGAGTGAAATAAGTACTTTGAAACAAGCATTTCAATTTAAACCAAGGTTTTGGAGTGGTTCGGATCCTCGTTAGATATTTTGGTCCAAAGACGATTCCAAAAGAAGAGGTTCCTCCATTTGGATCTTTAGGATGGACGAAATCACGAGGAAAAGTTTGACAAGTGGGAAACCTTAGGTTTTTGGTATCATTATTGTCCGGAGAGTGAAACAAGTACTTTGAAACAAAGTTTTCAATTACAAAGAAATTTTTGGATAGGTTCGGATCCTCTTTCGATATTTTGGTCCAAACAGGATTCTCAAAGAAAAGGTTCCTTGATTTGGATCTTTTTGAAAGTCCAAATCATGTGGGCAATTTTGACAAGTGGGAAACCTTAGGTCTTTGGTATGAATATGGTCCGAAGAGTAAAACATGTACTTTGAAACAAGCTTTTCAATTACAAACAAGTTTTTGGAGTGGTTCGGATCCTCTTTCGATATTTTGGTCCAAAGAGGATTCCCAAAGAAGAGGTTCCTCCATTTGAATCTTTAGGATGGACCAAATCACGAGGAAAACTTTGACAAGTGGGAAACCTTAGGTCTTTGGTATCAATATGGTCCGGAGAGTGAAACAAGTACTTTAAAACAAGCTTTTCAATTACAAACAAGTTTTTGGAGTGGTTCGGATCATCTTTCGATATTTTGGTCCAAACAGAATTCCAAAAGAAGAGTTTCCTTGATTTGGTTCTTTAGGATGGACCAAATCACGAGGGCAATTTTGACAAGTGGGAAACCTTAGGTCTTTGGTATGAATATGGTCCGAAGAGTGAAACATGTACTTTGAAACAAGCTTTTCAATTACAAACAAGTTTTTGGAGTGGTTCGGATCCCCTTTCGATATTTTGGTCCAAACAGGAATCCCAAAGAAGAGGTTCTTTATTTGGATCTTTTGGATGGACCAAATCATGACGACAATTTTGACAAGTAAGAAACCTGAGGTCTTTGGTATCAATATGGTCCTGAGAGTGAAACAAGTACTTTGAAACAAGCTTTTCAATTACAAACAAGTTTTCGGAATGGTTCAGATCATCTTCCGATATTTTGGTCCAAAGAGGATTCCCAAAGAAGAGGTTCCACCATTTGGATCTTTAGGATGGACGAAATCACGAGGAAAACTTTGACAAGAGGGAAACCTTAGGTCTATAGAATCAATATGGTCCGGAGAGTGAAACAAGTACTTTGAAACAAGCGTTTCAATTACAAACAAGTTGTTGGAGTGGTTCGGATCCTCTATCGATATTTTGGACGAAACTGAATTCCCAAAGAAGCAGTTCCTCCATTTGGATCTTAAGGATGGACGAAATCACGAGGAAAACTTTGACAAGTGGGAAACATTAGGTCTTTGGTATGAATATGGTCCAAAGAGTGAAACAAGTACTTTGAAACAAACATTTCAATTTAAACCAAGTTTTTGGAGTGGTTCGGATCCACTTTAGATATTTTGGTCCAAAGACGATTCCCAAAGAAGAGGTTCCTCCATTTGGATCTTTAGGATGGACTAAATAACGAGGAAAAGTTTAACAAGTGGGAAACCTTAGGTCTTTGGTAAAATATTGTTCGGAGAGTGAAACAAATACTTTGAAACAAGCTTTTCAATTACAAACAAGTTTTTGGAGTGGTTCGGGTCCTCTTTCGATATTTTGGTCCAAACAAGATTCCCAAAGAAGAGGTTCATCCATTTGGAACTTTAGGATGGACTAAATCACGAGGAAAAGTTTGACAAGTGGGAAACCTTAGGTCTTTGGTATGAATATGGTTCGAAGAGTGAAAAAAGTACTTTGAAACAAGCTTTTCAATTACAAATAAGTTTTTGGAGTGGTTCGGATCCTCTTTCGATATTTTGGTCCAAAGAGGATTCCCAAAGAAGAGCTTCCTCCATTTGGATCTTTAGGATGCACCAAATCACGAGGAAAACTTTGACAAGTGGGAAACCTTAGGTCTTTGGTATCAATATTGTCCGGAGAGTGAAACTAGTACTTTGAAACAAGCTTTTCAATTACAAACATGTTGTTGGAGTGGTTCGGATCCTCTATCGATATTTTGGTCCAATAAGGATTCCCAAAGAAGAGGTTCATCCATTTGGATCTTTAGGATGGACGAAATCATGAGGAAAACTTTGACAAGTGGGAAACCTTAGGTCTTTGGTATGAATATGGTCCGAAGAGTGGAAAAAGTACTTTGAAACAAGCTTTTCAATTACAAACAAGTTTTTGTAGTGGTTCGGATCCTCTTTCGATATTTTGGTCCAAAGAGGATTCCCAAAGAAGAGCTTCCTCCATTTGGATAATTAGGATGCACCAAATCACGAGGAGAACTTTGACAAGTGGGAAACCTTAGGTCTTTGGTATCAATATTGTCCGGAGAGTGAAACAATTACTTTGAAACAAGCTTTTCAATTACAAACATGTTGTTGGAGTGGTTCGGATCCTCTATCGATATTTTGGTCCAAACAGGATTCCAAAAGAAGAGGTTCATCCATTTGGATCTGATATGAAACCCTAGGAAATTGATAAAGAAACCCTTTGATGCACAAAGAACCCCTAGATGCAAATCCTAAAACCCCATGAACAAAAAGGTAAAACCCATGGAATACAAGAAGAAGAAGATTATTCCAATGATCAAAGACCTTGAAATAAGAGAACTTGTTCTTATTTCAAGATTGAAACAATTCACAAACAAACTAGATCAAGGTTTGCTTGAATGTTCCTAAAACATGCAACCTAATAACAAGGCTACAAAACTAAGCAATTTTAGCAAAGAAAAAAGCAATATTATTATCATATGAATTCTGAATCTTTAGGGTTACAAATGAGGCCTTTAAATAGGCAAAGAAAGCCTAAAAATAAGCTAGTAAATTCGGATTACAAGGAGCACAAAATCTGCCCAAAACTTGCCTTATGTGAAATTGGCAGATTTTGTGGAAAATCTTTTCTAGAGAATAATATCTTTCCTAATCTTTTCCAAACATATAAACTGAATATAAAAGGCCTAAAACATGTCCTTTGGCCATGGAAAACATTATACAAAATCCCTAAATGCATAAAATAAATAGAAGACTCAAATATGGAAAGTTTGCAACTTTCTCTCTAAGCTTCATTCTTTGAATCTGATTGCACAACTTGTCCAAATTCTTCTTCCAATTGCACATGCCACAAGTTGAAGTGCTTTAAGTCTTCTTCCTTAGCCTCAATGTTCCAATCTTCAAAAGTCTCCTTGAGTTTGCTCATGTATGCTTGACAATGGATATTCAAAGCTTGTTGCAATTTCTTGGTCTTGGATCTTGTCATTGGCCCTTGAACCATCCTAAGCTTGTCTATCTTGTCTTGTGCTCCATGATTCATATCATCAACCATCCTAAGCTTGTCTATCTTGTCTTGTGCTCCATGATTCATATCATCCCCTCACTCTTCAAAAAGATTTGTCCTCAAATCTGATTCATCACCTACATCAAAAGGACTTAAGTCATAAACATTAAAAGAAGCACTCACATTATGCTCACCTGGAAGATCAATCTTGTAAGCATTGTCATTGATTCTTTCTAGCACTTGGAATGGACCATCTCCTCTTGGATTAAGCTTGGATTTCCTTTGCAATGGAAACCTCTCTTTTCTAAAGTGAACCCAAACCCAATCTCCAGGTTGAAAAACAAGTCTAGTTCGACCCTTATTGATCCTAGAAGCTACTTTGTTGTTTTGCTTCTTAATTCTTTCTCGAACCTCCTTGTGTAGCTTTTGAATCCTGTCAACCTTAGTACTAGCATCAAAACTCACCAAATCAGTAGGTAACATGGGCAATAAATCAATAGAAGTAGTTGAATTAAAACCATAAACAAGTTCAAAAGGAGTGCATTTAGTAGTACTATGGACAGCCCTATTATATGCAAACTCTATGAATGGCATGCAATCTTCCCAAGTCTTATGGTTTTTATCAATTATAGCCCTAAGCGATGTAACCATAGTCCTATTGACAACCTCAGTTTGACCATCAGTTTGGGGGTGACAAGTAGTAGAGTACATTAATTTAGTCCCAAGCTTACCCCCACAAAACCCTCCAAAAATGACTTAGAAACTTAACATCCCTATCACCCACAATGCTTTGAGGAATGCCATGCAATTTAACAACTTCTCTAAAGAACAAGTCAGCAATGTGTTTAGCATCATCAGTTTTAGTACATGCAATGAAATGAGCCATTTTGCTAAACCTATCAACAACAACAAAAATGCTATCCTTTCCCCTTTTTGTCCTGGCAAGCCTAGCACAAAATCCATAGAAACATCTAACCAAGGTGCTAAAGGAATAGGTAAAGGAGAATACAATCCATGTGGTTTAACCCTAGACTTGGCTGCCTTACATGTAATGCAATGAGAACAAATTTTAACTACATCATGCTTCATCCTAGGCCAATAAAAATGCTCATGCAACATGTCATATGTCTTAGCTACCCCAAAATGTCCCATTAAACCTCCACCATGAGCCTCTTTAGTCAAAAGCTCCCTAATAGAACATTTAGGAATACAAAGTTTACCTTTCTTAAAAAGAAAATCATTACACATCACATAGTCATCAAAAGAAGTCCCTCGGCCAATGGAAGCATAAATTTCTCCAAAATCATCATCAAGTGCATAAAGTGTCTTAACATGCTCAAAACCTAAGAACTTAGCATTAAGAGAATTGAAAAGAGCATACCTTCTTGACAATGCATCTGCCACAACATTATCCTTACCTTTCTTGTACTTGATAACATAAGGAAATGTTTCAATGAACTCTACCCATTTTGCATGCCTTTTGTTGAGCTTGTCTTGTCCTTTCAAATGCTTCAAGCTTTCATGATCCGTATGGATGACAAACTCTCTTGGCCATAGGTAGTGTTGCCATGTTTGCAATGCCCTCACCAATGCATACAACTCTTTATCATAAGTTGGATAATTCAATGAAGCTCCACTCAACTTTTCACTAAAGTACATCACTGGCTTCCCATTTTGCATCAAAACAGCCCCTATGCCTATGCCACTTGCATCACACTCTATCTCAAAAGTCAAATCAAAGTTAGGAAAAACAAGTAGTGGTGCATTACACAATTTATCCTTAAGAGTTTTGAAGGCAGATTCTTGGGCTACTCCCCATGCAAACACAACATTCTTTTTAACCTATTCATTTAAAGGAGAAGCAATGGTGCTAAAGTCTTTTATAAACCTCCTATAAAAACCAGCAAGCCCATGAAAGCTCCTCACTTCACTCACATTTGTTGGGGTTGGCCACTCTTGGATGGCTTTAATCTTTTCCTCATCTACTTCTACCCCCTTATTAGACACAATGAACCCTAAGAACTTTACTCTTTCCATGCAAAAAGAACACTTTTTCAAATTAGCATACAACTTTTCTTTCCTAAGTGTTTCACAAACAGCCCTTACATGCTTTACATGCTCATGCAATGATCTAGAGTAAATGAGAATGTCATCAAAGTAAACTACCACAAATTTACCCAAAAAATCTCTAAGAATATGATTCATTAACCTCATGAATGTGCTAGGTGCATTAGTTAATCCGAAAGGCATTACTAACCATTCATACAATCCAAACTTTGTTTTAAAAGCTCGTTTTCCATTCATCCCCCAATTCCATTCTAATTTGATGGTAACCTGATTTTAAATCAATTTTAGTAAAGAGTGTGCAACCATGTAATTCATCAAGCATGTCATCTAATCGAGGGATAGGATGTCTATACTTAATGGTGATCTTATTAATGGCCCTACAATCAACACACATGCGCCAAGTACCATCCTTTTTAGGAACTAACAAAACAGGGACAGAGCAAGGAGAAAGACTTTCTCTTACATATCCTTTAGCAAGCAACTCCTCAACTTGCTTTTGAATCTCATTTGCCTCGGTTGGATTTGATCTATAGGCTGACCTATTGGGAATTGAAGCTCCTGGAATGAAGTCAATCTTGTGTTCAATACCTCTGATTGGTGGTAATTCATTAGGCATCTCTTCGGGAAAGACATCTCCATATTGCTGCAAAAGATCAACAAAGACACTAGGCAATTCTTGGTTAAGTTGGTTAGTGATAAAGCAAGATCCTTTGCACAAAAGTACAAGGATTGTTTTGTTTGAAAACAAAGCTCTCTTAACCTCACTAGATCTTGCAAACAAGCTCACTCCTTTGTTTTGCTCTCTTTTTTCACTCAAAGTGTTTTTATCACTCAAATCTTTTGAATCACTCAATTTCTTTTTGTCACTCAATTTTTTTGAATCACTCAATTTCTTTTTGTCACTCAATTCTTTTGAATCACTCAATTTCTTTTTCTCACTCTCAAGCTCTTTCCTTCTCTTTTCTAACTTACATTGATCAATGTATACTTCGGAGCTAGTTAATGGTGTAAGTGTGGTCTTTCTTCCATTCAATGTAAATGAGTACCTATTTAGATATCCATCATGGATTGCCCTTCTATCAAAGCGCCAAGGCCTTCCAAGTAAGATATCCCCAAGATGCATTGGAACTACATCACACTCCACCTCATCCTTATACTTCCCAAGAGTCATAGAAATTAGAGTCTTTTTGTTCACTTTCAACTCTCCACAATCAGTAAGCCATTGTAGTTTGTAGGGTTTTGGATGGGGTTTGGTTGTTAGGTTTAATCTAGTGACAAGGGTAGAACTCACAAGCATTTGTGCAACTCCCACCATCTATGATGACACTACAAGGCACTCCTTCTACATAGCATCTAGTATAGAATAAGTTCTCTCTTTGGTCTTGGTCATTCTCTTTCACTTGTGCACTAAGTACCCTCCTAGACACTAGAGTAACTTTGTTTCCCTCCTCAACACTCCCATCACTTTCCTCCTCAAACTCCATATTTTCATGTTCACTCTCATCATCCCCGGATATGTATTCCCCATTCTCAATAAACATGGTTCTTTTGTTTGGAAAATCTTTCATGACATGCCCTAACCCTTGACACTTCCAACATTTGATGTCCCTAGTCCTAGCTTCTTCTATTTTACCCTTACCCTTGAAAGAATTCTCACCCGCCCTCTTTTTATCAAAAATAGGTTTGTCTTTTGGAAATTGGTCCCCTCGGCCAGAATATGTGTTTTTTGGTGTCTTTTCCCCAAGGTTGGCTAGAAGTGGGTTTAGATGAAGTAGGTTTGGATGGATAGGGTTTAGAATAATACCTTGACTTAGAATCTTCTTGCATATGTGACTCAAATTTAATTGCAAGGTGTAATATTTCCTCCATGTCATAGCAAGAGTGAGCATCAACTTTGTGCCTTAATTCTCTATTCAAGCCCCCCATAAACCTTCCCATGGTAACTAATTCAGTCTCCTCAATTCCAGCCCTTGTCATCAAGATATCAAGCTCCTTGTAATAGTCTTCTACACTTTTTGAGCCTTGATCAAACCTTTGCAACTTGAACACTATATCTCTTTCATAAGTTGTTGGAATGAACCTCTTCCTCATCATGCCCTTAAGCTCAGCCCATGTCTCTATTTGAGGTTGTCTCTCCCTTCTAAGTTTAAGGATCCCACCCTTGTTGTACATTATGTGCCTCAGCCCCTTGCACAATTTGTTGCTCCCTAGCCTCATTTGGAGCCACATTTTGATTGGCTCTAGGTTGGTTTAAGAGCAAAGCTTGTATTTGAGCACTTAGGTTGGCAATCTCCCTTGTTTGAGCCTCTGATATGAAACCCTAGAAAATTGAAATAGAAACCCTTTGAAACACAAAGAACCCCTAGATGCAAATCCTAAAACCCCAATAAACAATAAGGTAAAACCCTTGGAAACAAGAAGAGAAAGATTATTCCAATGATCTATGATCTTGAAATAAGAGAACTTGTTCTTATTTCAAGATTGAAACAATCCACAAACACAATAGATCAATTCATGCTTGAATGTTTCTAAAACATGCAACCTAGAACAAGGCTACAAAACTAAGCAATTTCGGCTAAGCAAAAAGCAATATTATTATCATATGAATTCTTCATGTTTAGGGTTACAAATGAGGCATTAAATAGCCAAAGAAACCCTAAAAACAACAAGGAAATTCGGATTACAAGGAGGCACAAAATCTGCCAAATCTTTCCTTAAGTGCATTTGGAGCATTTTAGGAAAGTTTTGCCCTAGAAGATATTATATCATTCCTAAACTATTCTAAGCATTAAAACTGATAAATAAAGGCCTAAAACATGTCCAAATACATCACAAATTCGTGGACATCATATATGGAAAGTTTGGGAATAAATATGGAAAGTGATCCAAATAAGGAAAGTTTGCAAAAGTGATGCAACTTTCCTAATTAGCTCTTATCTTCAATTCTGATTGAATAAGTCTTCAATACTCTTCTTCATAATGAATTTTCCATAGATTAAAGTTCATCAAGTCGTCTTCCATTGCCTCCATGATCAAATCTTCAAAGCTTGTCTTGACTTTTCTAATGTAGGCTTGTAAATGGATGTTAACGCTTGTCTTGAACTTTAATCTTGAAATTGATCCTTGAGCTATTTGTGACGTTCTATGATTCATATCAGCCTCCATCTTCCTATCAACATCTCTTTGTATTTTTAAGATGTATCCCTCCATTGTTTCAGTTTTCTTAATCTCCTCCTTCATATTAGAATAATCCCCTTCATTAGTCATTGATGCAAGAGAAACAAGTTAGTAATTTAAAAATAGGACCTTTCAATTCACTCCCTAAGTGTTTACACTCAAAGATGTTAATTCACTCGTGTTTGCACTCAAAGCAGATTTTAGGGCCTAAATGTAACCTTGGACTATTAGCACACTTTAGCAACTATCAAACAACAAAGATTCTAATGAAATTTGTAAAAAGTAACAATCAAAAAAAATAAGAAACAAGCAAATTGGTTGGTTAAGAAGAAAAGAAGACAGATTTATGCAAATGGTTTATTTTAGTGACAAGGAAAGAATAAGAAAGAAAATAAGCAAGAACGAACTTTCCTAAAAGAGAAAAATTCGAAATTAGACTTCCCTAAAGCAATTTGGATCAGAAAATATTACTTTCCTTAAGCAAGATATGCATATATTTGAATATGGGACAGATTTGAAACTTTCCTAAAACAGTTTTTACTATTTTTGGTAAGTTTTAGCTTTTTAGGAAACAAACAACTTTGGCTCATTCAACTTGATAATTTCAGATTCAAGATGCATAAATGATGAGTTTAAGATGAACTTATCAAGAAAAATACGAACACAAACTACTTTTTTCCAGAAACTCAAGCAAATAAGGAAGAACACTTTTTTTTTTTTTTCAATTTTCTGCACAATCCGACAGTCTGCGAAGATCTTTATTTTTCTCAATCTTCCACTTTTTTTTTGACAAACATTTTTGAATAACAAATAATCACAACAGAAATATAAAGACTTTTTTAGTTTATGACTTTTTGATATTCGGAAAGTAACTATACGAAAAAGAACAAAAACAGTAGGCTAAATAAGGAAATTCTGGAACTATAATTTTATTTTTGTTTTTTTTTTTTTCTGGAATTTTCGATGAACGAAGAACAAGACAATAAAAATTAAAACAACAAGAAAGCATGTAAGATAGAAATCTTCCCTTGAGCCTAAGCTCTGATACCAAATGATATGAAACCCTAGGAAATTGATAAAGAAACCCTTTGATGCACAAAGAACCCCTAGATGCAAATCCTAAAACCCCATGAACAAAAAGGTAAAACCCATGGAATACAAGAAGAAGAAGATTATTCCAATGATCAATGACCTTGAAATAAGAGAACTTGTTCTTATTTCAAGATTGAAACAATTCACAAACAAACTAGATCAAGGTTTGCTTGAATGTTCCTAAAACATGCAACCTAATAACAAGGCTACAAAACTAAACAATTGTAGCAAAGCAAAAAGCAATATTATTATCATATGAATTTTGAGTCTTTAGGGTTACAAATGAGGCCTTTAAATAGGAAAAGAAACCCTAAAAATAAGCTAGGAAATTCGTATTACAAGGAGCACAAAATCTGCCCAAAACTTGCCTTATGTGAAATTGGCAGATTTTGTGGAAAATCTTTTCTAGAGAATAATATCTTTCCTAATCCTTTCTAAACATATAAACTGAATATAAAAGGCCTAAAACATGTCCTTTGGCCATGGAAAACATTATACAAAATCTCTAAATGCATAAAATAAATAGAAGACTCAAATAAGGAAAGTTGTCAAATATGGAAAGTTTGCAACTTTCTCTCTAAGCTTCATTCTTTGAATCTGATTGCACAACTTGTCCAAATTCTTCTTCCAATTGCACATGCCACAAGTTGAAGTGCTTTAAGTCTTCTTCCTTAGCCTCAATGTTCCAATCTTCAAAAGTCTCCTTGAGTTTGCTCATGTATGCTTGACAATGGATATTCAAAGCTTGTTGCAATTTTTTGGTCTTGGATCTTGTCATTGGCCCTTGAACCATCCTAAGCTTGTCTATCTTGTCTTGTGCTCCAGGATTCATATCATCAACCATCCTAAGCTTGTCTATCTTGTCTTGTGCTCCATGATTCATATCAGGATCTTTAGGATGGACGAAATCACGAGGAAAACTTTGACAAGTGGGAAACCTTAGGTCTTTGGTATGAATATGGTCCGAAGAGTGAAAAAAGTACTTTGAAACAAGCTTTTCAATTACAAACAAGTTTTTGGAGTGGTTCGGATCATCTTTCGATATTTTTGTCCAAACAGAAATCCAAAAGAAGAGTTTCCTTGATTTGGTTCTTTAGGATGGACTAAATCACGAGGGCAATTTTGACAAGTGGGAAACCTTAGGTCTTTAGTATGAATATGGTCCGAAGAGTGAAACATGTACTTTGAAACAAGCTTTTCAATTACAAACAACTTTTTGGAGTGGTTCGGATCCTCTTTCGATATTTTGGTCCAAACAGGATTCCCAAAGAAGAGGTTCTTTATTTGGATCTTTTGGATGGACCAAATAATGACGGCAATTTTGACAAGTGGGAAACCTTAGGTCTTTGGTATCAATATGGTCATGAGAGTGAAACAAGTACTTTGAAATAAGCTTTTCAATTACAAACAAGTTTTTGGAGTGGTTCAGATCATCTTTCGATATTTTGGTCCAAAGAGGATTCCCAAAGAAGAAGTTCCTCCATTAGGATCTTTAGAATGGAAGAAATCACGAGAAAAACTTTGACAAGTGGAAAACCTTAGGTCTTTGGTATCAATATGGTCCGGAGAGTGAAACAAGTACTTTGAAACATGCGTTTCAATTACAAACAAGTTGTTGGAGTGGTTCGGATCCTCTATCGATAGTTTAGACTAAACAGGATTCCCAAAGAAGCGGTTCCTCCATTCGGATCTTTAGGATGGACGAAATCACGAGGAAAAGTTTGACAAGTGGGAAACCTTAGGTCTTTGGTATCAATATGGTCCGGAGAGTGAAACAAGTACTTTGAAACAAGCTTTCCAATTACAAACATGTTTTTGGAGTGGTTCGGATCCTCTTTCGATATTTTGTCCAAACAAGATTCCCAAAGAAGAGGTTCCTTGATTTGGATCTTTTGGAATGTCCAAATGATGATGGCAATTTTGACAAGTGGGAAACCTTAGGTCTTTGTATGAATATGGTCCGAAGAGTAAAACGTGTACTTTGAAACAAGATTTTTAATTGCAAACAAGTTTTTGGAGTGGTTCGGATCCTCTTTCGATATTTTGGTCCAAAGAGGATTCCCAAAGAAGAGGATCCTCCATTTGGATCTTTAGGATGCACCAAATCACGAGGAAAACTTTGACAAGTGGGAAACCTTAGGTCTTTGGTATCAATATGGTCCGGAGAGTGAAACAAGTAGTTTGAAACAAGCTTTTCAATTACAAACATGTTGTTGGAGTGGTTCGGATCCTCTATCGATATTTTGGTCCAAACAGGATTCCCAAAGAAGTGGCTTGATATGAATCATGGAACATCAGAAATAGCTCAAGGATCAATTTCAAGATCAAAGTTCAAGACAAGCATAAAAACATCTATTACAAGCCTACATGAGAAAAGTCAAGACAAGCTTTGAATATCCGAGCATGGAAGTTATGGAAGAGGACTTGATGAACTTAAATCTATGGAAAATACATTATGAAGAAGAGTATTGAAGACTTGTTCAATCAGAAATGAAGAGAAGAGCAAATTAGAAAAGTTGCAACACTTTTGCAAACTTTCCTTATTTGGACCACTTTCCATATTTGTTCCTGAACTTGCCATATATGATGTGAACGAATTTACAATGTATTTGGACATGTTTTAGGCCTTTATTTACCAGTTTTAATGCTTAGAATAGTTTAGGAATGATATAATATCTTCTAGGGCAAAACTTTCCTAAAATGCACCAAATGCACTTAAGGAAAGATTTGGCAGATTTTGTGCCTCCTTGTAATCCGAATTTCCTTGTTGTTTTTAGGGTTTCTTTGGCTATTTAAAGCCTCATTTGTAACCCTAAACATGAAGAATTAATATGATAGAAAATAGCTTTGTTTTGCTTATTGCTTGGTTGATTTTACCTTGCATTTTGTAGCCTTGTTCTAGGTTGCATGTTTTAGAAACATTCAAGCATAATTTGATCTAGTATGTTTGTGAATTGTTTCGATCTTGAAATAAGAACAAGTTCTCTTATTTCAAGGTATTAGATCATTGGAATAATCTTCTTCTTCTTTGTTTCCAAGGGTTTTACCTTATTGTTCATCGGACTTTACCATGGATGTGTTTACCCGATTTTCCATGCATTGAATCATGTGAGATGGTGGTTTATTGAGTATGGCAGCCCCTTGAATGTTGTCTTCATGATGTTTTATGCCTTTCATTGATGACAAATTACTAGGCATCTCATTAGGGAACAACCTTTTGAATTCCTGCAAAAACTCAACAAACATACTAGGCAAAGATGAGTTAAGTGTAAAACAAACCTCTTTGTACAAAAGTACAAATGTAGGTTGGTAGATTTCATTCCTAGCCTCACTTGATCTATCTTTCAAGCTCTCACTCTCTAATTCACTCTCTTTTTGCTCACTAAACTCATATGTCTCACACTTTATAATCTCAAAGCACTCTTTCTTTTCATTCTCTCTTTCATTATTTTCAAACTCACAACTCTCATTCTTTTGAGCACACATTTCTTTTTTATCACTCATCTCTCTTTCTTTTGACTCAGTAATTTCTTTTGCACTCATCTCTCTTTCTTTCGACTCACTTTTTTTGTCACAATTTTCATTATTTTCAAACATAGAACTCTTTTGTAGCTCACAAGTTTCCTCCACAAAAACATTAGCACGAATATCCTTTTTTATCTCCTCCATGCTAGCATTGAAAACTTCCTTCGATTTTAAAAGTTCTCTTTCAATCATCTTGACCTTCTCTAAAATCAAATTTGTATTTTCCTCTACCAAGTCATAGGCAGCCCCATTCTTATCCATTAATGTACCATTTTCACCCATTTGATAAGAAGAAGTATTATTGGAAATAGGTTTAGAAGCATACCATGTATCTCTTCTTCTTTTGAGTCTATTTTCTACCTTGGGGGCATAGTAAACCATTTCTTCCAACTTCACATATGTATACCCATTAACTTGGCCAGCAATCTCATAATTTAATCCATCAAAGAACCATGCCATAGTCATATCTTCATCTTCCTCAATATTAGCCCTAGCCATGAGATATTTAAACTCATTGTAGTACTCACAAACGCTCATGTTTCCTTGTGTAAGATCTTCGAACATTTTCTCAAGGTCTCTTTGAAATCGGCTTGGTACAAATCGTTTTCTCATGATGTATTTAAGTTCACACCAAGTTTCAATTGGATCCTCCAAAGTTCTTCTTTTCCTATCGTTCACCAA
This sequence comes from Gynostemma pentaphyllum, assembly GCA_028015215.1. Lineage (NCBI taxonomy): Eukaryota > Viridiplantae > Streptophyta > Magnoliopsida > Cucurbitales > Cucurbitaceae > Gynostemma > Gynostemma pentaphyllum. The sequence goes on from CM051350.1 coordinate 12,590,013, forward strand.
TTGTTTCCACCATGTTAGTGCATAATCACAAAAATTACCGGTTATAAGTTGTACCTTCTTTAAATTACTACATGGATGTTCTTCAAAACAAAGCTCCACCTCTCTTTCCCATATCAAGTAAACCTCGGGATTTTATCTTCCTTGGAAAGTAGGTAACTTGAGCTTATAACCTCTTATGCTTCTATGCTCCATCCCTTCAAGAAAAACACCTCTATTTTCCCTCCGAGTATGTTCTCTCTCTCGACATCTATTACTTCTCCTTTGATCAATTTCCTGATACATTGCTGCAAGTAAACAAGTTAGTAATAAAAATAGGACCTCTCAATCACTCCCTAAGTGTTTACACTCGATGATGTCAATCCACTCGTGTTTGCACTCAAAACAGATTTTAGACCCTAAATGTAACCTTGAACTTTTAGCACACTTTAGTAACTATCAAGCAACAAAGATACTAATGAAATTTGTAAAAAGTAACAATCAAGAAATAAGAAACAAGCAAATTGGTTGGTTAAGAAGAAAACAAGACAGATTCATGCAAATGGTTTATTTTAGTGACAAGGAAAGAATAAGAAAGAAAAATAAGCAAGAATAAACTTTCCTAAAAGAGAAAAATTCGAAATTAGACTTCCCTAAAGTAATTTGGATCAGAAAATATTACTTTCCTTAAGCAAGATATGCATATATTTGAATATGGGACAGATTTGAAACTTTCCTAAAACAGTTTTTACTATTTATGGTAAGTTCTAGGTTTTTAGGAAACAAACAATTCTACCACAATTCCCATGAAATTTTCAGATTCAAGATGCATAACTGATGAGTTTAAGATGAATTCTTCAAGAACAATATGAACACAAACCACTTTTTCCAGAAACTTCAACAAATAAAACAATAACACTTTTTTTTTTCCAGTTTTTTTTTTTTTTTTTTTTTGCACAATCCGACAGTTTGTGAAGATCTATATTTTTCTCAATCTTCCAATATTTTTTTGACAAACTTTTCTGAATAACAAATACTCACAATAGAAAGATAAAGACTTTTGTAGTTTATGATTTTCTGAGAATCGGAATGAAACTATACGAAAAAGAACAAAAACAGTAGGTTAAATAAGGAAATTCTGGAACTATATTTTTTTTTTGTTTTTCTGGAATTTTCGATGAACGAAGAACAAGACAATAAAAATTAAAACAACAAGAAAGGAAGTAAGATAGAAATCTTCCCTTGAGCCTAAGCTCTGATACCAAATGATATGAAACCCTAGGAAATTGAAGTAGAAACCCTTTGAAAGCACAAAGAACCCCTAGATGCAAATCCTAAAACCCCGATGAACAATAAGGTAAAACCCATGGAATACAAGAAGCAGAAGATTATTCCAATGATCTATGATCTTGAAATAAGAGAACTTGTTCTTATTTCAAGATTGAAACAATCCACAAACACAATAGATCAATTCATGCTTGAATGTTTCTAAAACATGCAACCTAGAACAAGGCTACAAAACTAAGCAATTTCGGCTAAGCAAAAAACAATATTATTATCATATGAATTCTTAATATTTAGGGTTACAAATGAGGCTTTAAATAGCCAAAGAAACCCTAAAAATAACAAGGAAATTCGGATTACAAGGAGGCACAAAATCTGCCAAATCTTTCCTTAAGTGCATTTGGTGCATTTTAGGAAAGTTTTGCCCTAGAAGATATTATATCATTCCTAAACTATTCTAAGCATTAAAACTGATAAATAAAGGCCTAAAACATGTCCAAATACATTGTAAATTCGTGGACATCATATATGGCAAGTTCGGGAAAAAATATGGAAAGTGGTCCAGAAAGTTTGCAAAAGTGATGCAACTTTCCTAATTTGCTCTTCTCTTCATTTCTTATTGAAAAAATCTTAAATTCTCTTCTTCCAAATGCATTTTCCATTGATTAATGTGCATCAAGTCTTCTTTGTTAGCCTCCATGCTCGGATCTTCGAAGCTTGTCTTGACTTTGCTAATGTAGGCTTGTAAATGGATGTTCAATGCTACTCTAGATCTTTGAACTTGTGATTGGTCCTTGAGCTTTTTGTGAGGTTCCATGATTCATATCAACACCTTTGACAAGGGGGAAACCGTAGGTCTTTGGTATCAATATGGTCCGAAGAGTGAAACGAGGACTTTGAAACAAGATTTTCAATTTCAAACAAGTTTTTGGAGTGGTTCGGATCCTCTTTCGATATTTTTTTCCAAACAGGATTCCCAAGGAAGAGGTTCCTCCATTTGCATCTTTAGGATGGACCAAATCGCGAGGAAAACTTTGAAAAGGGGGAAACCTTAGGTCTTTGGTATCAATATGGTCCGAAGAGTGAAACAAGTACTTTGAAACAAGCTTTTCAATTACAAACAAGTTTTTGGATTGGATCGGATCCTCTTTCGATATTTTGGTCCAAAGAGGATTCCCAAAGAAGAGGTTCCTCCATTTGCATCTTTAAGGATGGACCAAATCGAGAGGAAAACTTTGACAAGGGGGAAATCTTAGGTCATTGGTATCAATATGGTCCGAAGAGTGAAACAAGTACTTTGAAACAAGCTTTTCAATTACAAACATGTTTTTGGACTGGTTTGGATCCTCTTTCGATATTTTGTTCCAAAGAGGATTCCCAATGAAGAGGTTCCTCCATTTGCATATTTAGGATGGACCAAATCGCGAGGAAAACTTTGATATGGGGGAAACCTTAGGTCTTTGGTATCAATATGGTCCGAAGAGTGAAACAAGTACTTTGAAACAAGCTTTTCAATTACAAATAGGTTTTTCGAGTGGTTCGGATCCTCTTTCGATATTTTGATTCAAAGAGGATATCCAAAGAAGAGGTTCCTCGATTTGCATCTTTAGGATGGACCAAATCATGAGGAAAAGTTTGACAAGGTGGAAACCTTAGGTCTTTCGTATCAATATGGTCCGAAGAGTGAAACAAGTACTTTGAAACAAGCTATTCAATTATAAACATGTTTTTGGAGTGGTTCGGATCCTCTTTCGATATTTTGGTCCAAAGAGGATTCCCAAAGAAGAGGTTCCTTCATTTGCATTTTTAGGGTGGACCAAATCGCGAGGAAAACTTTGACAAGGGAGAAACCTTAGGTCTTCAGTATCAATATGGTCCGAAGAGTGAAACAAGTACTTTAAACAAGCTTTTTAATTACAAACAAGTTTTTGGAGTGGTATGGTTCCTCTTTCGATATTTTGGTCCAAAGAGGATTCCCAAAGAAGAGGTTCCTTCATTTGGATCTTTAGGATGGACCAAATCACGAGGAAAACTTTGACAAATGGAAAACCTTAGGTCTTTGGTATCAATATGGTCCTAAGAATGAAACAAGTATTTTGAAACAAGCTTTTCAATTTCAAACAAGTTTTTGGAGTGGTTCGGATGCTCTTTCGATATTTTGGTCCAAAGAGGATTCCCAAAGAAGAGGTTCCTCCATTTGCATCTTTAGAGTGGACCAAATCGCGTTCAAAACTTTGACAAGGGGTGATATGAATCATGGAAAGTCACAAATATCTCAAGGATCAATCTCAAGATCAAAGTTCAAGACAAGCATAAAACATCCATTACAAGCCTACATGAGAAAAGTCAAGACAAGCTTTGAAGATCTGGGCATGGAGGCTATGGAAGAGGACTTGATGAACTTAAATCTATGCCAAATGCATTTTGAAGAAGAGTATTGAAGACTTGTTCAATCAGAAATGAAGAGAAGAGCAAATTAGGAAAGTTGCAACACTTTTGCAAACTTTCCATATTTGGACCACTTTCCATATTTGTTCCCGAACTTGCCATATATGATGTCAATGAATTTACAATGTATTTGGACATGTTTTAGGCCTTTATTTACCAGTTTTAATGCTTAGAATAGTTTAGGAATGATATAATATCTTCTAGGGCAAAACTTTCCTAAAATGCACCAAATGCACTTAAGGAAAGATTTGGCAGATTTTGTGCCTCCTTGTAATCCGAATTTCCTTGTTTTTTTAGGGTTTCTTTGGCTATTTAAAGCCTCATTTTTAACCCTAAGCATGAAGATTTAACATGGTAATAATATTGCTTTTTGCTTAGCCGAAATTGCTTAGTTTTGTAGCCTTGTTCTAGGTTGCATGTTTTAGAAACATTCTTGACAAAGTCATACTTGTTTCTGATTAATTATCAGATTACCCAAAAATGAAGCTCGTGTATTTTTTTTAACATACCCTATGATAGGGCAGCATGATCTTTATTTTCTACCCAAATTTGAGTGAGGTAGTCCAAGAGTAATGGGTATTGGTAGAGATAAACTAGATTCTATATGGGCATTTATTCTTTTTAGTGTACATACTTAGCTTTACAAGACTGTGTGGCTTTTCAATTTGAAAAACATTTTTATGTTCGACATTTTTAATACCATGCCATTTGTCGAACGCTTATTGAACTTGGTTTCTTGTATGAAATCATTAGAATTTTGAGTGCTAATTTCTTGCTTATTTATTTCTTTTACATTTTCAGTGCAGTGATAAGTAAGGACTGAGTCTAGAATTGGGTTCCTTTGCTACTGGAGTGATGATATCAACAATTGATCATGCTCAACATACACTCGAACAAGTAAGGCATTCTAATGCCTACTTATTGTAGTACCACATTATGATTTTTTTAATAAAGTAACTAGCATTAGATATTCAACTCACCCTGATTTTACTTATTATTTTAAAAATATGTGAAACAATTTACAAAATTACTCTTTGTTAGAATATCAATTTATGCTTTGGGTTTATGGGATATTGTAAACAACTTAGTAATTACAATGTTGATAAGTTCTATGGGTTGGCCAAGTTTTTTACGAACATTTATAAATTTGATGTTTCATATTTCGCTTTACAATTTATAAATCTAATTTTTTTGTTCCAATAAAATCTTTTAATACAGAGCTATGTTGTGAACTTAGAGCCCGATTTCGCAAATGCATCTGATATCGCCTCATTGAAAGCACAATAAAAAAGCGATGTGTAATAGATTTGTTTTCCTAGTACTTCTCTTAGATTAGAATTTTTGTTTGGATGGTTGTATTATATAGTTTGTAAACATTTGTAATAGTTTTTTTTGTTTTATATTTTATTGTTTATAGAAAGTGATTCATGAAGTCATTGGGTAAAATTTATTTTTTCATTGTAGTATTTAGTTAAATTTGACAGGTGTATAATTTGATGTAAAATTAATTTGATAATAATATTTTTTTTTCACTCAAATTTTAGACAAAGGGTGACGACTTTTCCCCGTCGCCTTTTCTAAAAGGGTGACGGTATTTCATGACCGTCACCAATTCAAGTGACTATTTGAAAAGGTGACGGGGGAAATCTGTCACCTTTTAAAAAAGGTAACGGTTTGACCGTCACCTAAGAGGATTGGGAAAAAAGCGTCACCTTTTCTCAAAATTCTTGTATTGACTTCTCATGAAATTACTCTAATGATTGGATGAAACGGACTGGGGATGATATCATCCACAACATCTCTCGCTTCGAGTATGTACAAATTTTTATTATGAATGTCGGCTTTGATGATATAATATTAATCTACTTTATATGTGACGCCTGGACTCTTTTAAATAATTTAAAATCGATTGACAATGAAAGTCTTTAAATTTAATTAAAATTTGGCATGGATATGTTTAAAACTCGGATTATCCATAACCTATTTACAATCTAAATTCCGAAATCTAAACACAAGGAACTCAAGTTCCCACCAGGAGTTCAAAGAGGTTTATAATAATAAAAGTGAAATGAAAAGCTCTTAAGAGCTTATAACAAATTTACATCTCAAAGATTGAAAATAAAACAAAATAAGATAAGCTTAGCCCCGGGACTTTTAAATGACAACTAGTCCATCTCCACATCATCATCCTCTCGATCAAGTAGCACCAGCTCCTCTCTCTCATGACACGAACACCTGAAATGTTTGTAATATCATGAGCTAACAACTTAAGCCCAGTGAGAATAAACAAAATAAAAAGTAAAGTTAGACCCCAAACCCGTATCCGGATTCGTGTCCAAGAACATACTTACTCTTTGCTATCAATCCAATCAAAGAGTTTATATCAAGTGTTCCACTTTTACTTACCAATTCTCCAATATAATTGTGGAACTACATTCCAAGCATTTTTAGGTATGGTTTTGTAATGCATTTAGCATTTATATCTCATTTTCTTTATATACCTTATACTATGTACAAGATTTACATCAAATCTTATTCTACCAAATATTTGAGGAACCATCTTCCAACCATTAGGAGGATATGTTTCATAACATATATATATATATATATATATATATATATATATATATATATATATAACATTTGAATCTCGTTCTCTTTAAAACCTTATACTATACATAAGGTTTACATCAAGTCTTATTCTCCAATTACGAAATCTTCCAAGTTATTGAGAAACTAGTTCTCTTACAACTTTCTCACTAAAACTTCTAAACTAGAGAATAATAACTCCCAAAGTTTAGAAGAAAGTGGTCATACCCAAATTTCTCCTTACGACCTTCATCGAGGTATATGGTTATAATCCTTTGACCATAAAAATTTATATCATCTTCTCTTGATATAAACATATTTAAATAAAAATAATTTTGTGATGAATGACAATAATAATAGCTCCCGCAAGCTATGTGTAAGCTCTCGCGACTTGTGATGGCTCCCGCAAGCCATGTGTCAGCTCTTAGGCCGTGCAATAGCTCCCGCAGGCTATGTGGTAGCTCCCGCAGGCTACGTGAAAGCTCTCAGGCTATGTAGTATGAATTTGAAAATCTTGTGATTTAAAATAAAATAAAAGTAAAGTGCATAAAGTGTCGTTCATAAAGTAACGTTCATAAAGTGCATTGCATAAAGTAAAGTGCATAAAGTGCATTGCATAAAGTAAAGTGCATAAAGTAAAGTACATAAAGTAAAGTGCATTGCATAAAGTAAAATGCATAAAGTAAAGTGCATAAAGTAAATAAACAGAAATTTCGGATTTACAATAAGTAAACCGAACTCCCGATAATTAAAATAAAGTAGATTCTTTCTTAATTAAGTAATCTACAATTCCAAGGATTCTAAACTTCCAAATAAAATCCAAAGCTCTATTTTCGAGTTCCTTTAACCATTTTATCTAAAAGTTTGGATCCTTTAACTTCCAATGATCCATTTTTAATGTCCGATACGATTCTAACTTAGAACTCCCTAGTGTTCGATGTTTCTCTTGAGAAACTCCAAAGTTTTAACTCAAAGAACTAGTTCCTAATCCTAAGGCACTAGCTCACTTTCTTTTACTCTTAGATTTGAATCTTATTCTTAACTTCCGATTTTACAAGCCGTTCTACTTCTTCGGTTTCTAAAATTACTTTAAATCCTATTTATTCTCACCTTAACCAAATAAGATTTGTTCCAAGTCTCCAATTTCCCACGAATCAACAACCGAGCAATCGCACCTACAATTCACCAATTGCACAACATATTACAACTCATAACTAAGATGAGAAAAAGTGTGCATTTTCGGGTGAATAGTGATTTCGGATGAATAGTAATTTCAGATGAATAGTGTTTTCGGGTGAATAGTGTTTTTCGAAAATCCGAGCTCAAAATCGTCAATTTCCATGATAGAAATTCATGATTTCAACTTCAAAACTCATTTATAATAAAAAATGAACAAATCCATATAAAAAGTTTTGAAAACTTAATTTTTGAGACTTCCCTTAGAGGACGGGAAACTTCGAAAAGGTAGGTTGGATAGGTAGCCCTCGTCCCTACCAATCCAACGCAACCGAAAACACGACGATCCATCGAGAAACGAAGAAAGGCCAAAGAAAACTCAAACCCTCCCATGGTGGATGGTCTCCATGGCAAGGAGAAGAAGAAAGGAAGAAGAAAATGAAGTCAAATAGTCAATTTTGTGATTTATAAAGATGAGTGAATAGTTATTTTAGATATTTTAAGAAATTGGAAATGACGGTTGCGTCCTTTTATGACTTTTGACTTCTAAATCGAAACCCGAAGCTCTTAAATTAATCTAAAGGTGATTAATAATTATTAATTGGCCTATTAATAATTATTAATGTCACCGAAGCAAATTTAAAGTATTAAAACGATTAAAAAGAATTTTGGGCGAAATTAACTACTAAATTCTAAATTACAAAAAAAAGATAATTAAACTAAATACATAAATTGAAATAAATAAATAGCATTAAATGAAAAAAAAATTCACTTCAAAATAACGGGACGTTACATTATATTTAACTTAATGTCGGTTTTTATTATGATTACGTTGTCTTCAAGCACAGGAGTGTGGGGTGAAAAAAAAAACCATAAACCATATTACATTTTGTTTATAAATCTTTTAATAAGCTCTTATATTGTAATGCTTTTGCATCTTTGTTAGTTTAAAGCTTTATCAGAACTAACAGTATTCTACGGTTTAATTAATTTTATAAAAATAATTTTTAATAGCATAATAAACAATTTAGTTGATTATAACGTTGAATTTTTATACTAATTATAGAATAAAGAAAATAACAATCAATATTAGAATAAAATCATTCTCAATTTTGGTCATATTTATTAATTTATAATTTTTAATACTAATTTATTATTAAAAAAAAATATTTTCACGTGGTATTTTTATGAGGTGTGACGACCCAACACTTTTAAATAATTTAAATTAGAAAAATCAGCGAAAGTATTTTATTTTAAGAAAATTTGGCGTGGTTATGTTTGAAAATTTGTTGACTAAAACCTGTTTACATCTTAATTTCAAAATCTAAAATACACAAGGAACATTAAGTTCCTATCCAGGAGTTCAAAATGATTATAATCATAAACATAAAGACAAAAGCTCTTAAGAGCTGTATACAATTGTACAAATCTCAAAATGATATAAAATTCACAAAACCATGTACATGGATTTTTACAACTACTTAGTCCAATCATCCTCTAGATCAAGCGCGCACTAGCTCCTCTCCCATGATCCCAAACATTACCTGAAATGTTTGTAATATCATGAGCTAACAAACTAAGCGCAGTGAGAATAATAAGAATAAAAAAAAAGTAAGGTTAGACCTCAAACTTGCATTTCCGATTTGTGTCTAAGAACATACTTACTCTTTGCTATCAATCCATTCAAAGAGTTTATATCAAAATGTTCCACTTTTACTTACCAATTCTCCAATATAATTGTGGAACTACATTCCAAATATTCTGGGTATGGTTTCGTAAATGCATATAGCATTTATATCTCATTTTCCTTATAAACCTTATACTATATACAAGATTTACATCAAATCTTATTCTCCCAAAAGATGATATTACTACACTCGTAGTCAAATCCTCATCCATTAACTTGTTATGACATAGAATAAGTAAAGTAAATAAACTTTATATAAAATATAACTTCTCGATTCTCTATATCATCAATCATAAACATGAATGCATGAGGACATCCCGTAGGATTTCGCATTTGCCCTTATGCATGAGGAAGTAATGCGTACGTCCCGTAACTTACCATTCAACTTCTTTCCTTGTTTTACTTTCTTTTCTTTTTCTGAAGGTGATGCGGACACTACCTGTAGGCTCCAACATTCTCCCCTTCTTTTCTTTTTCAATGCATGATGCGAAAATGTTATGGTGCAATATGATATGCATATGCCTGCATATCCTTGTAAAAGTAAATAAGTAAAGTACGGATTAAAGTAGGCGATGCAAGCATAAAGTAGAGGGGCATAAAATAAAAGACATAAAGTAAAATAGATAATAATCTCGGACGAACGATATGTAAATCGAACTCTGCTACAAATAATAAAATTAAAATCATAACTTAAACGATTAACCTAAACCTTCAAGGATTCTAAACTTCCAATATAATCCGAGGTTCTATTAATCGTTCTATATAAAAGTTTGGATCTTTTAACTTCTAATGATTCATTCTAAACTCCGAAACGAATCTAACTTAGAATCTTCTAAGATTCGAGGCTTTCTTCGAGAAATCCTAAGTTCTTGCTTAAAGGATTAACTTCAAATCCTAAGGGCACTAACTCACTTCCTCTAATCTTTAGATTTGAATTCTAATCTTAGTTTCAAATTCTACAAACCATCATATTTATTTGCTTTCTAAATTTACTTTAAATCCTAACTATTCTCACCTTTGTAAGAGAAGATCTCGCTCTCAACCTCCGATAGAGCGATCAAGCAAAGTTCAAACCACCTACAATTAGAATTACATCTAACAATTAATAAATAAACCAACTAACGATCAAACAATATCTAAGCGTGAAAAACAACGAAAAACCCAATAACCCCTACAAAGAGGCTCTCGGCCCCCCCTTCAAAAGGGTTTTGGTTTTGGTTTTCCGGCTTTTAGGCAATGTAAATGTGTTTCGAGTTGGTTTTAAGCAAATTCGATATTCCCGATTTCAATGGGTATCGATTATTCGGATTTTTGAACAATATGTAATTTCCCAAATTGAATTACAATAAACAATTTATCATCAATACATAATCCATAATCAAACCCCAAAAGGTAAATTTCAAACGGGAAGAGTTTCGACTGAAACTCGGTTTTAGGGTTTTGGGAAAGTTTTCAAAAACTCTTAAAACAACTCCCGTATTTACAAACACCGAGTTTCACAACACAAAATCGAAAGAAATCAAAGAAAACTCCATTAAAACACTATTTGGAGTTTAGGGTTTCAAGAGAAACTTACCGAGAACTCCTTGGATCTCGGGTGGCAAGCACGATGGTTAGGTGGAAAAGAATCCTAGACTTGAGTGCTTTCAGATGCAACCGAAATCGAGTCGATCCAACGAGAAACGAGCAAAAACCCAAAATCCCCCATTTCCCCCTTGATAGCCTCGGCCTTGGGAGAGAAAGATGAGAGGTTTTGGTCAACTTTGGTCAATTGCTTGATTTTTAAAGACAAATGAATAGTGTTTTGACATTTTTAAGAAATCGGAAATGACGGTTGCGTTCTTTTATGACTTTTGACTTCTAAATTGAAACCCGAAGCTCTTAAATAAATCTAAAGGTGATTAATAATTATTAATTGGCCTATTAATAATTATTAATGTCACCGAAGCGAAAATAAAACATTAAAACGATTAAAAAGAATTTCGGACAAAAATTAACTACTAAAATCGAAATTACAAAATAATAATTAAACTAAATACTTGAATTGAAATAAATAATTAAATAAACAATATTAAATAAAAAAAATCACTTCAAAATAACGGGACGTTACATGAGGTGTCGTGGTTTAGGGTTTTGATCTTACTCTCTAAATTGGAAGTCACTGATCGTCTTTTGCCGAAGTCCTACCTCGATCTGAAGCTTTGCCCTAAATTTTATAAGGTGTCGTGGTTCAGGGTTTTGACTTTCATTTTCCAAACTTTTCTCTCTTTTAATATTTTGTTTCTTGTCCTTCAAGTTTTGTTCTGTTAATGGTTGATGACGTTTTTCTATTCTTAATTTCTTCGGTGTCTATGCAAGTTGATGTAGTAAATTTAGAAATAAAGAGGTTTGATTTTTTTATGTTGATTGTGATTTGAAAATTTCGGTTCTTTACGTAACAAAATATTATTTTTTTCGCTTGAAAACTCTTCCATTGTTGAATGTTTTTTATTTCTTACATGTTATGTTATATTTATTATCGAAAAAGCGCATTGTATTGAATTAGTGTAATTATACATGAGTATTACCCTAGCTTAAATTGAGAGACTAACTTAAACAAATAAGGTAAACGAGCTAATTAAGAAAATCAGAGATAATTACGAAAGCAAATAAGGAAACTACAAATCATCTTAATTTTAACCATAATATATGCTAACACCCCCTCTCAAACACAAGTTGCTAAGTCAACAAACATGGCTGTAAATATGAATAAAGGCAACAGACATAACTCTTAATTAATAACTAATTCTATTAGCAATTGATAAAAATATTCAATAATTTTTACTAATACATCAAATTTATATATAAAAATATTATTTTAATAAATCTATATTAAATTAAAAAGTGGCTTCATGGGAAAAAATTTGATTTCCCTTTCAGCCCCTTATAAATCCTTTTAATTTCTATAATATCATCACTCTTACTTAATAACTAATTCTATTAGCAATTGATAAAAATATTCAATAATTTTTACTAATACAGTGAATTTATATGTAAAATTATTATTTTAATTGATCCATCTATCCATCTACTCTTTTATATATTTGTATTGATTTACTTATTAATTTATATTAAAAAAACTATATGTTCAATTCAGATAAGAAATTTATATTATCTAAATTCAACAATCAATTTAATTTGAATAAATTATTTTAGTAACTAAAGTCCATATAAAATAACATAATTATTTATAACAAATCTAAAAAATAAAAACTATTTGTTTTAATAAGTATTATTAATTTTTTAAATATTATTTTTATCATTGTATAAGTATAAAAAAATATTAAGAAAAAATATTTGAGAATTTGAAAACTAATAATTCATTAAAAATATATATAATAAAATAATCGTACTTGAAATGGAATTTTTTTAATATTCAAAATAAAACTACCAATTTCACATTTAATTTATATTCATAACATCTAAATCATGAAAAAAAATCTCTTTTATTTTGACAAACTTTTATAAATATCTTTATTCTGTCATAATTTGAAAAATATATCTTTAATCTAGGTCCAATATTGAAGAAGTGTTTTTTTTTAAAATAATTTTATCCATTTTAAATTTTTATATTTATATTTAGAAAAAAAAAAACCAATAGTTTTTTTATTTTATAACATAAAATAAGTTTATTTATCAAGTAAGATGAATATCATTACATTATTTAGGAGTTACTTACTTATCATAACTTTCAGAAGTAAATAGTTTAATATAAGAAATTGAAGTGTCATATTGTTCCGTTTATTCTATCCTCTCCAGTTCATCACATTCATTACTAATTATTAATTAGGTGATTAAATGATAATAAATAATTGTGAATACATGAATTAAAAAAAAAAATCATATGTTTCCTCCAGTGTATTTATATAGAATATGACAGGATTGAATAGAGAAGAAAAGAAAAAGGCCAATGTGGTTATTGATTTTCATGACATGGTGATTATGTTCAATCTTGTAAAAGTATGTGCAATACTATATAATTGTTTTCATGGTAGTGAATTTACGCCCTCTCCCCGTCACCATTCATGGACAAATTTGTTTTTGATAAATAGTGTACCTTGTTGGAAATTATATTTTCTTTAGATTTGAAGAATTCATAAAGTTTCTACCTCTTTTCCCCTCACACGTCAATATTGTGGATCAAATCAATGAGTAGAAGATTTGGGCAACACGTTTTATGGGTAATAGCCTATTAGATGAGATGGCTTCGTCGTTCGAGTTGTGTAAGGATGAAACTCAATGATGAAAGTTCTAACTCTCATGTTATGAAAACATTTGGGTTGGTATAAATAAATAATTCATATTCTTTTTAAGAAATCATTAAATTAAAATTAACAACAAAAAAAAGTAGAAAAAATGAAGACATACATGAAATAAAATTAGATAAAATGTTTCATAGTCTCCATTAAATTATATTTTAATGGGATACTTTTATTGTTTTTTTTAAGATATTGCATCAAATGGGGATGAGAGACTCAAATTTTTGACCTCAAATAAAGTGAACAAGTGTCTGACTAATCTAGCTATCTTTAATGTCTTTTTTAAGGATAGTACTTTTAAATCATAGACTCTGCAAATAAAGAAGGAAAAAAAACTCTTCAAGCAAAATAAATATTAATGGGACGTGGTTGTTGTTGCGTAAAAATGGAGAGCTTCCATGTAGGCAACAAACTTAATTTATGGGACGAGTCGGAGGTAGTGTGCCGCTTCAACGACGTGTTACGTAGGTACCTGCACAGGAAAGGAAAATAGCGCCAGTGTGGTGCCGGCCTAACACCCTCCGATGCTAAAGTCAGAGCAAGCAGAACTAGTGTGCCAGAGAGAATAGTAGGTGAAATTAATTACCTAATGAATGAATTTCTTCTCCTATTTATAGGAGATTAGGTTAATGACATCATCATGCCACGTGTCGCGTCGGGATTGGGCGATGTGTTGCTTGTCAATTACGCGGCGTAAACTACGAGTTGCACCACGTGTCGTTTCCCAAGTGGATACTTGTATTCAATCTTAAGTATGTAAGTCTATGTTGGAGACTGCATAGCCAGGGTCTTTTCAGGTGCGTAGACTTTATTACTAGGTACCGCGGTCAGACCAGGTGCCTAAGTACCACCTGGTCGGACCAGGTGCTCTCATATCTGGCGGTCGGACCAGGTGCCCTGGCATGCTGGTCGACGAGGTGCGTAGATAAATCTTGTCAAGTTGTAAAATTTCACGTGTAATCCAATTTCACCCCACAACAGAAGCCCCCTACTCCCGAGTTGAGTTGAGATGCTAGTTCAATGCTACTTAGGAGTATTCTTTCAAAGTAGAATTTTGCTTCAATTAATTTCCCGATAATATTCAATGCAAAAATTCGTAAAAATTCTTCTGAAGCTTCCACCACCAAAGAAAAAATTTATCTTTCCATAATTTTTTGCTTTAATCTTTGTTGGACCTGACATCATAAAAAATTGAATAAGAGATCTGAGCCGTTGCCTTTACCTCGATCCAATGATTGAGATATCAATCAAATCGGGAGATAAGAATCAAATCAGGAGATAAGATCGAATCATGAGATAAGATCAAATCTCTATAAATATCGAAGTTTTGCTTCTTCCATAATTCGCAACTTGGAGAATTGGTAAGTTTTAAATTCTAAATTCTCTCTTCCTTTCTTTCTTTTACATAAAGACTTTCTTTGACATCGTCTTCTTCAATTTCTCGATTTTGCAGGTTTGTCTTCTCATCCAGTAGAAACAACTGTGGTAGGGCGTCAAATTATCAGGTACATATTGCCCCTTTTCTAAGTTTAAGATAATTGCTCTTACAACGTAGAAATTTAATAATTTAGAGCTTGACATACTAAGTTTATGGATTGAGGAAGGGAAAAATAAATAAATTGAGAGTAGGATTAAAGTTAGATGAAATTGTTTAGTGAATAGTTATAATACTGTAGGTTATTAGCTTTAAAATCAATAGTTTATATACTACTTAATTTGCCAAGAGTACTCTTAATCATTTTCAGTTGAATTCTATACAAATTATTTTTTATACATACATTAAAAAAATGTAAAAATGGTTAGAAACTTATTAGATCTTAAAATAATATATTTTGGATAAGTTTTTATTCATTAGGAAATATATCTGATTGGTTTTAAAAGTGTGGATAACAGCGGTTTAAGACCATTTTTACTTTCATAGATTTAAAGTGTATAACATTTTATTATACCTTTTGTTCATTGATATTTAAAAATTTTCAATGATATATTTTTATTATGTAGTTAATGAAAATATGATCGTATGGAGCAAATCTTTCACTAAAATCAAGAGTGAAAAACAATAGTAGAAATTTACGTGGAAAGCACATGTTAAAAAACTAGTTTATAAAAACTCAAATTGAAGGTAGCAAGGAAAAGTTGAAATGGACTGCTTTACCTTTACCACTAGAATCCTCGAGATGAGCAAATTGGCGCTTAAACGGTCATTTTCACTAATTTATTTTAATATATATATATATATATATTAATATTACCTTTTAGACACAAACAATGAATGTAAATAAAATAATAAAGAAAAGTCCTTAACCTTGGATCCATGAAGTGACACTCGCAACCTTGAAGGTACTCATGTAGCATATGAAGATGATACTCTAAAATCTGTTATTTTCAAGGATAAATTGAGTGAATTTGAAGAAATATCATGTAAAACAACATAGGAATATAAATTTATTAAGCAATGTTGATCGTACTTCTCGATAAATAAGCTCTCTAACATCATATTTGTTCAACTTTCTCCTTTCAAACTCAAACTCAAGTTTTGAAATGGGTTTGCATGGATGGTTCATTCTTCAAATAAATTACACTAATTAAAAAGAAAATCAACTACAAATAATTTACTAAATTAGTAAAATATACGATAATTTCAATCTTAAATAGAACATAATAAAACGTTTAATAATTAAAAAAAAAATAAAACAAAAAGAAAATCGATTTTTTTTTATAAAACAAAGAAAAATAGTTAAAAATGCGTATATTAGAAAGAATATAATAAGATGTGGTAAAATATTTAAAAATTTGTATATTTGATATATTACCGTTTTTTTTTTATTTTTATAAAACATAGAAAAAACTCGGTTTAAAAAAAAAAACGGTAATATATCCATCTCTCTCGCAATCGCTTCCCTGAAGTCGTCCCCGCTCCATGCTTTCCTTCCGACTCTCCCTCAACCTCTGATCGCGATCTTCAACTTCAAATTGATTTTGAATATGATGATGAAGCATTATCTCGAGGCGTCAAAGAGGATTTAACTGAATTTAAAAAAACCCTAACTCGCCGATTTCTTGCTCCATCGCCTTCTCATCCTCGACCTGATCAGGCTGATCTTTCCATCTCCGGTAACGAAGCGGAGCCGATCGCGGTATTGAAGATGCGTTCGAATCATGATGCTTATGCGGTTGAGGAAGATTATTACTACGAGGACGATTGTGGAGGCGCCGTGGGATTGTGTTGGCTTTCGCGACATGGATTGATTTTCCTCTTCATGAGGAGGAAGATAAGGTTTTAGGTTACTGAAAGCTGGGGGAATACTTGTATACAGCACTTGCAGGTTCTATCTATTGGCTGTATCTTTTAGATTTTTTAAAACAGAAACACATGCACATCGTCTTGCATTTTAATTTTCCTATTCCTTGGCAAATCAAGTCTAAAAAAATCCCAGAAAAGTAAATCACCAGCCTTCTTTGACGGAACCTAACTCAAATCAAAATACCATAGTAACTTACATACTTTTGCTAACTGTATGCATTTTTTAAAGTTAAATGTTGTTTCTTAACGGAAATTTAGTTGTCTGTGCTTCTTGGTGTTGGTATAAATATAATCATATAAAAACTGTGTCAAATGTTGAATGATCTAATTACATGCAGGATTGAACTTTTTTGTGATTTACATGTTAGAGAATTAATTTGGATAGTTATTTCCATCGATAGTTTGTAAGCATTATATAATACCCTTTTGCAACAGATATGGTAAAAAACAAAGGTTTCCCTTCTGAGATACCCATTCAAAGGAATCAGATGAAGGAAATTATTTATTTGTTACTTCCAGCTTGCAAACAACCCGATATTGATTCCGGTATTCCCTTTCAGGCAGATGCTATCATCCCCTGCTTATGGTAAGACCCTGTTGCTAATCTATAGAACCTTGTCTCAGGTGTAAATTTATTATCTTTTGATTGTATGATGACTTTATCTCTTACCAATCTGTTCTTAATTATTTGGTAAGCCAATACTGCCATCAGCAGTTTGTTGGAAAAAATGGTTGGGCTGATGTGAAATGAAAAAATGGATGAGAAATCATATTTGTGAAGCATATATTTTTTGTTCTTGAAGATAGTGAATTTTATTCTACTCTAATTTTTCTTAATATTCGTGAAAGCAGTAATTTCTCTCTACGTCTCCACGTTTTAGCCTGTCCCATCCTACGCAGAGGGTTCTGTGAGGGAGATTGCAAGATGGCACTACATTTTTTTCTTTTAAGCTCATTCATAATTGTCAGGGCTGCTACGTTTGCAAATTAACTCTATAAAAAAAACCTCTTCAATGCTTCTATAGGGCATACTCATGTGGCGGGGGCACTTAAGATTCCAATTCACATATTTTTCACAATGCCATGCATGTAAGTTCTACATGGATGATGTACTGTTAATGAGATATATGCTTCATTAGAGAATTTGAACCGTGTATTGTTTTCTTTTCTAATCAGGTCAACAAGTGAATTCCTCACCCTTTATCTCGTGTCAAACGACAGGCTCGATATAGGGTAACTCTCTCATGGCTTGTCTTTTGCCTAACTGCCTTTGCCCTCATGCATGAGTGTTGGACTTTTTTTCTTTTTCACCTTACAAATTTTAATCAATTCTAATTTGACTTACCCTTTGTAATTTCCAGCTGTCATATCAAATAGTAGACTCCTTGATTTGGCTTGGGATATGGGATATGATTAATGATCTTAAGAAGAAAAAGCTGAAGCTACGACCAGTCACTTATTTAAGTGGCTCACATGTCTCTGAATCAAATGTGCCACATGGATATATGGAGTCCACATCTTGTTCCTAAACCAAAAAGTTCATTTTTAAAATCATTTTATCTTTCCCATTGTAATTGCACTATTAACAAGCTCTGGTTTCTTTCAGATAGGGAGGGGGCCTAAGGTGGATGTGGTCGGATTCTGCTTCCTTGATCTTGCATCAAATTATGAACCCTTCGAGTCAGCTTGTAAAATGGTTACAAGCCTGTTTATATTGGTTTTGGTATCCTTGTGAGTGTTTCCATATTATTTCCTCCACGAACTTGATACTTTCAGCTTTTTTGAATTCGTTGAGACTTTCGTTAAAGAATAAAAATCAGTAGTACAAAAGTTCAAACCCATCTGTTTTTGTTGCCTCTTAATTGCTACATAAGGTGTAGAAATAGTGATTAAGTTGCTGATCATACGGTATAAGACAGCAATTTATTTTTTATTTAAGAAACAAATTTTTCATTGACGGGAACAAAATAAAACGAAAGATGAGAAATTAGCATTAATAAAAAAAGTAATTAGCAAAGCATTGATAAAAAAGGTATTGTAAATCTAATTTTTTTTTTTGCTAGGGAGCTTCAAAGGGAGACTTTGATGTGTAATATTTCCCAACAGTTTTTGCTATCTCTAGAGGCAGCATTGAAGATTCTTGCGTTTCTTTCATCCAAACTTAAGACAGAAATGGCCTACTGTGGTTAAAGAGATTGTATGCAAGATTTTCCTTAGTTTATTTAAATAAATAGAAACAATATATCTTTGAAGAACAAATATTATTTTAAAAAAAATTAGTGATGACTGATGAACAGGGATTACAAAACCTCCAAAGTTAGCCAAAGGAGTTACCTAAAACTCTCCATATAGCTTAAATGTCGGAAGACGTGTAATTACAAAGAGCTCCTAGATAGAGTACATCATTTATTCTCTGATAAGTCCAAGGGAGAGGGAGCCCTGTCTTGAAAGATCCCATGAATCCCCTCCAGCCAATTAGAATTTAACATTCTTCAGTTAAAATCTTTCAGGTATGATACTGTGCTAACTTTTCTTTTCAGTTTTGAAGTGTCAGTATTGTCTTGAAATATCTTATGAATAAAATGACTTTGTGTGGCTTCACTTGATTATAATAGCATAGTTCTGGTCCTCAAGATATGGTCCTCTTGGTTAATGGTCATCTCTCCACATTCTCAAACTCATTTTGATTCAGCCTGTTCAAGAACCTGAAAAGATGATCCAAATAATTGTAGAAGCGCTGGAAACTACTGGGCAGAGGGGCATTATCAACAAAGGCTGGGGTGGCCTTGGAAATTGTAAGTTTCAGAATTTCTACCTCAGTATGTCATGTCATTCTATATGATTTTTACTAGCCCTACAAGTTCTCTCCCCTCCCCTGCATTTATATTCTGGGATTCATAGATTTTGAGATATCTGATTATTTAGCTCACTTTTATTTCTTCCAGTGGCAAAACCAAATGACAAGATATATTTATTGGACAATTGCCCTCATGATTGGCTATTCTTACAGTGCAAGGCAGTGGTGAGTCTTTACAATCGAGTCCTATCATTTTAATAGTTGGAGTGGTCTCTATTACTTTTAGGAGCCTGGACAAATTTTTTTCTTCTTGTTAGCACTATGTTTGTATGAATAAGAGCTGTATACAAAGACAGGTTCAGGGATAACTAATTCTTCACCTGAAAAACTTGGAAAAATATTATTTCTTTCTTTATATTGTTGTTTTTTTCTCCATTTTTTTTTGTTTCTTGACCTTCAAAATTATCATCCCTTGAAATCAATGGACATCGAATGTAGATTGGTGGATGAGTTTATTTAGGTTTGGAAGCAATTACATACATGCCTTTATCTTGAAATTTTTTTTGTAGAGGGTCTGAGTTTGTAGTTCTTCTCATGTGTTTATGCCTGGAGTTGTAGTTTCCTTTTCATCCAAAAAATAATAACATATACTAGTTAAGAATTTTAGTTCAATAAGAAGCTAAAATAAAGAGTGTCATGAAGAACTATTTTAGAAGTTTTAGCCTAATTAGTTGAGACAGGATGCACAACTTTCCTATAGGCTGACATTCATGCATATTATATAAACCATTCAATAAAAAAAATGATTGTGAAAACCATATTAAATTTTGATCAGATTTACTTTCTTTTCATCAGAAAAAGATCACTTGAAATGGACTAACTTGACCCCAGAGTTTGGAGAATGATGAATAATGGAATAGGAGGGTAATAGGTTTCTAGACAGATGGGTAGGTAATTTTGGAAAAGATGCATGCGGATTCATGTGATTGAGTTTCGTGGCTTAGAATGGAATGATAAAAGTCTGTAAAAATATGAGGTGATATCAAAACCTTCTTTTTAATTGTGAAATTGTAATAATAAATGGATCGAATGAGAAGTGGGTGTGAAATTTCGTTTAGTTGATTTCCTCTTTGTTGAATTTTGTGACTTAAGTCTGTCGACGTCATCGACAGAGAAACCACTTCTCTTCCTTCTTTCCTATTCTGGCACTCTTTTGCTGGACTCTGAAACTACCAACCTTTCTCATCTTTCTAAATTTGATCAGTTTGGTAACCAATGTCATGGTAAGGAGTAGTAAGGGTGAAGAGGGGACACCAGAAAAGTTTGATTGGTGTCGAATAGAACCGAAGGTGTTCAACATAGACGATGGGCTATTTACCTTTTCAGAAAACCTCAATTTTGAGTTATGAGGTGCATGAGAATGTCTTAGGCTCCTACTATCCACATAATGACTCTAACGCCATAGAGGTTTTAATGCATTGGAAAGGACATAGCTGCATTTGATGCTACTTGGGAGCTGGAGCTCGTTCACTAGTTAGTTTGACAATGTCCTAATTTTCCTTCAGGATACGCTTATATTGTTTGGAAAACAAGAGGGAAGGTAGGGTAAATGTGATATGTTAAGTGATGGCTTGACAGAACCTAGGATTTAGGAAGTTAGTTAGAGTTAAAAAAAATACGAGTAGAATTGGTGAAGTAGGGGAGAGATACGGAGCTTTGGAACTCTCCTTGAATTTGTGCTCGTTTCTATCTTATAATCCAATCCACTTTAAGTTCTATCAGGTGTATAATTTATGCTATGACTGTTTGCACATTGTGACCATATTACTGCTTGTTTCTTTATCCGTTCTTGTGTGAAGGCTGCTTGATATTTGTATTTTGTTTATAGGTGCATCCGTTCTTAACTGTTTGCACATTGTGACCATATTACTGCTTGTTTCTTTATCCGTTCTTGTGTGAAGGCTGCTTGATATTTGTATTTTGTTTATAGGTGCATCGTGGAGGTGCTGGAACAACAGCTGCTGGTTTAAAAGGTGCTGTAATGGTTCATGCTATGATTACTTATAATACACGTGATTCAGAATTGCTAATTTTGATCCCCTTATTTCTTGCACTGCAATGTCCAACAACAATCATTCCTTTTTTTGGAGATCAGCCACTATGGGGTGAGCGTGTAAAAAGATAGAAGGGTTGGTCCTCCACCCATCCCAGTCGAAGAGTTCTCACTTACCAAGTTGGTTGATGCTATAAAATTTATGCTAGTTCCCAAGGTAATTTCGTTTAGCAAGTTGGATAAATTTGGACATGTTTGACTCATTAAGTTATTAAAAAAAAGCTTTTATCTATTATTTCTTTAAGAGACGATTTAATTGATAAATGAAAGGCGAGATTGTGTTGATTTTCCTTTTGTTGTCAAATTACGAGAATGTGAATTTCTACTTGTATAGTTGTATTTGTATCATGGACAATTGATAACTTCTTATTTGCGTACTAAATAAGTTTATAAGTTTGGCAGAATACTATGGTGAAAAAGAAAGAGAGAGCTTACACTTGAATTATAACCTATAATTAATAAGGAAAAGACACGTTATGAAATTGATTATTATTCCAGGTTAAGGAGTCTGCCATCGAGCTTGCCAAGGCCATGAAGAATGAGGATGGAGTTGAAGGAGGTGTAAAAGCCCTCTTTCAGCATTTTCCTAGGCAAAGCCAGAACAAGAGTTAGAAACAGGCGAGTCAACCGTTTTCTCGCTACGTAAGTGTTTTGGCTGTTCTTGATTTTATGCAGTGCAAAATATCATCGATACCTATCCTAATTTATACAGCTGCCATGCCCCTGTTGTGAAACATAAACAACTGCCATTGGCAGTGTGGAATGACACAGGTAAATGTTTATAATCTCTCTCTCCGGCTTCAGAATGACGATGATCATTTCTTTTTGTTGCTATCAGTTTTCATTACAAGACATTATAGCAGTTTAAACCCATCCCTTCCCGACGTTTTAAATGTAAATTTGTTGACCGTTTTATTGATTTGATTGTAAAGTAGATCTGTGCATGTTTGTTAGATGATTTATTAGATTTTATTTTATGTTTTCTGAAAACAAGGTGTTTGATAAAATTGTGTTTCGTCGGGTGAGGCACATTCCATATCTCCCTCAAACTTCCTGACCGCCAACTCCTACTATTTGTTTGGCTTAAAAACTCATCTCCCGTTAAAGCCATACACATTTTATAAATCAAACAATATAATATCACGTAAAACTCACCTTATGATTCAATATATATAAAAGGAAAAAAAAAACTTCAAATAAACTAACTACCCTTTCTTTTGACTAGTCTAACAATAGCACAAAATGAAAATGTTGGGGAACAGTTTCTCAATGGTAGGGCTAGGGAGTAGTAATTATTATTTTAGCTTTCAAATGGAATGCCTTTTTAGTGTCACGATTAACAAAATTTAGTTAATCCCTTTTTTCTTAGTGGAGTCGATAGTGTTTGAGTTTCTTATTTATTTGAATTGCTTGTTGATCTAATGGACTGCAACAAACTGGTAGCATATTGTTTTGCTTGCTGTTAGATTTAGGGCAGTTGGATCAAACCAGGTGCTATAGTTATTGATGTTGGCACAAAATGCAATTGATGACCCAAGCATTTTCTAATAATTGTTTGCAATTATGTAGATGTTTTTTTTTTTTGCATCCTTTGAATGTGTATGGGTTCCGCTTTGACTAGTTTAGTTTAGTGAATGTTTGCAGCTTACATTTGATTTTGGTGGTGCTCTTCTAAAAATGGGATATCATATGCACTTCTCTCTATATTTGCTCTTCAACGCATTCAAAAAATATGGAGTCCATCCCAACCATTGTAATTTTTCAAGACTTGGCAGGTTTTTTTATTCTTATAAAAAAAGAAGGGGTGCATTAAATGTAAATTTTTTGACACTGTACCTATACATGTTTAGACTCATTCACAGAACTCGGTTATATGTTTATTGTTCTGATGCATGGAAAAAAAAGTCATAATATGAATTAATTCCAAGAATTTGTTGTTCCATTTATTGTAGGGTTGAGCTGAAGCAATGAATGCCACTGAGAGTAGAGAGAAAAATGCACTCGAGAGAAAAGGTTGGTGACAATATGTTGTACCTTCTCTTTTTTATTTTAAGTTCCTGCTGATATAGAATTGAAATAACAAGCACATTTGTTGTTCCATATATAGGTTTTTTTTCCTTTCATTTGCTGCCTGGTTTACTAATATTTGAACATCATATTTATTAATTTTAATTACACCTACATGTTTTCATTATCATAATTAGAGAGATGAATAATAATAACCTTGCTCTGATAGATGGCAACCAGCTGGTGCTTGAACTCACGATGTGTTCATTGTGGCATGTCTGCTCTCTACTTCTTTGGATGGTGAGGAGTTTCTTATGGTGTTTGTTCTTTACCTCATCTCTATTTTTTTTCTATGAAAATTTTTGAACTTGTGTCAGGCCTCTTTAGTTTACTTTCACCAATCACTGATTGAAATGTTTTAACATTGTTTCTTTTTTTATTTTCTAGATTTATTTGATGAAATAGAGATTTGTATTGTAACAAGAGTGCTATAGCTTTGAGAATTAATTGATAATAGTTAGCTGGCTGGAACGTGGAAGGCCTTTGGACAATTACATCCATGGGAGCGGTTGAAGTCTTTGAGTTTATAAGAAAAGATGGTAAATATGCAACTCTTTATATAGTTTATTGTAGAGAAATCACCACCAATAACATTTTTTCTGCCTTATTTTCCAAAATAGTAAAGGTTTTATTTATTGTTAAATATAACACTTTTTTCATTCATTATTTTTTTTTCGATGTGTATTGTGTATTGTTGAGTAATGAATATTATTATTGTTTTTATGTTTCTAATTGGGATTTTTTAAATTCAAATTCAATAAGTTTTCAAGTTTTGTTAGTTTTTATGATTTTGAAACTTTCATTATTAATGAAAGTCCTGTCATTATAAAATCAAAGTGCTATTATTAATGAAAGTTCTATCATTATAAAATCAAACTTTCATTATTATGCTCTCCTTTCATGTTCTAAGCTGTCAATCACTGTACGGGGAGGCAAACTAGAAAGTCTTTTATTTGCAGTACTTTTATATTACTAAAAGTTTTTGTTTAACCGTCGTTGTGTTTAAGATTTGCAGTTATCAAGCTCTATCATTTCAAGAAACGGGTATGGAGCCTGATGGTTCTAAAAGAGTGAGGAAAAGAATGCTTTTAGTTCAAGAAAATGGTGGTTCCCATCCATTGAGCATCAGCGATCTCGGTCCGTGGACTGCATGGGCGTACAAGCCTCGTATTGTTTCATTGTTACTTATCGGTGCATGCTTCCTCATGTGAGTTGTTTTGTGCAATACGTAGTTTCTAATCATTGAATTCTTTTGACCCAGTTTTTGGTGCATTTGAATATTTTGGTTTTTGTAGTTTGGTTTTCTACCTATAATCTGCAAAGGAGTCGAGTCACTCTCCGTGTTAATTTTTATTTCCTAGCCCTTTTAATTTATGTTGGCTTTTATTAGAAGTATATGAGCTATAAGCTTGATTGACACACTGTTATTTATAATATGTTGAATATGGAACCGAGTTTTAGAATATTAATTCTGAAGATAATTTTAATTGTAAATTTTTGTCATGCTCTCTATTCTTATTTTGTATTTGGAACTACTTCATGAATGTGTGATTAAAACTTGCATAATTTCTTGAAATTCTTGCAGTGAATCAAGGAGTGTTTTAGAATCTCTACCGGTTCAACTTTTCCTACCAGAATTCTTTGGAGCTACAAATGAGATGAGTTGATGCTTCTTGTTCTTCGTATTTACACATTTATTTTTAATTTTTAATTTTCCGATAGTTTTGTATTGGTCGATTGTATATTTTGAGTTGTTGTGACCTCAATATTTTTGGTAGATATTGAAGGGTATTTTCTCATGTGTGGCGGCCATGTCTATCACGAAAGTCTCAATAACCATTGTCATACAATACTCTTTAGTCTGTCATAAATCAAAATATGAAAATAATTAAAAACGTTTCGTATTTTGTGGCAGTGTTTCTAAGCTCAAATCTCCGTTTGAGAATGTGCACTGTAAAAACATAAGTAAACTAATCATTATTATTATCAAATTTTTAGTTGATTACCGAGGTGGAGAATAAAAAAACGGATCATCGGGATCAAACTCCTCGTCTTCACCAAGGGAGTTTGAGGATCCGATTGATGGAGTTTTTGCATTTGCTTGACTTCTGCAATGATTCTACTGTGAGATGTTTTTTGGTGGTGGCTTGGGCCATTTTTTCCATCAAAGCTGATTTCTCCTTGCATAGCTCCTTTTGATGAATCAACGAGAGATGTTGTTGAAGGGCATTCTTGACGAACCATTCTTTGACGGGCGTCAATTCTGCATGTTTGTAGGAATACTTTTCCTCACCATTTGATGTAGATATCTTTGACGAGGTGCTTAATTCTGTAAAATGTTTGAATGTTGTTGTTCCAACACATAATCCATACAGAAAATCTGAGGGATGTAGGAAAAAGGGGTTTTGAGGCGTCAATCAGTCCTAGAAACGGCGGCAACGGCGCGAGGAGTTAACGACTGGATAAGCGATTTTTGAAGGATCTCGCTTATCTGGTATTTGAGTAATCTCGGCTGACTTTTGAGTCTATTAAGATTAACTCATAAAAACTTCCTTGTCTTAAGGAGAGAAAACGGAAGGAAATTGAAGTTTTTAAGGATAGACACGGGATGTGATATCCTTAATTGAATGAGATGACAATCGAAGATTGGTCGAGGCTTTTTGAAGTATCCTTTGATCTCAGGTTGGGGAATGAACCTGGGTAATGGAATTAGCGCCTGAGAAAAGGATTTAGGGTTCAAAGAACCCTGTTTTGAAGAGATTAGTGATGCTGAAGGCATCGATGGAGTCAAAGACTCATTGATTTGTATACCCTTGTCGTGACGACGATCTCGGGATACTGGCTTGAAGCCTTCGTCGTCGGTGACGGCGTATTGGTCCACTCTCATGGGAGAGGGTGGTGAAAGGATGTGACGATCTTCTAGGGAAAGTGTATGATTAGGAAAACAATTGAAGTGTATTGGTCCGTTTTCGAGGTTGGACCCCATCATACCCAGTAAATTATGTGTGAACTCTTTGTGCCTCTCATCTCTGAGTGTTAAGAGTATTGGATAGTCTAGTCCGAGTCGGAAAAGTGCCTTGACCGCAACTTGGACTAATCTGAGCTCGGTGTTTGAGTATTAACTTCTTTGAAAACATATGAATTGCTTCCGTGTCAACTTTGATCGGAACATTGTACTCCATTGTTTTGATGGATGCTTTGATGGTAGATCAAAGTTGAATCTACCTTTGGAATACTCCAGTTCTGGAGTTCTTCCTCTAAAACTTTGCGATCTCCATCTCTGGTTTGTGGTTTGTTTTGACACATCATGAGATCTATCTTCGATGACATCTTTCTTTGAAATCAGCTTTTTTAAAAGCTTATTAGGGATGTTTTCACTCTTTATTTGAAAAGAACCGTTATGTGAATCTCTTTTGATATCCTAAAGATAATTCTTAGTCATTGCTTGTTGCAAATTTGTTTCTAGTCCTCTATCCAATTTTGTTCTTTTTTTCTTTTTTGGTAGTTGACTTGGAAAGGTATGTTTTGTCTAATATGTTGAATATGGAAGTGAATTTTAGAATATTAATTCTGAAAGTAATTCTTATTGCAAATTTATGTTATACTCTCTATTCCTATTTTGTATTTGGAATTACTTCATGAATGTGCGATAAAGAGTTGCATATTTTCTTGAAATTCTTGCAGTGATTCAAGGAGTGTTTTAGAATCTCTACCGGTTCAACCTTTCCTACTAGAATTCTTTGAAGCTACTAATGAGATGAGTTGATGCTTCTTGTTCTTCGTATTTATACATTTATATTTAATTTTCAAATAGTTTTGTATTGGTCGATTGTATATTTTGAGGAGTTGTGACCTCAATATATTTATGGTAGATATTGAAGGGTATTTTCTCATTTGTGGCGGTCATTTCTATCATGAAAGTCTCAATAACCATTGTCATACACTTTAGTCCGTCATAAATCAAAATATGAAAATAATTGAAAATATTGCGTATTTTGTGGCAGTGTTATGAGTAACAACCGAATAAGAAATGCCATGGAGTACTTGGAGACAAGAAATGCCATGGATGTTCTAGGAATCAATTAGGCTGAGTGGGAAGAATATATATATATTTTTATAAGGTAAGCAATTTCCTCAAACCCGACTATTAGCTGATGAGAAGTTTGTTTCTATAATAGGATGCCGTATTTCGTGTTGTAGTTGCGATACTACATCTTGGAAACATTAACTTTGCGAAAGGGAAGGAAATTGATTCGTCCAAAGTGAAAGATGAGAAATCAAATTATCATCTACGAATAGGAGCAGAACTACTCATGTAAGAATTCTAACTCTTTGAACACGTCAAATGGATGTTTATCGTCTCTGCGCACATCTCCTTACCTTTTACCTCAATATTATTTCCAGGTGTGATGTAAAAGCATTGGAAGATTCAATGTGCCAACGTGTCATAGTGACTCCTTGAGGATACGTTGATATTGTTTGGAAGGGTGTATTGATAGGCCCTTGATACATCGAACTTACAAGACAAGAGGGAAGGTAGGTAGTAAATGTGATATGTTAAGTGATGGCATGACAGAACCTAGGACTTAGGAAGTTAGTTAGAGTTAAAAAAATTACGAGTATAATTGGTGATGTAGGGGAGAGATACGGAGCTTCGGAACTCTCCTTGAATTTGTGCTAGTTTCTATCTTCTAATCCAATCCACTTTAAGTTCTATCAGGTGGATAATTTATGCTATGACTGTTTGCACATTGTGACCATATTACTCCTTGTTTCTTTATCCGTTCTTGTGTGAAGGCTGCTTGATATTTGTATTTTGTTTATAGGTGCATCGTGGAGGTGCTGGAACAACAGCTGCTGGTTTAAAAGGTGCTGTAATGGTTCATGCTATGATTACTTATAATACGTGTGATTCAGAATTGCTAATTTTGATCCCCTTATTTCTTGCATTGCAGTGTCCAACAACAATCATTCCTTTTTTTGGATCTCAGCCATTATGGGGTGTGCGTGTAAATGATAGAAGAGTTGGTTCTCCACCCATCCCAGTCGAAGAGTTCTCACTTACCAAGTTGGTTGATGCTGTAAAATTTATGCTAGTTCCCAAGTTAATTTCGTTTAGCAAGTTGGATAAATTTGGACATATTTGACTCATTAAGTTATTAAAAAAAAGCTTTTATCTATTTTTTCTTTAAGAGACGATTTAATTGATAAATGAGAGGCGAGATTGTGTTGATTTTCCTTTTGTTGTCAAATTACGAGAATGTGAATTTCTACTTGTATAGTTGTATTTGTATCATGGACATTGATAACTTCTTATTTGTGTACTAAATAAGTTTACAAGATATGTATAAGTTTGGCAGAATACTATGGTGAAAAAGAAAGAGAGAGCTTGCCAAGGCCATGAAGAATGAGGATGGAGTTGAAGGAGCAATAAAAGCCCTCTTTCAGCATTTTCCTAGGCAAAAGGTAGAACAAGAGTTAGAAACAGTCGAGTCAACAGTTTTCTCGCTACGTAAGTGTTTTGGCTGTTCATGATTTTATGCAGTTCAAAATATATCCTAATTTATACAGCTACCATGCCCCTACTGTGAAACATAAAGAACTGCCATTGGCATTGTGGAATGTCAGAGGTAAATGTTTATAATCTCTCTCTCCGGCTTCAGAATGACAATGATCATTTCTTTTTGTTGCTATCAATTTTCATTACAAGATATTATAGCAGTTTAAACCCATCCCTCCCTGACCATTTAAATATAAATTTGTTGATCGTTTTATTGTTTTGATTGTAAAGTAGATCTGTGCATGTTTGTTAGATGATTTATTATATTTTATTTTATGTTTTCTGAAAACAAGGTGTTTGATAAAATTGTGTTTCGTCGGCTGAGGCACATTCCATATCTCCCTCAAACTTCCTGACCGCCAACTCCTGCTACTTGTTTGGCTTAAAAACTCATCTCCCGTTAAAGCCATAGACGTTTTATAAATCAAACAATATAATATCACGTAAAACTCCCCTTATGAATAAATATATTTAAAAGGAAAAAAAAAACTTCAAATAAACTAACTACCCTTTCTTTTGACTAGTCTAACAATAGCACAAAATGAGAATGTTGGGGAACAGTTTCTCAACGGTAGGGCTAGGGAGTAGTAATTATTATTTTAGCTTTCAATCGCCTTTTTAGTGTCACGATTAACAAAATTTATTTAATCCCTTTTTTCTTAGTGGAGTCGATAGTGTTTGAGTTTCTTATTTATTTGAATTGCTTGTTGATCCATTGGACTGCAACAAATTGGTAGCATATTGTTTTGCTTGCTGTTAGATTAAGGGCAGTTGGATCAAACCAGGTGCTACAGTTATTGATGTTGGCACTAAATGCAATTGATGACCCAAGCATTTTCTAATAATTGTTTGCACTTTTGTAGATGTTTTTTTTTTTGGCATCCTTTGAATGTGTATGGGTTTCGCTTTGACTAGTTTAGCTTAGTGAATGTTCTAAAAATGGGATATCATATGCACTTCTCTCTATATTTGCTCTTCAACGCATTCAAAAAATATGGAGTCCATCCCAACCATTGTAATTTTTCAAGACTTGGCAGGTTTTGTTATTCTTATAAAAAAAGAAGGGGTGCATTAAATGTAAATTTTTTGACACTGTACCTATACATGTTTAGACTCATTCACAGAACTCGGTTATATGTTTATTGTTCTGATGCATGGAAAAAAAGTCATAATATGAATTAATTCCAAGAATTTGTTGTTCCATTTATTGTAGGGTTGAGCTGAAGCAATGAATGCCACTGAGAGAGTAGAGAGAAAAATGCACTTGAGAGAAAAGGTTGGTGACAATGTGTTGTACCTTCTCTTTTTTATTTTAAGTTCCTGCTGATATAGAATTGAAATAACAAGCACATTTGTTGTTCCATATATAGGTTTTTTTTCCTTTCATTTGCTGCCTGGTTTACTAATATTTCAACATCATATTTATAATTTTAATTACACCTACATGTTTTCATTATCATAACTAGAGAGATGAATAATAATAACCTTGCTCTGATAGATGGCAACCAGCTGGTGCGTGAACTCATGATGCGTTCATTGCGGCATATATGCTCTCTACTTCTTTGGATGGTGAGGAGTTTCTTATGGTGTTTGTTCTTTACCTCATCTCTATTTTTTTTTTCTATGAAAATTTTTGAACTTGTGTCGAGCCTCTTTAGTTTACTTTCACCAATCACTGATTGAAATGTTCTAACACTGTTTCTTTTTTTAGTTTCTAGATTTATTTGATGAAATAGAGATTTGTATTGTAACAAGAGTGCTATAGCTTTGAGAATTAATTGATAATAGTTAGCTGGTTGGAACGTAGAAGGCCTTTGGACAATTACATCCATGGGAGCGATTGAAGTCTTTGAGTTTATAAGAAAAGATGGTATATATGCAACTCTTTATATAGTTTATTGTAGAGAAATCACCACCAATAACATTTTTTCTACCTTATTTTCCAAAATAGTAAAAGGTTTTATTTATTTTTAAATATAACACTTTTTTCATTCATTATTTTTTTTTCGATGTGTATTGTGTATTGTTGAGTAATGAATATTATTATTGTTTTTATGTTTCTAATTGGGATTTTTTAAATTCAAATTCAATAAGTTTTCAAGTTTTGTTAGTTTTTATGATTTTGAAACTTTCATTATTAATGAAAGTTCTGTCATTATAAAATCAAAGTGCTATTATTAATGAAAGTTCTATCATTATAAAATCAAACTTTCATTATTATGCTCTCCTTTCATGTTCTAAGCTGTCAATCACAGTATGGGGAGGCAAACTAGAAAGTCTTTTATTTGCGATACTTTTATATTACTCAAAGTTTTTGTTTCACCGTCGTTGTGTTTATGATTTGCAGTTATCAAGCTCTATCATTTCAAGAAACGGGTATGGAGCCTGATGGTTCTAAAAGAGTGAGTAAAAGAAAGCTTTTAGTTCAAGAAAATGGTGGTTCCCATCCATTGAGCATCAGCGATCTCGGTCCGTGGACTGCTGCATGGGCGTACAAGCCTCGTAATGTTTCGTTGTTACTTATCGGCGCATGCTTCCTCATGTGAGTCGTTTTGTGCAATAGGTAGTTTCTAATCATTGAATTCTTTTGACCAAGTTTTTGCGGCATTTGAATGTTTTGGTTTTTGTAGTTGGTTTTCTACCTATAATCTGCAAAAGAGTCGAGTCACTCTCCATGTTAATTTTTATTTCCTAGCCCTTTTAATTTATGTTGGTCTTTTATTAGTAGTATATGAGTTATATGCTTGATTGACACACTGTTATTTATAATATGTTGAATATGGAACTGAGTTTTAGAATATTAATTCTGAAGGTAATTCTAATTGTAAATTTTTGTCATACTCTCTATTCTTAGTTTGTATTTGGAACTACTTCATGAATGTGTGATTAAAACTTGCTTAATTTCTTGAAATTCTTGCAGTGATTCAAGGAGTGTTTTAGAATCTCTACGGGTTCAACTTTTCCTACCAGAATTCTTGGGAGCTACAAATGAGATGAGTTGATGCTTCTTGTTCTTTATATTTACACATTTATTTTTAATTTTTCATTTTCAGATAGTTTTGTATTGGTCGATTGTATATTTTGAGTTGTTGCGACCTCAATATTTATGGTAGATATTGAAGGGTATTTTCTCATGTGTGGCGACCATGTCTATCATGAAAGTCTCAATAACCAATTGTCATACAATACTTTTGTATTGGTCGATTGTATATTTTGAGTTGTTGCGACCTCAATATTTATGGTAGATATTGAAGGGTATTTTCTCATGTGTGGCGACCATGTCTATCATGAAAGTCTCAATAACCAATTGTCATACAATACTCTTTAGTCCGTCATAAATCAAAATATGAAAATAATTAAAAACGTTGCTTAATATGAAAATAATTAAAAACGTTGCGTATTTTGTGGTAGTGTTTCTAAGCTCAAATCACCGTTTGAGAATGTACACTATGAAAACATAAGTAAACTGATCATTATTATTATCAACTTTTTAGTTGATTACTGAGGTTGATAATAAAAAAACGGATCATCGGGATCAAACTCCTCGTCTTCAGCAAGGGAGTTTGAGTATCCGATTGATGGAGTTTTTGCAATTGCCTGACTTTTGCAATGATTCTAGTGTGATATGTGTTTTGGTGGTGGCTTGGGCCATTTTTGCCATGAAAGCTGATTTCTCCTTGCATAGCTCCTTTTGATGAATCAACGAGAGATCTTGTTGACGAGCATTCTTGACGAACCATT
Source organism: Gynostemma pentaphyllum (assembly GCA_028015215.1). Lineage (NCBI taxonomy): Eukaryota > Viridiplantae > Streptophyta > Magnoliopsida > Cucurbitales > Cucurbitaceae > Gynostemma > Gynostemma pentaphyllum. Next base: position 12,623,053 of record CM051350.1, read on the forward strand.
CTTTGACAGGCGTCAATTATGCATGTTTGTAGGAATACTTTTCCTCACCATTTGATGTAGATATCTTTGACGAGGTGCCTAATTCCGTTAAATGTTTGAATGTTGTTGTTCCAACAGATGATCCATACAGATCTGAGGGATGTAGGAAAAAGGGGTTTTGAGGCGTCCATCGGTCCTAGAAACGGCGGCAATGGCGCGAGGAGTTCACGAATGGATAAGCGATTTTTGAAGGATCTTGCTTATCTGGTATATGAGTAATATCGGCTGACTTTTGAGTCTATTAAGATTAACTCATAAAATTTCCTTGTCTTAAGGAGAGAAAAAGGAAGGAAATTGAAGTTTCTAAGGATAGACACGGGATGTGATATCCTTAATTGAATGAGAAGACAATCGAAGATTGGTTGAGGCTTTTTGAAGTATCCTTTGATCTCAGGTTGGGGAATGAACCTGGGTAATGGAATTAGCCCCTGAGAAAAGAATTTAAGGTTTAAAGAACCCTGTTTTGAAGAGATTAGTGATGCCGAAGGCATCGGTGGAGTCAAAGACTCATTGATTTGTATACCCTTGTCGTGACGACGATCTCGGGATACTATCTTGAAGCCTTCGTCGTCGGTGACGGCGTATTGGTCCACTCTCATAGGAGAGGGTGGTGAAAGGATGTGACGATCTTCTAGGGAAAGTGTATGATTAGGAAAACAATTGAAGTGTATTGGTCCGTTTTCGAGATTGGACCCCATCATACCCAGTAAACTATGTGTGAACTCTTTTGTTCCTCTCATCTCTGAGTGTTAAGAGTATTGGATAGTCTAGTCCGAGTCGGAAAAGTGCCTTGACTGCAACTTGGACTAATCTGAGTTCGGTGTTTGAGTATTAACTACTTTGAAAATATATGAATTGCTTCCGTGTCAACTTTGATCGGAACATTGTACTCCATTGTCTTGATAGATGCTTTGATGGTAGATCAAAGTTGAATCTACCTTTGGAATACGCCAGTTCTGGAGTTCTTCTAAAACTTTGCGATCTCCATCTGTGGTTTGTGGTTTGTTTTGACACATCATGAGATCTATCTTCGATGACATCTTTCTTTGAAATCAGCTTTTTTAAAAGCTTATTAGGGATGCTTTCACTCTTTATTTGAAAAGAACCGTTATGTGAATCTCTTTTGATATCCTAAAGATAATTCTTAGTCATTTCTTGTTGCAAATTTGTTTCTAGTCCTCTATCCAATTTTGTTCTTTTTTTCTTTTTTGGTAGTTGACTTGGAAAGGTATGTTTTGTATAATATGTTGAATATGGAAGTGAATTTTAGAATATTAATACTGAAAGTAATTCTTATTGCAAATTTATGTTATACTCTCTATTCCTATTTTGTATTTGGAACTACTTCATGAATGTGCGAGAAAAAGTTGCATATTTTCTTGAAATTCTTGCAGTGATTCAAGGAGTGTTTCAGAATCTCTACCGGTTCAACCTTTCCTACTAGAATTCTTTGAAGCTACTAATGAGATGAGTTGATGCTTCTTGTTCTTCGTATTTATACATTTATATTTAATTTTCAAATAGTTTTGTATTGGTCGATTGTATATTTTGAGGAGTTGTGACCTCAATATTTATGGTAGATATTGAAGGGTATTTTCTCATGTGTGGCGGTCATGTCTATCATGAAAGTCTCAATAACCATTGTCATACACTTTAGTACGTCATAAATCAAAATATGAAAATAATTAAAAATATTGCGTATTTTGTGGCAGTGTTATGAATAACAACCGAACAAGAAGAAATGCCATGGAGTACTTGGAGACAAGAACTGCCATGGATGTTCTAGGAATCAATCAGGCTGAGTGGGCAGAATATATATATATTTTTATAAGGTAAGCAATTTCCTCAAACTCGACTTTTAGCTGATGAGAAGTTTGTTTCTATAATAGGATGCCGTATTTCGTGTTGTAGTTGCGATACTACATCTTGGAAACATTAACTTTGTGAAAGGGAAGGAAATTGATTCGTTCAAAGTGAAAGATGAGAAATCAAATTATCATCTACGAATAGCAGCAGAACTACTCATGTAAGAATTCTAATCTCTTTGAACACGTCAAATGGATGTTTATCGTCTCAGCGCACATCTGCTTATGTTTACCTCGATATTATTTTCAGGTGTGATGTAAAAGCATTGGAAGATTCACTGTGCTAGAGTGTCATAGTGACTCCTTGAGGATACGTTGATATTGTTTGGAAGGGTGTATTCATAGGCCCTTGATACATCAAACTTACAAGACAAGAGGGAAGGTAGGTAGTAAATGTGATATGTTAAGTGATGGCTTGACAGAACCTAGGACTTAGGAAGTTAGTTAGAGTTAAAAAAATTACGAGTAGAATTGGTGATGTAGGGGAGAGATACGGAGCTTCGGAACTCTCCTTGAATTTGTGCTCATTTCTATCTTCTAATCCAATCCACTTTAAGTTCTGTCAGGTGGATAATTTATGCTATGACTGTTTGCACATTGTGACCATATTACTCCTTGTTTCACAAAATCGGTTATATGTTTATTGTTCTGATGCGTGGAAAAAAAGTAATAATATGAATTAATTCTAAGAATTTGTTGTTCCATTTATTGTAGGGTTGAGCTGAAGCAATGAATGCCACTGAGAGAGTAGAGAGAAAAATACACTTGAGAGAAGGTTGGTGACAATGTGTTGTACCTTCTCTTTTTTATTTTAAGTTCCTGCTGATATAGAATTGAAATAACAAGCACATTTGTTGTTCCATATATAGGTTTTTTTTCCTTTCATTTGCTGCTTGGTTTACTAATATTTGAACATCATATTTATATATTTTAATTACACCTACATGTTTTCGTTATTAAAGAGATGAATAATAATAACCTTGCTTTGATGCGTTCATTGAACTCACGATGCGTTCATTGCGGCATATATGCTCTCTACTTCTTTGGATGGTGAGGAGTTTCTTATGGTGTTTGTTCTTTACCTCATCTCTATCTTTTTTTCTATGAAAATTTTTGAACTTGTGCAGGCCTCTTTAGTTTACTTTCTCCAATCACTGATTGAAATGTTCTAACATTGTTTCTTTTTTTAGTTTCTAGATTTCTTTGATGAAATAGAGATTTGTATTGTAACAAGAGTGCTATATATTTGAGAATTAATTGATAATAGTTAGCTGGCTGGAACTTGGAAGGCCTTTAGACAATTACATTCATGGGAGCGGTTGAAGTCTTTGAGTTTATAAGCAAAGATGGTAAATATGCAACTCTTTATATAGTTTATTGTAGAGAAATCACCACCAATAACATTTTTTCTGCCTTATTTTCCAAAATAGTAAAGGTTTTATTTATTTTTAAATATAACACTTATTTCTTTCATTATTTTTTTTTCGTTTTGTATTGTGTATTGTTGAGTGATGAATATTATTATTGTTTTTATGTTTCTAATTGGGATTTTTTAAATTCAAATTCAATAAGTTTTCAAGTTTTGTTAGTTTTTATGATTTTGAAACTTTCACTATCATTATAAAATCAAAGTGCTATTATTAATGAAAGTTCTATCATTATAAAATCAACGTTTCATAATTATGCTCTCCTTTCATGTTCTAAGCTGTCAATCACAGTACGGGGAGGCAAACTAGAAAGTCTTTTATTTTCAGTACTTTAATATTACTAAAAGTTTTTGTTTCAACGTCGTTGTGTTTATGATTTGCAGTTATCAAGCTCTATCATTTCAAGAAACGGGTATGGAGCCTGATGGTTCTAAAAGAGTGAGGAAAAGAAAGCTTTTAGTTCAAGAAAATGGTGGTTCCCATCCATTGAGCATCAGCGATCTCGGTCCGTGGACTGCAAGGGCGTACAAGCCTCGTACTGTTTCGTTGTTACTTATCGGTGCATGCTTCCTCATGTGAGTTGTTTTGTGCAATAGGTAGTTTCTAATCATTGAATTCTTTTGACCAAGTTTTTGGTGCATTTGAATATTTTGGTTTTTGTGCTGGTTTTCTACCTATAATCTGCAAAGGAGTCGAGTCACTCTCCGTGTTAATTTTTATTTCCTAGCCCTTATAATTTATGTTGGTCTTTTATTAGAAGTATATGAGCTATATGCTTGATTGACACACTGTTATTTATAATATGTTGAATATGGAACTGAGTTTTAGAATATTAATTCTAATTATAAAATTTTGTCATACTCTCTATTCTTATTTTGTATTTGGAACTAGTTCATGAATGTGTGATTAAAACTTGCGTAATTTCTTGAAATTCTTACAGTGATTCAAGGAGTGTTTTAGAATCTCTACCTGTTTAACTTTTCCTACCAGAATTCTTTGGAGCTACTAATGAGATGAGTTGATGCTTCTTGTTCTTCGTATTTATACATTTATTTTTAATTTTTAATTTTCAAATAGTTTTGTATCGGTCGATTGTATATTTTGAGTTGTTGTGACCTCAATATATTTATGGTAGATATTGAAGGGTATTTTCTCATGTGTGGTTGCCATGTCTATCATGAAAGTCTCAATAACCATTGCATACAATAACTCTTTAGTCTGTCATAAATCAAAATATGAAAATAATTAAAAACGTTGCGTATTTTGTGGCAGTGTTTCTAAGCTCAAATCACCGTTTGAGAATGTACACTGTAAAAACATAAGTAAACTAATCATTATTATTATCAACTTTTTAGTTGATTACTGAGGTTGAAAATCAATAAACGGATCATCGGGATCAAACGCCTCGTCTTCACCAAGGGAGTTTGAGGGAGGATCCGATTGATGGAGTTTTTGCATTTGTTTGACTTCTGCAATGATTCTAGTGTGAAATGTGTTTTGGTGGTGGCTTGGGCCATTTTTGCCATCAAAGCTGATTTCTCCTTGCATAGCTCCTTTTGATGAATCAACGAGAGATCTTGTTGACGAGCATTCTTGACGAACCATTCTTTGACGGGCGTCAATTTTGCATGTTTGTAGGAATACTTTTCCTCACCATTTGATGTTGATATCTTTGACGAGGTGCTTAATTCCGTCAAATGTTTGAATGTGGTTGTTCCAACAGATAATCCATACAGAAAATCTGAGGGATGTAGGAAAAAGGGGTTTTGAGGCGTCAATCGGTCCTAGAAACGGCGGCAACGGCACGAGGAGTTAACGACTGGATAAGCGATTTTTGAAGGATCTCGCTTATCTGGTATATGAGTAATCTTGGCTGACTTTTGAGTCTATTAAGATTAACTCATTAAACTTCCTTGTCTTAAGGAGAGAAAAAGGAAAGAAATTTAAGTTTTTAAGGATAGACACGGGATATGGTATCCTTAATTGAATGAGATGACAATCGAAGATTGGTTGAGGCTTTTTGAAGTATTCTTTGATCTCAGGTTGGGGAATGAACCTGGGTAATGGAATTAGCACCTGAGAAAAGGATTTAGGGTTTAAAGAACCCTATTTTGAAGAGATTAGTGATGCCGAAGGCATCGGTGTCAAAGACTCATTGATTTGTATACCCTTGTCTTGACGACGATCACGAGATACTGGCTGGAAGCCTTCGTCGTCGGTGACGGCGTATTGGTCCACTCTCATAGGAGAGGGTGGTGAAAGGATGTGACGATCTTCTAGGGAAAGTGTATGATTAGGAAAACAATTGAAGTGTACTGGTCTGTTTTCGAGGTTGGACTCCATCATACCCAGTAAACTATGTGTGTTTTGTGCCTCTCATCTCTGAGTGTTAAGAGTATTGGATAGTCTAGTCCGAGTCGGAAAAGTGCCTTGACCGCAACTTGGACTAATCTGAGCTCGGTGTTTGAGTATTAACTTCTTTGAAAACATATGAATTGCTCCCGTGTCAACTTTGACCGGAACATTGTACATTATTGTTTTGATGGATGCTTTGATGGTAGATCAAAGTTGAATCTACCTTTGGAATACTCTAGTTCTGGAGTTCTTCTTCTAAACCTTTGCGATCTCCACCTCTGGTTTGTTTTGACAGATCATGAGATCTATCTTCGATGACATCTTTCTTTGAAATCGGCTTTTTTTAAAAGCTTATTAGGGCTGCTTTCACTCTTTATTTGAAAAGAACCGTTGTGTGAATCTCCTTTGATATTCTAAAGATAATTCTTAGTCATTGCTTGTTGTAAATTTGTTTCTAGTCCTCTATCCAATTTTGTTCTTTTTTTCTTTTTTGGTAGTTGACTTGGAAAGATATGTTTTGTCTAATATGTTGAATATGTAAGTGAATTTAAGAATATTAATTCTGAAAGTAATTCTTATTGCAAATTTATGTTATACTCTCTACTCCAATTTTGTATTTGGAATTACTTCATGAATGTGCGATAAAAAGTTGCATATTTTCTTGAAATTCTTGCAGTGATTCAAGGAGTGTTTTAGAATCTCTACCGGTTCAACCTTTCCTACTAGAATTCTTTGGAGCTACTAATGAGATGAGTTGATGCTTCTTGTTCTTCGTATTTATATATTTATATTTAATTTTCAAATAGTTTTGTATTGGTCGATTGTATATTTGGAGGAGTTGTGACCTCAATAATTATGGTAGATATTGAAGGGTATTTTCTCATGTGTGGCGGTCATGTCTATCATGAAAGTCTCAATAACCATTGTCATACGCTTTAGTCCGTCATAAATCCAAATATGAAAATAATTAAAAATATTGCGTATTTTGTGGCAGTGTTATGAATAACAACCGAATAAGAAATGCCATGGAGTACTTGGAGACAAGAAATGCCATGGATGTTCTAGGAATCAATCAGGCTGAGTGGGCAGAATATATATATATTTCTTATAAGGTTAGCAATTTCCTCAAACCCGGCTTTTAGCTGATGAGAAGTTTGTTTCTATAATAGGATGCTGTATTTCGTGTTGTAGTTGCGATACTACATCTTGGAAACATTAACTTTGTGAAAGGGAAGGAATTGATTCGTCCAAAGTGAAAGATGAGAAATCAAATTATCATCTACGAATAGAGCAGAACTACTCATGTAAGAATTCTAATCTCTTTGAAGACATCTAATGGATGTTTATCGTCTCAGCGCACATCTCCTTACGTTTACCTCGATATTATTTTCAGGTGTGATGTAAAAGCATTGGAAGATTCACTGTGCCAGCGTGTCATTCCTTAAGGATGCGTTGATATTGTTTGGAAGGGTGTATTGATAGGCCCTTGATACATCGAACTTACAAGTCAAGAGGGAAGGTAGGTAGTAAATGTGATATGTTAAGCGATGGCTTGACAGAACCTAGGATTTAGGAGGTTAGTTAGAGTTACAAAAATTACGAGTAGAATTGGTGATGTAGGGGAGAGATACGGAGCTTCGGAACTCTTCTTGAATTTGTGCTCGTTTCTATCTTCTAATCCAATCCACTTTAAGTTCTATCAAGTCGATAATTTATGTTATGACTGTTTGCACATTGTGACCATATTAATGCTTGTTTCTTTATCCGTTCTTGTGTGAAGGCTGCTTGTTATTTGTATTTTGTTTATAGGTGCATCGCAATAGCTGGTTTAAAAGGTGGTGTAATGGTTCATGTCATGATTACTTATAATACCGTGTGATTCACAATTGCTAATTTTGATCTCCTTATTTCTTGCATTGCAGCGTCCAACAGTAGTCATTCCTTTTTTTAGAGATCAGCCATTATGGGGTGTGCGTGTAAATGATAGAAGAGTTGGTGCTCCACCCATCCCAGTCGAAGACTTCTCACTTACGAATTTGTTGATGCTATAAAATTTATGCTAGTTCCCAAGGTAATTTAATTTTGCAAGTTGGATAAATTTGGACATGTTAGACTCATTAAGTTATTAAAAAAAAGCTTTTCTCTATTATTTTTTTATGAGACGATTTACTTGATAAATGAAAGGCGAGATTGTGTTGATTTTCCTTTTGTTGTCAAATTACGAGAATGTGAATTTCTACTTGTATAGTTGTATTTGTATCATGGACAAATTGATAACTTCTTATTTGCGTATTAAAAAAGTTTACAAGATATGTATAAGTTTGGCAGAATACTATGGTGAAAAAGAAAGAGAGAGCTTACACTTGAATTATAACCTATAATTCATGAGGAAAAGACACGTTATGAAATTGATTATTATTCCAGGTTAAGGAGTCTGCCATCGAGCTGGCCAAGGGCATGAAGAATGAGGATGAAGTAGAAGGAGCTATAAAAGCCCTCTTTCAGCATTTTCCTAGGCAAAAGCTAGAACAAGAGTTAGAAACAGTCGAGTCAACCGTTTTCTCGCTACGTAAGTGTTTTGGCTGTTCATGATTTTATGCAGTTCAAAATATCATCTATACTTATCCTAATTGATACAACTACCATGCCCCTGTTGTGAAATATAAACAACTACCATTGGCACTGTGGAATGTCACAGGTAAATGTTTATAATCTCTCTCTCCGGCTTCAGAATGACGATGATCATTTCTTTTTGTTGCTATCAATTTTCATTACAAGACATTATAGCAGTTTAAACCCATCCCTCCCCGACCATTTAAATGTAAATTTGTTGACCGTTTTATTGATTTGATTGTAAAGTAGATCTGTGCATGTTTGTTAGATGATTTATTATATTTTATTTTATGTTTTTGAAGACAACGTGTTTGATAAAATTGTGTTTCGTCGGCTGAGGCACATTCCATATCTCCCTCAAACTTCCTGACTGCCAACTCCTACTACTTGTTTGGCTTAAAAACTCATCTCCCGTTAAAGCCATACACATTTTATAAATCAAACAATATAATATCACGTAAAACTCACCTTATGAATAAATATATATAAAAGGAAAAAAAACTTCAAATGAACTAACTACCCTTTCTTTTGACTAGTCTCACAATAGCACAAAATGAGAATGTTGGGGAACAGTTTCTCAACGGTAGGGCTAGGAAGTAGTAATTATTATTTTAGCTTTCAAATGGAATGCCTTTTTAGTGTCACGATTAACAAAATTTATTTAATCCCTTTTTTCTGAGTGGAGTCGATAGTGTTTGAGTATCTTATTTATTTGAATTGCTTGTTGATCCATTGGACTGCAACAAACTGGTAGCATATTGTTTTGCTTGCTGTTAGATTAAGGGCAGTTGGATCAAACCAGGTGCTACAGTTATTGATGTTGGCACAAAATGCAATTCATGATCCCAGCATTTTCTAATAATTGTTTGCACTTTTGTAGATTTTTTTTTTTTTTTTGCATCCTTTGAATGTGTATGGGTTCCGCTTTGACTAGTTTAGTTTAGTGACTGTTTGCAGGTTACATTTGATTTTGGTGGTGCTCTTCTAAAATTAGGAGATCATATGCACTTCTCTCTATATTTTCTCTTCAACGCATTCAAAATATGGAGTCCATCCCTCAACCATTGTAATTTTTCAAGACTTGGCAGGTTTTGTTATTCTTATAGAAAAAGAAGGGGTGGGCGTTAAATGTAAATTTTTTGACACTGTACCTATACATGTTTAGACTCATTCACAGAACTCGGTTATATGTTTTCTGTTCTGATGCATGGAAAAAAAGGTCATAATATGAATTAATTCCAAGAATTTGTTGTTCCATTTACTGTAGGGTTGAGCTGAAGGAATGAATGCCACTGAGAGAGTAGAGAGAAAAATACACTTGAGAGAAAAGGTTGGTGACAATGTGTTGTACCTTCTCTTTTTTATTTTAAGTTCCTGCTGATATAGAATCTAAATAACAAGCACATTTGTTGTTCCATATATAGGTTTTTTTTCCTTTCATTTGCTGCCTGGTTTACTAATATTTGAACATCATATTTATATATTTTAATTACACCTACATGTTTTCATTATCATAATTAAAGAGATGAATAATAATAACCTTGCTGTGATAGATGGCAACCAGCTGGTGCTTGAAACTCCCGATGCGTTCATTGCTGCATGTATGCTCTTTACTTCTTTGGATGGTGAGGAGTTTCTTATGGTGTTTGTTCTTTACCTCATCTCTATTTTTTTTCTATGAAAATTTTTGAACTTGTGTCACGCCTCTTTAGTTTACTTTCAACAATCCCTGATTGAAATGTTCTAACGTTGTTTGTTTTTTTAGTTTCTAGATTTATTTGATGAAATAGAGATTTATATTGTAACAAGAGTGCTATAGCTTTGAGAATTTATTGATAATAGTTAGCTAGCTGGAACGTGGAAGGCCTTTGCACAATTACATCCATGGGAGCGGTTGAAGTCTTTGAGTTTATAAGCAAAGATGGTAAATATGCAACTCTTTATATAGTTTATTGTAGAGAAATCACCACCAATAACATTTTTTCTGCCTTATTTTCAAAATAGTAAAGGTTTTATTTATTTTTAAATATAACACTTTTTTCTTTCATTATTTTTTTTCGTTGTGTATTGTGTATTGTTGAGTGATGAATATTATTATTGTTTTTATGTTTCTAATTGGGATTTTTTAAATTAAAATTCAATAAGTTTTCAAGTTTTGTTAGTTTTTATGATTTTGAAACTTTCATTATTAATGAAAGTTCTATCATTATAAAATCAAAGTGCTATTATTAATGAAAGTTCTATCATTGTAAAATCAAAGTTTCATTATTATGCTCTCCTTTCATGTTCTAAGCTTTCAATCACAGTACGGGGAGGCAAACTAGAAAGTCTTTTATTTGCAGTACTTTTATATTACTAAAAGTTTTTGTTTCACCGTCGTTGTGTTTATGATTTGCAGTTATCAAGCTCTATCATTTCAAGAAACGGGTATGGAGCCTGATGGTTCTAAAAGAGTGAGGAAAAGAAAGCTTTTAGTTTAAGAAAATGGTGGTTCCCATCCATTGAGCATCAGCGATCTCGGTCCGTGGACTGTATGGGCGTACAAACCTCGTACTGGTTCGTTGTTACTTATCGGTGCATGCTTCCTTATGTGAGTCGTTTTGTGCAATAGGTAGTTTCTAATCATTGAGTTCTTTTGACCAAGTTTTTACTGCATTTGAATGTTTTGGTTTTCGTAGTTGGTTTTCTACCTATAATCTGCAAAGGACTCGAGTCACTCTCCGTGTTAATTTTTATTTCCTAGCCCTTTTAATTTATGTTGGTCTTTTATTAGAAGTATATGAGCTATATGCTTGATTGACACACTGTTATTTATAATATGTTGAATATGGAACTGAGTTTTAGAATATTAATTCTGAAGATAATTCTAATTGTAAATTTTTGTCATACTCTCTATTTTTATTTTGTATTTGGAACTACTTCATGAATGTGTGATTAAAACTTGCATAATTTCTTGAAATTCTTGCAGTGATTCAAAGAGTGTTTTAGAATCTCTACGGTTCAACTTTTCCTACCAGAATTCTTTGGAGCTACTAATGAGATGAGTTGATGCTTCTTGTTCTTCGTATTTATACATTTATTTTTAATTTTTCATTTTCAGATAGTTTTGTATTGGTCAATTGTATATTTTGAGTTGTTGCGACCTTTATATTTATGCTAGATATTTTGAGTTGTTGCGACCTCAATATTTATGGTGATTAAAACTTGAATAATTTCTTGAATCTCTTGCAGTGATTCAAGGAGTGTTTTAGGATCTCTACGGGTTCGACTTTTCCTACCAGAATTCTTTGGAGCTACTAATGAGATGAGTTGATCCTTCTTGTTCTTCGTATTTATACATTTAGTTTAAATTTTCATTTTCAGATAGTTTTGTATTGGTCTATTGTATATTTTGAGTTGTTGCGACCTCAATATTTATGGTAGATATTGAAGGGTATTTTCTCATGTGTGGCAGCCATGTCTATCATGAAAGTCTCAATAACCATTGTCATACAATACACTTTAGTCCGTCATAAATCAAAATATGAAAATAATTAAAACGTTGCGTATTTTGTGGCAGTGTTTCTAAGCTCAAATCACCGTTTGAGAATGTAAAGTGTAAAAACATAAGTAAACTAATCATTATTATTATCAACTTTTTAGTTGATTACTGAGGTTGAGAATTAAAAACTGGATCATCGGGATCAAACTCGTCGTCATCACCAAGGGAGTTTGAGGATCCGATTGATGAAGTTTTTGCATTTGCTTGACTTCTGCAATGATTATAGTGTGAGATGTGTTTTGGTGGTGGCTTGGGCCATTTTTGCCATCAAAGCCGATTTCTCCTTGCATAGCTCCTTCTAATGAATCAACGAGAGATCTTGTTGACGAGCATTCTTGACGAACTATTCTTTGACGGGCGTCAATTCTGCATGTTTGTAGGAATACTTTTCCTCACCATTTAATGTAGATATCTTTGACGAGGTGCTTAATTCCGTCAAATGTTTGTATGTTGTTGATCTAACAGATAATTTATAAAGAAAATTTGAGGGATGTAGGAAAAACGGGTTTTGAGGCGTCAATCGGTCCTAGAAACGGCGGCAAGGGTGCGAGGAGTTAACGATTGGATAAGCAATTTTTGAAGGATCTCGCTTATCTGGTATATGAGTAATCTCGGCTGACTTTTGAGTCTATTAAGATTAACTCATAAAACTTCCATGTCTTAAGAAGAGAAAAAGGAAGGAAATTGAAGTTTTTAAGGATAGACACAGGATGTGATATCCTTAATTGAATGAAATTACAATCGAAGATTGGTCGAGGCTTTTTGAAGTATCCTTTGTTCTCAGATTGGGGAATGAACCTGGGTAATGGAATTAGCGCCTGAGAAAAGGATTGAGGGTTTAAAGAACCCTGTTTTGAAGAGATTAGTAATGCCGAAGGCATCGGTGGAGTCAAAGACTCATTGATTTGTATACCCTTGTCGTGACGACGATCTCGGGATACTGGTCTGTGACGGCGTATTGGTCCACTCTCATAGGAGAGGTTGGTGAAAGGATTTGACGATCTTCTAGGGAAAGTATATGATTCGGAAAACAATTGAAGTGTAGTGGTCTGTTTTCGAGGTTGGACCCCATCATACCCAGTAAACTATGTGTGAACTCTTTGTGCCTCTCATCTCTGAGTGTTAAGAGTATTGGATAGTCTAGTCCGAGTCGGAAAAGTGCGTTGACCGTAACTTGGACTAATCTGAGCTCGGTGTTTGAGTATTAACTTCTTTGAAAACATATGAATTGCTTCCATGTCAACTTTGACCGGAACATTGTACACCATTGTTTTGATGGATGCTTTGATGGTAGATCAAAGTTGAATCTACATTTGGAATACTCCAGTTGTGGAGTTCTTCTTCTAAACCTTTGCGATCTCCATCTCTTGTTTGTTTTGACAGATAATGAGATCTATCTTCGATGACATCTTTCTTTGAAATCAGCTTTTTTAAAAGCTTATTAGGGATGCTTTCACTCTTTATTTGAAAAGAACCGTTATGTGAATCTCTTTTGATATCCTAAAGATAATTCTTAGTCATTGCTTGTTGCAAATTTGTTTCTAGTCCTCTATCCAATTTTTCTTTTTTTTCCTTATTGGTAGTTTGACTTGGAATGGTATGTTTTGGCTAATATGTTGAATATGGAAGTGAATTTTAGAATATTAATTCTGAAAGTAATTCTTATTGCAAATTTATGTTATACTCTCTATTCCTATTTTGTATTTGGAATTACTTCATTAATGTGCGATAAAAGCTTGCATATTTTCTTGAAATTGTTGCAGTGATTCAAGGAGTGTTTTAGAATCTCTACCAGTTCAACCTTTCCTACTAGAATTCTTTGGAGCTACTAATGAGATGAGTTGATGCTTCTTGTTCTTCGTATTTATACATTTATATTTAATTTTCAAATAGTTTTGTATTGGTCGATTGTATATTTTGAGGAGTTGTGACCTCAATATTTATGGTAGATATTGAAGGGTATTTTCTCATGTGCGGCGGTCATGTCTATCATGAAAGTCTCAATAACCATTGTCATACACTTTAGTCCATCATAAATCAAAATATGAAAATAATTAAAAATATTGCGTATTTTGTGGCAGTGTTATGAATAACAACCGAATAAGAAATGCCATGGAGTACTTGGGGACAAGAAATGCCATGGATGTTCTAGAAATCAATCAGGCTGAGTGGGCAGAATATATATATATTTTTTATAAGGCAAGCAATTTCCTCATACCCGGATTTTTGCTGATGAGAAGTTTGTTTCTATAATAGGATGTCGTATTTCGTGTTGTAGTTGCGATACTACACCTTGGAAAAATTAACTTTGTGAAAGGGAAGGAAATTGATTCGTCCAAAGCGAAAGATGAGAAATAAAATTATCATCTACGAATATGAGGAGAACTACTCATGTAAGAATTCTAGTCTCTTTGAACACGTCAAATGGATGTTTATCGTCTCAGCGCACATCTGCTTATGTTTACCTCGATATTATTTTCAGTTGTGATGTAAAAGCATTGGAAGATTCACTGTGCCAGCGTGTCATAGTGGCTCCTTGAGGATACGTTGATATTGTTTGGAAGGGTGTATTCATAGGCCCTTGATACATCGAACTTACAAGACAAGAGGGAAGGTAGGTAGTAAATGTGATATGTTAAGTGATGGCTTGACAGAACCTTGGACTTAGGAAGTTAGTTAGAGTTAAAAAAATTACGAGTAGAATTGGGGATGTAGGGGAGAGATACGGAGCTTCGAAACTCTTCTTGAATTTGTGCTCGTTTCTATCTTCTAATCCAATCCACTTTAAGTTCTATCAGGTGGATAATTTATGCTATGACTGTTTACATATTGTGACCATATTACTCCTTGTTTCTTTATCCCTTCTTGTGTGAAGGCTGCTTGATATTTGTATTTTGTTTATAGGTGCATGGTGGAGGTGCTGGAACAACAGCTGCTGGTTTAAAAGGTGTCGTAATGGTTCATGCTATGATTACTTATAATACGTGTGATACACAATTGCTAATTTTGATCCCCTTATTTCTTGCATTGCAGTGTCCAACAACAATCATTCCTTTTTTTGGATCTCAGCCATTATGGGGTGTGCGTGTAAATGATAGAAGAGTTGGTCCTCCACCCATCCCAGTCGAAGAGTTCTCACTTACCAAGTTGGTTGATGCTATAAAATTTATGCTAAATCCCAAGGTAATTTCGTTTAGCAAGTTGGATAAATTTGGATATGTTTGACTCATTAAGTTATTAAAAAAAAGCTTTTATCTATTATTTTTTTAAGAGACGATTTAATTGATAAATGAAAGGCGAGATTGTGTTGATTTTCCTTTTGTTGTCAAATTACGAGAATGTGAATTTCTACTTGTGTAGATGTATTTGTATCATGGACAATTGATAACTTCTTATTGGCGTATTAAATAAGTTTACAAGATATGTATAAGTTTGGCAGAATACTATGGTGAAAAAGGAAGAGAGAACTTACACTTGAATTATAACCTATAATTAATAAGGAAAAGACACGTTATGAAATTGATTATTATTCCTGGTTAAGGAGTCTGCCATCGAGCTTGCCAAGGCCATGAAGAATGAGGATGGAGTTGAAGGAGCTGTAAAAGCCCTCTTTGAGCATTTTCCTAGGCAAAGCCAGAACAAGAGTAAGAAACAGGCGAGTCAACCATTTTCTCGCTATGTAAGTGTTTTGGCTGTTCTTGATTTTATGCAGTGCAAAATATCATCTATACAGCTATCCTAATTGATACAGCTGCCATGCCCCTGCTGTGAAACATAAACAACTACCATTGGCACTGTGGAATGTCACAGGTAAATGTTTATAATCTCTCTCTCCGGCTTCAGAATGACGATGATCATTTCTTTTTGTTGCTATCAATTTTCATTACAAGACATTATAGCAGTTTAAACCCATCCCTCCCCGACCATTTAAATGTAAATTTGTTGACCGTTTTATTGATTTGATTGTAAAGTAGATCTGTGCATGTTTGTTAGATGATTTATTATATTTTATTTTATGTTTTCTGAAGACAACGTGTTTGATAAAATTGTGTTTCGTCGGCTGAGGCACATTCCATATCTCCCTCAAACTTCCTGACCGCCAACTCCTACTACTTGTTCGGCTTAAAAACTCATCTACCGTTAAAGCCATAGACATTTTATAAATCAAACAATATAATATCATGTAAAACTCACCTTATTAATCAATATATATAAAAGGAAAAAAAAACTTCAAATAAACTAATTACCCTTTCTTTTGACTAATCTGACAATAGCACAAAATGAGAATGTTGGGGAACAGTTTCTCAACGGTAGGGCTAGGGAGTAGTAATTATTATTTTAGCTTTCAAATGGAATGCCTTTTTAGTGTCACGATTAACAAAATTTAGTTAATCCCTCTTTTCTTAGTGGAGTCGATAGTGTTTGAGTTTCTTATTTATTTGAATTGCTTGTTGATCCAAATGGACTGCAACAAACTGGTAGCATATTGTTTTGCTTGCTGTTAGATTAAGGGCAGTTGGATCAAACCCGGTGCTACAGTTATTGATGTTTGCACAAAATTTAATTGATGACACAATCATTTTCTAATAATTGTTTGCACTTTTATAGATGTTTTTTTTTTTTGCATCCTTTGAATGTGTATGGGTTCCGCTTTGACTAGTTTAGTTTAGTGACTCTTTGCAGCTTACATTTGATTTTGTTGGTGCTCTTCTAAAAATGGGAGATCATATGCACTTCTCTCTATATTTGCTCTTCAACGCATTCAAAATATGGAGTCCATCCCAACCATTGTAAATTTTAAAGACTTGGCAGGTTTTGTTATTCTTACTGAAAAAGAAAGGGTGGGCATTAATTGTAAATTTTTTGACACTGTACCTATACATGTTTAGACTCATTCACAGAACTCAGTTATATGTTTATTGTTTTGATGGATGGATAAAAAGTCATAATATGAATTAATTCCAAGAATTTGTTGTTCCATTTATTGTAGGGTTGAGCTGATGGAATGAATGCCACTGAGAGAGTAGAGAGAAAAACACACTTGAGAGAAAAGGTTGGTGACAATGTGTTGTACCTTCTCTTTTTTATTTTAAGTTCCTGCTGATATAGAATCTAAATAACAAGCACATTTGTTGTTCCATATATAGGTTTTTTTTCCTTTCATTTGCTGCCTGGTTTACTAATATTTGAACATCATATTTATATATTCTAATTACACCTACATGTTTTCATTATCATAATTAAAGAGATGAATAATAATAACCTTGCTGTGATAGATGGCAACCAGCTGGTGCTTGAACTCACGATACGTTCATTGCGGCATGTATGCTCTCTACTTCTTTGGATGGTGAGGAGTTTCTTATGGTGTTTGTTCTTTACCTCATCTCTATTTTTTTTCCTATGAAAATTTTTGAACTTGTGTCAGGCCTCTTTAGTTTACTTTCACCAATCACTGATTGAAATGTTCTAACATTGTTTCTTTTTTTAGTTTCTTGATTTATTTGATGAAATAGAGATTTGTATTGTAACAAGAGTGCTATAGCTTTGAGAATTTATTGATAATAGTTAGCTGGCTGGAACGTGGAAGGCCTTTGCACAATTACATCCATGGGAGCGGTTGAAGTCTTTGAGTTTATAAGCAAAGATGGTAAATATGCAACTCTTTGTATAGTTTATTGTAGAGAAATCACCACCAATAACATTTTTGCTGCCTTATTTTCCAAAATAGGAAAGGTTTTATTTATTTTTAAATATAACACCTTTTTCTTTCATTATTTTTTTTTCGTTGTGTATTGTGTATTGTTGAGTGATGAATATTATTATTTTTTTTATGTTTCTAATTGGGATTTTTTAAATTAAAATTCAATAAGTTGTGTATTGTGTATTTTAATTTATGTTGGTCTTTTATTAGAAGTATATGAGCTATATGCTTGATTGACACACTCTTATTTATAATATGTTGAATATGGAACTGAGTTTTAGAATATTAATTCCGAAGATAATTCTAATTGTAAATTTTTGTCTTACTCTCTCTTATTTTGTATTTGGAACTACTTCATGAATGTGTGATTAAAACTTGCATAATTTCTTGAAATTCTTTCAGTGATTCAAGGAGTGTTTTTGAATCTCTACGGGTTTAACTTTTCCTACCAGAATTCTTTGGAGCTACTAATGTGATGAGTTGATGCTTCTTGTTCTTCGTATTTATACATTTATTTTTTTAATTTTTAATTTTCTGATAGTTTTGTATTGGTCGATTGTATATTTTGTGTTGTTGTGACCTCAATATTTATGGTAGATATTGAAGGGTATTTTCTCATGTGTGGCGGCCATGTCTATCATGAAAGTCTTAATAACCATTGTCATATAATACTCTTTAGTCCGTCATAAATCAAAATATGAAAATAATTAAAATCGTTACGTATTTTGTGGCAGTGTTTCTAAGCTCAAATAACCGTTTGAGAATGTACACTGTAAAAACATAAGTAACTAATCATTATTATTATCAACGTTTTAGTTGATTACTGAGGTTGAGAATCAAAAAACGGATCGGGATCAAACTCCTCGTCTTCACCAAGGGAGTTTGAGGATCCGATTTATGGAGTTTTTGCATTTGCTTGACTTCTACAATGATTCTAGTGTGAGATGTGCTTTGGTGGTGGCTTGGGCCATTTTTGCCATCAAAGCTGATTTCTCCTTGCATAGCCACCCTCGATGAATCAACGAGAGATCTTGTTGACGAGCATTCTTGACGAACCATTCTTTAACGGGCGTCAATTCTGCATGTTTGTAAGAATACTTTTCCTCACCATTTGATGTAGATATCTTTGACGAGGTGCTTAATTCCGTCAAATGTTTGAATGTTGTTCCAACAGATGATCCATATAGAAAATCTGAGGGATGTAGGAAAAAGGGGTTTTGAGGCGTCGATCAGTCCTAGAAACGGCGGCAACGGCGTGAGGAGTTAACTACTGGATAAGCGAATTTTGAAGGATCTCGCTTATCTGGTATATGAGTAATCTCGGCTGACTTTTGAGTCTATTAAGATTGACTCATAAAACTTTTTTGTCTTAAGGAGAGACAAAGGTAGGAAATTGAAGTTTCTAAGGATAGACACGGGATGTGATATCCTTAATTGAATGAGATGACAATCGAAGATTGGTCGAGGCTTTTTGAAGTATCGTTTGATCTCAGGTTGGGGAATGAACCTGGGTAATGGAATTAGCGCCAGAGAAAAGGATTTAGGGTTTAAAGAACCCTGGTTTGAAGAGGATAGTGATTCCGAAGGCATCGGTGGAGTCAAAGACTCGTTGATTTGTATACCCTTGTCATGACGACGATCTCGGGATACTAGCGTGAAGCCTTCGTCGTCGGTGACGGCGTATTGGTCCACTCTCATAGGAGAGGGTGGTGAAAGGATGTGACGATCTTCTAGGGAAAGTGTATGATTAGGAAAACAATTGAAGTGTACTGGTCCGTTTTTGAGGTTGGACCCCATCAAACCCAGTAAATTATGTCATGGCTCTATTAGGCTGTGGGGCCTGTCTCTCAATTTCACCCTTGAAGAAAGGGTTCACCCATACGTGAGAACTCTTTGTGCCTCTCATCTCTGAGTGTTAAGAGTATTGGATAGTCTTAGTCCGAGTCATATAAGTGAAAAAGATATGTATAAGTTTGGTAGAATACTATGGTGAAAAAGAAAGAGAGAGCTTATACTTGAATTATAACCTATAATTAATAAGTAAAAGACACGTTATGAAATTGATTATTATTCCAGGTTAAGGAGTCTGCCATCGAGCTTGCAAAGGCCATGAAGAATGAGGATGGAGTTGAAGGAGCTGTAAAAGCCCTCTTTCAGCATTTTCCTAGGCAAAAGCCAGAACAAGAGTTAGAGACAGGCGAGTCAACCGTTTTCTCGCTACGTAAGTGTTTTGGCTGTTCTTGATTTTATGCAGTGCAAAATATCATCTATACCTATCCTGATTGATACAGCTGCGATGCCCCTGTTGTGAAACATAAACAACTACCATTGGCAGTGTGGAATGTTAGAGGTAAATGTTTATAATCTCTCTCTCCGGCTTCAGAATGACAATGATCATTTCTTTTTGTTGCTATCAGTTTTCATTACAAGACATTATAGCAGTTTAAACCCATCCCTTCCCGACCTTTTAAATGTAAATTTGTTGTTCGTTTTATTGATTTGATTGTAAAGTAGATTTGTGCATGTTTGTTAGATGATTTATTATATTATATTTTATTTTTTCTGAAAACATGGTGTTTGATAAAATTGTGTTTCTTCGGCTGAGGCACATTCCATATCTCCCTCAAACTTCCTGACCGCCAACTCCTACTACTTGTTCGGCTTAAAAACTCATCTACCGTTAAAGCCATAGACATTTTATAAATCAAACAATATAATATCATGTAAAACTCACCTTATTAATCAATATATATAAAGGGAAAAAAACTTCAAATAAACTAATTACCCTTTCTTTTGACTAATCGACAATAGCACAGAATGAGAATGTTGGGGAACAGTTTCTCAACGGTAGGGCTAGGGAGTAGTAATTATTATTTTAGCTTTCAAATGGAATGCCTTTTTAGTGTCACGATTAACAAAATTTAGGTAATCCCTTTTTTCTTAGTGGAGTCGATAGTGTTTGAGTTTCTTATTTATTTGAATTGCTTGTTGATCCAATGGACTGCAACAAACTGGTAGCATATTGTTTTGCTTGCTGTTAGATTAAAGGCAGTTGGATCAAACCAGGTGCTACATTTATTGATGTTGGCACAAAATGCAATTGATGACCCAAGCATTTTCTAATAATTGTTTGCACTTTTTTGTAGATGTTTTTTTTTTCATCCTTTGAATGTGTATGGGTTCCGCTTTGACTAGTTTAGTTTAGTGACTGTTTGCAGCTTACATTTGATTTTGGTGGTGCCCTTCTAAAAATGGGAGATCATATGCACTTCTCTCTATATTTGCTCTTCAACGCATTCAAAATATGGAGTCCATCCCAACCATTGTAATTTTTCAAGACTTGGCAGGTTTTGTTATTCTTATAGAAAAAGAAGGGGTGGGCATCAAATGTAAATTTTTTGACACTGTACCTATACATGTTTAGACTCATTCACAGAACTCGGTTATATGTTTATTGTTCTGATGCATGGAAAAAAAGTCATAATATGAATTAATTCCAAGCATTTGTTGTTCCATTTATTGTAGGGTTGAGCTGAAGCAATGAAAGCCACAGAGAGAGTAGAGAGAAAAATACACTTGAGAGAAAAGGTTGGTGACAATGTGTTGTACCTTCTCTTTTTTATTTTAAGTTCTTGGTGATATAGAATTGAAATAACAAGCACATTTTTTGTTCCATATATAGTTTTTTTTTCCTTTCATTTGGTGCCTGGTTTACTAATATTTGAACATCATAATCATCATTTTTTTTATCATTCCCCTGTATCAATATTCCTGGCCTTGTCGATCAATAGAGGTGCAAGATTAACCTAAAAGTCCTACAACTGATCTTTGTTTTTTCTGTTGCGTTGGTCTTAGCATGTGTTGGCCCTTTCTTCTTACTTTTTCTAGTTACTATATAAGAGAATTTTTTGAAGATCTTAGCTACACTCTAAGGAGATGTTGTATAATAAATAAAGCATTTAGCGGTAGGAAGGAACTTTCTTGCATCCAAATGCACAATCATTTTCTCTGTATTGGCAGTGAAATTTTTCTTCATCGTGACAAAAATTTAATGCCTCAAAACCCAGTGGTGTGGAGCACATGGAACTTTCTTGGAAATGCTGTTGAACTACTTCCGCAACAGAGATGTTGGAATCTCAGAGATCATATGGTAAAGTTACTTATTAATCCTTTGGTGTGAAGTTTCATTTTTGGGAAGCCATTGTTGTCTTTGTTGTGATGTGCTCTGCCTAGACTAAAGATCTTGTATTATATAAGAATCTATATATTTTGTTTTCCTGAAAGAGAAGCCGCCCATGTAACAACCAACATGTGTGTACCATTTCATTATTGTCTTTGCTGTGATGTTAAATGCCTAGACTAAAGATCTTGTATTATATAAGAATTTATATTCTTTTTTTTTTGTCTGAAAGAGAAGGCTTGCATACCATTTCATTAAGATTAAGAAAGAACAAACATAAAAAACCCAAATTATGTTGGTACTGAGAAGGCTTATATAGATAAAAGAAGGCTTATATAGATACTCAAATCGCAATGTTGTATTCTTCGATGTAAGTAAATATTTGAATTGTGTGACTTAATATTATTGACGACAAGGCACTTTCTCCCACGTTATGGCCAATGAATTGCTAATCCTTCTTTCATTTTGATAAATTTAGATCAACGTGAAAGGATTATATGGTATTCAATGCCAGATTTATGTTGGTACTGGGTGTGTCTTCAGAAGGCAGGCCCTTTATGGATATGACACCCCTGTCAAGAAGAAAACACCAAGAAGGACTTGCAATTGTCTGGTGGTGGTGGTGCTGCTGCCTCGGTTCTAAAAAGAAGACTAAATCATAGACGGTCAATGATAAAAAGTAATTGAAGCACAAAGCTACTTCTAAGCAGGTTCATGCACTTGGGAATATTGAGGAGGGCATTGAAGATATTACTAGTTTCAAATTAGTAACTACTCAGATCGAAGCTTGCAAAACTTTTTAGTGCTTATTTCAGAATAATTAGTTAGCGAGGTTAAATCTCAGTTTATTTTTCAATTACTGCATATTACATATAGCTATTCCGTCTTTCAATTTTATCTTGAATTTCTTATCCTAGGCATTATATGTGCTGATGGTGGGTCTGTAATTTTAGATAGTGGGATGGGACAAAAATTTATTTTTTCGTTACAATTCTTAGTGTTGGATTTGATCATACATATAACTTTCTTTAACTACATTATCCAATGCAGGAATAGATAATGAGCAATCATCTCTGATGCCCCAAGTTAAGTTTGAGAACAAATTTGGGCAATCACCATCATTCATAGCTTCCACTCTTATGGAAGATGGTGGAGAGCCTTCGGGAACATCTTCTGCATCACTGTTGAAAGAAGCCGTCCATGTAATCAGTTGTGGTTATGAAGATAAAACAGAATGGGGTAAAGAGGTATGCACTTCTCCTGAATGTTCAAAACAATATTATTCTTAAGCGGTTTTTAATATTTTTATTTCCTGTCTTGCAGGTAGGGTGGATTTACGGGTCTGTTACTTACAGGAGATAT
Organism: Gynostemma pentaphyllum; assembly: GCA_028015215.1. Taxonomy (NCBI): domain Eukaryota; kingdom Viridiplantae; phylum Streptophyta; class Magnoliopsida; order Cucurbitales; family Cucurbitaceae; genus Gynostemma; species Gynostemma pentaphyllum. The sequence continues at coordinate 12,646,136 of CM051350.1, forward strand.
TTTAACAGGTTTCAAGAAGCATTGCCATGGCTGGAGATCCTTTTATTGCATTCCTAAAAGGCCAGCATTCAAGGGTTCAACTCCTATTAATCTGTCAGATCGTCTACACCAAGTTCTTCGATGGGCTCTTGGATCTGTGGAAATTTTGTTGAGCAGGCATTGTCCAATATGGTATGGTTACGGATGCGGTTTGAAGTGGCTGGAGCATTTTTCCGTACATAAACTCTGTTGTTTATCCATTGACGTCGATTCCATTGGTTGCTTATTATACTCTACCAGCTGTCTACCTGCTAACAGGGAAGTTTATTGTCCCCGAGGTAATTACCAACTGCATATCATACTCAATGCATTTGTATTAGAATTTTCCGTTTTCTTCTTGTCCAAGGACAGGCTTGGTTTGCAGTTTTTTCAGCTGACACGTGCTTTTCTTTGATGTGCACCTAACCAACTATGCCAGTATCATTTTCATGGCCCTTTTTCATATCTATAGCAGCAACCGGTATCCTTGAAATGCAGTGGGGAGGTGTTGGCATTCATGATTGGTGGAGAAACGAACAGTTCCGGGTTATCGGTGGTGCTTCTTCCCATCCTTTAGATGGTCTAATGTTTAGATGCGTGGCATTGCTTATAATAAAATGTCTATCTTTTGCAGCAGTTTCCTGCATTATGTGACAATCATCCTATTGTTTTTCCAACACAGTTCTACTCATGGGAGCAATTCTTATGGGGTCGCAACTTCGGTACTCAAATAGCTTGAAAATCACGTTTGCTGACAAAAATCTTAAGACCTGCTTAGTTCTAATCGCATGTTCTCTCAACCATTCGGTATGTTTATCGTAGCCGCCCCCACCCAAATAAAAAAAACTTGCATTATGCATCAAATTTTTTGCTTGTATGGGTGATTCTAGTTGTGAAAATTTTACCAAATCATACTTCAGTGTAATTCATTTTTTTTAATAGTATAATTCATTTTTAGTAAATAAGTTCAACTCAAACTCGTTTGTTTTATTTAATCTAAAGTTTGTTGTTTCCTGTTTGATATCTGCAGTTACCCCTTACTGGAAAATAATTTCTTCACATCATTGTAATTAATTGCTTAATAATGTGACTGTTACTCATTTGCTATTTTGAAACTGACCCTTTGAGAAATAGATTCATGTTTACGAAAAATATTTCGATCATTAAACTGTGGTTGCATGCTCTTTGCTTTTTTCTTACATTGGAATTGTTAATTTTGACTGTTTTAAATTTGAGTTCACATTTTCCTTTATTTATTGAAATTTGAGCATTATATTTATATATTTTAATTACACCTACATGTTTTCATTATCATAATTAAAGGGATGAATAATAATAACCTTGCTTTGATAGATGGCAACCGGCTGGTGCTTGAACTCACGATGCGTTCATTGCGGCATGTATGCTCTCTACTTCTTTGGATGGTGAGGAGTTTCTTATGGTGTTTGTTCTTTACCTCATCTCTATTTTTTTTTCTATGAAAATTTTTGAACTTGTGTCAGGCCTCTTTAGTTTACTTTCACCAATCACTGATTGAAATGTTCTAACATTGTTTCTTTTTTTAGTTTCTAGATTTATTTGATGAAATAGAGATTTGTATTGTAACAAGAGTGCTATAGCTTTGAGAATTAATTGATAATAGTTAGCTGGCTGGAACGTGGAAGGCCTTTGGACAATTACATCCATGGGAGCGGTTGAAGTGTTTGAGTTTATAAGCAAAGATGGTAAATATGCAACTTTTTATATAGTTTATTGTAGAGAAAACACCACCAATAACATTTTTTCTGCCTTATTTTCCAAAATAGTAAAGGTTTTATTTATTTTTAAACATAACACTTTTTTCTTTCATTATTTTTTTTTCGTTTTGTATTGTGTATTGTTGAGTGATGAATATTATTATTGTTTTTATGTTTCTAATTGGGATTTTTTAAATTAAAATTCAATAAGTTTTCAAGTTTTGTTAGTTTTTATGATTTTGAAACTTTCACTATCATTATAAAATCAAAGTGCTATTATTAATGAAAGTTCTATCATTATAAAATCAACGTTTCATTATTATGCTCTCCTTTCATGTTCTAAGCTTTCAATCACAGTACGGGGAGGCAAACTAGAAAGTCTTTTATTTGCAGTACTTTTATATTACTAAAAGTTTTTGTTCACCGTCGTTGTGTTTATGATTTGCAGTTATCAAGCTCTATCATTTCAAGAAACGGGTATGGAGCCTGATGGTTCTAAAAGAGTGAGGAAAAAGAAAGCTTTTAGTTCAAGAAAATGGTGGTTCCCATCCATTGAGCATCAGCGATCTCGGTCCGTGGACTGCATGGGCGTACAAGCCTCGTACTTTTTCATTGTTACTTATCGCTGAATGCTTCCTCATGTTAGTCGTTTTGTGCAATAGGTAGTTTCTAATCATTGAATTCTTTTGACCAAGTATTTGCTGCATTTGAATGTTTTGGTTTTTGTGGTTGGTTTTCTACCTATAATCTGCAAAGGAGTCGAGTAACTCTCCGTGTTAATTTTTATTTCCTAGCCCTTTTAATTTATGTTGGTCTTTTATTAGATGTATATGAGCTATATGCTTGATTGACACAGTGTTATTTATAATATGTTGAATATGGAACTGAGTTTTAGAATATTAATTCTGAAGATAATTCTAATTGTAAATTTTTGTCATACTCTCTATTTTTATTTTGTATTTGGAACTACTTCATGAATGTGTGATTAAAACTTGCATAATTTCTTGAAATTCTTGCAATGATTCAAAGAGTGTTTTAGAATCTCTACGGTTCAACGTTTCCTACCAGAATTCTTTGGAGCTACTAATGAGATGAGTTGATGCTTCTTGTTCTTCGTATTTATACATTTATTTTTAATTTTTAATTTTCAGATAGTTTTGTATTGGTCGATTGTATATTTTGAATTGTTGCGACCTCAATATTTATGGTGATTAAAACTTGCATAATTTCTTGAAATTCTTGCAGTGATTCAAGGAGTGTTTTAGAATCTCTACGGGTTCAACTTTTCCTACCAGAATTCTTTGGAGCTACTAATGAGATGAGTTGATGCTTCTTGTTCTTCGTATTTATACATTTATTTTTAATTGTTCATTTTAAGATAGTTTTGTATTGGTCGATTGTATATTTTGAGTTGTTGCGACCTCAATATTTATGGTAGATATTGAAGGGTATTTTCTCATGTGTGGCGGCCATGTCTATCATGAAAGTCTCAATAACCATTGTCATACAATACTCTTTAGCCGTCATAAATCAAAATGTTAAAATAATTAAAAACGTTGCGTATTTTGTGGCACTGTTTCTAAGCTCAAATCACCCGTTTGAGAATGTACACTGTAAAAACATAAGTAAACTAATCATTATTATTATCAACTTTTTAGTTGATTACTGAGGTTGAGAATCAAAAAACGGATCATCGGGATCAAACTCCTCGTCTTCACCAAGGGAGTTTGAGGATCCGATTGATGGAGTTTTTGCATTTGCTTGACTTCTGCAATGATTCTAGTGTGAGATGTGTTTTGGTGGTGGCTTGGGCCATTTTTGCCATCAAAGCTGATTTCTCCTTGCATAGCTCCTTCTGATGAATCAACGAGAGATCTTGTTGACGAGCATTCTTGTCGAACCATTCTTTGACGGGCGTCAATTCTGCATGTTTGTAGGAATACTTTTCCTCACCATTTGATGTAGATATCTTTGACGAGGTGCTTAATTCCGTCAAATGTTTGAATGTTGTTGTTCGAACAGATAATCCATACAGAAAATCTAAGGGATGTAGGAAAAAGGGGTTTTGAGGTGTCCATCGGTCCTAGAAACGGCGGCAACGGTGCGAGGAGTTAACGACTGGTCGCTTGTCTGGTATATGAGTAATCTCGACTGACTTTTGAGTCTATTAAGTACTCATAAAACTTCCTTGTCTTAAGGAGAGAAAAGGGAAGGAAATTGAAGTTTTTAAGGATAGACACGGGATGTGATATCCTTAATTGAATGAGATGACAATCGAAGATTGGTCGAGGCTTTTTGAAGTATCCTTTGATCTCAGGTTGGGGAATGAACCCGGGTATTGGAATTAGCGCCTGAGAAAAGGATTTAGGGTTTAAAGAACCCTGTTTTGAAGAGATTAGTGCTGCCGAAGGCATCGGTGGAGTCAAAGACTCACTGATTTGTATACCCTTGTCGTGACGACAATCTCGGGATACTGGCGTGAAGCCTTCATCGTCGGTGACAGCGTATTGGTCCATTCTCATAGGAAAGGTTGGTGAAAGGATGTGACGATCTTCTAGGGAAAGTATATGATTAGGAAAACAATTGAAGTGTAGTGGTCCGTTTTCGAGGTTGGACCCCATCATACCCAGTAAACTATGTGTGAACTCTTTGTGCCTCTCATCTCTGAGTGTTAAGAGTATTGGATAGTCTAGTCCGAGTCGGAAAAGTGCGTTGACCGTAACTTGGACTAATCTGAGCTCGGTGTTTGAGTATTAACTTCTTTGAAAACATATGAATTGCTTCCGTGTCAACTTTGACCGGAACATTGTACTCCATTGTTTTGTTGGATGCTTTGATGGTAGATCAAAGTTGAATCTACCTTTGGAATACTCCAGTACTGGAGTTCTTCTTCTAAACCTTTGCAATCTCCATCTCTGGTTTGTTTTGACAGATCATGAGATCTATCTTCGATGACATCTTTCTTTGAAATCAGCTTTTTTAAAAGCTTATTAGGGATGCTTTCACTCTTTATTTGAAAAGAACCGTTATGTGAATCTCTTTTGATATCCTAAAGATAATTCTTAGTCATTGCTTGTTGCAAATTTGTTTCTAGTCCTCTATCCAATTTTTCTTTTTTTTCTTTTTTGGAAGTTGACTTGGAATGGTATGTTTTGTCTAATATGTTGAATATGGAATTGAATTTTAGAATATTAATTCTGAAAGTAATTCTTATTGCAAATTTATGTTATACTCTCTATTCCTATTTTGTATTTGGAATTACTTCATTAATGTGCGATAAAAGCTTGCATATTTTCTTGAAATTCTTGCAGTGATTCAAGGAGTGTTTTAGAATCTCTACCGGTTCAACCTTTCCTACTAGAATTCTTTGGAGCTACTAATGAGATGAGTTGATGCTTCTTGTTCTTGTATTTATACATTTATATTTAATTTTCAAATAGTTTTGTATTGGTCGATTGTATATTTTCAGGAGTTGTGACCTCAATATTTATGGTAGATATTGAAGGGTATTTTCTCATGTGCGGCGGTCATGTCTATCATGAAAGTCTCAATAACCATTGTCATACACTTTAGTCCATCATAAATCAAAATATGAAAATAATTAAAAATATTGCGTATTTTGTGGCAGTGTTATGAATAACAACCGAATAAGAAATGCCATGGAGTACTTGGGGACAAGAAATGCCATGGATGTTCTAGAAATCAATCAGGCTAAGTGGGCAGTATATATATATATTTTTTATAAGGTAAGCAATTTCCTCAAACCCGGCTTTTAGCTGATGAGAAGTTTGTTTCTATAATAGGATGTCGTATTTCGGGTTGTAGTTGCGATACTACATCTTGGAAAAATTAACTTTGTGAAAGGGAAGGAAATTGATTCGTCCAAAGTGAAAGATGAGAAATCAAATTATCATCTACGAATAGCAGCATAACTACTCATGTAAGAATTCTAATCTCTTTCAACACATCAAATGGATGTTTATCGTCTCAGCGCACATCTGCTTATGTTTACCTCGATATTATTTTCAGGTGTGATGTAAAAGCATTGGAAGATTCACTGTGCCAGCGTGTCATAGTGGCTCCTTGAGGATACGTTGATATTGTTTGGAAGGGTGTATTCATAGGCCCTTGATACATCGAACTTACAAGACAAGAGGGAAGGTAGGTAGTAAATGTGATATGTTAAGTGATGGCTTGACAGAACCTAGGATTTAGGAAGTTAGTTAGAGTTAAAAAAATTACGAGTAGAATTGGGGATGTAGGGGAGAGATACGGAGCTTCGAAACTCTTCTTGAATTTGTGCTCGTTTCTATCTTCTAATCCAATCCACTTTTAAGTTCTATCATGTGGATAATTTATGCTATGACTGTTTGCACATTGTGACCATATTACTCCTTGTTTCTTTATCCGTTCTTGTGTGAAGGCTGCTTGATATTTGTATTTTGTTTATAGGTGCATCGTGGAGGTGCTGGAACAACAGCTGCTGGTTTAAAAGGTGCTGTAATGGTTCATGCTATGATTACTTATAATACGTGTGATACAGAATTGCTAATTTTGATCCCCTTATTTCTTGCATTGCAGTGTCCAACAACAATCATTCCTTTTTTTGGATCTCAGCCATTATGGGGTGTGCGTGTAAATGATAGAAGAGTTGGTCCTCCACCCATCCCAGTCGAAGAGTTCTCACTTACCAAGTTGGTTGATGCTATAAAATTTATGCTAGATCCCAAGGTAATTGCGTTTAGCAAGTTGGATAAATTTGGACATGTTTGACTCATTAAGTTATTAAAAAAAAGCTTTTATCTATTATTTTTTTAAGAGACGATTTAATTGATAAATGAAAGGCGAGATTGTGTTGATTTTCCTTTTGTTGTCAAATTACGAGAATGTGAATTTCTACTTGTGTAGATGTATTTGTATCATGGACAATTGATAACTTCTTATTGGCGTATTAAATAAGTTTACAAGATATGTAAGTTTGGCAGAATACTATGGTGAAAAAGAAAGAGAGAGCTTACACTTGAATTATAACCTATAATTAATAAGGAAAAGACAGGTTATGAAATTGAATATTATTCCAGGTTAAGGAGTCTGCCATCGAGCTTGCCAAGGCCATGAAGAATGAGGATGGAGTTGAAGGAGCTGTAAAAGCCCTCTTTCAGCATTCTCCTAGGCAAAGCCAGAACAAGAGTAAGAAACAGGCGAGTCAACCGTTTTCTCGCTACGTAAGTGTTTTGGCTGTTCTTGATTTTATGCAGTGCAAAATATCATCGATACCTATCCTAATTTATACAGCTGCCATGCCCCTGTTGTGAAACATAAACAACTGTCATTGGCAGTGTGGAATGTCAGAGGTAAATGTTTATAATCTCTCTCTCCGGCTTTAGAATGACGATGATCATTTCTTTTTGTTGCTATCAGTTTTCATTACAAGACATTATAGCAGTTTAAACCCATCCCTTCCCGACGTTTTAAATGTAAATTCGTTGACCGTTTTATTGATTTGATTGTAAAGTAGATCTGTGCATGTTTGTTAGATGATTTATTATATTTTATTTTATGTTTTCTGAAAACAAGGTGTTTGATAAAATTGTGTTTCGTCGGCTGAAGCACATTCCGTATCTCCCTCAAACTTCCTGACCGCCAACTCCTACTACTTGTTTGGCTTAAAAACTCATCTCTCGTTAAAGCCATACACATTTTATAAATCAAACAATATAATATCACGTAAAACTCACCTTATGAATCAATATATATAAAAGGAAAAAAAAACTTCAAATAAACTAATTACCCTTTCTTTTGACTAGCCTAACAATAGCACAAAATGAGAATGTTGGGGAACAGTTTCTCAATGGTAGGGCTAGGGAGTAGTAATTATTATTTTAGCTTTCAAATGGAATGCCTTTTTAGTGTCACGATTAACAAAATTTAGTTAATCCCTTTTTTCTTAGTGGAGTCGATAGTGTTTGAGTTTCTTATTTATTTGAATTGCTTGTTGATTAAATGGACTGCAACAAACTTGTAGCTTAGATTAAGGGCAGTTGGATCAAACCTGGTGCTACAGTTATAGATGTTGGCACAAAATGCAATTGATGACCCAAGCATTTTCTAATAATTGTTTGCACTTTTGTAGATGTTTTTTTTTTTTGCATCCTTTGAATGTGTATGGGTTCCGCTTTGACTAGTTTAGTTTAGTGACTGTTTGCAGCTTACATTTGATTTTGGTGGTGCTCTTCTAAAAATGGGAGATCATATGCACTTCTCTCTATATTTGCTCTTCAACGCATTCAAAATATGGAGTCCATCCCAACCATTGTAATTTTTCAAGACTTGGCAGGTTTTGTTATTCTTATAGAAAAAGAAAGGGTGCATTAATTGTAATTTTTTTGACACTGTACCTATACATGTTTAGACTCATTCACAGAACTCAGTTATATGTTTATTGTTCTAATGCATGGAAAAAAAGTCATAATATGAATTAATTCCAAGAATTTGTTGTTCCATTTATTGTAGGGTTGAGCTGAAGCAATGAATGCCACTGAGAGAGTAGATAGAAAAATGCACTTGAGAGAAAAGGTTGGTGACATTGTGTTGTACCTTCTCTTTTTTATTTTAAGTTCCTGCTTATATAGAATTGAAATAACAAGCACATTTGTTGTTCCATATATAGGTTTTTTTTCTTATATTTTCTGCCTGGTTTACTAATATTTGAACTTCATATTTATAATTTTAATTACACCTACATGTTTTCATTATCATAATTAAAGGGATGAATAATAATAACCTTGCTCTGATAGATGGCAACCAGCTGGTGCTTGAACTCATGATGCGTTCATTGCGGCATGTATGCTCTCTACTTCTTTGGATGGTGAGGAGTTTCTTATGGTGTTTGTTCTTTACCTCATCTCTATTTTTTTTTTTCTATGAAAATTTTTGAACTTGTGTCAGGTCTCTTTAGTTTACTTTCACCAATCACTGATTGAAATGTTCTAACATTGTTTCTTTTTTTAGTTTCTAGATTTATTTGTTTAAATAGAGATTTGTATTGTAACAAGAGTGCTATAGCTTTGAGAATTAATTGATAATAGTTAGCTGGCTGGAACATGGAAGGCCTTTGGACAATTACATCCATGGGAGCGGTTGAAGTCTTTAAGTTTATAAGAAAAGATGGTAAATATGCAACTCTTTATATAGTTCATTGTAGAGAAATCACCACCAATAACATTTTTTCTGCCTTATTTTCCAAAATAGTAAAGGTTTTATTTATTTTTAAATATAACACTTTTTTCTTTCATTATTTTTTTTTCGATGTGTATTGTGTATTGTTGAGTGATGAATATTATTATTGTTTTTATGTTTCTAATTGGGATTTTTTAAATTAAAATTCAATAAGTTTTCAAGTTTTGTTAGTTTTTATGATTTTGAAACTTTCATTATTAATGAAAGTTCTATCATTATAAAATCAAAGTGCTATTATTAATGAAAGTTCTATCATTATAAAATCAAACTTTCATTATTATGCTCTCCTTTCATGTTCTAAGCTGTCAATCACAGTACGGGGAGGCAAACTAGAAAGTCTTTTATTTGCGGTACTTTTATATTACTAAAAGTTTTTGTTTTATCGTCGTTGTGTTTAAGATTTGCAGTTATCAAGCTCTATCATTTCAAGAAACGGGTATGGAGCCTGATGGTTCTAAAAGAGTGGGGAAAAGAAAGCTTTTAGTTCAAGAAAATGGTGGTTCCCATCCATTGAGCATGGGCGTACAAGCCTCATACTGTTTCATTGTTACTTATCGGTGCATGCTTCCTCATGTGAGTTGTTTTGTGCAATAGGTAGTTTCTAATCATTGAATTCTTTTGACCAAGTTTTTGGTGCATTTGAATATTTTGGTTTTTGTAGTTGGTTTTCTACCTATAATCTGCAAAGAGTAGAGTCACTCTCCGTGTTAATTTTTATTTCCTAGCCCTTTTAATTTATGTTGGTCTTTTATTAGAAGTATATGAGCTATATGCTTGATTGACACAGTGTTATTTATAATATGTTGAATATGGAACTGAGTTTTAGAATATTAATTCTGAAGATAATTCTAATTGTATATTTTTGTCATACTCTCTATTCTTATTTTGTATTTGGAACTACTTCATGAATGTGTGATTAAAACATGCATAATTTCTTGAAATTCTTGCAGTGATTCAAGGAGTGTTTTAGAATCTCTACCGGTTCAACCTTTCCTACCAGAATTCTTTGGACCTAAAAATGAGATGAGTTGATGCTTCTTGTTCTTTGTATTTATACATTTATTTTTAATTTTTAATTTTCAGATAGTTTTGTATTGGTCGATTGTATATTTTGAGTTGTTGTGACCTCAATATTTATGGTAGATATTGAAGGGTATTTTCTCATGTGTGGCGGCCATGTCTATCATGAAAGTCTCAATAACCATTGTCATACAAAACTCTTTAGTCTGTCATAAATCAAAATTTGAAAATAATTAAAAACCTTCCGTATTTTGTGGCAGTGTTTCTAAGCTCAAATCACCGTTTGAGAATGTACAGTGTAAAAACATAAGTAAACTAATCATTATTATTATCAACTTTTTTGTTGATTACTGTGGTTGAGAATCAAAAAACGGATCATCGGGATCAAACTCTTCGTCTTCACCAAGGGAGTTTGAGGATCCGATTGATGGAGTTTTTGCATTTGCTTGACTTCTGCAATGATTATACTGTGAGATGTGTTTTGGTGGTGGCTTGGGCCATTTTTGCCATCAAAGCTGATTTCTCCTTGCATAGCTCCTTTTGATGAATCAACGAGAGATCTTGTTGACGAGCATTCTTGACGAACCATTCTTTGACAGGCGTTAATTATGCATGTTTGTAGGAATACTTTTCCTCACCATTTGATGTAGATATCTTTGACGAGGTGCTTAATTTCGTCAAATGTTTGAATGTTGTTGTTCCAACAGATGATCCATACAGAAAATCTGAGGGATGTAGGAAAAAGGGGTTTTGAGGCGTCCATCGGTCCTAGAAACGGCGGCAACGGCGCAAGGAGTTAACGACTTGATAAGCGATTTTTGAAGGATCTCGCTTATCTGGTATATGAGTAATCTCGGCTGACTTTTGAGTCTATTAAGATTAACTCATAAAATTTCCTTGTCTTAAGGAGAGAAAAAGGAAGGAAATTGAAGTTTTTAAGGATAGACACGGGATGCGATATCCTTAATTGAATGAGATGACAATCAAAGATTGGTCGAGGCTTTTTGAAGTATCCTTTGATCTCAGGTTGGGGAATGAACCTGGGTAATGGAATTAGCGCCTGAGAAAAGGATTTAGGGTTTAAAGAACCGTGTTTTGAAGATATTAGTGATGCCGAAGGCATCGGTGGAGTCAAAGACTCATTGATTTGTATACCCTTGTCGTGACGACGATCTCGGGATACTGGCTGGAAGCCTTCATCGTCGGTGACGGCGTATTGGTCCACTCTCATAGGAGAGGGTGGGAAAAGGATGTGACGATCTTCTAGGGAAACTGTATGATTAGGAAAACAATTGAAGTGTACTGGTCCGTTTTCGAGGTTGGACCCCATCACTAGTAAACTATGTGTGAACTCTTTGTGCCTCTCATCTCTGAGTGTTAAGAGTATTCGATAGTCTAGTCCGAGTCGGAAAAGTGCCTTGACCGCAACTTGGACTAATCTGAGCTCGGTGTTTGAGTATTAACTTCTTTGAAAACATATGAATTGCTTCCGTGTCAACTTTGACAGGAACATTGTACTCCATTGTTTTGATGACGTCTCTTGTCATCCGATTGAAGCTGCTTTGATGGTAGATCAAAGTTGAATCTACATTTGGAATACTCCAGTTTTGAAGTTCTTCTTCTGAACCTTTGCGATCTCCATCTGTGGTTTGTTTTGACAGATCATGAGATCTATCTTCGATGACATCTTTCTTTGAAATCAACTTTTTTAAAAGCTTATTAGAGATGCTTTTACTCTTTATTTGAAAAGAATCGTTATGTGAATCTCCTTTGATATCCTAAAGATAATTCTTAGCCATTGCTTGTTGCAAATTTGTTTATAGTCTTCTATCTAATTTTTTTCTTTTATCTTTTTTGGTAGTTGACTTGGAAAGGTATGTTTTGTCTAATATGTTGAAAGGGAAGTGAATTTTAGAATATTAATTCTGAAAATAATTCTTATTGCAAATTTATGTTATACTCTCTATTCCTATTTTGTATTTGGAATTACTTCATGAATGTGTGATAAAAACTTGCATAATTTCTTGAAATTCTTGCGGTGATTCAAGGAGTGAATCTCTACCGGTTCAACTTTTCCTGCTAGAATTCTTTGGAGCTACTAATGAGATGAATTGATGCTTCTTGTTCTTCGTATTTATATATTTATTTTTAATTTTCAAATAGTTTTGTATTGGTCGATTGTATATTTTGAGTTGTTGTGACCTCAATATTTATGGTAGATATTGAAGGGTATTTTCTCATATGTGGCGATCATGTCTATCATGAAAGTCTCAATAACCATTGTCATACACTTTAGTCCGTCATAAATCAAAATATGAAAATAATTAAAAACATTGCGTATTTTGTGGCACTCTTATGAATAACAACCGAATAAGAAATGCCATGTACTTGGAGACAAGAAATGCCATGGATGTTGTAGGAATCAATCAGGCTGAGTGGGCAGAATATATATTTTTTTTTATATAAGGTAAGCAATTTCCTCAAACTCGGCTTTTAGCTGATGAGAAGTTTGTTTCTATAATAGGATGCCATATTTCGTGTTGTAGTTGCGATACTACATCTTGGAAACATTAACTTTGTGAAAGGGAAGGAAATTGATTCGTCCAAAGTCAAAGATGAGAAATCAAATTATCATCTACAAACAGCAGCAGAACTACTCATGTAAGAATTCTAATCTCTTTGAACACGTCAAATGGACGTTTATAGTCTGAGCGCACATCTCCTTATGTTTACCTCGATATTATTTTTAGGTGTGATGTAAAAGCATTGGAAGATTCACTCTGCTAGCGTGTCTTTGTGACTCCTGATGGTAAACATTACAAAACCACTGGACCCAAATTCCGCAGCCTTGAATCGTGATGCATTGGCGAAAACAGTGTACTCTAGCTGTTTGATTGGTAAGTAAGCTGTACCTTTTACTAGTTTTCATCATTAGTTAAAAAAAAGGTTTTACCTGCCAAGTTGTTGGCCATGGTTTTCTTGCCTCTGGAACATATTGTGTGTTGATGAAGGTTTGAGATCAGAAACCTGTTTTATTCTTATAAAACATTCTCTATTATAGTCGCTGTAATGAATATCTTATGGCAGGATTGTGGACAAAATAAACGGTTCAATTGGCCAAGATCCTCAGGCTAAAAGCTTGATTGGTGTTCTTGATATTTATGGATTTAAAACCTTCAAGGTCGATAGCTAGATGAATTTTAAACGCGGTTATCATGTCACAATTTTTTTTATATCTTGATTAGAAAATCTAATATATGCCCGGCTCGTAGTTTTGTGTAGCTCTGTATCAACTTGACCAATGAGAAGGTGCAGCAACATTTTAATCAGGTATATAGTATAGATGAAGCCCCCACACATAGTCTCGATTGACCCTTTAATTTCGTTACACATTTATAAATGAGGCATACCTCTGACATGTTTTCAAAATGGAGCAAGAGGAGTACACAAAGGAAGAAATAAACTGGAGCTATGTTGAGTTTGTAGACAACCAGGATGTCCTTGATCTTATTGAGAAGGTATTCATTTTTAACATATTATGTACAGTACTATTGAGTGAAGCTTGAGTAACGAATGCGTGTTTTTCTCAAAGAAACCTAGAGGTATAATTGCCCAGCTCGATGAAAATTGGTACTTCTTACTTGGTAGTGTCATGGATAATTAATATATAATCTTAGATAGATTCAACCATGTAAAATAACAATGTACCTTGATTTTCTTTCACCTCACAAGCAATTAAAAATGTAATGATCAATACAGTTTAGAATAATGTTAGGAATCATGAATATGGTAATTGGTAATACTTCAGAAAATACTCTAGTTGTATGAATAACACCAGTTCCTTTTTCCTGCAGTTTGTTCCCGAAGTCAACGCATGAAACATTCGCTCAAAAGATGTATCAGACTTACAAAGAACATAAGCGATTCAACAAGCCAAATTTTTCTCGAACAAACTTCACGATAAACCATTATGGTGGAGATGTATGCTCCATATCAACTATCAAGTGTGCTCTCTCTTTTTTAGCTAAAAAGATAGATTGTTGATTTCTTATGAGTAGGTTTTCTCAACAGGTCACTTACTAGGATTATGTTGTAGCAGAGCATCAAGCTCTACTAAATGCCTCCCAATGCTCTTTCATTGCTAATCGTTTCCCGCCACTTCCTGAGGAAAGCTCAAAGCAATCCACGTTTTCCTCCATTGGTACCCGGTTCAAGGTAAAAGTTACTTCCATTGTAGCACCATCTTCTGGTTATCATAATTTCAAGACAATGACTTGCTTTTGCTTACACCAACAACTACAATCTCTCACGGAAACATTAAATACAACAGAGCCGCATTATGTTAGATGTGTAAAGAACATAGTCTTGAAGCTTGGAATCTTTGAGAACTTTAATGTATTGCAACAATTGAGGTGTGGGGTCAGTTAAACTAGTACCTAAATTAGAAATTTTGAATTTGTAATATTTTGGCGGTGTTGGTACTTGTTCTTCTCAATATTGTTACTTTGATGACTTTTTTTAGCAGTGCTTGAGGCCATTAGAATAAGTCGTGTCTAGGATATCCAACAAAAAGAACATCCTTGATCGTTTGGAATGCTTGCTCCGGACATTATGGATGGGTATTAATACTTAAAAACAAACTCTTTAACTTCATTTGTGTACATTTACGGCGGAGACAATCAAGTGGGCCAGATTGTATGTATTATTTACAATATAGATGTGACTACTCTATCCTTAGTTTAATAATACATTATGTAAACCTTAGCATGCGTTCCAATATGTGATCAGAATGGGCTTAAAGGGTTTTCAGGTGGGTATTAAGTTTAAAATATTGTCGAGAATGAGAACTATCTTCAAACTCTCATTTCATATCGTGTTCATAATGTCTGCTAATCATGTAAGTTAATTTTTTTTCTAATGATATATTTTTTTGTAAGAATTTTATGTTTAGGAGCAGGGCTTTTATTTCTTATCGTAAAATTGAAAATTTTTTTTGCAAATTTTTAGGTTCCCTCCACAATCATGAGAAAAATATTCTTCCAGGTTTTCTCACTTTAATTCCTACTTAAAGTGTTAAATTGAATTCCACGTGATTGTTTGTTTTGACTTTGAGCAATGGTATGATTCGGGAGATGAATTATCGATTTTAATTATTGATTTTAATTATTTTAATTATTATTATTATTATTATTATTATTATTGATTTTAATCATTGTTATTATTAATTTTAATCATTATTATTATTAATTTTAATCATTTTTATTATTATTATTGATTTTAATTATTATTATTGATTTTAATTATTATTTTAATTATTATTATTAATATTATTATTATTATTAATATTAATTATTATTATTATTATTGATTTTAATTATTATTATTGATTTTAATTTTTTTTATTATTATTATTATTATTATTATTATTATTTATTTTTATTATTATTATTAATATTAATTATTATTATTAATATTAATTATTATTATTAATATTAATTATTATTATTATTATTAATATTAATTATTATTATTATTATTAATATTAATTATTATTATTATTGTTGATTTTAATTATTATTATTGATTATAATTTTTATTATTATTATTGATTTTAATTATTATTATTATTATTGATTTTTATTATTATTATTGATTTTAATTATTATTATTATTATTGTTGTTGTTGTTTTTAATTATTGTTGTTACGTGCTCGTTTGATTTGCAAATGTTGTATTTATTTAATTTATGTGCGTTAATCGGCTATGTGCTATAGTTAGGGCCTAATAGCGGTTTGAGGTTAAACTAACATAATAATTAATATATATTAAATTCGTAGAGCCGAATGCTTAGCATGGTACGTTATCATGAGTGGCCCTATACCCCACTATGATACTTATATGCGAATTTAATAGCAACAAAGAGATAACATTGATTGGTGGTTATAACTCGAGTCGAACATAATTAACACATTAAATTTGTAGAGCGCATACATGAGTGGCCCTATACCTCACTATGATCATATTTTCAAGCGCATAGTATGGCACGTATCATGAGTGGCCCTATACCCCACTCTGATACATATATGCAAATTTAATTAAAGCATAAACTAAAGAAAATGTTGTAGGCTAAGTACCTACTAAATAAATAGGCTAAGTACCTATCTTTATAAATGAGAAATGGGGGGATTTGGACTAGTATCCATTAGTTATTATATTTGATGTGATTTCAATTTAGCTTACTTATATGAGTTGAAATTAATCTATCGAGCTAAAAACTCACCGGTATTGAATGCCCCGCAAATTTAAATTTTGCAGGTAACGTTAATAATTTTGGAGCTCGAGGCGCATGACGAGGATGGTGGTACATGGAGGCCTTAGGACTTATTCATTTTCACTTTTTTATTTTGACTTTCATTATTGGTCATTTTGCATTTATTTGGGACATTTTATTTTACTATTAAACTCATGCGTATTATTTATCTTATTTAGAATTTATTTCTTTAAATTGGCGCCACATTTAAACGTTTTGTTTTATCTTTTAGTTATTATTTAAATAAAAGGCTTCCGCATTTATTGATTTTACTCTGATTTGTTTGTAAAATTAAATGAGTTCTTTTATTATTTATTTAATAATTTTACATTGAGTCGGGTCGTCACATTTGGTATCAGAGCCCTAGGTTTAAGGGTTCTAAAGACAGTATGTGTCACATACATTTAGAGTTTGTCTTTTTGGCCAGTGTAGCACCTCGTCATCGCCAGGTATGCCATGAATTTAATATTCATAATATATTAAAATAATATTATTATGTTGATAAGTTATTGGTTATTTATAAGGAATAAACCCTAAGAGGTTTATTCTTGTTTGTGAATTTCAGAATGCCTCCTCGTAGAGCACTGGTGAATCAAGTACCTTTGGATCAACAAGAAGATGAGGAAAATCAGCATATTCCTGTTGTGACTTTTTCAGATGAGCAGTTTGCTATGCTCATGCAGGCTATGAGTAGAGCTCCAGCACCAGCACCTGAGCCAGTATTGGATCGATCCGAGTTGACTGTTGAGGCGAGATTTCTTGCAATGCTTCGCAAGAGTTCGATCATGACTTTTGATGGGAAGTCTATGGACCCCATGATTGCGAGATGCATGGATTTATCGGTTAGAGGCTGGTTTTGAGGAGATTAATGTTCCTGAGCGATTGAAATCTCATTGTGGGGCCGCTATCTTTGAAGGAAGGAGCTCGCTATTGGTGGGATTCTACCGCTAGATCGATTGATCGGTCGATGGCATTATACCTTGGGAAACTTTCAAATCGAAATTCTTTGACAAGTATTATCCCAAATCATACAAGTATCGGATGAAGAAAGAATTGATGACTTTGACTCAGGGGTCGAGATCTCATGTTTAGAGTATGAGAGAGACTTTGACCGCTTGTCACGTTTTGCTCCTGAGCACGTTGATACCGAAGCAAAGAAAATGGAAGCTTTTGTTATGGGCCTTAGAGAAGATATCCAGGGATTTGTGGAAGCTCATTTTCCCACTACTTATGCTAGTGCCCTTAGCATTGCATTAATCCTAGACAAGGGGTGTAATGTTAGAAATCAAGAACCGGCATCTCAAAGGGCGAGTTCCGGGCGAAAAGGAAGTTTGATCAGTCGGAGAATCAACACAATCAGGATTCACCATCGGGGGAGATTCAGGACAATCAGCAACACCATAATAGATCAGCTCAGACTCCGAGGTACACCTATCCTCAGTGTCGACATTGTTTGAAGTATCACACGGGTCAGTGCACAAGGATAAAGTGTTTTACTTGCAATCAGTTGGGACATATCTCTTCTCAGTGCCCTACTACAGCTACTCCACTAAACCAGAGACCAGCTCCCAAGGCTCTTCCCCCTCCGCCACAAAAGAATCCTTAAGAAGGTAAGATTTTATTATGAATAGTGAGTGACTTTTATTTGATTTTGTTCTGGTTACTCTTTTATATGTTTTTTTTGTTTGTGAGACATGTTGTGATTGAGTTAGAACCTTTCAGCTTTGAATATCATTGATTACACCAGCTGGGGTGTTTATGTTAGCCAGTTAAAGAGCTAGGTTTAGTCTAATTTTGTTGTGTGGTCTAAGCTAAATGTAACTTTGAAAGCCTTTCGTATTCGTTATTTGGTTGTGATGATTTGGCATGGATTGGTTGGTCTCCAATCATGTCGTTATAGTTGTGGATAGTAAGACTTGAAACGTGGAGTTTGGGATGGCTAAAGTTCCATAGTGAAACCAGAAGTTCGAAGAGACAATTTGAGAACGCAAGGGTGTGACGTTAGCTATCACCGTGTTTGTTCTTGTGGTATGGACACTTTTCGAGGACGAAAAGTTTTTTTAAGGAGGGAAGATTGTAACGACCCAGATTTTCACCCAAGGGTATTTTAGTCTTTTCACCAATTTTGATCCAATCAACATTATTTTTGATTTTCCCGAACCGTCACGTCGATACGAATTCAACGAAATTGACTACGCTCAATTTCGAGTTCTGAGTAAAAAGATATGGCCTAAATACCGGATGTGCCCTTACACCTTATATTTGTTCACAAGGGTGTTTATGTCTTTACTAGCCAATCTTTATATTTAAAACTTCACTAAAACCTAGGTCAACCTCTTTTTCCTTTCTCTTCCTCACGTCGGCCGCAATTCCTCAAGTCGGGTATGTCTTCGTTTCGAGTTTTCGCAAGTTATTGATCTTTCAGTGCCAATCGTTGTTTTTCCGTTGGTTTCGAACTGAGTTCTAAACTCTTTGGCTTCCGTTTAATGACAGAAAGAAGGCTCGTCGGAGGTCACGCCTTTCGCCAGAAAAGTTGAAGATTCGTGGAGTTTCACTCGAGTTTTCTTTTGGTGAGTTCATTCATTCGTTTTTCCTTCGAGTTTCCTTACGTTTTCCAACTAATTAGAAGTCGTTTTCGTTGGTTTTAGAGCTCGCCGGAAACTGGGTTGTCTCGCCGGATTCTGGGATTTTGTTCGTGGTTGGTTCACCGTGTTTTTAGAGTGTGTTTACATTGGGTTTCGTCTTGCCTCGCCGTTTCGTGGTCGTCGGAGTGAAAGGTAAGAAAAACTAAAAGAAAAAAAAAAAATAGAACGCAGAATCGCGTCTGGACATCATGTCCATTTTGTGGAAGAAGCGGTCCAATTGGACCGGCTTGGCTGGTTCAATTGAACCCAGTCCAGTGGTCCAAGTCGGTCCAGGAGGCTAATTTAGCTCAATTTGAGCGGTTTTCGTCCCGTTCTTCAGGTTTTCATAAAATTGATTTTTAATTAATGTCAATACAGGTTTTGGGCACCTCTAGGATTTTATTCGGCATCGTTTCGAGTTCGTTTGCTTGCTCAATTTGCTAATAAGGTAGGTTAATTCCTACTTAAAGTGTTAAATTAAATTCCACGTGATTGTTTGTTTTGACTTTGAGCAATGGTATGATTCGGGACATGAATTATCGATTTTAATTATTGATTTTAATTATTATTATTAATATTATTATTATTATTGATTTTAATCATTGTTATTATTAATTTTAATCATTATTATTATTAATTTTAATCATTATTATTATTATTATTATTGATTTTAATTATTATTATTGATTTTAATTATTATTTTAATTATTATTATTATTATTATTATTATTATTATTAATATTAATTATTATTATTATTATTGATTTTAATTATTATTATTGATTTTTATTTTTTTTTATTATTATTGATTTATTATTATTGATTTATTATTATTATTATTATTATTTATTTTTATTATTATTATTAATATTAATTATTATTATTATTATTAATATTAATTATTATTATTATTGTTGATTTTAATTATTATTATTGATTATAATTTTTATTATTATTATTGATTTTTATTATTATTATTGATTTTAATTATTATTATTATTATTGTTGTTGTTGTTTTTAATTATTGTTGTTACGTGCTCGTTTCATTTGCAAATGTTGTATTTATTTAATTTATGTGCGTTAATCGGCTATGTGCTATAGTTAGGGCCTAATAGCGGTTTGAGGTTAAACTAACATAATAATTAATATATATTAAATTCGTAGAGCCGAATGCTTAGCATGGTACGTTATCATGAGTGGCCCTATACCCCACTATGATACTTATATGCGAATTTAATAGCAACAAAGAGATAACATTGGTTGGTGGTTATAACTCGAGTCGAACATAATTAACACATTAAATTTGTAGAGCGCATACTATGGCACGTATCATGAGTGGCCCTATACCCCACTATGATCATATTTTCAAGCGCATAGTATGGCACGTATCATGAGTGGCCCTATACCCCACTATGATACATATATGCAAATTTAATTAAAGCATAAACTAAAGAAAATGTTGTAGGCTAAGTACCTACTAAATAAATAGGCTAAGTACCTATCTTTATAAATGAGAAATGGGGGGATTTGGACTAGTATCCATTAGTTATTATATTTGATGTGATTTCAATTTAGCTTACTTATATGAGTTGAAATTAATCTACTGAGCTAAAAACTCACGGTATTCGAATGCCCTGCAAATTTAAATTTTGCAGGTAACGTTAATAATTTTGGAGCTCGAGGCGCATGACGAGGATGGTGGTACATGGAGGCCTTAGGACTTATTCATTTTCACTTTTCCATTTTGACTTTCATTATTGGTTATTTTGCATTTATTTGGGACATTTTATTTTACTATTAAACTCATGCGTATTATTTATCTTATTTAGAATTTATTTCTTTAAATTGGCGCCACATTTAAACGTTTTGTTTTATCTTTTAGTTGTTATTTAAATAAAAGGCTTCCGCATTTATTGATTTTACTCTGATTTGTTTGTAAAATTAAATGAGTTCTTTTATTATTTATTTAATAATTTTACATTGAGTCGGGTCGTCACACTCATAAATGTCTTTCCCTTAAAACTTTTGAGCAGAAGGAGAATTTGTCTTTCCTTTTTTTTGTTTAGAGTTTTTAACTTCTCATTTTATGATGTAAGAATGGTTAGTATTCATTTGGAACAACTAACAAGTTTCTTATGAGATTGACAAAAGATGCAATGAGATCAACTTAAGCTAATGATGAAACAGGTGTTAAATATTTTAGAGTGGAAAATGAGCACACCTAGAAGAAGTTTCCATACTACCATACTAAGGTACTTTCCTATTTGGTGACCGTTAGGCCGTTTTTTAGAGTGTAAAATGAGATATATGGACTTTTTTTTTTAGTTTTTATTTTGTTATTTGAAATTTGTTGGTGTGTTGTTTAGAATAAATTGGCAAAATTGTTGGTCTGTGTTTAGAATAGATTGGCAAAATTGTTGGTCTGTTGTTTAGAATAGATTGTTGGTTTGTTATTTGAAATGTGTTTTTCATCAAGGTATTTGCTAATTAAAACAGCTTAATCAATCAATCACCTTAAATTGTTTTAACGGAGATATGACCTAGTATTCGTATATAATTATTTGTTTGCTTCTCAACAGTTGAGCGTGGCTTTAAATGTTAACAAGAAGAGTGTGGATCGAGACCTTGATGTGTATCGTAACGTGCTCTCAAAGTTGGTTTAGGCCAAAGAATTCCTAAAGGAATATGTTGATAGGTAAGAATAAATTGTGCTGACTAGTTCATAGCCCCAGATGTGATAGATTAATACAATTGAAATATGCTCTTCTGGACCACCATTTTCGTGTGCATAGATTTCATTAATCCTTCTCATTTTTAATGCCCGGTAGATACGCAATTTGTAACATTTGCATTCTCACTTGTTATAACCACTATATACTTTTTTTTTTCTTTTTTTTACTATTTGTATTGCATAGTTTGAACTCAATTTTTAATATAAATGCTTTGTCATTCTTTGAATATGGCTATTTGTATTGCATACCTAGATGATATTTCAATGTGTTTTGTCGTCACGAGAATCTATATATGTTATCTAGACAAATTCACCACTTCGAACTTTTGGTGTTTTCCATATTCCTCAACCCTCATCTAATATAAAACGTAAGAATTGGTGAATTTGTCTATATAATTGGGTATCAGGATAAGAGCTAGATTGGAGAATCATCTTATTGCGGTACTTCAATCCTGTTGGTACTCATGAGAAGAGTGGAAGCAGCGGTCGGGAGACTACCTGAGCTCGATGTATATGGTTATTTTGTTTATAGAATGTAATTCATGTAAACATTGATTAATGTTTTATTTGAGTTTATAATATTTAATTAAATTTCCTGTGTATTATAAATGATGTAAAATTAATTTAATAAAAAAAAAAATTTCTCAAAATTTAGACAGAAGGTGACAGTTTTCTATGACTGTCACCTATTTGAAAAGGTGATGGTTTTTCATGACCGTCACATATTTGAATAGGTGACACTAGCATAGGTGACGGTAAAAAAAAGGTCACCTTTTCAAATAGGTAACGCGTCACCTTTTCCCGAAATTTTTGTAGTGATAGTAGATCCTAGACTAGATTACTTGAAGAAACGCTTACTTGTTCTCTCTTAGTTACAAGACAAATCAATAAAAACTGTTTTAGTCAATTTATTTCCTAACTTTTCAATCTCTGGTCTCTTACACATGATGAGATCCTTCATTATCCATTTTGCTTCAACACCACAACTTTGGGATTTTTGGTGTCATTTATAGCAACACATTAGGGAGAGTAGACACTGGAATGTGTGTTTTTGATAATCTAACAGCATGATGAAGTCAGTAAATGGACTATGTTGTAGAGCCTTGTAATCCTTCTTCTGTTGGATTGTCAAGTATAGTGGTTTGTTATTCTCTTTTTTTAGTTCCTATCTTTTGATAGTTTTTTTTAGTCACAGATGTTTAACATTTTAAAACAAATCCAAGTCCCTTTTTTTTCCTATTACAGGGACAACAAAAGTATAAGGTAGCATTTAGAAAGAGTGTATTGTGTAAATAAACCTTAGTCTGTTTATTTAGTTAGTTTTTAATTCTTAAAACTAAAAGTATGGAAACTATTATCTTATATTAAAAATATATGGAACATATTGTGGCACTAGTCTTTTCGTGTTAATTGGTTGCTCTCTTTTGTTAGGCCTTGACACCTTTTAAGAGTTTGTGGAGGGTGAGGTTGTTTATTATTTAGTTCTTAATAGGTTATTTTCTTCTTCTTAGTATTGAGATCCCAATAAGAGTTTTAATTCTCAATTTGTCAAACAAGATGGGTGGTGTACTTTTTTAGGGGTAATGATGTTTTGAGGGGTAATGAAGCATTTTTTGGTGGTTGGTATACTGGAGGGGTTCAAAAAAAATTATAAATAGGTTGTAGTACTTTTTTTTACGAATTTGGCTTCGTACCCCCTCAGGTTGATGTGCCATTAAGTCTTGGCCATTCTTGATTTACTTACTTCAAAGGCTAAGGGTTTGCTTAGGCCCCCACCTCGCCCAAGTGGTTCGGGCATACCTTGCTTCAGGGGGACACCTTTTTTTTTGTTATCTAAAGGCGAAGACTCTGAAGTGGGCGAACATGGGGGTTCAAAAGTTTTTATAAATAGGTTGTAGCCATTATGATACAAGAGAAACCAATAAATTGAATTTATAGCAAACTTTTGCATATACCCAGCTTTGACAAGGTAGTTGCATGTTTGACAAGTTTTTTGAGATAAGATTGTTTATATTGTTTATAAAGTTATCATGAGTATGTAGATTGTTAATATTTTTTTTTTCTCAATGTAATTTTCTAGATTATCCTTTAAACTTTCATTTAATTGATGGTTTGATGAATAGTATTTTTTTCATGCTACTTTTTATAGGTCCATGAATAAGAGTTGGAGTAAAGAGGACCGTTAATTGATAAATCATAAGTGTGTAGATTGTTTATATTATTTTCCTCTCATGAGCACTCTTAAATATTTTTGTTAACTTTTGTTTAATTGATGATGTGTTGAATAATATTTTTTCATACTACTTTTTATAGGTCCATAAACAAGATATTGCATCATTGATCAGGTACGTTCTTCGATCGCGTTTTGTATTTGTTTAGCTTCACGGACACGATGCGTTAGTTATTGATTTGTTTTCCGATTCATGAGGAAATCTTGAAATTTTTGTTTCAGATCGGATTTTATGCTGTTAATTCGTGATTCTTTTTGAAGCAAGCTTTGAAGTAAATAATGGTATTTTTATTTTTATTTTTGATGATGAAGGTTTAAAGTTTGAAAAATGGCAAGTCGTGTCAAGGAAGAAGAGAAAATTGAGAGGACGATTCGTAATCTTTTGAAACTTCCAGAGAACAGAAGATGTGTTAACTGCAATACTTTGGTAGGGATATTCCTTGGCATTTTCTCTATTCATATTTTCCTTGCATTTTTGTATGGTGCTCAGGAACGAAAAATGCTCCGATAACGGAAATGTTTTTCTCCTACCACTTGTGAGATCATTTCCTCTAATTAAAAGTTCTGAAATGCATTTATGGATTCAGATATAATACTTGGTATAGTTCCTGAAATGTATTTAGAATTTTTTTGCATGAATGTTATTTAAAATCGAGAAATTTCAGGGTATTAATGGAAAATAATGGAGCTCTTTGATTATTAGGCAAAAAGCTAAATTTTAGTCCCAAAAATCCGCCTCAGACTTGACAGAATAAAGGATCAAATTAATTCATTTTGATAACATGTCTCAGAATTCCATCGACATTTAGAATTTAATGTGAATTATTATGTTAATCCTAGTTTACTGATAGGAGATAGTTTCTGTAGACAATTTATTCTGAAAATACTTATTTATGTCAGTATCTTGCCATGCTTTTTTACATAACTACTTTATAGGCATAATTCTTCCCTTTGTTCATATATGTGAATGATATCTATGAGTTTCATACTTGAGATTTACATATACTCTTCATCAGGGACCACAATACGTTTGCACAACATTCTTGACGTTTGTCTGTACGAACTGTAGTGGAGTCTAGTAAGTAACTAAATAGCTTTTTAACTATTTCATATTTGGAAACTCTTGCTTCAATTTTACTTTTTAAAAT
Source organism: Gynostemma pentaphyllum (assembly GCA_028015215.1). Lineage (NCBI taxonomy): Eukaryota > Viridiplantae > Streptophyta > Magnoliopsida > Cucurbitales > Cucurbitaceae > Gynostemma > Gynostemma pentaphyllum. Next base: position 12,671,191 of record CM051350.1, read on the forward strand.
ATTTTTTTGGTGAATGTGTATCAATTGAATTTTTTGAGATAATTGTTGAAATGAAAACCGTAGAAGTATTTTTTTCTAATTACTTAACCAGGTTAAATTTTATAATTCTCCAGTCGTGAGTTTACTCACAGAGTAAAATCAGTGTCTATGGCAAAGTTTAAAGCAGATGAGGTTGATGCTCTCCAAGCTACAAGAAATGAGGTCGGATGCATTGATCTTCTTTTTCATCCACTAATATTACTTTGTTTGCCACTGACTTTCAACTTTAATTAAATAGACAGCACGACAAATATATTTAAAAGCATGGGATCCTCAGCGTCACTCTTATCCCGATTGCAAGTTCTTGAATTCATTATTCATGCTTATATAAGACGTTCTTCGCGTTGAATTTCATCTGATTCCCGTGTTTTCTAGCAGTAATCTCCATGGACTTCGGGACTTTATCAAACATATCTGTGAATAGGAAATACACGGGTGAGAAGTAATAATGAGCTTCCAAAGTTGAGAATTGTAAGATGCCTTTTCATGTGCACTGCATACTATAATATTCATTTAGTATGTTGCTAGGCTCTGCATTCATGTATTTGCAATGGCTTACTTCCATTAAGCACATTAACGCACCCACTGTTTTCATGCATGCAGTTCTCCCTCTCTATCTCTCTTTTAATTTTTTTTTCTTTCTCCTTCATATTTTGTATTTTCATCCTGACATTTTGCGTTTGAAGAAAGGTTTCCCTTCACTAAAAGAATTTTGTATCCACAACAATGATGATGAATTCTGTATGCTGGAAACTCTTAGTGAAATCAACTCTCATTTGTTGACTGAGTGCTTTACATAATACAGAGAGATAAGGACTCATCCCAAGAAAGGAGGAAGATTACTCCATATTATGGCGGATTACGTGCCCCGCAAGGTGAAATGTCAAATCCCAATGCAAGGAGGGATCGTAGGAGTTCGGTATATTACTATGATGAGAGAAGCAGTCCTCGTTATGCAAAAGAGAACTCCAGATCTAGATAAAACCCCCCACTTCTTAGCTATACTTCATTTTTCTAATTGACTTCTTCTGTTATGTTACATCCTCTTATAACCAGAACTCTGTTCGTGTTAATCCTGTGAAAACTAGAAGAGAAAAATAAATTTACAAACTACAATTTGATATATATCTGGAAGAATTTTAAACTCCGTAGTCATTAAATCTATTGAGAAATAAAATAAATGTAATTTTTTTAAAAAAACTAAAAAATTATTGAGAATAAAAAAAAAATACTCCACCGAGGTCCCCGCTTTTCATGTTGCATTTGAAACAATGAATTTTTTTTAATAGAAATAAACACTATTTATTAAATATTAATTGAAATTGAAAAAATAAAATAAAAGGGAAAATAAAAAAACTAAAAATTTATTGAGAAGAAAAAGAATACTCCACCGAAATCCCCACTTTTCATGTTGCATTTGAATTGAAAGAATGAATTTTTTTAATACAAATAACGCTTTTTATTAAATAATAATTGAAATTGTAAAGATCAAAGATAGTATTGAATTTTGAATATTGAAAAGTTAACGTAGGCATAAATAATAGAAGTGAGGGTTATCTTATCTAATATATTTACATTGATAAACAACCAAACATACCTTGAGATTGTTCAAAAAGAAAAAGTTTAAGAGCATAAACTGGTGTTGTGGCCAAAGAATTGCTTTTATGTTAGTCATTAGATTTGCGCAAATCGTTTCTGAAGTTGTCAAATATAAAATTGAATATCAACCATATAAGAGAGAAAGTTCAAAAACAAAATTTACTGCCAACGGATACGATTGTTCTAAACAAAGCTAACTAATTAACTTGGAATTATTCCCCCCAAATTAAAGCTAAACAAAGCTCGTGAGAATTATAGTGCAAACGAATTGATTTTCCCAACAATTATTTATACATTTTTAACTTTGCTGGATAAAATGAATGATGAATTTATTGAAAGTATTAAGAGGAGATTTTGCACACAGTACATGAATCTGAGTAAATTATCAATTGTCATACAAACTAATTCATTGTATCTTCATTTCTTGAGAGAATGGAAAAAGACTTTTGAACATCTTATGTGATGTTGTGTTCTTGTAATTTGTACATTAAAAGAAACTTTGTATTTTTATTTAATTAATTATAAAATAATGATGAATAAACGGATGAGTAAGAAAAATAAAAGGTGAGGGGCTAGTTGTAACAACCCAAAATTCCCAAACATGGAAATCAACTAAAAGCAGCGGAAACTTTAATAACAACAACTCAAAATTCAAAACATTTCATTTAGAGTCAAAACAAAACATAATTTATTTTGTTCACTATTGTTGTTACCTAAAATGGATAGCTTCCACGTAGGCAACGAACTTAATTTATGGGACGCGTCGGAGGTAATGCGCTGCTTCGACGGCGTGCTACGTAGGTACCTGCACAGGAAAGGAAAAGAGCACCAGGTGTGGTCGTGGCCTAACACCCTCCGATGCTAAAGTCAGAGCAAGCAGAGCTAGTGTGCCAGATAGTAGTAGTAGAGATTAGTTACCTAATGAATGAATTTCTTCTCCTATTTATAGGAGATTAGGTTGATGACATCATCGCGCCACGTGTCGCGTCGGGATTGGGCCATGTGTTGCTTCTCAATTACGTGTCGCTTTCGGGTCACGCCACATGTCATTTTCTGATTGGACACTTGTAATCGGTTTAGATATGTATGTCTGTGTTGGAGACTGCGTAGCCAGTTCTTTTCAGGTGCATGAACTTTATGCCTAGGTACCACGGTCAGACGAGGTGCTTTGGACCAGGTGCTTCGGACCAGGTGCTTTAGACCAGGTGCCGGACCAGGTGCCTTGGGACACCGGTGCCGGACCAGGTGCTTTACACAGGTGCCGGACCAGGTGCTTCAGACCAGGTGCTTCGGACCAGGTGCTTTGGACCAGGTGCTTTGGACCAGGTGCTTTACACCAGGTGCTTCGGACCAGGTGCTTTGGACCAGGTGCTTCGGACCAGGTGCTTCGGACCAATTTTGTCAAGTTGTAAAATTCCACGGTAATCCAATTTCACCCCACAACAGAGGCCCCCTACTCCCGAGTTAAGTTGAGATGCGAGTTCAAGCTACTTGGGAGTATTCTTTCAAAGTGGAATTTTGCTTCAATTAATTTCCCGAAAATATTCAAAGTAAAAATTCGTAGAAATTCTTCTGAAGCCTCCACCACCAAAAGAAAATTTAATTCCCTAATTTTTTGTGCTCAAGTACCGCGGTCAGACCAGGTGCCTAAGTACCACGGTAGACCAGGTGCCTAAGTACCACGGTAGACCAAGTGCCTAAGTACCACGGTAGACCAGGTGCTTTAATCTTTATTGGACCTGACATCGTCAAAAATTAATTAAGAGATCTGAGCCGTTGCTTTTGTCTCGATCCAACGATTGAGATATCAACCAAATCATGAGATAAGAATCAAATCAGGGATAAGATCAAATCATGAGATAAGATTAAATCTCTATAAATATCAAAGTTCACCTACTTCCATAATTCACAATTTTCAGAACTGGTAAGTTTTTAATTTCTCTTCCTTTCTTCCTTTTATTCGAAGACTCTCTTTGACATCGTCTTCTTCAATTTCTCGATTTTGCAGGTTTGCCTTCTCATCCAGTAGAAACAACCGTGGTAAGGCGTCAAATCATCAGGTACATATTGCCCCCTTTCTAAGTTTAAGATTAATTCTCTTAAAACGTAGAAATTTAATAGTTTAGGGCTTGACAAACTGAAGTTGATGGATTGAGGGATGAAAAATACATAAATCGAGAGTAGAATTAATAAGTAAGAAAAAGAATTAGAGGAAAAAAGTAAAAATCAAAAAATTTAAAATAATAAAAAAAAAGTGAAGTGCTCAATTTCTTAAAAATTGATGAACAACTGAACCTTGTTCATATGAATTTTGATTTTTTTAAATAAATAATAAACTCGCAGGTCAAAGCGTGACCCGGTTGACACGCGTGGTGTTTTGACCGCGTGTCACGCAGTTGTTTTTTTTTTTTCATCAGATGGAAATACCCGCGGGTCAAAACCTGACCCGCGAGTCACGCTTTGACCCGCGTGTATTCTTTTTTTTTTTTTTTTGTCTTTTAGCGCTGTAGCCTTTTTTTTTTTTAGCGCTGTAGCTTCAATATTCACGTCTAACCTTGAACTTTCGCACTCTTTTGTAGGCGTGTTTGCAGTCGCGTGATTTACTTAGAGGACCATAGTCAATTCTTTCCTCTTTGCCGAATTCAGGTATGTCATATTGGTCTCCCTCTAAGCACTTTTTTATTTTGTACGTCTAAGTAGTTGTTGCTTCAAAAGTCTCTAAGATAGAATCCTTTTTCATTTTAGGATGTCTGACGCAAATTCTAATTACGAAACCGAGAGCAAAGAAGATTCGGGGGGTCGAGTTTTGAACCCAGGCGAGTACTCACGAGGATGATTTCGAGATAGATTCTTACCCTTCTACCATTACCTTAGGACACCTAAAACGAATTAGGACATTGTATGGTATACCTTCATCCGTTACTCTTAGGTGTCCAGAAGTAGGCGAGACTATTCATGACCCCCCTATTGGAGAAGTCAGTTTTCATTTACACACACTCAAATGTGGAGTTAGACTTCCTTTTCATCATTTCTTTCAGAGAGTTTTGAATTATGTGGGGTTAGCTCCTGCTCAACTTGCTTCGAATGGCTGGACCGTTTTACTTGGGATTTGGGTTCTTTGGCATCTCCATGGCGGTGGATCTTCTTTAACTTATAAAATTATCCATGCTCTTTATCGACTAAAGAGCTTACCAGGGGAGAAATCCATGTATTATTTTGCCTCCCGTGGTGATAAGCTATTGACGATTCCCCCTACTGCAAAGAAATGGAAAAATCAATGGTTTTTTGTGGGCGGTGATTGGTTGTCTTTAATACCTGAACAAAATCATACTCATCGAGTTCCTAGGCTCTTTAGAAGTTCTGGTAGGTTCACTCTAGGAAATTTTTTACAACCTGCCTCTCCCATGCTTCTGCTTGTTCATTAACTCATTCTTCTTTTACTGCAGTGAGAGATTTGGAACTCATTCAACTACCTCAACCAGCTAAAAAGATAGTTAATGATATTTTGAGTATTCCAGTTCAAGATCGTAACTCTGTCGTCCTCCTATCAGACGAACTACTCGTTGCTTCTGGCCTTGCTCAGCCTTTTGTTGAAGATACCATTAAGTCTTTGTAATTTTTATATATGTTGTACCACAAAATAGTACATATCTAACACTTCATTTTTTTTATTTTTTTTTAGCTATGTCAGGTGAGGCAGCTCGCAGGTTCATTGAAAACGGCAAACGCCAAAAATGCGTAGATGATTCTGCTAAAGCTCCAAAGAAAGCAACTAACAAACAACCTGATCGTCCCGGGACTTCAGTCGAAAAACGTCGTCGTGAGTCAGATGTTGGTAAAAAATCTTTACCTACTACAGTCCCAAGTTTGAGTGTGGGCCCTTCGTCTCATCGTGATGTTCGACATTTTATAGCTGATCCTGGTTGTGTTTACTTTGGAGAGGATGATGAGTCTTTTAAGGAAGAAATTGCACTTATCAGTTCAAATTTTCAGACTGTTCTGCTACTTGATCGAGATTGTGCACGGTCATTGACTACTCCAGCTCTAGTTGACTTGTCTATTGAGGAATACTTAAAGGTATTTATTGTTTCACTCTAATCATTTCTTTTATTTTTCTTTCACCGAGATGAGTTAGACGATTGTTTCGCCATTATAGGCTGGGGCTAGGATGAACATGGCCGCGTCTGGATGGAGAAAAAGATTCTTGTTCTTGAAGACAACTGTGAAACTTCATGAGAGAAGTTTATTTGATAGCGTGCGATTGCAGGAGGAAGAGCGTGTTGAGAAGAATAAGTTGAGGAGTGAACTAGTTGAAGTGCAGAAAGACTTAGATGAAACTTCTAATAAGCTCAAAAATACCTTGATTAAGTTTGGCGAACTCAAAGCTAAAACTCAGGATGAAGGCGAACTACTTGCTATGCTTCAATCTGTCAATAAGGATGCAGACCTAGAAGTTTTTCTTTTCGACCTCGGCGTCAAAGGAGCACTTAAGAAGGTTGCCGAGAGATTTCCAGATCTTGATCTCAAGTTTGTTAGGGAGAGTTTCCACCTTTCCCGCCCCGAGGTTGTTGTTGACATTGAGACAGTGGACGATTCAGCATGACGACTTTCTTAGATTTATCTTTAGTTTTTGTTCCTCTTTAGTTTCTTATAGGTAGGACAATCTGTTTTCATCATGCTTTCATTTTATTTAGGATATCTCTGAACTTATGTTGCTTTTCATCTTCAGATTTATTTCATGTTGCCTTCATTTATTGGTTTTGTTTATTTTCTAAGTTTTATCAATCAAGTGTGGCTAAATAGCCCTGCACCTAAAATTAACTTAGAATTTTTAATAAACTTTAGTTTTTGTTCTTTCTAAGTTTTATCAACTAAGTGTGGCTAAATAGCCCTGCACCTAAAATTAACTTAGAATTTTTAATAAACTTTAGTTTTTGTTCTTTCTAAGCTTTATCAATCAAGTGTGGCTAAATAGCCCTACACCTAAATGAACTTAGAATTTTCAAAAACTTAATTTCTGGTTGTTCTTGTCGCTCATTCTTGTTGGTGTAGCGGCATAATGCGTAGTAATAGTGCAAGTAGTAAACAAAGTAGTAGCAGTAGGCCCCCACTCAAGTTGCACTTTATAACTTAAAGTGTTACTTGAGTTTGTGAGTTATTGAAGTAGCTTGGTCTAGGCTGAGCTCAGATTCACACTTAGTGGTGGCCTTTCCTTATGCTCTGTTGGTTCTTTTCAACACAAGTAAGTTTATGAAATTGAAAGAGTGCGGTTTCATTTCATTTATTGGAATGAAATTACATTGAATGAAAATTGCTGAAACAAATCAAACATAAATGAAATTATAAAGACATCATTGATAAAAGGTCTTGAGGTGCTCTGCATTCCATGGATGATGTAATGCCCTGTTGTTGAGGTCTTTCAATCTGTAAGTACCCGGTCTCACTACCTCAGTGACCTTGTATGGTCCTTCCCAAGTTGGTCCTAAGGTCCCACTATTTGGGTCCTTTGTATTTGGCAATACTTTTTTGATAACGAGGTCATCCACTTTGAAATTGAGTGGTTTGACTCTGGAGTTGTAGTATCGGGCCACCCGGTTTTTATACTCAGCAACACGGAGACGAGAAGTCTCTCTATGCTCTTCAAGGAGATCAAGGCTTAACCTTAGGCATTCTTCATTTATCTCCGGATTGAAATATTGTATTCTTGGAGAATTGAGACCTATTTCAACTGGCACAACCGCTTCTGCTTCGAACGCAAGTGAGAAAGGAGTTTCGCATGTTGAAGTTCTAGCTGTTGTTCTGTATGCCCATAACACATTAGGTAGCTCTTCTGCCCATAGCCCTTTCAACCCTTCTAGTTTGGTTTTCAAGTTCTTTTTGATAATTTTATTCACCGCTTCCACTTGACCATTAGCTTGGGGATGTGCAGGAGAGGACTTGAAGTGCTTAATACAAAGCTCTGAACACCAAGACTTGAACTTCTCATTGTCAAATTGTTTTCCATTGTCAGAGACAATGGCATAAGGAATACCAAACCGGCAAACTATGCTCCTCCATATAAAGTCGGTAGTTTTGCGTTCGGTGATTGTAGCTAAGGCTTCAGCTTCAGCCCACTTAGTAAAATAATCCACAGCTACAATTGCAAATTTAGTTTGACCTTTTCCTTGTGGAAGTGGTCCTATCAAGTCAACCCCCCCACTGAGCAAATGGCCAAGGACTTGTGACATTTGTTAAGTATTCATGTGGTTGTCTTGGGATCGTAGAAAAACGTTGACATTGGTCACACCTTCGACAAAATGACTTAGTATCTTCTTGTAAAGTGGGCCAGTAGTAGCCTTGCCTTACAATTTTGTGCGCCAATGACCTCCCTCCTGAATGGTTACCACATACTCCCTCATGAATCTCTTTCATTATGTAGTCCGCCTCCTCAGGTAGGAGACATCTAAGTAGTGGAAGAGAGAAACCCCTCTTATATAGCACATCTTCTTCTAGGATATAGTGGGTTGCTCGGCGTTGAAGTTTTCGTGCTTCAGCTTTGTCGAGAGGTAGCTCCCCATCTTTTAAGAATTTTATGATGGGATCCATCCAGGAAGGGGTGGTCGACTGCAATGTCTGTTCAATATCCATGGCTTCCAGATCATCTATACTTGAGTTGGGTAAAAATTTCTCGGCACAGATCGACTCAACTCAATCTCGTATGCGGATGCTAAGCGTGCTAATGAATCGGCATTAGAGTTTTTCGAGCGTGGTATTTGTTTTACTTCCCACCACTCAAAAGTGCAAAGAAGCTTTTTCACCTTGGCTAGATAGAGACCATTCTTTCTCCCTTGGTCTGATATTCGTTGTTATCCGATTGATAACCAACCGAGAGTCGCTAAACACTTTGATACGCCTTACCCCTACTTTTCTTGCTAACCGCAACCTTGACTAGAAGTGCTTCATACTCGGCCTCATTGTTGGAAGTTCGAATCCAAACCTTAAAGCGTATTCAATGTGAGCTTGGTCAGGTGAGACTAAGATAAGGCTGCTCCTGACCTTTCATGTTGGAAGATCCGTCCACGTAGAGTGTCCATGTGGACCATTCTCTTTGTGGAGGGATGAGTTCTTTGTTTACAGCAAGTTCTCTTTCATGGGTTAAGTGTGTCTCTTCTTTGGCAGGTGTGAGCTCTGCTATAAAATCAGCCACAACTTGACCTTTTATCGCAGTTCTTGGCTTGTATTGAATATCATACTCACTGAGTTCCACAACCCACTTCATCAGTCGACCTGACGCATCCGGTTTTTGTAAAACTTGCCTCAATGGGTGATTTGTAAGAACTACAATCCCATGTGCTTGAAAGTATGGCCTCAACCTTCGAGCTGAGGTTATTAAGGCTAGTGCCAATTTTTCCATTTGCGGGTACCTCGTCTCCGCGTCTAACATGGCTTTGCTCGTATAGTAGGTAGGTAGTTGAACTCCACCTTCTTCTCTTACTAGAGCTGAGCTTACTGCCGTTTCTGACATAGCCAAATATAGAAATAATTCTTCACCTAGGACGGGCTTGGAGAGTAGAGGCGCGGAGCTTAAGTAATCTTTTAGCTCTATGAAGGCCTTCTCACACTCCTCCGTCCATTCAAACTTGCTTCCCTTCCGAAGAATCTTGAAGAAAGGTAAACATTTATCAGTTGCCCTGGATACAAATCTGCAGCTATTTTGCCATTAAGACTTTGTAGCTGTTTGAGGTTCTTAGGAGACTCCATGTCCAGGACAGCTTTCAACTTGTCGGGATTCGCCTCAATACCTCTTTGGTGAACCATGAACCCAAGAAATTTTCCTGAAGTTACTCCAAACGCGCATTTGTCCGGGTTAAGTTTCATCTGGTACCTTCTTAGCACATCAAATGCCTCTTTTAAGTCCAAGGTATGTTGGTCTGCCTGACGGCTCTTGACCAACATGTCATCTACATAGACTTCCATGTTTCTCCCAATCTGCCTTGTAAACATTTTATTCACCATTCGTTGGTAGGTCGCACCTGCATTCTTCAGCCCAAATGGCATAACCTTGTAGCAAAAAAGCCCCTGACTTGTCACAAATCACGTTTTCTCCCGGTCAGGCTCGTACATTTTGATCTGATTATAGCCGGAGTAGGCATCCATAAAAGTCATCATCTCATGCCCTGCTGTGGCATCTACCAGCTGGTCAATTCGAGGTAGAGGGAAACTATCTTTTGGACATGCCTTGTTGAGGTCAGTGAAGTCAATACATACCCGCCATTTTCTGTTAGCTTTTTTAATAAGAACAACATTGGACAACCAGTCCGGGTAGTGCACTTCATGAACAAAGTCCGCTTTTAAAAGCTTTTCTACCTCCTCAGCTATAGCTTCGTTCCTGGTCTGGTCAAACACTCTACGTTTTTGTCTGACGGGACGGAAGGTGTTGTCGACATTCAAACGATGAACCATGATTTTTGGGTTGATACCCGGCATGTCTTCATGAGTCCAAGCAAACACATCAATATTTTCTTTTAAAATTTTTATTAAGTCATCTCTCTCGCGTGACCCCCAGTCTTGTCCCGATTTTGACAAACTTTTCTTCATTTAGAAGCAGGACGGACTCCATATCTTCCGTTGGCATTGCTCTTTGTTCGAACTCTTTTGGTGGTACTACTAAGGGAGATTGCTCGCTTCTTGACCCAGGAAGGCCGTTGCGACCGCACCTCTTCCTCGGTTTGTTCTACCGCGATCATGTTTACTGGCGTAACACCTCTCATTCTTTGTGTAGTAACACTCTCGGGAGACCTTTTGCTCCCCTTTAATTACCCCTACTCCGCTTGAAGTAGGGAATTTCATCATTTGATGGTAAGTCGAAGGTACGGCCCTGAGAGCATGGATGGTAGGTCTTCCCAATATGATATTGTAAACTGATGGGTGATCGACCACTATGAATTCTACCATTTTAGTGATGGTGTTGGTTCCATCTTCGAAAGTAGCTGGTAGTTCAATACTCCCTTCAGGGATGACCTGCTCTCCTCCGAATCCCACCAAAGGTGCGGACTTCTTTTCAATTTTTCTCTTCCAAATCCCAATTTTTCAAAGGCACTGAGAGAGAGTACGTCTACCGAGCTACCTCCATCGACCAAGACCCGATGCACTCTTAAGTTAGCCACAATAATTACCACCACCAAGGCATCATTGTGAGGCTGATGGATATCAACCACTTCTTCTTCATCAAAATCTATTTTTGCCTTTCGAACAGGCATTGTAGAAGTAGAATAGACCTCGAATCTGGGTGGGGCGTGACTCACTTCTCGAGCGCTCGCTTTTCTTTTTCTACTCGACTCTCCACCAGCTGGTCCACCAAAAATAGTTCTTATGTCACCACCTAAGGATTTTTTACCACCTCGGTCTTGGTCTTTTCGTTCGGTTCTAGTTTCGCGTTGTCCTTCTTCCCTCCTCATCACAAACTCCTTTAAATACCCTCTTTGAATTAAAGCTTCAATTTCCTCCTTGAGGTCAAAACAGTCGGAAGTAGTGTGACCATGATCCTTGTGGAAAAGACAATATCTATCTTTATTTCTCTTGTTATATCCCGCCTTCATCCTTGACGGCCACCTAACCAAGTTCTTATCTTGGATTTCCATGAGTAGCTGCTCTGCTGGTATGGTGGTGGGGGTGTACTTCTTGAACTTACTAGAAGGAAGACTTTGTTTATTAAGTCGATCTTCCGTCTTCCCCCTTTTATCATCTCCAACACGATCATACTTCCTGGTAGTATCTTCTGTTCGTTCTTTTCTCTTATGTTCTGAATGCTTGCTACTACCCCTTTCCTCTGGAGCTCTTCTTGCACTAAGCAACTCTCCCGCGCTCATATATTTTTGTGCTCTTGCAATGAGCTCTGTATAAGTAGCAGGAGTCTTTTTACCTAGAGACCACAACAACTTTTCGTCTTTCAATCCAGCCATCATTGCAGTTAGAGCTATGTCATCGCTGTAACCTTCAACTTTCAATGCTTCACTGTTGAATCTCACAACATAGTCTCGAAGACTTTCTCCCGATTTTTGACGCACAGTCAAAAGGTGCGTGGCTGGTTTTTTATGATCTCTTCCACCGAGGAATTGAGTTACAAAAGACCGAGTAAGGTCTTTAAATGAAGAGATAGATCTTGGCTTGAGCTGCCTATACCACCCTCGGGCGCCCCCTAGTGTAAGAGGGAATGCCCCGCATTTGATAGCATCTTGGACTCCCTGGAGCTCCATCCAGGTCCGAAATGTATCAACATGCTCAACCGGGTCTTTTGAACCATCATAAGTCGCCATAGTTGGCATTTTAAACTTAGTAGGAAGTTCTACCTCCATGATGTCATCTGTGAATGGTGGTTCAGTTTGCTCAAGGAGATCTTCCAACACAAGAGGAGCTTTTCCACGGTACTCTTTCTTCATGTGTCCAAGCTCGTCTTGGAGTTTCTTTAGCTCTGGTGCCCAAGGCTGTGAACTTTCAGCAGTAGACCTTGCTATACTTGTTTGTGCTTTTCTTTTTTCGTTGAGCACTTCTCTAAGATCAGACCTTCCTTTCAGGCTTGGATGCCTCTTGGGAGAAGACTTATTGGAAGAAGGAGAAGTGTCCCGAGTATGTAGCCTCGACTTCCCCTTCGAACCACCCTTCTCGTGATTCCGCGACTTTGCAACACCTTCTATAAGCTGTTTTTCTTTTTCTCTCTTTGATCGTTGATCATGGTTATCAGTGGGGGCTTGGTGATCTGTCCTTTATGTGAGTATCTCTAGTACTTTCGCAAGATCCCTATTCACACCTCGAACTTGCTCTTCCAATGCATCTACCCCTTGCCCGGCACAGACGCAACCCTTACCACTTCTCGATTCTCTTCAGCTTGTTGTTGTCGTTCTCTATTGCTACAAGTTTGATATCTCGTATTACGAGGGTTACGGTTCTCACCGTCATCCACATCATCACCGTGTTGACTTTTTCGACTCATCCTAAATGGTAGAGCACTTAGTTATGTACTCTCCCCACAGACGGCGCCAAATGTTGTTACCTAAAAATGGATAGCTTCCACGTAAGCAACGAACTTAATTTATGGGATGAGTTGGAGGTAATGCGTTGCTTCGACGGCGTGCTACGTAGGTACCTGCACAGGAAAGGAAAAGAGCACCGGTGTGGTGCCGGCCTAACACCCTCCGATGCTAAAGTCAGAGCAAGCAGAGCTAGTGTGCCAGATAGTAGTAGTAGAGATTAGTTACCTAATGAATGAATTTCTTCTCCTATTTATAGGAGATTAGGTTGATGACATCATCGCGCCACGTGTCGCGTCGGGATTGGGCCATGTGTTGCTTCTCAATTACGTGTCGCTTTCGGGTCACGCCACGTGTCATTTTCTGATTGGACACTTGTAATCGGTTTAGATATGTATGTCTGTGTTGGAGACTGCGTAGCCAGTTCTTTTCAGGTGCATGGACTTTATGCCTAGGTACCACGGTCAGACGAGGTGCTTCGGACCAGGTGCTTTACACCAGGTGCTTCGGACCAGGTGCTTTGGACCAGGTGCTTCGGACCAGGTGCTTCGGACCAGGTGCTTCGGACCAGGTGCTTCGGACCAGGTGCTTTACACCAGGTGCTTTACACCAGGTGCTTTACACCAGGTGCTTCGGACCAGGTGCTTTGGACCAGGTGCTTCGGACCAATTTTGTCAAGTTGTAAAATTCCACGTGTAATCCAATTTCACCCCACAACAACTATAAATCTTTCATAAATCTAAAATCCATCCATAAGGTTTTATTTGAGCTCAGTTTAAAATAAAACAGTTTCAATCGATTATTCAAAGTATGGAAAATAAACTAAACGTGAAATCAACATAACCAAATAAAATAAAACCCCAAATATCCATTAACACGAACAAAATAAAGTAGCAGCTTGTAAACCCAAGCCCAACCAATCACCATCTACGACCCCATCATTTGCCAGTTTTCTTCCTTTTATTAACCAAAAAAAAAACATTGTAGCATCATGAGGCAACGCCCAGTGAGAATAAAGTTAAATTAAGAGCAGCGCCATGAGAAACTTTCTAAATTCCTTAAGTCCATAATCGACCTCACAACTTCCAATAACTCTCAACTTCCAAGTCATAATCTCAACTCTAGAGAAAATCCCATTCTTTTAAATTTTATTCCCAATGCCTTAACTCCACTTTATTCGCAGTTAAAGTGAGCCGCACACTCAAAGTATTGAACCCGTGTCACCACGATTCGACTTTTGAGTTATTCTTCTTATGAGTTTGCAAGACTCACAAGCGAACCTACAAGTTTATTCTCTCCCATTGATCAAATGGAATGAACCTACCCCGTTAAGTGTAATTAAGTTGTGCACAAAGTCCATGGACTTTTTAAAAGTGTATCTAGTCCATCCCTGTTTCATCATCCTCTCGATCAAGCCGCACAAGCTCCTCTCCCACCACCACGAGCATAAGCATTACCAGGAAATTGTTTGTAATATCATGAGCTAACAACAAGCCCAGTTAAAATAAACGAGAATATAAAGTAACAATAGATCCCAAACCCGTATTCTGATTTGTGTCCAAGTAAATTTACATATTCTTCCAAAGTTCTCTAAACTTATGAAAACTAATCTTCAACTATTTAGAAAAGTACTTCATATCACATAATCTCTACAAGATGATATTACTAGCATACGTAGTCTAATCTTCAATCATTAGCTTATTAAAACAAGTATAAAACAATCTTTACATAAATATAACATCTCATGTAATAATGTTAGGTAATGGTAGCTCCCGTAAGACTAACATTTACCTCGTTATCTTACTTTCCATAAGAGAATATACAATTCCTTCTCAATGATATAATTTCACCTCTAATGAATAATGTCAGGTAATGAAAACTTCCGTAGGATTCACATTCACCTCTAATGAATAATGTCAGGTAATGAAAACTCTCATAGGATTTGCATTCACCTAACTCCCGTAGGATTTGCATTCATCTTTTTATCTCGCTTTCCTTTCAATTTCGATGATGCAATATGATATGCATATGCTTTCAAGTGTAAGTAAACATAAATATAAACATTAAAAGTAACCGAAGATCATAAAGTAAATGGATCATAACTTCCCTTTATACATAAAATAAATAAATAGCAATTTCTGAAAAATAATAAGTAAATCAAGCCATCGGCCCTTTAATAAACGTGAGTTCTTAACTTTAACAATAAAGTCTCCAATTCCAAAGATTCTATTATTTTCAATAAATATCCAAAGTTTCATATTCAAGTTCCTTAACCATCCCATTAAACTTGAATCCTTCAACTTCCAATAATCGATCCTAAACTCCGGAACGATTATAAACTTTGAACTTCCAAAAGCTAATCGTTACCCTCAAGTAATCCACAAGTAATCTCACTCACTTAGTATGACGACCCGACACTTTTAAATAAATTAAAATTAGAGAAAACAGCGGAAGTATTTTATTTTAAGAAAAATTTGCGTGGTTTTGTTTGAAAATTGGCTAGCCAAAAACCTGTTTACATCCTAATTTTTCAAATCTAATAAAATCACATGGACTTTAAGTCCCAATCAGGAGTTCAAATATTTCATATCATAAAAACCACATCAAAAGCTCTTATGAGCTAAATACAACATATACATCATCAAAGTCTTTGAAATTCAAAAATAATAATTACATAGACTTTACAACAACGAGTCCATCTCGAGGTCAACATCCCTCGATCACGCAGCACCATCTCTTCTCCCTCAACCTCTAGCCAGGGCATTACCTGAAATTGGTTGTAATATCATGAGCTAACAACTTAAGCCCGGTGAGAATAATAAGCATAAAAAGTAAAGATAGACCTCAAACTCGCATTTCGATTTGTGACCAAATAATCTGACACAATTAACTCCTAAAGTCCTTCAACTCTAGGTAATTTCATTCTATATTCTCTAAAAGGATGTTATTACTAACTCTCGTAGTCAATCCTCATCCAATTACTTGTTATGACATAAATAAGAATAATAAATAAAACTTTGCTTAAATATAACATCTCGATTCTCTTTCTCATCTATCATATGCATAAAATTAATGAGTACATCCCGTGGGATACGCATTCACCATTTATGCATGAAATGAAGGTAATGTGGATTTTCACATACTATCCACCCTTATCCTTATGTATGAAGTAGCGTGAACTTCTTCTGTAATATCCACCCTTATCCTTATGTATGAAGTAGCGTGGACTTCTTCTGTAATATCCACCAGTACTAATGCATGGAAGTAGCGTGGACTTTTCCCGTAGTATCCACCAGTACTTATGCATGGAGATAATGTGGACTTTTCTCGTATTCCACCATTAACCTTTCGTTTTTCTTTCTCACTTTCTTTTCTTTTTCAATAATGCGAGATGTTATGCATATGCTTGCAAAAGTAAATAAAGTAAATGTAAATGATAAAATAATCAAAAAATGCATAAAGTAAAGGAGCATAAAGTAAAGACATAAAGTAAAGGACATAAGTAAAATAGATAGTAATCTCGGACGAACGATATGTCGATCGAACTCCGGTATCAATAATAAAAGTAGAATCATAACTTAAACGATTAACCTATACCATAAAGGATTCTAAACTTCCAATATAATCCGAGGTTCTATTAATCGTTCTAAATACAAGTTTGGATCTTTTAACTTCCTATGATCCAACCTTAATTTCAAATCGAATCTAACTTCGAATCTTCTAAGATTCAATACTTTCTTTGAGAACTTCTAAGTTCTCACTTAAAGGATTAACTCTTAATCCTAAGGGCACTAACTCGCATTCCTCTAATCTTAGATTCGGATTCTAGTCTTAGTTTCAAATTCTACAAACCTTCATACTCATTCGTTTTCTATAGTTACTTTAAATCCTAATTATTCTCACCTTAAACGAAGATGACTTTGCTCCTAAGTCCGAAGGAGCGATCAAGCGAGTGGTTCGAAAACACCTACAATTAAATTATATCACACAATCAATAATTTACCAACTATCGATCAAACATCAACTAAACGTTCAAAACAACGAAAAAACTCCTCAAACCACCCAAAGAGGCTCTCGGCCCTCTCAAGAAAATGGGCTTCGGGTTTGGTTTTCCGGCTTTTAGGTAATTTAAAAGTGTTTCGAGTTGGTTTTAAGCAAATTCGATATTCCCGATTTCAATGGGTATCGATAATTAGGGTTTTCGAACATTATACCTTTTCCCGAATCGAATTTCAATAAACATTATTTCATTAAATTCTAACCCATAATCAAACCCAAAAAGGTAAATTTCAAACGGGAAGGGCTTGGACTGAAACTCGGTTTTAGGGTTAAGGGATTGTTTCCAAAAAACACTTAGAACAACTCCCGTATTAACAAACACTGAGTTCTACTACACGAAATCGAAGGAAATCAAAGAAAACTCCATTAAAACACTATTTGAAGCTTAGGGTTTGAAACATTGCTCTACGAGAACTCCTGTACAACACAAGTGGCAAGTACTATGGTTAGGTGGAAAAGGATCCTTGACTCGAGGGCTTTTTGATTTATCCAAAATCGAGCCGATCCATCGAGAAATAAACGAAAAGCAAATTTTCTCTTTTCTTCTTGGAGACCCACAGGTGGGAGGAGAGAATTGGAGAGTGATTTGTGGTCAACTTGTGGTCAAAGTTTCATTTAAAGAAGATGACAAATAGTATTTAGATATTTTACAAATTTGGAAATGACGGTTTGCGCCCTTTTATGACTTTTGGCTTAAAAAATGAATACCGAACTTCTTAAACTATCCCAATGGTGATTAATAATTATTAATTGGCCCGTTAATAATTATTAATACCATTAAAATGAAAATAAACTAAAAAGATAATTAAAAGGACTTAAACCGAAATAAAATACTAAATTCTAATTTACCGATAAATAAATAAACTTTAACTATTTAAATTAAAAAAAAATCAAAAAATAATGGGACATTGCACTTAGAACTAACTCCAAGCCTAAGTATACTAGCTTACATTCCTTTATCCTTCGATTCAAACCTTAATCTCAACATCCAATCCTACAAATCATTCTACTTATTCGGTTTCTAAAGCTACGTTAAATTCTAATTATTCTCACCTTGGCAAAAGTATATTTCGCCCCCGCGTTCCAAATGAGCGATCAAGCCACGGTCCAAACACTCCCACAATTAAATTATATCTAACAATCATTAATTAACCAAACATCGAACAAACAACATCTAAAAGCATAAAACGACGAAAAGACCCAAGAAATGGCCATAGGTGCTCTCGGCCCTACAAAGAAAAATAGGCCTCGGGTTTGTTTTTCCCGCTTTTAGGCAATTTAGATGTGTTTCGGGTTGGTTTCAAGTAGTTTGGAAGTTCCCGATTTCAATGGGTAACGATGATTTGGGTTTTTGGACAATAGTTGATTTCTCGAATTT
This sequence comes from Gynostemma pentaphyllum, assembly GCA_028015215.1. NCBI lineage: Eukaryota > Viridiplantae > Streptophyta > Magnoliopsida > Cucurbitales > Cucurbitaceae > Gynostemma > Gynostemma pentaphyllum. The sequence continues at coordinate 12,689,272 of CM051350.1, forward strand.
AATTATAACATACAATTAATCAATAAATAAGCATTCTAAAACAGCCCACAAAATGTAATTTTCAAACGGGATGGGTTTCGACTCAAACTTGGTTTTAGGGTTAAGAGGAAGTTTCCAAAAACACTTAAAACAACTCCCGTAGTTGAAATCACCGAGTTTCTTGGCAAGAAATCAAAGATTCAAATCAAAAACTCCATTAAAACACTATTTGAAGCTTAGGTTAGAAACTTTGACATACCTTGAGGCCTTTAGAAAACGGATGGAAAGTACGATTGTTAGGTTGAGAAGAATTCTAGGACCGAGGGCTTTCCAACGCAACTGAAAATGTAACGATCCGTTGAGAAACGAACAAAACCCGAAAAATTCCCCTTGAAGCCCATGGTTTTAGAGAGAAGGATAAGAGAAGTTTTGGTCAATTTTGGTCAAATGGAATTTTTAATTATGAAATGAATAGTGCCTTGATATTTTAAGAATTTTAGAAATTACGGTTACATCCCTTTAATGACTTTTAACTTATAAACCGAAACCCGAAGTTCTTAACCTAGCCAAATGGTGATTAATAATTATTAATACGACCAAAACTAATTTAAGCTAATAAAGTGATTAAAAAGGTTTAAACCGAAATAAACTACTAAATTCTAAATTACCGATTCTAAAATTAACTTTAAATACTTAAATTAAAATAAAATAAATATTTTTTTTACCTCAAAAGTAACGGGACGTTACAATGATGGAGTAAGAAACATGAGAACTTGGGAAAAGAATTAGAATTACGAGAGGGAAAAATAGAATTCTTAGCCGCTTCTTAAGTTTTGCTTTTATAAATATTATCAACTTTTAGCTATACCTTCTGTCCTGCAAATATAAAACTTGTAACAAGTTGTTTATTGTAGATTTACTGTCATGGCTATGCTTCAGTTATAGTAGTCATGACAATAATAAATTGAGTATTCTGGCTATCTGAAATTATAGTAGTTGTAAGGCCAATATGAAAACTTACTATTTTTTATCCTTTACTTGATATAATGTCGTGTTAATATTTTTTTTGGGCTTACAATATATGTTCTACTTTTGTTTTGAGTTTTTCCATGTAAAATAGCAGTTTTGGGGCATTTGTTGTACATTAAGAAGCTGTATTTTGGTCATATATATAGTTTTGATGTTGTTTCACGTCGTTTTGACATTGTACAATGGACTAAACTTGTAAGAATATCATGTTAAAAAAATTTGGGTTTAAAATATATGTTTTATTGCTGTTTTGAGGCTTAAATTGAATGTTTTGCTGCTGCTTTTTATTGTTATATTGTAGTATTTCATATAAAGTAGTAGTTTTGGGGGCTTTTTTAACATTAAGAAGTTAGTTTTTTAATTATTTACATAGTTACGATGTTGTTTCATGTCATTTTGACAATGTTTTATGGACAAAAACTTATTATAATGTCGTGTTAATATTTTTTTGGCATTATTTAACATACTTTTTGTTGTTGATCAGCGGTTTTAACAATCAAATGAGAAGTTGGAGCACGGTAGAGGGGAGATGAAAGCGGAGTCAGTAAGTTGGTTATTGGAATTTTGACAGGAGTTGTGATTGAAGTTCTTTTAACAGTTCTTATTTTATTGTCTAAGTATAATGTAATTTAATTTTTGTTTAAAAATATTGTAATTTACATAGGCGTTTAGTGATATTTTAAACGAAATAAACTCTTAAATTCTTAGTTATGAATTCTAAATTAAATTTAAATACTTTAAGTAAATAAAAAAATTACCTAAAAAAAAACGGGACATTACAGATGCTCTTATGAAACATCCATCAATGCTGACACGTGGAAGGATTTGAACTGTTGTCATCTAAAATTTACACGAGAGAGTAAAAATGTTAGATTAGGTGTAAGAACCAGACTCTTTATTTTAAAAATCAAACATAAATGATTCAAGCGGAAGACTTTAAATCAATTAAACATGTATATCAATAGAAATAACTCGTCATCATTTCATAAGTGAAGTAAAAATTCATAATCATGTCCAAATATGGGATGACATCTTTTATCATAAAACAAATTCAAAAGTTCAAAGTTCAACAAAATCTATAAATTCAAAATAAAATGTTCATGTAAAAATAAACACTCTCATGAGTTCGACAAACTAAGTTCAAAGTAGCAATAAACATAAATGTCCATAGACTCATACAACCGCTCTCATCCATCTCGTCATCACCATCCCTAGAGATCAAGCTGCACCATCTCCACGGCCACGACCGCAACCCCGTCTTGTACATGAAAAGTAGTATCACATGAGCGAAAACACCCAGTGAAGATAAACAAAAAATAAAGTTACTATAGATCCCAAATCCAAATCTAGATTTGTGTCCACTTGAATACCCAAAACATACTTCAAAATAGAACAGCATAACATCTCTCAAGTTACATTATATCACCCAAGCTCATAATAACCATAATTAAAATCAATCCCTCATATCATTACATCTCCCAAAGTTTAAACAAGTACATACTAAGTTCACACAGCCTCAACATTAATTATTTAACATACACATATGAATAATGACAAATAATGTTAGTTCACGCAGCCTCATCATTATCTCACCCAATAACATGCAAAGTAGGCAAAACATTTACATTTCTCTTAATCTCATTCAATATTATTCAAAGTACACACAACCTTTACATTTCATATCAAGAACACTTCCACATGTGAATAATGACAGATTATGAAAGTACACACAGCCTATGCATGATCTCGTTATCTCACCCAATGACTGTGTAACGTCCCGTTATTTTGAAGTGAATTTTTATATTTTTTATATTTTTTTATTTCAATTCAAGTATTTAGTTTAATTATTATTTTGAAATTTCGATTTTAGTAGTTAATTTTGCCCGAAATTCTTTTTAATCGTTTTAATGCTTTATTTTCGCTTCGGTGACATTAATAATTATTAATAGGCTAATTAATAATTATTAATCACCTTTAGATTTATTTAAGAGCTTCGGGTTTCGATTCATAAGTCAAAAGTCATAAAAGGACGTATCCGTCATTTCCAATTTCTTAAAATATCTAAAATCACTTTTCACTCATCTTTAAAAATCACAAAATTGACCAAAAATCACATTTTCTCCTCTTCTTCTTCTCCTTTGGCCGTGAGCCATTTCCTCCATGGATGAGAATACTTTTTTTTGGCTTTTCTTCGTTTCTCGGCGGATCGTCGTGTTTTCTGTTGCGTTGGATTGGTAGGGACGAGGGCTACCTATCCAACCTAGCTTTTCGAAGTTTCTCGTTCCCTAAGGGAAGTCCCAAAAAGTAAGTTTTCAAAACTTTTTATATGGATTTGTTCATTTTTTATTATAAATGAGTTTTGAAGTTGAAATCATGAATATCTATCATGGAATTTGACAATTTTGAACCCGGATTTTTGAAAAACACTATTCACCTGAAAACACTATTCATCCGAAATTACTATTCATCCGAAATCACTATTCATCCGAAAATGCAAACTTGTTCTCATATTAGATATGAGTTGTAATATGTTGTGAAATTGATGAATTGTAGGTGCGATTGCTCGGTTGTTGAATTGTGGGACATCAGAGATTTGGACCAAAACTAATTTGGCAAATGTGAGAATAGTTAGGATTTAAAGTAATCTTAGAAAGCGAATAAGTATAATGATTTGTAGAATTCGAATCTAAGATTAGAGGGAAGTGAGCTAGTGCCCTAGGATTAGGAGCTAGTTCTTTGAGCGAGAATTTAGGAATTCTCGAGGAGAAACTTTGAATCTTAGAAATTACTAAGTTAGATTCGTTTCGGAGTTTAGGATGGATCATTGGAAGTTAGAAGATCCAAAACTTTTAGATAGAACGGTTAATAGAACCTCGGATTATATTGGAAGTTTAGAATCCTTGAAGGTTAGGTTAATCGTTTAAGTTATGATTTTACTTTATTATTGGTAGAGGAGTTCAATTGACATATCGCTCGTCCGGAGTTTCCTATTCATTTACTTTATGTCTTTACTTTATGCCCCTTTACTTTATACTTGTTTTGGTTACTTTATCATTTACATTTACTTTATTTACTTGTGCAAGCATATGCATTACATATTGCACCATAACATCTCGCATCATGGAAAAGAAAGTGAGAAAGAAAAGAAGGGGGAAGAATGTTGGAGCCTACGGGTAGTGTCCGCATCACCTTAAAAAAAGACGAGAAAGTGAGAAAGAAAATGAGGGAGAACGATGGATCCTACGGGATAGACCACGTTACCTTCTTCATGCATAAGGGCATATGCGAATAGTACGTGATGTCCTCATACGTTCATGCTTATAATTGATGATATAGAGAATCGAGATGTTATATTTTATACAAAGTTTATTTATTTTTCTTATTCTATGTCATAACAAGTTAATGGATGAGGATTTGACTACGAGTGTTGTAATATCATTCTTTGGGAGGATAAGATTTGTTGTAAACCTTGTATATAGTATAAGGTATATATAAAAAATGAGATATAAATGCTTTATGCATTTACGAAACCATACTAGAAATATTTGGAATGTAGTTCCACAATTATATTGGAGAATTGGTAAGTAAAAGTGGAACATTTTGATATAAACTCTTTGAATGGATTGATAGCAAACAGTAAGTATGTTCTTGGACACAAATCAGAAATGAAAGTTTGAGGTCTAACCTTACTTTTTATTCTTATTATTCTCACTGGGCTTAGTTGTTAACTCATGATATTTGACGACCCAACACTTTTAAATCATTTAAATTAGAAAACACAGCTGAAGTCTTTATATTTTAAGAAAAATTGGCATGGTTATGTTTGAAAAGTGGCTAGCCAAAAACCTGTTACATTTTAAATTCACAATTTTAAATACACAAGGAACTTTAAGTTCCTATCCAGGAGTTCAAAAGATGTTTATAATCATAAAAGTAAGGACAAAAGCTCTTAAGAGCTATTTATAAATATACAAATCCAAAATTATATAAATTTCACAAAAAAACGAAGTCCGTGGACTTTAAGTCAACCTAGTCCATCCCGAGGTCATGATCCTGCAATTATACAGCATCAGCTCCTTTCCCACGACCTCTAGCACGAGTATTACCTGAAATTGGTTGTAATATCATGAGCTAACAACAAAGCCTAGTGAGAATAAAAAGAATAAAAAGTAAAGTTAGACCCCAAACCCGTATTCGGATTTGTGTCCAAGTAACTCTTACAACTATCTCATTAAACTTACAAAACTGGAGAATAATAACTCCCAAAGTTTAAAGTAAAGTGATCAAACTCGAGTTTCTCCTTAAAAACCTTCATCGAAGTATAAGGTTAAAATGCTTTGACCATAAAAACTTATATCAACTTCTCTTGATATAAACATATTTAAATAAAAACAGTTTTGTGATGAATGACAATAATAATAGCTCCCGCAGGCTATGTGTAAGCTCTCGCGGTTTGTGATGGCTCCCGCAGGCAATGTGTCAGCTCCCGCAGGCCGTGCAATAGCTCCCGCAGGCTATGTGGTAGCTCCCGCAGGCTACGTGAAAGCTCTCAGGCTATGTAGTATGAATTTGAAAATCTTGTGATTTAAAATAAAATAAAAGTAAAGTGCACAAAGTGCCGTTCATAAAGTGCATTGCATAAAGTAAAGTGCATTGCAAAAAGTAAAGTGCATTGCATAAAGTAAAGTGCATAAAGTAAATGAACAGAAATTTCGGAAGAACGATAAGTAAACCGAACTCCCGATACTTTAAAATAAAGTAGATTCTTTCTTAATTAAGTAATATAAACTTCCAAGGATTCTAAACTTCCAAATAAAATCCAAAGCTCTATTTTCGAGTTTCTTTAACCATTATATCTAAAAGTTTGGATCCTTTAACTTCCAATGATCCATTTTTAATGTCCGATGCGATTCTAACTAAGAACTCCCTAGTGTTCGATGTTTCCCTCGAGAAACTCCAAAGTTTTCACTCAAAGAACTAGTTCCTAATCCTAAGGGCACTAGCTCACTTTCTTTTACTCTTAGATTCGAATCCTATTCTTAACCTCTAATTCTACAAACCGTTCTACTTTTTCGGTTTCTAAAATTACTTTAAATCCTATTTATTCTCACCTTAGAAGATGTAACTTCGCTCCAAACCTCCGGAAGAGCGATCAAGCAAGGAAAATCAATAAACACCTACAAATAATTACATATAACGATTAATAAATAAGCATACATCAATCGATTGACAATTAAAGGCATAAAACGATGAAAAACCCCGAATATCCCAAAGGATGCTCTCGGCCATGATAGGGAAAAATAGGCCTCGAGTTTGGTTTTCCGGCTTTTAGGAAATTTAAAAGTGTTTTGGATTGAATTCAAGTACTTTGGAAATTTCCGTTTTCAATGGGTAATGATTAACCGGGTTTTTGGACAATATGCAAATTCCCGAATCGAATTATAATAAACAATTTATCAATAATAAATAACCCATAATCACACCCAAAAGGTAAATTTCCAACGGGAAGGGTTTCGACTGAAACTCGGTTTTAGGGTTATGGAAAAGTTTCCAAAAACTCTTAAAACTACTCCCGTATTTACAAACACCGAGTTTCACGGCAAGAAATCGAAAGAAATCAAAGAAAACTCCATTAAAATACTATTTGGAGCATAGGGTTTGAATATGAGCTTACCGAGAACTACGTGGATCTCGAGAGAAAAGCACGATCGATGGGTGGAAAAGAATCCTAGATTCGAGGGCTTTCCAATGCAACCGAAATTGAGTCGATCCGCCGAGAAACGAGCAAAACCCAAAGAAATCCCTTCTCCTCTTGATACCCACGGCCAAAGGAAGAGAAATATGAAGTTTTTGGTCAACTTTGGTCAAATGGGCAATTTAAAGAAGAATATGAATAGTGTTTTGGTATTTTTAAGAAATTGAAAATGACGGTTGCGTCCTTTTATGACTTTTGACTTATAAAACGAAACCCGAAGTTCTTAAACTATCCCAATGGTGATTAATAATTATTAATTGGGCCGTTAATAATTATTAATACCATTAAAACAAAATTAAACTAAAAAGGTAATTTAAAAAGATTTAAACCGAAATAAACTACTAATTTCTAAATTACCGATTCTAAAATAGACTTTAAATGCTTAAATTAAAATAAAATAAATAAATAAAAAATTTATCACAAAATAACGGGACGTTACATGATATTACAAACATTTCAGGTAATGCCCTGGCTAGAGGTCGAGGGAGAGGAGCTGGTGCGTGCTTGATCGAGAGGATGAAGACTTTGAGATGGACTAGGTGGTTGTAAAAATCCATGTACATGGTTTCGTGAATTTTATATAATTTTGGAGTTAATATTTGTAAATGGCTCTTAAGAGCTTTTGTCTTTACTTTTATGTTTATAAATCATTTTGAACTCCTGATAGGAACTTAATGTTCCTTGTGTTTTTAGATGTCTGAATTTAAGATGTAAACAGGTTTTGGCTAGCCTATTTTCAAACATAATCACGCCAATTTTTCTTAAAATAAAAGACTTCCGCTGTGTTTTTCTAATTTAAATTATTTTAAAGTGACGGGTTGTGACGACCCGTCATTTTAAATAAATTAAAATCAGAGAAAACAGCGGAAGTCTTTTATTTTAAGAAAAATGGCGTGATTATGTTTGAAAATAGGCTAGCCGAAAACCTGTTTACATCTTAAATTCAAACATCTAAAATCACAAGGAACATTAAGTTCCATCCAGGAGTTTAAATTGATCAAAATCATAAAACAATAACAATAAGCTCTTATGAGCTTAATACAAAGTTCAAATCATCAAAATGACATAAATTTCACAAATCAACCATGTACATGGATTTTTACATAACTCAAAGTCCATCTCGAAAATCATCATCCTCTCGATCAAGCGCGCACCAGCTCCTCTTCACGATCCCAAACATTACCTGAAATGTTTGTAATATCATGAGCTAACAACTTAAGCCCAGTGAGAATAATAAGAATAAAAAGTAAGAATAGACCTCAAACTTGCATTCGATTTGAGTCCATAAACATACTTACTCTTTGTTATCTTCAATTCAAAGAGTTTATGATAAAGTGTTCCACTTTACTTACCAATTCTCCAATGTTATTGTGGAACTACATTCCAAATATTCCTGGTATGATATCGTAAAATGCGTATAGCATTTATATCTCATTCCATACATACCTTATACTATGTATAAGGTTTACTTTAAATTCTTATTCTTTCAAAGGATGATATTAATTAGCACACTTAGTCTAATTGTTCATCCATAAACTTATTATAACATAAAGTAAGAAAAGTAAATGACTTTGCATAAAATATAACATCTCGACTCTCTTTCTCATCTTTCATATGCATAAAAGTAATGAGTACATCCATAGGATACGCATTTGCCATTTATGCATGTAATGAAGGTAATGTGGATTTTTACAAACTATCCACCCTTATCCTTATGTATGAAGGTAATGTGGGTATCCACTCATCCACCATTCAACCTTATGTATGAAGGTAATGTGGGTATCCACTCATCCACCATTCACCTTATGCATGAAGGTAACATGGGTATCCACTCATCCACCGTTCCTTTCATTCTTTTCATTCTTTTCATTCTTTTCTTTTCTCTTTTCAATGATGCGAGATGTTATGGTATAATAAATAATGGTGCAAAATGTTATGCATATGCTTGCATATGCTTGTACAAATAAATAAAGTAAAGTACGATTATTAAATAACCGAAACAAGCATAAAATAAAGCGACATAAAGTAAAGAACATAAAGTAAAGGGCGTAAAGTAAAACATAAAGTAAAAATAACTAGGAATCAAGGCATAACGATATGTAAATCGAATTCCATTAACAATAATGAAAGTAAAGGTCAAACATAACGATTATTCTAACCTTCCAGGATTCTAAACTTCCAATGAATCCGAGGTTTTATCAACCGTCCTTTATCAAAGTCTTGGATCCTATAACTTCCAATTATCCAAACTTAGTTTCACATCGAACCTAACTTAGAATTTCTAAGATTCAAGTCTTTTCTTGAGAATTTCTAAGTTCTCACTTAAAGGATTAACTCTTAATCCTAAGGGCACTAACTCACAACCCTCTAATCTTAGGTTCGGATTCTAATCTTAGTTTCAAACTCTTCAAACCGTCAAACTTGTCTGCTTTCTATAGTTACTTTAAATACTAACTATTCTCACCTTAGCCAAATAATTCCAAATCTCCAATTTCCACGAGACAACCACCGAGCAATTGCACCTACAATTCACCGATTGTACAACATATTACAAATCATAACTAATATGTGAACAAATGTGCAATTTCGGGTGAATAGTGATTTCGGATGAATAGTGTCTCGGGTGAATAGTGTTTTCGGGTGAATAGTGTTTTTCGAAAATCCGGGCTCAAAATCGTCATTTTTCATGATAGAAATTCATGATTTCAACTTCAAATCTCATTTATAATCAAAAAACGAACAAAACCACCTAAAAAGTTTTGAAAACTTACTTTTTAGGACTTCCCTAAGGGAACGAAACGGCAAAAGGTTAGGTTGGAAAGAAAGCCCACGTCCGGAGCAATCCAACGCAATCGACCTCATTGAAAACGGTCGAGAAATGAAGAAAGGCCAAAGAAATCTTCTTCTCATCCATGGAAGATGAGCTCCACGGCTTGGAGGAGAGAAAATGGATGAATATCCTTGGTCAAAGGTGGTCAAGGTGTTTTAAAGAAGATGAAGCAAATAGTAGATAGATATTTAGGACTTTTGGAATTTACGATTTTGCCCTTTTTTGACTTTTAGCTTATGAATCGAAACCCGATGCTCTTAAATAAATCTAAAGGTGATTAATAATTATTAATTGGCCTATTAATAATTATTAAAGTCACCGAAGCGAAAAATAAACATTAAAACGATAAAAATGAATTTCGGGCAAAATTAAGTACTAATATCGAAATTACAAAATAATAATTAAATTAAATACTTAAATTGCAATAAATAAATAAATAAACAATATTAAATAAATAAATAAATAATAAATAAAATAAAATAATTTTTTTTTTACTCCAAAATAACGGGACGTTACAGTCTACCCTCCTTAAAAGACTTTTCGTCCTCGAAAAGTGCGTTCACTGAGTGAATAAAGCGAGGGTACTTTGATCGTATCTCATCCACACGTTCCCACGTTGATTCCTTTGACACTTGGTTCTTTCAAAGAACCTTAACCAAGTGAATTCCTTTTTATTTCTCATCACTTTTGTTGGAATGCTCTTTTCTTAGTGGGTGTCTTCTCATAAGACATATTAGCATTCAAAACTACCAGTTCATAATCCATCACGTGGAACGATTCACCATGTATTCCCGAAGCATCAAAACATGGAAAACATTACAAGCGGTCGATAACGAAAGTGATAAAGCTAAACAAGAAGCTACCACTTCTACTTGATCGAGTATCTTAATAGGCCAACAATTCTAGGGCTCAATCGACCCTTATTCCCAACTTCCATAACACCCTTCGTTGGTGTCACTTGAAGTATACAAGATCCATTACTACAACTTGAACGGACTACACCGAATCCTGTTGTCAACTTTGGTTAACCTTTAACCTTTCTTTAAACAAATGATATGCTCGCTAGTCATTTGTTACAACTCGAGTACCAAAAGTCTCTTTTCTCCAATTTCATCCAAGTGAGAGGAAGAACAACACTTTCTACCACAAAGTGTCTGAACAGTGCCAAAACTCTGAGACAAAGCGAGTGTCTCGATTTGATGAAATCTTCACCAGCACACCATACAATCTAAAAATCTTTCTTAGGTACCATTGTACCCTAGTCTTAACTGGATAGATAATCCTTCCAAGAGTAAAGTGTGCGGTTTTTGTTGTCAAACAGTATACCATCCTTCCAATGGTATCATAACTTCTTACCGTTATTGGCAAACCTTGATAAAACTTATGGAAATCTCCTCCCATTTCAATCAAGTACTTTCCAAGGTTAAGATAACCCGGTATACTCTCCTTTAGGGCCTTGACTTGCTAACAAATCAAGCACCTATTCACATACTTTACAATCTCATGCTTCATCCCAGGTCATCGATAAAGCTTTCTCAGTCCTAGTACATCTTCGTACTACCTGGATGAATAAGGAAGATAGAACTGTGAGCCTCCTCCAACAGTTCCCTTCTAAAAGTCGATCCTAACGGCACACATAGCCTCTTACGATACACTTGACTCAACCTTTCAAAAACCGGCCTGCAAATGAGTCTCACCTCTCTGTGCATCATTCATCCTCTCCCTCAAAATAGGTCCCACTGTTACACTTGCCAGCCTCACAGTGACCTCGGCAGTAAGCAAAGCTATCTCAGCTCCTTCCATATTTCACCTCAATCTCAAAGGTATGGCCGACAAAGCTGACGAATAAGAAGATTTTCTATTAAGTGCATCACCCACTACATTGGCTCTTCCAGGATGATACTGAATATCACCAACCTAATATTTAACGAACTCTAACCATCTTCGTTGTCTCATAATCAATTCCTTCGAGTGAAGAAATATTTGAGACTTCTATAGGCAGTAAATATCAGAATCTCCTCATTGTACACATAATGTCTCCATATTTTCAAAGCATGAACAACTTCCGCCAACTCCAAATCATAAGTCAGATGTTTCTTCTCATGCTCTATCAATCGACGGAAAGCATAGACTATAACCTTCCCGTGTTGCATCAACACACATCCCAAATCTCAATGGGAAGCATCTCGTATACACATCAAACCACCGGTTGCGTAGGGGACACTAGACAGTCTTTGTTACAAGTCTCCTCTTGAGCTCCTCAAAGCTCCTTTCACAATCCTCGGACTATACAAAATCAACTCCCTTCCAGGTCAAACGTGTCAAGGCTGAAACAATTTTGGAGAAATCTTGCACAAACCGTCTATAATAGCCTGCAAGTCCCGAAAAGCGCGAATATCGCCCACACTCGTCGGTTTAGGCCCAGCTTAGTAATCGCCTCAATCTTAGAGGAATCATTATATAATCCTCTACTTGATACTACATGGCCTAAAAATGCCACTTCTCTCACCCAAAACTCACACTTTGAGAACTTGGCATACACTTCGATTTCTCAATAAGGTCAAAACTCCACTACATGCATATCATGCATTTTCTCGATCTTAGAATAAATCGGAATGTCATCATTAATCGCAACATCGATAGAATTGGTGTACCTCTTGAACACAGGTATGGATAAGATCCATAAAATTACAGCGCGTTGGTTAAGTCAAAATACATGACTACAAACTCATAGTATCCATCACGCATTCTCGAAAACAAGATTAAGATTATCTTAATCCCGAATCTTCAAAGGATCTAACCGGGATCTCAAATCTATCTTTGAAAAGATAGTGGTTTCTCCCCAATATTTGAGGAACAATCTTCCAACCATTAGGGGAATATGTTTCATAACATATATATATAACATTTGAATCTCGTTCTCTTTACTACCTTATACTATACATAAGGTTTACATCAATCTTATTCTCCAATTACGAGATCCTCCAATTTATTGAGAAATTAGTTCTCTTACATGTTTATCACATGATAGTTATACAAGGTTCAATACACCCTTGTATTCTCTTATTATCCAATTCAATCTCATTCCTTTTTCCTATAGCACTTGGCTATACGTCAATTTCTTTTCTTTTCTCTCTAGAAAAGTACGTCTTACACAATCCTTTCTATAGTTCTCTAATCTCTAGAAAACTAACTTTCATAATCATAATCTCTATAGGATGAGCAACTGATCATATAGATCATCAATCAACACAATTGATACTTGTTTTTCACTGTAGCTTGATTCAATCCTCGATAATCAATACACAGTCTCATTGAACTGTCTTTCTTTTCACAAACAACGAGGTGCTCCTTACGAGGACGCACTAGGGTGAATAAACCCTGAGTTTAAGAGTTGCTATAACTCACTCTTAAGCCCTTTTTAACTCAGCTAGTCTTTGGTATAGAAGTATCGACATCACTAGCTACATAATCTCAAGCTATATCACTTAGAAGCATTCTAGCTTCTATCATAGATATCAAAGTGGGTGTTACTCGTCTACTAGACCCACGGAAGCATAAGCTAGTCCCACATGGACTCATACAATTAAAACTTTCTCGATACAATCGGTAATGATGGTACGATTAGCTGATAGCCAATCCATACCCAATATCACATCAAAATCAGACATATGCATAATAAACAAGGTAAAATGTGAGCATCTACTCATAATGCAAATGTCATAAGTGCCATACGCACTATCATCATAATAAACTTCCCCACCTGGGTAAAAACACATCTCGAAACTCAACAGTCTCGGCTCAAAAGCTACCAACTCATCATAATACGATAAAAATAAATGAGTGGCTAGCTCGAGAATCAAACAAAATAAAAAGCCAAACGGCCTGAAAATAACAAATATAAACCACTACCATACTTGTAGCTTTTCCCTGATAATCCTGACTTTGCTACTATGTTGTGATGGTTGTATCTTATATGCCCTATAAAAGTGGCGTGAATCCAAGTTTGATCACAACATAGCATCTTGATGGAAGTGTGCATCTCCCTGATGGAAACTAACACAACTATTGTAGTAAGGATGATCCAATCCTTGTTGAGCTCCACCTCGAACCAGTTGTTGTTGTTGTTGCCGGTTGTTGTTGTTCTTTGTTGATGTTGTTGTTGCTGCGGTATCCCTTGATTGGCATCATCATCCTTTGCTTTCTTCTTCTGAGAGGTAATCTGTCCCGTAGTAGTTAATCTTCTCTTCTTTTCAGAAGATGTAAAATCAAAGATAAGGACGACTCCTAAGCCTCCTTATTCAATTTTTAAATGAACTCGACCTCAGAGATCATTTTCTTTTTACAAAGTAAATCTGGTGTCTGTCAAACACCTTAGTCCATTAACATTCTATCCTTCCAACAAAGGATTCACTTTAGAGTCTATCTTGAAAAGACTCGGTAGGTCCAACTATGACCTACAAGTTTCTCAAAGTTCACCATCCAATCAGATAGTCAAACACAATGTGAATTGAAATTCACCAAACTATCTCATTGTCTTATAGAAGTTACCGATATCACGGTCCATCGACTTCCTTCTATATTTCAATCAAATACCAACACTCAACCTTAGTGTTAGTCAATTTTGACAATTTACTGAATATGGATCTTCATTACTCGACCTCGAGTATTTCCAATTCAAATTGATACACCATAGTGTACTAGCGACCAAACTAGGTCATTCACCAATTAACATTGTCGTTAATGGTCCTCGTTGAGACTCATCACGTAGAGTTCTTACTTCCTCTTTTGAGTGGTAACACACTTTCCTTTCTGTACAATAGTACCACTAGGATTTACCACTAGGATTTACCACTTACCATAATCCAACTTTCTCAACTCAAACAAGGAACTTGTCCATTGAGTTAAATCTAGGTTACTGGACACGAGCCAAACCGATTACTTATCAACAATTTCTCACCTCAACAGGTGTTTCATCTCTTAATACTGAGCTCCAGACAAACATGTCTCCCTTTTTCACCCAAAAGTCAACACACATCTACTAAGACCACTACTTAGCAATTGTGTGACAAAAACATTTTAATCAGCTTTAAGGATCAACGATTGATCTCTCGGAGTATCTCATCTCCTTTACTTTGACATTATGTCAATACGCTTAACGAGGTGTATAACCTCCAAAACTGCACGGGGTCAACACCTTCCCGATACCCTTACCCAAATCTCAAAATGGGTCAAATAAACATAACCACATGGCGGTTTTACAAGGATGTGCAATATCACAAACATCATTAACTCTTAACAATATTCTCATAATCCTTCCAATATCAAAGTAATAAAGTATGAGAATAGAAGTTATAGGCATACCTGGTGCCGCTGATCTCAGATGATGACTTGAGAGTGGACTTAAAACAAAACATGAAAACAAACATGCATCGCATGTAGTCTACAGAACCCTAAGGCTCTGATACCAACTGTGACGACCCGTCATTTTAAATAAATTAAAATCAGAGAAAACAGCGGAAGTCTTTTATTTTAAGAAAAATGGCGTGATTATGTTTGAAAATAGGCTAGCCGAAAACCTGTTTACATCTTAAATTCAAACATCTAAAATCACAAGGAACATTAAGTTCCATCCAGGAGTTTAAATTGATCAAAATCATAAAACAATAACAATAAGCTCTTATGAGCTTAATACAAAGTTCAAATCATCAAAATGACATAAATTTCACAAATCAACCATGTACATGGATTTTTACATAACTCAAAGTCCATCTCGAAAATCATCATCCTCTCGATCAAGCGCGCCAGACTCCTCTTCACGATCCCAAACATTACCTGAAATGTTTGTAATATCATGAGCTAACAACTTAAGCCCAGTGAGAATAATAAGAATAAAAAGTAAGAATAGACCTCAAACTTGCATTCGATTTGAGTCCATAAACATACTTACTCTTTGTTATCTTCAATTCAAAGAGTTTATGATAAAGTGTTCCACTTTACTTACCAATTCTCCAATGTTATTGTGGAACTACATTCCAAATATTCCTGGTATGATATCGTAAAATGCGTATAGCATTTATATCTCATTCCATACATACCTTATACTATGTATAAGGTTTACTTTAAATTCTTATTCTTTCAAAGGATGATATTAATTAGCACACTTAGTCTAATTGTTCATCCATAAACTTATTATAACATAAAGTAAGAAAAGTAAATGACTTTGCATAAAATATAACATCTCGACTCTCTTTCTCATCTTTCATATGCATAAAAGTAATGAGTACATCCATAGGATACGCATTTGCCATTTATGCATGTAATGAAGGTAATGTGGATTTTTACAAACTATCCACCCTTATCCTTATGTATGAAGGTAATGTGGGTATCCACTCATCCACCATTCAACCTTATGTATGAAGGTAATGTGGGTATCCACTCATCCACCATTCACCTTATGCATGAAGGTAACATGGGTATCCACTCATCCACCGTTCCTTTCATTCTTTTCATTCTTTTCATTCTTTTCTTTTCTCTTTTCAATGATGCGAGATGTTATGGTATAATAAATAATGGTGCAAAATGTTATGCATATGCTTGCATATGCTTGTACAAATAAATAAAGTAAAGTACGATTATTAAATAACCGAAACAAGCATAAAATAAAGCGACATAAAGTAAAGAACATAAAGTAAAGGGCGTAAAGTAAAACATAAAGTAAAAATAACTAGGAATCAAGGCATAACGATATGTAAATCGAATTCCATTAACAATAATGAAAGTAAAGGTCAAACATAACGATTATTCTAACCTTCCAGGATTCTAAACTTCCAATGAATCCGAGGTTTTATCAACGGTCCTTTATCAAAGTCTTGGATCCTATAACTTCCAATTATCCAAACTTAGTTTCACATCGAACCTAACTTAGAATTTCTAAGATTCAAGTCTTTTCTTGAGAATTTCTAAGTTCTCACTTAAAGGATTAACTCTTAATCCTAAGGGCACTAACTCACAACCCTCTAATCTTAGGTTCGGATTCTAATCTTAGTTTCAAACTCTTCAAACCGTCAAACTTGTCTGCTTTCTATAGTTACTTTAAATACTAACTATTCTCACCTTAGCCAAATAATTCCAAATCTCCAATTTCCACGAGACAACCACCGAGCAATTGCACCTACAATTCACCGATTGTACAACATATTACAAATCATAACTAATATGTGAACAAATGTGCAATTTCGGGTGAATAGTGATTTCGGATGAATAGTGTCTCGGGTGAATAGTGTTTTCGGGTGAATAGTGTTTTTCGAAAATCCGGGCTCAAAATCGTCATTTTTCATGATAGAAATTCATGATTTCAACTTCAAATCTCATTTATAATCAAAAACGAACAAAACCACCTAAAAAGTTTTGAAAACTTACTTTTTAGGACTTCCCTAAGGGAACGAAACGGCAAAAGGTTAGGTTGGAAAGAAAGCCCACGTCCGGAGCAATCCAACGCAATCGACCTCATTGAAAACGGTCGAGAAATGAAGAAAGGCCAAAGAAATCTTCTTCTCATCCATGGAAGATGAGCTCCACGGCTTGGAGGAGAGAAAATGGATGAATATCCTTGGTCAAAGGTGGTCAAGGTGTTTTAAAGAAGATGAAGCAAATAGTAGATAGATATTTAGGACTTTTGGAATTTACGATTTTGCCCTTTTTTGACTTTTAGCTTATGAATCGAAACCCGATGCTCTTAAATAAATCTAAAGGTGATTAATAATTATTAATTGGCCTATTAATAATTATTAAAGTCACCGAAGCGAAAAATAAACATTAAAACGATAAAAATGAATTTCGGGCAAAATTAAGTACTAATATCGAAATTACAAAATAATAATTAAATTAAATACTTAAATTGCAATAAATAAATAAATAAACAATATTAAATAAATAAATAAATAATAAATAAAATAAAATAATTTTTTTTTTACTCCAAAATAACGGGACGTTACACGGGTCGTCTCAGACTGCAACCTTTACAGTACTTATATATATATAACAGAAAATCATGAATAATACCAAAGAATGAAAGCTCACACACACTAAACATTATCTTATTATTCATCCCCCTAATTCATGCAAAGTTCACATTACTTTTACCTTCATTATGATAAATATATAGCAAAATAACAAATAATACCAATTAATGCAAACATGTACAATTTATGCATTATCTCATTATTCCTCCCATATAATCATGTGTGATATCATAAACAGAGCCACAAGGTACATTAAACTTAAACATAGTATGAAAGTATAGTAAACATATAAACAGATTCTAAAAGTGCAATAAACTTAAACAAAGCCCCAAATAAGCATTCAAGTGAAGATTTTCAAGAACAAGATATAGAACGAATTCTCATGACTTCTATTATTTTCATCAAATTTCTATAACCTGCAAATGTATGACATTTCACAATTCCACACTCAAATATAATCTTATTAATCTCAATACATCAATATATAAATACGATAACTCAGAAAATCCTAAGTGAAGATTAAAAGTAATAATTCTAGAATAAGTCAAGTATCCAACTTCAAACCCAAAATTCACCCAAGGTAAGAACCCAAACTATACTCCCAAAGCCTATTAAATTATTTTAAGCATGCTCATATTTTCTTATTTCCAAAGTTAAACGCATATCCTGAATCATACAAATTGTCCATGCATTTGGTTCCTAAATTTTGCAGTAAATTCTTTTTATCCTCACTGTAACGACTCGATTTTCCGTTAAATTCTTTAAATTCAAATGCACAGCGGAAGACTCAATTTTAAAGAAAAATGGCATAGGTTCGTTTAAAAATCGGATATCCAAAACCTGTTTACAACAACCCATATTCAGAGAAAGAGATAAATCGGGAATGCGCATTCCAGCATATAATTTAAACTTCCAAAAGAGATTTAAATCATAAAAAAATATGATTATTTTAAACAAATACCCTTTCGGGCTCAAAAAGACACAAATACGAAAGTTGGAAATAATTTACAAGCATTTCAAAGAATGCTAAACCAAAAGCATGTTTATCATTGTCTGTACACCAACTCGACAAGTCACACAGCATCACCTCCTTTACCACGCTTCTTAGGACGAGATGTACCTGAAAATTGTAATTGTAGAAACATTACCATAAAAATACTAGTGAGAGTAAAATGAAAGCAAGTAATCCTATGAACAAAATCCCATATCGGAAAGTGTGTCCAAAGGCCTAGATTTCACTTTTACTACCCATTCCAAATTCCACACATAATCAACGTACATAGTATACT
The DNA here is from genome assembly GCA_028015215.1 of Gynostemma pentaphyllum. Lineage (NCBI taxonomy): Eukaryota > Viridiplantae > Streptophyta > Magnoliopsida > Cucurbitales > Cucurbitaceae > Gynostemma > Gynostemma pentaphyllum. Next base: position 12,708,178 of record CM051350.1, read on the forward strand.
TCTTGTGAAGTAACGATATCAAGACTTAAACTAAAAGTATCCGTTATTACTAAGTCTTACTACACAATTCTAAGAATATGTAATTTTAATACTAACTATCTTTGTTACTAAACAAGTTTCATTGTACCATAATACCGTATGGACCAAAGTCAACATACCACGTATCACACCATGATACCGTATGGAGCGAATCAACATACTATCGTGTGCCGTATCACAAATCATCGCACCATGATACCGTATCGAGCGAATCAACATACTATCGTGTGTCGTATCACAAATCATCGCACCATGATACCGTATCGAGCGAATCAACATACTATCTTGTGCCGTATCACAAATCATCGCACCATGATACCGTATGGAGCGTATCAACATACTATCATGTGCCGTATCACAAATCATCGCACCATGATATCGTATGGAGCGTATCAACATACTATCATGTGCCGTATCACAAATCATCGCACCATGATACCGTATGGAGCGTATCAACATACTATCATGTGTCTTATCACAAATAATCGCACCATGATACCGTATGGAGCGTATCAACATACTATCATGTGCCGTATCACAAATCATCGCACCATGATACCGTATGGAGCGTATCAACATACTATCATGTGCCGTATCACAAATCATCGCACCATGATACCGTATGGAGCGTATCAACATACTATCATGTGCCGTATCACAAATCATCGCACCATGATACCGTATGGAGCGTATCAACATACTATCATGTGTCTTATCACAAATAATCGCACCATGATACCGTATGGAGCGTATCAACATACTATCATGTGCCGTATCACAAATCATCGCACCATGATACCGTATGGAGCGTATCAACATACTATCATGTGCCGTATCACAAATCATCGCACCATGATACCGTATGGAGCGTATCAACATACTATCATGTGCCGTATCACAAATCATCGCACCATGATACCGTATGGAGCGTATCAACGTACTATCATGTGCCGTATCACAAATCATCGTACCATGATATCGTATGGAGCGTATCAACATACTATCATGTGCCGTATCACAAATCATCGCACCATGATACCGTATGGAGCGTATCAACGTACTATCATGTGCCGTATCACAAATCATCGTACCATGATATCGAATGGAGCGTTTCAACATACTATCATGTGTCTTATCACAAATCATCGCACCATGATACCGTATGGAGCGTATCAACATACTATCATGTGCCGTATCACAAATCATCGCACCATGATACCGTATGGAGCGTATCAACATACTATCATGTGCCGTATCACGAATCATCACACCATGATACCGTATGGAGCGTATCAACATACTATCATTTGCCGTATCACAAATCATCGCACCATGAGACCGTATGGAGCGTATCAACATACTATCATGTGCTGTATCACAGATCATCACACCATGATTTCGTATGGAGCGTATCAACATACTATCACGTGTCGTATCACAAATCATCTCACCATGATACCGTATGGAGCGTATCAACATACTATCATGTGCCGTATCACAAATCATCGCACCATGAGACCGTATGGAGCGTATCAACATACTATCATGTGCTGTATCACAGATCATCGCACCATGATTTCGTATGGAGCGTATCAACATACTATCATGTGTCGTATCACAAATCATCGCACCATGATACCGTATGGAGCTCATCAAGTTCCCTAGTAAGTTAGATAGAATTCCACTAAACTACTAAAGAACAAAAACTGCTTGAATTACACGATGCAATACTCAAGTGTAATTTCTAAGCCACTTTGACTCCCAAATTACTTAAAGTTCCTTATTCATCCACTCTCATCTAATTCTCCAATTCATCTTACAAGACTTCCAAATCACTCATAAATCCTCTTTTACTTCCATATTCATAAGAACACCAAAGCCACTCCACTCACATCCGAGTTTAAAGTCACCAACCAAGTATAACTTCCGGAAGTTAGTTCCCCTTTTAACCTCGATAAACAATATTGTAATGAAACATAATTCATAAAATTACTAACTTCCATTTTAAACTCACCTTAGACTTGAAATCGAACTTCCAAAGTGTCGAACAAATTCTCTCACGTGCGATTATCAAAACCTACAATAACACCGATCGAATACAAATTATAACCCATAACTAAATAAGAAAATTGATTTTCGGATGAATAGTAAAATCGGATGAATAGTGTTTTTCGAAAATTCGAGCTCAAAATCATCAAATTTCTTGATGGAAACGCATGATTTCAACTCTAAAACTCATTTATAAACAAAATCAAGAGATTCATAGAAAAAGTTTTGAAAGATCACTTTTTACGGCTTCCCGTAAAGAACGAGAAACGCCACAAGGCTAGGATGAAAAGAAAGCCCACGTCCCGAGCAATCCAACGCAACTGAAATTACGAAGATCCGCCGAGAATTGATGAAAAGCCAAGAAGAAATCCCACCAAGATGAACCCACGGCCATTGAAGAAGAAGAGAAGAAAATTTGGCTTGGTTTTGACTTTTGACTCAATTTAAAGAAGAAAATGAATAGTAACTTGATATTTTTAAGAAATTAGAAAATGACAGTTACGTCCCTCTTTTGTTTTTACTTTAAAAACGAAACCCGAAGCTCTTAAATTAATCTAAAGGTGATTAATAATTATTATTTGGCCCATTAATAATTATTAATGTCACCGAAACGAATTTAAAGTATTAAAACGACTAAAAAGAATTTCGAACGAAAATAACTGCTAAAATCGAAATTACTAAATTTAAACTAATCTTAAAAGCTTTAATTAAAACAAATTGATTAATTATTTAAAATAAAATAAAATAAAATAAAAATTCACTTCAAAATAATGGGACGTTACACTCACCTTTGAGCAATAAAGTAAAGTAACAACAAGGAAATGCTTCTCAAATGGATTCAATAATCACCTACAAGTGAAATTTAACTAAAAATATTCAATTAAACCAAAAAAACATCAAACGAAATAATTAAGGGAAGAGGTTTAGGTTTATCTTGAGGGAATGAGAAGTAAAAATAAGATCATGAGTAAGAGAAATGACACTGAAATTGAAAAGAAAAGGGAAAATAAATGGAATCTAAAGTTTCATTAACTTATATATTGAGATTTCAATTCAAGAACACTAAAACAAACATAAAACCAATAAAAACAAGTTTATAAATCTCACCCTTTTGCCCTTCCCTAAATTTTTTACAACTGTTTTTCCAAGATCCAAGAATGTTTTTCTCAAGGAAATCCGAAGAAACAAACAAGAAACAAAGAAAACTTGGTTTTCCTCCAACATGGCTGAGAGGTATTTTCAAGATAGATTTTCCTACAGAAGTTGGATGGTTGTTGTGACGACCCGACTCCTTTTAAATTATTTAAAATCAAATTGCAGTGGAAGACTTAATATTTAATAAAAATTTTGTGTGGATATGTTTAAAACTTGAACTATCCACAACCTCTTTACACTTTTCACAATCAAAGAAATTAAACAACAGGAAATGCAATTCCTGTGTAAAGATTAAAAGAGTTTATGACTGAAAAAGTTAAGACGAAAAGCTCTTATGAGCTTATATACAAATATATATCTCAAAAGACAAAATATAAGACAAAGTGAGTCCATGGACTTTAAAAGTATCTCTAGTCCCTCTCGACATCATCATCATCCAGATCAGACTGCACCAGCTCCTCTCCCACGACCCCGAACATTACCTGAAAATGTTTGTAATTAATATCATGAGCTAACAACAAGCCTAGTGAAAATAAACAGAAAATAAAGTAACAATAGACTCCAAACCCGCATCCGGATTTGTGTCCAAGAACTTACTTACTCTTTGTTATCCATCCATTCAAAGAGATTTACATCATGTATTCCACTTTTACTTACCAAGTCTCCCAAATGATTGACGATCTAACTTCAAACCATTTAAGAGGATGTGTTTCATAACACACATAATATTTGTATTTCATTCTCTTTAATGCCTTATACTATACATAAGGTTTACATTCAAGTGTTAATCTCCAATTTCAAGATCTTCCAAATAAATGAGAATCTAGTTCTCTTATATATATAACATAATAACTATACAAGGTTCAATACACCCTTGTATTCTCTCATTTTACAATTCAATTTCATTCTTCTTTCCTATAGCACTCGGCTATACGTCATTTTTCATTCTTTCTCTCTATGGAAAAGTATAACATACAAAATGTTTCATTTCTTTTCTTTAATAAATAATGCTAAGCTCACTCGGTCTTAACATGTTTAAACATTTATTAACTCACTAAACAAGTGTAAAAGGCACACAACTTTTACATTAATATAACCATCACATGCGAATAATGTCAGGTAATGAAAGCTCCGGTAGGACTAAACATTCACCTCATTATCTCACTTTCCAAAATAAAATATACAAATTCCTTTCAATAATCTCTTTCCATCTCTAGTGAATAATGACAGGTAATGAAGGTCCCGTAGGCTAAGTTCATTCACCTCATTAAACTCACTTTCGAAAATAAAAATACACAAAGTCTTTTCAATTTTATCTTCTCACCTCTAGTGAACAATCATCGTATCGGGTATACCATATGGATCAATATCACATACTAAGCCCGTACGGTATTTCCATATCACAATCATTGTATCGGGTATACCATATGGATCAATATCAAATACTATATAAGCCTGTACAGTATTACCTGGATCAATATCACATACTAAGCTCAAATGCGGTATTACCATATCGGAATCATCGATCGGGTATACCATATGGATCAATATCACATACTAAGCCTGTACGGTATTACCATATCACAATCATCGTATCGGGTATACCATATGGATCAATATCACATACTAAGCCCGTATGGTATTACCATATCACAATCATCATATCGGGTATACCATATCGATCAATATCACATACTAAGCCCGTACGGTATTTCCCTATCACAATCATCGTATCGGGTATACCATATGGATCAATATCACATACTAAGCCCGTACGGTATTTCCATATCACAATCATCGTACCGGGTATACCATATGGATCAATATCACATACTAAGCCCGTACGGTATTACCATATCACAAGCATCGTATCGGGTATACCATATGGATCAATATCACATACTAAACCCGTACGGTATTACTATATCACAATCATCGTATCGGGTATACCATATGGATCAATATCACATACTAAGCCCGTACGGTATTACCATATCACAATCATCGTATCGGGAATACCATATGGATCAATATCACATACTAAACCCGTACGGTATTTCCATATCACAATCATCAAGTTCCCTAGTAAGTTAGATAGAATTCTACTAAAGAAAATAAACTACCTAAAGTTACACTAATTAACTCTCAAGTGCAACTTCAAGCCTCTTTGACTTCCAAACCACTCAAGTTCCTTAAACTTCCACTTTCATCTAAAATCTCCAATTTAATCCTACAATACTTCCAAGTGTAACGTCCCGTTATTTTGTGATAAAAAATTTTATTTATTTTATTTTAATTTAAGTAATTAAAGTTTATTTATTTATTGGTAAATTAGAATTTAGTAGTTTATTTCGGTTTAAGTTCTTTTAATTACCTTTTTAGTTTATTTTCGTTTTAATGGTATTAATAATTATTAACGGGCCAATTAATAATTATTAATCACCATTGGGATAGTTTAAGAAGTTCGGGATTCGTTTTTAAGCCAAAAGTCATAAAAGGACGCAACCGTCATTTCCAAATTTGTAAAATATCTAAATACTATTTGTCATCTTCTTTAAATGAAACTTTGACCACAAGTTGACCACAAATCACTCTCCAATTCTCTCCTCCCACCCGTGGGTCTCCAAGAAGAAAAGAGAAAATTTGCTTTTCGTTTATTTCTCGACGGATCGGCTCGATATAGGATTTATTGGAAAGCCCTCGGGTCTACGATCCTTTTCCACCTAGCTATTGTCCGTTTCTCTCGAGATCCAAGGAGTTCTCAGTAAGTAAAGCTTGAAACCCTAAGCTTCAAATAGTGTTTTAATGGAGTTTTCTTTGATTTCCTTCGATTTCGTGTTGTAGAACTCGGTGTTTGTTAATACGGGAATTCTTTTAAGTGTTTTTGGAAACAATCCCTTAACCCTAAAACCGAGTTTCAGTCGAAACCCTTCTTGTTTGAAATTTACCCTTTTGGGTTTGATTTTGGGTTAGAATTTAATGAAATAATGTTGATTTAAATTCAATTCGGGAAAGGGCTTAATGTTCCCCCTAATTATCGATACCCATTGAAATCGGGAATATCGAATTTGCTTAAAACCAACTCGAAACACTTTTAAATTGCCTAAAAGCCGGAAAACCAAACCCAAAGCCCATTTTCTTGTTAGGGCCATAGGCCTCTTGTGGGGTTTTGTTGGATTTTCGTCGTTTCGTATGTTTAGTAGTTGTTTGATCGATAGTTGGTAATTTATTGATTGTATGATATAATTCAATTGTAGGTATTTTTGAACCACTCGCTTGATCGTTCCTTCGGACTTAGAAGCAAAGTCATCTTTTATTAAAGGTGAGAATAGTTAGGATTTAAAGTAATTATAGAAATCGAATAAGTGTGATGGTTTGTAGAACTGGAAACTAAGACTAGAATTCAAATCTAAGATTAGAGGGAAGTGAGTTAGTGCCCTTAGGATTAGGAGTTAATCCTTTAAGTGAGAACTTAGGAGTTCTCGAGGAAAGTATTGAATCTTAGAAGATTCTAAGTTAGATTCGTTTCGAAGCTTAAGTTGGATCATTGGAGGTTAAAAGGTCCAACTTTTATATAGAACGGTTAATAGAACCTCGGATTATGTTGGAAGTTTAGAATCCTTGAAGGTATAGGTTAATCGTTTAAGTTATGATTCTACTCTTATTATTGATACCGGAGTTCGATCGACATATCGTTCGTCCGGGAGTACTATCTATTTTACTTTATGTCATTTACCTTACATCTTTTACTTTATGCCCCTTTATTTATGTTTGCATCAACTACTTTAATTTCGCACTTTACTTATTTACTTTTATGGATATGCAAGCATATGCATATCATATTGCACCATAACATTCTTGCATCATTAGGTGAAAAAGAAATGAAAGTGAAAAAGAAACGAAAGTGAAAAAGAAATGAAAGTGAAAAGAAAAGAAAGTGAATGAGAAAAGAAGGAAGATTGATGAACCCTACGTGGAGTTCACATCACCTTCAGAGAAAAGAAAGAATGTGAAAGAAAAGAAGTTGAATGGTAGCCTACGGGATGTACGCATTACTTCTTCATGCATAGGGAGTTGAATGGTAGCCTACGGGATGTACGCATTACTTCCTCATGCATAAGGTTGAATGGGAGCCTACGGGATGTCCGCATTACCTTCATTCACGCACAAAAGGGCAAATGAGAAATCTTACGAGATGCTCTCATGCATTCATGTTTATGATAGATGAAAGAGAGAATCGAGGAGTTGTATGTTGTGCAAAGCATATTTACTTTCTTACTTACGTTATAATAATGATAATGGATGAGTATTGACTATGATTATTAGTAATATCATTCTTTAGAGAATATAAAATGAAATTACCGAGAGTTGGAGGACTTTAGGAGTGATTGGTGTCAAATTAATTGGACACAAATCGAAATGCAAGTTTGAGGTCTATCTTTACTTTTTATTCTTATTATTCTCACTGGGCTTAAGTTGTTAGCTCATGATATTACAACCAATTTCAGGTAATGCTCTTGCTAGAGGCCGTGGAAGGGGAGATGGTACTGCGTGATCGAGGGATGTTGACCTCGAGATGGACTCGTTGTTGTAAAGTCTATGTAATTATTTTTCTGAATTTTAAAGACTTTGATGATGTATATGTTGTATTTAGCTCATAAGAGCTTTTGATGTGGTTTTTATGATATGAAATATTTGAACTCCTGATTGGGACTTAAAGTCCATGTGATTTTATTAGATTTAAAAAATTAGGATGTAAACAGGTTTTGGCTAGCCAATTTTCAAACAAAACCACGCCAATTTTTCTTAAAATAAAAGACTTCCGCTGTGTTTTCTAAATTAAATTTATTTAAAAGTGTCGGGTCGTCACACCAAGCCACTCAAAGTTCTATTTATTACTTCCAAAATCATAGAAACTCCAAATCACTCCACTCACTTCCAAATTTAAAGTCACCAACCAAGTATTAACTTCCGAAAGTTAGTTCCCCTCTTAACCTCAATAAACAATATCGTAATGAAATATAATTCATAAAATCACTAACTTCCATTTTAAACACACCTTAGATTTGAAATCAAACTTCCAAAGTGCCGAATGAATTCCCTCTCGCACGATTATCAAAACTTTTGAGGGCTTCCCATAAAGAACGAGAAATGCCAAAAGGTTAGGATGGATAGAACGCCCACGTCCGGAGCATTCCAACGCTATCGAAATTACGGAGATCCACCGAGAAATGAGGAAAAGCCAAAGAAGAGATAGAGGGAGATGGAGGTTTCGACCAACAAGGAAAAAAAGGAAAAGAAAAAATGAAGGGAAATTTGACCAAAATTGACTTTTTAAGAAGGAGATGAATAGTTAAATGAGATATTTTTAAGAAATTAGAAAATGACGTATACGTCCCTTTTAAGTGATTTGATTAAAAATACGAAACCCTAAGATTCTAAATTAATCTAAAGGTGATTAATAATTATTAATTGGCCCGTTAATAATTATTAACGTCACCAGAACTAATTTAAAGTAATAAAAGGATTAAAAGGATTTTTGGACGAAAATAACTACTAAAATCGAAATCACCACTTTTAAACTAACTTTAAATACTTTAATTAAAACAAATTGATTAATTATTTAAAATAAAATAAAAATTCACTTCAAAATAACGGGACGTTACAGTCTACCCTCCTTAAAAGACTTTTCGTCCCCGAAAAGTGCAATTACCAAGTGATAAGCGAGGGTACTTAGACTGCATTTCGTCCTCACGTTCCCACGTAATCTCCTTCAACACTTGGTTCCTTTACAATAATTTGACCAAGTGGATAACTTTGTTTCTCAACACTTTGGTTCGGTTGCTAGGATCACAACCGGCATCTACTTCTAAGACTATCTAGCATCCAAAACCACTTAATAGAAAATAAACGTTCATAAACAAGATTATCAGAACTTTCACCATATCAGTTATCAGGAATTTCACCACATCAGGTCTCAGGAATTTCACCATATCAGGTCTCAGGAATTTCACAATATTAGACAATAAATAAAACAAGAGAGTGCCATAAAACTGACAAAGTACCTGTAACAACAGTACTAGATGCCTCAGCATCCTCTCGAGTGGTGGCAAAGACACGGGCCTGCTGTCGTGTCTGAGGTTGTGCCTGAACAACCGGAGGTGCTATCTGCTGCTGAATAGGATTAACCTGACTCTACCCTCGACCCTAACCCTGACCCCCACTCTGCTGTGGTGTCTGTAAACTAGGGAAAAAAGGTCTAATATGTCCGGTTTTCCACACAGAAAGCACCTTATCACCTTACAATGTCCAAGGTGGTACTCAGTACAATTAGGGCAATAAGGCAAAGAAGGGGCCCGAGCACTAGATTGACCTGTATGAATCTGTGATCCTCTGTCTGTTGCCCCTACCAGGAGCCTGTCTATATAAATGTGTCCCTCGACCTGGAAGGTCGTCCACAACCTTCCTCTTCTGAGAAAAGGCCTGTGCAGCAATCTCAAAGGCCTTTTTCTCCGAATCCCCAATATCCAATGCCAAAGCAGCATTCAAGGCATCAGCATAAGTAGCAGGCCGCAAAGCTCGTACCTGCCCTCGTAGGTCTGCTCTCAAACCCACAATAAATCTTTTTCTCTTACTCTCAGGATCAGTAACATGTCCAGTAGCAAATTTTGACAACCGGTCAAACTCTCTCTCATACTTCATAACAGACCTATCCCCCTGTCTGAGTGTGAGAAACTGGATCTCTAACTGATCCCTGGTATCCTCGGAATAGTACTTTTCAAAGAAATTTTCCCTGAACATCTGCCAACTAACTTGCAACTCAGGACTGAGAGTATGGGATATACCATTCCACCAGTATTATGCATCATCTACTAAAGAATAGGTCCCACAGTGGACCTTCAAATGATCCGGACACTTAATGAAACCAAGTACTCTCTCAATCCTGGTAATCCATCTCTCCGCATTTGCCGGATCGGTAGATGTACCATCAAACTTAGGCGTGTTATACCTTATATACTCTTTCAAAGTTTTTACAGCATCAGTAATACCAGACTGATCTATCACTGGAGTAGGTGCTCTAACAGGTGGTATAACCTAATCAGCATGTCCTCCACCTCGTAATAGGTCTAAAAAGTACTCCTTAGAAATGGTGATACTATGGCCATGTCTAGGTGGCTGATCAACTGGAGGCTCATCATCCCGATAAACAGGTGGAGGGGGTGGCAGTGTAACTGCCCCCGCCTGACCTCTACCTCGTACCCCAACCGGTACTCTGCTCCGACCTCTCCTAGGTGCCACTGTCCTCGGAGGCATACTGAAATCACAATCAGAAAAAACCTCTCATGAGATACTAGGAAAGGTAAAGCAAACTACAATTGAACTTGTCAAAAGAGAAAGTTCTAAGGATACCTGGCGTCGTGACCTCGAATGATGATTGGACAAGAACAAAATCAAACCATGAAAACATGCGATGCATGTGGTCTACAGAACCAAAGAGGCTCTGATACCAACTGTAACGACCCGATTTTTGTTAAATCTATTAAATTCAAATGCACAGCGAAAAACACGATTTTTACAGAAAAACGCCGTGGGTTAGTTTAAATATCGGATTATCCAAAACCTATTTATACATGGGCCCAATTCAGAGAAAGCGATAAACATGGAATGCACATTCCATACTATGATGAAACTTCTAGAGAAAGTTTTAAAGTTCAAAAACATATACAAATTATACAAATGCTCCATCGAGCTCAAAATGAAACATAAGAAAATGTGATGAAATGTTTGTAAGCATTCAAGAATGCTACACCCAAAACCAGTCGTGTTCCTGTCCATTCATCATGTCGATAAGTCACACGGCGCCACCTCCTCTACCTCGCCCTCTACCGCGATTCTTACATGAAAAATTGTAATTGAAGCAACATTAGCATAAAAATGCTACTGAGAGTAAAATGAAAGCAAGTAATCCTATGAACCAAATTCCATACCCGAAATTGTGTCCAAAGGCCTATATTTCACTTTTACTACCCATTCCACATTCCAAATTCCACACATAATCAACATACATAATATGCATTTATAAAGTAACGATATTAAGACTTAAAGTAAAAGTACCGGTTATTACTAAGTCTTTCTATCCATTCTAATGAGTATATGTAACTGTAACATTAACATTCATTGTTACCAAATCAGTTTCATCGTAACGGATTTACCGTATGAATCAACATCACATACTAAGCTCGTATGGTATTACCATATCACAATCATCGTATCGGGTATAACATATGGATCAATATCACATACTAAGCCCGTACGGTATTACCATATCACAATCATCGTACCGGGTATACCATATGGATCAATATCACATACTAAGCCGCATGCGGTATTACCATATCACAATCATCGATCGGGTATACCATATGGATCAATATCACATACTAAGCCCGTACGGTATTTCCATATCACAATCATCAAGTTCCCTAGTAAGTTAGATAGAATTCTACTAAAGAACATAAACTACCTAAAGTTACACTAATTAACTCTCAAGTGCAACTTCAAGCCTCTTTGACTTCCAAACCACTCAAGTTCCTTAAACTTCCACTTTCATCTAAAATCTCCAATTTCATCCTACAATACTTCCAAGCCACTCAAAGTTCTATTTATTACTTCCAAAATCATAGAAACTCCAAATCACTCCACTCACTTCCATGTTTAAAGTCACCAACCAAGTATTAACTTCCGGAAGTTAGTTCCCCTCTTAACCTCAATAAACAATATCGTAATGAAATATAATTCATAAAATCACTAACTTTCATTTTAAACACACCTTAGATTTGAAATCAAACTTCCAAAGTGCCAAATGAATTCCCTCTCGTACGATTATCAAAACCTTTGAGGGCTTCCCATAAAGAACGAGAAATGCCAAAAGGTTAGGATGGATAGAACGCCCACGTCCCGAGCATTCCAACGCTACTGAAATTACGGAGATCCACCGAGAAATGAGGAAAAGCTAAAGAAGAGATAGAGGGAGATGGAGGTTTCGACCAACAAGGAAGAAAAGGAAAAGAAAAAATGAAGGGAAATTTGACCAAAATTGACTTTTTAAGAAGGAGATGAATAGTTAAATGAGATATTTTTAAGAAATTAGAAAATGACGTATACGTCCCTTTTAAGTGATTTGATTAAAAATACGAAACCCGAAGATTCTAAATTAATCTAAAGGTGATTAATAATTATTAATTAGCCCATTAATAATTATTAACGTCACCAGAACTAATTTAAAGTAATAAAAGGATTAAAAGGATTTTCGGACGAAAATAACTACTAAAATCGAAATCACCACTTTTAAACTAACTTTAAATACTTTAATTAAAAAAAATTGATTAATTATTTAAAATAAAATAAAATAAAAATTCACTTCAAAATAACGGGACGTTACAATAATAATTAAATTAAATAATAATTAAAAAAATCTATGTAAAATAACGGACGTTACAGTTGTGAAATTGATTAAATAGATAGACCTCGAAAAAACAAAGAGTTTAATATCTTACGGGTTCAAAATGAAGTTCAGATGAAGAAGTTATGACCCAAATACTTTAAAATTTAAACAAAACTCCAAGAAAAGAAAAATGAAGATTATTTTGTTCAAGTATACATTCAAGGATTTGGATTTTCAAATTAGCTTGGTTCTTTGCAATGTTTAGTTAGGGATTAATCTAGTGTTTACAGATAAAATGAAATGGAAAGAAAATTTCAAGTTCTACCAACTTAGACATTGGGATTTCATTAAAAAGAATACAAAAGTAACAAGAAATCCATAAAAGTAAATTACCTCTTAGAGCTTCTAAGAGCAAGATTGTCCCATCCAAACGTTATGAAAAATATTATTCACGTTAATACCAAAACAATGCAATAAAAACCGCTCAAAATAGTTGAGAAATGAGAGAGATAAGCCCCATTTTCTCTTGGTTTCTTGGTTTTGCCGAAAATGAGGATAAGAAATGAAAAGATGTGTTTTTGGAAGGAATTTTTTATGTTTTCTTCAAATGAGGGAGAAGATGAAACCCTTGTTTTTAGTGAGAATAAGTTTCTTTGCAATTTGGTTATTTTACTTCTCTTCTCATTTTAAGATTTACCCCATGCAACTAAAACATAGGTTAACAAATTAAATTTACCCAACACAATTGGACACTGTTAAAAGATGATTAATTATTATTAATTGGCTTATTCATAATATTTAATGCACCTAGTTTCTGAATAACACTTTTAAAATAATAACTACCAAGTAAAGATTATAACAACTAAAAACTAAATAAAAATAATTAAATTTCATAAAATGAATAAAATAAATAAATTATTAAAGTTATTTTTAGTAATTCATGGACCATTTCGACAAAACTTTATAACCTAGGAACCAAATAGACATAATATTTAAAACTCAGAACACAGGGACCAATAGACATAATGTCCAAATTTAATTGAGGGAGCACTTAGACACAAATTAAAAACGCGGGGACCAAATGACATGACAACTAAAACTCAAGAACTAAAATGGTACTTTACCATTATTAAATTACTAAATTTCTAAAAAAAAATAAAGCAAGTTTTTATCAAATCACTTTAAAAAAAAAACTATGGAAATTGTCCGTGAAATTTCCCAACAGGTATAATTGTAAAGAAAGCAAATAATAATAAAGCTAGAAACTTTTTCCATTTTCTTTTCACAATGAATTAAGTCCATAAGTTTTTGAGCTTCTTTTGTAAGTTAAGAACATTTATTTTTCGAAATGATGAACTTTTCTTTATTGACTCATTCTTCATGTTGATATGTACAAAGCCAATAACTTTTTATCGTATCTAAAAAGTTGATCACTAATTAGTAGATTTTTGTATACCTATGTCATGTCCAATTTATTATATTTTCAATATTTGGGTCTTCGATGATGAATTGACTGCATAAACTTGGGGGCTGGTTATGAAAATATCCATGATTAACTAGTATATGCATTTTAAAAGATATTTTTCTTACAATATAATTGTTTTAATAAAATTATTCATAAAATACTACAAAATTGAAATTTATTATTGAATTATGATTGTTTCTATTCACATGAGAACCTATTTCTTTAACACATCTTTTTACATTTCAATGGTATTTTTTATAATCAAGTATGTGTCAACCGTCGATCCCCTATTATTTAGTATTTTCTATTGCGTATGCTATTTATCGTTGTGACGACCCGTCAATTTTAAATAAATTAAATCAGAGAAAATAGCGGAAGTCTTTTATTTTAAGAAAAATTGGTGTGATTATGTTTGAAAATCGGCTAGCCAAAACCTCTTTACATCTTAAATTCTAAAATCTAAAAACACAAGGAAAATTAAGTTCCTATCCAGGAGTTCAAAATGATTTATAATCATAAAATAAAGACAAAAGCTCTTAAGAGCCATTTACAAATATACAACTCCAAAATTATATAAAAATCACGAAACCATGTACATGGATTTTTACATAACACTTAGTCCATCTCAAAGTCTTCATCCCTCGATCATGCAGCACCATCTCCTCTCCCTCGACCTCTAGCCAGGACATTACCTAAAGTTTTTGTAATATCATGAGCTAACAACTTAAGCCCAGTGAGAATAATAAGCATAAAAAGTAAAGATAGACCTCAAACTTGCATTTCGATTTGTGTCCAACTTACCTGACACAATCAATCCTAAAGTTCTCCAAACTTTAGGTAATTTCATTCTAAACCTTCCAAAGGATGAATTTTACTAACACTTGTAGTCAAATCCTCATCCATAAACTTGTTATGACATAATAAGAAAAGTAAATAAAGTTTGCATAAATATAACATCTCGATCCTCTATATCATCAATCATAAGCATGAATGCATGAGGACATCCCGTAGGATTCCGCAATTGCCTTTATGTATGAGGAAGTAATGCGTACGTCCCGTAACTTACCATTCAACTCCACATGAGGAAGTAATGCGTATGTCCGTAACTTACCATTCAACTCCCTATGTATGAGAAGTAATGTGTGCGTCCATAACTTACCATTCAACTCCGCATAAGGAAGTAATGTGTATGTCCGTAACTTATCATTCAACTTCTATGCATGAGAAGTAATGTGTGCGTCCGTAACTTACCATTCAACTCCGCATAAGGAAGTAATGTGTACGTCCGTAACTTACCATTCAACTTCTTTCGTTGTTTTACTTTCTTTTCTTTTCAATGATGCGAGATGTTATGCATATGCTTGCATATGCTTGTAAAAGTAAATAAGTAAATGTAAATGTTAAAGTAACCGAGACATGCATAAAGTAAAGGAGAAAAAGTAAAGACATAAGGTAAAGGACATAAGTAAAATAGATAGTAATCTCGGACGAACGATATGTCGATCGAACTCCGGTATCTATAATAAAAGTAATATCATAACCAGGGAAGAAAAAGTCGCCGATATCGGCGACATTGTCGCCGACTTGTCGCCGGAGAAGGGAGGAGATAAGTCGACGGGGGGGAAACGAATATCTTATACGGAATCGGCGACTTTACAGCTTTCGGCGACTTTAAGCGACAACTTTCGGCGTGGCTTCGGGTTGTTCACGTGGCTTCGACATTGTCGGCGACTTTAACCGACATTGACGGACATTGTCGGTGACTTCTGGCGACTTCACAGGGAGGAAGTCGACTTTCGGCGAGACTGGGCTGGGAATATGATAAAAGAAGAGAAGAGGGTAAAGCAAAAGGGAAAAACTGATATGAGGAGAAAGTGAAGTCACTATCAAGGTAATAAATAAGGAGAGGGAAGAATTAGTGAGTGATGTCATAGGCATGTGATGTACGATTGGTAAGTCAAAAATATACTCAAAAAGATTTGGTTGCCTCACAATTTTACCAAGTTGCCATCCAAAGCCAATTTAACATTCTTCCCATTGGTTGTCAGGGAGAGTGATTACAAGTTTTTTTCTTTTATTATTTATCCTAAATTCAAGTCCTTCCTCTATAAATTGAAGGACACCCTTCTTCTCTTTCACTTGCCCTTGCCCTTCTTCTCTTTCACAGTCTCTAAGTCCATCCTTTTCTACTATATATCTACATTTTTACCAAATACCAAGTAAGTTTTAATGTTAAGTTTTTATTTTTTATTTTACTTTTCCATTCTATTACTCTTTTTTTTTTCTTTTTGGCTTTAACTCACGTTTTTATTTTTTTATTTTACTTTTCCATTTTCCATTATTTTTCTCCATAAATATTCATTAGAAACAATAAACATATTAACTTAAATGTCAATATAACTTAAACATTGATAGTAATCTAGGAAGATGAGAGGGCTTTACTAACTACACTTTAATTTTTAAACATGTGAGAAGATGAAAAATTAACCAACATTCATCACTTAAAAAAATCTCATTCTTAATATATATATATATATATATATATATATATATATATATATATATATATATATATAACAATTATTTTTGTTATTTGATCAATTAAAAGGTATCAACAAATCTTAAGAAATGAAAATTTATTAGATAACCGTTTTTTCTTTTCTAAATTTTTATTTTACATAAAAATAATTATTTTTAAGTTTCTATTTGATAAATTAACAAAATAATAAAAAAAATATTAACTAGCTTATATGATTTGTAATATTGAAAATTTGATATATATATATATATATATATATATATATATATATATATATAATATTATAAATTGAATTAATTAATTAATAAATTTTACTACTCATTTTCCTATCGTCATTCAATGCAAAACTGCAACAACCATTTTACCATGGTTCATGGAATTTATACTTAATTAATTTTGGAAATAAATGGAAAAAGGAAGTAAAAGGGTGTATTGATATGTATTTATTTTAGAATAGTTGTCTCTTCAACTTCTCTTCTTTCCTAACTTAAAAAATAAATCTACTATTTGCTATAAATTGGGGTGGCCTATTGAAAAAATAACTACGAGAAAAAATTTATGCATGAATCGTATTTTCGTATGCAAAATTTTATAAATACTTTTGATGTATAACTTCAAATAAATCATATGACAGGATGAATAACTAACGTGCAATACACGTGTTAAAATACTATCTATTTTTTTCATATAGTTTTATTTATAGAAATTTCATATAATTAATGTAATTATAAAATTAAGTTAAAACCTTCACGTGCATCGCACGTGTTTAAATCTAGTATATTTAAATTTTTAAAGTTAATAGTTAGTTTTAATGTTTTAATTGTAAGAAAAATTTAAAAGAGTCAATATTACTAATTAGAATTAGTTTTCAATTTCGTACTTTAATACTTTAAGTTTAATTTATTTTCATAACCATATATGTTGTGACTGTGATTTTATGTAGGATTAGGAGCTAGTTTTTTGAGTGAGAACTTAGGAGTTTCTCAAGGAAAACATTGAACCTTAGAAAGTTCTAAGTTAGATTCGTTTCGAAGCTTAGGATGGATCATTGGAAGTTAAAGGATCCAAACTTTTAGATAGAATGGTTAATAGAACCTTGGATTTTATTTGGAGGTTTAGGATCCTTGAAAGAGTAGATTATGTGTTAAGATAGGATCTACTTTTATTAATGTATCGGGAGTTCGATTTACTTATGGTTCTTCCGAAAATTCCTATCTATTTACCTTATGTCTTTTACTTTATGTCTCTTTACTTTATGCTTGTTTGGCTACTTTAACATTCACATTTACTTTTGCAAGCATATGCATAACATCCCGCATCATTGAAAAAGAAAAGAAGGGAGAATGTGAATCCTACGAGAAGTTTCGCATTACCTTCAGAGAAAAAGAAAAGAAACTGAAAAAGAAAAGAAGGGAGAATGATGAATCCTACGGGAAGTTCACATTACCTTCAGAGAAAAAGAAAAGAAAGTGAGAAAGAAAAAAACGGAGAATGATGGATCCTACAGGAAGTTCCACATTACCTTCTTCATTCATAAGGGAGAATGTGGATCCTACGGGAAGTTCCACATTACCTTTAGTCATGCATAAAGGGCGAATGGGAATCCTACGAGATGTCCTCGTTACCTTCATGCATATTATCGATGGAAATATATATCATGGATAAAAAATTGAGATGTTATGTTTATGTAAAGTTTATTTACTTTTCTTATATATATTGTAACAAGTTAATGGATGAGAATTAGACTACGTGTACTAGTATTATCATCCTCCAAAGATTATAGACATATGCATAACAATCAAAGTAAAATGTGAGCATATACTCATAATGCAAATGTCATAAGTGCCATAAGCACTATCATCATAATAAGCTTCCTCCCTGGGTGTGACGACCGTCACTTTTAAATAAATTAAATCGGAGAAAACAAGGAAGTCTTTTATTTTAAGAAAATTTGGCGTGGTTATGTTTGGAAATTTCTGGCCAAAACCTGTTTACATCTTAATTTCAAAATCTAAAATACACAAGGAACATTAAGTTCCTATCCAGGAGTTCAAAATGATTAAAATCATAAATCAACGACAATAAGCTCTTATGAGCTAATTACAAAATACAAATCATCAAAATGATATAAAGTTCACAAAACCATGTACATGGATTTTACATAACACATAGTCCATCTCCATCATCATCATCCTCTCGATCAAGCGCGCACCAGCTCCTCTTCCACGATCCCAAACATTACCTGAAATGTTTGTAATATCATGAGCTAACAACTTAAGCCCAGTGAGAATAATAAGCATAAAAATTAAAGATAGACCTCAAACTCGCATTTCGATTTGAGTCCAAGAACACACTTACTCTTTGCTAACCATCCATTCAAAGAGTTTATAACAAAATGGTTCACTTTTACTTACCAAATCTCCAATAATATTGTGGAACTACATTCCAAATATTCCTGGTAAGGTTTAGTAAATGCATATAGCATTTATATCTCATTTTCCATACATACCTTATACTATACATAAGGTTTACTTTATATTCTTATTCCTCCAAAGGATGATATTACTACACTCGTAGTCAATCCTCATCCAACAACTTGTTATAACATGAGTAAGAAAAGTAAATAAATAAACTTTACATAATTATAACATCTCGATTCTCCTACTCGTTTATCATATGCATAAAAGTAATGAGTACATCCCGTAGGATACGCATTCGCCATTTATGCATGAAATGGAGGTAATGTGGATTTTTTACATACTATCCACCATTATCCTTATATATGAAGTAGTGTGGGCAACTTATCATATCCCACCAATACTTATGCATGGAAGTAGTGTGGGCAACTTAACATATCCCACCAAAACTTATGCATGGAAGTAGTGTGGGCAACTTAAAATATCCCACCAAAACTTATGCATGGAAGTAGTGTGGGCAACTTAAAATATCCCACCAAAACTTATGCATGGAAGTAGTGTGGGCAACTTAAAATATCCCACCAAAACTTATGCATGGAGGAAATGTGGACTTTCTCGTATTCCACCATTATCCTTTCGTTTTTCTTTCTCACTTTCTTTTCTTTTCAATAATGCGAGATGTTATGCATATGGTTGCATATGCTTGCAAAAGTAATAAAGTAAATGTAAATGATAAAGCAACCGAAACAAGCATAAAGTAAAGGGGCATAAAGTAAAGAACATAAAGTAAAGGGCATAAAGTAAAATAGATAGAATCCCGGATGAACGATATATCGATCGAACTCCGCTAACAATAATAAAAGTAAAGGTCAAAACATAACGATTAACCTAAACTTTCAAGGATTCTAAACTTCCAAAACTAATCTAACTTAGAATCTTCTAAGATTCGAGGTTTTATCGAGAAATCCTAAGTTTCTCGCTTAAAGGATTAACTTCAAATCCTAAGGCACTATCTCACATCCTCTAACCTTAGATTGGATTCTAATCTTAGTTTCCGATTCTACAAATCATTATACTTATTTGCTTTCTATAATTACTTTAAATCCTAACTATTCTCACCTTAGCCAAATAATTCAAAATCTCCAATTTCCACGAAACAACCACCGAGCAATTGCACCTACAATTCACCGATTGTACAACATATTACAAATCATAACTAATATGCGAACAAATGTGCAATTTTCGGGTGAATAGTGATTTCGGATGAATAGTGTCTCGGGTGAATAGTGTTTTCGGGTGAATAGTGTTTTCAAAAATCCGGGCTCAAAATCGTCATTTTTCATGATAGAAATTCATGATTTCAACTTCAAATCTCATTTATAATCAAAAACGAACAAAACCACCTAAAAAGTTTTGAAAACTTACTTTTTGGGACTTCCCTAAGGGAATGAGAATCTTCGAAAAGCTAGGTTGGATAGGTAGCCCTCGTCCTTACCATTCCAACGCAACCGAAAACACAACGATCCGTCGAGAAACGAATGAGAAATGAAGAAAAGAAAAACTAACCCAATCCCCCATTGATGCTACGGCTTGGAGAAGAAGGAGGAAGAAAAAAATGAATACTTGGTCAACTTAAGTCAACTTTGATATTTAAAGAAATAAATGAATAGTAAATTTAGATATTTTGGTAGTTTGGAAATTACGGTTTTGCCCTTTTATAACTTTAAGCTTATAAAACGAAACCCGAAGCTCTTAAATAAATCTAAAGGTGATTAGTAATTATTAATTGGCCTATTAATAATTATTAATGTCACCGAAGCGAAAAATAAACATTAAAACGATAAAAAAAATGAATTTCGGGCAAAATTAAGTACTAAAATCGAAATTACAAAATAATAATTAAACTAAATACTTAAATTGAAATAACTAAATAAATAAATAACATTAAATAAATAAATAAAAATTCACTTCAAAATAACGGGACGTTACACTGGGAAAGCACATATCTCGAAACTCAACAGTCTCGACTCAAGAGCTGCCAACTTAACTTAACAAGAAAAATAAAAATAAAAGAGTGGCTAGCTCCATAATTAAACAGGATAAAAGCCAAACAGCCTGAAAATAATAAAGTATAAATCACTACCATACTGGTAGCTTTTCCTGATAATTTTAACCTTACTACTATGTTGTGATGGTTGTATCTTATACGCCCTATAAAAGTGACGTGAATCCAAATTTGATCACAACATAGCATCTTGATGGAAGTGTGCATCTCCCTGATGGAAACTGACACAACTATTGTAGTAAGGATGATCCAATCCTTGTTGAGCTCTACCTCGAACCAGTTGTTAGTGTTGCCGTTGCTGTTGTTGATGTTGTTGTTGTTGATGCTGCCGTTGCTGCTGCTGTGGCATCCCTTGATTGGCGTCGTCATCCTTTGTTTTCTTCTTCTGAGAGGTAATCTGTCCCGTAGTAGTAAATTTTCTTTTCCTTTCATAAGATGTAAAATCCAAGATAAGGACAACTCTTAAGCCTCCTTATTCAAATCTTGAATGAACTCGACTTCAGAGATCATTTCCTTTCTTGTAAAGAATAACTGGTGTCTGTCAAACACCTTAGTCCATTAACATTCTATCCTTCCAACATAGGATTCACTTTAGAGTCTATCTTGAAAAGACTCGGTAGGTCCAACTATGACCTACATGTTTCTCAAATTTCTCCGTCCAATAGATGGTCAAACACGATGTGAATTGAATTCACCAAACTATCTCATTGCCTTATAGAAGTTACCGATATCACGGTCCATCAACTTCCTTCTATATCTCAATCAAATACCAACACTCAACCTTAGTGTTAGTCAAACTTGAGAATTTTCCAAATATGGATCTCAATAACTTGACCTCGAGTATAATCCAATTCAAATTAGTACATCATACTGTGATAGTGACCAAACTAGGTCATTAACCAATTAACACAATCTTTAATGGTCCTCGTTGAGACTTATCACGTACAGTCCTTCTTCCTCTTTTAAGTGGCAACTCACTTTCCTTTTTGTACAACAGTACCACAAGGATTCACCACTTACCATAATCCAACTTTCTCAACTCAAACAAGGAACTTGTCCATTGAGTTAAGTCTAGGTTACTGAACCCGAGCCAGAGCGATTCCTTTTCGATAATTTCTCACCTCAAACAGTGTTTCATCTCTTAATACTGGGCTCCAGACAAACATGTCTCCCTTTTTACACATAAAAGTCAACACACATCTACTAAGACCACTACTTAGCAATTGTGTGACAATAACACTTTAATCAGCTTTAAGGATCAAACGAGTGATCTCTCGGAGTATCTCATCTCCTTTACTTTGACATTATGTCAATACTCTTTACGAGGTGTATAACCTCCAAAATTGCACGGGGTCAATCTACTTCTCGTCACCCCTACCCAAATCTCAAAATGGGTCAAATAAACATAACCACATAGTGGTTTTACGAGGATGTGAAATATCACAAACATCATTAACTTTTAACAATATTCTCATAACTCTTTCAATATCAAAGAAATAAAGCATGAGAATAAAAGTTATAGGCATACCTGGTGCCGCTGATCTCAGATGATGACTTGAGAATGGACTTAAAACAAAATATGAAAGACAAACATGCATCGCATGTAGTCTATAGAACCCGTAGGCTCTGATACCAGCTGTGACGACCGGTCACTTTTAAATAAATTAAATCATAGAAAACAGCGGAAGTCTTTTATTTTAAGAAAATTGGCGTGATTATGTTTGAAAATAGGCTAGCCAAAACCTGTTTACATCTTAAATTCAAATATCTAAAAACACAAGGAACATTAAGTTCCTATCAGGAGTTCAAAATGATTTATAAACATAAAAGTAAAGACAAAAGCTCTTAAGAGCCATTTACAAATATACAACTCCAAAATTATATAAAATTCATAAAACCATGTACATGGAATTTTACAACTACTTAGTCCATCTCGAAATCATCATCCTCTTGATCAAGGCGCACTGGCTCCTCTACCACGATCCCAAACATTACCCGAAATGTTTGTAATATCATGAGCTAACAACTTAAGCCCAGTGAGAATAATAAGCATAAAAAGTAAAGATAGACCTCAAACTTGCATTTCGATTTGTGTCCAAGTAATCTGACACAATTCACTCCTAAAGTCATCCAAACTCTAGGTGATTTCATTTTATACTTTCTAAGGATGATATTGCTAATAATCGTAGTCAATACTCATCCATTAACATTGTTATGACATAAGTAATAAAAGTAAATAAACTTTGCATCAATTAAACATCTCGCTTTTCTCTTTCATCGAACATATATATGAATGCATGAGAGCATCCCGTAGGATTCGCATATACCCTTATGCATGAAGAAGGTAACGTGGTCTATCCCGTAGGATCCATCGTTCTCCCTCCTTTTCTTTCTCACTTTCTTTTCTTTTTCTATGAAGGTGATGCGGACACTGCCCGTAGGCTCCAACATTCTCCCCCCTTCATTTCTTTCTCACTTTCTTTCTTTTTCTATGAAGGTGATGCGGACACTGCCCGTAGGCTCCAACATTCTTCCCCCTTCATATCTTTCTCACTTTCTTTTTCATGATGCGAGATGTTATGATGTAATATGATATG
The DNA here is from genome assembly GCA_028015215.1 of Gynostemma pentaphyllum. NCBI lineage: Eukaryota > Viridiplantae > Streptophyta > Magnoliopsida > Cucurbitales > Cucurbitaceae > Gynostemma > Gynostemma pentaphyllum. Next base: position 12,731,949 of record CM051350.1, read on the forward strand.
CATATGCTTACATATCTTGTAAAAGTAAATAAATAAAGTGCGGAATTAACATAGTCGATGCAAGCATAAAGTAAAAGCATAAAATAAAAGGTAATAAGTAAATGACATAAAGTAAAATAAATGAGCCCCTCGGACGAACGATATGTCAATCGAACTCCGCTATCAATAATAAAAGTAAAGTCGTAACTTAAACGATTAACCTATACCTTCAAGGATTCTAACTTCCAACATAATCTGAGGTTCTATTAACCGTTCTAAAATACAAGCTGGATCTTTTAACTTCCAATGATCCAATCTTAGTTTTGAATCGAAACTAACTTATAATCTTCTAAGATTCAATACTTTCCTCGAGAACTCCTAAGTTCTCACTTAAAGGATTAACTTCTAATCCTAAGGGCACTAACTCACAACCCTCTAATCTTAGAATCGGATTCTAGTCTTAGTTTCAAATTCTACAAACCTTCATACTCATTCGCTTTCTATAGTTACTTTAAATCCTAACTATTCTCACCTTAGCCAAATAAGAGTTCGCTCCAAGTTTCCGAAAGCACGATCAAACAATGATCCGAAACACCTACAATTAATTATATCTAACAATTAATAAATAAACATACATCGATCAAATAACATCTAAAAGCTCAAAACAACGATCAACCTCATAAACCCCACTATGAGGCTCTCGGCCCTCCCATGAAAAGTGGGTCTCGGGTTTGGTTTTCCGGCTTTTAGGTACTTTAGAGGTGTTTCGAGTTGGTTTTAAACAAATTCGATATTCCCGATTTCAATGGGTATCGATAATTAGGGTTTTTGAACGTTATGCCATTTCCCGAATTGAATTTAAATAAACAATAATTCAACAATAAATAACCCATAATCAAACCCAAAAAGGTAAATTTCAAAACGGGAAGGGTTTCGACTGAAACTCGGTTTTAGGGTTAAGGGATTGTTTCCAAAATACTTAAAACAACTCCCGTATTAACAAACACCGAGTTTCACAACACGAAATTGAAGGAAACCAACAAAAACTCCATTAAAACACTATTTGGAGCTTAGGGTTTGAAGCTTTACTTACCGAGAACTCCGTATAACACGGGTGGCAAGCACGATGGTTAGGTGGAAAAGTATCCTAGACTTGAGGGCTTTCCGATGCAACCGAAATCAAGTCGATCCGCCGAGAATTGAGCAAAACCCAAAAAAATCCCCCCCAAACCTTGAAGTTTCGGCCAAGAGAAGAAAATGAGAGGTTTTGGGGTCAACTTTGGTCAAATGATGCATTTAAAGAAGATTATGAATAGTGTTTGGATATTTTTAAGAAATTGGAAATGACGGTTACGTCCTTTTATGACTTTTGACTTCTAAATCGAAACCCGATGCTCTTAAATAAATCTAAAGGTGATTAATAATTATTAATTGGCCTATTAATAATTATTAATGTCATCGAAACGAAAATTAAAGTATTAAAATGATTAAAACGAATTTCGGTCGAAATTAACTACTAAAATCGAAATTACAAAATAATAATTAACTAAATACTTAAATTGAAATAAATAAATAAATAATATTAAATAAAATAAAAAAAAATTACTTCAAAATAACGGGACGTTACACTTAGACTATCCAAAACCTGTATACATTTTTCACATCAGAAAAATTTAAAAGCAAGGAAATGCAATTCCTTTTCCAAAGTTAAAAGAAGTTGATAATTGTAAAGTTAAAACGAGAAGCTCTTGTGAGCTTATATACATGTTTACAATTCCAAAAGATACAAAATATAACAAAACAAGTCCATGAACTTTAAAATACTCCTAGTCCATCTCAGCATCATCATCCATCGATCAAAGCCGCACTGCTCCTCTCCCCAACGACCCAGGAGTAAGAGCGTTACCCGAAAATGTTTGTAATATCATGAGCTAACAACAAGCCCAATGAAAATAAATGGAAAGTAAAGTAACATTAGACTCCAAACCAGTATTCGGATTTGTGTTCAAGTATATCTTACATTCTCTTACCAAAACTTCCAAAACTCGAGAATAATAACTCCCAACGTTTAGAAGAAAGTTGTCATATCACAATTCTCTCTCTTATACCTTATTCTTAATACCTCTTACGAGATATAAGGTTTATATTCATCTGTCTTTAATAACTTATGTTAAGCTCCCTCGGTCTTAACATATTCAAATAAACACAATTTATGATAAATGACAATAATATTAGCTCCCGCAGGCTAACATTACATCACTATCGCTCTTTCCAAAATATTGCTTATAATGACAGTATGAAAACTCCCAGGCTAACTATACTTCATTATCTCAATTTCCAAAATAATGCTTATGATGACAGTATGAAAGCTCCCGCAAGCTAACTATATGTAACGTCCCATTACTTTTGGAGGTAATTTTTTTTTTAAAATAAAGTATTTAAGTTTAGTTTAAACTTAGTAAATTCGATTTTAGTAGTTATTTTCATTCGAAAATATTTTTTAACCCTTTTACTACTTTAAATTAGTTTCGGTGACATTATTAATTATTAACGGGCCAATTAATAATTATGAATCACCTTTGGATTATTTTAAGATCTTCGGGTTTCGTTTTAAAAGAAAAAAGTAAAAGAAGGACGTAGGCGTAATTTCTAATTTCTTAAAAATATCAAAATACTATTCATCATATCCTTAAAAACCCATCTTTAGCAAAAATTAGAAATTTGCTCATATTTTTCTCTCTCAAAACCCCCCAAACCCGAGTAAGAAGAGGAGAAAGAAAGAGGAGAAAGAAAGTGTCGGATCTCCCTCGTTTCTTGGCCGATTTTTCCGTGCCTTAGCTCGTTGGAAAGCTCTCGCAACAAGCTTTCTACTCATCCTAAATTTTTAGCCTTTCCATCAACTTCCAAGGGACGAAAAGGTGAGGGAAATTCTTCAAAATATGGGTATTGTTGATTTTAAAATTCCATCTTTGATTCATGATTGAATCCCTCCTTTATCCTTTGATTAATTGAAGTTTCTAGCTAAAATAAAAGTGTCTAGGGTTGATGTATGTCCATCGTTGGCCCTAACATCGAATCGAAACGGAAACCCGTTCTGTGTGTTTTTCCATCACTTGGCTATGTTTAGGATGTTTAGGTTGTTATGTTTTTTCATTTTACTTAATTTTTCGGAAATCGATTATTATGTAAAACCCTGAAATACGAATACCCATTGATATCTCTATTTTCAAAGTATCCGAAATCAACCCGAAACACCTCTAAAAGTGCATAAAAGACGAAAAACCGAACCCGAGCCCTCTCTCCCTTGTTTGGCTGTGGTCCCTTATGGCTTAATTCCAGGTTTTTCATCGTTTTATGCATTTAATTGCCGTTTGTTTGATTTTCGATTAATTAATGAATATTGGGTGTATTCGTTATGTAGGATTGTGATCGAGCACGTGGTTTTGATCTCGGCATTTTGGAAGCTTGGATTTCACAATCTAAGGTGAATTTAAAATGGAAGTTAGTGATTTTATTAATTATATTTCATGACGATATTGTTTATCGAGGGGAAACTGACTTCTGGAAGTTAATACTTGGTTGGTGACTTTAACTCGGAAGTGAGTGGAGTGACTTTGGAAATCTAATGAATTTGGAAGTGAAAGGTAAGGAACTTGAGTAGTTTGGAAGTCAAAGAGGCTTGAAGTTGCACTTGAGAGTTATTTAGTGTAACTTTAGGTAGTTTATGTTCTTTAGTAGTTTAGTAGAATTCTATCTAACTTACTAGGGAACTTGATATTTGATATGTAATATTTTTTGGATGATTGTGATATGGTAATACCGTGCGGGCTAGTATGTGATATTGATCCATATGGTAAACCCGATACGATGATTGTGATATGGTAATACCTGCGGGCTAGTATGTGATATTGATCCATATGGTAAACCCGATACGATGATTGTGATATGGTAATACCGTACGGGCTAGTATGTGATATTGATCCATATGGTAAACCCTATACGATGATTGTGATATGGTAATACCGTACGGGCTACTATGTGATATTGATCCATATGGTAAACCTGATACGATGATTGTGATATGGTAATCCCGCCCCCATATGATACCATATGGCCGCTACGAGATGAGTATGTTGATATTGATCCATATGGTAAACCCGATACGATGATTGTGATATGGTAAGACCGTACGGGCTAGTATGTGATATTGATCCATATGGTAAACCCGATACGATGAATTGTGATATGTAATACCGTACGGGCTAGTATGTGATATTGATCCATATGGTAAACCCAATACGATGATTGTGATATGGTAAAACCGTACGGGCTAGTATGTTGATATTGATCCATACGGTAAATTCGTTACGATGAAACTGATTTGGTAACAATGAATGTTAATGTTACAGTTACATATACTCATTAGAATGGATAGAAAGACTTAGTAATAACCGGTACTTTTACCTTAAGTCTTAATATCGTTACTTTACAAGAAGTATATTATGTATGTTGATTTTGTGTGGAATTTGGATTGTGGAATGGGTAGTAAAAATGAAATATAGGCCTTTGGACACAATTTCCGGTATGGAATTTGGTTCATAGGATTACTTGCTTTCATTTTACTCTCACTAGCATTTTTATGCTAATGTTGCTACAATTACAATTTTTTAGGTAAGAATTGCGGTAGAGGACGAGGTAGAGGAGGTGGCGCTGCGTGACTTATCGAGATGATGAATGGACAGGAACACGACTGATTTTGGGTGTAGCTTTCTTGAATGCTTACAAACATTTCATTACATTTTTCTTATGTTTCATTTTGAGCTCGATGAAGCATTTGTATAATTTGTATATGTTTTTGAACTTTAAAACTTTCATTAGCAGTTTCATCATAGTATGGAATGCGCATTCTAGGTTTATTGCTTTTTCTGAAAATTGGGTTGTAAACAGGTTTTGGATAATCCGATTTTTAAACGAAGCCATGTCGTTTTTCTGTAAAAATCAAGTCTTCCGTTGTGCATTTGAATCAAAAGGATTTTTACGAGTTTTGGGTCATTACACTATACTTCTTTATCCTCCCAATTTCAATTTTTCCATATGATATGATATGAATATGTATTCAATTGCAAGTATAATAAATATAATCATTCATCATAATCGAAAGGACATAAAGTAAATGGATCATGAATTACTCGTATACATAAAACAAATGATTAGGAACTTCTGAAAAATAATGAATGAATCGAGCCAACCGGCCTCCAGATAACTCAAGATTTGACTTAACATAAAAGTCTCCAATTCATTACTCCATTGTTTATTAAACATACAAAGTTCCTTATTCACAATCCTTATTACATTTGAAACCTTCATCTTCCGATAAACATTAGGAAACTCCGAAGTAAGTCTAAACTTAGAACTTCCAAAAGTTACTCATTTCCTTTGAAGCACCTATGAATTCTCTCACCAAATAGAACTAACTCCAAAGCCTAAGCACGTTAGTTCACTCACTCTAATCCTTTCGATTCAATCTTATTCTTAACTTCCGATCCTATAAATCGTTCAACTTATTCGGTTTCTAATTTTACTTTAAGTTCTATTTATTCTCACCTTGACAAAAGTAGTTTTGCTCCAATACCCCGATAGTGCGATCAATCAACGGTCCAAAAACACCTACAATTAAAATTACATATAACAATCAATAATTTACCAAACATCGATCAAACGACATCTAAAAGCATAAAACGACGAAAAACCCCGAAAATCCCTTAATGGTGCTCTCGGCCACCCACATAAAAATGGGTCTCGGGTTTGACTTTCCAGCTTTTAGGAAATTTAGAGACGTTTCTGGTTGGTTTCAAGTAGTTTGGTAGTTCCCAATTTCAATGGGTAACCATAATTAGGCTTTTTGGAAAAAAATTGATTTCCAGAATTTAATTACAACATACTTTTATTCAATAATAAATAACCCAATTCAGTCCACAATTTGTATATTTCAAACGGGACGGGTTTAGGCTCAAACTCGGGTTTAGGGTTAAGGGGAAGTTCCAAAAATCACATAAAACAACTTCTGTAGTTAAAATCATCGAGTTTCTCGGCAGAAATCGAAGATTCAAATTCAATACTCCATGAAAACACTATTTGAAACTTAGGTTTTGAAACTTTGACATACCTTGAGGCCCTTAGAACACGGATGGAAAGTACGATTGCTAGGTTAAGAAGAATCCTAGGACCGAGGGCTTTCCAATGCAAGCGGAATTGAAGCGATCCGATGAGAAACGAACAAAACCCGAAAATTCCCCCCATACCCTTGATGGTCACGGCAAAGGAAGGAAAAGAGAAGAAGGAAATGATTTGTTTGTGGTCAGTGAAGTCAACTTTTCAATATAAAGAAGAGATGAATAATGAAATGATATTTTAAGAATTTTAGAAATTATGGTTACGTCCCTTAAATGAATTCCATCTCACAAATCGAAACCCGAAGTTCTTAAACTAGCCAAATGGTGATTAATAATTATTAATTGGCCCGTTAATAATTATTAATACGACCAAAACTAATTTAAACTAATAATGCAATTAAAAAGGTTTAAAACGTAATAAACTTCTAAATTCTAAATTACTCATTCTAAAATTAACTTTAAATACTTAAATTAAAATAAAATAAATAAATAAAAAATTTATACCTCAAAAGTAACGGCACGTTACAGGCTGTCAATAGGACTATTGTTACATTGTTTAGTGCTATAATTGATAAAAACCATAAGACTTGGGAAGATTGCCTGCCATTCATAGAGTTTGAATATAATAGGGCTGTCCATAGTACTTGTAAAGGGTAAAAATAGCCCTCTTATAGGTTGCACTCATACTGGGCCGAGTCACATAGGGACAGGCCCATTCGGATCACGTCCTGAAGAAGCCAGCCCTCTTACGGGCCGCGTTCACTACAAGCCGGCCCACATGGGGATAAACCCATCCGAGCCAACACCATAAGGAGCTCGTCCTTCTGGGCCGAGTGAAAGCCCATTAAGCCTAGCCTCATGCTAGCCCAGTCGATGAACCTTCGATCAAGGAACTATAAAAGGCGCTTGACCTATCAAATCAGGTATGACACTTTAACCTAGAAAACGAACAACCCGATTGTTTTGACCTAATCCTTGCAGCGCAAGGCAAATCTCACCTACCACCACCTAACTTGATCGTCGGAGGGTCGTCGGCCGGTACCACACCGGTGCCCTTCTCATTTGTTGTAGCGTTTCAGGGTGCTCCACTGCTAAGGAACAGCACGTGACGCGACGTGCTCTATTGTGTGGAACAAGGCTCCGACGAGAAATATCCCACACAGTTTGGCACCCACCGTGGGGCCGTACATCTTCGATTTTCGGCTAAATCTAGATACTCACGCGGTACCCACAAGTTTAGACAATGACCACTCGGTTAGCAAGACTACGAGTTCTCAACGAGAACCAGGTCAGGAGTGGAGAGACGGATAACTACGTTTCAGTTCCTGACCCAACATCAGAAACCATCACCATTGCACTGGTGGAACATTGAGAGTTGATTGAAGCTCATAAGGCGCTGAAGGAAGAGATGAAGCAGATGAAAGCTTTACTGGGGGAAGGGTTGGCAATGATCCGGGCCAACAACCAGAACGTCCTAAACATAGATGAGGGAGGCCCTTCAAAGCCGCGGAACGGAAAGTCTCAAGCCAGACGTCGGCGTCAAAGGGCCACCGCATAGGAAAAAGGAAAAAACCTGGGCGAAGAAGACCTTCGGAGCAGGCTAATGGCCCGTCGACGCAGGGGAAAACACCAGTCTGGAGGTCTCTTCGTCAAAGGAAAAGGACGCCCCAGATAGAGCGGGTTCTTTCCGAGATGAACCTCACAGCCAACCACCAAGCAAAACCCTACCTCGGAAGGCCGTCGAAGGACAAGGAGACTTCAATGACACAGGGAGTGACCAGGGGAGCTCGACCTCGACAGGGTAGGACGAGGGCAGAAAAAGGCGACAGTACATCGATGCGAGGTAGATCCTCGAAGAAAGGTCAGCGAAAAAGGCGTTCGAGGAAAAAGCCAAACACTGCTCTAAAGCCCGAAAGCCAGGGGACTCTCCCTTCACGAGAGGGATCATGTCAGTCCCTCAGCCAAGACACTTCATCCTCCCTAAGTTCAAGATGTATGACCAGGACCCGAGACCCGATGGAACATGTGGCCCACTTCATCAACATGATGGAGTCCTCGTGCGTGTTCAGTCCAGATCTGGACGCCCTAACTTGCAGATTCTTTCCTACCAGTCTGAAGAGCTCACCCCTATTGTGGTTCAACGGCCTCCCTAAGAGGTCCATCAAAACCTTTTCGCACTGTCCTCGGCGTTCCTTAGCTAGTATAGTGTGAGTCGGAAGTTCGCTAAAACTAACCACGACCTCTATGACTTGTCGATGGGAGAGAGGGAATCCCTCCAGGATTTCATTATCAGGTTCCGAAAGGTCAAACTGGAAGTGAAAGACTGCAACGATCTGGAAGCAGCCATTGCATTCTCACGGGCGATGCACCCGAACCACCCCTTGTGGAGGTCTTTCAACAAGCGAAGACCAACGACAATGAAAGAGGCTTTAGACAGAGCGATGGCCAAAATATCACAAGACGAGTCGGAAAGGGTGGCCAGAGAAATGTGAAGAATGGGGTCAAAGTCCGAGGGCACATGGAAGAAGAAAGAGCTTCCAACTGAGGAAGGGAGAGGAAAGGAGCGCAGAGCCTGAGAAAAAAAGAAGGGAGGAAAAGAGAGATGAAGTGGAGAGAAAGTCCTGTGCTGGGAAGGATCAGAGATCCGAAGAAACGGAGTCCAGAATGGATCCTACATATAGAGACAACGAGGGATTAATTCCGAAAGGAAGAGAACCCGAAAGAGAAACGGTCGCGCCGTATCGAAAAAAGCACGGAACGGAAAGAACCCTATTGCAGGTTCCACAAATCTAACGGACATAACACGGAGGACTGTAAGGTCCTCGCCCGAGAGATAGACCGAGTATGCGAAAAGGGTCCTGCCCAAAGAAACAAAAAGTGGGACGTGAGGGACGTGGACAAGAGGCTCGCCACATCAGTAGAGATTCCGGGGGACGGCCACGTCAGCTCAATTCACTGTACCGGGGAGTCGATCAACGCTCACAAAAGGTCTCACCATGAGGCGAAGCTCCCTGTCTATCGGGTCGAGCACATCTTCGAAGACTTGATCAAATACTCCAACAGGGATTTGGAAGACGTCCACCTCCCCCACAACGATGCACTGGTGATAACAATATCGATCGGTTCGCACACAGTCGGTAGAGTTCTGGTAGATCCCGGTTCCTCCGTTAACCTGCTGTACATGCCCGTATTCTGAAGCATGAAGCTGAGGGAGTCCGACCTCGCTCCTAATTCTCAAGATCTGGTAGGATTCAACAGCGCGGTGACAAGTTCTTTAAGGACAATCAAACTGCTAGTCCGAGTGGAAGGCGCGAACCCAATGACCCTTTTTCACGTCGTAGACTCCCACTCAGGATACAATGCCCTGCTTGGGAGGCCGTGGATTCACTGCATGAAGGCACATCCCTCAACCCTTCACCAGAAGCTGAAATACCCCACTGAAAAGGGGGTCAGGGTCATAAAGGGAGAACAACAAGTCTCGAGGTCTTGCCTGGTTGAGATCGTCAAGCTGAAATCCCGATGCCAGGCATAGCAATTATAGAATCAGGACCCTGAAGGGGACCCGCCCTTTGCTCAACCACGAATAGAAGCGCCTGAGGACGGATCGAAAAAAATCCATATCCATCCAGAAAACCGGGAGAAAACGACGAGCATTGGGAAAGGTCTGAAAGAGGACCTGAGAGACGGACTGGTAAACTTTCTGAAAAAGAGCTGGAAAACGTTCGCGTGGGATCATACCGACATGCCCGAAATAGATCCGAGTATCATAACCCACAACCTTGAAGTCGACCCGAACCAACCTCCCGTCAAGCAGAAAAGGCGTAAGTTCGCGCCCGAGTGGAACGAAATTATTAATGAGGAGGTTCGGAAACTTCTGGAGGCAGGCTTCATTCGGGAAGTCAAATACCCCGAGTGGCTAGCCAACGTGGTGGTAGTAAAAAAGAAGAATGGGAAATGGAGAGCCTGCATAGACTTCACAGATCTCAACAAGGCTTGCCCCAAGGATTCATTCCCCTTGCCCAAGATAGACCAGCTGGTGGATGCAACAGCCGGGTATGAATTTCTTAGCTTTATGGATGCATTCTCCGGGTACAACCAAATAAAGATGAACCCAAAGGATCAGGAGAAAACCTCATTCATCACAAATGTGGGCACATATTGCTATTCGGTGATGCCCTTCGGCCTAAAGAACATAGGAGCTACCTATCAGCGCCTGATGAACCGAATGTTCCAAGGGCATTTGGGAAAGACGGTAGAGGTGTATATCGATGATATGTTGGTCAAATCCCAAAAGTCCGAAGACCACCTGGCCCACATCGAGCAGGCATCGAGGTGCTAAACCGCTACGGGATGAAGTTGAACCCCGACAAGTGCACTTTTGGAGTCCCAGCAGGCAAATTCCTTGGTCACCTGGTGACAAGTCGAGGAATCGAAGCAAACCCCGACCAAATCAAAGCGATAATGGACATGCAAGCGCCCACGAATCTAAAAGGGGTACAGAGATTGGCTGGATGCCAAGCCGCCCTGAGCAGGTTCATATCCCGTTCATCGGATAAATGTCAGCCGTTCTTCAAGGCGTTAAAGAAAAGCAGAGAGTTCGGTTGGGGAGTCGAATGCCATAAGGTGTTCGAAGAACTTAAGGTTTATCTATCTTCGCCCCCGCTGTTGGCAAAGCCCTCAGACAATGAAAAGCTATTCTTGTATCGACGCCGAAACACGCTACTCGAAGGTAGAAAGGCTGGCACTGGCTTTGATAGTGGCTTCACGCAAGCTAAAGCACTACTTCCAAGGTCACCCGATAGTGGTGAGGACCACATTCCCACTTAAGGCTATTTTGCATAAGCCAGACGCGTCGGGACGTCTAACGAAGTGGGCTATAGAATTGGGCGGATACGACATCACTTACGAACCAAGGACGGCCATTAAAGGACAAGTCCTCGCGGACTTCATCGCAGAAATGACTCCAGGAAGCCCAGGCGAAGCTGAAAGGACCGCGCCGTTACCGGAGAGCCTCGACGTGGGATCCTGGACCCTGAGCGTTGATGGATCCTCGAATTCAAGAGGATCCGCCGCAGGTTTTGTCCTGTCGACCCCCGAAGGATACCTCCTGGAACAGTCGATCCGTTTCGGATTTGCAGCCTCAAACAATGAAGCCGAGTATAAAGCGCTGATAGCTAGGTTACAAAGAGCGAAAGAACTGGGAGTTGAAGACCTAGTCGTTAGAAGCGACTCTCAACTCGTAGTTAACCAGGTAAAGGGGTTGTTCGAAGCAAAAGATCCCCGAATGGGAAAATATCTGGAAAAGGTAATGTCCATCTTGTCGCGGTTCACCAAGTATACAATCAGCCAAGTGCCTAGGGTCGAAAATGGACATGCCGATTCTCTGGCTAACCTCAGCTCGGCAGTCCAAACAGAGACAAAAAGGTTCATTCTTATCGATTACATGCCCGAACCAAGCATCACCCTTGATTCGGACATGGGGAGTAAAGGAGAAGCAGAACGAATAATGCCGATAGAGCAAGACCCATAGCCTGAGTCCAATTGGAGGAAACCAATCCTCGAATACTTACAATCAGGACTTCTGCCCGAGGAAAAACTAGAAGCGTGAAAAATTTGATCCAAGGCAGCCAGGTATTCGGTCATTCAAGGAGAGTTGTATAGGAGGTCCTTCATCGGGCCCTATCTGAAATGCCTGGGTAAGGCAGAAAGCTCTTACATACTGAGAGAACTACATCTTGGACACTGTGTAAATCACGCAGGACCAAGGTCCCTAAGTCACAGAGCACTAACCCAAGGGTACTATTGGCCGTCCATGGTTAAGGACTCCAAAGACTTCGTTGCTCGGTGCGACAGGTGCCAAAGGTTCGCAAAAACAATCCACGCGCCATCAACAGTACTGACTACGATTTTAGCACCTTGGCCCTTCATGCAATGGGGTCTAGACTTAGTGGGAAAATTACCACTAGCCCCAAGACAAAAGTGCTACTTGATCGAGGCCGAACCATTAGCAACAATAACAAAACAAAAGGTGGAGACGTTCCTCTGGAAGCACATCTTTACCCGCTTCAGAATTCCCAAAGTTATCGTCACCGACAATTGAACTCAGTTCACGGGAAGGTCTATCCGGAAATATTGCGCGGACAGGAAAGTGGAACTTCGATACTCGACGCCCCGCTACCCGCAGGTGAATGGGCAAGCGGAAGCTTTGAACAAAACCATCATGGACTCTCTGAAAAAGAGACTAGGACGAGCGAAGGGAAGATGGGTAGATGAACTGCCTGGAGTCCTTTGGGCATACCGGACCACCCCTAGAATCCCAACTGGCGAAACTCCATTTGCCATGGCTTTTGGGGTAGAGGCCGTTATTCCCACGGAAATGATCATCCCCATGACCAGAAGCTCGATCTCGGAGGTAGAAAATGACACCATGATGGCAGAAGGGCTAGATTTGGCCGAAGAAAAAAGGGAGCAAGCGCTAGTCCGAATGGCATGCTACCAGCAGAAACTGGCCAAATACTTCGAAAAGAAAGTAAGACAGCGCGACTTCAAAGTGAATGATTTCGTTCTGAGGAAAGTATTCCAGAACACACAAGAGCCCGGAGAAGGAAAGTTGGGACCAAACTAGGAAGGTCCGTATAAGGTGATCGAAGAAGTTAGGTCGGGAACTTATTGTCTTGAAGATGAAAAGGGCGAACTGATTCCGAGGGCATGGAACGCCACGCACTTAAGAATTTATCATGTGTGAGTATAAGAGAGTCATGTAAGTACTTAGCCGAAGAGGCCCATTTCAAATTAATATACAAGTATTACATGTCTTTCCTCCCACATGATCATTTGATGCCTTTTACGATGAAAAGCCCTAATCCGATTAGGCAAATTACTAAGTCCCCCTCGGATTGAAATGCCAAATTCGCTAGAATAGTTTCTAAGTCCCCCGCGGACTAAAGAATCTAACACGTTCAGAATTATGGAAAGTAACTCACACAGGAAGTAAAGCAAAGAAACAGAAGGTGAATAAAGTGCCAACTTTTATTTCACAACAAACAAGTAAGGCTCGGACCCACATGTTGGGAACTCAGCCGAGAGAAATTACATGAGTTCTACAAAGTAAAATTGTGGAATTCGAAGTATCATCATCGGAAACAGTGAGGATGTCCTCCTAGGAGAGGATGAGGGTATTGCTCGGAAAGCGAGTGGCCGGGGCCAGATCATCCGTCGGCTACCCCGCCAACTCATCAATTTCGAGGCTCAGCAGAACCCGTCAGATGAAAGAAAGGGAGGTCTTCGACCCGCCACACCTAGCTCCCTGATGGATTTTGGAAAGTAGCCGAGCTCTCGCCCGAAAACTTTCAACCCAGGCGGGAGTATGCTTCTCTCGTCATATCAAGGCAAGCCTAGGGATGGGAAACCAGAAGGCCACCTCTTCCATCTGGCGTCGCTCCATGCTCGACTTGGTGGGAACGCATTGCTCGCTTCCTGAAACACCAAACAAGCTGCCACCTCCCATGCTGAAGCCCCGGACAGTGCGATGATGAAAAAGACCATCGGAGGACCTGCAAGAAAGTTCTTCACCCATCGTTCGCTCCAGTTCCCTGATGCAGCTGGAGCAAACTCTAGAGCCTCGGTGAGTGGTGGTCGAGCGACTAATTGGGCTGGGCAGACAGTACCTTAGATTCGACACTCACAGGCGTGGAGGATTACGACCACCAAGGCCAAGTCCGCCAGGGCCAACCAAACAGGCGTAGAAGATCACGACGAAAATTTCTCAACACAAGCCATGACCAAGGAGGGCCAGACGTGGAAGAGAAACAGGAAGGAATGGGAAAACCCCATGGTATGGAATTTTAAGCTCTGTTAGAAAACTTGAGAGTCTGGGAACGAGAGAAAAGGTTATTCCAGAGGGTAGGGTTCAAAATGTGCGAACGAAAGGCTCTAAAGGCCCTATTTAAAGGAGCAGACAACCGTAGCAATCATGACACGTGTCGAACATCGAGCGCCACGGGGCGAACGTGCAGGCATGCGAGGGGACGTGTGCATTAACAAGCAATTAAGCGATTAACATCCCCTAATAAATCGCATTTAAAGTTGTTTGACAGGAACGACAGACGTTCAGCACGATTGGGCGTCGCTTGACGTCACCACCTCAAACAACGAGAGGATGCATCGCATCAAGCGCCATCCGAGTTAATGGCAGACCTTTTGACTTCTAGACAAATCCCTCCCCCTACTATAAAGGGACTAGGATCGCAAGAATGTCAAAAGGTCTACGCTTCCAACCATCTGTCGCCCTACAGCCTGCCTTTTCAACCATCTGGCATCTGACCATGGATATGGACAACTCCACTGCGACTTCAAAGGTGACTAAACAAGTCTTGAAGTGGGAGAACGAAGAACTGCGCGCAGAAAACGCCAAGCTGAAGGTGACCCTCCTAGAAAAGGAGGAAAAAGAGGGAGACTCGGAGACCCTCAGACATGAAGTCCAGAGCGTTCGAGAGGCTCTCGAAGAGGCGAATAGCCTAGAGGAGTGGCTCGAATAAGAGAACCTTTCTCTCCGAGAATGCCTAGAAATCTCAGAGACGGACGAAGATAGTGAGCCAGGTGAGCCCTACCACGTGCTCGAAGATCGCCTCCAATCGGCAAAAAACCTCAACGACTACTATGAACAGGAGAACCAATCTCTGAAGGAGGAACTGGCCTCCTTAAAGCAACGAAAGAGAAAGGCTCAGCGGTCATCATCAGCAACGATGAAGATTAGGAGGGTCGCTGAGTGGTCGAAGGCTTGTAAACAACCTCGTCTTTTCTTTTTCTTTTTTCTTTTTTTCGCTTCGACAATCGAAATGTACAAGAAAAAAAGGAAGAAGAAAGAAATTATATCATTTTTGGCTTCACATGTTTTGCCTACACCCTCTCCAATTATCAAAAGCCTCGGGTCATCAGGCAATTAAAAGCCTTCTCCGGAAGCAAAAGCCTCGATCCGTCCGGAGCAATTAAAAGCCTTCTCCAGGAAGCAAAAGCCTCGGTTAGTCCAAGCAATCAAAAGCCTTCTCCGGAAGCAAACCCCACCCCCGCCTCCGAGCAATTAAAAGCCTTCTCCAAAAGAAAAGCCTCGGTCCATTCGAGCAATCAAAAGCCTTCTCCGGAAGCAAAAGCCTCGGTCCGTCGAGCAATTAAAAGCCTTCTCCAAAAGCAAAAGCCTCGGCTCCATTCGAGCAATCAAAAGCCTCTCTCCGGCCCCCCAGAAATTAAAGCCTTCTCCGGAAGCAAAAGCCTCAGTCCGTCTGAGCAATTAAAAGCCTTCTCCAAAAGCAAAAGCCTCGGTCCGTCCGAGCACCAATCACTCCCTATTCCAAAGGAATAGAAGACGTTGGAGTATTTAAACGTAGAAACCCCGGTCCGTCCGAGTAATTGAAAGCCTTCTCCGGAAGCAAAAAATCTTGGTCCGTCCGAGTACTAAAGCCTTCTCAAGAAGCAAAAAACCTCGGTCCGTCCGAGTATTCGAAAGTAAAAAATCTTGGTCCGTCCGAGTACTAAAGCCTTCTCAGGAAGCAAAAAACCTCGGTTCGTCCGAGTATTCAAAAGCAAAAAACCTTGGTCCGTCCGAGTATTCGAAAACAAGAAATCTCAGTCCGTCCGAATACTCGAAGACCCTCCATGTAAACAGGAAGTCTCGGTCCGCCCAAGCAATCAAAGACATTTATAAGAATATTCACAAGTCAAAGCATTCCCGCAAAGCGAGTGGGGAAACACGAAAAACAGACATAAAGAACAAGCACACGTTTAAATCTTCGCAAAAATGTGTATGTTCAAACATCAAAAGCGAAAGCGAAAAGGAGTTCAGTGCAACAAGTAATACAGGGGCTCCACAATCCGGGGTTTACCCTAGAAAAAAGAAGAGAGTCAGTCCGAAACATAAACGGTGTCAGTGGGGGGAACCTCAGTAGAAGCCTCTTCAATAATCGCTCCATCTCCATCTTCAGCAGGGTCGAGAGCCTCCTCAGCCACAACGCCCTCCGCAGCGGTCTCACCTCTAGAAGCCTTCAGACTCGTGGCCAGCTTGAACAACTCCCTTCGACCGTCCATAGCGTCATCGTAACCAATCGGGCTGATCGAATCATTTTCATCCTCAGATTGCTCCATCTGCAGCTTAACCGAATCTCGCCCGACGGCTAACCCGATGAGGCTGGAGTCCACCGACGCAGCAGTCGCCACAGCCAACTTCCGCTGAAGGTCGCTAACGCTGTCACAGAGGATTGGAAGCTCGGACACCTGATTCCTCAGCAAATCATTCTCCAACGCGAGGAGATCCGTCTCCTCTTTGGCCTTCCTGAGGAACTCCGCTTCCCAGTTGAAAGCAACCACGGCTTTGGACCCCTCCTCACGAGCAGCGCCCAGATCCTCCAACGCTTTATTCCAAGCAACAATAGCTTCGTCGAGCAACTTCCTGTTGCTCTCATTGAGAGATTTGAGGTCCTCAAATTCTTTACGGACATGCTCAAGATCTGCGGTCAGCTGCAGCCCTTCGACCTCCAGTGAGGAAATTTTCTTTTCGGCCTCATCCAGATCGGATTTCAGTTGAAGACCCTCATTTAGCGCCGAGTCGAGGACATGGGACTGCCGACCGCTGGCCCTCGCCTCCGCTAACTCCTGCTTAAGCTCCTGATGCTTGGTAAGCAGACTCTCCAAATTGAGAAGTATCTGCGTCGAGGCCTGGGTCCCCTGGCAGATCGAATATTTTAAGACGTAAGAAACCAACTGGAGACAACAGAGGCAAGGTAAACAGTGAAGTAAACGACTAAACATCCAGCTTCTATAGCACATACGACTGAAGGTCTCGACCTCGCTGTCATGGTCGACTAGAGGTTCCAACTGCACAGCCCCTAAATCACGAGCAAAACTGACCGCATCCATAGCCCGTCGGAGGCAAAAGTCATTAGAGAGGGACCCTTGGTCAAAGTTGGAGCCAGGGGAAGCGAACAGACGAAGCAAAGAAGATCCACCGCCTGCAGCGCCCGATCCACTTGGCATCGATGGACCCGCACCCGATGGAGGGAGTATAGCTTGAGTGGGTAGGATTGGAACTTCACCATCAAGAAACCCCCCGGTCTCTTGGTCGTTCTCCTGTTCAAAGTCCGTATCAGAAGATAAAATATGGGCATGATCAGAGGGAGAGGGCGAATCCGCCTCGGAAGGAAATGACCGATAAACCATCTCAGGATGCTTCAAAATATATGCATCAGCACCCCTTACCTCGCAGTCGAGCGCCCCGATGATTCTGCCCCTTCTTCGTTTCGGGACGGGAGAATCCGTAGAAGGATTTACTGGGGAACCCGAGGGATGGTCCGCAGGAGGATCCATTGGAAGAATCGATGCACCCGCCAAAGAGGGTTCCGCACTCACAACCTTCATGGATTTCCCATCCCCGGATTTATGGGGACGGGGACGCTTGGGAGCAGCCACCTTTTTTCCTTTCGGATCAGATGAAGATGCCGCCTCATCTCTTTTCTTTCCCATACCCTGAAGAAGGGTAAGGAAGGCCTCGGGGTCATTAGAATTGGGGATAGGGGTGAGCCTGACATCAGACATCTTTTTGGAGAAACCTGCAAAGAGAAAATAAGGAAGATCAGTGTCAAGCCGCATCTCAAACAAACCGCTCGTTCGTAACGACATACTTACGGGGGGGATCGGAACGAAGTTCGGCGGAGAAGTCCAGAGATGCGAAAAAACAAGCCAAGGATGCTGGGTAAACTCTTCCCAGTTGAATGGACCCAGTTCCTCCAAAGTCTTGTACCAGTTGAGATTTTCCGCGGAAATGCTCTTCGGAAGAGGATTCTTCACTAAAACGAGAAAAGGGAAAATAGTTAGTCATCGTCACAGCCGGACAAAACATAAATCAACTCGGAACCTATTTCTCACCCTCATCCTCCCAAGAAGTGGGCGGAATCCGGCCTCTAGATAAGATGGGGCCTCGGACAAAGAACCAGAACTCTTTCCACCTTTTATCACAGGTGGTCTCATCTACTAAAGCAGGCCCCACGTGATTTTGAAGGAGAAAATGCATCCTATCTTGGGAGTTCGTGCGAAGAGCCCAGAAATGGGAAACCATGCCTAAGGTTGGACGGACACCTAGACCAGAACACACCACCTCAAAGGTAATTAGGGATCTCAAAGTGTTCGGCATAAGCTGACCTAAGGCGATGCCACAACTCAACAGGAATTCTGATAAGAGGGGGGAGAGCGGAAACCGAATTCCCCATCGAAAGAACTTAGGATGAAGGGAAATCCAGCCATCTCCGGGATAAACATGGACCCGTTCCGATGGAGCAGGGAGTCTCATTTCAAACTCCTCGGATATCCCGTAATCCTCCCTCAGCCTATCAAGATCGCCCCGTACCATCTCCGACACATAGTGGAGCGGACCCGAATCCTCCCGGATGCCCTTCGACTGGGTATCCTTCCTCTTCCTTTTGACAACCTTTTTCTTCTTCTTTCCAGCAGAGGGGGACGCATGAGGGCTAGAGGCGTCGAACTCGTCATTCAAAGAGGCATTTTCCCCCCTTGACGATGAAGGAGCAGAAGGAGTAACCCGAGATGCGGCCTCCCCGCCCTTAGAACGATCCTTCTTCTCCTTCTCTTTCTTTTTGGCCGCCTCTGCGACTGGAATGGGAGAAAGGGGGAAGGAAGGGTTGGGAATTGTGGATGGGCCCATCGAGGCAGATTCTGCACCCTCCAGAGGATGGGAAGTGGGAGAAGGGACGTGATCTACATCTAAACCTGCTTGAATTTCAGAAATAGACCCAAACTCACCCATGGAAGAAAGGAAGTCCTCACCGACCGGTAAACGGGGTTCGGCCATGGGTTCATTCCCCTCGGGCTCACCCCTAGATGAGGGGACAGTGTCAGTTCCGCCAGCGCCAATGGCGGAAGAGGAAGCACCAAACTCATTTCTTTCAAAAACTAGACCATCATAATCATCATCTCCTATAACTACCCTCGGAGTCCTAGGGCCCCTAGCTACAGATTCCCTCTCAAAATTATCCATGAAAGAAAGAATGGGGAACAGAGACAGAGAAAGAACTAACCTTTAGGGGAGAATGGGAAAGGCTTCGAGGATACGAGATGAAGATGGCGAAGAACCGATTCTAAAGCAGGCGACTGACAGGAAGCTTCGGGAAATCAAAAGGCAAACGAGCCTTAAAGTTTGGGGAAAAACCCTATTTAAAGAAAAGAACACGCATCCAATCATCGCGACATGTGGGGAGGTTCGCAACGATCTGGATCGCCCAAAACCCATTGGAGCTCGTGCCCATCCGAAAATCTAACGGATCAATTTCGTAAAGAGCCGAGTCTCTTGGAACGAACATATCCACAAGAGAACGTGACGACTCCAGAGACGGAGTCAATAGAACCCGAGTCACGACAAGGCCGAGGTAGTCTATTTTCTGAAGGGTCATGGTCCCCAACCACTCCACAGTAGCACAAAGATTAGGGCAAGCATCACGCCCCTGATCCGATCGATCTACTATCCCCTGCATCAGAATTTTCGACCCAGGAAATAGGGGAAAACTGTAAAGGGTAAAAATAGACCTCTTATAGGCTGCCCTCATACTGGGCCGAGTCACATGGGGACAGGCCCATTCGGATCACGTCCTGAAGGAGCTAGCCTTCTTACGGGCCGCGTTCACTATAAGCCGGCCCACATGGGGATAAACCCATCCGAGCCAACGCCATAAGGAGCTCGTCCTTCTGGGCCGAATGAAAGCCCATTAAGCCTAGCCTCATGCTAGCCCAGTCGATGAACCTTCGATCAAGGAACTATAAAAGGCGCTTGACCTATCAAATAAAGTATGACACTTTAACCTAGAAAATGAACAACCCGATTGTTTTGACCTAATCCTTGCAGCGCAAGGCAAATCTCACCTACCACCACCTAACTTGATCATCGGAGGGTCGTCGGCCGGTACCACACCGGTGCCCTTCTGATTGTCATTTGTTGTAGCGTTTCAGGTTGCTCCGCCGCTAAGGAACAGCACGTGACGCGACGTGCTCTATTGTGTGGAACGAGGCTCCGACGAGAAATATCCCACACAGTACTACTAAATGCACTCCTTTTGAACTTTTTTATGGTTTTAATCCAACTACTCCTATTGATTTATTGCCCATGTTACCTACTAATTTTGTGAGTTTTGATGCTAGCACTAAGGTTGACAAGATTCAAAAGCTACACAAGGAGGTTCGAGAGAGAATTGAGAAGCAAAACAACAAAGTAGCTTCAAGGATCAATAAGAATCGAACTAGACTTGTTTTTCAACCTGGAGATTGGGTTTGAGTTCACTTTAGAAAAGAGAGGTTTCCATTACAAAGAAAATCCAAGCTTAATACAAGAGGATATGGTCCATTCCAAGTGCTAGAAAGAATCAATGACAATGCTTACAAGATTGATCTTCCAGGTGAGTATAATGTGAGTCTTTCTTTTAATGTTTCTGACTTAAGTCCTTTTGAAGAGGGAGGGGATGATATGAATCATGGAGCACAAGACAAGCTAGACAAGCTTAGGATGGTTCAAGGGCCAATGACAAGATCCAAGACCAATAAATTACAACAAGCTTTGAATATCCATTGTCAAGCATACATGAGCAAACTCAAGGAGACTTTTGAAGATTGGAACATTGAGGCTAAGGAAGAAGACTTAAAGCACTTCAACTTGTGGCATGTGCAATTAGAAGAAGAATTTGGACAAGTTGTGCAATCAGATTCAAAGAATAAAGTTTAGAGAGAAAGTTGCAAACTTTCCATATTTGACAACTTTCCTTATTTGAGTCTTTTATTTATTTTACGCATTTAGGGCTTTTGAGTAATGTTTCCCACGGTCAAAAGACATGTTTTAGGCCTTTTATATTCATTTTATATGTTTGGAAATGATTAGGAAAGATATTATTCTCTAGAAAAGATTTTCCACAAAATCTACCAATTTCATATAAGGCAAGTTTTGGGAAGATTTTGTGCTCCTTGTAATCCGAATTTCCTAGATTATTTTTTAGGTTTTCTTTGCCTATTTAAAGGCCTCATTTGTAACCCTAAAGACTCAGAATTCATTTGATAATAATATTGTTTTTTTTACTTTGCTGAAATTTCTTAGTTTTGTAGCCTTATTCTTAGGTTGCATGTCTTAGGAACATTCAAGCAAACCTTGATCTAGTTTGTTTGTAAATTGTTTCAATTTGGAAATAAGAACAAGTTCTCTTATTTCAAGGTCTTTGATCATTGGAATAATCTTCTTTTCTTGTTTTTCCAAGGGTTTTACCTTTTTGTTCATGGGGTTTTAGGATGTGCATCTAAGAGGTTCTTTGTTCTTTGAAAGGGTTTCTATTTAAATTCTAGGATTTCATGTCATATTTAATCTCTCTATTTTATAATTAAATAGACTCCTAGACTCTTTTATTTAATATCTCCATTAATTAAATAATTAAATAGACTCCTCTATTTAATTTCATTTAACCAAATAGACTCTTCTATTTGTATTTGCCTTAATTGATTTGACAACTTCAAATCAAATACTTGAAATCGTTTTTCCAAAGAAATTAATCATCAGTACACTATAAGAATTTTGGGAATAGGTGAGTTTTTTTTACGTCACCTATTCGAATAGGTGACGGTTTCTTGACCATCACCTATGGCTATGTCACCTATTTAAATAGGTGACGGCCATGAAAAACCGTCACCTATTTGAATAGGTGACCTTTTTTACCCGTCAACTATTTGAATAGGTAACATTTTTTACCTGTCACCGTTTCAAATAGGTGACACTGGAATAGGTGATGGTCAAAAAATACCGTTACCTTTTGTCTTAAAGTTGGGAAAAAAATATTTTTTTTAATTATTTGATTCTCAAATAATGTCATTTATTACACCTATCAAATTTAACTAAATATTACAATAAAAGTTAAAATATCTCTAAACGCCTACGTAAATTACAATATTTTTAAACAAAAATTAAATTACATTATACTTAAACAGTAAAATAAGAATTGTTAAAAGAACTTCAATCACAACTCCTGTCAAAATTCCAATAACCAACTCACTGACTCCGCTTTCATCTCCCCTCTACTATGCTCCAACTTCTCATTTGATTGTTAAAACCGCTGATCAACAACAAAAAGTATGTTAAATAATGCCAAAAAAATATTAACACGCCATTATAATAAGTTTTTGTCCATCCATAAAACATTGTCAAAATGACATGAAACAACATCAAAACTATGTACATAGTTAAAAAAACTAACTTCTTAATGTTAAAAAAACCCCAAAACTGCTACTCTATATGAAATACTACAATATAACTATAAAAAGCAGCAGCAAAACATTCAATTTAAGCCTCAAAACAGCAATAAACATATATTTTAAACACAAAATTTTTTAACATGATATTCTTACAAGTTTAGTCCATTGTACAATGTCAAAATGACGTGAAACAACAGCAAAACTATATATATGACCAAAAAACAGCTTCTTAATGTACAACAAATACTCCAAAACTGTTATTTTACATGGAAAAACTCAAAACAGCAGTAGAACATATGTCGTAAGCCCAAAAAAAATATTAACACGACATTATAACAAGTAAAGGATAAAAAAATAATAAGTTTTCATATTGGCCTTATAAGTTTTCATATTGGCCTTACAACTACTATAATTTCAGATAGCCATAATACTCAATTTATCATTGTCATGACTACCATAACTGCAGGATAGACATGACAGTCAATCTACAATAAACGACTTGTTACAAGTTTTGTATTTGCAGGACAGAAGGTATAGCTAAAAGTTGATAATATTTATAAATAAGCAAAACTTAAAAAGCAACTAAGAATTCTATTTTTCCCTCTGTAACTCTAATTCTTTTCCCAGTTGTCATGTTTCTTACTCCATCATTGTAACGTCCCGTTACTTTTGAGGTAAAAAAATATTTATTTTATTTTTATTTAAGTATTTAAAGTTAATTTTAGAATCAGTAATTTAAAATTTAGTAGTTTATTTCAGTTTAAACCTTTTTAATCGCTTTATTAGCTTAAATTAGTTTTGGTCATATTAATAATTATTAACGGGCCAATTAATAATTATTAATCACCATTTGGCTAGTTTAAGAACTTCGGGTTTCGGTTTATAAGTTAAAAGTCATTAAAGGGACGTAACCGTAATTTCCAAAATTCTTAAAATATCAAGGCACTGCCATTTGACCAAAATTGAACAAAACTTCTCTTCTCCTTCTCTCTAAAATCGTGGGCTTCAAGGGGATTGGGAAATTTTTTGGGTTTTGTTCGTTTCTCAATAGATCGTTACATTTTCGGTTGTGTTGGAAAGCCCTCGGTCTTACGATTCTTCTCAACCTAACAATTGTACTTTCCATCCATTTTCTAAAGGCCTTAAGGTATGTCAAAGTTTCTAACCTAAGCTTCAAATAGTGTTTTAATAAAGTTTTTGATTTGAATCTTCGATTTTTTGCCGAGAAACTCGATGATTTCAACTACGGGAGTTGTTTTAAATGTTTTTGGAAATTTCCTCTTAACCCTAAAATCGAGTTTGAGTCTAAAACCGTCCCGTTTGAAAATTACATTTTGTGGGCTGTTTTAGAATGCTTATTTATTGATTAATTGTATGTTATAATTAAATTCGGGAAATCAATTATTGTCCAAAAACCCAAATCATTGTTACCCATTGAAATTGGGAACTTCCAAATTACTTGAAACCAAACCGAAACACATCTAAATTGCCTAAAAGCCGAAAAAACAAACCCGAGGCCCATTTTTCTTTGTAGGGCCAAGAGCACCTATGGCCTTTTCTTGGGTCTCTTCGTCGTTTTATGCTTTTAGATGTTGTTTGTTCGATGTTTGGTTAATTAATGATTGTTAGATATAATTTAATTGTAGGTGTGTTTGGACAGTGGCTTGATCGCTCATTCGGAACTCGAGAGCGAAATCTACTTTTGCCAAGGTGAGAATAATTAGAATTTAGCGTAGCTTTAGAAACCGAATAAGTAGAATGATTTGTAGGATTGGAAGTTGAGATTAAGGTTTGAATCGAAGAATAAAGGAAAGTAAGCTAGTATACTTAGGCTTGGAGTTAGTTCTAAGTGAGTGAGATTACTTATGGATTACTCGAGGGTAATGATTAACTTTTGGAAGTTCTAAGTTTAGAATCGTTCCGGAGTTTAGGATCGATTATTGGAAGTTGAAGGATTCAAGTTTAATGGGATGGTTAAGGAACTTGAATATGGAACGTTGGATATTTATTGAAAAGAATAGAATCTTTGGAAGTGGAGACTTTATTGTTAAAGTTAAGAACTCGCGTTTATTAAAGGGCCGTTGGCTTGATTTATTTATTATTTTTCCGAAATTCCTATTTATTTATTTTATGTATAAAGGGAAGTTATGATCCATTTACTTTTATGCTCTTCAGTTACTTTTAATGTTTATATTTATGTTTACTTACACTTGAAAGCATATGCATATCATATTGCATCATCGAAATTGAAAGGAAAGCGAGATAAAGAGGTGAATGCAAATCCTACGGGAGTTTTCATTACCTGACATTATTCACTAAAGGTGAATGTGAATCCTACGAGAGTTTTTATTACCTGACATTATTCATTAGAGTTGAATGCGAATCCTACGGGAGTTTTCATTACCTGACATTATTCATTAGAGGTGGAATTATATCATTGAGAAGGCATTGTATATTGTATTATGGAAAGTAAGATAACGAGGTGAATGTTAGTCCTACGGGAGCTACCATTACCTAACATTATTGCATGAGATGTTATATTTATGTAAAGATTATGTACCCTTTTATACTTTTTTTAATGAGCTAATGATTGATGATTAGACTACGTATGCTAGTAATATCATCTTGTAGAGATTATGTGATATGGAAGTACTTTTCCAAATAGTTGAAAGTTAGTTTTCTTGAGTTTAGAGAACTTTGGAATAGAATATGTAAATTTACTTGGACACAAATCAGAATACGGGTTTGGGATCTATTAATTGTTACTTTATATTCTGTTTATTTTCATTGGGCTTGTGGTTAGCTCATGATATTACAAACAATTTCAGGTAATGCTTATACTCGTGGTGGTGGGAGAGGAGCTAGTGCGGCTTGTTCAAGAGGATGATGAAACAGGGATTGACTAGATACACTTTTAAAAAGTCCATGGACTCCTTTTGCTGTATTTGTGTCTTTTGATATGTAAATTTGTATATAAGCTCATAAGAGCTTTTTGTTTTACTTTTATGGTTATTAACTCATTTAAACTCTTGAAATGGGACTTGAAATTCCTTGTCTTTAAATTCTCTGATGTGAAAAATGTACACAGGTTTTGGTTAGTCCAAGTTTTAAACATAACCACGCAGTTTTTTTTTAATATTAAGACTTCCGCTGTGTTTTAGTTTTTAAATGGTTTAAAAGGAGTTGGGTCGTCACAATCATCTCACGACTTTTCTCTTTTTTCCGTCTCTCTTTCTCTTTAAAAAAATTACTGCATGTGTAATTATTATTTTTTATAAAAATAATACGCTAGACATTTTGAAAAATGAAGCAACCAACTAAATTTTTGAACAAAAATATGGCAGTGGGTGGTACCAGGTTTTGAACAGTAAGTTTATTCTGACTGACTTTTCCAAGAATCCAAGATATAGTTAGGAATACTTCATGTCCTAATAAGTAATAAGTGGTGGCAAGTACAACTGCAAATAAGATAACATTAAGTGACTCATTTTAAATCTTGAAATACAAAGCTCGTTTATTTAAATAAATTAGAAAACAGTAATTCAAGTATGTGGTATCAAAAAAAGGCTCATTAAAAGATCAAACAATAATTCAATTTGTTTCAGCTGATATGACACCAAAACTAAACAAGAAATTATAGATTATAGCATGGTAACTGTGATACAAAATATCACGACCATGAATCTCCCTAAAGACAAGAGACAAGACTTATGCCGATGGTAAGTTTATCTTAGTCCAATCTACTACAATCTCTATTGCAGCAACACCCCCACTCACATGTCTCTACATGAGCGATCCAGATAAGATCACTTGTGCTAATTAACAAGTGGGTCGTGTTAGTGGTGTTACCAGAAATAAGGCACCCAACCTTTATTCATATACCACACACTATTTGAGTTACACTTAAGTGAATCTTCCCACATCATATGCTCACTTTAAGTTATCATAAATAACTCTAGATCTTATGATGGATTACATTTATTAAACTAAAAATAAATGACAATGTAAATATTACTAATTAATAATCTATTTATTTATTTATAGTTTAATTGGATTACATAAGATTTAGGGCAGAAACCCCAGCAGTACTTTGAAACAACATTTTCAATTACAATCAAGTTTTTTTAGTGGTTTGAATCCTCTTTCGTTACTTGGTCAAAAGAGGATTCTCAAAGAAGGGGTTTCTCCATTAGGATCTTTGGGATGGACAAAATCATGTGGAAAACTTTGCCAAGCGAGAAACTTTAGGTCTTTGGTATCAATTTAGTCTGAAGAATGAAACAAATACTTTGAAAAATGCTTTTAACCTACAAACATGTTTTTTGAGTGGTTTAGATCCTCTTTTGTTATTTTCGCTAAAGATGATTCCCGAAGTTGAAATTCCTCCATTTGGATCTTTGGGATGGACAAAAAGATAAGGAATACTTTGAAAAGTAGGAAACCTTAGGTCTTTGTAATCCATTTGGTCCGAAAAGTAAAACAAGCTTTTCAATTACAAACAAGTTTTTGGGGTGGTTCAGATCCTCTTTCGTTACTTTCTTCCAAATAGGATTTCCAAAGAAAAGATTCCTCCATTTGGATTTTAGGATGGACTAAATCATGAAGACAACTTTGACAAGTGGGAAAACTTAGGTCTTTGGATTCAATTGGGTCTGAAGAATGAAACAAGTACACTTTGAAAAAAGCTTTTCAATTACAAACAAGCTTTTGGACTGGTTTGGATCATCTTTCATTAATTTGGTCCAAAGATGTAACGACCCGATTTCCGTTAAATCCTTTAAATTCAAATGTACAACGGAAGACTCAAATTTTAAAGAAAAACGGCATGGGTTCATTTAAAAATCGGATTATCCAAAACCTGTTTACATTGGCCCAATTTCAGAGAAAGCAGTAAACATGGAATGCGCATTCCAGATTGATATTTAAGCTTCTAAAAGAGCTTAAAACATAAGACATTTACACATTTAAACAAATTCTCTCCCGAGCTCAAAATATAAGTAAGAAAAGTAGCAAATATGAACAAAGCATTTCAAAAATGCTTTACAAAATATGTTCCTGTTCTTGTCCTTCTATCCTCTCGACAGGTCAAGCGATGCCACCTCCTCTATCACGTCCCTTACGACGAGATTTACCTAAAAAAAATTAAGTGTAACAACAATAGCATAAAATTCTAATGAGAGTAAAATGAAAGCAAGTAATCCTATGAACCAAATTCCATACCGGAAATTATGTCCAAAGGCCTAAATTGCTCTTTCTACCCATTCCACACTTCGAATTTCCACACAATCATACAATTGTAATGCTTCCCATAATAAACTTTCAATCCCGTAAAGTAATGAAATAGAGACTTAAAGTAAAAGTACTAGCTATTACTAAGTCTTTCTACACAATTCTAATTAATATATGTAATTGTATCACTATCTTTCTTTGTTACCATACAAGTTTCATCGTAACCTGTTACCATATGGATCATCATCAACATACTACCACGTATGGTCTTACCATATAACAAGTCATCGTAACGGGTTACTATATGGATCAACATCAACATACTACCCCGTACGGTCTTACCATATCACAAGTCATCGTAACGGGTTACCGTATGGATCAACATCAACATACTACCCTGTACGGTCTTACCATATCACAAGTCATCGTAACGGGTTACTTTATGGATCAACATCAACATACTACCTTGTACGTTCTTACCATATCACAAGTCATCTTAACGAGTTACCGTATGGATCAACATCAACATACTACCCTGTACGGTCTTACCATATCACAAGTCATCAAGTTCCCTAGTAAGTTAGATAATCTAAAAGAATTCTACTAAGCTACTAAAGAACATAGATTACTTAGAATTACACTAATTAACTCTCAAGTGCAACTTCTAAGCCACTTTGTCTCTCAAACCACTCAAAGTACATTAAACTTCCACTTTTATCTAAAATCTCCAATTGCATCTAAACTCTTCCATTCATCTTACAAGACTTTCAAACCACTCCAATCTTACCTTTTTCACCCAAATTCATAAGAAATCCAAAGTCACTCCACTCACTTTCGAGTTTAAAGTCACCAACAAAGTATTAACTCCCGGAAGTTAGTTTCCCTCTTAACCTCGATAAACAATATCGTAACGAACCTTAATTCATAAAATTACTAACTTCCATTTTAATCTCACCTTGGATTGGTAGTCAAGCTTCCCAATAAGTTGAGAACAAATCCACGCGATCAATCACAATCCTACAAATCAATACACCTAACAATCATTAATTAGCCGAAAATCGAGCAAACGGCATCTAAACCCATAAAACGACGAAAAACACGGGAGAACACCCAAGGTAAGCTCTCGGCCCTACAAGGATAAAAGGGCTCGGGTTCGGTTTTCTGGCTTTTATGCAATTTAGAGGCGTTTCGGGTTGGTTTCGGGTACTTTGGAAGTTCGCTAGCCGTATTTTAGGGTTTTACACAATAATCGATTTCTGAAAAATTAAGTAAAATGAAAAATAATAACAAACTAAACACCCTAGCCATGGTCAAGTGATAGAAAATCACATGGAACGGGTTTTTGACTCAAACTCGGTTTTAGGGTTTAGGGAAGTTTCTAAAATTGTCTAAAACGACTTCCTCGATTGAAATCTTCAAGCTTCGGTGTGTGAATTTGAAGATTTCAATCTCAA
Source organism: Gynostemma pentaphyllum (assembly GCA_028015215.1). Taxonomy (NCBI): domain Eukaryota; kingdom Viridiplantae; phylum Streptophyta; class Magnoliopsida; order Cucurbitales; family Cucurbitaceae; genus Gynostemma; species Gynostemma pentaphyllum. The sequence goes on from CM051350.1 coordinate 12,761,062, forward strand.
CCTCCGTTAAAACACTATTCAAAGTAAAATTTAGAAACTTTGTCATACCTTGAGGCTTTTAGAAAACGGATGAAAACCTTGATTGGTAGGTTAGAAATGATCCATGGACCGAGGGCTTTTCAATGGAACTGAAATTACGGCGATCCACCGAGTATTTAAGAAAAGCCAGGAGAGAGAGAGAGAGAGAGAGAGAGAGAGAGAGGGGGGGAGGGAGGGAGGTAGTTTCGTCCAAGCAAGAGGAGAAGGAAATAAAAGATGGAGAAAAGTTGACCCATTTTGACTTATTTAAGAAGAAGAAAGTGAATAGTAAAAGGAGATATTTTAAGAAATTAAAAAATGACGATTACGTCCTTTTTAATTGATTTAGTTTATAAAACAAAACCCGAAGATCTTAAATTAATCTAAAGGTGATTAATAATTATTAATTGGCCCATTAATAATTATTTTAATTTAATTTAAATATTTAAAGTTATTTTAGATTTAGTAATTTAGAATTTAGTAGTTTATTTCGGTTTAAACCTTTTTAATCGCTTTAATAGCTTAATTTTGTTTTGGTCATATTAATAATTATTAACGGGCCAATTAATAATTATTAATCACCATTGGGCTAGTGTGACGACCCGTCACTTTAAAATAATTTAAATTAGAAAACACAGCAGAAGTCTTTTATTTTAAGAAAAATTGGCGTGATTACGTTTGAAAATAGGCTAGCCAAAACCTGTTTACATCTTAAATTCAGACATCTAAAAACACAAGGAACATTAAGTTCCTATCAGGAGTTCAAAATGATTTATAAACATAAAAGTAAAGACAAAAGCTCTTAAGAGCCATTTACAAATATACAACTCCAAAATTATATAAAATTCACAAAAACATGTACATGGATTTTTACATAACACCTAGTCCATCTCGAAATCATCATCATCTCGATCAAGCGCGCACCAACTCCTCTTCCATGATCCCAAACATTACCTGAAATGTTTGTAATATCATGAGCTAACAAACTAAGCCCAATGAGAATAATAAGAATAAAAAGTAAGGATAGACCTCAAACTCGGCTTTTTATTCTAAAATGTGAGCTAACGTACACATTACTTTTTATTCTTATTATTCTCATTGGGCTTAGTTTGTTAGCTTATGATATTACAAACATTTCAGGTAATGTTTAGGATCATGGAAGAGGAGCTGGTGCGCGCTTGATCAAGATGATGATGATTTCGAGATGGACTAGGTGTTATGTAAAAATCCATGTACATGGTTTTGTGAATTTTATATAATTTTGGAGTTGTATATTTGTAAATGGCTCTTAAGAGCTTTTGTCTTTACTTTTATATTTATAAATCATTTTGAACTCCTGATAGGAACTTAATGTTCCTTGTGTTTTTAGATGTCTGAATTTAAGATGTAAACAGGTTTTGGCTAGCCTATTTTCAAACGTAATCACGCCAATTTTTCTTAAAATAAAAGACTTCCGCTGTGTTTTCTAATTTAAATTATTTTAAAGTGACGGGTCGTCACAGCTAGTTTAAGAACTTCGGGTTTCGTTTTATAAGTCAAAAGTCATTAAATGACGCAACCGTCATTTCCAAAGTTCTTAAAAATATCAAACTACTATTCATCTCTTCTTTAAATTCAAGTTTGACTTCATTTGACCAAGACAACTCCATTTTCTTCTTCTCCTTTTTCTCTCTTTTCCGTGAGCATCAAAGGGATAATGGGGATTTTTGGTTTTTGTTCGATTCTCGACGGATCGACTTGATTTCGGTTGCGTCGGAAAGCCCTCGAGTCTAGGATTCTTTTCCACCCAACAATCGTGCTTTCCACCCATGTTCTAAGGACTTCTCAGCAAGTTAAACTTCAAAACTTAAGCTCCAAATAGTGCTTTAGTGGAGTTTTCTCTTTGATTCTTCGATTTCTTGCCGAGGAACTCGATGATTTTAATTACGGGAGTTGTTTTTAGTGATTTTGGAAAATTTCCCTAAACTCTAAAACCGAGTTTCAGTCAAAACCCTTCCCATTTGAAATTTACATCATGGGGGCTGTTTTGGGGTTTATTTTTATTGATATATTATTTATTGTAATTAAATTCTGGAAATCAAATTTCATCCAAAAACCCGATCCATCGATACCCATTGAAAACGGGAACTTCGAAACTACTTGAAAACAACCTGAAACACCTCTAAATTGTCTAAAAGCCAGAAAATCAAACCCGAAACCCAAAATCCTTCAAGGGCCGTGAGCATCATTATGGAATTTTCGGGGGTTTTCGTCGTTTTATGCTTTTCGGTGTTAATTGATCGATGTTTGGTTATTTATTGATTGTTGGAGGTATTTGTAATTGTAGGTGTTTGTGGACCGTGTACTTGATCACTCTATCGGATTTGGCAGCGAAATCTTCTTTGCCAAGGTGAGAATAAATAGAAAGTAAAGTAGCTTTAGAAACCGAATAAGTAGAATGATTTGTAGGATCGGAAGTCGACCTTAAGGTTTGAATCGAAAGGATAAAAGAAAATGAGCTAACTTATTAGATTTGGGAGTTAGTTTAAATCTCGAGTTGAGAAAACTCTTAGGTTTCAATGGAAACGTTTAACTCATGGAAATTCTAAGTTTAGGTTAGTTTGATACTTAAGGTTGATTATTCGAAAGATGAAGGTTTTAAGTTTAATGGATTGAACAAGAACTTGATAAGGAAATTTCAAGTACTTATCGGGAGAATTATAATCTTTCAAATTGGAGACTTTAAGATAAAGTTAGTAACTAAGATTAACTGAGGCCGTTTGACTTGATTTATTTATTGTCTTCCTTATCAAAAGTTTCTACCTTCTTAATTTACGTTTAAGAGTATTATGATCCATTTACTTTTATATTCCTTCGAATACCTTGAAAGTTTATATTTATTTACTTGTAATCACAAGCATATTCATATCATATCATATCATATTGCATAATCAAAATCGGGAGGAATAATGAGGCAATGCATAGACTGAGTGAGCTTGCATTGTCTGGTATTATTCGTTTTATGTTTCCGTATATGTACATGAGGAATACTAAAGGACTACGGACTTTACATGATCGAAGGAGATGGATAATGAGATAATGATGGAACTATGCGAGTTCACATTATCTGATATTATCCATAACTACTATGATACATATACGAAGATACAAGGTGAATGAACTGACCTACGGGAGCTTCATTACTTGCCAATTATCACTAGAGATGGAAAGTTATGATTGAAAAGACTTATATGATCTAATTGGAAAGCGAGTTAATGAGGTGAATGAACTGACCTACGGGAGCTTCATTACCTGACATTATTCGCATGTGATGATTATAATGATTTAAAGATGGTGTATTCTGTATATTACTTAATTAGTTAATGATTGATGGTTAGACTTCATTTGCTAACATTTTATGAATATACATAAATTAGAGTAAATGTTATACTTAGTACGAAACATCAAAAGTATGACCCAGAAATAGGTGTATGCTTTAGAATCATTTCTATAAACTTTAGAAGTTTAGTAAAACATAAGCAATTTGTAATTGGACACAAATCAGAATGCGGGTTTAGGGTCTATTGTTACTATATTTTTTGTCTATTTTCACTGGGCTTTATTGTTAGCTCATGATATTACAAACATTTTCAGGTAATGCTCTTGTTAGAGGTTGTGGAAGAGGAGCTGGTGCTGCATGATCGATGGATGATGACCTCGGGATGGACTAGGTGTTTGTAAAAGTCCATGGACTTAGTTTTGTGAATTTTATGTATTTTGGGATTTGTACATTTGTATATAGCTCTTAAGAGCTTTTCGTCTTTCTTTTATGATTATAATTCTTTTGAACTTCTGAATAGGAACTTGAAAATCCTTATGTTTTAGATTTCTGAATTTAAAAATGTAAACAGGTTTTTGGCTAGCCAACTTTCAAACATAACCTGCCATTTTTTTAAAATATAAAGGCTTCCGCTGTGTTTATAATTAAATGATTTTAAAAAGGAGTCGGGTCGTCACAGTTGGTATCAGAGCCTATGGGTTCTGTAGACTACATGCGATACATGTTTGTTTTCATGTATTGTTTTAAGTCCATTCTCAAGTCATCATCTGAGATCAGCGGGTATTCCTAGACCTTTATCTTTTAAACTCGGCTATTTAATTATGATTTGGTAAAGGAGTAGTGAATTCTCTTTTACTAGTAACTTATCAAGTTATATTGACTATGATGCAGTATGCCTCCTAGAAGGGGTGTTAGGCGAGTTGGAGCAGGGGCGGCTGCTCCTACGAGGGGTAAAGGTAGAGCCCGACACCCTACACCACCACCACCACCACCTGAGATTCCTGTTATACCGTCACCTGTTCAGGGGCGAGGATTTTTTATTACTAAGGATGTTCATCTTGAGTTATTACGGGATGCTGGTAGACCCATTTTGCCTGTTATACCTCCACCTAAAGCAGCAAATGTAGTAGATGATCAGGTTGGGGTTCCTGATGTTTCTAGGACTTTGAGAGAGTATAGACGATATGCACCTACTAAGTTTGATGGTAGGTCTTTGGATGCATCTGTTGCTGAGAGATGAGTTGATAGGGTTGAGAGAGCCTTCGAGTTTATTGAGTGCCCAGAACGGCTGAAGGTCCACTGTGGCACGTATTCTCTTGTTGATGATGCCCTTTATTGGTGGAGAGGCCTTTTTAGATCCCCTTCCCTTACTATGGATGTTACTTGGGAGGTATTTCGAGAAAAGTTCTATGAGAAGTATTATTCAGAGGATTTACGAGACCGGTTAGAAGTGGAGTTTCTGACTGTAGATCAGTGACAGAGTATGAGCGAGAGTTTGATCGAATGTCTAGGTTTACTTCTAAACATATTACTTACCCTCAGAGTAAGAAAAAGAGGTTTATGGTGGGATTGAGAGCCGAGATTAGGGGTCATCTACGCACCTTGCGTCCGACTACCTATGAGGAGGCTTTGGAGTTTGCTCTTTCTCTAGATTTGGCATTTGATGAGAAGAAGGGAAAACTATCTGCTACAGGACAGACTTCCTCTCAGAAGAGGAAGGCGGAGGACGATCATACTAGTCGAGTTACACAGCCTCCATATAGACAGCATCATCAGAAGCAGCAGCAAGCTCGGGGTAGAGTCCAGTTTGGACAGCCGAGAGCACAGGGACAGATTCACCAATAGTTCTATGACTGTGCTAGTTATCATTCTGGGAGATGCACTCTACCTTGGAGATGTTATGTTTGTAGTCAGGTTGGACATCGATCCTGTCAGTGTAGGACTTATCAGGCACAGCCACAACGATATGGTTATCCGGGTCAGGGTGTTCAACAGAGACCACCTCAGGCACCACCAGATTTTTATGCTCCTCAGATTAGGGGCAGAGGTCAGGACAGGGGTAGAGGTCAAGGTGGACAGGATCAAAATTACAGACTTCCACCTGTAGTTCCACCGCCACAGATATTACCTCCACCACCACGTCAGATACCTCCTCCACCTATTCAGCATCAGGCTCGTGTATTTGCCACCAGAGAGGAGGCCGAGGCTACAGGTATTATAGTGATTGGTACTTTGACATTTTTGGGCCATTCAACATTTGTTTTATTTGATTCTGGGGCTAGCCACTCTTTTATCTCTTCTGAGTTTGTTGAGTCTGCTGCACTTGAGTCTGCACCGTTAGGTTTTGAGATGCGTGTTTCTACCCCAGTGGGGAAGTTTGTTATTGCTGATAGTATGATTAGCACTGATGATTTATGTTTTCTGGGTTGTTGTTTGCATGCTACCTTGATTATCATGCCTATGTCTGATTTCGATGTGATTTTGGGTATGGATTGGCTATCAGCTAATTGTGCCACCATTAATTGTACGAAGAAAGTTATTGATTTTATGAGTCCATGTGGGACCAGTTTACGATTTCGTGGGTCTAGTATTCGATTAACACCCACCTTGATATCTATGTTAGAAGCCAGAGCGCTTCTAAGTGATGGTGCCTTGGGTTATATAGCTAGTGTTGTCGATACTTCTGTATCGGAGACTAGCTTGAGTTTTGTGTCAGTAGTGAGGGCTTTCGTTGATGTTTTCCCTGATGAGTTACCCAGTTTTTCACTGGTAAGAGAGTTAGATTTTCATATTGAGGTTGCTCCTGGGACAGCTCCATTGTCCAAAGCACCTTATCGTATGGCACCAGCTGAGTTGAAAGAACTCCAAAGCCAGTTACAGGAACTTTTAGACTTGGGGTTTATATGCCCGAGTGTTTCACCATGGGGGGCTCCGGTGTTGTTTGTGAAGAAGAAAGATGGCTCTATGCGATTATGCACAGTGAAAAACAAGTATCCTTTGCCCAGGATAGAAGACTTGTTTGATCAGTTGAGGGGAGCCACTATCTTTTCGAAGATAGATTTGAGATCTGGCTATCATCAGTTGAGGATTCGAGATGAGGATATTCCCAAGACTGCTTTTAGGACGCGTTATGAACATTATGAGTTTGTAGTTATGTCTTTTGGCTTGACCAACGCTCCTACAGCTTTTATGGACCTTATGCATACGGTGTTCAGAAGGTTCATTGATTCTTTTGTGATTGTATTCATTGATGATATCTTGGTTTATTCCAAGACAGAGGAGTTGCATGTTATGCACCTACGGGAAGTTTTGACGATACTACGAGATCAGAGGTTGTATGCCAAGTTCTCAAAGTGTGAGTTTTGGCTGAGAGAAGTGGCATTTTTAGGCCATGTAGTATCAAGTAGAGGTGTATCTGTTGATCCCTCTAAAATTGAGGCAGTTAGTAACTGGCCTAGACCGACTAGTATGGCTGATATTCGCAGTTTTCTGGGACTTGCAGGATATTATCAACGATTTGTGCAAAAATTCTCCAAAATTGCTTCAGCCTTGACACATTTGACCAGGAAAGAAGTTGATTTTGTATGGTCTGAGGATTGTGAAAGGAGCTTTGAAAAGCTCAAGAGGATGCTTGTAACAGCACCCGTTCTAGTGTCACCTAATAGAACTAGTGGTCTGACTATGTACACAGATGCTTCCCAGAGAGGTTTGGGATGTGTATTGATGCAACATGGGAAAGTTATAGCCTATGCTTCCCGTCAGTTGAAAGAGCATGAGAAGAAGTATCCGACTCATGATTTGGAGTTGGCGGCTGTTGTTCATGCATTGAAAATTTGGAGACATTATTTGTATGGTGAGAAGATCCTGATATTTACTGATCATAAGAGTCTCAAGTATTTCTTCACTTAGAAGGAGTTGAACATGAGACAGCGATGGTGGTTAGAGCTTGTGAAGGATTATGACTGTGATATTCAGTACCATCCTGGGAAGGCCAATGTAGTGGTTGATGTGCTTAGTAGGAAGTCTCCTCATTCATCAGCTTTGTTGGCAATACCTTTAAGATTGAGGTGGGATATGGAACGAGCTAAGATAGAATTTCTTACTGCCGAGGTCACTGTGAGTCTAGCTAGTTTAACGGTGGGACCTACTTTGAGGCAGAGGATGATTGAGGCACAGAGAGGAGAGACTCATTTGCAGGCTAGTTTTAGAGAGACTGAGTCAGATATTCCTAGTCATTTTACCTTCTCTACAGATAGTGCTCTGATGTATCGTAAGAGGCTATGTGTGCCTTTAGGATCGACTTTTAGAAGGGAACTGTTGGAGGAGGCTCACAGTTCTATCTTCTCTATTCATCCAGGTAGTACGAAGATGTACAGGGACCTGAGAGAGCACTATTGGTGGCCTGGAATGAGGCTTGAGATTGCAGACTTTGTTAGTAGATGCTTGACTTGTCAACAAGTCAAGGCTTTGAGGAAGAGTCCATCGGGTTATCTTAATCATCTGAGTGTGCCAGAATGGAAATGGGAGGAGATTTCCATGGATTTTATCAGCGGATTATCGAGGACATCAAAGGGTTACGATACCATTTGGGTGATTGTAGACCGTTTGACGAAGACCGCACACTTTATACATGGGAGGATCACCTACCAAGTTGAGACTTAGGCGCAGTTGTATCTACGAGAGATTGTCAGATTACATGATGTGCCTATGAGGATCGTATCAGATCGGGACACTCGCTTTGTCTCGAAGTTTTGGCAGAGTTTACATTCAGCCATGGGTACTGGCTTGGATTTTAGCACAGCCTTTCACCCCCAGACAGATGGTCAGACTGAGAGAGTTAACCAGATTCTGGAGGATATGTTGAGGGCTTGTGTTCTTGATTTTGGAGGTAGTTGGGACTCTCAATTGTACTTGGTAGAGTTTGCTTATAATAACAGTTACCAGGCTACTATTGAGATGGCACCTTTTGAGGCACTTTATGGTAGAAAGTGTCGTTCTCCAGCTCACTGGGATGAGGTTGGGGAGAGAAGGCTTTTGGGACCCAAGTTATTATAGTTGACTAGTCAGTCGATTGACTTGATTAGAGAAAGGATGAGGGTTGCCTAGAGTCGACAGAAGAGTTATGCTGATAAACGACGTAGTCCACTTGAGTTTTCAGTGGGGGACCACGTGTTTTTGAAGGTAGCACCTATGAAAGGTGTTATGAGATTTGGGAAGAAGGGTAAGCTGAGCCCTAGGTTCATTGGCCCTTTCAAGATACTTGATCGGGTAGGAGCTGTAGCTTACCGTTTGGCTTTACCACCTTCTTTATCGGTAGTTCATAATGTATTCCATGTATCGATGCTTCGGAAGTACATGGTGGATCCTTCTCATGTGATTGATTACGAGCCGATAGTTTTGGATGCTAATATGTCTTATGAGGAGACACCAGTTGAGATCTTATCATTCGAACAGAAGGTGTTGAGAAACAAGACAATTCACTTGGTAAAGATTCTTTGGAGAAACCAAGTGTCAGAAGAAGCTACGTGGGAGCATGAGGATGAAATACGGGCAAAGTATCCTCACCTTTTCACTTAGTGAGCTTACATTTCAGGGACGAAATGCCCTTTTTAGGAGGGTTGACTGTAATGTCCCGTTACTTTTGAGGTATAAAAAAAATTATTTTATTTTAATTTAAGTATTTAAAGTTATTTTAGATTTAGTAATTTAGAATAAAGTAGTTTATTTCGGTTTAAACCTTTTTAATCGCTTTAATAGCTTAATTTCGTTTTGGTCATATTAATAATTATTAACGGGCCAATTAATAATCATTAATCACCATTGGGCTAGTTTAAGAACTTCGGGCTTCATTTTATAAGTCTAAAAGTCATTAAAGGACACAACCGTCATTTCCAAAGTTCTTAAAAATATCAAACTATTATTCATCTCTTCTTTAAATTCAAGTTTGACTTCATTTGACCAAGACAACTCCATTTTCTTCTTCTCCTTTTTCTCTCTTTGTCGTGAGCATCAAAGGGATTGGGGGGATTTTCGGTTTTTATTCGATTCTCGACGAATCGACTTGATTTCGGTTGCATCGGAAAGCCCTTGAGTCTAGGATTCTTTTCCACCCAACAATCGTTCTTTCCACCCGTGTTCTAAGGACTTCTCGGTAAGTTAAACTTCAAACCCTAAGCTCCAAATAGTGTTTTAATGGAGTTTTCTCTTTGATTCTTCGATTTCTTGCCGAGGAACTTGATGATTTTAATTATGGGAGTTGTTTTTAGTGATTTTAAAAACTTTCCCTAAACTCTAAAATCGAGTTTCAGTCGAAACCCTTCCCGTTTGAAATTTACATCGTGGGGGTTGTTTTGGGGTTTATTTTTATTGATATATTGTTTATTGTAATTAAATTCGGGAAATCAAATTTCGTCCAAAAACCTGATTCATCGATACCCATTGAAAACGGGAATTTCGAAACTACTTGAAAACAACCGGAAACACCTCTAAATTGTCTAAAAGCCTGAAAACCAAACCCGAAACCCAAAATCCTTCAAGGGCCGAGAGCATCATTATGGGATTTTCGGGGTTTTTCGTCGTTTTATGCTTTTCGGTGTTAATTGATCGATGTTTGGTTAATTATTGATTGTTAGAGGTATTTGTAATTATAGGTGTTTGTGGACCGTGTACTTGATTGCTCTATCGGATTTGGGAGCGAAATCTTCTTTGCCAAGGTGAGAATACATAGAAAGTAAAGTAGCTTTAGAAACCGAATAAGTAGAATGATTTGTAGGATCGGAAGTCGACCTTAAGGTTTGAACTGAAAGGATAAAAGAAAGTGAGCTAACTTATTAGATTTGGGAGTTAGTTTAAATCTCGAGTTGAGAAAACTCTTAGGTTTCAAAGGAAATGTTTAACTCTCGGAAATTCTAAGTTTAGGTCAGCTCGATACTTAAGGTTGATTATTCGGAAGATGAATGTTTTAAGTTTAATGGATTGAACAAGAACTTGATAAGGAAATTTATAGTACTTATCGGGAGAATTATAATCTTTCGAATTGGAGACTTTAAGATAAAGTTAGTAACTAAGATTAACTGAGGCCGTTTGACTTGATTTATTTATTGTGTTCTTTATCAAAAGTTTCTACCTTCTTAATTTACGTTTAAGAGTATTATGATCCATTTACTTTTATATTCATTCAAATACCTTGAAAGTTTATATTTATTTACTTGTAATCGCAAGCATATTCATATCATATTATATCATATTGCATAATCAAAATCGGGAGGAATAATGAGGCAATGCATAGACTGAGTGAGCTTGCATTGTCTGGTATTATTTATTTTATGTTTCCGTATATGTACATGAGGAATGCTAAAGGACTACGGACTTTACATGATCGGAGGAGATGGATAATGAGATAATGATGGAACTATGCGAGTTCACATTATCTGGTATTATCCATAACTACTATGATACATATACGAAGATACAAGGTGAATGAACTGACCTACAGGAGCTTCATTACCTGTATTCGGTGAGTGAGTCAATGAGGTGAATGAACTGACCTACGGGAGCTTCATTACCTGCCATTAATCACTAGAGATGGAAAGTTATGATTGAAAAGACTTATATGATCTAATTGGAAAGCGAGTTAATGAGGTGAATGAACTGATGATCGGGAGCTTCATTACCTGACATTATTCGCAAGTGATGATTATAATGATTTAAAAATGGTGTATTCTTTATATTACTTAATTAGTGAATGATTGATGGTTAGACTTCATTTGCTAACATTTTATGAATATACATAAATTAGAGTAAATGTTATACTTAGTACGAAACATCAAAAGTATGATCCAGAAATAGGTGTATGCTTTGGAATCATTTCTCTAAACTTTAGAAGTTTAGTAAAACATAAGCAATTTGTAATTGGACACAAATCAGAATGCGGGTTTGGGGTCTATTGTTATTATATTTTTTGTCTATTCTCACTAGGCTTTGCTGTTAGCTCATGATATTACAAACATTTTCAGGTAATGCTCTTGTTAGAGGTCGTGGGAGAGGAGCTGGTGCTGCATGATCGATGGATGATGACCTCGGGATGGACTAGGTGTTTGTAAAAGTCCATGGACTTAGTTTTGGGAATTTTATATATTTTGGGATTTGTACATTTGTATATAGCTCTTAAGAGCTTTTCTTCTTTCTTTTATGATTATAATTCTTTTGAACTCCTGAATAGGAACTTGAAATTCCTTGTGTTTTAGATTTCTGAATTTAAAAATGTAAACGGGTTTTTGGCTAGCCAACTTTCAAACATAACCACACCATTTTTTTTAAAATATAAAGACTTCCACTGTGTTTATAATTAAATGATTTTAAAAATGAGTCGCGCCGTCACACCGGGCCTAAGTCACCTAGAAAAGACATTGATGTATTCTTACAACCGTTGATTGAGAGTTGAATGATTTATGGGGTGAGGGTATAAGAACTTTTGATAGCTCCAAATCCGAGTATTTTCAATTACAGGAGCTTTGCTATGGACTATCAATGACTTTCCCCAAAAGGGTGATTGTCTAGTTGGAGTACGAAAGGATACAAAGCATGTCCCATATGTTTGGAAGATACTTCTCCAATAGGTATTCAGAGCAAAATATGTTTTATGGGTCATCGTTGATATATCCCCATGGGTCATCTGTGGCGTTTTGAAACAGTGCATGATGGTAAACAAGAATTGAAAGGGAAGTCGAAAATTAAATCTGGAGTTGAGATTATGAAAGATCTAGATTGATTAAGTTTTTTCAAGTTCAGTAAGCATCCTTCTACCCAAAAAAAAGAAAAGAAAACGGCCTCAAGAAAACAACAATTGGACCGAGAAAAGCATATTCTTGTCTTCCTTATTAGTCTAAATTACTTTTACGTCATAAGTTAGATGTGATGCATATAGAGAAAAACATATGTGATAACTTGGTTGGGACGATTTTCTCTATTGAAGGAAAGAACAAGTATACATTGAAAGCTCGTCACGATTTGGAAGATATAGGAATACGATCCGAATTTCATATACAAAAGGTCGGGAAGGATAAGTTTGTTAAACCCATTGCAGCCTTATGTTTTGACTACGAGTCAACACATTGAAGCATGTAAATTCTTGAAAAGTGTGAAATTTCCAGGATGCGTTTGCATCAAACATATCTCGATGTGTTAATGTTAATGGTGGAAAAATTATCGGGTTGAAGAGCCATGATTGTCACGTTTTGTTTCAACGATTGCTACCATTAGAAACCGGGGGTTCTTAAGTTACGATATAAGTAAGGGGATAACAGAGTTCAGTAATTTTTTTCGTAGTTTATGTGCCAAAGTTATAAGTTTAGATGAGTTGGATCAGTTATAATGTGACATTACATTTATCTTGTGTAAACTTAAAAGGATATTTCCTCCTGGCCTTTTTCGATGTCATGGTTCACTTAGTGATTCATTTGTCATATGAAGCTAGAATAGTGGGGCTAGTATGTTATAGTTGGATGTATCCAATAGAACGAAGCCTTCGAACATTAAAGAATTATGTGAGAAATCCATCACGTCCAGAAGGGTGCATAGCAGAGGCGTATGTTTTTAAAGAGTTGATCACGTTCGTTCTAGATATCTTCAAGGCATTGAGACTCGATTTAACAGATGGATCATAATTATGAAGAAGAAGTTGATGGTCGTGTAGAGTGACATATCGTATTTAAAGATACTTCCTGTCCTCTTGGTCGTTTTGATTTTTTGACCTTAACAAAATCGGACATTGATAAGGCACATTGGTACACCTTGACCAATCTGCGATGAAGTAGAACCATATTTACTAGGTAAGTATATAACACTCTATTCTTAACATCTTTTCCAATGAGTAAAACCATATAGATTTCATGTATTTACCCAACTCATCCATAGGGATCATCTTGATTTGCTTGAACAAGAGAGCTTGCGAATATTCATAAACATCAAGAGGCACGATTTGCCAATTGGTTCAAACATCGTATAAGAGTTTCTGTCTCTTGTGTATTGATTTTATAACTCACTATGCATTTTAGTTTTTAATACAAAATGTATTTGATAATGTAGGTTAGTGAATTGTGGAAATGTGGTGAAGTAAATTATGATTTGTACGCATTGTCTTTGGGCCCAAACATTCATGCTAAATCTTATACGGGATGTTGTATCAATGGCATGCGTTTCCACACAATGGATAGATCACATGGTCGCACTACTACAAGTTGTGGGGTTTCCGTTCAGAGTGATCACGATGAAGGATCAACGACGTTTTATGGATTACTAAAAGAGGTTTTAGAACTTAGTTACCTAAGATCCAATCGAGTCGTTCTATTCAGATGTTCATGGTTTAATACATCTCCATCTAGAATGAAAAAAGAGTCGGGAAATATATCTATTAACATATCTCGAAATTATTTTGAAGAAGAACCTTTTATCATAGCAAATCAAGCTCAACAAGTTCTATACTTAGATGATATTAAATATGGTAAAGATTGGAGGGTGGTTCAAACTTTAAGACAAAAAAATGTGTGGAATGTCCCTGAGTTGGATGAAGATGACGAGAATGATAATATTTTGGACGTCATTTTACCTATGGATACACACGTGAGTGATAGTCTAGATGCTCAGATGCCCAATAGAAACGATATTCCTAGAAGTGTAGTCGATAAAACAGTTATGGACGGGTTCTACACAAATCAAACTCTAAAAAAGAAGATGATTAGTTGAGTGATGATGACATAGACGAGTTCATAAACACTAATGAAACAGAGTTGGAAAATGAGAGTGATGTTTCAGAAAATGATGAGTCAGAATAGTATGTCAGATTTACGTATTTTTCTCAATTTCTAAATCCTAATATTTTGGAATAACGTGTTTTATCAACCTTAAATCATTTGTTTTTGCATAATCTTACTATAGGAAAGATAAGGGGAAGACTCCGATGGACGAGTCACGACCCATCTCATCAGGTAACCTAAAGACTCCTCATCCCCGTTCACGAGACTTAGTGATTAGAGAGCCATCATATGATACACCGATGCATTTCGACCAGTCGCCGTCACCTTCACCGGGTCATGTATTGAGCCCGACAGTAGATCCTTCGACAGATACTGTAACGACCCAAAACTCGTAAAATCCTTTAAATTCAAGTGCACAGCGAAAACACGATTTTTACGGAAAAACAGCATTTAAAAATAGGATTATCCAAAACCTGTTTACATATATACCTAATTTCAGAGAAAACGATAAACATGGAATGCGCATTCCAAATTATAATAAAACTTCTAAAGAAAGTTTTAAAACCCAAAGACACATATACAAATTTACAATTGCTCCACCGAGCCCAAAAATACAACATAAGAAAACATGATGATATGTCTGTGAGCATTTCAAGAATGCTAAACCCAAAATGACTTTCGTTCCTATCCATCCATCATATCGATAGGTCACGCGGCGCCACCTCCCCTACCACGTCCTTTACCACGAGTCTTACCTGGAAAAATTGAAAATGTAGCAACATTAGCATAAAAATGCTAGTGAGAGTAAAATGAAAGCAAGTAACCCTATGAACCAAATTTCATACCGAAAATTGTGTCCAAAGGCCTAAATTTCACTTTTACTACCCATTCCACTTTCCAAATTCCACACAATCATATAATATGTAATGTGCTTTTCATAAAGTAAAGATATTAAGACTTAAAGTAAAAGTACCGACTATTACTAAGTCTTTCTAACCATTCTAATGAATATAAGTAATTGTAGCACTAGTTTTCTTTGTTACCAAATCAGTTTCATCGTAACGTGTTACCGTATGGATCAACATCCACATACTACCACGTACGGTCTCTCATATCACAAATCATCGTAACAGGTTTACCGTATGGATCAACATCAACATACTAGCCCGCACGGTCTTACCATATCACAAATTATCGTAACTGGGTTTCTGTGATGGATCAACATCAACATACTAGCCTGCGCAGTCTTACCATATCACAATCATCGTAATGAGTTTACCGTATGGATCAACATCAACATACTAGCCCGCACGTGTCTTTGTTAGGAATGGTGTCCTAGAACTTGTAATTATTTAAATATAATAATTTATTTCGAATAAATTAAATAAATAAACATAAGTTCTTTATATAATCTAGATTGAATCAATTGACGATATTAGGAATATATGGAAATATATAAATATCAAAACATTCAAATAGTAAACCCTAAGTTACTCTTATGAAATCACGACTTAGTATGTGAGTCATACAAGAGGATTAAAGTCGAGATGAGTAACTTAAAAGTGTCTACCATGAAATGGATAACGTTTGGGAACCTTATCCTGGTAACACTGTTGATAGCTTCGCATTTTGTTTATAGACAAATGATCTAATCCCTGATCATTCATGTGGGAGACATGAAATGGAAGTATCATATGCAATGTTGATTGTATAAGACAGGACCACGATGTTCGATCAAATTTCTCATTAGTACCGTTTACGAGAAATAATCGAATATCAAACTAAGTTTATCAACCGTGATAGATCTCAATCCTGAGTGAAATGCGGACTCCTATTTGTGGAGTTATGTTCTTTGATTCACATAGTTGAGAGCGATCTGTAAGAACGCTCAATACACTCCTGTTTTGGGAACATGACTAGATAAGTAGGCCGGGAACTCATTTTCACGAGATGGAATTCATAACTTTCCTATAAATTAACCAGTATCGGTGCGATACCTAAACATTTTAGGAACTTTAGGAAACTCCTTGATGTACCGATTCGAGACATGAACAAGTGACGTCACGACTTCTATTGATCACGAAGTATCTTATCTCTAGTTCGACTAAAGATAAAGTTCATTGGAGAATCAGCGGGAACACAAGGATAAAGCGGTAATTACAGGGGCAAAACGGTAAATTTATCCTTTGTAATTATGAGGGTTCCACGTGAAGGATAATATCACGAGATATAAATAAATGATAAACTAAATGGACATAACTCATCTATAGTGAGGGGAGTTCAGCTATGAATCTATAGTGGAATTATTCATAGTTAGATAATAAGTAATTAATCGATTATGAGTTAATCACTTAATTGACTAATTATTAAGCCCATGATCTATAGGTCCATCGGGTCCCTATGCTAGCCCAAATATCGTAGTCGCGAAATCAAGTAGAAGAAATGAAAAGTTTAAGTAAAGTGAATTACTTAAAATAGGGAATATTAATTGTTTAAATATTGAGTATATTTAAACGGTAATTAATATAAACATTATTAATTGTTTAAATAATGAGTTTATTTAAACAGGAAATTAATAATGAAATATTATTAATTAGATATTATTAATTATTTAAATATTGAGTATATTTAAATGGTAATTAATAATTTGAAATTAATTGACAATTATTAATTGTTTAAATAATTAATTTTATTTGAATGGAAATTAATAATTAAAATTAATTAATTAATAATAAAATATTGTCAATAAAATTATTAATTAAATAATGAGTTTATTTAAAGGAAATTAATAATTATAATATTTAATGGAAATTAATAATTAAATATAAATTTGATAATATTTAGTCGGGAGAAAATATTAATTGTTTAAATAAAATATTTTATTTAAATGGTAATTAATAAATAAATTAATTAAGTTGGACTTATTAATTTAAGAGAGAGTTTCAAGCCCAATTGGATTAATGAACCCAATTGGAATTGGCTCAAAATAATTAATTAAATAAATTAGAATTATTTATTAATTAATACATGCATTTTCGGCCATATATGTATTTTTGGGAAGAGATAATTGCTTGAATTATATCCTAAAATATTTATATTCATTCAAATACCTTGAAAGTTTATATTTATTTACTTGTAAGTCGCAAGCATATTCATATCATATTATATCATATTGCATAATCAAAATCGGGAGGAATAATGAGGCAATGCATAGATCGAGTGAGCTTGCATTGTCTGGTATTATTTATTTTATGTTTCCGTATATGTACATGAGGAATGCTAAAGGACTACAGACTTTACATGATCGGAGGAGATGGATAATGAGATAATGATGGAACTATGCGAGTTCACATTATCTGGTATTATCCATAACTACTATGATACATATACGAAGATACAAGGTGAAGCCGACCTACAGGAGCTTCATTACCTGTATTCGGTGAGTGAGTCAATGAGGTGAATGAACTGACCTACGGGAGCTTCATTACCTGCCATTAATCACTAGAGATGGAAAGTTATGATTGAAAAGACTTATATGATCTAATTGGAAAGCGAGTTAATGAGGTGAATGAACTGATGATCGGGAGCTTCATTACCTGACATTATTCGCAAGTGATGATTATAATGATTTAAAAATGGTGTATTCTTTATATTACTTAATTAGTGAATGATTGATGGTTAGACTTCATTTGCTAACATTTTATGAATATACATAAATTAGAGTAAATGTTATACTTAGTACGAAACATCAAAAGTATGATCCGAAATAGGTGTATGCTTTGGAATCATTTCTCTAAACTTTAGAAGTTTAGTAAAACATAAGCAATTTGTAATTGGACACAAATCGAATGCGGGTTTGGGGTCTATTGTTATTATATTTTTTGTCTATTCTCACTAGGCTTTGTTTGTTAGCTCATGATATTACAAACATTTTCGGTAATGCTCTTGTTAGAGGTCGTGGGAGAGGAGCTGGTGCTGCATGATCGATGGATGATGACCTCGGGATGGACTAGGTGTTTGTAAAAGTCCATGGACTTAGTTTTGGGAATTTTATATATTTTGGGATTTGTACATTTGTATATAGCTCTTAAGAGCTTTTCTTCTTTCTTTTATGATTATAATTCTTTTGAACTCCTGAATAGGAACTTGAAATTCCTTGTGTTTTAGATTTCCAATTTAAAAATGTAAACGGGTTTTTGGCTAGCCAACTTTCAAACATAACCACACCATTTTTTTTAAAATATAAAGACTTCCACTGTGTTTATAATTAAATGATTTTAAAAATGAGTCGCGCCGTCACACCGGGCCTAAGTCACCTAGAAAAGACATTGATGTATTCTTACAACCGTTGATTGAGAGTTGAATGATTTATGGGGTGAGGGTATAAGAACTTTTGATAGCTCCAAATCCGAGTATTTTCAATTACAGGAGCTTTGCTATGGACTATCAATGACTTTCCCGCATATGGTGATTTGTCTAGTTGGAGTACGAAAGGATACAAAGCATGTCCCATATGTTTGGAAGATACTTCTCCAATAGGTATTCAGAGCAAAATATGTTTTATGGGTCATCGTTGATATATCCCCATGGGTCATCTGTGGCGTTTTGAAACAGTGCATGATGGTAAACAAGAATTGAAAGGGAAGTCGAAAATTAAATCTGGAGTTGAGATTATGAAAGATCTAGATTGATTAAGTTTTTTCAAGTTCAGTAAGCATCCTTCTACCCAAAAAAAAGAAAAGAAAACGGCCTCAAGAAAACAACAATTGGACCGAGAAAAGCATATTCTTGTCTTCCTTATTAGTCTAAATTACTTTTACGTCATAAGTTAGATGTGATGCATATAGAGAAAAACATATGTGATAACTTGGTTGGGATGATTTTCTCTATTGAAGGAAAGAACAAGTATACATTGAAAGCTCGTCACGATTTGGAAGATATAGGAATACGATCCGAATTTCATATACAAAAGGTCGGGAAGGATAAGTTTGTTAAACCCGCTGCAGCTTATGTTTTGACTACGAGTCAACACATTGAAGCATGTAAATTCTTGAAAAGTGTGAAATTTCCAGATACGTTTGCATCAAACATATCTCGATGTGTTAATGTTAATGGTGGAAAAATTATCGGGTTGAAGAGCCATGATTGTCACGTTTTGTTTCAACGATTGCTACCATTAGAAATCCGGGGGTTCTTAAGTTACGATATAAGTAAGGGGATAACAGAGTTCAGTAATTTTTTTCGTAGTTTATGTGCCAAAGTTATAAGTTTAGATGAGTTGGATCAGTTATAATGTGACATTACATTTATCTTGTGTAAACTTAAAAGGATATTTCCTCCGGCCTTTTTCGATGTCATGGTTCACTTAGTGATTCATTTGTCATATGAAGCTAGAATAGTGGGGCTAGTATGTTATAGTTGGATGTATCCAATAGAACGAAGCCTTCGAACATTAAAGAATTATGTGAGAAATCCATCACGTCCAGAAGGGTGCATAGCAGAGGCGTATGTTTTTAAAGAGTCGATCACGTTCTGTTCTAGATATCTTCAAGGCATTGAGACTCGATTTAACAGACTGGATCATAATTATGAAGAAGAAGTTGATGGTCGTGTAGAGAGTGACATATCAGTATTTAAAGATACTTCCTGTCCTCTTGGTCGTTTTGATTTTTTGACCTTAACAAAATCAGACATTGATAAGGCACATTGGTACACCTTGACCAACTGCGATGAAGTAGAACCATATTTACGGTAAGTATATAACACTCTATTCTTAACATCTTTTCCAATGAGTAAAACCATATAGATTTCATGTATTTACCCAACTCATCCATAGGGATCATCTTGATTTGCTTGAACAAGAGAGCTTGCAGAATATTCATAAACATCAAGAGGCACGATTTGCCAATTGGTTCAAACATCGTATAAGAGTTTTGTCTCTTGTGTATTGATTTTATAACTCACTATGCATTTTAGTTTTTAATACAAAATGTATTTGATAATGTAGGTTAGTGAATTGTGGAAATGTGGTGAAGTAAATTATGATTTGTACGCATTGTCTTTGGGCCCAAACATTCATGCTAAATCTTATACGGGATGTTGTATCAATGGCATGCGTTTCCACACAATGGATAGATCACATGGTCGCACTACTACAAGTTGTGGGGTTTCCGTTGAGTGATCACGATGAAGGATCAACGACGTTTTATGGATTACTAAAAGAGGTTTTAGAACTTAGTTACCTAAGATCCAATCGAGTCGTTCTATTCAGGATGTTCATGGTTTAATACATCTCCATCTAGAATGAAAAAAGAGTCGGAAATATATCTATTAACATATCTCGAAATTATTTTGAAGAAGAACCTTTTATCATAGCAAATCAAGCTCAACAAGTTCTATACTTAGATGATATTAAATATGGTAAAGATTGGAGGGTGGTTCAAACTTTAAGACAAAAAAATGTGTGGAATGTCCCTGAGTTGGATGAAGATGACGAGAATGATAATATTTTGGACGTCATTTTACCTATGGATACACACGTGAGTGATAGTCTAGATGCTCAGATGCCCAATAGAAACGATATTCCTAGAAGTGTAGTCGATAAAACAGTTATGGACGGGTTCTACACAAATCAAACTCTAAAAAAGAAGATGATTAGTTGAGTGATGATGACATAGACGAGTTCATAAACACTAATGAAACAGAGTTGGAAAATGAGAGTGATGTTTCAGAAAATGATGAGTCAGAATAGTATGTCAGATTTACGTATTTTTCTCAATTTCTAAATCCTAATATTTTGGAATAACGTGTTTTATCAACCTTAAATCATTTGTTTTTGCATAATCTTACTATAGGAAAGATAAGGGGAAGACTCGATGGACGAGTCACGACCCATCTCATCAGGTAACCTAAAGACTCCTCATCCCCGTTCACGAGACTTAGTGATTAGAGAGCCATCATATGATACACCGATGCATTTCGGCCAGTCGCCGTCGCCTTCACCGGGTCATGTATTGAGCCCGACAGTAGATCCTTCGACAGATACTGTAACGACCCAAAACTCGTAAAATCCTTTAAATTCAAGTGCACAGCGAAAACACGATTTTTACGGAAAAACAGCATTTAAAAATAGGATTATCCAAAACCTGTTTACATATATACCTAATTTCAGAGAAAACGATAAACATGGAATGCGCATTCCAAATTATAATAAAACTTCTAAAGAAAGTTTTAAAACCCAAAGACACATATACAAATTTACAATTGCTCCACCGAGCCCAAAAATACAACATAAGAAAACATGATGATATGTCTGTGAGCATTTCAAGAATGCTAAACCCAAAATGACTTTCGTTCCTATCCATCCATCATATCGATAGGTCACGGCGCCACCTCCCCTACCACGTCCTTTACCACGAGTCTTACCTGGAAAAATTGAAAATGTAGCAACATTAGCATAAAAATGCTAGTGAGAGTAAAATGAAAGCAAGTAACCCTATGAACCAAATTTCATACCGAAAATTGTGTCCAAAGGCCTAAATTTCACTTTTACTACCCATTCCACTTTCCAAATTCCACACAATCATATAATATGTAATGTGCTTTTCATAAAGTAAAGATATTAAGACTTAAAGTAAAAGTACCGACTATTACTAAGTCTTTCTAACCATTCTAATGAATATAAGTAATTGTAGCACTAGTTTTCTTTGTTACCAAATCAGTTTCATCGTAACGTGTTACCGTATGGATCAACATCCACATACTACCACGTACGGTCTCTCATATCACAAATCATCGTAACAGGTTTACCGTATGGATCAACATCAACATACTAGCCCGTACGGTCTTACCATATCACAAATTATCGTAACGGGTTTACTGTATGGATCAACATCAACATACTAGCCCGTACAGTCTTACCATATCACAATCATCGTAATGAGTTTACCGTATGGATCAACATCAACATACTAGCCCGTACGTGTCTTTGTTAGGAATGGTGTCCTAGAACTTGTAATTATTTAAATATAATAATTTATTTCGAATAAATTAAATAAATAAACATAAGTTCTTTATATAATCTAGATTGAATCAATTGACGATATTAGGAATATATGGAAATATATAAATATCAAAACATTCAAATAGTAAACCCTAAGTTACTCTTATGAAATCACGACTTAGTATGTGAGTCATACAAGAGGATTAAAGTCGAGATGAGTAACTTAAAAGTGTCTAGATAAATGGATAACGTTTGGGAACCTTATCCTGGTAACACTGTTGATAGCTTCGCATTTTGTTTATAGACAAATGATCTAATCCTGATCATTCATGTGGGAGACATGAAATGGAAGTATCATATGCAATGTTGATTGTATAAGACAGGACCACGATGTTCGATCAAATTTCTCATTAGTACCGTTTACGAGAAATAATCGAATATCAAACTAAGTTTATCAACCGTGATAGATCTCAATCCTGAGTGAAATGCGGACTCCTATTTGTGGAGTTATGTTCTTTGATTCACATAGTTGAGAGCGATCTGTAAGAACGCTCAATACACTCCTGTTTTGGGAACATGACTAGATAAGTAGCTGGGAACTCATTTTCACGAGATGGAATTCATAACTTTCCTATAAATTAACAGTATCAATGCGATACCTAAACATTTTAGGAACTTTAGGAAACTCCTTGATGTAACCTGATTCGAGACATGAACAAGTGACGTCACGACTTCTATTGATCACAGAAGTATCTTATCTCTAGTTCGACTAAAGATAAAGTTCATTGGAGAATCAGCGGGAACACAAGGATAAAGCGGTAATTACAGGGGCAAAACGGTAAATTTATCCTTTGTAATTATGAGGGTTCCACGTGAAGGATAATATCACGAGATATAAATAAATGATAAACTAAATGGACATAACTCATCTATAGTGAGGGGAGTTCGGCTATGAATCTATAGTGGAATTATTCATAGTTAGATAATAAGTAATTAACCGATTATGAGTTAATCACTTAATTGACTAATTATTAAGCCCATGATCTATAGGTCCATCGGGTCCCTATGCTAGCCCAAATATCGTAGTCGCGAAATCAAGTAGAAGAAATGAAAAGTTTAAGTAAAGTGAATTACTTAAAATAGGGAATATTAATTGTTTAAATATTGAGTATATTTAAACCAGGTAATTAATATAAACATTATTAATTGTTTAAATAATGAGTTTATTTAAACAGGAAATTAATAATGAAATATTATTAATTAGATATTATTAATTATTTAAATATTGAGTATATTTAAATGGTAATTAATAATTTGAAATTAATTGACAATTATTAATTGTTTAAATAATTAATTTTATTTGAATGGAAATTAATAATTAAAATTAATTAATTAATAATAAAATATTGTCAATAAAATTATTAATTAAATAATGAGTTTATTTAAAGGAAATTAATAATTATAATATTTAATGGAAATTAATAATTAAATATAAATTTGATAATATTTAGTCGGGAGAAAATATTAATTGTTTAAATAAAATATTTTATTTAAATGGTAATTAATAAATAAATTAATTAAGTTGGACTTATTAATTTAAGAGAGAGTTTCAAGCCCAATTGGATTAATGAACCCAATTGGAATTGGCTCAAAATAATTAATTAAATAAATTAGAATTATTTATTAATTAATACATGCATTTTCGGCCATATATGTATTTTTGGGAAGAGATAATTGCTTGAATTATATCCTAAAATAACTACATAGATTTATTTACCCAAGATAAATAAAAATAAAGAAAATAAAATAATCTTCTATTTATCCATGGCATTTTCGAAATTGCTAGATAAAGGAAAGAGATTATCTTTTTTCTTTTTGTGTTTATCTCTATAGATTAATCCTAATGTGATTAGGATTCCTATTTTTCTATAAATAGGAGGGTTGGGTCATTCATAAATCACACAATACAATTCCATAGAAAGTTGGAACTCTCTCTTCCTCCTCTCCCTCCCTTGGCCGATTTTCTCATATTGTTGGGAAGAAAAATATTTTTTTTCTTCTTCCCAATTTCTTCTAAAGTTCGATCCCACAATCGAATTTCGTTTGATCGATCGGGATATAGCATAGAAGATCCGGTGTTGCTGAGGAATTGAAGCTGTAAAGAAACCTCCAACCGATTCTCCATTATTCAGTCAATGTAAGTTCCGGTTTTAATTTTCGAATATATAAGCATGAATCTACATGTTTTATCACAAATTGCATGATGTTAATAGATCCGTTATTAAATGTTAATAAGTTTACTAAATAAAATTCCGCTAATTTAGTAAATCATCCCTTCAATTGGTATCAGAGCTAATTTTAATTATCATGCAAATTTGTGTTTTTCGAAAATTTGGTGGGTTGCATAAAAAGTTGTTTTATGTATGTTTATATAAATTGTGGAGGTTTGCTTATTGACTGTTTAGGTATTCTTGAGGCACTTAGGATTTTTAAATTTTAGTAGAAAATTTGTAAACCCTAAATTTTAGGGTATAGGAAAAAATATGTAATTTTCCCATACCCATTGATGGTAAAATCGGCTACACCAAGGGAGAAGAGAAGAAAATTTTTCCCCATCATTCATGATGCCCACGCCCAAGGATGAGATAAGGTAAAGATATGGTAAGATATTTTAACATAATTATCTTGTTATCTCAATTTAAAAAATTTAAATATTTAAGATAAGGATAAAATCTTTTTAAAGATTATATCTCTATCTTAAATTATAAATTTAGAAATTGAGATAAGATTACATGGAAAATATTTTCTTTATTTTTCCATATAATTAAAAGATAATTATTTTAAAACAAGTATTTATGGAAATATTAAGGAGATAATATTTGCCCCATAAATACCCATGCCCACGCCTACACCATGGAGGAGAGAGAAAGATGAAGCCTCAAGATCTACAATGGAAGATTTAATTAA
Organism: Gynostemma pentaphyllum; assembly: GCA_028015215.1. Taxonomy (NCBI): domain Eukaryota; kingdom Viridiplantae; phylum Streptophyta; class Magnoliopsida; order Cucurbitales; family Cucurbitaceae; genus Gynostemma; species Gynostemma pentaphyllum. Next base: position 12,786,122 of record CM051350.1, read on the forward strand.
GTTGTAATTTAATTTTCCGTTTTAGAAATAGTGCCAAGAATACCTGGTCAATTTAGCTATTTATTATTTAAATTGTTTATATGTATGATATAATTGTTTTTAAATAATATTCATGCATAAGAGTATGTCATGTAGAAAATCCCACCATAGGTTGTATGATTTTAATTAATTGTACATACATGCATCATGATATAATATGTGTTATTATATGCTAATGTATGTGAAGCATGCTATAATTTTATTTTATAAATGTTATTATCGAAAATTATATTCTAATTGTTTTAGAATTAAAAGCATGCTTATTTAGTTAAAATTCAAAAGTTAAATCTAGTTTAAAAGTTGAATAGAAACTAAATGAATTATTTGTAATATGGAATTATTGTTTAAACAATTGGGCCAAAATCCATATAAGATAAACAAATAGAAACTTTTAATTAAGGGTTAATTAAAAATTAATAATTGAGATTAATTAAATTGAACGGATCTCCTGGCAGAAAGCTCGCGCCTAGCGATGAGGTTTCATAAAGTTCCCCTAACACGGAGCGCCTCTAGCGGGAGCGATCCGGGAGAAAAGTTCAAATTAATAAATCAAAATTATTAAGACGGCGCATAATGTGATTAGTTTAAATTAGGAAAACTTGAACAATCACTTTATAAAATTAATCTAACCAATTTAAGAGTTAAAGTTGATTAGGTTAATTAAAACTTGGATTAATGAGTTAGCCTTGAATTAGTCTAAGTTATGAAACACTAACTCAAAATATTAAGTGGGAGAAGGAAACATGTCAATGTATCCTATGGTCTCCACTAATGGGCTCGAAACGTGAGATTTATACATGGCCTCTGTAACAACTGCTGCAGGTGTTCATTCCCATAGGAAGGTTTATTGTATAAATCAATATCAAGTTGGGTCTCCTGAAAGGGATAAAGAATTTTAAATGAGATTGATTGAAGATCGAATCTACACTTCGTAGACACTCTTCAATTTTATTTAAAAGACTAAATTAGTGGGTCACACTTAAAAGAAATTTGATAAATTTTGTTATCAAAACTCTGGACCAAATACACCGGTAAACAATGACATGGGAATATGAGTTATTCTGGAGTTGTCAATTGTTCGAGTGGCATCTCGTTTTAATGATGGTAACTCGACCTATCATTCGACCGGCACTTCACCAGGTATCATTAAAATATCGTGACATAGTAACATGTTTTAGGGCTTTTTCTGTTCATTAATATGTTCGCATTCATGCATCATATTTAATTATATGTCGAAATTTTGAGTATTTGAATGTTGAATGCATGTTAGATTAGTAATATAAAGTTTATTTAAATTTCAGGTAATATAGCATCTGTTTTAGTCACTATACTTGGAAAGAACAAACCGAACTATGAGAACCGTGTTTCCTAGAAAAGGAAATGAATAATTTAAGTAAAGCAGTTTACTTGAATAGACAGACAATATTAATTATTTAAATAATGAGTTTATTTAAATGTAAATTAATATCATTGTTATTAATTATTTAAATAATGTGTTTATTTAAATGGTAATTAATAATAAAATATTATTAATAAATAATTATTAATTATTTAGGTAATGTGTTTACCTGAATGGAAATCAATAATTAAACATTTATTATTAATTTTAAATAATAGGGATTATTTAAAAGGATAATATTAAATAACCTATTTATTATTAATTTAAATAATTTCGATTATTTAAATAGAAAATAATAAATATTTATTAATAATAAAGTACAAAAATCGGAATATAATATTTTATTTAAATGATTGATTTAAATAAATATGAAGAACTGATAAATAAGATTCATTAATAAGGAAGAATCTATGATTGAATTAATGAATTCAATGGATTTTGGTTCAAATTATTTGAATTATTAAATACCAAAATCGAGTCATATATAATATTTTAGGAAATAATTGTGGAATTATTTTGTCTAAAATAAATATATAAAAGAATGTTCAACCAAAGACAAATTAAACAAAGAAAAACTAGTTTTTCTTAATGATTTTATACACATAAAATCGGCACGTAAGATAAATAAGGAATAAAATTTGATTTTATTCTTGGCATTTATCTTGTATTTATTTTAATAGTATTTCCTAATTCAATTGGAAAACTGTTTTGCGTATAAATACAAACGTCTTGGTTGTTCATTCAAAAGCTTCTAATTTCAATTTTCGAAATTGAAAACTCTTCTTCTTCCTATTCTCCTCGTAACCGATTTTACAATAGTCTAAAAGGGAAGAAAATATTTCTCTTCCCAAACAATAGTTTTCGAGTTTAGTTTAGTTATAAATTTGTTTTATTTTGAATTATGTAATAACTATTGGTTCTCATTTCGTATGAACCAAGTTTGGGAATATTTTAAATAAGAGTTATTTAGGTAGATATTCCTTTACAATTATATTACAATGTTCCAAAGTGTGATTGGATGGTTGTTCAAAATACTTAGTATAAAACAAATAAATTTCAAATCCAAATTCTAAACTCCGGTATATCTAAATGAGTTATAAGGTTTAAAAATGTTTAAATACTTAAGTCTAAAATTACTTAAATAAGTTAGAGGGATTAATCTCTTAAAGATGGTTCTCAAGGAGTTTGAGATGATAACCATATTAATCCACAAACTTATGGGATAAGTAAAATCGAATATCTTTTGATTTATCAAAGATAACTAGACTTAAACATCACTAAAGTTGGACATTTAGATGTTAGAACTTAAGTGATAAGTAAACATTAAATCAATTTCTTATATTCTAAACATTCAGTTATTTTAAAAGGATGTTTTAAAAGGAGTACAAACTGATATGGAATAAATAAAATAGAAATTGAATAGCAATAACTAGTGGATAATTGAATTCACAAATTATTAAAGAGAATTTCAGTAAATCAGTGATACTGAAAAAGGTTTAAACCATACTCAAGATAGAAAAGAATTACAATACTTTTATTTCACAATAAAACAAGTAGTCATTTAAAAGTTTAAATAATTAAACTACTTGTGGAACTTTATTTGAGTGGGAGCGTCATAGCACGAACCAAAGGACTTTCGAAGTCCAAGTGAAACTCATCAATGAATAAAGTTCAAAATAAGTGAAATAAAAATGACACGAATTTTCAATAGTGGAGTTGAAAAATGGTCACTTATACTTATACATTATTTTTAAAATAATAACAAGTATAAAATTGTAATAATTAAACAAATGAAAGTAATAGAGAATTACTTTGTAGTGGGAGCTTAAGAATTTCGAGAATCCTAGAACCAATGTGACTAAAATAAAATTTACAAATAGTATGTTAGTGCACATAGATAAAATGGGAGATTTTATGAGTTGCACGGGCTCAAATTTGAACATGAATTTACTTCCATGTAAGAATTCGACAAAAGACCTTTGCGAATTAAACATCAAATGAGTTGAGTATAAGTAAAATGAGTCTTTACTGACTAAACTCTAAATTCGCGTGATTACTAAGTTGTTAGTAAATGAAAGGTGGTTGAACATGATGGTTTCAAATCAATAATTAATAGAGTTTATTTTATGTCGATAAAATATGGAATCTATTAAACTTAATGAAACTAACATCAGACAAAAGAAATACATACTAAACAGATGAAAACGTTACTGATAAAGCATTAAAATGACTACCATGGCTAAGTAGTTGATAGTCATCCAGTGTGACTGGAATTACAAGTCAAATCTCCAAAGATCTAGGACAAGTGGGAGATTGTTAGGAATGGTGTCCTAGAACTTGTAATTATTTAAATATAATAATTTATTTCGAATAAATTAAATAAATAAACATAAGTTCTTTATATAATCTAGATTGAATCAATTGACGATATTAGGAATATATGGAAATATATAAATATCAAAACATTCAAATAGTAAACCCTAAGTTACTCTTATGAAATCACGACTTAGTATGTGAGTCATACAAGAGGATTAAAGTCGAGATGAGTAACTTAAAAGTGTCTACAGTAAATGGATAACGTTTGGGAACCTTATCCTGGTAACATCGTTGATAGCTTCGCATTTTGTTTATAGACAAATGATCTAATCCTGATCATTCATGTGGGAGACATGAAATGGAAGTATCATATGCAATGTTGATTGTATAAGACAGGACCACGATGTTCGATCAAATTTCTCATTAGTACCGTTTTACAGAAATAATCGAATATCAAACTAAGTTTATCAACCGTGATAGATCTCAATCCCGAGTGAAATGCGGACTCCTATTTGTGGAGTTATGTTCTTTGATTCACATAGTTGAGAGCGATCTGTAAGAACGCTCAATACACTCTCTGTTTTGGGAACATGACTAGATAAGTAGCTGGGAACTCATTTTCACGAGATGGAATTCATAACTTTCCTATAAATTAACGGTATCGGTGCGATACCTAAACATTTTAGGAACTTTAGGAAACTCCTTGATGTACTCGATTCGAGACATGAACAAGTGACGTCACGACTTCTATTGATCACGAAGTATCTTATCTCTAGTTCGACTAAAGATAAAGTTCATTGGAGAATCAGCGGGAACACAAGGATAAAGCGGTAATTACAGGGGCAAAACGGTAAATTTATCCTCCTTGTAATTATGAGGGTTCCACGTGAAGGATAATATCACGGATATAAATAAATGATAAACTAAATGGACATAACTCATCTATAGTGAGGGGAGTTCACTATGAATCTATAGTGGAATTATTCATAGTTAGATAATAAGTAATTAACCGATTATGAGTTAATCACTTAATTGACTAATTATTAAGCCCATGATCTATAGGTCCATCAGGTCCCTATGCTAGCCCAAATATCGTAGTCGCGAAATCAAGTAGAAGAAATGAAAAGTTTAAGTAAAGTGAATTACTTAAAATAGGGAATATTAATTGTTTAAATATTGAGTATATTTAAACGGTAATTAATATAAACATTATTAATTGTTTAAATAATGAGTTTATTTAAACAGGAAATTAATAATGAAATATTATTAATTAGATATTATTAATTATTTAAATATTGAGTATATTTAAATGGTAATTAATAATTTGAAATTAATTGACAATTATTAATTGTTTAAATAATTAATTTTATTTGAATGGAAATTAATAATTAAAATTAATTAATTAATAATAAAATATTGTCAATAAAATTATTAATTAAATAATGAGTTTATTTAAAGGAAATTAATAATTATAATATTTAATGGAAATTAATAATTAAATATAAATTTGATAATATTTAGTCGGGAGAAAATATTAATTGTTTAAATAAAATATTTTATTTAAATGGTAATTAATAAATAAATTAATTAAGTTGGACTTATTAATTTAAGAGAGAGTTTCAAGCCCAATTGGATTAATGAACCCAATTGGAATTGGCCCAAAATAATTAATTAAATAAATTAGAATTATTTATTAATTAATACATGCATTTTCGGCCATATATGTATTTTTGGGAAGAGATAATTGCTTGAATTATATCCTAAAATAACTACATAGATTTATTTACCCAAGATAAATAAAAATAAAGAAAATAAAATAATCTTCTATTTATCCATGGCATTTTCGAAATTGCTAGATAAAGGAAAGAGATTATCTTTTTTCTTTTTGTGTTTATCTCTATAGATTAATCCTAATGTGATTAGGATTCCTATTTTTCTATAAATAGGAGGGTTGGGTCATTCATAAATCACACAATACAATTCCATAGAAAGTTGGAACTCTCTCTTCCTCCTCTCCCTCCCTTGGCCGATTTTCTCATATTGTTGGGAAGAAAAATATTTTTTTTCTTCTTCCCAATTTCTTCTAAAGTTCGATCCCACAATCGAATTTCGTTTGATCGATCGGGATATAGCATAGAAGATCCGGTGTTGCTGAGGAATTGAAGCTGTAAAGAAACCTCCAACCGATTCTCCATTATTGACCAATGTAAGTTCCGGTTTTAATTTTCGAATATATAAGCATGAATCTACATGTTTTATCACAAATTGCATGATGTTAATAGATCCGTTATTAAATGTTAATAAGTTTACTAAATAAAATTCCGCTAATTTAGTAAATCATCCCTTCAGTCTTACCATATCACAATCATCGTAACGGGTTTACCGTATGGATCAACATCAACATACTAGCCCGTACGGTCTTACCATATCACAAATCATCGTAACGGGTTTACCGTATGGATCAACATCAACATACTAGCCCGTACGGTCTTACCATATCAAAAATCATCGTAACGGGTTTACCGTATGGATCAACATCAACATACTAGCCCGTACGGTCTTACCATATCACAAATCATCGTAACGGCTTTACCGTATGGATCAACATCAACATACTAGCCCGTACGGTCTTACCGTATCACAAATCATCAAGTTCCCTAGTAAGTTAGATAGATAGAATTCTACTAAGCTACTAAAGAACATAAACTACTTAAAATTACCCTAGTTAACTCTCAAGTGCAACTTCTAAGCCACTTTGTCTCCCAAACTACTCAAAATGCCTTAAACTTCCACTTCCATCTAAAATCTCCAATTTCATCTAAAACTTTTCAATTCAACCTACAAGACTTCCAAACCACTCAAATCTTACCTTTTTCCCCCAAATTCACTAGAACTCCAAAGTCACTCCACTCACTTCCGAGTTTAAAGCCACCAACCAAGTAACTACTTCCAAAAGTTAGTTCCCCTCTTATCCTCGATAAACAATATCGTAACGAAATTTAATTCAGAAAATTACTAACTTCCATTATAAACTCACCTTAGAAAGTGAAGTCCAAGTTCCCAAAGTGTCGAGATCCAAACCACGCAAGCAATCACAATCCTACAAATCAAATACACCTAACAATCATTAATTAATCAAAAATCGAGCAAACGACAACTAAACACATAAAATGACCAAAACCCGGAATTAAGCCTCATGTAGCTCTCCGACTTTTATGCAATTTAGAGGTGTTTCGGGTTGGTTTCGATAATTTGGAAGTTCAAGTTAACAATGGGTAACCGTATTTTAGTGTTTTACACAATAATCGATTCCCAGAAAAATTAAGTAAAATACGAAATCATAGCAAACTAAACATCCTAACCAAGGCCAAGTGAGAGAAATTCACACGGAACGGGTTTTTGACTCAAACTCGGTTTTAGGGTTTAGGGAAGTTTCTAAAATTGTCTAAAACGACTTCCTCGATTGAAATCTTCAAGCTTTGGTGTGTGAATTTGAAGATTTCAATCTCAATCCTCCATTAAAACACTATTCAAAGCTTGATTTAGAAACTTTGTCATACCTTGAGGCTTGTAGAAAATTGATGAAAACCTCGATTGTTAGGTTGGAAACGATCCCGGGATTGAGAGCTTTTCAACGGAACAGGAATTACGGCGATCCACCGAGAAATGAAGAAAAGCCAAAGAGAGAGGTAGGGAGATGGAGGGTCTCGGCCAAGGGATGAAGGGAGATGATATGAATCATGGAACGTCACAAATAGCTCAAGGACCAATCACAAGATCAAATATCAAGAGAAGCATTGAACATCCATTTACAAGCCTATATTAGCAAAGTCAAGACAAGCTTTGAAGATCCGAGCATGGAGGCTAACAAAGAAGACTTAATGAACTTCAATTTATAGAAAATACATTTAGAGGAAGAGTATTGAAGACTTGTTCAATCAGAATTGAAGAGAAGAGCAATTTAGGAAAGTTGCATCACTTTTGCAAACTTTCCTTATTTGGACCACTTTCCATATTTGTTCCCGAACTTGCCATATATGATGTCCACGAATTTACAATGTATTTGGACATGTTTTAGGCCTTTATTTATCAGTTTTAATGCTTAGAATAGTTTAGGAATGATATAATATCTTCTAGGGCAAAACTTTCCTAAAATGCACCAAATGCACTTAAGGAAAGATTTGGCAGATTTTGTGCCTCCTTGTAATCCGAAATTCCTTGTTATTTTTAGGGTTTCTTTGCCTATTTAAAGGCTCATTTGTAACCCTAAATATAAAGAATTCATATGATAATAATATTGCTTTTTGCTTAGCCGAAATTGCTTAGTTTTGTAGCCTTGTTCTAGGTTGCATGTTTTAGAAACATTCAAGCATGAATTGATCTATTGTGTTTGTGGATTGTTTCAATCTTGAAATAAGAACAAGTTCTCTTATTTCAAGATCATAGATCATTGGAATAATCTTTCTCTTCTTGTGTTCCAAGGGTTTTACCTTATTGTTCATTGGGGTTTTAGGATTTGCATTTAGGGGTTCTTTGTCTTTCAAAGGGTTTCTATTTCAATTTCCTAGGGTTTCATATCATTTGGTATCAGAGCTTAGGCTCAAGGGAAGATTTCTATCTTACTTGCTTTCTTGTTGTTTTAATTTTTATTGTCTTGTTCTTCGTTCATCGAAAATTCCAAAAAAAAAAAACAAAACAAAAAAATTATAGTTCCAGAATTTCCTTATTTAGCCTACTGTTTTTGTTCTTTTTCGTATAGTTACTATCCGAATCTCAAAAAGTCATAAACTAAAAAAGTCTTTATCTTTCTGTTTTGATTATTTTTTATTCAGTAACATTTGTCAAAAAAAAAAGTGGAAGATTGAGAAAAATAAAGATCTTCGCTGACTGTCGGATTGTGCAGAAAATTGAAAAAAAAAAAGTGTTCTTCCTTATTTGCTTGAGTTTCTGGAAAAAAGTGGTTTGTGTTCGTATTTTTCTTGATAAGTTCATCTTAAACTCTTCATTTATGCATCTTGAATCCGAAATTATCAAGTTGAATGAGCCAAAGTTGTTTGTTTCCTAAAAAGCTAAAACTTACCAAAAATAGTAAAAACTGTTTTAGGAAAGTTTCAAATCTGTCCCATATTCAAATATATGCATATCTTGCTTAAGGAAAGTAATATTTTCTGATCCAAATTGCTTTAGGGAAGTCTAATTTCGAATTTTTCTCTTTTAGGAAAGTTCGTTCTTGCTTATTTTCTTTCTTATTCTTTCCTTGTCACTAAAATAAACCATTGGCATAAATCTGTCTTCTTTTCTTCTTAACCAACCAATTTGCTTGTTTCTTATTTTTTTATTGTTACTTTTTACAAATTTCATTAGAATCTTTGTTGTTTGATAGTTGCTAAAGTGTGCTAATAGTTCAAGGTTACATTTAGGCCTTAATATCTGTTTTTGAGTGCAAACACGAGAGAACAAACATCATCGAGTGTAAACACTTAGGGAGTGATTGAGAGGTCCTATTTTTATTATTAACCTTTTTATTTGTAGCAATGTATCATGAAAGGTTTGATTAAATGAGAAGTAAGAGATTTTGAGAGGTAGAACAGACCCGGAGCCAAAATAGAGAGGTTTATCATGGAGGGATGAAGCATAGAAGCTTAAGAGGTGATAAGCTCAAGTTAAATACTTTCTATGGGAGTTCTAATCAAGAGGAATACTTGCAATGGGAGACAGAAACCGAGCATTTCTTTGATTACAACAATTATAGTGAGGAAAGAAAGGTAATGCTTGCTATTTCCAATTTCACTAATAATGCTCATGTTTGGTGGTCTCAATTGAAAGTGAAACTAAGGAGGGAGAGGAAACGACCAATAGAAACATGGTATGATCTTAAGTGCCATATGAGAAAGAGATTTGTGTCAAGGCTGATCAAGACCATCTTGTGCAAAAGTTGGATAACCTAATACAAGGTTGCAAAAGTGTGGATGATTACTATAAGGAGATGGAGTTTCTCAAGGCTAGGGCTAATGTTGAGGAAGATGAGAAGTCTACTATTGTTAGGTTTTTAAATGGATTGAATAGAGATATTGCTTACCAAATGGAGTTAACACAATTTGAGGAGTTAGGAGGGTTGGTGCACATTGCCAACAAGGTGGAAAGAAGACTCCAAAAAGGGGCTGCAAAAAGGTATGTCACTAAACAATATTCCAATCCAATTTCTTCTTATCAAATGGGTGTAAATGGTACATTAATGGCTAAGAATGGGGCTGCCTATGGCTTGGTAGAGGAAAATGCAAATTTGATTTTAGAGAAGGTCAAGATGATTGAAAGAGAACTTTTAAAGTCGAAGGAAGTTTTCAATGCTAGCATAGAGGAGATAAAAGAGGATATTCGTGCTAATGTTTTTGTGGAGGAAACTTGTGAGCTACAAAAGAGTACTATGTTTGAAAATAATGAAAATTGTGACAAAAAAAGTGAGCCGAAAGAAAGAGAGATGAGTGCAAAAGAAATTCCCGAGTCAAAAGAAAGAGAGATGAGTGATAAAAAAGAAATGAGTGCTCAAAACAAAGAGAGTTGTGAGTTTGAAAAGAAAGAGAGTCAATTGGAGAGTGAGAGCTTGAAAGTTAGATCAAGTGAGGCTAGGAATGAAATCTACCAACCTACATTTGTACTTTTATACAAAGAGGTTCGTTTTACACTTAACCCATCTTTGCCTAGTATGTTTGTTGAGTTTTTGCAGGAATTCAAACGAATGTTCCCTAATGAGATGCCTAGTGAATTGTCATCAATCCAAGGCATAGAACATCAAGTTGATCGCATTTCAAGGGCTGCCATACTCAATAGATCAAGATCTCTCAAGACTCAATGCATGGAAAATAGGGCAAAAGAAACCATTGTAAAGTATCCTAACCCTATTCTTTATAATATGCATAACACTTGTTTGTTTGATAAAAATGATCTCAACTCTGAATTTTTGCACCATCGAATGAATTTCATTGATAATTATGCATCTTGTGCTAAGACTTACTTGCTTGATAATTTCCAAATTGAAAGAGTTGATTTACTTGCTAATTTTGGTGATGTGCTTAATGATTCACATGATTATTGTTTGATTGATAAAATCATTTTGTATGATTATCACTCACTTGAAAAGAATGTTCGATTTGTTTCTTATAAGTCTAAGGATGATTGTAGTGTTGGATCTTTGCTAGTGTTACCATATTATAAGAAGATTTATGAGATTGACTATGGTCCATGCATCTCTAAGTCTTCCTTGCTACTTCAAGTAACTAACAATCTGGTGAGCTTTGATACCAAATGATATGAAACCCTAGGAAATTGAAATAGAAACCCTTTGAAAGACAAAGAACCCCTAAATGCAAATCCTAAAACCCCAATGAACAATAAGGTAAAACCCTTGGAACACAAGAAGAGAAAGATTATTCCAATGATCTATGATCTTGAAATAATCTTTCTCTTCTTGTGTTCCAAGGGTTTTACCTTATTGTTCATTGGGGTTTTAGGATTTGCATTTAGGGGTTCTTTGTCTTTCAAAGGGTTTCTATTTCAATTTCCTAGGGTTTCATATCAGGAGAAGAAAAGGAAATGAAGAATTTGACCAAGTTTGACTATTTAAGATGAAGGAAGATGAATAGTAAAAATGTGATATTTTAAGAAATTAGAAATGACGGTTACGTCCCTTTTTAAATAACTTAGTTTATAAAATGAAACCCGAAGATCTTAAATTAATCTAAAGGTGATTAATAATTATTAATTGGCCTGTTAATAATTATTAATGTCACTGAAACAATTTTAAAGTAGTAAAAGGATTAAAAAGGTTTTCGAACAAAAATAGCTACTAAATTCGAAATTACTAATTTTAAACTAACCTTAAATACTCTTAATAAATAAAGAAAATAATAAAAAAAAATTACCTCCAAAAGTAACGGGACGTTACAGATACATCTTCCATTCCGTCTACTTTCGAGAATGGTAAGAATTCATATTTTACTTGTAATGTCATTTATGTTTTTTTTTTTTTAACTGACTAAATAATTTATCTATAGTCCCGTCTCAAAGTTCGGTTCCTAAACGTGGAATTGCAAAGAACTTGAAATTGCACAAAGGGAAGGGTAAGAAAGATTTGACTATTCCAGAAAATCTTCAACGAGTGATCGGAGATAATGCGACTCCATTTATCACCGAGACAGGCATATTGGTTTGTGCCCTAATACCACCAAGTCACAACATATATGATTTGGTGCCACCAGGAGATTCTAAATGACATTAGACAACGACTAGCAGTAAGTACCCTGTATTTAGATGCGTGATTTGGAATTACTATATACATTTATTATAATATGCACTAACATGAATTTCTACTTGTGTGAAGGAAAAATTTAACCTTGACATGTCCAATGGCATAGTTTGGAAAACCGTTGATGCACAAATGATGTCGTACGCGAATGAGTATCGCTACGAGCTTGGAAAATATTATCGTCTAAACGTAGCAGAGTTTGGTGAAGAACAAGCGGATCGCATGAGACATTCAAGAGTGCATTATGACGATGAATGGGCGAAATTACTCTCTAAATTGAAATCTATAGAATTTAAGGTAAAACATATCTTGTAATGATTGGTAGTTAGTTCTGAATGAAAATAAATTTATGATATTCTTTTTGTGTAGAAACCATCAGAGCAAAACAGCCAGTCTCGAGCGGCGGTACCTTATTTGCACAAGGGTGGCTCTAAATCCAATGCTAATATGCATTATGAGATGGTAATATTATTTCACACTTACTAATTATTAATAATTTTCATTTCTTTGAACATGTATAAACATTTTATATGAACATTTCAGAGAAAAGAGAAGCCTGAAACTATGTGGGTCGATGTGTGGGAGAAACAACACTCTTATGATCCAGACACTTGGGTTAGCGAAGAGACCAAACAACACCATGTAAGTATTTTGTTATATAAAGTATCATTGTTTTCCATAACACGATATTTTTATCATTACATCTTTTTTTATTGGTATAGAAACACATGAAAGAATACATGAAACCTCCACAACTCAGTGCTGAAGTTGGGTCAAACACAATTGATTCAATAACCTCACATCTTATTGATATTGATGCCATGGAGAAAGTGTTGGGTCATAGGCCAGGCTATAGGAGAGGTATGGGTAGAGGCCCTAAACCTCCCCCAAAGTTTGGTAATTCATCGAGATCGAGTGTATATTCACAAGTGGATATTGTCCAAACACAACTAACAGAGGCCCTCAGTACTATCGAAGAACTTCGTGCTCATGATTTGGCACATGATAGAGAAGCCAAAGAACTTCGAGATCGTGATTTGGCACGTGATAGAGAAGCTAAAGAACTTTGAGCTCTTGTTTTGGCACGTGATGCAAAAACTAATAAACTTCGATCGGCTTGGGATGATTTCTTAAGAAAGTTTCAAGGTGGAGGTAGGAGTGGGAGTAACGATGTTTGTATTTTGTTAACTCTTTAGTTATTGTAGTACTCTCGTTTGTATTAAAACTTTAGATATTTCGTGGTTTGTGTTAAACTTTAGTTATATTAGTAATTTCGTTTTCTTTGTGATGATTTATTGAGAAAGTATCGTGGTTTATGTTAATGATCAAAAAAATTACTTTAGTTCTCTGTTATTCTGGATATTGGTGATTAAGAAATATGAAATGAAATTTAATAGTGAAACAGGTGGCATTTGAGGTGCCTAAAATAAACAAAATTAAAAAAAAAAAAAAAAAACTACAGTGGTACCCCTTCTTTTTCTTTTTTTTTACCCCTTTAGCGCCGGCAATACCCATTTTTCTTTTTTTTTTTTACCCCTAGCGCCGACAATACCCCTTCTTTTTTCTTTTTTTACCCCCTTTGTCGGCGCTATAGCGCCGGTAGCACCGTTAATGCCCTAAGCTACCACCGACATTTAATTTTACGCCGACATATGATACATCAGGGATGCATAAAGCATCACCGACGTAGAAAAATATCACGCCAGGGATGCTAAAAGGGGGCAAACCCGACAAGTAATTACCGGCGTAAATACCGACGTAGATTTTACGCCGGCGAAGGTACTGCCGGCGTGTAGTTTAGGCATTCCCGACGCACATATGGCCTTGTTTGTCCATTTATGTTATTAATTTGGATTTGCAAATATTTTTATAATTATTATCTCCAATTTGAATATTGATGTAAATTTTTCAAAAAGAAAAAAGAAAAATATTCAAATAGTATAACTTTTAAAAATATACCAAAATAGCGTATTACTTCAAATTCAATAAATATTTTTGAATTGATGATTTTTCATATTTGTTATTTAAACTATATTATAGACTGAATAATTGTTCATTAAATTATTATTTTTATTAAAACTTTTATTTTATTATAAACTAAACTATTAATTTTATTTTAATAATCTATTCTCAAGAAAAACACAGTCTTTTATATATATATCAAAACTACCCAAAACCACCATCGAAAAAATTAAATTACACCGTGAAAAGATTAAACATGCCCCTGAATTAATTTTCCTTAATTTATGCAAGATTTAAGGAAACTTCTAAAATCCCTTAAATTTTGTAAAATTATAGGAAAATTTAAAACTAAAAAAAAATTAAAACTATAACAAAAAAATCTTAAAGCATATGAATACTTCTTTCTTCCAGAAAAATTCAAATTTTTTTCTTCTTTGATCATCCTCCGACCACCATTAATACTTCTTCAAATTATGAAAATTTTAAAAGAGAATCACCGTTAGTTTAACAAAGTTAAACTGTGTAGAATTGATAAACCAAAAAAGAAACAAAAAGTAATAAGTATTCAATTTCTTAAAAGAAAAGTTTAACAAAACTAAATCAAATGTAAGGTTGAATTGAAAAAAAAAACATAAAAAATTGAAAAACTAAATCATAAATAGTTTAAAATGTTTCTATTTAATAAATAGTGTATAATTAAAAAAACTAACCTGTAGAAACGGCAATGAAAACATGTAGCAGCAGCCATAAATGATTGTTTTGATGCATGTTACAAAAAAATATACATTGTTTAACATATTTATATTTAATAAACGGTATATTATTGATAAACCAACTTGTAGCAGCAGCCATATATAAGCATGTTTATATTTAATAAACGACGTATTATTGATAAACAGACCTGTAGTAGCAGCGATGAACAACACGAAGAATTACGTTAATATCAGCCATCGTAAGAAGATTCTCTAGAATTAACACGCCAACGCCGTCACCAGGCTCGCCGTTCACAATGGTCTGATCTACTCCGTTTCCTAGGATACAACCTTCAAGATTTGGAAAGAATTCGATCACCGATGTGTTGAATCAGTAAAATCTCATGAAGACGCCATTAATGTCGTCGTCGTCTCCAGCAAAGAGAAGCGATTGATCAGAGAAGAAATATATGGTGTTTGTCTTCCTTGGTTTTTCATTGACAAAAGCATAGGAAGAATAAAGGCTCATGAAGACGCCATTAACGCCTCGACCAATCGAGGAGACGGTTGTAGAAGAAAACGCCAACGAGGATTGAAAAAGAGAAGAGGAAGATAACGATGGAGCTAAAAATAAACCTATATTTAGGTTTTCTTTAAATAAAGATTCATCAAATCAATTATATGTAATTAATTAGATATAATTATTAGGAGAGATAAAAGGGTAAGATAAATAACATTAAAAACGAAAACCACCAGATCACCATAAAAAATGGTGGTTGTTGGGTAATTTTGATATTTATTATAATTTATCATTAATTTTGAAATTTGGTGAATTAGAGTGGTTATTGGTATAATTAATTCTAACTAATAAGTATGAAAAAAAGATTTTTTGTTTTTCAATGACGTATAAAAATGTTAAAGAAATTTCCCACTTCCGCCCCTGGATTGCGATAACCAGTTTATGAAATCATAAAACCCCTTGTGACCGACAGCTCGAGTTTGCAACGAGACAGTTAAACAGTTGAAGCCAATTGCCACCTATTCTTCATTACCATAGACACCAACACTAATACACGCTTCTTTTCTTAATTGGATCATAATATATAAAAATAAAACATACTCCCCCACCCCGCCCCGCCAATAATCAAACCAACCATTAAAACGAACACAAGTTGTCTGAATCTTATTGACCGAAACCGAACCTGAACAAACCAAAGATGCTGAAACTGAGTCCCACATCGTCTTCTCCGCCCCCTGTTTTCTCCATCTGTCCTAAATTCTCACTTTGCGTTTTCATTACAGTTAACCGAGAATTTAAAAAAAAAAAAAAAAACACCCAATAATAGTCTTGCTTTGAATTATCAATCAATCAATCAAAGTTTTAATCTTTTCACTAAAATTTAATCTACCCACCAGACTGTTTCTTTCAACTTCCTCAGGTGAATTCGAAAAAAAGGTTTTGTTTGTTTGGTTTGGTTTTTCCAAACTCTGTCCCTTCCTTTCCTTTCTTTGCTAAAATGTCTGTCACAGCTTCATCACCAGCTGTCGGATCTTTCTCTCTCATACGATCTCCGAGAGCCAAACCACGGTTCACGATGACCGTTCGATCCAAAGCCGTCACCGTTGCCCCAATCTTGACCAAGTTTCAGAAGGAGTGTGCTACTCCTTTGCCAATTTTACGCCACGTGGCCGATACAATGACTGATGATATGAAGGCAGGGCTTGCCGTCGACGGTGGTAGTGATCTGAAGATGATTCTGAGCTATGTTGATACTCTCCCAACTGGGTATGTTATAAATTTCAAAGCTTTACCTTTTAATGAGTTCAAGAAACTGTGATCTGATGTTTTTGAATTCTTTGAAAGGAATGAAAAGGGATTGTTTTATGCATTGGATCTCGGTGGAACGAATTTTCGGGTTCTTAGAGTGCAATTAGGTGGGAAAGAAGAGCGTGTTATTGCTACTGAATTTGAGCAAGTTTCAATCCCTCAAGACCTCATGTTTTCCACATCTGAGGTCTCTGTTAATTTCATTTTCATTTAGTGAAATGGATAATCTTAAGGGGAGTTTGTTTCATTTTCTTTTGTTAATTCTTTGCAATTTTCCATTTTTGTAGGAGCTCTTCGATTTTATCGCTTCTGGTTTGGCAAGATTTGCTGAGAAAGAAGGTGACAGATTCCACCTACTAGCTGGAAGAAAAAGAGAGATTGGATTCACATTTTCATTCCCAGTGAAGCAGATATCCATTGATTCTGGCATACTGATCAAGTGGACTAAAGGTTTTGCCGTTTCTGGAACGGTATCGTTTTTACTATATTTTCACTTTTTGTAGATGGGAATTTAATAGTATGGCTTGTCAAAAGTGCATTGTAGGATCACAATAGCTTAATATATTTGAACTGATTTTTACACACTTACAGGCTGGGAAAGATGTTGTTGGTTGTCTAAATGAAGCCATGGAAAGGCGAGGACTAGACATGCGGGTGTCTGCCCTGGTATGCTTTTGCAAATAAATGCCTCCTTTGAAAAGGTTTCTGCTATGATGAAATGGTAATTATGAATAACCAAAAACAGGTTAACGATACGGTTGGAACCTTGGCTGGAGCAAGATACTATGATGATGATGTTGTGGCTGCTGTGATTTTGGGTACTGGAACCAATGCTTGCTATGTAGAACGAATGGATGCTATTCCTAAGCTACGAGACCTGGCATCTTCCTCAGGGAAAACAGTACATACTGATGCCTCAGTTTCTTGAGCTTTTTATCCTTTTCATCTGACCACAGCTTCATATCTCGCTTTAATTTTTCGATTTCTTCCTTTTAGATTATCAACACAGAGTGGGGTGCATATTCAAATGGTCTTCCTCTAACTGATTTTGATAGAGATATGGATGCCGCCAGTATCAATCCGGGTGAGCAGGTGAACCTTTACTATTGTTGATGGTAGTTATTCAATGGTGTTGCAATACTGAGACTAATGTAATGTAATGATGTGTTATTCATGGGCAGATCTTTGAGAAGACAATATCTGGAATGTATCTTGGTGAAATTGCTCGTCGGGTGCTTTTGACAATGGGTGAACTTGGCTTTCTTTTCGGCAAAACTGTTCCAGATAAATTGTTGACACCTTTCATACTTAGGTATCATCTAATATCATCATGATAATTCTTACTTAATAAAATCTTCTTGTACAATACCTGCGATTGATCTGACAATTTTATACGTTTAACTGAAGTAATGTCTCGTTCAATGCTCCCATCTTATTCTTTATACCTTTGCTCAGATGTGGAATTTCGCATTGAGATCATTCTAAGTTTCGATCTTGACTGATCTTAACGGTGTCAATAAACTATCAAGAATAATCTTAAGCTCTTGTTCAACATTCACCATTCTACCTTCCTATCTTAGCTAACGTGTGCAATAATTTCATGCAGCACACCTGATCTATGTGCTATGCAGCAAGATGAATCCGATGACCTTCAGGCTGTTGGATCAATCTTGTACAATGTTGCTGGGGTAAACATTTTAACTGATGCAATCCTTTTTTTATCAAATGTATGTCAAATAGTTTTAAAATTTTAAGACGGGTTCTTCTACTAATCATATTTCATCCCGTGCACATGAACTGCATTTAGATTCTTCAAAGAAGTGCATATGCATTTTAAAAAACCGTCACTGTAACAGTTTCCAAACTTAATTTGTATAACCAGGTTGAATCAGATTTAAGTGCAAGGAGAATCGTCGTCGAAGTATGCAACACAATTGCAAAGCGAGGCGGCCGCTTAGCAGGAGCAGGGATAGTAGGAATTCTGCAAAAGATCGAGGATTCCGAAGGTCTAAAATCGGGAAAGAGGAAAGTGGTGGCTATGGATGGAGGCTTGTATGAGAACTACCCACAGTACAGAAGATACCTAAAAGAAGCAGTGAGAGAGATTATAGGAACAGAGTTGGCAAGGAATGTAGTTATAGAACATAG
Source organism: Gynostemma pentaphyllum (assembly GCA_028015215.1). Lineage (NCBI taxonomy): Eukaryota > Viridiplantae > Streptophyta > Magnoliopsida > Cucurbitales > Cucurbitaceae > Gynostemma > Gynostemma pentaphyllum. The sequence continues at coordinate 12,804,808 of CM051350.1, forward strand.
CAAGGATGGGTCTGGCATTGGGGCTGCTCTTTTGGCTGCTTCTAATTCTATGTATCCACATGATTTCTAGGGAGTTTTTTCCCCCAAATTTTTTTAATTCTAAATTCCACTTCATTTTTAATCTGTTGTTTTGATTCTATCTATAATGGCAAGTGTGAAGCTAGTTTGATTATAGAATTAAATTTTGATTTTGAAATTCAGAGGATGTAGTCATTTTTATATTGTATTGTATTGTAAAACATATTAGTTGTTCTCAATAAAGGAAAAATATTATTTTAAAGATGATGTTCTAATTCAAGCCCCAAACCCATTATTCATATTATTTATTTAACATTTCTACTCTGCCAAAATAACATCATCTGTTACAAGATTGCAACTTCGATATCATTTTGAGATGAAAATGTTAATTCTCATATAGGTCGATTATTTTTCTAGGTTACTCTTTTTCTTATATTTTTCAAATGTTAAGAATGAAAACATAACATTGTGAAAAAATTTGGATATTTTATAGTCAATCCAAGTCTAATTCAACTAGCTATTAGTCAACATGAACATAGCTCAACTAGTTTGACATCTATTTCTTTTTCTATGAGTTCGAAAGTTTGAATTTTTCTTCCCTTAATTTAATGCAATATCTAAAAAAAACTAGTAAAATCTTAATATTCTTATCGATAAAATCAAAGATTCGGGTATCCCGTGGTCACATTTTGAATGTAATACCTTACACTAAAAAAATAATAGACTTTGTGAGTTATATGGTGACAATTATCTATAATTTCTTGATCTACCCTTTTATTGTATTCAGCGAGCTTCCCTCTGTCTTTCCCTCTCCAGGGGCAAAGGTGGAAAAAAAAAGGAAGAGTAAGAAGAAAAGAAAGAGAGGAGACAACTTCAACCTGCAAGCCAGTGGCAAAGAAATTTCGAAACCGCATTTCCTAAACAACAAACAACCTTGTTCGCTAGGTTTCGGTCTCCAATATAAATCAATTGAAGCTGGTTTTTTTTTGGATCTTCATTGTTTTCAAGAATGGTCTGTCAAATTTCTCTTTTGAATTATCGTTCCCATAAAATCTAAGGTTTAAGATTCTAACATTAATATTTAATTTTTGGCAGATCCGATTCATACTTTTGCAGAACAGACAGGGTAAAACCCGTTTGGCAAAATACTATGTTCCTCTTGAGGAATCTGAGAAGCACAAGGTCGAGTACGAGGTATTTTTTTCTTCTCTCTTCAATTTCATTTCTTATTTCTCTTATTACAATTTTCCTTTCCGGTCTAAAATTTTGGTTTTTTTTTTTCTAGGTTCATCGATTGGTAGTGAATAGAGATCCCAAATTCACTAATTTCGTTGAGGTGAGAATTCTAATTCACTTGCTTTATGTGATCAATTATAATTTCCTCTTCCTCTTATGGGCTGCGATTTGATTTGGAAGTTTTGTTTTGCCCAAATAATTTTTTTGTCGAAGTGGAATGAAAGAACATCTTTTTAGCCATGTTCTTTGGCCTTTGCTGCTTGGTTTCTTCGATTTTAAACGTCATTCTTTGTTAAATTGGCCAATGTATCAGTCTCCTGTTCCATTTTAGTTTCTGGGTGTTTTTCAAGGAATTTTTTTTCTTCAACAGAGGGGGATGTTTACGTGCTAATGCAGTGGCATTAAAGGATTTATTAAATTTCAATTGCACACTTTCTTAGTTCTCTATCTGATGAGGATCATGGTAGGTTAATTAGTATAGGGTTTATTTATGAGTTATTAGTTTACTTAGTATTTCTCCTCGTTGGGTTTTAACCCTTTGTTCTTGGGATGGACTTCTCATTCAAGCATGGATTTGCTTGTTGAGGCCATGGACTCGGCCTCACCCCACATCAGTTGGTATCAGAGCCTCGCCGTTCCGGGAGGTCGGATTCATCGAGGTGGTCGGAGTTGAAGAATCAGAACCGGGGGTGGATTTAACCACCACGATTGTTCTTCGTTTATCGGCATAATCGTAAGATACCATTTCCATTTCCATTCAACCTTCTCATCCATCTCTATTCCTTTCATCCGTTTTTAAAAATAAAAAAAAAATAAAAAAAAACTCAGATTCAACCTATCCAAAATCACAGCAACTTCTTCCACCCCATTTCTCTTCTTTAACTTACTGTTCCATACAGTTTTTAAAAAAAAACAAATACCATCAAAATCAATCTGTTCCAAACAGCATCATCATACCTAACTTTTCCATCATCTCCATCTCCTTCAAAACCGAGTTTCAACAGCCAAATCTCCATTTTATTAACCAATTCTATCCCCTGTTCCTTTCATTTCATTTCAAAAAAAAAAATCCAAACAACCGTTCAAAATCAACCTCAAGCTCATTCCACTTACCTCCTTTTCTATGGCCAAAATCCCAGTTCTCAATGTCTATAAAAACGGCAAATTCATCGAGAATGTATACATCCATGGTAATGTAATTAATACTTGGACGACATCACGAGTGCGATGTAATTTTCAAAAACCCCGACATTAGTAGATTCCACCTTCGAATCCATTCAAAACCGTATTCACACCAACTATTTGTCGAGGATTTATTTTCAACTCAGGGGTTATGGCTTTCAGAGAAGAAAATCGAACCCGACGTTCAAGTAGAAATGAAGGAGGGTGATGTTCTGCGAATGGGTGGCTCTGGTATAACTTCCAAACTCCATTGGATCTCTGATGTCGTCGAATACAACACCCAATTGAATGGAAACACACTAAAGTGGAGATCGAAGACAACATCAAAAACGAAGGACAAGGAAAAGCTGGAGAAAACGTCGACAACCTTCTCGTTCTCCCAGCAGCGGTGGCAAAAAAAACCATCCATGAAGAAGAATCGATGAAAGAAAAAGAGAATGACAATTTGATGGCGGCGCCGGAGAATGGGAAAAGAGAAAGAAAATTGAAAAAGAGAAAGAAAAGTTCCTGGCGGCGGCGCTCCCTACCATTCCTGATGATATGATTCAAGTAACCCTATTTGCAACTTTTGATCTTGGCCATTCATTCTCAGATTTAAACAAAATGGGCCACAAATTTTTTATCCAACCCAAGCCCATCTTATCATTACAGGCCAACTTTCAACCAACTCTTAATTCAAGGCTACAAAATACTCTTAAACTAGTCAAGCCCAAGTCATTTTTCTCCAATCTTTTTTCCCTTCCTATTTTGCAGCCGGTTTACCCACATACAAATGAAAGCCAAATTAGTTTAAGTTCCAATGTTGGAGAGGCGGGGCCGAACTCGAGGACGAGTTCATTTTTTTTAGTGTGGTAGAATGATGAGGATCATGGTAGGTTAATTAGTATAGGGTTTATTTATGAGTTATTAGTTTACTTTGATGTAATTAATTAGTATTACTTCTAGTTATTTTAGGTTAAAATTAGGGTTTTTATTGTAAGGTTATAAATAGCCATATTAGGTTTCATTTTAGGACATCTTATCATATCTTATCTTTTATCCAATTTGAATATCAATCAAATAGAGAGAGTATTTCTCCTCTTTGGGTTTTAACCCTTTGTTCTTGGGATGGACTTCCCATTCAAGCATGGATTTTCTTGTTGAGGCCGTGGACTCGGCCTCACCCCACATCACTATCAGGCTTGAATGTTTATATTGTATGTAAGATGATGCGTTCATCTGGTTTTATCTATGGTTTAGCTGATTTCAATCCTTCTTGCAGTTTCGAACACACAAGGTAATTTATAGACGATATGCGGGATTGTTTTTCTCGCTTTGTGTGGACATAACCGACAATGAGTTGGCATATCTTGAGTGCATCCATTTGTTCGTGGAGATATTGGATCATTTCTTCAGCAATGTGTGTGAGCTCGATTTGGTTTTTAATTTTCACAAGGTTTGTTGATCTTAGTTTTCTTTCTTGTGCTTTGATTCCCATGTGTGATAGAATTTCTCTATTGATGTTTTGAAGTTCTCATACTCGTAATTCTTCATTCACTGTTGTTTCCTGTTGTATGATATATGCTTCTGTATTTTATTTCTGAATCAATTAGCAGTACTGAATATGGTGTGTCTCTTGATCGAAGTACATCTTTTCATCCCCACTACCTGGTGGATAAATATTCTAGTGTTTTTATGATCTATGTGACATTATTTGGTTGTGGTATCAATTGTTAGATGCAAATGCTTCAATTCAGTTTCAAAATTATACGTGAATAAATTTTGCAATCTCACTTACTCTATTCAGTTTTTTATTTCCAACAATGGAGGTCAAATTCGATGTTTTTCTCCTGTCTTTAATTTGATGCTAATATTTTAGGTCCGTTAGGCAATGCTATATCCTTTTATTTCTATTTCCCTCTTAATCTATAAATTACAAGTAGTTTCTATGCACAACTTAAATCTTCATCATTTGTTGAACATGTTTTGCAATATATATATATATATATATATATATATTATAAATGTGAATGTTGAGACGGTTGAGATTTGTGAAATTGAAATTGTTTCTTGAATCTTCTATCATACTGATTCACATTTTTATGCGGAATCTGATGAAGGTTTATCTGATACTCGATGAGTTTATTCTTGCTGGAGAGCTCCAAGAAACAAGCAAAAAGGTAAAATATTGTCTGTTTACTCACAGTAGTTGTCATTTTCCCTTTTAGCCGCTCGCTGTCAAAAAAGCCAATGCAAACATGTTAGATATGTAGTCGGCTTCAATGCCTAGCCATAACTACCACTTTAGGAGCTGGAACATTAGTTACCATGGAATCCTATATTTTCACTAGTTAATTTGTCTAGATTTTTCTTCACCCATAAGTTTATATTTGGTTTAACATTTTTCTATTTTAAAAATTTTCTCAGGCGATTATTGAAAGAATGGGGGAACTGGAAAAGCTGGAGTGAAGATATTTCATGTTAGAGAGCCAAGGGTGCAATTTGTTTATCATGAGAGAATTTGTTCTGTTACTGCTTTGAATTTAATTTGTTTTACCCACCGTATATTCGTCTGTATGATCTTGTTATTACTAGAAAGAAGCAGAAAAAGATGAACAAATTCATGTCCTCTGCAAGCATCACTCTTTGATGTCTGTTTTTAATCTTGTTTTCAGATCATCAACCTTCTATGAACTGTGAGAAATATAACAATTACAGAATTCAAAAGAACAAGTATTGAAATACTACTTCTGCGATAAGCTTATACTCATAACTTCAGTGCATTCGGAAAAAGAGTTACTTAGATTTTAATTTTTTTTTATTCAGACATGATGAGGATTATTATTATATGGATGAGAAATACAGTTTCAGCATCATTATCATCGTAAAAGCCAACAACAAAGTCTCTGTCTAAGGACATTTGTGTCTCCCACCATGGGTAGTCATATTAGCATAGCATGGACAAACTTCATAGTTGCCTGACGTGCCTGGTGGAACACAATGGCATCGATCGCAGCATGTTCCACACGCCCTCAAGCACACGTTTTGCCTCGAGGATAATCGGCACCTCTCCTTACAAGCTGCACCACAATCTGCAATAACGACTTCAAGTTTAGCCATTAATCAACCAAAAAATATCTACATATTTTTTGTGGGTCTTCATCTACCTATATCCTCTGGAATAGGGCCATCAACCTGAGTTGTGATCACCTGAAATACTTGATTGTGTAAAATGGTTAGGCTTATGGAGTTGAAAGATCAAGAAATGAACAGAGAAAACAGATGGAAGAAGAATTACCATTTGCCCTGATTCAAGTAGGAGGAGCATTACAAAAGAAACGATAAGCATAAAAAACAGAAGAGCTCTAATGGCTTCCATGGCTTGACGATGATGGGGGTCTGGAATTTAATTGAAAATTGTGTTGATCTAATGTATTTGTACAGAAGATCAGGTCTGTATTTATAGTGAGGAAGCTTGGAAAGAAGCAAGCGAGAAAGATTGATTTTACTTTTTATAGATGTGCTAGAAATCTAGAATGTTATAAATCCGGTTGAGTAGTAGGTGAGCTCTGTGTATAATTGGCAGGGAAGTTATGTTACTTTGAGTAGTGGACATGGATGAGTATGCGTATGTTACAATGCTGTTTCTTTCCTTTTTAGGTTCAAGTTGGGGTGAGAAAATAAGGTAATTTCCGATTATCTAAGATAAGTAGGCGAAATCTAGGTTTGCAATAGTCTTTTTCATATTATATGTCCTAGGTAATTTTGGATAGGTAAGTAGGCGAAATCTAGGTTTACAATAGTCTTTTCCACGTCATTTGTCCTAGGCAATTTTCGATGTGTCTTAGGTAAGTAGAGAGAAATCTTTTCGTCTAGTCAGGAGGAAAGATTGCTGGCTAAAATTTGACCATATAAGTCAAATTACACATCATTTTTTTTTTAACTTTTTACTTTTTTTCATTCAATGTCTTAAAACAAGCAACCTGGCTAGCAGAAAAGTCTTTTCTATAAAGGAGAATTTTTTTACTAATAAAGTAACATATTTGATTATTTGAGTACATAAATGGGGGAGTGAATCTGAATTCTATCTATTTAACTTTATGAATCACAAACGTATAATCTTATGACAATGGGATTCATCCCCACTTTTTTTTTCTTGTTGAGTTGTATATCAACTACAATATTACAATCGATTTTTTTTCCCACAATAAATTCAAACTAATTTGGATGAGTTTTTACCTCCTTTAATTTTTATTAGTCAAATTCTATTAAACATTATCATATTTAATAAATATATGAGTCTCACCAATTTTTTTATTCCAATTCAAAATAAAATATATATGAAAGTACGGATGAACTTCTCCAAATTTATTTGAAGGCAAGTTGTAACGTCCCGTTATTTTGAAGTGAATTTTTTTTTTATTTATTTTATTATTTTATTTAATGTTATTTATTTATTTCAATTTAAGTATTTAGTTTAATTATTATTTTGTAATTTAGAAATTTAGTAGTTAATTTCGCCCGAAATTCTTTTTAATCGTTTTAATACTTTAAATTCGTTTCGGTGACATTAATAATTATTAATAGGCCAATTAATAATTATTAATCACCTTTAGATTTATTTAAGAGCTTCGGGTTTCGATTTAGAAGTCAAAAGTCATAAAAGGACGCAACCGTCATTTCCAATTTCTTAAAAAAAATCTATTTACTATGGAAATTTGGGTAAATTGACCTCCAAAATCCTAAATTAATGTTTGTTGACCTCCATTTTCATTTTAACCTTTTTTGACCTTATGATGATGTCATCTTTGTGTGAAAACTTCAATCTACCCTCATCTCCACTCTCCTCTCTCCCATCCAAAAAGAAGAAGAAATTCATCTTCATCTCAACTTCTCATCATCCTTCAAGCATTGATTCTTCATCTTTCAACTTCAGCTTCCATTGATTCTTCATATCTAACAACGAAAAGCTACACAACAATTCGAAACCACTGATTCTTATCTAACCATTCGAAATCGAAGGATTTCCTGAAAATCCTTCGATTTCCATGGAAATCCTGATTTCCTGGATCTTTCTTTTTTTTTTTTTTTTTCTGGAATAAATTCCGGAGGACCGGAATTCAATTCCGGTCCTCCGGAATTTTGGGCAGCAAGGCCTAATTTTTTTTTTTTTTTTTTAGCAACTTATATGTGATTTATTTAATTTAGCTTATATGTGGTTTTATTTTTAATTAGTTAGGTAATTTAGTTTATATGTAGTTTTATTTTAAAATTAGTTATTTAATTTAGTTTAAATGTGGTTTTTTTGTTAATTAGTTATCTAATTTAGTTTAAATGTAGTTTTATTTTAAAATTAGTTCTTCTTTTGAATTCCGGAGGTAGCCACATTTTTTTATTTTATTTTTTATTTTTTTTCTTTCTAATTTCGAATTAAATCACAATAACTATAATTTCTTATAATAATTTTGATTTTTTTTTTCGAATTCCGGAGGTCTATCTCCGGATTCCGGAGGTCAACTCCAAATTCCGGAGGTCAACTCCGGATTCCGGAGCTCCGGAATCGAATTCCGGAGGAGATCTCCGGAATTCGAAGAATTTTTTTTTTTTCGAATTCCGGAGGTCTACCTCCGGATTCCGGAGCTCCGGAATCAAATTCCGGAGGAGATCTCCGGAATTCGAAGAATTTTTTTTTTCTTTTTCCGGATTCCGGAGTTCCCCACTTTTTTTTATTCAAAATGATGAACGAAACCCATTTTTATTCAAGATTATGAACGAAACCCATTGAAGATGAAGCTAAAAACATGGGTTCTTCTTATTCTTATTCTTCTTCTTCCTGAAAATGCACACTTGTTCTCATCTTAGTTATGAGTTGTAATATGTTGTGCAATTGGTGAATTGTAGGTGCGTTTGCTCGGTTGTTGATTCGTGGGAAATTGGAGATTTAGAGAAAATCTTATTTAGCTAATGTGAGTTTAAAATGGTTGCGATTACTTTTATGTTTTTGAATTGCTTGACGATTATGTTTGATTGAGGTTAAGAGGGATAATAGACTTTAAAACTTTCCAAGAATGTATATAATTTGGGAGTTAAGGAAAGTGCATAAGGAAAATTAGTTAAGTTTGGTTGTTGTTTAAAGTGAAATGTCATTGGTGGATTAAGTTGTATTCTCAAGGAGACTTAGGTTTCCGAAGATTGGAGATGAGTATTAAATTACTCTGTTTATTTCGAGTGGTTATAAGGTAGTTAAAAGAGACTTTGGAATGATTCTTCGTGTAGAATCGAGTTAGTATGATATTATTAGCGATGAGATTCGCTATTTAGTACTACCAAAGGGGAGTAGTACGTGTGGCGTTATGATACGCATGGTTTGTGATTGGTGACTGTGAGGTCACGGTATGGATTGTGATTGGTGACTGTGAGGTCATTGTATGGTTTGTGATTGGTGACTGTGAGGTCACGGTGACAGTGAGGTCACGGTATGGATTGTGATTGGTGACTGTGAGGTCACGGTATGGATTGTGATTGGTGACTGTGAGGTCACGGTGACAGTAAGGTCACGGTATGGTTTGTGATTGGTGACAGTAAGGTCACGGTATGATTTATGTTTGGTGACAGCGAGGTCACGGTATGGTTTGTGATTGGTGACTGTGAGGTCACGGTATGGTTTGTGTTTGGTGACTGTGAGGTCACGATGATAGTGAGTTCACGGTATTCTTTGTGTATGGAGACAGTGAGGTCACGGTATGATTTATGTTTGGTGACAGTGAGGTCACGGTATGGTTTGTGTTTGGTAGCAGTGAGGTCACGATGTGAATGTGAATGGTGACAAGTGGTCACGGTTAAATTATGAAATGTGACAATGTGGTCACAATGTGAAATAACGTGTGGAATGACGTAAAAGATAGAAATTTACTTTGTTATTTACTTGGCTATTTACTTTGTTATGCTTTAGTACTATTTCGTTGTTTTAGTACTTTATTTACGGCTTGAATGTTTACTTTTCGAAATTACGATATAGTAGAATGAGATTGATTTTCTTATGTAAAGTACTTGGGAATATGAAATGGGTAGTAAGAGTACAATAGGATTATTGGACACATTTTCCGATATGGGATTCGGTCCAAGGAGTGCTTGTATCCATCTTATTCTAATGTTGCTACACTTGAACTTTTTCAGGTAATACTCTTAGTAAGGTACAAGGTGGAGGAGATGGTGTTGCTTGATCACGAGTGGATGGCTTTCGGGACATGGACTTTACGTGTATATTTTGAGGCATTCTACGAATGTTAGATGAAACATTATATGTTATTGTCTTTAAACTTATATTTTGTGGCTAATGAGAGCCTAAGATTGTTGTACATATTATCGAGTCTATTTCTTTTGATTTTGTCATGAAATGGAGTATATACATCTTTGTTTTTTACTTTCTCTGAAATGGGCCCATGTAAACAGGTTTTGATAGTTCATATTTTAAACGGTTCCATGCCAAATTTTTATAAAAACAAAGTCTTCCGCTGTTTTCTTCTGATTTAAACATTTGAGAAAATTCGAGTCTTTACACAAGTATTTTCCAATATTTAATCACGTACATTTCACAATTACATGAAGTCAAAATTTACTCTACAATCCAAAATTATATTTATAAAAAACAGAGATGCTAATTTAATTAACATTAACAGTTCAAGCTTTGGTTCAATTTTTCTAGCCTTTTGCAGTTTATATATAATAAAAAAAAACGACCATTCCAATTCCAAGATACTGAGAATTAAACCAAAATAGGAAAACAACGTTATTAAAAACACTTGTAGTTTATTGCCAACTCACAAAAGAGAGAAGAATCTGGTTTTCTATTTTCTTTTTATATTTCATATTTTTTATTATTGTTAATCAAAGGCTTGTGCACAGTATTTGAAAGGGGCATACTTTCATGCAGAAGCAGAAACAAATACAGTTTTCATGAATCAAAAACTTAGGTTTGTTTCAGAATTTATGGACACTTGCGTTTTCCGCCCCGAGTAGTCAAGTGAGCGTAGCAAGGGCAGGCGTCATAGCCGCCGGAAGTGCCTGGGGGGACGCAGCCACAACGCGCACAGCAAGTCCCGCATGCTCTCTTGCACAAGTTCGGCCTTGATGATAATTTGCACCTCATCTCACACGCTCCCCTACAATCTGACACACAAAAAACACGTTACGTTACCAATAAAATCTCACGTCAGTTAAAAATTAGTATGATCAGGAATTTATGATCCATTTGGGATAGTTTTTTAAAATGTTTAAAAGTTTTCTTTTAATGGTTATTAAAAAACCACTTTCTTTATTCAAAAACAGTTTTAAACACTTCCAAAGTTAATCATAAACCGACACTTAAAAACATAAACAAAATCATACTAGCTTGGACAACACATCAACATGGAGATTATCCTATAATATATAACATAAATTTTTTTGGATAAATTTATACCGATATCCGGAAACAAAACAGGATCACCCGATTCCATATTGGTTGATTTTTCCTACATACACAAACCGCAAGACGTCACTCATTTTTGTTAGTTATGTATTGAGATATATATATAACGAGGGATTGTGTGTTTGAAAAGCTTACCATATTATGATCATCGGCTTCGACAACGTAAAGAACGAAAAGGAAAATGATAAGACAGGAAATGAGAGGCTTAGAAAGTGAGATAAGGGCCATGGGAAGAGGAAACCTTTGTGAGCTGACAGAAAGCTTGCCGTTTAAGAGAGAAATCAAGTCACGCGAAAAAAATGAGAGAAGAAACGTAAATATATATAGTTAAGATTAGAGGTAAGTTATAGAAATGGAAGAATAAAAGAAGGGAGAGAGGGATACAGGAAATTCTCATGATTTTCCACGCGGAAGAGAATATGATCAATGGTGGGGGTGGGGAAAAGCAAGTTCCTCTTCTTCTTTCTTCTAGCTTCTTCTTCTTGCATGGTGGGTCTCTCATTCATAGATTTTTTAATACATCTTTGGAAGATTCCGCTTTAGAAAGCGAAACTTAATTTCTTTCCTTTTGTTTTTTTTTAACTCAAAGATAAGTGATTAAGGCATGAGAATCACGTATAGCCATAGCAAAGGAAAAGGCAAATGGATAAACAAAGAAAAAAAACAAAACAAAAAATAAGACAATTATGATAACAATCAATGAATGCCTCAAAACTTTTGTTGTTCTTTAGAGCTGGAAATTCAAGTAGAAAAGTAGGAGAAAATGCTCTACAGCTGTACAGTAATCATGCAATAAAAAGTTAAAACATACTTAAATAGATTCATGACAATACATGGGTACTCACTAGTGATCACTATGAATTTGTATTTATCGTACTACACGTCATTTTTTTATTGGATAAAATATATTAATGTTAATAAATATATAAATTTATTTTAATAAATATATGAGTCTTACTAGTGTTTTATCCAATAAGAAAGTGACACGTAGGACGGTAAAACTCATACTCATACTCACTAGTGACGTAGTTTGTTTTCTTATAGAATAAAACTTGACCAAGGCTGCTTCAAACCAACCAAAATCAGTCGTGTCACTTACTGATTTTGGATGGTTTTAAGCATCTTTGCCTGCTAGTATTGTTCTTTCTAATATATATGAGGATGTTAATCACTATCTTTTTAAAAAGTTAATTTATTTTATATTTTCTTCACCGGCCTATACTTTTTTTGTGTGGGGGTAATATTGGAGTTATTTTCCACTCAAAATCAATTTGTGAACAAAAACTACAAATATTTAAACAACTACCCAAAATTTATTATTAAAATTCTGTTTCAAAAAAAATAACAAAAAAAATTCTAAAAATGATTTCTAATCAAACTCTAATACATCAGCTTCTAAGCTGTTTTCAATTTTTTGACATAAAAATTTAATATAATAAAAACCCGTTTAAAATCATTTAAAAAAAATTATACCAAAATTGACTTGTTAATAGTGACTAAAATTCTGATAATATTAAACCAATTTATTTTTAAGAGTAAATTGCTAAATAAAAACTGAACGACTTATAAAGCTTCTTTTAATTTGGAACTGTAGAGTGGAGAAGACTTGGTCTGGATCTGGATATGCGGAAATGCCTTTCTTAACCATTACTAAATTAACTGAAATTGACCATATTTGTTGAAATGCAAATGTATTAGTTACCGAGAGAAGAGGCAAGATGAAGGGAAACTGTTGCATGCAAATTTTATATCTCTCAAAGGATCGTTGAAGTTTTTTTCTAAGGAAACCTTTGGTGGTCATTTGAGATATTCTTACTGCAACTTCTTAATAGTAGGATTTATCTTACAAAGTTCTCGATATCAACTGTCGTAGGATTGTGTAGTACTATGAAATTAGTTGAGATATACGCAGGTTGGCTCGAAGACTCATGTACAGTTAAAAAAAAAAAGGTTTGTCACTGATTTCAGCTCTCAAGTCCAAGTCCAACAAACCCCAAAGTATAGTTTATTTTCAGAGTAAAATCAGATTTTTAGACGGTAGAGTGGCAATCTAAAGTCAATACGACCAGGATTTTAAATAAAAAAAAACATCTAACAACTACACATCTTAAAATCTTATGCATCCTTCACATATAAGTGTAATTCCAACAACTGCGACCCGTGTTAAAGAGAAAAGCTATCCTGCCTACTAAATAGAACCTAAGACAAGCAAGATAACTACTCATTTCCCCTAATGTCGATATAGCAAATGCGGTTTGGTTGACGCTACACCACTCCGGAGGGAAGGCGTAAAACAAGCTGCCCACCAAGGATGCTGCAACCAAACGAGCATGTTTTATTGAGTCCATCAAGTTCAGTAGAAAATCATAAATTCCAAAAATCAATTGGGTTACTCACCTTTTGACATAATAATAACAGAAATCTGCAAGAATGAATGTCTGAACAATCTCTGATAGGAGAACCATTGATGGCCATAATCCGTAACCCAACGCTGTTAACACGCGACCATGAGTGTCCAAGACCTACGATAATTAAGAAAACATAAGAATGTATGCTCTTTTAAATGATAAAAATATATGAAATCCAAGTACAAGACGTCTCAAGTTAAATCACCAACCTGTAGAACCCAATGTGCACAGCTCAAGAACCTTGCAACTCCCAAGGCAAATACATAGTGTGCAGTAAATGGCTCAACAATCTAAGAAAGAGAATGAACACGAAAAAATCGGTCATTTATGACTTTCGGAAATAGCAGATAGGTAGAAGACAGGATAAACTTGAAATACCACAGATATCAATACTATCTCAGAGCAAGACACAACCTCCAGAATCCAGTCTATAGTCTAGATTTAACGGAACTATTGTACTAACCTTAGTGTTTTGCATGACCCGGAGCTGAGGTAGTACTGAAACAGCTTCAAGAAAAACACAGAATGCCCAGGAAATTCTATTCATAATGTTATGCGTAGTTGTGGGATGAATCAACAAAGATAGTACAGCACAAGGTATCACCTAAATAAAGAAATAAGAAAAATTAGATTATACAAACAGAAGATCGGGATCCAAAAGTAAATAGTCTTTATCTCATAATTAAACCAAATATCATACTTCACCGTGTTCATTGAATTTTAATAAGATACATTTCATTTCATTCTACTTCGCAGGCTTTAATGAGATAGACAGATTGATATTCATTTATAACATAATGAGTTTGAATCACAAGGAGATTGAATTAATAACTCCACTCCACCTATCCAGGTTTTACATTCAGTTATGTAAGTCATAAACCGAATTATCTGTTTCCAATTTCACCTATCCAGAGCATCTACCTGACTGTAAAGAGACCGTGGTTACGATGTAATAATGTATTAACCGTAATAGTACAAAGTCAGTGTACAATTGATCCAATCCAAAAGGAAAAATCTCACTTTCCCCCCAAAATCGCAATTGGTATTTTTCACATAGCAATCACATCAAAGTACATGTTAAACCGCACTTAAGGACCTTAGGTTTCTTCTTAAGAGTATCAGATGGAAGAACAGAAGTCTGACATCCTTAACATTCAAGGAAGCTCCAACATGAAGCAGCAATATTATAATAATTCTTTGCTCGTATTCAATAACAAAACAGGACTTGACGTCCCAACTTTCAACAAAGCTCAAACAGATAGCAGCAAGGTGAATGTTGATCCAACCATTGTTTAATTTCGAAATCCACAAAGAAAATTCCATATGTTTGAGTTGGAAATTAATTCGTGTATAAAAACAGAGACTTTGGTCCAGAAATCAATCGTCATTGAAAACCAAGAAATATATCTGTAAACTCACCACATAATAAATAGGAAAGTTGTCTTTGTCGTCCATGTAGCTGGACCTGAGCCTAAACCGAATCATATAAATAACCCACAGCGTCGTTGCCAAAGTAGCCGAATCGAGTAATGTATGTATATCATATTCCATGACAAAACTGCAATAGAGTCTAACAGCTAGAAAAATCGCTGTTAGCTCCTGTGATTTCAATGAAAGCCCTGAAGAGATCATAAAGGATAACGCTCGTTAGAGACGAAACAAAACCAATCATTATGATATTGAGATCCACACAACACGAACGCAAATTCAGAATTCAATGTGATCATAACACCAAAAATAAGAAGAAAAAAAATCAAGAATCTTAACGGTAAACTTTTTGTTTAAGAGAAAGATTTCCAAAGAGACAACAATCATAGCGCTTCAAATATATATAGCAATTAAAAAAAACCCTAGGGCGAACTCAGCATTTCAATTTTAAAATCAATGAAGAGAAAAGTCAAACAGCGATCATAAAATAAAACCAAAGATAGAAACTTTTTAACGGAATTTACCAGCGCAAGTCCTCTCCTTCATGAGTTTATATATAAGAACGGAGATTCCAACGGCATGAACAGCCTCAGCAGCGACGAAAATATTGTCGTGATCATGAACAACAAAACGCAAGAAAACAAGAGCAGACATTCCAGAGACAACAGCTAAAAATGCCTTGATCTTCGGAGGTTGCCGGCGAATCCATGTCGAAATGGCCTGAATCGGTCTCTTTGTAGCCTTCATTGATCGTCAGACAAGTGATGCTTCTGTGCCTTTGTTTGTGTTTTTGTTTCCGCGTATTACTATGAAAAGAAATTAATGATGTTTTGTTTTTTGTTTTTTGTTTTTTTAGATCCGAATTAGAGGACCCGTTTTAAAGGCGGGTCGGGATCGGAAGGGAAGAGTGGATTAGATAGATGTAGATCCCGATAGTCGTTTAGTTGGGACACGTGTAATGTTGTTCAACGGTATTTGGTTACGTGAGTGGTCAGTGGACTTTAAATGAATATTTTAATTTAGGCGACTGGTCAGGGCCCCACCATTCATGACGCAACAATAAAATATGGGAATTCAATTTTTTTTATTGAGTCAAAATCTATCATTTAGTATTAAATTTAAGGTAATTGAAAATGGCAAATCATACCCCTGTAGTTCCAAATTTTTTCAATCAGACCCCCTCCCCTTCAGTGTCATTAATTTTATTTTAATCATATTTTTTTTATTTGAACTCTGATTTAGATGATTCAAGATATTTTGGAATCCTCATGTCAGTCTCTACACTACGATCACTTAAAAACTTATTAATCACCAATAACCAAAAGAGTTAACGTTGTCAATCATATTTAGTATTTTGATGTTAATAAACTCTTTTATTTATTAATCATTTCATAGTTTTAAAGTAACTATTACGTAGAGCCTGAAATGAGGATTCCAAAACATCTTGAATCATCCAAATCGGAGTTCAAACGAATAAGTTATGACTAGAAGAAAATTATTGGCATTGAAGGGGAGGGGTCTGATTGAAAAATTTGGAATCACAAGGGTGTAACTTGTTTTCAAACCACAGGGGGTATTTATGCATTTGAAACAAACCACAGGGGTCTCATTTGCATTTTGCCCTAAATTTAAGGGTAAAATACAAATAAGCCCTCTGTGGTTTTTGTAAAATGCATGAACACCCCCCTGTTATTTGAAAATAGCAAATCATACTCCCATGGTTCCAAATTATTCCAATGAGACCCCTCCCCTTCAACGTCGTTTTTTTTAGCCATAACTTATTCGAGGATGATTCAAGATGATTTGGAATCCTCATTTCGGATAAGTTATGGTCAATTCAAAACTTCAAAATCGTTAATAAATAAAAGGGTTTTTTATCATCCAAATACTAGGTATGGTTAACACCATTAACACTTTTAATTACTTATGATTTAGACGGTTTGAACTGATCATAGCTTAGAGCCTGAAATGAGGGTTTCAAAACATCTTGAATCATCCAAATCGGTGTTCAAATGAAGAAGTTATGGCTAAAAGAAAATTATCGGTATTGAAGGAGAGGGGTCACATTGAGATAATTTGAAATCACAGGGGTGTAATTTGTCATTTTCAAACCATAGGGTGTGTTCATGCATTTGACAGGAACCACAGAGGGCTTATTTGCATTTTACCCTAAATTTAATTCTGACCAAAATATATATATATAGTTTAGTTCTGGTTTAAAACCTATGCTAACCAAATGCATCCGGGGAAAAAAAATTACATTTTTAATAACAAAATTACGTTTAATTTGATTGCCTTTAATTCATAAATTTTAGGGAAATTTAATTGGGGAAAGATTTTGATGCAATATTTAACTCTAAAAAGTATTTACAAATATAACAATTTTTACTATATGAATAAGTGATTAATATGTGTATCATTGATAAACTTAGTGTAAAAATATGCAATTCAATGTTTGATACATCATATAAAAATTTTCTATATTTATAAATATTTTTTAGAACTGATATTTTTATAAATACTATTAAAAAAATTGCTAGATTTGCAAATCCCCTTAAATTTTATCATTCTTATAAGCAAAACAAAAAATTTTAAATTTATATAATGTTTTATCACTTTTTTTTAGCTCTCTATCTATTTGTTTATTAAAAAAAATCCACATGATAATATTTTACATTTATTTGGATCATAATTCTATTTTAATTTTCACAAATTATATATCATTGCTTTCATCTCCCTGGTTTAATTATTCTGTTAGTTCATCCATATTTTAGTAATCAACCATGCATATGTTGACCACCTTTATATGCCTAATTATCTAGATTTAGGCACAATGTTCAATTGAATGCATTTATCTCTCTCTTTTAAATTTCTAGAAAATGTCTTTTATCTACCTCTTTTACCATTTTTAAGTTTTATAGTTTTTCTCTCTCTTTGATTCATCTTCTCTCTTAATTCTTCTCCATTTTCTCTCTACATAAACGATTTTGGTAAGATTTTTGAAGCAATAAATGGAATTGTGAAATTGCATGCTATACATGTTATCGTCGTGGAAGTTACGCTGAGCCAATCAATGGGTACGTTTTAGCATTCCACATTATCACACCGTCATGGTATCAGAGCAGGTAATCATTTGATTATGAGAATGTTATTCTCAGTTTAGTGATAGTGGGACTTGAAGGTGATGATTCAAGTGTGCTTCTCTAATTGTACATCAACCAAATCTCCATCAATCAAATGATGGTGCAACAATCTTGGAACAGATGGATGTTGACAATCAAATTGCAAAGCTTATGGTTGAGGTATATCTCGGAGTCAGGATTATGAAATTGGTGATGGCACCACTTGAGTGGTTATATTGGCTGGGGCACTTTTGGAACAAAAAGAATGAGTCAATCAATGGGTACATTGTGAAATTGCATGCTATACATGTTATCGCCGTGGAAGCTACGCTGAGTCAATAAATGGGTACGTTGTAGTGTTCCACATTAGCACACCGTCATGATGTCAAAGCAGGTTAGTGTTCAATTGCCTAATCTGTGAAATAAAGTTGATGGTTTGTGACTATTCAAAAAAAATTGTGAATGTCAACGTTTCCTAATTTGAGACCTTGGTGAAGAATGTTCAATGCGCAACAAATATTTGTGCAAAGAACAAATTGGGTTTCAGAACCATAATGGAACGATGACAAGAACTCATGAGGAGTTTCTTATGAAGACGTTTCAATATTTGAAACGATGAATGACGACGTATCTAGGTTGGAAACGACCGTGTGGATGTTGCAGATGTCTTAACAACCACAATGACCACGATGATCAACGTTGATACAACGACAACCATTGCAAACGATGATGAAATATGGCGTTTCTCGATTAGAAATGACATTTTTTTTACAAGACCCTTCCTTTTCGATCATATTTCGCAAGTTGGGCATTTTGTTATCTACATCCTCTAACTTGAGGGATGGTATAGAGATTTGATGATGAACGATGCTGTGGAGACGAGGGTTCGTGGCCGCGGCGACAGTTCGGTAGAAAAGCTGTCAAATTTAGTTTATTCTATTTGATATATTTTCCTTATTTATCTTATTCTATTTGATAATTATCTTTTCCTATTAGGTTTATCTTTTCCTATTTAGATTATATTTTCCTTATTTATCTAGGTTATTGTTTTCTATATAAACAATATAATAGGCTTAGGTTTAACAAGAAGAAAATTCACAATGTAGTCTTCCGGTTTTTACCGGTTTTTCCATTCTTCCCCCTTTCTCTTCTTCTCTCTATTCTTTTTATTCCATATTATTTTAATTTTATCAAATACTCAAGACTCTTGAAGATTTGAAGCGTAAAAAAACCTAAAATGTATAAAAGGTATCTCTTTTTCAAAGTTCTTTCTAAAAAAATTTGTTTTTTTTTCTTTTTTTTATTTAGATGGAGTTGTATTTGATATTTCCTGGGATTTTTTTTACTCCTACAAATTTTTATGGTGTTCTTTTTTCTTGCATTTATTGTAATTTAATATATCCTGATTAAATATATTTTGTACATTATGTATGTAATACAAAATAGTCACGTATAAATTTTTTTATGTGATATATTATACGTACGGTACAAATTATATATTGATTTTTTCCCATATATTTTTCTAGTGTTTTTTCTGGAATTTATTGTAATGCGATGTGTCTATATTAAGTATATTTTATACATTATATACGCAAGGAAAATATATATTGTGTACACAACTTGTAGCATATCCCATAAAAATATATTTATTGATTTTAAAGTTTGTTAATTTTCTTTTCTTTTATTTTTTCAAGGCAGATTAAGAGGCAGTTATGCTACCGTACATTATGTATATAAAAGAGATAATCATGGAAATTAAACTAAAAGTTCCATAAATCATGAGATAACATATAAAAAAAGAAATCATGGAAAAAGTATGCATTACATTACAAATATAAAAATTATAAAAATATACCATATGTATTATAAAATCTGGAAATGATGTACTCAAATCGGAGAAAAAAGTGACGTTTTGGTGTTCTTAAAAAAAAGAAAGAGAAAAAAATATGTTCGATACATTACAAAGATAAAACTATAAAGAATGTACAAAATGTACCATATAAACTATAAACTCTGGAAATGATGTGCTAAAAACGGTTAAGAAAGTGACAGTTTGGTGTTTAAAAAAATGAAAAAAG
This sequence comes from Gynostemma pentaphyllum, assembly GCA_028015215.1. Taxonomy (NCBI): domain Eukaryota; kingdom Viridiplantae; phylum Streptophyta; class Magnoliopsida; order Cucurbitales; family Cucurbitaceae; genus Gynostemma; species Gynostemma pentaphyllum. The sequence continues at coordinate 12,824,729 of CM051350.1, forward strand.
GAGAATTAAATAAAATAAAAATTAATAATTATGAAGAACGTGAGAAGTTTAAATAGAAAGAAGAAAATTAAATTAAAAATAGAAAGAGAAATAATATAGGAAGTCTTTCTTGAAATTAACATAAATCTTGAAAGATAAAAAAAATTTCATAAATGTCAGCTAATGTAATAAGTAAGGAAAAGGGTAGATATAGAATTTAAAAAGAAAATATTTGAAAGTGATACACACAAAAATTGAGATATATAGCTATTTAGTGATAGAGGCTAGTGAAAGGTAGCAATCTACTTAATTAAATTTGACTCATTTACTTCATACCCAAGTTTGGTAACTAAAGTGGAACTCTAGAAAATGAAAAACAAAAGTGCCCATTTTTCTGAGACTGAAGTAGGTCAATTTATTAGCAAAGTAATACCCCAATTGAAAGATGATCAGAATTGCTAGTCTCAATTTGATCTCTAACACTACAAATATATCTTACTCACCCTTTTAAACATCTATAAGCTTTCTACTTATATCCTATAATTTTAATGTCGTGGGTGGATACTAAGATTATAAGGGTATTGTGGAAAAATAGTCAAACTTCTACCAGATATATTTTATCAAACAATTAAAAAAATGTTTTAAATTCGAAAATATGATATAAAAAATAAAGTTTGGGTACTTTATATAAAGAGTCACTAACCTTTAATTTACTATAAACATAGTAATTTCATCTATAAATTACACTGAATGATATTGTGTGTAGTCACCGTTTTAGGCTATCCAAGAAATTACGTTTTAAAAAGTGGTTACACACGTAAATCCCTCTAACAGTTTCCATTTTAGGTAATTTTCATAACTACACTTTTATAATATCCACTATAAAAAATACCCCCACATTATTAAACATCTCAAAACTACCCTAAAATTAACAAGTTATATTTATTTAGTGGTGAGATACTATACAAATTATGTAAAAACTATCAATTTAGGGTAAAAAAAGAAACTTAATTTTTTTAATACGGTAATTTTAAAAAGGGTAAAATGCAAATAAGACCCCTGTGGTTTTTCGAAAATGCATGAGCACCCTCGTACTTTGAAAATGGCAAATCGCACCCCTGTGGTTCCAATTTTTTTCAATCAGACCCCTCCCCTCCAATGTCAATAATTTTCTTTTAGCCATAAATTCTTCGTTTGAACTCCGATTTGGATGATTCAAGATCACTATAAGAAATTTTGGAATAGGTGACGTTTTTTTGGCGTCACCTATTCGAATAGGTGACGCTTTTCTGGGCGTCACCTATGGCAGTGTCACCTATTCGAATAGGTGACATCTAAAAAAAGCGTCACCTATTCGAATGGGTGACGCCAAAAAAACGTCACCCATTCGAATGGGTGACGTCAAAAACGGGTCACCTATTCGAATGGGTGACGCCAAAAAAACGTCACCCATTCGAATGGGTGACCAAAAAACGTCACCCATTCGAATGGGTGACGTCAAAAACGGGTCACCTATTCGAATGGGTGACGCCAAAAAAACGTCACCCATTCGAATGGGTGACGCCAAAAACGTCACCCATTCGAATGGGTGACGCCAAAAAAACGTCACCCATTCGAATGGGTGACGCCAAAAAACGTCACCCATTCGAATGGGTGACGCCAAAAAACGTCACCCATTCGAATGGGTGACCCGTTTTACCCGTCAGCAGGTTTTACCCGTTTTACCTGTTTTACCCGTCACCTATTATAATTTTAATAATATCACCATTTAGTGACTTTTTGATACCCATGAACCTTATATTGATCAATCAACATAATAAAGAGTAAATACATGGTCATTACAAGAATAACCCACAAACTTTATATACAATATATAACAAGAATACGTCACAAATTTAGAGTACAATATTACAAATGATGCTTTTCAAAAACTAGAATATACACAAGAATTTCTAAACCTCCACAAAAAGCCATTGAACAACTAACCATACCAACAAAACCGTTGTTCCACTTGCTTCCAAAGTCGCAAGGATAAAAATGTTCAAACATCATTAATCCAAAGTGAAAAAATGAAGAACACATGCTTTTAGAGAGTTTAATAGACCAAAAAACTAATCCCTTCCATATCCATGAATGATTCGAGAAATACACATGATATCGATATGAACAATAATAATGAGTAATCAAATTTACTAGTGAAATTTTCAGAATTTGAATTATATTTCAATAATTGAAATATAATAACAAAATATAGTTAATCTCAAAGTAGAGATGATATTGTTTCCTTACTTTAAATAACCAAATATGCCATATCTTGTAAATCATCACGTCTACTTTCCGATTACTACTTACCTATTTTTACTGGTGTGTGAACTCGCATTCGATGTTTTAAGTCCTGAAATCAACGAGGAGGTGACAATCCCGCATTTCAATATGTACTACTAAATGTCAAGGCAAACTACGAAGCATAGAGAAAAGACTAACCCATAGCTTTTCTGTTTCTTGAACCAATTTCATGTCAATATAGTCCCTAATGAATTATTTATTTCAACTTGGGACTCTAAATGAAAGTGTCGAATAATAGATAAAGAATATAACCAAACCTTTCACACATATAGCGAACGTTTGTTTTGTAAGTTTATTAATTTCACGTGTTCGTACAATACACGTGTTAAAATAATTTTTAATCTTTTCATCATAAACAAAGGTTTCTATCGTGTATAAACTCATGTACCAAGCACATAATTCACAATCCCGTGAACCAAAACACCCCCATATAGTCTTTGTCTAGTCTACAAAAACTATAGTTCTTATTTGAGGTTCAAACCGGCATAAAAGCAAACAACATGAAAGCAAGCTGCATTGAAAAAAAAAGGTAATATTCAAAGATAATCTCATTCCCATTTCACAATGATTTGAAGCAAAACCATTAAAATTCACAATTACCCATAAAGCGGATCATGTTGTTGCCTAAGGAAATCACCAATTCCAAGGGCATCCAATGCCTTCCAACCATTAGGCCATATAGTTAAAGCAAAGCCGGTGATCCTTAAATTATCCGAAGACTCCAAAACTAAGCATTGAATACCCAATCGCATATGAAAACTATATGGCTTAAAAAAACAAACAAAAGTAAAGTTTCATAATTCACAACATGAAAATATAAGAGAGAGAAAAACTCACCTGTGAAGTCCTAAAGCAGGAGAAAGACCAGGAATTCCAGCTCCCACAATCACAACATGATCTTCCATATCTTACCTTCCTCATAAACCTCCTCATAAAGGTAAATAATGTTAATGACTTCTAAAAATGATCAAGGAAAATAATTCAAAATTTCACAAAAAATCTTAAGAGCAAAAATTAAAAATTACAAAGCAAGATAAGAATTTTACTAAGTGTCCCTAATCTCTTTAGATTTGCAATTTAAAATAGAAGACCATTGAATTACCCCAAACTAAACAACATACCCGAAGAAGCAATTAATATTTGGAGTTGAATAAATATACTTTAAAGGCTCTATGCACCAATTTATAGATTCAATATTTTCTATTAAGTGACCTGCTTCTTTATAAAGAAAATTTAAATACTAACCCATGGCTATATTCCATATCTCTCATTCAATCATTTTATTTTTAACATATAAATAGAGGAACCAGAAATGAAAGAGAAAAAATGGATCATTATATCTTTCAGGTGCTTCCTAATATGAATTCGAGGATAATTAGTAATTCCTTTCTTAATGTTATTTTAAAGAAACAAAGTTGGGTACTTCAACATAGAAATTATCACCATAAACAATGAAATGATGAGATTCAGTTACTTTACCTCTGTAACTAATGCTACAACTGTATTGGCATCATACCTCTCCAGGATGTCAAGCATTCAGAGAATGGATATCAAGCTTGTAATTATGTTGTGGAATCAACTACAATGCATCTGAACTATGTGCCTCAATGTTATAAAACATTAGAAGTGTAATAATTAATGGGAAGTAAATTGTTGCAAATGAATGTCAAACACCGGTGACAAAATACTACCAAATTTTAAAAATCAAAAGCTAGTTATTGAATCAGCAAATCATCCTAGGCGTCTAGAGAGTGTAATCAATTACAGTTACATAACTAAAAGCAATGATTTAGGTTATGAACTCTACCTTCATCGTATGAGTTCCTCTATCATTCTTGTCTTTTACTTTCAGTGTGTTTAGTGATGCGGCGAGTCTCGGTTCAAACTCCTTGGTGGTTTCACCTTCAAGATCAATTAGAGGTAACAAGACAAAATCAGTTTTTTTAAAGAAAAATCATTAACAACCTGAAAAATGCGTGTAATTGTACATAAAGAAGATGTTCGAGCATCCATTAAAGATGAAAATAGAGAGAAAATATAATAATGTAGGATTTCTGGGATACCCACAACAATAAAATTCATCCCTCGTAATTGTTAAGGCTATTGTTACCTAAGATTGACAATAAGTGAACCAAAAATTTAGATTTAAATAGTTAAAAAGTAAATTATCAACCAATTATCCCTCATATTTTTAGTTAAAACTATGAACCAATGCAATGAAAATAAAATATAAAACTCATGAAGGACAATGGGGCAGAAACACTTGTTAACTCACTCATCCTATATAACAAACATATAAATATTATCAAATACATGATGAGATAGAGTTTAATGACATTATAATATGTTTTTGTCCATAAAACATTGTCAAAATGACATTATAATAAGTTTTTATACCTTTGAATAGCAAAAGTCGTAAATTTTGAGACGGGGTCCTGGGCTTCCATCTAAAAGTATGTTCTCCAGCTTAAGATCCCTGTGGCAAATTTACTGCACGTCAAAGGGAAGAGAAGAAGATAAAAAATTTAGCAAGCAATTTGACTTCAGTAAATCGCTTATCAGAAAAAAGCTTTACTTGAAAATGTAGTTTTACCAAATACAAAAAATTGAATACCCGTCACTATAAACGAGTAAGAAATTATCGGAGAATCGACAAAAACTATAAACATAGTAAGCAATTATCAGAGAATCCACAAAAACTTAACAAAATAGATTAAGAAAACACCTTAGAACTGACTATTTGAGTATATAGTTGGTCTCGATGAGAGGATATAGTTGGCTATGTTAAGGAATAACATATTAACTCCATTTTTTTATGAGCGTGGGAACATGAAATGTGAACTTAAGAGGTACAATCTCACCTGGTTAGTGTGGAAGAAGTGTAAGTTATCATACATGGCTTGTTTCTTATAATCTCTACGCCATTTTCTTGTAGAGGTTGGCAAATAGACAAGTTTAATTACTTGAATTGAATGTATAATTATTCCAAAAGTGGAATTAGCATAATGTAACATACTTTTACAAAATTTCAGCTCATATAACAAGTTTAGTTTACCAATGGTGAAACAAAGCTCTAAAACAATGATGCAAGCACATACGGAATCCCTATCCTGATCAAATTTCAATATCACAAACAAGTAAAAGCAATGAGTCGACACCAAATCAAATGTTCCCTTCTAAAATTACAAACTTAAAATATTTAAGAAACATAAAAGGGAAAAAAACCCAAACAAAAGCTAAATCAAATTCAAAAGCAGAGGCACAAACAAGAAACAAACCAAATCAAAGAGAGAAAAGAAACACAGCTACATTATTCCTAGGTTCTCAACATTCCACTCTCCTAAATCTGCAAAAACACACCCAAAACAAAAGTTAGAGATATGAAAGAAGATCCAATATAGAAAAAAATATCACTAATATATAAGATATAGTTTTGATTTTTAGCAAAAAGTAAAACTTTCTTTCATAGAATTTTTTACTCATAAAAAAGACGAGTATCATATCAAGAGATGTAAAATTTTAGTAGAAAAATATGATATCATTCAAATTTCTTTATGAAACCAATAAAAAAGAAAGAAAGAAAGAAAGAAGCTGATATCAAGAACGGTCCAGGTTTTACCTCATAAACTATGGTTAAGAAGAGGAAAAAGAATAAAAAATCTACCAGTCAATCTCTTTCGAAATTCCCTTCAACTTCTTTGCTTCAGCTTCCTTTTTTAACTGTTCTTTCTGTCTAGCTCTTTTATTTAACTCAACTCGAGTCACCATCTTCATCTTCAACCTGCACCAAGTTTTATTAAATAACATGAGAAATTATTATATTCCACAAAAAAAAAACATGCATTCAAAGAGAGGAACACTAGAGATATCCACACCTGACCTATAGATGAGATAAATTTAGATAAGTAAAAAAATTCCCAACTAGTAACTACAAAACAATTAAATAATTACAAAATATATAATTAAAAGATAAGAGTCATCTGAATGTCTTCAAATATCTTTTTATTCCTAACAAAATAGAATCTCAATAAATGGTTCTTAAAGTATTTTGTTCAAATTCTTGTCATCATCGGTTTCATTATGTAAAATAACATTATGAGAGAGCCAAAAGGAACATTATCAAAACTAGTTGACAAATAGATGCATTATGTAAAATAATTTTGCTCGAGAAGTGGTACGGTACCTTCTTTTCGATACATTATCTTCATTCGATCCATATTGTCCAAATTCTTGTCATCATCGGTTTCATTATCAGCATCCGGAAAATACATCCGTAGAACATAACTCAAAGGTAATATATTGCACAAAAGAAAGCAACTAAAAGTAATATGTACACCGAGTAAATGTATTTAAAGTGCATGGACCAAAATACACACATCTTCTTCACTAATAAGTTCTCCTGGAACAGTTAAAGGAACCAGTGAGGCCCCACTCGTTTCAGGATACTTTTCGCATTTCTTCGGCAACAAGACAGCAAATATATCCTGAATCGATAAAGTGAAAAATATAAGAAAAACAGATACTACAATAAGGATTCTCGAAGGAAAACATATACATCAAACAATCATTTATCAAAATTTTTACACGATTTTTTTTTTTTTGAATAAAACACACTCAAAAGGCCATTTCATTAAAATAATGAAAAAAAAAAAGAAAATACAATAATAAAAAACAAGAAAGTGGCATACTATAACAAAAGCCACAAAATATACTATACCACCCCGCACCGCCACCTAATTACAAGTAATTACAAGTATGTTGGCCAACTATTTATAATTAAACCTAAAAGGTAATTACAAAAAAGTTTTGAGGTTGACACCCAAAAGGATGCATTTAAATATAATAAACAGAAGATGATTTTACATTACATCTTACCTGATGACTCTCAAATTCAGGATTAAATGAACACCCTGGGGTTCAACTTCAACTGCTGGAATAATATATGCCTTTGGTTTCTGTCCAATAAAGTCGATGATTTAATCAGTAAATAATCTTCAACTAAAACCTTATTTTATCCTCCTATTGAAATTTCTTTTTGTTTTTCCTACTTTTCATTAAAATAAAAGAATAAACCTTTAATGTGTTTAAGCTAAAATAATATGATATACGATAAGATATAAAAGACTCATCATTAATAAGTAGAATACCTTTTTGATTGTACTTCCATCTTCACCTACAGAAGCATTAAAGACAAGTTATATAATGTTTGCTACTTTTAAATTACAAATAGCAAAACATAAGGATCAGAAGGAAAAGTAATAAGGAAAAAAAAGGAACAACCTGAAATAGACCAATCTGAAGCAACAAATGGGTATTTATCCAACGTGTTCGACATCATATTTGCTTGAACTTACCTACTTATTAAGATAGAGGAATGAATAGAGAAAAAACCTATTTATGCAACTTCATGAAAATTGGTATTGTATATCATTTTACCCAAAAATGGATTAAAAGCACTAAATATAGACTCTGAAATTGAAACCATCCATAATACATAAAAGCACACAACTCAATTTCACACAACAATAGCAAATGTAAGACCAGAGAATGACTAAATAAGCTAATTAAAAAGTCTACAGATTGAGGAATGAATTGAGAGAGAAAGACATTTATTCCTTATAGAAATTTAGCTTGAAATAATATTAGTATCCCAAATGAAATTAAAGTGAATTCATATTGAAACCTTATACTTCAAAGAGAAGGAAACATATTAAGATTGAATGTAAGAAGTTCCCAAAATAGTTTTGAAACAAAAAAAAGAGAAGGAAACATATACCAAATTATGCAAATTGATATTTAAAGCTGCTGGTCTAAATGCATCTTTGACAATAACATTTTAAGCTACTAGTCTCTGAGATGTAATGTCAAAATCCTTGCCAGATCTGCCATTAGAAAATTGTTCACTACAGAGACTCAATGATTTCAAACTTTTTCTACTTATGTATCAAATACGAGCCCACCAGCCCATTTACAACGATGAAATGAAGGAAAGAAATTAGAGTTTTGAGAGATTAATTACGCTGAACGATGAATTGAAGGAAGAGACGAAGCACAAGAACAAGAAGCTCCCTTCGAATCCCTTCGAATAAACCCCTGCGAAGATGAAATCCCTTCGAATCCCTTCGAATAAACCCCCTGCGAAGATGAAATCACGATTTGGGAGAGAACAAAACCTTCAAAATCTGAATAATGAAGGGATGAAAGGTGAATAACGGTGATGCAAGATGAAATCTCGATTTGGGAGAGAGGTGAATACGATTTGGGAGAGAGCTTTGTTCGATTTGGGAGAGAGCGATTAGGGTTTAGAGAGGGAACGAAAAAGTGAAAGAGATAAACTGAGACGGAAAGTGAGAGAGAGAGAGAGAGAGAGAGAGAGAGAGAGAGAGAGAGAAGTTGCGAGAGTTTTTTTTTTATCGTATAAGCGAGAGAGCGAGAAGGCAAGGGAACAGGTGACGTCCTTTTCTTTTTCTTTTACTGTTCATCCGCTTTTTTTTTAATTGTGTCACCTATTAAAATAGTTAGTGTGTCCTATTCCTATTTTTCTTATAGTGGATGTTTTGGAATCTTCATTTCTGGCTTTACATAATCGTCGCTTCAAAACTTTGAAATCATCAATAACCAAAAGAGTTAATGATGTCAATCATACCTAGTGTTTCGATGCTAATAAAATATTTTATCTATTAATGATTTCAAAGTTTCGAAGTGACATTTATGTAGAGCCTAAAATGAGGATTCCAAAACATCTTGAATTGTCTAAATCGGAGTTCAAACGAAGAAGTTGTGGCTAAAACAAAATTATTGACATTGAAGGGGAGGGGTCTGATTGAAAAAAATTGGAACCAAAGGGGTGCGATTTGCCATTTTCAAAGTACAGGGGGTGTTCATGCATTTTGAAAAGACCACAGGGGTCTTATTTTCATTTTACCCTTTTAAAAATCATATTTAATTTAGAAAGATTATCATAAATACCCCTGAATTAAGTATGGTTTTCAAAACTACCCTAATAAAAAATTTAGTTTATTTTCTACCCTTAATTAGCTGTGTTTTACATAGTTGGTTGTAGATTCTTACCAATCAATCAAAGCCACTTGTTAATTTTGAGGTAGTTTTGAAACCTTCAATGATATGAGGGTACTTTTGATAACTTAAATTATGGAAAGGGTAGTTATGAAAATTAATATTTGATAATGTTCCTTCCATGGTTGGTTTCCAATGGGCTGATATATCTCATTTTAGGCCTTTCACGGGCCCATCATGCATCGGTTCCTCCACATCGCTCTGAAATGGCCCAAAGGTTAGATCCATTAGATTACAATACAACGTGACTTCACCTACACGTGATTTCAGAAATTATTTCCCTCTATCCAACGGTTCTTTTTGCCACTATCAGACGCTATCGCTCATTCTCTCTGTTTTTTTCCCCTTCCTGTTTTGTGAATCAATTGACAATGGGAGAGAGTAAAAAAAGATCAGAAGCTTCAACTGAACGTCGAAATTGGGACAAAATCTTCAATGGGTTGACTCAAATTCTTCAGACACAACAAAGACAGCTTCAAACACTCGTCAAAGAGCGAAAACTTCTTGAAGATCGTGTTATAATGAAACACCATCGATGGGTTTCTGATGTTCGTCTTTACGAGGACCATATCTCTCAGGTTCTTTTCTTCTATTTAGTGGAATTCAAAATGCCCCTTTTTTTTTTCCATGAACATTAGGGTTTCTAAAGAAATTTTGAAGCTTGCTTCCAGTGTAGATGAAGGATGAGTTATTACTACAAGATATGGAATTCTCACTGGAAGCGTCAAAATCAGATTTTACCTCCGGAATGAAGCATGCAGAGGCTCTTCTCTGTCAACTGAAAATAGGTATTTTGTTTTCTTCTTCATTTTTTCAAGCATGCAGAGGCTTTAGCCAAATTTAGAGGTTTGAAGTGAAATTCGGCCCTTGTATCTGGGAATAACGTTTAGTTTCATGATGACACTTAAATTGAGAAAAATACCCTCACATGCAAGCAATATGGCTTAAAATAGTTCAAATTCTAGTTTTGCAATGATGTCGGAAAACGACACCGATATGGGGGGAAGTCTCGTTCTTACCAGGTATCATTGATAAGTTGGTTTTTCGAAAACTAAAAACTAAAACAGGAAACAAATTAGTTATCAAATGAGGCCCCAAATAATTGGAATTCTTGGATCTAACTATGCTATATTATTGGTTTTTGGTTTTTCAATGCAGAGCTTTCAGAGAGTGAGTTGGAAGATTTCAAATCCTTGTTCGATCTCGTCTCTCATAAATGCTCTGACCCATCAGTACGTTTCTTGAACTTCTTTGTAATTCTTATTAGAGTATCCAAAGCTTGTTCTGATCTTCTGTTTTTGGCTGCAGAAAAATTCAACAAAAACAGCTGAAGTAAATGGTGGAAGAGAGAGTGATTTGAAATATGACAGAAATTCAGGTGAAGATAGACTCTCCAATGCATGGGAAGGTGAAGTAAGAAGGTTATGGTGTGAGTATGGAAAACTTGCTTCAAAAAAGAGGTCAAAGTTAACTCCTTTAATGGCCGAGAAAATTTTTGTATGGAACCAGATTAACGTAATGGGAAATCATTATAAAAGTAAATTGAGTGCTGCGAATTCAGAGCTTGAACTAGCAAAGCAAGAGATTGAGAAGCTTCTAGTAACATTGGAGCAATTACAGTCTTCAAGTAATGAAAAGGATGGCATCATTGCTACATTAGAAAACCAAGTGGGGAAGATGGAAGCCAACTCGAGTAAATTAAAAGAAGAAATTCACAGACTCTCACAGGAGTTAGAAGTGCAAAGGAAGTCCACAAATGCTTCTGCTATCCCGGTATTAAGCCGATGCACCGGAGGAACTAGTTTGGCCGGCAAGAACAGAAATAAGGATTCCCATTCGGTAAGGAGTCTGATTATATGAAGAATGAGTGGTCTTGATTTTGAATTTTCTGCATTTATGGCCAATGTCGTATTTTACATTGAAAGGCACCATATACTTGGTCTCACGAGGAACAGACTTTCCTATATATCCTATTTTAATAGAATAAAACATACGAGTTCATATGATAGTTAGGAGGCAAGTATTTTCCTTTATTAATTGAAATCTGAAGCATTTTCATTTCATATTGGTGTGGCAGGGAATTCTAAAACGAAGAAGAGATGATGTTATTTCAGATTCAGGGACTCCAAGATTGTTTTCCTCTAATTTCAAAGTCCCTAAAACTGAAGAATCATCAACCTGTTAATCACCTTTCTCCTCAACCAGTTATCCCACATTCTCAGTGAAGAGAGTTGTTAGCTTTTGTTTATAAGCTGTGTTGATTTTAAATGTATTACTGTTAATCTAAAAACAACAGTTTTGGGTCATTCTTTAATCTTGTAAATTATCTGATTTCCCCCCTTCTTTTGTAGACTGACCAAACTGAAAATATAGTATGAGAAATTGAAATTCATCTGTGCACAATTATTCCCAAACTTTTGATATCTAACACAAAACTGCTATTATATTTTACATCATAATTTTGATTTTTAAAATGGAGGTGACCATTTGGACAGATAATATGGCCGGTACCACAGTAGCAACAGCAGCAGAAATAACAACACAGCTGCACCCCACGGTGAGGTCTTTCCGGCCTCTTGAGCCGACCTAGTGTTTGTTCTCGCATCGATAGACCGCCCAAGCGTGCCGTACACCGCGACCGAATTTGCGACAAAGATAAGCAGAATGGGCAAAGCCAAAAGGAGCAGCTTGAAGTCGAACACCAAACTTGTCTCTGTCTGCAATGAGAGTAGAAGAACCACGACACCGAAGAGGACAAGGAGCGGCATAGGCGGTAGAGACATGGAGGCCAGTGTGTTCTCTGCCCAGCCATGTTTCCATGCTGGACCTCTTTCCTCCTTCATAACCCAATTCATTGTAAGAAAAAAGCTTATACTAAATGAGAAATGACTTATGAAACTGGATATACAAAGTCTTTGATGTGAGATTTGGTTTCCTTCATGGAAGATTTGATCTCATCTGTTTTCAAATTGCAATGGATAAATATAAAATAAAAAGAGGCGGTTGGTTTATGTTTTTTTACTATCAGAATTGGACACATGGTAGCCATGCAATGGACCTGAGAAAACCCAATGCATTCAGGAGTGAAGGTTGGTCCTTCAAAAAACCAATTCCTTATCGAATCAGCTACTAGTTATACGAAATATTCAATCTCCTCTCTTCTATTCATATTTTGTTCTTTACAGAGGGGATTCGCTCGGTTTTGTTTAATCATAGTCACATTAAATAGGAATTTAAAACTTTTTTTTTTCAAATTATATTTTGAGAAAATTACACCAATCACCCCTGAACTATAAGAGTTGTAACACTTACCGCATAATCTTTTAATTTGATCAATTGACCCCCTAAACTTTGTAAAATGTTAAAATTGGACCCTTAAAATTTTAACCAATCAAATTATCCCTTTTAAATGATTAATTTACTAATTATATTGTGAAATCTCTATGGGAGCGGGTCTCTGAAGACCCCTATCTCACACTCAATCCCGTCCTTGACCCCGATCTCGAAATATACGTGATGGTCGAGATGATAATTTCTTCACCGATCTCATCTCTCCCTACCCCGTTTATTTTAGGTACGTATTACCCGTCTCTATGGTGTTATTTAAAGGTTTAATTATACGATTTAAGGTGGTAATTTAACAAATTAAATCTTTTTTAGTCCAATTTTAACACTTTATAAAATTTAGGGGGTTAATTGATCAAAATGAAAGTTTAAGGGGGTAAATAGTACAACACATATAGTTCACGGGTGGTTTATATAATTTTCTCTTATATTTTTATTCCTGATTATTGGGCTAGCTATTTAATTGGTCCTTACTTTTCAAACCCAAGAAAAGAACTCGTATCTTTTTTAAAACATGCTAACTTCATCCTCGGCCCTGCCATCTAACTCCCGTCATATGGACTTCATTAACTGATATGGCTACTTACATGGATTATTATAGGTCAAACACATAACTCTTTAAGTGGCAATTAAAAAACCTCAAAAATCTATTGACATGTGCTGTAATGAAGGGTTAAAAGTGGGTAGCTTCAAAATTTCGAAATTATCGATAAATGATAGGGTTTATGATTCACCCATACCTAATGTTTTGATGATGATAATAATTTTATTTACTTCAAAATTTTAAAATGATCATAACGTAAAGCTTTAAAACGAGAACTCTTAAACATCTTGAATCATTCAAATCAAGTTCAAACAAAAAAATTATGACTAAAAGAAAAGGTTAACGACTTTAGTGGAGAGATTAAATTTCATAATTTGAAACTATAAGGATATAAATTTTCACTTTTTAACTATAAGGTGTGTGTTTGGATTTGACCAAAACTACATGATTTATTTACATTTTATCCCAAAGGCCAAAACCACGGGATTTATTTGCATTTTATCCCAGATTTTTTTATCAAACTAGGCTACACATTCTTGCGTTTTATCCATTTTAGATCATTCACAACAATTACTCAGTTATGTACTAAGAAAAGGAATAGTGGCCTGGTTTTATCATTCCTATACAAAAGGGTTATTTTTTTTCACAAAACCCCAACAAGAGCCTAATTTGCATGATTGGAGCCGCATTCAGGAATGAAGGTTGGTCCTTCAAAAAAACAAATTCCTTATCGAATCAGCTACTAGCAAGGATAAAAATGTCAATGTCGATGTCGATGTCGATATCGACAAGTCAATTTTATGGAGATGTCGATGTTGATGTCGATGGATATTCCGAGAAAAATCACGGATATCACGGATAACCATATAAATTGTTTAAATTTGTGGATGAAACTTTCATTAGAGCTTAATTAAGAGTAGATACCGTATTTTGTCCATGCCAAATTTATTAATTTTTTTTATTTTTAAAATAAAGAAAATTGAAATAAAAAATAAAATTTAATTGTTTTAGAAATAAAGATAATTTTATTCTCAAAAATAAAATTGAACCTTATATTTTAAAAATAATTATATTTTAATTTTGTTTTAAATTTAAATGATAAAGACGATTTTTATTCCAAAAATAAAATTGGCTTTTAATTTTAAATATAAAATAATTTTTCGATTTTATTTATTTTAAAAGTTGTTATTTAAATTTGTTTTTTTTTTAATTTTAGTAGAGATAAGGTAGTTAATTTTAAATTAATTTGAAATGGTCAAAGATAAATATGATTTGGGATAGATTTAAATAAATTTGTAGAGATATTATTTGATTTAGATTGAGTTAATCTTTAAGTATTATCTGTTATTATCATAGGTTTATCTCAATTTATTTTAAATGTCTCTAGTTTTGGCTATAAATAGGACCCCTCACTCTTAGAATAGGTCATGGTGGTCACAGTAGAAAAAGTAGAAACGAAAAGAAGAAGGATTCTACGCCTCTCTTATTCTTGTGTGTTAAATTTTCTTTCGATTAATTGAGATACAATTCATTTGGTTCGCTTGCAATCGGAGACCACACTTCGATTCTTTTTTTTTTTTCATTATTCATACCGTCAAAACACTGAGCGTGGACTTCAAAAAGGTCAGTGGTAAATGATTAGGTTGCAGCAATAAGATTTTGGTTTCTTTATCAATACATCATATTATATAGAATAATACTATATGAATTTCGTTATTTCCTTTTCTCTATTGCTTCATGTTCTAATAAATTCAAATGCTGACATTGTAGGTTTTGATTTTGGGATTATATAATATTATTATAAACAAACTTTAGCTTAGATTCTTTTCATACTTTATGTTTTTTTTTCTTTTTCATACTGAATGCATTCGTTTAATTTTTGTCATATAAAAATGTTTATTACTTTTTAAAAATTAAACAGTCCCAAAATGGCTATATATTCGTAATATCTTAGTATGTTATTTAAATTTTTTTTTAAATAAAATATTTGATCAGATTGCAAAGTGAATTATAAAAATTTCTTTAACTTCAATCATTTTTTTAAAAAATATTTGTCATTAATATAAATATCAGAGTTGTTATTTTAAAATTAAAAAAAGAGTATTTTTATAAAAATAGTAAAAATGTTTTAAAATATAAATACAAACCCGATGATGGGATTTTGAGAAGTAACGACTCTCAATTTCTCTAGGTGAGGGATTTTTCAATTCCGATACTTGTTCAATTAACGGTCATAACCCCGCTCAATTAATCTTTGAGCTTACATCATTCTTGATGTTAATAGAAGATTTACATGAGACATTTGTTTTCATAAATTAAAATCAATTTTTCACCAATTAGTTTAATTAAGGACCAATAATTTAAAATTAGATAGTATAAGATAAGATTAGGGTAACCATTTTTAGTGGATGTCGTAGGGTGCTAGTACCTTCCTTATGCATAAATGACTCCCGAACCCGATCTGGATTTCGTAGACTATTTTTTTTATTAATTAGGTGACCAATCACACCCGAATTTAGTTGGTGGCGACTCCAAATTTTTGCTTTTCACAAAGATGCCTATAAATTGGACGTTGGCACTCCGCGTCGCAATTACGTTGTGACAGCTTGGCGACTCCGCTGGGGACATGTTATCTTATTTTATCTTTAATTTTATTTTATTTTTGGTCATTTGTTATATTAATTTGTGATTATTATTGATTAAATTTGTTTATTTGTTTATTTTGTTATATTTATCTTTTGTAAATCATATTGTTTAGTTAATTTTTATATTTTTGTTCTATTTGTTGCAATTCAATCATGCATTTCACACACATGTTCACAGGCCGTCTACCCTGGCTCTACCCTTTACGACTAGATCGAGGACTAAGTAGTGTGTCTTCCGTGGAGCTTCGACTTCCGTATAAGATGTGCGAACTTCCTCACTCAAGTTATCCATTTACAATTTCAATTTGGAGTTGTATGATGGATAATTTGGGGACCTTATCCTTTAGGTGCATTAGAACCTTAAATTTACACTCATAAACACCTTTTACCCAACTTAGAATTTTAGGTTACCATCCTTATTTACTACCCTCATTTTTATCTTGTTTATTTCTTGATATTTCCTATTAGTTCTTTGGGATTGTTATTAATTTTCTTTTTATCCACACTTCTTCTAAAAAAAAAACCCTCCCTTTTCCTTTTCTCTTTATACCTTCTATTCCACAATTTTTTAATTCATATTAAAATTTAAAAAAAAAATAACTCATTTTTTTTCTCATACATAATCTTAGCAAATAAGTTTTGTTTTCTTATTCATACTTTTTTCTTTTATTCGCATACCAAAAAAAAAAAAAAAATTGCACCTTTTTCTTTTCTTTAGGAGATAATTCATATTTTCTCACACAATTTTTTTATTTTTTTCGTCACATTTTAGATTTTCTTACTTTACTTTATTTTCAATTTTAAAATTTCAAAAAATTTAAAGCCTTTGAAAATAGCTCGACAACTACATTCACATCCTTATAATACAAGATACAAAGCAAAAATAATGGATGATCAACAAAATAAGGAATAGGAAATGAGAGAAAAAAGATTGAAAAAAGAAAAAAAGCAGAAAAAAAAGAGAAGTTAAGGAAAGATGTCGATACCATTCAAGAGCAGCTCGCTAAACTCCTCCTTGTCATGGAAAAGGGGAAAGCTGTCACAGAGTCTACTCAGGAAACCCCAGTTTTTAAACCACGCTCTAGCCATCAATCACATACTAACTCTCAAGCACGCTCTTATATCCAAGCACGTTTTGAATCAGATACTTCATTTTATCCGCCAGGATTCAATCCATCTTTCCCTCAAGCAGCAAAAGAAGGCTTGATCAGACAATCCACATCATACAACCCTCTATTTGACAATCCAATAGAGCGTCCACTTCCATTCCCACAAAAAGATCAACAGCTCACTTTTGAAACTTCTAATCGTCAAGTGAATGAATCATTCAAAGCTGACATCACAGTACCAAACCTTGACGATCCTGAAGTCAAGAGAGAGTTAGCTGAAAGAGAGAGAAAATTAGCATCGAATGAGAAATTCCAAGTTCTTGAAGTGAGATTAAGAGCAGTTGAAGGAATTGATGTTTTCGGGAACATCACGCCACCCAGTTATGTTTGGTACCAGAAGTAATAATTCCTTCCAAATTCAAAGTGCCTGAATTCGAGAAATATGATGGGACAACTTGTCCTAAAAGCCATCTTGTTATGTATTGCAGAAAGATGGCCGCTCATAGTCAAGATGACAAATTTCTTATTCATTGCTTTCAAGACAGTTTGGACTGGCCCAGCGGCTCGTTGGTATATGAAACTTGACAATACTCATGTCTGCTCATGGAAACATTTGGCTGACGCTCTTCTTAAGCAATATAAGCATAATATTGATCTAGCTCCAGACCGACTTGACCTACAGAGAATGGAAATGAAAACTACTGAGAGTTTCAAAGAGTATGCCCAGAGGTGGAGAGATACAGCTGCAGAAGTCCCACCTCCCTAAACAGATAAAGAATTGTCAGCTATGTTTGTTAACACCCTCAAAGCTCCATTTTACGATCGAATGATTGGGAATGCTTCAATAAATTTTTCTGATATCATGACAATCGGAGATAGAATCGAGGTGAAACATGGAAGGATAACTGACGGAAGAGTTGAATCACCTGCTGTGAAAAAGGGAAATTTCATCAAGAAGAAGGAAGGTGAAACACATATGTTGGAAGGAGGAAATAATATCCCGTGGACACAACCACCGCAACCCATCCTTTACCCACCTACTTATTCCTCTAATTCACCCAGATACTCCCAACCATATGTAAACAATACATCCCATCAACCTCCAATTCCTCCTCAAAATCCCAGGCCGCAATATAATCCAACAACTCAACCCAAAAACCAATCCACTTCATATACCCCTGGTTAACAAAATAATAGAAGACCTTACAGACCAGAACACTTTGACCCAATTCCCATGTCATATACTGACCTCTTACCCGAACTCTTTCAAAAACGTCTTCTATCTCCAGTACCAGCCAACCCCATTCAACCACCTTATCCCAATTGGTACAATCCAAATGCTTATTGTGATTATCATGCAAAAGCTCCAGGACATTCAATTGAAAATTATACTGCATTGAAGCATCGAGTGAAATCCCTTATCGCAGCAGGATGGTTAAGTTTCAAGAAAGATAACACCCCAGATGTGAATAACAATCCTCTTCCAAATCATGGTAGGCCTGGAGTAAATGCAATAGAGAAATATGAAGATGTCTTGAAGACTGATGTAGAAGAAATCACAACTCCTATGGAGAAACTTTTTGAAGTTCTTTATAGCAGTGGTTATGTTCAAATGGAACAAATGAACAACGCTTTGAATAAAGAAGAATCTGATGATAGCTTGATCTGTTCATTTCATGCTGGAGCAAAAGGCCATTCTATCCAACATTGTCACTCTTTCAGAGAGAGAGTCCAGTACTTGTTAGATTCTAAACAACTCATTATCTCTCATAAACCGATTCGTCTGAATAATGAAGTCAATGCTGCTGATAACGCTCCTTCTAAGGAAGATTGGATGCCGAAACCACTCACTATCTTATATTGAGACAAGCCGAGTACCAACATTCCCAGTTATGCCGTGGAGCCAGTCACTATCCAAGTTCCAAGTCCTTTTCCATTCAAAGACTTGAAAACGGTGCCGTGGAAATATGATTGCACAGTAGTTGTTAATCAGGAAAGTCAGCCTATCTCAGTTGAGAATATTACAGGAGTAGGTGGGATAACACGGAGTGGAAGATGTTACACACCGGCCGATATGTTGAAAGGCGAAGGAAAAATTGCACAACATAAGGGTAAGTCAATGACAAAAGAAGATGATCAAGCAGACCATTCACAAAACAGCTAAAGATGAAATTAGCAGTCACCTTGTTTCAAAAAAAGATATTCAGGAATTTCTAAAGCTAATCAAACAGAGTGAATACAAGGTGATAGAGCAGATGGGGAAAACACAGGCTAAAATTTCAATTCTCTCACTGTTAATGCATTCTGAAGCTCACAGGAAATCTTTGTTAGAGACTTTGAATCAGGCTTACGTTACACCAGACATTTCGGTGAATAGTTTGAGTGAAATTGTGGGAAATGTAACAATCTCTAATGTGTTAGCATTTACAAAAGATGAAATTCCACCAGAAGGCTACAGTCATACCAAAGCCCTTCATATATCTGTCAAGTGCAAAAATTTTGTGGTGTCAAAGGTTTTGATCGATAATGGGTCGTCACTAAATATAATGCCTAAATCTACATTTGAGAAGTTACCCATTGACAGGATCTTGTATCGGGCCAAGCTCAATGATAGTGAGAGCTTTTGATGGAAAACTCGGTGAGGTCGTCGGAGATATTAAAATTCCTATTCAAGTAGGACCGCACGTTCAACATAACTTTTCAAGTCATAGATATCTCACCGCTTAGACTTTCCTGCTAGGACGACCTTGGATTCACTCAAGTGGAGTGGTCCCCTCTTCATTACCCGAAACTAAAATTCATAGTTGACCAGAGTTAATTTGTGTATCTCGATGAGGAAGATTTTATCCTGTCAAAACCGGATTCAATGCCATATATTGAAGGGGTTGTGGATGCTTTAGAATGTTCGTTCCGTTCATTTGAAGTGGCATATGCTTCAAACACTCTGGAAAAGGATGCAGACATAAGATTGGGAATGAACAAGCTATCTTTAGAGGACAGTAATTACATTCTAGAAGAATTATTGAATTTGAGGGACAACAAGGAGAAGTTCGGCTTTGGTTTCAAACAAAGCCATGCAGATATGGTCAGAGCACAGAAAGAAAAGGGGAAGAAATGCTATAAGAAGATGGATATACCTCATTTGTACCAAACTTTCAAAAGTGGTGGTATAATCCATTATACAGAGCAACCATCATGTCAGACCCTTGATGCAGTGACGACCATAATAAAAGAAGAAAAGAACTCAACTGCACTGATTTACCTAGTCACTGAAGAATTCAAGCTGAATAATTGGAAGGCCGTAGAGCTACCTTCATTTTTTAATATTCCAAAGTAACTTTCAACGATTTTTTTCTTTTTAGTTTTATTTTTCGTAATTTGAATTTTTATGTCAACATTTCAATTTTCATATCAATAAAAGTCAATTTCTTTTCCTACCTTGTTATCTTCCACTTCTCTTTATCTTTTATAATTTGCCTTATCATTCAAATTCCTAAATCAAATAATTGATATTTTAAACAGTAAAATTGAGAATGAATGCTTTGATGATCGGAAATATAAATGGGACACTCCTATAAACAATATTGAGCTTAATGAGGAAGAGGATGATTTTGAACCAAGCACTGAATTGTTGAGAATGGTAGAAGAAGAAGAAAAGACATTAGGGTCTCATCAAGAATTAACAGAGACAATTAACTTAGGGTCTGAAAAAGAACCTAAAGAGGTCAAAATCGGCACTAATATATCGAAAGAATGTCGTCAAAAAATCATCGGTTTGTTGCATGAATATATAGATATTTTTGCGTGGTCTTATACAGACATGCCAGGGTTAGACACGGATATTGTAGTTCATCGTCTACCGCTTAAGCCTGAATGCGGGCCCGTGAGGCAAAAGCTACGAAAGATGAAACCTGATATGCTAATCAAAATCAAAGATGAAGTTAAAAAGCAAGTGGATGCCTGTTTCTTAGCAGTTTCCAATTACCCTGAATGGGTAGCCAATATTGTCCCCGTGCCAAAGAAAAATGGACAAGTCAGAATGTGCGTTGATTACAGAGATTTGAACCGGGCAAGCCCGAAGGACAATTTTCCACTTCCTCACATTGATATGTAGTGGATAATACTGCTGGCTTCTCAACATTCTCATTCATGGATGGATTTTCAGGCTATAATCAATCAAAATGTCACCAGAAGATCAGGAAAAAACCACATTTATCACACTATGGGGAACCTTCTGCTATAAAGTCATGCAGTTTGGATTGAAGAATGCTGGGGCAACCTATCAGCGTGCAATGGTCACGTTGTTTCATGACCTGATGCACAAAGAAATTGAAGTTTATGTTGATGACATGATTGCCAAGTTGAAACATGGGGAGAATCATGCAGACATTCTCCAGAAGTTGTTTGACCGATTGAGAAAATATCAATTAAAACTCAATCCCAATAAATGCACATTTGGGGCAAGCTCCGGAAAATTACTAGGCTTTGTGGTAAGTCAAGAAGGAGTCACAGTTGATCCTGATAAAGTCAAAGCAATCATAGAAATGCCACCGCCAAGAACTGAGAAGGAAGTTAGAGGATTTCTGGGGAGATTAAACTATATTTACCGATTTATATCTCATCTAACAGCCACATGTGAACCCATCTTCAAGTTACTTCGTAAGAACAATACGGGAGTATGGAATGAAGACTGTCAAAACGCATTTGAAAAGATAAAGCAATATCTACAGAATCCTCCTGTACTCGTCCCGCCAATATCAGGGTGCCCTCTAATCTTATATCTGACAGTGCTGGAAAGTTCAATGGGTTGTGTACTTGGGCAACATGATGATTCTGGAAGAAAAGAACAAGCCATATACTACTTGAGCAAAAAGTTCACTGATTATGAAGCTAAGTACTCTCTTCTCAAAAGAACTTGTTGTGCTCTAGCTTGGACTGCACATCGACTGCGACAATACATGCTTTTGTTGGGATTTATGCCCTAGAATTCGTAATTTGTAATAGAATATTTTATGAATAAATAAAAGCATTATTTTAGTGAATTTTGTGCAATTTATTATATGTTGATATTTGTAGACACCCATTTTCGTCCGGTAATATTTAAAATTAACAAAATTTACATATTTCGAAAAAAAAAAATTGACTTTGGTTTGAAATGTGGTGTTTTCTTTGACATGATTTGTTTAATTTGGATTTAAAAATAAAAATTTAAATTTAAATTAAAATTAGCATTTTTAAAATTGATTTGAATTGAAATTTAATTTTAAAAGATTTGGAAAATAATTTTTAAATGAGAATCAATTTAAGCATGGAAAAGATGAGTAGGAAAATTATTAGATATTTTTTATAATTATGGGAAAGAATAAAAGATTTTATTTTATTTTGATTTTCATTAATTAAATTTTCCTTGTTTGTTTTTTCCTCTCGGCTATAAATAGAACCCTCCTACAACCCTAAAACACACACAATATTCACAAGAGTAAAAACTTTGAAGTTTTCTCTACATCTCTCATTTTCACGGTCATAACCTTTCCCCTCTTGCTTTCTAAAAAAACAAAATCATTCACAAGAGCCTCCCTCCCTTCATCATTTTTGCTCTCCTCATCATCTTCTTGATTCGCACATTGGAACTCGGGACTACACATTTGTAAGGTTCTATCGAACCAAGGTAAAATCCTTTTCCATTAAAAATGTAATCATTCATATGTTGCTATTTTGTTTTATTTGATTTCGTGATTTTTTTTATACTGATTTAGATTTTTTTTTTAAATTTTTATTTGAAAATATACTTAAATACGAACCCATAGGAAAAAGAATCAATCGTTTTAGATTTGTAGTTTAAAAGTTATGATTTTTTGAAGTTTGATGTTCATATAAATTCACTGTTACGAAAATTTTTGAGCACTTACTATTACTTGATTTTTCGACACTGATTCTTTGAAATTAAATATTTATGGTTATTTTTCTATGAAACTAGACTTGTAAATAAAGATTTAGAAACAAGAATCACCCTGTTTCGATAAGTATTAAAAAAGATATGATTTTTTTAAAGTTTGGGTAAATTCTGCAGAAATTTATATACAAAACCGTGGCTGAAAACTTTTGACATGAAAATCTGATTTTTTCTTAAAAAGTGTGTGTACTTTTCGATATTAGAAATCAATCATGGATGAACCTAGAATATTTAGAAGAAAGAATCAAGTAAAAATATATTTTTGTTATAAAGTTATGAATTTCTAAAGTTAAGGTGTTATATTTGGGATGATTGTGCTGAATTTATTTGTTTGCCATATTTGTGAATTTGGTTGCCATATTTTATGTTTTCTATTTATTGTCCCCAAATTAAGGATTGATTTGTTAATATTATATTGATATATATTGGATTTTCAAAAAAAGAAAGAAGTTTGAATTTATTAGGATACTAATTTTCCAACTTCCTAAAAAAACATAATTTGATTAAATTACCAAATTTTTTAATATAAAAAATGGAATTAATTAGGATACTAATTTTCCAAAACATAAAAATTAACAATTTAAATATATTGGAATTAATTAGGATACTAATTTTCCAAAGCATAAAAATTAACAATTTAAATATATTGGAATTAATTAGGATACTAATTTTCCAAGGCATAAAAATTAACAATTTAAATATAGTAATTGGAATTAATTAGGATACTAATTTTCTAAAATATAAAAATTAACAATTTAAATATAGAAATTGGAATTAATTAGGATACTAATTTTCCAAATCATAAATATTAAAAATTGAAATTGTAAATATTAATTAGAATTTACTAGGTATAAACCTACCAACTTTCTAAAAAATACAAAGATTAATAATATAAGCCTTAAATAAAAAATTTGTCAAAATAAAACCTAGGGGCCAAAAGTGAAACTTACCTTAAACCTAATATTGAGTTAAATAATAATAAAGATAAAAAATTCATAATTAATTAAAAAAATTCATTTTTAAAACTTAAACATAAAAAACAAACCAACAAATTGTTTTCGAAATCTCCGACGACGGAATATAGAGCGTTGGAATACCATGCTCCTAAACATTCTTGAGGTAAGGAATTTTTCTCGAGATACTGAGTTAAATTCCCGACAACATTTTTCCTAATGGCTTTATGCCACTCATTCTTATTTAATCATGCTTTATTACTAAAGTATTGATTAATAAAACATGAGACATTTAAAAATAACCAAAAATATAATTTTTGTTTTATAGATAAAGGCTAGGCTTTCATGAATAATACACCAAAATAAATAAAAAAAACAACAATCGTTTTAAAACGAACATAATAGGGTGCTAATACCTTCCCTATGTGTGAATGAACTCCCGAACCCATTTTCAATAGTTAGTAGACCTTAGTTAATGAATAGGTGACTAATCACACCCAATAAAAAACCAATGATTAGTGGCGGCTCCCTTTTTATTTTTCCGCGTCGCGTTTACGTAGCGACAATATTCGTTATATATTCAAACATTAATAGAAAATTCCAGAGTTACTAATTCTGTAATCTTGACTACTATGAGATATAAAGTGGATCTAGTCCAAGATAGTAACTCAAATAGTCTACAGTAAACGAATACGGTTAGGAAACCTTATTCCTGGTAACACTTGTTGATGTTGTTCATCGATTTGATCCAAATCATTAGCATGATGTAGATGCAAGTGGAAACATCATATATAATGAGTTTATATAAGCTGGACCAGGATAATAAATCGATTCCTAAATAACACCGTTGATAGGAAATGATTTATAATATCAAATTTACGTTATTAAGATTGATACGTCTCAATCCCTGAGTATGTTGTGAACTCACATTAATGAAGTCTTTTCCTTTGATTCACATAGTTGAGGGTGATCTGTTGATACACTCGATAAACTCCCGTTTTGGGGAAATGACTAAAATAGTGCTTGGGAACATTTCTATACAAGATGGCATTCATAACTTTCCTAAAACAAATGAAAGTGTTAGTGCGACACTATTCTAACTTAGGAACTTTAGGTATCTCCCTTGTTGTAATGATTCGGTACTTGAACATGAGGCCTCACCTTCTCACTGGCCCGAGAAGGATCGTTCTATACTTGAAAACTATAGAAAAATATTCATTAGAGAATCATCGGGTACACAAGGATAAAAGAGATAATTACAAGGGTAAAACGGTAATTTTGACCCAGTTGTAATTATGAGATTACCACGTGAAGGATATGTCAAAACAAACTTAATAACAAATGGACATAACCCATCTATAGTGAGGGGAGTTCAACTTAGGGTTTATAGTGGAATTACCTTAAGTTAATAATTATGATTAATTAATTAATGAGTTTAATTAATAAATCAATAATTATTGGAGCCCATGATCTATAGGTCCATCAGGTCCCTATGCTAGCCCATATATCATTGTAACTAACCAAGTTATTAATTTAACTAGGAAGAATTAATTATATTTAAGTAATTAAATTACTTAAATGAGGGAGATATTAATTGTTTAAATAAAGAGTTTATTTAAATAGAAATTAATATTGAAATTATTAATTATTTAAATAATGAGTTTATTTAAATAGAAATTAATAATTAATATTATTTATTAAATAATGAGTTTATTTAATAATAAAAGGAGAGCATTAAATATATTTGTTTTGTGAAACAAATTATTATTTTGCCCAAAATAATTAATTAAATTGACGTAGTTCAATATTAATTAATATATAAATTTGTGGCATTTATGTATTTAATTAGAATTAATTATCTAAATTTTTTCTAATTTTAAATATATAAAAGAATTGATAAAAAAAAAGGATAAATGGAGATAAATCTCCACGCCACTTTATGATAAATGTGGCTGGCGCCACTTTATCTTATATTTTATTTTTTTTATTTTTTTAAATAATTTTGATTATTTAAATGAAATGAAATAAGAGTTCTAATTTGATTAGGAAACAAACTCTTATTTTTCTTATAAATATGACCATTGGGTGCTCATATTTGACACTTGGATATTGATCAAAATTCTCTCTTTTAGTCTCCCTATAGCCGATTTTGGCATATCAAAATAAGAAGAATTTTTCTTCTTCTTTGTTTGTTCTTCCGGTTCAATTCCCACAAGTCAGCTTGGTTTGTGATCGGGATATAGCATAGAAGGCTTGGTGAAGTGGATTGATGCTGTAAAGGAAACCCCAACCGATTCTCCATAAATCTACAATGTAAGTTTTTTCGAAAAACCTTATAATTTTATTTTTCGATTTGATCACGATTGCATGTTATTAACGGATCCGTAATTAATCGTTAATTAATTTACTAAAGAAAATTCCGCATATTTAGTAAATAGTTCCCTTCAGCTTTATCATACAACATGGCTAATTTCAAAAATGGATCCAATAAAATACATTTTTGAAAAGCCTTCTCTCTCCGGAGGAATAGCTAGATGGCAAGTTTTACTATCAGAATATGACATTGTTTATGTCACCAGAAAATCAGTGAAAGGAAGCGCGCTTGCTGATTATTTAGCTCAAAAGCCAATCGATGATTATTCACCAATGAAGCTGGACTTCCCAGACGAGCATGTTTTTATGGCAGAAGTAGAAAAAGAATCTTCAAATCCCGATGAATGGGTCATGTTATTTGATGGAGCATCCAATGAATTAGGCCATGGTATCGGAGTAATATTAATATCACCAGAAGAAAAAATATTTCTGCTCACCACTAAATTGTGTTTCGACTGTACAAATAACATGGCAGAGTACGAAGCTTGCTCTATGGGACTCCAAGCAGCACTTGATATGAAAGTGAAGAAATTAAAGGTGTATGGGGACTCGCTTTTAGTAATTCATCAAACAAATGAAGAATGGGAAACCAGAGATTCCAAGTTGATTCCCTATAATAAGTTAATAACCGAACTATCCAAGAAGTTCGATGAGATCACCTTTGATCACATACTAAGAGATGATAACCAAATAGCTGATATATTAGCTACGTTGGCAGTGATGTTTGATGTAGATTTCAAAGAAAAAGCGAAACCTCTCAAGATTGAAACACGGGATGTTCCAGCCTTTTGCATAAACATCGAAGAAGAGCCAGATGGAAAACCATGGTATCATGACATCAAGCAGTTTATTCAGTGTAGAGAATACCCATCAGGTATTTCGGAGAATGATAAACGCACTCTCAGAAGATTATCCATGAAATTCTTTTTGAATGGAGAAATTCTTTACAAAAGAAACCAAAGACATGGTGTTGCTTAGATGTGTCGACGCAGTAGAAGCCAACAAAATAATGGAAGAAATACATGAAGGAATCTGTGGCACTCACTCAAATGGGCACATGATGTCGAGACAAGTCTTGAGAGCTGGTTATTATTGGCTAACTATGGAGACAAACTGCATCAAATATGCAAGAGAGTGTCATAAATACCAAATATATGCTGACAAAACTCATGCTCCTGCATCTCAGCTGCAAGTTCTAGTAACACCTTGGCCTTTCTCCATGTGGGGAATAGATGTGATTGGACCAATTGAATCCAAAGCTTCAAATGGGCATCATTTTATTCTGGTAGCCATTGATTACTTCACTAAATGGGTGGAAGCAGCTTCTTATAGAGAAGTAACGAAAAGTGTGGTAATCAGATTTATCAAGAAGGAGATCATTTGTCGTTATGGTCTTCCAGAGGTCTTAATTACCGATAATGGGAGAAATTTAAATAACAAGATGATGAGTGAACTATGTGAACAGTTCAAGATCAAGCATGCTAATTCAACTCCTTACCGTCCGAAAATGAATGGAGCAGTAGAGGCAGCCAATAAGAACATCAAAAGAATTGTTGAAAAAATATCAACCACATACAAAGATTGGCATGAAATGCTTCCCTTTGCTTTGCCCGAATATCGCACCTCTATTCAAACTTCAACTGGGGCAACACCATTTTCGCTAGTTTATGGGATGGAAGCAATCCTTCCAATTGAAGTTGAAATTCCTTCACCAAGAGTTCTCATGGAAACCAAAATAGAAGAAGCTGAGTGGGTTCAGAATCGCTATGAACAACTTAATTTCGTAGAAGAAAAGAGGTTAACAGCATTATGCAGAGGCCAACTTTATCAAAGAAGAATGATGAAAGCATATAACAAGAAAGTCCGGCCCCGAGTATTTAGAGAAGGAGACTTGGTTCTAAAAAGAATACTTCCAGTTCAAAAAGATCATCAAGGAAAATGGACCCCAAACTATGAGGGACCATATGTGGAAAAAAGGCTTTCTCAGGAGGAGCTTTAGTTTTGACAAACATAGATGGCAAAGATTTGTCAAATCCCATCAGTTCAGATTATGTCCGGAAGTATTATGCATGAGGCAAAACTCAAAAAGCTCAATAAAAATATAGGATGTTCAAGAATATTTCAGTGAATCATGTTTCAGTCTTAGTTAAATTGTTTTAAAATGTCATTTGACCTTACGTCTTTCGTTCTATTCATTCCCTTTGTAATAATTGACTTCCATCAATAAAATACCCTTCAAGTTGGTTTCTTTCGTCATTAAAGCAGTCCTTGCATGTCGTCAGCTTCTCGTTCCTTTAAATGTTGACATAAATTTTCCTATTACAATTATAATTCAAAAAGAGAGAAAATTGTTTTGATTTTGGAGGAATGTTAAAACAATCATCACTGATTACCAATGGATTTTGAAATTTTGGAAGCAAATGCTTGAATCTCATCAAAATTTGACATATGGTTAAAACCCAACATTGAGACTGATAAAAACATGAGAATGTTCCATCGGGAGATACTGGAAAAGGTTTTTCTAAATGCACATGAAGTATCAGAGTACTTAACCTCAAGAGTTAGTAGAAATGGAAGACATCTTTTCAACTTCAAAAAAAAAATCTCATTCCTGGAATTATTTTGATAATCCAATATCAAGCCAAGTATCTTGTACAAATAATGATAAACATATTGGAGTCGAGCTATTTTGAAAAAAAAAAAAAACTTTGAATAATCATATGGTTTTTATCGTAACACTGGGGCAATCCCGTTTTGAAATTTCTGCAAAATTATTTCACATCAAAACTGATCATTTTTTACTTTTTTGGTTAAATCGAACCTTACTTTTGGTTTAGTCCCGGTATAGGTCGAAGCCTGTGTCAATCCAGGTCCATTGCTTTTATTTATCTTTCGGTTAAATCGAACCTTACTTTTAGTTTAGTCCCGGTATAGGTCGAAGCCTGTGTCAATCCAGGTCCATTGCTTTTATTTATCTTTCGGTTAAATCGAACCTTACTTTTGGTTTAGTCCCGGTATAGGTCGAAGCCTGCGTCAATCCAGGTCCATCGCTTTTATTTATCTTTCGGTTAAATCGAACCTTACTTTTGGTTTAGTCCCGGTATAGGTCGAAGCCTGCGTCAATCCAGGTCCTTTGCTTACATTTATTCTACTTTTGGTTTTGTCCCTGTAGAGGTCAAATCCAGTGTCACACACGGTCTGTTGCATTCTAAACTTTTTCAGCAAAATCAAATCCATACTGCAGTTCAACCCTGGTAGAGGCCAAATCCTATGTTAAGCAAGATACATTCTTTCCCATCCACTTAAAAGACTCATTTCAAAAAAAAAAATCAATAAATTTGTGCCTTCCAAATACTATATCTATTTCCTTTGTCCAACTTTTTTTTAATCTTTAAAAGATGAACAAAGGGGGGCAACTGTAATTACCGTATTTTGTCCATGCCAAATTTATTAATTTTTTTATTTTTAAAATAAAGAAAATTGAAATAAAAAATAAAATTTAATTGTTATAAAAATAAAGATAATTTTATTCTCAAAAATAAAATTGATCCTTATATTTTAAAAATAATTATATTTTAATTTCGTTTTAAATTTAAATGATAAAGACGATTTTTATTCCAAAAATAAAATTGGCTTTTAATTTTAAATATAAAATAATTTTTCGATTTTATTTATTTTAAAAGTTGTTATTTAAATTTGTTTTTTTTTAAATTTTAGTAGAGATAAGGTACTTAATTTTAAATTAATTTGAAATGGTCAAAGATAAATATGATTTGGGATAGATTTAAATAAATTTGTAGAGATATTATTTGATTTAGATTGAGTTAATGTCTAAGTATTATCTGTTATTATCATAGGTTTATCTCAATTGATTTTAAATGTCTCTAGTTTTGGCTATAAATAGGACCCCTCACTCTTATAATAGGTCATGGTGGTCACAGTAGAAATGGTAGAAACGAAAAGAAGAAGGATTCTACGCTTCTCTTATTCTTGTGTTTGAAATTTTCTTTCAATTAATTGAGATACAATTCATTTGGTTCGCTTGCAATCGAAGACCACACTTCGATTCCTTTTTTTTTTCATTATTCATACCGTCAAAACACTGAGCGTGGACTTCAAAAAGGTCAGTGGTAAATGATTAGGTTGCAGCAATAAGATTTTGGTTTCTTTATAACTATATCATATTATATAGAATAATGCTATATGAATTTCGTTATTTCCTTTTCTCTATTGCTTCATGTTCTAATAAATTCAAATGCTGACATTGTGGGTTTTGATTTTGGGATTATATAATATTATTATAAACAAACTTTAGCTTAGATTCTTTTCATACTTTATGTTTTTTTTTCATACTGCATGCATTCTTTTAATTTTTGTCATATAAAAATGTTTATTACTTTTTAAAAATTAAACAGTCCCAAAATGGCTATATATTCGTAATATCTTAGTATGTTATTTAAATTATTTTTTTTAAATAAAATATTTGATCAGATTGCAAAGTGAATTATAAAAATTTCTTTAACTTCAATCATTTTTAAAAAAAATATTTGTCATTAATATAAATATCAGAGTTGTTATTTTAAAATTAAAAAAAGAGTATTTTTATAAAAATAGTAAAAATGTTTTAAAATATAAATACAAACCCGATGATGGGATTTTGAGAAGTAACGACTCTCAATTTCTCTAGGTGAGGGATTTTTCAATTCGATACTTGTTCAATTAACCTGGTTATAACCCCGCTCAATTAATCTTTGAACTTACATCATTCTTGATGTTAAGAGAAGATTTACATGAGACATTTGTTTTCATAAATTAAAATCAATTTTTCACCAATTAGTTTAATTAAGGACCAATAATTTAAAATTAGATAGTATAAGATAAGATTAGGGTAACCATTTTTAGTGGATGTCGTAGGGTGCTAGTACCTTCCCTATGCATAAATGACTCCCGAACCCGATCTGGCTTTCGTAGACTATTTTTTTTATTAATTAGGTGACCAATCACACCCGAATTTGGTTGGTGGCGACTCCAAATTTTTGCTTTTCACAAAAAGGCCTATAAATTGGGCGTTGGTGCTCCGCGTCGCAATTACCTTGTGACATTAAGGATTAAACCATCATTCTAAGTAGTTATATCAATAAAACACACACACACACACACACACACACATATATATATATATATATGAATATTAGTAGTACAAAATATCAAAATTTAGGCGCAAAATAACATTTTTATAAATGATAGAGCCATTAATGCTGTTTACAAAGAAGTACAACTAATAATTATATTACATGAACATCTAATAATGGCAAGATGCTCTCGGGGTTGTTGATTGGTCTTAATTATATTAATTTGCCAATTAATTTTTTTTTATGTCAATAAGATTTTTATTTTATTTTCCAATATAATTTACACACAACTATATTATTAAAAAAAAAAACATTAAGAACTCAATATTTATACATAGTTGTTTAATTTTATATCAAATTTATTAAATTTAGATAAAATACATCATTTAATACAAATAAAAACATAAATAACTCAATATTTATATATAATTTTTTAATTTTTATATGAAATTTATTGGTGATTATAAAAGAAAATACTAATTTAACTTTATATACATGATAATTTCATTTTTTAAACTTAAAAAATCCAGCAACAAGACTAATAAAGACCCAAGCCCACTTTTTTTTAAAAAAAGGAAATGACCCAGGCCCAGGCCCACTCGAAGTCAAAGCCTTCAGGTTTATTTTTTAATAGAAACCCTAACCCTAACCTAATGTCTTCCTCATCTTCTCCAAAAGCAGCAGCTGTTTCCATCTCTAAAAAAAGGCAAAAAGTTCCCTTCTCTTCTCCAAGCAGCAGCCACCCTAATCTCTTGTTTTTATCTCCTTAATCTCAAACCTAAATGAAACAAAGAAACACATCTTTTTTCGGCGACACTCTGTCTTTGTCGGCGACATTTCGCCGATTTCAGAGACATTTCGGCGATATCGACGACTTTTTGGCGATTTTGACGATATTTCGGCGACTCTATGGAAGAACGACTCTTCCCCCCCTTATCGGTATCGGAGGCGTCGTTTTTTCGATATCGGCGACATTGCCGACATTTTAGACCTTGACTACTAGTTATAGGAAATATTCAATCTCCTCTCTTCTATTCATATTCTATTCTTTAGAGAGAAGATCTGGTTTTTTTTAAGTAATAAATCATTGTAGAAGGAGAAAATTCGACCAATTACAATTCACCACGTAATTATCTAAGTAAATGACAAAATTACATGTTAATAAATAGAGATATATCATAATTTGACATGTGTCTCTATTTTTTTAAAATAAAAGATATAAAATTGGCTAATAAGATGACACCACGTATCTTTTTTCCATGGTCATTTGATGATGTAGGTTGGTCCAACCAAATTGTGCCATGTAACACTCAGGTCCATTATCAAATTAAACCAGCCCACCAAAAGACTCATTGAAAACTCTATAAATAGAGTAGACCATTCATAATTCAAAGACAACTTTTGGAGAGGACGAAGTCCGAGGACAATCTCGAAGGCTCTAACGATCCAAAATAATCTCGAAAACTCTGAACATCCAAGACTTTTGAAGAACACGAAGATCCAAGACAATCTGAAGAATTCCAAGATTGAATACTCTGAAGAATTCGAAGATTGAAAACCCCGAAGATCGAAGACAACTCAAAGACTATAAAGATCTTGTAGGATCTGTATGGCAACCCGAGGGGGGGGGGTGAATAGGGTTTTAGGTTAGTTTAGAAACTTTTTTGATTAATGACTTCTAATTAACAAGTTAATTAGACTTTTTAAGCTCATACAATGAATATAGATTTTATACTAAAATTCCCTAAACTAAGTAAACTAAATTTCAATAATGTTAGGAAATATTAAATCATAAACAATTCTAACAATTAATTATGCTTCAATAAATTCTAACAACAAATATGTGAAGCAATAATCAATTTAATTCTCAATGATTGATAATTAATGATCCCAATTAATATGCACAATAAATATTTAACAATTAATAAGAGTGCAATAAATTAAAGAGGATAGGGTTAGAGAATGACACCAAATATATAGTAGGCTAAAATCCAGCCTATTCCACTCCCCGAGCGCCTCTCAGGAATTGTAAACCTTTTCCGGGAGGAAGTACAACCTAATCCTTTTACCGGGCTCAAGATCAAACCCAAACCGTTCTTTTTTCGGGATCAAGAACAAACCCGATCCTTTTACTGGGAGCAAGATCAAACCCTAAACGTTCCTATTTAAGGGCTAGGAAACTGACCCAAGTGTGAAATATAATTCTTCACACAATTACAAATCTCTCAAAAAGATTGAATATGAAATGGAAAGCTCACAATATTACAAGGCTCTTAATAGCCAAATATATCACTCAAAATAAATCCAAAAATAATATAAAAATTAGCTTGAAGACCTTAACAATGGAAGCTCAAAAATCTGATTTTTCTTAGAAATTTTGCATTGATTTTCGGCCATTTGAAGAAGGAAGAAGAGGTGATTTTACCGTTGGTTCACGTGTCACGATTTGAATGGCCGAGAAATTATGAATTTCAATTAATAATAAAATATCAAAAACTTCACGGGCAGCAGGGGCAATCTGGTCAGGAGAGACGTTGTGAGAGATAGTAGCTTTTCGGTCAGTTAATTGATAAACTCATGGGCAGGACAAGTAAGGCATTAAACAAAAGGTTGGGGGCTGAAGCGTCATTTCAATGCGTCTAAAAAACTGCCAAAAGCAGTGTGGGGAACATGCATGACGTGTGTCACGCAGACAGAGGTGGAGCAGTAAGCGGTGGGGCCCGCGAGTAGGGGCTTGCTTCAGATGCGTCAGGCGACTGAGAATCACGCGCTCAACGTGGGCGAACGACGAGCGTCGGATGGAGATAAGGGTGTGATCGAGCGGCTGTCATTTTTTTCTTTTTCTTTTTCTTTTTCCATTTTTGTAAATTCTGAATATGTATATATATATTTCCAATTTTCATTTGTCCATATCTTTTTTGTTTTGACTCAGAATTGGACGATTCAAATTGCACCGTGCTCGTTATTTTTCGATCTACAAAACACAACACTAAAATACTAAATTAATTAGTACTAAGTTTTTGTTATCATCAAAACATAATTAAGTGAGATTAATAGGCCCAGAAAGCCAACAGATCTAAGACGACTTGAAAGATTATTTGAAGACAAATTCTTTGAAGATCAAGATCCCAAAAACCTTGAAGATCGAAGACTTCTCAAAGACCAAATACTCTTTGAAGATCGAAGACCTCGAAATCGAGATTGAAGGCTTGAAGATCGAAAACTTCTCAAAGACCAATTACTCTTTGAAAGACCGGAAGACTTTGAAGACCAAATACTTTTTAAAGACTTCCTGAAGATTGAAGATCTCGAAGCGAAGACCCTGACGACTTTGAAGATTGAAGACTTTAAAGACTCTCTGAAGACCATCTTGAAGATAAACTATTAAGGACTAAAATCTCACAACTTTCGAAGACTTTAGTGTTCAAGCTGCAAGACCACAACAAATTGATTGATTCTTCACAAGCCCACAAGCCGAAGATTCAGTCCATCAATCCGAGAAATACGCCAACCTGCCCTCGCAATTGAAGTTTATGTTTTAGAGAAAGAATCAGAGGATCAATTTATTAGAGATTGTAACATTCAATTAATAAAATACAAACCTATATTTATTCCGCATTTAATTTCTATAATCAGACCTATGAATATTTTTAAAATTAATGTTATCCACTTCATTTATTTTTATAAAATAAACCTTTAGTTTAAGGATAATGATGAGAGGAGAAAAAAACAACTGTAAAATGAAGTATACAAAAAAAAAATGAGATTGAAATACCATTTTGGTCCCTGAACTTTCACTCCATTTTCGTTTTCATCCCTGAACTTTCAAAATTGACGTTTTTTGTCCCTGAACTTTCCAATTTGTTTCGTTTTCATCCATCTATTAAGTTTTCTGTCAGTTGACTGTAAGTTACTCGCTGGCGTGACATTTCTAATGAAGTGGCATGCTAATGTGGTAAAATTTAATGAACTGGCATCCTGAACTTTTCTCTCTCTCATAACTTTCTCTCTCTACCTTGTTTCTCTCTCTTCCCCTCCCCTTCTTCTTCGTCGAACCTAGCCATGAAAATGAGTCCAAATCCGAGTTGCAAAACTAGTCATGAAAATGGGTTTTTTTTAATGATTTAAGTTCTTGGGTGGAGTTTTACCCCTTCTTTGATGAAACCTACCAACTAAATCAAATTAAACCTAAATGGATGTTTTATTCAAAATAAGAAAAAACTATTTTTTTACACAGATGACAAAGAAGAGTATTCTTGGGTTGAAAATTTCAATGTATGTTCAGGAAGACGATAACAACAAAACTTTTTTTTATCTTATTTCTTCTTCTTTTAGTTTTAAAGAAAAATTACATGGTTACTCTTTGATAGTTGTTTAGACCAGATGAAACATGAATAAACATGAACTCGAATCTTGTTTTCAACAAGGGGCGGTGAGTCTTGTATATCTGAAATAAAATTGTTGTCTCTCGCATTGAATCGCTCCCAAATATAAAACAAATTTGTATCGAAAGGGAGAATCTCTCAGATCTGAAGCAAAAATCTCACGAATTGAAGGGAACTTCTCAGATCTGAAGCTAAAATCTCATATTTGGGTTTTCTCCTCTCTGTCATCAATTAGTTTTCTCCTCTTTCTCTGACCTTTTTTAATGATCTAAGTTCCAATCAAGAAACAATCTCATCCTTCTTTCATCTCTTACTCTATATCAAAATCCCATATACCAAATCCCAAACCATGGATGAGGATGAGTGGAAGACATGGATGAGGATGAAAGAAAACTTTTTTGAATTTCAAAATATATTAATTCTTACTTAAATAAGTTTTGTAATGTTTTCTATAGTTTCTAAGAGAGAAAAATTAATGATCTAATTTTTTAGGTTGAAGTTAACGAATTTTTGAGTTGGAAGTTTTGAACCATAAAAATGAAGTTTGACTAAAGAAGAAAGAGATAGAGAGGAGAAAGAAAGAGTCATTGGATTTTGGTGTTAGAGATTAGAGTCATTCAATTTTTGGGGAAGATGATGCCACATCATTTAATAAACGCCACATCAGCTTGGTTTTTCCACATCATTTATAACAATTACCAACATATATAATGCCACATCATTTAATAAACGCCACGTTAGCCTCCCTTACTGTCCCAAACGAAAAAAAGGAATGAAATGAAACGATTTGGAAAGTTCAGGGACGAACGTCATTTTTTAAAGTTTAGGGACCAAAATGAAAATGAAGTGAAAGTTCAAGGACCAAAATGGTATTTTACCTAAAAAAAACTACAACAATGAAAAAATAAAATAAAAAGCTATTGTATTACCTATGTTGTTTAATCATAGCCATATTAAGTAGGGAACCTAACTTTTCTATATTCATCAAATGGGAGGGACTCGAACTTTTGATATTATAAAAGTAAATAGTTGAGTTATGTTCAGATTGACAATTAACTCAACTTAGTAGTAAAATAGTTAAGTTCCAATCATTAAAAGAAAAAACAGAAGTAACATGTAAAATGAAAGAAAATGGCTTACTAAACATTTATCAGTTGGTCAAATAGGTAAAAAGTGAATAGTTATTATAAAAAAAATACTATTATATATATATATATATATATATATATAATTTAAATTTTATCTCAAACAAAACTACACATTTACCCTATTTTTATGTTTAACTAAGATTGACCGAGATCAAACATTTTATATTTTCATTCATATGAGCAATCGAGACAGATTTAAATTGACTCGGAGATTGATTAAGACTAATCGAAATGAATTATAAAATTACCTATAAATATTCAATTTT
Source organism: Gynostemma pentaphyllum (assembly GCA_028015215.1). Lineage (NCBI taxonomy): Eukaryota > Viridiplantae > Streptophyta > Magnoliopsida > Cucurbitales > Cucurbitaceae > Gynostemma > Gynostemma pentaphyllum. Next base: position 12,861,984 of record CM051350.1, read on the forward strand.
ATAGAGAAGTCACCTAACTAAAAGATTTTTTTATTATCAAACTAGGCTACACATTCTTGCGTTTCATCCATTTTAGTCAACTCACAACGATTAATTTTTTAAATTGTTTAAAAGTGTTTATTTAATGGGTTTTTGGGAGTTTTGACCTTCAAAATAGACATGCCCATTCTTATTTTAACCCTTTTTGACATTATGATGATGTCATTTTGCTGTGAAATGTCTAAAAAAACCATTTTTTTCTTCTTCCATGAAACCACTTTTTCTCTTCTTCCATAAACTATTTTCTTATCTTCTTCCATGAAACCCTTTTCTATACTATCTATTCTATCTTCCTCACTCACGACGGCGGTTGGTGGTGGAAAACGTTGTCAAAACCTACTTTCTTTCGATTTGGGTATGTATGACTTTGAGTTTTTAAGATTTTTTATTTGTATTTTTTATCTCTCCCATAACCTCAAACACCCTCTCCACTCTCTACCTCAACACTCTCTTCACATAACCAAGTAATTTTCAAGCTTTTGATTCTTATTATTTTGTCAAAAAAATATATGGGTTGCCCCGAATTTTGATTTCGGTGGATCGAAATCCTCAATGAAGGAAATCAGTGCACCGAAATCTAAAATCGGTGAAATTGATTTTGGTCCACCGATTTACTTCATACAGTAGGGATTTTGATCCACCAATTTCCTTCATTAAGGATTTTGGTCCACATTAAAATTCGGGGCAACCAAATTTTATTAATTTTTTTTTTAATTATATATATATTTTTTTGCAAAATAATAAGAATCAGAAGTTTGAAGATTACTTGGTTATGTGAAGAGAGTGTTGAGGAAGAGAGTGGAGAGGGTGTTTGAGGTTTTGGGAGAGATAAAAAATACAAATGAAAAATTCAAAAAACTCAAAAGTCATACATATCCAAATCGAGAGAAGATAGGTTTTGGGAACGTTTTCCACCACCAATTGCCGCTCTCCGCCCCGTCGCCGTGAGTGAGGAGGTTAGAAGAGATAGTATAGAAAAGGGTTTCATGGAAGAAGAGAAGAAAATAGTTTCATGGAATAAGAGAAGAAAATGGGTTTTTAGACATTTCAGAGCAAAATGACATCATCAAGAGGTCAAAAAGGTTAAAATAACAATGTAAGTCAATAACCTTAGATGCCTATTTTTAAGGTCAAAACTCTCAAAAACCCTTTTTTTAATGATTATCAAAAACACTTTTTTTTTATTGAAAGACTTTTAAACATTTCTAATGCTCTGTTTATTTCCCCTGGATTTCGTAAGATTTCAAATCCCAATGGAATTTAAATCAATTCCACTCTTTGTTTTCATTAAAAATATCTGATTTCAAATTCAATTTTTACTTAAAAATTTTCTATACCAAAATGGTAGAATTTTGTAGGATTTTAAAGTAAATTACCTAGTGTTAATTTCATAGGTACCCAAATAAAAAGGGTTTAATACATATAAATGATAGTTTTTAAAATAAAAAAAAAGCAAATATGCCCACTAACATGCCACACACCGGTTACCAAATTGAAGAAAAGACAGTTGTTGCCCTTTGTCAAGATTTATCAGCAAATCCCTTAAATCACGCCTAATTTAATTACAACCGTTAGAAATTTGAAAAAAAGAAATCTTACGAATGATGAGAATGGATATTATTTTGTTTTGAAATAAAAATTCATTTTAAAAAAAGAAACCACGAGCAGCGAGTCAACGAAAGGGGGGTTTTCATTTGAAAACGTAGAACGAAGAAACATTTCGGCGAATAACAACGAAATCGCTCTGAAATCGAAAGAAAGCGATGGTGAGGACAAGAGGAAATCTGAATGGAGGAAGAGGGGTAAGTTCTAATCTTGATTTTATAAAGTTCATAGCATGTTAGTTATGTTTATGTAACGTCCCGTTATTTTTTAAGTGATTTTTTTTTATTATTTATTTAATATTTTATTTATTTAGTTTAATTTTAGTTTTAGTAATTTAGAATTTAGTAGTTAATTTCGTTCGAAAACCTTTTTAATCGTTTTATTAGCTTAAATTAGTTTTGGTCATATTAATAATTATTAACGGGTCAATTAATAATTATTAATCACCATTTGGCTAGTTTAAGAACTTCGGGTTTCGTTTTATAAGCTAAAATCATTAAAGGGATGTAACCGTAATTTCAAATTTCTTAAAAATATAAAAAAAGCACTATTCATTCTTCTTTAAAATCTCAACTTTGACCAAGGATTGACCAAATCCATTTCTTCTTCTCCTTCTCTTGCTCTGGGTCACCATGGATGAAAGGAAAACCTTGGGTTTTCTTCGTTTTTTCGACCAATTTCGATGATTTCTGTTGCGTTGGATTGCTCGAGACGTGGACTATCTATTCCACCTAACCTTGTGGCGTTTCTCGTTCTCTAAGGGAAGCCCTAAAAAGTGAGTTTTCAAAACTCACTACAAGAAAAATGTGAATTAGCGACGGAATATTAGCGACGAAACGGGGCAATAGTTCGTCGTTACAAAGAATTAACGACGAAACGGCCTTACGTTATTTTTGCCATCGTTTGACGAAACTATCGATGAAATGCCTTGTTCAATAACGAGGGAAAAGTGTTCCATCGCTGGCTTTCGTTGACTAGAATTGGGCGATGGTTTGCGTCGTTATAATAGTCAAAGTTATCTTCAACGATAACGATGGAATGCGTCGTTGTTAAGTCAAAGATACATGTTGACTCCAACGACGCAGTTAGTCGTTCCATAAGTCAAAGTCATGTTTGACTATAACGATGGAATGCGCCATCACCTAGTCAAACATACATGTTGACTACAATGACGTAGTATGTCGTTACATAAGTCAAAGTTATATTTGAATATAACGACAGAATGCGTCGGCCATTTTTTTTTTTTTTTGAAATTTAATTAGGTTTGAGGATTTTCATTACAAATTATTGTGATTTGAAAATTAAATTTAATAAAAAAATTAAATTAAATTAAATTTAAGAAAAAGAATATTATATAAATAATATTAAAAATCCCAAAATAATACAAAATAATGTTTTAACCCTAAAGCCTAATCGACAGAAGGATCAGATGGAGGATCGGGAGGATGGAAACCAAAACTGGAAGTCGAAAAACCATCACCGCGCATCTGCACCATGAAGATGTCCATCGTTGCCTTCATCGACCTCTCGAACTCGACCCTGGACCGCTCGGACTCATTGAGACGAGCCGTAATCCCTATCACCTTCGCCATGAGCCTGTCGTTGCTCTCCTAAAGCTCTGCAGTATCAGCCCCCAACGTCTTGTTGCTCTCGCGAAGCTCGACATCCTCACTCGAACGAGCTGCCTGGGAAGATCGAGGTTGATCGGCGTAAATGACAGGCCCGAGGTTGTCGAGTCCAGGAACAGTACCGTCTGGACGTCTCCCTCCTGCTGCCTCGAGAAAAACCGACTCGATATCCTCCTGTGTCGGTAGGGTGTCGGAGCTCGGTAAGCGATCAACGAGAATTGCTTCATAACGAGCTTGAAAAAAAAAGATCAAATCATTTCATTAGCTAATATACTAAAAATCAATAAATTTAAAAAAAGAATAAATAAAAATTAACACTTACCGCTTTCTCTCTTGCCTTATCATCTACAAAAGTCTGCGTATCTCCACCTTTGGTGTGGAAACGGATAAACAGCTCAGCAGCATGAATCGGACGACCCAATTTTTGTTCCTGCGAATGTTAAAAATAATTAACGAATAATGAATAATTAAAATAAAGTAAAAGTTAATTATTACAGAAAATAACTTACGAGTCATTGCTTGTGCTCGTATGTGGAGCGTGACCCTCCAGTGTGCTTCGACAGGTTGGCGTTCCGGTTGGCGCTATTGATCGTCGAAATACGTTGGACATCCAGCGTCTGAGTACGCGCCAAGATATTCGCCAAGTCCTCTGCAGAAATGTGGGCCGACCGTTTATCGGCAGGGGCGAGGCGAATATTGTAGCCAGTGTCCCTGTACCGAACGCTGCCGTGTTGATGCCAGGGAGCGTATATGACCTCGTCGGTCAGCTCCTCTGGAATATCAAAATATTGTTGAAAAAAATTAACTGTCAGTTTTCGAAATATTATATATATATATATATATAATTAAATATATTATTTTGAATATGTTTACCTTCCATGCTTCGAACATCCGCAGCTTGTGAGCAGCAGAGATGCTCTGCCAATGAGGGTGTTCTCGTACAAGAAGCATCTTCAATACCTCCATAAATCTCCTCGAAATCTCCCGTGATGGATGTAACCTATTGAAATGAAAAGAAAAAAATTGAAAAGTTAGAATTTGTAAATATTAAATAATTAATGAAATAGGAATACAAACTAAAAAAACTTACTGGCTGCCCTTGAAGGACAGGCGAACCCTCCCGAAAATAGACATCTGCATGGACTCCTGCGCCGGGTCACTATCCTCGTGCTGAATGATCGTATCAGGGGTATCCCCGAGACGGACATCATCCTCCTCACTGGGGCCGACTCACCCAGCTCGGCACCAGGTGTGCCAGAAGGTGCTGGAGAGTGTCTACGGGGAGGCATGACCTACAATACAATAATTAAGTAATTAAAATTCTAACTTATAAACCCTATATTAATTTCAAACTAAATTAACTAATTAACATATAATTAAATGAAAACATACATACTCATTTCAAAATAAATTAACTAATTAACATATAATTAATTAAAACTAACTAATTACATATAATTAAATGAAAACATACATACTAATTTCAAACTACATTAACTAATTAACATATAATTAAATGAAAACATACATACTAATTTCAAACTAAATTAACTAATTAACATATAATTAAATGAAAACATACTAATTTCAAACTAAATTAACTAATTAACATATAATTATTTAAAACATAACTAATTACATAAAACTAAATACATATTACATACATTATCTAAATTACACAAAATTAAATTAAAGTCAACTAAATTTTACCCTAAATTAACTAATAACATGCTAATTACAAATTTAAACTAATTACATAAAAACAAATAGTGGTAGCGTGTTGTTCGCAAGAGCGCAACGATGAAACCATTATGCAATCGAATTAAAACCTCTCTCTGGAATATGATATGCCGATTTTATATTTAGAAGCTCCGTAGATGCAGCGAGTTGACTGACATCACAACCTGGGTATAACGGCATACTTGCTTATTCGAGCATATGATACATTCGTTGTGCTTCTGGATTCATTTCCTCCTCCTCCTCTAGAATAGTTTGATTATCGTCTTGAGTATGATTAAACGTACCTCTGTATATCATATGCTGTATTTTTCCATACTTTTGCTGTCTTTCATCACGATCTTCTTCCAAATTCGGTATAGCATTTGAGCTGCTTCCTCGGTACAACACGGCTTGCTCCAACGCTGCATTATATTGATCATCAGATTCCCCTTGATAAACCCACTTGAAATAATTCTCCACAAACCCACGACTATACAGGTGTTTCTTCACATCAAATGAAGAATATAACTTCTTATTTTTACATTTTATGCACGGACATCGTATCATTTTTCCATTACGATCAAAATCCTCCGCACTTTCACAAAACTCAATGAACTCTTCAACCCCTAGTACGAACTCATCGTTTAAATAGCCTTCTAAGAGATGAACATACATCCATTCACGCATTTTTTTTTGTAGTAGAAAAAAAAACGCAAAGAAATAACAAAATGTTTTTGATGATGAGTTCTTTGCATTACTGAGGCATACATAAACTGTAAGCTAACGATGAAATCGGTTGTTCCTATATAATGTAACGACCGATTTCGTCGTTCCAATAGCGGGAAATGTTCCCTTCATAACATAGGGTGACGCAATCCGTCATCCTTATTCGCGGGAAAGTTTCGCGCCATCGTATACGATGCACTGCATCGTTCCCTTTGAACACGGGAATTTTTGGCGCCAATTTTAGCGACGGAAACCATCGTTACGTTCCTATTTCTTTTCCCGCTAAATATATTCGATTAATTAGGCGACGAAATGCATCGCTGAAAGTCAACTCACCACACGGACGACGAATTCCGTCGTTACATTGGGACGCATGCGCCTTTCGTCACTACACCTCCGTCACTATTCCAGTAGTTTCTTGTAGTGATTTTTTATATGGATTTCTTCGTCTTTGTTTATAAATGAGTTTCGAAGTTGAAATCATGTATTTCCATCAAGGAATTTGACGATTTTGAGCTCGGATTTTCAAAAAATGCTATTCACTCGAAAACACTATTCATCTGAAATCACTATTCACCCAAAATCATACTTTATCTCATATTAGATATGAGTTGTAATATGTTGATCAATAAATGAATTGTAGGTGCGATTGCTCGTTTGTTGGTTCGTAGGAACTTGGTTGTCACGCGAGCATTCGAGGTGAGAATAAATAGATTTTAAAGTAAACTTAGAAACCGAATAAGTTGAACGATTTGTAGAATCGGTTGAGATTAAGGTTTAAATCAAAAGGATTAAAGTAAGTGAAGGGATGATTTACTAAATTAGCGGAATTTATTTAGTAACACAAATTAACACTTAATTTAGGATCTATTAATATCATGCAATTTGTGATAAAAACACGAAGAACATGCTTATATTTTCGAAAATTAAAACCGGAACTTACATTGACTGATTAATGGAGAATCGGTTGGAGGTTTCTTTACAGCATCAAATCCTCAGCAACACCGGATCTTCTACGCTATATCCCGATCGATCAAACGAAATCCGATTGTGGGATCGAACTTAAGAAGAAATTGGGAAGAAGAAAAATATTTTATTCCCAATGGCCTATGAAAATCGGCAATAGGGGAGGAGAGGAGGAAGAGAGAATTCCGAATTTCTAAGGAATTGAATTGTGTGAATGACCCAACCCTCCTATTTATAGAAAAATAGGAATCCTAATCCCATTAGGATTAATCTATAGAGATAAATACAAAAAGAAAAAAGATTATCTCTTTCCTTTATCTTGCAATTTCGAAAATGCCATAGATAAATAGGAGATTATTTTATTTTCTTTATTTTTATTTATCTTGGGTAAATAAATCTATGTAATTATTTTAGGATATAATTCAAACAATTATCTCTTCCTAAAATACATGTCATGGCCGAAAATTGGCTTAATAATTAATAAATAATTCTAATTTATTTAATTAATTATTTTGGGCCAATTTCAATTGGGTTCATTAATCCAATTGGGCTTGAAATTCTCTCTTAAATTAATAAGTCCAACTTAATTAATTTATTTATTAATTACCATTTAAATAAAATATTTTATTTAAACAATTAATAATATTAATATTTTATCCCGACTAAATATTATCAAATTATATTTAATTATTAATTTCCATTTAAATAATTTTCATTATTTAAATAATTAATAATAAATATTTTAATTATTAATTTCCATTAAATAAATTCATTATTTAATTAATAATTTTATTGATAACATTTTATTATTAATTAATTAATTTTTAATTATTAATTCCGTTCAAATAAAATTTATTACTTAAACAATTAATAATTGTTAATTAATTTCAAATTATTAATTACCATTTAAATATACTCAATATTTAAATAATTAATAATATCTAATTCATAATATTTCATTATTAATTTCATGTTTAAATAAACTCATTATTTAAACAATTAATAATGTTTATATTAATTACCGTTTAAATATACTCAATATTTAAACAATTAATATTGCCTATTTTAAGTAATTCACTTTACTTAAAATTTCCATTTCTTCTACTTGATTTCGCGACTACGATATTTGGGCTAGCATAGGGACCCGATGGACCTATAGATCATGGGCTTAATAATTAGTCAATTAAGTGATTAACACATAATCGGTTAATTACTTATTATCTAACTATGAATAATTCCACTATAGATTCATATTGAACTCCCCTCACTATAGATGAGTTATGTCCATTTAGTTTATCTTTTATTTATATCTCGTGATATATCCTTCACGTGGAACCATCATATTACCAGCGGATAAATTTACCGTTTTGCCCCTGTAATTACCGCTTTATCCTTGTGTTCCCGCTGATTCTCCAATGAACTTTATCTTTAGTCGAACTAGAGATAAGATACTTCTGTGATTAATAGAAGTCGTGACGTCACTTGTTCATGTCTCGAATCAGTACATCAAGGGAGTTTCCTAAAGTTCCTAAAAGGTTTAGGTATCGCACTAATACCCTTAATTTATAGGAAAGTTATGAATTCCATCTCGTGAAAATGAGTTCCCAGCTACTTATCTAGTCATGTTCCCAAAACAGGAGTGTATTGAGCGTTCTTACAGAACGCTCTCAACTATGTGAATCAAAGAACATAACTCCACAAATAGGAGTCCGCATTTCACTCAGGATTGAGATCTATCACGGTTGATAAACTTAGTTTGATATTCGATTATTTCTCGTAAACGGTACTAATGAGAAATTTGATCGAACATCGTGGTCCTGTCTTATACAATCAACATTGCATATGATACTTCCATTTCATATCTCCCACATGAATGATCAGGATTTGATCATTTGTCTATAAACAAAATGTGAAGCTATCAACAGTGTTACCAGGATAAGGTACCCAAACGTTATTCGTTTACTGTAGACACTTTTAAGTTACTCATCTCGACTTTAATCCTCTCGTATGACTCACATACTAAGTCGTGATTTCATAAGAGTGACTTAGGGTTTTACTATTTGAATGTTTGATATTTATATATTTCCATATATTCCTAATATCATTAATTGAATCAATCTAGATAATATAAAGAACTTATGTTTATTTATTTAATTTATTCTTAATAAATTATTATTATTAAATAATTACAAGTTCTAGGACACCATTCCTAACAGTAAGTGAGCTAACATGCTTAGGCTTTGGAGTTAGTTCTAATTGAGTGAGAGAACTCATGGATTTCTCAAGGGAAATGTTTAACTCTTGGAAGTTCTAAGTTTAGATTCGTTCCAGAGTTTAATAATGATTATCGAAAGTTGAAGGTTTCAAGTATAATGGGGTGAATAAGGAAATTGATTATGGAACTTCAGATGTTTACTAAAAGCAATAGAATCATTTGAATTGAGGACTTTATGATAAAGTTAGTAATTCAAGTTTAACTGAAGGCCGTTTGGCTTGATTTATTTATTTATTGTTTTCTTATCAGAAGTTCCTAATTTCTTATTTTATGTATAAAGGGTAATTCGTGATCCATTTATCTTTATGTCCTTTCGAGTACTTTGAATGTTTATATTTGATTTTATTTTTACTTGAAAGTATATTCATATCATATTGCATAATCGAAATTGGGAGGAATAATGAGGAATGCTAAAGGACTGCGGGACTTTGCATTGTCTTGTATTATTCGTTTTATGCTTGTGTATATGTATCATGAGGAATGCTAAAGGACTGCGTGACTTTGCATGATTGGAGGAGATGGATAATGAGATAATGATGGAACTATGCGAGTTCACATTATCTAGTATTATCCATAATTACTATGATGCATATATGAGGATACAGTGTATGACTTAGCTTGCGGGAGCTTCATTACCTGTATTCGGTAGGTGAGTTAATGAGGTGAATGAACTTAGCCTACTGGAGATTCATTACTTGTCATTATTCACTAGAGGTGGGAAGATATTATTGAAAAGACTTCGTATATATTATTTTAGAAAGCGAGATAATGAAGTATAGTTAGCCTGTAGAAGCTTTCATACTGTCATTATGAGCATGTGATGATTATATTGATGTAAAGGTTGTGTGCCCTTTACACTTGTTGAGCGAGATAATGAAGTATAGTTAGCCTGCAGGGGCTTTCATACTGTCATTATAAGCATTATTTTGGAAAGCGAGATAATGAAGTAATGTTAGCCTGCGGGAGCTTCATTACTGTCATTATAAGTATTTGATGGTTATGTTGATGTAAATGTTGCGTGTATTTTACATTTGTTGAGTGAGTTAATGAATATGTTAAGACCGAGTGAGCTTAGCATTATTTATGAAAGAAAAAGGAATGTAAACTTTTTATAGCCTGAGTTGCTATAGAGAAAAAGAAATGTAACATTATGTATGACATACATTTCTATAGAGAAAAGAAATGAAATATGATGTATAGTCAAGTGTTATAGGAAAAGGAATGAGATTGAATTGTATATTGAGAGAGTACAAGGGTGTATTGAACCTTGTATAATTATTATGTTATATATATATGTATAGCCGAGTGCTATAAGAAAGAGGAATGAAATTGAATTGTATAATGAGAGAATACAAGGTTGTATTGAACCTTGTATAATTATTATGTCATATATATAAGAGAACTAGATTCTCAATTAATTAGAAGATCTTGAAATTGGAGATTTAACACTTGAATATAAACCTTATATATAGTATGAGGTATTAAAAAGGACGAATAAGAAAGAGAGATGTGATATGGAAACATTCTTCTAAATGTTGGGAGTTAGTTTCTCGAGTTTTGGAAGTTTTGGTAAAGAGAATGTAAGTTTTACTTGGACACAAATCCGGATGCGGGTTTGGAGTCTAATGTTACTTTACTTTCTATTTATTTTCACTGGGCTTGCATTTAGCTCATGATATTACAAACATTTTTAGGTAATGCTTGGGTCATGGGAGAGGAGCTGGTGCATTCTGATCTGGATGATGATGATGGCTAGAGGGACTAGATATTTTTTTAAAGTCCATGGACTCATTCATTTAATGTTTCATCTTTTGGGTTGTATATTTGTATCTAAGCTTATAAAATCTTTTTGTCTTAACTTTTATGACTTTGAACTTCTTTAAACTGTACAACAGGAATTGCAATTCCTTGTCTTTTAAATTCTCTGCTTGTGAAAAATGTAAACAGGTTTTGGATAGTCCAAGTTTTAAACATATTCATGCCAAATTTTTATTAAATATTAAGTCTTCCACTGAAATATGATTTTAAATGATTTAAAAGAAGTAAGGTCGTCACAGTTTATATTTTTATAAACTTTCGTGTTTTTTTTTTGTTTTCATACTGAAGGTAGAGGACGGAAAAAAAATGGAGAATCATCAAAGATGTTAGAACTGGTAGTCGAAGAAATATCTGAAGAAGAGGTATGTTTGAAAAAAAAATACTTTCGTTTAGTTATTGACTGGTGAATGATGAAAATCACATCCATGATGAACATTTTGATAAAATGTGTAGGTAGAAGATGAAATAGAAGAAGAAAGAGTACGTTTTAATTATTGGAATAAGAAAAAGTTTTTTTTAAAAAAAAATTAGGAAACACCATTAGAAGGGAACGCAACAGATGTGGAGTGTGATGAATCGAGTGAAGAAGAAAACATGGAGGAAGAAGTCAGTGAGGTAATTGATTGTGTATTTCATAATAAATTTAATAGCTTTCAGAAAAAATGTTTATTATTAATAAACAGTATGTATGGATTAAAAGGTTTATTTATTATAAACTATTACTAAAATAAGGAACTTTAATTACATGAGCAGTTGAAGAAAAAAGCAATTAGACAAAGCAGGAATAGAAGCGCATCGGGGAAAAAACAAGTTTCTGGATCAAATGATAAAACAAAAGATGGACCAAAATGGCATATACTGACCCATTCGACTCAATATATAACCAAGGGTTGAAAAGTGTTTTGTTAAAGAATTGATAGTTTTGAAAAGTTTGTTTAGATGATGTCTAACTGATGTGTTTTATAATTTTGGATCTATGTTTTTGTTGACGATGGTTTTCTAGATGATGTTTAACTGTTTTGATTTTGAATTAGTTTGGAATGGAACTAATGTGTAATGACCTACTTACTTGCAATGATATTGAAAGATATTTAAGAATTTGTATGATTTAAAATTGTGTAAGAGATACAAATTTACGATTGTCATGTTCATGTTTATTAAAACACATTGATCAGATTTTTTCCGTGTTTATGTTTATTAAAAAACAACAATTTCAAAAAAAGAAACACGTATAGACTAAAAAGTCAGAGCACCATTGTTCATAATTGTTGTAGTATGAATTAGCAAACGATTATATTTCATAAACATATATTCGTATAAATAACTGAATCACAAAAATGTGCACAAATGAATTAGAAATGATTGTATTTGATAAACATATGTATAATGCTACAACTACTAACAAGTATATACGACAATTCCAAAAAAAATTGAGAATATTAACTAATTGACAAGATATGCTGGTAAAAATAACAAAGATCCAATAACAGAAATATTAGTTATTTGAAGATAAAAAACATGTTTATAAAAAGTAAACATTTATCAAAATTAAATAGTTGCATAGGTATTATATTTGGAAAGAAGAAAAATTAAAACAGTGTCATAACAGGCTTGTAGAAAAAAACAGAATCCTAAAGAAGTTCGGAGAAAAAGGAAGGAGTAAGAATGAAAACGTATCATCATAAAATCGATACAACATATAATTTTGAAATAAATGCAGTTACAAATCCCTTAATTAAAGGCGGAATTAAAAAAAAATCAAAAAGGAAATAACGAATCTGATCGCAAGGGAATCTGATGGAAATTCAAGAGGGCAAAATCGTAAACGGTTATTTCGGAAACAACCGTAATCTCCTCCATTTCAGGTGGTTATTGGGTAAATATGAAATAAAAAAGAAACATCCATTAAAAGTGGAGTTGGATGATTTATTGTGGTTATTGGTGCAATTATTTCAATTGCCTATCTAACCTCTATTCAATTAACTACCCAATAACTATTTAGAAACCAAAAAGGTTAAATTAGTAGAATATCATTTCTTTCTTTTCATTTACTACAAACATCCAAATATAAAATCAAAATTAAATTAATTTCAAATCCTATTTATTCCAAACACAATTAAGAATTTAAAATCATTTATATTATTTCATATCACATAATTTAAAATCATTTCTCATACTCCCTTGGATCCAAACAGAGAGTAATAGCTATGGCAATCGAACACTAGTTATGTAAAGCGAGTGGAATAGTTTTATCATTCCTATATAAAAGGTAAATTTCTCGTTGACGTGATTTTTATGCAATATTTATAAAAATATCAACTCAAACAAGTATTTGTAAATATAGCAATTTTTATCATATTTATCAGAGATAAATATATTGTAAAAATATGTAATTCAATATTTATCACTGATAACCTTGATCAAAATTTGTTATATTTATAAATATTTTTTTGAGATTTTATTTTTATAAATATTTCTAAAAAATTTGTTAGATTTGCAAATGCCCTGTATAAAAGGGTTTTTTACCCAAATTTCCCCCGTGGTTTTCTTCTCCGAAGTTCAAAGCCCCGAAAGAGAGACACCAATCCCCCATAAATCCAGGAGCCCTCACCTTTCCTCCTCGGAAGTCCGTCGTTTTCTCTTACAAATGGCTTCCGAGGAATCAAAGCCGGCGAAGAAAGGGAAGGTTGAGATGGACGATTCGGAGGATGGTATGTGCCTTGGCTCCCTTTTACAAGACCGAAAGAAGAAACCTTCAAATGTGGGTTCTAATTCTAATTCCCTCTCAAAGATTAAGAAGGAAGAATTGCAGGGAGATGAAAAAGTTGGAAAATCCCTCAAAACAAATTCTGGGTCTGCCTCTAAAACCACCAAGATTAAGAAACAAGAACGTTTTGACTATTCCGATGATGATAACGACAACAAGCCTATCAAAAAGAGCACTGTGGCAAAACGTGATATGGTACATTCATCTTCCTCTTTTGATTTTTTTTAATAAGAACTTAGTTTTGTAATCTACGTTTTGATTTGGGTTCAATTTTTTTTTTCTCACTGAAACACTGGAAGTGTAGAATTTTGTGTTTAAAGTTATAAATTTTATTATCTGTGATGTGTTTTCTGAATGGGATGGGGATTCAGGAGCTAAAGAAGAAGAAGAAAGTGAAAGAGGAGGTAAAGAAGAGTAAAAATTCTAAGGTGGAGATAGAGAGCAAGAAAAAAGGGAAGAAGGAAAAGAAGGTATATGATATGCCTGGTCAGAAGCGAGATCCTCCAGAAGAGGTATTGTATTAAGTTCTTGAGTTGTCTCATATTAGTTTTTGGGGTTAAAAAGTTTCTGTTTTTGAGATGTTTTGCTGATTTTCTTCCTGTGGTTTTGATTTTTCAGAGAGATTCGCTGAGGATCTTTTACGAATCACTTTATAAGCAACTTCCTCACAGTGAAATGGCACAAGTTTGGTGAGAAATTTGTTTATTGATGTCGTTTCTGTTGTTTAGAGAAATTTTGTTTTTTACTTAAACTTGCTAAACATATTTTGCTTTTCTTGAAACTACATATCTTAATGCATCGTCTGTTTGTGGGTTCGGTTTTGTAATTGTACTCAAATCACTCTAGTATAACATGTCTACTGGTTGAGTTTTTTATATATGACAATAGAGATTCAAGCATTTATCCTGCCATTTGCTGGTTTTTCAAGTGTTCATGCATGGAATGATATTCATAGCTAGTCATATAACAGATCTTATTTTACTCCTAGCTCATTTTATGATTTCGAAAATCGTAAATTCATTCAACTAGTTACAATCATGTTTTTTTTTTTGCATTGAATTACATTGCAGGCATAACTTACATACTGTAATCTTTATTTGATTCAGATGGCTGAATGGGATTTGGAACATTCTATTTTCCTCAGACCATATCAAATGTTGTCTTTATCAATGAGGAATTACCATGTTAGGCTTGGAGCAATGATAATTTGGGATGACGTTTATTGTGCATGTGTAACCATCTCATAATTTCTCCTTCACATTTTGATTTGAAGGAGTTATTGTTATGGTTCTCATCAGCTCAACATAACATCATGAGCAGTCAGCAGTAAAAAAAAATCCCCTTTGGAAAATTTTAAGAAGAATGCTCTTGCATTTGGTACAGTTTTTAGGAGAAGTTCTGCATGAATCGAGTTGAAGGGGTCCATTAGTCTCTAACTTAACCTGATCCATTACCCTTCTGAAAGTTTTACAGATAATACCGATCTAAAGCTGTCTAGTCCACTAGACAGTTTGTTAGATATTCAGTTTTGCAGTACTCGATCATATTTTTTTAAGATAGCGAGCTAAAAAAACCTCTTATCAGTTTCTCGTATTTTCTGAAACATAGGAATTGAATAAGATGCAGTTTCTTGCTTTGTTTAATGCTCAACGTTGTGAGTTTATGTTACAGCCAATATGTTTGTGAGGTTGCAGGATGATGGAGTCTGGTTTGTTACCCAAAGAAGTAGCAAAGAAAGTTTATGAGAAGAAGCAGAAGAAGACCAAGCTACAAAAAATTAGCTCCCCGACGAAGACCACGAGTTCTATTAAGAGTGTCACGAAAACGTCAGTTGTCAAGAAAAAAACTCTATCTTCACCAATTTCTTCGAATAAAAAGATGACTTCACCAGTTTCTTCGATTAAAAAGACGACGACAGTTTCCCAAGTTACAGCAAAACAGTCAAAGAAGCGCAAGTCTAAAGATGAAAGTTCTGAAGATGAATCAGATGATGACTTTGTAATCAGTAGAAGCATGAAGAAGAAGCCGAGAGCAGTTTAATTGAAAAATCCCTTTTATTTCAAAAGCTGATATTTCTAATCTCTTTGGATTAGTGGTTTTTAGTTTTCTAATTTGTCATTCAGACATTGTATTGACATTTGAATGAGATTGACATTTTTTTTTAATCTTATATCCTCTCTATGAGTTTGATTGGCATATTTGAATGCTAAAATTATTGTTCTTATTTTTGAATCCGATGAGATAGCAAAAATTATATCAAATCTTGGTGATAGCTCAACTAGGTATGTATCAGTATTATACTGAAGGTTGGAGTTTTCTTTCACCTATTCAATTTCAATATAATATATAAAAAAAAAAAAAATTTGCTGACACGTTTGATGACTTAAATGTTCCAGTATTCTTAATTTTGTGTTTTTTTTAACGTAATTTTATGTTTTTAAGGTAAAAAAAAAGTAAAAATACCAAAATGGTTTTCCTCCCCTTTTTCTTTCCAATAGCCACCTTAAAAACATCTTTAAATAGTCACATCTCAATATAAAAAGACATAAATACCCTTCATGTCAATCATCCTCGCTCCCTCACCGTCCATGCATTTTTTTAATATGAACATAACGCTTTACTTTTCATAATTATTTTTAAAAATATTTTCCCTCTCATTTTCCCCCATTTCTTCTATATATTTGATTATCTCCCTCATTTTTTTCATTTTCTTTTTCTCATTTCTTCTTCTCTCTCCCTCATTTTTTTTTTGAATTCACTCTCCCTCATTTTTTTATCCATTCCCTATCATTTTCTTTCAAACCTCCATTGATTCTCTTATTCTTTTTCTTTCTTTTTAAAAAATTCACCATTTTTATCTTCTACAAATGTTAATTTCACAAATTTCCTACACTTTTTTAATATACTATCTCTCTCCTTAATTTCTTCTCATTCTTGTTTTTTTCATAAATAGTTTTCACCGTGTTTGTTCCGAATCTCGAAGATCTAAACCAAAAATAGCATGGATTTGACTAAAGGTGTTTTTGTTTTGGTTTATTATTTTTTTTTCTCATTTATGTTATTTGTTGTTTTATGTAATATACGTAATTTACATAACGCTTGTTGTTACTCGTTCGCCTCTGTTTTATTTAATATACAACTGTAATATACGTAATATACACTTTTTTTTGTCTGTTTAAATATATATTTTGTAATATACGTGATATACATAACAATTTTTGTGTACTCGTTCGCTTCTTTTTGCTTAATATACGATCTGTAATATACATTTTTTCACTACTGTTTAAATATATATTTTGTAATATACGTGATATACATAATATACACTTTCTCCAGTTGACTATATTGTTTTACTAAATGTATATTATGTAATACATGCGACTTACGAAATGACGAGTGGTTGATGTTCATTCTATAATATACGTAATGTAATATACATCTCCTTTTGTTTTGTTTGCATACTTAAGTATTTGTTTTGTACATTAAGTATTATGTAATTAACACTCTTTCGTTTGCAGATTACGTATATTACGTACATCCACACCTTTCTCAAATACACTTATGATACGAAAGACGATATACTCAATATACCGGATGTACAAAACATTTTTCATGAGAGGAGAAACTATAAACAATATACTAAATTGAATCTATAAAATTGAATAAAAATCGAAGTATGTAGTATAAAATAAAAATAATAAAAAATTTACAAAAAATTAAAAAAAAAAAACTAAATATACTAAATGCACTAAAAAACTATGAACACTTTACCGAATATACTAAAATTTGGTGGAGGAAAAAATGCATTGGGAAAGAAAAATTGCATTGGAAAAATGTAAGAAATGTCAGACTGCATGTATTATACGTGTCAGATGTGTCAAATTATACCGGACATACAAAAGGCAAAATTGGTATATGAAAAAAATGAATAGTAAAAGTGGCTACCTACAACTTTTTTTAAAAAGGTGGCTACTATGGTATTTTTATCCCAAAAATGACTATTTTGAAATTTCACCCTAAAAAAAATGCTTTATGATTTTATATTCTCTCCTTTATTACGAAAATGAAAATACATACCTTTTATAACTATTTTTTTCCATTAAATATTTAAAGTCTATTTGTGATAGCTTTAAAATTGTTTTTTTTTTATGGATTTAAAAGATTTTTTTTATTATTTTTTTTTAAATACTTCTAAACGTTAGTCAGGTATTTAATCGGTTATTTATTCATAACAAATAAAATAATTGTTTTTTTCCAATGACCAAATGAAATAATTGTTATTTATATGATTATGGCATTATGCTATTTGTTATAATTTTGGCATGATCTTAAACCGTCAGGTAGTCAATCTTCTAACTTTATATAGTTGGGGAAGAGTTATGAATGGAAATAGGATTCTGGCTCAAAAATAATTAAATTTACTTGATTAATCAAAGTATATTTACTGAATTACGATTAGTATTAGGGTATTCTTTTACTGATTTTTCTTATTTTAAAAAAAGTCATGGGCAAAACACCTTTTGAACCTACTATGAAGGATCGGTTTTCTGAAATTAATTTTTCTATATTTTTTTTATTATAAATTTTATGCGTTCGAGTGTGTTTTTGATGTTTTAAAATAGATGAGCTAGTATATATAGAAGCTCTTTTAGAAGAACAAAAATCAAAAGGTTTAAAATGGTCTTTTGGTCTTTTCACCTAACAATGACATCAATAAGGGGCCAAAATTGTAAAGAATGAGATGTGGAAGTCAAAAGTTTTTAATGTTTTGAGGTCATTTTTTTTATAAATTTCCCCTTTTTTTTTTCTATTCTCGAAATTTTTATTTTTCAACCTCTAACGTTTTAAAATTTTCATTCATATTAAATAGAGATGTAGATGTTAAAAGTCTTTAATATCAAATTTTGAAAGTTATTTTTGTAAATTTCTAAAAATATGATAGAAATACGTAGGATTTACTATATATTTTATCCAATAAGAATGAATTAAGATAAACTTTTGCAGGGGCGGATCTAGGGTGGGCTAGGGGGGGCCATGGCCCCCCCATTTTTTTTAAAAAAATTCTTATATATATATATATATATATATATATATATTTTTTTTTTTTAAAAGAACGCTTGTGATAAGTTTTTTTTTTATCTTAATTTATAATTATGATATTATTTACAAAGATGATATTAAATGATATAATTTATTAATAAAAAATAGATTAAATTATACTAAATACCCCTCTCTATGGGGTTAGTTTCAATTTTGCCCCAAACATTTTAAAAGTTTTAATTCTACCCCTAACTTTTTAATTAGTTTAAAAAATACCATTTGTCTGAAAAACCACTCTTTCAAAATATCATATCTTCAGGATTTTTTTTATCAAAAAAATTCTTTCCAAATTACCCTTAATCTCTTAATTTTCATTAAATTTAACTTTAATTGCACACGAATTATATTTTTTAACGGCTGATTTCCTCAATAAAGGGTTTTTTGAAATAAAATAAAAAGTTGAGGGTAGAATTGAAACTTTTAAAAGATTAGGGGCAAAATTGAAACCAACAATATATGTTAATGGTATTTTGTATAATTTGACTTAAAAATAAGAATAATCATCGAAATTTCTTTTATTGGTTATAATTTTATATAATTTAATAAATAATTACCATTTCATAGTTTAGATGAATTGAAAATTTTGTAATTTTTTTAAAATTATGTCCATATTAATTTTTATATCTCAAATAATTTTTAATAGTTAATTAGTACACTTATAAAATATTATTAATATCAAATGAAATATTGGCTAATATTATAATTCAAATATTATTTTTAAGTTAAAATACCGAAAGCTTAAATTAATAAAATTAATATATATATATATATATATATATATATATAGTTCCGCCCCCGCAAACATATCATCTGGATCCGTCCTTGAACTTCACGTTCAGGAGATAAATATTTTCCAAATATGAGTATCTCATACTCTATAATATAATCTTCAAAATATTTCCCCAAGTGGCCAGTATTTTACTTTCCTAAAACGAGCCCCGCAAAGAGAACGAAGAAGAAATTCATACAAAACTGAAACAAAACAAGACATTTGATTAAGTCTGTCTCATATATCATATTCATATCATAAGATGGATCTTCGTCTTCATCCTGACGAGTACGAAGTCTGTCAGATTCTGCTTCAGCTTCCTCAACTAATCGCCGAATCCAATTCTCGCCTCTCATGGGGAGCCAAAAGAAAAAGATCTGCATTAATGAACCCAACCCCATCCATTAATCCTTTACTTATATCTTCATCTTCAAGCCCTTCAACTTCTACCCCTCTCGCCTTCGAACCCACTCAATCTGACCAGAACCATAAAAGTTCGACGCGAAAACGTTTCCTGAAAAGGGTAAATTTCTCTCTCTGTTTCTCTATGTGGGTTTCGTTTCACCATTGATAAATTTCAAATCTTGTCTATCTGTAGAATAATAAAGAATGGTTAGAGATAGTAAACGAGTTAACTCGGCGCAGAGAATGTTTGAAAACGGTGAGTTTTATTTCGTCAAAAACTAAACTCTCCTGTTTGTTTTTTTTTTCTGAGTTAGAAAAATTATTCAATGGGTTTTAAAATTTGCAAACAGGAATTGGAGAATGTGAAGAGTCATTACGAGAAACAAAAAACTTTGAAAATTGAATTGATAGAACGGAAGGAAGAGGTATGCGAAAGTTTGTTTGTTTTTTTTTGGAAGTTCAATTTTTTTTTAATAACCTTTTTTCGTCCACTGGTTTGCTAAATTAATATGCTTTACATTTTCTCAGCTAATTAAAAATCAAAAACAAATTCCGATCAATAATCTTCATCAATTACCGGTCACCGGCGATCATGAAAGTCCACGTGGCATCCCTGATCTGAACGTATTGCCGGCGGAAACTAATTGGATGGAGCATTGTGGGGAGGAGGATTTGGCAGTGGAAAGTAAGCAAATGGCTGAAGCTATGGCGGCTGAAGCAAGACAAAGAAGGAAGCAGATTTACAAGATGAAGAACGCAGTTATCGCTAACAAAATTCGCTTTGTTGATAATTTTTAGTTAAATGATACAAAATACCCCTAATCTATAGATTAGTTTTAATTTAACCGTTAACGGTTTAAGAGTTTAAATTGTACTCCCAACCTTATTAGAAAAATTACTCTCTAAAAACATATAATTTTTTTCTCCAGGAAATTACCTTTTTTTTTTGTCTCAAAAGTACACTTTTAAAAATACTCTTAACCTTTATTTTTCATTAAACTTAATCGAAATTGCATACGAAGAGTATTTTTTAAAGGTAATTTTCCCAATGGGACCGCATGAAATAAAATCAAGAAATTATTTAAAAATAAAATAAATAGTAAAATTATCTAAAAAATAATAATTAAAAATAAAAACAAAGTATTAAACTTGGTTCGGGAGAAAAATGAAAAAAAAAGAGATATAAAAGGGTGCAACACGAAGAATTCCCAAGGGGTCACCCAACTTAGTACTACTCTTGCCCAGCATGTTTAACCTTGGAGTTCTGATGGGATCTGGTGCATAAGTACTGGTATGATCACACCCATCATAGAAGACACATAAATTGTATTTAAGCCAACGCGCGGGAATGGTGTTAAAATGACGGGTGGACTTTAAAGCTTGATCGTGCGTTCTTAAGGGGAAGTACGGTCGGGTCTGCATGAAATAAAATCAAGAAATTATTTAAAAATTGTTGTTACGTACCCGTGACGCGGAAATAAAAGAGTCATCACTAATCAATGGTTTTATAAGGATAGGTGTGTTAGTCACATAGATAGTCTACTAACTTGGAAGGTACTAGAACCCTATTATGTTTGTTTTGAAAACGATTACTGTTATTTATTTTTAAGCCTATGGTACACACAATATGTGTGACGACCCGACTATTTTTAAATAATTTAAATATAAAACACAGCGGAAGTCTTTATATTTTAAGAAAAATGGCGTGGTTATGTTTGAAAATTGGCTAGCCAAAACTTGTTTACATCTTAAATTCTGAAATCTAAAAACACAAGGAACATTAAGTTCCTATCCAGGAGTTCAAAAGAGTTATAAACATAAAAGTAAAGACGAAAAGCTCTTAAGAGCTATATACAATTTACATCTCAAAAGACACAACATAACAAAATGAGACCATGGTCTTTTACAAGTATCTAGTCCATCTCTGTGTCATCATTCTCTCGATCAAGCGCGCCTGCCTCCTCTCCCACGACCCCAAACATTACCTGAAATGATTGTAATATCATGAGCTAACAACTTAAGCCCAGTGAGAATAAACAAAATAAAAAGTAAAGTTAGACCCCAAACCCATATCCGGATTCGTGTCCAAGAACATACTTACTCTTTGCTATCAATCCATTCAAAGAGTTTATATCAAGTGTTCCACTTTTACTTACCAATTCTCCAATGTAATTGTGGAACTACATTCCAAGCATTTCTGGGTATGGTTTCGTAAATGCATATAACATTTATATCTCATTTTCTTTTTATACCTTATACTATATACAAGCTAACGAATTCCAAATGAAGGATTTGGGAGAGGCTCAATATGTTCTTGGTATCCAAATTATAAGGAACCGAAAGAATAAGACGTTAGCGTTGTCTCAGACATCCTACATTGACAAAATAGTTGCCAAGTATGGGATGGATAAATCTAAGAAAGGAGGGTTACCTTTCAGGCATGAGATTTATTTAACTAAGGACCAATGTCCTAAAACTCCTCAAGAAGTTGAGAGTATAAGACAGTATCCTTTTGCATCAGCAGTTGGAAGTCTAATGTATGCGATGTTGTGTACTAGACCGAACATCTGTTATGCAGTAGGGATAGTAAGCCGTTACCAATCAAACCCTGGTTATGAACATTGGGTTGCAGTCAAGAATATTCTCAAGTATTTTCAGAGAACGAGAGAACATGTGCTAGTGTACGGTAAAGAGGATTTGATTCTCAAAGGGTACACAGATTCTGACTTCCAGGCAGATAAGGATTCTAGGAAATCCACGTCTGGATCAGTTTTCACACTTTGTGGTGGAGCCATTGTTTGGAGGAGTATAAAGCAAAGTCGTATTGCTGACTCTACAATCGAGGTTGAATACGTAGCCGCTGCAAGGCCGCTAAAGAGGGTGTCTGGCTTAGGAAGCTCCTAACCGATCTAGAGGTAGTACTAGACATGGACAAACCCATAACACTGTTCTGTGATAACGGTGGTGCTGTAGCCAACTCCAAAAAGCCTAGAAGCCACAAACGGGGAAAGCACATAGAGAGAAAGTATCACCTGATAAGGGAGATAGTCCAAAGAGGAGATGTTGTTGTAACGACCCGATTTTTTATAAAATCCTTTAAAACAAATACGCAGCCGAAAACTTGATTTTACAGAAAAACGGCATGGGTTCGTTTAAAATTCGGATAAACCAAAACCTGTTTATACATTGGCTCAAATCAGAGAAAGCAATAAACCAGGAATGCGCATTCCATACTATGATGAAACTTCTAGAGAAAGTTTTAAAGTCCAAAAATATATAAAAATTATACAATTGCTCCATCGAGCTCAAAATGAAACATAATAAGAGTAGTGAAATGTTCATGAGCATTCAAGAATGCTTCACCCAAAACCAGTTGTGTTCTTGTCCGTTCATTATCTCGATAGGTCACGCGGCGCCACCTCTTCTACCTCGACCTCTACCACGTTTTTTACCTGAAAATTGTAGCAACATTAGCATAAAAATGCTAGTGAGAGTAAAATGAAAGCAAGTAATCCTATGAACCAAATCCCATATCGGAAATTGTGTCCAAAGGCCTAGAATTTCACTTTTACTACCCATTCCTCATTCCAAATTCCGCACATAATCAACGTACATAGTATGCTTCTTGTGAAGTAACGATATCAAGACTTAAAGTAAAAGTATCGGTTATTACTAAGTCGTACTACACAATTCTAAGAATATGTAATTGTAATACTAACTATTTTTGTTACTAAACAAGTTTCATTGTACCATAATACCGTATGGACCGAAGTCAATATACCACGTATCGTATCACAAATCATCGCACCATGATACCGTATGGAGCGAATCAACATACTATCATGTGCCGTATCACAAATCATCGCACCATGATACCGTATGGAGCGTATCAACATACTATCATGTGCCGAATCACAAATCATCGCACCATGATACCGTATGGAGCGTATCAACATACTATCATGTGCCGAATCACAAATCATCGCACCATGATACCGTATGGAGCGTATCAACATACTATCATGTGCCGTATCACAAATCATCGCACCATGATACCATATGGACCGTATCAACATACTATCATGTGCCGTATCATAAATCATGGCACCATGATACCGTATGGAGCGTATGAACATACTATCATGTGCCGTATCACAAATCATCGCACCATGAACCGTATGGAGCGTACCAACATACTATCATGTCCCGTATCATAAATCATCACACCATGATACCGTATGGAGCGTATCAACATACTATCATGTGCCGTATCACAAATCATCGCACCATGATACCGTATGGAGCGTATCAACATACTATCATGTGCCGTATCACAAATCATCGCACCATGATACCGTATGGAGCGTATCAACATACTATCATGTGCCGTATCACAAATACCGTATAGAGCTCATCAAGTTCCCTAGTAAGTTAGATAGAATTCCACTAAACTACTAAAGAACATAAACTGCTTGAATTACACGAGTCAATACTCAAGTGTAATTTCTAAGCCACTTTGACTCCCAAATTACTTAAAGTTCCTTATTCATCCACTCTCATCTAATTCTCCAATTCATCTTACAAGACTTCCAAATCACTCATAACTCCTCTTTTACTTCCAAATTCATAATAACACCAAAGCCACTCCACTCACATCCGAGTTTAAAGTCACCAACCAAGTATAACTTTAGGAAGTTAGTTCCCCTCTTAACCTCGATAAACAATATCGTAATGAAACATAATTCATAAAATTACGACCAAAATGCGACCGTATTCAATAAGTAGACGTAAAAAAACGCGTGAAATTATGGCGCCAAGATTACGACCATCTGGTCGTAATTAAATGACCCTAAATAATGGTAGTCGCAAAATTTGGTGCGAAAGAATGGCGGTAAAATTACAACCATTGAGTCACAAATATATTTCGTCTAGGTGGTTGCATTAAAGCGACTCTCCATATTCCCAGTCACTTTTTTTTTTGAGGAAAAAATATTGAGAGCAATTGCGACCATCTGGTCGCAAATTGGCCACCATTAGGTCAAAAAAAATGGAGGGAAACTTACTTACCTTCCTGCCAATTTTTGTGACGGCTTGGTCGTAAAATGGCAGATTAACCACCTATAAAATGCACTTCCATACATAGTTTATCAACACACCAAAAAAAAGAGTGGATGTACATTCGTTTAATTGAGGGTTTTTTGAACGATGAATTCGTTGCAGAGGTTCATCAATTTGTTTAGTTTTGTATCAGAACTGAGTATTACCAAAAATATGGTCAGAAATTACGATGTCCATGCAGAAAATGTGACAACAGAAAAATCATACCGGTTCCTGATTTGAAGAAGCATCTTTATAGTTAGGGTTTTGTGCCAAATTGTTATCACTGGGTGTACCAAGGCGAAACGAAGGAAATGTTCGACGCTGCAGTACAGGAATCTCGACAGTACGAAGGAAGCAGCTCGAATGTTGACGTTGCATTCCATATTGAAAAAAACCAGTTCGGTCAAATGCAGCAGATGATAATGGATGGTGCAAGTATGGTAATGAAATGAATCGCGAAAGAGAAGATGAAGAACAAACTTTCGTTGAGGAGCAAATGAATTCAGAAGCACGTAAAATGCACGAGATGCTGACCACAGCTAGTCGACCGTTGTATGGAGGATGTGAGGTTAGCCAACTTGCTGCAGCTACGAAACTTTTAAATATAAAAACCCAGTACCACATACCAGTGAGAGGATTTGATTCAATTGCATCCTGGTTTCGTCGATGTGCTCCTCCAGAAAACACGCTGCCAGAGAGTTTGTACGACACGAAGAAACTTATGGAGGGTCTCGGTTTACCCGTGGAGAGAATAGATTCATGTCGAAACATATGCATGATATACTGGGATGTGGATGAGAGTTTGCATCACTGCAAATTTTGCTTTCAGCCAAGATATAAACAAGAGAGACGCAGCATGATTCCACACACCCGCATGTTCTATTTACCGCTGACCCCGCGTCTGCAACGATTGTATGCATTAGATGTGGCAGCTTCTCACATGAGATGGCATCACGAGCATTCTGAAGATGAAGGAGTTATGAGACATCCCTTAGATGCTGCGGCGTGGAAGCATTTGAATAAGTGTCAACCAGATTTTCCCAAAGATCCTAAAAATGTCAGATTGAGATTATGCACAGATAGCTTTAACCCGTTTGGGGCGTCAGAAGCACAATATTCAGTATGGCCGGTGATGGTGACCCCGTATAACTTGCCACCCTCGATGTGCATGAAAAACCCGGTGATTTT
Source organism: Gynostemma pentaphyllum (assembly GCA_028015215.1). Lineage (NCBI taxonomy): Eukaryota > Viridiplantae > Streptophyta > Magnoliopsida > Cucurbitales > Cucurbitaceae > Gynostemma > Gynostemma pentaphyllum. The sequence goes on from CM051350.1 coordinate 12,888,089, forward strand.
TTTAATTGTGATCATTCCTGGTCCTAAGAGTCCAAAATAGAAATTGGATGTGTATTTGCAACCACTTATCGCGGAGTTGAAAAAGTTGTGGACTGATGGTGTTATGACGCACGATATATCAAGGAAACGAAATTTCTTGATGCGCGTCGCATTAATTTAGACGATTAGTGACTTCCCAGCGTATTCAATGTTATCAGGTATGTTCAATATATTATTTATATTTTTCTCTCTTTATTAGTTTTCGTAATTGCTTGCTTAGTTATAATATGTAGATAAGTAATCCATATCTTCTCTCATCCTCTTAAAGGATGAAGTACGGCTGGAAAATACGCATGTCCACATTGCATGCTTGACACAGAGGCATTTTCTCTAAGACACAGTCGAAAAACTTGTTGGTTCGATTGTCACAGAAGATTTCTACCTTTGAATCATTTCTTTCGTGCTACCAATAAGACTGGAAGAAAGGTCGACGTGCACGAAAAGAGATACCCCGACAATGTTTAGCGAGTGAGAAATTCTTCACGGTATAGATGCCCTACGCATACGGAAGATTACATGTGAAGGTGCGAGAGAATGCAAACAAGTTAGCTGGGAAAAACATCGGATGGAAGAAACGGAGTATTTTTTGGGATCTACCAGATTGGGAAGATCTACTAATCGGACATAACTTGGATGTAATGAATATTGAGAAGAATTTCTTTGACAATGTTTTCAACACTATTCGAACGTTAGGGAAAAACAAAGGACAATCTGAAGGCACGTTATGATATCCGAGAGATATGTCATCGCCCTGAGTTGGAGCCTGATGCTAATGATCATTACGCTAAAGCGAAGTACATGTTGACCACGGAGGAAAAAAAGACATTATTTGAGTGGATAAGATCAATCAAATTCCCAGACGGATACGTTTCCAATCTCAGTCGGTGTATAGACAGCCAGAAACATATAACGTTCGGTATGAAAAGTCACGATTGTCATGTATTCATGCAACGATTGATGTCGGTCGCGTTCAGGCCATTTCTAGAGCATAGACATTGGGAGCCGCTTGTGCAGTTGAGTGTTTTTTAGGGACTTGACTTGTACTGAATTGACCGACGCAACTGTTGCATCAATGAGTTCGGAGATTGCTGTTATCATTTGTAAGTTGGAGTGAATGTTCCCACCTGCCTTTTTTGATTCAATGGAGCATATTCCCGTGCATCTTAAATACGAGGCATTCTTAGGAGGTCCGGTGCATTACTGTTGGATGTACCTATTTGAAAGGTAAAACACTCATAATGTTAGTTACATACGCAATCAGGCACATTGAATATTTAACGTATGTTTTACACCGTATGGACAGGTACTTACGTCGGTTGAAGAAGATGATCAGAAATAGATCACAAGTAGAAGGATATATCAATAGTGCGTACCTTACGCAAGAGACTACCACATTTTGGTCCTACTATTTTGATCGGCATATTGCAGAGCAGTATCGATCGGTGAAGCGAAATATTGTTGAAAATTTACTAAAAGGTGTTGATGTAAATGATTTGTCCATATTTACAGAGGTTGGCATGACTGTTGGTAAAAGTGTGCGGAGGCCGTTGACCGATGCTGAGTATCACGTTATCCAAACGTACGTGTTATGCAACTGCACCGAAGTGGAGCCATACATAGAGTACGTTTTGTTTATGATATGTTCATAGTATTAAAACAATTTGAAATGTTTCAAACAGTTGTTAACTTATTGTATATCATATATAGATTGTTTCTAAACCTATACGTTCGAATGGTACGACCTGGTCTTACATTCGCTGATGAGGGATCAATGATTGACAAAGAGTTTCGTTCTTGGTTCTCTGCATACGTGAGTTTTTGGCTAATGTGTCAAATTTATTTTGTAATATATATTGCACTTTGAATTTACCTTTTACACAATATATGTGATTACAGGTTGACTCACCTACATTGCCAGTAGCTGATCCTCGCATTATTTCTTTGGCAAAAGGACCTGCAAGGGTTGCAAGATCATATACTGGCTACGTTGGTAATGGGTACAGATTTCAAATGAAGGCGCATTCAGTTAACGGAGCAACGAACAATAGTGGGGTCTGCATAAAGGGTCAAGTGTTCGGAACCAGTGAAGACGATTATTTCGGAGTAATAGATGAGATCATTGAGATTCAATAAGCAAGTTCGACCCTAAAACACATTGTTCTATTTAACTGCACGTGGTTTAAGACAACCAGACGCTGCGAAATTCGTAAGTTGTCTCATTTGCAGATCGTGGAGGTTAATAAGTCTAAACATATGCGCACAGAAGATAGGTTTGTCATGGCTTCACAGGCGATTCAAGTCTATTATCTAAACTATCCATGTAATAGACGCGATCTGATAGATTGGTTAGTTGTTTGTAAAGTAAAACTGTCCCATGTAGAAGAAGGTATCTCCGATAAGAACAATACAGAGTACAGTGCTTTCCAGGAAGACGAGATAAGATTGCATGCGATTAATGATGGTCAGAACGCTAGTACTGTTAGACCACTGAATGATGGAACGATGACATTGCAGGACAATACAGATGTTCCAAATGATCGTGATCATGAAACTTCACAAGATGAAACAGCTAAAGAATAAACAGAATCAGAATCAGAGGATGAACTTGAAGGACGACCAAAAGACACAGAGAATGATGACTGAAACAAGTTATTTTTTCTTTTAATTGCCCCATTTAAAAAAAGTGATAAATGCGATCATATGGTCATAAATTACAAGATAAAAATGAGGCGCTCAGGTCGTAATTGTCATGACAGTTGTTTTTTTCTTTCTTTTTCCCAATGACAATTGCGACCAGATGGTCGTAATTTTCCCCAGGAAAGTAAAAAAAATAAACAGTTGTATTCATATAATACGACCATCTGGTCGCAAATATAGTTAGATGCGACCATATGGTCGCAATATTTAGCGGTAATTTTGAACATTTACCAAATTTATGGCGGTGATTTTGACTTTTACGACCCAGTGGTCGTAATTTGTAATTATTACAAATTCAAATTTACGACCCTGCTGATCGTAATTCACTGCATGCGCGACTACCCACATTCCGTCATAATGAATGGTCGCAAAAATTAAAACAAAAAGGGGCAGACGGATCTCCCCCTCCCCAGTCTCCCGTTTTCTTTCTTTTTTTTCTTTTCTTTCTCTTCCTAGTCGTTTTTTCCCCTCCCCCGTTCCCTTATATCCCATTCCCTTATTTCCCGTTCCCTCGAAGACCATTTCCTTAACCCCGTTCCCTCAATGCTTGTTCTCTCAAATCCCGGTTAGTTATCTAAACTTTATTTTTAAAAGTTCTTTTAAATTTTTTATTCATTGAATTAGGCTCGGCTAGGTTATGTTCTTAGTTTGTATAAATTAGTTTAGTTAATTAGATTAGTTTTAATTTCGGGTTTAAATCATATTAATATTACAGCAAATAGAATTATATTAGTTTACGTAGTTGTTTTAATAAATGTAGTATTCTTTTAACAACCGCCGACAAAAAAATGATGGACGGACGACATCCTCCTCGATCAGACGATGCTGGCGATGATAATGATGATGCGTTCGTTACTAGTACACCCACGACTGAGGAGTGGGACAAGCTGCTCGCACAGTACGAGTACCCAGCTCCATCTACACTAGTACCTGAGACACAGCTCAGGACTCCGCATGCAGTACATGACACACCTGGGACATCTCGAGGTGTTGTTGGTTCAGCATCGGGATCAGCTTCTGGGTCTGGTCAAGCAGTTCCGCCACCCACCCCTCCTCGTGATCCATTATTACTTTTGATCGAGGGAGATGAGTAAGTAACCCGTATTCGTAAAATTATATTCCTTTTTATTTCATTTATATGAAATCTAATTATATTTCTCATTGTTTTTTTGTTATATGAATATCAGATTGCAGCCGCATAAAACCATTTCGAAACGGTTTCGAGAGGTGCTTCAGAGTGGTCCTCTTCCCAGCGAGTTTCACTGGACAAAGATTCTGTACCCTGAGAAGAGCAGGTTGTACGACAATTTGAAGGTAAAAAATATTTCGTTTACGTATCTTATATTTCTTTGCTTTTTTTTCACAAACTTTACTAATGTATATTTCTTATTTACGTAATATTTGCAGGGTAAATTTACTATGGGTCTAGATGTGACGGATCAGAGGTTGTTTCCCCTCTGGGATAAACATATGCAAAGTCGATATAAAGACATTCTCTATCAGGCGCGGAAAAAGAACGCAGCGAATCGCCCCGTCTGGATGAGTGAGGAGGAACACGCTCGGCTTCTGGCGAGCATGCTCACTGAGATTGCAATCAGACTATTTGCGAGGAACCGGGGTAACCGTTTGATCAACCCTACTCTCTACACAGGCAGGGCCCATCCTCACGACGAGCACCATCGTCTTTTGGCAAGGCTGCTACACAGGTGGGGCCCGTCCTCACGACGAGGCAGCTGTGTGAAGAGGTCCAGCAGCTCTAATCACAGGTCCAGAAGATGCGTGATTCGATCCAGGAGCTCCAAGCGCAGGTCTAGGAGCAGGTTACAGCTGCTTTGGCTGCATTCTTCACGTCTCATGGTCTGAATGACCCCGACCTTCATCTTCAGCTCCCCCATCTCGACCACCGCAGTAGTTTTTTCATTTACTTCTTTTTTTTGTTGTATATGAATTATTCTGGTTCTATTTTTATATATTTTAGTAATTCATTTTGGGTTTTATACGAATTATTTTTGTTTTTTTTATAGATTTTATTATTTTATTTTATTCTTTTTTTATGATAAATATTATTCCATTAATTAAAATAAAATAAAAAAAATTATTTTAAATTAAAAAAATTTAAATATTTGCTACCCCCGGGATCGCAAATATTGAAATATTTTTTAATAAATAAATAAAAAATATCTACATTTACGACCAGAGAGTAGCAATATGTGCTACCCTATAGTCGTAATTGTGGGCCCATAATTACGACCAATGGGTAGCAATATTTGCTACCTTATGGTCGTAATTATGGGCCCACAATTACGACCATATGGTAGCAAATATTGCTACTCTCTGGTCGTAATTCTGGACAATTTAAAACGACCATAGGGTAGCAAATATTACGACCCCATAGCAAATATTGCTACCATAGGGTCGTAATATTTATGGTTGACTTTTTTACAACCAAAAAACGTATGGTCGTAATTATATGACCCCAAGTCACAAATATTTCATTACGACCCACTTTTTGGCTACCAGAATCCTGGTCGCATTTGGGGTCGTATTTTTGTTAATTACGACCCACCTGGTCGTAATTTCCTGGTCACGAATACTCAGTTTTTTTGTAGTGTAAGCATCACTAATAAGGACCCTCGGAAAATTTTGGAATTTTTTTGAATTTTTCACTATTTTTCCATTATTTATTTATTAAATAATTGATAAAAAAAACTTATAAGTCCAAAACATATGAGACTCGGTTTTGAACTCATTACATTATCCTAGACATGGATCCATCATAGGGTACCCAAAATGACAAAAAATGTTTTTAGCTACCTCGACACTATGACATGACTCAGGCTCGATGTCTCCGATGAAATCAAATCTAGTATGCTCTAATCATCATGAAATTTTTTTTGGTAGTTAAGAATCACTGATAAGGACTCCCAAAAAAATTTAAAATTTTTTGAGATTTTTTTGGTCTTGTTTTATATTTTTCCATTATTTATTTATTAAATAATTCATTAAAAAAAGTTATATGTACAAAAAATATGAAACTCAGTTTTTAAACTCATTACATTAACCAAGGCATAGATCCATCATGGGCTACCCAAAATGACAAAAAAACGTTTTTAGCTACCCTAGCACTCAGACATGACACGGGCTGGATGTCTCCGATGAAAATTGTAACGACCCGACTCCAATAAAGACTGGCCTCGAGTACTCTCAGCGGAAGCGCGAAAAATAAGAAATTTAAATTTCATTTAAAACATCTCGTAACGGAAAACAACAATTTCTACGGAAAATTTGCATGGGTCCAATTAAAAATCGAATAAACCAAAACCTGTTTACATCAATTTCCCAAGCAGAAAAACGGTAAATAATGTTTCAAAAGTGTAACAACTTAAAACAACTTTATTCAAGGATTATAAACGACGACATTAAACTAATGATTACATAAGACACTTCTTATGCAATTCACACGACTCGAGCTCGAGATGCAGTCCACTAGTCCTCTTCCAAGCTCGACATCCAAGTTTCAACACATACCATCTTCCTAATCACGACCTCGACCGCAACAACCTGAAAGGTGATATAAAGCACCTCTGAGTTTGATAACTCAGTGGAAATAAAAGAAATAAAAGTAAATTTACGCTCGAACTCCATATTCTGAATTGTGTCCACGCACTCGGGTCTCTCACCCTCGATTAGCCTTTGCCTTCTCTAGAGGTTCTATCTCATAATGTTCATCATGTTCCCAACCAAAAGCTCTAACATTCCCGGTTAAAAACCCATGATTAAACATTTAAATTATCTTCTAAACCATTATGAACTAACTCCAAATCCGTTCGTCACTCTTATTCCTATCTCGTGCCTAGCTACACTTAATATTCACTACACTTTGCATTAGCACTTTCTTGATTCTCACTCAAACCAAGCTAAACCATTTTACCCTTCTTACACTCATATTTTCCTAAACCCATATCACCTAACTTTCCAATCCTCAAGCCCAATCTAGCTTAAAGTACACGTTAACATGTTCCCCATACTTAACCTTTACACACGTCCCAGAATATATATATATATATATATCAGAAGTTAAACGAAAAATAAGAAATGTTATGATGCAATTGAAACGACAAGGAGACCAAAACATGTATGTTTAAAGATTAAATATCCACGAACAAAATTATTATGGTTAACACAATCACAAATGCTAATGAATGCAATAACCGGCTATGTAATAGATATGTACACTTGACCAATCCGTGGCATTTCAAACTCATAACCATGTCGAGTAAACATTATCCGTCTCATAATCACATTCCGCAAATTCCTTTCAATTAATAACCTTTCATATACAATCTTGGCGTCTCACTACGCACTTTGCACATATCAACACAAATTAATATTCAAGTCGTAGCTTCTTATATTCTTCCAGGTTATCGTAATAACCACTCTAGCTTCCAGGCCATCCCCCACACAGCGCCTCGGAGCTACACAATATCCGCCACGGTAACCACGTGTAACGTCCAACAACCAACACACCGTTACACGGGTTACGATCCCATGGCTACAAACCGAAAGCATGATATGCATGAGTGACATGTTATGAGATGCAATGAGATTGACATGTTTGCTTATAGTAATATCGTATATCAGAATCTCAATCACAAAATGTGTAGGCTCAAAATCATATACCCCTTAGTGCTCTTTTCAAGCAATTCTCTTTCTAAGCTTTTCCATAACAGTCATCGAGCATAGCCCGTATACATATCAAGTATGCATAAATATGGCCCAATTCAGCACATGACTCGATCTTTAACTCGACCATGTGATAATGCAATTAAAAGATGTAAGAGAAGAACACAAATCACATATTAATGCAAGACAATGGTCATTCGACAACTTGTCAAGTCTAGCTCGTCTCCTTCGAAATATTCATTCCTCCATTGTATTCCGACACCAAAGTTTCACTACCAGCCATGTCAAATTTAAAACCATCTCACACCATTCGCAAACAACCACAACTTGTAAATCTATGGTAATATCATCCTCCAAATTCGAATATCAAGCAAAGGTATAGGTTTTAACAAAACAATCCTCCACTCGCAGCTAACGCACCTGAGTCACAACTCGTCTACCTCTCGACTACAAGATTCATCCTCAACTATCACATACTTTCCTTTCTTACCTTCAAGGCCTAAACACGTTCAACAATCAGCCCCAATACCTCAAACCCATACCATAATACTCATAACTCAAATGGTATTCAAGTGTCTCGCACCATTACAAAACCCGCTCTATTCTCACTTTCGCTAGTAAGCTTTTGAGGCCCGGCTTGAAATTACTTTTCCCTACAATCACTATCCATAAATAACCTTCAAATATTCCTATTATATCATACAAAATTCAGTAAGAACAGTTAATTAACTCTGGACCCCGGTTTGAACCAAAAAGTCTCAAAACTAGCCAAATGAAAAAGTGGTGATTTTGGCCTCTTGGTGCTTTTTGAGAGATCAATGGTTGGAGTTTCCATCTTGCCTTTCTTTTGTAAAATATGTATTTAAGCACCCAAATATACCAGCATTGAAAGATGTTAAGAGAAAGCCAAGAAAACTCCAAAATTAAGAAAACTAGTGGACTTCAAAGGAACAACATTGGAGGTTTAAGCTTGAGCTTCATACAGGGCTTCCTATGTTTGGTTTTAATCTTACCTCTCGGATTACTAGTCTTTACCATAAGCTGAAGAGTTTAAGGATTGCCTTTCCGAATTACAACTTATAAGTCTAATGATCTTGTCTCATAACCATGCTATTCTAGCAAGATAACATCTAATCTTGTCTCCACTTACCCCACTCTTGTTTTACTCACTTAACCCGCTATTGTTTTACTCTCCATACCCAAATTTAAACACTACCACATTTATCAATTCATCAAATAAAATCTAACATAAATATACTTTTATCCCTTTTTATTCCCACCTTATGATATAAAGTATCTTGCTTGAACTTCTTGGAGTTATTTGATCCTTTACCTACACCAAACAACATTTATACACAATAACACCTTAATTTCCATTGATTAAACATTCATAACATATTAAGCAACAATTATATCAAGGTTATCCAAAACAGCCCCTTATAAACAATTAATCCTTAATACCGATCATACTTCATTTTAAGACATGATAACACCATCTCGGGGGCCCCAAAACAGCCCCATAATCAAAAACTCCAAAACAGCCCCTAAGTTCAATAACAAAACAGTAGCTTAAGGATAAGCCAAAGACTATTTCAAGTCCAAATATTGAGTTGTTGCATCTTAGATTCAATTCTAATTCTACATATGTTTAAAACCATAAACAACTTAAAAATTATTTAAGTTTTACAATCCTAGAGAAAATTTCAAAAAGTCATCCATAAACATTAATATTAATTTTCATGGGCTAGTACACTTTTCCTATAAATTCATTATTCCCAAACTCAATTCATTTTAGATCATAAAATTAAGACTCAAAACATGTTATCTTACTTATATCTCTACAAATTTTAAACATCCAAACCAACCCTAACCCATAAAACAAAAACCCACAACTTTGAACCCAAAACCTAGAAAAGAAAACTCACCAAAACCTTTGGAAATTGATAGAAATTGATAGGGATTCTTCTAAAATCAGCTTCTACTCGAAAATCCAATGAAAATGGACCCTGATTTCACTTGATTTGATGAAGAAATGAAGAAATTATAAGGTTTTCAATATCCTTGTCTTTGGTTTCCATGGCTGGCCGAAAATGGTAGAGAGGAGAAGAAGTGTAGCAGATTTTTGATTTTTAATTACTAATTAAATAAAGTTTCCTTTTATACTTAGCCCAAAAATGTGCAATTTGGTCCTTTTATACAATATATTCAATGGAAAAGCTCTTTCTCTTGCATTTAGGTCCATTTTCTTTATTTATCTATTGAAATTAGTCCCACCATTAACAATAGTTAATTTATTAACTAAACTTTATTCTTACTCTCTAACCATGGTTAAATATTTACCCATTCAACTAACCGTGGTTAGTTTCTTACTCAAATTTGGTTAACTTGCTTAACCTTGGTTAATCACCCCAAAATAATTATCAAACTTTATTTAAAACAAATTTTTTTTTTATTATAAATAAATTTCTAACTTCCATATTTTAAAATAAATGTTTTTAACTATTTTAATTATTTTATCAAAACCCCGGCCGTCACACATATCTAGGATGCTCCGATCGCCATGATTTTTTTTACTGTTGTTAAGCATCACTAATAAGGACTCTCGAAAATTTTTGGTATTTTTTTTAATTTTTCACTATTTTTCATATTTTTCCATTATTTATTTATTAAATAATTCATAAAAAAAAGTTATATGTCAAAAAAAATATGAAACTCGGTTTTTAAACTCATTTCATTATCCTAGACATGGATCCATCATATGGTCCCCATGTTTTTAGCTACCCGACATGCCGATATGACACGGGCCCAATGTCTCCAATAAAATCATATATAAGATGCTCCAATCACCATGGAATTTTTTCTGGTAGTTAAGCATCACTAATAAGGGCTCCCGATAAATTTTGGAATTTTTATAGATTTTTTCGCTATTTTTCCTTTATTTATTAAATAATTCATAAAAAAAGTTATATGTCCAAATAATATGAAACTTAGTTTTTGAACTCATTACATTATCCTAGACATGGATCCATCATAGGGTACCCAAAATGAAAAAACACATTTTTTGCTAACCCGACACGCCGACATGGTACTGGCTCGATGTCTTCGATGAAATCATATCTAAGATGCTCCGGTCGCCATGAAATTTTTTATGGTAGTTAAACATCACTAATAAGAACTCCCGGAAAATTTTAGATTTTTTTTAGATTTTTTCGCTATTTTTCATATTTTTTCATTATTTTTTGATTAAATAATTCATTAAAAAAGTTATATGTCTAAAAATATGAAACTCGGTTTTTAAACTCATTATATTATCCTATACATGGTTTCATGATGGGGTACCCAAAATGACAAAAAACGTTTTCGGCTACCCAGGAATGCAGACATGACACAGGCTTGATGTCTCTAATGAAATTATATCTAGGATGCTTCAATCATTATGAATAATTTTCTGGTAGTTAAACATCACTAATAAGCACTTTCAGCAAATGTTATAATTTTTTGGATTTTTCACTATTTTTGGCTATTATTCCATTATTTATTTATGAAATAATTCACAAAAAAAATATATGTCCAAAAAATATAAAACTCGGTTTTTAAACTCATTACATTATCCTAGACAAGAATCCATTATGGCCAACATGAAATGGGTCTGATATCTCCGATGAAATCATATCTAGGATGCTTCTATCTTCAAGAACATTTTTGTGGAAGTTAAGCATCACTAATAAGGACTCCCGACATATTTTGGAAATTTTTGATTTTTTTGATTTTTTTCCATTATTTATTTATTAAATAATTCATAAAAAAAAGTTATAAGTCCAAAAAATATGAAACTCGGTTTTTAAACTCATTATATTATCCTAGACATGGATCCATCATGGGGTACCGAAAAGGACAAAAAAAATTTGGCTATCCTGACTTGCCGACATGACACGTGCTCGATGTCTCTAGAGAAATCATATCTAGGTTTCTCTGATCGCCATGTATTTTTTTTTCTAGTAGTTAAGCATCACTAATAAGGACTTCCAGAAAATTTTAGAAATTTTTCGGATTTTTTAACTATTTTTCATATTCTTCTATTATTTATTAAAATAATTCATTAAAAAAAAGTTTCATATCAAAAAAATATGTAACTCGATTTTAAACTTATGACATTATCCTAGACATGAATCCATCATGGGGTACCCAAAATGAAAAAAAAAAAAAACGTTTTTGGCTACCCTAAAACGCCGACATGACACGGGCTCGATGTCTCCGATGAAATCATATCTTGGATGCTCGCATCGCAATAAAAAAAATTCCTGTAGTTAAGCATCACTAATAAGGACTCCCTGAAAATTTTGGAATTTTTCAGATTTTTTTTATATTTTTGTATATTTTTCCATTATTTATTTATTAAATAATTCATAAAAAAGTTATATTTCCAAAAAATGTATAACTCATATTTCAAACTCATTACATTATCATAGACATGTATCCATGATGGGTACCCAAAATGATAAAAAATGTTCTCGGCTAGCCCGACACGTCGGCATGACACAAGCTTGATGTCAATGATGAAATCATATCTAGGATGGTCTGATCGCCATGTGACGACCCGACTCCTTTTAAATCATTTAAAATCAAATTCCAGCGGAAGACTTAATATTTAATAAAATTTTGGCGTGGATATGTTTAAAACTTAGACTATCCACAACCTGTTTACACTTTTCACAATAAGAGAATTTAAAGACAGGAAATGCAATTCCTGTGTAAAGTTTAAAGGAGTTTAAGGTTATAAAAGTTAAACAAAAAGCTCTTATGAGCCTATAAACAAATATACAACTCATGAGATAAAATAAAATGTGTCAATGGACTTTAAAATATAACTAGTCCCTTTCGGCATATCATCATCATCCGGATCGATCGCACTCAGCTCCTCTCTCACGACCCCGAGCATTACCTGAAAATGTTTGTAATATCATGAGCTAACAACAAGCCCAGTGAAAATAAACAGAATAAAAAGTAACATTAGACTCCAAACTCGCATCCAGATTTGTGTCCAAGTAAAACTTACATTCTCTTACCAAAACTTCCAAAACTCGAGAAACTAACTCCCAACATTTAGAAGAACGTCTCCATATCACATCTCTCTTTCTTATTCATCCTTTTTAATACCTCATACTATATATAAGGTTTATATTCAAGTGTTTAATCTCCAATTTCAAGATCTTCCAATTAATTGAGAATCTAGTTCTCTTATATATATAACATAATAATTATACAAGGTCCAATACACCCTTGTATTCTCTCATTATACAATTTAATTTCATTCCTCTTTCCTATAGCACTCGGCTATACATCAATTGCATTTCTTTTCTCTATAGAAATGTATGTTAGACATAATGTTTCAATTCTTTTCTCCATAGCAACTCAGGCTATCAAAAGTTTACTTTCCTTTTTCTTTAATAAATAATGCTAAGCTCACTCAGTCTTAACATATTCAAATGAGATAATTCATTAACTCGCTCAAGAAATGTAAAATACACGCAGCATTTACATCAACATAACTATCAAAATGCTCATAATGACAGTATGAAAGCTCCTGCAGGCTAACTATACTTCATTATCTCGCTTTCCAAAATAATGTTTATAATGACAGTATTGAAGCTCCCGCAGGCTAACAATACTTCATTATCTAGCTCAAAAAGTGTAAAGGGCACACAACCTTTACATCAATATAATCATCATATGCTCATAATGACAGTATGAAAGCTCATGCAGGCTAACTATACTTCATTATCTCGCTTTCCAAAATAATGTAAATAATATCTTTTCAATAATATCTTCCCATCTCTAGTAATTAATGACAGGTAATGAAGCTCCCTCCGGCTAAGCATTCACCTCATTAACTCACCCACCGAATACAGGTAATGAAGCTCCCGCAGGCTACTAATACACTGTATCCTCGTATATGTATCATAGTAATTATGAATAATACCAGATAATGTGAACTCGCATAGTTCCATCATTATCTCATTATCCATCTCCTCCGATCATGCAAAGTCCCGCAGTCCTTTAGCATTCCTCATGTACATATACGTAAACATAAAACGAATAATATCAGATAATGCAAGCACACTCAGTCTATGCATTGCCTCATTATTCCTCCCAATAATCGATAATGCAATATGATATGATATGATATGATATGATATGAATATGCTTTCAAGTGCAGTAAAAATAAATATAATTATTCAAAATGATCGAAAGGCATAAAGATAAAGAGCGCGAATTAGCCTTTATACATAAAACAAGCAATTAGGAACTTCTGAAAAACAATAAATAAAATCAAGCCAAACGGCCTTCAATTAAACTTGAATTACTAACTTATCAAAAAGTCTCCAATTCAATTCATTCTATTTCTTTCAATAATTATCTGAAATTCCTTATCAAAATTCCTTATTCACCCTATTATACTTGGAACTTTTGTAAAGGCCCGAGAGTTGTGTAGCATAATTAAAAATTTTCCTAACATTGATCTGTTTTAATTGATGAATTTAAGTATGGAAAATTAATTTCTATGTCAATTTTGGGTTAATTAGCAATTAACCATAGTTAATTTAACTATGGATGGAGAAATTGGCAAAAGAAAGAAGCTTAACCATGGTTTAGTTTAGTAAAAGAAATAGGAAAAATGGCCTAATTGTAATTTTAGGAGGTGGAGGGTGCAAGGAGGAATTGTAGGAGGTGGAGGGGCTTAGTTGCAATTAGATTTTAGTTATTTATTTTAATTTTGGAAATTCAAAGTATAAATAGTTGATTTAAGAAAAAGAAAAAAAAAACAAAACAAAAACATATCATCTTTTCTTCTCCTAAGGCTGAGGACCCCCCCCCCTTCTCCTCCATTGTTGATAGTTCTCCATCTTCTCCAAGCTTGCATGGTGGGTGAAACCAACTAGGAACTTGTGGATTTAAGGTGGATTCATCATATTAGGAAGAATCAAGCAAGATCTAAAGGGTTTTGGACAAGATCAAGGTAAGAATTTCAACCTAGGTTTTGAAGTTTTTATAGTTTTCCATGGATGAGTTTTGAGGTTTCTTAGTTGTAATTTTAATGGTGATTGGGAGAGTATTTATCCATGTTTCATTTCAGGAAATATGGCTATGAAGTGATGAATATCAATCCAAAGAAATGTTAGGTTAATGTTCAAGTATTTGGAAATTGGTTGAGAAACTATGAAACCTCCATTAATGGAAGCTTTGCTAGCTTCAAGTGTATTAATGGCTTAGTGGGTTTTCATGACTTTTGTGGAAGATGACAATTCTGGAACTTATGTATATTATATGTAATTAATACACAAGGGAATTTACTTAGAAGTTTATCAAAGAAAGTGGTGGAATAAGCCCAAAGGCCGAGAGCATCATCCAATTTAATGTGTGGTTTCGGGATTGTTCTTCTAGTCGGTTTTTGAAATGTTGTGTGTTAAATTATACAAGCTGATTTGTAGTGTTGATATTAACTTATACACGTGTGAAGTGACTTGTTGTAGGATATGGTCGAGTGAGACCACACGGTGTTAAATACGAAGGTGAGAACACAAAGAATCGGAGGGGTGATTGGCTTGTGGTTCATAAATCTTTCGAGCTAACTTGAAAAAAATGATTGTTTATGGTTGTGACTAGTTGGGAATTGAAAAGTATGGTTAGTAAGACACGGAAATGGAAGATGGAAACGACTCCGATAAGGGTTTAAGAACCGAAGAGCTAGTTAGCTCAATCCGAAGCGGGTTTGAATAAATGTTTCCATAAGCATGCCTACTTGCTAATTAGATTATAAACTCAGTCCACGGTCGAGTCATATACTAACTTGGGGCTATTATTCTGAGTACTTGACATGTATCAATAATTGCTCAATGATTAGTTGAATGAGTAAATAAAAGTAGTGCTTGAACTATGAGATATATACCTAATGAACATTGTGCAGGGGGTGTAGTATGATTGAGTCATACACGGCTTGGGAAAATTGACTTGTTTATGCTTGTTGAGCCGAGAGTTCTTCCATGATAGTTATTGAAATAAAGTTTGAATATTTTATTTTAATTTCATAACACATCATTCATGCATATCATTTGTTCATTGGTTGGCCATGGGGTCGTAACCCGTGTAATGGTGAGTGGATGTTGGACGTTACACGTGGTTACCTTGATGGTGATATTGTGTAGCTCCGAGGCGTTGTGTGGTGGATGGCCTGGATGCTAAGTGGTTATTGAGATAACCTGGAAGTTAATAAGAGTTGCGGCTCAAGTACGATATTGTGATGTGAAATGAATTGGGCGTAGTGAGACGCCGGGTTTCAAATGGTAAAATGTATGAATTATGAGAAAAAGGTAAACGGTACATGTGGTATGTGTTATTGATTGACAATATTACGGAATTGAAAGGTTCACATATTGATTGTAATTGTATATCTCCAATACATTGCACGCGTATTTACATTTTCAAGCATATCATTATTCTCGTGCCTTTTGCTTTGAACATTGCACATCACCGTTCATATTCTTTTGTTTTCACTGAGTGTCATGCTCAAAGGTGCTTTATATCACCTTTCAGGTGTTGCTCGAGGACGAGGACGTGGAGCGGCAGGTGGTTCTCGTTGATTTGCGAGATGGAGTTCTTGGATTGGCCACCAGACACGCGAGTCTCGTCGAGGGGTCATAGTTTTTTTTTGTGTTCTAACCATGTTTTATGTAAATATTTTAAGTAGACTTATGTGTTGTAATAATTTTACAGTGGTGCACCACGTCTTTGACTACATGTTTTATAACTCTAAGCTTTACTTGATGATATGAAATGGCCTACGAGTCGGGTTTTCTTTTGAAATTTGAGCAGGTTTATTAACAGTTTATCGTACATTTCATGTCCGATTTTCAAATGTTTGTGTTAGAGTCATATAAACTAAGCACGGTCCTTGCTTGCCTTACGTGCTCGCGTTCTAGGCTTATGTAGTAAGTCAGGTCGTCACAACTTTCAACTTCCGATAATCATTCTTAAACTCCGAAACGAATCTAAACTTAGAACTTCCAAGAGTTATTCGTTTCCTTCGAAACACCTATGAGTTCTCTCAACTCAAATTGGAACTAACTCTCAAGCCTAAGCCTGTTAGCTCACTTACTTTAATCCTTTCGATTTAAACCTTAATCTCAACTTTTGATTCTACTAATCGTTCAACTTATTCGGTTTCTAAAGCTACTTTAAATTCTATTTATTCTCACCTAAGCAATTCAAGTTCAACCAAGGGTTCAACGAGACGTCAACGTGCAACCGACACCTACAATACATCAACCAAAAATATTTTTATAAATCATAACTAAAATGATAAAAGTTATGATTTTCGAGTGAATAGTGTTTTTAGATGAATAGTGTTTTCGGATGAATAGTGTTTTTGGGTGAATAGTGTTTTTCGAAAAACGAGCTCAAAATCGTCAAATTCCTTGATAGAAATTCATGATTTCAACTTCAAAACTCATTTATAAACAAAACCAAACAAATCCATATCAAAAGTTTTGAAAACTTACTTTTTAGGACTTTCCTTAGGGAACGAGAAACACTACGAGGCTAGGTTGGATAGATAGCCCTCGTTCCGAGCAATCCAACGCAACCGAAAACTCGACGATCCGCCGAGAAACTAAGAAAAGCCAAGAAGATCTCCATGGATATTGAGACCCACGGCCAAGCATGGAAGAGAAGAGAGGATTTGTGTGGTCAACTTGGTCAATTGGCTATTTAAAGAAGAGATGAATAGTAATTTTGGATATTTTTAAGAAATTAGAAATTACGGATACATCCTTTTAATTAATTTAACTCATAAATCAAATCCCGAAGTTCTTAAACTAGCCAAATGGTGATTAATAATTATTAATTGGCCCGTTAATAATTATTAATACGACCAAAACTAATTTAAGCTAGCAAAACGATTAAAAGGGTTTTCGAACGAAATTAACTACTAAATTCTAAATGATAAATTCTAATTAATCTAATTAACTCTAAAATGAAATTAAATGCTTTAAATAAAATAAATAATAAGTAATAAGTAAATAAATAAAATAAAATAAAAAATTTTACCTTGTAAAATAACGGGACGTTACAGCCATGACATTTTTTATGGTAGTTAAGCATCACTAATAAGTACTCCCACAAATTTTTGAATTTTTTCATATTTGTTTGCTATTTTTCTCATTTTTCAATTATTTATTTATTAAATAATTCATAAAAAATAAAACTCATATGTCCAAAAATTATGAAACTCGGTTTTTGAACTCATTACATTATCCTAGACATGGATCTATCATGGGTTACCCAAAATGACAAAAAATGTTTTTGGCTACCCCGACACGACGATATTACACGGGCTCGATGTCTCCGATGAAATCATATCTAGGATACTTCGATTGCCATGAAATTTTTTCCCGTAGTTAAGCATCACTAATAAAAACTCCCGACAAATTTTGGAATTTTTCATATTTTTTCATTATTTATTTATTAAATAATTCATAAAAAAAGTTATATGTCCAAAAATATGAAACTCGGTTTTTAAACTCATTATATTATCCAAGACATGGATTCATTATAGGGTACCCAAAATGACAAAAACAAAAATTTGGCTACTCCGGTACGCCGACATGACCAAGGCTCGATGTCTCCGTTGAAATCATATCTAGGATGCTCCGATCGTCATTAATGTTTTTCTGGTAGTTAAGCATCACTAATAACGACTCCTGGCAAATTTTAATTTTTTTAGGATTTGTTTCGCTATTTTTCATATTTTTCCAATATTTATTTATTAAATAATCTATTGAAAAAAGTTATATCTCCAAAAAATATGAAACTTGTTTTTTAAACTCATTACATTATTCTAGATATGGATCCATCATGGGGTACCCAAAATGACGAAAAATATTTTTAGCTACCCAAGCACGCCAACATGACACGACTCGATGTATATGATGAAATCATATCTAGGATGCTCTGATCGCCCTGAAATTTTTTCTCATAGTTAAACATCACTAATACGAACTTCCGGTAAATTTTGCAATTTTTTAGATTTTTTTGTTATTTATCATATTTTTTTATCATTTATCTATTAAATAATTCATAAAAAAAGTTATATGTCCAAAAAAAATATGAAACTCGGTTTATAAACTCATTACATTATTCTAGATATGGATCCAACATAGGGTACCCAAAATGACAAAAGAAAATTTTGGCTACCCCAGCACGCCGATATGACCCGGCTCGATGTCTCTGATGAATTCATATATAGGATGCTCTGATCGCCATGAAATGCTTTCTTATAGTTAAACATCACTAATGAGGACTCCCAGGAAAATTTTGGATTTTTTTTCTCCTTATTTTTGATATTTTTCCATTATATATTTATTAAATAATTATAAAAAAATGTTATTTGTCCAAAAAATATGTTTGAGAGTGCTTTTGGTCAAGGCAAAAGTGCTTTTAAATTATCAAAAGCACTTCCTATAATATTTATGTTTGGTAATATTTTGTAAGCACTTTTTTGTAAAAGTCAAAAGCACTTCAAAGTGTTTTTTGAACAAGTATTTGGTTCTTTTTGAAGTGCTTTTTATTTTTTAAACTCTCTAACTTTTTACTACACAGTTTATATCTTTAACATTTTTTACACATTTAATTTCTCTAACCTCTCTCTACAAATTTCCTCTCTCTAACCTCTCCTCTACATACTTTTTCTTTCTCTAACCTCTCTCTAAATTCTTTTTCCACATTCTCACTAACTTCTCCTCATACTCTCTCTCTCTCTCTCTCTCTCTCTCTCTATATATATATATATATATATATATATATATATATATATATATTATTTCTATATAATATTTTTCTCTACACATTTTTTTTCTAAGAATAACTATATAAGATTAAAAGCACTTCCTCAATGTTAGAACCAAACAATAAAATACTATAGGACTAAAAACTTTTTATCATAGCACTTATAATAAACGTACTTTAACTAAAAACACTTATTTCACAAAACACTCCCAAACACACCCTAATAAGGACCCCCGATAAATTTTGAAATTTTTCGGATTTTTCATATATTTCCATTACTTATTTATTAAATAATTCATAAAAAAGTTTTATGTCCAAAAAATATGAAACTCGGCTTTTAAACTTATTTTATTACCCTAGACATGGATCCACCATGGGGTACCCAAAATGACAAAAAATATTTTTAACTACTCTGGCATACCGACATGACACGGCTCGATGTCTTCGATGAAATCATATCAAGGATCCTCCCATCACCATGAAATTTTTTCTAGTAGTTAAGCATCACTAATAAGGACTCCTTGAGTATTTTTTTTATTTTGCGGATATTTTGCTATTTTTCATATTTTTCAGTTATTTATTTATTAAAAAACTCATAAAAAAAATTATATGTCCAAAAAATATAAAACTTAGTTTTTAAATCTCATTACATTATTATAGACATGACTCCATCACGAGGTACCCAAAATGACAAAAAAAGGTGTTTGGCTACCCCGACACGCCGACATGACAAGACTCGATGTTTCCTATGAAATCATATCTAGGATGCTTCGATCGCAATGAAATTTTTTCTAGTAGTTAAGCATCACTAATAAGGACCCCTGAAAAATTTTAAAATTTTTTCAGATTTTTTCGCTATTTATTAAATTTTTTCATTATTTATTTATTAAATAATTCATAAAAAAAAAGTTATATGTCCAAAAATTATGAAACTCGATTTTGTAAACTCATTACATTATCCTAGACATCTTGGGGTACCCAAAATGACAAAAAATATTTGGCAACCCCGACATGTGATGTGACACGGCTCGATGTCTTCGATGAAATCATATCTAGGATTCTCCAATCGCCACAAAATTTTTTCTGAAAGTTAAGCATCACTAATAAGGACTCCTGACAAATTTTAGAATTTTTCAGATTTTTTCGATATTTTTCATATTTTTCCATTATTCATTTAGTAAATAATTTATAAAAAAAGTTATATTTTCAAAAAATATAAAACTCGGGTTTTAAACTCATTACATTATCCTAAACATGGATCTATCATGGGGTACCCAAAATGACAAAAAAAAGAGTTTAGTTACCCCAGCACGCTGACATGACATGACTACAATGAAATCATATCTAGGATGCTCCGATCGCCATGAAATTTTTTCAAGTAGTTAAGCATCACTAAAAAGGACTCTCGGTAAATTATAAAAAATTTCAAAGTTTTTCGCTATTTTAAAAAAATTTCCATTATTTATTTATTAAATATTTCATAAAAAAAGTTATATGTCCAAAAAATATGAAGCTCGATTTTTAAATTCATTACATTATCTTAGACATGGATCCATCATGGGGAACCCAAAATGACAAAAGAGGTTTTTGGCTACTCTACACGCCGACATGACACGACTCGATGTCTTCGATGAATTCATATCTAGGATGCTCAAATCGTCGTAAAAAATTTTCTAGTAGTTAAGGAGCAATAATAAGGACTCCTGAAAAATTTTGGTATTTTTTTATATCTTTTCGCTATTTTTTATATTTTTCATTATTTATTTATTAAATAATTCATAAAAAAAAGTTTTATGTCTAAAAAATATGAAACTCGGTTTTTAAACTATTTACCTAATCCTAGACATGGATCCATTATGGGGTATCGAAAAGGACAAAAAAGCATTTTTGGCTACCCTGACACACCGACATGGACACGCCTCGATGCCTCAGATGAAATCATATCTAGGAAGGATGCTCCGACCGTCGTGATATTTTTTTCTGGTAGTTAATCATCACTAATAATGACTCCCAGTAAATTTTTTAATTTTTTGGATTTTTCTATTATTTTTCATATTTTTCCATTATTTATTTGTTAAATATTTCATAAAAAAAAGTTATATGTCAAAAAAATCTGAAACTCGGTTTTTAACTCATTACATTATCCTAGACATTGATCCATCATGGGGTACCCAAAATGATAAAAAAAGGTTTTTTGCTACCCAGGCACGCCGACATGACACGACTCGATGTCTCAGATGCAATCTTATCTAGGATGCTCCGCTCGTCGTGAAATTTTTATGGTAGTTAAGCATCACTAATATGAACTCCCAACATAATTTGGAATTTTTCGTATTTTTCGCTATTTTTCAATTATTTTTTATTAAATAATTCATAAAAAAAAGTTATATGTCCTAAAAATACGAATTTCAATATTTAAATTCATTACATTATCCTAGCGATGGATCCATCATGGGGTACCCAAAATGACAAAAAAACGTTTTTGGCTAACCCTGCACTCCGACATTGCACGGCTTGATGTCTCTCATGAAATCATATTGTAAGGACCCGAGAGTTTATTATAGGGTAATTAGAATTTTCCCTTATATTGGTTTATTTTGTTTGGTATTTTTATTAAGTAGGGGAAAATTATTATTATTTGCTACGTATTTTCGGTTAATTAGCAATTAACCATAACTAATTTCTTTAAAGAAGGGCAAAATTAACCATAGTTAATTTAGGGAAGAGGACTAGTTAGCAAGTATTTTGAGTTCAAGGATTATTTTAGCAAAGGAAAATTGGGAGGGGTTTGGTTTTTCTTTTAGGAGGTGGAGGGATGGATGGGCAATTACATTTTAGTTAATTTATTAATTTAGGATTTGGTTTGTATTTAAGACATGAGGAAAGGAAAAATAAAAATAAATAAAACATTCCCCTTCCTTCTTCTCCAACCCATCGCCCCCCCCCCCCCTCCTTTTCCCTCCATTTTTGATTTCTTGCTTTCTCCTTCAATCTCTCTCAAATAACTTGGGTAATTGAGTGGGATTTGGTTGTTTTGTGTTAGAATTACCATCCAAGGAAGACTCTTACAAGAATCATTGGAGTTCGAGCAAGATTAAGGTAAGATTTCAAAAGAGAATTTCTATGTTTTTCATAAAAGTGTTGGGTTGTTCTTGCTTGTTTTAAATCGCCATGGGAGTTTTGAAATCTGAAATTTTCTATTCAAAACATGTTTACCCACCCTAGGAAGTATTGTTTTAGTTTTCTTTAGTAATTGGGAACCATGGATGCTTTTCAAGCTTTAAGAAAACTCCATTAATGGTGGATTTCAAGCTTCTAGTTTTTTTTACAAAATTGAGTTTTCTTGACTTTTATCTAGAGGGTTCCAATTCTGGAATTTTTGGGTGTTTATGAACATATTTTACACATGAAAAATATCCTAGGAAGACAAGCTAATGAAATTATTATAATTTTCCTTTTGGCCAAAAACTACGCTTTAAATTAGCTAGTTTTGGAACTTTTCCTCCAATCGGGCTGAATTTCGTTTTTGTTCTTGATGGGCTGAGATATTTACTTTATTTTAAGCTTAAACATGTTTGGGATGGTTTGATGTAGGAGACGGACAAGCACGAGCAAGTTTAAAGTTAATTGTAAAGGTGAGAACAAAAAGAATCAAAACGGTGACGGCGGGGTGGTTTGTGATTTGTTAGAAGAACGATGTGGGTTCAAATGGTCATTGTTGGTTTGTAAGTGCTTTGTGGTGTGTTTTAAAAGATAAATGGAGTTGTGAAAGTAATAAGACACGAGATCCTTGGTTCGCTCTTAAGAGTCAGAAAGAGCGGAGTTGCTAAAACCCACTTGCCTTTGGATACAACTTGAGTTACTTAGACATGTTTACTTGCTTTCATATATCTCAATTAGGATAGAACCACATGTTACTTAATCTTATATGAAACTTGAGTTAGATATTTGTTTATAGATATTTGTTTATTAACCTTACTTGAATTTTGCTTTACATATAATCTTGGCTAGTTTACATGACTACTTGAGTACTTGCTTCTACATACCACATGAGCTAGTCTTGCACGTATACTTGTTTTTACTCGCATTTCAAGTTAAATATCGAGTCATATGCTGAATTGGGACTTATGATACACATGCCCGATATGTTTTAGATTGTTGTTTGATGAGTAAAGTTTGGCGAAATGCTACGGCATCATGCCTGAAGTTGGTATTCTTATTATGCACTTTGAAAGTGTCAAGTGAAAGATTGAATTGTATGTTGGTTGAGAACTCCTCTTACTTGTTTAAATATTATTTCCAATGACAATAGTAAATAGAGCATGATTAGTGCATTTCATAACATCTCACTTCATTCATGCATTCCAAGTGTTTGATGATTGGTCATGGGGTCGTAACCCGTGTAATAGTGAGTGGCTGTTGGACGTCACACGTGGTTACCGTGGCGGAAGTGGTGTAGCTCTGAGGCGCTGTGTGGTGGATAGCCTGGATGCTAGAGTGATTATTACAATAACCTGGAAGAACTAGTGAACTGTGGATCGAAATTTTTTATAAGATGTTGTATGTGTTACGTGTAGTGAGACACGGGAAAGTTATGTGGGATCTATATTTTCAGAAGGTAGTTAAGAAAGTGATATTGGTAGAATGATCGGAGACTCAGTCTTGCCTTGAACATGATATACCAATGGTTTGGTCCACCTTATATGTTTACTCTTTTCTTATGTTTTATGCATACTTTAGTATCCAATTACATTGTGCATAATATTCCGTTCTTTGCATGGCATCGTTTTCATTCCTTTTGTTTTCACTGATTGTCATGCTCAGAGGTGGTCTAAAACACCTTTCAGGACCCGGACGAGGACGGGGAATAGGCGCGGCAGGTGGTGCTTGTTGATGCAGCTTTTGGGTTTAGGCCTCCGGTCACACGAGCCATGGTTCCTGGGAAAGTTATTGTCGTCTTTTGTATTGTCGCGTTTTTTTACTTTAGGATCAGATTTTAACTTTAATGTATATATTATGTTTACGTAACAGTTTTCTCTGATGCACCAAACTTTATTTTCATTTGAAACTGTTGGGATTGAGGCCTCTAAAAGAGTTCTCAAACGGAAGTCCCAACGGATCTTTCCTTGCAGTATAATAAATTCAAAATTCTAAAAGCATAAAAGAAATACTAACCCTTGTTGAGAAGTGTCTGACTCTTCCTCGTTCTTCGATGGTTACGATTCAGGGACCACCAAAAAGATCTTCCTCACTAAGCACAAAAGAGAATCGGTGCGTGGGCACTATCTCCTTTGGAAAAAGGAAAAATTGAGAAGAAGAATTTTCTTCCCAATCACCCTATGGGCGGCGCAAGAGAGAGAGGAGAGGAAATTCCTGAGCCTTTACTTTAACTCTCTTGGTTGTGTGTTTTGGGGTCACCCCAAAGGTCCTATTTATAGGAAAACCAAGGCATCAGAAAATCTTCTGAATATCTTTTTAATTAATAAATATATAATTAAGATATTCTAAAATATATTTGAATAATAAAGATATTATATTTTATTCCATAATAAAACATTCCATATCTTTTATTTAAATTAATCAATATTAATTTAAATATATTATTCCGTATCTTCCATTTAAATTAATCATATTAATTTAAATAAGATATTCCATATCTTCCATTTTAAATTAATCACATTAATTTAAAAATAAGATATTCATATACATTTTAAATAAATAAAAATGCAAACTTTTTGGTCAACCCTTTGACCAAGGGGGCGGTGTGACCCCACCTTGGGCCACACGCCCTATCATCATCCAATGACAATATTGGGCATTTTTATTTTCCTCATTATTTAATGGAACAATTCCTTTAAATAATTAAATAAATAAAACTCCTTTTATTTATTCCAATAAATAAAACTCCTTTTATTTATTTCCTCATTTCATTTGATAATTTCAAATTAAATATTTAAATAGACTCTTCTATTTAAATCCCCATTAATTTTGGCAACACAAAATTAATTTAATTAAATAAACTCCTTTATTTAATCTCTTATAATTAAATAGACTCTTCTATTTAATAATTAAATAGACTCCTCTATTTAATTCCACCATTAATTAAATAATTAAATAGACTCCTCTATTTAATTTCCTTTAATTAATTGAATAGACTCCTCTATTCATTTCCAATTTTCCAAAGAGAAATTAATCATATTAATTTATGTTCTCGATTACATGCATTAGCTCGGAGGACTTAATGGACCTATAGGACTAAGCTCCAATGATCCAGAATTACCTTTGATTAAAACTCCTTTTAATCAATTAATTCTCATTCATTAACTCCTAGATAACTCCACTAAATATCTAGAGTTGCACTCTTAGTACTATAGACATAGTTATGTCCATTGGCTATAATCATTAACTACACTTTGATCCTTCACAAGTTAGTTCGTATCCATGGCTAGGTATTTACACCGTATTAACCTCCATGATACATCTTGTTCCTTAAGCCCAATGATTCTCCAATGAACAACCTTACATAATCTCTATTATGCGTCTTTAACCTTTTCCTTGATCGGAGGAATATGGGGCCCCCATTGTTCAAGACCGAATCAGTCCATAAGGGAACTACTTATCTATTTTCCTATATGGAAAAGAGTGAATTCCAATTCTTGTGTAATTACGTTCCCAGCTACAAGCAAGATGCAATCCCCAAAGTGGGAGGCATATTGAGCGAACTATACGAGTCACTCTCACCTATGCAAATCAAA
The DNA here is from genome assembly GCA_028015215.1 of Gynostemma pentaphyllum. Taxonomy (NCBI): domain Eukaryota; kingdom Viridiplantae; phylum Streptophyta; class Magnoliopsida; order Cucurbitales; family Cucurbitaceae; genus Gynostemma; species Gynostemma pentaphyllum. Next base: position 12,914,104 of record CM051350.1, read on the forward strand.
GGCTTGTCTCTTGCGAACAGGAGTTCGTAATCCACTCAGGATTAAGATCAATTGTACATGATCAACCAGGTTGATAAACGAAGTGTCTTTCAGAACGGCTTTCCCGGAAGACAAGTAAGTTTATCTTAGTCCAGTCTACTACAATCTCTATTGCAAGACACCCCCACTCACATGTCTCTACATGAGCGATCCAGGATGAGATCACTTGTGCCAATTCACAAGTGGGTCGTGTTAGTGGTGTTACCAGAAATAAGGAACCCAACCTTTATTCATGTACCACAGACTATTTGAGTTACACTTAAGTGAATCTTCCCGCATCATATGCTCACTTTAAGTTATCATACGTAACTCTGGATCTTATGATGGATTACATTTATTAAACTAATAATAAATGACAATGTAAATATTACTAATTAATAATTCCTTTATTTATTTATAGTTTAATTGGATTACATAAGATTTAGGGCGGAAACCCCAGCAGAAACTTATATGATATTTTGAACCGCTCGACGAGCCGAGGTTCCTGATAAACAGGTTTATGTTGTATATGTGTTATGGAATTTACGAGTACTTCATGCCGAAATTTTGAATAATTTACTTAATCAATCGTTTTAAATTTTAAGTTCTTCGTTTCTGTTTGCGTGCTCGCGTCCTGGGCTTTTATAATAAGCTGGGTCGTCACACATATCTAGGATGCTCCGATCGCCATAAAATTTTCTCTAGAAGTTAAGCATCACTAATAAAGACTCCCGGAAATTTTGGAATTTTTCTAATTTTTTCGTTATTTTTCATATTTTTCGATTATTTATTTATTAAATAATTCATAAAAAAAAGTTATATGTCCAAAAAATATGAAACTCATTATTAAACTTATTACATTATCTTAGACATGGATCCATCATGGGATACTCAAAAATGAAAAAAAAAAGTTTTTTGTTACCCCAACACGCCGACATGACACGGCTCGATGTCTCCGATGAAATCATATATAGAATGCTTTGATCGGCATGAAATTGTTTTTGGTAGTTAAACATCACTAATAAGGTGACACGATATAATTTGGAATTTTTTTCGTTATTTCGTATATTTTTCCATTATTTATTTATCAAATAATTCATACAAAAAAGTTATATGTCCTAAAAGTATGAAACTCGGTTTTTATATACATTATATTATCCTAGACATGGATCCATCATGGGGTACCCAAAATGACAAAAAATGTTTTTGGCTACGCTGACAAGCCGACATGACACGACTCGATGTCTATGATGAAATTATATCTAGGATCCTCCGATCACCATGAAATTTTTTCTAGTAGTTAACCATCACTAATAAGGACTTCTTGCAAATTTTTTATTTTTTCAAATATTTTGCTATTTTTCATATTTTTCAGTTATTTATTTATTAAATAATTCATAAAAAAAAGTTATATGTCCAAAAAATATAAAACTTGGTTTTTAAAACTCATTACATTATCCTAGACATGGATCCATCATGGGATACCCAAAATGACAGAAAAGGTTTTTGACTACCCCGGTACACGGACATGACACGACTCGATGTTTCCTATGAAATCATATCAAGGATACTTCGATCCCCATGCAATTTTTTATGGTAGTTAAGCGTCACTAATAAGGACTCCTGAAAATTTTTAGATTTTGTTGTGGTTTTTTCCCTGTTTATTATATTTTTCATTAATTATTTATTAAAAAATTCATAAAAAAAAAGTTATATGTCCAAAAAATATGAAACTTGGTTTATAAACTCATTACATTATCCTAGACATGGACTGATCTTGGGGTACCTAAAATGACAAAAAAAAAATTGCAACCCCAACATGCAATATGACACGACTAGATGTCTTCGATGAAATCATATCTAGGATTCTCTGATCGCCATAAAAAAATTTCTGGTAGTTTAGTATCACTAATAAGGTCTCACAACAAATTTTAGAATTTTTTCAGATCTTTTCTGTATATTTCATATTTTTTCATTGTGAAACTCGATTTTTAAATTCATTACATTATCCTTGACATAGATCCATCACAGGGAACCCAAAATGACAAAAGAGGTTTTTGGCTACCCTGCACGCCGACTGGACACGACTCGATGTCTTCAATGAATTCATATCTAGGATGCTCAAATCACCGTAAAATATTTTCTGGTAGTTAAGGGCACTAATAAGGACTGCTAAAAAATTTTGGTATTTTTTATATTTTTTATTTATTATTTATTAAATAATTCATAAAAAAAAGTTTTATGTCTAAAAAATATGAAACTCGGTTTTTAAACTATTTACCTAATCCTAGACATGGATCTTTCATGTCGTAACGAAAAGGATAAAAAAACGTTTTTGGCTACCCTGACACACTGACATGACACACCTCGATGTCTCAGATGAAATCATATCTAGGATGCTCGAACCATCGTGATTTTTTTCTTGTAGTTATAGCATCACTAATAAGGACTCCCGGTAAATTTTTGATTTTTTTGAATTTTTCTACTATTTTTCATATTTTGACATTATTTATTTATTAAATATTTCATAAAAAAAGTTATATGTCCAAAAAATATGAAACTCGGTTTTTAACTCATTACATTATCCTAGACATTGATCCATCATGGGGTACCCAAATTGACAAAAAAAGGTTTTTTACTACCCAGGCACTAGGGATGGCAATGGGACGGGGCGGGGTCGGGGATGCCATTCTCATCCCCTAACCCGCGGGGATTTTAAATCCCCATACCCTACCCTATCCCCTAATCAAAGAATCGGGGAGGGTTCAGGGAATCCCCGTTAGGGGATCGGGTTCCCCGCGGGGAAAATTCATTTTTTATATTTTAATTCTTTGTTAAAAAGAAATATAAAAAAAGAATGTATATTTAAAATATACATTTTTAAGATAAAAAGAAAACATAATATTAAACATTTTATAATTTATAAGTTGATATAACCATATTTTTTATATTTTTTCTAATAAATAAAGATAAAAGTAAACAAAATACATAAGATGTTATTAAAATGTCAGGTTCGGGGTCGGGGGCGGGGCGGGGGATGTGTTCCCATCCCCTAACCCTAAAACAAAATTGGGAAAAATTCCCCCCTAACCCAAACCCTAACTCTATAAAGCGGGGATTCCCCACCCCTATAGGGTCGGGGCCCCTAACCCTCGGGGATTTTTGCCATCCCTACCAGGCACGCCGACATGACACGACTCGGTGTCTCGGATGAAATCTTATCTAGGATGCTCTGCTCGTCGTTAAATTTTTATGGTAGTTAAGCATCACTAATAAGGACTCCAAACATAATTTGGAATTTTGCATATTTTTTGGCTATTTTTCATATTTTCCATTATTTTTTATCAAATAATTCATAAAAAAAAGTTATATGTCCTAAAAATATGAATTTCAATATTTAAATTCATTACATTATCCTAGCGATGGATCCATTATAGGGTACCCAAAATGACAAAAAAACATTTTTGGCTAACCCTGCACGCCGACATTGCACGACTTGATGTCTCTCATGAAATCATATCTAGGATGATCCGATCCCCATGAAATTTTCTCTAGAAGTTAAGGATCACTAATAAAAACTCCTGGTAAATTTTGGAATTAGTCTAATTTGTTTTTGTTATTTTTCATATTTTTCCATTATTTATTTATTAAATAATTCATAAAAAAGTTATATGCCAAAAAATATGAAACTCGTTATTAAACTCATTAGATTATCTGAGGACATGGATCCATCAAAGGGTACCCAAAATGAAAAGAAAAAAAGTTTTTTGCTACCCCAACACGCCGACATGACCCGGGTCGATGTCTCCGATGAAATCATATCTATAAAGCTTTGATCGACATGAAATTGTTTTTGGTAGTTAAGCATCACTAATAAGGTGACCCGACATAATTTGGAATTTTTTCGTTATTTTGTATATTTTTCCATTATTTATTTATCAAATAATTCATACAAAAAAGTTATATGTCCTAAAAATATGAAACTCGGTTTTATATTCATTACATTATCCTAGACATGGATCCATCATGGGGTACAAAAATGACAAAAAATGTTTTTGGCTACTCTGGCATGCCGACATGACATGACTCGATGTCTCCGATGAAATCATATTTTGGATCCTCCGATCAGCATGAAAATGTTTTCTAGTAGTTAAGCATCACTAATAAGGACTCCCTGCAATTTTTTTATTTTTTCGGATATTTCACTATTTTTCATATTTTTCAGTTATTTATTTATTAAATAATTCATAAAAAAAAGTTATATGTCCAAAAAATATAAAATTTGGTTTTTAAAACTCATTACATTATCCTAGCCATGGATCCATCATGGGGTACCCAAAATGACAGAAAAGGTTTTGGCTACCTCGGGACGCCGACATGACACGACTCGATGTTTCATATGAAATCATATCTAGCATGTTTTGATCGCCATGAAATTTTTTCTAGTAGTTAAGCATCACTAATAAGGACTCTTGAAAAAATATAGAATTTTTTCATATTTTTTCGCTATTTATTATATTTTTTTTCATTATTTATTTATTAAATAATTGATAAAAAAAATTTTATATGTCCAAAAAATATGAAACTCAGTTTTTAAACTCATTACATTATCCTAGCCATGGACCCATCTTTGGGCACCCAAAATGACAAACAATATTTGGCAACCCCAACATGCGATGTGACACGGCTTGTAGTCTTCGATAAAATTATTTATAGGATTATTCGATCGCCACAAAAAAAATTTCTGGTAGTTAAACATCACTAATAAGGACTCCCAACAAATATTGGAATTGTTCAGATGTTTTCGGTATTTTTCATATTTTTCCATTGTTCATTTATAAAATAATTTATAAAAAAGTTATTTTTCCAAAAAATATAGAACTCGCATTTTAAACTCATTACATTATCCTAGACATGGATCCATCATGGGGAACCCAAAATGACAAAAGAGGTTTTTGGTTACCCTGCACGCCGACATGACATGACTCGATGTCTTCGATGATTTCATATCTAGGACGCTCAAATCATCGTAAAAAAATTTCTGGTAGTTAAGGAGCACTAATAAGGACTCCTGACAAATTTTGGTATTTTTTATATTTTTCGGTATTTTTTATATTTTTCATTATTTATTTATTAAATAATTCATAAAAAAAGTTCTATGTCTAAAAAATATGAAATTCAGTTTTTAAACTATTAACCTAATCCTAGACATGGATCCATCATGGGGGTATCGAAAAGGACAAAAAAATGTTTTTGGCTACCCCAACACACCGACATGACACGCCTCGATGTCTCGGATGAAATCATATCTAGGATGCTCCGACCGTTGTGATATTTTTTTCTGGTAGTTAAGCATCACTAATAAAGACTCCCGATAAATTTTTATTTTTATTTTTATATTTTTATACTATTTTTCATATTTTTCCATTATTTATTTATTAAATATTTTATAAAAAAATTTATTTGCCCAAAAAATATGAAACTCGGTTTTTAACTCATTACATTATCCTAGACATTAATCCATCATGGGGTACCCAAACGGACAAAAAAAGGTTTATTGCTAACCCGACACGCTGACATGACACGACTCGATGTCTCCGATGAAATCTTATCTAGGATGCTCTGCTTGTCGTGAATTTTTTTATGGTAGTTAAGCATCACTAATAACGACTCCCGACATAATTTGGAATTTTTTCCTATTTTTTCGCTATTTTTCTTATTTTTCCATTATTTTTTATAAAATAATTCATAAAAAAAAGTTATATGTCCTAAACATATGATGTTTTAATATTTAAACTCGTTACATTATCTTAGCGATGGATCCATCATGGAGTACCCAAAATGACAAAAAAAAAACGTTTTGGCTAAACCTGCACACTGACATTACACAGCTAGACGTCTCTCATGAAATCATATCTAGGATGCTCCGATCGCCATGAAATTTTCTTTGAAAGTTAAGCATCATTAATAAGGACTCCAGGTAAATTTTGGAATTTTTATAATTTTTTCGTTATTTTTAATATTTTTCCATTATTTATTTATTAAAGAATTCATAAAAAAAAAAGTTATATGTCTAAGAAATATGAAACTCGTTATTAAACTCGATACATTATCTTAGACATGGATCCATCATGGGTTACCCAAAATGGAAAAAAAAAAGTTTTTTGCTACCCAAGCACGCCGACATGACACGGCTGGATGTCTGTAATGAAATCATATATAGAATGCTCTGATCAGCATGAAATTATTTTTGGTAGTTAAGCATCACTAATGAGGTGACCCGACAAAATTTGGAATTTTTTTCACTATTTCATATATTTTCCCATAATTTATTTATCAAATAATTCATACAAAAAAGTTATATGTCCTAAAAATATGAAACTGGGTTTTTATTTTCATTACATTATCCCAGACATGAAATCAATCATGGGGAACCCAAAATGACAAATAAAAGTTTTTGGCGAACCCAACACACCGACATTACACGGCTCGATGTCTCTCATGAAATTATATCTAGGATGCTCTGATCGCCATGAAATATTCTCTGGTAGTTAAGCATCACTAATAAGGACTCCAGGTAAATTTTGGAGTTTTTCGGATTTTTTCCGTTATTTTTCATATTTTTCCAATATTTATTTATTAAATATTCATAAAAAAAGTTATATGTCCAAAAAATACTAAACTCGATTATTAAACTCATTACATTATCTCAAACACGGATCCATTATTGGGTACCCCAAATGAGAAAAAAAATTCGCTACCTCGACACGCCGACATGACACGACTCGATGTCACTATTAAAACTATATCTAAGATGCTCCGATCGAAGTGAAATTTTTTCTTGTAGTTAAGCATCACTAAAAAGGACATCTAGAAAATTTTGGAATTTATCGGATTTTATTGCTATTTTTCATATTTTTCATTTATTTATTTATTAAATAATTCATAAAAAAAATTATATGTCCAAAAATTATGAAACTCGTTTGAACTCATTACATTATCCTACACATGGATCCATCATTGGGTACCCAAAATGACAAAAAACGTTTTTGGCTTCCCTGACACGTCGACATGACACAACTCGATGTCTCCAATGAAATCATATCTAGGATGCTCTGATCATCATGAAATTTTTTATGGTAGTTAAACATCACTAATATGGACTCTAGGTAATTTTTTTGAATTTTTCGGTTTTTTTCGCTATTTTTTTTATTTTTCCATTATTTATTTATAAAATAATTCATAAAAAAATTTATATGTCCAAAAATAAGAAACTCAGTTTTTAAATTCATTACATTATCCTAGACATGGATCAATCATGGGTACCTAAAATGACTAAAAAATATTTTTAGCTACCCTGGCACGCAGACATGACACGGCTCAATGTCTCGGATGAAATGATATCTAGGATGCTCCGATCGCCATACAATTTTTTTGGTAGTTAAGCATCACTAATAAGGACTCCTTGCAAATATTGAAATTTTTCTTATTTATTCGCTATTTTTTCATTATTTATTTATTAAATAATTCTTTAAAAAAAGTTTATATGTCCTATGAATTTCGGTTTTTAAACATATTACATTACCTTAGATATAGATCAATCATAGGGTACCTAAAATGAAAAAAAAAATTAGTTACTGTCGCACGCCGACATGACATGACTCAATGTCTCCTATGATATCACATCCAGGATGCTCTAATTGGCATGAAATTTTTTCTTGTATTTAAGCATCACTACTAAGTATTGCTGGAAAATTTTTGAATTTTTAAGATTTTCCCTATTTTCATATTTTTCTGTTATTTATTTATTAAATAATTCATAAAAAAAAGTTATATGTCCAAAAAATCTGAAACTCGGTTTTTAAAGTCATTATATTATTCTAGGCATGGAATCATCACGGGGTACCCAAAATGACAAAAAACGTTTTTGTCAACCTCGACATGGCACGACTCAATGTCTTCAATGAAATCATATCTAGGATTCTTCGATTGCCGTGACGTTTTTCTGGTCGTTACACATCACTTAAAAGGACTCCCTGAATTTTTTTGATTTTTCATATTTTTCCATTATCTATTTATTAAATAATTCATAAAAAAAAATTATATGTCCAAAAAAAATGAAACTCGTTTTTAAACTCAGTATATGATCGAAGACATGGATCCATCATGGGGTACCCAAAATGACAAAAAAACATTTTTATCTACCCTAGCACGTCGACATGACGCGACTCAATGTCTCCGATGAAACCATTCTAGGATGCTCCGATCGCTATGGAATATTTTCTGGTAGTTAAGCATCACTAATAAGGACTCCTGTCAAATTTTAGAATTTTTCAAAATTTTTCATATTTTTCCATTATTTATATATTGAATAATTCAAAAAAAAAAGTTATATGTACAAAAAATATGAAACTCGGTTTTTAAACTCATTACATTACCCTAGACATCGATCCATCATGGGGTACCCAAAATGACAAAAAAAACATTTTTGGCTACCTCGACATGTCGATATTTCACGACTCAATGTCTTTAATGAAATTATATCTATGATGCTCTGATCGATGTGAATTTATTTCTAGAAGTTAAGCATCACTAATAAGGACTCCAGGGAAAGTTTTGAATTTTTCAGTTTTTTTGCTATTTTTCAAAAAAAAATATTATTTATTTATTAAATAATTCATAAAAAAATTTATATGTCCAAAAAATATGAAACTCGGCTTTTAAACTCACTACATTATCCTAGACATGGATCCATCATGGGGTACCCAAAATGACAAAAAAGGTTGTGGCTACCTTGGCACGCCGACATGACACGACTCGATGTCTCCAATGAAATCATATCTAAGATGCTCTGATCACCATGTAGTTTTTTCTGGTAGTTAAGCATCACTAAAAAAGACTCTCGTCAATTTTTTGGATTTTTTCGCTATTTTTAATATTTTTCCATTATTTATTTATTAAAAAAAGTTATATGTCAAAAAAATATGAAACTCAGTTTTTAAACTCATTACATTATCCTAGACAAGGATCCATCATGGGGTATTCAAAATGACCAAAAAGGTTTTTGACTACCCTGGAACGCCAACATGACACTGCTGGATGTCTTTGATGAAATCATATCTAGGATTCTACGATCACCGTGAAATTTTTTCGGGTCATTACGCATCACTAAAAAGGACTCCCAGAAAGTTTTGGATTTTTTCGGATTTTTTTTTTCTATTTTTCATATTTTTACATTATTTACTTATTAATTAATTAATAAAAAAAAATTATATGTCCAAAAATATGAAACTCGGTTTTTAAAGTGATTACATTATCCTAGACATGGATCCATTATGGGGTACCCAAAATGACAAAAAAAAGTTTTTAGCTACCCCAGCACGCCGACATGACACGAGTCAATGTCTCCGATGACCTTATATATGGGATGCTCCGGTCATTATGGAATTTTTTTTATTGTTAAGCATCACTAATAAGGACTATAATCAAATTTTAGATTTTTTCGGATTTTTTTCGCTATTTTTAATATTTTTCTGTTTTTGGCTACCTCAACATTTCATGGCTCGATGTCTTCTGATGAAATGATATCTAGGATGTTCCGATCATCGTGAAATTTTATGTGGTAGTATTTTTAAAAAATTCAGGTCTTTACACCTAATGTGATTAGATTTTCCATTAGCCTATAAATATGAGGCTTGGGTCATTCATAAATCATACAATTCAATTTCCTAGAAATTGAAAATATCTCTTTTCCTCTCCCCTCCTAGTTGCCGATTTTATGCCAAAAAATTAGGGGAAAAAATATTTTTTCTACTTCCTAAATTCTTCTAAAGTTCGACCCACAATCGGGTTTGGCTTAATCGATCGGGATATAGCGTAGAAGATCTGGTGTTGTCGAGGATTGATGTTGTAAAGAAAACCTCAAACCATATCTCTATGTTTTACTCAATGTAAGTAAAGGACTTTTATGTCGAAAATAGAATGAATTTACATGTTTTTATATCAAATTGCATGATGTTAATAAATCATCATGATAAATTGTGGTAATTTTTGAAAATTTTGTGGTAGCATAAAAATCATTTTATGTATGTTTATATAAATTGTGGAGGTTTGATAATTGATTGTTTAGCTATTCTTAAGGAACTTATATTTTATATTTTAGTAGAAAATTTGTAAACCCTAAATTTTAGGGTATAGTAAAAATTTGTAATTTTCCCATACCCAGTGATGGTAAAATCGGTTACACCAAAGGAGGAAGAGAAAAGAAGTTTTCCCTATCCTCCCCTGAGGTCCATAGAAAAGGCAAAGAAAAAGTCAAGATATGGTAGGATATTTTAAGATAATTATATTGTTATATCAATTCAGAAAATCAAATATTTATGATAAGGAAATAATCTTTTTTAAGATTATCTCCATATTTTAAATTATCAATTTGGAAATTGATATATAAAATTCCGTTATTTTAGTAACGCATTTCCTTCAAGTTAAGCATCACTAATCAGGACTCCCGACAAGCTTTTGATTTTTTTTTCCCGCTATTTTTCATATTTTATTTCATTATTTATTTTATTAAATAATTCATAAAAAAAAGTTATTTGTCCAAAAAATATGTAACTCGGTTTTTAAACTAATTACAATATCCTACACATGGATCCATCATGGGGTATGCAAAATGACAAAAAAAAGTTTTTGGCTACCGCGACACGCCGACATAACACGCCTCGATGTCTCCGATGAAATTATATCTAGGATGCTTCGATCGCCATGAAAGTTTTAATGGTAGTTAAGCAGCACTAATAACGACTCCTGTCAAATTTTAGAAATTTTCATATTTTTTCGTTATTTTTCCATTAGTTATTTATTAAATAATTCATAAAAAAAGTTATATGTCCAAAAAATATGAAACTCGGTTTCTAAGCTTACATTATCCTAGACATGGATCCATCACAGGGTACCCAAAATGACAAAAAGTGTTTTTGACTTCCCCGCACTACAACAAAAAAGGCTTTTTATAGCGTCTAAAAAACGCTATGAATTACATATCATAGCGTTTTAACAAACGCCGTGGTTGCCCACGTAATTAAAAGTATGAGATTTTTGATAGCGTTCATCTTACGCTATTGTATACGCTATAATAATATCAATTTGATTGCATGTATAAATTGTTATGAAAACATACCATAGCGTTTTGCAATCCGCTATAAAAACATATAACAATAGCGTCGGGTTCACGCTATGAGTTATATTTCATAGCTTTTTGAACACGTCATGGTTGACCACGTAATTAAAAGTCTTAGTCATTTGATAGCGTTGGATACATGCTATCACATACGCTATAAACGTATCTATATGTATTGCATACTTTGATTGTTATGACAATATAACATAGCTTTCTATTAACGCTAGCTATTTTAAAACGCTATTGTATATTTTCCTATATTTGATAACCATTTATATTTTATAGCGTTTTCAATAAGTTATCTAGTTTTCTATAAAAAACCTGTAATCAAGAATATTTATAAAAGAAGTATAAAACTAAGTTTTTTGAACTAGTACACACAAGAATTACTTATTGATTCCCAACTTTTATAACTTAACGGAAATTCCATAAGTTAAAGTCATACATAATAAAATATCCATCCATCCAGTACATAAGTCTATAGGAAGTATTACATAATAAAAGATCTATTCATCCAGTACATAAGTCTAAAAGATCCATCCAGTATATAATAAAATATCCATCCATCCAGTACATAAGTATATGTGTTAAACAAAACCCTGATAAAAAAGGCTATGACAATCAAGATCATCAAGACTCTGCTCTATCAATCTACAAAAACTACAATCAGAAGTCATTTTAAATAAACAATTATATTATTTTACATACAAATCATAACGAATGTCATAAAATTTGGTGTTTTACCCATAATGACTTTATTTGCCGGCCATGCAATTGTAGTCCCATCCCAATATCTTCTTCCATAGATGACATATTTGAAGCTTGGCTCTCACCACGTCATAACATTTGACAGCCCGAGAATTTTTGTATAGTTCGCAATCATGGTTTCAATTGGTTGGATGAAAACTGAAGTCATAGTATAATATATCTTATATCCCAGAGAAGATTTTCTCTTATGAAATATGGGGAAAAAAAGTAAGAAAAGGGAGAGTACAATAAGAAACTATCCATAGTTAGGTCTTTATGTTAAAAGATATATAACATTCAATGGCAAGCAACGATTGTTTACAGATGAAGGTCAGATATATAAACAAGCACACCAATGGCATTGTAACAAAAAAAAATCAATTGAATTTAGTATATAATTAATCTAAGATTTGGATATTGATTTTTTTAGGGATAAATGCAAATCACACCCCTCTACTAGTTAGTTTTAACAAATTTCAGATAAATATTTACTATATGTTAGTCACGTGTTTCCATTCCATTAAAATAATCAGAAAGTTTTAACCGATGTGTGTGAATTGCCTGTCCAAATACATATGGCAAAGCTGAGTACATTCTTTGTCCTTCTTCGACTGAAAAAAACATACCAATGAGAGAGAGAGAGTACCTGAAGCATGGTAAAAATGAAATATGAATTCATTGAAATACACCTACAGGGTTAAATTGATAACCGATTAGATTCTGTGCGATTCTCATAAAGGGTACAACATCAATTTTGTTGACATTTCATTTTATTAAGATCAAACTTGAGAAAGAGAGAACAAAAGGGAAATAAATGAAACAAAAACAGAAAAAATTCCAAAAATCAGCAAATGAAAAAATCAAGAAACAAGAAATATGCCAAATTCTGTTCTGTATGGAAGAACTAGGTGAGTCCTTACATTCATGTATATGATTACACATATACACTGAGTAGTTTCCCATAAAATCCCACAACTCGATACTAAAGCAACAACGGGAGAAAAAAAAACTCCAATTAACCATAATATTAAAAGCATGGGTGGAGCAATACTGCTAATGAATTTTAAATTTATCACCAAAGAAAGAGCCATGAAATTGCATTCTCTCCCTTCTTTTTTGCACACTTCCTAGTACATCCCATTCACTGCCCAAGTTCCCAAAGAAACCTAAAAAAAATTCAGATGCATAACTATTCAACTCCCCTATAAAACTACAAAAGCAGCATTAGTCCTTTGATAGAAAGATGAGAACTTGGTATATTGGTCATTTTACTAAGATTAAGCTTTTTATATTTTAAAATCATCTAAAACAATGTTACTAAGAAACATAAAGAACAAATCTAATCATGTAATGATGATTAAAATCAATATATACATGCATTTTGTATGAATAACATATATTTTTATAAAAAAAAATATATGATACAGTTTGGTATTTTTGTCCATAAAAATCTAGCTCCTGCAAATTTACCTTCTTAGTCTCTCAAACTTCAAGGGAAAATGGGATAATAGAGCCTACAAAAGCAATCCAAATAGTTTATCAAGTAACAAACTTAAAATGGTATAAAGAAAGTGAAGAGACATAAGATAATTCAAAGTAAAAATATTCCTATTCCACAGGTATATAGTGTTAAAAATGATAAATGAAACAAAAACTAGAAAACATAGAAATAGCCAATTAGTAATAACCATTACCCATCACCCTTGTAATCAGTAAGGGTGTGGCAATCTTACATAAATCACATTCACATTCACCGAAAGCAACGGCACAAACCTCACTGACAAGAATCATTGAAAAACTAGCAAAAAATGCATAAAAAAATCCAAGACCAATGGAATTCAAGTCAGGATTAAAATCTTCAGGATTAGCGTCATCCTTTTTCACAGAGTCAGTGTCAATATTGCTCCAAGAAATCTATAAACAACAAACACATTCAACAAGCAAATAACATCAAGAAGAAATCAAACCTAAACTTTAACCAAGAAAATGATTGATTTTGTTTATTACTGATAAGGATCATGGAAGCACTCCAAGACCAATACATGTACCATCTGGCCCAATCACAAGGTCCAAAGCCAAGAAGATCCAACAAGCTTTTATTACCCATGTGCAAGAATGGATAGGCTCGGATCAGGCTACATTTCTAAGGGAGGAGGCCATTTCGAATGAAGGCTTGCTTGATGACAAATTGAAGATTGTGTGCAACTTGCAAATCCATAAAGACAATATTTACCAAGATAATCTTGTGCAAGTGACAACCATGATTTAAGGAGAAGAAGCATAAAAAACATAGTTGTGTTAAATTGAATTCTAGCCATAGTTTCCTTTTTTTGTAACCTTAGGCATTTATGGCTAAACTTTCCATTTCTGTTTTTCCTTTTGTAACCGAATGCTTTAATGCATTCTTTATTGTTGTGTTCCTTACTTTCCTTTTATGTTTAAAGGCTTATAAAAGCCGTGGGAATCACAATGTAAAACTCAGATTATTGTTGAATGAAAATCAATTCTCTTTGAGAGTTCTTTTGAAAACTTGTTCATAGTTTTCATTCCTTGCAATTCTTGTGTTTAGGGCTGCTACCGAGTCATTCAATTAGGGATTGATCAACTTAATTGTGGAGTGATTCAATCTAGAACAAGAAAACTCATTATTGTCTCTAGATCATTGATCTAAGAGGTAATCACATCTAACCTTAATCTCTTGGTTGAATCCGATTAGTTAGGGAGGGTTTGAGATCTTGCTTCAAAGGTTCATGCTAAATCTAATAGCATAGGGTCTTTGGACTTGCATCTTGGGTTTGCCTTATCAGTTGGTATCAGAGCTTTGGTCGAAACCTTGGCCAAACTCTAGATTTGATTCTATCCTTTACTTTCCTTGCAATTGTTCTTGTTTGTTTTCAAATCTGCCTATCTTTTCGTATTCTGTCCTAACCACCATTTTTCTTTTCTTTTCATTCTGATCTTGTTTCCATATTAAAGATCACGTTCTGATCTTTAAATTAAAAAAAAAATAAAAAAATAAAAAGAAAAAGAAAAGAAAAGAGGTGAGAAAGAGAGCTTTGCATCCGAGAGCACTATTTGTTCATCTTGTGTTCTTCTTTGCTTTCTTGAAAAAAAAAAAATTCTGAGTTGATCCATTGAAAACGAAAAAGTTGATGTCTTGAATGTTATTTTGTCAATTTAGATCCACGAATTAAGCATCAATTAAATTCAGAACTAATCACATTCAAAATCCTGCTCATTCTTTCCATATTTGAATCTGCCACATTAATGCTCTGAATAGCTGTCTAAAATGCGTGAAGAGATTCGAATTAGCTTTCAAAGTCTCAATAGGAAAGTTAATTCAATCAGTTATCTTTCATTGTTAAGAAGGACATTTCATCAAAATCAATCCGTAAATAACTCAAAATTTGAAAATCAGAAAACTACGCAGACTGCTCCTTAAATTCCGGATCTTGTCCCTTGATTGATTGGCATCTTTATTTCTCTTCATTAATTCGTATTTTGCCAATTTTATATTCATAATAACTGATTGATTGAGCTATTTATGAGTTTTTCATCTTGAAATTCATTCACATCAAATCGAAATTTGACTTTCCATATATGGCATTTTCATAGTCTTTCCTTGCTTTAAAATCTGTTTTGCCTACCATTTCGATTTTCTTTTCTGTTTTTCTTATTCTATTATTGTTTCTTTTCACAATTAATTGTATTTTGCTAATTGAATTACTTTTGTAGCTTTCTAAACACAAAAATTGCCTCAAAAAGTGAGATCATATCCGAGAGCACCTACTTGTCAAATTGGCCTACCTTGAGTGTTAAACACGAGTGTTTCCTTGAGTGACATATAGTGAGGGAGTGTTGTAAGGTCCTAAAACATTTTTTACTGAGTGAGGAACATCATGGCACAAGAGGGAGACAATAGAGGTGAGATTAGTGAAGTTAGGTGGAGAGAGGCACAAGCAGGGGCTTTTACTAGACTTACTCAAGTTATAGAGGAGCTTAGTGATCGCATAGGGAGATTGGAGTTAGCTAATAATCCGAGGGTGGAAGAGAACTTATATGAGGGAGTTGAACTTGAAGAGGAAGATAATGTAACCTTGTTGGCTGGAGAAGACCCTAGGAGAGAACAAGGAGGGGGGGAGGTAGAGGTAGGGGAAGAGGAAGAGAATCGGTACCACCTAGGAGACATATTAGGGACTTGCAAGAAGAAAGAGTGGAAGGGAGAAATTCAGGGGGTATCAAGCTTAAAATTACACCATTTCATGGGAGGTCTAATCCGGAGGAGTACTTGCAATATGAGGACAAAATAGAACATGTCTTTGATTGCAATAATTTTAGTGAGGAGAGGAAGATGAACCTAGCCGTGGCTGAATTTTGTGACTATGCTAGTATTTGGTGGAGTCACCTTAGGGCAGAATGGAGGAGGAATTATGAACAACCAATTGAGACTTGGGAGGCGCTTAAGGTCTTGATGAGAAAGAGGTACATTCCGAGGCATTATCAAAGGGAAATCCGAAACAAGTTGTTCTCATTACAACAAGGAACAAAGAGTGTGGAGGAGTATTATAGAGAGATGGATGTGCTTATGACTAGGGCCAATGTTAATAAAAGTGAGGATGACACTATGTCACGGTTCTTGGGGGGAATGAACAAGGAGTTATCTCATAGGGTGGATATGTATCAATATTTTAACATGGAGGAACTCTTGCACATTGCCGAAAAGATTGAGAAACAAATAGCTTGGGAAAGGGATAATACCAAGAGATACACCTCTAAATCCACTTTACCATCATCCAATACTTGGAAAAAGGGAGTTAGTAGTTCTAAAGGAGATTTTAAGCCTAGAACCACATTTGAGGCTGCCAAGAAGGAATTGGGGGAGTTTTCTAAAGGGAAGGGGAAGGAGAAAGTGGAAGACACAAAGGTGGAAAGAAATAGGGATATAAAGTGTTGGAAGTGTCAAGGAGTAGGACACATTAGCCGAGATTGTCCAAATAAAAGGGCTATGATCATTAGAAATGGAGAAATTGTCACGGATGGTGAGGAAAGTGACAATGAGGAGGAAGATGAGGAGGCCGAGGAGTTTGAGGAAGAAGTGGAGGATGGCAGCCACTTAGCTCTTGTTACTAGGAGAGTTCTAAGTGCTCAAGCCAAGGAGGATAGTGTGGATGATCAAAGAGACAACTTGTTCCATACAAGATGTCTAGTGAATGGCACACCTTGTAGTTTGGTGATTGATGGAGGAAGTTGTACTAATGTGGTGAGCACTATTCTTGTCAAAAGGTTGCAATTGCCAACTCAAGCTCATCCTACACCATACAAGCTTCAATGGCTCAATGATTGTGGAGAAATAAAGGTAGTATCTCAAGCTTTGATTTCCTTTAATTTAGGCAAATATCATGATGAGATATTATGTGATGTTGTACCTATGCATGCTGGAGATATTTTGCTAGGCCGACCATGGCAATTTGATAGAAAAGTTATGCATGATGGATTCTTGAATAGGTATAGTTTCACTAAGGATGGTAGAAAAGTCATTCTTGTACCTTTATCATCAAAAGAAGTCTGTAATGATCAAATGAAACTTGAGAAAAAAAAGAATTGAATTTGAAGAAAAAGAAAAAGAAATGAGAGAAAAGAAAGAATTGAGTGAAAAGAAAGTGGTGAGAGAACAATTAGAGAAGAATTTGAGAGAAAAAGAGAAAAGAGAGGCAAAACAAAGCAAAAGTAAGCAAGTGAGCCTAATTGCCAAAGTTGGGGAAGTGAGGAGGGCTTTACTTATCCAAAAACCAATCTTTGTGCTTTTGTGCAAAGGAGGGTATTTGGCTACTAACCCTAACCAAACTTTGTCTTTGCCAAGTGTGTTTTCTTCTCTTTTGCAGGAATTCAAGGACATGTTTCCAGGATGAAGTACCAATTGGATTGCCACCAATCCGAGGCATTGAACATCAAATTGACTTCATTCCCGGGGCTGGAATTCCAAATAGGCCAGCCTATAGGACCAATCCAACCGAAACTAAGGAGATACAAATGCAAGTGGAGGAGCTTCTTGAAAAGGGCTACATAAGGGAGAGTTTGAGTCCTTGCTCGGTTCCAGTCATTTTGGTGCCTAAGAAGGATGGAACATGGAGAATGTGTGTGGATTGCCGAGCCATCATCAAAATCACTGTAAAGTAATCGTCACCCTATTCCTAGGCTAGATGATATGCTTGATGAGTTGTATGGATCTTGTCTTTTCACTAAAATTGACCTTAAATCTGGATATCATCAAATAAGAATGCAAGTAGGTGATGAATGAAAAACAGCCTTTAAAACTAAATTTGGTTTATATGAATGGCTTGTTATGTCTTTTGGTTTGACTAATGCACCTAGTACTTTTATGAGATTGATGAATCATGTTTTAAGGGAGTTTTTGGGTAAGTTTGTAGTTGTTTATTTTGATGACATACTGATTTACTCAAAGAGCATGAATGAGCATGTAGAGCATGTTAGGTTAGTCTTAATTACACTTAGAAAAGAGAAGTTTTATGCTAATTTTAAAAAGTGTAGTTTCTGTTTGGATAGAGTTAACTTTCTAGGATTCATTGTTAGCAAAGGTGGAGTTGAAGTAGATGAGGAGAAAGTTAAAGCTATAAGAGAGTGGCCACAACCTAAAAATGCTAGTGAAGTTAGAAGTTTTCATGGTCTTGCTAGTTTTTATAGAAGATTCATTAAGGACTTTAGCACAATAGCATCACCATTGAATGAACTTGTCAAAAAACATGTCACTTTTGTGTGGGGGGAAATGCAAGAAAAGGCTTTTCAAGAATTGAAAGACAAATTAACTAATGCACCATTGCTTGTTTTGCCAAATTTTGAGAAATCTTTTGAAATTGAATGTGATGCAAGTGGAATTGGCATAGGGGCAGTGTTAATGCAAGATGGTAAGCCTTTAATGTACTTTAGTGAAAAATTGAATGGAGCATCTTTGAATTATCCTACCTATGATAAGGAATTATATGCCTTGGTGAGAACTTTGCAGGTTTGGCAACACTACCTTTGGCCGAGGGAGTTTGTGATCCATACCGATCATGAGAGCTTGAAACACCTCAAGGGACAAAGCAAGTTGAATAGAAGGCATGCTAAATGGATAGAATTCATTGAGACCTTTCCATATGTCATTAAATACAAGCAAGGTAAAGATAATGTGGTGGCCGATGCATTATCAAGGAGGTACAACTTGTTTTCTACTCTTAGTGCTAAGATCTTAGGATTTAAACAAGTGAAAGATTTATATCCTCTTGATTCTGATTTTGGAACTATATATGCTTGCTTGTGTTAATGGGAAACCCATGGACGATTATTTTGTGTTTGATGACATGTTGTTTAAGAAAAATAAGTTGTGTATACCCAATTGTTCAATGAGGGAATTGCTTGTTAAAGAATCACATGGGGGCGGTTTAATGGGTCACTTTGGGATTCACAAAACAATTGACATGTTAAATGAGCATTTCTTTTGGCCTAAAATGAGACATGATGTGCATAAAGTTTGTAAAAGTTGTATTAAATGCAAAGAGGCCAAGTCTAGATCACAACCACATGGGCTTTACACACCATTGAATGTTCCTAATGAACCTTGGACACATATTTCTATGGATTTTGTATTAGGTTTACCTAGGACTCAAAGAGGACATGATAGCATATTTGTTGTAGTGGACCGTTTTAGCAAAATGGCCCATTTCATTGCATGTAACAAAACAGATGATGCTAAACATGTTGCGGATTTGTTCTTTAGGGAAGTGGTTAGATTGCATGGTATTCCTACTACTATTGTTAGTGATAGGGATGTTAAATTTCTAAGTCACTTTTGGAAGGTTTTGTGGGGTAAGCTTGGTACTAAGCTACTATTTTCAACTACTTGTCATCCCCAAACCGATGGACAAACTGAGGTGGTTAATAGAACTTTGGGGGCGTTACTTAAAGCCATTATTTCCAAGAATGTCAAGTCTTGGGAGTCATGTCTTCCTTTTGTGGAGTTTGCATACAACCGAGCCATACATAGTACCACTCATTGTTCTCCATTTGAGGTAGTATACGGCTTTAACCCTACTACTCCACTTGATTTACTTCCTTTGCCTACTAATGTGTTTGTTTGTGATGAAGCAACTTCTAGGGCTGAATTTATCAAATCTTTGCACAAAGAAATTAGGGACCGAATTGAGAAGCAAAACACCAAGGTGGCTTCTCGGATCAACAAAGGAAGAAAGGAGATTGTGTTTAAACCAGGAGATTGGGTGTGGATCCACTTTAGAAAGGAGAGGTTTCCTTCACAAAGGAAAACCAAACTTCATTCAAGGGGAGATGGACCTTATCAAGTACTAGAGAGAGTCAACAACAATGCGTACAAGATAGATCTTCCAGGTGAGTTCTCGGTTAGTTCCACTTTTAATGTTGCTGATTTGAGTCCTTTTGATGTAGGAGAAGATGACCTTGATTCGAGGACGAATCCTCTTCAAGAAGGGGAAGATGATAAGGATCATGGAAGCACTCCAAGACCAATACATGTACCATCTGGCCCAATCACAAGGTCCAAAGCCAAGAAGATCCAACAAGCTTTTATTACCCATGTGCAAGAATGGATAGGCTCGGATCAAGCTACATTTCTAAGGGAGGAGGCCATTTCGGATGAAGGCTTGCTTGATGACAAATTGAAGATTGTGTGCAACTTGCAAATCCATAAAGACAATATTTACCAAGATAATCTTGTGCAAGTGACAACCATGATTTAAGGAGAAGAAGCATCAAAAACATATTTGTGTTAAATTGAATTCTAGCCATAGTTTCCTTTTTTTGTAACCTTAGGCATTTATGGCTAAACTTTCCATTCTGTTTTTCCTTTTGTAACCGAATGCTTTAATGCATTCTTTATTGTTGTGTTCCTTACTTTCCTTTTATGTTTAAAGGCTTATAAAAGCCGTGGGAATCACAATGTAAAACTCAGATTATTGTTGAATGAAAATCAATTCTCTTTGAGAGTTCTTTTGAAAACTTGTTCATAGTTTTCATTCCTTGCAATTCTTGTGTTTAGGGTTGCTGCCGAGTCATTCAATTAGGGATTGATCAACTTAATTGTGGAGTGATTCAATCTAGAACAAGAAAACTCATTATTGTCTCTAGATCATTGATCTAAGAGGTAATCACATCTAACCTTAATCTCTTGGTTGAATCCGATTAGTTAGGGAGGGTTTGAGATCTTGCTTCAAAGGTTCATGCTAAATCTAATAGCATAGGGTCTTTGGACTTGCATCTTGGGTTTGCCTTATCAATTACATTAACCATTAAAAAACAAATCAAACTAACCTTGCTACACAAGATCTAACTCTTCATTCTCCCCTTCAGCCACAGAAACCTAAAACAAACAAACAATTTAACATTATAAAATAAAAAATAAAAAATTCCAATATAAATACACAAACAGAAAGAGAATGCAGAGATTAAAACAAAAAATTTGAGATCTGCAAGCGAGATGATATTTGAGATGTGGATTAAGCTTCCATGGAGGCTAGAGTCGAAGCTTAATCAATAATAGAAGGATAGAGTCGAAGCAATGGCAAGAAGTAAGAAAATAAGTAACCCCGCGTCTTTTGGCTTGAAATTTTAATTGCGGAAATATAAAAACGCCATAAATAAATTCTATAGAAGATGAAAATTATTGTAGTTACATTTGGAGTGGCAGTAGTCTTTGTAAGAGGCATCCTATATTTCACTCTTGCATCCACTATCCTTTAAGAAGATGGAAGATATTAGGGCTAGTCTTGACACTCTAGACCTTGAAGATTTTGGAGGAGCTGTAAGTGGGCATTTCATGTTCCAGATAATCGAAAATTATGCTATATAGTATATCATTTATTTG
This sequence comes from Gynostemma pentaphyllum, assembly GCA_028015215.1. Taxonomy (NCBI): domain Eukaryota; kingdom Viridiplantae; phylum Streptophyta; class Magnoliopsida; order Cucurbitales; family Cucurbitaceae; genus Gynostemma; species Gynostemma pentaphyllum. The sequence goes on from CM051350.1 coordinate 12,935,940, forward strand.
GAGAAGGAAAGGAAAATGAAAGAAGAAAAAGAAAATAGTAAGAAACATTTTGGATTCAAACCTCTGTGCCCTATGAAACCGCACATTGGGACTTCTTGTTGCCATTACCTATTTCATTCAACACTTATATAAATGCAAATAAAGCAACGAAGGGAAGAATTTGCATACAAAGGAACTGAATCATACACATACCTGCATAACAAAGTTTTTGTATATGGCTTCAGAGTCCATTTCTTTTAGATGTTTTTGTTCACACTCCATAAATATAATGCAAATGAAACCTGAGCTAGAATTTGTGATAATTTACAAATTATGGACTCTAATTACTAATCATCCACACTAAAATGAAGGTCTAAAAAAACAAAAAGCTAGTTAATACAAATTATGGACTCTAATCACTAATTATCTTCATTAAAATGAAGGTCTCAATTAACAAATTAACATGAGAGCAAACCAACTCGAGAGCAGAAACAGTAAAGTCCATGAATTTTGGTGCTTCAATCGTCTCATAAAATAATCTCAAATCAATGATTATTATAAATTCTAATTGTAGACACCGAATTTCAAAAGCAATAAAAACACTCAATGCTCTAATTTCTGAAAACAGTAAGAAAATGAAATAAAAATAAACAAGCATGCCAATTTTCCAAATGATTCAAGTAAACCATCTGAAATCAAGAGCAGAAAACATAAAAATTGACAGAGAAAAAAGAAAACAGAACTCATAGCTCAAAAGAATTCTAATTGAATCGAAGATAAAAACTAAACAAGAAAAATGATCAAATGAGGGAAACACATATCGATCAGTAAGCTGATGGGAAATGAGTTTTTAATTAAACTCCAAGTGATGGAATTTGAGAAAAATATTTCTTAGTATTCATAGAAAGGGGTGGGAGCATTGTAAATCCTTTAAAAAACTATGAAACGATTTCATTTCCCACCCAATAGAATACAACCCCTGTTAGGAATGGTGTCCTAGAACTTGTAATTATTTACTAATAATAATTTATTTCGAATAAATTAAATAAATAAACATAAGTTCTTTATATTATCTAGATTGATTCAATTGACGATATTAGGAATATATGGAAATATATTAATATCAAACATTCAAATAGTAAACCCTAAGTTACTCTTATGAAATCACGACTTAGTATGTGAGTCATACGAGAGGATTAAAGTCGAGATGAGTAACTTAAAAGTGTCTACAGTAATTGGATAACGTTTGGGAACCTTATCCTGGTAACACTGTTGATAGCTTCGCATTTTGTTTTATAGACAAATGATCTAATCCTGATTATTCATGTGGGAGACATGAAATGGAAGTATCATATGCAATGTTGATTGTATAAGACAGGACCACGATGTTCGATCAAATTTCTCATTAGTACCGGTTTACGAGAAATGATCGAATATCAAACTAAGTTTATCAACCGGTGATAGATCTCAATCCTGAGTGAAATGTGGACTCCTATTTATGGAGTTATGTTCTTTGATTCACATGGTTGAGAGCGATCCGTAAGAACGCTCAATACACTTCTGTTTTGGGAACATGACTAGATAAGTAGCTGGGAACTCATTTTCACAAGATGGAATTCATAACTTTCCTATAAATTAATGGTATCAGTGCGATACCTAAATATTTTAGGAACTTTAGAAAACTCCCTTGATGTACTGATTCGAGACATGAACAAGTGGCGCCACGACTTCTATTGATCACAGAAGTACCTTATCTCTAGTTCGACTAAAGATAAAGTTCATTGGAGAATCAGCAGGAACACAAGGATAAAGCGGTAATTACAGGGGCAAAACGGTAAATTTATCCGCCTGTAATTATGAGGGTTCCACGTGAAGGATAATATCACAGATATAAATAAAGATAAACTAAATGGACATAACTCATCTGTAGTGAGGGGAGTTCAGCTATGAATCTATAGTGGAATTATTCATAGTTAGATAATAAGTAGTTAACTGATTATGAGTTAATCACTTAATTGACTAATTATTAAGCCCATGATCTATAGGTCCATCGGGTCCCTATGCTAGCCCAAATATCGTAGTCGCGAAATCAAGTAGAAGAAATGAAAAGTTTAAGTAAAGTGAATTACTTAAATAGGCAATATTAATTGTTTAAATATTGAGTATATTTAAACGGTAATTAATATAAACATTATTAATTGTTTAAATAATGAGTTTATTTAAACAGGAAATTAATAATGAAATATTATTAATTAGATATTATTAATTATTTGAATATTGAGTATATTTAAATGATAATTAATAATTTGAAATTAATTAACAATTATTAATTGTTTAAATAATTAATTTTATTTGAACGGAAATTAATAATTAAAATTAATTAATTAATAATAAAATATTGTCAATAAAATTATTAATTAAATAATGAGTTTATTTAATGGAAATTAATAATTATAATATTTATTATTAATTATTTAAATAATGAAAATTATTTAAATGGAAATTAATAATTAAATATAAATTTGATAATATTTAGTCGGGATAAAATATTAATTGTTTAAATAAAATATTTTATTTAAATGGTAATTAATAAATAAATTAATTAAGTTGGACTTATTAATTTAAGAGAGAATTTCTAGCCCAATTGGATTAATGAACCCAATTGAAATTAGCCCAAAATAATTAATTAAATAAATTAGAATTATTTATTAATTATTAATGCTAAAATCGGCTATACATGATTATTTTGGAGAGATAATTGTTTGAATTATATCCTAAAATAATTGCATAGATTTATTTACCCAAGATAAATAAAAATAAAGAAAATAAAATAATCTCCTATTTATCTATGGCATTTTCGAAATTGCAAGATAAAGGAAAGAGATAATCTTTTTTTCTTTTTGTATTTATCTCTATAGATTAATCCTAATGTGATTAGGATTCCTATTTTTCTATAAATAGGAGGGTTGGGTCATTCATAAATCATACAATTAAATTCCTTAGAAATTCGGAATTCTCTCTTCCTCCTCTCCCCCCTTGAGTGCCGATTTTCCCTATTCAAAATTGGGAAGAAAATATTTTTCTTCTTCCCAATTTCTTCTAAAGTTCGATCCCACAATCGGGTTTCGTTTGATCGATCGGGATATAGCGTAGAAGATCCGGTGTTGCTGAGGATTTGATGCTGTAAAGAAACCTCCAATCGATTCTCCATTTATTACTCAATGTAAGTTTTGATTTTAATTTTCGAAAATTAAAGCATGAATCTACATGTTTTTCACAAATTGCATGATATTAATAGATCCATAATTAAATGTTAATTAGTTTACTAAATCAAATTCTGCTAGTTTAGTAAATCATCCCTTCAACCCCCAAATCCTTTCTTCCAATTTAATGTCTAGTGTCATCTTAAAGTAATTATTGTATTGTATCAACCAGTTGTATATCATCTCAAAGTTGGTCTTATCCTAACAAGATTCAAAATAAACCAATTAAAAATATGAGGACAACAAGTACATTACTAAAAATCATTGAGACATTTAATCAAACATATTACAAGCACCCATAAAATTCGAAACATTCGATCAGATTTTGACACTTTAGGAACCCATGGGCTTTTTCTTCTTTTCTTTTTCGGTATGCCGCTCCGCGATCAAGGAGCGAAAGAACCAAGTGGGCTGTGGTGATGTCAGAATTTGCACCTCACCGCACTCGCTGTCTACTAAACGAGCGTTAGAGCGAGCGAGCGAAGCCTTCAATTTAGGGGCTTCCCCCCTTATCCCTCACCCTACCCTTTCATTTCCGCTTAAGCTTCCCCTTATTGATCAAACTCAAAATATCTTTCAGGGAACAAACAAAATAAAACAAAAAAATCCAAGTAATAACATCTAGAAGAAAAAAGAAAAACTTTAAATCTTATCTCATTATGATTTTCAAAAAACTTTGAGAATATCCTAAACACCAACAGAAGTAAAAGTACTACCTTGCTCCAAAGCAGCAAAACCACAACAAATAGACGGGAAACGGTAAACGAATGGCGCACATATGTGTTTATTTGTCGAGTTATACCAGGAGGAATGCTAAGAATGGCTTCCTATAACCTGAAGGGGAAATCAACAATTCAACTTATCTGAATCATAAAAATAAAAAGAAACTGAGCAATACACATACCTTGTGGGAGAATTTGTAAGAAGAGCTGTCAACAGTTGAAGAGTATAATATCTGACATAAAAGTTCTCCTCTGACTGTAAGAGCACAGAGATAATACTAAGTTGCACAAATGCTTAAAACCAAGCAATATTTATAGAATATGTAAATCTAAGAGAAGATTGCCCACCAAAAGACTTAAAAGAAGAGAAATGCTATCTGGTTCTCTTGAAATCAAATCAGAATTCATCAAAGCTGGCTGGACCTCATCCCTGGATCCTTTTGCATGATCTATTGGAGTTAACGCACTTACAAAAGTTTCAAGGGCCCTCGAACCTGGATTCAAGTAGAACAAAAAACCAATCATTGTCGACATCTCTTATTATTAAAAGAGAAGAAATTAGGTAAACTAAAAAAGTATGATCAGATCAACTTAAGCTTTCACTCCACTTGATTAGAGGTCAAACCATGAAATATTATCTTTACATCATTACAAAACTTAATTGAAACAGATGATAACAAATATAGTTCTTTTGTTTTCAGAAATGAAGCTTAACTCAAAGTCCACAAAGTAAGATTTTTTTTAAAAATTTCCTCAATAAAAAGAGAAGAAATACAAAGTTAAAAAAGAATAGCAACCATCTCAACATCACCACGTTCCTCCTTCAATACGCTCATGAGTACAGGTATAATCATTATAGAATTGTCGCATAATTCAGAAACTCTGCATAACTGCAAGAAGAGAAAGAGGAATAAGGTTCGCCACTCCTAAATGGGAAAACAATGACAAACAAAAGAGGAATTAAGTAGTGACAAAAAACACACACACAATTAATGACATAAGTAAATTAAGCAGTGCGTGACAATTTCAAAAGAAAATAGACTTGATTACTTCATTTCAGTGGACTTTTAAGCAAGGCATAATCTTGATCTTATCTTCCATGAACTTCTTCTTGCCCTTGACAAAGAAACCTCCACATGATCTGCAAAATATGTGAACAAATTTTGAACAAAATAGCAATTCAATTAACAAAGAGTATACCAATTAGATCCCTTGTAAATTAGGGCTATTTCAGAGAAAGTGAGACAAACCTCATAAATTTGACTTCGGAAATTAGGGCATGTAAACAGATTACCCTTCAACTTCTTCAATTAGGGCTTCGACTTCGACAGATTTCAAAGTAAAAATGAGATTACCCTTCAACTTATGCAATTAGGGCTATTTCTTGTTTGAAATCTTTGATTTCTGAGATGATGACGAGAACGAGAGAGAGGCCTTCAAAAGAAGGACTGAAATGAGAGAAATCCAAGAGAGCGAGAGCGCGACTGAGATTTGTCTTCTTCGTGATGAGGACGAGAGCGATGGAATGACGATTTGGGAGTGTATGAGCGATTTCGTATGAAGTTTGTTTGAGATCAATTTGGGAGTGGTATGAACTTTGTCTGAATTTCATACAGTTTTTCAGAGAGAGCGAGAGCGAGAGAGAGAGTCGAAGTGTGTTCTTTAGGTGAAATGTTGATTTTGAGAGAGATAGAGAGAGGCAAGATATGGTCTGTAGCGTTTTTTAAGTGAAAAGGAGAAAGCGAGCGGGAGTTTCTTAGCACCCAAATTTTTTATGAAAAATTAATAGCGTATGGAGAAAAACGTTATAATTAAATGTTATAAAAGCCCATATTTGTTGTAGTGCCGGTATGCCGACATGACACGACTCGATGTCTCCGATGAAATCATATCTAGGATTCTCGTTCGCCATGAAATTTTTTCTTGTACTTAAGCATCACTAATAAGGACTTCTGGCAAAGTTTCGAATTTTTTGAATTTTTTCCCTATCTTTCATATTTTTTATTAAATAATTCATAAAAAAAATTATATAAAAAAATATGAAACTCGGTTTTTAAACCCATTACATTATGCCAGACATGGATCCTTCACGGGGTGCCCAAAGTCACAAAAAACGTTTTTGGCTACCCTGGCACGCTAACATGACACGGCTCGATGTATCGAATGAAATCATATCTAGGATGCTCCGATCGCCATGAAATTTTTTCTGGTAGTTAAGTATCACTAGTAAGGACTCCAGGCAAATTTTAGCCTTTTTTAAAATTTTTTGCTATTTTTCATATTTTTCCAATATTTATTTATTAAATAATTCATAAAAAAAAGTTATATGTCCAAAAAATATGAAACTCAGCTTTTAAACTCATTACATTATCCTAGACATGGATCCATCATGAGGTACCCAAAATGAACAAAAAACGTTTTTGACTACCCCGACACGCCGACATGACATGGCTCGATGTCTCCGATGAAATCATATCTAGGATGCTCTAATCTCCATGGATTTTTTTTGGTAGTTAAGCATCACTAATAAAGACTCTCGACAAAGTTTGGAATTTTTCCGCTATTTTTAATATTTTTCCATTATTTATTTGTTAAATAATTCATTAAAAAAAAGTTATATGTCCAAAAAATATGAAACTTGGTTTTTAAACTTATGACAGTATCCTAGACATGGATTCATCATGGGATACCCAAAATGACCAAAAATGTTTTTGACTACATGACACGCTGACATGCACGGCTCGATATCTCCTATGAAATCATATCTAAGATGCTCTAATCGCCATGAATTTTTTTTGGGTATTTAAGCATCACTAATAAGGACTCGTAGCAAATTTTGGATTTTTTTTAAAAAATTTCACTATTTTTCATATTTTTCCATTATTTATTTATTAAATAATTCATAAAAAAAAGTTATATGTCCAAAAAATAGCAAAGCACTAACTCCATCCTTACTCTTTCCAGGAATATCAAGAAGGGTTCCAATTATGTTCATGCAAACATTCTTCTCGATATGCATTACATCTAGACAATGCCTTACATGCAATTTGTGCCAATATGGAAGCTAAAAAAATATAGACTTTCTCTTCCAATATCTCTTCTCTACATGCTTCTTAATACTTGAAAATTCAATCTCATTAATTTTCATGTAAATAGCTTCTCCTGACAATGGTTGGGGAGCACTATCATGTTCGATGTTCCTGGTCGAATGCCTTTTTCTATTTTCTATACGGATGATGTCGCGGTAAAAACCGCCTATGTTGCATATATGTCATCTTCTTTCCATGTGTTAAATAGAGTGAAGATGTATTTTCAGCGCATATTGGACATGCATGAAAACCCTTTACAGTGCATCCACACAAGTTACCGTATGCTAGAAAATCATTGATGGTCCATAATAATATCACCTTTAAATTAAATGCCTCTTTCTTAAATGCATCGTAACACTCAACTCCGATTTCCCATAAAAGATTCAAGTCATCAACCAATGGAGCTGAATATATGTTTATATCATAGCCTGATTGTTTTGGTCCTAATATCAACAATGACAACATCAAGAACTTTCTCTTCATGCACAACCATGGTGGAAGATTATATATTGAAAGCAGTACGGGCCAACAACTATACTTGCTACTCAAATCTCCATAAGGATTAATCCCATCTGCTGAGAGAGCCAACCGGATGTTTCTTGGCTCCGACCCAAAATCTGACCATAAGTGATCTACTAACCTCCATGACGGCGAATCAGAAGGGTGTCGTAAAATCCAGTCATTTTTCCTACTTGTTGCATGCCAAATCAAGTTTTTCGCATGCTCAACACTTCTAAACAATCTTTTCAATCTTGGAATGATAGGAAAATACCATATTTGCTTCGCGGGAACCCCTTTTTTTCTCTATTTGTGAATTCTTCGTTGATTTCCATCTTGAAGTACCACAAATAGGACATCTAATGGCCTCTGAATATTCCTTTCTATACAAGCAACAATGCTTTGGACATGCATGTATTTTTTCATAAGTCAACCCTAGAGCACGTAAGGTTTTTTCCGCTTCATACATGGAAATTGGCATTTCATTGGGTTTAGGTAAGAGATCACTAACTATGGATAGTAGTTCTGAGAAACTATTATCACTCCACCCAAATCGGACCTTCAAATTGTATAGCCTCACTAAAGATGATAATTTCGTATATTTTTTGCATCTTACGTATAAAGGCTTCTGAGTTTCACTAAACATTGTTTCGAATGATATAGAATTCTTCTCTAATTGTTCTTGAGCAACTTGAACCATCTCAATCACATCTTCGAAATCCTCCTCTCCAAATTTTTCGTCAAATTCATTATATGACTCATTGTGGTTAACTTTTTCCGATGGCAAATCTTCACCATGCCAATACCATACCTTGTAACTTTGGTCTATACCATTAATATACAAGTGAGTTCGAATGGTAGTAGGGTTATGACTGTGTAGATTCCCACATTTGAGACATGGACATCTTATAGTGTTTAACGGTTTGACATGACATAACCCAGACTCAATAAAAGTTTCAACCCCCAACTCGTACTCTTTAGAGAGTCTACTTTTAGCCATCCATGATTTGTCCATGACAATGAACCTGGTACAATAACACCAAGTCATGACACTACACAAGTCAATGATATATGTTTAAAACATGTCAAGGGTACATGAACATGCTAATAAAGAAAAACGTATGCTTTAAAAAAAAAGCTTAACATTTTAACAAGACAACAATTGTACATAACAATAAATCCCAATATATACACTTAACATGAATCAAAGTCTTTTGTAATCCTAAATAAAAGTAACATTAGTTAATCAGCTTAATAACTTTAACACAAGGTAAAGGTCTTAGTCCATTGAGACTTTGTTAATAAGTGATTTGTGAATGTGAAGAATTACACTACCTTCCGCAATGGTTCTCTTGATCAGTGAATCAAGCTCTTAATCTCCTCTGATAGTAAGTTGGGGATGTTTTGGAGTGAGTCTCTTCACTTTCAAATCCTTGCTCACGTTTTCATCCAATTCGAGCACTTCAATTGCAAGATACTCGAGATTTGATGCTAAGTGTACATCACTAGACAAAAGGGAGAATGGAAAAGGTAAATACATAAACAGAATGGAAAAAAATGATAAAGGGGAAATTGAAGAAAATTGAAGGCTGAGATTCAAAGGAACACGAACACCAAAACTAACAGAAAAATCCTTAATCCACAAATACCTAAATCAAACTAATCTAAATTCATCAATTAAAAAAAATCAATTCTAGCATATGCCTTAGTAGAAATGGACTCAAATAGATTAAGAACGAAAGTTAGTTTATCAAATCATAAAAGTCATAAAATATTGATATTGCACAGACTATCACTATCCATTGTTAAATAAAAAGAATCAAGCTTATTCATAAACCAATCAGAATCAATGCATTAAACATACAAACACCATTTAACATATAATTATATTACAGAAAAGCATAGTTACATCAAGTCGGTTTGAATTTAATATCATAAATAAATGGCTCAAAAACTTTAAATTCAATATCTAAGAAATAAATGACAGTTGACAATGAAAACAAATACATGATAGTGTTATTTTGTAAGATAGCCAAGCCTACTTTAAGATTTTACATTAAAGAATTTAATATCGCCGTTATTTTGACACAGATCAACCGTGGAATAGAGAAAGGTTAACCTGCAACACTAAATGGAAATATTCTAGCACGAGCAATCAAACGAAATTTACAATAAGAAAGAAATGAGAAACCTTGCAAGGGTGAAATTAGCAGCAGCGGAAGTAGTCAGAGGGATTCCATTACAAAACTGATATAAAGAAATATGTATATCAGATCGCAGAACAAATGAACTTCAGCAACATGTATCTAAAAGGCATGTTTTAAACTGACTCAGACTCAGAAGAATACTTTGTTTTAGACTGACTCAGATTCAGACACATGAAAATGAAATCAGGTTTTTTTTAGTTGTGAATGGGCTTTCAAACACGACACTAAATCAGGCAACAACCTTCAATGTTCGACCATTGACTCTAAATTCAAAAAAACCAAACTTATCAATTCTAAAACTTCAATAATTGGTTCTAAATGAATAATGATCGTTAAATAAATAAAAAGCATACTTATCTATAAGCATTGTTCAATTGAAACAGTTACAAAAGAAGGGGACTTGAAAATCAATACTCTAACAGATTACATAACAGAAAGAAATCAATAATGTGACTAAATGACTGTATTTATGTAATTAAGCAGTAGAAATACACAGAAGAAGAAGAAGAATTGGTTTTCTATGTTTAATTTTAGTTATAAAAGAAGAATTGATTAAGCAGTAGAAAAGGTTAGGGTTTAGTAAATCTTGCACCTGTCAAATGAGGAATTGAGACAGCTTCAACCGAGCGAAATGAAGGAAGAGATGAAGCACAAGAACAAGAAGCTCCCTGCGAATAGAACCTTCAAAATCTGCCTAGCTTGTTTTTTATATGAACCTCTCAAATCCCTTCGAATAAACCCTCTGCGAACAGAACCTTCAAAATCCGATTAATGAACGGATGAAAGGTGAATAACGGCGATGCTTAGCATTACCACCATGGCCTGTGTGGCCAAATGATCCACATACTCCTCTAGATGAGACTGGCGAAAAACTGGAGGAAGAGAGATAGGGCCGAAATCCTTATCAAAACCGAGGGAAGCCATCATGTTCTGCATAAAGGGATCCTCCCATGCACTGCCCGAACAGTTGGATGGAGGAAACACAAGATCCACCATCATGAACTTCATTTCAGGATGAGGATAATGAGTAAAAGGAGGTAAACTTTCACGTAAAGGAGAATCTTGAGGAGGTTCGACATGATGAGCAGAGGAAAACCCAAACGAAGCAGGAGGTGCAAATGAAATCGAACTAGTGCCCTTCGCCTTGCGCGTCCCCTTCTTCTCTCGAACAGGAGGCTGAGTCTTGTCAACTACGGTTTTTTCGCTTCAAACGTAAGGAAAAATGAACGTTAAGCTCCTTGTAGACAGTCAAAGCGAAACCAGACATTTTATTCTTCCTAGCCAAAGCGAATATGGAATGAAGCTCAATCTGAGTAAGTGTGCTTTCAGGATCCATGCGGGAAAGTTTTTGGGCTACCTAGTGACCGAGAGATGAATAGAGGCAAATCCATATCCAATCAACGCCATTCTTCAAATGGATCAGCCAAAAAATACCAAAGGGGTCCAGAAACTCACTGGGTGTTTAGCCGCACTTGGAAGGTTCATCTTTATGTCTTCGGATACAAGCCTCCCCTTCTTCAAAATACTTAAAGGCATCAAGGAGTTCGGATGGGACGAAAAAGTTTAGAAGGCCTTCGAAGAGCTAAAGACATATCTGTCGAAACTCCCACTCTTATCAAAGCCAAAAGACGAAGAAGATCTTATTATCTATCTAGCAGTGTCAAAAACTGCGGTAAGTGCGACATTAGTCCGAGAAGAAGATAAAACACAAAAGCTAATATACTACGTTAGCAAAGCACTACTCGACGCAGAGACAAGATATGCAGAAATCGAACAGCTAGCCCTAGCGATGATAATGCATCAAGAAAGCACAAGCATTATTTTCAGAGTCACAGAATTATAGTGCGAACAACACTCCCTCTAAAGTCAATTGTGCACAAGCCAGACACGTCAGGAACACTAATGAAATGGGCAATCGAATTAGGAGGCTACGACATCACGTACGAGCCTCGAACAGCCATCAAGGGGCAAGCTCTTACCGACTTTATCGCAGAGATGACAAACCTTGAGAAATTAGAGAGCTCAGAACTAGATGAGCGATCAATAACCTCAGCAAGCAAATGAGAGATCTACGTAGATGGATCCTCCAAAGCTCAAAGGGAGTGCAATCGAAGTAGTCATGAAGACACCTGAAGGATTCCTCCTAGAGCAGTCAATCAGGTTTGATTTCTAAGCCTCTAATAATGAAGCTGAGTATGAAGCTCTCATTGCAGTTTTAACTTGGATAAAAGAGCTCGGAGCGAGGAGAGTAACGATATACACTGACTTCATGCTAGTTGCAAAGCAATTTAGCTACAAATTCAAAGCAAGAGATCCCAAGATCTCGAAATACCTAGACAAAGTCAGAGAAATTGTTAAGAATCAATGCTGTAAAAATTGAACAAATTCCGAGAACGGAAAATGAACACGCCGCGCACTGGCCAAATTATGAGATCTTGAAAAGAAAGATCAAGGAAGAAGGTCGGCGATATGAAGACCTTCAACTTGAAGAAAAAGAGGAGGAGATAACTCTCCTTGAAAAGGTACTGTCCGAACACGACAAGGAAATAACCCTTCTGAATCTTAAAATCGACGAACAGAAGGATGATATCAAAAGGCTGAATAAAGAAAAGAAAGAAGCAAGCCAAGCTTGGTGGCTGTAATCTTTTTACTTTATCTGTTCTTGTTTCAAGAAGTTCATAACAATTTTCTTTACGTAATGTACTTTCCAGAACCGTACATGAGATTTTCACCTCATACGGCTCCTCGAGGGCTATAAATAAATCTAAGGAGCGTGTCGGTATTATTTATCTTATCTTGATATGTCTTTTTTGTAGTATAGTATAAAAATCTATCGTGTGTCCCCACCCCAAATTAACCCAATTGAATTCTGTCTGTTCTAATAAACCCATGATTAAACTCTGACGGTAGTGTCAACATTAGAAAATTCTCAAAGATTTGCATTTAAAAAACTGACTCCATGCAACCGAAATAAGAAATGCATTTATTGCACCTAAATGGGAAAATCTGAAAAAGATTGAGACAAAGATCCGATTATCAAACCCGAAGCAAACTAACGAAATTAATATTAATTTGTCTCAAACCGGGTCGGATGAAAATGATCAAAGTCCGAATAGAGACCCATCAGAAGTCTAATCGTCTCGTCTCCCTAGAAGGCGCATTGAAATGTCATGATGACCTTGAAAACAGAACGCCATGATGGTCTCGGAAGATGAAACGATGAGCGAAGACAAAACAGTTTCAAATCCCTGAAAAGGCACATCCTTCTTCTATAAATAGGGCCCATGACCACATCAAGAAAAGGCAAGAAGAAGAAACAAGAAAATCCTTCTCCCCAAGACACAACCGAGAAACATGTCATCCTCAAGCTCCAGCCTCGGCGACAGCTACGCCATCTACAACGGGTGGATGCTGAAAAGAGAAAGGTAGAAACAAAAGATTCTCTGAACCATGATACGGAGGAGAAATCAACAACTTTAACGCAAGAACAAAACCCTCAAGAAAGAGTGAAAACTTAACAGGCTCTTAATCAGAAAGTTCGACAACATCAAAGAAAGGTTGGAGAGAGCCGTCCCAAGCGCCTTTGAAATCCAGCATAGAGTAAGGAGGATAGGTGAAAGCATGGATTTTAACATCGAAGAAGCCGGGCAATCTCAATGTCATATGGATATTTTCCTCGATGATCTCAGAACCCAAGTCACCGGAGCGGACTACGAGATAGATCGTCTCGTCGACATTCTTGAACCATCTAAAGATGAAGATGAAGATGATGACGATGAAGAGGATGAGGATGATGAAGATGGTAGCGGGGTTGACGACCATTGAATCATCCCATAACACGAGCAACCCCCGTATCCTCTAGATAAACCCTAGACCCTTCTGAATCCTCTCTCGCATCCATCTACTTTCCTTTTCTTTCCCTCCTTTGTTCTCACTTTCTGATCAATATTGATGTAATCATGGTAGAAATTTAATAAATAACAGTGCTTTTTGTTTTGCAATCTTTCCCAAGATTTACAGCAATTCGATATTCCAAACCCTTATGAAAATAAGGAAGAAAACCCTAGCACAGACTAGGCAACACCCTCAAAGGTAAACAAACCGTTATGAAAATAAGGAAGAAAGCCCTAGCACGGACTAGGCAACACCCTCAAGGGTAAACAAACCGTTATGAAAATAAGGAAGAAAGCCCTAGCACGGACTAGGCAACACCCTCAAGGGTAAACAAACCCTTATGAAAATAAGGAAGAAAGCCCTAGTTTGAACTAGGCTACATCCTCAAGGGTAAATCAACCCTTATGAAAATAAGGAAAAAAGCCCTAGCACGGATTAGGCAATACCCTTGAAAGTACTTAAACCTTTATGGGAATAAAGACGAAAGACTTAGTACAAACTAAGCACTTAAACCTTTGTAAAAATAAAGAAGAAAGCCTTAGCACAGACTAAGCACTTAAACTTTTATGAGAATAAAGACGAAATCCTTAGCTCAAACTAAGCACTTAAACCTTTGTAAAAACAAAGAAGAAAGCCTTAGCACAGACTAAGCACTTAAACCTTTGTAAAAACAAAGAAGGATAACACAGACTAAGCACTTAAACCTTTATGAGAATAAAGATGAAAGCCTTAGTACAGACTAAACACTTAAACCTTTGTAAAAACAAAGAAGAAAGCCTTAACACAGACTAAGCACTTAAACCTTTATGAGAATAAAGACGAAAGCCTTAGCTCAAACTAAGCACTTAAACCTTTGTAAAAACAAAGAAGAAAGCCTTAGCACATACTGAGCACTTAAACCTTTGTAAAAATAAAGAAGAAAGCCTTAACACAGACTAAACACTTAAACCTCTATGAGAATAAAGACGAAAACCTTAGCTCAGACTAAGCACTTAAACCTTTATAAGAATAAAGACGAAAGCCTTAACATCGACTAAGCATTTAAACCTTTGTAAAAACAAAGAAGAAAGCCTTAGCATGGACTAAGCACTTAAACCTTAGTAAAAAAAACGAAGTCTTAGCACGGACTAAACGTTTAACCCTTTATTAAAACAATAAAGAAGAAAGCCTCAATTCAACCTAAGCAAACTAACCTTTGTGAAAAACAAAGAGGAAAGCCTTACTTCAAACTAAGCAAACTTTCGAACCCTTTGCAAAATAAGGAAGGAAGCCTAAGTTCTCAAAAATTAGCTAACCAATATGAAAATAAGCCTTTAGATGGTGAAGTATTCACATAAATATCCAGCGCCGCCCATGCAAACGCAATAAAAAGTATTAAGAAATGAGAGTATTCAAAGGTCAAAATATCTAATATAGAAATATTGGAAGAAAAATCAAGGAAGATTAGCATCATCTGCCAAATCCTTGGCCGAATCGGAGATAGTTGTAGGGTCACCATCCTCCTCGTTCAAGGAATCATCAACAGTACCCTCGTCCTCCCCAGCTCGGTCAAACTCATCCAAAAGTGTGCGGATAGGCTCAAAATCCCTCTCCGCACTCTCTCTTCTGACAGGACTAAGACGAGACCGCTCCTCCCCCGAAAGCTTCAGTTTCAAGTCATCACGACTAACTCTCGCAGTGAAAACACCTACGGACTCCACCATGCTAGAAAGTTGCCCGTGAGCTTTAGAAAGGGAAAGACGAGACGACTCCAGTTCACTTCGCAATCTTGCGGTCGCTTCCTTCTCACGCTCCAACTCCTCCCTCAAGCTTTTTAACTCCTCATCTGATTTCTTTAGCTCACCCTTGCGCTCCGAAATCCTATCTTCCGCGATCCCCAACTTTTTGGCTCCCGTTGCGGCCACCACAGCTAGCTCCTCAAACAACGCATTGGAGGATCTGCTGACAGCCTCGCCCTTGCGCAAAGCTGACTTCAACAAAAAGACCATATGGGCCTGCGCTTGGAAACCCTGCAACAACAATAAAAGTTTCCTCAGAAAAATGCAAAGTGATCATAAAGCAGGCAAAGAAGGTGAGAGATTACCACCATGACCCGCGTGGCCAAATGATCCACATACTCCTCTGGATGAGACTGGCGAAAAACTGGAGGAAGAGAAATAGGGCCGAAAACCTTATCAAAACCGAGGGAAGCCATCATGTTCTGCATAAAGGGATCCTCCCATGCACTACCCGAACAGTTGGATGGAAGAAACACAAGATCCATCATCATTAACTTCATTTCAGGATGACAATAATGAGTAAAAGGAGGTAAACTTTCACGTAAAGGAGAATCTTGAGGAGGTTCAACATGATGAACAGAGGAAGTCCCAAACGAAGCAGGAGGTGGGAATGAAATCGAACTAATGCCCTTCGCCTTGCGCGTCCTCTTCTTCTCTCGAATAGGAGGCTATGTCTCGTCAACTACGGTTTTTCGCTTCAAACGTAAGGAAGAATGAACGTTAAGCTCCTTGTAGAAAGCCAAAGCGAAACCGGAAAGTTTATTCTTCTCAGACATACTTGGTTGCGAACGTTAAGCTCCTTACTGCTCACATTACGAATGAGTTTAAAATTTCTTGGGCATATGAAGAGTAAAATTATTAAATTTGCTTTTCGATATATCGAACGATATTTTGAATTTTGTCGTTGATATAAATGAAAAATCGACGAATATTTCATAAATCGCCGTTATATTAACGAATTGGGAGAAAATATTTTTTCTCCCAGTTTTTAATATCGGGGTGTCAATTGAGCGACATGTCGACCGAAATGTCGACGTGTCAAGCGACATTTGATTCCCTAATCCCAGCACACATGGCCATGGAAAAACACACATGGCGTCATCTTATTAGCTGATTTTATGTCTTTTATTTTAAAATATAGACACATGTCAAATAATGAATGGTCTGTATTTAATGACGTGTAATTTGTTATAATCACGTGGCATTTTGTAATTGGTTGGATTTTCTCATTCAACGGTATGAAATCTATTTTCTTTAAATGTGTAAATTTTTCCATGCTTGTGTCTTAATTTTTTTTTTATCTACTAATCAAAAAGTTTATACTCCTATGACTTCATTTGTTAACTTTGATTTCTTCTAAAAGGAAGGAAACAATGGTTATATGCGCGTAATCAAGGGTGCAATAAAACCAAAAAACTGAAAAACCGAACCGAACCGAACCATATATGCCCATTTGTTTTTTAAATACTACAAAATATATCATAATCATTATCTATATATCATGTACCCTTCATTATTTATGTATTATTTTAAAAAAGTAATCATATATTTGTAAATACTTTTTAAAACTGCTAGATTTATAAATATTGAAGAAAATTTTGCTACTCAATGAAATTTCCCTAAATTAAAGGTGAAGAAAGTAAAAATATGTTCAAACTTTACAAATATTAGTTATTTACCAAATTTTTATAAGTATTTTCTATTAATCATTAAATATGTTAAAAAAAATCCATATATTACTATTTGTTTGTTCTTTTACTTCAATTAAATAAATGTTTTATTTTAAGTAAAAATAATATAAAAGAATTTTTATAATTTTTATTTTTATTAATTTTTTAATTAAGGAACATCGAAACTATGCCGCTAAAATTTGTTGTTTTTATAACAAAACAAACAAATAAAAAAACTAAAACCAAGTAAAAGAAGAAGCAAAAACGAAATCGAAACTCTGAAACTAATTAGGGTAATCATTTAAATTTATTTTGAGATTAAAATAACTTTCACAATATATCCCAACAATAATAATTTCTTTTCTTTAAATTAATGTAAAATTAGAAATATGATTAATTTTTATAAGATATTAAATATATTCAAAATAATTTCATAAATGTTGAAAAATTTGTTTAAATTTTGATAAATTAAAAACAGATAGATGTGCTAACGTACCTGGTAAGAATCTAGTTAAATAACCAAAAAATTCATAGAATTTAACTTGCGATGAAACAAAACATAGTGTGTTAAATTGAGACAAATTGATAGAAGAGAAAACCAGATATCCAATTAATTGTTAATAAAAAAAGTGAGGTCAATAAAAAACTCTTCACTAAAAATATCATCTCCCGCCATTTCCCCCCAGATTCCTCGACCCCTCCCGCTTTCTCACTCTCCCGCAAACGCTTCTGTTTTCTTCTTCTTCTTCACGCTTCAGTTTTTGTTCAATTCTTCGTTATTCATGCTTCCTTACTAGAAATCCCTAATTTGCTTCTTCAGGTAATTTCTCTCTTTTCTCTTTTTGAGATTATTGCTCGAAATCATTGCCCTAGTTTTCTAATTTTTTGATCCCATAATATTTTTAAGGTTTTTTTTTTCATACCATGCCGTCCCTGATCTCATCTGGCAAGATCCTCCGATTAGAGCTCGAGAATTTCAAATCATACAAGGGTTTACAAACAATTGGTCCTTTTTATGATTTCACTGCTATCATTGGCCCTAATGGAGCTGGGAAATCGAATCTTATGGATGCTATAAGTTTCGTACTTGGTGTAAGAACTGGACAACTTCGTGGTGCTCAATTGAAGGACCTAATCTATGCTTTCGATGATAGAGAAAAGGAACAAAGAGGACGCAGGGCATTTGTTCGACTTGTTTATCAGATGGGAAATGGGTCTGAGCTTCAATTTACGAGGACAATCACAAGCGCTGGCGGCAGCGAGTATCGCATTGATGGAAAGAGCGTTTCATGGGATGAGTATAATTCGAAGCTAAGGTCACTTGGAATACTTGTCAAGGCTCGAAATTTCCTTGTATTTCAGGTTTGGAACTTTGATATAACGTTGATTTTAATTATTTTTTACCTTGTTTTTTTGGGGAGTTTCATTTCATCCACCCGTTAAATTTATGGTAAATAAATTCAAAATATAAAAATAATATATTTTCTGTTACCCCGTCAAGCCAAATTTGTTTTATGTAAATCAGTTAACTACAAGTTTTTTTTTTTTTTTTTTTTTCAATTGGAAGACGGTTTCACGCCCATTGAATGAGGGGGTGGGGGGGCTGGTATCGGAAATCTGGACACAAAAAATATGGCTTTACTTGTGTAAAATGGCTTTGGGGATTTCCAAACGAATCTAATAGTTTATGGCATAAGGTGATTGGGAGTAAACATGGGCTCCATTCAAATGGTTGGGACACAAATGTAGTGACTAGAGGCACTGCTAGGAATCCACGGAAGGAGATATCCAAAGGTTACTCCCTGTTCTTTAACTATGTGAAATGGAAAGTTGGGGACGGAAACTGGATTCTCTTCTGGGAGGATGCTTGGTTGGGAGATAGCACATTGCAAGACCTATATCCTTTGTTATATTCCTTAACACTCGCAAAAAATTCTCTAATATCAGACTTTATTTTAAGAGAAGGGGTAGGTGTGAATATTGATTTCCATTTTCGTAGATCGATTTGGGAAATGGAGATGAATGATTTAGCTTCCATCATTGCAAACCTTGAGGGCGTTTTGGTGAGCGAGGCAGCCAGAAATAGCCTCGAGTCATAAGCCTTTGGAGGATTTGAAGAGGCTTACACCTCCCATCCTAGAGGCGAAGCCTCTGGGGCGGTTTCAAGGGGCGGAATAGTCGCACGCCTCAACTTTCATATGTAAAAAAAAAAATGAAGTGGTGGGTCCCTTTTAAAAGAGACAGAATCCACCGATGGGCTTTTTTAAACAATTTAAAAAGCCCATAAAAAAATATGTCGAGTGAAGATTGATTTTCATTTTCGTAGACTAATCGGGATAGGGAATTGACAGGATTATCTTCCATCATCTCAAGTTTTGAGTGGCGTTTCAGTGACAGAGGGCTTATTTGATATTAGATTATTGTCCCTAAACTGTTCTAATATCTTTTCTTGCAAATCCTTTTTTGAGTTTAGTGAAGCACCTTCTTTGAATAATGCACCTCAAAAGGCCATTTCATTAAAATAATGAAAGAAAAAAGAAAATACAATAAAGGAAAAACAATAAAGTGGTAGACTATACCAAAAGTCACAAAACATACTATACCCCCGCACCGCCACCTAATTACAAGTATGTGGGCCAACTATTTATAATTAATCTTAGAGGGTAATTACAAAAAAGTTTAGAAGTTGACACCCAAAAGGATGCATTTACATTTGCCAACTCCCAAACATATTCCCATGATCTACTTTCGTCCCTAAAGATCCTTCTATTCCTTTCCAACCAAATGCCCCACCAAGTAATAGCACAAAAGCCCGCGATCCACATATCTTTCCCCCTATCTTTGAACGGTGGACATAATAGTAACTCCTCCAAGGTTTGACGGAAAGAGTCATTATCCACCCATGCTATCCCAAAAGTTTAGATTTTTTTTTGCCATATTTGCTTTGAAAATTTACACCTCCACATGATATGGTTTACGTCCTCTGAATCGTGATTACATAAACTACACCAATAAGGGTTAAGAGTGTATGAAGAAGATCGCTGAAGAAACTCAAGCGTGTTGATTTTACCAAATGCCACAGACCAAATAAAAAACCTAACTTTCTTCGGGATCTTCACCTTCCATAATTTTGAAAAGAAAGGGGATGGTGGAATCACAGCCAAGTGGTTGATTAAACTCAAAAAAGGATTTACATGAAAAAATGTTCAAAGAATTTAGAGACCAAATTCTATTGTCACATAAGCCCTCCCTCACTGACACCCCCTCAAGACTTGAGATAATAGAGGATAACTCTATCATTTCCCTATCCCGGATTAGTCTTCGAAAATGGAAGTTAATATTCACTCTAGTTCCCTCATTTTGGATAAAAGTCTTAATTGGTGCATTTTTGGCAAGGGTTAAAGAGTACAACAGGAAATATAGATCTTCCAGGGCAGTTTCCCGTGCCAAGCATCCTCCCAAAATCGTATTTGTTTACCATCTCCAACCTTCCATCTAACACAGTTAAGGAAAAGAGGTAACATTTGGATATCGCCTTCCCTTTCTTTTCAAAATTGTGGAAGATGAAGATCCTGAAGAAAGTCAGGTTCTTTATTCAGTCTGTGTCACTGGTTAAATTAACACTTTTGAGTTTCTTTAGCTATGTTCTCCCTACACCCTTAATCCCCATTGGTGTAGTTCATGTAATCGGGGATTCAGAGGATCTTAACTATATCATGTTGAAATTCAAATTCTGAAGTCAAATTTGGCCGAAAGTCGGGGTAACATAAGTAGATAATGATTCTTTTTGCCAAACTTTGGAGGAGTTACTACTTTTCCCTCATTTAAAGGATAGGGGAAATGCTTGTGGATAGAAGGCTTTTGCGCTACAACATGAGGTGTTTGTCTTGAAAGGAATAGAAGGATCTTTAGGGGGAGATGAGATATTGGGACTATGTTTTGAAGTTGGCATATGAAAATGCATCTTTTTGGGTGTCAATTTTGAAACTTTTTAGTAATTACCTTTAGGTTTAATTATAAATAGGTGGCCCGTACACAAAATCTTTCTTATTTTTTTTACTTTACTTTACTTATACATAGTATTGGGTGGGGGCGGATGTAGCCAAGTGGATCAACGTAGTGGATTGTTGACACGTGAGGGAAAATAGGAGTCTCAGGTGGCAGGATTTACCACTAGAGCCCTGTGGTAGTGATGGTAGGTCTTACTACTCCTTTGAGTGCCTTTTGCGCTTAGCGTCGGAAAGAGGTGGGTGGCGGTGTGGGTTGATGAATAGTGGGGTATATGGTATACCATGCTTTTGGGGCTTTTGGTTTGTTTAGTGCTAGCCACCTTATTGCATTGTAATGTTTTTTTATTTTTTCTTTCATTACTTTAATGAAATGGCCTTTCCTGTTCATTCCATGTATTATAAACGGAATTATTTCTTTTAGCTTTTAAGGTTTGTTTTATTCTTTTGTTTTAATTTTTTTATTTAGTTTTTGAGGATTTCTCATCCTCCAATTTGTATTATTTTCCATTAATCAATGAAAGTTTATCTTTCTATAAAATATATATATATATATATATATATATTAATAGAGAGACTAAGTCTTTTGGCAAACCCCTTTTAGGGTTAATTATCTACAACTTCTTGTGAATTATTGACGTCGAGAAGTCTTTTTTTCAAGGTGATATGAGAAATTGCTAATACAAAGTTGTTGCACATGACTGGTCTTGTTATGCACATTACATTGAATTGTACTTGTCAAGAAAGTAAAACCATGTGTTTTTTATACATTCTCAATTTTTTTAATAATGAAACAACTTTCATTAAAAAGAATGAACATATGAAGGCACAATCTGAACCTTTAGATAATTGTGTGTAAATTGCTGTTAGATGAATCAATCTTGAACCTTTTCCTCTGCCGTTTCCTTATTGGTAATTTACTTTTTCCTATAGGGTGATGTAGAATCCATTGCATCCAAAAATCCCAAAGAACTGGCTGGACTTCTTGAACAAATTTCTGGGTCTGATGATCTTAAGCGAGAATATGAAGAGTATGAGGAAAAGAAAGGCAGCGCTGAAGAAAAATCAGCTCTTGTGTATCAGAAAAAGAAGACTATAGTGATGGAAAGAAAGCAGAAGAAAGAGCAGAAGGAAGAAGCAGAAAAACACCTTCGGTTGCAAGAACAACTGGTATGCAACCCTAGAATTCTTTTCTGGTATTTATCAGCATGTCAAAGTTGTGCCTACAATGTTTACATATAACAATATTTTATGTCTGTTCAGCTAAGGATTTCTTCTTTGCGTGAAATAATCTAATAGAGTCCCAATTATTTTTGTTTTGTACTTTTTTTAACAGAATTTAATCTGGCCTGCAAGTTTTTGGGACTTCTATTATCTCTATCCTCTTCCCTGACCTCGTATTTTCTTACCTCATGCAGAAATCATTGAAGAAAGAACACTTCTTATGGCAATTATTTGTCATAGAAAAGGACATTACAAAACTTAATGAGGACCTAGAGGCTGAAAGAAGAAGTCGTGATGATGTCATGCAACAAATAGACGGTTTTGAACATGAAGCTTTAAAAAAGAGGAAAGAACAGGCTAAGTATTTGAAGGAAATTGGTAACTGTGAAAAGAGAATTGCAGAGAGAAATAATAAACTTGATAAGAATGTAAGTGCACACTTCATCTAAAAAAATAAGAACGTAATTACACCAATTTCTTTATGTTAAATTGATTGAAAACTGTTTATTTTCATCCCCCCTCCGTAGGGGATGAGCCTCTAGACCACCTTATTGGTGGCAATTTTCATCCTTTTCTATCTCTCATGGTTGCATCTGTCTATTTGGTATTGCAGTCTAGCTATGCTAAAAGTTTTGCTTCCAAGAAATGTGTTTTGGATGACATGAACTGTATTCCTATTGCAGCTGTGGACCATTTGTCGCTTATTGCCTGATATTTTTAAAGAAGTAATGTTTATGAGGGACTGAGATCAGTAGTTTTATAACTAATCTTTGGTTCTACCTGAGCTATACCAGCACGTCTAAAGAGACTACCTGTATGATTGTATGAATCACAGTCTTATAGAAAAGCTAGATAACTAAGCATACATTTCTTTCTGATATATGTATTCAAATGGAAGTCAACAACTTTTGGTTTTTAAAGGAGGTATAGTTTGGACGTGCTCCATTTTTGGTTTATTCTGTAAAAATGAGTGTGAAATCTTTCACTGGACGAAATGCATATTTTCCTATGATTATTCTCTCGTCTATTCTCTCAGTGTGTAAAAACTGAAGCATACGCTTATAGCAAAGCTAGGTAACTAAACATATATTTCTTTCTCATATATGTTCCAAGATGGAAGTCAACAACTTTTGGATTTTTAAAGGAGGTATAGTTTAGACGTGCTACACTTTTGGTTTATTCTGTAAAAATGTGTGTATTCACTGATCGAAATGCCTATTTTCTTTTAATTTATTCTTTTAGCTGATTAGTTACTGTCTTTTCATAAATAAATTAGGCTGATCAGTGAATGAGCTAATTCTATAAACTTATTTTTTTAATATTTTTTTAAGATTTTCTTTGCCCTATTTGCAGCAACCTGAGCTTCTCAAATTGAAAGAAGAAATGTCTCGAATAAATTCAAAAATCAAGAGAGGTAAAAAAGATTTTGATAAGAAAAGAGAACTAAGGGATAAACATGTACAGTATATAAAAGAGTTACAAAAGGGAATACAGGATCTCAATGCAAAGCTTGATGATTTATATGAAAAGGGACAGGATAGTGGTGAAAAACTGCAGTTAGATGATGGAGCACTAAAGGAGTATTGTCGAATGTAAGTCTTTATTTATTTATGGATTGAAAATGCTTTTATGATGATACCATTTCCTTATTTGAAAGGTAGATGTAATTCATTAATTTTGGGTCTTTACTTGATTTTTTTTAAATAAAAGTTTATACTTGGGGTATCATACTTAAAGTTCATGATGCTCATTTAACTGTGGAATTTCTGTTACATGGTATTGGGAATGGGAAATCATATTTCTTTGTAATCGAATATTTCTGGATGCTCATTCTTTGGTGGCATCTCTCAACTCATTAAACTTAATGTTCTTGTGTTGTTTTGCAGAAAACAAAAACTGTTCTAGTCAATCTATTATTCTCTATCTTATCTTTGTGAAAAGACCATGAGTCTGTTAGTCACTTGTTTATTTATTTTGATCATACACGTCAAATATGGGTTCACATGGGATATGCCGAAGGATGCCCTCTTTATTCTGGCTGGATCCTTTTGGTAAAGGTGGGAAAAGAAAGAAGATTTTTTGGATGTGTTTTTGTTGCCCTCTTTCAGGTTATTTGGAAAGAAAAAAAATAATCATCTATTCAATGACATGGCTCAAGATGTGCCAGCCTTTTGGATAGATTTTTATGTTCTAAAAATATGAGGCACTTAGATTTTGGTTTGACCTTCTCGGTTATGTATTTAGCTTGAAATTATTTTCTCTAACTTAGTTCTAGGTGTTATTTTTTGCACTTGTAATGGGTATTCCTCATCCTCACTTTTATTTTGCTTTTTTTTTTTTGTTTATTTTCGTTGATAATACTATTGTGAATTCATCAAGAAAAAACTAGAGAATTACGACGGAGTATTTTTGGTTTCTTTTTAACCTAACTCTCTCTCTCTCTGAATTGGGTTTTAATCCCATGAAATTTCAATTGCAGCCGCTAGGGCTTGAGCCTTCTCCTTCCTCTCGGTTTTTGGCCAAGCCGCTGATGGCACTCTCCATTATCCGGTTTCTTCAATTTTGAAGGGGCAATCCTACCTCTTCTTTCTTTGCTGGAGAGCCGATTTTATCGAACTTTTAATTTCTTTCAAGCTTCAGAGATACACGAGAGGGATCTTAAATCGAGACTCTCTCTCCCTCTCTCTTCCCTCACTTGAGTTGGATGAAATAAACATGAACATTTTTCAAGGGATTGAAATTTGTTTATGAGAATCCATTTTATTTCCCTTCTTTGGAGCTCTAGATATGGTGTTTTTTTCGTAATTCTGATTGTTTTTGATAAGTTACCGACTTTTCATTTTGGAGTGCAAACTGAAAAATACAAAAGGGTTGGAGAGCCAACCAGGTCAAGGAGATTACAAAAAGGTACTCCAATTGACAAAAATTGAGAGAGTTGTAGTTACAAAAATAATTTGAGTGAGTGCAGCACAAAGAAGAAAGAACTGTTATTGAGTACCATTACTCAATAACATCAGAAAGAACTATATAAATTAGCATCATTTAGGATTCTTGAATAACTTTCTATCCAATTTTTTCAAAAGGTGGCATAGACAACATTTGCTGAGAGGGTGTTAGCTTTCCTTGAGAAGTTTATTTTTGATATGCCCTAACTCGGACTTTGGACAAGTGCTGGACAAATGATTTATTTTTTATTTGCCCTAATTGGAGAAGATTTTTCCCCTCACTTAAGTTAACCTTTTTCATTTCTATATTTAATGAAATGTTTTATTTCTTACGTCATAAAAGACACTAGTATCAGACGAGTTAGAATATTATTGAATGTTTGAATTGATTCTAGTTTCAGCCAGAAGTATCATATGTTTAATAACTATGTGCCTTGAAAAATGTCATTGGAATATAGTAGGACCTAAAAAAATGTCATTGGAATAGCATGCAAGAAGATAATGGAATATTCTTATCGGTTGTCTCTACCCTCTACAGAAATATACTTAATGGCGAGTGTTTTTGCTGATTTTCCTGAATCCAGCTTGCATCAACTCTTTTTGCTTGTGTCTTTTTTAATCTTCAATCTGACTACTTTATCTGGTCAAGACAGAATGATACCAATGCTAGGCATATTGGTTCCCTAAATATTGCTCTTTGACATTCCAGATATCTAATGAGTTGCTTTCTGATAACTCTTTTTGAGTTGATAATTGGTGTATTGATGTTGTAGAAAGGAGGAAGCTGGGATGAAAACTGCAAAACTGAGAGATGAAAAGGAGGTTTTAGATAGGCAACAACATGCTGATATTGAAGCTCAAAAAAATTTAGAAGAAAATCTTCAGCAATTGCATAACAGGGAGCATGAATTAAAGTCTCAAGAGGAACAGATGCAAACAAGACTGAGGAAGATTCATGATAGTTCTGATAGAAATAAGAATGATCTTGCAGAGCTGAGAAAGGAATCACATGCTATGAAAGATAAGCATCGAGATGCCAGGTTAACTTTGAGTTGTATTTTTATTTACATACCATTCACACTGGTGATAAATTCTTTCAAGATATTCTCCATGGGTTTTTATCACTGGTTATATTGCCTTCCATCATATCTATGCTTTGAAGATTTTTTAGGTTTCAGATCTCTATCATATTCTACATAGATGTCAAGCACGGAGATATTTTATGTAATATAATTTTCTTAAACTTAATTTCAGGAATAAGTATGAAAACCTGAAGTCAAAAATTGGAGAAATTGAAAACCAGCTACGTGAACTTAAGGCTGATAGACATGAAAATGAGAGGGATGCAAAATTATCTCAAGCTGTTGAAACTTTGAAACGGTTGTTTCAAGGAGTCCATGGTCGCATGACTGATCTTTGTCGTCCGACACAGAAGAAGTATAACCTGGCTGTTACTGTTGCAATGGGTAAATTTATGGATGCAGTGGTTGTTGAGGACGAATATACAGGAAAAGAATGTATTAAGGTAGACACTTCCTCATCTTGTTTCTTTGGCCCTGTAGTGTGACGCACATATACTGTCCCTTAACTTTTCCGATCGTTATGCTTCTCTTTGTTGATTATTTTTATAAATATTTTATTAGTATGATGCTCTAAATGCAGAGTACATCCAAGCATTATTTAGCAATCTTCTAGGTTGCACTCTTACTTCTTTAAGGAAAATCAAATCACCTATTATGGTTTCTTTTTAATAGAAGTTCAATAGCAAGTAAATTGATTCTTCAACTATTTCTCTATTGGTTAACAAAAAGTCAGTATTGATGCCATTATCCAATGAGCCATAACAAGTTGTGTCAAATTTTAATGTTTCATATTGAAGAAAAATAGTGAAGAATTTTTTGTTTAACCTATAGGTTATATACAATAATAAAAGTCCTTGTATTCAAATTATTGGCAAGAGAACCAACCATGGGTTGGCCCAATGGCTAAGAGGTTCTCCTTCAAATCTTAAGGTCATGGGTTCAAACCGATGTGTGGCCACCTACCTAGGATATTATCCCACGAGTTTCCCAAATGTTGTAGGGTTGTGTGGTTGTCCCGCGAGATTAGTTGGGGTCCGCGTAAGTTGGCCCGGACACTCAGAGATATTTAAAAAAAATTATTGGCAAGAGGTTCAAAATAGGCTTGGGATCTACGAAGCTACATGGTATTCAGTTTGGGACTCGATTTAGTATCATACTTTTTGTTAGGCTGAATTCATTTTTCTAAATAAGAGACAATTTCATTGATAATATGAGATTCCTTAAATCCTGTGATCTTGTTCTTCCAGGAATTCTTTCTTGTAATTTATAGTTTTTAGTCTTTTTTTTTTTAGTTTCTTTCTTTTTGATGAATCCTCATTCTCTCTTGTATTACTATCTTCCAAATTTATTCTCTTTGATTAATGAAAGTTTATATTTTTATCAAAGAAAAGTAAAAAGATGAAATCAAGACTAGAAGTCATGGAAGAGCCTTGCAACAAGAGGTTTGAGGAAGAACGATGAATGTTTTTTTAATGATTTCTTATCCTCCATTTTAATTTTTTTCTTTTGATAAATGAAAGTTTAATCCTTCCATCAAAAAATGAAAAGAAAATGAAAGAACAATTAACTGGACTGTAAAAGTTGTTGGAGTTATTGTTTAGGTAAGGGAGACACTATTGAAGATGATATAGAGGAATATGGAAGTTGTGCTGAAGTAAATGAAGTGGATGGGAGGTGAAGATATTGTAGAATGTGGCCTTACTTTTGAAATGGTTATGGAGATTTCCTAGAGAACCTCTTAGTCTATGGCAGAAAGTGATAGGTAGTAAATATGGTTGGTAGCCAAATGGATGAGACATAAACGTATTGATTCGAGGCACTGTCAAGACCAAGCTTAGCCACCACTTTGTCAATGACAGGTTGCCTAAAAGAATAGAGTAAGGTTTTCATTCAAGAGGGAGTTCAAGATACTTGATCGGTCCAGTACTAGCAAACAAGCAATCGAGTTTGCTAGCAAAGTTACCCCAGAGTCATTAACATTTAAACCCAATAAAGAACTTTTAGCTATTTTCAACCCCAATAAGACTTCAAAAACGAATCAAACTTGAGAGTGAGGAGTAATTATTAGGAATGAAAAATACGTACTATCCACAAATTGACGTTGGGATAAATTCAATTTTTTCTTACCAACATGGAAACCGTCATTTATTTTAGCAATGATGGCGAATCAACCAATCTAGCCAGCCAACACATTAGTAACTAGATTGTAAAGAAAAAGTGAGAGGTGGTCACCTTGCCTCATTCCTCTAGAAGCTTTTTGTTAAAACCTTCCGGACAACCATACCAGAATTGAAAAATTGGAGGATTGTAGACAACCTTTTATCCAATTCCTCCATTTTAATTTGAGACCCTTTTTGTGAAGAACCATGTCTGAAAAACCTTGAACATGATCAAAGGCTTTTTCAAAGTCAATTTTAAAAACAAGGTTTTCTTTCTTGGTCCTCACATAATCATCAATAGCTTCATTAGCAATTAAAATAGTATCTAATATTGGTCTACTATGTACAAAAGCCGATTGGCTTTTTGAGATGGTAAATTCCATAATAGATTTGAGTCGATAAGCTAGAACTTTGGCTATGATCTTGTGGAGACCAGTTACAAAGTAAATTGGCCCAAAATCAGATAAATTTGGCCCTAGATTTTTAGGAATCAAACAAATGTGAGTGGCAGTAGCATGCTATTTATCACTCTATTCCAATGATACTCAGAAACAAATGTGAAGACTGCTATTTCCCAGATTAGACTAATACAAAATTTTAATGAAATTTCACAGAAATTCTTTACTATTTTTCAAGCGAAGCACATGGCATCTCTAATAAGTTAACTAAAACACAAAATGCTGACCATGACTCAACAAAAAGAATATATGGAAAAGTTAAGATTTTGAAGTTTTCCCAAAGTGTATAAAAAATCTTCAACATGATGTTTTTTTTGATAATAAACGAAGCTATTCATTGATAAATGAAAGAGCCAAAAGAAGGCCAAAAAGGAATTACAAAAAGGCCAACCAGTTGGAGGCTATAGTAGAGGGGGAATAGTTACAAAAAAAATTACAATTTGCACTCCAAAGAGAGGCATTAAGAACACTATAATCCCAAATAACATCCCAAGATTTACAAGTATCCACAAAAATTCTCCTATTCCTCTCAAGCCATATATTCCATAAGATCGATCTCACCGCATTAATCCATAACACTTTACTTTTGTCCGGGAGATTGCAGCCTTCCAAAAGGGCTAGAACATTAGTCCTCGGGTCGAAGTGGCTAACCCAACACATATTAAAGGTACTAAACAAAGAATTCCAGATTCGTTGAGAAAACATGCAGCCAAAGAGAAGATGATGGGTAGTTTCTGAATTCTTCTTACATAAGCAGCACCAATTAGGTTGTAGACTAATCCACGGCTTCCGAGCTTGAATTTTTTGGTTGGAATTGAGGCCACCATTAACAACAATCCAAAGAAAAACTTTTATTTTCTTAGGAAATTTACCCTTCCAAATTAGAGAGTGGTCAAACTCCTTAACAGGCCTAGACGAACTCCACAGCATCCTCAAAGCAGACTTGCAAGAGAAACCCTCCCTAACATCAAACTTCCAAACCCTAGTATCTTCCCTATCATTAACACGAAGAGGCCCCAGTAAAATCATCAAATTAAACCACTCCAACACCTCATGATCCTTGAAGTTTCTTCTGAACTCAATAACCCGGTCATTAGCCTCCTCCCTCCAAACTTGACTAACCAAGCTAGACTTGTTTTTAGCAAGGAAAAACAGATTAGGGAAACGGGTCTTGAGAGATTCCTCACCAATCCAAATATGATCCCAAAAAAGGATGCTACTGCCATTTCCCAATAAGAATTTACAATTATTATCCATTAGTGGTTTGAGTCTGAGAATAAGCTTCCAAGGGCTTTTGTTGTTGAAGTTCGATTTAACCTTAGAACACCACCCCAAATCTTCAATGCCATAAATACTAGCAATAATCTTATGCCAAAGAAGGTGCTTTTCAAGAGGAAAACGCCACAACCACTTTAAAAGAAGAGCATCATTCTTTTTGCCAAGCCCACCAAAACCCAAACCACCAAAGGAAAAAGGGGGGGTGATAGTATCCCACTTAACAAGGTGGTTGCCCACAGCACCATCAGCTCCTTTCCAGAAGAACGTGCGAAGGATCTTGTCAATACGTTTAGTGACCTGCACCGGAGCCTTAAAAACAGAGAAGTAGTAAGTAGGCAGACAACTCAAAACAGATTGCAGTAAAGTAAGCCTCCCTCCTCTCGATAAGAAGACATGCTTCCACTTGGAAATTCAACATGATGTTGCTTTTCATTTCTTTGCTTCAACTATTACTTTAGATGATAATTTATCTGTTGTGTTTATACTTTTTAAAATTTTTGTATTGACTTATCTGGAAATATTATCAAATTAGATGTATCTCCATTTGTTTGGTACAAGGGGTCTGGCTTACATAATATCTATGAATGCGATGATGATTATTTTTGCTGATTTTGTTGCAGTACTTGAAAGAACAAAGGCTTCCTCCTCAAACATTCATACCTCTTCAGTCTGTTCGTGTAAAACCGATTATTGAGAGACTGCGTGCTTTAGGTGGTAGTGCAAAGCTAGTCTTTGACGTTATCCAATATCCTTCTATGATGGTTTGGTTTCAGTTGATTATCTTTTTAAAGATGTTCCTTTCTTTTTTATGCTCATAGTTAGGCGGTCGACTTGTAATTATGTTGTTTTTTATGATTTGGGTGTAAAAATTTGTTTTTTTTATTGCTCCATTCTCCTCAGTGGGTGTTTCGTTTTTTATCAACATAACATAAAAAGGGTGCGGGTGTTTTTTGATTTTGGGGTATACAATATACCTTGGCTTTTTGTGGCTTTTGTTTAGTTTTGCCCCTTTTATATTGTATTTTTATTTTATTGCTTTCTTTCATTTGATCAATAAAATAGCCTTATGAGTTTTTTTTTTTCAAAAAAAGAAGTTTAGTTGTGAAGTTAATAGTATGTGGCGTTGCATGCATCTTAAATGGGAACTCGTAAATTGATATTCCTGTTATTCATGTTCTGGTAATTCTGTGCTACTAATGTGTAAATGTTTGAGAAAATGCTATGGGTTTGTTTGCTTAACAGAAGCACTTTTGATCCTGTATTGGAGAAGGCAATTATTTATGCTGTGGGAAATACTCTGGTCTGTGATGACCTTGATGAAGCCAAGGCTCTGAGCTGGAGTGGAGAAAGACATAAAGGTAACTTCTAGACAGTTTTCAACTTTTGATTGTTTCATCAGGTTTGTCTGATGGTTGTTTTTTGTTTTTTTATTGAATTAGTTGTAACTGTTGATGGAATTCTTCTTACAAAATCTGGCACAATGACTGGAGGAACCAGTGGAGGAATGGAAGCAAGGTCAAACAAATGGGACGATAAAAAGATTGAAGGTACTCAACCATTTATTGATTCAAGTCTTTTAAAACTTTACCATTTATTTTTACTGTACTTTAGGGCTTAAGAAAAAGAAAGAACAGTATGAATCAGAGCTAGATGAACTTGGATCAATTAGAGAGATGCAGCTAAAGGAGTCTGAAACATCTGGGAGAATTGCTGGACTTGATAAAAAGATTCAGTATGCAGAGATTGAGAAGGTAATTTTCTAATTATCGAAAGATATATTTCCCAATTTATCTCTCTTTTGAGTTGATAACAATACACTGTTATTTTGGCAATAAATGTAACAAACATAGAAATGTAATTTGATAAGGAACTAAACGTCCTATTATTGGGATTGCTGCCGATATGCACAGAATAAATAAAATTAATTTGATTATAAAGTAAAGTAGTAAATCAATCAAGTGAGGGATTTGATTTCTAATGAAGCTCCAAATACTAATCCAGATACTTGGACACTACATTAAAGCTGGATCACATATATTAAGCATTTACGGCTTGTGGATGAGTCATTTATTTCTTCATGTCGAATGAATAATTTTTCATTGATAAGGATAAAAGATTTCATCTTGTAAATTGAAAAATTGAGAGGCGAGGAGCTTCGACAAGTCTTTTGATCGCTTGAGAGGCGCATAAAGAGCATCGCCTTGGCTAAGTGAGGCGCACTTAAATAAATAAATTAATAAATATTATATAATGTAATAATTTATAATTTTGCAATAATTTACAAAGAAAAGAAATGAATAAATGAATAAAAACATCAAAATACCAAATATCAATATTTAAGATGTTAAAATATTTATTTTCTTTATAATTTTGATGTTCTTTTAATTAACGCTAATTGGAAAATAAATTGTAATCCAATTGTAGGGTGATTCCTCTTCACCCGTTTTTGCAATTATTTTTTTATCATTAATGAAATATTTACCGTTTCCTATAAAAAAAGACATTAAAATATTTAGGACATTTTGAGTTCTAGACTTTAACAAAAAGAATAAAATACAAATTAATTTAAGTGGGAGAAAACTAGTGTACAACTATGAGGTGTTGCATTGCATTGCATGTCAGCTAGCTGTGACTGCCACTCAGTATAAATGCGACTATAAACTATTTTTTTTGGATAAGACACATTTCATTGATGAATGAAAAGGGAAACTAAGAAAAGGGGCACCCCAAGGATTACAAAAAATTCCTCCAGTTGGGGGATATAACCGAGGGTGAATAATTACAAAAAGCCTTATGATTAGAAGCCCAAAGGGAGCTAAACCTAATAGCCTGCTCCCACAAAAAATTAACATCTAAAGAAACATCATTGAACACCTGATTCCCACCAAATCAGCCAAGTGATCGCACGAACCGCATTGCGCCAAAGGACCCGAGCTTTCTTCTTAAGGTAGACACCGCATAATATACCTTGGAGGAAACCAAAAAGCTGCATCGGATGGGGGCCATTCCAGTTAAACATAGAAAACAATTTCCCCCACAGAGAGTAAGAGAAGGGGCAATTCCAAAATAGATGGCTGGGATCTTCAGCATTAGAATGGCACAAAACACAGCAATTGGGGCAAAGAGACATAAACGGGAACCTCCGTTGCAGCTTGTCATTCGTGTTTATACCTCCCACAAACATCGTCCACATAAACATCTTAATATTTTTGGGGTAGACATCCTTCCAAATAGCCTGGATTAAGTCTTGGGGGAGAGAGGGAGAATTCAAAAAGAGAGACTTGTAAGCAAACTTACAGGAAAATCTATCCCCTCCTCCTCCATTCCACACCCTACAATCCTGCTCACTCCTTGGGCTCAGATTATTAATAGTGTCCATCAAATTAACAAAAGCCTCCACTTCCTGATCCTTAAGGTATCTTCTCAATCTAATATTTCAGGAAGAAGTTTGATTATCCCACATATCAGAAACTAACACTGAGGGGGTGATAGAAAGCTTAAAGATGGAAGGAAAAGCCGTGGCAAGAGAATAAACTATTAAAAATGTTAGAATTTGTCTCAAATAGTATAAATTTTATTGAGCTAATATTTTGTTATTTTTCATGGGTATTTTCAATGAATTTATTTATTTTTTTCCTTTTCAAGTTCAAGTTCTTTTTTTTGGTAATAAACAAACTTTTCATTAATATATGAAAAGCCCAAAAAGGCACGGGAAGAACTACAAAAAAGCCTCCCAATTAAAAGCTATACTAGAGGGAGCATAATTACAAAAATATTTACAATTTGCACTCCAAATGGAGGCATTAAGGACACTCCCCTCCCACACATCCTCCCACTGCTTACATTTATCATTGAAAATACGACTATTACGCTCAAGCCAAATATTCCACAAAATAGCTCTAACCGCATTATCCCAAAGGACCCTTTGTTTTCCTTTAAGCAATGAACCTCCCAAGAGAGCAAGCACATTAGAATTAGGGTTCTTATGACAGATCCACTGCATATTAAACAATAAAAAGAGACGTTCCCAAATCTTCATAGAAAAACTGCACCCAAAAAGCAAATGCCCAAGTAGTTTCGGAGTCGTTACGCAAAGGCTGCACCTATCAGGCATGAGGCTGATCCAAGGACTTCGAGCTTGCAATCTTTGGTTGGTATTAATTCCATCATAAAGAATCAACCAAAGGAAAACCTTGATTTTCTTGGGAAATCTGCCTTGCCAAATGAGATTAAAGGAATTATCAATCCTTTTTCCAGCAATGTCCCGGATAAGATTGAGAGTCGATCTACACGAGAAGCCATTGGTGACATCAGGAGACCAAACTCTGCTGTCCTCCTGGTTGTTGGGCCGAGAGGGAGCCAAAAGAGCAAGCAGGGACTGGAACTCCTCCACCTCCCAATCATTCAAATTTCTTCTCAGGGTAATAGACCAAACATTAGCCTCAGAACACCAAAAGTTACTAACAGATTGGGTCTTTAAAGTGGTAAGAGAAAAGATGGTGGGAAATTGAGAGGCTAAAGTAGAATCACCAATCCAAATGTCCTCCCAAAACCGAGTCTTGCACCCATTACCAAGCATGAATTTGCAGTTGGAGGACATGATGGATCTAAGCTTGTAGATAGCCTTCCAAGGGCTCCTATTAATGCACCGATTGTTGATCTTAGAGCTCCAGCCACCAAAATCCACCCCATGAATACCAACAATGACTTTATGCCAAAGAAGATGGGGCTCAAGGGGAAACCTCCACAACCACTTGAGAAGCAAAGCATCATTCTTCTTAGTTAAACCACCAAAGGCCAAACCTCCTCTATTAAAAGGAAGGGGGATTCTATCCCATTTCACAAGATGAGCGCCCTTACTAATGGTACCTTCCCAAAAGAAATTCCTGAGAGATTTATCAATGCGCTTAGCAACATGAACAGGGATCTTGAAGTTCAAGTTCAATATATTATTGAACTATTTCATTGTTTTCATTATTATTTTCAATAAATTTGTTAATTTTTTACTTTTTTTTTCAATAATTATTAAACTATAATTCAATAAATTATTAAGCTATAATTATGCTATCTGGTGAAGGGAAAGGTTCCCATCTTGTGAATTGGAAAGAGGTATCAAAATCACTAGATGAAGGGGGTTTAGGAATCGGAAATGTGGAAAGAAAGAACACGACGCTACTAGTCAAGTGGCTTTGGAGATTTCCTATTGAACCTTGTATTTGGTGGCATAAAGTGATAGCAAGTAGACATGAGAAACATCCGAATGGTTGGGATACAAATGTCGTGGTCAGAGGCAAGGTTAAAAGTCCTTGGAAGGTGATATCTAAATGCTACCATTTGTTTCTTAACTGTGTCAAATGGAAGGTCGGGGATGGAAACCGGATACGCTTTTGGGAGGACACTTGGGCTGGAGACTTGGCATTTCAAAATCTCTACCCTTTTTTGTACGCCTAAATCTTAGCAAGAAACTCACTCATTTTTGATTTCATTCATAGGGTAGGTTTAAGTGTGAACGTTGATTTTCATTTTTGTAGACCTATCCGGGACAGGAACTGGGAGAACTATCATCTATTATCTCAAACCTTGAGGAATCACGCTGAGAGAGGGCTTACGTGATGTAAGAATTTGGAACATGGCCTCTAATTTTTTCTCTTGCAAATCCTTCTTTGACTTTAACCCGACCATCACATTGAACCCTTTGTCACCCTTCGTTGGTTGGCTTGAACGTGGAGGAGGAGAAGTTGGCATCTCTGGTTAGCAAGGTGGGTTGTAGAAGGAAAGACTCTACCGTTCAATTACTTGGGCATGCCTTTGGGGATAACTCGAAAAAAAAAAGCTTTTGGGAACCGGTGCTTGAGAAAGTCAGGAAAAAATTGGCGTCTTGGAAAAGAGGGTATTTCTCCAAGGGTGGTAGATTGACGCTTATCCAATCTGTCTTATCTGGAATACCAACTTATTATTTGTCAATCTTTCGCTTACGGGTAAGCATTAGAGAGGATTTGGAGAGGATTATGAGGAACTTCCTATGGGAGGGTTATGGGGAGGGAAAGGGTGCTCATCTTGTCAATTGGATGCAGGTTACAGGTTCATTGGGTGAAGGTGGACTTGGAATCGTAAATTTGGATAGAAAAAACATGGCATTACTTGTAAAGTGGCTTTGGAGATTCTCTACTGAACCTTCTGGCCTTTGGCACAAAGTGATAGCTAGCAAACATAGTCTCCACGCAAATGGATGGGACACAAATGTAGTGGTTAGAGGTACCGCTAGGAATGTGTGGAAGGAGACTCTTTCTAAATTGTGTAAAATGGGAGGTTGGGGACAGAAATCGAATACGCTTTTGGGAGGATGCTTGGATTGGGGACTTAGCTTTTCAAGACCTTTATCCTTTACTATATGCCTTAACTACTGCCAAAAATAAACCAATTTATGTTTTTATTCAAAACGAGGGGTTACGAGTGAATCTTGATCTACATTTTCAAGACTAATTCGGGATAGGGAATTAACAGAATTGTCATCCATCATTTCAACCCTTGAGAGCTTTTTGGTGAGAGAGGGTACTCGAGATAGGAGACTCAACATTTTCTCTTGCAAAACATTTTTTGAGTTGAGACCATCCCCCCTTGAGATCCTCCTCTCCCTTTTTCTTCGTTGTACTTACCTTGGAACTCTTTTTTATCCGTCTAATTACTGTTAGAGGTCCTCTCAACCTCTTGTACATTCTTTTATATTAATAAATATGTTGTGAATTCTTCTAAAAAAAAAGATCCCGAAAAAAGTTAGGTTCTTTTTCTAGTCTGTGGCATTAGGTAAAATTAACACTTTTGAGTTTCTTCAACGATCTTCTTCCTACACCCTTAATCCCCAACGGTGTTGTTTATGCAATCTTGATTCACAGTCTTAATCACATCATGTGGAAGTGCAAATTTTCGAGACTTATTTGGCAAAGTTTATTCCAAACGTTTGGGATAACATGGGTGGAAAATGAGACTTTTCGCCAAACTTTGGAGGAGTTGATCTTATCCCCACCGTTCAACGAAAGGGGGAAAAGCCTTTGGGTAGCGGGTGTGTGTGCAATTGCTTGGGGCATATGGTTGGAAAGGAACATGAGGATTTTTAGAGAGGAGACGAGATCTTGGGATTACGTATGGGAGTTGGCGCATGTAAATGCATCTTTTTGGGTGCTACCAAAGTATTTTGTTATTATAATTTACTATTGATTATTAATAGTTGGCCCGCATACTTGTAGTTAGGTGGCGGCGTGGGCTTGTTGGAGTCTTGGGTATACGGTATACCTTTTTTGTGGCCTTTTGGATTGTTTTTGCCACCTTTATGTATTGCTTTATTTTTATTTTATTTTCTTCTTTCATTATATCAATGAAATGGCCTTTTGTGGTATTTTTATCAAAAAAATAAAAATAAATTATGCATTAGCCTTGAGGTTGGAAGACCAACCCAACTCCTCAACTCCATGAATGTCAACAATCGTTTTATGCCATGCCACAACATATGAGCTTCCAAGGGAAACACCACAACCACTTAAGGAGGAGAGCATCATTCTTTTTCCACTAATCACCAAAAGCAAGACCTACTTTCTTAAGAGGAAGAGGAATAACATCCCATATAACAAGATGAGTACTGCCATCTTTGTCTGCTCACTCCCATAAGAAGTATATAAGGAGTTTCTCAATGGACTTAGTACTTGCCACAAGGCTTTAAAAATTGAAAGAAAGTAGGTGGGCAAGCAAACTATGTAAAACAGCGTGAACCAAGGTTAATCTACCTTCTTTAGAGATCAACACTTTCTTCCATTTGAAGGCCCTTTTATGTAATTTATCAATAACCAGATGCCAAAAAGCCTTTGAATCCACCCAAGGGAAGACCTATGTAAGACATAGGAAACGGACTTATATTGCAGCCGAGGATGTCAGCAAACCGCACACAATTCCTACTCATCAAGATTAATGCTCACCATGGAAGGTGATATCCTTATGTTACACTCCTTTCCTTAAAATGGAAGGTTGGTGATGGAAAACAGATACGTTTCTGGGAGGACGTTTGCCTTGGAGAAATTGCTTTTCAAGACCTATATCCTTTATTGTACTCTTTAACCCTTTCCAAAAATGCACCAATTTCAGCCTTTATTCAAAATGAGGGAGTAAGAGTGAACATCGATTTCCATTTCTGTAGATTAATCTGGGATAGGGAATTGTTAGAACTATCTTCCATCATTTCAAGTCTTGAGGGATTTTCAGTTAGAGGGGGCTCTTGCGATATTAGATTGTTGTCCCTAAACTCCTCTAACAACTTCTCATGCAAATCCTTCTTTGAGTTTAGTCTAGCTCCGTCCTCGAGTCCATCCTCCCTTTTCTTTTCTAAATTATGGAAGGTGAAGATCCGAAGAAAGTTAAGTTCTTTATCTCATCCGTGGCTTTGGGTAAAGTTAACACTTTTGACTTTCTTGAGCGATCTTCTTCATACAATCTTAATCCCCATTGGTGTAGCTTATGCAATCTTGATTCAGAGGACCTTAACCATATCATGTGGAAGTGCAAATTTTCGAGGTTAATCTGGCAAAAAAAAATTTCTAGACTTTCGGGATAACATGGGTGGAAAACGAATCTTTTCGTCAGACTATGGAGGAGTTACTATTACGCCCTCCTTTCAAAGGCTAAGGAAAATGTATTTGGATAATGGGTTTTTGCGCTATATCATGGGGGGTTTGGCTTGAAAGGAATATTAGGATTTTTAAGGGGGAATCGAGATCTTGGGACTACGTTTGGGAGTTGGCACATGTAAAATGCATCCTTTTGGGTGTCAACTTCAAAAGCCTTTTGTAATTACCTTGTAAACTAAAGAGTTGAAGAGAATTGAATTCATATCATTTACTAATCACATACACATATATATACACATTAGAGTCTAACCTAATGGGCTTAAAAGTAATGGGCCTAACTATGTAACTATACATTATAATAAACTCAATAATATGTCCAACACTCCCCTCAAGCTGTAGCATATATGTTAATCAGGCCTAGCTTGTTACAAAGGTAGTCATTCTGTGGCCCATTCAAAGCTTTTGTAAAGATGTCGCCTAATTGTTCTCCGGTCTTCACATATCCGATAGAAATCAGCCCCAATTGTATTTTCTCACGAATAAAGTGACAATCAACCTCAATGTGTTTAGTACGCTCATGGAATACGGGGTTTGAAGCTATATGAAGGGCAGCTTGGTTATCACACCATAGTTTCATTGGATGCAAGACTGAAAATCCCAACTCAATAAAAAGTTGACGAATCCATTTAACTTTAGAAGTTGACTGAGCCATATCTCTATATTTTGATTCAGCACTAGACCGTGATACAACATGTTGCTTCTCACTCTTCTAGAAGACTAAATTCCCTCCCACAAAAACAGAATAACCACCAGTAGTAGATCTTCGATCTTCCTTAGACCCAGCCCAATCAGCATCTGAAAGTATTCAATCTCATTGTGTTCATGGTTTCCATATAGAATTCCTCGTCCAGGGACACTTTTTAAGTAACACAAAATCTGTTCAACAGCCTTCTATTGTTCAATAGTAGGTGAGGACAAATATTGACTCACTATACTAACTGAATATGCAATATTTGGACGAGTTACAGTAAGGTAATTAAGTTTTTCAACCAACCTCCAGTATCTTTCAGGTTCTTTAAATAATTCACCATCCTTTGTAAGCTGCAAATTAGGA
Organism: Gynostemma pentaphyllum; assembly: GCA_028015215.1. NCBI lineage: Eukaryota > Viridiplantae > Streptophyta > Magnoliopsida > Cucurbitales > Cucurbitaceae > Gynostemma > Gynostemma pentaphyllum. Next base: position 12,975,919 of record CM051350.1, read on the forward strand.
TTAATTGGGGTGCTACATGGTTTAGCCCCCAATTTACCAGTAACACATATTTCCTTTGAGAAAGGAAAATCCCTTTACTGCTTCTTTGTCACTTCAATACCCAAAAAATATTTTAATGCCCCCAAGTCCTTTGTATGAAATTGACTATGGAGGAAAGTTTTGAGGGATAAAATACCTGCACTATCACTTCCTGTGATGACAATGTCATCTACATACACAACCAACAAAATGATCCCAGCTGCAGACTTGCGATGAAAAACAGAATGATCTGATTTACTTTTTCTCATGCCAAATTGTTCATCTGCCAAGCTAAATTTACCAAACCATGCCCGGGGACTCTATTTCAAGCCATACAATGATTTTCTCAGATAACAAACCTTTCCATTCTCCCCCTGAGCAACAGATCCAGGTGGTTTCTCCACACACCTCTTTTTGAAGATCCCCATGAAGAAAAGCATTCTTGATATCTAACTGGTGCAAAGGCCAACCATATGTAGTAGAGAAATAAACAATATAACTAACGTGAGTTTGGAAACACGAGAAAACGTGTCAGAATAATCAATACTATAGACCTGAGCATACCCTTTAGCAACGAGACGGGCTTTCAAACGAGCAATAGAGCCATCAGGATTAACCTTGATTGCAAAAACCCACTTACAACCAATAACTTTCTTATTCTGGGTAAATCGACCAAAGTCCAAGTTTCATTTTCTTCCAAGGCCCGCATTTCCTCGATTATGGCATTACGCCACCCAGAATGAGAGAGGGCATCATGAAGAGTCTTAGGTAAAGACACAGAATCAAGTGATGCAATATAAGAACACAAAGAGGGAGACAAATTGTTATAAGATACAAAAGAAGTAACAGGATACGTACATGTTTGTTTCCCCTTGCGGAGGGCAATAGGGAGATCAACTTCTGTGACTGGATATGACGACGAAGCCTCTTGAACGGTGGTATCTAGACATGAATCTGGTACAGTACGAGGACGACGGGTAAACACTCGAGGAAAGGGAGGTATGGACGAGGAGATTAGTAGGGGAGGAGAAACAACAATTGGTACTTCAGAGGGAGGTGGCAAAACAGAAGTCGGTATTTTAGAGGGAGGTGGAACAACGGTAGTAGTGGTGTAGATTAACAAGTTATCATACTCCTCCAGGAGAAATGTATGAGACAAGGGAGAGAACGGTGTATTTTCCAGAAAAGTAACATCCAAAGAAACCAAATATCTATTAAGAACGGTAGAAAAACATCGATATCCCTTTTGAACTCGTGAATAGCCAAGGAAAATACATTTTAAAGCCTTGGGATTAAGTTTAGAGAGTTGAGGACGAACATCCCTAACAAAACATGTGCAACCAAATATCCTAGGTTCTATAGGAAATAAATTTTTATTAGGGAGCAAAGAGTGTTAAGGAATTTGACCATTAAGAACCGAGGAAGACATGCGATTAATGAGAAAACAAGCAGTAGAAACAGCATCTGCCCAAAAATGTTTAGGAACCTGCATTTGGAAAAGTAAAGCTCGAGTAGTTTCCAACAAATGTCTATTTTTACGTTCAGCTACCCCGTTTTGAGACGGAGTATCGACACAAGATGTTTGATGGAGAATGCCATGTGTGATCATAAAATTTTGAAAAGTGGATGACATATATTCTTTTGCGTTATCACTTCGAAGAGTTTTTATTAAGATATTGAAATGGGTTCGAATTTCAGCACAAAAAGTAGAAAAATGAGAAAATACCTCGGAACAAAATTTCATGAAATAGAGCCATGTCATTCGAGAGTAATCATCGACAAATGTAACAAAATACCGAAATCCGGTTATAGAAGCAACAGGATAGGGACCCCAAACATCGGAATGAACTAACTCAAAAAGAGCACTTGCACGTTTATTGACTCGTGGACCATGACTGACACGATGGTGTTTAGCAAGCTGGCACGACTCACAATCTTAAGAGGACAAATGCTAAAACTGAGGGCACAATTACTTAAAAACAGAGAGAGAATGATGACCTAATCGACAATGAGTATCAAAAGCAGACGATGACGAAACTCCAGAACATGCAACAGAAAACTGAGGGTCAAGAACGTAGAGGCCGCCAGATTCATGTCCTTTACCAATAATCTGCTTCGTCGTAAGATCCTGAAAAAAACAATAAGTTGGATAGAATGAGACAACAATTTAAAGAGCGAGTAATTTGACTGACAGGTATCAGTTGACATGAGAGGTTTTTTTTAGGGTGGACGATAGCATATATACCCCTCTTAAGTGGAAGAATACTCAACGAAGACATGTTTAAGTGCTTGTGGATCGAGTTTACTGATTCGATGAGTATGAATGTAAACATGTGAGTAAACATGGAATCTATTCAAATAGATGGGACACAAACGTAGTGATTAGAGGCACTGCTAGTATGTTAGGACCCATGGAAGATATATCCAAACGCTTAACTGTGTAAAATGGAAGGTAGGGGACGGTAACCGAATACGTTTATGGGATGGGTGAGAGTGCTTTCCCTTACATATGTCCGATGTTATACTCTTTAACCCTCACAAAAAATTCACCAATTTCAGTTTTTCTTCATAAAGAAGGGTTAAGTGTGAATCTTGATTTTCATTTTTGTAGATTGATCTGGGATAGGGAAATGATGGAGTTATCTTCTTTTATTGCGAACCTTGAGGTCGTCTTGGTGAGAGATGTTGTAAGTGATATTAGAATGTGGACTCTAAACTCTTCTAACTTGTTCTCTTTCAAATCCTTCTCTGAGTTTAGCACTATCACCCATATGTTTTCTTCACCACTTTTCTTTTCCAAATTGTGGAAGGTGAAGATCTTGAAGAAAGTCAAAATTTTCATTTGGTCAGTGGCAGTGGGTAAAATCAATACTTTCGAATTTCTTCAGCGATCTTCTCCCTTCATCCTTAACCCCAATTGGTATAGTTTATGCAATCTTGATTCAGAAGTTCTACTGTTAATGTTAAAGGGAATTTTGTGTATTGCGGGATGTTGTGCAATTGCATAGGGTATTTGGCTTGAAATGAAGAAAAGAATTTTTAGGGATGAAGTTAGATCTTGGAAATATGTTTGGGAGTTGGTACACGTAAATGCTTCTTTTTGGGAGTCAACTTTTGTAATTATTCGTTAGGTCAAATTATAAATATATTGCCTGCATACTTGTCATTAGGTGGCGGTGTGGGTTCTTTTTTACTTTGGGGTATACGGTATATCTAGATTTTTTGGCTTTTAGTTTGTTTTTACCACTCTTATATTGTATTTCCTTTTCATATCTTTTGTCATTTATCAATGAAATGGCCTTGTGAGTTTTTTTTTTTAATTAAAAAGAAAAAAAGAGTATGAATGTGAACAAATGCCACACAACCAAACACGTGAGGAGTCAAAAGACTGGGATGGTCGAAAAATTGATAAGACTAGAGAGGACGTTCATAAGAGTTCTACGATCAATCAAATGAGTGACTGTTAGAACACCCTCTCTCCAGAAAGTTTTAGGTATATATGTGTGGAAAAAGAGCGCTCGTGTTACAATAAGGTGTCCGACTTTCCTTTCAGCTGCTCTATTTGAGAGTGTTCACACAAGTTGATTATTGGATTACTCTGTTTTTTAAAGGAGAAGGTGAGAGTTTGTTTTTACTTTAAAGTAATGCTAGTACGAATAGTTTTGAACTCAACCCCAAATCATGTATGATAGTGTTTGTGTGGAATGAGCACTCCTTTAGTGTTTGTAGGTTAATGGGAACTCCCAGTAGGATTTGGTTCTGAATTTTATAAAAACTACATCTTTGATATTTAAAATCCTATTGCTTGAGGGGAAAGACCTGTAATTGTTTTAATGTAGGGAAAATACATGTGATTTTTATTAATTTAGTGACCTTTCATTGCAGAGAAGCACTGAAGACAAACTTGCAAACTTGACCAGAGAGAAAGAAATTATAAAAAAAGAAATTGATCGAATAAGTCCTGAACTTCAGAAGGTAATATTATGATCATGTGCTTATACAGTTTGTTTTTCTGTACAAGCTAATAGTCATTGACTTGATTGTACCGTGCATTTATTATTATTATTCTACTGTAGTTAAAAAATGGGGTTGATAAGAGGAATATAGAAATCAGGAAGCTTGAGAAAAGAATCAATGAAATTGTTGACCGTATATACCGAGACTTCAGCAAATCTGTTGGGGTGGCAAACATTCGAGAATATGAAGAAAACCAACTCAAGGCTGTACAACATATGGCTGATGAGCGAATTAGCTTGAGCAGTCAGCTTTCTAAATTGAAGTGCCAGTATGTTTCCCTCATTTTTACTCTATTAGCCCTACGATGATTAGTGTACTTAAGGTTGTTTGGTACTGAATGTAAAATACACGTGTTTTATATATATTATACACAAATTATGTGTACATACATGCATGTTGAGAAATACTTTAAAATGTGGAAAGTTTTCCTAGCCTAAGAGCCGGAGCTCAAACTTCCGTCGTGTCATATGCTACCATTTTGTATTATTCATTCACATGTTGGGCCTAACTTAATACATTTTTTTTTTTGTAGAGATGAACTTTTCTTGATCAAAGAAGAAAACAAGTAAATATAAGGGAGGATGAGAAATCCTCTGAAAACAAAATTAAAACAAAATAAAAGAATTCTATTTACAGAACATTGAATGAATATAAAAAATAAAATGAAGGAGATTTACAACAATTACGCAACAAAGAGGTGTGATACAAAAGGCATCCTAACTATGATCCAAGAACTGTTCATAGCTTCGGCATTAAAAATCCTAGAATTGTGTTCAGTCCAAACACTCCTTAACAAAGCAGAAGGACACTTCTAAAAAAATGTCCTTTTCTTGGGCCTAAGTTAATAATCAAGCCGCCATGTGGGGGAGTGTTGAGAAATACCTTAAAAAGATTACATTTGCCTTCGCCTTAAGATTTTGGGTTAGTTGTGATTTAACAATGCACAATGTACTTGTTCTATTGTACTGTGTTACTTTAGACCCTTCAGTCTAACTATGGGCCCCCGTACAAATTTTTGGCTACGGTCCTTGCGATAGGCTTTAGGTGGTGCTTCCTAAAACCATCTCTAAATTTCAGAATGCGTTTATTGAAAAGAGACAATTGTAGGGTCTATTCTGATTGCTTATGAGATCGTGGAGGACTGTAGGAGATCGAAGAAGAAAGGTCTTGGGTTTAAGTTGGACTTGGAGAAGGCCTATGATCAGGTGGACTGAGATTTTCTGAAAGCTAAAGGCTTTGGTGAGAAATGGAGGATGTGGATAAGCGAATGTTTGTCTTCTATAAACTACTTTATCATTATAAATGGGAAGCTGAGAGGGAAGTTTAAAGCCTCGAGGGGCTTGAGGCAACGAGACCCTGTCCCCCTTTCTTTTCACCTTGGTTATGGATTCCCTCAGCAGATTCTTGAGTAGTGTTGAATCTTTTGGCCGTTTTGTGGTTTCTCTGTGGGTAGAAATGGGGATTCCATCTCCCATTTCTAGTTTGCTGACGATACTCTCGTCTTCTCTACCTTTGATAAGGTAAATTTTGCCAATTTGTTTGTGGTTCTTCGGGTCTTCGAGCATATGTCGGGTCTCAAGTTTAATCCGGAGAAAATAGTGCTCGCTGGTATTAACTTGGAGGACTCTATTGTGAAAGAGGTGGCTGACTCTTTTCTGTGCAAAGTCTCCAAATTTCCCTAGTTTACTTTGGCTTTTCTCTTGGAGGTAACCCCCAATCTATTTCTTTTTGGGACTCAGTTGTGGAAAGAGTTTACCAACAAATTGATAGGTGGAAGAACAAGATGCTCACCAAAGAGGGCACTTACCTTGGCCCAATCCATCCTTAACAATATTCCTATTTTTTGACTCCCTTACCAATTGCTCGTACCCCTTTTGATCATTTCCACTCAATTTGGCTAACTGGTTTGCAACCTAAAATTCATCTTTTCCTATGGACTCTCTTTGGGAAACTCATCACTGGGGATATTCTTCAAAAACAGTTGCCTTCATCTTGCTTGCTGTCATCTCGATGATTCAAGATTGCTTCCTCCATCACGTGACAAATTGAACTCGACGGAGTCCCAGATATCTCGAATGTTGCAATAAATTTGTGCCAAATAGGAGTGGAAATGAAACACTTCTATAAGATATGATCAAGATCCTTCGAATCCTTATTACACAAACAACACCATTGAGGTGTAAGGATAAAAGATTAAAGATTGCTGAAGAAAGTCAATGGTATTAATCTTGCCAAGGGTAACGAGACACAATTTAGAAGGAAAGTAGTAGTGCCATTCTTTGAGGAAGATACAATATGCTCAAAGAAAAATTTGCAAGAGAAAGAGAATGATAAGTTCAAGGTCCAAGAACTCCTATCATGAAAACCTTCTCTTAAGGAGAGGCTCTCAAGAATAAGCAAAAGGGAGGATCTCGGATAAGTTTGCGAAAATGAAAGTTAAAATTGGCTCCCAACTCCAAACCCGGCATCCCAGTAATAACAATTGAGGAAAAGGGAGAGTTTTTGGCTAATGTTAATGAAAAAAGATTAGGAAAGAGGTATTTGAAAGAAATATCTCCTACCGAGTATCCTCCCAGAAGCGAATTCGGTTCCCATCCTTCACCCACTATTTAACATAGTTAATGAACATAGGATAGCCTTTCGAGATTTCCTTTCATGGGCTTCTACCACTGCCCGAAGCAACAATATTAGTGTCCCACTCGTTTGGATGAATAGCATGTCTACTTTTTACCTCCCGATGCCATAAGCTCTGAGTTTCAATAGGAAATTAGATCAAAGTGTCTTGGAAGTTAGAACACAAACCCACTGCCACATTATCACAAGAAGCCCTAATTCGAGAGAGAGGACTACTTGAGGACCTTTTGTCGGGCCAATCCTTTAAGCCTCTAGATCTAAATTTTCCTCCACATTCCATGCAGTATAAATTATAAATGAAATTCTTTTATTTAAATATTACTTTTCAGTTTGTCTTTTGAGGATTGCTCATCTTCTTTATTGTATTACTTTTTCTAATCAATGAAATATTATCTTTCTATAAAAAAAAAGTTATAGCATCCCATTTGTAAGAATTAATTTTGGAATGAAATATTAAAATTTGTCTTAACTAGTTAATGTTGGTAAATCCTGGATCTCAAGGTTGAGTTTTCCATGGCTCCCAAATTCCTTGAAATTCTTGTATCCGTGCTTTTTATTGGATTCCTCATTTACTTGTTCATTATTAATTTAACTGAAGCTTTGGTGCTACTCTTGTCGATTAATGAGTAGTTTCTTAATTTTCAATTTCATTGCTGGTTGTCCATGCTAATGGTTAAATTACCCCCCAAAAAGTTTATTCTAATGGGTAAAGAAAAATTTAATCCTATCTCAAGACTAATAGAATGGGTTCTGTATGTAAATGTTATTCAGACTGGAGTATGAGCAAAATCGAGACATGGATTCACAGATTAAAGGACTGGAATCTTCTTTGAAATCCTTTGAACATGATTTAAAGAAAATTCAAAGTAAGGAGGCTGAAGCCAAATCAACTGCAGAAAATGCCGGTATTGATATCAATCGACTGAAGGAAGAACTAAAGGGTAAATTCTTGTTTTCTTTTTTAAAAGTAGTGTTCTCTCTCGATTTGTTTAATATTTAATTCTCCATTTACAGTTGGAACTGGTAAGAAACTGAAATTTATTGTTGATGGTGAAGCTATCTTAGTCCTCTTAGATCATTTCAAGTTTTAACAGCCAAAAGATGTGTATTCTACATCAAGTCTCGTATGTTAACCATGATGGCTTCCATTCTGAGACCTAGAAAGTTCTAATAAGAAAATTTTATGTGAGTATGAGTCAATAATAATTTTGTATATTTTTTGTCTGTACAAAGGCTAATACAGGCTACAGCCCTAAATATACTAAACTAAGAATGTAGAAAAGTAAAGCAACGGTAATAATTTGTATATAAGGAAATAATTAATGTGAGGAAACCCATAAGGAAGGATCAGCTAGCAGGGAGAAATTGACATGCTTTTGGTTTTAGCTCATTTTCCCTTCAAGTTATGCTATAACTATAAGGTAGATTCTTTATTCCGCCGGATGGAAGGTGTTGTTTGTAGCTTTGGCTCACATACCCGAACTTTAAATTTATCTTGATGGTGGAGGGAAGAGGTGAATGGATAATAGGAATGTCTTAAATTCATGAAAACTTAAAATGACTGAAACCAAAATTAAAGGATTGGAGTGTTGGAAGTTTTGGAAAGAACAATTGATGCATTGGATGAGAGGGGTGAACTCCATGATGTGGGGAGAGGTGAGAGAGCTAGTCTGAGAGGTGAGCTTGAAGAGACGCTAAGAAAAGAAAATATCTCATAGAGATAAACAACAAAAATTAAATATTGAGACCCCTCTTAATCAACTTATTTCTACCCTCTATTTCTGGGTTCAATTTTTTGTTTTTATTTTTGAATAAAACACCTCAAAAGGCCATTTCATTGATAAAATGAAAGAAAAACACAAATAACATGAGTAAATAAAAAGTGAAAGTGGCAGTAGACTAACCAAAAAGCCACAAAACTAAGGTATACCATATACCCCAACCCAAAACCCTTACCGCCACCTAATTACAAATATGCAGGCCATCTATTTACTATTAATAATTTGTCCTAGCGAAATATTACAAAAGTCTTTGGAAGTTGACACCCAAAAGGAGGCATTTACATCTGCCAACTCACAAACATAATCCCAAGACCTCCTTTCGTCCCTAAAAATTCTTCTATTTCTTTTTAGTCAAATACCCCATACAATTGCACTACAGCTCTGCCCTCCGTAACATATTCCCTTTATCATTAAAAAAGGGGGGGGGGGGGGGAGATACAAGTATTTCTTCTAAAATTTCTAGGTTCAAAATTAACCCTAGCAAGACCACCAATGTGCGCATGAATATAGAGCAATATGCCGTTTGCAGGAAGGCTCTTCTTCAAGGATCTTTGCCTCTCACCTACTGTTGTCTTCCCTTTGGAGGTAACCCCGTTTCCTGTGAGCTGTGAACTCTGTCATTGAAAGAATAGACGAAAGACTATCCAAGTGGAAGAACTCTTTCATTTCCTAAGGAAGAAGAGTCACGCTGATTGATTCATCCTTACTAGCGTCCCATCGTTTTTTTTCTCTCTATTTTCAGAGTTCCTATGAAGTTTGCCACTTGAATAAAGAAAATTCATAATCTTTTTGTGGAATGATACGAAAGAGAAAAAAGGATGACTCCTTGTTAATTAGAAAAAATGTCTCACCATAGAAGAATTTTGGACGTTTTGGAATAGGCACCATTCAACCAAGAACATAGCCCTTTTCTCCAAATGGATTGGCAGATTTCATGAGGAAAGTGACTCCTTATGGCCCTCCATCATTTTAAGTAAGTACAAGACTCATAAAGGCAATTTGTTCACTTAGAAGTCTAAGGGTTTCTTCTTGGAAAAGCCCTTGGAGATTTATAGCGCGTTGCCACTCTCTTCTTGAACCTTTATGCTACTTTACAGTGGGTAATAGTCATAATATCCTATTTTAGTACTACAAGTGTATACATAACTGACCACTTTTAACCCAATTTCCCAGGCTCTATTGGTGTGTTCTCTGCAAGGTGTGTTCGGAATCAACTAGCCATCCATATGTTTTTTGATTGTGGATTTTCACTTTCCATTTGGACTTCCTTTTTGGAAAAGGAAGGTTGGGACGGAAACCAAACTTGTTTTTAGGAGGATGCATAGTTTGGGGATTTTGCCTACCATGACCTTTATCCACTCTTGCTAAAAGGTCCCCAATTTCCTTCTTCATCCACTGTGAGGGGAGGGGTTGAGAGTGAATACTGATTTTTCCTCGATAGACCTATCTGGCTGGGATAGGGAACAGGCTAAGCTTTCATCTATCATAACCAGCCTTGAAGGTGTTTCGTGAAGGGAAGGTTCTATTGATAATAGATTATGGTCTCTTAATTCCCTGAATGTTTTTTTTTCTTGGAAAGCCTTTTTTGAGTACAACCGCCCCTCCTTTGATGGTGTCTGATTTCTTTTCCAATTTTTGGCCAGCGAAGATCTCGAAAAAAGTTAAATTTTTTAGTAGTGTGTGACTCTAGGCAAAATTAATGCTAGTGAGTTTCTCCAACGATCTCTCTTCGTTACTCTTAATCCTCATTCCTCATTGATGTAGTCTTAATCTAGATTTTGTAGACAACCACATTATGTGGAAGTTCATGTTTTCGAAGCTTATTTGGCAAAGGTTCTTTCAAATGTTCGGAGTATCCTCGATCGATTGCGATTCTTTTCAAAAAACTATGGAGGAAGTACACTTGAATCCTTCTTGCAATGAGAGGGGAAAAAGTCTTTGGATATCCAGTTTCTGTGGAATCACTTGGGGATTTGGTTGGAACGAAATATGAGAATCTATTGGGATGATATTATTTTTGGGATTTGACTCGTGTGAATGCTTATTTTTGAGTGTCAACCCCCAAACATTTTTGTAATTACCCTAGCATAAATAACTGGCGGCTTTGGGTCATTTTTTTAAATTTTTTTGGGGCTTTTGGTTTCTTCATTTTGCTTTATCTTTATTTTTGTGTATCTTCTTTCATTATCAATTGCAGAGTATGAAAATATGAGTGAATAATCTGATTGTATTCACTAATCTCTCTCACACACACACACATATATATATATAGACATTAGAGTCTTAATTGTTTTCCGGTCTTCGCATCACCTGTAGAAATCAAACCTAGTTATATTTTCTTTGGAAACAATCAACCTCAATGTGTTTAGTTCGCTCATAAAGTACAGGGTTAGAAGCAATATGGATGGCTGCCTGATTATCACACATAGTTTGGTTGGACTTGAGACTGGAAAATCCAACTGAATAAGAAGTTGTCGAATCCACGTACCATAGCTCTATATTTGTATTCAGCGCTAGAGCGTGATACAACATTCTGCTTCTTACTCCATGAAACTTGTAAAGTATAGATTCGAGAGCTGAAGAGAATGTTAATTCTTACTATTCACTTATCACATACATATATATATATACACATTAGAGTGAGTCTAACATAACAGGCTCATATTAATGGGCCTCTAACAATATAACTATACATTATAATATCTCTAACACTAACACTCCCTCTCAAGTTGGAGCATATATGTTAATCATACCCAGTTTGTTACAAAGGTAGTCAATCCATGGTCTATTCAAAGCTTTTGTAAAGATGTCGCCTAATTGTTCTCTGACCTTCACATATCTGGTAGAAATTAGCCCCAATTATATCTTATCTCGAACAAAGTTACAATCAACGTCAATGTATTTAGTAAGCTCATGAAAAATAAGGATTGAAGCAATATGGAGGGCAGTTTGGTTATCACACTATAGTTTCGTTTACAAGAATGAGAAGCCCAATTCAATAAGAAGTTGACGAATCCACATCACTTTCTATATTCTGATTCACCACTAGATCGTGATACAACATGTCGCTTCTTACTCTTTCATGAGACTAAATTAGCTCCAACAAAATCACAATAACCAGTAGTAGATCTTCGATCTTCCTTAGACCTCCCAATCAGCAAACGAGAAGCATTCAATTTTACAGTGTCCATGGTTATCATATAGAATTCCTTGTCTAGAGGCACCTTTTAAATTACACAAAATCTGCTCAACAGCCCTCCAATATTCAGTAGTGGGTGAAGACAAATATTGACTCACTATACTAACTTAATATGTAGACGAGTTACACTAAGATAATTAAGTTTTCCAACCAATATCTTTCATGTTCTTCAAATAATGCACCCTCCTTTGTGAGCTGCAAATTAAGATTCATCGGGGTGCTACATGGTTTAGCCCCCAATTTACTAGTTTCGATACTAAATCCAGCACGTATTTTCTTTTAATGCCCCTAAGTCTTTTGTATGAAATTGATTATGGAGGAAAGCTTTGAGGGATAAAATACCTGCACCATTACTTCTTGTGATGAATTTATAACCAACTACAGTTGATTGGTTTATCATATGAACTGTATGTGTTAAATTAGTAGTAATGTAGTATATATATAAAAAATATATAAATATCTAATGCGTATTCATATCTGAAGCTCCTAAATTAAGTCCTCGTTTACTTTGCAGAGTGGAAATCTAAGTTGGAGGACTGTGAGAAGGATATGCAGGAATGGAAGAAGAAAACATCTGCAGCTACAACTAGTATATCAAAACTAAATCGTCAGATTAATTCTAAGGTTTCTTTTAGACGTGCTTTGGTGTCTGTCAGCATATATTACTTTGATAAACATGAATTCCAACAATCTCTTTTTTGTTTTTACAGGAAACAAATATTGAGCAGCTGATCACCCAGAAGCAGGAAATAGTTGAAAAATGTGAATTAGAACAAATAATCCTCCCCACGATCTCAGACCCTATGGAGACTGAATCCTTGACACCTGGCCCAGTTTTTGATTTTAACCAGTTGAATAGATCATATCTACAGGAGAAGAGATCATCTGATAGAGAGAAACTTGAGATGGAGTTTAAACAGAAGATAGATGCCATGATATCAGAAATCGAAAGAACTGCACCTAATTTGAAAGCACTGGATCAATATGAAGTTCTGAAAGAAAAGGAAAGAGTTATATCTGAGGAGTTTGAAGCAGCCAGGAAAGAGGAAAAAGAGGTGTCTGACAAGTTCAACTCCATTAAGCAAAAGAGGTGCGTTGTTACTGAAAAGGATGAAGAATTCTATTTGTTTCTATTGTATTATCATTAGAAGTCTTCTTCAGTTATTCGTTAATTAACATCCTGAAACATATCCATTTTTTTATTGTGTATTTTTACTTATCTAGCGTCTAAAAAATGATCAAGTCACATCCAACTCCCTTGGTATCAATAGGAATTCTATTTCTGGAGTAGAATATCTCAAGAACTTAATGGCACTGTTTTTTTTTTTTGTGGAATTTTAGATAGCATGTAATATTAGGTAGATATCTTGATGTCTGGTTATGTGTGTATAAGATTACAAATTACAATGTTTATTTTACAATTTTTTTCTCAGGAATTCATTCTATCATGTAATCCAAGATATGCGTAGAACAAGATTACAAAGTTGTAAACTGATGTGATGTAACATAAACAGACTGACTCGTAAATCCTGGCCCAAGGTTTTCCATTGAGGAGAACTAAAATTTTAGTACGTTCAAATCCACATTTGCCCACGGTCCCCAAAGTTTTTGCTTCAGTATTGTCGGGAGGATATCCACCCGGTCATAAGTCTTTTGTTTTTGTTTATTTTGTTTCGTTTTTAATAACCAGACCATTTCATTGATAATTGAAGAGCTCTTAGAAAGGAAAAACAAAAGATTACAAAAAGCTTGCCAATTGAAAAAAATACTAGAGGGAAAATAATTACAAAAAGAGTTACAACTTGCACCCTAATTAGAGGCATGAAGGACTCGTATATCCCAAATTTCTTCCCAAGACTTGAATTTGTTCATCAAAATTCTCCTATTACGCTCAAGCCAAAGATTCCAACAAATCGATCTAATTGCATTATCCCACAAAATCCTCTTTTTGTCTTTCAACATAGAGCCACCCAAGAGGAAAATGATGTTGCAATTAGGGTCTATATGTTTCACCCAATTCTTTTTAAAAAATCGAAAGAGAGAATTCCAAATGTGCCTGGAAAACGAACATTCGAACAAAGCATGATTTGTTCTCTACAAACTGTTTTACATAGGCTGCACCAATTAAATTTAAGAGAGGTCCAAGGTTCCTAGCTTGCACCTTCTTGTTGGAGTTGAGCTCATCATTGCACACAATCCATAAGAACACTTTAACCTTTTTAGGGGAATTACCTCTCCTTAAGAGGAAGGGGCAGTCATCACTGTCAACAGCATATTGAGAGCCGATTTACATGAGAAGTCTCGTTCATTTCATGTTTCCAAACTTTGTTATCCTCTCTTTATGTGATTTGAATTGGGTCCAGCATTACCATGAAGTCAATCCGTTCCTCCACCTCAATACTATTCAAATTTCGTCCAAAGTCAATGATCCTGGATCTCAAAGTTGCATCTCATAAGCTTCAAACTGTAGCGTTCTTCTGCCTAGTGACGTTGGTTGTCCCGTGATCATGGGTTCAAGCTCATGTGTAGCCACCTATGTAGGATATTATCCTACGAGTTTCTCGATGCCAAGTGTTGTAGGGTCGTGTAGTTGTCCCGTGAGATTAGTTTAGGTGTGCGTAAGCTGGCCCGGACACTCACGGATAAAAAAAAAATAAAATTGTAGCGTTCTTCTGCCTATTGAACAAATTGGAGAATTTGGAAGCAAGAGGGTCTCCATTATCTAGCTATGTACCCAAAACAAGAGATTGTTATATTTGTCCACAATATAAGAGCAATTGTTCTTTATAAGACTATACTTGTTTGTATGCTTTCAAGGGCTTCTATTAATGCAATTAGACTTGATGTTGAAAACCAACCCAACTTCTTAAGACCATGGATGCCAACAATCAATAGAAAATCTGTTCGGCCCAGGAGCTTTTGATTTAGTCAAGCCCTTCATAACATTCTAAATCTTTTCGGTGAAGGGTTTCTCCATGATATCTTATCATTGTCAGATATGTTATGCCAATCTATTCCGGTAAGAGTAAATCTATGACCAGTATCCTTTTTATACAACCTGTCAAAGAAATCAACTAGTGTCCCTTCTATGGATGTATTTTCAAGAAGGCTTGCGCCATTATCATTTACAATTTAAGAGATGAACGTTATTCTCCTTTTAGCAGCCAACAATCTATGAAAAATGGAGGAATTCTCATCACCTGCCTTTAACCATGAAAATTTGTATTTTTGATCTAAGAACCATTGCTTCTTACGGCAGAAATTTTAAAAAATATATGGATTTCTTTCTTCAAAATCTTCAGCTGAAAGGTTTGAAGTTTCCTCAGGCAATTCCAGTCTTTGGATTTTGGCCTTGTTACAACTATAAATATATATTCCCCTATGATTTAGGATTAATTATAGGAATAGGTTAATTACTCTTTTCTTATGTATACTCATTGTATTTATACCGGCACAACTCATATGAATAAGAAATCAATTCATTCTCACAATTCTCTTGGTGGAGTAATGCCATGGTAGAGGAAATGCGGGCCTTAGTGGAAAATGGTACATGGACATTAGTCGATTTACCTACTGGTAAGAAAGCTATTGGTTGTAAATGGGTCTTCGCTATCAAAGTTAACCCTGATGGTTCTATTGCTCATTTAAAGCTCGCCTTGTGGCCAAAGGCTATGCTCAAGTCTATTGGATTGATTATTTTGACACATTCTCTCCCGTTGCCAAACTCACTTCAGTCAGACTGTTTATTTCTCTCGTTGCTACCTATGGTTTGCCTTTGCACCGGTTAGATATTGTTGAGATATATGATTAAATTTACCTTGAACCATTGGCTTAAGCTTTTGGTTCAATTGGTGATTTAACATATTTAATATGGTATCAGAGCAGGAGGTCCTGGGATCAAACCTCCATTATGTCATTTGCTCTAATTTCCTCCCCATTTAAATATTCCACATGTTTGGGTCTTGTGCAAATATCCAAGCCCACATGTGAGGGGAGTGTTGAGATATATGATTAAATTTACCTTGAACCATTGGCTTAAGCTTTTGGTTCAATTGGTGATTTAACATATTTAATAGATATCAAGAATGCATTTCTTCATGGTGATCTTTAGGAAGAGGTTTATATGAAGCAACCGTCTGGATTTGTTACTCAGGGGGAGAATGGGAAGGTTTGTTATTTGAGAAATTCATTGTATGGCTTGAAACAGAGCCCTCGAGCATGGTTCGGAAAATTCAGTTTGATAGTTGAACAATTTGGAATGAAGAAAAGTAAATCGTTTTTCATCGAGCATCTGTGACTGGAATCATGTTGGTTGTGTATGTAGATGATATTGTTATTACAGGCGATGATGTTGCAAGTATTCTATCTCTCAAAGCTTTTCTCCATAGTCAATTTCACACCAAAGACTTAGGGGATTTTCCTATCTCAAAGGAAATACGTGTTAGATTTACTAGCGGAAATTGGGAAATTAGGAGTTAAACGATGTAGCACCCCAATGATTCCTAATTTGTAGCTCTCAAAGGATGGAGAGTTATTTGAAGAACCCGAACGATACCGAAGATTTGTTGGAAAACTGAAGACATTGCATATTCAGTTAGTATAGTGATTCAATATCTATCCCCGCCCACTATTGAGCATTGGAAGGCCGTTGAGCAAATTTGGTGTTACTTAAAAGGTACCCCAGGACGAGGAATTCTTTATGGCAATCATGACCACAGTAAGATGGAATGCTGATTGGGCTGGGTCTATGGATGATCGAGGGTCTACTACAGGTTATTGTGTCTTTGTTGGAGGAAATTTGGTCTCTTGGAAAAGCAAGAAGCGGGATGTAGTGTCTCGGTCTAGTACTGGATTAGAATATAGGGCAATGGCTAAATCTGTATGTGAAATAGTTTGGATCTACAATCTCTTCAAGCTTTCCATGCCAGCCAAGTTGTGGTGTGACAATCAAGCAGCTCTTCATATTGCATCAAATCTAGTCTTCCATGAAAGAACTAAACACATCGAGATTGATTGTCATTTTGTTCGTGAAAAGCTCCAACAAGGATTAATCTCTACAGGATATGTGAGAATAGGAGAACAACTAGCCGACATATTTACAAAAACTCTAAATGGTCTCAGGTTGACTACCTTTGTAACAAGTTGGGCATGATAAACATCTATGCTCCAACTTGAGGGGATATATATTACCCCATGATTTAGGATTAATTATAGGAATAGGTTAATGACTCTTTCCTTATGTATACTCATTGTATCACTATTTATACCGACACAACTCATATGAATAATAAATGAATTCATTCTCTCAATTCTCTTGTTATAGGCCTCTACATCCTTTCTGTAGAGCAAATTTTCCTGCCTCCTCCCCAAAGCTTTAGAGGTGCTCTTGGAGACATCAGATTCTTCATGAATCTATACCCAGGCCCTCTTTCCAAGCCTTCCCCATTTCTGTATAATCAATGGATGTAAATCTTTGTTATTTAACTATGAATTTGAGAATCTGAAAGGAGGAGGACCCCACGTTAAGTTACCGGTCTTCAAAACAAGGGGAGAATGGTCAAAGTTGTCTTAGCTTTCTTTAAGACTCTGGAATTCTGAAACATTTTAACCAGTCTTTATAATTGGAGAGCTTTTCAAGTAGGTAGTGTGACGGCTAGCCTCTATACTTGACCATGTGAATCTGTCATTTGAATAAATAGTCTCAGTTAAATGAAATCCAGCTCCTTAATGACACCGTTAAACCGTCTTAAAAATAACCTAGCTCATATTATTCTAATATTTCAATTAATATAGATCAATTTAAGATTTTATTATTTAACATTAACTTAATATTTTTATTATGAATTAAATTTTCTAAATTTGAGTGTCCTTATTTTCCTAGAGTTAGTTTGGGTGTAATTTTTTGTTGTGAGGTTATTTGATGTAAAAGAAAGAGGTAAAAGACTGTTTTGTTCAGAGTCAAATCAGATGACCAAAAAAGAAAAAAGAAAAGAGAGGAATTGATGGATAGGAGTTGTAAATTTGAGTGTTGTTTAGTGGAAATCAGTAAAAAAATTACAATGGGATTGCAACCTCAAAATCTAATGAAAAGGGAATGTATCAAAATGGCTAGATTGGAAGATGGGTATCTTTAAATTTTTAATTACAGCAAAGTGATGTCATACATGAACTTTTTATGGTTCACGGAATTCACTTTTGAAGCCTCTCCATGTGTGATTGCTATGTATCATGTAGCATTACATAGATATAATGACATGTCATTACAAAAATACATTGTCCATATTATTTATTTGATATATTTGTAATATTGACCCATTTTAAGTGTTAAAAGGTTTCTAACTAGAGGAATGGGATTCTGATTTGCAAGTTGGAGATAGTCCATGGGTTCATTTGAAAAGCTGTCTGGATTTATTTCTCTGTAGTGAACCTGTTTTTTAACTAAACTTTTGAACTTGTACAAAATATGTTTGAAACTGTAATTTGAAATGTATGTAAACTGGACACTTATTCGGGTGTTTTGACTATGTGTTTGTTAGAATTATCGACACCAGCCTGCTAACGTTGGAGGAGTTTCTTTGCTTCCTAGCTCCTATGTGATACATTGTAAAATTAATTTTTTGTTTTAAGTTTATCTTGTCAATTGTATTTATTAAGACATTTGGATTCTATTATTCTATTACTTCTTTACCTGAAGGTGCTTCAGTGATCAGTTAGAGGTCTAGGAGAAATATCGTTTCATTATGATGCTTCAATTGCTGTATGAATGAGCAGTTGTTTATGTTATTGCTGAGTTCATCTTGACAACTGCAGGTATGAGTTGTTTATGGATGCTTTCAACCATATTTCTGGAAATATTGATAAGATTTATAAGCAATTGACAAAAAGTAACTCACATCCCTTGGGTGGAACGGCATATTTGAACTTGGAAAATGAAGATGAACCGTTTTTACATGGTATCAAGTATACTGCTATGCCTCCAACAAAGCGGTTTCGTGATATGGATCAACTATCTGGTGGAGAAAAGACTGTGGCAGCATTAGCATTGCTTTTTTCTATTCACAGGTATGATGTAGATGATTGATCTTATAACTATGATTAATCTTCCTTTACGTCGATGTCTTCATTGTCTATGACCTTATCACTTTATTTGATTATGAATTCCCACCAAAGTTGTTTAACATACAAATGTATTTGGGTTGAGCCAATAAGGTCAGCAGTCAGGTGGTTGTCATAAAACCACTTCACTGCTTTATCAAATACCATCTGTTGAATAATATTTTTGTAGCTAGATGTCTAGATCTTTGAGCTTTTTCAGTTAAAGCCAGTTGCTTTTAAAGACCCGGAGATTCTTCCTTTGTGAACTGATAGCAGTCTAAATTGTTCAATGTTTTTGGAACTCCTTTTTGTAATCTCTTTTGGAGGTGTTCTTAACCTCTTGTACATTCTTTTCTTTTAATATAATTGTTGTGAATTTTTCTAAAAAAAAAATTGTTCAATGTTTTTCAGTTTTAGGCCTTCACCATTTTTCATATTGGATGAAGTGGACGCTGCCTTGGACAACTTGAATGTTTCCATGGTTGCAGGTTTTATTCGTTCGAAGTCATGTGGTGGTGCTAGGATGAATCAGGATACTGATGGAAGCAGTGGTTTTCAAAGTATTGTTATATCACTGAAGGATATCTTTTATGACAAGGCTGAAGCTTTAGTAGGGGTTTACAGGGATTGTGAAAGAAGGTAAATTTGTTTACATATTCATTACTTAAACGAACAATTCTTTTGCACTCTTTTGCTTCATTTTGTCATTTCAGTTTTTGTGATCTCTTGTTTCACGGTATGCCCACCAAAATGTCTAACCAATAATGCACTTTTATTATGCAGCTGCTCGAGAACATTGACCTTTGACCTTACCAAATACCGGGAATAATCAGAGGCATAGTTTGGCCAAATTTTAAAACTGTAAAATGCGAGCTAGCACAGATGTAAATAACATTTCAGTAGATGATGTGATGAATCTTTCTTCCTTGATTGTCATTTTAAAAAACCCGCAACCATGAATCTTTCTTCCTGATTGTCAAATTAACTAATGGTTGTTTAGTTACTGGTTTAGTATCATCCTAATGAAAATACTAGTGCTAATGAGTTTTTTCTATAATCTAATGTAAGCATCATGTCAGTTCTGTAAATATTCTTGACATTCCATACTTCTCCTTTTCAATGTATTTAGCTTTGAAGCATGGATGAAATATCAAAGTACTCACCGACAGTTTTATCAAGGCATACCCAGGCACTCGCCTAGGGTGAGAGGCAAGGCGAGGGAGTCTGGGTGCACCATTAGATGGAAGAGGCGATGCGATTTAATGGGGTGGGCTCCTTTCGTCTTGCTTACCTAAGGACATAGCCCTTGCCTGATGGAATATGTAAGTGAAAATGAAGTTTCATCTTCTCCTTCGCAATACAACAAGACCAGAAAGCTTCCTCTTCTTCATCGTAAATTCCATAGCAACAAAAGATAAAAATCATCCTTTAAAAAAAATTTATGTCAGACACCTATTTTTGTGCTCTCTTTTAATTCTCTAGATCCATCTCACTCCATTCCCACGATTTATGTGTTGAGAGGATATATTTTATTACTTCTAGTGGGATTTTATTTTATTTATTTATTATTATTTTTTTTGTTGAGTGGCTGATATTTTCTTTTATTCTTAATTATATTTTCTGTTTCCAGTAGCATGAAAAAGGTTGTAGTCATAGGTGGCATGCATGGAACATCATTAGTGTCTGTTATAGATATTGTTAGAATATATTAGTGTATAGTTTAGCAATTAGAGGCCCATCACTAATACCTGATTAAGTTGAGACTCTAATGTTGTATGTGTGTATTTTGTATGTGTGTGATTAGTGAATACAATCAATCAATTATTCTCACATTTTTTATGATTTTACATGGTATCTGAGAATTAGATTTTATTCGGAAGTTTGGTGTGCCGTTAGGGTTTCTTTGTTTACTTAGGTAAGATTGAGGTTTGGATATTGTATTACAACTTCTTAGTAGTTTGTCGTCATCACCAACCAATAAATGATATCCATTCTCCGGCAACCAGATTGAGATGTTATTTGTTTCTATGTTGCTAGATATGAAGAGTGATATTGTTGTTGGAAATCTTTTTTTTTTTTTTTTGGGGTGTTTGGAGGCTTTGGAGATGAGAACTGTAAGAATTTTTCATCATGATGTTTTATCATTGGAAAAAGGAAGGTTCAAGAAGACTACCATGAATTTTCTTTCTTAAATATTGCTTTAGAGTTGTTCATCGCCCCGGTGGAGGAGGTTGTCTTTTGGAGTGGTTTAATCTTGTGAAATGGCTTGGTCGTGTACCTCTTTGTTGTCTGAATTGGTTCGAGTTTCGAAAGAGCCTTCGGTGATGTTGTTTTCTCTTCTTTAGTTGCTGGAAATCATAGTCTCAATTGTACTTCATGCTGAAGGAAAAATGTGTGCTGGTGGGTAGCTTTGAAGGATGTGCTTGATCGTGGGTTCAAATATGTCAAAGTGTTGTTGGATGCAAAGTGTTTAGTTAATATTATAAATCCTATATCTAATGGTCGGTCTGATTTCGTTTGTATCTTATAAGACATTAGATCTCTTATTTCTTGCTTTGATGTTGATAATTTTTTGTTTATTAGGAGAGCAAAATGTCATTCCCTTACTAGGATGGGATGGGATTAAAGTATATCGTTTGAAAAAAAAAAATTAACCAACTTTATTGGAACTATTATACTTCTATAATCTTTGGTTGTTGAAAACTTTCTTTATGCAATGGAAGTTAGAGGCCAACCAAATACTTGGCATTGATGGTATGAAATTAATGCTTCCGATTGAGTAAGATCTTTTGGCTGAAGCCAAGAAAGTTTTGATGTATCTCACTTTCAATACTCTATTCCTCTGGGAACTGTGAAGGGTGTGAAATTTATCAAGATCTCTATGTATTTCAAGATTGTTCCCTTCCCACCACGTCTTTCTTTTGAAGATACTGTAAAAAATAAAAGAAAATTTTAAGAAATACATATGGCTCTGCTTGATCTCCATGTATTTCAAGATTGTTCCCTTCCCACCACGTCTTTCTTTGGAAGATATTGTAAAAAATAAAAGAAATTTTTAAGAACTACATATGGCTATGCTTCTTGATCTCCATGTATTTCAAGATTGTTCCCATCCTACCACGTCTTTCTTTGGAAGATACTGTAAAAAATAAAAGAAATTTTTAAGAACTACATATGGCTCTGCTTCTTGATCTCCATGTATTTCAAGATTGTTCCCTTCCCACCACGTATTTCTTTAGAAGATACTGTAAAAAATAAAAGAAATTTTTAAGAACTACATATGGCTCTGCTTCTTGATCTCCATGTAAAATAATAACAATTACACTCAAAGTTTTCTTAATGGGTCATTGTTTTTTGCACATTGGAAAATAAAAATAAATAATTAGTAAAATATTTTTTTGGTACTCTCTTTCTAGTGGAGGATACAAAGTATTTTTTAAAGCCAAAACGATGCAGAGAAATATAATGAAATATTTGTTTATTTGCTGTTTTTTTTTTAATTTTTAATTCAGAGATGGTAATCAGTAATGTGGAAGTTCACATTCTTGCTAGAATTTTCTTTGTGCCTATTGCCTAATTGGCATTATTGATTAAAAAACTACATTTTTCATAATTAATTTAGGAATCTCATAAACTAAACTAAAAGAAAAATTAAAGAGAAATATGGAGAAAAGAATATGAGAAGCGGTCTAGCATTTTACTTGGCATTATACGAGATTTCTTATAGCCATTATTTATAGGCTCACATATATTGAAGAATTCAATTCCTAGAATCATAAGTTACAAAGAATAAATGTGAAAATAAATTCTAATTTGTAGCCGGTGAAGTTATGGAATTTGTAACATAAATATGAGTTATGGACATCTATTATTTTATATTCATATCACTCCTACTTAGATGGGCATTGTATGATGAATGCCTCGTTAAAACTTCACTAAACCTTATGGAAAAATTAATCTAGAGAAAGAAAAAAGCTACATAATGTATATGATAAGAATTGGCACATTAAAAATATTTTCAAGGGAAAGAAGTAGAACTTAATATTTATTCCCTTTCATAACAACCTCATTGATGTATCTAAATCTAAACTACCATTTTCATTTATTGAGAGTCAACTTTCAAATGTTTATAAATTGCAAGAATTTCAACATCATTAATTTTTTGTTCGGGTCTATATTATAGATAAGCCTCATCAATGAGCTGTGCCGCAAGAATTTCAGCATCATTAAGTTTTTTTTTCTGGTCTATATTATAGATAAGTCTCATCACTAGCCTAGCCTATTGATGAGGCTTATGTATAACATAGATCAGAACAAAAACTTAATGATGTGGCCCAACCCTTCAATGAACGGGCTCGGGCCTGGGTCTACAAAGCTCGGATAATAAATGGGTCGGGTTTGGCCCGGACCTGACTTAAAATGGTAAGCCCAAGTCCAGTCCATGACCCGGTTGGGTCGGGCATGACCCGTTTTTACGGGCTTAGCCCGGTTCGTTCAAGCTCTTATTTATTTAATTAAAATTTTCATTAAATTTTTAATTATATTTTTTAAAACTTATTTTTAACTTTTTAAACTTAAACTTAACTCTAAAGTGATGAATTTTTATTTTTATTTTTTATTATATCCTTTTTATTTTTTATATACTTTGTTTTTATATATTGTTTATTAAACTTTTAAATTAACTTCTTTTATCATTCTTTTAGGTTAGTTTGATTATATTAAATTTATTTTTCCATTAAATTTTTAATTACATTTTTTCAAACATATTTTTAACTTTTTAAACACTTAAGTCTAAATTGATGAACATTAAAATTAATTTATTAATATTTTGTTATCATATTTTTTTATTTATACTTTTTTTAATATATTGTTTATTAAACTTTTAAATTAACTTTATACTTTATTTTTATATATTTTTGACAAAAGGTTATTCTTTTCCTTTTTAAAAATATATCATATATAAGATTATATTTTAATATAAAAATAAAACAAAATATTTATATTATTTTTTATAATTATAGATATTAATAATTTATATAATATATATATATATATATATATATATATATATATATTAAAAATATAATTTTTGAATGGGCATTGAACCGGGTTTGGTAGGATCTCAGGGGGGCTGATGAGGGCCCTATGGATACGGCCGTGGCCGGACTTGGGCTCAAATACATGATCCATATCCAGCCTAAAGATTTACGGGTTGAGTCGGGCCTGGCCTGGCCCAGTTACTAGTTGATCGAGCCCGCCCACCAGGCTTTATCCATGTGATGAAGCTTAATTATAGATCCCATAATATAACTGTCTTTCTACATGTGAATAAATAACCTAATTGAAATACAACTCTGTATAAACAATAAATACCCATCTACATAACCAACTAGCCGAAAGTTAGATTATAATAAAATAAACTCATGCCAATTGATCCTTACAGGTAATAAAAAATATATTTAGAATCAGTGGACTAACTTCTTGTTGGATAAAACTATATCTAGATAGTAAAGTTCACTAAAAATGTTATAATTTCAGGGGTATTTTAGTCCTCATCCAGCCAATCTGATGTATTTATTAGCACACTGCACACTTTTAGGTCAAACGTTTCTTTTTCATTCTCTTCTTTTGTCAGTCACGCCGTCGCCCTTTCGTCATCGTTTTCCTTCAATTCCTCAAAGTAAATTTAAGTCTCTTAGCCTCTTAACGTTCCTGAATGGGTTCTTTTATCGTTTCCCGTATTTGTTGATATCATTGGTTGCTGTTTCAAGGTCAGAAACGAGCTTCGTCGTGAGCGTCATCGAAAATCAAAGAATACTTCATCAATTCTCTTCGTTTTCTTTGGTATTTTATCTCAGATTCGTTTTATCTTAGATTCATTGTTGTTTCGAGTCAATTCCAAGCTGATTCACACTCATTTTCATGGTTTTTTCTTTGAAAATAAAGCTCGCCTGAGTTGGGTTCGCTCTCGTCGGAATCTGGGTTCGGTCCCTCGCTGTTTTCTCGTGTTTTGGAAGCGTTTTGACGTTGGGTCTTCATCCAAATCAATCCTCTTAAGCTCCATTTTCTTTCTCCACTTGGTAAGCATTGGTTTTGTTTAAAAAAAAAATTGGAAAAGAGAAAACGCAATATGCGTTTTCTCATAAGCAGCGTGCATGGTGATGAAGAACCGGTCCAACTGGACCGGCTGGGCTAGTCCAATTGGGCTGGTTCAGCTGGTCCAAACCTGTTCAGGGGCAATTTTAGGTTATTTTGAGCCGATTTTCGTCCCGTTAGCTTGGTTCTCGTTAAATTGACTTTAAATTAATGTCAATACAGGTTTTGGGCATCGTTTGGAGTCTTATTGAATTTATTTCGAGGGCTTTTGCTACTTCAATTTACGATTAAGATAGGTTAATTCCTACTTAGAAGTTAAATTGAATTCATTGTGCTTGCTTGTGTATTGTGTGATAATTAAGATATTTTTGGGTGATGAAATTATTTATTTTAAATATTATCATGTGCTCGTTTGATTTGTAAATATTTTATTTATTTAATTTACAATCATTAATTGGATTTAATTATAATTAGAGCTTATAGAGTATTTAACTACAATAAACCAATATTAAATTTGATATTTTTCTATGATTGGTTTAATGATTATTGTATTGTATTATTATTATTATTTGGTTAATTTTATGTTATTAATGAAATTAAACTTATAAACATTAAATATTATGAAATTCGTGATCGAATGTATATTAATAAAATTTGATGTTTTAATTAATTAAATACTAATAATTAACAACTATTTAATAATTAGTTTTAAATAATCTATTAATGTTTAGGATAATTTTTAGAGGCGCTTATGAGTTGATGACGTAGTTGATTTATAAAATTAAATAATAACTTAATGATTTTCTTGTTGTGACTTGATTGTGTAATTTCTTCCTTTTTGTTACTTGTAATTTGATTGTTGAGTGGTTATAAATATTTGTTTTTTTGTTGCTATTGCATTATTGTGTGTTAATATGTGGTTCTTATATTATTTATTTATTATATACTTTATTTCGATAAGTGGTTTAGTTAGAGCCTTTAGGTTTTACAATTTGAGTTGAACCTAATAATAAACTTCTATTAAATTTGTAGAGCTGCATGCTTAGCATGGCAGGTAACATGAGTGGTGAAGGGATGATTTACTAAATTAGCGGAATTTATTTGGTAACACAAATTAACACTTAATTTAGGATCTATTAATATCATGCAAATTGTGATATAAACACGAAGAACATGTAGATTCATGCTTTATTTTCGAAAATTAAAACCGGTTATACTTACATTGAGTAGTTAATGGAGAATCGGTTGGAGGTTTCTTTACAGGATCAAATCCTCAGCAACACCGGATCTTCTACGCTATATCCCGATCGATCAAACGAAATCCGATTGTGGGATCGAACTTAAGAAGAAATTGAGAAGAAGAAAAATATTTTCTTCCCAATTTTGAATAGCAAAATCGGCAAAGGGAGAGAAAAGGAGGAAGGGAGATTTTTCAATTTCCAAAGAATTGAATTGTGTGATTTATGAATAACCCAACCCTCCTATTTATAGAAAAATAGGAATCCTAATCACATTAGGATTAATCTATAGAGATAAATACAAAAAGAAAAAAGATTATCTCTTTCTTTTATCTAGCAATTTCGAAAATGCCTTGGATAAATAGGAGATTATTTTATTTTCTTTATTTTTATTTATCTTGGGTAAATAAATCTATGTAATTATTTTAGGATATAATTCAAACAATTATCTCCTCCAAAATTACATGTATGGCCGATTTTATCATCATAAAACAATAAATAAATACAATTTATTTAATTAATTATTTTGGGCCAATTCCAATTGGGTTCTTTAATCCAATTGGGCTTGAAATTCTCTCTTAAATTAATAAGTCCAACTTAATTAATTTATTTATTAATTACCATTTAAATAAAATATTTTATTTAAACAATTAATAATATTAATATTTTCTCCCGACTAAATATTAACCAATTTATATTTAATTATTAATTTCCATTTAAATAATTTTCATTATTTAAATAATTAATAATAAATATTATAATTATTAATTTCCATAAACTCATTATTTAATTAATAATTTTATTGACAATATTTTATTATTAATTTAATTAATTTTAATTATTAATTTCCGTTTAAATATAATTAATTATTTAAACAATTAATAATTGTTAATTAATTTCAAATTATTAATTACCATTTAAATATACTCAATATTTAAATAATTAATAATGTATAATTAATAATATTTCATTATTAATTTCATGTTTAAATAAACTCATTATTTAAACAATTAATAATGTTTATATTAATTACCGTTTAAGTATACTCAATATTTAAACAATTAATATTGCCTATTTTAAGTAATTCACTTAAAATTTCCATTTCTTCTACTTGATTTCGCGACTATGATATTTGGGCTAGCATAGGGACCCGATGGACCTATAGATCATGGGCTTAATAATTAGTCAATTAAGTGATTAACACATAATCAGTTAATTACTTATTATCTAACTATGAATAATTCCACTATAGATTCATAGCTGAACTCCCCTCACTATAGATGAGTTATGTCCATTTAGTTTATCTTTTATTTATATCTGTGATATATTCTTCACGTGGAACCCTCATAATTACAGGTGGATAAATTTACCGTTTTGCCCCTGTAATTACCGCTTTATCCTTGTGTTCCCGCTGATTCTCCAATGAACTTTATCTTTAGTCGAACTAGAGATAAGATACTTCTGTGATCAATAGAAGTCGTGACATCACTTGTTCATGTCTCGAATCAGTACATCAAGGGAGTTTCCTAAAGTTCTAAAATGTTTAGGTATCGCACTGATACCGTTAATTTATAGGAAAGTTATGAATTCCATCTCGTGAAAATGAGTTCCCAGCTACTTATCTAGTCATGTTCCCAAAACAGGAGTGTATTGAGCGTTCTTACAGATCGCTCTCAACTATGTGAATCAAAGAACATAACTCCACAAATAGGAGTCCGCATTTCACTCAAGATTGAGATCTATCACGGTTGATAAACTTAGTTTGATATTCGATTATTTCTCGTAAACGGTACTAATGAGAAATTTGATCAAACATCGTGGTCCTGTCTTATACAATCAACATTGCATATGATACTTCCATTTCATGTCTCCCACATGAATGATCGGGGATTCGATCATTTGTCTATAAACAAAATGCGAAGCTATCAACAGTGTTACTAGGATAAGGTTCCCAAACGTTATCCGTTTACTGTAGACACGTTTAAGTTACTCATCTCGACTTTAATCCTCTCGTATGACTCACATACTAAGTCGTGATTTCATAAGAGTAACTTAGGGTTTACTATTTGAATGTTTGATATTTATATATTTCCATATATTCCTAATATCGTCAATTGAATCAATCTAGATACTATAAAGAACTTATGTTTATTTATTTAATTTATTCTAAATAAATTATTATTATTAAATAATTACAAGTTCTAGGACATCATTCCTAACAAGTGGCCCTATACCCCACAATGATACATATATGCAAATTTAATAGTAAGTTGAACATAATAAGCCTGTATTAAATTTGTAGAGCTGCATGCTTAGCATGGCACATATCATGAGTGGCCCTATACCCCACTATGATACATGTAAGCAATTTTGATAATAACAAAGAGATGACGTAGGCTAAGTACCTACACTGTGGTTATCATCTTTATAGGCTAAGTACCTACTAGTTGTTGATGAATGGTGGAAGTGGACGAGTATCCATAAGTTATTATATATGAGATGTATTTAATTTAATTTACTTATTTGAGTATGAATTTAATCTACTGAGCTAAAAACTCACGGTATTCGAATGCCCTGCAAACTTTTATTTTGCAGGTAACATTGATATTAATGGAGACCATGGCGATTGACGAGGATGGTGCTACACTGAGAGACCCTTAAGACTTGTCATTTCTATTTATTTTATTTTATTGAACATTTTTTCATTTGTTTTTATGGATTTTCACTTTAATCTATTTTGTTTGTTTTTAATTATTTAAATTGGCGCCAAAATAAATGTATTTTTTTCGAATATTTCTTTCGTTATTAAATAAACGCTTCCGCAATTATTTAGTTTTACTCTGATTTAACTATATTTTTCAAATGAGTTATGTATTTACTTACTTATTCGGTTATGTTGGGTCGGTCGTTACACATTTCAAGACCTATTATGTATAAGTTGATTGATGAATAGAAATTTCATCTGATAGATGCTTAATTTGCAAGCCTTAAGACAATGCTTTATTGTATAAAAAAATATATATCTTAAACTTCTTTTAGGGGCTGTTTGTTTGTGGGTAATTAAGATACTCGGCATCTTAAGATGTCTAATATCTCATTGAAGGGATGATTTACTAAATTAGCGGAAATTATTTAGTAACACAAATTAACACTTAATTTAAGATCTATTAATATCATGCATTTTGTGATAAAAACATGTAGATTCATGCTTTAAATTTCGAAACTTAAAATCAAAACTTACATTGAGTAATAAATGGAGAATCGGTTGGAGGTTTCTTTACAGCATCAAATCCTCAGCAACACCGGATCTTCTACGCTATATCCCGATCGATCAAAAGAAAACCCGATTGTGGGATCGAACTTAAGAAGAAATTGGGAAGAAGAAAAAT
Organism: Gynostemma pentaphyllum; assembly: GCA_028015215.1. Lineage (NCBI taxonomy): Eukaryota > Viridiplantae > Streptophyta > Magnoliopsida > Cucurbitales > Cucurbitaceae > Gynostemma > Gynostemma pentaphyllum. The sequence continues at coordinate 13,005,386 of CM051350.1, forward strand.
ATTTTCTTCCTAATTTTGAATAGAGAAAATCGGCACTCAAGGGGGGAGAGGAGGAAGAGAGAATTCCGAATTTCTAAGGAATTTAATTGTGTGATTTATGAATGACCCAACCCTCCTATTTATAGAAAAATAAGAATCCTAATCTGTAACGTCCCATTACTTTTAGAGGTAAATTTTTTATTTTATTTTATTAATTTATTATTTTTATTTTTTTTAAAGCTTTTAAAATTAGTTAAAATTACTAATTTCAGTTTTATTAGTTATTTCCGTCCGAAAATCCTTTTTATCGTTTTAATTCGTTTCGGTGACTCTAATAATTATTAACGGGCCTATTAATAATTATTAGACACCTTTAGATTTATTTAAGACCGTCGGTTTTCGTTTTATAAGCAAAAGGTAGAAAAGGGCAAAACCGTAATTACCCAAACCCTAAAATATCTAGATATTTTTTTTTACTATCTTCTTTTAACTTAATCATTAAGCAAAAACCACACTTCATCTTTCTTCTCTTCTTCTCTCATGGCCGTGGGTCATCAATGGTGGGAGAGAAAAATTTCTTGGGTTTTCTTCGTTTCTCGACCGTTTTCGATGAGGTCAGTTGCGTTGGATTGGTAGGGACGAGGGCTACCTATCCAACCTAGCTTTTCGAAGTTTCTCGTTCCCTAAGGGAAGTCCCAAAAAGTAAGTTTTCAAAACTTTTTAGGTGGTTTTGTTCGTTTTTGATTATAAATGAGATTTGAAGTTGAAATCATGAATTTCTAACATGAAAAATGACGATTTTGAGCCCGGATTTTCGAAAAACACTATTCACCCGAAAACACTATTCACCCGAAAACACTATTCATCCGAAAATGCAAACTTGTTCTCATATTAGATATGAGTTGTAATATGTTGTGCAATTGGTGAATTGTAGGTTTGTAATTGTCGTGTGGATTCGACTTCGATTCCTTGGATACTCGTCTTAAAACCTAAGGTGAGTTTAAAAGGGAAGTTAGTACTTTTATGAATTTAGTTTCATTATGTAATTGTTTATCAATGTTAAGAGGGGGTTAACTTCTTAGGATTATAGTTTGGTTAGAGACTTTAATTCGGAAGTGTGTGGAGAAAGTTGGACTTATGGTTAGTTCGATGATTAGAGATCATCGGAGAGGTTTGGAAGTATGGTAATGTGATTTGGAGATGTTAGATGAAAGTGAGAATGGAAGTTACTTTGTTGGTTTTGAAAGTTACTTTGATGAATTTGGAAGTAAAGTAATTAGAAGATGCACTTGAGTGATAACTCGTGTATTCTAGTTAGTTAGGTTTCTATTTAACTTAGTAGACTTCTTCGGAGTTTAGCTAACTTATTGGAGACCTAGGGCACAATGATTCACACATGATAGTATGTTGATTCGATCTATACGTATCATGGTATGATGAATTTGTGGGAACTTTGAGCACTTAGTAACTAGCACATGATAGTATGTTGATTTCGATCCATACGTAGTCATGGTGTGATGTTGGTACTTTGGTTTGTAACTAGCACATGATAGTATGTCGATTTCGATCCATACATATCATGTTGCGAAATGGTGAAATTCCTGATACCTATGGTGAAATTCCTGATACCTATGGTGAAATTCCTGATATCTATATGGTGAAATTCCTGATACCTATGGTGAAATTCCTGATACCTATGGTGAAATTCCTGATATCTATATGGTGAAATTCCTGATACCTATGGTGAAATTCCTGATACCTATGGTGAAATTCCTGATACCTATATGGTGAAATTCCTGATATCTATATGGTGAAATTCCTGATATCTATATGGTGAAATTCCTGATACCTATGGTGAAATTCCGATATCCCAGGTATGGTGAAACTCCCGATATCCGATGATTGAGATATGGTACATGGTAGTACGTGGATTCGGATCCGTACGTACCATGGTATTATGATCTATGATACGGCATATGATAGTATGTTGATTCGGATCCATACGTATCATGGTGCAATGGTTGTGACATGGTATGACCGTACGTGGTATGTTGATTTCGATCCATACAATAGCACGATACGATGAAACTTGTTTGGTAATAAAGATAGTTAATGTTATTTTTACCTATTCTTTAGAAACGTGTAGTGAGACTTAGTTGTGAATGTTAATTTTACTTTAAGTCTTTATTTTCCATCTCATGGTATTGAATGACGAATACGGGTAGTATGATACTATCATATGTATACATGGAAATTGGAATGTGGTTATGGGTAATAATGAACATTTAGGCCTTTGGACACGATTTCTGGTATGAGATTTAGTTCATAGGATTACTTGCTTTCATTTTACTCTCACTAGCATTGTTTGCTAATGGTGCTACACCACAATATTTTCAGGTGAACCCCGTCCTAAGAAGCAAGGTAGAGGAAATGGTGTCGCTTGACTGGCCGAGGTGGTGTAAGGACAATATTAAACACTTTTGAAGCATTAGTAGTAATGCTTGTAAATCATATACTTTTTACATACTTGTGTCATTTTGAGCCCGTGAAGGGTGTATGTGTAAAGTATTTTGATGTTTTTATGATTAAACTTTACTTTGGAATTTGCATTCCCGATTTATAGCTTTCTCTGGACTTTGGGTTGTAAAACAGGTTTTGATTATTCGACTTTTAAACGAACCCATGCCGTTTTTCTTTAAAAATTAAGTCTTCCGCTGTGCATTTGAATTTAAAGAATTTAACGGAAAATCGGGTCGTTACATAATCACATTAGGATTAATCTATAGAGATAAATACAAAAAGAAAAAAGATTATCTCTTTCCTTTATCTTGCAATTTCGAAAATGCCATAGATAAATAGGAGATTATTTTATTTTCTTTATTTTTATTTATCTTGGGTAAATAAATCTATGTAATTATTTTAGGATATAATTCAAACAATTATCTCTCCAAAATAATCATGAATAGCCGATTTTAGCATTAATAATTAATAATTAATAAATAATTATAATTTATTTAATTAATTATTTTGGGCTAATTTCAATTGGGTTCATTAATCCAATTGGGCTAGAAATTCTCTCTTAAATTAATAAGTCCAACTTAATTAATTTATTTATTAATTACCATTTAAATAAAAAATTTTATTTAAACAATTAATATTTTCTCCCGACTAAATATTATCAAATTTATATTTAATTATTAATTTCCATTTAAATAATTTTCATTATTTAAATAATTAATAATAAATATTATAATTATTAATTTCCATTAAATAAACTCATTATTTAATTAATAATTTTATTGACAATATTTTATTATTAATTAATTAATTTTAATTATTAATTTCCGTTCAAATAAAATTAATTATTTAAACAATTAATAATTGTTAATTAATTTCAAATTATTAATTATCATTTAAATATACTCAATATTCAAATAATTAATAATATCTAATTAATAATATTTCATTATTAATTTCCTGTTTAAATAAACTCATTATTTAAACAATTAATAATGTTTATATTAATTACCGTTTAAATATACTCAATATTTAAACAATTAATATTGCCTATTTAAGTAATTCACTTTACTTAAACTTTTCATTTCTTCTACTTGATTTCGCGACTACGATATTTGGGCTAGCATAGGGACCCGATGAATCTATAGATCATGGGCTTAATAATTAGTCAATTAAGTGATTAACACATAATCAGTTAATTACTTATTCACTACAACAAAATAGTTGATTCTTGACCTTCAAAAAGGGTCAAGAATCATAAATCTTGACCATTGAAAATGGTCAACTATGCTAGAGTCAAGAATAATATAATGGTCAAGAATAATATTTTCTTTTGACTGATTATAAGGGTCAACAAAAAAATTCTTGACTCTTATTATGGGTCAATTTACTTTGACACATTTTAATGGTCAAGTTTAATTACCAAGTCTTGACCCTTTTTAAGATATTAGACGACCACTTTTACAAGTCAAGGTATTTATTTATTCTTATGAAAAAATTATGCACCATTCGATATATATAGTTAGCCACCTTATCATATTTTAAATTCCAAAAAAGAAATCTCATTCAATGAAGCTAAAATTCATTCAAATTATAAATCAACTATACTAAAGAACATCAAACTTATTCAAACCAGTCACACATACACTAATTCTACTCCAGATCAATCATAACAGGACTTAGAATCCCGTCCCAGCCAATATACGAAAGAAAATGAATCAACATAGCAATAGAAAAGAAATAATAATAATTTTGGAATCTAATCCCTCCAATGCACATGATTTCCATTGGAAGTAATGTCAACAATTTAACAAACCATAATATCTAATAAGTACGTAATTTAAAGAGAGTATTTCTATACTAATTGTGGAGTCATAAAAAACTAAACTAGGCTATATGTAAGCAAAAATTCATAGAGAGAAATTCTATTTTAATTGTGCAGCCACAAAAAACTAGACTAGACTACAAGCAAAAGTTCTTGGAGAGCATTTTCTAAACTAATTGTGCAGCCACAAAAAACTAAACTTAGACTTGAGCAAAAGTTATGTCCTCATATTTCGTCGATGTGTCATGTTTCCTAGATAAACATTGTCACGAATTCAGCCCACTCGATCCGCACTTCATCAATTTCTTGTTGAGTGCAGGCAACCCTTGTGTGTCGATCTACAGTCATAAAAAAGTACTTAGCATAAATTTATACTTCTAAGAATAATGAACATAAAGAATAATATAAATACTCACCACATTTGAAATCAAATTCGAGTGGTTTGATATTATATCTCGCATGAATCTCATATATTCATAGGATATTTATCATTAATATAAATACTCACTGCAATGTAATGCAAGCAAAACAAAAGCATAAAAAGAAAATCATATATTCATAGGATATTTATCATTAATTTTTACAATCCTAGGCAAAAGTTCAGTATAAAGCAATTAGATATCCTATATTTTTATAAAAGTGAAAAAGCATTACTAACCTGCTGCTGCTACAAGGAATACGAGGTTTGACAATGAAACTTGAGATAACTTGTTGCAAGGTATCCACCAAGAATCCTAAGTTATATTCCAAGAAAAAAAGTCCATAATGTATACAATTCATTTTAATAATAAAAAAAAGGTCTCCGAACTATAGATTTTTAGCAAGCAGATAAATTTAATCAAAATAACAATTCATTTTGCACCTCCATAACATAGAATAAAAAGAACAACATAATAATATTGTAAAGAGCAGGAGAAATTTGTTCAATGCTTCAAATTGCAAACCAAGTAATATTTGGAAGAAAACAAGGCCCTCCATTCCCGAAAAAGTAGAAACGGTATGACTTATGATACCGGATGCTGGCATAATGAGTATATACATAATACACCAAAGATAGCAAGTACTCAATACAACGATAGTAAAGAGTTTTTCAACACTCTCTTTCATAACCATTTAGACTTAGTTTTCCTAATAATATTGAGATTAAAAATACACGACACGGAGATGTGAAAAAATATTTTACAAGTCAAAAGTTAAAGAACAATGACACACACTACACTATAAGGTTCATAACTAGACAGTTTTCTTGTAATCTCTTTTGTTTGATTTGGCTTCGTTTTGGTTATAATTGGCATTCTTTTGGGCTTCTTTGTTTTCTCTGATTTTTGGAATTATACTTCCCTTTGTATCCTTTCATCCATCAATGAAACATTCTTTTTTTTAAATTCCATTCCATTTCAATCAAATACAAATATCAATGCATGAAATTTCAATTCCAATGAATCTATTTCTACATATGCAACATAAAAAGGTAAAATTTATGCATAATCTCGAAACAAAGTTCCTCGAGGAAAAAATTAAAGTAAAAGCAAAAGTCCAGAAAGCAATAAGAAGAGAAGGAGAAATACCGTTGGATTGGAGATCTAGATCAATTGAGATCAAGGGCTGGGATGAATCCTTAATTCCTTTAGATGAAGAAGGAAGCGATTGGATATGACCAGTGATTAGGGCTAAACGGTCCGAACCCCGTTCCAGAATCTTCCCTCGTCTGGTTTCTCTATAGCGTAATTTCTAGATGAGTAGGGAAAATCTATCAAGGAGAAGAAACCATCGCCCATACCCTAAATCGCAAAAGTTGGACTGAAATCGCGTGTCCTTTGGACTTAAATAAGAAGTCGTCCTAACCTTAGATGGAAATCTCTTTTGACTTCAAAATTGAAATCGCCTTCGACTTCAACACTAAAATCCCCTTGAACTGGAAATCAACACTGAAATCATCTTGGACTGGAAATCAACATTGAAATCGCCTTGGAATTTAGCTTATTCTTCTCGAATCGACTAGGTTAACAATCAATGAATTTTGAAAATCCTTGCCTTTGGGAAAATTGTAAGGGGAAATCCTGGAATTGTGAAAAATATAGAGGGAAATCGCGTGGACTTGGGAAAAAGGAAAAGCCCTAATTGTGCGTCTTTTTCTTATTTTCACGGAAAGCGCTAATGTGTTTTTTTTAAATATGCATTATTATATTTGACCCTCTAAAAGAGTCAATAATTTATTTTTCTATTTTGACTTCTAATTATGGTCAAGACATCGGTAAGGAAAAATTAAAAAAATTATGTTTAAAATAAAAAATATTAAATTTGACTCTTAAAATTTATCTTGACCTTTTTAATTTTAAAAACCTATTTTCTTGACTATTTTTTTAAAAGGGTCAAGAATTTATAATAATGAAGGGTCAAGAATGCTACATATTGTTGTAGTGATTATCTAACTATGAATAATTCCACTATAGATTCATAGTTGAACTCCCCTCACTATAGATGAGTTATGTCCATTTAGTTTATCTTTTATTTATATCTGTGATATATCCTTCAAGTGGAACCCTCATAATTACAGGCGGATAAATTTACCGTTTTGCCCTTGTAATTACCGATTTATCCTTGTGTTCCCGCTGATTCTCCAATGAACTTTATCTTTAGTTGAACTAGAGATAAGATAGTTCTGTGATCAATAGAAGTCGTGACGTCATGATATGAATCATAGAGGCACTCCAAAAGATCCTAAGCAAATAAGGTTCAAGCTATATTTCACAATGAGCAGCCCATTTCGGATGAAGAATTGACATATCATTCTTTGAAGATCAATGTGTGCAACTTATAATTCCATAAGGAAGATGTCTACAAAGATGACCTTGTGCAAGACTCATTAAACGTGCCAACTATGCTTTAAGTGGAAGAATGCAACAACTAAGCATATCAGATTCACTTTAATTTGAATTTTAGTCAAAGTTTCCTTATTTATAGCCGTGTGCATTAAGGGCTCTACTTTCCTTTTCTGTTTTTGCCAATTGTAACTGAATGCTTTAATGCTTTGTTTTCTTTTATGTTTTTCTTTTCTTTTGCTGATTGTAGGCTTATAAAGCCATGGGAAACACAATGTAAAACTCAGATTATTGTTGAATGAAAATCAATTCTCTTTGAGAGTTCTTTTGAAAACTTGTTCATAGTTTTCATTCCTTGCAATTCTTGTGTTTAGGGTTGTTGCCGAGTCATTCAATTAGGGATTGATCAACTTAATTGTGGAGTGATTCAATCTAGAAAAAGAAAACTCATTCTTGTCTCTAGATCATTGATCTAAGAGGTAATCACATCTAACCTTAATCTCTTGGTTGAATCCGATTAGTTAGGGAGGGTTTGAGATCTTGCTTCAAAGGTTCATGCTAAATCTAATAGCATAGGGTCTTTGGACTTGCATCTTGGGTTTGCCTTATCAGTTGGTATCAGAGCTTTGGTCGAAACCTTGGCCAAACTCTAGATTTGATTCTATCATTTACTTTCCTTGCAATTTGCTTGTTTGTTTCAAATATGTCCTATCTTTTCATTTTCTGTCCAAACCACCATTTTTCTTTTGTTTTCGTTTTTTTTTTGTTTTCATCTTGAAGATAACGTTCTGATCTTGAAAATCAAAAAAAAAAAAAAGTGAGAAAGAGAGCTTTGCATCCGAGAGCACTATATTGTTCATCTTGTGTTCTTCATGCTTTGCTTTGAAAATTCTGAGTTTGATCCATAGAAAACGAAAAAGTCTGAGTTTTGAATGTTGTTTTATCAATTTAGATCCACAATTTAAGCATCAATTCAATTCAGATCTGTTGACATTCAAATCCTGCTCATACTTTCCATTTTTGAATCTGCCGCATTTAATGCTCTGTCTTACTGTCTAAAAGGCGTGAAATATTTCGAATTAGCTTTCCCAATCTGAATAGGAAAGTTAATTTAATCAGTTATCTTTCATTTTCAAGAAGGACATTTAAGGAAATTCGATCCGTAAACAACTCAAATTTTGAAAATCAAAATAGTGCGCACACAGCTCCTAAAATTCCGGATCTTGTCTTTTAAGATTGGCATCTTCAATTCTCATCATTAATTCGAATTTTTGCCAAATGTACACTCTTAATAACTGATTGATTGAGGTATATATGAGTTGTCATCATAAAATTCATTTCCAATAATTCCGAATTTGACTTACCATATTTGGCTTTTTCCTTGTTTTTCCTTGTCTTAAATTCTGTTTTTCCTACCTTTTTGCTTTCTTTTCTGATTTCTTATTCTATTATTGTTTCTTTTCATAATTAGTTGTATTTTTCTAATTGAATTACTTTTGTAGCTTTCTAAACACAATTTTTGCTTGAAAAGTGAGTTCATATCCGAGAGCACCTACTTTCAAATTGGCCTACCTTGAGTGTTAAACACGAGTGTTTCCTTGAGTGACATATAGTGTGGGAGTGTTGTAAGGTCCTTAATACTTGTTACTTTGTGAGGAACATCATGTCACAAGAGGGAGATGATGATGTGGGTAGTAGTGAAGCTAGGTTGAGGGAAGCTCAAACGAGCACATCTACACGCTTAACTCAAGTTGAAAATGCCAAAATTGATCGTTTGGGTAGATTAAAAGTTGCTGGAAATCAGAAGATATATATGAGTGAAAATGAATTAGAAAGTGATGATGAAGAAGTAGTAGCCATGGATTGGGAAGAAAGTGACATTGAGGAAGAGTTTCTTGAGGAAGCCGAAGAGAATGATAATATGGAGGAATATATTGAGGATCCCGAGGCTAGAGATGGTAGTTGGGAGGAAGGAAATAAACTAGCACTTTTGTCTATGAGGGCTTTAAATTCTGAATTGAAGGAAGGTTGTGAAGATGACCAAAGAGACAACTTGTTCCATACAAGATGTTTGGTGAATGAGACTCCGTGTAGTGTTGTGATCGATGGTGGAAGTTGTACAAATGTTGTGAGCTCGTTTCTGGTCAAAAGACTTCAAATACCAACTCAAGAACATCCGACACCATACAAGCTTCAATGGCTCACCAATTGTGGAGAAAAGAAGGTAGTTTCTCAAGCTTTAATTTCTTTTACTCTTGGTAAGTATAAGGATGAGATTTTGTGTGATGTTGTACCTATGCATGCGGGAGATATTTTGCTAGGCCGACCATGGCAATTTGATAGAAAAGTTATGCATGATGGATTCTTGAATAGGTATAGTTTCACTAAGGATGGTAGAAAAGTCATTCTTGTACCTTTATCATCAAAAGAAGTCTGTAATGATCAAATGAAACTTGAGAAAAGAAGAAAAGAATTTGAGTTGAAAGAAAAAGAGTTGAAAGAAAAAGAATTGAGTGAAAAATTGAGTGAGAGATAAAAGAAAGCTTTGAGTGGAAAAAGCAAGAGTGAAAACAATGAGAGAAAAGAGAAGAACGAAAAAGAAATGTGTGAATACTTAGAGGAAAGAGAAAGAAAAGGCATGTTAGTGATCTATCTTGTAAAAATGAGTGAGGTGAGGAAAGTTTTGCTTAGTCAAAAGCCTAATTTTGTGCTTATGTGCAAAGTAGACTTTTTGGCAACTAACCTTAACCAATATTTGCCTAGTGTGTTTGAATATCTTTTTCAGGTTTGGAAGCATTATTTATGGCCGAATAAGAGCTTGAGGTGTTTGGAAGGATGAAGCATGCAAGCAAGAAAGTATGACGAAGAGGTATTCAAAACATTTCTCTATGGAACTTACTATCATCAAAGCAAAGAGAATGTTGTAAGTTATTTACTTTCTTGGAAGAATACTTTATATTCAAATCTGATTTTTCAGCATGTGAAAGTTTTTGACAAGGAGCATATAGGCATTACTTGTTCTGACCATATTGAAAAGTTTAACTTGAATAATACACAACTTAGGAATACATATACATCTTTTGTTGCTGATTTTACTCTGGGTAATTACAATGTATTCCTTGGTGTTTTGCTTGAATGGGGAATTCAAGAGGTAATAAATGAGACTTTAGGAGCAATGCATAGGAAAACTAACTCTAAAGTGGAAACTTGGGAGAATTGTTTACCTTTTGTGGAGAATACATGTAATAGGGTAATACATCATAAGAATGTTTGTTTTTCAAATAAACTTGTTTATGGTCTTTATGCTATTACTCCCTTTGAGTTGCTGCCTTTGAGATCTAATGTTTTCGTGATTGATTTTGCCCATTTTAAGTTTGTTTTCATCAAATTAATGCAAACGGATGTAAAGCAAATGAGTGAGGAGCAAGTTTTCACATTTACCTCAATAATGAACAAGAGAAGTAAACCGCTTATATTTCATCCGAGAGCATGGATTTGGATGCATTTCCGAAAGAAACGACTTCAAAAAAGGACTAAATTACATCCAAAGGGTGATGGACCATATCAAGTCCTTGCAAGAATCTTTTCAAAATTCCACACCATTGTGTTACACGGTGAGTATTATGAGATTTTTGTTTTTAATGTTATTAATTTGAGCCATTTTGACGTAGGAAATGATGATCTTGATTCGAGGACGAATCTTTTTGAAGAAGGGGAAGATGATATGAATCATAGAGGCACTCCAAAAGATCCTAAGCAAATAAGGTTCAAGCTATATTTCACAATGAGCAGCCCATTTCGGATGAAGAATTGACATATCATTCTTTGAAGATCAATGTGTGCAACTTATAATTCCATAAGGAAGATGTCTACAAAGATGACCTTGTGCAAGACTCATTAAACGTGCCAACTATGCTTTAAGTGGAAGAATGCAACAACTAAGCATATCAGATTCACTTTAATTTGAATTTTAGTCAAAGTTTCCTTATTTATAGCCGTGTGCATTAAGGGCTCTACTTTCCTTTTCTGTTTTTGCCAATTGTAACTGAATGCTTTAATGCTTTGTTTCCTTTTATGTTTTTCTTTTCTTTTGCTGATTGTAGGCTTATAAAGCCATGGGAAACACAATGTAAAACTCAGATTATTGTTGAATGAAAATCAATTCTCTTTGAGAGTTCTTTTGAAAACTTGTTCATAGTTTTCATTCCTTGCAATTCTTGTGTTTAGGGTTGCTGCCGAGTCATTCAATTAGGGATTGATCAACTTAATTGTGGAGTGATTCAATCTAGAACAAGAAAACTCATTCTTGTCTCTAGATCATTGATCTAAGAGGTAATCACATCTAACCTTAATCTCTTGGTTGAATCCGATTAGTTAGGGAGGGTTTGAGATCTTGCTTCAAAGGTTCATGCTAAATCTAATAGCATAGGGCTTTGGACTTGCATCTTGGGTTTGCCTTATCAGTTTTTTTTTTTTTTAATTTAAAGATCAGAACGTGATCTTTAATATGGAAACAAGATCAGAATGAAAAGAAAAGAAAAAAAATGGTGGTTAGGATAGAATACGAAAAGATAGGCAGAGACCCTATGCTATTAGATTTAGCATGAACCTTTGAAGCAAGATCTCAAACCCTCCCTAACTAATCGGATTCAACCAAGAGATTAAGGTTAGATGTGATTACCTCTTAGATCAATGATCTAGAGACAAGAATGAGTTTTCTTGTTCTAGATTGAATCACTCCACAATTAAGTTGATCAATCCCTAATTGAATGACTCGACAGCAACCCTAAACACAAGAATTGCAAGGAATGAAAACTATGAACAAGTTTTCAAAAGAACTCTCAAAGAGAATTGATTTTCATTCAACAATAATCTGAGTTTTACATTGTGTTTCCCATGGCTTTATAAGCCTACAATCAGCAAAAGAAAAGAAAAACATAAAAGGAAACAAAGCATTAAAGCATTCAGTTACAATTGGCAAAAACAGAAAAGGAAAGTAGAGCCCTTAATGCACACGGCTATAAATAAGGAAACTTTGACTAAAATTCAAATTAAAGTGAATCTGATATGCTTAGTTGTTGCATTCTTCCACTTAAAGCATAGTTGGCACGTTTAATGAGTCTTGCACAAGGTCATCTTTGTAGACATCTTCCTTATGGAATTATAAGTTGCACACATTGATCTTCAAAGAATGATATGTCAATTCTTCATCCGAAATGGGCTGCTCATTGTGAAATATAGCTTGAACCTTATTTGCTTAGGATCTTTTGGAGTGCCTCTATGATTCATATCACGTCACTTTTTCATGTCTCGAATCAGTACATCAAGGGAGTTTCCTAAAGTTCTTAGAATGGTTAGGTATCGCACTGATACCGTTAATTCCATAGGAAAGTTATGAATTCCATCTTGTGTAAATGAGTTCCCAGCTACTTATCTAGTCATGTTCCCAAAACAGGAGTGTATTGAGCGTTCTTACAGATCGCTCTCAACTATGTGAATCAAAGAACATAACTCCACAAATAGGAGTCCGCATGTCACTCAGGATTGAGATCTATCACGGTTGATAAACTTAGTTTGATATTCGATTATTTCTCGTAAACGGTACTAATGAGAAATTTGATCGAACATCGTGGTCCTGTCTTATACAATCAACATTGCATATGATACTTCCATTTCATGTCTCCCACATGAATGATCAGGATTCGATCATTTGTCTATAAACAAAATGCGAAGCTATCAACAGTGTTACCAGGATAAGGTTCCCAAACGTTATCCGTTTACTGTAGACATGTTTAAGTTACTCATCTCGACTTTAATCCTCTCGTATGACTCACATACTAAGTCGTGATTTCATAAGAGTGACTTAGGGTTTTACTATTTGAATGTTTGATATTTATATATTTTCATATATTCCTAATATCATTAATTGAATCAATTTAGATAATATAAAGAACTTATGTTTATTTATTTAATTTATTCTTAATAAATTATTATTATTAAATAATTACAAGTTCTAGGACACCATTCCTAACACTCATATGCTCAGAATTCATATGTTTGTCATCTTTAGATTAATGTGGTTATTTTGTAGAAAAAATTAGGGTGGCAGTCTAAAATCATTTGAGTAACTGTGCAACATTTATGTAGAGAATTTATTATAATTACATTTGATTCTAATTATATTCTTATTTATTTACATAAATTTTTTTTTGTATATATTCTTATTTGTATAGAATATTCATGCTAATAAAATATTTAAATTACATAATCTTTAGTATAAAATTTAATGCATTCATTTAATATATTTTATTCTAAACCTAATTCTAATTAACCGTTAATAAATATATTACATAATTAAAATAAATTTTATTTTATATATAAATATTAATTAATTTATAGAGTGATTTATTATTAGATTAATAAATTAATTTTTATTTATTTATTTATTTTAAATAGAATAAAAAATAATAGAGTTGTATAGATATAATTCAATTGTTAAAAAAATAAGAGTGTTAAAAATATCAAATAAATTTGTTTAGAATTAATTTAATTGATAAACTAGTTTCGTATGCACAAATTCTTTGTGAGCTAAAAATAAAAAAAAATAATTTTAATTTTAAAATTAAATATTTAAATTATATAAAATAAAGATTTTTTTTTATTCAAAAATAAAAAAGTATTGTTTTAATTAGTATCCTAAGCAATTTAAATATAATATTTACTTCCGTTATTATACAAAATTTCAAATTATTATAATACAATATTTTTATTCTAAAAATATAATATAAAATAAAATATTGATTCAGTAATAACAAAAAAAGCAGTAGAACCTAAAAAATGAATGAAAATATCTTAATTCAATCACATCCTCACTGGAATCTTAGAAAACCCAGGATTATTTAAGCTATTCAAATGCCTATGAACATGAGTATCCAAAGATTCCAAACATCTTCAGATATCCACGAATTCTACAAATAAACACCATTATCCTAATTACATTATCATGGTAATCTTAGATTATTGTGAAACAAATGACCCTTTAAGGATATTTTACTGCTTTAACAAGCTATTTATGACTTCTAATAATATTTAAATCAATAATATGTACAACAAAATGGTGAATTCTTATTGTGACTTGTTTATAAAAAATGCATGAATAATAAGACTATTTTGATAGTATTTATATAACAATATACACTGAAACAGTTATACCACATTTGTTTCGATTGTTTCAATCCATATAATGATTTTTATAATTTAATTAAATATGCTTCTCAAAATCATGGAATTATATACTTCAGAATTTTTCTTATAGATTACACTATCAAGAAAACCATAGAAATATGTTGTGACTACATTCATGAGATATTTGTTAAATCTTTAATGCATTACTAGGCTAGTAGTGTAAGGAATAGTGTCCTAGAACTTGTAATTTTTTTTAATAAAGACAATTTATTTTGAATAAATTAATTAAATGAACTTTTAATTTATTTATTTTTATCTATAATGATTTATTGAAGATATGAGACATATATCTAAATAGTAAACCCCAAAATAACTTTTATGAAATCACGACTAAGTATGTGAGTCATAAGAGAGGATTAAAGTCAAGATGATTAACTTAAAGTGTCTATAATGGATAACGTTTGGGAACCTTATCCTGTTAAAATTGTTGATAGTTGTTCATTTTGTATAGTTTATAAATGATCTTATCCAGATCATTCATGTGGGTGACATGTATATGGAAGTATCATATAAAATCTCGGTTTTATAAAACATGACCAAGATAATTCAATCAATATCTCATTTAACTGTTTAAGAGAAATAATTGAATATCAAACATTAATAAATATCAATCCTGAGTGAAATGTGAACTCCTATTCATGGAGTTATGTTTTTTGATTCACATGGCTTAGTTCGGTTTGAATGAACGTCAATCCACTCGTGTTTGGGGAATATAACAAAATAATAGCTGAGAACACATTTACACAAGATTGAATTCAAAACTTTCCGAGAAATGACGGCATCAATGCGATACCTAAGAATTTTAGGGACTGTAAGAAACTCCCTTGATGTACTTATTTGAGATATGAACAAGTGGCGCCACAACTTTTATTGATCACAGAAGTACTTCTATCACTCTAAAAAGGGCTCTCGATAAAATTTTAATTTTTTTTTACCTTTTTTCAATTATTTTTAGTTATTTTTCATATTTTCCGGGATTTAATTATTAAATAATTCATAAAAAATAGGTTACACGTCCAAAAACATGAAACTTGGTTTATAGAATCATAAAATTATCCTAGACATGAATCCATTATAAAAATCTAAAACGGAAATATGAGTTTTTTTAATCGGCCCGGGATCAGTGCATGGGCACAATTTCTCCTGTGATATCATATCTAGGATGCTCCAATGGGCCTGGAAGTTTTTCTGTTAGTTAAGCATCACTAATAAGGGCACCCAGTAAAATTTTAAATTCTTGGATTTTTCTGTTATTTTAGTATTTTTTTTTTCATATTTTTACAGGATTTAATTATTAAAAAATTCATAAAAAAGAAGGGTGCATGTCCAAAAAACATGAAACTTGGTTTTTTTAGAGTCATAAACTTATCATAGACATGAATCCATCATAAAAATCCAAAACGGAAAATTGAGCTTTTTTTGATATCACAGGCCGGGAGCACCGCATGGGCACGATTTATCGTGGAATCATATCTAATGATGCTCCAATGGACATTAATTTTTTTTTCTGGTAAGCATCACTAATAAAGGCTCCCAACAAAATTTTGATTTTTTCCCCCGTTATTTTCATATTATTCTGGGATTTAATTATTAAAAAAAGTAGGTTACACGTCCAAAAAAATATGAAACTAGGTTTTTTTCATAATAAAAATATTATCCTAGACATGAATTCGTCATAAAAATCCAAAACGGAAAAATGAGTTTTTACTGAAGGGAGTGATTTACTAAAATAGTAGAATTTCATATAGTAAACTAATTAACATTTAATTTGTGATAACATGAAAAATATGTAGATTCATGCTTAATTTTCGGAAATAAAAGGCCTTTATTTACATTGAGTAATAAATAGAGAATTGGTTGGAGGTTTCTTTACAACATTAAATCCTCAACAACACCGAATCTTCTACGCTATATCCCAATTGATCAAACGAAATCCAATTGTGGGATCAAACTTAAGAAGAAATTAGGAAGAAGAAAAAATATTTTTCTTCCTAATAAGAAGGGAAAAATCGGAGAAGGTAAAAGGGAGAGAGGAAGAGAGAATTTCAATTTCTATGAATTGAGTTGTTTGATTTATGAATGACCCAAGTCTCCTATTTATAGGCTAATGAAAAATTTAATCTCATTAAAATATTCCATAGAGATAAATACAAAAAAGAAAAAAGATATTCTCTTTCCATTATCATGGTAATTTCGAAATTCCATAGATAAATAAGAGGATATTTTATTTTACTTTATTTGAATTTATCTTGGGTCAATAAATCTATGTAATTATTTTAGGATATAATTCAAAAAATTATCAATCCTAAATATACTACATATGGCCGAAAATTTGAAGATAAATAATTAATAAATCAAATTTATTTAATTAATTATTTTGGGCCAATTTCAATTGGGTTCATTGTAATGGCCCGTGGTTTTAAAAATAAACAAGCTTTAATAGTATAATTATTTTGAATGATATTTCATTTATAATATAAATTTATGTAATTATTTTCGGATTGAAATAATATTTTATGGTTTAATTTCAAGTTAGTTATTTATTTTGAGATAATTAATTAGGTTTAAATGAGTTAGATAACGTTGGGTAAGAAACTAAGCATGGTTAGTTGGACGAATTAACATTTAACTATGGTTAAATGTAATTTTTGGGGTTAATTTTAAATTAAATATAAATGAAAGATAATGGTCTAATTTTGAGTGGGTTAGTATTAAGTTTTTAAAGAAACATAAGGTTAGAAAACAATAAATGATGAGTCATTTAATGAGGTGTCATCTCCTCATTTTTTCTCTTCTAATTAAATAAAAAAAAGGAGATTTTAACATTCTTTTTTTCCCTTGCTTTAGCCGAACAGTAGGAGCCATGGGGGGTCACGATTTTGCCAATATTTCTTCTTCATTTTGCTTGATTTTAAAGGGAAAAATCATGGGTTTTGATGGGTAATGGATTCTAGGACTATTAGAACAAGATTTGTTAGTTATTTATCCTCTTCTTCTTCTCCTTTCACGCCGAACAGCAGCAACAGGGGGGAGTTGCGATTTTGCTTTCCCTTTTCTCTCTTTGTTTGGTTTAAATCATGGGGAAAAAGCTTGAATCATGAAGGGTTTTCAAAATAAGGAAGATTGAAACAAGTTCCCTCAAGAAATCAAGAGTTTTAGTAAGTTTTCCTCAACCCTAAAATTTGAAATTTGAAAATTGAAAGCTTTTGGTTAAATTGAAGAGTTTCTATTTTGTAATGGAAGAATTCAATGGGGAACTATGTTTTAATGTGTTAATAGAACCTACTCAAACAAAAAGGGGATGTCTAGGTTAGGTTTTCAAAGATTGAACTAAGTCTTGAATTTGGAATTTAAAATTCAATGGTTGTATAGAATTATAGACATCTATTTGAATTGTTTCTTAATTTCTTTTGACTTTTAAGAATTTGAATGGTTACTTTAATTATTGGGTTTGAACTTATGTGCTTTATAAATTTACCATAGGAGGAAAGAATGGAAATAGATTTAGCAAAATTTCATTCAAAAGAGATTCTTCACCCACTGTTTTGTTAATGGAATAGAGGCTGTTTTGTAGTTATTGGTTACGGGCTAATTTGGAGCCTCGAAATGATGATTAGTTGTTCCACATAATGTTTAAAACTTGTATTAAGGGATAACGATCCATGTGGGGCTGTTTCGGAGTCCCGGAATCATGTTTAATCATTGTTTTTTTTATATATAAATGTTTAATGAATGGAATTAAGGTGTTATTGTGTATGAATGTGCTTGGTGTAGGTAAAGGATGAAAGGACTCCAAGATGTGCAAGCTAGGCACTGTACATCATAAGGTGGGAATCTCTAAGAATGTAAAGTGTGTTTATGTTTGATTTTCGTAATATGAATTGCTATGTTGTTGGGTGTTTAAGTTTGGGAATAATGAATTAGATAAGAGGTTGAGTGAAGAGACGTTTAGAAGCTGTGTCTTGACGAAGCTAGTTTGGTCACGAACTTGAGATAGGATTTGGATGCTTAGATTTTGCATTATTGGAAATAGAAATTAACTCCTTGGAGGGTGGTGTTCAAAGTTAAAAGAGAATAGGTGATAGGTTGCTTTGGTTTATGGAATTGTAAGTTGAACGGGATCTTATCGGATGGTACGCGTGTAAACCCAAAGAGGAGTAGTAGATCCAAGAGTGACGCTTAGACATTTGAGCCATCGAATAAATGTAGGAAGCCTCGAATGGAACTTAAATTTAAAACCCGATTGTTGGCCATTTAAAGATTTCCTGGTTCCTAACCTCAGAGTACTCTTAGACTTCCCTTAGTATTTGTTAATTGTGGTTTAATCGGGTGATTATCTACATATTTGATGAATGAAAACAATGCTAGGAAGTCCGACTAATGCGTCACCAAGAACACTTTAAATTATCGAAACTGCTACTTTCTCTTTAGCTAGCCTAAAGATTTTCAGAGTAAATGGAGTTATGGGGTTTAGTTCACTATTCTCACTAAAGTGTATATGATATATAAAGTTTACAATTGAAGATTAAATGCTTTGTTTAATGAGGAACGAAAGCCAAGATCAAGCCTTGTCTTAACTAGAAAAATGAAAATTAGACTTTGACGTAATGGTGTGATGCCGGTAGTAACGTGGGTTTGAATGAAGAGTAATGATGAGGGTTTGAGATGAAAATGTGTGTTGTGAAACCTAGAACCCAATGAGGAGCGAGAGTTACGAGAAACAACATTCATTGACGTATGGGCGAGCATAAATGATAAGATAGTTTTGCTAGTTCGGTTATTGTTTTCTTTTGTTTCTCTACTTGTGCATAACTCTTTTCGATTTACCTCGTGGTTAAGATTGAGCCACATACTGGATTGAGTTTTATGTACGTTAATTAAGTGTGTGATTACAAGAAACACACAAGAATGATGTGAAAAAGACTAGTAATGTGGAGTCTTGAAAGTGTGCAAGGGATTATGTGATTTTAAGTTAAATCATATGTTGATTGAGTTATGATGACTATTATTACCATTAGCAAGCATCCCACTTGCATCTCATTTCATATCACACCATATCTGCATATCATGTTTGCTTGTGGCCATGGGGTCATAACCCGTGTATCGGTGTATGGATGTTGGACGATACACGTGGTTACTGTGGCGGATGTGGTATAGCTCCGAGGCGCTGTGTGGTGGATGGCCTGGATGCTAGAGTGGTTATTATGATAACCTGGAAGAATAAATGAGCTTCGGCTCGAGTGATTGTTGAGATAGTTGGTGAGAAACGCGTAGTGAGACGCGGGAAATGTGAAATGGAAATGGTGAAACAGAAAGTTGGCCGTGAGAAATTGTGATTGTTTATATACATGCATAACGATATTCGAAAGATTGTGAAATGAGCTACGGCTCGAGTTAATTATGATGGAATATGAAATGTGCGTAGTGAGATGCGGAAATTGGGACAATGGTGGAAAGTGGCAATGATATGGTTAATGTTTATTTGGCTAGTTATGAGTTGAAATGATCATATTTGGCTAAACATGCACGTTTATATTCTATAGCACATTTCTATGCATTTTAACCACTACACCCTCATCCTTGCTTATGTTAATAGCTAATTCTATGATATTTTGAGTTCGGAATTCACTTTGGGAGATGGTTTTCAGAATGTGCGTAAAAGACCCGTGGAGTGAGAGCTAGTGCGAAACGAGTAGCAAGTACTATAGGTTAATTGGACCTTAGGGGCATGAGTTGAGAAGAGTGGGTTTAGGAGGGAACGAGTTGTGACTTATGTTAATAGCTCATTATAGGATGTGTGTATAAGACACGTGCTAGTGTGAGCCACTTGCAAAACGTGCCATTAAGTGCTGTAGATTGTTTTGGCCTTAAGGTTAAGAGAGGGGTGAAGCGGGTTGAAGAGAAATGAGGGATGAAGAAGTAAGTGGGAAGTCTAGTATCGTTGATGTTCACGAAGTAGCAACACAAAGTGTAAATGGGTTCCGAGATAGGAAGGCACGGGATGGGAATGTGAGAGGCGAACGGAGTTGAGCTACTTCGAGGGGTTTGGTAGTAGAATGATCCATTTATGGTTAGTCTAAACAAGTAAGGGAAAGTTTCTAGTTAGTGGTCGGGTTTACTATAGGAAGTGGATTCTTTGGAAAAAGAAAAGAAAATGAGAGAAGACCGAGATATCCGAGTTCTTGGCCTCAATTTATTTTATGAACTTCTATTATAAATTGCTTTATTTTCTTGTTATTCTCACTGAGCGCCATGCTCAAAGGTGCTACATATCACCTTTCAGGTTTTTCCGCGGTCGAGAGCGTGACAGGGAAGATGGTATGCGTTGAAGCTTGGATGTCGAACTTGGAAGAGGACTAGTAGACTGCATCTCGAGCTCGAGTCGTGTTGATTGCATAAGAAGTGTCTTATGTAAACATTAGTCTAATGTCGTTGTTTATAGTCCATGTATAAAGTTGTTTAAGTTATTACACTTTTGAAACGTCATTTATCGTTTTTCTGCTTGGGAAATTGTTGTAAACAGGTTTGGTTTATTCGATTTTTAAATGGACCCACGCAAATTTTCCGTAGAAATTGTTGTTTTCCGTTACGAGACATTTTAAATAAAATTTAAATTTCTTATTTCCCGCGCTTCCGCTGATAGTACTCGCGGCCAGTCTTTATTGGAGTCGGGTAGTTACATTCATTAATCCACTTGAGCTAGAAACTCTCTCTTAAATTAATAAGTCCAACTTAATTAATTTATTTATTAGTTACCATTTAAATAAAATATTTTATTTAAACAATTAATAATATTAATATTTTCTCCTGACTAAATATGATCACATTATAATTAATTATTAATTTCCATTAAATAAACTCATTAATTCATTAATTTAATTATTAATTTCTGTTCAAATACAATTAATTATTTAAACAATTAATAATTGTAAATTAATTTCAAATTATTAATTAATATTTAAATATACTCAATATTTAAATAATTAATAATGTATGATTAATAATATTTCATTATTAATTTCCTGTTAAAAGAAACTCATTTTTTAAACAATTAATAATGTTTATATTAATTATTGCCTATTTAAGTAATTCACTTTACTTAAAATTTCTATTTCTTCTATTTGATTTCACGACTACGATATTTGGGCTAGCATAGGGACCAGATGAACCTATATATCATGGGCTTAATAATTAGTCAAATAAGTGATTAACTCATAATCAGTTAATTACTTATTATCTAACTATGATAATTTCACTATAGATTCATAGCTGAACTCCCTTCACTGTAGATGAGTTACGTCCATTTAGTTTATCTTTATTTATATCTGTGATCTATCTTTCACATGGAACCCTCATAATTACAGGCGGATTAAATTTACCGTTTTTCTCGTGTATGTAACGTCCCGTTATTTTAC
Source organism: Gynostemma pentaphyllum (assembly GCA_028015215.1). NCBI lineage: Eukaryota > Viridiplantae > Streptophyta > Magnoliopsida > Cucurbitales > Cucurbitaceae > Gynostemma > Gynostemma pentaphyllum. The sequence continues at coordinate 13,027,189 of CM051350.1, forward strand.
ACGATTTTTTTTATATTTTATTTATTTATTATTTAATTTAATTATTATTATTTGATGTAAAACACTTAATTTAATTATAGAATTTATTAATTTAAATTTTAGATTTAATTTATAATTTATAACTTAGAATTTACGAGTTTATTTTGTTCGTAAATTCTTTTAATCGCTTTATTCGCTTCAATTAGTTTTGGTCGTATTAATAATTATTAACGGGCCAATTAATAATTATTAATCACCATTGGGCTAGTTTAAGAACTTCGGGTTTCGATTTAGAAGTCAAAAGTCATTAAAGGGACGTAACCGTAATTTCCAAAATTCTTAAAATATCAAGATACTATTCACTTCTTCCTTAAATAGCCCATTGACCAAAAGTTGACCAAAAACATCTTCTTCTCTCTCAAAACCATGGTTCTCAAGGGTTTGGGGGGAAATTTTGGTTTTCGTTCTTTTCTCGACGGGTCGACTTGATTCCGGTTGCATTGGAAAACCCTCGGTCCTAGGATTCTTTTCAACCTAACAATCGAGCTTTCCATCCATTTTCTAAAGGCCTCAAGGTATGTCAAAGTTTCTAACCTAAGCTTCAAATAGTGTTTTAATGGAGTTTTTGATTTGAATCTTCGATTTCTTGCCGAGAAACTCGATGATTTCAACTATGGTAGTTGTTTTAAGTGTTTTTGGAAACTTCCTCTTAACCCTAAACCCGAGTTTGAGCCAAAACCCGTTCCGTTTGAAATTTGCAAGTTGTGGGCTGTTTTAGGATGCTTTATTATTGTTTACTTGTATGTTGTAATTAAATTCGGGAAATCAATTATGGTCCAAAAACCTAAATTATCGTTACCCATTGAAATCGGGAACTTCCAAACTACTTGAAACAAACCCGAAACACGTCTAAATTACCTAAAAACCGGAAAACCAAACCCGAAACCTAATTTTCCTTGTAGGGCCGAGAGCACCCTATGGACCTCTCTTGGGTTTTTCGTCGTTTTATGCTTTTAGATGTTGTTTGTTCGATGTTTGGTTAATTAATGATTGTTATATATAATTTAATTGTAGGTGTGTTTGGACCGTGACTTGATCGCTCATTCCGAAGTCAGGAGCGAAATCTACTTTTGCCAAGGTGAGAATAATTAGAATTTAAAGTAGCTTTAGAAACCGAATAAATAGAATGATTTGTAGGATTGGAAGTTGAGATTAAGGTTTGAATTGAAGTATAAAAGAAAGTAAGCTAGTATACTTAGGCTTGGAGTTAGTTCTAAGTGAGTGAGAGCACTTATGGATTTCTCGAGGGAAACGTTTAACTTTTAGAAGTTCTAAGTTTAGAATTGTTCCGGAGTTTAAGATTGATTATTGGAAGTTGAAGGTTCCAATGTAAAATGGGGTGGTTAAGGAACTTGAATATGGAACTTTGGATATTTATTGAAAGGAATAGAATCTTTGGAAGTGGAGACATTATTATTAAAGTTAAGAAGTCGCGATTATTAAAGGGCTGTTGGCTTGATTTACTTATTGATTTTCCGAAGTTCTTATTTATTTATTTTATGTATAAGGGAATTTATGATCCATTTACTTTATGCCCTTCGGTTACTTTGAATGTTTATATTTATGTTTACTTACACTTGAAAGCATATGCATATCATATTGCATCATCGAAATTGAAAGAGAGATAAAGAGGTGAATGCAAATCCTACGAGAGTTTTCATTAGCTGACATTATTCATTAGAGGTGAATGCAAATCCTACGGGAGTTTTCATTACCTGACATTATTTATTAGATGTGAATGAAAATCCTACGGGAGTTTTCATTACCTGACATTATTCATTAGAGGTGAATGCAAATCCTACGGGAGTTTTCATTACCTGACATTATTCATTAGAGGTGAATGCTAGTCCTACGGGAGCTATGATTACCTATCATTATATCATTGACAATGAGTTGTATATTCTACTATGGAAAGCAAGATAACGAGGTGAATGTTAGTCCTACGGGAGCTACCATTACCTAACATTATTTGCATGACATGTTATATTTATGTAAAGATCGTGTACCCTTTTATACTTGTTTAATGAGCTAATGAATGATGATTAGACTACGTATGCTAGTAATATCATCTTGTACCGTAAATTGTGATTGTGGATTATGTTAAGTTCGAATGAGATTAACTATATTTTATCGAACATAAAGGAAAGTTAAACCTTATATATAGTATGAGGTATCAAAAGGATGAACCATGAAGAGATTATGTGATATGAAAGTATTCTTCCAAACATTTGAAGGTTAGTTTTCTTGAGTTTATAGAACTTTGGTAAAGGATATATAAACTACTTGGACACAAATCAGAATACGGGTTTGGAGTCTATTGTTACTTTATACTCTATTTATTTTCACTTGGCTTGTTGTTAGCTCATGATATTACAAACAATTTCAGGTAATGCTTACGCTCGTGGTGGTGGGAGAGGAGCTGGTGCGGTTGATCGAGAGGATGATGATACATAGATGGACTAGATACATTTTAAAAAGTCCATGGACTCACTTTGTATTATATTTTGTCTTTGTGATGTACATTTGTATATAAGCTCATAAGAGCTTTTCGTTTTAACTTTTCATGTCATAAACTCTTTTAAACTTTACAAAAAGGAATTGCAATTCCTTGTCTTTTAAATTATCTGATTGTGAAAAGTGTAAACAGGTTATGGATAGGCCAAGTTTTAAACATATCCATGCCAAATTTTTATTAAATATAAAGTCTTAGTTGAAATCGATTTTAAATGATTTAAAAGAAGTCGGGTCGTCCATGATTGGTATCGAGCCTTAGGGTTTGTAGACTATATGTGATGCATGTTTGTTTTTCATGTTTTGTTTTAAGTTCATTCTCTAGTCATCGTCTGAGATCAGCAACACCAGGTATGCCTAAAATTTTTATTTCTAGCTTTAATTCTTTAATAGTGGAAAAATTTTATGAGAAAGTTGTTAAATGTCAATTGTATTTGTGATATTCACCTTCATGTAAAACAACTATGTGGTGATGTTTATTTGACCCAAGATTGAGATCTTGGTAAGGGTGCTGTGAATGTGAATGACCTCGTGTAGTTTTGGAGGTTATACACCTCATTAAGAGTATTGACATAATGTCAAAGTAAAGGAGACGAGATACTCCGAGAGATTGATCATTTGATCCTCAATGACTGATTAAAGTTTAATTGTCACACAATTGCTAAGTAGTGGTCTTAGTGAATGTGTGTTGACTTTGTATGTGTAAAAGAGGACATGATTGTCTGGAGCCCAGTATTAAGAGATGAAACACCTGTTTGAGGTGAGTAATTGTTGATAAATAATCGGTCTAGCTCGGGTCCAGTAACCTAGATTTAACTCAATGGACAAGTTCCTGATTTGAGTTGAGAAATTTGAATTATGGTAAGCGGTAATTGATTGGGAAAGTAATGTATTAAAGGAAAGTATGTTGCCACTCAAAAAAGGAAGTAAGACATTTTGTGACAAGTCTCAAGGAGGACCATTAACGATTGTGTTAATTGGTTAATGGCCTAATCAGATCGCTATTACACTATGATGTATCAATCTGAATTTGAATATACTCGAGGTCGAGTTATCGAGATCCATATTTGGTAAATTGTCAAGATTGACTAACACTAAGGTTGAGTGTTGGTATTTGATTGAGATCTAGAAGGAATGTTGTTGGACCGTGATATCGGTTACTTTTATAAGGCAATGTTATGGCTTGGTGAACTTCAAATCACATTGTGTTTGATCATCTAATTGGGACGGTGAACTTTGAGAAACTTGTAAGTTGTTGTTTGGACCTAATGAGTCTTTTCAAGATAGACTCTAAGGTGAATCCTATGTTGGAAGGTTAGAATATTATTGGACTAAGATGTTTGACAGACACCAGTTTTGCTTTGCAAGAAAGGAAGCGATCTATGAAGTCGAGTTCATTCAAGATTTGAATTTGGAATCTTTAGAGTTGCCCTTATCTTGGACCTTACATCTTCTGAAAGAAGAGAAAACTAGCTACTACGGGACAAACTTCCTCTCAGGAGAAGAAAGTAGAGGATGACGATGCAAATTGAGGGATACCACCACGGTGGAGGCAGCAGCAGCAGGTTTGAGGTGGAGCTCAACATGGACAACCGAGAGTACAGGGACATGTTCATCTTTACTGCAATAGTTGTATTAGTTTCCATGATGGGAGATGCACACTTCCACCAAGATGCTATGCTTGTGATCAAACTTGGAGTCATGCCACTTTTATAGGGCGTATAAGACATAGCTATCACAACATAGTAACAAGGGTTCAGATTATCAGAAAAAGTTGCAGTAGGTACCGCCTGCTCAGTATGCTCTATAGGGTAAGAGCAGAGGTCAAGACAGAGATACAAATCAAGGTAGACAGGCTAAATGGTACAGATTTACACTTGTTACCTCTTTCCCCTATTCAGCATCACGCTTGTGTATTTGACACGAGAAAGGATGTTGAGGCTGCAAGTATGGTAGTAACAGGTACTTTGTCAGATTTGGGCCATTTGGTTTTTGTTTTGTTTAATTCTTGAGTTAGCCACTATTTTAATTTATCTCGTTATATTAAGTTGGCAGCTTTTGAGTCGAAACTGTTGGGTTTCAAGATGTGTGTTTCTACCCCAGTGGGTAAGTTTATTATTGTTGATGGTGTGATTAGTATTGATGATATGTGTATTATTAGCAGTTGTTCACATTCTACTTTGACTATTATGCTTATGCTTGATTTTGATGTGATATTGGTTATGGATTGGCTATCATCCAATCATACTGTTATCTTTTGTATTGAGAAAGATTTTGATTTTATGAGTCCTTGTGGGACCAGTTAACATTTTCGTGGGTATAATGGTCGAGTAGTACCCACTTTGATATCTATGATAGTGGCTAGAATGCTTCTAAGTGATGGAGGTTTAATGTTTTCTCTGATGAGTTACCCGGTTTGCCACCGGTGAGATAGTTAGATTTTCTTATTGAGGTTGTTCCTGAGACATTTTCATTGTCCAAGTCACCTTATCGTATGACACCAGCTGAGTTAAAATAACTTAAGAGTCCGTTGCAGGAGCTCTTAGAGTTAGGGTTTATTTTCCCTAATTCGTCCTCATAGGGAGCACCTTGTTGTTTGTGAAAAGAAAGATAGTTCATTGAAACTGTGCTTTAATTATCGAGAGTTGAATCGTGTTACGGTGAAAAACAAATATCCTTTGCCCAGGATAAAGGATTCATTCGATTAGTTGAGAAAACCACTATCTTTTCAAAGATAGATTTGTGATCCGGTTAAATCAGTTGAGGATTCGATATGAGAATATTACCAAGACTGTTTTAAGACCTTTTATGGACATTATGAGTTTGTAGTTATGTCTTTTGGTTTGATCAACGCGCCTGCAGCTTTTATGGACCTTATTGATTCATTTATGGTTGTGTTTATTGATGACATTCTGATTTATTCTAAGACTGAGGAGATACATGATATGCATTTGAAGGAAGTTTTGCTAGTGTGTTAAGAAATCAGAAGTGGTATGCCAAGTTCTCAAAGTGTGAGTTTTGGCTGAGAGAAGTGGCATTTTTAGGCCATGTAGTATCGAGTAGAGGAGTATTTGTTGATTCTTCTAAGATTGAGGCAATTAGTACCTGGCCTAGACCGACTAGTATGGTTGAGATTCGTAGTTTTCTAAGACGTGCAAGCTCGTTTTTGAGAGGAAGAATAAGACATGTCTAGTCAATATATCTTTTCTACAGATAGTGCATTGATAAATTGTAAGAGGCTTTGTGTGCCTTCAGGTTTGACTTTTGAAAAGAACTATTGGAGGATGGCTCACAATTCTACCTTTTTTTGTTCATCTAGGTAGTACAAAGATGTACGAGGGACCGAGACAGTATTATTGATGCCCTGGAATGAAACATGAGATTGCAAAGTATGTGAGTAGGTGCTTGGTTTGTTAGCAAGTCAAGGCCTTAAGGACAAGTCCACCGGGTTATCTTAACCTTTAAGGGTGCTTGAATGGAATTGGGAGGAGATTTCTATGGATTTTATCAGCGGTTTGCCAAGGACATCGAAGGGTTATGATACCATTTGGATGATTGTAGACCGTTTGATAAAGAAAACCGCACACTCTATTCTTGGAAGGATCACTTATCCAGTTAAGACTAGGGTACAGTTGTACCTACGAAAGATTGTTAGATTACATGGTGTGCTAGTAAGAATCGTATCAGATCGGGACACTCGCTTTTTCTCGAAGAGATGGCACTGTTTAGGCACTTTATGGTTGGAAGTCTCGTTCTTCGCTCATTGAGAAGAGGTTGAAGAAAAGATACTTTTGGTACTCAAGTTATTACAATGACTAGCGAGTCTATCGCTTTGATCAGAGAGAGGTTAGTGGTTTCCCAAAGTTGTGGAAGAGTTATGTCGATAAGCAGCGTAGTTCATTCGAGTTGTAGTAGTGGATCTTGTATTCTTCAAAGTGGTATCAATGAAGGGTATTATGAGAGTTAGGAATAAGGATCAGTTGAGCCCTAGATTTATCAGCCTATCGAGTAGGAGTAGTAGCTTACCGTTTAGCTTTGCCACATTCGTTTTTGGCCATTCATAATATTTTCCATGTATTGATGCTTCGGAAATACATGGTGGTTTTCTTCCCACGTGATTGATTACGAATCGGTAGTTTTGGATGCTAACATGTCTTATGAGGATACACCAGTTAATATCATAGCATTAGAACAAAAGGTGTTGAGAAACAAAACGATTCGCTTGGTTAATGTTTTGTGGACAAACCAAGTGTCAAAGGAAGCAACGTGGGAACGTGAGGATGAGATACAGTCTAAGTACCCTCACTTTTCACTTAATGAGCGCACTTTTCGGGGACGAAAAGTCTTTTAAGGAGGGTAGCTGTAACGTCCCGTTATTTTACATGAATTTTTTTATATATTTATTATTTAATTTAATTATTATTATTTGATGTAAAGCACTTAATTTAATTTTAGAATTTATTAATTTAAATTTTAGATTTAATTTATAATTTATAACTTAGAATTTACGAGTTTATTTCATTCGTAAATTCTTTTAATCGCTTTATTAGCTTCAATTAGTTTTGGTCGTATTAATAATTTTTAACGGGCCAATTAATAATTATTAATCACCATTAGAAGTCAAAAGTCGTTAAAGGGACGTAACCGTAATTTCCAAAATTCTTAAAATATTAAGATACTATTTACTTCTTCCTTAAATAGCGTATTGATCAAAAGTTGACCTGTGACGACCCGACTTAATCTAAGAGCCCAGGACGTGAGTACGCATACGGAGGTGAGAACTAGAGTAAAATAGTTAACTTAGAAAAATAATGAAAATTTCGGCATGTAGTATTTGTAAATTTCAAGTCTCATATACAAAATAAGAAAAACCTGTTAATCAGAAACCATCGGCTCGTTGGCCGGTTCAGAGTATCACATAAATTCAAAACAAAAGAAACAAAGTTTGGTGCACCAGTTAAACCGTTATACAAAATATAATATGTACAAAAGGTTTAAAATTTTGACTCTAAACGTAGACTCGACTATCCAAACATCGCTCCCTGAAATGCATGGCTCACGTGACTATAAGCCAATCCAAAAGTCTTCATCTTGTGCCATCAACGAGCACCACCTACTGCTCCATGCCCTCGACCCCGAGCGTTACCTGAAAGGTGATATAGAGCACCTTTGAGCATGACACTTAGTGAAAACAAAAGAATATGAACGGAATGCGAAATGATCGTGATAGAATGCAAACAAGGTAATATCGTGCTTAAAATGCAAAGCTAGAACAAATACATTATGTATAGATGGAGACAACAGATCACAAGATCTCCAACATATGTTTTCGTTAAACCGTTATCATAACTCACACTTCACAATATCATCCTTTTAAATTTCACAAGCCATGCCATTGCAAACCCGGCGTCTCACTACGTCCTATGTCATAAGATCATCCAACATTCGAGCCATAGCCTATCACAATTTCGACTATCTCAAACTCACTAGCACCCAGGCCATTTATCACATAGCACACCGGAGCTCATCACCTTTCCACGGTAACCACGTGTAACGTCCAACACCCACACACCGTTACACGGGTTAATCACATCTCCGCCACGGTAACCACGTGTAACATCCAACACCCATACACCGTTACAACCCCATGGCCATATGTCAAAAGTATGAAATGCATGAATGATGTGCTATGAGATGAAATGAGATGAGCATGCTTGCTTTCGGTAAATATTGTATATCAAATTCTCATTTCAATGGCACAAGTAGAACAATTCCTCCAAGCACTATAAGACTCAATCATTATACGTATTAAGATTCACATAAGCTTTTCCACAACTAACCATCGAGCATAACCCGAAAAATACGACAAGTATACATATGACTCGATCATTACTCATATAATGTTTAAAATTCACATAATCACATGGTTCACGTTCACACTTTTCTCTATTATCGCATTCGTAACTATTCCTCAAGCATAAATAAAAAATATGCATAATCATAGCCCCAAATCAGTATATGACTCGTTCATGGACCATGAACATAATAATAAAGCAAATAGGCATGCTTAAATGAATAATTATCAAAACATGAACCGATTTTAAACTAATTAACATTTCGGCCCCCTTAGCCACTACCGGAGTCAATATCAGTTTCCACAATTCTCTTACACACTTAACCTTACCAACTATACTATCACGTAATACCACCTACACGACACTTCCCCATTCAAAACAACTTGGAAAAACAAAACCCGTGAATGCTTGCCATTCACCCTTCCGATTCTTTATGTTCTCACCTTTTCGAAAGGGTCTCGGTAGCTCATTCTTGCCTTTTTTCCTACATGAAACGTTCCACACATATTTAGAATTAAATATCACATTTAACTCAGCCCATATTAACAACAATAGGACTCAAACCCGGTTAGTGGTGAAAAGTCCGAAACTAGCCAAAACGGGTATACTTTTCGGTCCAAAAAGAGTGTTTATCAAATTTTCAATATCTTATTCTTCCAAAGTATTTTTATGGTGTAAAATATACTTATAAACACCCAAAGTTTCCAGATTTAACAACTCCCTAAAATTTCTTTGAAAAAAACACCCAAAACTAAGCAATTTTAGCATGAACTTTTAGCTAACAAGGGAACTATCATAAACTCATTGGTTGCTCTCCTAAATAATTTTCCATGTGTAATATATGTATACAAACACTCAAAAATTCCAGAATTTAAAACTAGCATTTTGGCCAATTTTGAGAATCTATCAAAAATCATTTCTCTTCCTTTCCAAGTTGTTTTTCATATGATGAATATACATTTAGGCACACATAAGTTCCGGAATTAAGAATCCCTTAGAAATGGTCAAGAAATTCCAAAATCAAAGAAAAGCTAAAAGCTTCAAAAACCTCCATTAATGGAGTTTCTTGAAAGCCTACATCTAAATATGGTTTCCATTCTTTTCCCTTTTAATATATATGAATCTTAAAGCCTAAACTCATCTTTTAAACATGAATTCCAAAAATGATACTTCCCAATATAAGTCTAGAAAGCTCAAAAGTTACAAAAGCTAGAAGCTTGGAAAACCACCATTAATGGAGTTTTGGAAACTTACAAGCATCCATGGCTTACATCCTCCCAAAAAAACCCTTTGATAAAATGAAACCTAAGACTCATCCATCACTTTAAAACAAATTTCCAGAAATTTAAAGTGAAAGAAATTAATACCCCAAGCTTCTAATCAATAATTTACAAGAAAACCCATAAAACCTAGAATTCCCCTCATATGAATCTCACCTTATGGTTAATGATTCTTGTTGAACCTTACTTCAAGCTTCCTAGGATGAAGAAACTAGCATCAAACCACCAATTCCTACTTAATCAAGCTTAGGATCACAAGCTCTTGGAGAATTGGAGAAGACAAAATCAAGGGAGGAGAGAAAGGGGGGTGACGGGTTGGAGGGGAAAAGATGAAGCAAATTTTTTTTCTTAATTTTTCCTTCCCTTATGTCTTAAATACATATCATTTTCCTAAATTAAATAAGTAACTAAAATATATTTACCCATTAATCCCTCCACCTCCTAATATAAATACCAAACCCCTCCCAATTTTCCTTTGCCAAAATACCCTTGAACTCTAACCATTTACTAACTCACCCCCCCTCCAAACTAACTATAGTTAAATATTATAAGTTTTTTTTTTCAAAATTAATTCACTAATCTAAAATTTCTTAAGAAACCAATTATGGTACTTGCTAATTAACCACTAACACAAAGCATATAAATTTTCCTTAATTAAAAAAATATCCCAATATAAGAAAAATTTCTAATTACCGGACATCAAACCTCGGGTCCTTACAGTCTCCCCACCTTATAGGAAATAGAGTGAAAACAATGAGAGAAAAGAGAAGAATGAAAAAGAAATGTGTGAACACTTAGAGGAAATAGAGAGAAAAGACAAATTAGTGAGCTTTCATGTAAGAATGAGTAAGGTGAGGAAAGTTTTTCTTAGTCAAAAGCCTAATTTTGTGCTTATGTGCAAAGTAGACTTTTTGGCAACTAACATTAACCATTATTTGCCTAGTGTGTTTGAATATGTTTTTTAGGTTTGGAAGCATTACTTATGGCTGAATAAGAGCTTGAGGTGTTCAAAAGGGCAATACATCCAAGCAAGAAAGTATATCGAATCTAAAGAGAATGTTGTGAGTAATATACTTTCTAGTTTTGAGAATGTGAAAGTTCTTGTTAATAAGCATCTTCAAATTTCAAGTTTTGACCTTGTTGAAAAGCTGAACTCGAATCATGCACCATTTAGGAATACATATACATCTTATGATGTAGATTTTACATTGAGTAATTACAATGTATTCCAAAATGTTTTGCTAGAATGGGAAACTCAAGAGGTGCTAAATGATATTTTAGGAGCAATGCTTAAAGAAACTAACTCTAAAGTGGAAACTTCGGAGAATTGTTTATATTTTGTGGAGAATACATGTAACAGGACAATACGTCATAAAAATGTTTGTTTTTCAAACAAACTTATTTATGGTCTTTATGCTATTACTCCCTTTGAGTTGTTGCCTTTGAGATCTAATGTCTTTGTGAGTGATTCAGCCAAATTTAAGAATGTTTTCATCAAATTAATGCTTATGGATGTGAAGAAAAAGATTGAGGAGCAAAGATTCACATTTACCTCTAAAATCAACATGAGAAGGAAACCACTTAAGTTTCATCCAAGAGCATGGATTTGGATGTATTTCCGGAAGAAGCGACTTCAAAAAAGAACTAAATTGCATCCACGGGGTGATGGACCATATCAAGTACTTGGAAGAATCTATGCAAAAGTCCATACCATTGCATTACAAGGTGAGTATTTTGAGAATTCAATCTTCAAAGTTACTGAATTTTAATCTTTCATTGTAGGGCATGGAGATTTGGATTCGAGGACGAATCCTTTTCAAGAAGGAGGGAATGATATGAATCAAGGAGCCTTAATGTAGATCTTTTCCGATTATGCATTCATTATTCTCCAAGTTCATGACAAGCTCAAGTTACAAACTACTTCAATAAAAGGTTCAAGATTAGTTCAATAAATGGAAGTCAAGTTCAAGCCTAGTTCATTAAATGCAAGTCAGGTTAAAATCAAGTTCATTTAATGCAACCGAAGCTTATTTAATGCAACTCAAGACATCAATGCTACTCAAGACTTATTCATGACATCTTAAGGCTTCATTTAAGACTCTCATAAACACATATGATCAAGGAGTTTCAGTTACAAAGCCTTCCAAATCAAATTTGTAACTCCTCTAATTTCAGTTACAAGTTTTGCATAGTTAATATTCATAATTATGTAGTTTAAGACTATTTTCGGTTACTTTTGTAAGACTTTAATGTTCTAGCTGTTTGATTTCCTTTCCTTTATGTTAATTTCGTTTTTACCATTGTTTTGTAAGGCTTATAAAGCCATGAATCAAATTGTAATAGGAAGATTAAGTTTTATTGAAGTTAAAAAAACAAAGTCTCATTGAGAGCTTTTTCGTTGAATTGTTGTGAGCCGTGCTTACCTTTTCATCTTGTCATTCCTTGTGTTTAGGGTGGCTGTAGAATCGAGCCATTAGGATTGATCATTCTAATTTGGTGGATTGATTCGAATCTAGAATAAGAAATCCAATTCTTGTCTTTAGATCATTGATCATAAGGATAATCTTTTTCTAGCCTTTTTCCTTGGGTTGTGTCAAATGGCATATGTGGGTTCTTTGGTCTTGATCTTTTGGGGTCCTTAGTTAAGTTTAAGGGTTCTAAGAGCATTTTGAAAGGGTTTTCGTATCAGAACCACTAAAAAAATGGTTTGTAATTGAAAATCTTGTAAGGAAGTACTTGTTTCACTATTCCGACCAAATTGATACTAAAAGCCTAAGGTTTCTCACTTGGCAAAGTTTTCCTCAGGATTTGGTCCATCCATAATGTTAAAATGGAGGAAGCTCTTCTTTGGGAATTCTATTTGGACCAAAATATCAAAAGAGGATCTGAACCACTCCAAAAACTTTTTTGTAATTGAAAAGCTTCTTACAAATTACTTGTTTCATTCTTCGGTCAAAATTGAATCCAAAGACCTAAGGTTTCCCACTTGTCAATGTTATCCTCATGATTTCGTCCATCCTAAATATCCAAATGAAGCAACTTCTTCTTTTGGAATCCTCTTTGAACCAAAGTATCGAAAGAGGATCCGAACCGCTGCAAAAACTTGATTGTAATAGAAAAGCTTGTTTCACTATTCGAACCAAATTGAATCTTCCCGCATGGAAAAGTTTTTCTGATGATTTCGTCCATCCCAAAGATCCAAATGGAGGAACCACTTCTTTGGGAATCCCTTTTGGATCAAAGTAACGAAAATGGATCAGAATTACTCAAAAAACTTGTTTGTAATTGAAAAGCTTATTTCAAAGTACTTGTTTCACTCTTCGGACAAAATTGATCGCAAAGACCTAAGGCTTCCTGCTTGGTAAAGTTTTTCTCAAGATTTAGTACATCCCAAATATCCAAATGAAGAAGGCTCTTCTTTGGAAATCCTTTTTGGACCAAAATATCAAAAGAGGATCTGAACTACTCTAAAAACTTGTTTTAATTGAAAAGCTAGCTTCAAAGTACTTGTTTCACTCTTCAGACCAAATTGAATCCAAAGACCTAAGGTTTCCAACTTGTCAAAGTTTTTCTCATGGAGGAACCTCTTCTTTGGGAATCATCTTTGGAACAAAGTATCTAAAGAGGATACGAACCACTCCAAAAACTTATTTGCAATTGAAATTCTTGTTTCAAAGTACTTGTTTCACTATTCGGACAAAAATGATACCAAAGACCTAAGGTGCCACATCCACCATGGATGAGAATTTCTTTTCTTCGTTTCTCATTCGTTTCTCGACGGATCATCGTGTTTTCGGTTGCGTTGGATTGGTAGGGACAAGGGCTACCTATCCAACCTAGCTTTTCGAAGTTTCCCGTTCTCTAAGGGAAGTCCCAAAAAGTGCGATTGCTCGGTTGTTGATTTGTGGGAAATCGGAGATTTGGAGAAAATCTTATTTGGCAAAGGTGAGAATAATTAGGATTTAAAGTAACTATAGAAAGCGAATGAGTATGAAGGTTTGTAGAATTTGAAACTAAGATTAGAATCCGAATCTAAGATTAGAGGGATGTTAGTTAGTGCCCTTAGGATTAAGAGTTAATCCTTTAAGTGAGAACTTAGAAGTTCTCAAGGAAAGTATTGAATCTTAGAAGATTCTAAGTTAGGTTTGATTCGAAATTAAGGTTGGATCATTGGAAGTTAAAAGATCCAAACTTGTATATAGAACGGTTAATAGAACCTCGGATTATGTTGGAAGTTTAGAATCCTTGAAGGTATAGGTTAATCGTTTAAGTTATGTTTTACTTTTATTATTGTTAGCGGAGTTTGATTGACATATCGTTCGTCCGGAGTTTCCTATTTATTTACTTTATGTCTTTTACTTTATGCCCCTTCACTTTATGTTTGTTTCGGTTAATTTATTATTTGCACTTTACTTTATTTACCTTTTGCAAGCATGTGCAAGCATAACCATTACATCTTGCACCATAACATCTTACATCATTGAAATGGAAGAGAAGGGAGGCGAGAAACAAAAAGGTGAATGTGGATCCGACGGGAGTCTCCATTACCTTCATGCATAAAAGGTGAATGTGGATCCTACGGGAGTCTCCATTACCTTCATGCATATCATTTGTGGAAATGGAAATTGAGAAAGAAAGGAAGGGGAGAATGTTGGACCCTACGGGGAATGTCCGCATCACCTTCTGAGAAAAAAAAACGAAAGTGAGAAAAAGAAACAAAAGCGAGAAAAAGAAACAAAAGCAAGAAAAAGAAACGAAAGTGAGAAAAAGAAAAGAAAGTGAGAAAGAAAAGGAGGGGAGAATGTTGGACCCTACGGGGATTGTCCGCATCACCTTCTTCATTCATAAGGTAGAATGTTGGACCCTACGGGGGGTGTCAACATGTAACGTCCCGTTACTTTTAGAGGTAAAATTTTTATTTTTTATTTTATTTTATTAATTTATTATTTTTTTTATTTATTTAAAGCTTTTAAAATTAGTTAAAATTAGTAATTTCAGTTTTATTAGTTATTTCCGTCCGAAAATCCTTTTTATCTTTTTAATTCGTTTCGGTGACTCTAATAATTATTAACGGGCCAATTAATAATTATTAGACACCTTTAAATTTATTTAAGACCGTCGGTTTTCATTTTATAAGCAAAAGGTCGAAAAGGGCAAAACCGTAATTTCGCAAACCCTAAAATATCTAGATATTTCTTTTGTAAATATCTTCTTTATCTTAACACTTAAGCAAAATTCATCTTCATCTTCTTCTTCTTCTCCTTCCTTTTCTTCCACACATGGGCATCCATGGATGAGAAGAAAAATTCTTGCTTTTCTTCGTTTCTCATTCGTTTCTCGATGGATCGACTTTATTTTGGTTGCGTTGGATTGTTTGGGATGAGGCCTATCTACCCCACCTAACCTTTTGGCGTTTCCCGTTCTCTAAACAAAACCCTAAAAAGTAAGTTTTCAAGACTTTTTATATGGTTTTGTTCGTTTTTGATTGTAAATGAGTTTTGAAGTTGAAATCATGAATGGTTATCATGGAATTTGACGATTTTGAACCCGGATTTTCGAAAAACACTATTCATCCGAAATCACTATTCATCCGAAAATGCAAACTTGTTCTCATATTAGATATGAGTTGTAATATGTTGTGCAATTGATGAATTGTAGGTGCGATTGCTCGGTTGTTGAATTGTGGGAAATCGGAGTTTTGGACCAAAACTAATTTGGCTAAGGTGAGTTTAAAATGGTTGTGATTACTTTTATGCTTTCAAATTACTTGATGATTATGTTCGATCGAAGTTAAGAGGGTTATTAGATTTTAGAACTTTTCCAAGAATGCTTGTTATTTGGGAGTTAAGGAAAGTGCATAAGGAATTTAGTTAAGTTTGGTTGTTGTTTAAAGTAAGATGTTATTGGTGAAATTCCCGATAACTAATATGGTGAAATTCTCGATAACTAATATGGTGAAATTCCCGATAACCGATATGGTGAAATTCCTGATAACCGATATGGTGAAATTCCGATAACCGATATGGTGAAATTCCTGATAACCGATATGGTGAAATTCCTGATAACCGATATGGTGAAAGTCCTGATAACCGATGTGGTGAAAGTTACGAGATTAGACTACTTGAAAGAAATGGAATGGTTTGTGATTGGTGACTTGCATATTATCGTTATGCACGGATGTCACCGGAATGATTATGATTGGTGACAAGTGGTCACCGGATGAAATGAGAAATTTACTTTGTCATTTACTTTGTTATTTACTTTGTTATTTACTTTGTTATTTACTTTGTTATTTACTTTGTCATTTACTTTGTTAAGCACTAGTACCTACTTTATTTTACGAGCTTGAATATTTACTTTCCGAATTTACGAGTTAGTAGAATGGTTTGATCTATTTATGAAAAGTACTTCGGAATATTGAATGGTTAGTGCAAGAGTACTTAGATTTATTTGGACACATTCTCCGATATGGAATTTGGTTCATAAAAGTGCTTGCATCCATCTTATTCTCACTAGCATTGTTTGCTAATGGTGCTACACCACTTTATTTTCAGGTAATACTCGTGGTAGAGACGAGGTCGTGGAGGTGGTCTCGCGTGATCTCGAGTGAATGCTTATGGACATTTGGATTAGTAAATCTAAGTTTGGAGCATTTTGGGAATGCTATATATACATATAAACTTGAAATAAAGTCTTAAAACTTGTATTTTGTGGCTCATGAGAGCCTAAAGTCGGTTGTATGTATATTTTGAGTTTACTTTCTCTGATTTGAGTATATTCTGGAGTAGGAATGTATGTGATTAAAATTCTCTGAGATGTGTTCTTAAAAACAGGTTTAGGGAGTTCGTATTTTAAACGGATCCACGCCAAATTTTTGTAAAAAAATAAGTCTTCCGCTGTTTTACTTCTGATTTAAAGGTTTGTGAAAATTCGAGTCTTTACACAACATTACCTTCATTTATGCATAAAAGGTGAATGCAAATCCTACGGGATGTCTTCATTACCTTCATGCATATTATCGGTGGAATTATATCATGGAGAAAGAATTGTATATTTCATGATGGAAAGTAAAACAATAAGAATAATTAAGATGTTATACTCATTGTAAAGTTTATTTACTTTTCTTATTTATGTCGTAACAAGTTAATGGATGAGGATTGACTACGAGTGTTAGTAATATCATCCTTTGGAAAGTTTAGAATGAAATTACCTAGAGTTTGGAGAACTTTAGGATTGATGGTGTCAGGTAAGTTGGACACAAATCGAAATGCGAGTTTGAGGTCTATTCTTACTTTTTATTCTTATTATTCTCACTGGGCTTAGTTTGTTAGCTCATGATATTACAAACATTTCAGGTAATGTTTGGAATCGTGGAAGAGGAGCTGGTGCGTGCTTGATCGAGAGGATGACGACTTTGAGATGGATTAGGTTGATTTAAAGTCCATGGATTATGTTTTGTGAATATTTCAAATATTTTGGAGTTGTATATTTGTAAATGGCTCTTAAGAGCTGTTGTCTTTACTTTTATTATTATAAATCATTTTGAACTCCTGGATAGGAACTTAATGTTCCTTGTGTATTTTAGATTTGGAAATTAAGATGTAAACAGGTTTTGGCTAGCCAATTTTCAAACATAATCACGCCAATTTTCTTAAAATTAAAGACTTCCTCTGTGTTTTCTAATTTAAATTTATTTAAAAGTGTCGGGTTGTCACAACCACGTACGGTGTACCATGTCTCAAGTTATCGTACCATGATACCGTATGGACAGAACTCAACATACTATCATGTACCTTATCAATTATGCTCACTGTCTCCACAAATCATCGCACCATGATACATATGGATCGACATCAACATACTATCATGTGGCGAATCAATGTGCCACTGTCTTCACAAATCATCGCACCATGATACGTATGGATCGATATCAACATACTATCATGTGCCGAATCAATGTGCCACTGTCTCCACAAATCATCGCACCATGATACGTATGGATCGATATCAACATACTATCATGTGCCGAATCAATGTGGTCAAGCTCTCCAATAAGTTAGATAACCTCTAAGGAATTCTACTAAGTTATTAAAGAACCTAACTACTTAGATTACACGAGTCATCACTCAAATGTAACATTTAAGTTACTTTAAATCCAAACTACTCAAAGTAACTTAACTTCCACTTTCAACTAACATCTCCAAGTCACTTTACAATACTTCCAAACCACTCCGATGTTTCCTTTTCACCGAACTAACCATAATTCCAAATCCTCTCCAGTTACTTCCGAATTAAAGTCTCCAACCAAACAGTAATTCTAAGAAGCTAGTTCCCTCTTAACATCGATAAACAATACCATAACGAAATGTAATTCATAAGACAACTAACTTCCACTTTAAACTCACCTTAGCTTGTAGACAAGCTCCGATATATATCCGAGGTTGCAATTCCACGATCAAATCACAATCCTACAAATGAATTACACCTAAATAACATTAATTAACCGGAAAACATTCAAACTACATCTAAACGCATAAAACGACGAAAAACCCGGATTTCCTCCCTATGGTGCTCTCGGCCATACAAGGAAAAATAGAGTTCGGGTTTGGTTTTCCGGCTTTTATGCACTTTAGAGGTGTTTCGGGTTGGTTTTGGATACTTTGGAGGTTCGCAACTACAAGGGGTAACCGTAAATTAGGGTTTTGATCAACAATCGATTTCCGAAAAATTAAGTAAATAGCAAAAACACAATAAACCTAACATCCTAAACATAGCCAAGTGAGGGAAAATCACAAGGGACGGGTTTCCGGCTCAAACTCGGTTTTAGGGTTTAGGGAAAGTTTCTAAAATTGACTATAAAGACTTCCCCGAATGAAACCTTCAAGCTTCGGTGAACGAATTCGAAGATTACAACTCAAAACCTCCATTAAAACACTATTCACTTCAAGAATTTGAAACTTTGACATACCTTTAAGCCTCGAGAAAACGAACGAAAATCTCGATCCGTAGGTTGGAAATGATCTACGGGCCAAGGGCTTTCCAACGGAGGTAGAATCGATACGATCCGTCGAGAAATAAAGAAAAACCAAACTTTGGGTTTTGGTCTGTGAGGCTCACGGCTACAAGGGGAGAAAGAATGAAGAGAAAATGTAATTTTAGTCTAAGTGTTGATTTTTAAAGAGATGATGGAATAGTGTTTTTAGATATTTAAGAATTTAGGAAATGACGCCTACGTCCCTCTTTTACTTTTGCTTTAAAAATGAAATCCGAAGCTCGTAAATAAATCTAAAGGTGATTAATAATTATTAATTGGCCCGTTAATAATTATTAATGTCACCGAAACATATTTAAAGTATTAAAACGATTTAAAAAGAATTTCGGACGAAAATAGCTACTAAAATCGAAATTTCTGAATTTAAACTAATCTTAAAAACTTTAATTAAATAAAAAAAAAATTTACCTCAAAAAGTAACAGGACGTTACATATAACTTCTATTCTCAAGCTTTATTTATTTGATATTGGAAGAATTATGAGAATATTGTTGGAAGTTAATGATGTTTGTGAGATTTCACATCCTTGTAAAACCACTATGTGGTTATGTTCATCTGACCCATTTTGAGATTTGGGTAAGGGTGTTGAGAAGATGATTGACCCCGTGCAGTTTTGGAGGTTATACACCTCGTTAAGAGTATTGACATAATGTCAAAGTAAAGGAGATGAGATACTCTGAGAGATCAATCGTTTGATCCTTATAGTTGATTAAAGTATTATTGTCACACAATTGCTAAGTAGTGGTCTTAGTAGATGTGTGTGGACATTTATGTGTAAAAAGGGGACATGTTTGTTTGGAGCCCAGTATTAAGAGATGAAATACCTGTTTGAGGTGAGAAATTGTTGAAAAGAAATCGGTTTTGCTCGAGTCCAATAACCTAGACATAACTCAATGGACAAGTTCCTAAGTTGAGTAGAGAAAGTTGAATTAGAGTAAGTTGTAAATCCTTATGGTAGTATTGTGCTAAAAGGAAAATGTGTTACCACTCAAAGGAGGAAGTAAGGACTTTACGTGATAAGTCTCAACGAGGACCATTAAAGACAATGTTAATTGGTGAATGGTCTAGTTTGGTTGCTATTACACTATGGTGTATCAATCTAAATTGGAAACACTCAAGGTCGAGTAATGAAGATCCATATTCAGTAAATTGTCAAGATTGACTAACACTAAGGTGGAGTGTTGGTATTCGATTGAATTATAGAAGGAAGTTGATGGACCGTGATATCGGTAACTACTATAAGGTAATGTGATAGGTTGGTGAACTTCAATTCACATTGTGTTTGACCATCTAATTGGACAGTGAACTTTGAGAAACTTATAGGTCGTAGTTTGGACCTACTGAATCTTTTCAGGATAGACTCTAAAATGAATCCTATATTGGAAGGTTAGGACGTTATTGAACTAAGGTGTTTGACAGGCACCAGTTTTGCTTTGTAAGAAAAGAAGTGATCTCTGAAGTCGAGTTCATTCAAGATTTGAATAAGAAGGCTTATGAGTCGTCCTTATCTTGGATTTTACATCTTCTGAAAAGAAGAGAAAATTAACTACTACGAGACAGACTACCTCTCAGAAGAAGAAAGC
This sequence comes from Gynostemma pentaphyllum, assembly GCA_028015215.1. Classification (NCBI taxonomy): domain Eukaryota; kingdom Viridiplantae; phylum Streptophyta; class Magnoliopsida; order Cucurbitales; family Cucurbitaceae; genus Gynostemma; species Gynostemma pentaphyllum. Next base: position 13,047,508 of record CM051350.1, read on the forward strand.
AAAGGATGACAATGCCAATCAAGGGATACCGCAGAAGCAACAACAACTGCAACAACAACAACATCAACAATAACAATAGCAGCGGCAACAACAACAACTGGTTCAAGGAGGAGCTCAACAAGGATAGGATCATTCTTACTAAATTAGTTGTGCCAGTTTCCATCAGGGAGATGCACACTTCCATCAAGATGCTATGTTGTGATCAAACTTAGATTCACGCCACTTTTATAGGGCGTATAAGATACAACCATTCACAACATAGTAACAAGGTTCAGATTATCAGGAAAAGCTACCAGTATGGTAGTGATTTATACTTTGTTATTTTCAGGCCGTTTGGCTTTTATTCTGTTTAATGCTGGAGCTAGCCATTCTTTTTTTTTTATCTTGTTATGATGAGTTGGCAGCTCTTGAGCCGAGACTGTTGAGTTTCGAGATGTGTGCTTTAACCTCAGTGGGGAAGTTTATTATTGTGATAGTACGTATGGCACTTATGACATTTGCATTATGAGTAGATGCTCACATTTTACTTTGATTGTTATGCATATGTTTGATTTTGATGTGATATTGGGTATGGATTGGCTATCAGCTAATCGTGCCACCATTGATTGTACTGAAAGAGTTATTGATTTTATGAGTCCATGTGAGACTAGCTTATGTTTTCGTGGGTATAGTAGCCGAGTAGTACCCACTTTGATATCTATGATAGAAGCTAGTATGCTTCTAAGTGATGGAGCCTTGGGCTATATAGCTAGTGTTGTCGATATTTTTGTACCGGAGACTAGCTTGAGTTCTGTGCCTGTTGTGAGGGATTTCGTTTATGTTTTCTCTAATGAGTTACCCGGTTTGCCACCGGTGAGACAGTTAGATTTTCAGATTGAGGTTGCTTCTGGGACAGCTCTATTGTCCAAAGCACCATATCGTATGACACCGGTTGAGTTGAAAGAACTCTAGAGCCAGTTACAGGGACTTTTAGACTTGTGGTTTATACGCCCGAGTGTTTCACCGTGGAGAGATCCGGTGTTGTTTGTGAAAAAGAAAGATGGCTCTATGCGATTATTTATCGATTATAGAGAGTTGAACCGTGTTACGGTGAAAAACAAGTATCCTTTGCCCAGGATAGAAGACTTGTTTGATCAGTTGAAGGGAGCCACTATCTTTTTGAAAATAGATTTGAGATCTGGCTATCATCAGTTGAGAATTTGAGATGAGGATATTCCCAAGATTACATTCAGAACACGTTATGGACATTATGAGTTTGTAGTTATGTCCTTTGGCTTGACCAACGCGCCTGCAGCTTTTTGGACCTTATGCACACGGTGTTCAGGAGGTTCATTGATTCATTTGTGATTGTATTCATTGATGATATCTTGGTTTATTCCAAGACAGAAGAGTGCATGCTATGCACCTACGGGAAGTTTTGACGGTACTACGAGATCAGAAATTGTATGCTAAGTTCTCAAAGTGTGAGTTTTGGCTGAAGGAAGTGGCATTTTTAGGCCATGTAGTATTGAGTAGAGGAGTATCTTTTGATCCCTCTAAGTTTGAGGCAGTTAGTAACTGGCCTAGACCGACGAGTGTGGCTGATATTCGCAGTTTTCTGGGACTTGCAGGTTATTATAGACAGTTTGTGCAAGATTTCTCCAAAAATTACTTAAGCTTTGACACGTTTGACTCGAAAGAGAGTTGATTTTGTATGGTTTGTGGATTGTGAAACGAGCTTTGAGGAGCTCAAGAGGAGGCTTGTGACAGCACCTGTTCTTGTGTCGCCTGATAGAACCGGTGGTCTGACTGTGTACACAGACGCTTCCCACAGAGGTTTGGGATGTGTGTTAATGCAACAAGGGAAATTTATAGCTTATGCTTCCCGTCAGTTGAAAGAGCATGAGAAGAAGTATCTGACTCACGATTTTGAGTTGGCAGCTGTTGTGCATGCATTGAAAATATGGAGACATTATTTGTATGGTGAGAAGATCTTGATTTTTACTGACCATAAGAGTCTTAAGTATTTCTTCATTCAGAAAGAATTGATTATTAGATAGCAGAGATGGTTAGAGCTTGTTAAGGATTGTGACTGTGGCATTCAGTATCATCCAGGGAAAGTCAATGTAGTGGCTGACGCGCTCAGTAGAAAGTCTTCTCATTCATCAGCTTTATTGGCCATACCTTAGAGTTTGAGATGGGATATGGAACGAGATTAGATAACATTTCTGACTGCCGAGGTCACTGTGAGTCTGGCTAGTTTAACAGTGGGACCTACTTTGAGGCAGAGGTTGATTGATGCACAAAGAGGAGAGACTCTTTTGCAGGCCAGTTTTAGAGAGGTTGAGTCAGATTTTCTTAGCCATTTTACCTTCTCTACAGATAGTGCTCTGATGTATCATAAAAGACTATATGTGCCTTTAGGATCGACTTTTAGAAGGGAACTGTTGGAGGAGGCTCACAGTTCTATCTTCTCTATTCATCCAGGTAGTACGAAGGTGTACTGGGACTGAGAGAGCTTTATCGATGACCTGGGATGAAACATGAAATTATAAAGTATATGAATAGGTGCTTGATTTGTTGACAAGTCAAGGCCTTAAGGAATCCACCAGGTTATCTTAACCTTTGAAAGTGATTGAATGGAAATGGGGGAAGGTTTCCATAGGTTTTATCAGGGTTGGCCGAAAGTGGCAAGGAATTATGATACCATTTGGGTGATTGTAGACCATTTGAAAAAAAAAAATTACACACTTTACTCTTGGAAAGATCATCTATCCAGTTAAGACTAGGGTACAGTTGTACCTAAGAAAGAATTGATAGATTGTAGTGTGCAGGTGAAGATTTTATCAGATCGAGACACTCGTTTTGTCTCGGAGTTTTGGCACTGTTTAGACACTTTTTGGTAGAAAGTGTCGTTCTCCCGCTCATTAGGATGAAATTGGAGAAAAGAAACTTTTGGTATTCAAGTTGTAACAAATGATTAGCGAGTCTATCATTTGTTTAAAGAAGGGTTAAGTGTTAACCAAAGTTGACAGCAGGATTCGTTGTAGTCCGTTCAAGTTGTAGTAGTGGATCTCGTATACTTCAAGTGGCACCAATAAAAGGGTGTTATAAAAGTTGGGAATAAGGGTCAGTTGAACCCTAAGTTTATTGGCCTATCGAGATACTCAATCGAGTAGAAGTGGTAGCTTATTGTTTAGCTTTACCACTTTCGTTATCGGCCGATTGTAATGTTTTCCATGTATTGATGCTTCGGGAATACATGGTGAATCCGTTCCATGTGATTGATTATGAACTGGTAGTTTTGAATGCTATTAAGTCTTATGAGAAGACATCAGTTAAGATATGAGCATTCGAATAAAAGTGATGAGAAATAAAAAGGAAATCACATGGCTAAGGTTCTTTGGAAGAACCAAGTGTCAAAAGAAGCAACGTGGGAACGTGAGGATGAGATACAGTCTAAGTAACCTCACTTTATTCACTTAGTGAATGCACTTTTCGAGGACGAAAAGTCTTTTAAGGAGGGTAGACTATAACGTCCTGTTAATTTTGAAGTGATTTTTTTTTAATTATTTTATTTTATTATTTTATTTAATGTTATTTATTTATTTCAATTTAAGTATTTAGATTAATTATTATTTTTGTAATTTCTATTTTAGTAGTTAATTTCGCCCGAAATTCCTTGTAATCGTTTTAATACTTTAAATTTGTTTCGGTGACATTAATAATTATTAATAGGCCAATTAATAATTATTAATCACCTTTAGATTTATTTAAGAGCTTCGGGTTTCGATTCTTAAGTCAAAAGTCATAAAACGACGCAACCGTCATTTTCGATTTCTTAAAAATATCAAAACACTATTCATCCATCTTTAAAAACTCATCTTGACCAAGTTTGACTCATTTTTGCTCATCCTTTTCTTCCCAAAACCGTGGGTATCAATGGGAGGGGAGAAATCTTTGGGTTTTGCTCGTTTCTCGGCGGATCGACTCGATTTTGATTGAAACGGAAAGCCCTCGGGTCTAGGATTCTTTTTCACCCATCGATCATGCCTTTCTCCCGTGATCCACTGAGTTCTCGGTAAGTTTATATTCAAACCCTAAGCTCCAAATAGTATTTTAATGGAGTTTTCTTTGATTTCTTTCGATTTCTTGTCGTGAAACTCGGTGTTTGTAAATACGAGAGTTGTTTTAAGAGTTTTTGGAAACTTTCCCATAACCCTAAAACCGAGTTTCAGTCGAAACCCTTCTCGTTTGAAATTTACCTTTTTGGGTTTTATTATGAGTTAGTTATTGATGAATTATTGTTTATTTAAATTAAATTAGGGAAATTACATATTGTTCAAAAACCCTAATTATCGATACCCATTGAAATCGGGAATATCGAATTTGTTTGAAACCAACTCGAAACACATCTAAATTGCCTAAAAGTCGGAAAACCAAAACCAAAACCCTTTTGTGAAAGGGGGGCCGAGAGCCTCATTGTTGGGGTTGTTGGGTTTTTCGTCGTATTGTACACGTAGATGTTGTTTGACCGTTATTTGGTTAATTATTAATTGTTAGGTGTAATTTTAATTGTAGGTGTTTTTGAACCTTTCATTGATCGCGTTATCGAAGGTTTGGAACGAAATATTCTTTTGCAAAGGTGAGAATAGTTAGGATTTAAAGTAATTATAGAAAGCGAATAAGTGTGATGGTTTGTAGAATTGGAAACTAAGATTAGAATTCGAATCTAAGATTAGAGGGAAGTGAGTTAGTGCCCTTAGGATTAGAAGTTAATCCTTTAAGTGAGAACTTAGGAATTCTCGAGGAAGCATTGAATCTTAGAAATTACTAAGTTATATTCGTTTCGAAGCTTAGGTTGGATCATTGGAAGTTAAAAGATCCAACTTGTATTTAGAACGATTAATAGAACCTCGGATTATATTGGAAGTTTAGAATCCTGGAAGGTATAAGTTAATCGTTTAAGATAGGTTTTACTTTTATTATTGTAGCGGAGTTCGATTTACGTATCGTTCTTCCGGAGTTTTCTATTTATTTACTTTATGTCTTTTACTTTATGTCCTTTACTTTATGCCTTTTACTTTATGTTTGTATCGGCTACTTTAATTCCGCACTTTATTTATTTACACCAAAACATATCATATTGCATCATAACATCTCGCATCATGGAAAAGAAGAGAGAATGAGAAAGACATGAATGAGAGAATGATGGATCCTATGGGATAGACCACATTACCTTCATAGAAAAAGAAGAGAGAATGAGAAAGACATGAATGGGAAAATGATGGATCCTACGGGATAGACCACATTACCTTCATAGAAAAAGAAGAGAAAGTGAGAAAGAAAAGAAGGCAGAACGATGGATCCTACAGGATAGACCACGTTACCTTCTTCATGCATAAGGGCGTATGCGAATCCTACGGGATGTCCTCATACATTCATGCTTATGATCGATGAAATAGAGAATCGAGATGTTTTATGTTTATGCAAAGTATATTTATTTTTCTTATTTATGTTGTAACAAGTTAATGGATGAGAATTGACTACGAGTGTTAGTAATATCATCCTTTGGAGAGTTTAGAATGAAATTACCTAAATTTTGGAGAACTTTAGGATTGATTGTGTCAGGTAAGTTGGACATAAATCAGAATACGAGTTTGAGGTCTATTCTTACTTTTTATTCTTATTATTCTCACTGGGCTTAAGTTGTTAGCTCATGATATTACAAAAATTTCAGGTAATGCCCTGACTAGAGGTCGTGGGACGGGAGATGGTGTTGCATGATCGAGGGATGATGATCTCGAGATGAACTAGGTGTTATGTAAAAGTCCATGGACTATGTTTTTGTGAATTTTACACATATTTGAGATTTGTACATTTGTATATAGCTCTTAAGAGCTTTTGTCTTTAAATTTATGATTATAAATCATTTTGAACTCCTGATAGGAACTTAATGTTCCTTGTGTTATTTAGATGTTGAAATTAAGATGTAAACAGGTTTTGGCTAGCCAATTTTCAAACATAACCACGCCAATTTTCTTAAAATATAAAGACTTCCGCTGTGTTTTCTAATTTAAATTATTTAAAAGTGACGGGTCGTCACATCAAAACCACACGCTCGATCACAATCCTACATAACGAATACACCCAATATTCATTAATTAATCAACAATACCCATATTTTAAAGAATTTCCCTCACCTTTTCGTCCCTTGGAAGTGGATGGAAAGGCTTCAAATGTAGGATGGGTAGAAAGCTTGTTGTGAGAGCTTTCCAATGAGCTAAGGCACGAAGAAATCGGCCAAGAAACGAGGGAGATCCGACACTTTTTTTCTCCTCTTCTTACTCGGGTTTGGGGGGTTTTGGGAGAGAAAAATATGAGCAAATTTCTAATTTTTGCTAAGGATGGGTTTTTAAGGAGATGATGAATAGTATTTTGATATTTTTAAGAAATTGGAAATTACGCTTACGTCCTTCTTTTACTTTTTGCTTTTAAAACGAAATCCGAAGATCTTAAAATAATCCAAAGGTGATTAATAATTATGAATGTCACCGAAACTAATTTAAAGTAGTAAAAGGGTGATTTTCGAATGAAAATAACTACTAAAATCGAATTTACTAAGTTTAAACTAAACTTAAATACTTTATTTAAAACAAAAAAAAATTTACCTCCAAAAGTAACGGGACGTTACAGGAATTCTCTCTTCCTCCCTCTCCCCCCTAATTGTCGATTTTCCTATTGTAATTGGGAAGAAAAATATTCTTTCTTCTTCCCAATTTCTTCTTAAATTTGATCCCATAATCGGTTTTGTTTGATCAATCAGGATATAGCATAGAAGATCTGATGTTGTTGAGAATTTGATGCTGTAAAGAAACCTCCTACTGATTCTCCATATTTTACTCAATGAAAGTAAAGGCCTTTAATTTTCGAAATGAAGCATGAATCTACATGTTCTTCATGTTTTTATCACAAATTGCATGATATTAAAAGATCCATAATTAAATGTTAATTAGTTTACTGAATAAAATTCTGCTAGTTTAGTAAATCATTCCTTTAATTGGTATCAGAGCTAGTTTTAATCATCATGAAAATTTTGTGATTTTTTGAAAATTTTGGTGGGTTGCATAAAAATCTTTTTATGTATGTTTATATAAATTGTGCTATATAAATTGTGGAGGTTTGCTAATTGACTGTTTAGGTATTCTTAAGGCACTTAGGATTTTAAATTTTAGTAGAAAATTTGTAAACCCTAATATTAGGGTATAGGGTAAAATACACTTTTAGTCCCCGTGTTTTCAGTTTACGTTCGATTTTGTCCTTATGTTTTCAAACTCGACAAAAAGACTCCCGTGTTTCAATTAAGCGTTCTATGTAGTCCCTACCATCACTTTTCTGTTAAACACTTAACAGATTTATGATGTGGCATCTTTTAATATTTTTATATTTATTTATATGGTATATATTAATTTTATATTAGTATCATCTTCTCCCACTTCTCCTTCTTTCATTTTTATTTCATGAATATTTTGGTTTTGGAGATCAGATCGCAAATCGAACACGATAGTGAAACTCTTTCTTGAACCTTCGAAATCTCAATTGCAAATGGGAGGCTACCATTCAGTTTCATGAATCTTCGTCAAAGGATTTCAGAAGGACAAGAATCAGTCCACCAAGCTTAAGTATAATTTGAAGAATATCTAAAATATGAAATCTAAAATTCATATTAGATTTATCTAAAATATCAAGGAGAGGACCATATTTTTTATTAATATTTCGAACCTATACCGTCAACCTCCCTTTTTTTACAGTGTTCGATTTATGTCTCATGTACATAAGAACCCACAAATTTGTAAAGGTTGAGTGTTTTTAGGTTAAAATCATAGGGATTCTACAAATCTATGGTATTCCTTTTGATTCTCTCTATTTAAAATCAAATGTTAAAAAAAAAAACTTTCCCTTCTCGCTCATCACCACTTCGTTCGATTTTATTTTAGGGTTGTTCAACTGATTGAAGGATTGAAGTATTCCCAAAGTATGTGGAGACGAAGACACTTTGTTCGATTTCGTTTTGGGCCTGTTTACAAATTTATGACATTCCTTTACAGTGGAGATGGAGATATTTTTAATTCATTCAGTTAAGAATTTTCATATTCATATAAAAGTGGGTTTCTCTCAAACGATGAAGATGATGTTTGTAATACCTCTCCCATCAATTTTCTCTCTAATTTCGATTAGTTTCCCATCTTTAAACTCAATCAATGCTCATTGTTGAAGGAAAGCCCTATCATTTTGTTTCCAAATCGTGAAAACGTGAGAAAAATTGAATTTGAAGATTAGAGGTTTCTGACAAATTTAAAGATCTTTCAATTTGAACGGTAAAAGGATGATGACATTGATGATTTGGGTTTCTCTCAAATTGTGAAGATGATGCTCTTAATGAATTCTCTCATAACTCTTTTAAGCTTTGAACTAACCATTGCCCAAATTTTAAATGATGCACGGATTCCACATAGCTTCACAAGCTTGAACTGGTTTATGATTATGATTTAAATTTGTGATTTGCGATTCAAGAATGGACTCAACACTGTTTGATTCTTTTCTTCTCACTTTAAGGGAGATCTTTTAATAATAATCTAGTATTTATTTATCTGGTTTATTAAAGTGAGAAGAAGATCCATCCACTGTCTAGTTCAAATTCTAACATCGTTGTCAAGGGGAGAGAGAGGAAGGAGAGGTATTTACTATTTTGGGGTTGATTGTTTCAAAGGAGATTTTGAAGATTTGAGGTAGGGGAGAAAAAAGAATCAAATTTTGTTAGAGAGGAGGGGGAATATTTTCATAGCTATCATGCCATCACCTGAACCTTGAGAAGAGAAAAGGATAGACTACAAGTCAAAGGTGGAATGGGAGAGAGAAAAAAGATCAAAGAGAAAGTGATAAAAAAATTAAATGCCTCCTAATTAAAAAAATGATAATTATGCCATGTAAGGAATATATTAAATATAAAAGTAATAAATAAAAGCGATGTTAGATTTCTGTTAACTATTTAACAGAAAAGTGACGGTAGGGACTACAGAGAACGCTTAACTGAAAGACAGGGGTTTTTTTTGTCGAGTTTGAAAACATAGGGACCAAATCGAACGTAAACTGAAAACACAGGGACCAAAAGTGTATTTTAACCAAAAATTTGTAATTTTTCCATATCCAATGATGGTAAAATCAGCTACACCAAGGGAGGAAGAGAAGAAAAATTTTCTCCACCAATCCATGAGGTCCACGCCCAAGGAGAGAGAAAAGGATGAGATAAGGTAAGATATGGTAAGATATTTTAAGATATTTATCTTGTAATATCAATTTAAGAAATCAAATATTTAAGATAAGGATAAAATATTTTTTAAAGTTTATCTCCATATCTTAAATTATGAATTTAGAAATTTATATAAGATTACATGGAAAATATTTTATTTATTTTTTTTCCATATAATTAAAAGATAATTATTTAAAACAAGCATTTATGGAAATATTACGGAGATAATATTTTCCCCATAAATGCTCATTCCCACGTGTACACCATGGAAGAGAGAGAAAATTTAAGCCTGAAGATCTACAATGGAAGATTTAAATTAAGTTGTAATTTTAATTTTCCATTTTAGAAATAGTGCCAAGATCAATACCGTTCAATTTAGCTATTTATTATTTAAATTGTTTATATGTATGATATAATTGCTTTTAAATAATATTCATGCATAAGAATATGTCATGTAGAAAATCCCACCATAGGATGTATGATTTTAATTAATTATACATACATGCATCATGATATAATGTGTTATTATATGCTAATGTATGTGAAGCATGCCCTAATTTTTATTTTATAAAGTGTTATTATTGAAAAATTATGTAATTTTATTCTAATTGTTTTAGAATTAAAAGCATGCTTATTTAGTTAAAATTCAAAAGTTAAAATATAGTTTAAAAGTTGAATAGAAACTAAATGAATTATTTATAATATAGAATTATTGTTTAAACAATTGGGCCAAAATTCATATAAGATATACAAATAGAAACTTTTAATTAAGGGCTAGTTAAAAATTAATAATTATGATTAATCAAATTGAACGGATCTCTGGCGAAAAAGCTTTGCCTAAGCGATGAGGTTTCATAAAGTTCCTCTAACACGGAGCGCCTCTAACTGGGAGCGATCTGGGAGAAAAATAATAAATTGAAATTATTCAGGCAGCTCATAATGTGATTAGTTTTAACTAGAAAAACTTGAACAATCACATTTATAAAATTAATCTAAGTTAAAGTTGATTAGGTTAATTAAAACTTGGATTAATGAATTAGCCTGAATTAGTCTAAGTTATGAAACCCTAACTTAAAATATTAAGTGGGAGAAGGAAACATGTCAATGTATCCTATGGTCTCCACTGTTGGACTCAAAACGTGAGATTTATACATGGCCCCTGTAACACTGGTGCTGGTGTTCATTCCCATAGGAAGGTTTTATTATATATAAATTAATATCAAGTTGGATCTTCTGAAAGGGATAAAGAATATTAAATGCGGTTGAAGACTGAATCTACACTTCATAGACACTCTTCAATTTTTATTTAAAAGACTAAATTAGTGGGTCACACTTAAAAGAAATTTGATAAAGTTTGTTATAAAAACTCTGGACCAAATACACGATAAACAATGACATATGAATATGATTTATTCTGGAGTTGTCAATTGTTCGAGTGGCAATCTTGTTTTAATGATGGTAAATGACTTATCATTCGATGACACTTTATTGGTATCATTAAAATATTGTGACATAGTAACATGTTTTAGGGCCTTTTCTGTTCTTTAATATGTTCGCATTCATGCATCATATTTAATTATATGTCGAAACTTATGAGTATTTAAATGTTGAATGCATATTAGATTATGAAGATAAAGTTTATTTAACTTTCAGTAATATACCATCTGTTTTAGTCACTATACTTGGAAAGAACAAACTGAACGATGAGAATTATGTTTCCTAGAAAATAAAATGAATAATTTAAGTAAAACAGTTTACTTAAATAAACGAACAATATTAATTATTTAAATAACAAGTTTATTTAAATGGAAATTTATATCATTGTTATTAATTAATTATTTAAATAATTTGTTTTTTTAAATGGTAATTAATAATAAAATATTATTGATAAATAATTATTAATTATTTAGGTAATGTGTTTACCAAAATAGAAATTAATAATTAAACATTTATTATTAATTTTAAATAATAGCAATTATTTAAAAAGGATAATAGTAAATAACATATTTATTATTAATTTAAATAAAATCGAAAATTTAAATAGAAAATAATAAATATTTATTAATAATAAAATACAAAATCGGAATATGATGTTTTATTTGAATAATTGATTTATTTAAATAAATATCAAGAGTTCATAAATATAATTTATTAATAAGAAATAATCCATAATTGAATTAATGAATTCAATGGATTTTGGTTCAATTTATTTGACTTATTAAATACCAAAATCGGTACATATATAATTGTAACGACCCGATTTTTCGTAAAATCATTTAAAATAAATGTGCAGCGAAAAACTTGATTTTACAGAAAAACGGCATGAGTTCGTTTAAAATTTGGATAAACCAAAACCTGTTATACATATCAATTTTTCAGAAAAAGCAGTAAACCTGGAATGCGTATTCCATAATAAGATGAAATGCTAAAGGAAGTTTAAAGTTCGAAAGAAAACATATACAAATTATACAAATACTCCATCGAGCTCAAAATGAAACATAATAAAAGTAATGAAATGTTTAAGAGCATTCAAGAATGCTCCACCCAAAACCACATATGTTCTTGTCCATTCATTGTCTTGCTAGGTCACGCGGCGCCACCTCCTCTACCTCGTCCTCTACCACGAGTCTTACCTGAAAAATTGTAATTGTAGCATCATTAGCATAAAAATGCTAGTGAGAGTAAAATGAAAGCAAGTAATCCTATGAACAACATTTCATGTCAGAAATCGTGTCCAAAGGCCTAGAATTTACTTTACTACCCATTCCACTTTCTAAATATAGTCAACATACAATATATACTTTCTAAAAGTAACGATATCAAGACTTAAAGTAAAAGTACCCGTTATTACTAAGTCTTACTATGCAAATCTAAAGATTATGTAAATTGCATTACTAACTATCTTTCATCTTATCATAATACCGTATGGACTAAAGTCGACATACCACGTGCCATATCACAAATCATCGCACCATGATACCGTATGGAGCGTATCAACATTCTATCATGTGCTGTATCACATATCCTCGCACCATGATACCGTATGGAGCATATCACATACCATCATGTGCCATATCACGTAACCTCGCACCATGATACCGTATGGAGCGTATCACATACCATCATGTGCCATATCACGTAACCTCGCACCATGATACCGTATGGAGCGTATCACATACCATCATGTGCCATATCACGTAACCTCGCACCATGATACCGTATGGAGCGTATCACATACCATCATGTGCCATATCACATAACCTCGCACCATGATACCGTATGGAGCGTATCACATACCATCATGTTCCATATCACATAACCTCGCACCATGATACCGTATGGAGCGTATCACATACCATCATGTTCCATATCACATAACCTCGCACCATGATACCGTATGGAGCGTATCACATACTATCATGTGTCATATCACATAACCTCGCACCATGATACCGTATGGAGCGTATCACATACTATCATGTGCCATATCACATAACCTCGCACCATGATACCGTATGGAGCGTATCACATACTATCATGTGCCATATCACATAACCTCGCACCATGATACCGTATGGAGTGTATCACATACTATCATGTGCCATATCACAGATTACCGTATAGAATCCATCAAGCTCCCTAGTAAGATAGATAAAGTTCCATAAACTACTAAAGAACATAAACCGCTTGAATTACACGAGTCAATACTCAAGTGTAATTTCTAGCTACTTTGACTCCCAAATCACTTAAAGTTCTTTATTCGTCCACTTTCATCTAAAATCTCCAAATCATCTATTAAGACTTCCAAACCACTCATAAATCCTCTTTTCTTCCAAAACCATAAGTACACCAAAACCACTCCACTCACATCCGAGTTAAAGTCTCCAACCAAGTATAACTTCCGGAAGTTAGTTCCCCTCTTAACCTCGATAAACAATAACGTAATGAAACATAATTCATAAAATTACTAAATTCCATTTTAAACTCACCTTAGGTGTGAAATCCAAGCTTCCAAGGTGCCAGAGTCAAAGTCACGCAATCGATCACCAACCTACATATCAAATACACCTAACAACCATTAATTATCCGAAAATCGAGCAAACGACATCTAAACGCATAAAACGATGAAAACCCTGGATTTAAACCCTAAGGGACCCACGGCCAAACAAGGAGAGAGGGCTCGGGTTCGGTTTTCCGGCTTTTATGCACTTTAGAGGCGTTTTGGGTTGATTAAGGATACTTTGAAAGTCGAGATATCAATGGGTCACCATATTTTAGGGTTTTACATAATAATCGATTTCCGAAAAATTAAGTAAAACGTGAAATCATAGTAAACTAAACACCCTAATCTTAGTCAAGTGAGGGAAATTAACACGGGACGGGTTTGCAACTCAAACTTGATTTTAGGGTTTAGGAAAGTTTCTAAAATTGCATAAAACGACTTCCTCGATTGAAATCTTCAAGCTTCGGTGTGTGAATTTGAAGATTTCAACTCAAAACCTCCATTAAAATACTATTCACATCAAATTTTAGAAGCTTTGTCATACCTTAAGGCCTCGAGAAAATGAGCGAAAACCTCGATTGCTAGGTTAGAAATGATCCTCGGGATGAGAGCTTTTCAACGGTACCGGAATTACGGCGATCTACCGAGCAAATAAGAAAACCCAATAAGAGGGGGTGGGGAGATGAGGGTCTCGGCCCAAGCAAGAAGAAGCAGGAAGGAAGAAATGAAATATTTGACCAATAGTTGACTATTTAAAAAGATGAAGATGAATAGTAATTTGTGATATTTTTAAGAAATTGAAAAATGACGTATACGTCCCTTTTAAGTGATTCGATTAAAATACGAAACCCGATGATCTTAAAATAATCTAAAGGTGATTAATAATTATTAATTGGCCCGTTAATAATTATTAATGTCACTGAAACTAATTTAAAGTAGTAAAAGGTTTGAAAAGGCTTTCTAACGAAAATAACTACTAAAATCGAAATTACTAAGTTTAAACTAACTTAAATACTTTATTTAAAATAAAAAAAAATTTACCTCCAAAAGTAACGAGACGTTACAATCTACCCTCCTAAAAGGGCTTTTCGTCCCCGAAAAGTAGGCTCCCTACGTGAAAAGGTGAGGGTACTTTGCTCGCATCTCGTCCTCACGTTCCCACGTAGCTTCCTCTGAAACTTGATTATCCCAAAGAACTTTAACCAAGTTTATAGTTTTATTCCTCAGCACCTTTTGTTCTGTAGCAAGAATCTCCACTGGTACCTCCTCATAAGATAGACTAGCATCCAATGTGACTGGATCATAATCAATAATGTGTGAAGGGTCGACCACATATTTCTTGAGCATGGACACATGGAACACATTATGCACTGCTGACAAGGCCGGTGGCAAGGCCAATCGATAAGCAACAGACCCAATCCGATCCAGGATCTCGAAGGGGCCTATAAATCGAGGGCTCAACTTGCCTTTCTTCCCAAATCTCATCACACCTTTCATAGGTGCCACCTTCAGGAATACGTGGTCACCAACTTCAAACTCAAGTGCACTATGCCTCTCATCAACGTAACTTTTCTGTCTACTCTGAGCCACTCTCATCCTCTCTCTGATAAGAGCAATGGACTCACTAGTCATCTGCACTAACTCCGGTCCCAGAAGTTTCCTCTCACCAACTTCATCCCAATGAGCCGGTGATCTGCACTTCCTACCGTAAAGTGCCTCAAAAGGTGCCATGTCGATGGTAGCCTGATAACTGTTGTTATAAGCAAACTCAACAAGATACAACTGAGTATCCCAACTATTACCGAACTCTAGAGCACAAGCTCTCAGCATATCCTCCAGAATCTGGTTGACCCTCTCGGTCTGACCATCTGTTTGAGGATGAAATGCAGTACTAAAATCTAAGCCAGTGCCCATAGCAGTATGCAAACTCTGCCAGAATTTCGAGACAAAGCGGGTGTCTCGATCTGATACAATCCTAACTGGCACTCCATGAAGTCTGACAATCTCCTTCATGTACAACTGTGCCCATGTCTCAACAGGATAGGTCATCTTCCCTGGTATGAAATGTGCACTCTTAGTCAACCTGTCCATAATCACCCAAATGGTGTCATAACCCTTCGCGGTCCTCGACAATCCACTAATAAAGTCCATCGATATTTCTTCCCATTTCCACTCAGGTACGTTCAAAGGGTTAAGGTAACCAGGTGGACTCTTCCTCAAAGCCTTCACCTGCTGACATATTAAACACTTACTAACAAAGTTAGCAACTTCACGTTTCATCCTAGGCCACCAATAATGCTGTCTCAGGTCCCTGTACATCTTAGTACTACCTGGATGCACAGAAAAGATAGAACTATGAGCCTCCTCCAACAGCTCTTCTCTATAGGTCGATTCTAGAGGCACACACAACCTCCTACGATACATCAATGCATTATCAGTGGAGAAAGTAAAATGGCTAGGTAAATCGGACTCTGCCTCACGAAAACCCTCAGCCAAGTGCTTTTCACCCCGCTGTGCATCTATCATCCTCTGTCTCAGAGTAGGGCCAACAGTTAAACTTGTCAAACTCACAGTAACCTCAGCTGTAAGAAAGGCTATCTCAGCTCTTTCCATCTCCCATCTAAGTCTCAGCGGAATAGTATTCAAAGCCGATACGTGTGATGACTTTTGACTGAGTGCATCAGCAACTACGTTGGCCTTTCCCGGATGATCTTGTATGTCACGGTCATAATCTTTCACAAGTTCTAGCCACCCTCCTCTGTCTCATATTTAACTCTTTCCTGGGTGAAAAAGTATTTGAGACTCTTATGATCGGTGAAAATCATAATCTTTTCACCATACAAGTAATGTCTCTATATTTTCAATGCATGTACCATCTCCGCTAGCTCCAAATCATGAGTCGGTACTTTTTCTCATGCTCGTTTAAGCGCCGAGAAGCATAAGCTATATTACCTTCCCATCTGCATCAATACACATCCCCGGACCCTTCTTGGATGCATCAGTATACACTATCAAACCCCGGACTCATCAGGTGATACTAAAATCGGGGCCGATACAAGTCGTCTTTTAAGCTCCTCAAAGCTATTTTCACACTCTTCAGTCCACACAAAATCAACCCCCTTTTTCGTCAAATGAGTCAAAGAGGATGCAATCTTGGAAAAAACTTGCACAAATCGTCTATAATAACCTGCAAGCCCAAGAAAACTCCGTATCTCAGCCACATTAGTAGGTCGGGGCCAACCACTAACAGCTTCCACCTTAGAAGGATCAACAAAAATCCCTCTACTAGATACTACATGCCCAAGGAAAGCCACTTCCTTCAACCAGAATTCACATTTAGAGAACTTCGCATACAACTTATGAGCCCTCAAAGTCGATAACACCTTCTCTAAATGTATGGCATGTAACTCCTCAGTCCTCGAATAAACAAGGATATCATCAATAAACACTATCACAAAGGAGTCAATGAACCTCTTGAACACTGTATGCATCAGGTCCATAAAGACTGCAGGAGCATTAGTCAGGCCAAAAGACATGACAACAAATTCATAATGACCATATCGTGTCCTGAAGGCAGTCTTGGGAATATCCTCATCTCTAATTCTCAACTGATGATATCCCGATCGAAGATCTATCTTCGAAAAGAGAGTAGCTCCCCTCAGCTGATCAAACAAGTCCTCAATCCTGGGCAAAGGATACTTGTTTCTCACTGTGACCCGGTTCAGCTCCCTATAATCAATACATAATCTCATGGGGCAATCTTTCTTTCTTACAAACAATACCGAAGCTCCCCAAGGTGATACACTTGGGCTTATAAACCCCAAGTCTAAAAGTTCTTGCAACTGCCTTTTCAACTCTTTAAGTTCAGCTAGTGCCATACGATAAGGTGCCTTGGACAATGGAACGGTCCCCGGAATCACCTCTATCTGGAAGTCTAACTCCCTCACCGGGGGAAAACCAGGTAACTCATCAGGGAAGACATCAATGAAATCCCTCACCACAAGTATAGAAGCTAAGGTAGTCACACTAATAGACGTGTCCACTACACTAGCTAAATAACCCCAAGCACCGTCACTCAAAAGTGCTCTAGCCTGGATCACCGAGATAACTACAGGTGTCATCCTACCTCGGGTCCCATGAAATCGAAAATTAGTCCCACATGGACCAACAAAGTCTACCACTTTCTCACTACAACCGATGTTGGCGTGGTTGGCTAACAGCCAATCCATACCCAAAATAATATCAAAGTCAGACATCGGCAACGCAATCAACATAGCATGGAGAAAGCAACCCATGATACACATATCATCAGTATAAACCACTCTATCCACAATCACAGATTTTTCGAGCGGAGTAGTAACATGTAACTTATGTCCTAACGGCTCAGAATCAAAGACAGTAGACTCGACAAACTCAGCAGAAATAAATGAGTGACTAGCCCCTTAATCAAATAACCAGAGCAGAGTGCCCTAATACCGATAAAGTACCTGTAACAATAGTACCAGATGCCTCAGCATCCTCTCGAGTAGTGGCAAAGACACGTGCCTGCTGTCGTGTCTGGGGCTGAGCAGGCCCAATCTGGCCTCTACCACCTGCCTGACCACGGCTCTGTCCTCGGCCCTGGCCCTGTCCTCGACCCTATCCCTGTCCAGAACTCTGACCCTGTCCTAAGCTCAGACCCTGACTCCCACGCTGCTGTGGTGTCTGTAAACTAGGACAAAATCGTCTAACATGTCCGGCCTATCCACAATGGTAGCACTTCTACACATAACATTGACCCAAGTGGTACCCAGAACAATCAGGACAAAAGGGCAAAGGAGGGGCCCGATCACCAGACTGACCTGAATGGAACTGTGATCCTGTCTGTCCCTTGCCCCTACCAGAAGCCTGTCTATGTGACTGTGTCCCTCGACCAGGGAGGTCGTCCACAGCTTTCCTCTTCCAAGAAGAGGTCTGAGCAACAATCTCATTGGCCTTTTTCTCAGAATCACCAATATCTAAGGCCAAAGCAGCAGTCAGAGCATCAGCATACGTACCAGGCTGTAAGGCTCGTACCTGCCCTAGTAGTTCTGCTCTCAAACCTACAATAAACCTTTTTCTCTTGCTTTCAGGATCAGTAACATGTTTTGTAGCAAATTTTGACAACCTGTCAAACTCTCTCTCATACTCCACAACTGATCTATCACCCTGTCTGAGTGTAAGAAACTGTATCTCTAACTGATCTCGTGTATCCACTGGATAGTATTTCTCATAGAACTTTTCCCTGAACATCTCCCAACTAACCTGTAACTCAGGGCTGAGAGTACGAAATAAACCCTTCCACCAGTACAAAGTATCATCTACTAAAGAATAGGTCCCACAGTGGACCTTCAAATGATCCGGACATTTAATGAATTCAAGTACCCTCTCTACTCTGGTGATCCATCTCTCAGCAACTGCAGGATCAGTAGATGTCCCATCAAACTCAGAAGTATTGTACCTGATATACTCTTTCAAAGTTTTTGCAGCATCAATAATACCAGACTGGTCTACAACGGGAGTGGGTACTCTAACAGGTGGTATAACCCGATCAGTCTGTCCTCCACCGCCTCGAAACAGGTCTAAAAAGTACTCCTTTGAAATGGTGACACTACGACCCTGACTAGGTGTCTGATCAATTGGAGGCTCATCCTCCCGATAAACAGGTGGAGGGGGTGGCGGTGTAACTGCCCTCGCCCGACCTCTACCTCGTATCCCAGCCTGTACTCCACTCCGACCTCTCCTAGGTATCACTGTCCTCGGAGGCATACTAAAATCACAATCAGAAAAGCCTCACATGAGATAATGGAAAAGGAATGGCAATACTACAATTACACTTATCAAAAGAGAAGGTTCTAAGGATACCTGGCACCGTTGACCTTGAACAATGATTGGACAAGAACAAAATCAAACCATGAAAACATGCGATGTATGTGGTCTACAGAACCAAAGAGGCTCTGATACCAACTGTAACGACCCGATTTTTCGTAAAATCATTTAAAATAAATGCGCAGCAGAAAACTTGATTTTACAGAAAAACGACATGGGTTCGTTTAAAATTTGGATAAACCAAAACCTGTTATACGTCTCAATTTTTCAGAAAAAGCAGTAAACCTGGAATGCGTATTCCATAATATGATGAAATGCTAAAGGAAGTTTAAAGTTCGAAAGAAAACATATACAAATTATACAAATGCTCCATCGAGCTCAAAATGAAACATAATAAAAGTAATGAAATGTTTAAGAGCATTCAAGAATGCTCCACCCAAAACCACATATGTTCTTGTCCATTCATTGTCTTGCTAGGTCACACGGTGCCACCTCCTCTACCTCGTCCTCTACCACGAGTCTTACCTGAAAAATTGTAATTGTAGCATCATTAGCATAAAAATACTAGTGAGAGTAAAATGAAAGCAAGTAATCCTATGAACAACATTTCATGTCAGAAATCGTGTCCAAAGGCCTAGATTTTACTTTACTACCCATTCCACTTTCCAAATATAGTCAACATACAATATATACTTTCTAAAAGTAACGATATCAAGACTTAAAGTAAAAGTACCCGTTATTACTAAGTCTTACTATGCAAATCTAAAGATTATGTAAATTGCATTACTAACTATCTTTCATCGTATCATGATACCGAATGGACCGAAGTCGACATACCACGTGCCATATCACAAATCATCGCACCATGATACCGTATGGAGCGTATCGTGGTAATTCATTCTATACTCTCCGAAGGATGATATTACTAACACTCGTAGTCAAATTCTCATTCATTAACTTGTTATAACATAAATAAGAAAAGTAAATAAACTTTATATAAATATAACATCTCGATCCTTTAACCACGATAATATGCATGAAGGTAATGAGGACATCCCGTAGGATTCGCATTCGCCCTTTATGCATGAATGAAGATAATGAGGATGTCCCGTAGGATCCCCATTCAACCTTATGAATGAAGAAAGTAATGAGACATCCTGTAGGATCCCATTCAAGCTTCTTTTCTTTCTCACTTTCTTTTCTTTTTCTCTGAAGGTGATGCGGACATTCCCCGTAGGGTCCAACATTCTCCCTTCTTTTCTTTCTCACTTTCTTTTCTTTTTCTCTGAAGGTAATGTGAACTTCCCGTAGGATTCATCATTCTCCCTTCTTTTCTTTCAATGATGCGAGATGTTATGGTGCAATATGTCATGGTATGCTCGCAAAAGTAAATAAACGTAAAGTGCGAATATTAAAGTAGCCGAAACAATCATAAAGTAAAGGGGCATAAAGTAAAAGACATAAAGTAAATAGATAGTAACTTTCGGAAGAACGATAAGTAAACCGTACAACCGATACATACTAAAGTATGATCTTTATCTTCCAAGGATTCTAAACTTCCAAATAAGATCCAAGGTTGTACATTCAAGTTCCTTAACCGTTCTATCTAAAATTATGGATCTTTTAACTTCCAATGATCCATCCTAAGCTTCGAAACGAATCTAACTTAGAACTTTCTAAGGTTCCAATGTTTTCCTCGAGAACTCCTAAGTTCTCACTCAAAGAACTAGCTCCTAATCCTAGGGCACTAGCTCACTTCCCTCTATTCTTAGATTCGAATCTTAGTCTTAGTTTCAAATTCTACAAATCATTATACTTATTCGCTTTCTAAGGTTACTTTAAATCCTAACTATTCTCACCTTAGTAAAAGATGATTTCGCTCCCAACCTCTGATAGAGCGATCAAGCAAAGTTCAAACCACCTACAATTAAAATTACATCTAACAATCAATAATTTACCAAATAACGATCAAACAACATCTAAGCGTACAAAACGACAAAAAACTCAACAAACCCCAACATGAGGCTCTCGGCCCCCCCCCATGAAAAGTGGGTCTCGGGTTTGGTTTTCCGGATTTTAGGCAATTTAGATGTGTTTCGAGTTGGTTTCAAGCAATTTCGATATTCCCGATTTCAATGGGTATCAATAATTAGGGTTTTTGAACAATATGTAATTTCCCGAATTGAATTACAATAAACATTATTTCAATAATTTATAACCCATATTCAAACGGGAAGGGCTTCGACTGAAACTCGGTTTTAGGGTTAAGGGAAAGTTTTCAAAAACTCTTAAAACAACTCCCGTATTTACAAACACCGAGTTTCCCGACAAGAAATCGAAGAATCAAAGAGAAAACTCCATTAAAACACTATTTGGAGCTTAGGGTTTCAAGATAAAATTACCGAGAACTCCGTATATCACGGGTGGCAAGCACGATGGTTGGGTGGAAATGAATCGTACGACCGATATCTTTCCAACGGACCTGGAATCAAGTCGATCGGTTGAGAATTAAACAAAACCCAAAATTTTTCTTCCCCCCCTTTGGAACCACCGGCAATGAGGAAAGAAATGGATGGTGATTTTGGTCAAATTTGGTAAATGGAGATTTAAAGAAGATAATGGAATAGTCTTTAGATATTTAGGAATTTTGGAAATGACGGATGCGTCCTTTTATGACTTTTGACTTATAATTCGAAACCCGAAGTTCTTAAACTATCCCAATGGTGATTAATAATAATTAATTGGCTCATTAATAATTATTAATACCATTAAAATGAAATTAAACTAAAAAGGTAATTAAAAGATCTAAACCGGAATAAACTACTAAATTCTAAATTAACAATTCTAAAATAAACTTTAATTACTTAAATTAAAATAAAATAAATAAATTTTTTTTATCACAAAATAACGGGACGTTACAACTCCAAAACTTGTTTGTAATTAAAAAGCTTGTTTCGAATTACTTGTTTCACCCTTAGGAGAAAATTGAATCCAAAGACCTAAGGTT
Source organism: Gynostemma pentaphyllum (assembly GCA_028015215.1). Lineage (NCBI taxonomy): Eukaryota > Viridiplantae > Streptophyta > Magnoliopsida > Cucurbitales > Cucurbitaceae > Gynostemma > Gynostemma pentaphyllum. The sequence goes on from CM051350.1 coordinate 13,069,654, forward strand.
CCCCACTTGTCAAAGTTTTCCTAGAGGAATTTGTCCATACTAAAGATCCAAACAGAGGAACCTCTTCTTTGGGAATCCTCTGTGACGACCCAACTCCGTTTAAATCAGATTTCAGCGGAAGACTTTATGTTTAATAAAAAATTGGCATGGATATGTTTGAAACTTAGACTATCCAAAACCTGTATACATTTTTCACATCAGGAAATTTAAAACACAGGAAATGCAATTCCTGTTGCAAATATTAAAAGAGATCGAGATTATAAAAAGCTAAAACAAAAGGCTCTTATGAGCTTATATACAAATATTCAACTCATAAGACAAATCATGAAATAAAATTGTCCATGGACTTTAAAAGTAACTCTAGTCCATCTCAACATCATCATCAACTTGATCAGATTGCACTAGCTCCTCTCCCATGACCCCGAACATTACCTGAAAATGTTGTAATATCATGAGCTAACAATAAAGTCTAGTGAAAATAAACAGAATAAAAAGTAACAATAGACTCCAAACCCGTATCCGGATTTGTGTCCAAGTAAAACTCATATTCCCTTACCTCTCAACCACCAAAATGGTTTTACATCAATATTTCACTTTTACTTACCAATTCACCCAAATAAATGAGGAACTAACTTCCAACCATTAGGAGCATGTGTTTCATAACACATATAACATTTGAATCTCGTTCTCTTTAATACCTTATACTATACATAAGGTTTACATCGAGTATTACCAACTCCAATTTCGAGATCTTCCAAATAATTGAGAATCTAGTTCTCTCCCATATGTATCATAATAATTTTACAAGGTTCAATACACCTTACATTCTCTATAGCACTCGGCTAAACATCATATTCCATTCCTTTTCTCTATAGAAATGTATGATACACATAATGTTTCATTTATTTTCTCTATAGCAACTCAGGCTATAAAATAAGGTTTACATTCCTTTATCTTTAATAATTAATGCTAAGCTCACTCGGTCTTTACATATTAAAACAAGATAACTCGTGATTAATCCCAATAATGTTAGCCCACGCAATCTCAACATTATACATTAACACACCCAATATATGTAAAGTACACTCGGCCTTTACATTAATATAATCAAAATCATGTTAAACTGACTAAGTCTTAACATTATGCATAAGAAACAATCTCATTTCACTATATCTTAACTTCGAAAAATAAACATTCAAGCTCGTAAATAAAGTACTAAAACAACTAATTAGTACTAAAGCATAACAAAGTAAATAATAATGTAAATTTCCATCATACACGTCATACCACACGTTATTGCATTTAACAATCACCACATCACCACTCAAATCACATTGTGACCACATTGTCACATTGTCACATTTCAATTCGTGACCACATTGTCACCATTCATATTTCACACCGTGACCACAATGTCACCAATAACATACCACACGTGGGCCACATTGTCACCAATAACATACCACACCGTGACAACATTGTTACCAATCACATTACCACACTGTGACCACATTGTCACCAATCACATTACCACACCGTGACCACATTGTCACCAATCACATACCACACCGTGACCACATTGTCACACGTACCACATGATGATTCGTTTCCCAATTCCATTCGTATCATAATGCCACACGTACTACTCCCCTTTGGTAGTACTAATTAGCGAATCTCATCGCTATAATTATTAAACTAATCACCACAACTCCTTTTCTCCAAATATTTTATAGTCCAACTAAACATAATACTTTTTCCCCAAAATTTCTTTTAACTACCTTATAACCACTCAAATAAACGGAGTATTCTAATACTCTTTTCCAATTTCCGGAAACATAATTTTCATTGAGAATATAACTTAATCCACAATAATCAACTCACCTTAACAACACCAAAAGTTAACTAATTTTCCTTATGCACTTTCCTCATCTCCCAACTACATCCAATCTTGAATAAGTTCTAAAATCTAGTAACCCTCTTAACCCCGATCATACATGATCGCCATGCAACCTGGAAACATAAAAGTAATCACAACTACTTTAAACTCACTTACTTTAATTCTTTCGATTTAAATCATAATCTCAACTTCCGATCCTACAAATCGTTCAACTTATTTGGTTTCTAAGGCTACTACTTTAATTTCTATTTATTCTCACATTGCATGCTCGCGTGACATCCAATTTCCCACGAATCAACAAACGAGCAATCGCACCTACAATTCATCAATTGCACAACATATTACAACTCATAACTAAGATGAGAACAAGTTTGAATTTTTGGATGAATAGTGATTTCGGATGAATAGTGTTTTCGGGTGAATAGTGTTTTTCGAAAATCCAGGTTCAAAATTGTGACGACCCGACACTTTTAAATAGATTTAATTTAGAAAACACAGCGGAAGTCTTTTATTTTACGAAAAATTGGCGTGGTTATGTTTGAAAATTGGCTAGCCAAAACCTGTTTACATCCTAATTTTCAAATCTAATAAAATCCACAAGGAACATCAAGTCCCATTTCAGGAGTTCAAAGATGTATATCATAAAAACATCAACATTAAGCTCTTATGAGCTAAATACAAAGTACAAATCATTAAAGTTCTTAAAGTTCATCAAAATAAAGACAATAACTTTACAACAAAAGAGTCCATCTCGAGGTCAGCATCCCTCGATCACGCAGCACCATCTCCCCTTCCACGGCCTCTAGCAAGGGCATTACCTGAAATTGGTTGTAATATCATGAGCTAACAACTTAAGCCCAGTGAGAATAATAAGCATAAAAAGTAAAGAAAGACCTCAAACTCGTATTTCGATTTGTGTCCAATTAATCCGACACAATTTACTCCTAAAATCCTCCAAGCTCTAGGTAATTTCATTCTAAACTTTCCAAAGGATGATATTACTAACTCTCGTAGTCAATCCTCATCCATTAAACTTGTTATCATAACTAAGAATAATAAATAAAACTTTGCATAAATAACATCTCGATTATCTTTCTCATCTATCATATGCATAAAAATAATGAGTACATCCCGTAGGATACGCATTCGCCATTTATGCATGAAATGAAGGTAATGTGGATTTTCACATTTCATCCACCATTCAACCTTATGCATGAAGGTAACGTGGATATTTCACATTTCATCCACCATTCCTCATGCATGATGAAGGTAACGTGGATATTTCACATTTCATCCACCATTCCTTACATTCTCATCCTCACTTTCTTTTTTCTTTTTTTTTACTTTCTTTCAATGATGCGAGATGTTATGGTACAATAAATAATGGTGAAAAATGTTATGCATATGCTTGCAAAAATAGATAAAGTAAAGTGCGAATATTAAAGTAATCGAAACCAACATAAAGTAAAAGACATAAGGTAAAAATAGATAAGAACCTCGGACGAACGATTTATAAATCGAACTCCGCTATCAATAATAAAAGTAGGGTCAAAACATAACGATTAACCTAAACCTTTAAGGATTCTAAACTTCCAATAATCTGAGGTTCTATCAATCGTTCTTTATAAAAGTCTTGGATCATTTAACTTCCAATGATCCATCTTAAACTCCGAAACTAATCTAACTTAGAATCTTCTAAGATTCGGGGCTTCCATCGAGAAATCCTAAGTTTCTCGCTTAAAGGATTAACTTCAAATCCTAAGGCACTATCTCACATCTCTCTAATCTTAGATTGGATTCTAATCTTAGTTCCCGATTCTACAAATCATCATACTTATTTGCTTTCTAAATTTACTTTAAATCCTAACTATTCTCACCTTATAAGTGAAGACTTCGCTCCTAAACACCGGAAGAGCGATCAAGCGAACGGTTCAAAAACACCTACAGTTGAAATTATAACTCAAAAATTAATAAATTACCAACTATCGATCAAACAACGACTAAACACACAAAATGACGAAAAATCCATCAAACCCCCCAAGGAGAGGCTCTCGGCCCTCTCAAAGAATTGGGTCTCGGGTTTGGTTTTGCGACTTTTTGGCAATTTAAATACGTTTTGAGTTGGTTTTAAGCAAATTCGATAATCCCGATATCAATGGGTATCGATAATTAGGGTTTTTGAACATTAATCTCTTTCCCGAATTGAACTTAAATAAACATCATTTCATTAAATTCTAACCCAAAATCAAACCCAAAAGGGTAAATTTCAAACGGGAAGGGTTTCGACTGAAACTCGGTTTTAGGGTTAAGAGATTGTTTCCAAAAACACTTAAAACAACTCCCGTATTTACAAACACCGAGTTCTACAACACGAAATCGAAAGAAATCAAAGAAAACTCCATTAAAACACTATTTGGAGTTAGGGTTTGAAACTTCACTTACCGAGAACTCCTTGGATCTCGAGAGAAACGTACGATGGATAGGTGGGAAATGATCCTTGACTCAAGGGCTTTCCGATTTATCCTAGCTCGAGTCGATCCGCCGAGAAACGAACGAAAACCGATTTTTCTTTCTTCCTCTTTGGTGCTCACAGGTGGGGAGGGAAAACTATGGAGGTTTTTGGTCAATTTTTGAAGTCAAAGATGATTTAAAGAAGATTAATGAATAGTGTTTAGATATTTTGGAATTTTGGAAATGACGGTTACGTCCTTTTATGACTTTTGGCTTAAAAACGAATCACGAACTTCTCAAACTAACCCAATGGTGATTAATAATTATTAATTGGCCAGTTAATAATTATTAATACCATTAAAACGAAAATAAACTAAAAAGGTAATTAAAAGGACTTAAACCAAAATAAACTACTAAATTCTAATTTACTGATAAATAAATGAACTTTAATTACTTAAATTAAAATAAAATAAATAAATTTTTTTTTATCACAAAAATAACGGGACGTTACAAAAATTGTCAAATTCCATGATAGAAATTCATGATTTCAACTTCAAAACTCATTTATAATAAAAAACGCCCAAAATCATATAAAAGTTTTGAAAACTTACTTTTTGGGACTTCCCTTAGAGAACGAGAAACTTCGAAAAGGTAGGTTGGATAGGTAGCCCTCGTCCCTACCAATCCAACGCAACCGAAATCAAGCCGATCCACCGAGAAACGAAGAAAAGCCAAGACCTCTCCCATGGTGGAAGAAGCCTACGGCCATGAACAAGAGAAGGAGAAGAAGAATGAAGGAGATGGTCAACCTTGGTCAATTTAAAGAGATGTGAATAGTGATTTTAGATATTTTAAGAAATTAGAAATTACGGATACGTCCTTAAATGATTTAACTCATAAATCGAAACCCGAAGTTCTTAAACTAGCCCAATGGTGATTAATAATTATTAATTGACCCGTTAATAATTATTAATACGACCATAACTAATTTAGGCAAATAAAACGATTAAAAAGGGTTTCGAGCGAAATTAACTACTAAATTCTAAATTACAAAATAATAATTAAACTAAATACTCTAATTGAAATAAATAAATAATTAACATATTCAATAAATAAATAACATTAAATAAAAAAAAATCACTTCAAAAAAATTAACGGGACGTTACATCCTCTTTGGACAAAAATACCAAAAGAATATCCGAACCACTCAAACAACTTGTTTGTAATTGAAAAACTTGATTCAAAGTAAATGTTTCACTCTTCAGACCAAATTATATCCAAACACCTAAGGTTTCCAACTTGTCAAAGTTGTCCTCTGGGTTTGGTCATTCCTAAATATCCAAATGGAGGAAACTCTTCTTTGGACATCCTCTGTAACGTTCCGTTACTTTTGAGGTAAAAAAAAATTATTATTTATTTTACTTTAATTTAAGTAATTAAAGATTATTTTAGATTCAGTAATTTAGAATTTAGTACTTTATTTCGGTTTAAACCTTTTTAATTGCATTTATAGCTTAACTTAGTTTTGGTCGTATTAATAATTATTAACGGGCCAATTAATAATTATTAATCACCATTGGGTTAGTTTAAGAACTTCGGGTTTCGATTTATAAGTCAAAAGTCATTAAAGGACGCAACCGTCATTTTCCAATTTCTTAAAAATATCATTTCACTATTCCCCTCCTTCTTTAAATTCCCATTGACCAAGGATTGACCAAGACAACTCTTCCTCTCTTCATCTTTTCTTCTCTTCTTGCCGTGGGTGAGGGGTTTTGGGAAAAAGATTTTGGGTTTTGCTCAATTCTCAACCGATCGACTTGATTCCGGGTGCGTTGGAAAGATCTCGGGTCTAGGATTCCTTTACACCTAACAATCGTGCCTCCCACCCGTGTTCTAAGGACTTCTCGGTAAGTTAAACTTCAAACCCTAAAGCTCCAAATAGTGTTTTAATGGAGTTTTCTCTTTGATTCTTTGATTTCTTGCCGAGGAACTCGATGATTTTAAGTACGGGAGTTTTTTTAAGTGTTTTTGAAAACTTTCCCTTAACCCTAAAACCCGAGTTTGAGCGAAAACATGTTCCATTTGAAATTTACCTTTTGGGGTTGAATATGGGTTATTTATTATTGATTATTTTGTTGTTGTAATTAAATTAGGGAAATTACATATTGTCCAAAAACCCTAATTATCGATACCCATTGAAATCGGGAACTTCGATTTTGCTTGAAACCAACTCGAAACACGTCTACATTGCCTAAAAGCCGTAAAACCAAACCCGAGACTCACTTTTTATGGGGGTGCTGAGAGCCTCATGGTGGATTTATAGGGGTTTTCGTCGTTTTGTGCGTTTAGATGTCGTTTGATCATTATTTGATAACTTATTGATTGTTAATTGTAATTTTAATTGTAGGTGGTTTTGGACTTTGGTTTGATCGTGATATCGGAGGTTTGGAGCGAAACCACTTTTACCAAGGTGAGAATAATTAGAAAGTAAAGTAGCTTTAGAAACCGAATAAGTAGAATGATTTGTAGGATCGGAAGTCGATCTTAAGGTTTGAATCGAAAGGATAGAAGAAAATGAGCTAACTTATTAGATTTGGGAGTTAGTTTAAATCTCAAGTTGAGAAAACTCTTAGGTTTCAAAGGAAACGTTTAACTCTCGGAAATTCTAAGTTTAGGTTAGTTCGATACTTAAGGATGATTATTCGGAAGATGAAGGTTTCAAGTTTAATGGATTAAACAAGAACTTGATAAGGAAATTTCAAGTTCTTATCGGGAAGAATTAGAATCTTTCGAATTGGAGACTTTAAGATAAAGTTAGTAAGTAATATTAACTGAGACTGTTTGACTTGATTTATTTACTGAATTCCTTATCAAAAGTTTCTACCTTCTTAAATTACGTTTAAGAGTATTATGACCCATTTACTTTTATATTCCTTTGGTTGCTTGAAAGTTTATATTTATTTACATGTAATCGCAAGCCTATTCATATCATATCATATCATATTGCATATCGAAATCGGGAGGAATAATGAGGCAATGCATAGTCTTAGTGAGCTTGCATTGTCTGGTATTATTCGTTTTATGTCCGTATATGTACATGAGGAATGCTAAAGGACTACGAACTTTGCATGATCGGAGGAGATGGATAATGAGATAATGATGGAACTATGCGAGTTCACATTATCTGGTATTATCCATAATTACTATGATACATATACGAAGATACAAGGTGAATGAACTGACCTACGGGAGCTTCATTACCTGCCATTAATCACTAGAGATGGGAAGTTATGATTAAAAAGACTTATATGTTCTAATTGAAAAGCGAGATAATGAGGTGAATGAACTAACCTACAGGAGCTTCATTACCTGACATTATTCGCATGTGATGATTATAATGATTTAAAGATGGTGTATTCTTTATATTATTTAATTAGTGAATGATTGATGGTTAGACTTCATTTGCTAACATTATATGAATATACATAAATTAGAGTAAATGTTATACTTAGTATGAAACATCAAAAGTATGACACAAAAACAGGTGTATGCTTTGGAATCATTTCTCTAAACTTTAGAAGTTTAGTAAAACATAAGTAAGTTGTAATTGGACACAAATCAGAATGCGGGTTTGGGGTCTATTGTTACTAAATTTTCTATCTATTCTCATTGGGCTTTGTTCTTAGCTCATGATATTACAAACATTTTCAGGTAATGCTCTTGTTAGAGGTCGTGGGAGAGTAGCTGGTGCTGCATGATCGATGGATGATGACCTCGAGATGGACTAGGTGTGTGTTTAAAGTCCATGGACTTCGTTTTGTGAATTTTATACATTTTGGAGTTGTATATTTGTAAATGGCTCTTAAGAGCTTTTCATTTCACTTTTATGATAAAAATCTCTTTGAACTCTTGATTAGGAACTTAAAGTTCCTTCTGTTTTTAGATTTCGGAATTTAAGATGTAAACAGGTTTTGGCTAGCCAACTTTCAAACATAACCACGCCAATTTTTTTTTAAATATAAAGACTTCCGCTGTGTTTTCTAATTAAATGATTTTAAAAGATGTCGGGTCGTCATATCCTCTTTGGACAAGAATATCAAAAGAGGATCAGAACAACTCCAAAAACTTGCTTGTAATTGAAAACCTTGTTTCAAAGTACTTGTTTCACTCTTAAGACCAAATTGATTCCAAAAACCTAAGGTTTTCCGCTTGGCAAAGTTTTCCTCATGATTTGGTCAATCCCAAATATCCAAATGGAGGAAGCTCTTTTTTTGGAATCCTCTATGGACCAAAATATCAAAAGAAGATCCGAACCACTCCAAAAACATGTTTGTAATTAAAAAGCATGTTTCAAAGTAATTGTTTCACTCTTTGGACCAAATTAATACCAAAGACCTAAGGTTTCCCGCTGGGCAAAGTTTTCTTCATGATTTTGTCCATCCTAAAGATCCAAATGGAGGAACCTCTTCTTTGGGAATCCTCCAAGGACCAAAGTATCGAAAGAGGAACCGAACCACTCCAAAACATGTTTGTAATTGAAAAGCTTGTTTTAAAGTACTTGTTTCACTCTTCTGACCAAATAAAATCCAAAGACCTAAGGTTTCCCACTTGTTAAAGTTTTCCTCTAGATTTCATCCATCCCAAAGATCCAATTGAAGCAACCTCTTCTTTGGGAATCTTCTTTGGATGAAAACATGGAAAGAGGATCCGAACTACCCCAAAAACTTTTTTGTAATTGAAAATCTGGTTTCAAATTACTTGTTTCACTATTCGTATCGAATTGAATTCAAATACCTAAGGTTTCCCACTTTTCTAAGTTGACCTCAAGATTTGATCCATCCAAAAATTCCAAATGGAGGAAGCTGTTCTTTGGAAATCTTTTTTGGATCAAAGTAACGAAAGAGGATCTGAACCTCTAAATAAACTTGTTTGTAATTGAAAAGCTTGTTTCAAAGTATTTGTTTCACTCTTCAAACAAAATTGATACCAAAAACCTAAGGTTTCCCGCTTGGAAAAGTTTTCCTCATGATTTGGTCCATCCCAAAGATCCAAATGGATTAAGTTCTTCTTTGGGAATTGATATGAAACCCTAGAAAATTGAAATAGAAACTCTTTGATATGCAAAGAACCCCTAGATGCAAATCCTAAAACCCCAATAAACAATAAGGCAAAACCCTTGGAATGCAAGAAGAGAAAGATTATTCCAATGATCTAATATCTTGAAATAAGAGAACTTGTTCTTATTTCAAGATCAAAACAATCTACAAACACAATAGATCAAGTTATGCTTGAATGTTTCTAAAACATGCAACCTAGAACAAGGCTACAAAATGCAAGGTAAAATCAACCAAGCAATAAGCAAAACAAAGCTATTTTCTATCATATTAATTCTTAGTATTTAGGGTTACAAATGAGGCCTTTAAATAGGAAAATAAACCCTAAAAATACCAAGAAAATTCGGATTACAAAGAGGCACAAAATCTGCCAAATCTTTCCTTAAGTGCATTTGGTGCATTTTAGGAAAGTTTTGCCCTATAAGATATTATATCATTCCTAAACTATTCTAAGCATTAAAGATGATAAATAAAGGCCTAAAACATGTCCAAATACATTGTAAATTCGTGGACATCATATATGGAAGGTTTGGGAACAAATATGGAAAGTGGTCCAAATAAAAAAAGTTTGCAAAAGTGATGCAACTTTCCTAATTAGCTCCTCTTCAATTCTGATTGAACGAGTCTTCAATACTCTTCCTCCAAATTCATTTGCCATAGATTGAAGTTCATCACGTCCTTTTCCATATCCTCCATTATCGGATCTTCGAAGCTTGTCTTGACTTTGCTAATGTAGGCTTGTAAATGGATATCAATGCTTCTCTTGAACTTTAATGTTGTGATTTGTCCTTGGGCTTTTTGTGACGTTACATGATTCATATCATCCCCTCCCTCTTGAAAAGGATTCGTCCTCGAATCTATAACATTACCTCCATCGCAATTGTGACGACCCGTCACTTTTAAATAAATTAAATTAAATTAAATCAAATCAGAGAAAACAGCGGAAGTCTTTTATTTTAAGAAAAATTGGCGTGGTTATGTTTGAAAGTTGGCTAGCCAAAACCTGTTTACATCCTAATTTTCAAATCTAATAAAATCACATGGAACATTAAGTCCCAAATCCGGAGTTCAAAGATGTAATATCATAAAACATCATCCATAAGCTCTTATGAGCTAAATACAATACAAAATCATCAAAGTCTTTAAAGTTCACAAAAGTAAATACATAAACTTTACAATAACCGAGTCCATCTCGAGGTCAACATCCCTCGATCACGCAACACCATCTCCTCTCCCTCGACCTCTGGCCAGGGCATTACCTGAAATTTTTGTAATATCATGAGCTAAAAAGTTAAGCCCAGTGAGAATAATAAGCATAAAAAGTAAAGATAGACCTCAAACTCGCATTTCGATTTGTGTCCAATTAATTCGACACAATTCACTCCTAAAGTCCTCCAAACTCTAGGTAATTTCTTTCTAAACTTCCAAAGGATGATATTACTAACACTCGTAGTCAATCCTCATCCATTAACTTGTTATGACATAAAATAAGAAAAGTAATGACTTTGCATAAAATATAACATCTCGATTCTATAATCTATCGATCATATGCAATGTAGGGTTCGCATATACCCTTATGCATGAATGAGGTAATAAGTACATCCCGTAGGATACCCATTCATATGCGTGAAGAAGTAACAGGTACATCCCGTAGGATACCCATTTAACCTTCTTTCTTAGTTTTACTTTCTTTTCTTTTCTTGAAGGTGATGCGGACACTACCCATAGGCTCCAACATTCTTCCCTTCCTTTCTTTCTCACTTTCTTTTCTTTTTCTCTTTTCAATGATGCGAGATGTTATGGTGATGCTTGCATATGCTTGAAAAAAGTAGATAAAGTAAAGTGCAAATAATAAAGTAACCGAAACAAACATAAAGTAAAAGGGGCATAAAGTAAATAAATAAGAAACTCCGGACGAACGATATGTCAATCGAACTCCGCTAACAATAATAAAAGTAAAATCATATCTTAAACGATTAACCTATACCTTCAAGGATTCTAAACTTCCAATATAATCCAAGGTTCTATTAATATTCGTTCTATAATACAAGTTTGGATCTTTTAACTTCCAATGATCCAACCTAAGCTTTGAAACGAATCTAACTTAGAATCTTCTAAGATTTGATAGTTTCCTCGAGAACTCCTAAGTTCTCAATTAAAGGATTAACTCCTAAACCTTAGGGCACTAACTCACATCCCTCTAATCTTAGATTCGGATTCTAGTCTTAGTTTCAATTCTACAAACCATCATACTCATTCGCTTTCTAAAGTTACTTTAAATCCTAACTATTCTCACCTTAAAGAAAGTTGACTTCGCTCCTAAGTCCGGAAGAGCGATCAATCAAACAGTTCGAAAACACCTACAATTGAATTATATCACACAATCAAAAATTTACAAACTATCGATCAAACATTGTAACGACCCGCTTTCCGTTAAGTTCTTTAAATTCAAATGCACAGCGGAAGACTAGATTTTTAAAGAAAAACGGCGTGGGTTCGTTTAAAAATCGAATAACCAAAACCTGTTTTACAACCCAAATTCCAGAAAAAGCGATAAATTGGGAAATGCGCATTTCAAAAGATATTTAAATCATACAATATAGACATATTTAACACAAATACCCCTTTCGGGCTCAAAAAGACATAAGTATGTAAAGATGGAATAATTTACAAGCATTTCAATGAATGCTAAACCAAAACGAGTTCTTAATATTGTCCATACACCATCTCGACTAGTCACGCGGCTCCACCTCCTCTACCACGCTTCTTAGCTCGAGGTTTACCTAAAAATTTGTAAGTGTAGCACCATTAGCATAACATGCTAGTGAGAGTAAAACGAAAGCAAGTAATCCTATGAACAAAATCTCATAACCGAAATCGTGTCCAAAGGCCTATAATGCTCGATACTACCCACATCCACACTTCCAATTTCCATACAATCAATCGATAGTTATAAACTACCTGTAATCGTCATTCAATACCATGAGATAGATACTTAAAGTAAAATTAACATTCACAACTAAGTCTCATAACACATTTCTAAAGAATAGGTAAAAATAGCATTAACTATCTTTATTACCAAACAAGTTCATCGTAACGTGCTAATGTATGGATCGAAATCAACATACCACGTACGGTCGTACCATATTACCATCATCGCACCATGATACGTATGGATCGGAATCAACATACTATCATGTGCCGTGTCACAAGTTATAGTACCATGGTTACATATGGATCAAAATCACATACTACCATGTACTATTTCATAAACCCTCGCACCATGATTGTATATGGATCAAAATCTCATACTACCATGTGCCGTAGTGCCATCATATTAACGTGCTCGTATGGATCCGAATCAACATACCACGTACGGTCGTACCATATTACGATCATCGCACCATGATTACATATGGATCAAAATCTCATACTACCATGTGCCGGATCACAAGTTATAGTACCATGGTTACATATGGATCAAAATCACATACTACCATGTACTATTTCACAAATCATCTCACCATGATTACATATGGATCAAAATCACATACTATCACGTGCAGAATCAAAGTGCTCGAAGTTCCCACAAATCATCACACCATGATTACATATGGATGAAAATCAACATACTACCATGTGGGAATCAATGTGCCCTAGGTCTCCAATAAGTTAGCTAAACTCCAAAGAATTCTACTAAGTTAAAAAGAAACCTAACTAACTAGATTACACGAGTTATCACTCAAGTGCATCTTCTAATTACTTTAACTTCCAAAATCCATCAAAGTAACTTTCATTCTCACTTTCATCTAACATCTCCAAATCACATTACCATACATCCAAACCACTCCGATGTTCCCTATTCATTGAACTATCCATAAATCCAAACTTTCTCCACACACACTTCCAAATTAAAGTCTCCAACCAAATCTTAATCCTAAGAAGTTATCACCCTCTTTACATCGATAAACAATTACATAACGAAACTAAATTCATAAAACCACTAACTTTCACATTAAACTCACCTTAGCTTAAAGACAAGCTCCGAATAATCCGAGGTTGTAAATTCACGATCAATTCACAATCCTACAAACGAATTATTCCTAAATTACATTAATTAACTGAAAAGCAATCAAACAACATCTAAACACACAAAACGACGAAAAACCCGGATTTTAACCCTATGGTACTCTCGGTCATACAAGGGAAAATAGGGTTCGGGTTTGGTTTTCTGGATTTTATGCACTTTAGAGGTGTTTCGGGTTGGTTTCAAACAAATTCGATATTCCCGATTTCAATGGGTATCGATAATTAGGGTTTTTGAACGTTATGCCATTTCCCGAATTGAATTTAAATAAACAATAATTCAACAATAAATAACCCATAATCAAACCCAAAAAGGTAAATTTCAAACGGGAAGGGTTTCGACTGAAACTCGGTTTTAGGGTTATGGGAAAGTTTCCAAAAAGTTTCCAAAAACACTTAAAACTACTCCCGTATTTACGAACACCGAGTTTCACGACAAGAAATCGAAAGAAAACAAAGAAAACTCCATTAAAACACTATTTGGAGCTTAGGGTTTGAAACTTTACTTACCGAGAACTCCGTGGATCACGGGTGGCAAGCACGATGGTTGGGTGGAAAGGAATCCTAGACTCGAGGGCTTTCCGATGCAACCAAAATCGAGTCGATCCGCTGAGAAACGAGCAAAAACCGAAAATCCCCAAATCCCCTTTGCTACCCACGGCCTTGAGAGAGAATGGATGAAGAAAAATGGTCAACTTTGAGTCAATATGAGTTTTTAAAGATGAGTGAATAGTGTTTTGATATTTTTAAGAATTTGGAAATGACGGTTGCGTCCTTTTATGACTTTTGACTTCTAAATCGAAAACCGAAGCTCTTAAATAAATCTAAAGGTGTTTAATAATTATTAATTGGCCCATTAATAATTATTAATGTCACCGAAAATGAATTTAAAGTATTAAAACGATTTAAATGAATTTTGGACGAAAATAACTACTAACATCGAAATTACAGAATTTAACTATTCTTAAAAGCTTTAAATAAAAATAAATAAATAAAATAATAATAATAAAAAAAAAAATTTACCCCCAAAAGTAACGGGACGTTACAAACATCAACTAAACGTTCAAAACAACGAAAAACTCAACAAACCCCCCATAGAGGCTCTCGGCCCTCTCAAGAAAAATGGGCTTCGGGTTTGGTTTTCCGGCTTTTAGGCAATTTAAAAGTGTTTCGAGCTGGTTTTAAGAAAATTCGATATTCCCGATTTCAATAGATATCGATAATTAGGGTTTTCGAATATTATACCCTTTCCCGAATCGATTTTCAATAAACAATATTTCACTAATTTATAACCCATAATTAAACCCAAAAGGGTACGGGAAGGATTTTGACTGAAACTCGGTTTTAGGGTTATGAGAAAGTTTCCAAAAACTCTTAAAACTACTCCCGTATTTACAAACACCGAGTTTCACGGCAAGAAATCGAAAGGAAACAGAGAAAACTCCATTAAAACACTATTTGGAGCTTAGGGTTTCAAAAGAAACTTACCAAGAACTCCTTGGATCTCGAGAGAAACGCATGATGGTTAGGTGGAAAAGGATCCTTGACTCGAGGGCTTTCCGATTTATCCAAGATCGAGTCGATCCGTCGAGAAATGAACGAAAATCAAAATTTTCCTTTTGCTTCTTGGAACCCACGATTTTGGAGGAAGAATGGATGATGATTTGGTTAATTTTTTGGTCAAAGTGGATTTAAAGAAGATGAAGTGAATAGTGTTTGGTATTTAGGAAATTTGAAAATGACGGTTGCGTCCTTTTATGACTTTTGACTTATAAAACGAAACCCGATGATCTTAAACTATCCCATTGGTGATTAATAATTATTAATTGGCCCGTTAATAATTATCAATACCATTATAACGTATTTAAGTAAATAAAGCCATTAAAATGACTTAAATCGAAATAAACTACTAAATTCTAATTTACGGATAAATAAATAAACTTTAATTACTTAAATTAAAATAAAATAAATAAAAAATTTTTTATCACAAAATAACGGGACGTTACAGGAATAAATTAAGTTAATAACATAAATAAAAGCACTTAAAGCACACTTACCTTGTGTATTGTGAATTGGCACCAAAGAGAGCAACAATGGTAGTACCATTCCTTCTCCTTTCAAGTTAACACCTCCAGGGTAAAATATTGTTGGTTTCCTTCCCTTTAAATCAGCAAAACAACCTAGCTTATCAAAGACCACAATACTGACAATATGATTTGTGGATAGTGGTAACAAGTCTAATAGAATATATGGACCATAGTCTATCTCGTAAATTTTCTCATACTCAACAATACTCACAAGATGATCACATCGTGAAGGTAACAAATTAATCAAAACATATGAGCCATAATCAAATTCAAATAGGTCTAATGTGTTGGGGTAAACTAGAAAAGATGAAAACTCTATGCTCTCCCTAAATGCATCATATGTTTTATCAAAGATAACTCGTGTAGCACAAAACATATGTTTATCATTAGAATGGAATTAAAGTGGTAAAATATCAGAGTTGAGATCAAATTTAGCAAAAAAACAAGTTTTATGCATATCATCAAGAATAGGATTCGAATACTTTAAAATGGTTGCTTTTACCCTATTTTCCATGCATTGAGTCACGTGAGGTATTGATCCCTTGAGTATGGAAGCCCCTTGAATGTTGTCTTCATGATATTTTATGCCTTGCATTGATGACAAATTACTAGGTATCTCATTAGGGAACAATCTTTTGAATTCCTGGAAAAACTTAACAAACATACTAGGCAAAGATGGGTTAAGTGTAAAACAAACCTTTTTGTACAAAAGTACAAATGTAGGTTGGTAGATTTCTTTCCTAGCCTCACTTGATCTAACTTTCAAGCTCTCATTCTCTATTTCACTCTCTTTTTGCTCACTAAACTCAAATGTCTCACACTTTGTAATCTCAAAGCACTCTTTCTTTTCACTCTCATTACACTCTTTCTTTTCAAACTCTCTTTCTTTTGAATCAATCTCTCTTTCTTTTTTACTCATCTCATTACACTCTTTCTTTTCCAACACTCTTTCTTTTGGCTCACTCTTTTCTTTTTCATCACTAATCTTTCTTTCTTTTGGCTTACTCTCTTTTTCACAATTCTCATTGTTTTCAAATTTAGAACACTTTTGTAACTCACATGCTTCCTCCATTAAGACGACCTGACTATTTTTAAATAATTTAGATATAAAACACAAGAGAAGTCTTTATATTTTAAGAAAAATTGCGTGGTTATGTTTGAAAATGGGCTAGCCAAAACCTGTTTACATCTTAAATTCTGAAATCTAAAAACACAAGGAACATTAAGTTCCTAACCAGGAGTTCAAAAGAGTTATAAACATAAAAGTAAAGACGAAAAGCTCTTAAGAGCTATATACAATTTACATCTCAAAAGACACAACATAACAAAATGAGACCATGGTCTTTTACAAGTATCTAGTCCATCTCTGTGTCATCATCCTCTCGATCAAGCGCGCACCAGCTCCTCTCCCACGACCCCAAACATTACCTGAAATGTTTGTAATATCATGAGCTAACAACTTAAGCCCAGTGAGAATAAACAAAATAAAAAGTAAAGTTAGACCCCAAACCCGTATCCGGATTCGTGTCCAAGAACGTACTTACTCTTTGCTATTAACCCATTCAAAGAGTTTATATCAAGTGTTCCACTTTTACTTACCAATTCTCCAATATAATTGTGCAACTACATTCCAAGCATTTCTGGGTATGGTTTCGTAAATGCATATAGCATTTATATCTCATTTTCTTTATATACCTTATACTATATACAAGGTTTACATCAAATCTTATTCTCCCAAATGTGAGATCTTCCAATTTAGTGAAAAACTAGTTCTCTTACATATGTATCACATATAATTATGCAAGGTTCAATACGCCCTTGTGTTCTCTCATTATCCAATTCAATCTCATTCCTTTTTCCTATAGCACTTGGCTATACATCAATTTCATTTCTTTTCTCTCTAGAAAAGTACGTCTTACATAATCCTTTCTATAGTTCTCTAATCTCTAGAAAACTAACTTTCATAATCATAATCTCCATAGGATGATAATACTAGCACACGTAGTCTAACTCTCATCCATTAACTTGTTATAACATAAACAAGAAAAGTAAATAGACTTTGCATAAATATAACATCTCGATTCTCTATCCATGAGATATATTTCCATCGATCATATGCATGAAGGTAATGAGGACATCCCGTAGGATTCGCATTCGCCCTTTATGCATGAATGAAGGTAACGTGGACATTCCACGTAGTATCCACCATTCAACCTTATGAATGAAAAAGGTGATGCGGACAATTCCCATAGGGTCCAACATTCTCCCCTCCTTTTCTTTCTCACTTTCTTTTCTTTTTCTCTGAAGGTGATGCGGACATTCCCCGTAGGGTCCAACATTCTCCCCTTCTTTTCTTTCTCATTTTCTCTTCTTTTTCTATGAAGGTGATGTGAACTTTCCCCGTAGGATCCATCATTCTCCCCTTCATTTCTTTCTCATTTTCTTTTCTTTTCAATGATGCGAGATGTTATGGTGCGAGATGTTATGATATGCTCGTAAAAGTAAATAAACGTAAAGTGTGAATATTAAAGTAGTCGAAACAAGCATAAAGTAAAGGGGCATAAAGTAAAGGACATAAAGAAAAAGGATCATAGATGTCCTTATGCATAAAGTAAATAGATAGGAATTCCGGAAGAACATTAAGTAGTTTGAACTTCCGCTACTTTAAATAAAGTAGATCTTATCTTAAATAAGTAATCTACACTTCCAAGGATTCAAAACTTCCAACTAAAATCCAAAGTTCTATTTTCGAATTCCTTTAACCATTCTATCCAAAAGTTTGGATCTTTTAACTTCCAATGATCCATTTAATCTCCGGAACGATTCTAACTTAGAACTTTCAAAAGTTCAACGTTCCCTCGAGAAACTCCAAAGTTTTCACTCAAAGAACTAGCTCCTAATCCTAAGGGCACTAGCTCACTTTCTTTTACTCTTAGATTCGAATCCTATTCTTAACCTCCGATTTTACAAACCGTTCTACTTATTCGGTTTCTAAAGTTGCTTTAAATCCTATTTATTCTCACCTTAGCCAAAATAGATTTGCTCCAAATCTACGAAAGCACGATCAAACAACGATCCGAAACACCTACAATTAAAAGTATATCTAACGATCATTAATAAATCATACATCGATCAATTAACATCTAAAAGCTCAAAACGACGAACAACCCCAGAAAAACTCAAGGGTGCTCTAGGCCCCTCAATGAAAAAATGGGTTTCGGGTTCGGTTTACCGGCTTTTAGGCACTTTAGAGGTGTTTCGAGTTGGTTTTAAGTAGTTTCAAAGTTCCCGATTTCAATGGGTATCGATGATTCGGGTTTTTGAACAATAAACGATTTCCCGAATTTAATTACAATAAACATTAAATCAATAAAAGTAAACCCCAAAACAACCCCCACGATGTAAAATTCAAACGGGAAGGGCTTCGACTGAAACTCAAGTTTTAGGGTTGAGGGAAAGTTGTCAAAATTACTAAAAACAACTCCCGTAATAAAAGTCATCGAGTTTAACGGCAAGAAATCAAAGATTCAAAAGGAAAACTCCATTAAAACACTATTTCGAGCTTAGGGTTTGAAGTTTAACTTACCGAGAAATCCGTAGATCACGAGTGGAAAGCACGATTGTTAGGTGGAAAGGAATCCTAGACTCGAGGGCTTTCCGATGCAACCGAAATCGAGCCGATCCGCCGAAAAACGAAGAAAAACCAAAAATCCCCTAATCCTCCATGAGAGCTACGGTTTTGAGGAAGGAGGAAGAAAAAAATGAAGACTTTGGTCAACTTTGTGATTTTTAAAGATGAGTGAATAGTATTTTGATATTTTTTAAGAAATCAGAAATGACGGTTGCGTCCTTTTATGACTTTTGACTTCTAAATCGAAACCCGAAGCTCTTAAATTAATCTAAAGGTGATTAATAATTAATAATTGGCCTATTAATAATTATTAATGTCACCGAAACTAATTTAAAGTATTAAAACGATTAAAAAGAATTTTGGGTGAAATTAACTACTGAATTCTAAATTACAAAAATAATAATTAAACTAAATACTTAAATTGAAATAAATAAATAAATAATAACATTAAATAAAATAAATAAAAATTCACTTCAAAATTAACGGGACGTTACATCCTTACAAACATTAGCACGAATATCCTCTTTTATCTCCTTCATGCCAGCATTGAAAACTTCCTTCAATTTTAAAAGTTCTCTTTCAATCATCTTGACCTTCTCTAAAATCAAATTTTCATTTTCCTCTACCAAGCCATAGGCAGCCCCATTCTGATCCATTAATGTACCATTTTCACCCATTTGATAAGAAGAAGTAGTATTGGATATAGGTTTAGAAGCATATCGTGTATCTCTTCTTCTTTTGAGTCTATTTTCTACCTTGGTGGCATAGTAAACCATTTCTTCCAACTTCACATATGTATACCCATTAACTTGGCCAGCAATCTCATAATTTAATCCATCTAAGAACCATGCCATAGTCATCTCTTCATCTTCCTCATTATTAGCCCTAGCCATGAGATATTTAAACTCATTGTAGTACTCACAAACGCTCATGTTTCCTTATGTAAGATCTTCGAACTTTTTCACAAGGTCTCGTTGAAATTGGCTTGGTACAAATCGTTTCCTCATGATGTATTTGAGTTCACACCAAGTTTTAATTGGATCTTCCAAAGTTCTTGTTTTCTTATCATTCATCAATTGTTTCCACCATGTTAGTGCATAATCACAGAATTGAGTTGTTATAATTTGTACCTTCTTTGAATCACTACATGGATGTTCTTCAAAATAAAGCTCCACCTCTCTTTCCCATATAAAGTAAACCTTTGGATTTGATCTTCCTTGAAAAGTAGGTAACTTGAGCTTATCACCTCCTAAGCTACCATACTCCAACCCTCCATGAAAAACCTCTTTATTTTCGCTCCGGGTATGTTCTACCTCTCGACATCTATTACTTCTCATTTGATCAAACCTTTCATGATACATTGATGCAAATAAAAAGGTTAGTAATAAAAATAGGACCTCTCAATCACTCCCTAAGTGCTTACACTCAATGATGTTAGTTCACTCGTGTTTACACTCAAAAACAGATTTTAAGACCTAAATGTAACCTTGAACTATTAGCACACTTTAGAAACTATCAAATAAGTAAGATACTAATGAAATTTGTAAAAAGTAACAATCAAGAAATAAGAAACAATTAGTTTGGGTGGATAAAGAAAAAAAGAAGACAGATTTTACAAATGGTGTATATTAGTAACAAGGAAAGAATAAACAAGAAAATAAGCAAGAATAAACTTTCCAAAAAGAGAAAAATTCGAGTTATGACCTTCCTAAAGTAGTTTGAATCAGAAAATATGACTTTAATTGAGCAAGATATGCATATATTCGAATATGGGACAAAATTGATACTTTCCTAAAATTGTTTTGCCTATTTATGGTATGTTCTAGCTTTGTTTAGGAAATAAACAATTCTAGCACAAATCCTTTGCAACTTTTGGATTCAATATGCATAAATGATGAGTTAAAGATGAACTCTCCAAGAACAATAAGAACACAAACCACTTTTTTTTCCAGAAACTCAAAAAAATCAAGCAAAAACACTTTTTTTATTTTTCAATTTTCTGCACAATCCGATAGTCTGCGAAGATCTATATTTTTCTCAATCTTCCACTTTTGTTTTGACAAACATTTCTGAATAAAAACTAATCACAATAGAAAGATAAAAACCTTTTTAGTTGGTGACTTTTCAAGAATAGGATAGTAACTATACGAAAAAGAATAAAAATAGTAGGCTAAATAAGGAAATTCATGAACTATAAAAAAAAATTCTGGAATTTTCGATGAACGAAGAACAAGCCTAAGAAATTGAAATAACAAGAAAGCGAGTAAGATAGAAATCTTCCCTTGAGCCTAAGCTCTGATACCAAATGATATGAAACCCTAGAAAATTGAAATATAAAAAGAACCCCTAGATGCAAATCCTAAAACCTCAATAAACAATAAGGCAAAACCCTTGGAATGCAAGAAGAGAAAGATTATTCCAATGATCTAATATCTTGAAATAAGAGAACTTGTTCTTATTTCAAGATCGAAACAATCCACAAACACAATAGATCAAGTTATGCTTGAATTTTTCTAAAACATGAAACCTAGAACAAGGCTACAAAATGCAAGGTAAAATCAACCAAGCAATAAGCAAAACAAAGCTATTTTCTATCATATTAATTCTTAGTATTTAGGGTTACAAA
Organism: Gynostemma pentaphyllum; assembly: GCA_028015215.1. Lineage (NCBI taxonomy): Eukaryota > Viridiplantae > Streptophyta > Magnoliopsida > Cucurbitales > Cucurbitaceae > Gynostemma > Gynostemma pentaphyllum. The sequence goes on from CM051350.1 coordinate 13,091,546, forward strand.
TGAGGCCTTTAAATAGGCAAAGAAACCCTAAAAATAACAAGAAAATTCGGATTATAAAGAGGCACAAAATCTGCCAAATCTTTCCTTAAGTGCATTTGGTGCATTTTAGGAAAGTTTTGCCCTATAAGATATTATTTCATTCCTAAACTATTCTAAGAATTAAAGCTGATAAATAAAAGCCTAAAACATGTCCAAATACATTGTAAATTCGTGGACATCATATATGAAAAGTTTGGGAACAAATATGGAAAGTGGTCCAAATAAGGAAAGTTTGCAAAAGTGATGCAACTTTCCTAATTAGCTCTTCTCTTCAATTCCGATTGAACAAGTCTTCAATACTCATCCTCCAAATCCATTTGCCATAGATTGAAGTTCATCACGTCCTCTTCTATAGCCTCCATGATCGGATCTTCGAAGCTTGTCTTGACTTTGCTAATGTAGGCTTGTAAATGGATGTCAATGCTTCTCTTGAACTTTAATGTTGTGATTTGTCCTTTGGCTTTTTGTGACGTTCAATGATTCATATCAGGAATCCTCTTTGGACCAAAAAATCAAAAGAGGATCCAAACCAATACATAAACTTGTTTGTAACTGAAAAAGCTTGTATCAAAGAACTTGTTTCACTCTACGGACCAAATTTAATCCAAATACCTAAGGTTTCCCGCTTGTCAGAGTTGTCCTTATTATTTGATCACTCCCAAAGGTCCAAATGGTGGAAGCTCTTCTTTGGGAATCTACTTTGGACCAAAATATTGAAAGCGAATCCAAACTACTCAAAAAACTTGTTTGTAATTTGAAAAGCTTGTTTCACTTTTCGGACCAAGTTAGATCCAATGACCAAAGGTTTTATGCTTTTCAAAGTTTTCCTCAGGATTTGGTCCATCCCAAAGATCCAAATGGAGTAACCTCTTCTTTAGGAATTCTCTTTGGACCAAAGTAATGAAAGATGATCTGAGCAAATCCAAAAACTTGTTTGTTATTGAAAAGCTTGTTCAAATAACATGTTTCACTTTTCAGACCAAATTAATGCCAAAGATGTAAGCTTTCCCACTAGTCAAAGTTGTCCTCATGATTTTGTCCATCCTAAAGATCCAAATGGAGGAACCTCTTCATTGAAAATAATCTTTGGACCAGAATATCAAAAAAGGATCTAAACCACACCAAAAACTTGTTTGTAATCTAAAAGCTTTTTTCACTCTTCAGAACAAATTGAATCCAAAGAGCTAAAGTGTCCTTCTTGTTAAAGTTTTCCTCAGGATTTGGTCCTTCCCAAAGATCCAAATGGAGTAAACCTCTTTTTTGGGAATCCTCTATAAACCAAAGGAACAAAAGAGGATCCAAACCACTCCAAAAACTTGTTTGTAATTGAAAAGCTTGTTCAAAGTACTTGTTTCACTCTTCAGACCAAATTTATTCCAAAGACATAAGTTATCCCGCTTGTCAAAGTTGTCCTCATGATTTGGTCCATCCCAAAGATCCAAATGGTGGATGCTATTCTTTTGGAATCCTCTTTGAACCTAAATATCGTAAGAGGATCTGAACAATTCTAAAAACTTATTTGTAATTAAAAAGCTTTTTCAAATTACTTGTTTTACTCTTAGGAGCAAATTGAATCCAAACACCTAAGGTTTCCTGCTTGTCAAAGTTTTCCTCAGGATTTGGTCAATCCCAAGATGCAAATGGAGGAACCCCTTCTTAAGGAATCCTCTTTGGATGAAAATATCGAAAGAGTATCTGAACCACTCCAAAAACATGTTTGTAAGTGAAAAGCTTGATTCAAAGAAAATGTTTTACTCTTCGGACCAAATTATATCCAAAGACCTAAGGTTTCCCACTTGTTAAAGCTTGATTCAAAGAAAGTCTTCTCTCAGAATCGTCCTTGGACCAATGTATCGAAAGAGGATCCAGACCACTCAAATAACTAGTTTGTAATTGAAAAGCTTGTTTCAAAGTACTTGTTTCACTCTTCAGACCAAATTGATCCAAAGACCTAAAGTTTTCAACTTGTCAAAGTTTTCCTCAAGATTTGGTCCATCCTAAATATCCAAATGGAGAAAGCTCTTCCATAGAAATTCACTTTGGACCAGAATATCAAAAGATCTTTCAAAAAACTCCAAAAACTTGTTTGTAATTGAAAAGCTTGTTTCAACGTACTTTTTTCACTCTTCAAACAAAATTGATTTAAAAGACCTAATGATTCCCACTTGGAAAAGTTTTCCTCATGATTTTGTCCATCCCAAAGATCCAAATGGAGGAAACTGTTCTTTGGGAATCCTCTTTAGACCAAAATATCAAAAGAGGATACGAACCACTCCAAAAACATTTTTGTAATTCAAAAGCTTGTTTCAAAGTAATTGTTTCACTCTTCAGGCCAAATTGATACAAAAGATCTAATGTTTCTTGCTCGGGAAAGTTTTCTTGTCATGATTTTGTCCATCATAAAGATCCAAATGGAGGAACCTGTTCTTTGAGAATCCTCCTAGGACCAAAGTATCAAAAAGGGAACCAAACCACTCCAAAAACATGTTTGTATTTGAAAAGCTTGTTTAAAAGTACTTGTTTCACTCTTCGGACGAAAATAAATCCAAAGACCTAAGGTTTCCCGCTTTTCAAAGTTTTCCTCAGGATAAGGTCCATTCCAAAGATCCAAATGGAGGAACCTTTTCTTTAGGAATCTTCTTTGTACCAAAATATGTAAAGAGGATCCGAATTACCCCAAAAACTTGTTTGTAATAGAAAAGATTGTTTCAAAGTACTTGTTTCACTCTTCTGACCATAGTCATTCCAAAGAGCTAAGTTGTCCTTCTTGTCAAAGTTTTCTTCAGGATTTGGTCCATCCCAAAGATCCAAATGGAGGAACCTCTTTTTGGGAATCCTTTTTTGGACCAAAGGAACGAAAGAGGATCCAAACCACTCCAAAAACTTGTTTTTAATTGAAAAGGTTGTTCAAAGTACTTGTTTCACCCTTCGAATCAAATTGATTCCAAATACGTAAGTTTTCCTGCTTGTCAAAGTTGTCCTCATGTTGTTGTCCAATTCAAAGATCCAAATGGTGGAAGCTCTTCTTTTGGAATCCTCGTTAGACCTAATAATCGAAAGATGATCTGTGTTAGGAATGCGTCATAGAACTTGTAATTATTTAATAAAGATAGTTTATTTTGAATAAGTTAAATAAATAAGCATAAGTTCTTGATATTATCTAGATTGATTCAATTAACGATATTAGAAATATATGGAAATATATTAATATCAAACATTCAAATAGTAAAACCCTAAGTCACTATTAGACAAATGATATAATCCTGATCATTGATGTGGGAGATATAAAATGGAAGTATCATATGCAATGTTGATTGTATAAGACAGGACAACGATATTTGATTAAATTTCTCATTAGTATCGTCTACGAGAAATAATCGAATGTCAAACTTAGTCTATCAACCATGATAGATCTCAATACTGAGTGAAATGTGGACTCCAATTTGTGGAGTTATGTTCTTTGATTCATATGGTTGAGAGCGATCTGTAAGAACGCTCAATAAACTCCTGTTTTGGGAACATAACTAGATAAATAGCTGGGAACGCATCTCCACAAGATGGAATTCGTAACTTTCCTATAAATTAATGATATATGTGCGCTGATTCGAGACATGAACAAGTGGCACTACAACTTCTATTGATCACAGGAGTATATTATCTCTAGTTCGACTAAAGATAATGTTCATTGGAGAATCAGCGGGAACACAAGGATAAAGCGGTAATTACATGAGCAAAACAGTAAATTTAATCTGCTTGTAATTATGAGGGTTCCACATGAAGGATATATCACAGATATAAATAAAAGATAAACTAAATGGACATAACTCATCTATAGTGAGGGGAGTTCAACTATGAATTTATAGTGGAATTATTCATAGTTAAATAATAAGTAATTAACTGATTATGAGTTAATCACTTAATTGGTCCATTGGGTCTCTATGCTAGCCCAAATTTTGTTGTAGCAAAACTAAGTTATTAAATTAAGTTAGGAAGAACAAATAATTTAAGTAATTGATTTTACTTAAAATTAGGCAATATTAATTATTTGAATAATGAGATTATTTAATGAAAATTAATATTAATATTATTAATATTGATACAATATTATTTGTTTAAATAAAGAGTTTACTTTAATGGAAATTAATATAGCATTATCAATTATAATAATGTAAGGCAAAATTAATTGTTTAAATAAATAAATTATTTAAACAAGAATTAAGGTTAATATTTTTTATTATTTAAATAATGAGTTTATTTAAATGGAAATTAATTATTAATATTATTATTTAAACAATTAGTTTATTTAATTTAATAATAAATATTAGAGAGAATTAAATACAATTGGTTTAAGAAACAAATTTGTTTTGGCCAAAAAAATTAATTAATTGAATAAGATTCAATGGTAATTAATATATTAATTTTTTGGCTAAATATATTAAATTAGAAATTATTATTTGAATTATTTCTAATATTAATTGTTAAATAAAGAAAAGTAAATAAGTTGTTTCAAAAAACTTGAACCAAAGTATCGAAAGAGGATCCGAACCACTCAAATAACTTGTTTGTAATTGAAAAGCTTGTTTCAAAGTACTTGTTTCACTCTTAAGACCAAATTGAATCCAATGACCTATGGTTTCCAACTAGTCAAAGTTTTCATCAGGATTTGGTCCATCCTAAAAATCCAAATGGAGGGAACTCTCCTTTGAAAATTTTCTTTGGACCAAAATATCAAAAGAGGATCCAAGCCACTCCAAAAACTTGTTTGTAATTGAAAACCTTGTTTCAAAGTACTTTTTTCACTCTTCAGACCAAAATGAATCTAATGACCTAAGGTTTCCCGCTTGTCAAAGTTTTCCTCAGGATTTGTCCATCCCAAAGATCCAAATGGAGGAACCTCTTCTTTGGGAATCTTCTTAGGACCAAAATATGGAAAGAGGATCCGAACTACCCAAAAAAAAAATTTACAATTGAAAAGCTTGTTTCAAATTACTTGTTTCACTCTTCGTACCAAATTGAATCCAAAGACCTAATGTTTCCCACTTGTTGAAGTTAGACCTCAGGATTTGGTCCATCCCAAAATTCCAAAGGGAGGAACCTCTTCTTTGGGAATCCTTTGTGGACCAAAGTAACAAAAGAGGATCCAAACCTCTCAAAAAAAACTTGTTTGTAATAGAAAAGCTTATTTCAAAGCACTTGTTTAACTCTTGGGACGAAATATATACGAAGGACCTAAGGCTTCCCACTAGGCAAAGTTTTCCTCATGACTTGGTCTATCCCAAAGATCCAAATGGAGTAAGTTCTTCTTTGGGAATCCTTTTTGGACCAACATATCGAAAGAGGATCCGAACCAATTCATCAACTTGTTTGTAATTGAAAAGCTTGTATCAAAGAACTTGTTTTAGTCTTTAGACAAAATTGAATCCAAATACCTAAGGTTTCCCGTTGTCAAAGTTGTCCTCATTATTCGGTCACTCCCAAAGATCCAAATGGTGGAAGCTCTTCTTTGGGAATCCTCTTTGGACCAAACTATCGAAAAAGGATCCGAACTACTCAAAAAACTTGTTTATAATTGAAAAGCTTGTGTCAAATTACTTGTTTCACTCTTCAGACCAAATTGAATCCAAAGACCTATGGTTTTCTGCTTGTCAAAGTTTTCCTCAGGATTTGGTCCATTCCAAAGATCTAAATGGAGGATACTCTTCTTTGGGAATCATTGATATGAAACCCTAGAAAATTGAAATAGAAACCCTTTGAAAGACAAAGAACCCCTAGATGCAAATCCTAAAACCCCAATGAACAATAAGGTAAAACCCTTGGAAAGCAAGAAGAAGAAGAATATTCCAATGATCTAAGACCTTGAAATAAGAAAACTTATTCTTATTTCAAGATTGAAACAATTCACAAACAAATTAGATCATGTTTTGCTTGAATGTTTCTAAAGCATGCAACCTAAGAATAAGGCTACAAAACTTAGCAATTTCAACTAAGCAAAAAGTAATATTATTATCATATGAATTTTGAGCATTTAAGATTACAAATGAGCCTTTAAATAGGCAAAATAAAACCCTAAAATCAGCTAGCAAATTCCGATTACGAGGAGAATAAAATCTGCCCAAAACTTGCCTTATATGAAAAAGGCAGATTTTGTAGAAAATCTTTCCTAGAGAATAATATCTTTCCTAATTCTTTTCAAGCATATAAACTGAATATAAATGACCTTAAACATGTCCTTTTGGTTGTTGGAAACATTACACAAAACCCTAAATGCATAAAATAAAGAAAAGACTCAAATAAGGAAAGTTGTCAAATATGGAAAGTTTGCAACTTTCTCTCTAAGCTTCATTCTTTGAATCTGATTGCACAACTTGTCCAAATACTTCTTCCAATTTCACATGCCACAAGTTGAAGTGCTTTAAGTCTTCTTCCTTATCCTCAATATTCCAATCTTCAAAAGTCTCCTTGAGTTTGCTCATGTATGCTTGACAATGGATGTTCAAAGCTTGTTGCAATTTCTTGGACTTGGATCTTGTCATTGGCCCTTGAACCATTCTAAGCTTGTCTAGCTTGTCTTGGTGTTCATGATTCATATCATCCCCTACCTCTTCAAAAGGATTTGTCCTCAAATCTGATTCATCACCTACATCAAAAGGACTTAAGTCGGAAACATTAAAAGAAGCACTCACATTATACTCACCAGGAAGATCAATCTTGTAAGTATTGTCATTGATTCTTTCTAGCACTTGGAAATGACCATCTCCTCGTGGATTAAGCTTGGATTTCCTTTGCAATGGAAACCTCTCTTTTCTAAAGTGAACCCAAACCCAATCTCTAGGTTGAAAAACAAGTCTAGTTCGGCCCTTATTGATCCTTGAAGCTACTTTTTTGTTTTGCTTCTCAATTCTCTCTCAAACCTCCTTGTGTAGCTTTTGAATCCTGTCAACCTTAGTACTAGCATCAAAACTCACCAAGTCTATAGGTAACATGGGTAATAGATCAATAGGAGTAGTTAGATTAAAACCATAAACAAGTTCAAAAGGAGTGCATTTAGTAGTACTATGGACAGCCCTATTATATGCAAACTCTATAAATGACAAGCAATCTTCCGAAGTCTTATGGTTTTTATAAATTATAGCCCTAAGTAATGTAACCATAGTCCTATATACAACCTCAGTTTGACCATCAGTTTGGGGGTGACAAGTAGTTTTAGTACATTAACTTAGTTCCAAGCCCACAAAACCCTCCAAAAATGACTTAAAAATTTAACATCTCTATCACTCACAATGCTTTGAGGAATTCCATGCAACCTAACAACTTCTCTAAAGAACAAGTCAGCAATGTGTTTAGCATCATCGGTTTTAGTACATGCAAAGAAATGAGTCATCTTGCTAAACCTATAAACAACAATAAAAATGCTATCCTTTCCCTTCTTTGTTCTCGACAAGCCTAGCACAAAATCCATAGAAACATCTAACAAACGTGCTAAGGGAATAGGTAAAGGAGAATACAATCTGTGTGGTTTAACCCTAGATTTGGCTGCCTTACATGTAATGCAATGAGAACACACTTTAATTACATCATGCTTCATCTTAGGCCAATAAAAATGCTCATGCAACATGTCATATGTCTTAGCTACCCCAAAATGTCCCATTAAACCTCCACCATGAGCCTCTATAATCCAAAGCTCCCTAATAGAACATTTAGAAATACAAAGTTTACCTTTCTTAAAAAGAAAATCAGTACACATCACATAGTCATCAAAAGAAGTCCCTCGACCAATAGAAGCATAAATGATATGAATATTGTAGCCTTGCATTTGAGGAATTCAAGCTTCAAGAGTACTTGCATTAAATGCACTTCGATTCCATTAATGTCAACCCAAGTTCATTTATTACAAGTCAAGTTAAGATGCATTAACTACAACTTAAGATGCATTGATGATAACCCAAGTTTCATTCAAGCCAACTCAACCATCATTCAAGGGAACTTAAAGCTACATCAAGACAAGCATTAATGAGCATTTAAAAGCATCATTTAGTGTTCAAAAATCAGTTTCATATGTTAGTTGCAATGTAGGTTACAAATTAAATAGTGGTTAAATGTAACTCATGTTTTAGCTTTAATTTTAGGGGTTACAAGCTAGGGACTTCATGGGGCTGTTATGGGATGATTATGAATGGGTTTTCCTTGTATTTTAAGCCTATAAATAGGCCACTTATCAACCATTGTAAATAACACTTGTAAGACTTGAAAGATTCAAAAGATTGAATGAAATGTAGCATTTTTATGCACATTGAGAGCCTTGAGCCTCACCCTTTTGTAATCTTGCTTTAGATTACAAGTTGAGAAACATTCAAGAGGGGAGTGATCAACCAACTTGTGGAGTGTTTCGAGTCATGAGATGATGGAACGTAAAAGTTTGTCCGTTTCATGATTTTTAGATCACATAAGGCAATCTGTTTTCTAGCCATTCCTTATGGTTGAAATCGAATAGTTAGGGAGGGTTTGAATTCATGCTTCAAGGGTTCATGCTAAGTATAATAGCATAGGATGTTTGAACTTGAAATTTGAGTTTGCCTTATCAATAAATCTCTCAAAAATCATCATCAAGTGCACAAAGTGTCTTAACATGCTCAAAACCTAAGAACTTAGCATTAAGAGAATTGAAAAGAGCATACTTTCTTCACAATGCATCAGCCACAACATTATCCTTACCTTTCTTGTACTTGATAACATAAGGAAAAGTTTCAATGAACTCTACCCATTTGGCATGCCTTTTGTTGAGCTTGTCTTGTCCTTTCAAATGCTTCAAGCTCTCATGATCCGTACAGATGACAAACTCTCTTGGCCATAGGTAGTGTTGCCATGTTTGCAATGCCTTCACTAATGCATACAACTCTTTATCATAAGTTGGGTAATCCAATGAATCTCCACTCAACTTTTCACTAAAGTACATCACTGGCTTTCCATTTTGCATCAAAACAGCCCCTATGCCTATGCCACATGCATCACACTTTATCTCAAAAGTCAAATCAAAGTTAGGCAAAACAAGTAGTGGTGCATTGCACAATTTATCCTTAAGAGTTTGAAAGGAAGATTCTTGGGCTACTCCCCATGCAAATACAACATTCTTTTTAACCCATTCATTTAAAGGAGAAGCAATGGTACTAAAGTCTTTTATAAACCGTCTATAGAAACCAAAGAGCCATTAAAGCTCCTCACTTCACTCACATTTATTGGGGTTGGCCATTCTTGGATGGCAATCTTTTCCTCATCTACTTCTACCCCTTTATTAGACACAATGAAACCTAAGAACTTTACTCTTTCCATGCGAAAAGAACACTTTTTCATATTAGCATACAACTTTTCTTTCCTAAGTGTTTCACAAACAGCCCTTACATGCTCTACATGTTCTTGCAATGATCTAGAGTAAATGAGAATGTCATCAAAGTAAACTACCACAAGTTTACCCAAAAAATCTCTCGAGAACATGATTCATTAATCTTATGAATGTGCTAGGTGCATTAGTTAATCCAAAAGGCATTACTAACCATTCATACAATCCAAACTTTGTTTTAAAAGCGTTTTCATTCATCCCCTAATTTCATTATAATTTGATGGTAACTTCGATTTTATATCAATTTTAGTAAAGAGTGTGCAACCATGTAATTCATCAAGCATGTCATCTAATCTAGGTATAGGTGTTAGGAATGGTGTCCTAGAACTTGTAATTATTTAATTATAATAATTTATTTTGAATAAATTAAATAAATAAACATAAGTTCTTTATATTATCTAGATTGATTCAATTGACGATATTAGGAATATTTGGAAATATATTAATATCAAACATTCAAATAGTAATCCCTAAGTCACTCTTATGAAATCACGACTTAGTATGTGAGTTATACGAGAGGATTAAAGTCGAGATGAGTAACTTAAAAGTGTCTCGATGAAATGGATAACGTTTGGGAACCTTATCCTGGTAACACTGTTGATAGCTTCGCATTTTGTTTTATAGAAAAATGATCTAATCCTGATCATTCATGTGGGAGACATGAAATGGAAGTATCATATGCAATGTTGATTGTATAAGACAGGACCACGATGTTCGATCAAATTTCTCATTAGTACCGTTTACGAGAAATGATCGAATATCAAACTAAGTTTATCAACCGTGATAGATCTCAATCCTTAGTGAAATGCGGACTCCTATTTATGGAGTTATGTTCTTTGATTCACATGATTGAGAGCGATCTATAAGAACGCTCAATACACTCCTGTTTTGGGAACATGGCTAAATAAATAGCTGAGAACTCATTTTCACGAGATGGAATTCATAACTTTCTTATAAATTAACGATATCAGTGCGATACCTAAATATTTTAGGAACTTTAGGAAACTCCTTTGATGTACTGATTCGAGACATGAACAAGTGGTGCCACGACTTCTATTGATCACAGAAGTACCTTATCTCTAGTTCGACTAAAGATAAAGTTCATTGGAGAATCAGCGGGAACACAAGGATAAAGCGGTAATTACAGGGGCAAAACGGTAAATTTATCCGCCTGCAATTATGAGGGTTCCACGTGAAGGATTATATCACAGATATAAATAAAGATAAACTAAATGGACATAACTCATCTATAGTGAGGGGAGTTTAGCTATGAATCTATAGTGGAATTATTCATAGTTAGATGATAAGTAATTAACTGATTATGAGTTAATCACTTAATTGACTAATTATTAAGCCCATGATCTATAGGTCCATCGGGTCCCTATGCTATCACAAATATCGTTGTAGCAAAACTAAGTTATTTATTTAACTTAGGAAGAACAAATAATTTAAGTAATTGGTTTTACTTAAAATTAGGTAATATTAATTATTTGAATAATGAGATTATTTAAATGAAAATTAATATTAATATTATTAATATTGATACAAAATTAATTGTTTAAATAAAAAGTTTATTTAAATAGAAATTAATATAACATATCAATTATAATATTTTAAGGCAAAATTAATTGTTTAAATAAATAAATTATTTAAACGGGAATTAATTTTAATATTATTAATTATTTAAATAATGAGTTTATTTAAATATAAATTAATAATTTATATTAATTAATTAAATAATGATTTTATTTAATTTAATAATAAAATTTAGAGAGAATTAAATACAATTGGTTTAAGAAACAAATTGGTGTTAGCCCAAATTAATTAATTAATTGGATATGATCTAATGGTAATTAATATATTAAGTTTTGGCTAAATGTGTTTAATTAGAAATTATTATTTGAATTTTTCTAATTTTAAATACATAATTATTAAATAAAGAAAAGTATATAAATAATATATAAATAAAAAATTATATAAAACTTACCTTTCCAACTTGTTGGCGGCGTGCATGGAAGTTTTACATATATATTTTTGTTATATATTTTATTTATCTTTTATTATTTAATAATTAGGAGATAATGAATACTAATTAGATTAGATATCATATTTTCTTATAAATATGACCATTGGGATTCATATTTTATATACTTCTCACTTTAATTAGAAAAGTGAAAATTCTCTCTCAAGTTTTTTGTCCAATTGCCGATTTTCCTTAGGGAAAAATTTAGAAGAAATTTCTTCTTCTTTTTTCTTCCGGTTTGATTCCCACAAGTTGGTTTTGCTTTCGATCGGGATATAGCATAGAAGATCCGGTGTTGCTGAGGATTTGATGCTGTAAAGAAACCTCCAACCGAATCTCCATTAATTACTCAATGTAAGTAAAAGGGTTTTAATTTTCGAAATTAAGCATGAATCTACATGTTTTTATCACAAATTGCATGATATTTATAGATCCGTAATTAAATGTTAATTAGTTTACTAAATAAAATTCCGCTATTTTAGTAAATCATCCCTTCAATAGGATGTCTATACTTAATGGTGATCTTATTAATGGCCCTACAATGAACACACATACGCCAAGTACCATCCTTTTTAGGAACTAACAAAATGGGAACTGAGCAAGGAGAAAGACTTTCTCTTATATAACCTTTAGCAAGCAACTCCTCAACTTGCTTTTGAATCTCATTTGCCTCGGTTGGATTTGATCTATAGACTGGCCTATTTGGAATTGAAGCTCTTGGGATGAAGTCAATCTTGTGTTCTATACCTCTGATTGGTGGTATAATACGAACCCTCAAACATTGACGGATTCAAGAACCGGATGATGGACCCTTGAACGGAAAAGCTTGAAAACCCTTAACGATTTGAATCAACCTTTAGGCGAGGTTGGGAAGATGATGACCTAATCTATCAATCCCCAAATTCAATAATAGGTTTCTTTAATTAAGGTCGAGGCACTCCATAAGAACAATGATCAGTTGGATTTAAATGACTCTAAACATGTAATTCAAGAACATGAATTACAAAGAGGTTTTTCAAAGCAAAAGCTTAAACCAAAACAAAGGGATTTTCATTCATTTATATTCTGATTGTAAAGCTTAGAAAAGAGGCTTTAAATAGCCTAATAAACCCTAACTTGGTCTTCAATATGAAGGAAAATAAAGACCTAATAATAAAAAGGTAAAAACTAGACTTTCCTAATTCAAATTAGGAAAGTTTTCCTAATCTTCTAAACTTGGTCTCCAAGTTTGCAAAACTAAGGAAACAAAGTCAAATATTCCCTATTACATCAATAATAATAATAAAAATAAATAAAACTCAAAGAAAATACTAAATTTCGAAATTGGATGAAAATAGACAAAACGACAAGTGTCAGTCACCGTTTTTTATGTCATTTTCTCTCGTTTGAATGTCTTCATGCGCGATTTTCTTTGGAGCTCTTTAAAACAAATATCCCATGAGTTTAATAGTGTTTTAAACTCATTTTCTTCATTAGTCAAGTGTGTAACCCAATATCCTTGCAAATGCCCAAGAAAGTCAATCTTCACTCATTTAATCTTCGGATTCTTGATCTTTTCTTGATTGAAACCTTGGACTTCAATATCTTCAATTCTTTGACATTTGGGGCTGGGATGATTCATATAATTTCTTGATGGGAGTGTTGAAGAGGGAAACAAAGTTATAGTTTCTAGAAGGGTACTTAGTGCACAAGTGAAAGAGAATGACCAAGACCAAAGAGAGAACTTATTTTATACTAGATGTTATGTAGATGGAGTGCCTTGTAGTGTCATTATAGATGGTGGGAGTTACACAAATGCAGTGAGTCTACTCTTGTCACTAGATTAAACCTAACAACCAAACCCCATCAAAAACCATTCAAATTACAATGGCTTACTGATTGTGGAGAGTTGAAAGTGAACAAAAGGACTCTTATTTCTATGACTCTTGGAAAGTATAAGGATGAAGTGGAGTGTTATCTAGTTCGAATGCATGCTAGGGATATCTTACTTGGAAGGCCTTGGCAGTATGATAGAAGAGTAATCCATGATGGTTATCTAAATAGGTACTCATTTACATTGAATGGAAGAAAGACCACACTTACACCATTAACTAGCTCCGAAGTATACATTGATCAATGTAAGTTAGAAAAGAGAAGGAAAGAGCTTGAGAGTGAGAAAAAGAAATTGAGTGAGTCAAAAGAGTTGAGTGACAAAAAGAAATTGAGTGAGTCAAAAGAATTGAGTAACAAAAAGAAATTGAGTGATTCAAAAGATTGGAGTGACAAAAATACTTTGAGTGAACAAAAGAGTGAAAAAATAGAGCAAAAGAAAGGAGTGAGCTTGTTTGCAAGAACTAGTGAGGTTAAGAGAGCTTTGTTTTCAAACAAAACAATCCTTGTACTTTTGTGCAAAGGATCTTGCTTTAGCACTAACCAACATAACCAAGATTTTCCTAGTGTCTTTGTTGATCTTTTGCAGCAATATAAACATGTCTTTCTCGAGGAGATGCCTAATGAATACCACCAATTCGAGGCATTGAACACAAGATTGACTTCATTCCTGGAGCTTCAATTCCAAATAGACTAGCCTATAGATCAAATCCAACTGAGGTGAATGAGATTCAAAAACAAGTTGAGGAGTTGCTTGCTAAAGGTTATGTAAGAGAAAATCTTTCTCCTTGCTCTTTTCCGGTTTTGTTAGTTCCTAAAAAGGATGGTACTTGACACATGTGTGTTGATTGTATGGCCATTAATAAGATCACCATTACATATAGACATCCTATGGCTAGAATAGATGACATGCTTGATGAATTACATGGTTGCACACTCTTTACTAAAATTGATTTAAAACCAGGTTACCATCAAATTAGAATGGAATTGGGGGATGAATGAAAAACAGCTTTTAAAACAAAGTTTGGATTGTATGAATAGTTAGTAATGCCTTTCGGATTAACTAATGAACCTAGCACATTCATGAGGTTAATTAGAGATTTTTTAGGTAAATTTGTGGTAGTTTACTTTGATGACATTCTCATTTACTCTAGATCATTGCATGAGCATGTAGAGCATGTAGGGGCTGTTTGTGAAACACTTAGGAAAGAAAAGTTGTATGCTAATTTGCAAAAGTGTTCTTTTTGTATGGAAAGAGTAAAGTTCTTAGGGTTCATTGTGTCTAATAAAGGGGTAGAAGTAGATGAGGAAAAGATTAAAGCCATCCAGGAGTGGCCAACCCCAACAAATATGAGTGAAGTTAGGAGCTTTCATGGGCTTACTGATTTTTATAGGAGGTTTATAAAAGACTTTAGCACTGTTGCTTCTCCTTTAAATGAATTGGTTAAAAAGAATGTTGTGTTTGCATGGGGAGTAGCCCAAGAATCTGCCTTTCAAACTCTTAAGGATAAATTGTGTAATGCACCACTACTTGTTTTGCCTAACTTTGATTTGACTTTTAAGATAGAGTGTGATGCAAGTGGCATAGGCATAGGGGCTGTTTTGATACAAAATGTGAAGTCAGTGATGTACTTTAGTGAAAAGTTGATTGGAGCTTCATTGAATTATCCAACTTATGATAAAGAGTTGTATGCATTGGTGAGGGCATTGCAAACATGGCAACACTACCTATGGCCAAGAGAGTTTGTCATTTATACGGATCATGAAAGCTTGAAGCATTTGAAAGAACAAGACAAGCTCAATAAAAGGCATGCAAAATGGGTAGAGTTCATTGAAACATTTCCTTATGTTATCAAGTACAAGAAAGGTAAGGATAATGTTGTGGCTGATGCATTGTCTAGAAGGTATGCTCTTTTCAATTCTCTTAATGTTAAGTTCTTAGGTTTTGATCATGTTAAGACACTTTATGCTCTTGATGATGATTTTGGAGAGATTTATGCTTCCATTGGCCGAGGGACTTCTTTTGATGACTATGTGATGTGTAATGATTTTCTTCTTAAGAAAGGTAAACTTTGTATTCCTAAATGTTCTATTAGGGAGCTTTTGACTAAAGAGGCTCATGGTGGAGGTTTAATGGGACATTTTGGGGTAGCTAAGACATATGACATGTTGCATGAGCATTTTTATTGGCCTAAGATGAAGCATGATGTAGTTAAAGTGTGTTCTCATTGCATTACATGTAAGGCAGCCAAGTCTAGGGTTAAACCATATGGATTGTATTCTCCTTTACCTATTCCCTTAGCACCTTGGTTGGATGTTTCTATGGATTTTGTGCTAGGCTTGCCGAGAACAAAAAGGGGAAAGGATAGCATTTTTGTTGTTGTTGATAGGTTTAGTAAAACTGATGATGCTAAACACATTGCTGACTTGTTCTTTAGAGAAGTTGTTAAATTGCATGGCATTCCTCAAAGCATTGTGAGTGATAGGGATGTTAAGTTCCTAAGTCATTTTTGGAGGGTTTTGTAGGGTAAGCTTGGGACTAAATTAATGTACTCTACTACTTGTCACCCCCAAACTGATGGTCAAACTGAGGTTGTCAATAGGACTATGGTTACATTGCTTAGGGTTATAATTGATAAAAACCATAAGACTTGGGAAGATTGCTTGCCATTCATAGATTTTCATATAATAGTGTTGTCCATAGTACTACTAAATGCAATCATTTTGAACTTGTTTATGGTTTTAATCCAACTACTTCTATTGATTTATTGCCCATGTTACCTACTGATTTGGTGAGTTTTGATGCTAGTACTAAGGTTGATAGGATTCAAAAGCTACACAAGGAGGTTCGAGAGAGAATTGAGAAGCAAAACAACAAAGTAGCTTCAAGGATCAATAAGGGTCGAACTAGACTTGTTTTTCAACCTGGAGATTGGGTTTGGGTTCACTTTAGAAAAGAGAGGTTTCCATTGCAAAGGAAATCCAAGCTTAATCCAAGAGGAGATGGTCCATTCCAAGTGCTAAAGAGAATCAATGACAATGCTTACAAAATTGATCTTCTAGGTGAGTATAATGTGAGTGCTTCTTTTAATGTTTCTGACTTAAGTCCTTTTGATGTAGGTGATGAATCAGATTTGAGGACAAATCCATTTAAAGAGGGAGGGGATGATATGAATCATGGAGCACAAGACAAGCTAGACTGTAAAGACTCGAAATTTCTCAAATCTTTAAATAATAAGTAAAACAGCGGAAGACTAGATTTTTAAAAAAAATTGGCGTGGATCCGTTTAAAATACGAACTCCCTAAACCTGTTTACATGAGCTCAAATCAGAGAATTTAAAACAACAGGATTTCGGACTTCGATTTATACCAAATCGAGAAAATAAACTCAGACATATGTCAACAGATCTTAGGCTCTCACGAGCCACAAAATACTAGTTTAAAGACATCAAATCAAGTTTATATATATAGCATTCCTAAAATGCTCCAAAATATGCCTTTATTAGTCCAAGTATCCAGGACATCCACTCGCAATCACACAGCACCACCTCCACGACCTCGCCCTCTCGCACGAGTATTACCTGAAAAAGTTTAAGTGTAGCAACATTAGCATAAAAATGCTAGTGAGAATAAGATGGATGCAAGCACTTCTATGGACCGAATCCCATATCGAAAAATGTGTCCAAACATCCTATTGTGCTCTTACTACCCATTCAATATTCCCAAGTACTTTACATAAGAAAAACAATCTCATTCTATTATATCGTAAATTCGAAAAGTAAACAACTAAATAGAACTAAAGCATAACAAAGTAAATAATAATGTAAATTTCTATCATTTACGTCATTCCACACGTTATTTCTCATTGTGACCACATTGTCACATTTCACAATTTTAACCGTGACCACTTGTCACCATTCACATTTCACACCGTGACCACATTGTCACCAATCACAAACCACGCCATGACCTCATTGTCACCAATCACATTACCACACTGCGACCTCATTGTCACCAATCACAAACCACACCGTGACCTCATTGTCACCAATCACATTACCACACTGTGACCTCATTGTCACCAAATCACAAACCACACCGTGACCTCATTGTCACCAATCACAAACCACACCGTGACCTCATTGTCACCAATCACATTACCACACGTATCATAACGTCACATGTACTACTCCCCTTTGGTAGTACTAAATAGTGAATCACATCCCTAATAATGTCACACTAACTCAATTCTACACGATGAATCTCTCCAAAGTTTCTTTTAACTATCTTATAACCACTCGAAATAAACGGAGTAATCTAATACTTTTCTCCAATTTCCGGAACCTAATTCTCCTTGAGAATACAACTTAATCCACCAATAATCTCTCACTTTTAACAACACCAAAACTTAACTAATTTTCCTTATACACTTTCCTAAACTCCCAATTATATATCCTTGGATAAGTTTTAGAATCTAATAACCCTCTTAACCTCGATCGAACATGATCGTCATGCAATTTGAAAACATAAAAGTAATCACAACCATTTTAAACTCACCTTATAAAAGAAGTCAACTCTTAATCGCCAGTTGACCAAAATTCACGATCGATGCACAAAAACCTATAATTAAAATACACCTAAAGTATATTAATTTAATGAAATGAACAACGATCGTTACGTTATTAAAATAAAAGACAAAACAGCCCGGGAAATCCTCCATGAAGCCCATTGACCAAAGGGAGTGAAAGGTGCAGTTGGTTTTCCGGATTTTTAAGCACTTTAAAGGTGTTTCGAGTTGGTTTCGGGTACTTTGGAGATTGGCATCATCAATGGGTAATCTTAAATTAGGGTTTTGGACAATATAACAATCCCGAAAAATTAAGTAAAACATAAAAACATAACATTTGACAAACCCTAAGCATCATCAAATATGAGAAAAACTAAAAGAAATGACTTTTGGCTCAAACCCGATTCTAGGGTTTAGGGAAAGTTCTAAATATACATAAAACAACTCCCTCGATATAAATCTTCGAGTTCCGGGGCAAAAAATGGATGATTTCAACCAAAAACTCCATTAAAACACTATTTGAAGCTTAGGTTTAAAACTTTGACATACCTTAAGACCTTAAGAAAATAGATGGAAAGCTCGATTGTTAGGTTGGAAATGATGCTCGGGCCCATGACTATCCAACGCAACCGAAATTATAGTGATCCACCAAGAATCGAAGAAAAGCCAAAAATCCCTTCCCACCCTTTGTTGCTCACGGCAAATAGAAGAAAAAAATCAGAAAATTGTCTATTTTTGGCTTAATAAAGGAGAAGGATGAATAGTGTTTTAGATATTTAAGAATTTCGGAAATGACGCATACGTCCTTTATTTGTCTTAAGCCTTTAAAACGAAACCAGAAGCATTTAAACTAGCCTAATGGTGATTAATAATTATTAATTGGCCCATTAATAATTATTAATACAGCCGAAACTAAATTAGGCTAATTAAACGATTAAAAAGGTTTCCGAACGAAATTAACTATTTAAATCTAAATAACTAATTCTAAAATTAACTTTAATACTTTAATTCAATAAATAATAAATTTCACCTCAAAATAACGGGACGTTACAGTCCACCCTCCTTTTTCGTCCCCAAAAAGTAGCTTCTAAGTAAACAAGTGAAGGTATTTATCCCGCATCTCCTCCTCTTATTCCCAAGTAACCTCCTCCGATACTTGGTTCCTCCACAAAACTTTCACTAAGTCGATAGTCTTGTTCCTCAATATTTTTTGCTCCGATGCTAGAATCTTCACCGGTGTCTCCTCATAAGATATGTTAGCATCAAGAACAACAGGCTCATGATCTATCACATGTGAAGGGTCAGCCAAATATTTTCGAAGCATCGAAACATGAAAAACACTATGAACGGCCGATAAGGATGGTGGTAAGGCTAAACGGTAAGCCACCGCCCCAACCCGATCCAGAATCTCAAATGGACCGATAAACCTAGGGCTCAACTTGCCCTTCTTCCCAAACCTCATCACACCCTTCGTAGGTGCCACCTTTAGGAACACATGATCCCCCACATTGAACTTAAGTGGGCTTCGTTGTTTATCGGCATAACTCTTATGTCGACTTTGGGCAACCCTCATCCTCTCTCTAATCAACATAATAGACTCACTAGTCCTCTGCAACAACTCGGGTCCCAATAGTCTCCTCTCCCCAACCTCATCCCAATGAGCTGGAGAACGACACTTTCTACCATAAAATGCCTCAAACAGTGCCATCTCGATGGTAGCTTGGAAACTATTATTATATGCAAACTCTACCAGGTACAAATGCGAGTCCCAACTACCACCAAAGTCTAGAACACAAGCCCTCAACATATCCTCTAAAATCTGGTTAACTCTCTCTGTCTGACCATCGGTCTGAGGATGAAAGGTCGTGCTAAAATCCAAACCGGTACCCATGGCGGAATGCAAACTCTGCCAAAACTTCGACACAAACGGAGTGCCCGGTCTGATACAATCCTCCCAGGCACACCATGTAGTCTAACAATCTCCCTCAAGTACAACTATGCCTAAGTCTCAACCGGATAAGTGATCCTCCCCCGGTAAAAAGTGTGCGGATTTTGTCAAACGATCCACAATGACCCAAATGGTATCATACCCTTTGGATGTTCTAGGCAACCCACAAACAAAATCCATAGAGATCTCCTCCCATTTCCACTTGGGTATACTCTAAGGATTAAGATAACCCGCTGGTCTCGTCCTCAAAGCCTTGACTTGTTGACAAGTCAAACATCTACTCACAAACTCCGCGATCTCAAGTTTCATCCCGGGCCACCAATAATGTTGTCTCAAATCTCTATACATCTTGGTACTACCCGGATGAATAGAAAAGATAGAATTGTGAGCCTCCTCCAATAATTCTTTCCTGAAAGTCGAACTCAAAGGTACACATAGCCTTTGACGATACATCAAAACACTATCAGAGGAAAAAGTGAAGTGGATAGGTATACCTAACTCTGCCTCAATAAAATCGGCCTGTAAATGATTCTCGCTCCTCTGAGCCTCAACCATTCCTGTCTCAAAGTAGGCCCCATTGTCAAACTAGCCAAACTCACTGTAACCTCGGCAGTAAGGAGGGCTATCTCAAGACACTCCAACTCCCATCTCAATCTCACCTGGTAAAGGGACAAGTGTGAAGATTTTTCGCTAAGTGCATCCGCCACTACATTGGCTTTCCCGGGATGGTCCTGAATATCACAATCATAATCTTGCACAAGCTCCAACCATCTCCGTTGTCTCATATTCAATTCCTTCTGAGTGAAGAAATATTTGAGGCTCTTGTGATCGATGAATATCAAGATTTTCTCACCATACAAGTAATGCCTCCAAATTTTCAAAGCATGTACAACCGCCGCCAACTCCATATCGTGAGTCAGATACTTTTTCTCATGCTCCTTCAACTGACGTGAAGCATATGCTATAACTTTCCCATGTTGCATCAAAACACAACCCAAACCTCTCTTTGAAGCATCGGTACCACTACTATCGGGTGATACTAAAACAGGTGTCGTTATAAGTCTCTTTTTGAGCTCCTCAAAGCTCTTTTCACACTCCTTAGACCATACAAAGTCCACTCCCTTCTTTGTCAAATGTGTCAAAGCCGATACTATTTTAGAAAAGTCTTGAAAAAACCGTCTATAATAACCGGCAAGTCCAAGAAAACTATGAATTTCAGTCACACTATTTGGTCTAGGCCAACTACTAACCGCCTCAACTTTAGAGGGATCCACCATCACTCCTTTACTAGAGACCACATGGCCTAAGAATGCCACTTCCTTTAGCCAAAACTCACACTTAGAGAACTTTGCATACAATTTTTGTTCTCGTAACACCGTCAAAACTTTCTCTAAGTGCATAGAATGCAACTCCTCGGTCTCAGAATAGATCAAAATATCATCAATAAACACAATTACAAAGGAGTCAATGAATCTCCTAAACACCGTTTTCATAAGATCCATAAAAACCGCCGGCGCATTAGTCAAACCGAAAGACATCACCACAAACTCATAATGCCCATAACGTGTCCGGAAAGCGGTTTTGGGAATATCGTCCTCCCGGATCCTTTACTGGTGATAACCGGATCTCAAGTCTATCTTCGAAAAGGTAGTAGCCCCTCTCAACTGATCAAATAAATCATCAATCCTTGGCAAAGGGTATTTAATTTTCATAGTAACTCGGTTCAACTCTCGATAGTCGATACACAACCTCATTGAACCATCTTTCTTCCTCACAAACAACACTGGTGCTCCCCACGGGGACACACTAGGGCGTATAAACCCTAAATCTAAGAGTCCTTGTAACTGACTCTTAAGCTTACTCAGCTCCGCTGGTCCCATACGATAAGGTGCCTTGGACAATGGAGTCGTCCCAGGTAACACCTCTATCTGAAAATCCATCTCTCAACGGTGGTAAACCGGGTAACTCATCAGGGAAAACATCAGAGATATCCCTCACAATCAGTACAGAATCTAGTGTAGTCACACTAACAGACGTGTCTACTACACTAGCCAAATAACCCCAAGCACCATCACACAAGAGAGCTCTAGCCTGAATCGTAGAGATGATTACAGGAGTCACTCTACCTCGAGTCCCACGGAATCGAAAACTAGTCCCACATGGACCAATAAAATCCACAACTTTGGCACTACAGCCAATCCATACCCAATATAATATCAAAGTCACACATAGGCATCACAATCAACATAGCATGCAGGCAACAGCCTAAAATACACAAATCATCGGTATAAATAACTCTGCCCACAACTATAGATTTCCCAAGCAGAGTAGAAACATGCAACTCATGACCTAACGGTGCAGACTCACAAGCAGCGGACTCAACAAACTCAGCAGAAATAAAGGAATGACTCGCCCCTAAATCAAATAAAGCTAAAGCAGAATGTCCCAAGACTGTCACAGTACCTGTAACAACAGTACTTGATGCCTCAGCATCCTCTCTAGTAGTGGCAAAAACACAGGCCTGTTGAGGTTGCTGAGGAGGTGCATGAACAGGTGGTGGTGCTCTCTGATACTGGGTAGGCCTAACCTGCCCCCTACATCCTATCTGACCACGACCATGTCCCTGACCTCGTCCCTGCCCCTGACCAGTATACTGCGACGGAGACTGAAGCCTCGGGCAATGCAGTCGAATATGCCCATACTGACCACAGTGAAAGCACTGTTGACCACTACACTGCGGTGCCGGACGAGTCTGAGATCCAGATGGTCCTCCTCCCCTACCCTGTACATGTCTCGGTGGGTGGGTCACTCGACCTGAATGGTCATCCTCGGCCTTCCTCTTATAAGAGGAGGTCTATGCAGCTGCTATCTTGGCCTTTTTCTCAGAAGGCCCAATATCTATAGCCAAGGAAAAATCTAAAGCCTCAACATAAGTGGTGGGTCGGAAAGCTCGTATATGACCTCGGATGTCAGCTCTCAAGCCCACAATAAATCTCTTCTTCTTACTTTCAGAATCGGCTATTTTCCCAGTAGAAAACTTGGACAAACGGTCAAACTCCCTCTCATACTCAATCACAGAACGATCTCCCTATCTCAGAGTCAGAAACTGTACCTCTAACTAATCTCTTATATCCTTCGGGTAATATTTGTCAAAGAACTTCTCCCTAAACATCTCCCAGGTGACTACCAAAGTAGGACTCAAAGAGCGAAAAAGTCCACGCCACCAATATAATGCATCGTCAACTAGAAAATAGGTCCCACAGTGGACTTTCAGTCGATCAGGGCACTGAATAAACTCAAGGGCTCTCTCAACCGTCGTAACCCATCTCTCGGCAAGCGCCGGATCAGTAGATGTCCCATCAAACTCAAAAGGGGCATGCCTCAGATAGTCCTTCAGAACCTTAGCAGCATCGCTACTCTCAGGTGACTCAACTGGAGCAAGAACTCTAATAGATGGTACAACACGATCCTGGTGTCCTCCACCACTATGTATCAACTCCAGATATTCCCCCAAGGGAATAGTAACACTACCCCCATACATAGGGGGCTCGTCAACTGGAGTATCATCCTCACGCACAACACCCGGGATCGGTCCTCTAGCATCTGTATGATCCTCAGGCAGAGGTGGAGTAACTACCCTAGTACGACCTCGACCTCGTACCGTAGCCGGTACACTACGCTGACTCCTCCTAAGTGCAGATACTTTGGGACGCATACTGAAATCACAAATAGACAAGTTCCTTGTGAGTCAAACATAAAACAGGAACTTACAAGTCTACACTTAACTTATCAGTAATATTCTATAAAGTGTAAATTCAGAGGATACCTGGTACCGTCGATTCGAGTGATGCTTTGGACAAGGACTTAAACCAAAACATGAGAAACATGTGATGCATGTGGTCTACAGAACCCGTAGGCTCTGATACCAACTGTAATGACTCGAAATTTCTCAAATCTTTAAATCATAAGTAAAACAGCGGAAGACTAGATTTTTAAAAAAAATTGGCATGGATCCGTTTAAAATACGAACTCCCTAAACCTGTTTACATGAGCTCAAATCAGACAATTTAAAACAACAGGATTTCAGACTTCGATTTATACCAAATCAGAGAAAATAAACTCAGACATATGTACAACAGATCTTAGGCTCTCGTGAGCCACAAAATATTAGTTTAAAGACATCAAAATCAAGTTTATATATATAGCATTCCTAAAATGCTCCAAAATATGCCTTTATTAGTTCAAGTATCCAGGACATCCACTCGCGATCACGCAACACCACCTCCACGACCTCGCCCTCTCGCACGAGTATTACTCGAAAAAGTTTAAGTGTGGCAACATTAGCATAAAAATGCTAGTGAGAATAAGATGGATGCAAGCACTTCTATGGACCGAATCCCATATCGAAAAATGTGTCCAAAAATCCTATTGTGCTCTCACTACCCATTCAATATTCCCAAGTGCTTTACATAAGAAACAAAATCTCATTCTATTATATCTTAAATTCGAAAAGTAAACAACTAAATAGTACTAAAGCATAACAAAGTAAATAATAATGAAAATTTCTATCATTTACGTCATTCCACACGTTATTTCTCATTGTGACCACATTGTCACATTTCACAATTTTAACCGTGACCACTTGTCACCATTCACATTTCACACCGTGACCACATTGTCGCCATTCACATTTCACACCGTGACCACATTGTCACCAATCACAAACCACGCCGTGACCTCATTGTCACCAATCACATTACCACACTGCGACCTCATTGTCACCAATCACAAACCACACCGTGACCTCATTGTCACCAATCACATTACCACACTGTGACCTCATTGTCACCAATCACAAACCACACCGTGACCTCATTGTCACCAATCACAAACCACACCGTGACCTCATTGTCACCAATCACATTACCACATGTATCATAATATCACATGTACTACTCCCTTTGGTAGCACTAAATAGTGAATCACATCCCTAATAATGTCATACTAACTCAATTCTACACGATGAATCTCTCCAAAGTTTCTTTAACTATCTTATAACCACTCGAAATAAACGGAGTAATCTAATACTTTTCTTCAATTTCCGGAACCTAATTCTCCTAGAGAATACAACTTAATCCACCAATAATCTCTCACTTTTAACAACACCAAAACTTAACTAATTTTCCTTGTACACTTTCCTAAACTCCCAATTATATATCCTTGGATAAGTTTTAGAATCTAATAACCCTCTTAACCTCGATCGAACATGATCGTCATGCAATTCGAAAACATAAAAGTAATCACAACCATTTTAAACTCACCTTATAAAAGAAGTCAACTCTTAATCGCCGGTTGACCAAAATTCATGATCGATGCACCAAAACCTATAATTAAAATACACCTAAAGTATATTAATTTAACGAAATGAACAACGATCGTCACGTTATTAAAATAAAAGACAAAACAGCCTGGGAAATCCTCCGTGAAGCCCACGGTCCAAAGGGAGTGAAAGGTGGAGTTGGTTTTCCGGATTTTTAAGCACTTTAAAGGTGTTTCGAGTTGGTTTCGGGTACTTTGAAGATTGACATCATCAATGGGTAATCTTAAATTAGGGTTTTGGACAATATAACAATCCCAAAAAATTAAGTAAAACATAAAAACATAACATTTGAAAAACCCTAAGCATGATCAAATATGAGAAAAACTAAAAGAAATGACTTTTGGCTCAAACCCGATTCTAGGGTTTAGGGAAAGTTCTAAATATACATAAAACAACTCCCTCGATCTAAATCTTCGAGTTCCCGGGCAAGAAATGGAGGATTTCAACCAAAAACTCCATTAAAACACTATTTGAATCTTAGGTTTTAAACTTTGACATACCTTAAGGCCTTAAGAAAATGGATGGAAAGCTCGATTGTTAGGTTGGAAATGATGCTCGGGCCCGTGGCTATCCAAAGCAACCGAAACTATAGCGATCCGCCAAGAATCGAAGAAAAGCCAAAAATCCCTTCCCACCCTTTGTTGCTCATGGCAAAGAGAAGAAAAAAAATGAGAAAATTGTCTATTTTTGGCTGAATAAAGGAGAAGGATGAATAGTGTATTAGATATTTATGAATTTCAAAAATGACGCATACGTCCTTTATTTGTCTTAAGCCTTTAAAACGAAACCCGAAGCATTTACACTAGCCTAATGGTGATTAATAATTATTAATTGGCCCAATAATAATTATTAATACAACCGAAACTAAATTAGGCTAATTAAACGATTAAAAAGGTTTCCGAACGAAATTAACTATTTAAATCTAAATAACTAATTCTAAAATTAACTTTAATACTTTAATTCAATAAATAAATAAATAAATAAAATAATAAATAAATAAAAATTCACCTCAAAATAACGGGACGTTACATAGACAAGCTTAGGATGGTTCAAGGGCCAATGACAAGATCCAAGACCAATAAATTGCAACAAGTTTTGAATATCCATTGTCAAACATACATGAGCAAACTCAAGGAGACTTTTGAAGATTGGAACATTGAGGCTAAGGAAGAAGACTTAAAGCACTTCAACTTGTGGCAAGTTAAATTGGAAGAAGAATTTGAACAAGTTGTGCAATCAGATTCAAAGAATGAAGCTTAGAGAGAAAGTTGCAAACTTTCCATATTTGACAACTTTCCTTATTTGAGTCTTTTATTTATTTTATGCATTTAGGGCTTTTGTGTACTATTTCCCACTGCCAAAAGACATGCTTTAGGCC
This sequence comes from Gynostemma pentaphyllum, assembly GCA_028015215.1. Lineage (NCBI taxonomy): Eukaryota > Viridiplantae > Streptophyta > Magnoliopsida > Cucurbitales > Cucurbitaceae > Gynostemma > Gynostemma pentaphyllum. Next base: position 13,118,145 of record CM051350.1, read on the forward strand.
TTTTATATTCATTTTATATGTTTGGAAAGGATTAGGAAAGATATTATCTCTAGAAAAGATTTTCCACAAAATCTTCCAATTTCATATAAGGCAAGTTTTGGGCAGATTTTGTGCTCCTTGTAATCCAAATTTCCTAACTTATTTTTAGGGTTTATTTGCCTATTTAAAGGCCTCAATTGTAACCCTAAAAACTCAGAATTCATTTGATAATAATATTTCTTTTTGCTTTGCTGAAATTGCTTAGTTTTGTAGCCTTGTTCTTAGGTTTCATGTTTTAGGAACATTCAAGCAAAGCTTGATCTAGTTTGTTTGTGATTTGTTTCAATCTTAAAATAAGAACAAGTTCTCTTATTTCAAGGTCTTTGATCATTGGAATAATCTTCTTTTTTTGTTTTTCCAAAGGTTTTACCTTTTTGTTCATGGGGTTTTAGGATGTGCATCTAGGGGTTCTTTGTTCTTTCAAAGGGTTTCTATTTCAATTCTAGGGTTTCATATCATGGTAATTCATTAGGCATCTCCTTGGAAAAGACATCTCCATATTGCTGCAAAAGATCAACAAAGACACTGGGCAAATCTTGGTTAAGTTGGTTAGTGATAAAGCAAGATCCTTTGTACAAAAGTATAAGGATTGTTTTGTTTGAAAACAAAGCTCTCTTAACCTCACTAGTTCTTGCAAACAAGCTCACTCCTTTCTTTTGCTCTATTTTTTCACTCAAAGTATTTTTATCACTCAAATCTTTTGAATCACTCAATTTCTTTTTGTCACTCAATTCTTTTGTCTCACTCAATTAATTTTTCTCACTCTCAAGCTCTTTCCTTCTCTTTTCTAATTTACATTGATCAATGTATACTTCGAAGCTAGTTAATGGTGTAAGTGTGGTCTTTCTTCCATTCAATGTAAATGAGTACCTATTTAAATAACCATCATGGATTGCCCTTCTATCAAACTGCCAAGGCCTTCCAAGTAAGATATCCCCAGCATGCATTGGAACTACATCACACTCCACCTCATCCTTATACTTCCCAAGAGTCATAGAAATAAGAGTCTTTTTGTTCACTTTCAACTCTCCAGAATCAGTAAGGCATTGTAGTTTGTATGGTTTTAGCTGGGGTTTGGTTGTTAGGTTCAATCTAGTGACAAGGGTAGAACTCACAGTATTTTTGCAACTCCCACCATCTATGATGACACTACAAGGCACTCCTTCTGCATAGCATCTAGTATAGAATAAGTTCTCTCTTTGGTCTTGGTCATTCTCTTTCACTTGTGCACTAAGTACCCTCCTAGACACTAGAGTAACTTTGTTTCCCTCCTCAACACTCCCATCACTTTCCTCCTAAAACTCCATATTTTCATGTTCACTCTCATCATCTCCAAATATGTATTCCCCATTCTCAATAAACATGGTTCTTTTGTTTGGACAATCTTTCATGACATGCCCTAACCCTTGACACTTCTAACATTTGATGTCCCTAGTCCTAGCTTCTTCTATTTTACCCTTACCCTTTAAAGAACTCTCACCCTCCCTCTTTTTATCAAAAATAGGTTTGTCTTTTGAAAATTGGTCCCCTCGGCCAAAATATGTGTTTTTGGTGTCTTTTCCCCAAGGTTGGCTAGAAGTGGGTTCAGATGAAGTAGGCTTGGATGAATAGGGTTTAGAATAATACCTGGACTTAGAATCTTCTTGCATATGTGACTCAAATTTAATTGCAAGGTGTAACATTTCCTCCTTGTCATAGCAAGAGTGAGCATCAACTTTGTGCCTTAATTCTCTACTCAAGCCTCCCATAAACCTTCCCATGGTAGCTAATTCAGTCTCCTCAATTCCAGCTCTTGTCATCAAGATATCAAGCTCCTTGTAATAGTCTTCTACACTTTTTGAGCCTTGATCAAACCTTTGCAACTTGAACACTATATCTCTTTCATAAGTTGTTGGAATGAACCTCATCCTCATCATGCCCTTAAGCTCATGTCTCTATTTGAGGTTGTCTCACCCTTCTAAGTTTTGCTTTTAACTGAATCCACGAAACAGAAGCATAATTAGTAAATTCAATAATGGCTAAAAGTACCTTCCTTTGCTAACTGAAGTTGTTGCAATCAAATATGTGCTTAGTTTGTGCCTCCCATTGCAAGTACTCCTCCGGATCAGTCTTGCCTTGGAATGGTGGAATTTTGAACTTGATTCCCTTTAAGTCATCATCTCTAGCAAGAGGAAACTCCCTGTTTGGTCTTTGAACTTGGAACCCTCGGCCTCTTCCTCTACCTCCTCCATTATGTGCTCTCATTTGATTTATAGGATCTTCATCATAAGCATAAGGATCCCACCCTTATTGTTCATTATGTACCTCAGCCCCTTGCACAATTTGTTGCTCCCTAGCCTCATTTGGAGCCTTTTCATTGGCTCTTGGTTGATTTAAGAGCAAAGCTTGTATTTGAGCACTTAGGTTGGTAATCTCTCTTGTTTGAGTCTTCATCTTCTTATCAACATCTCTTTGTATTTTTAAGATGTAACCCTCCATTGTTTCAGTTATCTTAATCTCCTCCTGCTTATTAGAACAATCCCCGCCGGTATTCATGGCTGTAAGAAAAACAAGCTAGTAATGTAAAAATAGGACCTTTCAAATCACTCCCTAAGTGTTTACACTCAAGAAATGTTAATCCACTCGTGTTTACACTCAAAACAGATTTTATTCCCTAAATGTAGCCTTTGACTTCTTAGCACACTTTAGTAACAATCAAACAATGAAGATACTAATAAAGTTTATAAAAAAATAACAATAAAGAAAAAGGAACAAGCAATTTTGTTGGCTAAGAAAAATAAGGCAGATTTGATCACTAGTGTGTGTTTTGCAAACAAGAAAAGAATAAGCAAGAATAAACTTTCCTAAAAGAGAAAAATTCGAGTTAAGACTTCACTAAAATAATTTGAATTAGAAAATATGACTTTCCTAAAGATTGAAAAGCAAATAATCAGATATGGGACAGATTTGATACTTTCCTAAAAACAGTTTTTCTATTTTTGTTAAGTTCTAGCTTTTTAGGAAACAAACAATTCTAGCACAATTCCTTTGCAATTTTAAGATTCAAGATGAAGATATGATGAGTTTAAGATGAAATCTTCAAGAACAATACGAACACAAACCACTTTTTCTATAAATTTCAACAAATCAAGCAAGAACACACTCTTTTTTTTCCAATTTCTACACAATCAGACAGTTCGAAAAGATCTATTTTTTCTCGATCTTCCAAATTTTTTTTTGACAAACTTTTCTGAATACAAAATAAACTAGACAAAAAGATAAAATCATTTGTAGTTATTGATTTTCTCATAATCGAAATACAACTATACTAAAAAAAATAAAAACAGTAGCTAAAAAAGCAAATTCTGAAACTGTAATTTTTTTTTTTTGTGTTTTTCTGGAATTTTCGATGAACGAAGAACAAGACTATAAAAAAAATCAAATAACAAGAAATCAAGTAAGATAGAAATCTTCCCTTGAGCCTAAGCTTTGATACCAAATAATATGAAACCCTAGAAAATTGAAATAGAAACCCCTTTGAAAGACAAAGAACCCCTAGATGCAAATCCTAAAACCCCAATGAACAATAAGGTAAAACCCTTGGAAAACAAGAAGAAGAAGAATATTCCAATGATATAAGACCTTGAAATAAGAGAATTTGTTCTTATTTCAAGATTGAAATAATTCACAAACAAATTAGATCATGTTTTTCTTGAATGATTCTAAATCATGCAACCTAAAAACAAGGCTACAAAACTAAGCAATTTCAACTAAGAAAAAAGCAATAATATTATCATATGAATTCTGAGTATTTAGGGTTACAAATTAGCCTTTAAATAGAAAACAGAAAACCTTAAAATCAGCTAGCAAATTTGGATTACAAGGAGAATAAAATCTACCCAAAACTCACTACAACAAATATGGTCTTCCATAGCATTTTATTATAACATTTTCTTATACACGTTATTAATTTATAATTAAAAAATTGGGCGCGAGCGGGAAGTCAGCTTTCGTTTCGTTCTTTTTTCGCTTGAAAATACGCTTGATATGTCTCTCTCTCAAATTTAATTTTACACAAACGTTTCTTCAGATCCCTCTCTCTCTCTCTCAATGAAAGACATTCGCCGTTAGAGCTCTTTCTCTCCTCTCTAATGGAAAACGCAGGCAAAGAAGAACACCGACGAAGACGAACTGAGGATCTCAAACCAGATGAATGTAAAAATTTCTCAAACCAGAACATGCTCAAAAATTTCTTAGTGTAAGGCTTTCAATTAGAAACTCAATTCAGAATGGAATCCAAATTTTTAAGAAATTTGAGATTATTTCTTACAAAATTTCATATATTTGAACATAATTTTAAGTAATTTTCACAGGTTCTGACTTCTTTTATATCTTGTTTAAATTGTTAATTTCCCTTGATAAATACATACCATAATTTTAAGGAACCCTTTGTTTGTCTCATCTATCATGCACATTAAGCAATTTCATATGTTTTCTTTAGGTCGCAATTTCATTCTACTCACATTTTATTTTAGGTAATAATTTCTTCCTCTCTTAAATCTCCATCCCCATAAGCTCTGATTATTTTGTATCTCTCATTCTTCATCTTGAATTTCTTCATCACAAAAGCTTCAACCTGAACCTGAATTATTATGTCTCTTGTTCTCCATCCGGCAATTTCTTTATCTCAAAAGGTTGAGCCCTAATTATTTTTGGATTTGCGTAGCTCGATTTCTTATTTGATTGGGGGATTTATTTTTGTTCCAGAAAATAAGAATTTATTGTGTTCCTGTGGTTGAAGATTAATAGATTTTCACATGATTAAGGTATAGCCCTTTTTTCCTTTTGTTTTTGTTTTTTTTGGTTTCATGGGTCCGTTCTATATTTTGTTTACAATAAGATTCAAAAAAGGCAATAATTTTTTTAAATGACTTTTTATTGCTCCTGATGTATTGGTTAATATTAATTAGTGCAAAAGAATATGCTGTCATAATTTTTTGCTTTCATTTTTCTTCTCATTTATACACTTGTTTTCCCTTTTTGTCTTCTTTTGAAATAGTGATTGTTGATGGAAGTTTGATTTTGTTTGAAACCATTAAAGTTTTAATTTTTTGTTGAGTTTATACATAAAACACTCCAATTAGCCTAATTAGTCTGCTCTGCTCTAACATGATATATTTTATAATTCAATAAATTGTTGTATTGTGGTTTCAACTCTTCACAAGAAGAACTTTTCAGTTAATTACCTAAGATAGTTAATTAAATAGATAACATGCTTGTGAGTTATTATTTATTAAGCGATTTCCTTTGCAAGAAGTAGGAAATGTCAAAGGGTCTACAGACATTTCAATTGCAAGATAATAGGGTTATGAAGTTCTATTGATTTAGCCAAGTTAAACAATGCAGAAGAAGAGTTCACGTTGGTCGAATCGTTCTTTTGCCTCCAAAAGGTGGGTTTCTTTTTCTGTCATTCATACTCGTCTTTTAATTTCCTCAACTGTTTTTATTTGTTTATAAATTTTATACTCCATAGAATCTTCTCTTCATTTATCATTACGCAAACCATTTGTTATTGTAGTTGATTCATCAGTTTTGATAAAGAATTAAGAGGCAAAAAAAAAGGTTCTTTGAGATATATCTAGAAAAGTAATAGATCTGCAACATTGGCCTTTTTCTTCGGCTCATCTAGATGATGTACTCTCTAGAAAAATGGTTAACATCTTGCTGTAATATTTAATTTGTGTTGTCAAGAAGTTTTATTTTAAAAAAATAGTGTGGTGATGAGTGTCTTTCCTTAAGGCATTGAAGTACATCTAACTTAGTCACATAAATATGGTTGGTAATAATTTGACTTAGATACACCAGAAAAATTCCCCAACCACGTTAATTTGAAATTATAATTTACTAGTTGGTAAGATGGTTTTCTTTGTATTTTTATATGAAGATTTAATAACATGAATTGATTTTTAGATGCCCCAGTTTTCTTGAAGTGTTAAAAACTTTTTAATTCTCTCTATTCCTAAATTAGCATGTATTTGAGCATTGTTTTTGTTCTGTTCTAACTAATACCAGGAGAGGAATTGATAAACTACATTCATTAGAAAAATTAGATTTGTTTGTAGATGCCTTCAGTTTTAGTAAAAGCTTAAATACTTTCTTAGTGTAGATGAATACCGAACTGTCATTAGTACTACAGAAATCAAAGTTATCTAGACCATTCAAGTTTATTATTCAATCTTATGAAATCCAAACTTAAAGGTTAAAATTTACTATCTAGTTAAGTGTATTGATGGAAATGTTTTTTTTTTCTTATGTCTAACATCATTATTTTGGTGTGAGGATCAGCTTAAAACCCATACTAAAGAAGTAAAATTTGAAGGATTTTACCAATTGTTCTTGTTTCTTTTATGTGGTGCTTTATTTTTAATGATTTTGTTTCCTCATTTTCCATTAAAATGCTGCATAAATTATTTTAATTCTAGTTATAGTTCTTCTAATAGAAGAAATATTGTTAGCTTTTTTGTGCTGTGTTTTCAGAGTTAAGGTTGCTGTGAAATTTCTATTCATGATATCAATTTTTGTTAAAAAAATTACATAAACAAATGTATAAGGTATCTACTGAATTACACTACAATTTTTCTCATAGATTCCATTTTTTTAAATAATTTCTTTTCCCTGATCAAAATAAATGATAATTTTGTGAGAAAACCCTCCTCCATCCCCTTAAAATATATAGCTGAATTTACTAATTTTAATGTGTTATTTCATTAATCTGATTATTCAACTTCTAAAATGATTTGGATATTTTGTTCCATTAGGTGTATTTACTATTTTAGTTTATTTGCGCATTTTCAGCTATATTTGTCTCTTAAACTTTCCTATTTTTTTAGATTTATTTTGTTGTCATGATCAGAGTTATCAGATTACTTTTGGGCGTCTAAAGATTTTTCTTATGTGCTTGAAGAAAAAAGCCCAGTCAAGGCGTGTGGGGACTGGGCGTACCAAGTCTCGTATAGTGGTAATATCTTAATACCCCTCAATTTAGTCTAAGTAAATCTTTTTCTCTATAATGAAGAGATATCTTCTAGATTTCTAAAATCTAATGTGAACCTATGATTCTTTCAAGTCAATTTTTTGAACTGTCAAATGAAGTGTTCTGCATGAGTAAAAAAAGTTGAAGCACTTGTGTAACATGTCTTTTGAACAAATTGGTCATTGTCTATAAGCTTAATGATCGATGTATACAAACGATGACTTTTATTTAAAATTTGTAATGTCTTTTTGTTCCATGTTCAGAACAAGGATGATTCAATTGAAACTGCTCTCCCTGAAGTTTTTGATTCTCTTGTTTGTATTGAACAGGATACTCCTACAAAATATAAGTTAATGTAGGAGTATCCTGTTCAATACAAACATTACCGCTTTTGATTCTCTTTTTGTTCCATGTGCGCACGCAAGTTGTTTTGTCTACAATTCTCTATAGATTTTGCTGGTGCATCTGACATTCAAATTGATATATCTAGTTCTTTTTCTTTTTTTTTTAATATTGGATTCTTTTTTATTTGTTTTCATTTTGAACATCCCCTTTCACTCAAGTAAATTTAGGTGTTTTGTTGAGTTAATTTTGCCTATTGTTGATTGAGCTAGCTCTTTTTTCCTATTTTTTTAAGCTAGAACTTTTGCACTTCATTCTTTAAAGTTTACATTACCGCTTAGAATTGGTCTTATGAGCCACTCTTTTCAAAAAAAAAAAAGAAAAAATTACATTACCACTTTTATATAATTTCAACAAGGGCACTGTTCACTTTAAATTTTTTGGAACCCCACCACTTTTATTTTAATATCTATTTGTCCCGCTTTTCGTTTCTCAATGCATCTTATTTATTTTTTATATTTTTTTTAATTGCAGGGCTCTAGAGATGATATTAAAGAAAAATGCATCACGATGAAGATAGACCAACAAAAATAAGATAGTTTTAAGTAATTGTGATATGATAATATATTGTGAATATTTGTGATTCGAATTCACATGGCTTGTAAATGTATCAAGATTGTATGGAGTGAGAATATATATTATTCCTTTTTATATCATATTTAATGACATAATTTTTTCAATGCGATGACTTACTACCTATTTTTATTGATACATGATAATTGTTTAAATTATAAGTTAACATGTATTGATAAGGAAAAAAATAATATATATATATATATATAATGATATGAGAAATATACTATAGCGTCTGTTTTATGATATAAAAAATAATTCATAGCGTTTTAAAAAAAGATATGATATGTTTTTTAGCATTAGAGTTATGCTATCGAAAACAATTTTTTATAGCTTGCGTTATAGCTTTTAAAAAACGCTATCAAAAGTCTTAGACTTTTAATTACGTGTGCAACCATGGCGTTTGTAAAAACGCTATGAAATACCAATCATAGCGTTTTTCAGACACTATGGAAATCAATATTTGTTGTAGTGACTTACCTTAATGAAAAAGGCAGATTTTGTAGAAAATCTTTCCTAGAGAATAATATCTTTCCTAATTCTTTCCAAGCATATAAATTGAATATAAATAACCTAAAACATGTCCTTTTGGTTGTTGGAAACATTACACAAAACCGTAAATGCATAAAATAAAGAAAAGACTCAAATAAGAAAAGTTGTCAAATATGGAAAGTTTGCAACTTTCTCTCTAAGCTTCATTCTTTGAATCTGATTGCACAACTTGTCCAAATTATTCTTCCAATTTCACATGCCACAAGTTGAAGTGCTTTAAGTCTTCTTCCTTATCCTCAATATTCCAATCTTCAAAAGTCTCCTTGAGTTTGCTCATGTATACTTGACAATGGAGGTTCAAAGCTTGTTGCAATTTCTTAGACTTGGATCTTGTCATTGGCCCTTGAACCATCCTAAGCTTGTCTAGCTTGTCTTGTGCTTCATGATTCATATCAATCATCTTTGGACCAATGAAATGAAAGATGATCCGAACCACTCCAAAAACTTGTTTGTAATTGGAAAGCTTGTTCAAACTACTTGTTTCACTTTTCATACCAAATTGATGCCAAAGATATAAGGTTTCCCAATTGTCAAAGTTGTCCTCATGATTTTGTCAATTCTAAAGATCCAAATGGAGGAACCTCTTCTTTGAAAATCATCTTTGAACCAGAATATCAAAAGAGGATCCAAACACTATAAGAAAAATAGGAATAGGCCAAACTAACTATTTTAATGGGTGACACAAAAAAATAAAAAGCGGATGAATAGTGTTTTTTTTTAAAAGACGTCACCCATTCCTTCAAAGCAAATAGTGGATGAAGACTCAGGGAAAAAAAAAACGAAACCCTCTCGCTCTCTCCCAAATCATTGAAACAAAATCGCCCCTTCGATAGTTCTCATTCACTCGACCAAAACCCTCAACCAAATCTCTCTCGCGATTTCTCATTCGACATCTGATACGATTTCTTCTGTCGTTCCCCATCACAAGTTCTACATTCGCTAGACCAAAACCCTCGACGTAGCATCGAGAAGCTACTCGCGATTTCGTTTTCATGTGAAGCTTCGTTGTAAAACCAGATCTATTGAAAATTGAAGCCACAAACCGCAGATATGATCACCTTTCCGTTTGATTCGTGAGCTCATGATTCAAAGTTACCATTAACACCACTCAAAGCTTCCGCATGTTGTTCGTTCGAAGAAGGATGTTCAGATCTAAAGTAGATCTGAATCTTGCCGTTCGTCGAGGCATTTTTCGTCAGCTATTCAGGTCAAGTTTACTATTTTTTTCTTCAATAAATTCAGATCAAGTCTCTGAAATTAGGGTTTTCTTCTTAGATCTTTCAGTTTAGTAAGTTGACTAACTTATCTATTGATCTCTATGTGTTTGATGAAATACTTGGATAGCTATTGAAAGTTCTCGAAGATCTAAGAAGTTCATGGTTAGTTCCATTATGGTTTAATATCCCAAGCGCTTATAGTGTAATTGAAGTTATGCAAATCATATAAGAAATACTAGTACTTCTAAGAAGTTAATCTTCCCTTTTTTTTAACATATAATTTCAGGATCTTAAAGCAGAGGTTCAGTTTTACAGCAGAGTGGGGAAGCTCCTAAATGTATGTTCTTCTTTGACTTTCATTAATGAAAAAATGTCGAAGATGGCTTATAAATGTTGATTAAAAAGAGGCCATGTATTATTTTTGATGCCTATCATTCATCAGTTCGTGACTGAGTTTTTATTTGTTTTATGCAGATTAGTCTGCCATTCAAAATTCATCATCTAACTTATCTTCTTCTGAATTGCAAAATAATTGTTACATGTATGCCATTTTCACCATATTTCTTTCTTTTGAGAAATACATCACCTGCTTGCTTCTTTCTTTGTGTAAAGCTTTGATATGATTTGCTGATATGATCCAATATCTTCCTTTTTTTTCCACCTTGGGTTCTACTATTGTTGGACAGATGTTTATATTCTTCTAGGTCTTAATTTTCATGAAGTCTTCAAGTTTTGTTTCTTTTTATTTAGATATACGGCTGGAGAACATGGGAAAATGAAGCGAAGTCTACAAGGTATAAATTTATGTGGTGCATCATTATTAGATATTCAAAATTTTGTATTTTTCTTAGAAGTCATTTTTCTTATAAAACAGCCTGATGGAACAAAATCCTATCTAAGTTTTGCTCATGAGAATGTTATTGGTGAAGGTGGTTATGAAATTGCTCATGAGAATGTTCTATAGTTTAGTTTTTTAGCCCTTCAAACCATGCAATATATTTGTGTGTTTGTTCTTTTGAGATGGTTTTTGTTATTGATTTAAATTTTTCTTGGTATTTTACTGTTATAGAGTTTTGATTTTAGAACTCATTTATGGTTCTTGAGCAATCAAATTTGTATATATTTGAGATTTAAAAATTTGTCATATATAGATAAAGCTTAAAGTTACTTTGAATAGGTTGAAATCATGTTAAGATTGAGAGTTGAGGCCATGGGTATGTTGTTGCATTCTGCATATTATACTAGTTCGATTTCTGATGTGGTTTTCTTTTGATAAATGGTTATACATGCAGGTCTATTGTCAATGACAACGATGAGTGGCCGTTAAAGTACTCTAAGTTCTTTATTGAGGTAATATCATTGGTTTCATTCATTAGTAAACTATAAAAGTTGTGTCATTTATAACTTTATTGAGGAAATCGTGTATCTCAATCAAAAGGTGGCGAATCTCTCTATAAAAAGATCTCTTTATTCTCTCTATGCATTTTATTTTTTTTTTCTCTTCTTTCTGAGCCTGGATCTACGTTTTTAGATATTTTATTCTTATTTTGGATCTTGTATTTTATTTCTTAGATTTCAGAGATGACGTCGCTCTACAAGAATTCGAAAACACAAATCAATTGTCTTTTCTCTAACCATCTCTTTGACAAATCAAAGGCTCAGATGTGTATCTTCTACTGAATCAGGCTAAATCGAACCCCCAAGTTTGACGCCTCTCTCAATCTGAGATGTATGTCAATTAATGGGTATTATTTCATTTTTCTTTGTGACCTCCGGACCTAAATCTTCTCTCAAGCTTCTATGCCATCTAATGGGTATTTTAAGCTTGTTATTTGGTCTGTGGAAATAGATAACATGGTTTTATTAATATTTTATTCTCACATCTTGGTTTTGGTGCTTGAAATCAATCGCAACCAACTCATACGAAATGCCCATTTTCAATTTTTAATAATTATACATTCATTTTCCGTATTTTGTAGTTATATTAATGAAAGAATTTGGTAGGAATATACATAGAATTCTTTTTTAATCATGTCTTTGGAACTTGATGTGATAATTTAGACAACTTGGTTTTTAAGAGCAGTTCATGACTACTTGGTCATGGAACTTTAACTATTTTCAATTGTGTTTTTTATTGATGATCCGCCATAATGACTTGTTAACCTTTTCCTTTTCAAAAAATAAAATAAAAATAACATGTTAATCGGAAAGTTGTTGGGCCTACCAGGAGGTCAAAAAACATTCTTGAGAGTCTTGCTCAATAGAGTGAAAGTTGCCTTGAATGTTAAGATTTTATCAACATGATCACTTTTTCACTAGTATGTAAACTTCTCACTTACTCTTGTGAGGGGTTAGAAACTTCTTGACCATTGTAGTGGATTATGTCCATGCCTGGCACTTGGTTACACTAGTTGGTCCTCCTTAAATGTACTATTCAAAGCAACTGTTTGTAATACCCATTTGCAAATATTTAACTAAAAAAATTGCTAAAATGTTTTCTTGTTATAGTATGTATACAAATATAGATTGATGTTTCTTGTATAAGTTGGCCTCTCACATCGCAACATTATTTGAAGTTAATACAAGTTTACTATGAATAATTGACTTAACAGGTTACTTTATGACAATGATTTATTGAATTTTTTTAACCTCCTGTCAATTATCTTCTCTTCATTTATAATTCATGTGATTGGTTATTTAAACTTCGAATACTGATCTCTTGTGCTTCCAGTACTGTTTCATGCTGAGCGGTTTCCTTTTTTAGTTTGCTTCTCTAGTAGCAATTAATTTTAAAATGTATTAAGAAGCTTGAATCTTTTGTGACATACAACAGAGATTAAGTAGACCCACTGGGATGACAATGAACTGGCAAAGTGCACCTGCAAGTCCTAGTCCGCTCACTGTAAAGAGGATTTTACGTTTGGAAATACCTGTGGATACTTACCCCAATGTAAGTGTAGTCAAAATACTAATGTCTTTTTAGTTGCTGGTTACATGCTTAACATGTCTCACCTGTAGGCTGTATATACTCACACATATATAAAGGTGCATACGGAAGGCCTTTCTTGATGTCTAAATCTATTTGTTCTTCCTATATTTAAGTTCACATGGTTTGACATTAATCTTGAGTTCTATGATTTTTTTCTTTTCAGATTTTATAATATCCAAGTTGTTGTTTATATTGTCCAGGGGACCATCTTTGGTTTTAAAAAAATCCCAAGAAGTCTAATTGTGTTAACCTTTTGACTGGTGAAAACTTATATGCTGTAAGTTTTTACCATATATTGTTGTTTGTTAAAGGCCATTGAATTAACTTTGTTTTTGTTGCTTGCTTCTAAGTTATGACATTTTTCCAAAGACTTCAAATACTTGACTTATGCTTATGTTTTAGATTTTTTGTTTTTGAGATTCAGGACAAAGGACTGCAAGATGGTGTGTAATCTTTCAATTCTTTGTTTAGTTACTTTGTCGACGTGGTTGAAGCCATTTGAAATGATAAAGAGGAGCTGTAAAGGCCATCGTTTTGGGACAGTAACACAATGAATGTTAGTGCTTTAAGGAGTTAGTTACTATATAGCTAAGCTATAATTACTTATAATTAGTTTTATTAGCTAAGTTACTATTTTCTTAGTTCCCAATTTTTAAGGTACATAGAAAGTTTCTTGATCAATGCCTTTCACATCATTCTTTCCATTTCGGTTTGTGCATGATAGTCGGATTTCCCAACTTTCTAATCGGAAAGAAGTTGTAGATGGAGTATTAAGCAAATGGATAGCCTAGAATTTAGTTTCAATGTCTTGAATTTTCGTTTGTTTTAGTATTTAGATATGTGAAAGCTTGCATACTTTTGACAAATAAAAAGTTTGCTTACCCCAACTCTAAGAATGTCAATATAGATAAACTCTTCATTTGTTACTTCAAGATAATATTATGTTGCATGTTTTTTTATTGCTATGTCTTTCATTGCTCTTATGTTCATACGTTTCATTTTCCTTTTTATTTTGTAGGTAGCAATTTTGGTAGCTTTGAGCCTCCATGTTAGAAAGAAGAACGTAGACAAAGATTAGATGATTTAAGTTCGTGAGGCCGGCTTGAATTTTGCAAAACAGGTTTTGATCTTAGTTTTTTTTTTCTGCTAGCGTAGTTTTTTCCTGTTTTTTTTTTTTTTGGAGTGTTTCAGAGATTCTTTCATGTGTTAGTTACGAACTGTAATTGCAAATCATGTAACATATTTTGCTTAATCACTGGCAGGATGTAAATTAACACATATGTTGTGTTGTTTAAATACACGCCCTTACATTTCTTAATCACTAAAATTAAAATTTATCTTGTTTTTTAAATTTAAGTTTTCTTCCATGTTGTGCTTGAGGAACACTTGTATCACTAAACTTTTCCCAACTCGTTCACACACTGTTGCAGCTCAGGAAATCTAATGAGAACCTACTGTTATGATAAACCTTTGCTATTCAATTTGTTAACATCTATTCCTTATTTGATGGTTGGATGAGACAATTTTGACTGTTCCAATAGTGTATGTTTATAATTGATCTTAACTTTTGTGCATAGTTGTAATTACCCTATCTCTTATTGCCCTCAATTGGAAGAATTATTTGTAATCCTTGGTTTTGTATACATTTCAGAAGATGAAGGGTAATTTTCTCACTTCGAGCAGCTTCAGTAGCTTTACTTTGAAATTACTACAAACCGAGAAGTGAACTGATTTTTCCCCTATAAATTCTACCTTTCAAATTCTGATTCTTTAAGCGAATTTGGGCACTAAACTGAGCTGATTCTTCCACTTCTTTGTTTGGCTTTAATTCGCAGCTTCTGATCCGTAGTTTGAGGCGTGAGAACAGTCCAGCGAGCATCGAAATCATAAGGTGATTCACTTTGAAATTTCCTAAACTCATTAGGCATTTCATTGATTAAAAATGTTGGATTCTTTTTATATAAAAAAACTAACTATCAGTACCAAAATTTGTGATTTGAGTTGATCTGGTATGTATTTTAATTAAAAATGTTGGTTAATATTTTGTTTTTCTATAGGATTTCAATTATGATGATCTTTTTTTGGTCACATTTCCAAGCATTAAAAAGAATGGAATTTTGATTAATTTGGTTTCTATTTCCAAGCCAGGTGGTCTTGATTGTTATCAAGATTATGTTTGACTTACATTGTTTCATTGGTTGTTGAGTGTTAAATGAAGAATTGAAGTGTTAAATGGTCAATGTCTTTTTTTGTTTACTATTTTTGTTTGTAATTTTTTAGGCTTCCGTAAGAGGAATTTGGATCTTGATTATGCGAGATGCTTGGTGATCTTGGACATCAGGAAGAACAATAATTTGTTATAATTATTTGTCTTTTTATGTATGTCTCGATTTAATTTTTTTTGTTTATAGAATGTAATTCATGTAAATGTTGAGTAATATTTTATTTGAGTTGTAATATTTAGTTAAATTGGAGGTGTATTATAAATTTGATGTAAAATTAATTTATTAAAAATATTTTTTTTTCAAAATTTAGACAAAAGGTGACGGTTTTTTCCCGTCACATTTTCTAAAAGGTGACAGTGGTTTTATGACCGTCACCTAATCCAGTGTCACCTATTTAAATAGGTGACGGGTAAAAACCGTCAGCTATTCGGATAGGTGACGGGTAAAAACCGTCACCCATTCGAATAGGTGACGTTCTTTAGCGTCACCCATTCGAATGGGTGACGTTCTTTAGCGTCACCCATTCGAATGGGTGGCGTTCTTTAGCGTCACCCATTCGAATGGGTGGCGTTCTTTGGCGTCACCCATTCGAATGGGTGACGTTCTTTGGCGTCACCCATTCGAATAGGTGGCGTTCTTTTGGCGTCACCCATTCGAATAGGTGGCGTTTTTTGGCGTCACCTATTCGAATAGGTGACGGTTTTTTTTGGACGTCACCTATTTAAATAGGTGACACTGTCATAGGTGACGGTCAAAAAACCGTCACCTATTCGAATAGGTGACGCCAAAAGGATGTCACCTATTCCCGAAATTCTTATAGTGAAACCACTCCAAAAACTTGTTTGTAATTGAAAAGCTTGTTTCAAAGTACAATTTCATTCTTAAGACAAAATTAATTCCAATGACTAAGGTGTCCCTCTTGTCAAAAATTTCCTCAAGATTTTGTCTATCTAAAAGATCCAAATGGAGGAACCTCTTCTTTTGGAATCCTCTTTGGACCAATTTAACGAAAGAGGATCCGAACCACTCCAAAAACTTGTTTGTAATTGAATAGATTGTTAAAATTACTTGTTTCACTCTTTAGACCTATTTGACCAAAGACGTATGTTTTCCCGCTGTTAAATTTGTCCTCATGAATTGGTCCATCCCAAAGATCTAAATGGTGGAAGCTCTTCTTTTGGAATCCTCTTTGGACCTAAATATCGAAAGAGGATCGGAACCACTCAAAAACTTGTTTGTAATTAAAAAGCTTGTTTCAAATTAATTGTTTCACTCTTATGAGAAAATTGAATCAAAAGAGCTAAGGTTTTCGCTTGTCAAAGTTTTCCTCAAGATTTGGTCCATCCCAAAGATCCAAATAGAGGAACCTCTTATTTGGGAATCGACTTTGGACCAAAATATCGAAAGAGTATCTGAACCATTCCAAAAACATGTTTGTAATTGAAAAGCTTGATTCAAAGAAAAATTTTCACTCTTAGGACAAAATTATATTTAATGACCTAAGGTTTCCCACTTGTTAAATGTTTCCTTATGATTTGGTCCATCCTAAAGATCGAAATGGAGGAACTTTTTCTTTGAGAATCCTCCTTGATCCAAATGTTCGAGCATAACTAGATAAATAGCCGGGAACGCATCTCCACAAGATGGAATTCATAACTTTCCTATAAATTAATAATATTAGTGCGATACCTAAACATTTTAGAAACTTTCAAAAACTTCCTTGATGTATTGATTCGAGACATGAACAAATGACGCCACGACTTTTATTGATCACACAAGTATATTATCTCTAGTTCGACTAAAGATAATGTTTATTTGAGAATCAACATGAACACAAGGATAAAGCGGTAATTACAGGGGCAAAACGATAAATTTAACCCGCATATAATTATGAGGGTTCCACGTGAAGGATATATCACATATACAAATAAAAGATAAATTAAATGGACATAACTCATCTATAGTGAGGGGAGTTTAACTATGAATTTACAGGTGGAATTATTCATAATTAAATAATAAGTAATTAACTGATTATGAGTTAATCACTTAATATACTTATTATTAAGCCCATGATCTATAGGTCCATCAAGTCCCTATGCTAGCCCAAATGTCGTTGTAGCAAAACTAAGTAATTGATTTTACTTAAAATTAGGCAATATTAATTATTTGAATAATGAGATTATTTAAATGAAAAATAATATTAAACTTATTAATATTGATACAATATTAATTTTTTAAATAAAGAAATAATTTGAATGGAAATTAATATAACATTATCAATTATAATAATGTAAGGCAAATTTAATTGTTTAAATAAATAAATTATTTAAACGGGAATTAAGGTTAATATTATTGATTATTTAAATAATGATTTTATTTAAATGGAAATTAATATTTAATGTTATTAATTAAATAGTGAGTTTATTTAATTTAATAATAAATATTAGAGACAATTAAATACAATTGGTTTAAGAAACAAATTGGTTTTGGCCGAGAATAATTAATTAATTGAATAATATAATGGTAATTAATATATTAATTTTTTGGCTAAATATATTAAATTAGAAATTATTATTTGAATTATTTCTAATATTAATTGTTAAATAAAGAAAATTAAATAACTTGTTTCAAATAACTTAAACCAAAGTATCGAAAGATGATCTGGACCACTCAAATAACTTGTTTGTAATTGAAAAACTTGTTTCAAAGTACTTGTTTCACTCTTCAGACCAAATTGAATCCAATGAACTAAGGTTTCCAACTTGTCAAAGTTGTCCTCAGGATTTGGTCCATCCTAAAGATCCAAATGGAGGAAACACTTATTTGGAAATCCTCTTTGGACAAGAATATCAAAAGAGGATCCAAACCACTCCATAAACTTGTTTGTAATTGAAAAGCTTGTTTCAAAGTATTTTTTTCACTCTTCAAACCAAATTGAATCTAATGACCTAAGGTTTCCCGCTTGTCAAAGTTGTCCTCATTATTTGGTCACTCCCAAATATCTGAATGTTGGAAGCCCTTCTTTGGGAATCCTCTTTGAACCAAACTATCGAAAGAGGATCCGGACTACTCAAAAAACTTGTTTATAATTGAAAAGCTTGTTTCCAATTACTTGTTTCACTCTTCAGACCAAATTGAATTCAAAGACCTGTGGTTTCCAGCTTGTCAAAGTTTTCCTCAGGATTTGTCCATCCTAAAGATCAAAATAGAGGAACCTCTTCTTTGGGAATCTTCTTGGAACCAAACTATGGAAAGAGGATCCAAACTACCCCCAAAAACTTTTTTATAATTGAAAAGCTTGTTTCAAATAACATGTTTCACTCTTCGTACCAAATTGAATCTAAAGACCTAAGGTTTCTCACATGTCAAAGTTGACCTTAGGATTTGGTCCATCCCAAAATTCCAAATAGAGCAACCTCTTCTTTGGGAATCATTTATGGAACAATCCAACCTCTCAAAAAACCTGTTTGTAATTGAAAAGCATATTTCAAAGCACTTGTTTCACTCTTTGGACAAAATTGATACGAAAGACCTAAGGTTTCTCTCTTGGCAAAGTTTTCCTCATGATTTGGTCCATCTCAAAGATCCAAATGAAGTAAGTTCTTCTTTAGGAATCCTCTTTGGACCAAAATATCGAAAGATGATCCGAACCAATACATCAACTTGTTTGTAATTGAAAAGCTTGTATCAAAGAACTTGTTTCACTCTTCAGACCAAATTGAATCCAAATACCTAAGTGATATGAATCATGGAGTGTAACGTCCCGTTACTTTTGAGGTATAAACAAAAATTATTATTTATTTTTGTGATGACCCGACTCTTTTAAATCATTTAAAAACTAAAACACAGCGGAAGTCTTTATATTTAAAAAAAACGGCGTGGTTATGTTTAAAACTTGGACTAACCAAAACCTGTTTATATTTTTCACACCAGAGAATTTAAACACAAGGAATTTCAAATTCCTATTTCATGAGTTTAAAAGAGTTAACATTCATAAAAGTAAGACAAAAAGCTCTTAAGAGATATATACAAATGTACATATCAAAAGGTACAAAATGCACAAACTAAGTCCATGGACTTTTATAAACACCTAGTCCATCTTGAGATCATCATCCATCGATCATACCGCACCAGCTCCCCTCCCACGACCTCTAGCACGATCATTACCTGAAATTGTTTGTAATATCATGAGCTAAAAGCAAGCCCAGTGAAAATAAACAGAATAAAAAGTAACCTTAGACTCCAAACCCGTATTCGGATTTGTGTCCAAGTAAATCTTACATTCTCTCACTAAAACTTCCAAAACTCGAGAATAATAACTCCCAACGTTTAGAAGAAAGCTCTCATATCACAATTCTCTCTCTTATACTGTAACGACCCTCTTTCCGTTAAATTCTTTAAATTCAAATGCACAGCGGAAGACTCAATTTTTAAAGAAAAATGGCATGGGTTCGTTTAAAAATCGGATAACCAAAACCTGTTTACAACAACCCATATTCAGAGAAAGCGATAAATCGGGAATGCGCATTCCATCATATAATTTAAACTCCCAAACAAGATTTGAATAATAAAACATATGCAATTTTTAGACTAATACCCTTTCGGGCTCAAAAGACACAAGTTATGGAAGTTGGAAATAATTTACAAGCATTTCTAAGAATGCTAAACCAAAAGTATTCGACATTTTCCATTCACCGTCTCAGCAAGTCAAACAGCACCACTTCCTTTACCACGCCTCTTAGGACGGGGTTTACATGAAAATTTGTAAGTGTAGCAACATTAGCATAAAAATGCTAGTGAAAGTAAAACGAAAGCAAGTAATCCTATGAACTAAATTTCATACCAGAAATTGTGTCCAAAGGCCTAAAATGCTCATTACTACCCATATCCACATTTCCAATTTCCATACAATCATATGATAGCTAAATATTACCTGTAATGGTCTTTCAATGCCATGTAATTGAATTAAAGACTTAAAGTAAAAGTAACAATCATTACTAAGTCTTACTACACAATTCTAAAGAATATATAAATGTAATATTAACTATCTTTATTACCAAAAGAGTTTCATCGTAACGTGCTATTGTATGGATCGTAATCAACATACCACGTACGGTCGTACCATATCACAAATCATCGTACCATGATACCGTATGGACCAAAGTCAACATACTATCATGTACCGTATCACAAATCATCGCACTATGATACGTATGGACCGAATCAACATACTATCATGTGTCAAATCACAGATCATAGTACCATGGTACCGTATGGATCCTAATCAACATACTACCATGTACTATATCACAAATAATCGCACTATGATACGTATGGATCCGAATCAACTTACTATCATGTGAATCAATTGTGATCAAGTCCCCCACAAATCATCGCACTATGATACGTATGGATCCAAATCAACATACTATCATGTGCCGAATCAATTGTGATCAAGTCTCCCACAAATCATCGCACTATGATACGTATGGATTCGAATCAACATACTATCATGTGCCGAATCAATTGTGATTAAGTTCCCCACAAATCATCGCACTATGATACGTATGGATCCGAATCAACATGCTATCATGTGCCGAATCAATTGTGATCAAGTTCCCCACAAATCATCGCACTATGATACGTATGGATCCAAATCAACATCCTATCATGTGCCGAATCAATTGTGATTAAGTTCCCTAATAAGTTAGATAATCTCCCAAGAATTCTACTAAGTTATTAAAGAACCTAACTACTTAGATTACACGAGTCATCACTCAAATGTAACATCTAAGCTACTTTAATTTCCAAACCACTCAAAGTAACTTAAACTTCCACTTTCAACTAACATCTCCAATTCACTTTACAATACTTCCAAACCACTTCGATGTTTCCTTTTCACCGAACTAACCATAATTCCAAATCCTCTTCACTCACTTCCGAATTAAAGTCTCCAACCAAACATTAATTCCAAGAAGCTAGTTCCCTATTAACATCGATAAACAATAACATAACGAAACGTAATTCATAAGACAACTAACTTCCATTTTAAACTCACCTTAGCTCGTAGAAAAGCTCCAATCGATCCGAGGTTGCAAACCCATGAACAAATCACAATCCTACAATTGAATTACACCTAAATAACATTAATTAATCAGAAATCGTACAACCAACATCTAAATGCACAAAACGACGAAAAACCCGGATTTCCTCCCTATGGTGCTCTCGACCATACAAGAGAAAAAAGGGTTTCGGGTTTGGTTTTCCGGCTTTTATGCACTTTAGAGGTGTTTCGGGTTGGTTTCGGATACTTTGGAGGTTCGCAACAACAATGGGTATCCGTAATTTAAGGTTTTGTACATTAATTGATTTCCGAAAAATTAAGTAAATAGCAAAAATATAACAATCTAAACATCCTAAACATTGCCAAGTGAGGGAAAATCACACGGAACGGGTTTCCGGCTTAAACTCGGTTTTAGGGTTTAGGGAAAGTTTCTAAAATTGACCAAAACGACTTTCCCGATTGAAATCTTCAAGCTTCGGTAAACGAATTTGAAGATTTCAAACCAAAACCTCCATTAAAACACTATTCACATCAAATTTTTGAAACTTTAACATACCTTAAAGGCTCGAGAAAACGAGCGAAAATCTCGATTGTTAGGTTGGAAATGATGCTCGGACCAAGGGCTTTCCAACGAAACAAGAATCAAGACGATCCACCGAGAATCGGAGAAAAACCAAAAATTCCCAAATCCTTCCTTGTAGTCTCGGCTCCAAGAGAAGAAGAGGAAGAAAAATTGAAGTGTTTTGTCTAAAATTTGGATATTTAAGAGAAGATGAATAATAAATTTAGATATTTTAAGAATTTGGAAATGACTCCTACGTCCCTCTTTTACTTTTACTTTAAAAACGAAACGCGAAGCTCTTAATTTAATCTAAAGGTGATTAATAATTATTAATTGGCTCATTAATAATTATTAATGTCACCGAAACAAATATAAAGTATTAAAACGATTAAAAAGAATTTCGAACGAAAATAACTACTAAAATCGAATTTACTAAATTTATACTAATCTTAAAAGCTTTAATTTAAAATAATTAAATTAAATAAATAAATAAATAAAAAATTACCCCCAAAGGAACGGGACGTTACATATACCTTATTCTTAATACCTCTTACGAGATATATGATTTATGTTCATTGGTCTTCAATAACTTATGCTAAGTTCTCTTAGTCTTAACATATTCAAATAAACATAGTTTGTGATGAATGACAAAAATATTAGCTCCCGCAGGCTATATGAAATGATATGAATATGTTTTCAATCGCAAGTAAAATAAATATAATCATTCATCATAATCGAAAGGACATAAAGTAATGGATCATGAATTACTCGTATACATAAAACAAACGATTAGGAACTTCTAAAAAAAATGAATGAACCAAGTCAACCGGCCTCCAAATAACTCAAGATTATGACTTAACGTAAAAGTCTCCAATTCCTTTATTTATTAAACAAACGAAGTTCCTTATTCACAATCTTTATTACATTTGAAACCTTCATCTTCCGATAAACATTAGGAAACTTCAAAGTAAGTCTAAACTTAGAACTTCCAAAAGTTACTCGTTTCCTTCGAAGCACCAATGAATTCTCTCACCAAATAGAACTAACTCCAAAGCCTAAGCATTAGCTCACTTTCTTTTATCCTTTCGATTCAGACCTTAATCTCAACTTCCGATCCTACAAATCTTTCTACTTATTCGGTTTCTAAAGCTACTTTAAATCTTATTTATTCTCACCTTGGCAAAAGTAGTTTTGCTCCAATACTCCGATAGTGCGATCAATCAACGGTCCAAAAACACCTACAATTAAAATTACATCTAACAATCAATAATTAACCAAACATCGATCAAACGACATCTAAAATCATAAAACGACGAAAAACCCCAAAAATCATTTCATGGTGCTCTCGGTCCCCTTCATAAAAATGGGTCTCGGGTTTGGTTTTCCGGCTTTTTGGCAATTTAAACGTGTTTCGGGTTGGTTTCAAATAGTTTGGTAGTTCCCGATTTCAATGGGTAACGATAATTAGGGTTGTTTGGACGATATGTGATTTCCCGAATTTAATTACAACATACTTTTATTCAATAATAAATAACCCATAATCAACCCACGAATGGTATAATTCAAACGAGATGGGTTTTGACTCAAACTCGGGTTTAGGGTTAAGGGAAAGTTTCCAAAAACACTTAAAACAACTCCCGTAGTTAAAGTCATCGAGTTTCTCGGCAAGAAATTGAAGATTCAAAATGAAAACTCCATTAAAATACTATTTGGAGCTTAGGTTTTGAAAGTTTAACATACCTTAAGGTCCTTAGAACACGGATGAAAAGTACGATTGCTAGGTTGAGAAGAATCCTAGGACCGAAGGCTTTCCAACGCAACTGGAAATGCAACGATCCGTCGAGAAACGGGCAAAACCCGAAAAAATTCCCCAATCCGCTAAGGCCCACGGTTTTGAGAAGAAAAGGATGAGAAGTTTTGGTCAACTTTTGGTCAAATGACAATTTAAAGAATATGTGAATAGTAACTTTATATTTTAAGAACTTTGGAATTGACAGTTACGTCCTTTTATTGACTTTTGACTTCTAATTCGAAACCCGAAGTTCTTAAACTAGACAAATGGTGATTAATAATTATTAATTGGTCCGTTAATAATTATTAATACGACCATAACTAATTTAAACTAGTAAAGTGATTATGTAACAACCCGGATTTTCTCTCAAGGGCATTTTAGCATTTTCACTAATTTTGATCCAAATAAAATTATCTTTAATTTTCCCGAACCATCGTGTCGCTACGAGTCTAACGAAATTGACTACGCTCAATTTTGAGTCCCGAGTAAAAAGATATGGCCTGAATACCGTGTATGTCCTTTAGTATTATTTTCTTGATAAGGGCATTATAGTCTTTTGCTAGTCTTCATGCATTAATATTATACAAAACCCTAAACCTAAATCCTCTAAGACTCACGCTCATTCTCTCTTTCTCTGCCTCTCTACCGTCAACGTGCGCTCGCTGAGATTTTTCATCGTTTAGTTTGGTTCTTCGTCGGATTCTATCGAGCCCCGCCGAAAAACAAAAGAGAGTTCATCATTTACCTTCGGAATCTTTGGTATCATCCGTTGGATTCGTTTTGTATGAGTTTTATTGTTGATTTCGAGTCGAGTCCAAGCTGATTCATATTCGTTTTCATGAATTTCTTTCGAATTTAAAGCTCGCCGTTTTCCGTTTTGATCTCGCAGGATTCTAGCCGTCGATCTTGGTTGTTCTTCACGGATCCGAGGTCGTTTTGGATCGGGTTCATTGCAACGCTTGTTGTCGGACATTTTCGAATTGTTTCCAACTAGTTTCCAGCCTCAGATCAGCTTCAGAAGGTGTCGTGGGTAAGATGCTCATTTTTCTTTCCTTTGTTTTTCCCGTCTGCGTGCGTGACTGATTGAGGAAGATGATCCGGTCCAACTGGACAGGCTGGACTGGTTCAGCTGGTCCAGACCGGTTCAGTGCCCATTTTTTAGTCAATTTGAGCCGGTTTTCATTCCGTTCTTCCGGTTTTCATTAAATTGACTTTAAATTAATGCCAATACAGGTTTTGAGCATCTGTAGGATTTTATTTGGCATTATTTCGAGTTCATTTGCTTGCTCAATTTGCGAATAAGGTAGGTTAATTCCTACTTAAAGCGTTAAATTGAAATCTTTTGTATGATTAATTTATCTATTATTATTTGTATGACTTGGGAGATGTTTTAATAGATATCTAAGTACTTTTATATGATTGTATGGCTTCTGGTTATGATTTAATTATTATTTGTGTTTGGTTATTTGTTTAGTGATAAATAGAGCCTTTAGGTTTTACAACTTGGGTTGAACCTGTGCATAATAAATATTAAATTTGTAGAGCGTATACTATGGCACGTATCATGAGTGGCCATATACCCCACTATGATCATATTTTCAAGCGCATAGTATGGCACGTATCATGAGTGGCCCTATACCCCACTATGATACATATATGCAAATTTAATTAAAACAAAGACTAAAGGAAATGTTGTAGGCTAAGTACCTACTAAATATATAGGCTAAGTACCTTTATTTATAAACGAGGAATTGGGGATTTTGACTAGTATCCAATAGTTATTACATTTGGTGTGATTTCAATTTAGCTTACTTATATAAGTTGAAATTAATATACTGAGCTAAAAACTCACGATATTCGAATGCCCTGCAAATTTAAATTTTGCAGGTAACGATAACAATGTTGGGAATCGAGGCGTGTGACGAGGATGGTGCTACATGGAGGCCTTAGGACTTATTCATTTATACATTTTTCTTTCGGATTTTCATTATTGGTTATTTTCCAATTTATTTGGGATATTTCATATTTATTATTAAACTCATTTAATTTTTTCATTAGACTTTTATTCCTTTAAAACGGCCCCACATTTAAATGTTTTGTTTTTATCTTTTATTGGTTATTTAATAAAAAAGCTTCCGCATTTATTGATTTTACTCTGATTTATTTATAAATTGAAATTAGTTCCTTTAATATTTATTTATTTATTTTACATTGAGTTGGGTTGTCACAGATTAAAAGCTTAAAACGAAATAAATTACTAAATTCTAAATTTCTAATTCTAAAATTAACTTTAAATGCTTAAATTAAAATAAAATAAATAAATAGATAAATAAAATTTATACCTCAAAAGTAACGGGACGTTACAATTTTATTTTAATTTAAGTATTTAAAGATTATTTTAGAATCAGTAATTTAGAATTTAGTAGTTTATTTCGGTTTAAACCTTTTTAATCGCTTTATTAGTTTAAATTAGTTTTGGTCGTATTAATAATTATTAATGGGCCAATTAATAATTATTAATCACCATTTGGTTAGTTTAAGAACTTCGGGTTTCGATTTAGAAGTCAAAAGTCATTAAAGGGACATAACCGTAATTTCTAAAATTCTTAAAATATCAATTCACTATTCACATCTCCTTAAAATCACAACATTGACCAAATTTGACCAAAAATTCTCTCTTCTTCCTCCTTGAAGCCGTGGACCTCATTTTTGGGAGAGAAAAGTTGGGTTTTGTTCAATTCTCGATGGATCGTTCCAATTCCGGTTGCGTTGGAAAGCCTTCGGTCCTAGGATTCTTCTCAACCTAACAATCTTATTTTCCATCCGTGTTCTAAGGGCCTCAAGGTATGTCAAAGTTTCTAAACCTAAGCTTCAAATAGTGTTTTAATGGAGTTTTGATTTGAATCTTCGATTTCTTACCGATAAACTCGATGACTTTAACTACGGGAGTTGTTTTTGGGGATTTTGGGAACTTCCTCTTAACCCTAAACCTGAGTTTGAGCGAAACCCGTCCCGTTTGAAATTTACAATTTGCGGGCTGTTTTAGAATGCTTATTTATTTATTAATTGTATGTCATAACTAAATTTGAAAATCAACCGTTGTTCAAAAACCCAAATCATCGTTACCCATTGAAATCGGGAACTTCCAAACTACTTGAAACCAACCCGAAACAACTCTAAATTTCTTAAGAGCTGGAAAACCAAACCCGAGACCCATTTTAAATGGAAGGGCCAAGAGCTCCATTAAGGGAATTTCGGGGGTTTTCGCCGTTTTATGCTTTTAGATGTTGTTTATTCGATGTTTGGTTAATTATTGATTGTTAGATATAATTTAATTGTAGGTGTTTGTGGACCATAGCTTGATCGCTCTTTCGGAACTCGGGAGCGAAATCTACTTTGCCAAGGTGAGAATAAATAGAATTTAACGTAGCTTTAGATACCGAATAAGTAGAATGATTTGTAGGATTAGAAGTTGAGATTAAGGTTTGAATCGAAGGATAAAGGAAAGTAAGCTAGCATACTTAGGCTTGGAGTTAGTTCTATTTGAGGGAGAATACTTATGGATTTTCTTGAGGGAAACGATTAACTTTTGGAAGTTCTAAGTTTAGAATCGTTCTGGAGTTTAGGATGGATTATTGGAAGTGGAAGGATTCAAATTTAATGGGATGGTTAAGGAACTTGATTATGGACTTTGGTTATTTATTGAAAGGAATAGAATCTTTGGAAGTGGAGACTTTATTGATAAAGTTAATAACTCACTTTTATTAAAGGACTGTTGGCTTGATTTACTTTTTTTCTTTTTCCGAAATCCCTATTTATTTATTTT
Organism: Gynostemma pentaphyllum; assembly: GCA_028015215.1. NCBI lineage: Eukaryota > Viridiplantae > Streptophyta > Magnoliopsida > Cucurbitales > Cucurbitaceae > Gynostemma > Gynostemma pentaphyllum. The sequence continues at coordinate 13,145,398 of CM051350.1, forward strand.
ATGTATAAGGGAAATTATGATCCATTTACTTTATACCCTTCGGTTACTTTGAATGTTTATATTTATGTTTACTTACTTTTGAAAGCATATGCATATCATATTGCATCATCGAATTGAAAGGAAAGTGAGATTAAAGGTGAATGTGAATCCTACGAGAGTTTTCATTACCTTACATTATTCAATAAATGTGAATGCGAATCCTACGAGAGTTTTCATTACCTTACATTATTCATTAAAGGTGAATGCGAATCCTACAGGAGTTTTCATTACGACATTTTCATTAGAGGTGGAATTATATCATTGAGAAGGAATTGTATATTCTATTATGGAAAGTAAGACAACAAGGTGAAAGTTAGTCCTACGGGAGCTACCATTACCTAACATTATTTGCATGAGACGTTATATTTATGTAAAGATTGTGTACCCTTTTATACTTGTTTTTAATGAGCTAATGAATTGATGATTTGACAACTTATGCTAATAATATCATCTTGTAGAGATTATGTGATATGGAAGTACTTTTCCAAATAGTTTGAAAGTTAGTTTTCTTGAGTTTAGAGAACTTTGGAAAAGAATATGTAAATTTATTTGGACACAAATCAGAATACAGGTTTGGGGTCTATTATTACTTTATATTATGTTTATTTTCACTGGGCTTGTTGTTAGCTCATGATATTACAAACAATTTCAGGTAATGCTTATGCTCGTGGTGGTGGGAGAGGAGCTGGTGCGGCTTGATCGAGAGGATGATGAAACAGGGATGGACTATATACACTTTAAAAAAAAAAAGTCCATAGACTCATTTTGTTGTATTTGTGTCTTTTGATATGTAAATTTGTATATAAGCTCATAAGAGCTTCTTGTTTTACTTTTATGGTTATTAACTCTTTTAAACTTTGGAAAATGAATTGCATTTCCTTACTTTTAAATTTCCTGATGTGAAAAATATATATAGGTTTTGGCTAGCCTAAGTTTCAAACATATCCACGCCATTTTTTTTTTTAAATACTAAGACTTCCGCTGTGTTTTAGTTTTAAATGATTTAAAAGGAGTCGGGTCGTCACATGGAGCCTCAAAAGAGATGAATGAGATTAGCTTCACTCAAGAATCAAGAGCTAAGAAGTTTCAAAATGAAAGAAGAGCTTGGCTAGAAATTAAGAGAAATGGAAACTTTCCCGAAATGGAAACTTTTCAGAAATGGAATCTTTCCCAAAATGAAAAAATTTCATATATGGTGATTCGTGGAGAAGATCAAATTTACATTCAAAGGAAGCTCAACACCAAGGATTGAAGACTTTATGTAGAAATGGAAGTTTCAAGTAGTGTAGGGCTTTAATTTTAGCATTTTTTTTTAATTTCGAGGAGTAGTAGTTTTTACTTTTGATGACTCATCACGGTGATGTCATGATGAAGTCATCCTTATCAACACTTTATCTCATATTTTTGAAATTAGAGTTATATTAGGAGTAGGAAACTTGTTTTGCCTATTTAAAGGCTTTATTATTCAATTAATGAACAGATTATCATTATTCAAGAAAACTTGCTTTGGTTTTATAGTAATTTGTTGACTAATATACCTTTTTTTTTCAATTAATTCGTAACTTTCCTTTTTGACGAAAATGATATTTATTGTAAATAATTCTTAATTGATTATCAATTCCTTTTGTCCTGCCATGAAATCCGCCCCTATTCCCACATTCGTGCAGTTTACCTCCATTACATCATCTTCTTCTTCATCGTTCGTCTCTTTTTCCGCACACGTTTCATCTTCCATATCGAAATCCTTAATGTTTTCTTCTTCAAATGTTTCTTCTCCAGATGTTGCTTTTCCTTCTTCTTCCACGATCTTGATTCCATTTCTAAATTCTTCGTCTTTTCAGTATTAGGAATCTGAAATACATTAAGTTTAGAAAACAATTTATTTTTCTTAACAAATTCATGGAAATAACAAAAATATGAAGATTTTTAAGAAATCATTAATGGTGAAAATAAAATACCTCTTCCGTTTTCTCTACTTCAACTTCTGATTCAACTCTTTCCTGAAGTTCCTTTGATGGAACATTGTATGTATTTATTACTTGCAAGTACCGCTTCTGTCTCTCCATTAAAATCTTCTTTTTCGTAAACATTGTTAATTCTTCTCTTTCGTTTTCTTCAAAATCTTCTCTAGGGTTTTCTGAGTTGGGTTTTGATATTTAGAAAATTCCTAATTTTTTGTTTTAGAAATATTTGATTTTTGAAATTCGGATTTGAATTAACCGCATAAAGGATTTTTTTTTTGTATTTCAAATCCCACGTTTCACGCCACGTGTATATTCATAACTGCCATTTCTTATGCTGCACATTAATTGTTTACGGCGCCAATCATATCAATGTCATTCAAGGATAAAATCGTAAATTTATTAAACCATACAGTGGAGGTTGTCTAAAAATGTAAATAAATAGTACACTCATTCATTTTTATAATTATTGTTGTGTTTTTTAATATAGATGAAATTAACCCTTTCTTTTTTCATGCCATTTTGATAACCCCTAAATTTTAACGTTGAATAATTTGGGTAATTGAGAGAAGATTAGTTTTTTCACTTGATCAAATTGATATCAATTTTTTTAACGATTTTAAAAAATATAACTCATCTATTATGGTCACATTATATTTTAATTTTTCTTGATGTAAAAAATTATTAGTAATTGTTATGTTGCGTAAAAATGGTGGCCTTCCACGTAAGCAATGAATTTAGAAGATAGGATGAGTCGGAGGTCGTGCGTTGTACTGGAGGTGCTGCATAGGCGTAGGCGTAAGTGATGAGCAGTGTATGTACCTGCACAGGAAAAAACAAAGCATCGGTGTGGTGTCGGTCTAACACCCTCTGATACCTAAGTCAGAGCTAGTGTGTCAAAGGAGAAGAGGTTGATGACATCATTGTGCCACGTGTCGCGTCGGGATTGAGTCATGTGTTGCTTCTCAATTACGTGTCACTTGCGGTTTATACCATTTGTCATTTTCCAAACGGATACTTGTATTAGGTCTCGGGTATGTAGGGTTGTCTTTGAAGCCCGCGTAGTCATGTCTTGTCAGTGCATAGATTTTATGACCCGGATAATCGTGTTTAAATGATGTGTCTAGGTACTATACTTAGACGATGTGCGAAGACATTTTTTAGTCAAATTATAAAATTTCACGGGTTATCATAATTCACAATTCACCCAAAACAGTAATTAATAGCATCTTCAATTATTATTTTTAATGATCTGCATCCATTTTAGTATTAAAGCAGATAATCATAACTTTAATATGCAAATTAAAATAAAACAGACGCCAGAAATTATTAAACACAAAATGGAAGCAAGGAATTATAAATAAGAAGAAAATCAATTTTCCCCAATACAAACACGACATGACATGAAGAATACATTACAAGCTTAATGACTCTGCTAAAGATGTTCATAAAAGTAACTACAAAGTAGCTTATTGAGTTAAAAAGGAGATAGAATAGAAGCTTCCTCAGGCTTTAAAAGCTCCGAGTTTTAGCATGAAGAAGATAAGAATAGGCTCTAGACAAATGAATATTTTGGACTCCAACTTCTTAATTACGTCATTATCAAAAGAAAGAAAGTTATTAATCAAATTTAAGTATCATTTTGATTCTCTTTCGTCTTTTTTTTAGATTGAAAACACACTGAGAATAATATTTTTTAATAATTGTAAATCACAGTAGTTTTAAAAATTATTAATACATCCATATCGTTTATAAAATTGAAAATCATACCTATTTGTCTAATAGTTTTATGAAAAATTTCATCAAGTAGTAGAATTTTATGCGGTATTTATAAATATATATCATTACTTAAAACTAATTATAAATATAACCATTTTTTTTATTATTTAATCAGTCACTTGCATTGATTACCATATGAATTGATAATTAAAATATTAAAAAAATATTAAATTTATTATCAATATCTCAGAATTTATTATATTTACATAACATTCTATTTTTATAAATATGATAAAATACCATTTTAATCCCTAAACTTTCACTCAGATTACATTTTTGTTCATAAACTTTTAAAAGTTACATTTTTCGTCGCTGAACTTTACGATCCATTTCGTTTTGGTCTTTGTTTTTTTGTCTAAAACACTAATGGAGGGCTTATATGACCTGTAATTAATTATGCGACAGTATTCAAATATATTGTGAGGTTAAATACTATGGAAAAACGAATATACAGTGAGGATAATCTCATATTTTTCTCCATAATTTTAGTCTTAAACCTCACTATATATTCGTTTTTCCACAACATTTGGCCTCATTGTATATTTATATAATGTCACATCATCAATTACATACAATATAAGCCGTCTGGTAGCGTCCTAGACTAAAAGATGAAGACTGAAGGACCAAAACGAAAAGAATCGTCAAGAACAAAAAATATAACTTTTAAAAGTTTAAAGAATAAAATGAAACCTGAATGAAAGTTCAAGGACTAAAATAGCCATATAAATATTACATAAAATTTTACGAGATGGATTTGCAATCAACTCTAATATTATCACGTTATATGGTAGGAGCGGGCTATATAAATAAGTTGAGTTGGGGCATAGGCTAGAGAGAGTTAAAGTGTCACAATCTCTCTCTCTCTCTTTTGATGGGCAAAAATAAATAAGAGAAATAGATTGACGTGGAAGCGAAGAAACGAAGCTTGCTAGTTGCCAAACATACCAACATATATGATCTTTTATTTGTTTCCTTCCTCCATAACCCAACTCTCTCTCATTGCCAAGTTTCAATTTATTTATTTTTGAAAGAAAGGAGAGTGAAATAGTAAGAAGGGAATACAAGGAGAAGAAATATTGAAGGGATATGGAAAATGGAGGGGGAGTTGTGAGAGTGAAAAGGGCAGAGATTGATACCAGGAAACCATTCCGCTCAGTCAAAGAAGCTGTCACGTTATTTGGGGACAAAGTTTTGGCTGGAGAACTCTATGCCAACACCCTTAACCAGGTTAACTCTCCATTTCATTGCTCTTTTATGGTTAACCGTATGTGTATTTGTTTTACTTTTCTTCTAATCAATATCTTGCCGACCATTCCGATTCTATTAAGATCAAATATATTAATGGATAATAAATATAAGAGATCCACCATATTTTATTCAATTTGAATAGAACACAAAAGAAAGTAAGGAGAGTCAGGAGACAAATATTATCCATATCTATAATGCGGTGAAAATTTATAATTAATATTATAATTTTAGGTTCAAAAGGTAATTTATTGTATTTATAATATATAAAACTTAATAATCTAAATGATTTAATTAATAATTTAAAAGATATGATTCCAGAATTAATTTTTTTTAACTCAAAAATAAGAAAATAACAGGTCATTCCAATAAATTATAAAAATGATTGAATTTATAAGTCTTTAGATTGAAATTTGATTGATGTTAATATATAAAAATTCACATTATTTTCTACTTTAATTTAGGTAGCAAGTTGGACTAGGTAAGAGAGATGAGAGTGAAATAATTTTAAGGTGGTAATTTATTTTAATTATTAGACCTCTCTAATCAATTAGAAAGAGACTTGACTGCTATTACCACAATATCCAAGCCTCCTTTCCTTCAATGGGAGAAAAACACACAAAGAAAAGAAAAGTAAAAAAAAAAGTATAATTTTCAAAGGAGTAATATCATAATTAATAAAATATCATAACTTTTTAAAAATTATGCAGTTTAATAAATTATAATTTAAAAAATAACTAAAAAACGAATAAATTCATTGAAAAATAATAAAATATTTCAATAAATTTATAATAATTTATTTAACTAAAAAAAATAATAATAATATAAATAGTTCAATGAATTATTGAGTTTAGGTAATTTTTAAAAATTATCACATTTTAGTAATTAATAGGTAAATATAATATTATTTGAGAGAATTTCAGCATTTTCAACCGGAGAATTGGTGCAGCAGCCAATTCTTTTCCGTAAAATTATTATGCAAACGAAAAATAAAAATAAAAAAACAAATAAAGGGGGATTAATTAGTAGATACTGTGATAGTAATATTCCACAAATACTCAATTCTAGAAGCTCCAAAGAGTTAAAAAAGATAGCATGTGGCGAAGTACATATTCTGATGTGGTTGATACGTGAGAATATGGGGAATGTTCGAACATTCCTTACTTAACATTTCTTGATCGAATATAAATTGTTATAATATGGAAAAAGATATATTAATTTTATTTTATGATAAATAAAGCTATGTTTTGGAATCTAATGTTTTCCTTGCTTTTCGTAGAAGATATCGTCACCATTTATAATTTTATGTTACTACTTTACATGTGTGGACATATTAAAGTTTAACTTAAAGATAAGATATGTATTTATACTCTTAGTTGTTCAATGATCCTTATATTCTAAAAATAGTTTTTGAAAAAAAAATTAAAATCTTAATTAACCCATAAAAAATTAAGCACTTTTTTTCCAAAGTATCTTTATGTTTTTATTGTCTAGTCAAATTTTCAAAAACTACTTTTAATAAAAGAAAGCGGGATGTAAAAGTGGTTTTACGACATAGTCAATTATCAAATGGAGAAAACACTAATGGGATTCATGTATTTATACAAACAAACTCATATACCAATAGAAAAGTGACACGTAGAATGATGAGTACAAATTCATACTTACTGGTGAGTATCTTCCTTATAAAATTATGTAGACAGGATTTATAGAAGAAAAAAAACACTATCACATTTTATTGACATCTCATTGATATTTATATAGTAGTAGTAATTGGCATTGACAAGGTTGATTTGATCTTGTGTAATGCGTGGTAGATGCATGGAGGAGTTAGAGAAAATAGAGATGGCCATTATTCAATCTCAAAGCTAGGATTGGGAAACGTTAGAGCTGAGTTACAGGAAACAAAACAGATTCTTGAAAAAGCTAAAGAAGAAAGTATGGTAATGGCTCATTGTCTCTCCTCTCTTCAAGATGAACTCCAACAAACTAAAAAAGAGCTCCAACTCCTCAAAGAACGAACTGATGATTCTCACAAACACTTTTCATTTATGGAGTCTCATGATAACATTATTGAAGATGTTAAAGTTGTGGAAGATTCCATGGAATTCCAAATCAAAATGCAACCGCCATCAAATGACGAAGAATTTGAAGACCGATTCGAATTCCAAAAGAAACGATATGTGACTTTCGCAAACCCGCCCGCGGCCGTGGCTCAAGCTGCGGTTCCGCAAGGCGTTGGGAAATTGGAAAGGCTGTCTTCTCTCAGAAGGGAAAAGAATAAGATCAAGAAGACATTGATCCCTCTCATTGCTGGGATATTTTCCAAGAAAAAAGGTAACTCAGTTTGAGAAAAAATGAAACTTTGATGATATAGGTTTTCAATTCCAGAAATTTAATAAGTTTAATACAATTTCTGTTAGTGAAAATTTTCAGTCAGAAAGATTGTAATCGACAATTTGACAGTATAGAGTATGCAGGTTGAATGAGATTAATCATGTAATAAATTCAGTCAGAAATAAGTCTATATGCATTATTTTCACCATTTTCCTAATTCTTCTCTCTAACATTATTTTAAAGAGACCAGTAACCGCTATTTGAGTGTGAAAAATGTCCCGCATCGTTTATTGGGGACAGATGATCATGTGTTTATAAAAGAGATTGGGAAAATAAATAATTTTGGACAGAATCAAAAGTAAATTCATACGAGTTTATGTTCATAGGACACAACTTCATTTAGGCTATAAATAACCCAAACTAAAGATGAACAAAAAAAAAAGAGAACTACACATAGTGTTGGAACCCCTTATTGCGAGGATTTATTGAAGAACTCAATGCAATCAGCAATGGCTTCATCATAGTGAGAATGAGAAGAGTAATAAGAACTGCATGAAGTTTTTGGTGGCTCAAATTTATCACAGCTGCTTGTTCTTCCCCTCGACGAAGACCGGCCTTTTGATGGAAAAGAAAACACGAACCGCATTAGTATACTACGGATTCGATGAAAGAACTTCATAGATGAAAAATGGAGTGATTTTGAGGAAGAGAAAGAAGTGGCTTCAGTTCCAGCTCTTTGCATTGTATTCTAATTTTGTGTGTCTGACCAAAGGGACACCGGGAAATGCAACGCTATCATGGATGTCTCGTTTGTTTAATGCTGTATTATATATAGAAATTAGAGAGATGCTGTGTGTGTTTAAAAAGAGAGTTTTGAGTTTTTGAAAGTTGAAATTGTAGTTTAGTTTTATAATTTCTATGTGCCCCAAGATTTACAGGGCATATTCAGAGCGGAATGCATGTGCTCAAATCATTTTGATTTACCACTAGTTAACACTAGTCTATTTTAAAAAGAGATTGTTTTTTTTTCATGTTGTGGTTATTGAGGGAAAAGCTTTAAATATTCTCTAGCTTGATTTTTATTTTATTTTTAATGTCTTTTAGATATTATATCAAATTGTGGGAGGGGACTTGAAGTTTCGACTTCTAAAGAAGGAAGTATGTGTCTAACCAGTTGAGCTATGCTCATATTGGCCTAACTTGAGTTTAAGTCTATAATTTATTTTTTTAATTGATTTTAATCACATCATAATAGAAAGAAATAGATACAAGTTTTTCTATATGTAGAGAGAAAATTTGATTTTCTAATTTAATAAAAGGAATACGAGTGCTAAATCTCGGTTTATAACTAGATAAAACTATTTCAACATTAGGAATATTAAAGATGCATAGTGTTCATATAAAAAGATAAATATTCAGTGAAGCCTGTGACATGGACAAAGGATTAGCACTGAATTGTAAGTTTTAATAAGGTTGTGATGGCCAACCAGGACCTAATTCATTAGTTAAGGCATCTGGTTCAATCCCTACCCTGACACTTTGTATCAAGAAAAAAAAAAGTTGTAATGAATGATGAGATTGCTGGCCCTTTGTTCAATTTTGATTAAAAAAACAACTATTAGGCAGGGCAGCTTTAGTTAGCAATGTTTAATCCTTATGTTGAGCCCAAATTTATATGTAAAATAATATTACATCAAAGTGGGGGAAGGCTCATGGGAAGGGAGTAGATGAATAATTAATTGAACTATGATAATGTTGGCATATTGAAAATATAATTGAAATTTATATATTATTAAAAATAAATTTCAATCTGAATATAGTCTAAAATAAGTTATCAATACTTTATTTTATAAGATTGACCGTTTAATTCTTACCTTATCCAGTTTGATGTTATACAATAAAATGAGAGAAAAGTATTTCAATAAAACTAAGAATAATGAGGGAAAATGAACTGACTGATTAAGTGACAATCAGAGTGGTCCAATGGACTGAAATGCCCTATAATTTAGGCTGATTTTTAACCAATAATTATGCACTGAAAATACCCTTTTTGTAAAATGACAAATTATCCTAAAAAGATTAGTTTATAGGGGGGGAGAGGGTTTGATACAATGATTTCTGCAAGACGCTATAATTATGTCTCGTACTTTGTTTCTTGTTAATTATAAAGTATTTAGACAATAATGAAATCACAACCTCCCAATAATTTTATACTGGGTAAAGTATTCATTTGATCATTGAATTTTAGAAATCGTGTCTATTTGGTCTCCACGTTTTTAATTTGTGTATAAGTGGTCAATTAGTTTTGGATATTGTGTCTATTTGGTCCCTACGTTTTAATTTGTATTTACCTGGTCTTTAAATTTTCAATTTGTGTCTAAATGGTCACTGAATTATTAGAAATAAGTTTAATTGTTCCTTAATTTATTGACTCATTAACATAATATCAACTTAAAAGTGACATAAAATGTTTTGTTGTGGGGTGAAATTAGACAACATGTGGTGTTGTGGGGTGAAATTTATGACACATGGAATTTTACAACTTGACAAGATTTGTCTACCCAACCCGTCTGACCGCAGTACTTGGGTACCTGGTCAGATCGCAGTACCAGGACACTTGGTCTGACCGTAGTACCTAGGCATCAGGTCCAGGGCACCTGGTCTGACCGTAGTACTTAGGCACCTGGTCTAGGGCAACTAATCTGACCACAGTACCAGGGCACCTGGTCTGACCGCGGTATCTAGTCATAAAGTCTACGCACCTGAAACGCAAGCGACACGTAATTAAGAAGCAACACATGGCCCCATCCCAACGCGACACGTGGCACGATGATGTCATCAACTCATTCTCCTATAAATAGGAGAAGAAACTCATTCATTTGGTAACTAATTTCTACTACTATTCTATCTGGCACACTAGCTCTGCTTGCTCTGACTTTAGCATTGGAGGGTGTTAGGCCGGCACCACATCGATGCTCTTTTCCTTTCTTGTGTAGGTACCTACTTAGCACGCCGTCGAAGCAGCGCACTACCTCCGACTCGTCCTATATATTAAGTTCGTTGTCTACGTGGAAACTCTTCATTTTTACTCAACAATATGTGGAATTTTACAACTTGGCAAAAATGTCTACGCACCTCGTATGAGCGTAGTACCTACGCACCTGAAAAGACTTAGTTACACAGTCTCCAACATAGACCTACATAATTGAACCGAATGCGAGTGTCCGACTAGGAAATGACACGTGGAGTAACCCGCAAGTGACACGTGGCATGATGATGTCATCAACATATTCTCCTATAAATAGGAGAAAAAATTCATTCATTAGGTAACTAATGTGTCTACTACTATTCTCTCTGGCACACTAGCTCTGCTTGCTCTGACTTTAGCATCGGAGGGTGTTAGGCCGGCACTACACCAGTGCTCTTTTCCTTTCCTGTGCAGGTACCTACGTAGCACGCCGTCAAAGCAATGGACTACCTCCGCCTCGTCCCATATATTAATTTCGTTGCCTACGTGGAAGCTCTCCATTTTTACGCAACAACATGTTTAATTCTCCAAAATACTGACATGAGATTAATTATTGAGTTATTTTCATTAATAATCAAAATATATATGTTTATTTCAAAGAAACCGTAGTTTGTTAACAAATATCAGAAATACCCAATACTGGTTGTTTTGCCTGCCCACCGGTCAGCAAAAAGACAATAGATACCCTTGCATGCGTTGTTTGTCAAATCCGTCATTATTATGAAAATATTTTGAAAAACGTAAGAAATCAATTTTTTGGCGTGAAAATAGGGATTTGAAATTTGGAATTTGTTTTAGAAAGAGAAACCAAAAAGGCAAAACAAAAACGTGAGAGAACATTCCTGAAAACCTAAAACGAATACGTGAAGAATAGTGGAAGACGGCAGGAATGGCTCGAACCAGAGGGATCAAGATGGTTGAAGAATCATCAAGAGGAAGAGGGGTGAGATTTTAGTAGTCTTTATTGTTTGATTTTACAAATGTAGGTATGTTATTATATGATTTTTTTATGAAAACAGAGACGTGGTAGGGGTAGAAACCAAATGGGAAGAGGAAAATCCACTTTGGCAACTGTTGAAGAATTAGAAGAAAGACAGAATGTGCAGGTTTTTTTGTTTTAAAAGATTGATTATGACAATATTCTTGATTAATAGTTTTAAATGTGCATGATAATATGTAAATGTTTCCAGGTTGAAGAGGAAGTGGAGGAAGATGAAACGGTTAGTACGGATAATTAAATATCAAAATACATGATTCATGTATACTTTTTTGTTATTGATCATTTTCTTGGTTTAAAAATTGCAGATTGAACCACTAATTAGACGGTCATCTAAGATTAGAAAATCAATATCCGTTTCTGAAGATGTGAATTGTATTGATAATATGGAGGTGAAATGTTGTGTTTGTGCCGATTTTTTGTATAATATTTATTAAATGTTTATAATAAGTAAACATGTTGGAACATGAAAGAAGCTATTTTTGTTTGCAGAAAACAACTATGGGATCTGCTATGAATTTGAATTGTAATGCAACAGGAGAAATTGAGAACACTAATGTCTCTAATGTAGCAGATGTAGTGGTAAAAGTAAAGATATAATCTGATATGTTTAAAAAATGTTTATTAAAAATAAACAGGGTACTGTAAGTAAATGTTGTTTAAAGATTAGAACATTATAAATTGCAGGTGGAAGGAATGAAAAAAGTGGGAAATAAGGGGGATACAACAATGGAAGAAGACGGAGATAGAGATGAAGATAAAGAGGTAGAATTTGTTATTATAGCTTGATATTTAATTAAGAAGTATGTTATAAGATAATAACATAGGATATTGATTGAAACATGAACAGACTGACGATGATATGCAAAGTAGATCAGGACGGGAATATCGAAGTGTAGTTAGTGAAAAGGAAGAAGAAATTGAAGAAGAAAATTCGGCAGAAGAAATTGAAGAAAATGGTGAAGATGATGAAGAAGATACTATCAAGGTCGTTGGATTAAAAAAGGACGTATAGAAATTCAAATAATTGATTTGATGATTAAATTATTCATTTTTTGTTTAAAGTTTCTGTTTTTTTAAACATAATTATTAGTTAAAGGGAACACGAGGAAGCTCTTATGCAAACAGGGGAAGGACAAGCAGCTTAAGCAGTGGTTGTAATCGAAAAATGATGAATAAGAAGGATGTTAAACTGTGACGACCCGTCATTTTTAAATAAATTAAAATCAGAGAAAACAGCGGAAGTCTTTTATTTTACGAAAAATTGGCGTGGTTTTGTTTGAAAATTGGCATGCCGAAAACCTGTTTACATCCTAATTTTCAAATCTAATAAAATCACATGAACTTTAAGTCCAAATCAGGAGTTCAAATATGTATATCATAAAAACATCGACAAAAGCTCTTATGAGCTAAATACAACATCAAAGTGTTAAAATTTCTCAAAATAAAGACATAAACTTTACAAACAAAAATGTCCATCTCGAGGTCAGCATCCCTCGATCACGCCGCACCACCTCCTCTCCCTCGACCTCTGGCCAAGGCATTACCTGAAATTGGTTGTAATATCATGAGCTAACAAACTAAGCCCAGTGAGAATAATAAGCATAAAAAGTAAAGATAGACCTCAAACTCGCATTTCGATTTGTGTCCAATTAACTGACACAATTACTCCTAATGTTCTCCAAACTCTAGGTAATTCAAAATCCATATTCTTCCAAGTAAGACATTACTACACTTGTAGTCGATCCTCAACCATTAACTTGTTATGACAAAGAAAGTAAAGTGAATAAACTTTGTTTAACATATAACATCTCGATTCTCTATATCATCAATCATAATCACGATTGCATAAGGACATCCCGTAGGATTCCACAATTTCTTTTATGCATGAGGAAGTAATATGTACGTCCGCAACTTACGATTCAACTCCGCATAAGGAAGTAATGTGTGCGTTCGCAACTTACGATTCAACTCCCTATGTATGAGAAGTAATATGTACGTCCGCAACTTACAATTCAACTCCACATGAGGAAGTAATATGTGCGTTCGCAACTTACGATTCAACTTCTATGCATGAGAAGTAATATGTACGTCCGCAACTTACAATTCAACTCCACATAAGGAAGTAATATGTGCGTTCGCAACTTACAATTCAACTTCTTTTCAATGATGCGAGATGTTATGCATATGGTTGCATATGCTTGCAAAAGTAATAAAGTAAATGTAAATGATAAAGCAACCGAAACAATCATAAAGTAAAGGAGCATAAAGTAAAGAACATAAAGTAAAATAAATAGAATCCCGGATGAACGATATATCGATCGAACTCCGCTAACAATAATAAAAGTAAAGGTCAAAACATAACGATTAACCTAAACTTTCAAGGATTCTAAACTTCCAAATGATCCAAAGTTCTAAACTCCGAAAACTAATCTAACTTAGAACCTTCTAAGATTCGAGGCTTTCATCGAGAAATCCTAAGTTTCTCGCTTAAAGGATTAACTTCAAATCCTAAGGCACTATCTCACATCCCTCTAATCTTAAATTGGATTCTAATCTTAGTTTCCGTTTCTACAAACCATCACACTTATTCGATTTCTATAATTACTTTAAATCCTAACTATTCTCACCTTAGCCAAATAATTCCAAATCTCTAATTTCCACGAAACAACCACCGAGCAATTGCACCTACAATTCACCGATTGTACAACATATTACAATTCATAACTAATATGCGAACAAATGTGCAATTTCGGTGAATAGTGATTTCGGATGAATAGTGTCTCGGGTGAATAGTGTTTTCGGGTGAATAGTGTTTTTCGAAAATCCGGGCTCAAAATCGTCATTTTTCATGATAGAAATTCATGATTTCAACTTCAAAACTCATTTATAATAAAAAACGAACAAAACCACCTAAAAAGTTTTGAAAACTTACTTTTTGGGACTTCCCTTAGGGAACGAGAAACTTCGAAAAGGTAGGTTGGATAGGTAGCCCTCGTCCCTACCAATCCAACGCAACCGAAAACACGACGATCCACCGAGTAACGAATGAGAAACGAAGAAAAGAAAGAATCCATCAATGGTGGAAAGCATCTCACGGCAAGGAGAAGGGAAGGAGAAGAGAAAAATGAAGGCAAATAGTCAAAATTTGGATTTTTAAAGATAAATGAATAGTGAATTTAGATATTTTAAGAAATTGGGAAATGACGGTTGCGTCCTTTTATGACTTTTGACTTCTAAATCGAAACCCGATGCTCTTAAATAAATCTAAAGGTGATTAATAATTATTAATTGGCCTATTAATAATTATTAATGTCACCGAAACGAATTTAGAGCATTAAAACGATTAAAACGAATTTCGGTCGAAATTAACTACTAAAATCGAAATTACAAAATAATAATTAAACTAAATACTTAAATTGAAATAAATAAATAAATAAATAAATAAAATAAATAAATAAAATTCACTTCAAAAATAACGGGACGTTACATAAACATGCTGAAAAGAATATGAAAAAGGTGAGCTAGCTATTGTATGAACAACTAACATTAGGAACTTAATCAAAAAATTATCATAAAAAAATGTTGTTTATTTACAGGTCCAGAACACAAAGGTGCGAAGGAGGATTGATGATTACTTCACAAATGAACAAGATCAACAAGGAGAAACTAAAGTAAGTAATTAATATTGATTTTATTCCATTATTAATTTACATTACTGAATTGTATCTAAAAAAAAAAATTTGCAGAAGACAGATTTTGTAATAAAAGAAGAGGATTGGCATAAGGACAAGAAAACAGCAACGTATGCGAAATACGATATACTTGTGGATGTGAAAAAATTATGTACGAATCGGGTAATATCACTATTAGAAGAGTCCTGTTTGAAGAATGTAATCCGCATGTCGGTACGTAAATTTCCACCAAAGTTGATACAACATCTGATGGGGAAGAATGTGAAGAACGAAGATCCAAATGAGTTGAGTTTCAAAATTGGAGGTGAGATTTACACATTCGGTTTGAGAGAATTTTGTATGATCACTGGTTTAGAATGTAGTCCTGTAAAGAATGTGGATTTGGATGCACTACCACAAAGTGAGTTGCTGGAAACTATATTTGAAGGATTTGAGAATTTGGATTGGTATGATCTACACGATGGATTCAAATCATGCGACTTTAGTGACGAAGAACTTTCTTTGACATTGGCAAAACTTTATTTGGTTGAGTCGTTGGTCGTGGCAAAACAGTATCAAACATTCATCGAGAAAATGCATTTCAGATTAGTGGAGGTGGATGCTGCATTCAACACTTATTCATGGGGGAGGCTGAGTTTTAACTTACTCATTGCAAGTTTGAAAAAAGTAAGTGAGTTTCCTAGGAGAAAATTCCAAAGATTATCTGGTTTTCCATAAGCATTGGTAATTTGGGCATGTGAGCTTCTACCAGCATTATCATTGAATTCGAAATATGCGAGGAGAATTGGCAACGAACACCCACGTATGCTTAATTGGGACTACACTAAACAGGGTACATGGACTTCTTATCAAAACGATGTGTTCAATGAGCCGGTAAGTAAAAATGGTTTTTTAATAAGAATGTTTACTTTAAATAAACATTGTAAATATAAATGACTCATATTGTATTGTTTATGAAAGAGTTTGACTGGTTTCATACATTTATCCAGGTGCAAGTGCGTCCAATTATACCAAGTGAAGAGGAAGTGGAAACACATTACCTGAAACCAATAATTGAAGAATACGGGAGAAAAGAATCAGATTTTAGAAGGAAAAAAAATAATGGAAATGAAGAGAGTGTAGTTGATCCTATCAACAAATCAATGATGGAAGACATGAAAATTATTATTGAGCAAAACTACATGATGAAACAGAGTTTGATGGATCTGTCCAAGAAGGTGGAAGATTTGAAAGGGGTGGTTTTGAAGACAATGGTTTCACACAATACGAAAGAGGGGAATGTGATTGACAATCAAGTAAGAAATATTTAATTTATTCAATTATTATTTAACTCATTTAAAAAAATGAAAAAAAATACAGGAAGATGGAGAAAGGTTTGATGAGGGTGGAGTGATAACAGACCTGAGGAGTGATAAAGACGAGTACGAAATTACTAGAACACGGCAGGTAGGTAAAAATGGAAAATAATTGTTGTTAGTTTAAATAGTTAATAGATATGAAATGTTTATGTAATAAGGATTGTTTACTCTAAGTAAACGTTTTACAGGTAAACGTTGGAGGAAAACAGATTGAGAAGTCTGTTAAGGAATTAGGAGAAAGGAATGCTACAGAAGAAGACACAAATATTGAAAACAAAAGAAAGGGTGGTTCAAGGACAGAAGATATAGGACCGTCATTGGGAGTAAAGAAATCAAAGAGATTGAAAAAGGTTGCTTGGAATATCAGAGAACCTTTTACAGATGACTTCGGGAAGAAAAAGAAGCAAATGAACGGTCCAACTTTCCATCTTCTAACACCACCAACTCAGGAGGAATGATCGAAGAGGATTATGATTAATATTACTGTGGATGAACTTTATTTTGTGTAATGAGCAGAAAAGTTTAGAACTTCAATATTTTTGCAATTTTTTGATGTGAACAATTTAGAACAGAATCTGGAAATTTTGGATAAGTGAATCAATATTTTGTTAAGAAGCTTAGCATTTTTTTATGCTGTTTGTTATGGAATATATGTTGTTTCAAAATTACGTTTAGTTTTAAAAACAGATTTATTTGTTGTCAGATTAGGATAAAATGTGCTTGCTCTAAGAAAAAGTTATGAGAAGTAAGGAATTTATAAAATTATACAATAATTGTATACATAAAGGTTTATAAAAAGTAAATTTTTTTAAAAAATATATGTTTCATTCGCATATCAGAACCAAATGGTGAGCTTAAGAAGAAGATATGAAAGGTAAGAGTTTTATAAAAGGCATACAATAATTATACATTAAGTAAAAGTTTATAAAAAGTAAATATTTTTAAAAAATAAACAAAGTGGTTAAGAACAAAAAAGTTAAAAAAGTGAGAATGTTAAGTTCAATCTGATCCAAATATTATACAGAAAGTATAGGTTTAAAAAAAGTAAATGTTTTATCGAAATACAGAAAATGGCAAATAGAAAGTTATAAACTAAGATGAATAACACAAACCAAAAACGAAAAAAGAATATAAATGACATCAGTGAAATTTCTCATGAAATAAAAATATCCAAACAGTTTCACCATAAGAAGAAAATTAATGAAAAACTAACAGAATACCCTTTGGTTAAAAGAATCCATAAATCTAAATAAAAAAAATTACAGAAACAAAAATCCATGAAATGAAGCAAAACATCAACAAGGGATTGCATTCCTACATGTCTTTCGATTATGACCATTGCCTCCACAACGAGAGCAAGTCTTTGAATTAGAAGAGTAGCATTCAGTTTGAGATATGTATCTTTTCATCTTCGGTCTACCAATTGGACGACGTACATCCGGAGGCAGAACAATAACTTGATGAACTTCATTCGGTACAACCCACTGTTTCTTATTGCCAATAGGCATAACCATACCAGCATAAGTGCTTCTAAGAGTATCAATGTAATAGGAACGATGAACATAATCAGAAGGAAGAAGATTTCTGGAAATAATAGCTGCACATGCATGACAACAAGGGATCTTAAGAAGGTTCCAACGCCTACATTGACAAGTCTTCTTTTCAATATTAACACGATATTCCAATTCCGCAGTTACTACTACAGAATCAAAATCATTTAAATGACGAACCTACAAATTAAGAAAAAATAGAAAAACTATTTAATAAAAATAAACGTTTATGCAAAGTAACACATTACATCATTTGTAAAAACATTGTTTTTTAAAAAAATTACCTGCATCCTTCTCCCGGCATCGATATTAGTCCTCAAAAGCGACTCTGCCCAGGGTGTGATATTTGAACAAACTTTTAAAGCAGCAGTACGTCGTTGATAAAACCACTCTTCTAATTTCAAACGGATTTCCTCTAAAGCACTAACAACAGGGAGTTCCCTCGCATTTTTTAAAACAGAATTATAAACTTCGCAAATATTGGTTGTCATTACATTAAAACGTACAACCGGGAAGTATGCACGAGACCAAACGCACTTTCTAATATCATTCAAATAAGGGACAATTCTAGGCTCCATCAATCCTAATTGATGAAATAGGAATTCATGTTCATCCTTAGTGTACGCTTCTGCACAACGAATGAAATGTTGAGCTAAAGACTTTTTATGAAAACGTTTTTTGATGTTTTGAGCCAAGTGATGCATGCAAACACCGTAATGAACCCCAGGCATAACATTGGAAACGGCTTTATATATACTGGGGTGTCTATCAGATATAATGGATAAATTAACAGTTCCACCAATAATCATATTCAAATGCCTAAAAAACCATTCCCATGACTTATCATTTTCAGAATCAACCACTGCTGCAGCAATTGGGAAAATTTGATTGTTACCGTCTAAGGCACATGCGGTCAACAATACACCAGCAAATTTAGATTTAAGGAAAGTACCGTCAACAGAAACAACGGGACGACAATGAGCAAACCCGGACATTGAAGCGCTGAGACTCATGAACAAGTATTGAAACCTATTTCCGTCAACCAATTGATAGTTAACATAAGAACCTACATAACAGGTAATAAAAATACTTGTTTAGAATAACATAATATAAATGTTGAACAAAAATAAATATTGAAAAAAACATACCAGGATTATGTTGACAAATAACATGGCAGAATTTCGGAACAAGAGCATATGATTCGATTGGGCAACCTATAATTTCTTTCAAAATCAACTCTCGAGCACGATATGCCTTGATATAAATGACGTGTATACCATGCCTATCTTGCATGAAATGCATAATCTGGTTAGCCGACATAAATTTCCCACTTCCAACCCTAAAATAATCTCTAATATAATCAGCAATTATGGCAGCTCTAGCTTGAGGATGATCTGACTTAATAATATCAACGGAACAGGTATGTTGCAAACAATGCTTCTTTATTGTCCACCAATCAGAACCTTCAAACTTAGATGCCTTAACAAACCAACTGCAATTGGAATCTTTGCAACATGCGAAAAATCTAGAACAATCAGACTTCACAGTGCGAATAACGAAATGGTGTTTCAAGGCTTGAACGTTAACAGCTTTTTTAAGAACATGTTTTGAAGCGTAAAGAGCATTTTCAGTTTTGAGATAAAAAGACTCCCGCGGACACTCGACATTAACCATATTGATAAAAGTAAAACCAGAAGGGACCTCATCAAAAAATACATCTTCAGGATTACTGTAAATTCCTAAATCAAAAACAGGAAGATTTGGATTTGCGGCTTTCAAAGGAGTAGTCGAAGATTCTTCTAAAATTGGAATTGGCTCAAGGACTTTTTTGTGGTCTACAACTAGAGAAAGAATCGCAGAAGAATTGTCAAAAACAAAGGAATCCATAAACGCAACGTCATTGTCGCATTTGATATCTAAATAGACCTTCACATTAGAATGAGTGACTACTTCCATCAGGATACATTTTGAATCGAGTCTAAAAGAAACCTTCCGTTTAAACTTTGTTAACAAGATCTGAAAATTTCAAACCCTTGAATAAAACCATACTTTTCAACTCGTAATTCTGATAATTATGACCTTCATCCCAAACTCCGTTATACAACAGATCAACCGAGGCAGACCGAACCATTATGAAAAGAAAAAGAAGATCAGCGAATGGAACAGTAAAAGGGAACAAGTGAAGAACAAAAAACGTAATGGAAAATAGAATTAGCGTGGATGAATGAGAGAGGAAGAACAAAATACGGTAATGGAAATAACAATTAACGTGGTTGAATGACAGATAACGAAAAATTAGGGGTAATGAAAAAGGGATTATCTTGCGAAAATTATGGGAATACAACAAAAACGTAAACAAAAAAATCCCATGAAAGACGCAACAAAAATGATGAGGGATACGGTTAAATAAATGCATAAGGATAAAAAAGTAAAATGATGAAAAGAAATTCAAAAAGACGCCACCTACTGCGGTGGTTTTAGGGCATCATTGATATTTTTTAAAAAAATGAGTAAAAGTGAGATAGGGTGAATTAGTTTGGGTATTGGCGTAATTATTTCTTAATTATTATGCTAGATTTTAGGCCTAGATTGAGGAAATATTTGAAATAATATCTAATCTTATCTTCGTATTTTGACCAATTAAACATGTTATACAAGTGTTAAGTCAATAATTTGGTAAGAAGTTAACTAAAACGTTAAATTAAGGACCAATTAAACTTATTTCTAATAGTTCTTGAAAATCTAGAGACCAAATAGACATAATATCCAAAACTCAGGGACCACTTAGTCACAAATTGAAACATATTGAAAACGCAGGGACCAAATGAACACAACATCCAAAACTTAAGAACAATTTATACACAAATTAAAAATACAGTGACCAAATAGACACGATTCCCAAAACTCAGGGATTAAAGGGATATTTTACCCTTTTATATTTGACTTTTTTAGTATTAATTTTACATGCATTCTGCTGGTGAAAATTATAACAGATTGCAATCTACGGCCAGAGATGCCCAATTGTATCCATGGGCCCAAAAGAAGATGGATCCAATATAAGACTTTATTTGGGAGCTTCAGAAAGAAAAAAAACAACGTTGGAATTTAGATGTGAATGGCCCAAGATTTATTTATTTATTTACTTTGGTTATTTTTAGTATAGTCATAAAAAACTTAGTTTTTATATATATGAGTAGTTAACAAATAAAAAATAGCAATAAGAATTAAAAGGTTCATTTCTACCATGGATATAAGTAAATAGACCGATAATAGTAATAATAATAATAAAATTGAAGAAATGAAAAACCACCAAAAAAAATTCAAATTTTATTATGAAATACCCACATGTAAACTTTAGAAAAAAGGGAGAATTGAGAGAACACAAAAAAACGACTAGAACTACATTGTATCGCATGATTTGACTACAAATATAATTAGTAACTTATACTAATAATCCAAAATGAATTATTATTTTGTACTTTTACTAAATAAATATAATTAATAATATAATCAAACATTTGTGACCCATATGATTAAAAATAATTCGTTTGAAGTTGGTATGTATGCAATTTTAGTTTTCCCATTATTAAGACTCCCTAAACTTTCAATTTCATAGAAGAGAACACAGATACCTATCAATTAAATTCTACGCTATTGAATTAATTTAATAAAAATAAAAGAGAGAACCGAAATGTGCATTGCATCTCTTGAAATTATTTGGTGGGATCGACATATGCTTATTTTGCTCATGCATGCATTTCTATTATTCTAATCTGAAAATGAAATCATCTCTCTCTCTCTCTCTCTCTCTCTCTCTCTCCTCTCTCTCTCTCTCTCTCTCATGATTTGAGTCAAAAAGCAAAGCAAAACACTCCCATCTTTTCTACCAAAGAATCCACTCACGTGGACCTTCATAATTTTGCTCCATCAATCATCATAATATTTTGCTATTTGAGAAATAAATAAAAGCAGGCAATCATTCATTCCTAGCTGGATAAAATAGCAGCAAAACGCATTGACTGATTTAATCAATGCTAATATCCCGCAAATTAAAAATTAATTTCAGTTTCTAATGAACATTTTAATTTAAATACAAATTCAAAAGCTGTACAAACATAAGGTCAGTCAGCTGTTCAAATCAAAATGAAATTAAATACAATACAGTACAATTACATGATTTAAATGAATAATTTGATTGTCAACATAAACATAACTCAATTACTTAGTCTCCCGCTCCCTTTCTTTGAAACCGAAGATTCGAGTCTCTCCTAATTTGATGTAATATCTTAAAAACCGAACGGCTGGGTTAAATTAAGTTTCCAATGCTTGGTAAATCACAACGAAACAAGGAAGAATAGCCTTTGGATTGAAAATATTCAATTCCTCTAGATTCGAGTATATCCCGGAGAAATGTGATACGGCGTCGTATGAAGATGAACAAGTCGACATATTCTCCTCCTCCGCAGCCGTATCATCCGCGATACGCTTCACCCTTCCGGCGATGACACGGCACACCAGCATGGCTCTTCGTCCACCGTCGCTGCATACGAACGAGTCGTGGGCCCTACCACTACTGGCGTTCGTACGGACACCTCCTTCTTTCTTGCCTTGAAATCCGTGACGGATAATGGTGCAGACTCCGCAGCCGGGAATCGAGCCGCATAAGCTGGATGAGCCACGTGAGCCGAGGGCGCACGATAAGGTATTACAGTGGAACCGCAACAGCTCGTTTCCGTCTGCTGCACACCGTGGGTTTTTTCTGCTGCTGGCGAGTGCACGTGTCTTCACTGCATCACGGCAATCCTCAAACCGTTGGATTGTGCGTTGGGTGTTGTGGACCTTTAATATCCGTTCGATCTTGCAGATGGGGCTGTCTTTTTTCAACCAGCTTGATTTGAAAATTATCTCCACAATATTTCGACCTGAATCTTCAGGACCCAACTCCGATACTAAAAAGACGGGAATTTCAGTGCCCAATCATTATATTTATATATTTTATATGGAAATTTGATTACGCAGTAGATTATTTTAATTTTTATTACATTTACTAGTGATTATTATTAACTTATTATAAAAGTATATAATTCAACGTTAATAACTGATTGACGTATTCAAAATTTATTATATTTAAAAAAAAAATTGATAATTTATAAATATTAATTAAAAAATTGTTAGATTTGTCATTCACTCTTTTTTATATATAAAAATATTTAAAAAAAAAACTATATCAAATCAGGTGAGACGACTCCAACTTTTAGCTTACAAAATAGAACACTAATTAGTACCTATTAGTTAAGTTATGAAAATGACAAAAACATCTTAATAATTGATAGGCCATAAAGACTTCACAATTTATTTATTTTTATTTTTGAATCGATAAACACTTTACAAATTATTATTTTATATGGTTTAATATTTAATAAAAATAATATATTATATAAAAATGTAAAATTTAGAATAAAATAGCAAAACAAGTAACATGAATGGACTTGACATCTCTTTTGTCGGTTAGGTCAACGGTCCGGCGAGGTTTTTTTTACTCTTTATGTGAGAGAAATACAACCAATGAAATTGTGACACCTCATTTCACAGAGAGACCAGCTGTAAATGCACATTTAAGAACATTAAAAACCTCGAGATTGATGGGTGAATGAATGCCATGCGGTAAAAGGCAAAGCCATGAAAGTGAAACATGCAATTTTTTATTTAATCCTCCTTTTAACCAAGCCAAGAATCTTTTTATTTTAATTTTTTTTTTCATTATAATTTTGTCTCATCTTTCATATTAACAGAAAAGTTAAATAAAATAATTAATTAATTAAAAAAAAAGTAAATCAGAAATGGAAATACCAGCATGACGAATTGCTTGGTGAAGCTCTAAACTTTCAATCTTAGGAAAAACCTCTCCGCATTGAGGACAAGGACAGATAGAACTCCTCGGAATTGGGTACCTAAAATAATTCAACTCCCAACATTAATTACTCGAGTTGTATGTAAACTGGTATGAATATTCATGGATATAAAATTACTACAATAATGAAAAAAACACAAACCTGCTAGGGTCAATAATGGTATGACATTCATAACACCCGGAAAGTTTTCTTAATTGAATTCCTCTTGAAGAAGAAGAGGAAGGCACAGAAGAACCAACACCGCCGTTTTTAGTTCGCACCGGAGCGGGACGAGACGAAGCTTTACGATTGAGTAACCTAGCTTCTTGACCGAGAGAGCTGCTTTCAGGGGAGTTATCAGCACGATGAACAACCCTAGCATTACCATGAACAACATCTCCAAAGCTACATAAAGAGCTGCAAGAGGAGCTTAGCTTTGAATAAGCTGCAGCGGGTAAGGGTTTGTTTGGGACGTGGACTTTGCTATTCTCAATCTGTTTACATGTAACAAGGTTTTTGATTTGGTCCCATGAAGATTGAGATGTCGGCTTTTGGTGTTTTTTCCTTCGTTTTGTTTTGGGTTTCTTCTGCTCTGAAGGTTCTGGTAAGAAAGTAAGAAGAGCCATCAAAAAAATTCGAAGTCAAGAAAATAATGGGTTTGTGGATTTTCTCTCTTTCTTTTACAGAGATTTTGGAAAGTTTGAGTTTTTTTTTTTTTTTGGTTGTGAAATGGAAGAGAAGGATCCAAGAAACGTAATAAGGAAGGGTGTGAGTGATGTGGTGGGGTACGATTTGTTTATTATTATAATATTACTTTCTTTTCTTCTCTTCTCTACCACTTTTGGGTCCAATTCTCTGCTCTGCCTGTGCACCTTTAGCCGATTAAAAATATCATCATTATTATCCAACAATATTCATTGCTGCCTGGCAAATCTAACGGTGGAAAAATTTATTTTCTTGTCGACAATTCCATTGGAGATTACACTTCTACCATTGTTTAAAATATAACATTCAATGTAGGAAAATTCTGACTTTCAACTATAGCGAATACTCATCAGTTGTGTTATGTTTAAATTTAAAATTTATATATGAATTATTTAAAAATATTTTATCAAATTAAAAAGAGAAGACTAAACTTTAAAATTATGAAATAAAATATTATACCTGATCGGTTGAGTTATACTTAAAATTTAAAAAACAGAAGTTACCTTCTCTGGAACGAGGTAAGTTATGCTCAAAGTATAAATTGACCTCAATTTAATTATTGGAAGTGTTAACTTGAAGTTTTCGTTCTCCGAAGAAAATAAAACAAAATGGTAAGTAATATAATATTATAGATGGTACGTACTGGTCTGAAATTAATGTATGGGCAACTAAGGTTGTTCTGATCAGTTTTTGAAACGCACTTTAGTTTAAAACTTTGTATTATATTAAATATTATACTTTAACTTTATTATATAAAGACTAAAAAAGGTATGGGCATTTTGGTTAATTGATGTGTGAAAAAGAAAAAAAAGGTCATAGATATATATTAATGAACGGATAGCGATGTGTTTTTCAGATTCCAAGATTGAGTAAATAGTGAAAGGCATAATGCCAAAGAGACAGGAAATAAAACAAATAGAAAGAATTTAACAAGTGAAATTCTATTTTTTTCAGTTTCTTCAATTTTCATGTTCTGTTTTTTGTTTTGGTCCAAAAAAAAAAAAGCACTAAGTCGGAGTGGGTGGGGGGGTAGAGGTGGAGGGGAGGGTCAGTTTCTATGAATGAGCAATTTCTTGTCTTACCACTTGTCTTGTTGATCATCAAAGGAAGTGCTTGTTATTTGTCTCATTGTTTTGGTTCCATTCCCCTTCATTTGATTCTAATCTTTTCTTTTTAATAAATTTCTAATACAAATTTTGCATATATTTCAAGAAATTTACATGAGTTTTTTTTTTTAATCAATACATTAATATATCAATTTTAAAGAGTCCAAAATTGATTCTCATGCTACTAAAATTTAAAATGGTTATGTACCTGACAGATGAGCTACACTATGACTAGTATTATTATTCTATAATTTAAAATACTTATGTCATAAAATTATAATAAAAACCAAAGAAAGATTGAAAACACCAATCAGGAATTAGCATTATTAAACAAATCTCTGATTTGTGGATTGAAAAAAAAGAAAAAGGAAGTTTTAAGTTTGGATTCGTATCTTTTTTGTGGAGTGGTTAGGAAACAGGGCATGGATTTGGCCAACCAATATTCGATTAACTAATTTCTAAAATTAAAAAAATAATAATAATTGACAAACCTTGTGTCTCAGTGTTGTCCTCAAACCTTCTCCATATAAAATCATAATATATGTATATATAATTAACAATTAATAATTAATAATTCTAGCTGATCAGATTTAAATTTTATTTGTTTTGTAAATTAAGAATAAAAGAAAATATATGCTACTGTTTTACCGTGCCATTCAACCACTATATTCTCATCACACATGCAAAAAAAATAAAATGATATGATCTTTTCTATTTTTGTTTATATTATTTTATTTAAGCATTTGTCTTATGGTTTTAGTTTAGTAATGACTACGCCACATAACAATAGCCAAGTATTTTGAGCTGATATAATTTATTTAAGAAGAAAAAAACAAAACATCTCTATTATTTGTGATGAGTTGAGGGGAAAGTTCTGATTGAAAAAATATTTTATTGACAATGCTTCAATTAATAAAATCTATGTCAGGGTATACTTTTATAGATTAAATTTGTTTTAAGTTGAAACTAATGGTAATTTAATAACCTAATTGATTTAAAATTTCTTCAACCAATTAGAATTCTTCATCTTACTATCCAACATCATAAATACCAAAGGACTTGACAATATATCAAAAATTATATTGAATTACTCCACCGGTTACAAATGAATTTTGAGATAGAAGTTCATGGTTATTGTTGGGATAAACACCGATTTAATCAGAGACAAATTATCCCTCTCTTGTGTGAATCAATAGGAAACAATAATACGAATAATAGCAAAGGAATAAAATGACACCAAGAATTTTACGTGGAAAAAACCCTCCAATGCGGAGAAGTAAAAAAACCACGGACCGAAGTCAGAAACATCCACTATAATCAACAATGGGTACAACAAGTCATCTCTAGATAATACTTGTGACGACTCGTCACTTTTAAAATAAATTAAATCAGAGAAAACAGCGGAAGTCTTTTATTTTAAGAAAATTTTGCGTGGTTTTGTTTGAAAGTTGGCTAGCCAAAACCTGTTTACATCCTAATTTTTCAAATCTAAGAAATCACATGGACTTTAAGTCCCAAATCAGGAGTTCAAATATTTCATATCATAAAAACCACATCAAAAGCTCTTATGAGCTAAATACAACATATAAATCATCAAAGTCTTTGAAATTCACAAAAATATTTACATAGACTTTACAACAACGAGTCCATCTCGAGGTCAAGATCCCTCGATCACGCAACACCATCTCCCCTTCCACGGCCTCTAACCAGGGTATTACTGAAATTTTTGTAATATCATGAGCTAACAACTTAAGCCCAGGTGAGAATAATAAGCATAAAAAGTAAAGATAGACCTCAAACTTGCATTTCCGATTTGTGTCCAATTATTCTTACACAATCAAACCTAAAGTTCTCCAAACTTTAGATAATTTCATTCTAAATTCTCCAAGGGATGATATTGCTAACACTAGTAGTCAATCCTCATCCATTAATTTGTTATGACATAAAATAAGAAAAGTAAATAACTTTGCATATAATATAACATCTCAATTCTCTTTCTCATCGATCATAAGCATGAATGCATGAGAGCATCCCGTAGGATTCGCATTCGCCCTTATGCATGAAGAAGGTAACGTGGTCTATCCCGTAGGATCCATCGTTCTCCCTCCTTTTCTTTCCACTTTCTCTTTTCTTTCTGTGAAGGTAATGTGGTCTATCCCGTAGGATCCATCATTCTCCCATTCACATTTTTCTCATTCTCTCTTCTTTTTCTATGAAGGTAATGTGGTCTATCCCGTAGGACCCATCATTCTCCCATTCATATCGTTCTCACTTTCTCACTTTTTTTCCATGATGCGAGATGTTATGATGCAATATGATATGTTTTGGTGTAAATAAATAAAGTGCGGAATTAAAGTAGCCGATACACAAATAAAGTAAAAGGCATAAAGTAAAGGTATAAAGTAAAAGACAAAAAAATAAATGACATAAGGTAAAAGTAGGTAAGCATCTCGGACGAACGATATATCGATCGAACTCCGGTATCAATAATAAAAGTAGAATCATAAATCAAACGATTAACCTATACCTTCAAGGATTCTAAACTTCCAATAATCCGAGGTTCTATTAACCGTTCTAAATACAAGTTGGATCTTTTAAATTCCAATGCAATCTTAGTTTCGAATCGAATCTAACTTAGAATCTTCTAAGATTCAATACTTTCCTCGAGAACTCCTAAGTTCTCACTTAAAGGATTAACTTCTAATCCTAAGGACACTAACTCACAACCCTCTAATCTTAGATTCGAATTCTAATCTTAGTTTCAAACTCTACAAACCTTCACACTTATTCGATTTCTATAATTACTTTAAATCCTAACTATTCTCACCTTAGCCAAATAACTCCAAATCTCCAATTTCCACGAAACAACAACCGAGCAATCGCACCTACGTACAATTCACCAATTGCACAACATATTACAACTCATAATTAAAATGCGAACAAGTGTGCATTTTCGGGTGAATAGTGATTTCGGATGAATAGTAATTTCGGATGAATAGTGTTTTTTGGTGAATAGTGTTTTTCAAAAATCCGGGCTCAAAACCGTCAAATTCCATGATAGAAATTCATGATTTCAACTTCAAAACTCATTTATAATAAAAAACGAACAAAACCATCTAAAAAGTTTTGAAAACTTACTTTTTGGGACTTCCCTTAGAGAACGGGAATGTGACGACCCGTCACTTTTAAATAATTTAAAATCAGAGAAAATAGCGGAAGTCTTTTAATTTACGAAAAATTGGCGTGGTTTTGTTTGAAAATTGGCATGCCGAAAACCTGTTTACATCCTAATTTTCACAACTAATAAAATCTCATGGACTTTAAGTCCAAATCAGGAGTTCAAATATATAATATCATAAAAACATCATCCAGAAGCTCTTATGAGCCAAAATATGATACAAAATAATCAAAGTCTTAAAAAAATTCACAAATAAAACATAGACTTTACAAATCCATTAATCCATCTCGAGGTCAGCATCCCTCGATCACGCAGCACCACCTCCTCCTCCTCGACCTCTAGCCAAGGCATTACCTGAAATTGGTTGTAATATCATGAGCTAACAAACTAAGCCCAGTGAGAATAATAAGCATAAAAAGTAAAGATAGACCTCAAACTCGAATTTCGATTTATGTCCAATTAAACTGACATACTCTTTCCTAGAATTCTCCAAGTCTAGATAATTTATTCCATATTCTTCCAAGTATGACATTACTACACTTGTAGTCAATTCTCAATTATTAACTTGTTATGACAAATAAAGTAAAGTGGATAAACTTTGTTTAACATATAACATCTCGATTCCCTATATCACCAATCATAATCATGATTGTATAAAGACATCCCGTAGGATTCCACAATATCTTTTATGCATGAGGAAGTAATATGTACGTCCGCAACTTACAATTCAACTCCACGTAAGGAAGTAATATGTGCGTCGCAACTTACAATTCAACTCCCTATGTATGAGAAGTAATATGTACGTCCGCAACTTACAATTCAACTCCACATAAGGAAGTAATATGTACGTTCGCAACTTACAATTCAACTTCTATGCATGAGAAGTAATATGTACGTCCACAACTTACAATTCAACTCCACGTAAGGAAGTAATATGTGCGTCGCAACTTACAATTCAACTTCTTTTCAATGATGCGAGATGTTATGCATATGTTTACATATGCTTGCATAAGTAAATAAAATAAAAGTAAATGATAAAGCATCCGAAATAAGCATAAAGTAAAGGGACATAAAGTAAAGAACGTAAGGTAAAAGGGCATAAAGTAAAATAGATAGAATTCAGGACCGAACGATATATCGATCGAACTCCGCTAACAATAATAAAAGTAAAGGTCAAACTATAACGATTAACCTAAACTTTCAAGGATTCTAAACTTCCAATAATCCGAGGTTCTAACAACCAATCATTATCAAAGTCTTGTATCCTTAAACTTCCAAATGATCCATTTTAAACTCCGAAACTAATCTAACTTAGAATCTTCTAAGATTCGAGGTTTTCATCGAGAAATCCTAAGTTTCTCGCCTAAAGGATTAACTCAAAATCCTAAGGCACTAACTCACTCCCTCTAATCTTAGGTTGGATTCTAATCTTAGTTCGAATCGCAAATCAACGTACTTATTTGCTTTCTATAGTTACTTTAAATTCTAATCATTCTCACCTTAATTAAAAGTGAAGACTTCGCTCCCAAGCACGGAAGAGCGATCAAACAAACGGTTCAAAAACACCTACAAAAGGATTAATATCCCGAAAATTAATAAATTACCAACTAACGATTAAACAACGATGAAACAAGCAAAAAGACGGAAAATCCACCAAACCCCTTCAAAGAGGCTCTCAGCCCTCCCTAAAAACAAAGGTCTCGGGTTTGGTTTTTCGGCTTTTTGGCAATTTAAATACATTTTGAGTTGGTTTTAAGCAAATTCGATAATCCCGATTTCAATGGGTATCGATGAATAGGGTTTTTGAACATTACTCCCTTTCCCGAATTGAATTTAAATAAACATTCATTCATTAATTTCTAACCCAAAATCAAACCCAAAAGGGTAAAATTCAAACGGAAAGGGTTTCGATTGAAACTTGGTTTTAGGGTTATGGAATAGTTTCCAAAAACACTTAAAACTACTTCCGAATTGACAAACACCGAAGTTTCCAGGCAAGAAATCGAAAGAAAACAAGTAAAACTCCATTAAAACACTATTTGGAGCTTAGGGTTTCAAGAGATTCTTACCGAGAACTCCTCGGATCTCGAGAGAAACAGGACGAAGGCTAGGTGGGAAAGACTGCACGACCGATACCTTTCCAATGGACCCGGAATCAAGTCGATCGGGCAAGAAACGAACGAAATCAAAATTTCTTCCTTTGGCCTTTGAAGCTCACGGCTTGGAGGAGAAGAAAATGAGAGGATTTTGGTCAATTTGTGGTCAATGGTGAGTTTTAAAGACAATTGAATAGTGTTTTTAGATATTTTTGCAAATTGGGTAATTACAACTTTGCCCTTTTATGACTTTTGGCTTAAAACGAATCCCGAACATCTCAAACTATCCCAATGGTAATTAATAATTATTAATTGGCCCGTTAATAATTATTAATACCATTAAAACGTATTTAAATAAATAAAGCCCTTAAAAGGAATTAAAATGAAATAAATTACTAAATTCTAATTTAATAATAAATAAATGAATTTTAATTACTCAAATAAAAATAAAATAAATAAAAGTTTTTTTTTTTTTTTATCACAAAACAACGGGACGTTACAGGGAAACTTCGAAAGGCTAGGTTGGATAGGTAGCCCTCGTCCCTACCAATCCAACGCAACCGAAAACAAGCCGATCCATCGAGAAACGAATGAGAAACGAAGAAAAGAAAAACTTCATCAATGGTGGATGAAGGCTCACGGCAAGGAGAAAAGAAGAAGAAGAGAAAATGTAATTTTTTGGTCAAATTTGTGATTTTTAAAAATGAGTGAATAGTGATTTTAGATATTTTAAGAAATTGGAAATGACGGTTGCGTCCTTTTATGACTTTTGACTTATGAATCGAAACCCGATGCTTTTAAATAAATCTAAAGGTGATTAATAAATATTAATTGGCCTATTAATAATTATTAATGTCACCGAAACGACTTTAAAGTATTAAAACGATTAAAAAGGATTTCGTGCGAAATTAACTACTAAAATCGAAATTACAAAATGATAATTAATCTAAATACTTAAATTGAAATAAATAAGTAAATAAATAAAGTATTAAAACGATTATTTAATTATTTATTTAATGTTATTTATTTATTTATTTATTTCAATTTAAGTATTTAGATTAATTATTATTTTGGTAATTTCGATTTTAGTA
Source organism: Gynostemma pentaphyllum (assembly GCA_028015215.1). NCBI lineage: Eukaryota > Viridiplantae > Streptophyta > Magnoliopsida > Cucurbitales > Cucurbitaceae > Gynostemma > Gynostemma pentaphyllum. The sequence continues at coordinate 13,177,454 of CM051350.1, forward strand.
GTTAATTTCGCCCAGAATTCCTTTTAATCGTTTTAATGCTCTAAATTCGTTTCGGTTACATTAATAATTATTAATAGGCCAATTAATAATTATTAATCACCTTTAGATTTATTTAAGAGCATCGGGTTTCGATTCATAAGTCAAAAGTCATAAAAGGGCGTAACCGTCATTTCTAATTTCTTAAAATATCTAAATTCACTATTCATTTATCTTTAAAAATCCAATTTTTGACCAAGTTTACTTCATTTTTCCACTCATTCTCTCTTCTTCCACCGTGAGCCCCATTCCACCATGGGAGGCCTTTTGTTTTCTTTGGCTTTTCTTCATTTCTCGGCGGATCGTCGTGTTTTCGGTTGCGTTGAATTGGTAGGGACGAGGGCTACCTATCCAACCTAGCCTTTCGAAGTTTCCCGTTCTCTAAGGGAAGTCCCAAAAAGTAAGTTTTCAAAACTTTTTAGTTGGTTTTGTTCATTTTTTATTATAAATGAGTTTTGAAGTTGAAATCATGAATTTCTATCATGGAATTTGACGGTTTTGAGCCCGGATTTTCGAAAAACACTATTCACCCAAAAACACTATTCATCCGAAATCACTATTCACCCGAAAATGCACACTTGTTCGCATATTAGTTATGAGTTGTAATATGTTGTGCAATTGGTGAATTGTAGGTGCGATTGCTCGGTTGTTGATTTGTGTGAAGTTGGAGATTTGGAGAAAATCTTATTTGGCTAAGGTGAGAATAGTTAGGATTTAAAGTAACTATAGAAAGCAAATAAGTATAATGATTTGTAGAATCGGAAACTAAGATTAGAATCCAATCTAAGATTAGAGGGAGTGAGTTAGTGCCTTAGGATTTGAAGTTAATCCTTTAAGCGAGAAACTTAGGATTTCTCGACGAAAGCCCCGAATCTTAGAAGATTCTAAGATAGATTAGTTTCGGAGTTTAAGATGGATCATTGGAAGTTAAAAGATCCAAGACTTTAAAGAACGATTGTAGAACCTCGGATTATTGGAAGTTTAGAATCCTTGAAGGTTTAGGTTAATCGTTATGTTTGATTTTTACTTTTATTATTGATACTGGAGTTCGATTCATAGATCGTTCGTCCGAGATTCTTATCTATGTTTATCATTATGTCATTTACTTTATGTGGGTTGTGATTTCTTTAATATTCATACTTTACTTTATTTACTTTTACAAGCATATGCAAGCATATGCATAACATTTTGCACCATTATTTATTGTACCATAACATCTCGCATCATTGAAAAGAGAAAAAGAAAAGAATGAAAGGAATGGTGGATGAGTTGAATACCCACGTTACCTTCATGCATAAGGAATGGTAGATGAGTTGAATACCCACGTTACCTTCATCATGCATAAGGAATGGTGGATGAGTTGAATACCCCGTTACCTTCATGCATAAGGAATGGTGGATGAGTTGAATACCCACGTTACCTTCATGCATAAGGAATGGTGGATGAGTTGAATACCCACGTTACCTTCATTTCATGCATAAATGGCGAATGCGTATCCTACGGGATGTACTCATTACTTTTATGCATATGATATATGAGAAAGAGAATCGAGATGTTATAATTATGCAAAGTTTATTTATTTTTCTCAATTATGTTATAACAAGTTTATGGATGAACAATTAGACTAAGTGTGCTAATTAATATCATCCTTTGGGAGAATAAGAATTTAAAGTAAACCTTGTATATAGTATAAGGTATATATGGAAAATGAGATATAAATGCTATATGCATTTATGAAACCATATCAGAAATATTGGAATGTAGTTCCACAATTATATTGAAGAATTGGTAAGTAAAAGTGGAACACTTCGTTATAAACTCTTTGAATGGATGGATAGCAAAGAGTAAGTATGTTCTTGGACACAAATCGAAATGCGAGTTTGAGGTCTATTCTTACTTTTTATTCTTATTATTCTCATTGGGCTTAGTTTGTTAGCTCATGATATTACAAACATTTCAGGTAATGTTTGGGATCGTGGAAGAGGAGCTGGTGCGCTCTTGATCGAGAGGATGATGATTTCGAGATGGACTATGTGTTATGTAAAAAATCCATGTACATGGTTTTGTGAACTTTATATCATTTTGATGATTTGTACTTTGTAATTAGCTCATAAGAGCTTGTCGTTGTTTTATGATTATAATCATTTTGAACTCCTGGATAGGAACTTAATGTTCCTTGTGTATTTTAGATTTTGAAATTAAGATGTAACAGGTTTTGGCCAGCAAATTTTCAAACATAACCACGCCAAATTTTCTTAAAATAAAAGACTTCCGCTATGTATTCTAATTTAAATTATTTAAAAATGTCGGGTCGTCACATAAACTAAGCCCAGTGAGAATAATAAGAATAAAAAGTAAAAATAGACCTCAAACTCGCATTTCGATTTGTGTCCAATTAATCTGACACAATTCACTCCTAAAGTCCTCCAACTCTAGGTAATTTCATTCTAAACTTTTCAAAGGATGATATTACTACACTCTTAGTCAATCCTCATCCATTAAACTTGTTATGACATAGAATAAGTAAAGTAAATAAACTTTGTATAAAACATAACATCTCAATTCTCTATATCATCAATCATATGCAATGTAGGGTTCGCATATACCCTTATGCATGAATGAAGTAATGCGTCAATCCCGTAGGATACCATTCACTCCTTTTTCATCTAGAGTAATGAGCAAATCCCGTAGGATCCCATTCGTCTCTTTTTCACTTAGAGTAATGAGCAAATCCCGTAGGATCCCATTCGTCTCTTTTTCACTTACTTTCTCTTTTTCATTTCTTTTTCATGAATGATGCGATAATGGTATGGTGTAAATGATAAGCATATGCTTGCATATCTTGTAAAAGTAAATAAATAAAGTGCGGAATTAAAACAAGTAAAATAAATGAGCATCTCGGACGAACGATATGTAAATCGAACTCCGGTATCAATAATAAAAGTAGAATCATAACGTAAACGATTAACCTAACCTTCAAGGATTCTAAACTTCTAATATAATCCGAGATTCTTTTAATCGTTCTAAACACAAGTTTGGATCTTTTAACCTCCAATGATCCAACCTAAGCTTTGAAACGAATCTAACTTAGAACTTTCTAAGGTTCAATGCTTTCCTCGAGAACTCCTAAGTTCTCATTTAAAGAACTAGCTCCTAATCCTAGGGTACTAGCTCATTCCCTCTATTCTTAGATTCGGTTTCTAGTCTTAGTTTCAAATGCTACAAACCTTCATACTCATTCGCTTTCTATAGTTACTCTAAATCCTAACTATTTTCACCTTAGCCAAATAAGAGTTCGCTCCAAGTTTCCGAAAGCACGATCAAACAATGATCCGAAACACCTACAATTAATTACATCTACAATTAATAAATAAACATACATCGATAAATTAACATCTAAAAGCTCAAAACAACGAACAACCCCATAAACCCCACTATGAGGCTCTCGGCCCCCCCATAAAAAGTGGGTCTCGGGTTTGGTTTTCTGGCTTTTAGGTACTTTAGAGGTGTTTCGAGTTGGTTTTAAGCAAATTCGATATTCCCGATTTCAATGGGTATCGATAATTAGGGTTTTTGAACATTAAGCCCTTTCTCGAATTGAATTTAAATAAACATTAATTCACTAATTTATAACCCATATTCAAATCCCAAAAGGTAAATTTCAAACGGGAAGGGTTTCGACTGAAACTCGGTTTTAGGGTTAAGGGAAAGTTTCCAAAAACTCTTAAAACAACTCACGTATTTACAAACACCGAGTTTCACAACACGAAATCGAAGGAAACCAACGAAAACTCCATTAAAATACTATTTGGAGTTTAGGATTTCAAGAGAAACTTACCGAGAACTCTGTGGATCTCGGGTGGCAAGTACGATAGTTGGGTGGAAAAGAATCCTAGACTTGAGGCCTTTCCGATGCAACCGAAATAGAAGTCGATCCGCCGAGAAACGAACGAAAACCCAAAATCCCCCAACTCCCATTGAAGCCCACGGCCTTGGAGAGAAAAGGATGAGAAGAAATGAAGACTTTTGGTCAATTGCTTGATTTTTAAAGACAAATGAATAGTGTTTTGATATTTTTAAGAAATTGGAAATGACGGTTGCGTCCTTTTATGACTTTTGACTTATAAACCGAAACCCGAAGCTCTTAAATAAATCTAAAGGTGATTAATAATTATTAATTGGCCTATTAATAATTATTAATGTCACCGAAACGAAATTTAAAGTATTAAAACGATTAAAAAGAATTTCAGGTAAATTAACTACTAAAATCGAAATTACAAAATAATAATTAATCTAAATACTTAAATTGAAATAAATAAATAAATAAATAACATTAAATAAATAATAAAATAAAATAAATAAATAATAAAAAAAAAATTTCACTTCAAAATAACGGGACGTTACACCGAATAAGTTGAACGATTTGTAGAATGGGAAGTTGAGATTAAGGTTTAAATCAAAAGGATTAAAGTAAGTGAGTTAACATGCTTGGGAGTTAGTTCTAATTGAGTGAGAGAACTCATGGATTTCTCGAGGGAAACGTTTGACTCTTGGAAGTTCTAAGTTTAGATTCATTCCAGAGTTTAAGAATGATTATCGGAAGTTGAAGGTTTCAAGTATAATGGGGTGAATAAGGAACTTGATTATGGTGAAAGGATGATTTACTAAAATAGCGGAATTTTATTTAGTAAACTAATTAACATTTAATTACGGATCTATTAATATCATGCAATTTGTGAGAAAACATGTAGATTCATGCTTAATTTCGAAAATTAAAACCCTTTTACTTACATTGAGTAATTAATGGAGAATCGGTTGGAGGCTTCTTTACAGCATCAAATCCTCAGCAACACAGGATCTTCTATGCTATATCCCGATCAAAAGCAAAATCGACTTGTGGGAATCGAACCGGAAGAACAAAAGAAGAAGAAATTTCTTCTAAATTTTTCTCTAAGGAATATCGGCAATTGGGCAAAAACTTGAGAGAGAATTTTCACTTTTCTAATTAAAGTGAGAAGTGTATAAAATATGAATCCCAATGGTCATATTTATAAGAAAATATGGTATCCTAATCGAATTAGAATTCCTAAATTTCTATTATTAAATAAAAGATAAATAAAAAAAATATATATCTAAACTTATTAACCTTCGGCGTGTGCCATTATGAAATTAATATTAACTTAGCATTGTAATACCATTCATGCTGACGCAGCCAAAAGAAAACTTTAGATTTATATATATATATATATATATATATATATATTTTTTTTTTTCCTTTATTTACTTTTTTTATATAATAATTATATATTTAAAATTAGAAAAATTAAAATAATAATTTCTAATTTAAACACATTTAGCCAAAACTAATATATTAATTAACATTGAATCTTATTCAATTAATTAATTATTTTATGCCAAAACCAATTTGTTTCTTAAACCAATTGTATTTAATTCTCTCTAATATTTAGTATTAAATTAAATAAACTCATTATTTAATTAATAATATTAATTATTAATTTCTATTTAAATAAAATCATTATTTAAATAATTAATAGTATTAACATTAATTCCCGTTTAAATAAGCTATTTATTTAAACAATTAATTTTGCTTTAAAATATTATAATTGATAATGTTATATTAATTTCCATTTAAATAAACTCTTTATTTAAACAATTAATACTGTATCAATATTAATAATATTAATATTAATTTTCATTTAAATAATCTCATTATTCAAATAATTAATATTGCCTAATTTTAAGTAAATTCAATTACTTAAATTATTTGTTCTTCCTAAGTTAAATTAATAACTTAGTTTTGCTACAACGACATTTGAGCTAGCATAGGGACCCGATGGACCTATAGATCATGGGCTTAATAATTAGTCAATTAAGTGATTAACCATAATCAGTTAATTACTTATTATTTAACTATGAATAATTCCACTATAGATTCATAGCTGAACTCCCCTCACTATAGATGAGTTATGTCCATTTAGTTTATCTTTTATTTATATCTGTGATATATCCTTCACGTGGAACCCTCATAATTACAGGCGGATAAATTTACCGTTTTGCCCCTGTAATTACCACTTTATCCTTGTGTTCCCGTTGATTCTCCAATCAACTTTATCTTTAGTCGAACTAGAGATAATATACTTCTGTGATCAATAGAAGTCGTGGCGCCACTTGTTCATGTCTCGAATCAGTACATCAAGGGAGTTTCCTAAAGTTCCTAAAATGTTTAGGTATCGCACTAATACCGTTAATTTATAGGAAACTTATGAATTCCATCTCATGAAAATGAGTTCCCAGCTACTTATCTAGCCATGTTCCCAAAACAGGAGTGTATTGAGCGTTCTTACAGATCACTCTCAACCATGTGAATCAAAGAACATAACTCCACAAATAGGAGTCCTCATTTCACTCAGGATTGAGATCTATCACGGTTGATAAACTTAGTTTGATATTCGATCATTTCTCGTAAACGGTACTAATGAGAAATTTGATCAAACATCGTGGTCCTGTCTTAGACAATCACCATTGCATATGATACTTCCATTTCATGTCTCCCACATGAATGATCAGGATTAGATCATTTGTCTATAAACAAAATGCGAAGATATCAACAATGTTACCAGGATAAGGTTCCCAAATGTTATCCATTTACTGTAGACACTTTTAAGTTACTCATCTCGACTTTAATCCTCTCGTATGACTCACATACTAAATCGTGATTTCATAAGAGTAACTTAGGGTTTTACTATTTGAATGTTTGATATTAATATATTTCTAATATCGTCAATTGAATCAATCTAGATAATATAAAGAACTTATGTTTATTTATTTAATTTATTCGAAATAAATTATTATTATTAAATAATTATAAGTTCTAGGACACAATTCCTAACAATCTCCCACTTGTCCTAGATCTTTAGAGATTTGACTTGTAATTCCAGTCAAGTTGGATGACTATCAACTACGTAGCCATGGTAGTCATTTTAATACTTCATCAGTAAGTTTTCATCTGTTTAGTATGTAATTCTTTTGTCTGATGTTAGTTTCATTAAGTGTGATAGATTCCATATTTTATTGCCATAAAATAAACTCTATTAACTTTTGATTTGAAACTATCATGTTCATATACCTTTCATTTAGTAACAACTCAGTAATTAAGCGAATTTAGAGTTTAGTTAGTAAAAGCTCATTTTACTTATACTTAACTCATTTAATGAATAATTCGCAACAAATGCTTACATGGAAGTAAATCCATGTTTGAATTTGATCCCGTGCAACTCATAAAATCTTCTATTTTATCTATGCGCACTAACATACTATTTACAAATATTATTTTAGTCACATTGGTTCTAGAATTCTCGAAATTCTTAAGCTCCCAATACAAAGTAATTCTCCATTACTTTCATTTGTTTAATGATTACAATTCTATACTTATTATTATTTCCAAAAATAATGTATAAGTATAAGTGACCCTGTGACGACCCGTCATTTTAAATAAATTAAAATCAGAGAAAACAGCGGAAGTCTTTTATTTTAAGAAAAATGGCGTGATTATGTTTGAAAATAGGCTAGCCGAAAACCTGTTTACATCTTAAATTCAAACATCTAAAATCACAAGGAACATTAAGTTCCATCCAGGAGTTTAAATTGATCAAAATCATAAAACAATAACAATAAGCTCTTATGAGCTTAATACAAAGTTCAAATCATCAAAATGACATAAATTTCACAAATCGACCATGTACATGGATTTTTACATAACTCAAAGTCCATCTCGAAAATCATCATCCTCTCGATCAAGCGCGCCAGACTCCTCTTCACGATCCCGAACATTACCTGAAATGTTTGTAATATCATGAGCTAACAACTTAAGCCCAGTGAGAATAATAAGAATAAAAAGTAAGAATAGACCTCAAACTTGCATTCGATTTGAGTCCATAAACATACTTACTCTTTGCTATCTTCAATTCAAAGAGTTTATGATAAAGTGTTCCACTTTACTTACCAATTCTCCAATGTTATTGTGGAACTACATTCCAAATATTCCTGGTATGATATCGTAAAATGCGTATAGCATTTATATCTCATTCGTACATACCTTATACTATGTATAAGGTTTACTTTAAATTCTTATTCTTTCAAAGGATGATATTAATTAGCACACTTAGTCTAATTGTTCATCCATAAACTTATTATAACATAAAGTAAGAAAAGTAAATGACTTTGCATAAAATATAACATCTCGACTCTCTTTCTCATCTTTCATATGCATAAAAGTAATGAGTACATCCATAGGATACGCATTTGCCATTTATGCATGTAATGAAGGTAATGTGGATTTTTACAAACTATCCACCCTTATCCTTATGTATGAAGGTAATGTGGGAATCCACTCATCCACCATTCACCTTATGCATGATGAAGGTAATGTGGGAATCCACTCATCCACCATTCAACCTTATGCATGAAGGTAACGTGGGTATCCACTCATCCACCGTTCCTTTCATTCTTTTCATTCTTTTCATTCTTTTCTTTTCTCTTTTCAATGATGCGAGATGTTATGGTATAATAAATAATGGTGCAAAATGTTATGCATATGCTTGCATATGCTTGTACAAATAAATAAAGTAAAGTACGATTATTAAATAACCAAAACAAGCATAAAATAAAGCGACATAAAGTAAAGAACATAAAGTAAAGGGCGTAAAGTAAAACATAAAGTAAAAATAACTAGAAATCAAGGCATAACGATATGTAAATCGAATTCCATTAACAATAATGAAAGTAAAGGTCAAACATAACGATTATTCTAACCTTCCAGGATTCTAAACTTTCAATAACCGAGGTTCTATTAACCGCTCTAAAAACAAGTTGGATCTTTTAACTTCCAATGATCCAACCTTAATTTTGAATCGAATATAACTTAGAATCTTCTAAGATTCAACACTTTCTTTGAGAACTCCTAAGTTCTCCTTAAAGGATTAACTCTTAATCCTAAGGGCACTAACTCACATCCCTCTAATCTTAGATTCGGATTCTAATCTTAGTTTCAAACTCTACAAACCTTCACACTCATTTGCTTTCTATAACTACTTTAAATTCTAACTATTCTCACCTTAGCCAAATAATTCCAAATCTCCAATTTCCACGAAACAACCACCGAGCAATTGCACCTACAATTCACCGATTGTACAACATATTACAAATCATAATTAATATGCAAACAAATGTGCAATTTCGGGTGAATAGTGATTTCGGATGAATAGTGTCTCGGGTGAATAGTGTTTTCGGGTGAATAGTGTTTTTCGAAAATCCGGGCTCAAAATCGTCATTTTTCATGATAGAAATTCATGATTTCAACTTCAAATCTCATTTATAATCAAAAACGAACAAAACCACCTAAAAAGTTTTGAAAACTTACTTTTTGGGACTTCCCTAAGGGAACGAGAAACGGCAAAAGGTTAGGTTGGAAAGAAAGCCCACGTCCCGAGCAATCCAACGCAACTGACCTCATCGAAAACGGTCGAGAAATGAAGAAAGGCCAAGCAAAATTTCTCTCCCACCATTGATGACCCACGGCCAGAGGAAGAAGAAAAAAAAAGATGAAGAGAAAAGTTGTCTTGGTCAATCTTGGTCAAAGAGAATATAAAGAAGAAAATGGAATAGTGAAATGATATTTTTAGGAACTTTGGAAATGACGGTTGCGTCCTTTTATGACTTTTGACTTACGAATCGAAACCCGATGCTCTTAAATAAATCTAAAGGTGATTAATAATTATTAATTGGCCTATTAATAATTATTAATGTCACCGAAACGAATTTAGAGCATTAAAACGATTAAAACGAATTTCGGTCGAAATTAACTACTAAAATCGAAATTACAAAATAATAATTAAACTAAATACTTAAATTGAAATAAATAAATAAATAAATAACATTAAATAAATAAATAAATAAAATTCACTTCAAAATAACGGGACGTTACAGTCTACCCTCCTTAAAAGACTTTTCGTCCTCGAAAAGTGCGCTCACTAAGTGAATAAAGCGAGGGTACTTGACTGTATCTCATCTTCACGTTCCCACGTTATTCCCTTTGACACTTGGTTCTTTCAAAGAACCTTAACCAAGTAAATTCCTTTTTATTTCTCATCACTTTTGTTCGAATGCTCTTATCGGGTGCCTTCTCATAAGACTTATTAGCATTCAAAACACCCAGTTCATAATCAATCACGTGGAGCGATTCACCATGTATTCCCGACGCATCAATACATGGAAAACATTACAAACGGTCGATAACGAAAGTGGTAAGGCTAAACAACAAGCTACCACTTCTACTTGATTGAGTATCTCGATAGGCCAAATAAACTTAGGGTTCAACTGACCCTTATTCCCAACTTCCATAACACCCTTCCTTGGTGCCACTTGAAGAATACGAGATCCACTACTATCGCTTGAACGGACTACACCGAATCCTGCTGTCAACTTTGGTTAATCCTTAACCTTTTTCTACACAATGATAGACTCGCTAGTCATTTGTTACAACTTGAGTACCAAAAATCTCTTTTCTCCAATCTCATCCAAATGAGCGGGAGAACGACACTTTCAACCATAAAGTGCCTAAATAGTACCAAAACTTGAGACAAAGCGAGTGTCTCGTTCGATAAAATCTTCACCAGGCACACTACATCCTATCAATCTTTCTTTGGTACTACTGTACCCTAGTCTTAACTGGATAGATAATCCTTCCAAGAGTAAAGTGTGCAGTTTTTCATCAAATGGTCTACAATCACCCAAATGATATCATAATTCTTTGCCGTCCTTGGCCAACCTTGATAAAATCCATGGAAATTTTTTCCCATTTCCATTTAAGTACTCTCAAAGGTTAAGATAACTCGGTGGATCTTTAGGGCCTTGACTTACTAACAAATCAAGCACCTACTCACATACTTTACAATCTCATGTTTCATTCCAGGTTACCAATAAAATTGTCTCGGTTCTTGTACCTCTTTGTATTTCCTGGATGAACATAAAAGATAAAACTATGACCTTCCTCCAACAGTTCTTTTCATAAGTCGATCTTGAAGGCACCCATAGCTTCTTACGATACGTCAGAGTACTATCTGTAGAGAAGGTAAAATGGTCAGAAATATCTGACTCAACCTCTCTAAAATCGGCCTGTAAAAGAGTCTCTCCTCTCTGTGCATCAATCATCTCTGCTTCAAAATAGGTCCCGCTGTTAAACTTGCCACACTCACAGTGACCTTGGTAGTAAGAAATGCTATCTCAGCTCGTTCCATATTCCACCTCAAACTCAAAGGTACGGCCGACCAAACTGACAACCGAGAAAACTTTCTACTGAGCGCGTCAGCCACTACACTGACTTTTCCAAGATGATACTGAATGTCATAGTCATAATCTTTAACGAGCTCTAACCATCTCATGCTCTTTCAATTGACGGGAAGCATAAGCTGTAACTTTTCCGTGTTGCATTAGCACACATCCCAAACCTCTGTGGGAAAACATTTGTGTACACAGTCAGACCACCAGTTCTGTTAAGCGACACTAGAACAGGTGTTGTCACAAGCCTTCTCTTGAGCTTTTCAAAGCTCCTTTCACAATCCTCAGACCATACAGAATCAACTCCCTTCCGAGTCAATCGTGTCAAGGCTGAAGCAATTTTGGAGAAATCTTGTACAAACCGTCGATAATAGCCTGCAAGTCCATAAAATTGCGAATATCAGCCACTCTAGTCGGTCTAGGCCAGTTACTAACTGCCTCAATCTTAAAGGAATCAATATAATCCTCTTCTTGATAACACATGGCCTATTATGCCATTTCTTTTAGCCAAAACTCACACTTTGAGAACTTGGCATACACTTTTGATTTCTTAATAATGTCAAAATTCCTTCACATGCATATCATGCATCTCCTCAGTCTTAGAATACATCAGATTGTCATCATTAACCGTAACATCGATAGAATTGGTGTACCTCTTGAACACAGTATGGATAAGATCCATAAAATTACAGGCGCATTGGTTAAGTCAAAATGCATGACTACAAACTCATAATATCCATCACGCCTCCTGAAAACAATTTTAGGATTATCTTAATCCCGAATCTTCAACGGATTTAACCGGATCTCAAATCTATCTTTGAAAAGATAGCGGTTTCTTCCCAATATTTGAGGAACAATCTTCCAACCATTAGGGGGATATGTTTCATAACATATATATAACATTTGAATCTCGTTCTCTTTACTACCTTATACTATACATAAGGTTTACATCAATCTTATTCTCCAATTACGCGATCCTCCAATTTATTGAGAAATTAGTTCTCTTACATGTTTATCACATGATAGTTATACAAGGTTCAATACACCCTTGTATTCTCTTATTATCCAATTCAATCTCATTCCTTTTTCCTATAGCACTTGGCTATACATCAATTTCTTTTCTTTTCTCTCTAGAAAAGTACGTCTTAAATAATCCTTTCTATAGTTCTCTAATCTCTAGAAAACTAACTTTCATAATCATACTCTTTATAGGATGAGCAATCGATCATATAGATCATCAATCAACACAATTGATACTTGTTTTTCCCTCGTAATTGATTCAACTCTCGACAATCAATATACAGTCTCACCGAACTTGTCTTTCTATTCACAAACAAACAAAGTGCTCCTTACGAGGACACACTAGGGTGAATAAACCCTGAGTTTAAGAGTTCCTATAATCGACTCTTAAGCTCTTTTAACTCGACTAGTTTCCTGGATGAAGTATCGATAATACTAGCTAAATAGCTCAAGGCTCCATCACTTAGAAGCACTCTAGCTTCTACCATAGATATCAAAGTGGGTGCTACTCTATCATTAGACCCACGAAAACATAGACTAGTCCCACATGGACTCATAAAATCAATAACTCTCTCGATACAATCAATGGTATGATTGGATAATAGTCAATCCATACCCAATATCACATCAACATCGGACATATGCATAACAATCATAATAAAATGTGAGCATCTACTCATAATGCAAATGTCATAAGTGCCATATGCACTATCATCATAATAAGCTTCCTCTCCGGGAAAGCACATATCTCGAAACTCAACAGTCTCGACTCAAGAGTCGCCAACTTAACATAACAAGATAAAATAAAAGAGTGGCTAGCTCAAGAAATAAACCGAATAAATGCCAAACGGCCTGAAAATAATAAAGTATAAACCACTACCATCCTGGTAGCTTTTCTTGATAATTCTAACCTTATTACTATCTTTGTGATGGTTAAGTCCTATACGCCCTATAAAAGTGGCGTGAATCCAAGTTGATCACAACATAGCATCTTGGTAGAAGTGTGCATCTCCCCTGATGGAAACTAACACAACTAATGTAGTAAGGATGATCCAATCCTTGTTGAGCTCCACCTCGAACCAGTTGTTGTTGTTGTTGCATTGTTGTTGTTGTTGTTGTTGTTGTTCTTGCCGCCGCAGTATCTCTTGACTGGCGTCGCCATCCTTTGCTTTCTTCTTCGGAGGGGTAATCTTTCCCGTAGTAGTTAATTTTCTTTTCCTTTCATAAGATGTAAAATCCAAGATAAGGATGACTCCTAAGCCTCCTTATTCAAATCTTGAATGAACTCGACCTCAGAGATTATTTGCTTTCTTGTAAAGCAAAACCGGTGCCTGTCAAACACCTTAGTTCAATATCATTCTAACCTTCCAACATAGGTTTTACTTTAGAGTCTATCATAAAAGACTCAGTAAGTCCAAACTATGTCCTACAAGTTTCTCAAAGTTCACCGTTCAATTAGATGGTCAAACATCATGTAAATTAAAATTCACCAAGCCATCTCATTATCTTATAGAAGTTACCGATATCACGGTCCATCAACTTCCTTTTATACTTCAATCGAATACCAACACTCCACCTTAGTGTTAGTCAATCTTGAAAATTTTCCAAATATGGATCTCGATAACTCGACCTCGAGTATAATCCAATTCAAATTAGCACATCATACCATGATAGTGACCAAACTAGGCCATTAACCAATTATCACAATCTTTAATGGTCCTCGTTGAGAGTTATCACGTAAAGTCCTTACTTCCTCTTTTAAGTGGCAACACACTTTCCTTTCTGTACAACTGTACTACCAGGATTTACCATTTACCATAATCCAACTTTCTCAACTCAAACAAGGAACTTGTCCATTGAGTTAAATCTAGGTTACTGGACAAGAGCCAAACCGATTCCTTACAAATTCTCACCTCAAACAGGTGTTTCATCTCTTAATACTGGGCTCTAGACAAACATGTTCCCTTGTACACCCAAAAAGTCAACACACATCTACTAAGACCACTACTTAGCAATTGTGTGACAATAATACTTTAATCAACTTTAAGGATCAAACGATTTATCTCTCGGAATATCTTATCTCCTTTACTTTGACATTATGTCAATACTCTTAACGAGGTGTATAACCTCCAAATCTGCACGGGATCATTCACTTTCTCGACACCTTTACCCAAATCTCAAAATGGGTCAAATAAACATAACCACATAGTGGTTTTACAAGGATGTGAAATATCACAAACATCATTAACTTTTAACAATATTCTCATAACTATTTCAATATCAAAGAAATAAAGCATGAGAATAAAAGTTATAGGCATACCTGGTGCCGCTGATCTCAGATGATGACTTGAGAATGGACTTAAAACAAAACATGAAGGACAAACATGCATCGCATGTAGTCTACAGAACCCGTAGGCTCTGATACCAACTGTGACGACCCGTCATTTTAAATAAATTAAAATCAGAGAAAACAGCGGAAGTCTTTTATTTTAAGAAAAATGGCGTGATTATGTTTGAAAATAGGCTAGCCGAAAACCTGTTTACATCTTAAATTCAAACATCTAAAATCACAAGGAACATTAAGTTCCATCCAGGAGTTTAAATTGATCAAAATCATAAAACAATAACAATAAGCTCTTATGAGCTTAATACAAAGTTCAAATCATCAAAATGACATAAATTTCACAAATCGACCATGTACATGGATTTTTACATAACTCAAAGTCCATCTCGAAAATCATCATCCTCTCGATCAAGCGCCCTGACTCCTCTTCACGATCCCGAACATTACCTGAAATGTTTGTAATATCATGAGCTAACAACTTAAGCCCAGTGAGAATAATAAGAATAAAAAGTAAGAATAGACCTCAAACTTGCATTCGATTTGAGTCCATAAACATACTTACTCTTTGCTATCTTCAATTCAAAGAGTTTATGATAAAGTGTTCCACTTTACTTACCAATTCTCCAATGTTATTGTGGAACTACATTCCAAATATTCCTGGTATGATATCGTAAAATGCGTATAGCATTTATATCTCATTCGTACATACCTTATACTATGTATAAGGTTTACTTTAAATTCTTATTCTTTCAAAGGATGATATTAATTAGCACACTTAGTCTAATTGTTCATCCATAAACTTATTATAACATAAAGTAAGAAAAGTAAATGACTTTGCATAAAATATAACATCTCGACTCTCTTTCTCATCTTTCATATGCATAAAAGTAATGAGTACATCCATAGGATACGCATTTGCCATTTATGCATGTAATGAAGGTAATGTGGATTTTTACAAACTATCCACCCTTATCCTTATGTATGAAGGTAATGTGGGAATCCACTCATCCACCATTCACCTTATGCATGATGAAGGTAATGTGGGAATCCACTCATCCACCATTCAACCTTATGCATGAAGGTAACGTGGGTATCCACTCATCCACCGTTCCTTTCATTCTTTTCATTCTTTTCATTCTTTTCTTTTCTCTTTTCAATGATGCGAGATGTTATGGTATAATAAATAATGGTGCAAAATGTTATGCATATGCTTGCATATGCTTGTACAAATAAATAAAGTAAAGTACGATTATTAAATAACCGAAACAAGCATAAAATAAAGCGACATAAAGTAAAGAACATAAAGTAAAGGGCGTAAAGTAAAACATAAAGTAAAAATAACTAGAAATCAAGGCATAACGATATGTAAATCGAATTCCATTAACAATAATGAAAGTAAAGGTCAAACATAACGATTATTCTAACCTTCCAGGATTCTAAACTTTCAATAATCTGAGGTTCTATTAACCGCTCTAAAAACAAGTTGGATCTTTTAACTTCCAATGATCCAACCTTAATTTTGAATCGAATATAACTTAGAATCTTCTAAGATTCAACACTTTCTTTGAGAACTCCTAAGTTCTCCTTAAAGGATTAACTCTTAATCCTAAGGGCACTAACTCACATCCCTCTAATCTTAGATTCGGATTCTAATCTTAGTTTCAAACTCTACAAACCTTCACACTCATTTGCTTTCTATAACTACTTTAAATTCTAACTATTCTCACCTTAGCCAAATAATTCCAAATCTCCAATTTCCACGAAACAACCACCGAGCAATTGCACCTACAATTCACCGATTGTACAACATATTACAAATCATAATTAATATGCAAACAAATGTGCAATTTCGGGTGAATAGTGATTTCGGATGAATAGTGTCTCGGGTGAATAGTGTTTTCGGGTGAATAGTGTTTTTCGAAAATCCGGGCTCAAAATCGTCATTTTTCATGATAGAAATTCATGATTTCAACTTCAAATCTCATTTATAATCAAAAACGAACAAAACCACCTAAAAAGTTTTGAAAACTTACTTTTTGGGACTTCCCTAAGGAACGAGAAACGGCAAAAGGTTAGGTTGGAAAGAAAGCCCACGTCCCGAGCAATCCAACGCAATCGACCTCATCGAAACCGGTCGAGAAATGAAGAAAGGCCAAGCAAAATTTCTCTCCCACCATTGATGACCCACGGCCAGAGGAAGAAGAAAAAAAAGATGAAGAGAAAAGTTGTCTTGGTCAATCTTGGTCAAAGAGAATATAAAGAAGAAAATGGAATAGTGAAATGATATTTTTAGGAACTTTGGAAATGACGGTTGCGTCCTTTTTATGACTTTTGACTTACGAATCGAAACCCGATGCTCTTAAATAAATCTAAAGGTGATTAATAATTATTAATTGGCCTATTAATAATTATTAATGTCACCGAAACGAATTTAGAGCATTAAAACGATTAAAACGAATTTCGGTCGAAATTAACTACTAAAATCGAAATTACAAAATAATAATTAAACTAAATACTTAAATTGAAATAAATAAATAAATAAATAACATTAAATAAATAAATAAAATAAATAAATAAATAAAATTCACTTCAAAATAACGGGACGTTACAGACCCTTTTCAACTCAACTATTGAAAATTCATGTCATTATTATTTCACTTATTTTGAACTTTATTCATTGATTTTGAAGTCAATGAGTTTCACTTAGACTTCTAAAGTCATTTGGTTCGTATTATGACGCTCCCACTCAAATAAAGTTCTACAAGTAGTTTAACAATTTAAACTTTTAAATAACTACTTGTTTTTTATTGTGAAATAAAATCATTGTAATTCTTTTCTATCTTAAGTAAGGTTTAAAGTTTTCAGTATCATTGATTTACTGAACTTATCTTTAATAATTTGTGAATTCAATTATCCACTAATTATTGCTATTCGATTTCAATTTGATTATTCCATATTAGTTAAAACTCCTTTAAAATATCATTTTAAATAACTGAATATTTGGAATATAAGAAATCGATTTAATGTTTACTTATCACTTAAGTTCTAACATCTAAATGTCCAACTTTAGTGATTTTTAAGTCTAGTTATCTTTGATAAATCATAGATACTTGATTTTACTTATTTACATAAGTTTGTGGATTAATATGGTTATCATCTCAAACTTTGAGAACCATCTTTAAGAAATTAATCATTCTAACTTATTTAAGTAAATTTAGACTTAAATTATTAAACATTTTAAACCTTATAATTTAGATATTTCGGAGTTTAGAATTTGGTTTTGGAATTTATTTGTTTTATACTAAGTATTTTGAATAACCATCCAATCACACTTTGGAACTTTGTAATATAATTGTAAAGTAATATCTACCTAAATAACTCTTATTTAAAATATTCTCAAACTTGTATCATACGAAATGAGAACCAATAGTTATTACATAATTCAAAATAAAAAACAAATTGATAACTAAACTAAATTAGAAAACTATGGTTTTGGGAAGAAGAATATTTTCTTCCCTTTTAGATTATTGTAAAATCGGTTACGAGGAAAATAGGAAGAAAAAGATTTTTCAATTTTGAAAATTGAAATTAGAAGCTTTTGAATGAACAACCAAGACGTTTGTATTTATAAGCAAAACAGTTTTCCAATCGAATTAGGAAATACTATCAAAATAAATACAAGATAAATTCCAAGAATAAAATAAAATTTTATTTCTTATTTATCTTACGTGCCGATTTTATGTGTATAAAATCAATAAGAAAAACTAATTTTTCTTTCTTTTAATTTGTCTTTGGTTAAACATTCTTTTATATATTTATTTTAGACAAAATAATTCAACAATTATTTCCTAAAATATCATATATGTGCCGATTTTGGTATTCAAATAATTTGAACCAAAATTCTATTGAATTCATTAATTCAATTCTAGATTCTTCCTTATTAATAAATCTTATTTATTAACTCTTGATATTTATTTCAATAAATCAATTATTTAAATAAAATATCATATTCCGATTTTGTATATTATTAATAAATATTTATTATTTTCTATTTAAATAATCGAATTTATTTATATTAATAATAAATATGTTATCTACTATTATCCTTTTAAATAATCACGAGTTATTTAAAATTAATAATAAATGTTAATTATTAATTTCCATTCAGGTAAACACATTACCTAAATAATTAATAATTATTTATCAATAATATTTTATTATTAATTACCATTTAAATAAACACATTATTTAAATAATTAATAACAATGATATTAATTTTCATTTAAATAAACTCATTATTTAAATAATTAATATCGTCAGTTTATTTAAGTAAACTGCTTTACTTAAATTATTCATTTCCTTTTTCTAGGAAACATAGTTCTCATCGTTCAGTTTGTTATTTCTAAGTCTAGTGACTAAAGTAGATGCTATATTAATGAAATTTAAATAAACTTTATCTTAATAATCTAATATGCATTCAACATTCAAATAATCAAAGTTTCGACATATAATTAAATATGATGCATGAATGCGAACATATTAATGAACTAGAAAATCCCTAAAACATGTTACTATGTCACGATATTTTAATGATACCGGTGAAGTGCCGTCGAATGATAGGTCAGTTACCATCATTAAAACGAGATGCCACTCGAACAATTGACAACTCCAGAATAACTCATATTCCTATGTCATTGTTTACCATGTATTTGGTCAAGAATTTTGATAACAAACTTTATCATATTTCTTTTTAAGTGTGACCCACTAATTTAGTCTTTTAAATAAAATTGAAGAGTGTCTACGAAGAGTAGATTCAGTCTTCAACTCGATTTAAAATTCTTTATCCCTTTCGGGAGACCCAACCTGATATTGATTTATACAATAGAACCTTCCTATGGGAAAGAGCACCTGCAGCAGTGTTACAGAGGCCATGCATAAATCTCACGTTTCGAGCCCATTAGTGGAGACCATAGGATACATTGACATGTTTCCTTCTCCCACTTAATATTTCAAAATTGGGTTTCATAACTTAGACTAATTCAGGCTAATTCATTAATCCAAGTTTTAATTAACCTAATCAACTTTAACTCTTAAATTGGTTAGATTAATTTTATAAATGTGATTGTTCAAGTTTTCCTAATTAAAACTAATCACATTATGAGCTTTCTCCCAGATCGCTCCCAGTTAGAGGCGCTCCGTGTTAGGGGAACTTTATGAAACCTCATCGCTTGGGCAGAGCTTTCTCGCCAGAGATCCATTCAATTTAATTAATCTCGATTATTAATTTTTAATTAACCCTTAATTAAATGTTTCTATTTGTTTATCTTATATGGATTTTGGCCCAATTGTTTAAACAATAATTCCATATTACAAACAATTCATTTAGTTTCTATTCAACTTTTAAACTAGATTTAACTTTTGAATTTTAACTAAATAAGCATGCTTTTAATTCTAAAACAATTAGAATAAAATACATAATTTTTCGATAATAACACTTTATAAATAAAAATTATGGCATGCTTCACATACATTGACATATAATAACACATATTATATCATGATGCATGTATGTATAATGAATTAAAATCATACAACCTATGGTGGGATTTTCTACATGACATACTCTTATGCATGAATATTATTTAAAAGCAATTATATCATACATATAAACAATTTAACTAATAAATAGCTAAATTGACCGGTATTCTTGGCACTATTTCTAAAACGGAAAATTTAAAATTACAAATTAATTTAAATCTTCCATTGTAGAACTTGAGGCTTCAACTTTCTCTTTCCTCCATTGTGTAGGCGTGGGAATGAGTATTTATGGGGCAAATATTATCCCCTTAATATTTCCATAAATATTTGTTTTAAAATAATTATCTTTTAATTATATGAAAAAATAAAGAAAATATTTTCCATGTAATCTTATATCAATTTCTAAATTCATAATTTAAGATAGGGATATAATCTTTAAAAAGATTTTATCCTTTTCTTAAATATTTAAATTTTTAAATTGAGATAACAAGATAATTATGATAAAATATCTTACCATATTTTTACCTTACCTCGTCATTTTCTCTCTCCTTGGGCTGGACCTCATGGATTGGTGGAGAAAAATTTTCTCCTCATCCTTCCTTGGTAGTGCCGATTTTTGCCTCCTTTGGTATGGGAAAATTACAAATTTTTCCTATACCCTAAAATTAGGGTTTACAAATTTTCTACAAAAATTTAAAAATCCTAAGTGCCTCAAGAATACCTAAACAGTCAATTAGCAAACCTCCACAATTTATATAGCACAATTTATATAAACATACATAAAATAATTTTTATGCAACCCACATAAAATTTTCGAAAAATCACAAATTTTGCATGATCAATAAAATTAGCTCTGATACCAATTGAAGGGATGATTTACTAAAATAGCGGAATTTTATTTAGTAAACTAATTAACATTTAATTACGGATATATTAATATCATGCAATTTGTGAGAAAACATGTTGATTCATGCTTAATTTCGAAAATTAAAACCCTTTTACTTACATTGAGTAATTAATGGAGAATCGGTTGGAGGTTTCTTTACAGCATCAAATCCTCAGCAACACCGGATCTTCTATGCTATATCCCGATCAAAAGCAAAACCGACTTGTGGGAATCGAACCGGAAGAACAAAAGAAGAAGAAATTTCTTCTAAATTTTTCCGAAGAAAAATCGGCAATTGGGCAAAAACTTGAGAGAGAATTTTCACTTTTCTAATTAAAGTGAGAAGTGTATAAAATATGAATCCCAATGGTCATATTTATAAGAAAATATGGTATCCTAATCGAATTAGAATTCCTAAATTTCTATTATTAAAATAATAGAAAAGATAAAAAAAAAAATATATATATCTAAACTTATTAACCTTTGGCGTGTGCCATTATGAAATTCATATTAACTTAGCATTGTAATACCATTCACGCTGACGCAGCCAAAAAGAAAACTTTAGATTTATATATATATATATATATATATATATATATATTGTAATGACCCGATTTTCCGTTAAATTCTTTAAATTCAAATGCACAGCGGAAGACTTAATTTTTAAAGAAAAACGGCATGGGTTCGTTTAAAAGTCGAATAACCAAAACCTGTTTTACAACCCAAAGTCCAGAGAAAGCTATAAATCGGGAATGCACATTCCAAAGTAAAGTTTAATCATAAAAACATCAAAATACTTTACACATACACCCTTCACGGGCTCAAAATGACACAAGTATGTAAAAAGTATATGATTTACAAGCATTACTACTAATGCTTCAAAAGTGTTTAATATTGTCCTTACACCACCTCGGCCGGTCAAGCGACACCATTTCCTCTACCTTGCTTCTTAGGCCGGGGTTCACCTGAAAATATTGTGGTGTAGCACCATTAGCAAACAATGCTAGTGAGAGTAAAATGAAAGCAAGTAATCCTATGAACTAAATCTCATACCGGAAATCGTGTCCAAAGGCCTAAATGTTCATTATTACCCATAACCACATTCCAATTTCCATGTATACATATGATAGTATCATACTACCCGTATTTGTCATTCAAAACCAAGAGATAGAAATAAAGACTTAAAGTAAAATTAACATTCACAACTAAGTCTCACTACACGTTTCTAAAGAATAGGTAAAAAATAACATTAACTATCTTTATTACCAAACAAGTTTCATCGTATCGTGCTATTGTATGGATCGAAATCAACATATCACGTACGGTCATACCATGTCACAACCATCGCACCATGATACGTATGGATCCGAATCAACATACTATCATGTGCCGTATCATAGATCATAATACCATGGTACGTACGGATCCGAATCCACGTACTACCATGTACCACATCACAACCATCGTACCGGGTATACCATATGGATAAATATCGCATACTAAGCCCGTACGGTATTACCATATCACAACCATCGTACCGGGTATACCATATGGATAAATATCGCATACTAAGCCCGTACGGTATTACCATATCACAACCATCGCATATCAGGAGTTTCACCATACCGGATATCAGGAATTTCACCATAGGTATCAGGAACTTCACCATAGGTATCAGGAACTTCACCATAGGTATCAGGAACTTCACCATAGGTATCAGGAACTTCACCATAGGTATCAGGAACTTCACCATAGGTATCAGGAACTTCACCATAGGTATCAGGAACTTCACCTTAGGTATCAGGAATTTCACCATAGGTATCAGGAATTTCACCATAGGTATCAGGAATTTCACCATATCGCAACATGATATGTATGGATCGAAATCGACATACTATCATGTGCTAGTTACAAACCAAAGTACCAACATCACACCATGACTACGTATGGATCGAAATCAACATACTATCATGTGCTAGTTACTAAGTGCTCAAAGTTCCCACAAATTCATCACACCATGATACGTATGGATCAAATCAACATACTATCATGTGTGAATCATTGTGCCCTAGGTCTCCAATAAGTTAGCTAAACTCCGAAGAAGTCTACTAAGTTAAATAGAAACCTAACTAACTAGAATACACGAGTTAACACTCAAGTGCACCTTCTAATTACTTTACTTTCAAAGTCATCCAAGTGACTTCAAAACCATCAAAGTAACTTTCAAAACCACTCCGATGATCTCTAATCATCGAACTAACCATAAGTCCAACTTTCTCCACACACACTTCCGAATTAAAGTCTCTAACCAAACTATAATCCTAAGAAGTTAACCCCCTTTTAACATTGATAAACAATTACATAACGAAATTAAATTCATAAAATTGCTAACTATCATATTAAACTCACCTTAGGTTTTAAGTCGAGTATCCAAGAATCGAAGTCGAATCCACACGACAATTACAAACCTACAATTCACCAATTGCACAACATAATACAACTCATATCTAATATGAGAACAAGTTTGCATTTTCGGATGAATAGTGATTTCGGATGAATAGTGTTTTCGGATGAATAGTGTTTTCACGTGAATAGTGTTTTTCGAAAATCCGGGTTCAAAATCGTCAAATTCCATGATAACCATTCATGATTTCAACATCAAAACTCATTTACAATAAAAAACGAACAAAACCATATAAAAAGTTTTGAAAACTTACTTTTTAGGGTTTCGCTTAGAGAACGGGAAACGGCACAAGGGTAGGTGGGATAGAAAGCCCTCATCCCGAGCAATCCAACGTAACCAAAATCAAGCCGATCCATCGAGAAACGAATGAGAAACGAAGAAAAGAAATCCTTCATCCATGGTGGATGAAGGCTACGGCCAAGGAAGGGAATGAAAGAAGAAAAATGTTGATTTTTTTTGGTCAAAGATAGTTTTAAGAAGATGAAGAGAAAATATCTAGATATTTTAGGGTTTGGGTAATTACGGTTTTGCCCTTTTCGACCTTTTGCTTATAAAACGAAAACCGACGGTCTTAAATAAATCTAAAGGTGTCTAATAATTATTAATTGGCCCGTTAATAATTATTAGAGTCACCGAAACGAATTAAAACGATAAAAAGGATTTTCGGACGGAATTAACTAATAAAACTGAAATTACTAATTTTAACTAATTTTAAAAGCTTTAATTAAATAAAAATAATAAATTAATAAAATAAAAAAAAAAATTTACCTCTAAAAGTAACGGGACGTTACATATATATATATATATATATATATATATTTTTATTTTTTTTTTTTTTTTTCTTTATTTACTTTTTTTTATATAATAACTATATATTTAAAATTAGAAAAATTTCGATTTCATGTCTCCCACATGAATGATCAGGATTAGATCATTTGTCTATAAACAAAATGCGAAGATATCAACAATGTTACCAGGATAAGGTTCCCAAATGTTATCCATTTACTGTAGACACTTTTAAGTTACTCATCTCGACTTTAATCCTCTCGTATGACTCACATACTAAATCGTGATTTCATAAGAGTAACTTAGGGTTTTACTATTTGAATGTTTGATATTAATATATTTCTAATATCGTCAATTGAATCAATCTAGATAATATAAAGAACTTATGTTTATTTATTTAATTTATTCGAAATAAATTATTATTATTAAATAATTACAAGTTCTAGGACACAATTCCTAACATATGGAACTTCGGATATGTACTGAAAGCAATATAATCATTTTGAATTGGAGACTTTATGATAAAGTTAGTAATTTAAGTTTAACTGAAGGCCGTTAGGCTTGATTTATTTATTGTTTTCTTATTAGAAGTTCCTAATTTCTTATTTTTTGTATAAGAGTATTACGTGATCCATTTATCTTTATGCCTTTCGATTACTTTGAATGTTTACATTTACTTTATTTTCACTTGAGAGCATATTCATATCATATTACATAATCGAAATTGGGAGGAATAATAAGACATGCTAAAGGACTACGGGACTTTACATTGTCTGGTATTATTCGTTTTATGTTTATGTATATGTCATGCTAAAGGACTGCGGGACTTTCCATGATCGGAGGAGATGGATAATGAGATAATGATGGAACTATGCGAGTTCACATTACTAGTATTATCCATAATTACTATAATACATATACGAGGACACATGGGTGCATTGAACTTTGTATTCAGTGAGTGAGATAAAGAGGTAATGTTGAGACTGTGGGACTTCATTACCTGACATTATTCACTAGAGGTGGGAAGATATTATTGATGTAAAAATTGAGTGCCCTTTACACTTGTTGAGCAAGATAATGAGTATTGATGTGACGACCTGACTCCTTTTAAATAATTTAAAATCAGATTGATAGCGGAAGACTTTAAATTTAATGAAAATTTGGCATGGATATGTTTAAAATTCGGACTATCCATAACCTGTTTACACTTTTCACAATCAGAGAAATTAAAGACAAGGAATTGCAATTCCTTTTTGTAAAGTTTAAAGAGTTTATGACTGAATAAATCAAAACGAAAAGCTCTTATGAGCATATATACAATTTACATCCCAAAATACACAACATAAACAAAATGAGACCATGGTCTTTTTAAAAGGTATCTAATCCATCTCTGTGTCATCATCCTCTTGATCTAGCGCGCACCAGCTCCTCTCCCACGACCTGAACATTTCCTGAAAATATTTGTAATATCATGAGCTAACAACAAAGCCCAGTGAGAATAAACAACATAAAAAGTAAAGTCAGACCCCAAACCCGCATCCGGATTTGTGTCCAAGTGAAACTCATATTCTCTTTACCTTGCAACCACCAAAATGGTTTTACATCAATATTTCACTTTTACTTACCAATTCTCCCAAATATTTGAGGAACCATCTTTCAACCATTAGGAGGATATGTTTCATAACATATATATATATAACATTTGAATCTCGTTCTCTTTAATACCTTATACTATACATAAGGTTTACATCAAATCTTATTCTCCAATTACGAGATCTTTCAATTTATTGAGAAACTAGTTCTCTTACATGTCTATCACATGATAATTATACAAGGTTCAATACACCCTTGTATTCTCTCATTATCCAATTCAATCTCATTCCTTTTTCCTATAGCACTCGGCTATACATCAAATTCATTTCTTTTCTCTCTAGAAATGAACGTCATAATCCTTTCTATAGTCCTCTAAACTCTAGAAAACTAACTTTCATAATCTATAATCTCTAGAGGATGATAATACTAGCACATGTAGTCTAATTCTCATCCATTAACTCATTAAAACAAATGTAAGAAAAGTAAATAAACCTTGCATAAGCATAACATCTCAATTCTTTCTCCATGATATAATTCCATCGATAATATGCATGAAGGTAATGAAGACATCCCGTAGAATTCGCATTCACCTTTTATGTATGAATGAAGGTAATGTGAAGATCCCGTAGGATTCGCATTCACCTTTTATGCATGAATGAAGGTAATGTGGACTTCCCGTAGGATCTACATTCTCCCTTCTCTTCTTTCTCACTTTCTTTTCTTTTTCTCTGAAGGTAATGTGAACTTCCCGTAGGATTCATCATTCTCCCTTCTTTTTCTTTTTCACTTTCTTTTCTTTTTCACTAAAGGTAATGTGAACTTCCAGTAGGATTCATCATTCTCCCTTTTTTTTTTCTTTTTCACTTTCCTTTTCTTTCATTTCAATGATGCGAGATGTTATGGTATGCTCGCAAAAGTAAATAAACGTAAATATGAATGGAGCGTAAAGTAAAGGGTATAAGGTAAAGGACATAAAGTAAATGGATCATAAAGTAAATAGATCATAGATGTCCTTATGCATAAAGTAATAAATAGGAATTTCGGAAGAACAATAAATAAATCGAACTTCCGATACTTTCATAAAAGTAAGTTCTTATCTTAATGAGTAAGTCTACACTTTCAATGATTCTAAACTCCCAAATAAAATCCAAGGTTCTAATTTCAAGTTCCTTTAACCATTCTATCTAAAAGTTTGGATACTTTAACTTCCAATAATCCATTCTAATCTCCGAAACGATTCTAACTTAGAACTTTCAAAAGATCAATGTTTCCCTCGAGAAACTCCAAAATTTTCACTCAAAGAACTAGCTCCTAATCCTAAGGTCACTAGCTCACTTTTCTTTACTCTTAGATTCGAATCTTAATCTCAACTTCCGAGCCTACAAACTGTTTAACTTATTCGGTTTCTAAATCTACTTTAAATCCTATTTATGCTCACCTAAGCCAAAGTAGATTTGCTCCAAATCTCCGATAGCACGATCAATCAACGATCCAAAACACCTACAATTTAAAAGTACATCTAACAATCATTAATAAACCAAACATCGATCAATTAACATCTAAAAGCTCAAAACGACGAAAAACCCAAAGGGTGCTCTCGGCCACTCTATGGAAAAATGGGTTCCGGGTTCAGTTTTCTGGCTTTTAGGCACTTTAGAGGTGTTTCGAGTTGGTTTCAAGTAGTTTCGAAGTTCCCGATTTCAATGGGTATCGATGATTCGGGTTTTTGGACAATAATCGATTTTCCGAATTTAATTACAATAAACAATATATCAATAAAAATAAACCCCAAAACAGCCCCCACGATGTAAAATTCAAACAGGAAGGGTTTCGACTGAAACTTGGTTTTAGGGTTTAGGGAAAGTTTCCAAAATCACTAAAAACAACTCCCGTAATTAAAAACATCGAGTTCCTCGGCAAGAAATCAAAGAATCAAAATGAAAACTCCATTAAAACACTATTTGGAGCTTAGGGTTTGAACTTTAACTTACCGAGAAGTCCTTAGAACACGGATGGAAAGGACGATAGCTAGGTGGAGAAGAATCCTAGGACCAAAGGCTTTCCGATGCAACCGAAATCAAGCCGATCCATCGAGAAACAAGCAAAAGCAAAAAATCTTTCTTCCCCCCTTAAGACCCACGACATTTGAGAGAAGAAGAAAACGAGAAATGGTCAACTATTGGTCAATGAAGTGTTTTTAAAGATGATGGAATAGTGTTTTGACATTTAAAAATTTTGGAAATGACGGTTGCGTCCTTTAATGACTTTTGACTTATAAATCGAAACCCGAAGCACTTAAATTAATCTAAAGGTGATTAATAATTATTAATTGGCCTATTAATAATTATTAATGTCACCGAAATGAAATTTAAAGTATTAAAATGATTAAAAAGAATTTCGGACTAAAATAACTACTAAAATCAAAATCACTACTTTTAAATTAAACTTAAATACCTTAATTAAAATAAATAAATAAATAAATAATTCACTTTAAAATAACGGGACGTTACAATTGATGAGACTGTGGGACTTCAATACTGTCATTATAAGCATTTGATGATTATATTGATGTAAAGGTTGTGTGTCCTTTACACTTGTTGAGCTAGATAATGAAGTAATGTTGAGACTGGGGGAGCTTCATTACTATCGTTATAAGCAATTGATGGTTATATTGATGTAAAGGTTGTGTGCCCTTTACACTTGTTTAGCGAGTTAATCAATAATGATTAGACTGCGTACGCTAATATTATCGTCATTAATCGCAAATTGTGATTGTTGAATATGTTAAGTCCGAGTGAGCTTAACATTATTTTATTAAACATAAAGGAAAGGTAAACCTTATTTTATAGTTTGAGTTGCTATAGAGAAAAAGAAATGAAACATTATGTATGACATACAATTCTATAGAGAAAAGAAATGAAATATGATGTATAGCCGAGTGTTATAGGAAAGAGGAATGAGATTGAATTGTATAATGAGAGAATACAAGAGTGTATTGAACCTTGTATAATTATTATGATATATATATATATATATATATATATATATATATATATATATATATAACTAGATTCTCATTTATTTGGAAGATCTCGAAATTGGAGATTTTAATACTTGATGCAAACCTTATGTATAGTATAAGGTATTAAAGAGAATGAAATACAAATGTTATGTGTGTTATGAAACACAACCTCCTAAATGCACTGAAGCTAGATCCTCGATTATTTGGGAGATTTGGTAAGTAAAAGTGGAATACTTGATGTAAATCTCTTTGAATGGATGGTTAGCAAAGAGTAAGTAAGTTCTTGGAAACAAATTCGGATGCGGGTTTGGAGTCTAATGTTACTTTACTTTCTATTTATTTTCACTGGGCTTGCTTTCAGCTCATGATATTACAAACATTTTCATGTAATGCTCGGGGTCATGGGAGAGGAGCTGGTGAAATCTGATCTGGATGATGATGATGATGCCGAGAGGGACTAGATATATTTTTAAAGTCTGTGGACTCATTTATTTCATGTTTCGTCTTTTGGGTTGTATATTTGTATCTAAGCTTATTAAGAGCTTTTTGTCTTATCTTTTATAACTTTGAACTTCTTTAAACTGTACAATAGGAATTGCAATTCCTTGTCTTTTAAATTATTTGATTATGAAAAGTGTAAACATGTTATGGATAGTCCAAGTTTCAAACATATCCATGCCAAATTTTTATTAAATATAAAGTCTTTCACTGAAATCTGATTTAAAAAAGAGTCAGGTCGTCATAAAATTACTTCTTGATTCCCAACTTTTATAACTTAACAAAAATTGCATAAGTTAAAGTCATACATAATAAAAATTATCTCTATCTTAACATGAGGCTCATTTCCTAGAAACGATCAATTAAGTATGTTCCGCTACTCGATGAAGCACCACCCTTGATAACTTGGGTCCTCCCAAATCTAGTTATCTTTTCTAAATTCGAGTTAGAAGGCTCTTCAACATAACTCTCTAAATTATCCCGAATGGCACTGCACCAAATTGGTCGATGTACCTCGAGGAAGTCGTGCATAATAAGAACCAAAAGGTTTACATTTCCTAGTTCTGACTCACTATGTCCACCTTTACTGTGAAAATCTAAGTCCATAAGTGTCTGCTAGGTTATGCTGTCAATAAGAAACATATGAACAAATATCTATCAGCAAAGTCATGCTATAATATCCATAAGCAACATTTTTATCGTCTTGCATGACTTAAAATTGTCATGACATAATTGAATAGTGGAAAAATAAGAGCATCTCAGGTAAAATTTAATTCCATGTACACGTGAGAATTTTGAGTCTATATTATCAGTGGCCATGCTTACTGAGTAATAGATATATTTCTGCATGTAACATTTTAAACATGAAAGTGCATATCAAAATTCATTGTGACTACGACAAGAGAAATCAATTGTTTACCGGCCAATTTTCCATCACTCCTCTAAACCTCGAGCCCATGGAGGCCAACATCTTTCAATCTTCTAATAACAGTGACGAGATTCTTCAAGGCCCATGGATGAGTTAGTACAACTACACCACTCGTATCATGTATCAATTTTATTGCTTCCTTTGCACAGGCTCTGATCCCCTGGAAAATGAACTCTATCATCATTACTCCAATCTAAAATAGGGAAAGAAAGATTAAATCGTAATAATACCCCGACATAAACTCCCTGTAAAGACCCGACTTTTCAGAGTTTAAAACAAAACTTAATTAATGCAGCGGAAGACTCAATAAATGACATTTATTGAAAAATATGAAAATCCTCAACCAAATAGTCAATTAAATAAAATCAACAACTCCGGAGTTATAATCTTTAAAACAAAAAGAAACAATGAACTAAATCAAATAACAAAGTGTTTCAAAAACTAACATGAGTCTCAAATCTCACAAAAAACAAAATATAGTCAATAAAATTCAAGAGCTTTATTCTCAATCTCAAAGAAAATAAAAGATGCATTGGCTAGCCACCACGACATGAACCCTCATCTCTTCCACTTCATCAACCGCCACCTCTCGATCCATTATTACCTGAAAAGAAACCACAAATAGCACTGTGATGCTAAAACCAGTGAAAAAACGATCTAAACGAAGGTAAAGTTTTAAATAGTCTCTAACAACTTATACCGAGTCCCAACACTCAACACTCTCCAATGTCTCTTTCACACATAACTTCTCTTAAACCTCACATTCAATCTCTTTACATGAATAGGCAATTATTAACTAAATCCCATATCCAAGACCCACATTCATAATCATCCTCCCAATACACATCCCAATCCGAAACATAAGCCAACTCTAATTTAACAAGCATAATCAAACAATCATTCAAACCATCCACTAAGAAGGCGGTCTCTCGGGACTACAAACCTTTCTTAGGCACTTAGTTATAGTCGTATCCATAACTAATCCCCTAATGGATCGTTCATGCGAGCAACGTCCATTAGTCGTTATGAGCTCACTCTCATAAGCCTCATACTAGTTTAACACACCTGTCAAGCCATCATTCCACAATCTCTTTACATTATCCTCTTGATAATGTTCTTCAAAATCAGCAAAGACAATTGAAATACAGCAGCTCAAAGATTCTAATTAAAAACATGCAAAATACATCTTTACGATAAAACTGCCGAAAATCGTCAAAACTAACAATTCGCTCTTAATCATACTCAACTCAAATCTCATGAAAAATCATCATAAATTACTCCATAATACTCCAGAATTAACTCCCAAATCAATCAGAAACAAAAAGAATCGAAAAACATCAAAAACTGCCGAAAAACGACTAAACTAGTTCTAACCGAAAAATTCTTTCACCAAATGATTTTTCGATGTTTCCATTATGCGTTCACTTCCTAAAGCTCCAGAATATCATATTTAAATATCTTAAAACATAAAATCTACGGTAAGGGCCTTATATTTCTCTAAAACCCCACCAACGAATAAACCGTTAACTCACCTCGAAATCGCTTAAATCCAAAATCAACGCTACTTCCCTTGACGAATCAGACCTGAAACGAAGGTCCTAAATAACTTAAAATACAAATTAAAATATCCTAAAATTATACAAAAGGTTTGGGGTTCGATGGATCAAATAACGGAAAACAAACGACGAAGGAAATTGGCTATGGTTGGGGCGTGGGTGGTGTGTGGGCCGCGGCTGGCCATGGCCTTCGAGTCGTGGTTTGGTCGCGGTTTCATGGCTATGGTGATCGATCTTGATGGTTCTAGGTATAAGGATCAGTAATCAAAATCGATTGGGTGTTTGGCCATGGTTTGGAATATTGACAATTATGGAGGTTGGATCAAGGGTTAGGGTTCTTGGTGTTCATAAGAAAAATATATAATAAAATTCCAGAATTTTAATGATTGATAAATCAATCATGAATGCTTACCCGTTACTTGAATTTCAAGAAAAAGGCTTCCGATTTTCCCTCCTCGATTCCGTGCGATTCCAACGATCTCCTAATTAACAAAATTGATGAAAACTCATCAATTTCTAACCCTAGGCTCCACGGAAACAAGAAGAAAAGAAAAGGAGGGTTTTCGTTACCTTTGTGTCCAAAATCGATTCCCAAAACGCTTGAATTCAAAACCCGAATCACGATCAAACGAAGAACGAGACGAAATGATGAACTTTTCTTCTCCTTCTCTAAGGGGGGCGGCGGCAAGAGGTGTGGGAGGAGAAGAGAGAGTCCAAAGGCTGATTGTTACAAATGGGAAAGCCATTTTAGGTTAAAATCCCGAGTTGCCATAATTACGAAACTGCCACTCGTCTTAAAACGTCCATAACTTGATCACCGGGTCTCAGAATGACAAACCGTCAGTTGCGTTGGAATCGTGACATCAAGACGATCAATTTTATGTCAAAACATTAATCAAATCATAAGTTTCAAATTTCGAGGTTTTTCGGGAAAAATTACTCTAAAGGGTAAAAATAGCCCTCTTATGGGCTGCACTCACACCGGGCCGATTCACATGGGGAGAAGCCCATTCGAATCACATCTTGAAGGAGCAAGCCCTCCTACGGGCCGCGTTCACTACAAGCCGGCTCACATGGGGACAGGCCCGTCCAAGCTAACACCATAAGGAGCTCGTCCCTCACAGGCCAAGTGGAAAGCCCATTAAGCCTAGCCTCATGCTAGCCCAGTCGATGAACCCTCGATCAAGGAACTATAAAAGGCACTTGACCTATCAAATCAGGTATGACACTTTAACCTAGAAAATGAACAATCTGATTGTCCGACAAGAAATATCCTACACAATTACCATAATACCCTTTTTGAAATAACACGATAATTCTGTTCTAATTAATCGATAAGGCTGATCAATATTATTTAATAAAATAATATTGATTTTTAACTTTCTCATGACGGGGCTTACACTCCCCAATTTGAAAAAGTAAAATAATAAAAAAGCACAACTTCCAAGTTCCACCTTCTCTCCTCCTTTGTGTACTCTATCAGACTAAATCTTCTTCTTCACCTGAACCTCTACTCTGGAATTAACATTCAAGCAGTCAACTAATTTATCCAAAAAATCAAACTATAAACATTCAAGCATTTCCATTCGTGGAAGGTTCAATAATTTAAGAATTTTCGGTAACTTTGAAAATTTAAATCAACATATCCACAAATTACCAAGTTGAAAATTTAAATCAACATATCCAAAATATTTTAAGAATTTTCGATAGATTAGGGAGTGTGAGAGAGCGATCTGAGAGTGAAGATGAAAGGGATCTGAGAGTAATTTGGAGCGAGAGCGATGGGCGTTGAGAATACTTGGGTTCCATTCTAGCGGAATTATCATATGAAAAAACAACATCATTTTCACACTTCACCATCCATAATCCCTGATTCTTAAGTGACTACAACCAAAAAAAAACTTCCCAAAGAACTACAACAGGTAAATTCAAATGGAAAAAGTGTAACGTCCCGTTACTTTTGGGGGTAAATTTTTTTTTATTTTATTTATTTATTTTAATTAAAGTATTTAAGGTTAATTTAAAAGTAGTGGTTTCGATTTTAGTAGTTATTTTCGTCCGAAAACCCTTTTAATCCTTTTATTACTTTAAATTCGTTTAGGTGACATTAATAATTATTAACGAGCCAATTAATAATTATTAATCACCTTTAGATTAATTTAAGAGCTTCGGGTTTCATTTTATAAGCTAAATCACAAGAGGGACGTACGCGTCATTTTCCAAATTCTTAAAATATGTACTTTTTACTATTCATCTTCATCTTAAATATCAAAAAATTAGACAAAAACCTTCATTTTTCTCTCCTTTCTCTCTTCCATACGTGAGCTCCATGGGAGGGGAAAGAAAAGCTTGGATCTTTGCCGTTTCTCGGTGGATCATCGTGATTTTTAGTCAGTTAGATTGCTCGAGACATGGGCTTTCTTTTCATCCTAGCCTTGTGGCGTTTCTCGTTCTTTACGGGAAGCCTTAAAAAGTGAGGTTTTAAAACTTTTCCTTTGAATCTCTTTATTTTTGTATATAAATGAGTTTTGGAGTTGAAATCATGCGTTTCCATCACGAAACTTGATGATTTTGAGCTCGGAATTTTGAAAAACACTATTCACCCGAAAATCACTATTCATCAGAAAATCAATTTTCTTATTTAGTTATGGTTTATAATTTGTATTCGACCGGCGTTATTGTAGGTTTTGATAATCGTATAAGAGGTAATTCACTCGTCACTTTGGAAAGCATGACTACAAATCCAAGGTGAGTTTAAAAGGGAAGTTAGTGATTTTATGAATTAAGTTTCGTTACGATTTTCTTTATCGAGGTTAAGAGGGAAACCAACTCCTGAGAGCTATTGTTTGGTTGGTGACTTTAGACTCGGAAGTGTGTTGAGAGATTTTGGAAGTTCTAGTGTTTATGGGTGAAGAGGTAAGAATGAAGTGGAAGTTTAAGGCACTTTGAGTGGTTTGGGAGCCAAAGTGACTTAGAAGTTACACTTGAGTGCTAACTCGTGTAATCCAAGTAGTTAGGTTCTTTAGTAACTTAGTAGAGATCTATTAAGATTATCTAACTTATTAGGACACTTTATATGGTACGACCGTACGTGGTATGTTGATTTCGATTCATACAATAGCACGTTACGATAACTTGTGATATGGTAAGACCGTATGTGGTATGTTGATTTTGATCCATACGGTAGCACGTTACGATGAATGGTTCTATGGTACGACCGTACGTGGTATGTTGATTTCGATCCATACAATAGCACGTTACGATGACTTGTGATATGGTACGACCGTACGTGGTATGTTGATTTCAATCCATACAATAATACGTTATGATGAATGGTTCTATGGTACAACTGTACGTGGTATGTTGATTTCGATCCATACAATAGCACGTTATGATGACTTGTGATATGGTAAGACCGTACGTGGTATGTTGATTTTGATCCATACAATAGCACGTTACGATGACTTGTGATATGGTACAACAGTACGTGGTATGTTGATTTTGATTCATACAATAGCACGTTACGATGAAATTTGTTTGATAACAAAGATAGTTAGTATTACAATTACATATATTCTTTAGAATTTTGTAGTAAGACTTAGTAATAGTTGTTACTTTTACTTTAAGTCTTTATTCCTATTTCATGGCATTGAAAGTCTATTACGGGTAGTATATTACTATCGTATGATTGTATGGAAATTAGAAGTGTGAATATGGAAAGTAAAGAGCAATTTAGGCCTTTGGACACAATTTCTGGTATGAAATTTGGTTCATAGGATTACTTGCTTTCATTTTACTTTCACTAGCATTTTTATGCTAATGTTGCTGCACTTACAAATTTTCAGGTAAACCTCGTCGTAAGAATCGTGGTAGAGGAGGTGGTGTTGTATGACTTGTCGAGTTGGTGAATGGACAATGATATACATACTTTTGGTTTATCATTCTTAGAAATGCTTGTAAATTATTTCCAACTTTCATACTTGTGTTCTTTTGAGCCCAGAAGGGGTATCTGTTTAAAATCTGCATATGTTTTATGATTTAAATCTCTTTTGGAAGTTTAAATTATATGCTGGAATGCACATTCCTGATTTATCGTTTTCTCTGAATATGGGTTGTTGTAAACAGGTTTTGGATAATCCAAAGAGAGTACTCATCATCCATATAAAAACTTTTTGAGTAAATTTACCTTCAGTTGGTGTGCCAACCACTTACATGATATCTTCAATCAAAGTAATATGATTATAAACCTGTTTTGAAAGAATTAGACAAAATCGGTGAATATTTATGACAACCATCATTCATGACCAATAAATTTCCTGGAAATTACGAGAAAACATTATCTTGTTACTTACATTGAAGAAGTAGAAAAAGGGGGAACATACTACTTCCTAATAATATTTTGAACTAAAATTAGGGACCATTGTGTTGGTATGAGTGTAGGACAAACCTCCATGTGAAAAAATAACTTGACATTATGTTCAATAGCTCTTTTAGTTGCGTGATGAAAAGAAGAGCCACCGTGACCACCTAGAATTGCATTGAAAAAGGTTTATGATAACCAAATATTAAAGGAAAAATTAAAATAAACCATCAAAGTTAATTAAAAAAAAAACTTTTTTTTCCTTACTATATTTCAATATTTATGAATGAAAATATCAAGCAAAAATAGGCACACAAAAAAAACTTGAAGCTATGTATCATTATGTGAAAAAGGTTTGAAAAATTAGGAGTTCTCTACCTCAAGCATTTTTCTTTCTTTGGTAAAAGCAAGTGAATCACAATTCATTCTCTTTTGGAATAAACATTCATTGTTTAGTAGCACATTATTTTGGAAGACACGATTTGATATTGTCTTAGCAAAATCGGCTCCCTTTGCAACTCATGCATTACTCAGGTATATGTCCTAGTAAAATCGGCTCCAATTTGTTGTTGTAAAAAATAGCTTAGATAATCAACTGTCATGGAAAGAAACAACCTGACTCGTATTCAAACATGTAGATAAAAGAAGGCTTTGATAGATGGAAAAGACTTGTTAACTAATGTATTTGGAGACAAGTTAGGAAGTATTAAGGTGATTTAGGAAGTAATTTCAAGCTAATGCCCACTTTTAATCTTATTTAAACTTTGAGCATATCTTCATAGTGATTATTATGATGAAAAATGTAATAATTAAAAATATTTTCTGAAGCACAAAATGACATCATTTCCAGTTGTTCCTCACTGATTACAATTGTATTCAAAAGAAAATAAAACCGCTCACCGATCATCTGAAATCATGGAAACACATGGAGGCAGGACCTATCAAATTAAAAAAAAAACACTCAAATGAATTCATTTTGATTGTTTAACCAACCGATAGATGAATTACAAAACTATTTCTTCCAGGTAAAATAATGGAAATTGAGACAGGAAGATGGTTATGCTTTCCACAATGAGATAAGTTCGTGATCTATTATAGGAAGAATGAACAACATACTTTGGGCTTCATAAGAAAACTTAATCATTTACCCTCAGGTTACAATCCTGCTATTTCATCGCAAAGACGCACACATTGATTAAGGTCAAGTGTTCCAACTACAACATGGTCTTCTCCATTGTCCGAAAATTAAACTAAAAAAAGATGATGAGATTGTAGTTGTGAACAAAATAGAATCAATTGAATTTCTGGTCCTTCAAATATCATAGCCATTTAAACCAATAAAAACTTAAAGGCTTGAAATCCATAGCACACTTGTGACGACCCGACTATTTTAAAATCATTTAAATTAGAAAACACAAGGAAGTCTTTTATTTTAAGAAAAATTGGCGTGGTTATGTTTGAAACTTGGCTAGCCAAAAAACCCGTTTACATCCTAATTTCAAAATCTAATAAAATCCCATGGAACTTTAAGCCCCAATCAGGAGTTCAAAGATTTAATATCATAAAACAACGACAATAAGATCTTATGAGCTAAATACAAAGTACAAATCTTCAAAGTCTTTAAAGTTCACCAAAAACAAATACATAGACTCACGCATATCACCCTCACGCTCCAACGTAGCTTCTTCAGACACTTGGTTCCTCCAAAGGACCTTAACCAAGCGAATCGTCTTGTTCCTCAACACCTTTTGTTCGAATGCTTGAATCTCAACTGGTGTCTCCTCATAAGACATACTAGCATCCAAAACTATCGGCTCGTGATCGATCACATGAGAAGGATCCACCATGTACTTCCAAAGCATAGTTACATGGAATACATTATGAACTGCCGATAAAGAAGGTGGTAAAGCCAACCTGTAAGCTACTACTCCTACCCGATCAAGTACCTCGAAAGGGCCAATGAACCTAGGGCTCAGCTTACCCTTCTTCCCGAATCTCATAACACCTTTCATAGGTGCTACCTTCAAAAACACGTGATCCCCCACTGAAAACTCAAGTGGACTACGTCGTTTGTCTGCATAACTCTTTTGTCAACTCTAGGCAACCCTCATCCTCTCTCTAATCAAGTCAATCGACTGACTAATAAACTATAACAACTCAGGTCCCAAAAGCCTTCTCTCCCCAACCTCATCCAAGTGTTTGAAGATCGACACTTTCTACCATAAAGTGCCTCAAATGGTGCCATCTCAATAGTAGCCTGGTAGCTGTTATTATAAGAAAACTCTACCAAGTACAATTGAGAATCCCAACTACCTCCAAAATCAAGAACACAAGCCCTCAACATATCCTCCAGAATCTGGTTAACTCTATTGGTCTGACCATCTGTCTGGGGGTGAAAAGCTGTGCTAAAATCCAAGCCAGTACCCATGGCTGAATGCAAACTCTGCCAAAACTTCGAGACAAAACGAGTGTCCCTATCTGATACGATCCTCACAGGCACACCATGTAATCTAAAAATCTCCCGTAAATACAACTGTGCCCATGTTTCAACTGGGTAGGTGATCCTCCCAGGTATAAAGTGTGCAATCTTCGTCAAGCGGTCTACAATCACCCAAATGGTATCGTAACCCTTTGATGTCCTCGGCAAAACACTGATAAAGTCCATGGAAATCTCCTCCCATTTCCATTCTAACACACTCAGAGGGTTAAGAAAACCCGATGGACTCTTCCTCAAAGCCTTGACTTGCTGACAAGTCAAGCATCTACTAACATAATCTGCGATCTCAAGCTTCATCCCAGGCCACCAATAATGCTCTCTCAGGTCCCTGTACATCTTCGTACAACCTGGATGAATAGAGAAGATAGAACTATGAGCCTCCTCCAACAATTCCCTTCTAAAAGTCGATCCTAAAGGCACACATAGCCTCTTACGATACATCAGAGCACTGTCTGTAGAGAAGGTAAAATGACTAGGAATATCTGACTCAGCCTCTTTAAAACCGGCCTGCAAATGAGTCTCTCCTCTTTGCGCATCAATCATCCTCTGCCTCAAAGTATGTCCCACTGTTAAACTAGCCAGACTCACAGTGACCTCGACAGTAAGAAATGCTATCTCAGCCCATTCCATATCCCACCTCAATCTCAAAGGTATGGCCGACAAAGCTGATGAATGAGAAGACTTCCTACTGAGCGCGTCAACCACTACATTGGCTTTCCCAGGATGATACTGAATGTCACAGTCATAATTCTTAACGAGCTCTAACCATCTCCGCTGTCTCATATTCAATTCCTTCTGAGTGAAGAAATATTTGAGACTCTTATGGTCAGTAAAAATCAGGATCTTCTCACCGTACAAATATTGTCTCCATATCTTCAATGCATGCACATCAGCTGCCAACTCTAAATCATGAGTCGGATACTTCTTCTCATGCTCTTTCAACTGAAGGGAAGCATAACCTATAACTTTCCCGTGTTGCATCAACACACATCCTAAACCTCTGTGGGAAGCATCTGTGTACACAGTCAGTCCACCGGTTCTATCAGGCGACACTAGAACAGGTGCTGTCACAAGCCTCCTCTTGAGCTCCTCAAAGCTCGTCTCACAATCCTCAGACCATACAAAATCAACTCCCTTCCGGGTCAAACGTGTCAAGGCTGAAGCAATTTTGGAGAAATCTTGCACAAATCGTCTATAATAGCCTGCAAGTCCCAGAAAACTGCGAATATCAGCCACATTTATCGGTCTAGGCCAGTTAGTAACTGCCTCAATCTTAGAGGGATCAATAGATACTCCTCTACTCGATACTACATGGCCTAAAAATGCCACTTCCCTCAGCCAAAACTAACACTTGGAGAACTTGGCATACAATCTCTGATCTCATAGTACTGTCAATACTTCTCGTAGGTGCATAGCATGCAACTCCTCTGTCTTGGAATAAACCAAGATATCATCAATAAAAACAATCACAAAAGAGTCAATGAACCTCCTGAACACCTTGTGCATAAGGTCCATAAAAGCTGCAGGCGCGTTGGTCAAGCCAAAGGACATAACTACAAACTCATAATGTCCATAACGCGTCCTGAATACAGTCTTGGGAATATCCTCATCCCGAATCCTCAACTGATGATAGCCAGATCTCAAATCTATCTTTGAAAAGATAGTGGCTCCTCTCAAATGATCAAACAAGTCTTCTATCCTTGGCAAAGGATACTTGTTTTTCACCGTAACACGGTTCAACTCTCTATAATCGATACACAAACGCATAGAACCATCCTTCTTCTTCACAAACAACACCGGAGCTCCCCACGGTGAAACACTTGGGCGTATAAACCCCAAGTCTAGAAGTCCCTGTAATTGGCTCTGGAGTTCTTTCAACTCAGCCGGTGCCATACGATAAGGTGCTTTGGATAATGGAGCTGTCCCGGGAGCAACCTCAATCTGAAAATGAAACTGTCTCATAGGTGGCAAACCGGGTAACTCATCAGGGAAGACATCAACGAAATCCCTCACTACTGGCACAAAACTCAAGCTAGTCTCTGGTACAGAAGTGTCAACAACACTAGCTAAATAGCCCAAGGCTCCATCACTTAGAAACATACTAGCTTCTAACATAGATATCAAAGTGGGTGCTACTCGTCTACTAGACCCACGAAAACATAGTTTAGTCCCACATGGACTCATAAAGTCAATAACTCTCTCAGTACAATCAATGGTGGCACGATTAGCTGATAGCCAATCCATACCCAAAATAACATCGAAATGAGACATAGGCATGATAATCAAAGTAGCATGCGAGCAACAACCCATAAAACACAAATCATCTATGCTAATCATATTATCAGCAATAAAAAACTTCCCCACCAGGGTAGAAACACGCATCTCAAAACCTAACGGTGCAGACTCAAGTGTAGCCAACTCAACAAACTCAGAAGAAATAAAAGAGTGGCTAGCCCCAAAAATCAAATAAAACAAAAGCCGAATGGCCCAAAAGTGTCAAAGTACCAGTCACTACAGTACCTGCAGCCTCGGCCTCCTCTCTGGTGGCAAATACACGAGCCTGAAGTTGAACAGGTGGAGGAGGTATCAGACGTGGTGGTGGAGGAAACGGAAGGGGCGGTGGAGGTAATATCTATGGTGGTGGAACAACAGGTGGACGTCTATACTGCTGTGCCTGTCCACCCTGGCCTCTACCCCTGTACTAACCTCGGCCTCGGTCCTGACCACTGCCCCTAACCGGAGGAGCATAAAAAGCAGGTGGTGTCTAATATGGTCTCTGCAGAAAACCCTAACCCTGATAACCATACTGTGGTGGCTGTGCCTGACGAGCCCTACACTGTCTAGATAGATGACCTTTCTGACCACAAATATAACATCTATGTGGTAGGGTACACATCCCAACATGATGACTATAATAGTTTTGGCAATAATGGGGAGTCTGTCCCTGTGACCTCGAATGTCTAAACTGCGCTTCGCCCCTAGCCTGCTGCTGCTGCTACTGTCTCTGCTGAGGCAGTGGTACTCGACCAGTATGGTCGTCCTCTGCCTTCCTCTTCTAAGAGGAAGTTTGTCTTGTAGCAGCTAGTTTACCCTTCCTTTCTTCAGATGCCAAATCTAAAGAAAGGGCAAACTCCAAAGCCTCCTCGTAGGTAGCCGGACGTAAAGTGCGTAGATGACCCCTAACCTCGGCTCTCAATCCCACCATAAACCTCTTCTTCTTACTCTGAGGGTCAGCAATTTATCCAGGAGCAAACCTAGACAGTCGATCAAACTCTCGCTCGTACTCTGTCACTAATCTATCACCCTGTTTTAGGGTCAGAAACTCCACCTCTAATCGATCTCGTAAATCAGCTGAATAATATTTCTCATAAAACCTCTCTCGAAATACCTCCCAAGTAATCTCCATGGTAAGAGAAAGTGATCTATGAAGGTCTCTCCACCAATACAGGGCATCATCAACAAGAGAATACGTGCCACAGTGGACCTTCAGCCGGTCCGGGCACTCAATAAACTCGAAGGCTCTCTCAACCCTATCAATCCATAACTATGCAATAGATGCATCCAAAGACCTACCATCAAACTCAGCAGGTGCATATCACCTATACTCCCTCAGAGTCCTAACAGCATCAGTAACTCCAACCTGATCGACTGATATATCTGCTGCTCCAGGTGGAGGTAAAACAGGCGCAACGGGTCTACCAGCACCCCGTGACAAATCTAGGTAAACATCCTCAGCTATGTAAACTCCTCGCCCCTAAACAGGTGGCGGTATAACAGGAATCACAAGGGGAGGTGGTGGTGGAGCTGTAGGGCTCCGAGCTCTACCTCTACCCCTCGCAGGAACAGCCGCCCTCGCTCCAACTCGCCTAGCACCCCTTTTAGGAGGCATACTGTATCATAGTAAATACGCGAGCTTAAAGATAAAGGTCTAGGAATACCTGGTGTTGCTGATCTCAGATGATGACTTTGAGAATGGACTTAAAACAAAACATGAAATACAAACATGCATCGCATGTAGTCTACAGAACCCGTCGGCTCTGATACCAATTGTGATGACCCGACTATTTTAAAATCATTTAAATTAGAAAACACAGTGAAAGTCTTTTATTTTAAGAAAAATTGGCGTGGTTATGTTTGAAAATTGGCTAGCCAAAAACCTGTTTACATCCTATTTTCAAAATCTAATAAAATCCCATGGAACTTTAAGCCCTAATCAGGAGTTCAAAGATTTAATATCATAAAACAACGATAATAAGCTCTTATGAGCTAAATACAAAGTACAAATCTTCAAAGTTTTTAAAGTTCACCAAAAATAAATACATAGACTCTACAACAACTGAGTCCATCTCGAGGTCATCATCCCTCGATCACTCAGCACCATCTCCTCTCCCACGACCTCTAGCCAGGGCATTACCTGAAATTGGTTGTAATATCATGAGCTAACAACTTAAGCCCAGTGAGAATAATAAGAATAAAAAGTAAAGATAGACCTCAAACTCGCATTTCGATTTGTGTCCAATTAATCTGACACAATTCACTCCTAAAGTTCTCCAAACTCAAGGTAATTTCATTCTAAACTTTCCAAAGAATGATATTACTAACACTCGTAGTCAATCCTCATCCATTAACTTGTTACGACATAAAATAAGAAAAGTAAATAACTTTGCATAAAATATAACATCTCGATTCTCTATTTCCATCGATCATATGCATAAAGGTAATGAGGACATCTCGTAGGATTCACATTCGCCCTTTATGCATGAATGAAGATAACGAGTACATCCCGTAGGCTACCCGTTCAATCATATGAATGAAGAAGT
Source organism: Gynostemma pentaphyllum (assembly GCA_028015215.1). Taxonomy (NCBI): domain Eukaryota; kingdom Viridiplantae; phylum Streptophyta; class Magnoliopsida; order Cucurbitales; family Cucurbitaceae; genus Gynostemma; species Gynostemma pentaphyllum. Next base: position 13,221,157 of record CM051350.1, read on the forward strand.
AACGAGTACATCCCGTAGGTTACCCATTCATCTTCTTTATTAGTTTTACTTTCTTTTCTTTTTCTGAAGGTGATGCGGACACTACCCGTAGGCTCCAACATTCTTCCCTTCCTTTCTTTCTCACTTTCTTTTCTTTTTCTCTTTTCAATGATGCGAGATGTTATGGTGCAAGATGTTATGGTTATACTTGCATAGGCTTGCAAAAGTAAATAAAGTAAAGTGCGAATAATAAAGTAACCGAAACAAACATAAAGTAAAGGGGCATAAAGTAAAAGACATAAAGTAGATAAATAGGAAACTCCGGACCAACGATATGTAAATCGAACTCCGCTAATAATAAAAAAAAAATCATAACTTAAACGATTAACCTATACCTTCAAGGATTCTAAACTTCCAACATAATCCAAGGTTCTATTAATCGTTATATATAAAAGTTTGGATCTTTTAACTTCCAATGATCCAACCTAAGCTTCGAAACGAATCTAACTTAGAATCTTCTAAGATTCAATAGTTTCCTTGAGAACTCCTAAGTTCTCACTTAAAGGATTAACTCCTAATCCTAAGGGCATTAACTCACATCCCTCTAATCTTAGATTCAAATTCTAGTCTTAGTTTCTAATTCTACAAACCATCATACTTATTTGCTTTCTAAAATTACTTTAAATCCTAACTATTCTCACCTTAATAAAAGTTGACTTCACTCCTAAGTCTGAAAGAGCGATGAAACGAGCGGTTCAAAAACATTTAAAAATTGAATTATATCACACAATCAATAAATTACCAACTATCGATCAAACATCAACTAAACGTACAAAACGCAAAAAACTCAACAAGCCCTCCAAAGAGGCTCCCGGCCCGGCTCATGAAAATGGGCTTCGGGTTTGGTTTTCCTGCTTTGAGGCAATTTAAAAGTGTTTCGAGTTGGTTTTAAGCAATTTCGATATTCCCTATTTCAATGGGTATCGATAATTAGGGTTTGAACATTTTCCCTTTCCCGAATTGAATTTCAATAAACAATATTTCACTAATTAATAACCCATAATCAAACCCCAAAAGGTAAATTTCAAACGGGAAGGGTTTCGACTGAAACTCAGTTTTAGGGTTTTGGGAAACTTTCCAAAATCAATAAAAACAACTCCCGTATTAACAAACATCGAGTTTCACGACAAGAAATTTAAAGAAATCAAAGTAAACTCCATTAAAATACTATTTGAAGCTTAGGGTTTGAAGCTTTATTTACCGAGAACTCCGTATAACAGGGGTGGCAAGCACGATGGTTAGGTGGAAAAGGATCCTAGACTCGAGGGCTTTCCGGTGTATCCAAGATCGAGTCGATCCGTCTAGAAACGAACGAAAGTCGAATTTCCCTTTTCTCTCTTTGATGCTCACGGGTTTGGAGGAAGAAATGGAGAAGATTTTGGTCAATTTTTGAGTCAATGGTAATTTAAAGAAGATGAGCAAATAGTGTTTAGATACTTAGGAATTTTGGAAATGACGGTTGCGTCCTTTTTTTGACTTTTGACTTATAAATCGAAACCCGATGATCTTAAACTATCCCAATGGTGATTAATAATTATTAATTGGTCTGTTAATAATTATTAATACTATTAAAACGAAATTAAGCTAAAATGGTAATTGAAAAAGAATTAAACCGAAATAAACTACTAAATTCTAATTTACCGTTAAATAAATAAACTTTAATTACTTAAATTAAAATAAAATAAATAAATTTTTTTATCACAAAATAACGGGACGTTACAACACTCGTCATCGCAATAATAAAGAAGTAAACAAACCTTACATGATGTATATAAATCATCAACATGATTTGATATTTGAGATAATGGAAGAGTAGCATTCACACAAAAATATTCTCTTAAAGCCATATCTTTTTCCAGCAATACGTTCTTTGATCGCTTCAAATTCATGCCCATCCAAGTACCTTTTATGATCCTAACAAAACTTGATAAAAAAAAAAGCATCAACACGAGAGAGAGAAATCCAAATTAAAAATGCAACGTGAAGTCTCAATCAAATCGCAAGGGATTAAAAATGAAAGCTTATGTAGATTGTCCCAACTCTTCATTTTCCCATCTTTCTTATCTCTTGATCTAAAATACCCTTTTTATCTCAAAGTGAACAACGTGAATAATTTGTGGATTTAGAAAGAGATAGAAACAAAGAATTTGAATTTAAAAAATTTATCCTCATAACCAAAAATCTAGATATAACAATAATATGATTGCTGAAAATTCTGATATATTTAAGAATAAAAATGGGAAAGTGGGAACTGGGTTATAATAATCAAACTCAAAAACCCCAAAACTCACTTGAATGCCATAGATATTAGGCCAGAAACAGACAAAAGCTCATCTTCAGATAAACCCTCTGAGACCCTAATTTCATCGAAGAAGTTTATTAAACCAACAAGAAAACAAGTGTTAAAATGATAGTAAAAAAACCTAAAAAGAAAAGAAAACGAATCTAGAAAGATTACCAGAGTATTGCTACACCTTTTGTTTGAAGATTTCATACGTCTTTGAGGCAATTTTTGCTTGGATTCAGAAACCGAAGTCAATCAAAGGTCTAAGAGATTGCAATGAGCGATTTTCCCATTGAGAATTAGGTTTGGATGAACTTAAATCGAAATCATTGAGAGAGGCATGAGATGAAACCATAATTGTTTGAAAATCATAGTTGCGTTGGAGATTTTTCAAAATGATAGGGTGAGATTTAGGTGATGTTCGTTTGTCATTCATAATGATAGAGTGGGAAGTGTAGAGAAATCGTAGGTTATGAAAAGAAGTTTTTCGTTAAATTTCCATGAGCGAGAGAGAGAGAGAACTTCGACAACGTTTGTTTTCCATTTGAGAGAAGATCTAAAGAGCTAGGAGTAAGGTTAATTTTGAGAGAGAGAATTAGGTCAGATGTCAATAATTTTTTTAAACCGAAATGTGAATGAAACGAGCGGCGTTTTCTGGCGCTGAATTTTTTAATTAAAATTAATAGCTTGTGGAGGAAAACGTTATAATTAAATGTTATGGAAGACCATATTTGTTGTAGTGAGATAAAGGAGAACTAACCACTTTAGCTTTACTCATATGGAACCTTTCAAGCACTTTTTCAATATATTGCTCCTGTGACATATACAACTTCTTGGATGCTCTATCTCGCTCAATACGGATCGCAAGAATCTGCTTAGATGGCCCTAAATCCTTCATGGCAAAGGATTTGCTCAACTGTTTCTTCAACCTGTCAATTCTTGAAACATTCCTGCCAACAATCAATATGTCATCCACATAAAGCAATAATATAACAAAATCATCATCAGAGAATTTCTGAACGAATACACAATGATCAGAAGTAGACTTCTTGTAGCCTTGCTCCCCCATAACTTACTCAAAGTTCTTGTACCACTGTCTCGGTGCTTGTTTCAACCCATATGGACTTTTCTTCAACTTGCAAACATATTCCTATACCCTCTGGTTACTCCATATATATCTCTTAATCTAGATCCTCATCAAGAAATGCGGTCTTGACATCCATATATTCAATCTCTAGATCAAGACTAGCTACCAAACCCAAAACCACTCGAATAGATGACATCTTCACAACAAGAGCGAAGATCTCATCAAAATCAATACCCTTCTTTTGACTGAACCCTTTAACAACGAATCTAACTTTGTATCGGGGTTGTGAAGTATGTTGTTCTTGCTTCACTCTGTAAACCCACTTATTTTTCAAAGCTCTATTTCCTTTCGGCAACTTAACTAGCTCAAAAGTGTGATTCTCATGCAGTGATTTCATCTCATCTTCCATTGCATCAACCCACTCTCTTTTGTGCTCATCATCAATAGCTTCTTCATAACTTTCAGGTTCTCCCCTATCGGTTAACAACACATAATCATCAACAGTATACCGTGTGGAAAGATGTCTATCTCTCACTGACCTCCTAACTAGAACATCTGGTGGGACTACTACAGTCGGAGACTGCTCATATACCTGATTGTAGGAGCTTCATAATCACCTGTATCAACATGTTGATCATCATGCATTTCATTTTCAACCTGAGTAGGAAGCTGTGTGAAAGGAATCATATCCAAATAAACCAAATCATCATTTTGTTGCAACTCTGCTTTATCAGTCTTCTCAATGTCTTGTCTGGTTTGATCTTACACAAATACAACATCTCGGCTTCTAACAACCTTTTGTGTACGGGATCATAAAGCTTATAACCAAACTCATCTTGGCCATAGCCAATGAATACACATGGTCTTGTATCGGTGTCAAGTTTAGTTCTCTCATCTTTAGGAATATGAACAAATGCTTTACAACCAAAAACATGCAAATGGTTGTAAGAATTTTCTTTCTCTGACAAAACTCTATTTGGCACTTCATTTCTTAAAGGTGTAGACACCGTATTTGGTCCGGCCTATTTAATTAAATTATTTATTTTAACAAATTGTTTAATTTTATTTATAATCATAATAAAATCTAAAAGATTATATCATAAGCTAAGTTGAAATGAATTATTACAATTTACTTCTATTAAAACCCATAGAATTGTGGTGTGTAAAAAGACACCCCTAAATTAATTGTGGTTTTCAAAACCACCTTAATAAATTTGATATTTTTCTTTAATGCATAATAATTAATAATAAAAGGGTATTTTAATTATTTTGAAACTTTTAATAATAAGAGGGTACTTTACCCTAAAAACTAATTTCATATTTTACTTTATTTTATAATAATTATCATTTTTAATTAATCGTAATAAAGACTTAAATGTTAAAAACCCATGACAATATCCAAATTATAGTCCATAGGATTTGTGTTGGGATAAAAATTTGAAATTATAACCCACTTTTATACCTTATTTTTAATCTATTAATGTTTTAATTTATTTTATTAAAATGTTAACAATAAAAATGATAATCATGGTTTTTCTTATACACATAAAAAAAATTACAATATTTTATCTTTCAATTTAAAGAAAAATAAAGAGTAATTTATAATTCAGTTATAAAAAATTCAATATTTCTCAACTTCCATAATTTTTAACTAAAATAAATTATTGTTTTATCATAGTTATTTTGATTTACATAATTATAACGTAAATAAAAATCTAAACTCATACTTTATTAACTCAATGATTTTATAATTAATCAATAAAAATACAAGAATCATAATTTTACTTCTCTTCTAAATTTCTAAAATTACAACAATAATACTTTCTCCTCTCATGAAGGGTCATTATATACATTAAAAATGAAAGAATTAATCCTTCAAAATTCAAAGAGCCAACTAAATATACTTGAGAACACTCTAGAATTTTTAGTGGTGCTTGTGTGTTTACATCTCCACCACTCTTCTCAACCTTCTCCATCATCTTACAATTGGATCTAAAATTCACCATTGATATCACTCGGTTAACAAGTTCAATTTTACACCCTTGATTTGAACTTGATGACCAAGCAACTTTTACTATAAATAGGGGCTCTCCATTTTATGGAAAATCATCAAAAAAATTCACCAAGTAATAGCTTGAGTGATAAAGAAAGAGTGAGGGAAAGAAAAGAATTTTCATTGAGAGAAGAAACAACAACAATACACTTTTATGGTTAGATCTTATTCTCTTCCATATTTTGAGGTCAACACTCATCATAATCGTCTTTTTCTTTCTTTCCTTCCTTTAATGTAAAATTTTTAACAATTATTATTATCATTTGAATAAAGAAACATGTTATGAAAAATTGTTAAAATAAAAAATTATACTTTTGTAACTAATAGCCTTTCTATTAAAATTTCATTATTTAAAAATTACAAACTTGTTTTACATGAAACAAAATATTCAAGAGTTAAATGAGATGCATTTGTGAAACTTAGTCCCCTAACTCTTTTCTCTTGGTCTTATTTTCAAATCCTAACAAAGTAATAATACTTTTAATTTACATTTTAATCATATTTAGTGACATATTAATAATAATTAAAATACATGTATCAAATTAAAAACAATATGAGGTTGGATTAGTGGAATGCTTCCCTCTCCTCTTCCTTTATGTTCATTGGTCAACTCCCGCCAATTACCCTTAACTAATTTTTTTTTTATTATCATTAACATTTTTTTTCTTAATTAAAAAAACAAATTTTGGTTATAGAGAATACTTTTATATATTTGCTCCTTCCGTTCTTAAAATTACTATCACTATTATTGTTGTTAATATCGCAATTGATATTGTTATTGTTATTATTATTATTATTATTATTATTATTATTATTATTATTATTATTATTATTATTATTATTATTATTATTATTTCACTTATAATTACATCTCATAATTCATTTAAAAGAAATTACAAATGAACAATAAATGTCCTTTTACACTATCATAGAAATAGCATTTCTTTAAAAATAATAATAATAACTTGTTAAACACAATATAAAATGGTTTAAGGGCGTATTTGTGGAACTTGGTTCCCTCATTAGCCAATAAAATTTCTTTGTGGAACTTGGTTCCCTCATTAGCCAATAAAATTTCTTTCTTATTATAAGACATTTTTTTTTAAAATAAATTTTAAATGACGATCCTATGACGGATTTGAGAACGTCAAACTTCTTAATTTCTTGAGGAATAAGATTTTTTTATATAAAAATATTATTATTATTATTATTATTCATTATCAGTATTATTATTATTCTTATTATTATTATTAATATTAATTATTATCGTTATCTTTATTATTATTATTATTATTATTGTTGTTGTTGTTGTTGTTATAATTGTTATTACCATAATTTTAATTCCATTAATGGATATTCCACTCATTTTACTCTTTAAACTTGCTCTATTTTTAGAGTCAAGAAAAGGTTGAATGATACATTTATTTAAAAATAATAAATTAAAGGACCAATTTTTAAAATTATTTAAGATAACATGAAGTAAATTTGGCAACCATTTTTATGGGTGTTGTAGGGTTCTAATACCTTCCCTACATACAACCGACCTCCGAACCCAAATTATATATATTTTCGCAGACCAATATTAATTATCAATTTAGGTGACCAATCACACACCTTTACCATGGTTGGTGCGACTCTCAAAACTCTTTCTAAAAGACCACTCATAAGAGGATGTGGTCACTCCGCGTCACGAAAACCTGGTTGCGACAAAAGGAACACACGGTGATAGATTAAGAACATGTACAATTGTACTCAAAACTTCACCCCAAAAATATCTTGGCAACTGTGACTGTGACAGCAAACATCTCACTCTTTCAACCAGTGTTCGATTCATTCTTTCTACTAACCCATTCAACTGAGGAGTCTTAGGAGGTGTCTTTTGATGCCGAATGCCATGACACCTACAATACTCATCAAAAGAACCACAATACTCACCTCCATTATCAGACCTGATGCATTTTAATTTAACTCCAGTTTATCTCTCAACAAGTGCATGAAACTATTTGAATACATCCAATGCTTGATCTTTTGACTTCAAGGTATAAACCCAAGTCTTTCTAGAATGATCATCTATATATGTAACAAAATATAGAGAACCACCAAGTGTCTCTATTTTCATAGGACCACACATATAAGAATAAACTAGATCAAGTTTACCTGGCTTCCTTGAGCTTTGATGAGACGTCTTGAAGATAACTCTGGTTTGTTCCATGTCAAGCAATGTGCACATCTCTTTAAATGCGTATTTTTTACACCATAAAGTTGATTCTTCTTGGCCAAATGCATCAAACCCTTCTCAGTCATGCGACTAAGCCTGTAATGCCACAGCTCTATTGCATTATCACTACCAACTGCATTGATACCGGAATCTGTCTCCTTTGCCTGCATCAAATACAATGAGGATATCTTCTCACCTCTAGCTACAATCATAGAACCTCTAGTAAGCTTCCATTTACCATTTTGAAAGGTGTTGTAAAACCCTTCATCATCAAGCTTACCTATGGAAATTAAATTCAATTGAATATCTGGGATGTGTTTCACATTTTTCAAAACCAGAGTAGTGCCATTACTGGTTTCTAAACACACATCACCCATACCGATGGCTTTAGCAAAACCATCATTACCCATCCTAACAGTTCCAAAATAACCAAACATGTAGGATGTGAAGAAATTTCTTCTCGATGTAGCATGAATTGAGGCACCACTATCAATCACCCAATTTAGTCGGTTGGCAAACAAGATTGAGTAAATCACCATCATACACAAAAAGATATTCCGCTTCTCACTACAAAACAATAGGGCAATTGTAGCGATTTATTTGCAGCGATTCTTAAAATGTTACACCCTTATTTACTTATTGCAGATCCATCGCAACATTTATAAAAAATGTTGCAATAGAAGACACCAGCCTTTATTTTGTTAACTTAATCCAATCATTTTTATTTTAAAAAACTTATTATTTTTTCACTTAAAATCAAAGTAAAATACCTTTCCCCTCATTCTGGCACGCTTCTAATTTTTTCCCACTCAATCTAAATTCCTTTAAGCCCTAATTTTAATTCTTTTCTTAGAATTTCCTCTTCACTTTCGTTACTCTGATTTTGCTAGAAAGGTTTTGCAAGATTTCCACATTCTCAGGTTTTTTTATATAGATATGTTCTTTCACCTATTTTTCGTTTTATTCTCTTCAATTGAATGAAAAATTGGTTTTGATATGCCTGATTCTCATATTGTTCATACTTTGTCCATTAAACATTAGATTCATTATTTCTATGGAATGCAAGTCATAAACTTTTCAATACTGTTATGTATTTTATAGGTTTAATTTGTTTTTGTTCCAACCCAAATCTTTCCCTCATAAAGTGTCTGACCCCTTTTCAAGATTTTCTATCTCAAATATTTGGGGCTTAAGGGATTGTGGCTATTGAAACGATACAATAGCGACTATAACATATAAATACCTTTTTTTTTGCAAAGTTTTTCTTCGAAGGTGTACAACTAAATTAATAAATTGATTTTTTCTTTATCTATAGTTTAATTAAACTTCTTCCTTATAATTATTGCATCTACATTCTTCTTGGAAAATGCTTAATTTGAGTGAGATTTATCTTGGTAGTTGCTTTTAAATTGGAAATGTTTAATATGAATTGGGCTATGAATAATGATCAGATTACTAACATTTTCAACTTTTGGGTGGCATTCTGTTTGTTTGGAAAAAAGAAACCATATATCTAAATGAGTATACAATTTTGTTGGGTTAAGAGTATAGAAAGAATGTGGTTGAAAAGATGGTCATGAATGTTTTTATTAGGTGAGTTTGAATTGACAATAAAAATTGTTTAAGTTTTAACTCCAAAATGAGGTCTCTGCATTTATTTTTTCAATTCTATATAACATGAAATTTGTTTTTAATGTTATGCCATCTTTGTGACAGGCTAGGAAAGTTTAGTATCAGATCGACTTTTATTACCAATTCACTACGATCAAATTTGCAAGACAAAGCAACTATACTTTTAAATTATCATTTTTTGCTTTTGTTGAAGGAATCAAGGTATTAAGTACCCTTTTCTTGTAAAAATTTGTAGTATTTTATTCATATATACTTGATATAATAAATTGATACTTATACGCAATATTATAAGCTCAAAACTTACAAACCTTTTCCCTCATCTCTCTTTTATTTTCTCTCTTATTTCTGATACTTCTTCCAAGTATACATCTCTTAATTGGATCACTTCTTTTTTAGTTAAGTTCGTACATTATTTCTAAATTTGAGTATCAACTACTTACAAATGATATATTTGGTGTTTTTTTAGATAATTTATCTCAATGGACAAGAGTTGGATTAAAAAATCTAGATTTAGCAAAGAATACTTGGAAGGAGTTAATTCTTTTTTGAATTTTACTTTTGAGAAATCATCTGAAGATAGGAATATTCTATGCCCATGTAGTAAATGTGGAAATGCAATATGGTTGAATAGAGACAATGTATATGATCATTTAGTGTGTAATGAATTTGCAGTAGGCTATACCCATAGGATTTTTCATGGTGAATCTATTTTGAATTGTTCAGCTAGCCAAAATCAACCATTGAATGATCATCATATTTATGAAAACATAGATGTACATGAACATGATAATATATGTGACCTGTTGCAAGACGCTTTTAGTTTTTTAGAACAAATACATCTCAAGGAATGGGTGAAAATATTGGAGTAGTTACTGAAGAAAGATCAAATATTGATGTGTCAAATTTTATGGACTTGGTTAGAGATTGTAATAGTGAGTTATATCCAAGATGTAAAAGATTCTCAAAGCTATCCTTCATTGTGCGTCTCTACCATATTAAGTGTATTAGTGGTTTGAGTAATAAGTCATTTTCATTACTTCTTGACTTATTAGGTGAAGCATTTCCAGAGGGAATTAAGTTGCCTAAAATTTTTTATGAAACAAAAAAAATCATAAACAAATTGGGACTTGGCTATGATAAGATTAATGCATGTCCTAATGATTGTATGTTATACCAGAAAGATAAATCCAGGGAGCAATCATGCATGATTTGTGGTACTTCAAGATAGGTAGAAAATGACAGACGAGCCAAGGTCAGGGGCAGACTCAGAGGAAAGATTCATATCAGCTAACACCGCATCTGGACACTCAGAGACAGAGACAGTAGTTGCAGGTACTATAACGGTTTGAGACTTTCAACCTTTACCTTGTTTGATCTGGGTGCAAGTTGCGTATTTATTTCTGATGCCTTGTCAAGTCTACTGTGACACCCCGTCACTTTTAAATAAATTAAAATCAGAGAAAACAGCGGAAGTCTTTTATTTTAAGAAAATTTTGCGTGGTTTTGTTTGAAAGTTGGCATGTCAAAAACCTGTTTACATCCTAATTTTCAAATCTAATAAAAACACATGGAACATTAAGTTCCAATCAGGAGTTCAAGATGTAATATCATAAAAACAATGATAAAAAGCTCTTATGAGCTAAATACAAAGTATAATTCACAAATCCTTCAAAGTTCTCAAAAGTAAAATTCATAAACTTTACAACAAAAGAGTCCATCTCGAGGTTAGCATCCCTCGATCACGCAGCACCACCTCCTCTCCCTCGACCTCTTACAGGGCATTACCTGAAATTTTGTAATATCATGAGCTAACAAACTAAGCCCAGTGAGAATAATAAGCATAAAAAGTAAAGATAGACCTCAAACTCGTATTCCGATTCGTGTCCAATTAATCTGACACAATCACTCCTAAAGTTCTCTAAACTCTAGGTAAATTCGTTATACTTTCTAAGGATGATATTACTAATAATCATAGTCAATACTCATTCATCAACAATGTTATGACATAAGTAAGAAAAGTAAATATACTTTGCACATCATACAACTTCTTGATTCTCTCTTTCATCTATCATAAACATGAATGCATGAGAGCATCCCGTAGGACTTCGCAATTGCCCTTTTGTGCGTGAATGAAGGGTAATGAGAACATCCCGTAGGATCCCATTCAGTCTTATGCATGAGGAAGTAATGCGTCAATCCTGTAGGATACCATTCAACTCCCTATGTATGAAGAAGTAATGCGTCAATCCTGTAGGATACCATTCACTCCTTTTTCATCTAGAGTAATGAGCAAACCCCGTAGGATCCCATTCGTCTTCTTGCATTTAGAGTAATGAGCAAATCCCGTAGGATCCCATTCGTCTCTTTTCATTTCTCTGAAGGTGATGTGAACTCCACGTAGGGTTCATCATTCTTCCTTCTTTTCTCTTTCACTTTCTTTTCTTTTTCACTTTCATTTGGTTTTCACTTTCGTTTCTTTTTCACTGAAGGTGATGTGAACTCCACGTAGGGTTCATCATTCTTCCTTCTTTTCTCTTTCACTTTCTTTTCTTTTTCACTTTCATTTCTTTTTTACTTTCGTTTCTTTTTCATGAATGGTGCGAGAATGGTATGATGCAATATGATATGCATATGCTTGCATATCCTTGTAAAAGTAAATAAATAAAGTGCGGAATTAAAGTAGTTGATGCAAGAATAAAGTAAAGGGGCATAAAGTAAAAGATATGAAGTAAATGACATAAAGTAAAATAGATAAGCATTTCGGACGAACGATATGTAAATCGAACTCCGCTACAATAATAAAAGTAAAATCATAACGTAAACGATTAACCTAACCTTCAAGGATTCTAAACTTCCAACATAATAATCCGAGGTTCTATTTACCGTTCTAAAAACAAGTTTGGATTTTCTAACCTCCAATGATCCAACCTTAAGTTCAAATCGAATCTAACTTAGAATCTTCTAAGATTCAATACTTCCTCGAGAACTCCTAAATTCTTACTTAAAGGATTAACTCCTAATCCTAAGGGCACTAACTCACATCCCTCTAATCTTAGATTCGGATTCTAGTCTTAGTTTCAAATGCTACAAACCTTCATACTCATTCGATTTCTATAGTTACCTTAAATCCTAACTATTCTCACCTTAAAGAAATTTAGCTTCGCTCCCAAGTCCGGAAGAGCGATCAAACAAGCAGTTCGAAAACACCTACAATTGAATTATATCACACAATCAATAATTTTACCAACTATCAATCAAACAACAACCTAACATACAAAACGACGAAAAACTCAACAACCCTCCCACAAGAGGCCCACGGCCCTATCAAAGAAAATGGGCTTCGGGTTTGGTTTTCCGGCTTTTAGGCAATTTAAAAGTGTTTCGAGTTGGTTTTAAACAAATTTGATATTCCCGATTTCAATGGGTATCGATAAATAGGGTTTTTGAACATTATGCCCTTTCCCGAATTGAATTTAAATAAACATTATTTCATTAAATTCTAACCCAAAATCAAAACCAAAAGGGTAAATTTCAAACGGAAAGGGTTTCGACTGAAACTCGGTTTTAGGGTTAAGTGAAAGTTTCCAAAAACTCTTAAAACTACTCTCGTATTTACAAACACCGAGTTTCACGGCAAGAAATCGAAAGGAAACAAAGAAAACTCCATTAAAACACTATTTGGAGCTTAGGGTTTCAAGAGAAACTTACCGAGAACTCCTTGGATCTCGAGAGAAATGTACGATGGGTAGGTGGGAAATGATCCTTGACTCGAGGGCTTTCCGATTTATCCAAGATCGAGTCGTTCCGTCGAGAAATGAACGAAAATCAAATTTTCCTTTTCTCTCTTTGGTGCTCACGGTTTTGGAGGAAGAGAATGAGCCACTTTTTGGTCAATTTTTGAGTCAAGGCAATTTAAAGAAGATGAAGTGAATAGTGTTTGATATTTTAGGAATTTTTGAAATGACGGTTACGTCATTTTATGACTTTTGGCTTAAAAACGAATCCCGAACTTCTTAAACTATCCCAATGGTGATTAATAATTATTAATTGGCCCGTTAATAATTATTAATACCATTAAAACGTAAATAAACTAAAAAGGTCAATTAAAAGATTAAAACCGAAATAAACTGCAAAATTCTAATTTACCGATAAATAAATAAACTTTAATTACTTAAATTAAAATAAAATAAAATAAATAAAAGTTTTTTTTATCACAAAATAACGGGACGTTACATCTACTGAGTTATAGTCTGCACCATTAGGTGGAGAAAGGTGTGTGTCTAACCTAACAAGGAAGCTTTCACATGATTAGTGTCACTTTTCGGGGACGAAAAGTCCTTTTAGGTGGTTAGACTATAATGACCCAGACTTCTAGATGATTCTGGAATTTTAAATTGATATCAATTTCTAAATGAAAATTTTATTTTAATGATTTGTTGTTATTTCATTTTAATTTTGAGTTGAGATTTTAAAATTAAAAAGAAAGAGTAGCCTTGCTAAAATAAATTGAATTATTGAATAACAATTTATTTACTTAGTAGATAGAATTAGTATTTTGATTGGAGGCTTGTGTTTAATTAAAATTGAGTGGGCCACTTTTCTTAAAACCATCCCTTATCCACTTTCCCTTAAATTAGGGCAAAGGTCCATTGGACATTTCTTTTCATTTATAAAGAGAGAAAAGCTCTCATTCTTCTTCATTTTGTCCACACCGCCACTGAAATGGAGCTACCACTCAAAACCTCTCAAACTCACTGCCCAGCCAACGCCTTGAAGATGGGAGAAAGGAATTGAATTCTTCTTTCACCATTTCCGTTCCTAAGCTCTTTTTTGTGGATTTCATTAAAGGAAGCATTCAAAAAAAATTGAGAAAGAGTTTTCCACCTCTTTGTTGTCTTAAGAAAAGAGGTAATTTTGGCTCAACCCCTTTTGTTGTTACTAAAATTTGTCTTTTGGGAAAGGAAGCTTTAGAGTACCATAGTTATGGAGGTTGAGTTAACCATCCCCCTGCCTTCGACTCTTGTCCACCGTCCCTTTCTTTGTGCTAATCCTTTGACTAGATTTAGTGTTTAATTTATATATATATATATATATATTAGCTTTTGAATTAACCACCGTCTTTGTCCTTGCCAAATTGCCATTTTGATACATATATTTATTTATAAGCTTTTCAATTGATTTTGGTGTATGGGTTGTCATTTGTGGCCATTATATATATATATATATAATTGTGTTAAAAACTATGAATTAAACCACCCCTGACTTGTCAATTTCATAAATTTAGTTTTCAAATATCATAAAACTAAGCATGAAAATTGGTTTTCAAATCCATCGTGTATATATATATATATATAATATATATATATATATATATATGAAAATTGGTTTTGTATATTGTTTTTTTTTTTACTTTATTCTTTAGCTTTTTGGGTAGGATAATTAAAGAGCATTTATTATTCGATTTAATTGATGTAGGTGGTGGATCCAATTGAACGTCCTAGCTTAATTGAAAATTGACGGATTTTGTGTTTTGCGAAATTAGAGGTGAATGGTAAATTAGGATTTGAATGATTCTTTGGGGAAACCCAAAGAATCATTTGATTGGTAATTATTAATAATCTAAAATATTTTGCATCTCTATTTCTATGGAATTGGTTATAAAAATTACATGTTTATATAATTATGAAAATAGTATTTGAATTGGTGAAGTATAATTATACTTGCAATTGTTAAGACATGTATTGTAATGTGAATTGGAGGGTAACTAGTTGCTTCAATATGATTTCGTTATTGAATTTAGATATGTTAAATAAGCTGTTTGAATAATGAATCTTGTTTGTATTGAGTGAATTGTCTGATGGGGTGTGTTGCAATAGTACCATGTGAGGTTTGATGAAATCAAAGGGAACAGCGTATCCCTGAGATACTTGTGATGAAATCGAAGGGAACAACGTAATCCGGAGATACTTGAGAGATGAAATCAAAGGGAACAGCGTATCCCGGAGATACTATATGGGACAACGTACCCATGGACAATCTAAGGGAACAGCGTATCCCAGATGATTGATCCTTGAGAGATGGATGAGCATCACACCCTGATATGTGCTAGTTGTTTGATAATTTGATTTGGTATACTTATAATGTGATATGTGAAATTGATTAATGTTATGAGATATGCGATTGTGGAATTATTATTATATGGTTATCTAATGATTATAGTAATATTATGATTATGGAAAAGTTATGGTTATAATATCGTTAAGGATATAGTAGTGTTATGATGAGGGTAGTGTTATAATGGTATGGTTATGTGTAGTTGGGATATGATGTTATGTTTAGATTGAAAATTTGATTTATGAGAATGTAATAATATTTTGTTAATTAATGAATATAGTTAACTCTTGTTAGTAATGGGTCGGTTGGGATCAAATGGTTCTTTGGCTAGTATTCAAAGAATCATTCATATTCTAATTTATCATTTCACTAGCCTTGTTGCTAATGGTACTACACCAAACATTTTTCAAGTAATAATGGAGGTGCTCTCGGCGTGTGACGATACTGGCATTGATGGCTAGGATTTATATATGTTTTAGAGTTCTTTGAGTATATTTGAACTTATGTCTTATTTTGAGTTGATTTTGGAATTGAGTTTAACATCACGAATTTGAGCTACTTTTTATTTTTAATGTTTTATTTGAACCTGAGTTCCGAAACTCGTCTTTTGAATGAAACATGTTTTGAGAATTTTATTTATTTATAAATTTGACTTCCGCTGTTTTATTCGATTTTATATAAAAAGGGTCGGGTCCTCACAGTTGGTATCAGAGCCTCTTCGGTTCTGAAGACTGCATGCATCACATGTTTTGAGTCGTTTTATTTCATGTATTAGTTCTATAGCCATCTATCCAGATCGTCAACGTCAGGTACCTTTTAGTGACTTGTATCTTGATGTTTACAATCTTTATTGTGTGATACTTTTTTCTTAATAAGAGAAGTGGAGAACTTACGTGATCATTGATGATATCTTGTAGTATGCCTGAGATTGAGCGTGGGAGAGTTCCTATTGAGATACCACCACCTGTTAGGGGCCGAGGTCGAGCCTGGGGTCTTGCCAGAGGACAAGTAGCCAGGGGTCGGGTAGCTAGAGCCCGTAGAGGTCAAGCGGTTGGAGCTCCGCCTCCTGGGTTCGAGGATCATGTGGATGATGAGCATGATGCCCCACCTACCCCACCGTATGTTCCGCCGCTATATTACGAGGCACCGCCTCCGCCTCCACCACCACCATCATACTTGGAGCCTTGAGTTAGTGTATCTCAAGTATTTCTCGAGGATTTGATGAGGAGGGCAGATGCGTGTGCTGCTCCAGTTCTTAAGAGAGCTCCAAAGCCTGTTCCAGGGCCAGTTAGGCGACCAATATTTAAGTTGACAGAGAAGGCTCTGTACCTAAAGGAATTCAAGAGATATAATCCGCCGGAGTTTGATGGGATTTCAAGGGATCCTGAAGTTGTTGATAATTGGATTACAAAGATCAAGCGGATCCACACTTATATCAAGTGCCCACTGATGATGCTATGCATTGGTGGGATTCTACATCGATGACTTTACCTCCTGGATTACAGGTATCGTGGAAGCAATTTAGAGAGAAGTTTCTTAAGAAATATTATCCCATTGAGACTCGGTTGAAGATGGAGGCAAAGTTCCTTGCACTGAAGCAAGGAGACATGGAGGTGATAGATTTAGAGCAATTGTTCGATAAACTTTCGCTTCATGCTTCGAAGTTTGTTCGGACGGAAAAAGATAAGCTTGACAGGTTTATGGCTGCTTTGAGAGATGACCACTGGCGGTAGAGTTTGGGCTGCTGGACCCCAGAGTTATGCTCTCACGCTATCACTTGCTATTGATCTTGACATTAAGTGCCCGGAGTCTACAGTTAAGCCCGCTCGGGCAGAATTTCCCTCTTCTCAAAAGAGGAAAGCTGAGGACGACCATCAGAGATGAGGGACTCAGATGTGGCAGGGGCAGTCCCAGTGGACTAGACAGGGCCGACAGGGCCAGCATGGCCAGCATGGTCAGCAGTGTCCTGCTCCATTTTGTCAGAGATACTCCAAGAACTATTTCGGGGATTGTCACGTCTTCAGACCACGATTCTGCCCTAGTAACCACGCGCTGCCATCTAGTTGGGGACAGACGAGCCAAGGTCAGGGTCAGACTCAGAGGAAAGATTCACATCTGCTGACACCGCATCTGGACACTCAGAGACAGAGACAGTAGTTGCAGGTACTATAACGGTCTGGGTGCAAGTCGCCTGTTTATTTCTGATGCCTTGTCAAGTCTACTGAGTTATAGTCTGCACCATTAGGGGGAGAAAGGTGTGTGTCTAACCTAACAAGAAGCTTTCACATGATTAGTGTCACTTTTCGGGGACGAAAAGTCCTTTTAGGTGGTTAGACTGTAATGACCCGGACTTTTTAAATGATTCTGGAATTTTAAATTGATATCAATTTCTAAATGAAAATTTTATTTTAATGATTTGTTGTTATTTAATTTTAATTTTGAATTGAGATTTTCAAATTAAAAAGAAAGAGTAGCCTTGCTAAAATAAATTGAATTATTGAATTAGAATTTATTTACTTAATAGATAGAATTAGTATTTTGATTGGAGGCTTGTGTTTAATTAAAATTGAGTGGGCCACTTTTCTTAAAACCATCCCTTATCCACTTTCCCTTAAATTAGGGCAAAGGTCCATTGGACATTTCTTTTCATTTATAAAGAGAGAAAAGCTCTCATTCTTCTTCATTTTGTCCATGCCGCCGCTGAAATGGAGCTACCACTCAAAACCTCTCAACCTCACTGCCCAGCCGACACCTTGAAGATGGGAGAAAGGAATTGAACTCTTCTTTCACCATTTCCGTTCCTAAGCTCTGTTTTATGGATTTAATTAAAGGAAGCATTCCAAAAAAAACTGAGAAAGAGTTTTCCACCTCTTTGTTGTCGTAAGAAAAGAGGTAATTTTGGCTCAACCCCTTTTGTTGTTACTAAAATTTGTCTTTTGGGAAAGGAAACTTTAGAGTACCATAGTTATAGAGGTTGAGTTAACCATCTCCCTGCCTTCAACTCTTGTCCACCGTCCTTTTCTTTGTGCTAATCCTTTGACTAGATTTAGTGTTTAATTTATATATATATATATATATATATATATATATATATTAGCTTTTGAATTAACCACCGTCTTTGTCCTTGCCAAATTGCCATTTTGATACATATAATTATTTATAAGCTTTTCAATTGATTTTGGTGTATGGGTTGTCATTTGTGGCCATTATATATATATATATATATATATATATATATGAATATTGTTTTTTTTTTTTTTTTGCTTTATTCTTTAGCTTTTTGGGTAGGATAATTAAAGAGCGTTTATTATTCGATTTAATTGATGTAGGCGGTGGATCCAATTGAATGTCCTAGCTTAATTGAGAATTGACGGATTTTGTGTTTTGTGAAATTAGAGGTGAGTGGTAAATTAGGATTTGAATGATTCATTGGGGAAACCCAAAGAATCATTTGATTGGTAATTATTAATAATCTAAAATATCTTGCATCTCTATTTCTATGGAATTGGTTATAAAAATTACATGTTGATATAATTATGAATATAGTATGTGAATTGGTGAAGTATAATTATACTTCCAATTGTTTAGACATGTATTGTAATGTGAATTGGAGGGTAACTAGTTGCTTCAATATGATTTCGTTATTTAATTTAGATATGTTAAATAAACTGTTTGAATAATGAATCTTGTTTGTATTGAGTGAATTGTCTGATGGGGTGTATTGCAATAGTACCATGTGAGGTTTGATGAAATCAAAGGGAACAACGTATCCCTGAGATACTTGTGATGAAATCGAAGGGAACAGCGTATCCCGGAGATACTTGAGAGATGAAATCAAAGGGAACAGCGTATCCCAGATGATTGATCCTTGAGAGATGGATGAGCATCACACCCTGATATGTGCTAGTTGTTTGATAATTTGATTTGGTGTACTTATAATGTGATGTGTGAAATTGATTAATGTTATGAGATATGCTATTGTGGAATTATTATTATATGGTTATCTAATGATTATGGTAATATTATGATTATGGAAAAGTTATGATTTTAATATCCTTAAGGATATAGTAGTGTTATGATGAGGGTAATGTTGTAATGGTATGGTTATGTGTAGTTGGGATATGATGTTATGTTTAGATTGAAAATTTGATTTATGAGAATGTAATAATATTTTGTTAATTAATGAATATAGTTAACTCTTGTTAGTAATGGGTGGGTTGTGATCAAATGGTTCTTTGGCTAGTATTCAAAGAATCATTTATATTCTAATTTATCATTTCACTAGCCTTGTTGCTAATGGTGCTACACCAAACATTTTTCAGGTAATAATGGAGGTGCTCTCGGCGTGTGACGATGTTGGCGTTGATGGCTAGGATTTATATGTATTAGAGTTCTTTGAGTATATTTGAACTTATGTCTTATTTTGAGTTGATTTTGGAATTGAGTTTAACATCACGAATTTGAGCTACTTTCTATTTTTAATGTTTCATTTGAACCTGAGTTTCGGAACTCGTCTTTTGAATGAAACCTGTTTTGAGAATTTTATTTATTTGTAAATTTGACTTCCACTGTTTTAGTCGATTTTATATAAAAAAGGTCGGGTCGTTACACAAGATTTTCTAATTCTTTCTATGTTAATCCCCGGTCCTAAAATGCCTGGAAATAATATAGATGGATATCTACAACCATTAGTTGATGAACTTAAAGAGTTGTGGGATGTAGGTGTTCCTACTTATGATGCCTTTAAAAAAGAAATGTTTTCACTTTATGCAACATTAATGTGGACTATAAGTGACTTTCTTGACTATGATAACTTATCTGGATGGAATACTCGTTCTAAGTTTGGATGTCCTTCTTGTGGTTTCGACACTTGCTCGTCAAGATTAAAGTTTTTTAAGAAATTTTTTTTCATGGGGCCATAGAAGATTCTTAGACTTTGATCATAAATTTCGTAATGATCGAAGATTTGATGGTACAATTGAAGATCAATTAGCCCCTGTGCACCTTCAGGATCTACTGTAGTTCAACAATTACATAATGTTAATGTAGTTTTGGGTAAAAATGCATCAAGTGGAATAAAAAGAAGGTGTGAGATAGAAAATGTGCAATATTGGATGTAATGCATATAGAAAAAAATGTGTGTAATAACATACTTGGGACATTATTAAATTATTCAAATAACCAAGGATCATTTGAACGCTCATTTAGATCTTCATCATATGGGTATAAGACGTGATCTTCACCCTCAATCTCATGGTTCAAGAAAAACATAGAACATGGTGTTTATCTTCATTATCTAGAAGGTGGTATGGCTATAAATGTAATCTAAAAGGACAATATATATCAAAGTATGATACTGAAGATCAATGTTTGCGGCACAAACCAGAAAATATACCTAGAGATCAATGGGCTGGCATGGTCTCTTTTTGGTTTTCATCCAAAGAAAAGGTAATTTTTAATACTTTAATTTACTCTAAATTAGTACATATGGAATTTTCTATTTTACTTATTTTTTTAATGTGACAGGAGCGAAGTGCTAGAAACATATAGATACGAAAGAAGCAGAAGTTTACTCATTCATAAGGAAAAGTTCAGCACGAAAAGCAGATGAGTTTGTAATTTCTTATAACTTCTCTACTAATTTTTTTAAAAAAATATATTGACAAATTCTAATAAATTACAGAAAGAAGTACTTCAAAGAGAACCCTCTAGAGCTGAGGTGTTTATTGCAGCCCATAAACGTAAAGATGGTAACTTTATAAATGATGAATCTGCCAAAAAAGCTGTAAGTTCAAAACTAAAAATTGATCATTTAAAAATATTTAGTTATTTAACTTACTTTTT
Organism: Gynostemma pentaphyllum; assembly: GCA_028015215.1. Lineage (NCBI taxonomy): Eukaryota > Viridiplantae > Streptophyta > Magnoliopsida > Cucurbitales > Cucurbitaceae > Gynostemma > Gynostemma pentaphyllum. Next base: position 13,242,428 of record CM051350.1, read on the forward strand.
TTATTTGATAGAAGGAATTACAAGATCGTATGAAGAAAAATCCAGTCACCTCTGAAATTTTACCTTTAGATGAAGAGGACTTTGAACAAATCATGGGCAAAGAATATCCAGAACGTGTTCGTGGATTGGGATTAGGACCAACTCATAGTCAAGTATTTAAAACTAAATCTTGTCGATTTTCCTGGGTGGAGATCAATGGTGGAAAAAATATGGAAGATCAAAATCAAATATTGCGTACTGAATTTGTCAAATTACAATCAAAGGTGGAAAAGATGCAAGCATTTTTGCAACAAAAAATTGCCATATGCAGGTTCATAGTACTAGTGGGACGTCTTTAGATGGTAGTTCAAGTCGTTAGGTAACTAAAATTCAATAACATTTTGTTACAATTTTAATTTTTAATTAAATAGGATCAAAGAGACAACTGAAGGGATGATTTACTAAATAGCGGAACTTTATTTAGTAAATTTATTAAAATTTAATAACGGATCTATTAACATCATGCAAATTGTGATAAAAACATGAAGAACCCGTTGATTCATGCTTAATTTTTGAAAATTAAAACCAGTTTACTGACATTGAGTAATTAATGGAGAATCGGTTGGAGGTTTCTTTCCAACGATCAAATCCTCAAGAACACCTGGATCTTCTATGTTATATCCCGATCGATCAAACGAAACCCGATTGTGGGATCGAACTTAAGAAGAAAATTGGGAAGAAGAAAAAATATTTTCTTCCCAATAATATTAAGGGAAAATCGGCAATGAGGGTGTGACGGCTCGAGTTTAAGAATAATAATATAGTTTATTTATTTTAGTTACTTGAATTTATAAATTGGTTAAATGGGTTTTATATTGATATTTATATTTTAATGAATTGTTTTGAATGGTTATTAAAGGATAAAATGGTTAACTATGGTTGGGTTATACCCTAACCATGGTTAAAGTGAAAGTTTGGGTTTGGTTAAAAACTAACTACGGTTAGTTGAGAAGAGGGGGTTTATTTTAAAATAAATAAATAAGTAAATAATAAAATAAACTCATAATGGACCATTTTACAAAAAGTCAAATAAGAATTAAGGCATATTTATCATTACTCTTTGATCAAACAAAAATTTATGGCATATGTTATCATTTCTCTTAAAGTAAATTAGATAAAAAAAAAATTCTGTTTCTTTTATTCCATTCATGCTTTCGGCTACAACAACCCTTGGAGGTGGGTTTTGTGCATTTGACTATCTAGCAATTTTTCTTTATATTTAAATATATATATATATATATATATATATATATATATATATATAAATATATACCTTTTCATTCTTATTTCATTGGAATTACAAACACAACAAATTTCAGACTCTTTTCTTCTTCCTCCTACGCACGCTGAACAACCATGGGAGGGGGGTGAAGCCTTGTTTTCTCTTCCAATTTTTAAGCCAAATCATATTAAATTCAACCCCAAATCTCAAATATTGTTTTATTTCTCTCAAATGGAAGAACAAAAACTGCTAGCTCTTCTTCTTTTCTTCCCTGATGTTCAACCGTAGCAGCCCAATAAGGGGATTCAATGGGTTTTTTCATTTTCATGCTCAAACTCGACCAAATCAAAGCCAAAAGTGAATGATTTTTGAACTAGAGTCTAATTGTAGAAGAATTAAGAAGTTTCCAACAAGTTATCAAGATGAAAAGGTAAGTTTTCTTCATAGGGCTTTTTCTTAAATTAGGGATTTTATGGAAAATTGTTGAGGTTTAAGCTAGTAGTTAAGGAATTGAATAAATAGTATGTAAATCCTTGTAAATGGAACTTTTGAAACAAAATCAAAGGATGAAGTTTTGGTTTTCTTAAGTTGGGTTAATATGTGAAGACTTGCTTTAAAAACTTCTTATGGATTTATAAAAAGAGCAAACTTCCATAAGATTGAATTGTTCTTTTAATTTAAAATTTATCAAAACTCTGTAACCTAAGTTAATTTATTGTTCTAATGTATCTAAACTCATGTAAATTAAGAATTTATATATATATGTTGAGCATGAAAATCATTAGATACTTTTCTGTATAAAAACATAGCAAAATACACCCCCACTGTTTTTGTAATTATGAGTTTGTGGGCTGTTTTGGTACTTCCGGGTTGTGGGGCTGTTTTGGGGGTCCCGAGATGGTGTTAATATGTCTTAAAATGAAGTATTATCGATATTAAAGATTAGTTATTTATAACGGGACTAATTTGGATAACCTTGTGATCATTGTTGCTTCATATGTCATAAATGTTTAATGAATGGAATTAAGGTGTTATTGTGTATGAATGTGCTTGGTGTAGGTAAAGGATGAAAGGACTCCAAGATGTGCGAGCTAGGCACTGTACGTCATAAGGTGGGAATAACTAGAAACTAAAGTTTATTTATGTTTGAGTTTTATAATATAAATTGAAATGTGTAAGGAATTTCAAACTTGATAGTATTTCCAAGGTTTAATTAAGATAGATAGGAGGTTATCCTTGAACAAGCAAAAGAGGGGTGTGTAAGACAAGAACGGGATAAACGTAGTACTAGGATTCTAGGATGACGAGTTTTCCTTTGGTAGGCGAAGTTGTTATTGTTGGCCACTTTAAGTTTTTTTCTCTTTCTAGTTTTCCTACTTTTGGAGTTTTCTTAGCCTCCCCTCATTATTTTTCAATTCTATTATATTTGGGTGTACAAATACATGTTTTATGGAAGGAAATCAAGTTAGGAACTTCAATCAATGAATTCTCAACAAAAACCCCTCAATGGTCAAAGCATCCATTTCCCTTTTAGCTAGTTTAAAACTTCTTGGTGCAACCGGGTTCTCGGGTTTAGTTTATTGTTTTTATTGATTTATTTATAATATTTCTACTCTTAAGGTTATCTTGTTAAATGATCGTGAATGGTAGGGGAAGAAAAACCAGGGTCAAGACTTGTTTCGACTAGAAAAGTGAATACGGGTTAAAGGATGGTATGGGTGATCGAACGTGTTTGCTTTGATGAAGTTGTGAAGTGATTATAAATGTTAAGGGGGGCTGATTAGAAACCCCACTTAGTGGATGAAAGTATGGTAAAAGGTAGATGAGAGTGGAGTAGAAAGTGATAACCGAATTAGTCGTGTAGTTGAGGTTTCAAAATGGAAGGAAATATCCTTGATATATCATTGTTACTACTTAAGCTTTAAGTTTCTTTTCATGATTTACTCGTGATTATACATGTTTTGAATTGAATATCGAGTCATATACTGAATTAGGAATTATATTCAGCTATTCTCGATATGTTATTGATTATTGTTGGATAGGTTACGCTTAGATGTGTCGGGAGATGGAATGCATCGATTGTGATTTTATGTGCTTAATGTACCCTTGAGTGTATTATGAGAAACGATTAAGACATGCTGATTGGAGGGCTATTTTCCTTTTGAACTTGTTATGCTAAAGTTTGTTTTTCGATGAGAATTGCGAGAAGGCATGATTAGTGCATTACATTTCATTTCACATCATTCATGCATATCATTCGTTTGTTGCATGGCCATGGGGTCGTAGCCCGTGTAATGGTGAGTGGTTGTTGGACGTTACATGTGGTTACCGTGGCGGATTGGTAGAACTCCGAGGTGCTGTGTGGTGGATGGCCCGGAGGCTAGTGGTTATTACGATAACCTGGAAGAATAAATGAGCTTCGGCTCGAGTGATTGTTGAGATAGTTGGTGAGAAACGCGTAGTGAGACGCGGGGAATGTGAAATGGAAATTGTGTGGGATATTTCTCGTAGGAGCCTCGTTCCACACAATCGAGCACGTCGCGTCATGTGCTGTTCCCTAGCGGCGGAGCAACCTGAAACGTTACAGCAAATGACAATCAAAAGGGCACCGGTGTGGTACCGATCGACGACCCTCCGACGATCAAGTTAGGTGGTGGTAGGTGAGATTTGCCTTGCGCCGCAAGGATTAGGTCAAGACAATCAGGTTGTTCCTTTTTTTTAGGTTAAAGTGTCATACCTGATTTGATAGGTCAAGTGCCTTTTATAGTCCCTTGATCGTGGGTTCATCGATTGGGCTAGCATGAGGCTAGGCTTAATGGGCTTTTTGATTAGCCCATGAAGGACGAGCTCCTTATGGCGTTAGTCCGGTCGGGTCCGTACCCATGTGAGCTGCCTTGCAGTGAACGCGGCCCGCTGGGGGTTCGGCTCCTTTTAGATGCGATTCCGATGGGCCTGTCCCCATGTGAATCGGCCCAGTATGAGCACAGCCCACTAGAGGGCTATTTTTACCCTTTACAATTTTCCCCTATCTCCTGGGTCGGAAAGTCTGATGCAGGGGATAGTAAATCGGTTGGATCGGTGGCGCGATGTTTGCCTTAATCTTTGTGCTATTGTGGAGTGGTCGAGGACCACGACCCTTTGGAAAATAGACCGCCTCGGCCTTGTTGTGGCTCGGGCTCTATTGACTTCCTTTCGGGAATCGTCGCGTTCCTTCGCGGACAAGTCCGTTTCAAGAGACGCGGCTCCTTGCGAGACTGATCAGTTGGAACTTCGGACGGGCGCGAATACCAACGAATACGAGTGGTTCGGATCATCGTGTTCCTTCCCACGTGTCGCGATGATTGGACGCGTGTTCTCTTCTTTAAATAGGGGTTTTCCCCAGATTTTAAGGCTCATTCGCCTTTTGAATTCTCGGAACTATCTGCAAATCGTCCGCCTTCGAAAGACTCTTCGTCGTCTTCGTCCTGTTCATTGAAGCTTTCCCCGTTCTTCTTCGAAGGTTAGTTTTCTCTTCTCTGTCTCTTGTTTCCCGTTCTTGCTGTAATGGATAATTTTGGGGGAAACTCTGTGACTAGAGGCCATAGGACCCCTAGGTTAGTTGTGGGGGATGACGATTATGACGGTCTGGTTTTCGAGAGAGTTGAGTCTGGGGCTTCCCCTTCCTCCGTTTGTGCCGGTGGGGCTAATGCCATTCCCTCATCTCGGGGTGAACCTGAGGGAAATGAGCCTGCGATTGATCCTCGTTCATCGATCGGTGAGGAATCCTTGCCCTCCGTGAGTGAGCTTGGGTCAGTTTCTGAGATTCAGGCGGGTTTAGACCTCGTCCCTTCTCCCAGTTCTCATCCTTCGGGGGGAACGGATCCTGTTTCTGTGGGCCCGACTACCGTTCTCGACCTTCCTCATTCTCCCGTTCCTGTTCCTGCCGAGGAGGCGGCTCAAAGGAAAAAGAAGAAAGGAAAAGGCCGCACTAAGGGTAATGAGGCAGCGTCGCAGATCGATCCATCCGTCCCTGCGAGGTTGTCGTCTCTGGTCCTCTTAGGTCTCCTATCGCTGACTCGGGTGAGGGCGAAACAGCGAGCGAGAAGAAGAAGAAGAAGAAAGTAGATTCTCGGCCGAAGGGCATCAAGGAAGACAGGGGGCCTTACCATTTTCCTTCGAAATTGACGCAGGCCAAACTCGACAAGTTGAGGGTTGACTATGGGATCTCCTCTGACTTCGAAATGAGGCTCCCAGAGGCGTCAGAGAGAGTTTACCTTTCCCCAGGGGAGGGTTGGACCGCTTTTTATCCGCGGTTTTTCCAATTTGGCGTTCGGCTTCCCCTTCCCCCTTTGATAGCCGAATTGCTTCAGAACGCCGGCCTCGCGTTGGGCCAGCTAATGCCGAATGCTCTGAGATCTTTGGTTGCCTTTTCGGTAGTGTGTTATGGGTGGGCTTTCGGCCTACCCTGAACATGGTCTCCCACTTTTGGTCTCTTCGCTTGAATGTCCAGGACAATATGCGTTTCATCTTCCATAATCGAACTTCGCCGGCTCTGGTGGACGAGACCTCTTGTGACAAGCGTTGGAAGGATGAGTGGTTTTTCATCCGTGGCCCCTTTCTTCTCAGAGGCGGGCCACTTCCTGCCTCGTGGGAAGACGAGGGTGAGGACATGAGTTTTGTATTACTTTGTGCTTCGCTCCTCTGTAGGTGTGCTAACCATTTTCAATTCGTTTTGTTTCAGTGAAGAATCCGCTTCTGAAGAGTGTTTCTCGGGAGGCTCTTGGTCAGTGCAAGATTCTCGCTCAAAGGGGTCCCTTCAACTGGGAGGAGCTCAACCAGCATCCTTGGCTAGTCTTTTCCAAACTTTGGGTTCCACCTCCAGGTTTTGTCCCGATTGCTCCTCGTAAGTGTCTGTTTTGCTCCCTCTTTCCCCTTTCCGTTTCTATGTGCTTGACTGGGTATGTATCTGACTCGAGTTGGTTGTGACGCAGGTTTCAGTGGAGAAATGTCCAGTGTCAAGCTTTCCCCTGTCCCCAACTCCAATGACCCCGATGCTTTCCTCGCCCTTCTTCAGGACATGGGGAAGAAAAGGTCTGAGGCGGCGTCTTCGTCTGACCCGAAGGGGAAGCAGGTGGCCGCCCCAAAGCGCTCCCATCCTTCCGGAAGTAGGAAGTCTGTGAAGGTCGTCAACATGGATCCTCCTGCGGGAGGCGCAGTAGCTCCTCTCTCGGATCCTCCTGCGGACCTTCCCTTAGGTTTTCCCGCGGATCCTCCAACTGACTCCCCTGCTCCCAAGCGAAGGAGGAGCGGAATTATCGGGGCACTCGATCGAGCGGTAAGGGGTGCTGATGCATATGTTTTGAAGCATCCTGAGATGGCTTATCAATCATTTCCTTCCGAGGCAGATTCGCTCTCTTCTGATTATGCCCATGCTTTGTCTTCTGATACGGACTTTGAACAGGGGGGCGATCAGATAGTAGCTGAGATTTCTGATGGCGGGGTTCCGCGTTCGCCCGATCGGACGGTGCAGGTGCTTCCCCCTCTAGCGGGCGCTGCTTCTTCATCTGCAGCTGGTGGATCAGGTGCCGCGGGCGGTGGATCTTCCTTGCTTCGTCTGTTCACCTCTCCCGGTTCCAACTTCGACCAAGGGTGCCTTTCTAACGATTTTTGCCTCCGACGGGCAATGGATGCTGTAGGTTTTGCTCATGATTTGGGGGCCGTGCGGCTAGAACCTCTAATTGACTATGACAGCGAGGTCGAAACCTTCAGCCGCATGTGCTATAGGAGCTGGCTGGTCAGTCATTTATCTCTCTATTCAATTTTTCTTTGTCGCTTTCTGTTGTTGTTGGTCGGCTTCTTACGTCTTGAGATACCCAGTTTGCCAGGGGACCCAGGCCTCGACACAGATGCTTCTCAATTTGGAGAGTTTGCTTGTCAAGCATCGGGAGCTCAAGCAAGAGTTGACGGAGGCGAGGGCCAGCGGCCGGCAGTCTCATTTTGTCGGCTCGGCGTTGAACGAGGGCCTTCAGTTGAAAAACGATCTGGATGAGGCCGAGAAAAAGATTTCCTCATTGGAGGTCAGCGGGTTGCAACTGGCCGCGGACCTTGAGCGCATCCATAAAGAAAATGAGGATCTCAAATCCCTCGGCGAGAGCAACAAGAAACTGCTCGAAGAGGCCATTGCCGCTCGGAACCGGACGTTGGAGGATCTCGATGCTGCCCGTGAGGAGGGGTCTAAGGTCTCGGATGCTTTGAACCGGGAAACTTGGTCCCTTAGGAAGGCCAAAGAGGAGTTGGACCTTGTTGGGCTGGAGAACGACTCGCTAAGGAATCAGGTGTCCGAACTCCCGGCCCTCCGCGACAGTGTCAGAGACCTTCAGCAAAGGTTGGCCGTGGCGACTGCGGCGTCGGTGGATTAAATCCTCATTGAACTTGCTGTCGGCCGAGACTCGGTCAAGCTGCAGATGGACCAATCCGAGGAAGAAGGTGATCCGCTCAGCCTGGTTGAAATTGATGATGCCATAAACCGCCGGTGGGAGTTGTACGAGCGCGCCACAAACTTAAAGGCGTCCAGGGTCGAGGTTATCGCGGGGTGCGAGGCTGGTTCATCTCATCCTGCCGCAGGCGATGACGCCGCGATCGAGGAGGTAGAAGCCCGTATTGACGACGGCGATAGCGCGGTCATCAAAGACGTTTTTGTCGAAGCTCCCCCTACCGAGACTGTTTATGTTTCTGACTGACTCTTTCTTTAGGGTAAACTCCGGATTGTGGAGCCCCTATTTTTTGTCGTTTTGAACTCTTTTTTTTTTTTGTATGAACACATGTACTCTGTTGAGGTTAATGCGCATGCCCTTTCTTTTACGTTTACTCGCCGCTCTTTTCCCTTGCTTCGCAGGGACGTCTTGACTTGCAAATATATATATATATATATATATATATATATTTTACAACTGTTTTTGGTTACTTGGACGAACCGAGGTTTTTTACTTCCGAAGAAGGCTTAAGATTACTCGGACGGACTGAGGTTCTGTGCTTCCGGAGAAGGCTTAAGATTACTCGGACGGACCGAGGTTCTGTGCTTCCGGAGAAGGTTTAAGATTACTCGGACGGACCGAGGTTTTATACGTTTCAATACTCTAACGTCTTCTACTCTTTAGAATAGGAAGTGCTTGGTGCTCGGACGGACCGAGGCTTTCGCTTCCGGAGATGGCTTTTAAATGCTCGGACGTTTTGAGGCTTTCGCTTCCGGAGAAGGCTTTTAAATGCTCGGACGGAGAGTGTGGGCAAACCATGTGAAGCAGAAAGGCTGGAACTTCTTTTCTTTCTTTCTCTTCTTCTTTTTTTGTTTGTACAATGTAGATCATACATAAAAATAAATAACAAAGTAAAAAGGAAAGGTGCCACCCTTCAAGTCTTCATCACTGTCGATGCTGACCGTCGGAGTCAGTCTCCTTCGCTTCTTCAAAGAGGCCAGCTCTTCCTTCAGGGATTGGATCTCTAGTTCATAGTAATCGTTGAGATTCTTCGCCGACTGAAGGCGATCCTCGAGTACGTGGTAGGGTTCACCCGGGTCGCTGTCCTCGTCCGTCCCCGCGACTTCTAGGCATTCTCGGAGAGAAAGGTTCTCCTGTTCGAGGTGCTCCGCTCGGCTTCTCGCTGCTTCGAGGGCCTCCCGGACACTTTGGGCTTCTTGCCTTAGAGTCTCAGCGTCTCCTTCTCTCTTCTTCTTCCCTAGTAGGGCTGCCTCGAGTCTGGCGTTCTCCGCACGTAACTCACGGTTTTCCCACTTCAGGACTTGCTTGGTCACTTTCGAGGTTGCTGTGGATTTAGAGTTGTCCATATCTTTGGTCAGATGTCGGGTGGTTGAATGATCAGACCGTAGGGTATTTCCTTGACTCTAATCCTTTTATAGCGAGAAGGAGGCGTTTGGTCTGGAAGTCGAAAAGGCTTGTCATTAATTCGGATAGCACTCGATGTAAAGGCCCGTTTCATATCTCGAGGTCGTGACGTTAGGTAATGAATTGTCGTGTCGAACGTCTGTCGTTTCCGTCGAATCGCCTTAAATACAGTTAACTAAGAGAATTAACCGCATTAACTGCGGGTTAACATACACGTCGTTTCGCATGCCTGGTGACTTGCGTAGCGGCGCTGGATGCTTGACAGCTGTCACAATCGCAACGGCCTCAAGATCCTTTAAATAGACCTTCGCGATTTTTCTTCTACTCGCTTCTCTAGATCCTGTTTTCTGAAACGCTCTCTTTCGTTCCCAGATTTTCAAGTCTTCTTACAGGGTTCGAGATTCCATGCCATGGGGTTTTCCCATTTTCCCTTGTTCCTATTTCATGTTTGGCCTTCCTTGGTGGTGGCTTGCGTCGAGAAAGTTTGGTCGTGATCTTCTACGCCTGTTCGGTCAGTACCGGAGGACATGGCCTTGGTGGTCCGGACGCCTGTGAGTGTCGAATCCAGGGTACTGTCTGCCTGGGGTGACCAATCGCTCCACCGCCTATCACCGTGGCTCCGGCGTTTGTTCCGGCAGCCTCCGGGAACTGGGGTGAACGAGGGGGAGGAAGTTTCCTTACCGTCCCGTCGATGGTCTTCTTCGTCATCACATCATCCGGGGCCTCAGCATGGGAGGTGGCAGCTCGTTTCGTGTTTAAGGAAGCGAGAAATGCGTTTCCACCACGTCGAGCATGGAGCGACGCCGGATGGAAGAGGTGGTCTTCCGGTTCTCGTCCCTGGGCCCTCTTTGATATGATGAGAGAAGCGTACTCCCTCCTGGGTTGAAAGTTTTCTGGCGAGAGCTCGGCTACTTTCCAAAATCCATCAGGGGGCTAGGTGTGGCGGGTCGAGGACCTCCCTTTCTTTCATCTGACGGGTTCTGCTGAGCTTCGGACTTGATGGGTTGGTGGAGTAGCCGACGGGTGATCTAGCCCCGGCCATTCGCTTTTCGGGCAAAACCCTCATCCTCTCTTAGGAGGACGTCCTCACTGTTTCCGACGACGGCACTTCGAATTCCACCATTTTACTTTGTAGATCTTGTGTAATTTCTTTCGGCTGAGTTCCCAACATGTGGGTCCGAGCCTTACTTGCTTGTTGTGAAATAAAAGTTGGCATTTTATTCACCTTCTGTTTCTTTGCCTTACTTTTTGCGTGGGTTACTTTCCATAATTCCGAACGCGTTAAGTTCTTTGGTCCGTGGGGGACTTAGAAACTATTCCAGCGAGTTTGGTATTTCAATCCGAGGGGGACTTAGTAACTTGCCTAATCGGATTAGGGCTTTTTTGCCGTAAAAGGCATCAAACGATCATGTGGGAGGAAAGACACGTAATACTTGTATATTAATTTGAAATGGGCCTCTTCGGCTAAGTACTTACATGATTCTCTCATACTCACACATAATAAATTCTCAAGTGCGTGGCGTTCCATGCCCTCGGAATCAGTTCGCCCTTTCCATCTTCAAGACGATAAGTTCCCGGCTTGACTTCTTCGATCACCTTGTACGGACCTTCCCAGTTCGGTCCCAATTTTCCTGCTCCGGGCTCTTGCGTGTTCAGGGAATACTTTCCTCAGGACGAAATCGTTCACTTTGAAGTCGCTTTGCCTTACTTTCTTTTTGAAGTATTTGGCCATTTTTTTGCCTGGTAGCATGCCATTCGGACTAGCGCTTGCTCCCCTTTTCTCTTGGCCAAATCTAGCGCTTCGCCATCATGGCGTCATTTTCTGCCTCCGGGATCGAGCTCCTGGTCGTGGGGATGATCATTTCCGTGGGAACAACGGCCTCTACCCCGAAAGCCATGGCAAATGGAGTTTCGCCAGTTGGGATTCTGGGGGTGGTCCGGTATGCCCAAAGGACTCCGGGCAGTTCATCTACCCATCTTCCCTTCGCTCGTCCTAGTCTCTTCTTCAGAGAGTTCATGATGGTTTTGTTCGAAGCTTCTGCTTGTCCATTCGCCTGCGGATAGTGGGGCGTTGAGTATCGAAGCTCCATTTTTCTGTCCGCGCAATATTTCCGGATAGAATTTCCCGTGAACTGAGTTCCATTATCGGTGACGATAACTTTGGCAATTCCGAAGCGGGTAAAGATGTGCTTCCAGAGGAACATCTCGACTTTCCTCTCTGTAATCTTTGCCAGCGGCTCGGCCTCAATCCACTTGGAGAAGTAGTCCGTTGCAACGATCAGATAACACTTTTGTCCTGGAGCTAACGGCAGTTTTCCCACCAGGTCTAGGCCCCATTGCATGAAGGGCCAGGGGGCCGAGATTGTGGTTAGCATCGTCGGGGGTGCGTGAATGGTCTTTGCGAACCTTTGGCATTTATCGCAGCGGGAAACGAAGTCTTTCGAATCTTTCACCATGGTGGGCCAGTAGTACCCTTGCGTTAACGCTCTATGGCTTAAGGACCTCGGTCCTGCGTGATTTCCGCAGTGTCCAAGGTGCAACTCTGCCAGAACGTAAGAACTTTATGACTTTCCCAGACATTTTAGATAGGGTCCGCTGAAGGATCTCCTGTACAACTCTCCTTGAATGATCGAATACCTAGCCGCTCTGGATCGGACTTTTCGTGCTTCTAGTTTTTCCTCGGGCAGGTGTCCCGATTGTAGGTATTCGAGGATTTGATTTCTCCAATCTGACTCGAGCTCTGGATTTTATTCTACCGGCATTACTTGTCCAACTGTTCCATCGTTTTCACAGTCTCCACTCCCCATGTTCGAATCAAGGGTGATGCTTGGTTCGGACAAATGATCGACGGGAATGATTCTTCTTGTTTCCGTTTGAACTGCGGATCGGAGACTAGCCAGGGCGTCAGCATGTCCATTTTCAGCCCTCGGTACTTGGCTGATGTCGTACTTCATGAACTGAGATAGTATGGACATAACTTTCTCCAGATATTTCGCCATCCTGGGGTCCTTTGCCTCAAATACCCCTTTTATCTGGTTTACCACAAGTTGAGAGTCACTTCTGATGTTCAAGTTTTCTACTCCCAGTTCCTTCGCTCTTTGTAGCCCAGCTATCAACGCTTCGTATTCGGCTTCATTGTTTGAAGCTGCAAATCCGAATCGGACTGACTGTTCTAGGAGGTATCCCTCGGGGGTCGACAAGACTAGCCCTGCGGCGGATCCTCTTGGGTTCGAGGACCCATCAACGCTTAGGGTCCAGGTTTCCACTCTGGGGTCAACCGCGAGCGGCTGGTTTGTTTCGATCTCGCTCGTATTTGCTGGGGTCATTTCCACTACGAAATCCGCGAGGACTTGTCCTTTTAAGGCTGTCCTCGGCTCGTAAGTTATATTGTATCCGCCCAATTCTATCTCCCATTTTGTCAGTCGTCCCGAAACGTCCGGTTTGTGGAGAACGGCTTTTAGTGGGAACGTGGTCCTTACCACTATCCGATGGCTCTGAAAATAGTGCTTCAGCTTGCGCGATGCGACTATCAGAGCTAGTGCTAGCTTCTCCATCTTTGAGTACCGTGTTTCGGCATCAATCATCGCTTTACTCACGTAGTAGATTGGGTGCTGAACTTGACCGTCTTCGCGCACGCCGTAGCCGATCGACCGCGATCGATACCGCTAGGTATAGGAATAGCTTTTCGTTATCTGAGGGCTTGGCCAACAGCGGGGGCGAAGACAAGTAGGCTTTGAGTTCTTTGAACGCTTTCTAGCACTCGACTCCCCAGCCAAACTCCTTGCTTCTTTTCAGCGCTTTGAAGAACGGCATGCATCTATCCGACGATCGGGATATGAACCTGTTCAATGCTGCCAAACACCCGGTTAGCTTCTGTACACCTTTCAGATTCGTCGGTGCTTGCATGTCTATTATTGCTTGGATCTGGTCGGGGTTCGCCTCGATCCCACGCTGGTCACCAGGTGACCCAGGAACTTACTGCTCGGGACTCCAAACGTGCATTTATCGGGGTTTAGCTTCATCCCGTATCGATCCAGCACTTCGAAAACTTGTTCTATGTGGGCCAGGTGGTCTTCAGCCTTTCGCGACTTAATTAGCATATCGTCAATATACACCTCCATTGTCTTCCCTAGAAGATCCTTGAACATTCTGTTCATCAGGCGCTGATAGGTGGCTCCAGCGTTTTTCAAACCAAAAGGCATCACCGTGTAGCAGTATGTGCCTTCGTTGGTTATGAACGAAGTCTTTTCTTGATCTTTTGGGTTCATCTTAATTTGGTTATATCCGGAGAAGGCGTCCATAAAGCTAAGCAGCTCGTACCCGGCTGTGGCATCCACCAGTTGATCTATTTTTGGTAGTGGGAAGGAATCTTTCGGGCAAGCCTTATTGAGGTCGGTAAAGTCAATACACGCCCTCCATTTTCCATTTTTCTTCTTCACTACTACTACGTTGGCCAGCCAATCGGGGTACTTTACCTCTCGGATAAAGCCTGCTTCCAGGAGCTTCCGCACTTCCTCGTTGATTATGTCATTCCGCTCAGGTGCGAATTTGCGCCTTTTCTGTTTGACGGGAGGTCGATTCGGATCGACCTCGAGGTTGTGGGTTATAATATCAGAACTTATACCGGGCATGTTCTTGTGGTCCCAAGCGAATGTTCTCCAACTTCTTCTCAAAAAGTTCGCCAGTCCGTCTTTCAGATCTTCTTTCAGATCTTTCCCAATGCTATCGTTTTCTCCTGATCTTCTGGATGGATCTGTATTTTCACTGATCTGTCCTCAGGCTCTTCGATTCTCGGCCGAGCAAAGGGCGGGCCTCTTTCGGGGCCCCGATCTTGTAATTGCTATGCTTGGCATTGAGATTTCAGCTTGACGATTTCGACCAAGCATGATCTTGCGACCTGCTGGTCCCCTTTTATAACCCTAATCCCCTTCTCGGTAGGGTATTTTAGCTTTTGGTGGAGCGTCGAGGGATGTGCTTTCATATCATGAATCCAAGGTCTTCCGAGCAGGGCGTTGTATCCTGAGTGGGAGTCTATGACATGGAAGAGCACCATAGGGCTTGCGCCCTCAACCCTGACTGGCAATTTGATTGTTCCGTTGGACCTTGTCACCGCCCCGTTAAATCCCACTAGGTCCTATGAGTTCATCGTGAGGTTTGACTCTCTTAGTTTCATGCTTCGAATGCCGACATATAGATTATATTGATGGAAGACCCTGGGTCTACCAAAACCCTGCTAACAGTATAGGATCCGATAGATATCGATATTACTAACGCGTCATTATGGGGCGGATGCACGTCTTCTAAATCCTTCCAGGAATACTTAATTAGATCCTCGGAGCGTGCTCGACCCGTGAGACGGGGAGTCCAGCTCAGCGATAAGACCTTTTATGGGCATTGACGGATTCTTGGTGCGGTGGATCGAATTGATTTGACCGTCTCCGGAACTTCCGCGGATGCCGCGAGCTTTTCATCTGTTTCTCTCGGATCTTGCCTATCGATTCTTGGGTCGGGACCACCGCCGCACACGCGATCTCTTTCCCGGGCTAGGATCTTGCAGTCTTCCGTGGCATGCCCTCTAGATTTATGGAATCTGTAGTAGGGTTCCTTCCTTTCCTGAATTTTTTGGACGTATCTCGGCCTCTTTTCTCTCTCTTCTTTTCGGAAAGAACGAGAGGTTTCCGTGTGGAGGATTCGCTCCGGACTACGCTTCTTCGGATCTCTGATCCTTCCCCATACGGATTTTCTTTCCTTTTCGTCTCTCTTTTCTTCCTTTCTCTTATCTGAGCGTCCGCGCTCCCTTCCCCTTCGTTCGCGACGTGAGGTTCTCTTTTCTTCCATACCCCTTCGGACCTTGATCCCGTTCTCCGCATCTCTCGGGCCACCCTTTCGGATTCATCCTGTGATATCTTCGCCATTGCTCTATCCAGCGCCTCTTTCATGGTCGTGGGCCTCCGTTTGTTGAAAGATCTCCAGAGGGGATGGTTTGGGTGTATTGCCCATGAGAATGCGGTAGCCGCCTCTAGGTCATTGCAGTCTTTGACCTCTAACTTAACCTGTCGAAACCTGACGATGAAGTCTCGGAGGGCTTCTTTTTCTCCCATCAGCACATCATAGAGGTCGTGGTTCGTTTTAGCGAACTTCCGACTCACGCTATACTCGCTGAGGAAGGCAGAAGATAGGTCCGAGAAGGTTTTGATGGACCTTTTAGGGAGGCTGTTGAACCATAGCAGGGGTGATCCTTTCAGGCTTGTGGGGAAGAAACGGCAAGTTAAGGCATCCAGATCGGGCCCAATCACACACGAAGATTCCATCATATTTACGAAATGAGCCACGTGTTCCATTGGGTCCCCGGTTCCGTCGTACATTTCAAACTTTGGGAGGATGAAGTGCCTCGGCTGTGGGACGGACATGACTCCTCTCGTAAAGGGTGAGTCTCCAGGTTCTCTGGCGCCCGAATCGGGTTTAGCTCCTTTCTCGGATGCCTTCTTTGCCAGTTTTTCTTCGAGGATCTGCCTCGCATCAGAGTACTTCTGTTGCTTCTCTCCGCATTCGTTCCTGCCTGCAGATGCCGAGCTTCCTTCGTCGCTTCCGGTATAGCTTGAATCTTGGTTTCCTCCGTCACCTCTCTGCGACGGCGCCTTACCTCTAGTTTGCCGGGCGGGGGCCTATTTTGCTTGGTGCGTCCTTTTCCCTCGACGAGGAGATCTCTAAACTTGCGTTTTCCCCCCGTCGACGAGCCGTCAGCCTGGTACGGAGGTCGTCTCCTAGTACATTCTTTGCCTTTTCGGACGTGGTGGCCCTCCTACGCCCCGCCTGGCCTGAGATTTGCCAGTTCGTGGCTTAGATGGGCCTCCCTCGTCAACGTTCAGGATGTTTTGGCTATTGGCTTGGACCGCCGCCAAGCCTTTCCCTAACAAGGCCCTCATTTCCCGCACTTCTTCCTTCAGAGCTTTGTGGGCTTCTACCATCTCTCGGTGCTCTGTCAAGGCGATGGTGATGGTTCCCGGTGCCGGGTCAAGGTTCTGAGCATTGAGGTCTTAAGTGTCATCAGCTACTCCCTTATCTAGGTTTGCGTTTTCGTTAAGAGCTCGTTGCCTTGTCGAACGAGTAGTCATTGATTCGTCTTTGTGGGAACCGCGTGAGTATCTGGATTCTGCCGGGAATCAAAGATGAACGGCCCCACGGTGGGCGCCAAACTATGTGGGATATTTCTCGTAGGAGCCTCGTTCCACACAATCGAGCACGTCGCGTCACGTGCTGTTCCCTAGCGGCGGAGCAACCTGAAACGTTATAGCAAATGACAATCAGAAGGGCACCGGTGTGGTACCGGCCGACGACCCTCCGACGATCAAGTTAGGTGGTGGTAGGTGAGATTTGCCTTGCGCCGCAAGGATTAGGTCAAGACAATCAGGTTGTTCCTTTTTTTTAGGTTAAAGTGTCATACCTGATTTGATAGGTCAAGTGCCTTTTATAGTCCCTTGATCGCGGGTTCATCGATTGGGCTAGCATGAGGCTAGGCTTAATGGGCTTTTTGATTAGCCCATGAAGGACGAGCTCCTTATGGCGTTAGTCCGGTCGGGTCCGTACCCATGTGAGGTGCCTTGCAGTGAACGCGGCCCGCTGGGGGGTCGGCTCCTTTTAGATGCGATTCCGATGGGCCTGTCCCCATGTGAATCGGCCCAGTGTGAGCACAGCCCACGAGAGGGCTATTTTTACCCTTTACAGAAATGATGAGACAGAAAGTTGGCCATGAGAAATTGTAATTGTTTATATACATGCATAACGATATTCGAAAGATTGTGAAATGAGCTACGGCTCGAGTTAATTATGATAGAATGTGAAATGTGCGTAGTGAGCCGCGGAAATTTAGAAAATGGTGGAAAGTGGCAATGATATGGTTGATGTTTATTTGGCTTAGTTATGAGTTGAAATGATCATATTTGGCTAAACATGTACGTTTATATTCCATAGCACATTTCTTTGCATTTTAGCCACTACACCCTCATCCTTACTTATGTTATTAGTTAATCCTATGATTTTTGAGTTCGAAATTCACTTTGGTAGATGGTTTTCGGAATGTGCGTAAAAGACCCGTGGAGTGAGAGCTAGTGCGAAACGAGTAGCAAGTAATATAGGTTAATTGGACCTTAGGGGCATGAGTTGAGAGGAACGGGTTTAGGAGGGAACGAGTTATGGACTTGCGTTAATAGCTCATTCTAGTATGTGTGTATAAGACACGTGGTAATGCGAGCCTCTTGCAAAACGTGCCTTTAAGTGTTGTAGATTGGTTTGGCCTTAAGATTAAGAGCGGGTTGAAGAGAAATGAGGGGTGAAGAAGTAAGTGGGTAGTCTAGTATCGTTAATGTTCATGGAGTAGTAATGCAAAGTATAATGAGTCCCGAGATAGGAAGGCACGGGATGAGTATGTGAGAGGCGAACGGAACTAAGCTACTTCGAGGGGTTTGGTAGGAGAATTATTCGTTTATGGTTAGTCTAAACCAAGAAAGGAGAAGTTTCTAGTTAGTGATCGGGTTACTATAGGGAGCGGATTCTTTTAGCGGATTCTTTAATAAGAAAAGGGAGAAGACCGAGAGACCCGAGTTCTTGGCCTCAATTTATTTATGAACTTCTATTATAAATTGTTTTACTTTCTTGTTATTTCCACTGAGCGCCATGCTCAAAGGTGCTACATATCACCTTTCAGGTTTTGTTGCGGTCGTGGTCGTGACGAGGAAGCTGGTATGTGTTGGAACTTGGATGCCAAACTTGGAATTGGACTAGTGGACTGCATCTCGAGCTCGAGTCGTGTGGATTGCATAAGAAGTGTTTTATGTAATCATTAGTCTAATGTCGCTGTTTATAGTCTTTATATAAAGTTGTTTTAAGTTATTACACTTTTGAAACATTATTTATAGTTTTCTGCTTGGGAAATTGATGTAAACAGGTTTTGGTTTATTTGATTTTTAAACGGATCCACACAAATTTTCCGTAGAAATTGTTGTTTTCCGTTACGAGACGTTTTAAATGACATTTAAATTTCTTATTTCCCGCGCTTCCGCTGAGAGTACTCGCGGCCAGTCTTAATTAGAGTCGGGTCGTTACAGAGGGGGAAAGAGAGGAGGAAGAGAGAATTTCGAATTTCTAAGGAATTGAATTGTGTGATTTATGAATGACCCAAGCCTCCTATTTATAGGAAAATAGGAATCCTAATCACATTAGGATTAATCCATGGAGATAAATAATAAAAGAAAAAAGAATTATCTCTTTCCTCTATCTTGGTATTTCTAAAATGCCATAGATAAATAAGAGAATGTCTTCTTTTTTTTTTTTTATCTTGGTTAAATAAATCTATATAATTATTATATGATATAATTCAAATAATTATCTCCTACAAATTATCTATGATGGCCAAAATTAATAATAAATAATTAATAAATCAAATTTATTTAATTAATTATTTTGGGCCAATTGCAATTGGGTTCATTAATCCAATTGGGCTTGAAACTCTCTCTTAAATTAATAAGTCCAACTTAATTAATTTATTTATTAATTACCATTTAAATAAAATATTTTATTTAAACAATTAATAATATTAATATTTTCTCCCGACTAAATATTATCAAATTATATTTATTATTAATTTCCTTTTAAATAATTTTCATTATTTAAATAATTAATAATAAATATTTTAATTATTAATTTCC
Organism: Gynostemma pentaphyllum; assembly: GCA_028015215.1. NCBI lineage: Eukaryota > Viridiplantae > Streptophyta > Magnoliopsida > Cucurbitales > Cucurbitaceae > Gynostemma > Gynostemma pentaphyllum. The sequence continues at coordinate 13,261,270 of CM051350.1, forward strand.
ATTAAATAAACTCATTATTTAATTAATAACTTTATTGATAATATTTTATTATTAATTAATTAATTTTAATTATTAATTATTAATTTCCGTTTAAATAAATTTAATTATTTAAACAATTGATAATTGTCAATTAATTTCAAATTATTAATTATCATTTAAATATACTCAATATTTAAATAATTAATAATGTCTAATTAATAATATTTCATTATTAATTTTCTGTTTAAATAATCTCATTATTTAAACAATTAATAATGTTTATATTTATTACCGTTTAAATATACTCAATATTTAAACAATTAATATTGCCTATTTAAGTAATTCACTTTACTTAAACTCAATATTCATATCATTTGGTATCAGAGCTTAGGCCCAAGGGAAGATTTCTATAGTACTTGATTTCTTGTTATTTTAATTTTTCTTGTCTTATTCTTCATTCATCGAAAATTCCCAAAAAAAAAACACAAAAAAAAAAACTGTTCCAGAATTTCTTTCTTTAGCTACTGTTTTTGTTCTTTTGAGTATAGTTTCAATCCGAATCTTAGAAAGTCATAAACTACAAAAATGTTTATCATTGAGTCGTTATTATTTGTTATTCAGAAAAGTTTGTCAAAAAAAAAATAAAAGATTGAGAAAAATATAGATCTTTGAAAACGGTCGGATTGTGCAAAAAAAAAAAAAAAAACTAAAAAAAGAAAAGTGTTCTTGTTTTCTTTGTTTGAGTTTCTGGAAAAAGTTGTTTGTGTTCTTATTGTTCTGGAAGAGTTCATCTTAAACTCATCATTTATACATCTTGAATCCAAAAATTACAAAGGATTTGTGCTAGAATTGTTTATTTCCTAACAAGCTAGAACTTACCATAAATAGAAAAACTGTTTTTAGGAAAGTATCAAATCTGACCCATATTTGAATATATGCATCTTTAGCTTTAGGAAAGTCTTATTTTTTTATCCAAATGACTTAAGGGAAGTCTAATTTTGAAGTTTTCTCTTTTAAGAAATTTTATTCTTGTTTGTTTTCTTTCTTATTCTTTCCTTGTTACAAATATACACCATTTGTAAAATCTGTCTTCTTTTTTTCTTTATCCACCCAATCTAATTGTTTCTTATTTCTTGATTGTTACATTTTACAAATTTAATTAGTATCTTACTTGTTTGATAGTTGCTAAAGTTTGCTAAATAGTTCAAGGTTACATTTAGGCCTAATATATGTTTTTTGAGTGCAAACACGAGAGAACAAACATCATCGAGTGTAAACACTTAGGGAGTGATTGAGAGGTCCTATTTTTACTATTAAACTTTTTATTTGCAGCAATGTATCATGAAAGGTTTGATCAAATGAGAAGTAAGAGATTTCGAGAGGTAGAACAGACCCGGAGCCAAAATAGAGAGGTTTATCATGGAGGGATGGAGCATAGAAGCTTAAGAGGTGATAAGCTCAAGTTAAATACTTTCTATGGGAGTTCTAATCAAGAGGAATACTTGCAAGGGAGACAGAAACCGAGCATTACCTTGATTACAACAATTATAGTGAGGAAACAAAGGTAATGCTTGCTATTTCCAATTTCACTAATAGTGCTCACGTTTGGTGGTTTCAATTCAAAGTGAAACTAAGGAGGGAAAGGAAACGACCAATAGAAACATGGTATGATCTTAAGTGCCATATGAGAAAGAGATTTGTTTCAAGACAACATCAAGAGCATCTTGTGCAAATGTTGGATAAGCTAATTCAAGGATGTAAAAGTGTGGATAAATACTACATAGAGATGGAGTTGCTCAAGGCTAGGGCTAATGTGGAGGAAGATGAGGAGTCTACTATTGTAAGGTTCTTCAATGGATTGAATAGAGATATTGCTTGTCAAGTAGAGTTACAACAATTTGAGGAGTTAGGAGAGTTAGTGTATTTTGCCAATAAGGTTGAAAGAAAAATCAAAAGAAGAAGAGATACACGGTATGCTTCTAAACCTATTTCCAATACTACTTCTTCTTATCAATTGGGTCAAAAGGGTCTATTAATGGATGATAATGGAGCTGCGAATGGCTTTTTAGAAGAAAATAAAAAATTGATTTTAGAGAAAGTTAATATGATTGAAAGAGAGCTTTTAAAATCGAAGGAAGTTTTCAATACTAGCATGGAAGAGATAAAAGAGAATATTCGTGCTAATGCTTGTGTGGTGGAAACTTATGATGCATGTGAACTACAAAAGTGTTCAATGTTTGAAAATAATGAAAATTGTGACAAAGAGAGTGAGCCAAAAGAAAGAGAGATTAGTGCAAAAGAAAGAGAGATGAGTGATGAAAAAGAAACGAGTGAGTTAAAAGAAAGAGAGATGAGTCGAAAAGAAAGAGAGTTTGATTCAAAAGAAAAAGAGTTTGAAAAGAACGAGTGTTATGAGAGTGAAAAGAAAAAGTGTTTTGAGATTAGAAAGTGTGAGGTCTTTATTTATCAGTTTTAATGCTTAGAATAGTTTAGGAATGATATAATATCTTCTAGGGCAATACTTTCCTAAAATGCACAAAATGCATTTAAGGAAAGATTTGGCAGATTTTGTGCCTCCTTGTAATCCGAATTTCCTTGTTGTTTTTAGGGTTTCTTTGGCTATTTAAAGCCTCATTTGTAACCCTAAATATTAAGAATTGATTTGATAATAATATTTCTTTTTGCTTAGCCGAAATTGCTTAGTTTTGTGGCCTTGTTCTAGGTTGCACATTTTAGAAACATTCAAGCATAATTTGATCTAGTATGTTTGTGAATTGTTTCGATCTTGAAATAAGAACAAGTTCTCTTATTTCAAGATATTAGTTCATTGGAATAATCTTCTTCTTCTTGTATTCCATGGGTTTTACCTTATTGTTCATCGGGGTTTTAGGATTTGCATCTAGGGATTCTTTGTGCTTTCAAAGGGTTTCTATTTCAATTTCCTAGGGTTTCATATCATTTCCATTAATTTCTTCTACTTGATTTCGCGACTACGATATTTGGGCTAACATAGATCATGGGCATAATTAGTCAATTAAGTGATTAACTCATAATCAGTTAATTACTTATTATCTAACTATGAATAATTCCACTATATATTCATAGCTAAAATCCGCTCACTATAGATGAGTTATGTCCATTTAGTTTATCCTTATTTATATCTGTGATATAATCCTTCACGTGGAACCCTCATAATTACAAGTGGATAAATTTACCGTTTTGCCCCTGTAATTACCGCTTTATCCTTGTGTTCCCGCTGATTCTCCAATGAACTTTATCTTTAGTCGAACTAGAGATAAGGTACTTCTGTGATCAATAGAAGTCGTGGCACCACTTGTTCATGTCTCGAATCAGTACATCAAGGGAGTTTCCTAAAGTTCCTAAAATGTTTAGGTATCGCACTGATACCGTTAATTTATAGGAAAGTTATGAATTCCATCTCGTGAAAATGAGTTCCCAGCTACTTATATAGCCAAGTTCCCAAAACAGGAGTGTATTGAGTGTTCTTATAGATCGCTCTCAACCATGTGAATCAAAGATCATAACTTCATAAATAGGAATCCGCATTTCACTCAAGATTGAGATCTATCACGGTTGATAAAATTAGTTTGATATTCGATCATTTCTCGTAAACGATACTAATGAGAAATTTGATCGAACATCGTGGTCCTGTCTTATACAATCAACATTGCATATGATACTTCCATTTCATGTCTCTCACATGAATGATCAGGATTTGATTATTTGTCTATAAACAAAATGTGAAGCTATCAACAGTGTTACCAGGATAAAGTTCCCAAACGTTATCCATTTACTGTAGACACTTTTAAGTTACTCATCTCGACTTTAATCCTCTCGTATGACTCACATACTAAGTCGTGATTTCATAAGAGTAACTTAGGGTTTACTATTTGAATGTTGGATATTAATATATTTCCATATATTCCTAATATCATCAAGTGAATCAATCTAGATAATATAAAGAACTTATGTTTATTTATTTAATTTATTCAAAATAAATTATTATAATTAAATAATTACAAGTTCTAGGACACCATTCCTAACAACAACATACCAAGGAATGGCATATCAATCTCGAGTTCGCAAAAATCACTTTAGTGACATGTTATATTCTACATGAACTACTTTCTTTAAGAAATATAAAATTCCATTGGATAGTTTTATTTATATTAGAAATATTGGATATCTCTATTACAAGTTTAAGAATATGGTCTTTGGTTTATTTTATAACTTTCAACATCATTTACTTGTATCTTTAATTTTTTTGAATTGTTTATTTATTGTAAAAGTCTATATAATGTTGAGTAGCTCTCAGTAGTACCCGAAAATTTAAATGATAACAAAAAAGAACAAGTGAATTAATATTCTTGTGATTGTTTGAAAGCATTTCTGTAGTTTCTAATATTATTGTAAAAATGGGTAAATTAATATTAAAATCATTATTGAAATATTCCTACAATTATAATAGGTACAGAATAAATAAATATTTTTTCAAAACGTTGTAATATGATATTAAAATTGCTGCAATAGACCAATGAAACGTCGCAATAGACTGAAAAACTACTGCCATAAGCTAAACAAACCGTCGTGGTAGATAAATATAAACACACAGAGACAAATACAATTTTCGAAAACCGCTGTAACTTTTCAAAACAGCTGTCGCAATTGATCGGGGGCGGTTTACCAAATTGTTGGAATTGGTCTGAATAAACGCTGCAGTTGACAGCCTATTGCAACAGTTGTATTTAACGATTCCAACGGTTTGAAAAACCGCTACAATAGATCTCCCGACATTGCTTCTAGTGGAGGTTGTAGAACCACTGCAAAAAGAGTAGCAGCTGTTTGTAACCGCCGCAGTAGGATGATAAAATCGCTGCAATAAACTTTGTTTTTTGTAGTGTTTGCTGTAGCAATTCTTTCACCATTGTTGTCGTCATTTACCCTTTCTTTACCCTTGTTATTTTTGTTATCTCTTTTGAACTTGCGATAATGCTTCTTTATATGCCCCTTCAAACTACAATTGTAACGTCCCGTTATTTTGAAGTGAATTTTTTTTATATTTATTTATTTAATATTTTAGTTATTTATTTTAATTAAAATATTTAGTTTAATTTTAGTTTTAGTAATTTAGAATTTAATAGTTAATTTCGCTCGAAACGCTTTTCAATCGTTTTATTAGCTTAAATTAGTTTTAGTCGTATTAATAATTATTAACGGGCCAATTAATAATTATTAATCACCATTGGGCTAGTTTAAGAGCTTTGGGTTTTGATTTATAAGTTAAAATTCATTAAAAGGACGTATCCGTAATTTTCAATTTCTTAAAATATCTAAAATTACTATTCATCTCCTCTTTAAATAGTCAATTGACCAAACCATTTCTCTCTTCCTTTGCTTTGCCGTGAGCTTCCTCATCCATGGATGAGAAGAAAAATTTCTTGGCTTTTCTTCGATTCTCGACCGTTCTCGATGATTTCAGTTGTGTTGGATTGCTAGGGACGAGGACTATCTATCCCACCTAACCTTGTGCCGTTTCTCGTTCCCTAAGGGAAGCCCTAAAAAGTGAGTTTTCAAAACTTTTTACATGGTTTTGTTCGTTTTTTATTATAAATGAGTTTTGAAGTTGAAATCACGTATTTCTATCAAGGAATTTGACAATTTTGAGTACGGATTTTCGAAAAACACTATTCATTAGAAAACTCTATTCATCCGAAAATCAATATTCACCCGAAAATCATACTTTTTATCATTTTAGTTATGATTTATAAAAATGTTTTCGGTTGATGAATTGTAGGTGCGAGTGCTCGATTGTTGGTTCGTGGGAACTTTGTTGTCACGCGCACTTTTGAGGTGAGAATAAATAGAATTTAAAGTAGCTTTAGAAACCGAATAAGTTGAACGATTTATAGAATCGGAAGTTGAGATTAAGATTCGAATCGAAAGGATAAAAGAAAGTGAGCTAACATGTTTAGGCTTGGAGTTAGTTCTAATTTGAGTTGAGGGAACTCACATATGTTTCGAAGGAAACGAATAACTCTTGGAAGTTCTAAGTTTAGATTCATTCCGGAGTTTAAGAATGATTATCGGAAGTTGAAGGTTCCAAGTATAATGGGGTGAATAAGGAATTTGATTATGGAACTTCGGATATTTATCGAAAACAATAAAATCATTTGAATTGGAGACTTTATGATAAAGTTAGTAATTCAAGTAACTGAAGGCCATTTGGCTTGTTTTATTTATTGTTTTCTTATCAGAAGTTCCTAATTGCTTATTTTATGTGTAAGAGTAATTCACGATCCATTTACCGTTATGTCCTTTCGATTACGTTGAATGTTTATATTTATTTTACTTGCACTTGAAAGCACATTCATATCATATTATATTGCATAATCGAAATTGGGGGGAATAATGAGACATGCTAAAGGACTGCGGGACTTTATATTGTCTGGTATTATTCGTTTTATGTTTACGTATATGTATCATGAGGAATGCTAAAGGACTGCGGGACTTAACATGATCGGAGGAGATGGATAATGAGATAATGATGGAACTATGCGAGTTCACATTATCTAGTATTATCCATAATTACTATGATACATATACGAGGATACATTGTATTAGTAGCCTGCGGGAGCTTCATTACCTGTCATTAATCACTAGAGGTGGGAAGATATTATTGAAAAGACTTCATATATTTTATTTTGAAAAGCGAGATAATGAAGTATAGTTAGCCTGTGAGTGCTTTCATACTGTCATTATGAGCATTTTGATAGTTATATTGATGTAAATGTTGCGTGCATTTTACATTTGTTGAGCGAGTTAATGAATTATCTTATTTGAATATGTTCAGACTAAGTGAGCTTAGCATTATCTATTAAAGAAAAAAGAAAGTAAACTCTCTATAGCCTAAGTTGCTATAGAGAAAAGAATTGAAACATTATGTCTAACATACATTTCTATAGAGAAAAGGAATGCATTTGATGTATAGCCGAGTGCTATAGGAAAGAGGAATGAGATTGAACCTTGTATAATTATTATGATATATATGTAAGAGAACTGATTCTCAATAAATTGGAAGATCTTGAATTTAGAGATTAACACTTCGAATGTAAACCTTATGTATAGTATAAGGTATTGAAGAGAATGAAATAAAATGTTATGTGTGTTATGAAACACATCTTCTTAAAGGCTTGGGAGATCGTTCCTCAATTATTTCGGAGAATTGGTAAGTAAAAGTGAAATACTTGATGTAAAATCCTTTTGGTGGTTGAAAGGTAAGGGGATGTAAGTTTTACTTGGACACAAATCCGGATACGGGTTTGGAGTCTAATGTTACTTTTTATTCTTTTATTTTCACTGGGCTTGTTGTTAGCTCATGATATTACAAACATTTTCAGGTAATGTTCGGGGTCATGGAAGAGGAGCTGGTGCAGTCTGATCTGGATGATGATGATGTCGAGAGGGACTATATATATTTTAAAGTACATGGACACATTTTATTTTATCTCATGAGTTGTGTATTTGTTTATAAGCTCATAAGAGCTTTTTGTTTTAACTTTTATAACCTTGAACTCTTTTAACCTTACAACAGGAATTACATTTCCTATCTTTTAAATTCTCTGATTGTGAAAAGTGTAAACAGGTTGTGGATAGTCCAAGTTTTAAATATATCCACGCCAAATTTTTATTAAATATTAAGTCTTCCGCTGTAATTTGATTTTAAATGATTTAAAAGGAGTCGGGTCGTCACAATAGTGGTAACACTCAACATTTGAAAACTTGTTGGATTTACTCTTGCTTCTATGTCCACTCCTTGAACTTCTACTTTGACTACTCCCCTATTTTCAGTGACTAGGACATCGGATTGTGAAGAGAAAGCTTGTAACTTTCATCTTGTTTCCTCATTCAAGACACTACTCTTGGCCAAATTTATAGTCATCTCTTTATCAGGAACAAAGTTTGACAGAGAAGTTCTAAGTGTTTCCCATGAATCAGGTAATGTGGCAAGAAGCCATAAAACATTTACCTCTTCCTCAAACTTGACATTCATTCCAGCTAACTGATGAAGAATCCCTTGGAATGTATTCAAGCGATCTAACAAAGAAGTACCATCTTGATATCTTAGATATATCAATTGTTTCAACATATACATTTTGTTGTTACCGGTCTTTCGAGCATATAGTTTTTCAAGTTTCTTCTACAAAGATCTAGCATGTGTCTCCTCAATAATGTGATTGAAAACATTATCATCTACCCATTTCATAATATAGCCGCATACTTGCTCATACATAAATTCTCATTCCTCATCGGTTTTATCTTTCGGCTTTTCAGTGGCAAACACAGGCAAATGCATATTCTTCACCATCAAAAGATCTTTTATCTTTGCTTTAATAGTTTGATCCATTCAAACTAACTATTCTACTTGTATTACTTGCCATCATTCGACACAAGGCACAAATCGATTTACAACCTATGCTCTGATACCACTTTGTTGGGATAAACATTGATTTAATCAAAGACAAATTATCCCCCTCTCGTGTGAATCTAATAGGAAATAATAATACGAATAATAGCAAAACAATAAAATTACACCAATAATTTTACGTAGAAAAACCCTCCAATGCGAAGAAGTAAAAAAACACGGACCGAAGTCAGAAACCTCCACTATAATCAACAATGGGTACAACAAGTCCTCTCTAGATAATACTAGACGCATACAACATCAACATCAAGATAAAGAGTAATTTTGGTAAACAAATAAATGAGAAATTGGAGAAACCTCACTTAAAAAAGTGGCACACTTCTGCTCAATAGAACCCGATCTCCACTGTTCAGATTGAAGTACCACGCCCCAGAAATACGCTCACCAAATTTTAGCTCGATCCAACGGTAAACGAAGCTGAAAATGGCTATTGAAAGTCTGAGGCGGAATTACCATTTTTCTCCAAAAACTCTCAATTCTCTCGGCTGCTTCTTTCTTCTCTTTTTTCTCAATTAGTCGGCAGCTTCTTTCTTCCATTCACCGACAGGGATAATTTGTCTTTGATTAAATAGGTGGTATTAGAGCTCAAATAATTCTTAAATAAATATTCGGTGTAAAAATATAATCCAATCGAAGAATAATGACTTAAAAAAGATAGTAACTGTCTTAAATAGAGATACTAATGAAAAAACCTAAGTCTATATGAATTAATGCTCATTATAATTATTAAGATACCTTAACTGCCCCTTAATTAAAATGGATTTTAATTTTAAAAAATTCATATTAGAGTGATTTAGATCTTAAGATACTCAAGTTTGCAATTAATTACTAATTATTATTTTTTTACATATGTTGACTGGACATGCATGATACAAACGAGTATTTTCATATGTGAGTGAGAGACAGAGTTAAGGTTGAGCCCAAGTCAACTGTTTACTTTGCCCTACGTAAGTACTTGGAAGTTTGTACCTATTAAATAGGCATAGATTTATCAATAAATGTTTCTTATTATCAAATTAAAAGGGGTTAGAGACTAAATTATCCATCTCATTAGAAGGAAGTGAACGTCTAATCATTTAAACTCTACTCATGTTGACGTAAATATCATAATAGTTATTTAAAAATGTAATTATCTACTAAACTTTTTTTAGCTACTTTTAAAATTAAGGTAGAAAAAATACTCATAAGATGAGAGAGAAGGAGAAAAAAATGGTATAAATTTGAAGACTACATTACATTCAATTTTATTGTTAATCTCAACACTATTACATTGTTTATATAGAAAAGTTAACCCTAGATAAATAAGTAAAATATTATCTAAATAAGAAAATATAATTATCAAAGGAATAACATAATCATCAAAGGAGAATAAGATAAATAAGAAAAATATATCAAATAAAATAAACTAAAGTTGATAGTTTTCTGTCGAACCGTTACCACGGTCACTAACACTCGTTTTCACTGCACCGTTCATTGTCAAATCTCGTATACCATCCCTCAAATTGGAGCATGGAGGTTACGAAATGCCCATCTTACGAAATATGATCGAAAAAGAAAAGTCTTGTTCAAGAGCTTGTAGTAAAAAAAAATCGAGAAACGCCTTTATTCATCATTGACCGAAAGGACTTTTTCTGAGTTCCTTTTATGGTCGTTTTCATCATAAGAACTCGTGAGTTCTTATCATCAGTTATGGTTCCATTGAAGAACTCCAATATGTTCTTTGCACAAATAATATTACATATTGGACGACCAACATCATCGTTTTCAAGTAAGATTGTTGTCGATACAAACTTCCCCCCAACTAAAGAAGAGATTTTGGCAGAATTGCCACATATGAAATTGGGCACAATTTTACAAAGAAATAGCCCACTATAACCAATATTCAAACTAATGGCATACAACCAATTCCCAGAACTGAATGTAAATAAAACTCACAAATCTCAATCAAAATAAATCATAACATTTAATTTGATCTAAAATTCTATCTACAAGGATCACTGAATGCACTTGCCCATTGTGCAAACTGGAGCAGCCAACTAAAATGCCAAATTCACAAAAAACTTTAGGTCGAATTCCATCACAATCAAAATCCAATTAAACCAGTAACTTGAAATTCTCAACCAATACAAGAAGAGACAATTCCAATTATTCCAACCTCCATTACTTAATTCTTATTAACAAAGTCAAAGAAGAAAGGAAATTGGAAAAATTGACCTCTAAAAATTCATTCTAAGGTTTGTTGACTCTTCCCTCACTTATTTTACTTCATTGACCTTTTTTAAAAAGTGAAAGTACATAATTACCCTTGAATTTTAAATTCTTTATACTTCCAAGCAACTTGTATTCACTACAAGAAACTGCTAGAATAACGATGGAAGGCAATGTGTCCCAAGCTAACGACGGAATGCGTCGCCCACTGAAGAGTTAACTTTCAGTGATGTATTCTGTCGTCTGTTTGGTTGGTGATTTTTGGCGGGAGGAAGTAATGAAAAGTGGACGATGTTTTCCGTCGCTAACGTTGGCGCCAAAACTTCCCGCGAAAACCGTGAATGATGCATTGCGTCGTTTAATATGGCACGAAACTTCCCACAAAAAGTGACAACGGAATTCATCGCCCTTGAATATGGTAGGAATGTTTCCCGTCATATGGATGACAGAATCCGTCGTCCCGTTATATGGAGGGAAACCTTCCTACCTACGGAACGACGGATGTCATCGCTACACTTACACTTTATATAAATAGATGTGTTGAGTAATAAAAAATATTCATCATTAAAAACACTTTGTTACTCTTCTTTTTCCGATTTGTTTGTTCTATTGTCTAAAAAATATGTGAATGGATGTATGTTCGTCTTCTAAAAGGCTATTTGAACAATCAGTTCGTAGCAGGGGTTGAAGAATTCGTGGAGTTTTGTGAAAGTACGGATGATTTTAATCGTAATGGAAAAATGATATGATGTCCGTGCAGAAAGTGTAAAAATAAGAAGTTATTTTCTTCATTTGATGTGAAGAAACACTTGTATAGTCGTGGGTTTGTGGAGAATTATTTTAAGTGGGTTTATCAAGGGGAATCTAACGATCAGTATAATACGGCGTTAGAACGAGCTGTGTTCTACCAAGGCAGCAGCTCGAATGTAGTACTGATCGTGGAAGAATGTCGTGATGATAGAAAACAAGAGTTTGGACAGATGCAGCATATGATATATGAAGATATGTTTAATCATACTCAAGACAATAGTCGTACAATTATAGAGGAGGAGGAGGAAATGAATCCAAAAGCACAACAAATGTACCATATGCTCGAATCAGCAAGTATGCCACTGCACCCGGGTTGTGACATTAGTCAACTGGCTGCAGCTATAGAGCTTCTTAATATAAAAGGGTCATATCATATCTCATAGAGAGGTTTTAATTAGATTGCACAATGGTTTCATCGTTGCGCCCCTTCGAACAACACGTTGCCAAAAAGTTTATACGCAAGAAAAAATTAGTGAAGGGTCTCGGGTTGCCTGTTGAGAAGATTGATTGTTGCTCGAACGGATACATGATATTCTTAGGGGATGTAGATTCGTGTCTTCATAATTGTAAATTATGTTTCCATCTGAGATATAAACAAGGTAAGTGCACTCCCATTCCACATACTCGTATGTTTTATTTACCGATCACTCATCGTATTCAACAGTTGTATGCAACGGAAGTCACGGCTTCTCACATGAGATGGCATTACGAGCATTCCCCGGTTGGTCATATGAAACATTCATCTTATGCTGACGTGTGGTTGTTATTTTCTTAACAGTTATTGTACTGGGTCCAAAGAATCCATGTCGTCCAGACTTATTTACATGCAACTGTGATGAAGTAGAGTCGTATATTGAGTAAGTTTTTCTAATTTATGAAATTTTGTTTTATATTATGTAAAAAGTGAATTTTGTTCTATAACTTTATTCATTATTGCATTTTATGTAGTTTATTTGTGAATTCATTTGTACGACCATCGTACCCCGGTATTACTGAATCTAAAGAAGGGAAAATCATTGATAAAGATTTTCGTTCCTGGTTTTACAATTATGTTGATTTTCCCACTCTACTTATCTTTGATCCACACATAATATGAATCGTAAAAGGTTCATCAAGAATCGCAGGATCTTACACCGGTTATCTTGTTCAAGGTTACATATTTCAAACCAAATCTTATTCAGTGAACCGAGCAACAAACAACAACGGCGTATGCATAAAGGGTCAAGTGTTCATGAACAATGCAGAAGATTTATATGGAATCATTGATGAGATTATTGAGCTTCAATTTGTAGGTCCGAGTCTAAAACGTACAATTATTTTTAACTGCACATGGTTTGAAACAACGCAACGAGGTGGGATTCACAATCATACCAATCTTAAAATTGTTGAGATAAACCGGATAAAACACATGCATACCCAAGATCGTTTTGTTTTGGCACAACCAGCAATTTAGGTTTACTATTTAAATTATCCCGCTCATCGTAGAGATTTATCTGATTGGTTAGTTGTCTTTAAAGTAAAACCTATGATAATAGATGAAAGAATTCCTAATAAGGATAGTGAAAATTACGTTGCATTCTAGGAAGATGAAGTGCAACATCGTGAAATCCATGAAGGTATTAATTTTGACACTGCGCGTCCGTTGGATGATGCAACTAAGACACTTTTTGATGAATTGAATGTGCATGTTCCACCTGAAAATGACAACAAATCTTCTCCAAATGAAACAAACGAAGAAGAAACTAAAGAAGACAGTATTGACTTAAGAAAAACTAATGACAATGATTGAAGTGTGTATTTGTAACGGGAAATAATTGAATAAAAAAAACTTATATTAAAGACGGAGAACATCGTAATATAAAAAATATAAGTGAGATTAACAACGCATGGCGTCATTACACTTACTGAACCAATGGAGCATGAAATTTTTTTGTACGACCCGACTCTCTAAAAAATAGAATTAAATAGGTAAACGCAAGCGGAAAACTTGAAATAATAATGGAAAACTTGTAAATCGTTACAACATCCTTTCATTTCAAAATGACATCCAAATCCTTAAACATTCAAATATGGGAAGCGCTTCCCTTTTTATAAGTTTCAAACCCAAAACAAGTTCATTGTTCTAGAAATCGATAGAACCAAATAAAAATAAGTATAAATGCTCAAAAGAGCTCAACAATCCATAAGAACAAAACGGATAAAAGAAAGTGTCATGACACGAGCAGTCTACGGACTACACAAACAAAGTTCATCCATCGTCATCATCGGTCCAGAATCATACTGCACCAACTCCACGGACTCGATCACGACCACGTCCCATACCTGAAAATGTAATATAATGAGCGGGAAACCCAGTGAAGATAAATTGAATAGAAAGTAACTTTAGATCCCAAATCCAATTCGGATTTGTGTCCAACGAACCCTATTGTCTCTTGACTACCCAAGCAGACTTCTGAACAATAAGCCATACAATTCCCCCAAGAACAAAAAATAAAGAACAAGAATGAAGATCATGCAAGTAGTCAAGTCTCCCGAACTCTTTAACTTTCAGGAAAATATCTAGAACAAGTTAAGCTCACGTAGTCTTAACTAAGAATAAGATCAAGATCATAGAGCCAAGAATATACAACATAGAACATAGAACATGTGAATAATGTCAGATGGTGCAAGCTCATGTAGTCTATGCACGATCCCATTATCTCACTCTAATATCAAGTAAAGCTCACGAAGCCTTTACTTTCTTATCAAGAACAAATGCTCGCTCACGTAATCGATGCATTATAGAACAGATCAAATGCAAGCTCACGTAGTCTATGCATTATAGAACAAAACCTCCTGGGTGAATAACGTCAAAGGGTGCAAGCACGCGCAGTCAATGCACGATCCCGTCATCTCACGAATGACATGTAAAGCTCACGTAGTCTAAGCAGTCTAGAATGTATATGTATCATAGTAATTATGAATAATACCAGATAATACTAGCTCACACTACTAAATATTATCTCATATTCATCTCCTCCATTAATGTAGCTCACATAGTCAATGCATTCCTCATGATACATATACCGAATCATGAATAATACCAGACAATGCAAGCACACGTAGTCTATGCATTATCTCATTATTCATCACCAAGCAAACAAGTGTGATAATATAGAATCAGAAATTCAAGAATCGAAATATAAATAGAGAACCAATTAAACATCTCATCAGAGAAACATTAATCAAGAACATTAAACGTATAGGCTCATAAGACCATACTTTAATCGATCACAACAATCCTGCAAAAACGAATAACTGATGTGCCAAAGACTCCAATTGCTGGGAGAACCCAGTCTCAGAAAATAAGCCTCAAGTAAAACAAAAGGTCTCGATATCATAATTAAATCATCCAAGAACACATGATAATCAAACTTCAAGCATAAACATACTTGAACCCAATAATTCCATACTTTAACTTCCAAGAATTTATAAAATCCATAATTTCCCATATCAATTCTATACTCCTGATTCCTATAAATTCATGAAATTACCATGTTTTAATTCACTTGATTTCAATTTTACTTAACTCCTGAACCATACAAATCGTTCAAGTATTTGATTTCTAAATTTACTATAAAATTCTATTTATCCTTACCTTTAGCAATTAACTTGAAATCAAAATCCCAATCGAACAATCGAGCGAGCAATCAAGAATTACCTACAATTAAATATATCCTAATTGTATTGTTACCAAACAAACAACAAATGACGCGTAAAATGAAACGAGCAAAGAAAAAGCCCGATTTTTCCCCCCAATAGGCCGAGAGGTATTTTGATGATAAATTTTTTCATAGAACTTGGATGACTATGAAATTAGATTCAAAAGATAGATCTTGAAAAAACGAAGAGTTTGATACCTTACAGGTTCAAAACGGAGTTCGAACGAAGAAGTTATGACCAAAATACTTTAAAATTAACTACACTCCAAGAAAAGAAAAAGAAGAGGATTTTGGCCAAATCTACATCCAAGGGTTTGGGTTTGTGTGAATCTCTTTGATGATTAAGCCAAAATTACCCAAGAGCAAGTTTAAACAACCCTTTGATTTGAAATCTTCAAGTTCCATAGAATGGAATTGAAGATTTCAACTCAAATTTACAAAAAGCTAAAAGAGGAAATAAAAACCCAATAGGAAAAATGAGTAATCTTACCCTTAGGCCTCTTGGAAGTTGGAGGAATGCTTCCAAGGTTAGTTCAAAAGATAGATCGGGGGCCAATCTATCCAACGCACCCAAAAACACCCGAATCAAAGAAGGGATGGGAAAATCCCGGGCCTTGAGAGGTTTAAAGCAAGAGAGGGTTTGGGAGAGTGTGTTTTCTAATTTTTCCTCTTTTGCTCCAAATGAAAGATGAGGAAGAAGACACCTAAACTTGAAGATGCACTTTTCAATTTGCAAAAATACCCTTTTCCTTTTCTTTTAAAAATTACCCCATGCTCTTAAAACATAACCCACCTCTTAAATTTAATCAACACAATTAATCTAGGCTATAAGGTAATTAATTATTATTAATTTACCTTTTAATAATAATTAATGCACCTAGTTCAAATAATTACTCGAAATATAAAATTACCAAATAAAGATTAAAACTTTTAAATTCTAAATTACTGAAATCAAACTAATTAAATACTTTAATTAAATAAATAAATGAATAATAATAAATATATAAAATTAATTCTAGCTCAAAATAATGGGACTTTACATTTTCTAAGTGTTGAAGTAAGTAGTACGACGCAATTCATCGCTAAAATAATGTAACAGATATAATTTTGGTGACTCTTCATCTACTTGGACGACGAAGTGCGTCGCTAAGTGCAATTAATAAGGCGCGAAGCTAAAAAAAATCACAAAATTTATGGCGCGAATGAACGACGCAATACGTTGCCCAGGAAGATGGACAGTCACCTTGACTTAAGTTGTGGTTGAATCTTAACGACAAAATCCATCGCCTACATAAGATCAACGATCCTTTGCGTCACATTGTTCATATAAATAAGAACACAGATGACATCATTCATAGACGGAATGACGCATTTTGTCGTTACAAAAGCACGCACGACAGAATTTTAAGTGATTAACGACGTCTTCCGTCGTTAAATCACGTTTAAAACACCACAATGGCTGCCATTTTTACCATTTCTTTCTCACTTTTTCTTCTTTTCTCTCAACTCCAAATCCTCTCATTTTCATTTCCCTCCTTCAATTCCTTCCCAATTATATAAATTCATTCCCCTTTCTCAATCCCTCCAACCTTGTAACGATTCCGGGTAAGTTCCGTTAAATTCAAAATTTTATGTTTTTTTTTAATCTTGTGTAATTTGACATGTTAATTAGTTAATTTAGTATGTAATTAGTTAAAATTTTAAGTAAATTATGTAATTAGTATGAAATTAGTTAAATTAGTAATTAGTATGTTATTAGTAAAATAATCTAATTAGTATGTAATTAGTTAATTTTAATGTTATTAATTTTAGGGTTTAGGGTTAATTTTAATGTATAATATGTAATTAGTATCTAATTAAATATTAATGAAATTAGTTAAATTGGTAATTAGTATGTTATTAGTTAAAATTATGTGATTATTATGTAATATGTAATTTAGTATGAAGTTAGATACAATTTAATTATATGTAATTAGTATAATGTATGTAATTAGTTAATTTTAATTTAATTATGTAATATGTAATTAGTTAATTGCAATTAAATTATGTAATTAGTATGTAATTAGTATGTAATTAGTTAATTATTATGTAATTAGTGATGTAGCGAGAGGCCGAGTCCATGGCCTCAACCAAGCAAGTCCATGCTTGAAGGGAAATTCATCACAAGATTTAGGGGAAAACACCCTGTTGGTGAGAACGGTGATGTGACCTAAATGGTGAAGGGTGGCATGCAAGTGCACTTGGTCAACAAGTAATAAAGTGGTGAGTGAGTGAGTGTCCCATGAGGATAGTTGTGTAACAAAGTGTAAATTCACAATGACAAGGGAAGAAAGTGAACGTACTGATTACAAGATAACTATAAGAGAAAATAAATGGATCTATCACGAGGTGTAGATCGAAGTTAATGGTGGATATTGTGCAATGGGGCAAAGATGAGATATATTGACTTTAAACCAATTGAAGATGTCTTGAGTACATAAAAAGTTCATGTAATACCTTTGAATCAGATTACAAGGAGTAGTGATTCTATTTTCTCAAATATTCACCAATTCATAATTTCAATGAAGCTTTATCTCTAAATGCTCACACTCAAATGATGCTCCTACTTCTTTTAACGTTTTTCCGAAGGTTAACTCACTTATGATTTTGATTTATCTCTAAACTTGGATCATAAGCTTGTTGTAGCTCTTTTAAAGTGCTAACCCTAATATTTCTCAATAAAAGAATAGACTCTTCTTACAATGTTCTCATTTAGCTTTAAATAAGGTAAAGATGAGAGCAACAATATCACAAAATATATTATGCATTCAAAGTCTCCATTTTCACGCTGTTAATATCCCCCCCCCCTCTGCCCTTATAGCACAATATCACAAGGGCCTTTAGCTCATCGGAGCTAAAGCTACAAAGTTATAGAAAGCAAAACTATTCATGTTCAAAGAAAAGATACTACAATGCATAAAACTTATTACAATTTGAAGATAAACTTTCTTCCTTATCGCTTTCTTGTTTTTCGTCTTCTCCATCGTCCTCTCCCTTGATAATGCGAGGGAAACTAATATATGTCTTGCTTTTTCTGGAGCTTTTTCCCGCCAAAAAGGATCATCAAAAACCACGCTTTTTAGGCTGACAGACGGCTTCTACACGCATGGGCCACTGTAGCAAACAGTGATAGCTGCCAATCTTGTCAAACACAGTTGTCCTCAACAAAATATCTAATCGATTTTCTGACCCGGATGATTTAGCATCAACGCTTCTTGCACCAAGGATGAACTAGCCTGAGAACAAACCTAGCTCAGAGGCTGCATCTAGACAACTCAAATCAAAAGGTTATGTAGCAAAAATAAATAGGGAAAAGAGCTAACATTCTGAGGTTTATTTACAGAATTGGAAGAATTACCAAAAAGAGAGAACTATTATGATCTTACATTAAATTCAACTAAATCAAGGCTACTAATACTAAACTACTCATGTTCTTCTTAGATTTATCCACTTTTGGGTATGCTAATAACTCCTTTTTTGGGAGTTATCACACCCTAAGAGGAGAAATTTAGAATACATTTTGATTGATATGTGAGATGTCCTAAAATGAAACCCAAAGATGGCTATCTATAGCCTTACAATAAAACCCCTAAATTTAACTAAAATAACTAAAGCCTAATACTAATTAATTATCCTAATTAATTACATCAAAGTAAACTAATAACTCATAAATAACTCTATACTAACTAACCTACCATGCTCCCCATCATTCTACCACACTAAAAAAATGAACTCGACCTCGAGTTTGGTCCACGCGAAGAGAAGAAGACTCTAATTGAGAACGCGCGACGCACTTTTTCCCAAATCCAAAGTGGTACCAAAACAATGGGCCACGAAGAAGGTGCAATTAGTAAAATCCATGGGAATTGCTTCCAACGAGCCCACTTCTTGAAATTAAAATCATGGTAATTGGGCTTCAAAATAGATGGTGAAAAGTAAATGAAAAAATCTTCTTTGGCCGGTTTAATTTGGTGGGTAAGAAATGGGTCCAATAAAATGAAAGATAAATTGAGTTTTTGTGGAATTGGAATTGATGGTTCAAAATATTGAATTGGATATGGTGTGGGTTGTAAATCAAAATTGTGCAACCCATTAAAAATTGAATAAAAAAGCTTTAGTGGGAAATTGGGTCGAGGATTGGTTAAGAATGAAGTGAGGAAGATTGGGCCTTTTTTGTTTGAAAATGACTGAGAATGATGGATGGCTGAAGATGATGCATTGGTTTCACTTTCCATTAATTTTTGGGCTTGGTGAGGTTCTTTAAAAAAATGACCCATTGATGAAATTGACTTTGCAAGAATATTTAGGATTAAGGTTAATGGATAAAATAAGGACCAGCGTGGCTTTCTCTTTTTTTGTTTTTTTTTTTGTCAGTTCCATCTTCGTTTCTTCAGCTGTGATTTTTTTTTCCAGTTTCTTCATCGACTTCTTCACTGGCGATTTTTATTTTTTTATCAGCTCCTTCATCGACTTCTTCACCCGTGACATTAGCGACCGAATCACCAACTTCATCATCCACGTTTTCAAAATGTTCTTTCTCAAGCTTTGATTCTTCTCTATCTTCTACGACTACATTGATGAGCTCTTCCACCGCCATCTAATTGGACATTAAATTCACTGATTCTTGAATATCCCCTCTGTGGGGTTTTCCGCCTAAATCTTATGTAATCCAATTAAACTATAAATAAATAAAGGAATTATTAATTAGTAATATTTACATTGTCATTTATTAGTATTTTAATAAATGTTATTCATCATAAGATCTAGAGTTACTTATGATAACTTAAAGTGAGCATATGATGCGGGAAGATTCACTTAAGTGTAACTCAAATAGTATGTGGTACATGAATAAAGGTTGGGTGCCGTATTTCTGGTAACATCACTAACACGGCCCACTTGTGAATTGGCACAAGTGATCTTGTAACGACCTAATTTCCGTTAAATCTTTTAAATTTAAATGCACAGCGGAAAAGAAGATTTTTACAGAAAAACGGAATGGGTTCGTTTAAAAATCGGATTATCCAAAACCTGTTTACATCCCAATTTTTCAGAAAAAACAATAAACCTGGAATGCGCATTCCATATTATGATGAAACTTCTAAAGAAAGTTTTAAAGTCCAAAATATATACAATTGCTCCGTCGAGCTCAAAATGAAACATAATAAAAGTAGTGAAAAGTTCATGAGCATTCAAGAATGCTTCACCCAAAACCATATATGTTCTTGTCCATTCATTGTCTTAATAGGTCACGCGGCGCCACCTCCTCTACCTCGCCCTCTACCATGAGTCTTACCTGAAAAATTGTAATTGTAGCAACATTAGCATAAAAATACTAGTGAGAGTAAAATGAAAGCAAGTAATCCTATGAACCAAATTCCATATCGAAAATTGTGTCCAAAAGCCTATATTTCACTTTTACTACCCATTCCACATTCCAAATTCCGCATATAATCAACATACATAATATACTTCCTGAAAAGTAATGATATTAAGACTTAAAGTAAAAGTACCCGTTATTACTAAGTCTTACTACACAATTCTAAAGATTATGTAATTGTATTACTAACTATCTTTGTTACCAAACAAGTTTCATAGTATCATAGTACCGTATGGACCGAAGTCGACATACCAAGTGCCATATCATAAATCATCGCACCATGATACCGTATGGAGCGTATCAACATACTATCATGTGCCGTATCACATATCATCGCACCATGATACCGTATGGAGCGTATCAACATACTATCATGTGCCGTATCACATTTCATCGCACCATGATACCGTATGGAGCGTATCAACATACTATCATGTGCCGTATCACATATCATCGCACCATGATACCGTATGGAGCGTATCAACATACTATCATGTGCCATATCACAAGTACCGTATAGAATCCATCAAGCTCCCTAGTAAGTTAGATAAAGTTCCACTAAACTACTAAAGAACATAAACCGTTTGAATTACACGAGTCAATACTCAAATGTAATTTCTAAGCCACTTTGACTCCCAAATCACTTAAAGTTCCTTATTCATCCACTTTCATCTAAAATCTCCAATTCATCTTACAAGACTTCCAAACCATTCATGTCTCCTCTTTTACTTCCAAATTCATAAAAACACCAAAACCACTCCACTCACATCCGAGTTTAAAGTCACCAACCAAGTATAACTTCCGGAAGTTAGTTCCCCTCTTAACCTCGATAAACAATAACGTAATGAAACATAATTCATAGAATTACTAACTTCCATTTTAAACTCACCTTAGATGTGAAATCCAAGCTTCCAAAGTGCCGGAGTCAAAGTCACGCAATCGATCACAAACCTACATATCAAATACACCCAACAATCATTAATTATCTGAAAATCGAGCAAACGACATCTAAACGCATAAAACAACGAAAACACGGCGAAAGAGCCTAGGCATGCTCTCGGCCTACAAGGAATAAAAGGGCTCGAGTTCGGTTTTCCGGCTTTTATGCAGTTTAGAGGCGTTTCGGGTTGATTTAGGATACTTTGAAAACCGAGATATCAATGGGTCACCTTATTTTAGGGTTTTACATAATAATCAATTTCCGAAAAATTAAGTAAAACGTAAAATCATAGCAAACTAAACACCCTAATCTTGGTCAAGTGAGAGAAATTAATACGGGTCAGGTTTTCAACTCAAACTTGATTTTAGGGTTTAGGGAAGTTTCTAAAATTGCATAAAACGACTTCCTCGATTGAAATCCTCAAGCTTCGGTGTGTGAATTTGAAGATTTCAATCTCAACCTCCATTAAAACACTATTCAAAGCTTGAATTTAAAAACTTTATCATACCTTGAGGCTTGTAGAAAATTGATGAAAACCTCGATCGTTAGGTTAGAATCGATCCTCGGGATGAGAGCTTTTCAACGGAACCGGAATTACGGCGATCCACTGAGTAATTAAGAAAAGCCAAGATGAGAGGGTGAGAAAGGGAGGGTTTCGGCCAAGGCAAGGGGAAGAGAAAAGATGAATGCATTTAATTTGACTTTGGTTGACTATTTAATGAAGATGGAAGTGAATAGTGATTTTTTTAAGAAATTGGAAAATGACGTATACGTTTCTTTTAAATGATTTGATTAAAAATATGAAACCCGAAGGTCTTAAAATAATCTAAAGGTGATTAATAATTATTAATTGGCCCGTTAATAATTATTAATGTCACCGAAACTAATTTTAAGTCATAAAAGGATTGAAAAGACTTTCGGACGAAAATAACTACTAAAATCCAAATTACTAAGTTTAAACTAAACTTAAATACTTTATTTAAAATTAAAAAAAAATTACCTCCAAAAGTAACGGGGCGTTACAGATCTCATCTGGATCGCTCATGTAGAGACATGTGAGTGGGGGTGTTACTGCAATAGAGATTGTAGTAGACTGGACTAAGATAAACTTACTGTCTTCTGGGAAATCCGTTACAGAAAGACACTTCGTTTATCAACCGGTTGAGTATGTACAATTGATCTTAATCCTAAGTGGATTACGAATTCATGTATGCAAAAGACAAGCCTTTGATTTGCATAGGTGAGAGTGACTCGATATAGTTCGCTCAATATGCCTCCCACTTTGAGGATTACATCTTGCTTATAGCTGGGAACGTAATTACATAAGAATTTGAATTCACTCTTTTCCATATAGGAAAATAGATAAGTAGTTCCCTTATGGACTGATTCAGTCTTGAACAGTTGTAACGTCCCGTTATTTTGAAGTGAATTTTTTTTTTTTTAATTTAATATTGTTTATTTATTTATTTATTTCAATTTAAGTATTTAGTTTAATTACTATTTTTGTAATTTTGATTTTAGTAGTTAATTTCGCTCGAAATTCTTTTTAATCGTTTTAATACTTTAAATTTCGTTTCGGTGACATTAATAATTATTAATAGGCCAATTAATAATTATTAATCACCTTTAGATTTATTTAAGAGCATCGGGTTTCGATTTAGAAGTCAAAAGTCATAAAAGGACGCAACCGTCATTTCCGATTTCTTAAAAAATATCAAAACACTATTCATAATCTTCTTTAAATTGCCATTGACGAAAAGTTGACTCATTTTGCTTTATTTTTCTTCCCAAAACCGTGGGTACCAAGAGGGGGAGGGTAATTTTCAGGTTTTGCTCGTTTCTCGGCGGATCGACTTGATTTCGGTTGCATCGGAAAGCCCTCGGGTCTAGGATTCTTTTCCACCCATCGATCGTGCCTTTCTCCCGTGATCCACGGAGTTCTCGGTAAGTAAACTTTCAAACCCTAATGTGACGACCCGACACTTTTAAATAAATTAAATTAGAAAACACAGCGGAAGTCTTTTATTTTAAGAAAATTTGGCGTGGTTATGTTTGAAAATTTGCTGGCCAAAACCTGTTTACATCTTAATTTCAAAATCTAAAATACACAAGGAACATTAAGTTCCTATCCAGGAGTTCCAAATGATTATAATCATAAATATAAAGACAAAAGCTCTTAAGAGCTATATACAATTGTACAAATCTCAAAAATGATATAAAATTCACAAAACCATGTACATGGATTTTTACATAACACCTAGTCCATCTCGAAATCATCATAATCTCGATCAAGCGCGGCACCAGCTCCTCTTCCACGATCCCAAACATTACCTGAAATGTTTGTAATATCATGAGCTAACAAACTAAGCCCAGTGAGAATAATAAGAATAAAAAGTAAGGTTAGACCTCAAACTTGCATTTCCGATTTGTGTCCAAAAACATACTTACTCTTTGCTATCAATCCATTCAAAGAATTTATATCAAAATGTTCCACTTTACTTACCAATTCTCCAATATAATTGTGGAACTACATTCCAAATATTATGTGTATGGTTTCGTAAATGCATATAGCATTTATATCTCATTTTCCTTATAAACCATATACTATATACAAGATTTACATCAAATCTTATTCTCCCAGAAGATGATATTATTACACTCGTAGTCAAATCCTCATCCATTAACTTGTTATGACATAGAATAAGTAAAGTAAATAAACTTTGTATACAATATAACACCTCGATTCTCTTTATCATCAATCATAAGCATGAATGCATGAGGACATCCCGTAGGATTTCGCATTTGCCCTTATGCATGAGGAAGTAATGTGTACGTCCCGTAACTTACCATTCAACTCCCTATGCATGAGAAGTAATGTGTACGTCTCGTAACTTACCATTCAACTTCTATGCATGAGAAGTAATGTGTACGTCCCGTAACTTACCATTCAACTTCTTTCCTTGTTTTACTTTCTTTTCTTTTTCTGAAGGTGATGCGGACACTACCCGTAGGCTCCAACATTCTCCCCTTCCTTTCTTTTTCAATGCATGATGCGAAAATGTTATGGTGCAATATGATATGCATATGTCTGCATATCCTTGTAAAAGTAAATAAAGTAAAGTGCGAATAATAAAGTAAATCGAAACAAACATAAAGTAAAGGAGCATAAAATAAAAGACATAAAGTAAAATAGATAATAATTTCGGACGAACGATATGTAAATCGAACTCCGCTACAAATAATAAAAGTAAAATCATAACTTAAACGATTAACCTAAACCTTCAAGGATTCTAAACTTCCAATATAATACGAGGTTCTATTAATCGTTCTATATAAAAGTTTGGATCTTTTAACTTCCAATGATCCATTCTAAACTCTGAAACGAATCTAACTTAGAATCTTCTAAGATTCGAGGCTTTCTTCGAGAAATCCTAAGTTCTCGCTTAAAGGATTAACTTCAAATCCTAAGGGCACTAACTCACTCCCTCTAATCTTAGATTTGAATTCTAGTCTTAGTTTCCAATTCTACAAACCATCATACTTATTTGCTTTCTAAATTTACTTTAAATCCTAACTATTCTCACCTTTGCCAAATAAGATTTTCTCCAAGTCTCCAATTCCCACGAAACAACAACAGAGCAATCGCACCTACAATTCACCAATTGCACAACATATTACAACTCATAACTAAGATGAGCCAAGTGTACATTTTCGGGTGAATAGTGATTTCGGATGAATAGTAATTTCGGATGAATAGTGTTTTTTGAAAATTCAGGCTCAAAATCGTCAAATTCCATGATAGAAATTCATGATTTCAACTTCGAAACTCATTTATAATAAAAAACGAACAAATCTATATAAAAAGTTTTGAAAACTTACTTTTTGGGACTTCCCTTAGAGAACGGGAAACTCCGAAAAGGTAGGTTGGATAGGTAGCCCTCATCCCTACCAATCCAACACAACCGAAATCATGCCGATCCATCAAGAAACGAATGAGAAACGAAGAAAATAAAATCCACATCCATGGAGGATTGAAACCCACAGCCAAGAAGAAATGGAGGAGAAGAAAATGAAGTAAACTTGTCAATTTTGGATTTTTAAAGATAAATGAATAGTGAATTTAGAAATTTTAAGAAATTGGAAATGACGGTTGCGTCCTTTTATGACTTTTGACTTATAAAACGAAACCCGATGCTCTTAAATCAATCTAAAGGTGATTAATAATTATTAATTGGCCTATTAATAATTATTAATGTCACCGAAACGAATTTAAAGTATTAAAACGATTAAAAAGGATTTCGGGAGAAATTAACTACTAAAATCGAAATTACAAAAATAATAATTAATCTAAATACTTAAATTGAAATAAATAAATAAATAAATAACATTAAATAAATAATAGAATTAAATAAATAAAAAAATAAAAAAAATTCACTTCAAAATAATGGGACGTTACAGTCTACCCTCTTTAAAAGACTTTTCGTCCTCGAAAAGTGCGTTCACTAAGTGAATAAAGCGAGGGTACTTAGACTGTATGTCATCTTCACATTCCCACGTTGCTTCCTTTGACACTTGGTTCTTCCAAAGGACCTTAACCAAGTGAATTCCTTTTTATTTCTCAACAACTTTTGTTCGAATGCTCATATCTTAACTGGAGTCTTCTCATGAGACTTATTAGCATTCAAAACTACCAGTTCATAGTCAAACACATGGAACGGATTCACCATGTAATTCCGAAGCATCAATCCATGGAAAACATTACAATTGGCCGATAACGAAAGTGGTAAAGCTAAACAATAAGCTACCACTTCTACTCGATTGAGTATCTTGATAGGCCAATAAATCTAGGGCTCAACTGACCCTTACTCCCAACTTTCATAACACCCCTCATTGGTGCCACTTGAAGTATACGAGATCCACTTCTACAACTTGAAGGGACTACAACGAATCCTGCTGTCAACTTTGGTTAACCCTTAACCTTTCTCTAAACAAATGATAGACTCGCTAGTCATTTGTTACAACTTGAGTACAAAAAATCTCTTTTCTCCATTCTCATCCAAATGAGCGGGAGAATGACACTTTCTACCACAAAGTGCCTGAAAAGTGCCAAAACTTTGAGACAAAGCGAGTGTCTCAATCTAATAAAATCTTCACCGGCACACCACAATCTATCAATCTTTCTTAGGTACAATTGTACCCTAGTCTTAACTGGATAGATGATCCTTCCAACAGTAAAGTGTGCGGTTTTTCATCAAATGGTCTACAATCACCCAAATGATATCATAACTTTTTGTTCTCTTTCGACAAACCCCTGATAAAATCCATGAGAATCTTTTCCCATTTCCATTCAAGTACTTTCAAAGGTTAAGATAACCCGGTGGATCTTTAGGGCCTTGACTTGCTAACAAATCAAGCACCTAATCACATACTTACAATCTCATGTTTCATCCCAGGTCATCGATAAAGCTCTCTCAGTCCCTGTACATCTTCATACTACCTGAATGAATAGAAAAGATAGAACTGTGAGCCTCCTCCAACAGTTCCCTTCTAAAAATCGATCCTAAAGGCACACATAGCCTCTTACGATACATCAGAGCACGATCTATAGAGAAGGTAAAATGGCTAGAAAATTTTGACTCAGCCTCTATAAAACCAGCCTACAAATGAGTCTCTCCTTTCTATGCATCAATCATCCTCTGACTCAAAGTAGGTCCCACTGTTAAACTAGTCAGACTCACAGTGACCTCGGCAGTAAGAAATGCTATCTCAGCTCGTTCGATATCCCACCTCAATCTCAAAGGTATGGCCGACAAAGCTGATGAATGAGAAGACTTTCTAATGAACGTGTCATCCACTACATTGGCTTTCCCAGGATGATACTGAATATCACAGTCATAATCCTTAACGAGCTCTAACCATCTCCGCTGTCTCATAATCAATTCCTTCTGAGTGAAGAAATACTTGAGACTCTTATGGTCAGTAAATATCAGGATCTTCTCACCATACAAATAATGCCTCCATATTTTCAATGCATGAACAATAGCTGCTAACTCTAAATCATGAGTCGATATTTCTTTTCATGCTCTTTCAACTGACGGGAAGCGTATACTATAACTTTCTCATGTTGCATCAACACACATCCCAAACCTTTATGGGAAGCATCTGTGTATACAGTCAGACCACCAGTTCTATTAGGCGACAATAGAACAGGTACTGTCACAAGCCTCCTTTTGAGCTCTTTAAAGCTCGTTTCACAATCCTCAGATCATACAAAATCAACTCCTTTCCGAGTCAAACGTGTCAAGGCTGAAGCAATTTTGGAGAAAACTTGCACAAACCGTCGATAATAGCCTGCAAGTCCCAGAAAACTGTGAATATCAGCCACACTCGTCGGTCTAGGCCAGTTACTAACTGCCTCAATCTTAGAGGGATCAATATATAATCCTCTTCTTGATACCACATGGCCGAAAATGCCATTTCTTTTAGCCAAAACTCACATTTTGAGAACTTGACATACCACTTCTAATTTCTTAATAATGTCAAAATTTCCTTCAAATGCATATCATGCATCTCCTCAGTCTTAGAATACATCAGACTGTCATCATTAATCACAACATCAATAGAATTGATGAACCTCTTGAACACAATATGGATAAGATCCATAAAAATTACAGGCACGTTGGTTAAGTCAAAATACATGACTACAAACTCATAATATCCATCACGCGTCCTGAAAACAGTTTTAGGATTATCTTAATCCCGAATCTTCAACGGATTTAACCGGATCTCAAATCTATCTTTGAAAAGATAGCGATTTCTTCCCAACTGATCATATAGATCATCAATCATATGCAAATGATACTTGTTTTTCACTATTGCTTGATTCAACCCTCGATAATCAATACACAGTCTCACTGAACTACCTTTCTTTTCACACACAACAAGGTGCTCCTTACGAGGACGCACTAGGGTGAATACCCTGAGTTTAAGAGTTCCTATAACTTACTCTTAAGCTCTTTTAACTCAGCTAGTCTTCGGTACAGAAGTATCGACAACACTAGCTAAATAATCTTAAACTATATCTTTTAGAAGCATTCTAGCTTCTATCATAGATATCAAAGTGGGTGCTACTCGGCTACTAGACCCACGAAAGCATAAACTAGTCCCACATGGACTCATAAAATCAACAACTCTCTTAGTACAATCAATAGTGGCACAATTAGCTGATAGCCAATCTATACCCAAAATCACATCAAAATCAGACATATGCATAACAATCAAAGTAAAATGTGAGCATCTACTCATAATGAAAATGTCATAAGTGCCATACGCACTATCACCATAATAAACTTTCCCACTGGGGTAAAAGCACATATCTCGAAACTCAACAGTCTCGGCTCAAGAGCTGCCAACTCATCATAACAAGATAAAATAAAAGAGTGGCTAGCTCCGGAATTAAACAGAATAAAAGCCAAATGGCCTGAAAATAATAAAGTATAAATCACTACCATACTGGTAGCTTTTCCTGATAATCCTGACTTTGGTACTATACTGTGATGGTTAAATCTTATACGCCCTATAAAAGTGGCGTGAATCCAAGTTTAATCACAACATAGCATCTTGATGGAAGTGTGCATCTCCCTGATGGAAACTAGCACAACTATTTAGTAAGGATGATCCTATCCTTGTTGAGCTCCACCTCGAACCAGTTGATGTTGCTGCTGCTGCTACTGCTGCTGCTGTTGCTGATGTTGTTGTTGTTGCGGTATCCCTTGACTGGCATCGTCATCCTTTGCTTTCTTCTTCAAAAAGGTAATATGTCCCGTAGTAGTAAATTTTCTATTCTTTTCAGAAGATGTAAAAATTCCAAGATAACGATAACTTCTAAGCTTCCTTATTCAAATCTTGAATGAACTCGACTTCAGAGATCATTTTCTTTCTTGTAAAGCAAAACTAGTGTCTTTCAAACACCTTAGTCCAATAACATTCTAACATCCCAACATAGGATTCACTTTAGAGTCTATCTTGAAAAGACTCAGTAGGTCCAAACTACGACCAACAAGTTTATCAAATCCTTCGTCCAATTAGATGGTCAAACACCATGTGAATTGAAATTCACCAAACCATCTCATTGCCTTATAGAAGTTACCGATATCACGGTCCAACAACTTCTTTCTATATTTCAATCAAATACCAACACTCCACCTTAGTGTTAGTCAATCTTGACAATTTTCTTGAATATGGATCTTCATTACTCGACCTCGAGTATTTCCAATTCAGATTGATACACCATAGTATAAAAGCAACCAAACTAGACCATTCACCAATTAACATTGTCGTTAATGGTCCTCATTGAGACTTATCACATAAAGTCCTTACTTCCTCTTTGAGTGGCAACACACTTTCCTTTTAGCATAATACTATCATAAGGATTTACCAATTACTCTAATTCAACTTTCTCAACTCGAACCAGGAACTTGCCCATTGAGTTAAGCCTAGGTTATTGGTCTCGAGTCAGACCGATTTCTTTTCAACAATTTCTCACCTCAAACAGGTGTTTCATCTCTTAATATTGGGCTCCAGACAAACATGTCCCCTTTTTACACATAAATGTTCACACAAATCTACTAAGACCACTACTTAGCAATTGTGTGACAATAACACTTTAATCAGCTTTAAGGATCAAACGATTGATCTCTCGGAGTAGCTTATCTCTTATACCTTGACATTATGTCAATACTCTTAACGAGGTGTATAACCTCCAAAACTGCACGGGGTAATTCACTTTCTCGACACCCTTACCCAAATCTCAAAATGGGTCAAATGAACATAACCACATAGTGGTTTTACAAGGATGTGAAATCTCACAAACATCATTAACTTCCAACAATATTCTCATAATTCTTCCAATATCAAAGAAATAAAGCATGAGAATAGAAGTTAAAGGCATACCTGGTGATGCCGATCTCAGATGATGACTTGAGGATGGACTTAAAACAAAACATGAAAACAAACATGCATCGCATGTAGTCTACAGAACCCTAAGGCTTTGATACCAACTGTGACGACCAGACACTTTTAAATAAATTAAATTAGAAAACACAGCGGAAATCTTTTATTTTAAGAAATTTTGGCGTGGTTATGTTTGAAAATTTGCTGGCCAAAACATGTTTACATCTTAATTTCAAAATCTAAAATACACAAGGAACATTAAGTTCCTATCCAGGAGTTCAAAATGATTATAATCATAAACATAAAGACAAAAGCTCTTAAGAGCTATATACAATTGTACAAATCTCAAAAATGATATAAAATTCACAAAACCATGTACATGGATTTTACATAACACCTAGTCCATCTCGAAATCATCATCATCTCGATCAAGCGCGCCAGACTCCTCTTCACGATCCCAAACATTACCCGAAATGTTTGTAATATCATGAGCTAACAAACTAAGCCCAGGTGAGAATAATAAGAATAAAAAGTAAGGTTAGACCTCAAACTTGCATTTCCGATTTGTGTCCAAGAACATACTTACTCTTTGCTATCAATCCATTCAAAGAATTTATATCAAAATGTTCCACTTTTACTTACCAATTCTCCAATATA